>CM072995.1:316635634-319532300 GCA_037038555.1 Rhynchonycteris naso
TGCTCCCTGTCACCCCGGTTGCCTGATCTCTGCACACATGTGTGTCTCTACCAGCTGGGATGGGGGAGGGCCCCTAAGGAAGAGCAGTGGTTATGTCAGCACAGGGTCAGGCACAGATGACCTACGGAAAAGTATTTGTTGAATGAGTGGTATTTTGTCACTTTCTTTAAAAGCTAAAACCAAAGAAAAATGTTAAAACAGCACAAAGCCTGTTGTGAGTCAGAGGTCTGAGACTTGTTTGACCACTCAGTTGGCACAAAATGTATATCAGCCACAAAACTTCTGAGGCGGATTCTCTGGCTTCTCGGCTGGAGCCGAGACCCTTGGAGATGACCTCACGAAACAAAGGGGAGGCAAGGCAGAAGGTTCTCAGTAGGTGAGAAGGCAACTTTCCAACCAAAAGGGCTTCTGGCTCAGAGGCCTCAGTGTGGAGTGAGTAGGCCCAAGAATGTCCTAAGAAGGCAATAGTAGAAGCCACAGCATGAGGAACAGACAGGAGTAGGTGACCTGTGGGTGTATCTCCCCAGAGTTTGCAGAGAAAAAAGGGCTAAGAGTGTATGTGGGGGTATGGCCGGCATGGGGGATGTGTTTGTACCTGCTGGGCCAGGAGGTGGGATATTGAACCTGTCAGGCCCAGAGGCTACGCCTCCAGGCAAGTCTGTGTTGCTGAATGGGATCTCTGAGAAGATGGGTGATATATTTAGGCCCCACTAGCTGTTCTCACTCTAACTCTGGGGAAGACCCAAGACTTCATTGATGCAGGGGTGTGATTGATACCATGTGCTTGACAGCGGCGGGAGAAGTGGCCTGGACCTGGCCTAGCAGGGACTCTTGGAGATTCTTGGCCCTTGCAGCAGAAGAGATGGGGCAGGGAGAGAGGGAGGAGGGGAAGGGCCTTACACCCCCCCCCCATTTATTCTGTCCATTCAGCAGACAGCCGTTGTGGGGAGCTGGGGGAGGTGCGCAAAGCAATAAGCTGATTCCTGAGGGGCTCTGTCCAGCTTGGGTGCTTGTGCTCTAGGGAGGGGAGGATGAGCTGGAAAAGAATGGAGAGGAGGGGAGAAGAGCAGGGAACTGGAGGTGAGAGGGAGGAGGGGCAAGGAAACTGAAACCCAGCCTGTTGGTGGTTTCTTCTTTTTTTAAGAGCCACAAGCTGAGATCAAAGGTGATATTTTTACAGCAACTGAAATAGAAAACCACCAGGCACACTGTGGGAGGTGAGCAGCCGGAACACAGGCCCCTTTATGCAGCCTGTGGCCACAGCAAGCACGCTGCCCTCTGCCGAGTGCCACGGGGTGTGGGGGACAGTGTGGCCTTGATCTTCCCAACTCAGGTTCAAGAAAGAAGGGAAGGGAATGAGAGCTACAGCCCTCAGTGCTGAAAGAGAGGGACAGCAGCAAAGGGGTAGTGAGCACCCAGTGCGGACACCTTCCACCAAGATCCTGCCCTCATTGCTCTTGCTATGGGTGTCAGCGTCATGCCAGGCGCTATTTCGTCCTCACAGATTCCTGTTGGAGGAAGGATTATCATCACCCCTGCTTTACGGAATGGAGGAGAAAACCAGGTCTGCAAGATAAAGATGAATCTCAGAGAGAGTTGCGAGCAAATTCAGGACTAGAACCCAGGGCTCTGGGTCCAACATCCTTTCTGCTCTCTGTAATTACTCACTCACTCACACGCCAAATTATTTATTGAGCTGTTGCTATTACTGGTCCTCCTAACTGATCCAGGCAGAACAGGGGCCACACTCAGGTCTACTAGGCCACGGTTTCTCAGAGAGTGGTTGCTGAACCAGCAGTAGCAGCCTCACCTGGGAATATGCAAGAAATGCAAATCATCAGGCCCACCCCAGACTCGTGACCCAGAAATGCTAGGAGTGGGCTAAGCCCTCCACATTTTAATGAACTTTCTAGGTGATTCTGATGTGCACTGTCTGAGAATCACTGTACTGCATTACCTCGGTTTTCACATCTGTATCTCAAAGCAAATGACAACACCCATCTCACAAGGTTGAGCCCAGTATCAGCTAACACATGTGCTGAGTGCGTACCCTGTGCATTCTCCTAAGCCCTTTACCAATATAGCTAATTTAATTTCACAGCTCTTCACAACAGGAACTAATATTATATTCATTTCACAGGTGAGGAAATGAAGGCACAGAGAGGCAAAGTAACTTGCCGACGGTCAAGTTACTAGTAAGTGGCAGGGTTCTAGACTCCAAGCTCTTCACAGCTAACCAATGGAAAGTCCCCAGCAGAGGGTCTGGCTCTTAGAATGTGTTGCAGGCATGGCTGGGGATGTGACGGTATCAGTGTTACTTCACCTGAATTTGAGATGATGATACCCATCTTGTAAATGTGAAATCTGTTACCTTGACAAGATCGAGGAGTGAGTCAGCTGCAAAGGCAGCCTTAGTGTCTGAAACCCCAGGACAGCCCACAGGTCCTCAAGTTCATGCAACTTTATGGCCACAGTAAACCATTCTGGTCTTTTGGAAACATCCAGTTTGCTGTAGGGTAGATCATAGGCTCTGACAGGGGTGGGCTAGAACACTAGTTTGGCCACTCAGGGGCTGTGTGACCTTGGATAAGTCACCTCACCTCTCTGAACCTTCTTTTTTTTAAATCTGTAAAGTGAATGATTGACAGTCTTAACGTTACAGGATTTCTGTGAAGATAGGAGAAATTGAAATTTGTGCCCAGCCCAGAGCATGCGCAGAGCTAGCCATCAACAAACAGCTTGCCCCTTTCCCTCCCCCTCCTCCCTGTTGAGATCACAGTGGAAAGATCAGCTGTGGACCCAGAAAAGCTTGAAAGAAGAGGTAAGTCCCCAAATGATCAAAATGCATTTATTCTCCAGCTTTTCCTGCTCCCCCCTCCCCCCACCCCAGATTTCTTTGCAATAGCCTCCCTGACCGGGCTGTTGGGTTAAACACTGGCACCTGCTGCATCCAGTCAGCAGGTAAGTAAACTGTGAAGGGAAGAGAAGGTGTCATTCCTGGTCCACCTCCACTGGCCAGGCGTAGGCAATCAGTGTGAGCATCTGAGCATCCGCGTCCTTGAGGCAGTTTGGCCTGGACATCTGAAGCGTGTTAGCTGCCTGCTCCCCAGGGCTGATCCTGCTGGTTGAGAATTATCCCAGACAGAGCCACAGAGGATGGAGCAAACAAAGACCAGGTGAAGTATGGCCACAAGAGTGGGGGAGCATAGTCTCCAGAGAAGCCTCTGGGGACCCCCAGAAAGCAGAGGAGGCTGGGAGAAAGCACGGAGCTGGGGCCAGCTCCATCAGGCTACACATGGGCTCCCTGGCTGTGCAAACTGGAGCTGGAGAATGGAAGGGGACCTTTTCCCCTCTTTGGGCCTCAGTTTTTCCCATGTGTGCACTGGAGGAGGAGCAAGTGAAGTATACCCTGAGGGCTTTCTAGTCCTGACCAAGAATTATAGAGCCCTGGCCTGACCTAGAATTCCCTGCCTCTGAGGTTTAGCCCATTGCTGGTGAGAGGCGAGTGATGGGTGGTAGGAGATACTTCAGTGATGGAGAGCCATGATCCCTCCCCCATGCCTGGACATCAGAGGATAGTGGAGCAGGGAAGACCAGAAAGTGATACCAAAGTTCATAACAGTCAATTAGGTGCCCTCTTGGTGACCACAGGTGGCAGAGACACTGTCCCTCCCAGAGACTGCCTCCAGCTAGGCAGATGGCTGGGCTCAACACACTCTTTCCTTTTTGGATCCATTACTTCACCCTGCTGTCTAAATAGGCCACAACTAACTTTCACTTAGCAATTTTTATTGACTCCTTATTTTATGACAGACACTGTTCCAAACACTATATTCATATTAAAATCATTTAACCGTTTCACTAGGTGGCAAGTCCCGGATGATTGACCAACCTGGAGTCTGGTCCTTATCTGGCCAGTCCTGACATTGACCCTTCTCAAGACACCCAGAGAGGTCAGACCAGCTGGCCCTACCATGTCACTCAAGATGGATGCCTCTGCCCAACACTCTACATTAGACTGACACCAGGCAGTCTCCCTTTCCAATGACAGGGGTGCTCTTGCCCCTGTCCCCTCTCCTTCCTTCCTGGGACCCAGGTGTCTGGGAAACTATTGCCCAGTGAGCCTAGAATCTGAGCAGAGGGCTGTTTTTGCAGACCTTTGTGAAGCCTGATAAACCATCTTCACTCTGATCAGAGAGGCCCTCTGTGGGTACTGGGATGGGCACATTCCTCAGACAACAATTCTTACCTCTGGACAGTGTTGGACATGCACACGGCCCAAGTGGTCTTCTCTGAACCTTGGCTTTTCTGTGGGCGCCTCATTCTTCGGTTGCTGCGACTTTATTTGGATGGTTAACATCTCTAATGACCAGGCCAGAGAGCTGTGTCCTGAGCCAGAGAGCGTTTCAATTCATTCAGTTCTCATGGGGCAAACTTATTACTGGCATTTCTAAGAATGCCCCAGAGAGAGGCAGGGATCTGACCAAGTTCAAACAGCCAGTCCGGACTGAGACAAACTGGATTCCCAGACAAGTCCCAATTAAATCGTTTATCTTTTTCAGATATGAAAAATGAACGATATAACTGCAGGAAAATGAGAAAATAGAGATCAGCAAAAGCAAAAATAAATATACCTTGGGTCTGTTTCTCAGAGAAACTTCCACTGCCCTTCCCACCCCTCCTCTCCCCCCGGGCCTCCACCACACTCCCCCAGCCCCAGTCGTAATCAATACCTCTCCTCCTTTTGCCAACAGCTGTTCCCTGCGGAATAAGCCTTGACAGCAGATCCTGGAAGACAGCCCTAGACCGGATTCTGGAAAGACCTGGTGTCTCTTCTGGAACAGCAGAGCTTCTGCTCAAATGGAGCTGTTTAGGTGAAGGATATGGTAGGGAATTCTGCTGGCCAAGAGTTTAGAGCCCACATCCAGCCTTGCCTGGTCTGTGTGTCGCCTGTGAGACCTTGGGCTAGACCCTGCCTTCCCATTTCCTTTGCTGTGAAATGAGAACTTGGACTTGACCAAGTGGTTTCCCCACAGCCTATGTCAGTGTGTTGGCTTCTCTTGGGCAAGGACCATACCTTCTCCTCTTCAGTGGACCATACAATTTAGAATCAGAGGGGATGGGTCAAGCTCTCCTAGACCACCAGTCCCCACGTGTGTGACCCTGGGAAGGGAACATACCACTCTGCACTCTGCATTCTGCTCTACCATGGAAAGACACGGATAAGAGTGCCCACGCCTGTGTGTCTCAGGGCTGCCATAGATCCCATACGAGGTGGACCTCTAAGACCTCTGGATAACAGAGCAAGGTACTCTATTGGGCTATTACCTGAGGGTTCCCTCCCACCTGCCCGGTGCCTGGCTCTATCCTGGCTCAGGGGTCTGGCCCAGGCTTGTTGATGGAGCCACTGCCTGCCCATGGGCTCACCTAGCTCTGGCAAGTGTGTGGACTCTGGGCCCTGCCCACCACATGAAGAGTTGGTAACATTGCCCAGAGGACCTTGGGTCCCATGACATCAGAAACAGCAAGTTCCATGTTGTAGCTCACAGAGCTAAGGCCATTTTAAAAAATAGTACTGCCTTGTTTCTTTTCTTTCTTTTTCTATTTTGACTCAGGCAGGGATGCAAAAACTGCTGAGTTATTTCAGGAAGGACTGGAGCCTGGGCTCACAGGCTAACTCTGCTTTCTGGGCTCCTAAAGACAGTGGCAAACCCAGGAGGTCCGGCCCCTGCTTCCTCATGACCACCTCAACCCTATTCCAGGCTCACCTGGCAGGTTCAAGGAAGAGGGGACAATAATGGTCTGTTTCTAGTTCCCGGGTGACCTCTCTGGACCCTAGTTTACTATCTGTTGTGCCTATCTTCACAAAATCTACATGTTGAAACCCTACTTTCCATATGATGGCACTTGGGGGTATTAGGTATAGGTGGGTCATGAGGGTACGACCCCCACAGTGGGCTTATGCTGCTATAAGAAGAGGTCTCTCTGTGGGTACACAAAGAGGTCATGTGAGCATACAATGAGATGGTGGCCACCTGCAAGCTGGAAGAAGGGCTCTCACAAAGAAATGATCAGCCATCTCTTGGACTTCCCAGAAGAAAAGTGAGAATAAATGTTTGTTTGTTTGTTTGTAGTGAGAGGAGGGGAGATAGTGAGACAGACTCTTGCATGCACCCCCACCTGGATCTACCTGGCAACCCCTATCTGGGGCTGATACTTGAATCAACTGAGCTATCCTTAGCACCTGGGGCCCATGCTCGCTTGAGCCACTGGCTGTGGAGGAGAAAGGTGGAAAGGAGATGATCGCTGACTAGGAATTGAACCCAGTATGTCCATACACCTGGCCAACACTCTATCCACTGAGCCACAAAGCAGGGAGGAGAAATAAATGTTTAAGCTACCCAGTCTATGGTATTTTGCCATGGCAGCCTGAGCAAGCTAAGACACGTATGGAACAGGCATAAAAACCCCTCGCTGACTATTGCTGATTAGAATAAAATGGAACAATACCTAACCATTCATTTAGTCATGCAGTCATTCAACCAAAGCAGGCAGAAATTCCTGCCCTTAAGGAGCTAACATTTCAGTAGTTGGGAAGACAGTAACCGGATAAAGAAGTGAAGGATACCATATGTCCCATGGATGATGGTGAGTACTATAGAAGAAAAGTCTATCTGGAGGGAGGCCAAAGTGCTGGCAAGGAGGGGCATGAATGACTTTTAAATAGGGTGATCAGGGCCCAACCTGTGATGGCACAGTGGCTAGAGCATTGGCCTGAAACACTGAGGTCACCAGTTTGAAACCCTGGGCTTTCCCGGTCAAGGCACATATGGATGTTACTCACTCCCCCCCCCTTCTTTAAAATTATAAAATAAAATCTTTTTTAAAAATAGGGTAGTCCGGCCTGACCTGTGGTGGTGCAGTGGATAAAGCGTCGACCTGGGAACACTGAGGTCGCCAGTTCAAAGCCCTGCACTGGTCTGGTCAAGACACATATGGGAGTTGATGCTTCCAGCTCCTCCTCCCTTTCTCTCTTTCTCTCTCTCTCTCACTCTGTGTCTCCTCTCTAAAGTGAATAAAATAAAATAAAATTAAAAAATAGGGTAGTCCAGTAGGCTTCCCCAAGAAGGGGCCTGTGGGAGTGAGAGGAGGCCATGTAGTCACTTGGGAGAAAGGCATCCTCAGTTATGAAAGTACACCGGCTATAGTAGGAAGCGGGGTACAAGTTGGGAATGATTTTTATTGTCTCCTTGCTATGCCTCAAAAGCCTCAGCAACATTCTGGGCAAGGGCAGGCTCTGAACAGTTAGGGGCATAGCTACAGATGATACAGTTTCATCTTACCTGTTAGACTCAATGTAACAGGCTTTTGTTAAATAGCTGGTTCATGTCAGGTACCAGAGAAGGCCTGAGCATGCCAGAGAGAGCTCAGACTTGCTGCCAGACTGAGAAGAGGGGGTGTCAGGCAGCCTGAGCTCAAGTCCCACTCTGCCACTGGCTGACAATGTGACCTTAGATAAGGCATTGCCTTCTCTGGGCCTCAGTTTCCTTGTCTTTAAAATAAGAGGGCCAGTGGTTGCTAGGGGCTGTGAGGAGAAGAAAAGGATGCATGACTGCTTTTAGGTATAGGGCTTCTTTTGGAGATGAAAAGTTTCTGGAATTAGATAGTATTTCACAATTCTGTAAAATACTAAAATTCACTGAATGGTACGCTTAAAAAAATTTATAAAAAAGGTGGTGGGTTGGATAAGATGACATCTAAAAAAAAGAAACACCAATAGTTTCTGTGCCTACAATACCCAGGGCCTGGACTCAGCATTTACACTTTATCTCATGATCTGTCAGGTTCCTACCAGCTCAGACTTTTTGTGACCCACCACAATGATATTCACATTGTGATCACTCATCATCAAGTCTAACTTGAGCCCTTCCTTCAGGCCCACAGCAAGCACAGAGACTGTTCTAGGAGCTGGAGTATAGCAGTGAGCAGAGTAGTACAGAGACTGGGGAAGAGAAGGGAAGGAAATGCAGTCTCTCCCTGCAGGAGCTCAGAGCCTGGGGAAGAAATCAGAAGTGCATGCTGTACCCAGGAGGTTTTCTTCCTTAGGACTAGCTCCTTCCATTCTTTGCACAGGAAAGAACAACAACAACAACAAAAGAAGTATAAGAGGGAGCCACAACTACAGGGCCCTATATGGGGCCCTGGGAGTTGATTGATTCATTTATGCATTGAGGCCATTGGTTGGGTGTTCAGGATACAGCAATAATCAAGTCAGACCCAGCCCTACCCTTAGGAAGGGAGACAGACTTAAAAACAATCAAACACCCAATTAAGAATATTTTCATGATTGTGATTGTGATCCCCGCAGTGGAGGGAAAACACATGCCATTCTGACTGGCTTCACAGGAACACTGGCGTAGCTTGGGGTGAGCAGGGACAGTGAAGGGGTGTGGAGAGGCTTAGGGATGGCCCTGCACGCCTGCAGAGGAAGGTCAAATGGGTGAAACACAGAGAGCTAGGGCACAGCTGCAGCAGAAACAGACCTGGCCAACCATGCATGGCCTCAGAGGCTGGGGACCATACATACCCATTTACGCCTGTTGTCCCTGCTCACTAGTGTCCCAGTTTGGACAATAAGCTATACTGCCACCCTTCTTACAGGCCATATTAAGGGACTTGTCCTAAGAACAAATGGTATTCCAGGAAGGCCTGATCATCATCCTTCCCTTGCTGCCTTCAAGCCTGCTGCTGTGCACGTCCAGGAGCAAGGGCCTGGCAGCCCGGGCGGCCTCTGTGGTTATTTGAGCTGGATGGTGTGTGAAGAGCCTTGCTTGGCAGCCCCTGGCCCTCAGGTCCGCTCCTGTCCTCCCAGACCCAGATCCCCCCACGCTAGCTTCCCCCTGTTCAGTATCTGAGGTGAGAACTTTGACTCCAGGTCTCAGGCCAAGCTTGTTTCTTGACTCTGGGTTTGGTGAGCCAGTTTCCGGCCGTCCCCACCCTCAGCTACTCCCCAGGGACCAGCTCCAGGACTCAGCTGTGGCCTCGTGCTCTTTCCACACTTGTTTTTAATTTTTGCCTCTTTATTTTCTTCCCTGTGTGACTCTCTCCCTCTTCTGGGCTTCTCTCTATTGTTCCCTCCTTCTCATTTTTTCCCTTTTGTCTAGGGTAATGGCGTTATGAGAAAACCATGTGCTTTAGGATGGATGGAACGGGTTTCAAACTGCAGTCTGTCACCTGCTGGCTGTGTGATTGTGGGCAAGTGTATCCTCTTCTCTGAGCTAATTTCGGGTTCTCTGGAATGGATGGTCTTCCTTGGCACCTGTTTCTCTGGGAGGTTGTGAGCTGAGATGAAATTCATAAAGTACTTCTGGGAAACAGTAGCCTTTCAACAAATGGTAGCTTTGCCTTTCATTCTTTTCATACTTTCTTCTCCCTGACCTTATGCATGTTTTGCTCGATTAAGAGCCTTCCCACTGGACCCTAACCACCTTGCTGTCTGGGCTCAGCCCACCATACCTAGACTTGACTGGAGCCAACAGCATCACATCAGTGTGCAGTCGACTCACTGCTAGCTAACCCTGTGGCTGGAAGTCACAGCTGGGCTTTCCTGCCCTGGGGCTTCCAAGAGGCTGTGGGAGGGATCTTTGTGACACAAGAACCAGAATCTTTTGAGTTTTCCAACAACCAAAGGACAAGTGAGGCAGGCTTTCAACATTGCCCTTTGGCCTGTAGACTTCTCATTGTCCTCTCCCCTACCCCCCATAATACGCCCTGCACTTTCCAGCCTCTGAGCCATCACTGATGCCTCGCACCCTGCCTGGAACATACTTCTGTTCCATCTTTATTTTGGGCCTTATACCATCTCTGGAGGCTTAGACATGGCAGAGGAGGAAAGTGAGGCTCAGGGGACCCTTCTAGCAAGGTACTGGGCTCTGTGACTGGCAGCCTCACCAGAACCTCAGAAAGTGGGGGCAATGGCAGAGGAGGGTACTTTTGCTATCTATCAGAAGTGGGAGGGAGACGGAGCAGGCAAAACTCAGCTGCCTTCTCCCAGGGGCCACTGTGGGATGGTAGAGGAGGCAGGCGATGTAGAGTGACCTGGGATACAAGTCACATCTTTTCACTTTCTGGCTGTGTGCAGGTAGGCAAGTGGTCCACCCCCAGCCTCTTCTTTCTGAACTACAAACTGAGAGAAGTAACTCTAGGTCCATAGAGTTATAAATATTTGAGATGGGGAACAGAGTGATCATCCAGAGCCTGGTACACCATAGGTGCTGTGCTAAGGGTTATTGTTATCATTGTTATTGGTGCTTTGGGTGGGTTGATGTTCAAGGAAGGAGCAGGAGATTCTGAGAAAGTGCTTCAGATAATGAAGACTTACCAAGGCCCAGAATCCATCCCAGAGTTGAGGGATTGGCAGTGAAGAACTACTTCTCCCTGGGTAAGGATTGTATAAGCTGTCATAGCTGTGGGGGGTGACTTAGGGTCAGCTCTGCAACACCCCAAACTGCTGGTAACTTTGGCCTGGTGACCTGCCCTTTCTGAGTTCAACGATGACTGTTGTTAGGGTTCCTCCTCACCTAAGACTACTATGAACTCACTAACGGTCACCTCCCAAAGTGGCCTACACCCCCATTTTATGAAAGGACTGAGCAGTCTTCACTGCAGAGTTGAACTGTGCTCCTTGCGAGGCCCTGTGCCCAGCACAGGACTCATAGATGACTCGGCCTGCCCTGTGCTCTAGGTGCCTGCAGCCTACTAGATGAATAGACATGGTTAGTCACCTGAATGAGGTGAGCATAATCACTGACTATCTGTGTGATCTTGGACAAGTCACCTCACAGCTCTGGAGCTCCCTTTGGCCCCATGTGTAAGGGAAGGAGTTAACTATGAGGAGGATAGCCTGCAGACAGGCCCACGGCCCCATCTGGTCCCAACAAGGTGGTTGGGTAGACCATCCCCCATACCTCAGCCTCAGAATCCAGTGACATCATCCCCGACCCTCTCTGTTTCCCCAGCAACTGGGGAGCTGGTCGAGGTTCCCCAGGGGCCCAGATTGTCTGGATTTCCTTACACATAACGGTACCTTGTCCTCATTTTCACAATTAAATTGTCAGTTTGGGTTAAGTGTTGTCTGCTGACGCATGTCAACCTCTTTCTGGCTGCCTTTACTCTTCGCCCAGAGAACGCCTTGCCCAGTCCCCCTGTGCTGTGGAAAGAGGTGAGGACATGAGTGGGAGGCAGGAGGTCTGGGTTCCAGCCCAGCTCTGCCGTACGTCTGCTGGGTGGTCTTGGGCACACCACTTCCCCTCTCTGGGCCTAGGCTTCCCCATCTTAAAATAGGACTAATCATCTTTGCCCAGCCTTCCTCCCTCCTAAGGCAGCTGCAATCTCAAAGGAGCCCATAACTGTGACAGAGCTTGGAAAAGTGTACAGCTCAGCTCGGGGGCCAGAATGGTGCATAAAATGAGCAAGCATACCCAGAAAGGGACTTTTCTGTGTCTTCAAAAGATGAATGGGTAAGGTTATTCCTCTCCCTGGCTCAGGTCTTCTCCTCTGGCTTCCTCGCAGCCTATCCTTAGGCTGAAGAGGCAGAAAATGTGGTCCAGAGGGCCTGGACCAGCCGTGCAGAGTGGAAGCACTAGGCCAGAGGCTCAGGGGCCTTGCTTCCCAGGATGGCTGTTGCCCATACTGAGTGATAAGGCCCTCTTGCCTCATGTGGGGCCTAAGCTATTCCCACTCCTACCTTTGGCTAACTTTCCCCTCTCAGGTTCCCAGGAACTCTCCCCTCCCTTTCCCATCTACCCCCGTTCTGCCCAGACTTCAATCCCACACCCAACCTCCCCCTTCCTGCTTCAGACCTCTTTCATGTACCCCTCGGCAAAGCCCATGCTCCTTAGGCCAGCACTCAGGATCCTCCCTGGCATGGGCCTGTCCTCCTCCTCTGTTATTTTCTTTCCTGTTGCCCTTGATGTCAGCAGCACCAAGCCCCCTGCACCGCTTTCCTGAAACCAAACTTGTTCCTCCTGTCTTTGCTTAAACTGTTCCTGCTGCTGGGAGTGGCCTCCCCCATCCCTAGCCACCTGACAGCTCCTCCCCCACCTGCACATTTTTTATATAGACATGAATGCTAAGTACAAATAACCTCACCATCTGGAACTGTTTATGGACCCTGCAGAAAAGGAACTAACCTTTACTGAGGGCTGATTACGTGCAGAGCATTTTACATATATCATCTCTTTAAGGCCCACAGCAACCTGAGGTGGTAAATTTCACCACTCCTACTTTCCAGATGAAAAGACTGAGGCTCAGAGACAGGAAGTCATTTTCAAGGCCATATAGAGGCAGGGCTGGGGTTGAAACCCCGAACTGTGTGATCCCAGAATCCATGCTTATTCTAGGCCCTGATGGAAATACTTCCCTTAAGATTATGGCTGTGTCCTGACCAGTGGTGGCTCAGTGGATAGAGCATCAACGTGGGACACTGAGGTCCCAGGGTCAAAACCCTGAAGTCTCTGGCAGGAGCACAGGCTCTTCTGGCTTGAGTGCAGGCTCACCAGCTTGAGCATGGGATCATCAACATGATTCTATGGGTCACTGACTTGAGCACAAAGGTTGCTGGCTTGAGCAAGGGGTCACTGGCTCAGTTGGAGCTCCCTGGTCAAGGCACATATAAGAAGCAATCAATGAACAACAAAAGTGCTGCAAGTACAAGCTGGTACTTCTCATCTCTCAGGGGAGGTTGTTCTGCTTTGCAGATGCCAGAGACCATTGCCATATACCCAAGGCTGTCATATAGAAAAATGGAACCCAGGAAGAGAGCCAGGGTCAGGAAGAGGTCATAGGTCTCTGCTCTAGATGGAGAACTTTCTCCCAGGCAATGGAAGAGGCTGTCCTGGAGGGAGTGAGCTCCCTTCCCTGGGGGTGGGGTGGGGGATTTATGCAAGCAGAGGCTAGGTGAGGATATTCACTCATTCATTTGGCAACTTTGGCACAAGCATCCTTCGCTGGCCCTGATGGAGCACCAGGGAGGCAGTATGGGTAAGACAGAGCCAGTTGCTGAGTACATGCTGCTCCCAGAGCAGTGGAGACATTTATAGGGCTCTGGTGCCCAGAACTTCAGGATCTGACAGGGTGAGTGGTCATATTTTGAAATTCTGAAATGATCTTAGGCAAATGCATATTTTTAGCTTTTTAACTATTTAAGCCTGGCTGCTTCAAGTATCTCTGGCTATGCAACAAATCATGTCAAAATGTAGTGGCTGACTGGGAAGTTCTGCTGATTTCACTGGGTTCACCCATATGGGTGCGTTTGACCAGTGAATCAGGCAGGTCTGGGTTCTGGGACAGGTGGGCCAGCTGGGCCTCTCTCAATTTGGCCTCAGGGCCTCTCTGCATTGGCCTCTTAACATTTAGTAGTCCGGCTTGGGCCTTTGACACGGCTGGGCTGGGCTGGGCTGGGCTGGGCTGGGCTCCAGAGGAGTGAGAGCAGAGAAGTCGCCAGGCCCCTGAGGCCTGGGCTCCAGCACATGTACAGCTTCACTTATGTCGCATGCGTTGGTTCAAGCAAGTCACGAGGCCAACCCTGATCAAGGGGTGGGGAAATAGACTTCACCTCTGAATGGAATCACATTTTAAACGGGGGGAGGTTGTTTGTGTCCCGGCATGCAAGGAATTGGTGTCGTTTAAAAGCTACCTCACTGTCCTTCCGAGAAAGAGTTCAGACCAGTGACAAATGGTTCTCATCTCTCAGCCTCTGTTTCTCTCTGTGTGCAATGGGGGCTCTGGGTATGGTTGGTCTCTGGCCCTCCGTGTGTGCATGGTGAGACCCAGGTGTAGAAACATTGACTGTATCATATCAGGGAAGTGGAAGGAACTGCCAACCTAGACACAGGTGTCCCATTGCTTCCCATCCATCCTTTTCAGGCACTGCCATTGCCAGGGTTCTCTCCCCATGGCAATAAAAGGGAGGGCATGTGACTCAAGCAGGCCAAACAGCTGCCTTCCCTGGGACTAATACTGAGGCCCAGGGAGACAGAAGTTCTCCTTTGCTTGGAGTTCTGAACAGGGGCTATTGAGGGCTACATATGGAGGGATGGGAGGAAAGAATGAGGCCCACATCAGCTCAAGGAGAGCAGCAAGAAGCAGAAATGAGTTTCAGATAGCAATCCTGGGGAGCCCCAGAGCCCCAGCATCAGCCTCAAGCCCTGGTGAGTACAGCTCTCGGTTCAGGTCACCAGCCACGCCAATTTCTTCCTCAGCTGCATGAGCCAATAGGTTCCCTTATGTTTAAGCTACTTGGCATTGGATTTCTCTCTTGGAGTTGAAAGAGGCCTGGGAAACACAAACATTGTCTCCTGAGCAGCTACCACCACAATTAAACAATCGAGAGTTGAAAGCAGTCTTTTAGAAGCGACGCCTTCAACAGACATGACAGGTGGCATTTTGTTATGTGCACTTAGGATAGAAACCTCTTGGCTGACCCTGGCACCCCCAGCCTGCTCCCTGAGCCTTATAAAACAACAATTGCTCCCCCAAGGCAACGAGGAGGAAAATGTAACCCAGTGGGCAGAGGCTCAGCGGCCCTTGGCACTGGGTTTGCAGCCAGGGTCTAGTGCTCACTGACTACGATACAAGATCTTTCAGTAATTACCAGACAGGCCTGGTCTCCATGTCTGCATCTGCAGAGCAAGCATAGAAACTACCTGGCACACAGTAGGTGTTTGGTCAACACTGTTATTTCTTTCCCTCAATATTATCTCCCAACAACCTTGGGAGGGAATAGTTTAGTGGTTTTCCCATTGCGCAGATGATAAGACCAAGGATCACACAAGCTGGGTGGCTTGCCCAGGGTCACATAGTGGGTAAGTAAAGAAGGAGAATCTGAGACCCAGGCCCAGATGCTCTGATGGCATGCCTGCTACTATTTGATCCCCCTCTGCCTTGCCTGGAAGCTCTGGGCTCATGGGGCATACCAACCTCTGGGTCAAAGGATAGCTGGGCTGGGCTACTCTGCCCAGACCCCTATACACTTGCCTTCCCAGGAAAGCCTTTCTAAAAAGCTCTCTAGGCTGGAAAAAGCATCCTTCAGTCTCATTGTGTCCCCCATGTCCATGTAATCTTATGACACAGGTAAGGGTCAAGAAGGCTCAAGACCTGGATTCTGGAGCAGAATAGTCCTTGAAGGTTATCTAGTTTAACCCCTTTACTTACAAAAGGAGTGACTAGGCTTCAGAGAGGGCAAAAACAATGATCTTCTATTACACAGAAAACTACTGATGGGGCTAAGGACTACAACCAGGTCATTAGTCTCCTCATCCAGGGCTCCTGGAAACAGCAACTAACTCCTACCCATCTCCACCAAGGCCTTGGGATCAAGAGAGAGAAACTGAGGTGAATAGAAGGGTCACTAGAGATCAGCACCACAAGTGAAACTGTGTCTCCCCCCGGCCCCACTGGCATGTCCTTTCAACCTGGATGGACCGTGAGCAGGGGTGGGGGTATAAAGGTATGTGCCCTGACCAATGGCAGTCAGGCAGGGGCTGAGAAGCTCGCTGACAGAAAGCCTGCAGCATGTCTGAGTGATCAGATAACCAGAATCAACAAAGGTAACTGAGGAGAGGGAAAATATATTAGCATCCACAGCAGCAGCAGCCAAGAGCATGCCTATGGTGCCCAGGTCAGAAGCTCCTCACTCTGAAGGGAAGCTTGCAGTCCAGATGGACAGCACAGGCTTGACACACAGACACCCTTGAGGAGGCTTCAGACAGAAGGGAAGAGTAGGAACAGGGAAGGGGGGAGGTCAGTTGGTTCTAGAGATGAAAAAAAATTATTCTTACAAGTGACTCAGGGAATCCCAGCATGTCTGAGGTGGTAAATACTCCCCCTTACACAAACAAGGAGGCTGGGGTGCAGGGAAGGGCAGACGCTTGCCCCAGGTCTCCCTTGACTCTCAATCCAAGGTTTTGCCTTCACTTCCTCATCCCCCCTCCACGTCCAGAGCAAGGATTTTCCAGCCTTAGCTGATGCCTAGGTCTTGATTTTGGAGAAAGGGTTGAGTACCTGAAAGGTCATGGCTAGACTTCAGTCATCCTGGGATCTTTTCCTCTCTCCCCTGTCGAGATGATAGAAAGTCACTATCCTCCCATCTGTTTCAATGGGGGCTGCCAGCTATAGTGCAATTGCAGTCAGAAAGATCTGGGTTCAAATATCAACTCGCTAGCTTCTTCCTTTTAAGCCTCAGCTTCCCCATCTTCTTCTATGAAATGGGGTCACTAATCCTCATCTTGGAGGACATGAAGGATTTGGTGAGATTGTACTATTCTCATCTAATGACTCAAATGACTGAGCGCTTCAGAGACTTAAAGCAACTTGCTCAAGATCACACCGCTAAAAACAAAACTGGGCAGTGAGTATTGGAACCGAAGTATATGTGACTCCAAATTGCTTTCTGTGCCTACTCTAGCTGGGAACCAGAGTAGATTTCAGGCCAAAGGACTGCTTATGTGTGGAGGCAAATTATTTAGCTTCTCAGGGAGCAGAAAGCTAGACCTAGAGGAGAGTGCATCCCATTTGGATAGAGACCACCGGGAAGGTTTCTGGCTGTGATGGCCAAAATGACTTGGGGTAGAAGAGCTAAGGATACTCTTGACCCAGATGAGATCCTTAGAGGCCTTTGTCCCCAGATTCTTAGGTGGAGCAACCTTGTCTTACCCATCCCTTCTTTGATGCCCTACCCAAAGCCCCACTAACTCCCCAAAGCTTTTATAACCCTTAGCTTTGCACAGCTCTTACTGACCTCAGTGCTCTAGGAGAAGAGATGGGGCTCCCGGATGCTCTTACACTGACTGTACATGTTCACAAGGACATTCCTGTGACTATGTGCACAAGTATATGTTCATTTGGTGTTGCACACTTGGAAGCTGTGTGGGCACGGAAGCACATTATTGCTTGTGCATGAACTGGTTGGGACAGTCATGTGTTTGGCCACATCTTGAAGATATGTATGGCTATTTCACTTGCATATGCTATTGAGAGTGCGTGGGCATGCTGTGTTTGTGATCATTTGGGAGGTGGTATGTCCCAGCCCCGTGTGCAAGGGGGACTTACTTGCTGTCGGTGTGAGAAGAGTATGTGGCTGAGAGCCTGAAGTGCATTCTGTGGACACAGATGTGTTTGCTGTATGTAGTGGCACCTGATTTGGGCAGCCTTTGGATACCACTTCATGGCAGCAGCAAAGAATGAGGAAAAAGAGTCCCAGAAGGATTTGGGGATCTGAAAAAAGACTCGTTCCATTCAGTGTATGTTTCATCTTCTGCTAATGAACTGAACTAGATCATCCTTAGGATTGAGGTCCTTGGAGTGGGGGTTGAGGGAGAAGGAAGCCATGCCCAGCAGAAGGGGTAGGGATGTGCATCCTCAGTCAGGAAAGCCAAGGTGGGAGATTAGGGGGATGGACACTCACCCAACCAGTACCAGGGAAGTTGCCCCAGAAACATAGCGCCAGCCCCAGGCCAGATCTACACAGCTCAGGAAGCAGCTCTGTAGTCCCTTCTAGCTTCTGAAACCCAGTCCTCTTGGTGAGCCCCTGGGGACCGGAGGCAAGGTGCCCAGAAGGCTCCCCAGCAGTTACCCTAGAGGCTCCAAGCCTGCCTCCTTCGTGCCTACGATTTAAAGTGCGCTTCCCAGAGCAGAGCCCTTGTGCCTCCTTTCTATACAGAGAGCTCACGATGGTTGAACTGGAATCAGAGGCTTTGAGAGATGGAACCAGGAGGGACGGACTGGAACACCAACGCAGCGCTCAGACACCGCCCCCCCCCCGCCTCTCCCCCCTCCCAGCACCTATAGTAACCTAGCTGCAAGATTCAAACACGCTCAGGCTCCAGATGGAACCTTAGAGGGCTTCTCTCTGAGCCTTGGCTTCCTCCTCTGTCAAACCAGACAGGCTGAAGTTCTTTTGCAGGGTTTGTTGCGAGGTTTAGAAACCTGCCTCACCTGGGCCCCACGTGCCAGAGACACGCAGTAGGCTAGCAGCAGGCACGTTTGGTAAATACCAGTTATAGTTAGTAAGTTTCCTTTTTGTAACTAAACAGGGTATGGAGTCCTCTGTGCCGCTGTAGTCGCGGGACCTTGGCATCCGCGGGGACCCCGCCCCCACCCCCCGCGCGCAGCCAGAGCCACCGCGTGGGGTTTCTGCGCGCTGACGTGGGCGGATCAAAGCAGCTGCGGGTGCCTTATAAAGCAGTTTGGGCGGCCCCCGCCGGAGACCGTGCCCGGCCAGGAGCAGAGCTGGGGCGCACAGGCAAGCACAGGCACCGGGAACCGAGGAAAGACCAGAGCAGCCTGAGTTTGCGTCAGAGTCCTCGCCGGACCTGAGCCGGCCGCGGCTTGCCAGGATCCCGGTGGGCGCCCTTCAACCGCGGCTTTGCCAAAAGGGCGCCCTCACCGCCTGCCCAGACCGGAAAGTGCTCAGGTCCCTTGGGGGCCGTGATCGCAGCTCCCTGGCCGGCCCGAGCAGCCGGCCGCTCCGGGCGCAACCCGCCGGCGAGCACCCGAGGAGGTGAGCAGTGACTGCGGGCAGCAGGCGGGTGCTCAGCAGGGACCAGTTAGGGTGGAGGGCGTCCAAGTCCGAGGGGGACGGCGCAACCCTGCTGGGCACTCAATCCCGGATAAGCAAACCAAGCCCTCCTCCACACCTCTCCTCCGCGGCATTCCGAGGTATTCCCCTTATTGAGCACAGCCCCCGGGGTCGGGGGACGCGGGCTTTCCGCGGCTGTGTGATGGAGGTGGCCTATGCAGTTCCTGCGGCCAGCGTGAGCCTTCCCGGCCCTGGTTCCCCCAAGTCCGACCCCCTCCTTCCCAGTCGGCCCGCGATGAGGTCATGCCCTAGCCATCCCGGGGGTGGGGGACTTGGATCTAGCGGCAGAGGGTGTGTGGCAGGGCGGGAGAAAGTGGCAGAAGGCAAAGAACCACCGCAGCTCCTACCAAACTGGGGGGTGGAACGCCTCGCTTTAAGACTCGGTCTCAGAAGAGTCAGGGAGGGGGGAGAACCGACAATTTATTTACAGACCTGAGCTCCAGGCTGGTGGTGGGAAGGAGGAGAGTCCTCTCCCGGCCGTGAGGCACATCTGGAGCCGCCTGAACATCTGGCTGAGCTCGCTAACGAGCCCCACACCTCCCACCTCTCGGTGCCGAGGTACTTCCACACCCTCACGGTCCTTAGTCGCTCAGGGTCGGGGCCTGGGGGGGAGGGTAGTTGGAGGTATCCCGAGTTCCCCCACTCCTCCCTTCCCACTTCCAAAATAACCCGTCGCGGGTAACCCTGTGCATAGCTGCAGCGAAGCAGATCCTCTCTCAATGCTCGAGCGGCTCGGGTCAAAACCGGGTTGCGGGCCCGGTATCGTTCCGCATCGCAGGTAATCTTGAAGTGGTCTATCGGTGTTACCGGCTTGCGGGGTCGGCTCTGCGAGCTGCGCAGCCTGAGGCTTCAGGCCCTGCTGGCGCGGACCTTACGCGCTGCATGGACACCCTGCCCCGGCGCGCGATGCCAGCTCTCAGCCCAGCGCAGGCTCACCCGGGTAGGGGAGGCTTGACATGTCCCCACCCGCTTGGCTCAAAGTGGCGTCTACCCTGGAAGCGGGGTTTTCAGGGACTTCCAGAGTCCAAGCCTTATAAACACCTGTTGGAGCTGCGCTGATGCTACTGCGCTTGTGGTGCCCCAGAGCGTGCACATCCCCCGCGGTCCCGTCTCTAGCCCGCGGCAAGCGCGCTACCTTGGATCTTATCCCCAGTGTGGGGAGGAAGGGGTCGCTTATCTCTCCAAGCACACTGAGCTTAGACGCGGGCCCACTACGCGCCTGGTCCCAAGGGAGACTCAGCTCTAGGCCCGAAGCAATGGGTCGGGCAGTTGAGGGTTGCCAGCGGCAAGTGGATGTCTTATAGGACGACCAGAACTGAGAGGGCACTTACCCTGCATCTCATTCCCATCCTCAGACAGGGACACTGGGGCCCAAGAAGAGGAGAGGACTTGTCCAAAGTTCCACATACGGGAGCCAGCTCCTATCCTACCTTGAACCCCGATTTAGCGCCCCCTGGCGGGCCGGGACTCGGAGAGGCTAGTTCGCCCTGACCCATGGGAAGCAGGCTGAGGGTGACCCAGCGGCCCACACGGCTGTCCTGGACGCTCTTACACCGGACAGGAACAATCCGTCAGCGCCCTGAGACCCAGACCAAGCACTGCCTCCCCAAGCGATGTGCTAGGGTGGCGGAAAAGCCCCGGACCACCAGGGCAGCTCAGAAAGAACTGGAGTAGCTAGCTGGAGGCCTGGGTCGCCGTTTGCTGTGTAACCTGGGCCACCCCTCCTCTCTCTGGGCAAGTTGAGCTGGACACTGTGAGTCTTCGCCTCTTCTCCCTCTGCGTGCAGCCCCTTCCCCCTTTTCACCCTGGAATGTTGGGTGGCTGGGGGGCGGGGATGAGGGAAGCCTACACTTTGGGAAGGGTGGGGGTGAAGAGAGACAGTGACTGGAGGTATGATCCCCCCCCCCCCCCCCCCGCATCCACAAGATATTTTTCTAGCTCTCAGGAGTGTGGTAAACTTTCAAGGCCAGTGAGACAAAGAATTTGAATACAGGCTGGCTGGGAAGAGGGGGCTCAGTTACACTGAGAATCCCGCTGAGACCCCCCAGACTTAACCCGCTTGTTTGTAGCCAGCTTCTCTGTTAGACACCTAATGAGAGACTTTGCGAAGGAGAAAATAAATTTAATTCAGGGTTTTTTCCATGCCTTCCTCTGGATTGTGACAGAAGACTCCAGAAAACAGCAGGATTTCAAATCTGTGTGTGTTTAAGGCACACAAGTACTTGCACATACTACACAGGTATATGGAATAGTGCAAACCTATGCAGAGGGGAGCTCAAAGCCCCGCAGACTGCTGGGAGGCTGGCAAGACCTCAGGAGATGCACCGTGAAGTCCAGTCCCTTGTTTTTAGAGAGAGGGAAACTGAGGCTAGCTGTGGTGAAGAACTTGTCCAAGCTCACAGAGCCAAGTAAGAGCGCTCCCTTCCCACTCAAACTCCCCTTTAAGACGGGCACCTACTTTTTCCAACTCCCCAAAACCCTTAGAAAGGAATCTCTTTGTCTCTGCGCCTCCCCAGGGGAAAGGGGCTGGGGTTGTGAATGCGTCCAGGCGAAAGCCAGGTGTTGGTAAATTTGGGAGAAACTGGGAAGGGACTTAATGAGGCGAGATTGGAGGGGGGGGGGGGAGAAAAAAATCCAGAGAAAGTGGTTCTGTGGCCTGCAGGCGGGAGGGGTAGCGACGGCTCCGCGGCCCCAGGTCGCCGCCTAGCGGCAGGAGGTGGCATCGCGCTGGCCGGGCGCGCCTTCCTGCTTACTCAGGGCCAGACTGCCTAGCCCGAGCTCTGGCCTGGGCACCACCAGACCCTCTGAAGGGGGTCGACTGGAGAGAGACTAGGAAACCTGGCATCCTTAATAGCCCTCACTGTACAAAGACCTTTGCCATCCATTTCTCCACCTTCTCTTCACAGACTGAGAAACTGATGCCAGAGCAAGCCTCCATGTCCTTGTCTTCTCCTAGTCCGTGATCTCATTGGACCCCTGTGTAGGTGTGGGAGTAGAACACGGGGTGTGGATATGCGCTCACTGGCTGAACAGCACCATTTAATGTCCCTGGGTCTTAGTCTTCTTATCGGTGTGATGGGGACAGTGATAGTACCTATCTTACAGGATTGCTGGGGGGAGCAAATGCGATCCTGTTAGGTGAACGAACAGATTAGGTTATCACAATTCAAATCACAATTGTCTCCAGTATACAGAAAGGGTCAACTGAGGCCCGGTGGGAAAGGAAAGTTACCAGGGTCATAATATAATAATTACCATTGCGGAGATTAGAACCCAGTTTCTGGGTCCCGAATCGGCTCGTTCCTTGGCCGGCCCTCTCCTTTAGGTCCCTTCCACATCTCCACGTGTCTCTGCCGGCTTCTCCATCTGCTCAGTGTCTTTCAGCCTCGGACTCCGAGCATATATTCCTCTAGCTGTCTCCCTGCCGGGTCTCTCCGGTGTCTCTAGCCCTGTTGCCCACTTTCCTTCCTGCCCGCAGTACGGGTCCCAGCCGAGTGGCACAAAGAAGTGGCCGGGGGCCGTGCTAGATGGGAACGCTCTCGGCTGAGCTCCAGCGGCATCTAATTCGAGCCAGATTCCGACCGAGTCCAGTATATGCTGGGCGGGAGGTGACAACCGCCGCTCACTCGGCTTCACCGGGCCCGCCCCCCCCCCCAGTAATTTGAATAAAACGCCCCCCGCCCGAGCCCCAGCCCTGCGCGCCGCCCTAACCCGCCGCCCCCGCTCTCCCCGACTGCAGGCAGCGGGTGCGAGGACTAGCTGCGGTGGCGGTGCGCGCGGTGCAACTTTGGCGCGGCTCCTCTAGGGTGCGACCCCAGGCGCGCCCGGCGCGCGACGATGAGGGCACGGCCGCAGGTTTGTGAGGCGCTGCTCTTCGCCCTGGTGCTCCAGACTGGCGTGTGCTATGGCATCAAGTGGCTGTAAGTAGGAACCCCGTGTCCATGCAGACGGGCTCCGGGATAGACGGCTGGGGGATAAGGGGGTGCCAGGGAGCAGTAAGGGGCCTCGTGAATGAAGCAAATGCATCCCAGACCCGGAGCAGAAGTTGGCTTGGGGGTCATGGGCAAGTCGCTCTTCTTAGGCCTCCTTTCCCATCTCTGCAAAATATTGTCCTTACCTCCTGAAGGGTTATGAAGCAGGAGCAAGGCAGGGTGTGGAGGGGGATGGAATTACCTTGTCCTGGGCAGCTGAGGGTTGTGCAAGAACTCCCCGGGGGCAAATGAAATGAGACAACGTGGGCATGGGACACAGTCAAGAGGGCCTGCACCCTGCACATGGTGCCCTTTAATGTTGAGTTTCCTTGTCAGTCTCCTGACCCTAGCTGGAGGTCCTCAAACAGTCCTTACCCCTCCACCTAAGTGACATTGGTGATGTGTCACATAGCCTCTGGAAACATTAATATCCTCCTCTGTCAAAGGAGAGTAAGCGGCTGTACCTTAGATCAGATGAGAAGCGGCTCTTGAAAGAACCTCATAAACTGTCAGATGCTGCGCACATGTGAAGGGTATTCCTTTAGATAGAAATGATTAATGGTGGGGTATGTGGGAGAGAGAGGCGCCCTTCCATCCAGCAGAAGGGAGTGCTTGCTCTACGCAGTGCTGTGGGCCCTGCAGGGGTGCAGAGAGGAGTCAAATGCAGCCCCTTTCTGGAGGAGCTGCCCTCTGGACTGGAAGAGATAAGCCCAGGCTATAAATAACTCTAAGTGCCTTGGAGAAAGCAGGGTGGTGTTGTGCGGGCCCAGAGTCGGGGAGACCACCTGGTGGGTGCACACACTTGAGACCCTGGAGAGATTTTTCAGGGGCAGTGCCCCTAAGCTGGGCCTGAGGAGACTCTGGGAGTGTGGCAGGTGGGGACCGTAGGAAGGACAGCACTTTGAGTGGAGAGACTCCCTGAGTGATGGGAAAGTCCAGGACAGTACACAGTCTGGAGTTTGGGGTGGGGGTGGGTAGCCACACAGATAAGACAGACAGGGGACAGATTATGGGGGCTGTAGAGGGTCTGAGGAAGGTTCATGGATTAGCTGGGAGACAGCGATAGTGGCCAGGCCACCAGCAAACATTCTCGAGGTCACCAGCCCTGCCCTTTTCAGGGCTGAGTTGTCAATTAATTGGAGATTCAAGAGGGGAGCCCCATCTTCCTGCATTTCTTGTTTGCAAGAAGAAGCCTGGGCTCAGAGGCCTCCCAGCAGCTCACTTATTAGTCTAGTGAGAAACCAGCAACCTTCCTTCTACTGCCAGTACCTGGCACTGTCCCAGCTGGTAGGAACCTCTGATCAGGGAGTGCAAGCCCTCCTCACCCACCACCACCATTTTACAGAGGTGTTAACTGAGTCCCATAGAGGGAAAGGATTTGCTAAAGAGCCAAATAGTGTCAGGCTGAACTGAGTTTATTCCTATAACATTGTGGGGGATGCTGGTATCATTCCTAAGCTACAGTGGGACCACTAAGACTCTGAGAAGTATGTGACTTGCATAGCCCCCAAGCTGGCATGTGGCAAGGGAGGGCCTAGAATAGCTAGCTAGCTAAAGCCAATGTGCATGCTGTCCCCACTGCATAGCCGAGGCTGCCACAAAAATGGGTACAACTCCATGTCTGCCATAAGGACCTCTTTTGGGAGGTGTACATGTAAAAAGAAACAAAGTGGGCTTTGGGCTGAGTCCTCAGAGAGGGAGCATGGGAGCCCAGAGGAGGTTCAGTTAGTCCCACCTAGAATCGGTGATTTGGGGCAGGGCTTTGAAGGATAGATAGGATTTTGATGGCCAAAACCTAATGTAAAGCAGGCACCCTAGGCAGGAGGAACAGCTGAGACAAAAGCATAGAGGTAGGACTGTGCACGTGGGAAACGGGAACAAGGAATTTATAGGAGCCTACTAGTAAATCTCAGATGCTGTTCCAAGAGCTGTAGACATGAGGTAGTGATATTCTAATCACTACCATTTTACAAATGAGGAAGCAGAGGTACAGAGAGGTTAAGTAACTAACCCAATGTCACACAGCTAGTTAATGGCTATGGGAACAGAACCCAAGAAGACATGCTCCATGAAGCCAAACCTCTTTAGAGTGGTTAAACTATTGCTGGAGCTAAGTTAGAGCAGGAAGAAAGAGGAGTGGAGTTTAAGAATAACGTGTGTGTGTGTGTGTGTGTGTGTGTGTGTGTGTGTGTGTGTGTGTGTGTGTGTTTACAGATGACCCTTGAACAACACAGGTTTGAATTGAACAGGTCCACATATACATGGGTTGTTTTTTCTTCAATCAATCCCTGTACTGTTTTCCGTCTGTAGTTG
The DNA here is from genome assembly GCA_037038555.1 of Rhynchonycteris naso. Lineage (NCBI taxonomy): Eukaryota > Metazoa > Chordata > Mammalia > Chiroptera > Emballonuridae > Rhynchonycteris > Rhynchonycteris naso. The sequence goes on from CM072995.1 coordinate 316,660,556, forward strand.
GGAGCCCACGTATATGTCGGGCCAGCTGTATGTATTGATCCATGCCATATAGGAGACTTGAGCATCTATGGATTTTGGTGTCCACAGAAGTCCTAGAATCAATCCCCATTGGATACTGAGGGACAACATAAGTTTTGGGGGTGTCAAAAGTTATATGCTGATTTTTGACTGCTTATAAGAGTGGGGGAGGTTGGCACCCCTAACCCCCAAGTGGTTCAAGGGTCATCCATATATCACCTTGCTACAAGTCAAGCACAGTTATAAGTGCTTTGTGTATAGTGTTTCCTTTAAATCTCCCAACCACCATGTGAAGTGGGCTCTGCTATCATCCCCATTTAACAGAAAAGGAAATGGAGGCACAGGGAGTCTTTCACAGGTTGTCACAGCTAGTAGGCAGCAGAGGCAGTTAGGCTATCTGTGGCCTGTTGGTGGTAGGCAACCACAGGACAGTTGGGAACAGGGAAGTAAACAGTGCTGGTGGGAGACCCCCAGGACTCATTTAGGAAGGTTCAGCTGTCCTGGGGTTGCCCTGGGGGGGGACCTGCTGACCTGGGTTTTAGAAAGTGAGCTAAAGATTTTAAAAAAGGCCATTTGACATAGGAACTGAAACCAGATGTGGCTGAGTGACCTGGAATGCCCACCTGTTGGGCACCTGGGACTCAGCCTGAGTTTCCTGGTGGGATGGAGGGTAAGAGAGTGGGGGACAGATTGGCCGCTTATGGAAGCATTGCCTATAAGAAATAACTTATGGGCATAAGAAATAACTTATGCGGCCCCTCTACTACCTCACCTCCCACCCAAGTCAGGTGCTGGGAGATTCTCAGACCAGCAAGTGTGGAAGGATCCAGGTGGGCTGTCCACTACTTTCTCTGGTTGCACTGGGTGGGGAAGGGTGGTTTCAGCCTCCTATGAACCCAGGGGGTGTCAGTGAAGGCAAAGGGCCAGGGAGAGCCCTGGCTGGTTTGCTCAGTGGTAGGGTACCAGCCTAGCGTGTGGATGTCCTGGGTTTGATTTCCAGTCAGGGCACACAGGAAAAGCGACCATCGGCTTCTTCACCCCCTCCCCATCCTCCTTCTCTCTCTCTCTTTCTCTCGCTTTCTCTCTCTCTCTCTCTCCCCCTTCTGCCATGGCTTGATTAGTTTGAGCGCATTGACCCCGGGGGTTGAGGATGGCTCCATGGAGCCCCTACCTCAGGTGCTAAAAATAGCTTGGTTGCAAGCACTGGCCCCAGGTGGGGGTTGCCAGGTGTATCCCGGTCAGGGCACATGTGGGAGTCTGTCTCTCTCTCTCTCCCCTCCTCTCATTTGGAAAAGAAGAAAAAAGAAAAAGGAAATGGCCAGGTTGGCTAGTAGGGCCCGTAAAGGTCATTCTACCTACTCTGGGCAGTCTCAAGCCTGCTGCTCACTCCGGGACAGGGCCTTTCAAGGAAGAGTCCTAGGAGTCTTCCAAAGGGACAGAGTTGCTGCAGAGTAGGTGGAAGGGGCACCAGACCCAACTGGGAACACCTGGGTCTCAGCCTGAGCTCTGCCAGTTCAGTAGCATGAGCCAGGCTCTGAGCCTCAGTTCCCTCATCTCCAAAATAGGAGTGAAAGAGCCCTAGCTTGGGATCTGGGCGGCCTGAGTTCCAGTTTGGCTCTGCCTCTGATGGGCTGTGTAGAAGTCTGGGCAAGTCTTGCCCTTCTCTGGATCACGGGGTCCCCATTTACACAAAGGGATGGGGAAGCTAAGGCTCTGCAGGGTAACATGTTGGGTGAGCAGCTAAGCTGAAGTTGAAACCCAGGTCTCTGCACCCCAGACGTTCTCAGAACCTCCAATTCCTGAATGAAGAGACCTCGGCCATCCTAGCAGCTCTCTTGGCACAGGCCTTGCCTGTGAACTCTCTGTTCCCTCCTGTCCTCTCTTCCACCCGCTCACTCATGCCCCCACTCCCAGATAAACTAAAATGTTTTCAATTAGGGGTCTGCTGCAGTGAGGCAAGCCAGTGGAGATGTCCAGACGGGCAACTCCCCCGCCTTCGCCTTAATCCTTGATTACCTCCCTAAGGGGGACTTAGTTAGATACGGTCATTACCACTAATTACCAGATGACCGAATCTCCCTCCTCAGGAGTGGAATCCACGACCTCCCGCCTCCTGATCTCCCAGCCTGCACGCGCCTGTGGGTGTTCCCCCCAACCCCTCACAGACTTCTTTGTCCCAGCCACTTCTCGCTGGCAGCTCCCAGCCTTCATCCTGTGCCCACCAGGGGCATCCAGACCACTTCCTATTTGTCTACCTCCCCCGTGGGCAGTCTGAACCTTGTATGGAAGTGTCCTCACTGTGCTATCCCTCTTAAAACCTCTCACCATTGGCTGGGGAGACAGATGCTTGAAGAATTCAGAGATGAACAGGCTGAGACCCAGAGTGGCCCAGCGTCCCCAGGCACTAGGGCACAGAGCGTGCCTCCCTGAGAGCCACCACATTGGGCATTCAGGAATTGTCTGAATTGAATTCCCCAGGAAAGGCTGGGCTCATGTCACCCCACTTCTTGAGCTGAGCAGGATGGGTAGGGAGATGGCCTGGGAGGGAGGGAGGCAGCCACGCAACTTGAGGGCTCATTGCGTGCTCGGTACTGCACCTGGGTTTTCTGGTGCATCTCATGTTAATTCTGCCTGTTGTGAAACAGAAAACTGGGTCAGAAGGGAAGGAAGAGAGCTGGGAGAGGTGAAGGACAGAGTGGCTCAGGACAGCTGAGTGTGGACAGCCCCAGCCCAGCAGAAAGGGAACCTGGGAGGGGTAGGCCATGTCTGCAGAGGGATGGTGTCAGGAGGAAGCCGAGCACACAGGCCCTGGGTGTCCTCTGCGTCCTCCTCTGTACAAAGGGAGGATAATAATGTCATCCAGCCCCCTCCCCCGGGTGTTGTGAGAGTGGGATGAGGAATGGCACGAGAGGCTTTGCAGACTGGGGCTGCATATGTGGACAGGGTCTGCGGGGGGGCGGGGGGGGTGTCACAGCTGAGGGGCTGGCCACTGCCCCTGTGTGTCACACTCACCCAGTATGGCTGCAGGAATTTAGACCACAGTTTGCTTGAGGTGTACCAGCTTTGGCGGGCCTTAGCCGCTCAGAAGGCCAGGTAGGAAGAGACAGTTCAGTTGAAATCAAGAAACCATGCCTGAAGTTTGCTCTGGATGCTGGCATCCAGGTACACCAGACATTTCCCTGCTCATGGTTTGGGAGGTAGGGATGTCTCTCTAGGGTCTCTGAGGGGAGGGGACTAACCCGTGAAGGCTCTGGGGCCCCTCTTGCCTGCACTTAGAGAAGGTGCTGCCTGAGGCAGTCTGCTCCTCAGAGAAGGCCTGGGAGAAAGGCAGGTCCAGGATGGACCAATGGTCCTTGGGTCTTAGAATCCCAGTGCCCAGGGCCAGGATCTGGGAAGCTCTTAGGTCCTATAGTGTCACCTGGGTTCATAGGGACCACCTAGGCCAGTATTTCCCAACGCACAGGTGAGATCAGCACTCTTCCAAGGGCTTTGTGTTCAGTAGACAAGGAGTTAAATGAAACCAAGCCTGCTGCTTTATGGCAGCGGTTCTCAGGGCCCTAATATATGCTTGACGATGGGTCCCCTTTTCAGAGTTTCACTGGACTGGAACCCATTCTAGGAAATATATTTATAGGTGCAGTCACTGAGGCTCAGAGAGACGGTGATTTATCTAAGGTCACATAGCAAGTTAATGGCTAAGTAAGTTTTATCACAAAATTAGTGGCTTTTTAATCCTTCAATAATAATTCCTTGCATGTATGGGGGACTTTATAGCTTAATAAATGAGTTTAGTAAGTGAATGAAACAGTGATGGGAAGCTCCTGACTCAAGTTGTACACCTAGTAAATGCTTAATTAATAATGGGTATTATTATGATGATGATTATAAAAATCTAGCACTTAGCACAGTGTCTGGTGCATAGTGGGTGCTGAGTGTTGAATGAATGTTAAATAAGGAGGAATAATTCGCAGCTGTGTGAGAACTAAATAAAGGCAATGGATGTTAGTACCTCTCACACTGTAAATTTTTTTTTTTGTTAGTGGAATTATAACAAAGGCTAGGTAGGATGGAGGTCATGATCCTATGTTATGAACAAGAGCCTGAGGCCCAGAAAGGGACAGTTATGTGCCCAAGGACACAGAGGAAGGAGCTATATTTCTGCTGGGGTCAATGCTTTACCTTTTGGTTTCCTGGATCCTTCCAGCAAAGGCTCCAGGGCGCACTGAGGAGGGGCTGGAGCCAGTAGGATGGGTGGAAGCGACGTGGCTCCTCACACACTCTCTCATCGTTGTTGCCTTTTGGCGGTGCACAGGGCGCTGTCCAAGACGCCAGCAGCCCTGGTGCTGAACCAGACGCAGCACTGCAAGCAGCTGGAGGGCCTGGTGTCCGCGCAGGTGCAGCTGTGCCGCAGCAACCTGGAGCTCATGCACACCATCGTGCACGCCGCCCGTGAGGTCATGAAGGCCTGCCGCAGGGCTTTTGCAGACATGCGCTGGAACTGCTCTTCCATTGAGCTGGCCCCCAACTACCTGCTTGACCTGGAGAGAGGTAGGGAGCCAGCAGGGGCTGCTAGGGCCTGCAGGATGCATGTGGTTGGGGATGGATGAATTCAGGCATAAATATATGTGTTTAGATAGGTGGGTGAATTCATGGGTGAACGGATGGATGGATATGTGATGGGTGGATGAGTGAATAGATTGATGATGGATAGATACACAGAAGATTAGAGGTGTGGATGGATAGATGGGTAGATGAATTAATCATAGATCTGGATATTTCGGCATGAATTGATGAATGAATAAACATGTAGTGAGTGAATATACCAGTGCAGGGGAACCTGAGTGCTGGCTCAAATACATATGTATCCTAATACATGAATGAAGAAATGAATGGTGCCAGGGAGGCTCTTGGGGGGTGAGGGGAATACAGAGCAAGAATGTGATGGAACCCACTCCTGAGGCAGACTGGTGTTCACAGATAATTCTAGACCAGGCCGACTAATGGTGCTGTGAGATCCACAAAGTGATGTATAGACTAAAGAACATCTGTGGAGAGAAGGCTTCCTGGAGGAGGTGGCTTCCAGGTGGATTTGGGGATCGTGTGTATGATAGAGAGGCTTTTGATAGGCATAAATGCCCTAATGGACCAGAGTGCTCTGCACAGTAATAGCTGATGTTTGTGTGGCCCTGACAAAGCTTCCTTTCTTCCCGAATTAGTTGAACTCAGCCTATGAGGCTGGTAGAGTCAGCCTGTGAGGTAAGTATTCTCATCCCCATTCTACAGTTAAGGAAAATAAGGCTCAGGAGGAGGAAGCAGCCTTCTAGTAAAGAGATGGAGCCAGGCCTTGGGTCCAAGCCACCCACAGCTGAGGCTCCTTGGCTCTGTGTGCCAGGGCTGCAGTGACAGAGTACCACAGACTGGGGGTGAGGGTGGTTCAGACAGCAGCGATTCGTTGCCTCATGGTTCTGGAGGCTGGAAGTCTGAGGCTGAGGTGTAGGCAGGGCTGTGCTCTCTCTGGAGGTACTACAGGAGGGCCTTCCGAGCCTCTTTGTAGCTTCAGGTGGTGATGGCCTTCTCCCTCTATGTGTCTCTGACTCCAAAACGCCCTCTTTCTCTGAGGACACCAGGCATTGGATTAAGGTCCACCTTGATCTAGTATGACTTCATCTTAGCTATTGACACCTGCAAAGACCCTGTTTCTAAATAAGGTCACATACACAGGTAAAGAGGGCCAGGGCTTGAGCAGATATTTTGGAGGTCACATTTCAACCCACACCAGGCTCTCGGCACACTTCCCTTGCCCGTCAGGTGATGCTCTCTTCACAGAGCTCAGGGACTGGGCCTTCATTTCTCTAAAGCAGCCCCTCACACGGAGTGCAGGGCAGGTGAGGGCAAGCACGGGATCAAGCGTGTGTGGGAGTGAGAGTGTGCCGGTGAGCATGTGGGGCTCTGTTGGCCTGTGAGTGTGTGTGAGTGTGCTAGTTAAGTGTATTGGTGGGATAACGTGGGGGTGACAGATTGATGGCCCAAGTTCTGTCCTCCACCTGCTCTGCCCTGCTTACAGCCCGTGTGCACACCCAACTTCAAAGAAGCAGGTTGGGGCCTAGGGGGAGGCCCTCAGGCCTGGGCTGGGTGCTGTCCCCAAGTCACCCCACATGGGCTGACCCCCACCTCCCCACAGGGACCCGGGAGTCGGCCTTCGTGTATGCGCTGTCGGCAGCCGCCATCAGCCACGCCATCGCCCGGGCCTGCACCTCCGGCGACCTGCCTGGCTGCTCCTGCGGCCCCGTCCCAGGTGAGCCACCCGGGCCCGGGAACCGCTGGGGAGGATGTGCGGACAACCTCAGCTACGGGCTCCTCATGGGGGCCAAGTTTTCCGATGCTCCTATGAAGGTGAAAAAAACAGGATCCCAAGCCAATAAACTGATGCGTCTACACAACAGTGAAGTGGGGAGACAGGTAACCACCCACCCCAACCACCCCAGATGGTTGTGCTTGTGCTAAAAGGCCAGAAAAGGCCACCCAGTGTGCCCCGAAGGCGGGGGGTGGTGGGGGGACGGGCCCTGACACACCCACAGTGACGTCTCCAGGCCTCCCCCAGCTCTTCCCTCTCCAGCTGCTTGGGGCTTGCCTGGTTCCTCCTCCTCCAGGGTGTCCACTGGGATTTGGGTCGGGGAATGTTGGCAGAGAAGAAGTAGTACTGAGCTAGGTGTCAGAAGCTCTGAGTTGCCACCTTGGCTCTAGCAATTGGCTCTGTATGTAAGTCACTTCCTCTCTGGCCTCAGTTGTTCCCATAGATAAAATGGAGGGATTGAGCTCCTATAGGCTATGTTCCTCAGTCTCTTCCTCCGCGGCTTCTGGCCAAGGCTGGGTGGCGAGGAGACATGGAGAAGCTGTGGGGCAACTGAGCCTTAGCCGAAGGGGGCCTCTCCTGGGATCTAAGGGAGACTCCCTCCTGGCTCCCAAACCCACCCTAACCTCTGAAACACAGTTTTCTGCAACATCTGTTATCATTTTTTTCATAATTCCTCACCTCACTCCAGAAAAGATTGGGAGAATGAATGAATGGACCTTTTTATATTTTGATGATTAAAAAAAAAAACTTTATACCAATCTGTGTGCCAGACACTGTGTTGAGTGCTTGATGAGTCTTTTCTCCTGTGGTCCCCAAACCACCTGTGAGGAGGTACTGCTATCTCTTCTTTACAGATGGAGAATGGGGTCCTGGAGGGGCAGGGCACTGGCATCTCATGACCTCCTCCCTGCATCCCTGTGATGCCCATTTTACAGAGGCACCGAGTGAGGCACAAACAGCTGAGGTGGATCGACCAAGGGCACAGGGCGTGATGGAGCCCACGTCTATGGGACTCCAAGTCCAGAGGGTTCCATGTCCTAACCTTCCTCTTTCACTGCTCTCCCTTGTGTGAGGATTCTATGACATTCAGACCATCTTTAAACACTTGGGGAAACTGAGGCCAAGGCACATTGTGGGTCTGAAGCAGAACCTGGCCAGAGACCCAGGACTCTAAGCTCCTATCCTGGGAGGCTCGGTGGGAGCCCTTCAACCAGCCCCGAACCCAAGAACTCAGCCCCACTCTCACCCACAGTCAGGCCCAAACCTTCTGCCAGTCGGGGCACATCCATTGCCTCCCTCCATGCAGTCCAAACAGGGTTCCCAGACTAGGGGAGCACTGGGCTTATCCCCGGGGCCCTGATACCAAGGAGCTGGCCTCTGGGGGAGCCATGTGCAAAAGGGCGCAGTCCCTCTCCCCCCAGCTGAGGGCCTAGGGGAGGGGGTGGTATCTGAGGTACCAGGTGGTCAGTGCTGGCAGGCAGCTGAGCTGAGAAACTGGATTTAGTTTACCTTTCCTTGACGATTCAAATGTACCTCCCCACCTTTGGGAGGCTGAACGTGCCCTACAGTCATGTTCACTTCGTTCCTGAGTTTTTCACAGGCTTTGCTGAGCCAATTCTTGATTTTATACTCAAACAGACTTCCTCATTCCCCACTTCTTGGCACCAGTTAGGGGGAGGGAGCCCTGGGACCTTGACCAATGCCCTCACTAACTCACCGAGTAATTTTGGGCTAGTCCCCGCCTTCTCGGTGCTTCAGTTTCCCCATCTTTTGATGAAGGGGATATGCCTAGGGGACCCAACAGCCTTGTAGCTGTCTGCACAGGGCAGGCAGGAGGACTGGCCTGAGCACATAGTTTCAGTCTTCTGTGCAAAGAAGCAAGGGTACTCGGCTGAACTGAAAGGATCTAATTCATGCCCCTCATGGGGAGGGGAAACAGGCCCAGAGAAGGTGGCGGGGCAGAGTTACCTCTGAAGCCAGGACCAGTCTTCCCGAGCCCCAAGCCCAAGCCTACCCCCTTTACCAAATTATTACTTAGACTGATTTTTCAAAGCCGAAGTTGATTTAAATGTTCTATCTCACAATGCAAGGTAACAATTATGTGTTGACTCTGCAAATAGCACTGAGTGGTGAAGTGGCTTGCTGAGGGTCACCTGGCAGGAGTGCTGGCAGTGGAGGGAGGGGAAGGGTCAGCCAGGCCAGAGAACACCCCCATGCATTCAACTCCTGCCTCTACTTCCGTCTCTCCCTCCTTCCCTCCCTTCCTTCTTCCCTCCCTCTCTCCCTCCCTTCTCATTCCTTTCTTCTTCTCTCCCTTTCTTCTTTCCCCCCTTTTCCCCCAACAAACACTTAGTGAGCCCAGGTTTTGTGTGAGAAAAAGCATGGACCTATTAAAAGTCATGACTTTTGGATTTGCTATCAGACCTGGGTTCAAATCCCAGCTTCAGGATCTCCTGTTGCAGCTTTGTGCCCGAGACGTAGCTTGTCTGAGCCTTCATTTTCTTCTTGTGCAGTGAGGGAAATAATGAGACCTCCTGTGAAGGGCTGCAGGGAGGATTAAGCCATAATTTGTGTTCGATAGAGCGCTTGGCATGCAGTATGTGTATAAATGGCATCCATTATCTTGCAAATGCCACTCCTCCAGCCCCTCCCAGCTGCCCCCCCTGTTTGGAGGATAAGCTGAGGACCTACAACACCCCCGAGCTTTAAAGCAAAAAGCCCTGCCACTTGAGTTCTGGAACAGGCAGACAGTGACACCCTGAGAGCACCCAGCACTAGGGACAGGAGATTAGGGGAGCAGGGTGCCAGGTCCCAGGGAAGGCCAGGGAGGGGGCCCTGGCCACCCATCCCGATGCCCTCCCCTGTCCGCAGGCTTTGCGTGCCTCCCTGGAGATGAAGTGTAAGTGCCACGGGGTATCTGGCTCCTGCTCCATCCGCACCTGCTGGAAGGGGCTGCAGGAGCTTCGGGATGTGGCCACTGACCTGAAGACCCGCTACCTCTCGGCCACCAAGGTAGTACACCGGCCCATGGGCACCCGCAAGCACTTGGTGCCCAAGGACTTGGACATTCGGCCAGTGAAGGACTCGGAGCTCGTCTATCTGCAGAGCTCACCTGACTTCTGCATGAAGAACGAGAAGGTGGGCTCCCATGGGACACAAGACAGGTAAGGGCCTGCCACTACCCCAGCAGGAAAGGATCAGCTATGTTGCACATGCCCCATCCCAGCTCAGCACAGGAGAAGGGGAAGGAGCCAGCAATGACTGCAGACCGACTGTGTACCAGGCGGGGCATAAGTTGGCATTTGGAGAATGGAGTCTCTGCCCAGTCAAGGGAGGTGGCCCCAGAAATACTGAGTGGAGGTGCCAGGGTTCAAGAGACCCCAAGCAGAGATTCTGGGTATGGCTATTGTGCACCTCACCAAGGCAGGGGCCCTTAGGAATGGGGGCTGCTAAGACGCTCCCACCCGCCCTTCCTCCTAGCTGAGGAGACAGATGGGGAGAGATACTGACAGGGGCTAACCTCAGGAAATGTTGCCAGATGAATAAGTGAAAGATAAATGTCATACAACTTGCTCACTGGACAAATGAGGGGCTGAGGCACAAGGGGCAGTGGGGGCAGTGGCCAGCCCACAGCGACACAGGAAGTCCGCAGAAAGTGCAGGTAGCACTAGGACAACCCCTTTTCAGAGGTGCAGCTGGAAAGCAAGCTCTGCCTGCATTCTGTGGTGAGATGGTGGTCCCATGTCCCCCCACTTGTACAGGCCCACCCCACCCTTGGGCCTGTTTCAGAGCTGGGGCTGGGGTCCCTACTGCTGAAGCTGGCTCAGGACAGGAGAGGGGGAGGGAGTCAGTGATGGCTGCAGACCTACTGTGTGCTAGGCGGGACTGGTGGGGAGAAGAATTTCCCAGAGCTAGTTCTGAAGGAAGCCAGTCCTGAGAAGCCATAATAGAGACAGTTCCACAATCATACTCATTTGGGAAATTTTTTAGTGATTCACAAGGCACGAGAACATATTAAAGGCTCCGAGGAATCCCACAGTAAAGGATCTGTCTAAGCTGTGTTTCCCAGAGGTGTTTGGCTGTGGAACTCTTTTATTAAGGAGCCCCTAATAGCATTCCACAGAATGAGTGTTCTGTGGGGTTAAAAGAATATTGAACCAGAGTGAGGGTGTCTGAGAATGTGTTTGGCACATAGTTGGGGCCCAGCCAGCATCTGCTTCCTCCGCAGCCCACGTTCCTGTCTCCAGGAGAGGGGGGCGGGTTTGGGGATCTCTGTCTTCACAGGCCAGGGCAGCAGGCTCTGCAGGGAGGCCCAGGCTCCCATCTGGAGGCCAGATTGAGGGGGTCGGGCAGAATGAAGATGGAACCAGGTCAGGCCAGGGAGACAGGAAGAAGCGAGGCTGTCAGGATGGGTATGATGAGGATGGGGTGGGGAGTGGAGAATTCTAGAACCCAGAGGGGCTGGGGGAATTCCATCAAGGACCCCAGAGCAAACAGAGGTTCTTCGTGGATCTATGGTGTGTATGTGTTGGGAAAGGACAGTTTGCACCCTGATGCTGCAACTTCCTAGCCATTAGACCTTGAGCAAATCCCTCCACTTGTTGGAGGATCTGTCTCATCCTCTGTGCAATGGGCTTGATACCATATACTTGGGAGGGTCGGCAGATGATCTCTAATTACACTTACCGAGCGGCTCCTCTGCACTAGGCAGTCACAGTCCCATGGGACAGGCTTGTTAATGGCAGTCCCCCCTCCTCTCTTCCCAGCCTTCAGGCTTCCATCTCCACCTGAAAGGTTTCCTCCTAAACTACTGACGAGGAGACCCCACTCCACAGCACCAGTTGCCTTCCTTGCTTTCTCAGAATGCATCCCCCAACCCAGGTTTCTTGCCATGCTCAGCTCTCAGCCATTCCTTTGGTGATGAGCCTTTGCAGACAACTGTATTGGTCAGTGTTTTCTGCAGTAACAAACAGCCCCGATAGCTCAGAAGCTTACAACCACAATACTCTTCATACCTATTACATGAGAGGCTCTGGCAAGTGCTGGGGAAGTGGAAAAACATCAAGTGCTCAGATTGTGATAGAGGGAAGCTGAGGAGTGAGGGGAACCCAGAGGGACCCTGACTCAGTCTGGGCATCAAGGATGGCTTCTTGGAGGAGGGAAATGTAAGCTTTACTAGGTTAGGGAATTTGAGGGTGTTGGGGGTTGGGTATAAATAAGCCTTTTTAACTGTAAAAGGCATGTGTACGAGTGGTACCTCTTTAGAGACTGGCCCCTCGCTGGGAAGACACCCTCCTCAAGCCCAACCTGGCAGACCAAGGCCTCTTCAGCAGTCAGTATTCTCTGGTCATCCTTCTTCCAGAGGCCCTGCACCCCCCAAACCTTCCCTGTGGTAGCCTGTGCCGCTTGTTCCCTGGGAACCAGGTGTTCCTGCAGTCTTCCCTGGGGCCACAACTGACCCCTTTTCCAGGTCCCACCTTCCCAAATCCCCCTCCCAGGCACCACCTCAAGCTCTGCTGGCTCAGAGTTTGGAGGCCAGGTTTTCAGACATTTCGAGTCAGGGATCCAGAATAAAAATGGAACTCTGTCCCATGCCTACCACCCTTTCCTTCAGAATAAGGCTGAGGGGGACCAATGGTGCTAAGTGACTGAAAGCCCAGAAAGGTTAAGTGACTTGCCTTAAGTCACTCAGCCAGTAGGGGCAGAGCTGGGGTTTGAACCCGGGTCTGTCTGGCTCTGGGCCTGTGTTCTTCCTGTTGTTCCCTCCTGCCTGGCACTGCTTGTGGCCCCCACAAGCAGGTCACTCTCACCTCCTGACTCTCCCGCAGCTGCTCCATCTCCTTCCTACCTCAAGGTCCCTTCCCAGCTCAGGCCAGGGCCTCTTACTCAGCTACTGCCTGCCTCGTCCCTGCCTTCCTCGCCTCTAGCCTTACCCCTTCCGCCTGTTGTCTCGCTCCTATTAGTCAGGCCGGGCTGTTTGTCCCCAACACTCTGTCTCCTCCTCTTTGTCTTCAATTCCTGATCTCTTTTCATAAAATGGCCCAGATGACTCTTCCTCTTCCCCTTCCTCCTCCTCTGTGAGGCTTTCCTGAACTCTCACAGACCCCACACTCACCCTGTGTGACCTTAGGCAAGTTCCTTCCCCATTCTGTGCCTTGGTTTTCCCATCAGGAAATAAGAGGGTTGGACTGGTCATCTCTAGGGCTTGTGCATCTCAGACATTCTGGGATTCCTTGGCCCCTGTGGCTGGGGGGGACCCAGCTGTGTCCTATGATGATATCTCTGTCCTGCTAGGGAACTGTCAGCCTGCACAGTTCATTAGAACTGATGGCAACAGAAGGATTGGGTTTTTATAGGGACCTTCAATGTCATCTTCTCCCACATGAGTAATTCAGGATTCAGTGCAGCCTGGATTCTCCACCCTTTAGGTGGAGGGAGCACACATGGACTGTTTAAGGACCCCTGAGCTTAAGCCCTGCTTACCCTTAGACTCCTGTGAGACCTGAATAGGCCTCTGCTCTTCATTCACTGAGCCTGTAAAGTGGGCACAGTAGTTCCACTGACCCGGGGACCCTGCATTCCTTCAATAAGACAAAGTTCTGGAGAAAAACACCTGGCACACAGGTGGCAAGTGGGTCACAGACCCTCTCGCTCAATGAACAGTGTGCCAGCCACCTTGTCTCATATCCGGTGCCATTCCATCTGTTTCAGAATTTTTCCTGAGATTCTGAAAGTAAAAGAAATCTTTACATTTGTTACAATATAATTCAAGATTAAATAGGAAGATAAGATTATTGTAGTGATTTGAGACTCCCTTGAGTATTTAGAAGTGGAAGAAAGAAAAAAAGACACCTCCAAGAAATAAAACACCCCCATCATTTGATGAATGCCTGTTAGAAATGTAGGGAAAACTGAGAAGTGCCCTTGGGGGAGAGGGTTATTCAAAATTTCCAAAGACCAAGACACCGTCCTTGGGGAACTGAGTCTGCAGCCACAGTGGGGGAGACCGCGGGCTGCCTGGCTGAGAGTGTGGGGCTGGGGCTGAAAGCAGTGCTCACTAACCTGCCCTCCCTCCTGCCACCCCCCAGGCAATGCAACAAGACATCCCACGGCAGTGACAGCTGCGACCTTATGTGCTGTGGACGTGGCTACAACCCCTACACAGACCGCGTGGTTGAGCGGTGCCATTGCAAGTACCACTGGTGCTGCTATGTCACCTGCCGCAGGTGTGAGCGCACAGTGGAGCGCTATGTCTGCAAGTGAGGGCTGCTCTGCCCCCATGGGAGCTCCTGGAGACCCTCAGAGGCCCACCTAGGCCCGCCAAGAAGCCTGGAGAATCCCCGTGGCTGTTTGCTTGTGAATTCCAGATGCCAGGCATTGGAGGCGGTTTGTGCTTCCACTTGGAAGCAACCAGGAACAGGAGGAGGGCCAGGACATCAAAGGAAACTGACAAGATTAAAAATAACCTGGCAGCCTGAGGCCCTGGAGTGCCCACTTGCTGCCTTCTAGGCTGGTCTAAGAAGCCACTGGCATGGGTTTGGCAAGACTCCTATAGACTTGACCTTTCACAGCCAGATCGCCAGCCTCCCGTGAAGGAACGGGGCATCTGCCTGCCCTCCTCAGAGTCCTGCAGGCCCTGCCCTCGAGACCCCCTGCTCTCCCAGGGGCAAGCCTGCTGGGCCCACCACATGGAACCACTAGCTTGGGTTGTAAATGTTTTTGTTTTGTTTTTTTCTTCCTCTGGGATGTGGAAGCTACAGAAATATTTATAAAACATAGCTTTTCCTTTGGGGTGGCTCGCCTCAATTCCTCTTTATATATTTTATATATATAAATATATATATATATAATGATCTATATTTTAAACAAGCCTTTTAAACAACTGTATGAAATAAATGCTGAGAGAACGCCAGCCCTCCCCTGCAGTGTCTGGCCTCCTTAAGAGAGCTCAGAAGATCCTGGCACTGGTGGGGGCTCTCTGGTTTCCAGACAAGGCGGCTTCTGATTGATGTCCCTACCCTCCCCACCCCCACCAAACCCCACCCGGCTCTGGGGTTCTGGCCCTAGTCTCCCTGTAAGATCTCTTGGTCAAGGGCGAGGACAGACGTCTTGAAACATAAACCCAGCTGGCAGATTCTTTGTTCCTCAGGGACACACACACAGACTCACACAGCCTGGCCGTGTCATCAGACCTGCTAAGCTAGCTTCAAGGGAAAACCCAACCCAGGGGAAGCTGGGGACAGAGACTCAGGTTCCAGCTAACTCTGTGGTGTTTCTATGTGACTGGGGGGGGGGGGAGCTATTCCCCTCCTTAGGCCTCAGTTTCCCCATGTGTAAAATTGGGGAAGTGCAGATTGAGGTTGGTGGTTGGGAAAGGGCCCCCTCTGCGTGCCTGGACAGGCTGGCTGCAGTGGGTGTGGGGAGAGGCAGTGGGATTCCTATGGTGTTCCATCAGGATTTGTTCTCTCTCTGGCTGGGGGCTGTGAGGACAAGGAGGAGCAAGAAGGACTGCAAGGGTTTTGGCCGAGCACTTGGAGGAATGCTGAGATGGGGGTAGAGAGAGGACTGGGTTCAGACTTGGACATGTGGAGATGATAATGTAGGTTCGCTCCCAAGTGGAAATACTGAGTAGATGGGCAGATGTTCAAATCTGGAGTTCTGGGGAGAGGCTCGGGGCGAAATGCACACTTGGGCATCAGCACTAAGGGGTGGAATAGAAAAGCAAAGAGTCCCAAGGTCTGAGCCTGGACACTTCCACTCTGAGGTCAGGGAGATCAATAAGAAAAGAGGCACAGAAACTGAGAAGTCACAGCCAGGGAGGTGGGAGAGACGGGGTAGGGGTGGAGGGGGGTAGTGGGGCAGGATCCTAGCAATGGCCAAGTGAGACGGGGTTTCGGTGCATACAACACTGTCCTCTGAGCCTCAGCTTCACTTCGTCATGGATTGGCAACATGTGGACAAGGGAGAGTATCCTGGGGCCTGACCCATGGCAGGTCCCCCTAAGTGAAAGCAATTATTAGTCACCTGTATCTTGGTCTGGCTGTGGGTGACCACATGAATGGAAAGATATAAGAATTTACAAACTGAATGTCTGTGCGCAGGAGATGAACACTGGGGCATGAGCTGGAATGGCTGGAGCTCAGCGCAGCCCCGGAGTCTGGGCAGGACCCGGTGAAGTGAAGCAGGTACCCTGGGGCGGGGGGAATGGCGAGGGTGCCCCCGAGAGGTGGGACCCGTCACAGGGTGCGGCCATCCTCCAAGCCCCTGTCTGAAAGTGTGCAGTGGGGGTGGCCATACTGATGGAATCAAAGGCTAAAAGGAACTTCAAGATAAATCTCCTGGTCTCCTCAATCTGTTTTGCAGATGAGGAAATTCCAAGAAGGGAAGGGCCTTTCCTGTGGCCACAGAGCTGATAAGGGGCTGAGTGCTGGTGGTGGGGTGGCAGGACATCCCAGGGCGGGGCTCCCACTAGCACCTCTGCAGAAACCACTCAGCATCCATTGAACAAGCCCCTGGAATGTGCGCTCTCGCAGGCCCAGGGCTATCCCTGCTCCATAGCCTTCACTGGCTCCCCATGGTCCATGAAACCATTGCTTAGTTCCCTGCCCTGGTGAATAAGGCCCTTTCCTTAGGCCCAGGTGACCCAGCCACAATTCTGGCAACATCCCAGGCATCTCCTCTGCTTGGCCTGCCTCTGGGCATCAGCTGCTCTTCAGCCTTCACAGCCTTCCACAAAGCTGTCCCCAGTGACCTAGGACTCTCAGCAACCCTTAGCACCTTTAAAGCAGCCATGACATGATCACAGTGGCCAGCCATTGCCCACTCTTCCTTAAAAGCCCATATAAATGGCTCCCTCCTCCAGAAAGACTTCCTTGACCACCCTCAGCCTGGACCAATGGCCTCCTGTGGGTTCCTACAACCTTTGTACACCTTTCTAATGCTGAACTGAGCCAAGATATTGTAGCAGTCTGTGCTGTGTCTATATCTCTCCGCTACCTGTCTGGGGCCTTCTCATGGGCTGGAACCAGCCTAGTGTACCCGTGGGCCCCCAGGATCTAGGGGTGGTACACTCAAGGCTGAGTACATCCTTGGACAGTTAGATTTGGAAGTGTCCAAGATAAGCAAATAGAAAACCAGACCAAGGACCCAGAATGACTCTGGGTTGACCAGAAAGGATGATCATATACTATAAATGCTACCCTTTATTATGTACCTACTGTGTGTTATGCCAAACACATTGTCCTAAGTCATCTTCACAGAGGGCTCCAGGTGGGTATGGTTATCATCTGACCAGTGAAAAAAGAGAGGCTCTGGGAGGGGTTGTCTGGGCCAGATCTCACAGGAAGTTTATAGCAAGGAAGGGCCAGGAGCCCAGGTGTGTCGGACACCACAGCCTTTCTCACGTGTCCTCACTCCAGCTAGACGTGGGCTGAGCAGTGTGGAAGACAGAAGTCTATTTCTGGCTCAGGACAAGAGACATAGCTGGGCCCCTGTGTCAGTGGGCCTCATGTACCTGCCACTGGCCAGTGCCCGGGCCTGCGCCTTTCTGGCTGGTCAGGGGCTAGGCAGCCAGGGTGTGGTGGAGAGCTGGTGCCCGGCCTGTTCCTCCGGCCTGGTCAGGGTTGTAAGCATACAACTGGGCTGAGCTCACACTCAGGGAGGCCAGGCTGAGACCTCCTCCAGCGTCAAGCCCAGGACCTCAATGCTCTAGTGTCTCAATCTTGTTGTGGCCAGAGATTCAGAACCATAAAATCATAGTACCTTGGACTTGTGGAGTAAAATCTTCAAACCATTGCATCAGAAGTCCTATAGAGGCCTGCAGCCAACCCAAAGAATTTAAAAGGCCCAGGTATTGATCTGTGGTTAGCATGCTTGTCACCAGCAGAATTCCTGCCCCAGTCCTGACTCCATTCCCCTCCTTTGTAAGAGGCAGCAGTCCCAGACTGGGCTCTGTGAGGCCCAGAAAGCCCCCAAGAGATGGAAACTACCCAAAGATTATAGTACCAGGGTTTTGAGGAAGCTTCTCAACCAAGTGTGGGAGGCAGGCTGGAGACATGGGAGAAACAGGGCCTGGGGGGAGAGACAAGAAGCCAGCAGAGAGGAAACAGGAACTCTCGAAAAGAGAGAGAGATTAGCTCGGTGGGAAAGGAGAGAATAAGCAGATAAGGCCCCCTGGGGAGGCCAGGTCCGGCCAGAGGAACCAGCAGGGGGGCCCAGGCCTGGCCCTGAGCAGGCAGATGGTCTGTTGTTCCTCAGGTCATGGAAACCAGCTGCCAGGTTACACAGACCAGGCTTCTAGCAGGATGCAGCCCCAGCCTGGGACCCCAGACCCAAGAGAGGCTGGAAGGAGGGAGGAGGTTGGGCTGGGAAGCAGGAACCCCAGTATCTTTTCTACTCCTGCTGTGTGACTCCAGGCAGCCGCTGGCCCTCTCTGGGTCTCCACAGTAGTTGTCTTGTTTAATTCCTACAACCATTGTTTGGAGCAGGGCCCAGTATCTCTGTTTTATTGATGAGGCCCAGAGAGAGAAGTGACTGGCCCAAGGTTACGGAGCCATAAGTGGCAGAGCAGAGATTAAAACCTCAGACTGCCTGGCACCAAATCCATGATGGGCATCCCAGGGGTGCAGGTGACTTTCCACTGAGTGGATAGTTTGACTCTGAGGCAGTGGAATGGCCAGACCAAGTAGCACACAGGAGAAAGAGGAAACAATTTCAGGTAGAGCAGTTCTTGACATCTGTCACTCAAGACTGTAGTCCAGGGGCAGGTGCCAGGGGCTTCCATCCCATGGCCCCGAGACCATAGCTCAGACAACCTTTCCTGCCCTGTCCTTCTGAGCTGAGTAGTTTGCCACCTGGTGCCACCTGGGTGCCTGGACTCCCAGGACCTACCTGTGTGTGAGGCTGAGGGGGTGAAGCTTATATGCCCCCATCAGTGGGTCACAATTCCTAGTTAGTGTAGCAGAGATGACCGAAGTCAAAGACAGGCAGAGTCCTGGGGTTTTGAGGGTTTGGGAACAAAAAGCCCACTTCTCTCAGGGTGTTGGGGGTAGAGAATGGAAATCTGGAAGACTTCGTGGAGGAGGTGCTATATGCGCTGGCTCTGAAAAACTGAGTAGAATTCTATGAGATGAATATCAGGGTGAAGGCAAGGAGGGGATCTGCATGAGCAAGGCACAGCAGCATGTCTGCTCACAGGTTGCCAAGAAGTGGGGTGTGACTGGACTCAGGCCTGTGGGCACCAAGGCAGCAGAGATCCAAGCCAGGCTGCCTCAGGGCCTTAGAGCCAGGGTGTCTAAGAACAACTGCACTAGGGCACTGGTGGCACTAGACACTGGCTTGTCTCCCCACCCCCAACTCCCTCCTGCCTGCCAAGTCGCCTGCCCACCCGCAGAGATGGCTGTCTTCAGGCAGAGCGATTTAACAGCCGAAGTTTAACAGGTCCCTTTGCTCCCATAGACCAAATCAATATCCGCTTGGCTCCCCAGACCGGTGGCTGCTGAAGACATTGTCCTTATCGGCCCCTTGGTCCCCATTGCCTCACCTGCTGGGCTCCAGCAAAGGGCTGAGGCAAGGGCGGAGGGCGGAGGAGGTGGCAGATCACACAACCACCCCAGACACCCCCACCCAGGCTGGCAGGGGGTGAGCCTGGGCCTCGTTGCTGGCAGGTGAGGACAGGGCTTGTGAGAGGCCCAGATGCCAATGCTCCTGGACAGGGCACAGCTGTAGTTAAAACTCAAGTGTTTGTTTTATGTTGTCACCGTCTTTGCATCCATAACAGTGTGTCGTCCTTGTGGGGACTGTGGGGCGGGAGGCTGTCTGGGAGGTGCTGAGACAGCAGCTCATTAGATGCCCTGTCCTTGAAATCACCTTCTAACTAAACGTCTTGTCAGCTCTTCTTAGATTCTTAACCTCCGCCAGAAATGTTGCAGGGTCCTGGGAGTTCAGGACTCCAGGACTGGAGGACACTAGGACTACCTAGAGTCTAAAGAATCCCAACTGTTCACCTTTGCTTTCCTCCACCTGCAGCGAGAGGGTTTTCTTAGTGTTTACTTCGCCCTTCCCTCCCCCTTCCCCTCTCTCCCCCTCCCCCAGGACCTCTCCTCACTTCCAGTCACACCTGACCCCAGAGAGGGTGGAACTGGCAGACAGGAAGCCAGGGCAACCTGGATGTCCTCTGACCCAAGGCCACCTCCTTGGGACAGGCTGTTCATCTGGATGGTTTCCCTGTGTATCTCTCATGGGGCTTATGGGCTCCAAGTGACAGCTCCCTACCCTTCGGTGTCAGTTCAGGGGGCTGTTCACCTCCTCGCAGTTGCTGTCCCCCTTCCTTCCTTCCTTCCTTCCTTCCTTCCTTCCTTCCTTCCTTCCTTCCTTCCTTCCTTCCTTCCTTCTTTCCTTTCTTCCTTCCCTGAAAACAGAAGCTCCATTGCCACCCCCGAGTGATGGGGAACTGGATCCTCAGGAATGGGGTAGGAATGACTGCCCTCAAAGCACCTTGTCCAGGCCAAAGCCTAGGCTGGGTCTAAAATCCATGCCTGGAGCAAAGAATAAAAGGCACCCTGAACCCACAGAGCTCACCTCCCACCCACACATGTCCCCCAACATTCCAGAGACACCCACTACCCTCTCCCTGTGCCGCTTCCCGAAACACCCTGAAACGTACAAACTATGTGGAACAGGTAGGGACATGGCTAATAAGAGTGACACAGCCAGGGTTTTATCCCTGCCTCTGTCATTCCAGCTGAGTGACCCTGGACAAGTTTTGGCTCCCAAGACTCCATTCCCTCAGCTGTCAGGTAGAGCTGAGCAGAGGCTTCTCCTGTCCTCTCCAGAGCCACACTGGGCCCAGCCGGATCAGCCAGCCAGGGCTTAGCCAGTGGTCCCTATATCCAGTCTTGGATGATACATGTGCCCTGGTGTAAGAGCATCACAGAGCGAGGATATTAGGAGCACTACTGTGGTTCAGAGAATGGTTTCGCTGTGGGCCAAGCCTAACTCTGACTCCTGTCTCTGCCCTCACTGGCTGTGTGACCTGGGATAAGCTACTCAACCTTTCTGATCTGTAAAGTAACATGAATAACAACCCCCACCTCTTTGAATTGCTGTGAGGCTCAAACTAGATAATGGACATCAGGTGCTTGGTAGGCAGCAAGAGCTATTTATTGATAGTCATTGTTAAAATCAGAATTGAGTCAGTCAGTCAGCAAGCTTCCACTGAGCACAGTACTGCTGTGCTGGGGGCTGGGGGGTCAGAGCTGAGACCAACATGGCTCCAGCCCTCCCAGTCTCCAGACACAGGGGTAGCCTAGTGGGCTGGGAGCCTGGGCGCAAGCAGGGGGTGGGTAGTGGGTCACATGGCCCTCCCAGAGGGGGCTCCTTGGCCTTTGGTCCTACAGTTGGCACTAGGAGGACAAGGAACAGTGCCCAGATGGACTGGCAGACACCCAGGCAGAGGGGATAGCACGCACAGAGAAAGGGAGGGAAACACAGGGGAGTTGGGGTTTACAGAAAAGCCCAGCTCCAGAGGCAGGGGTGAGTGTCTCACAGGAAGCTGTGGGAGGGGGTGGCATGGAGGAGTGAGCCCAGCTCTGGCCTCCTGCACTGCTCCTTTGACAGCTGAGAAGGAGTTTGGGGATTGGGGGAGGGGAGAGTTCTTTCTGCCTCTTGATGAGGCCCTGAAACCCTGAGGCTTCCTGGCACATGGGCACCACCTGTCCTCTCCCCAGGAAGCTGTGGGCTCTGGGAGGGCTTTTCTCCACCATCAAATTCCCAGCTCCGGGTCTGCACAGCACCCCCACTGGTGCCTCAGGTGGTCCTGAGGCCCCTGGTGATGCCATCTTGCTCTCACTGTTTGTCTAGAACCCAAACCAGGTCTGGCCCAGAGACAGAGCAAGATCATAAGGCCTGAGGGGCAGATGGCCCGCCAAGGTCCAAGGCTGGGGTTTGGGTCCGGGCTGTATTAATGCCTGCCAGGCACTGGGGAAGTGTTAGCCCTTTGAAGGAGGCTGCTCATCTGGCGACTGGTGGGCACCCAGCGAGACAGCCAGTCTCCCATTCTCCTGCAGGTTCACGCCACTTAAAGGTGAGAAAACTGAAGTGAGAAGGCCATTCGACTGGCTCTGACTCCCAGTGGCTCCCTGGCCCGTGCCAAGGGCTTTCCTGCCCCATCTCTCCTATGCTCATGTTTCCCGTGCACCTGCTATGAGCTGTGGTGTCCCAGGGGAAGTGGGGGGCATTTCAAGCTTTCCTGGAGGGTTTGAGGCTGGAGTAGCAGAGCTCAGAGCCCCATATCCTCGACCCACAGACCTGGCTTCTGGGGGGCGTGGCTGCTCCAGACAGGATGTCCTCTCTTCCCTGGAAAAAGCTCCCAAAGGCTGTGCCACCAGAAGGCCCACATACCTTGGAACCTAGAAACCCAGACTCCGCAGTGGTAAGGTCATTGGCTCCCGTCAGCCTGTGGCAGAGATTAGGCCTCGTAATGTCACTATGAAGATGATGGTGCTGGGATTTGATGCCTGGGCAAGTCCCATCAGGACGGGTCTATGGGCTCCTGCTCAGCTCTTACCATAGTGCTGGGCACAGAGCAGGCCCTTACAAACGGCCAGTGTTTATTATTTGGGGGAAGGAGAGGAATATGGTGGCATTTGGAGGTGCTTTCATATAAGCTTGGCCCTCCCCCCAAATGCACCCTGTTACATAGAGTCCCTCTGAAGCCTTGCGTCCTTGGCAAAGGACCTTAATCTGTGTTGCCACTGCGTCTTCTCACCTTCGTGCTCAGGGGGTATTGTCCCTTTACCACTGCTCACTGAGGGCTGTTTTGTGGCAGGTGCCCCATGGGAGAGGTTCAGAGACGCTGTGTTCACTAGAGAGCCAGAAGGAGCCTCAGAAGTCAACCTGTCCAACCCTCCTAGACCTGACCCCATTCTACCAATGGGGAAACTGAGGCCCAGAGGAACAGGGCTGAGCTAGGTCTCACTGTGTCAGAGGTAGACTTCCTCATGGCACTCTGACCTTTGAGGGACTGGTGGCCTTTGGGCTGAACAGGGCCTGCTGTGATCAATCTGAGCCACCCCGTCTGCCTGGCCCCAGAGCCAGAGTTCTCCCTACCTCCCAAGGCCCCTGAAGACAGAGCAGCCAAACCAGAGGGGAGCCTGGGTCCCGCCAGTCCGGGGAAGAAGAAACGCAAATATTTAGTCTGGGCGGAAGGGAGCAGGGTTCAGATCCCGCCCGGTGGCCCTCCCCCCCCCCCCCCCGGCCCTGTGCCAGAAGCCACATCACAGAGGGCTGTGAGTCCCACCCCCAACATGTCCAATGGCCCCATCACAAATATTTTTTACACAAACATGTTCTGGTGCCTGAAATGCCACCATTTAATATTCTTTTGGGTTGAAGCATCATGTCTTCCTGTTAGGTTCCCCTTTCTGGAAGTAGTACAAGTAGTAGTAATACTAATAATGCAGCTCATGCATGCTCAGGGGTGTACAGTTTACACACGGCTTTCATATCCCCCAGCACCTCATGACAGCTCTATAAGGCTGTATTATTATTGCCATTTTAGAAGGGAAACCTGCACTCAAAGGGGTGTTACTTGTCTAAGGTCATAGAGAGTAGTAGATGGCTGGACACAGAGGCTTGGTCCCCTGTCTGGGGAGTCCTCCCTGCAGAGATATGGCTCAGATCAGCCAGCCTATAAAGGGAGACCTCGTCCAGGTCGGCCCAGGGGACCAGTTGTTCCCCAGGCTCCTCCTTTATTCCTCCACAGCCAGATGCCTGCAGACTGACTGCAGTATGACACCCAGACCTGGGTTCACAAGGGTCCTCTGTGTTCCTGTCTCCATCATTTCCCACCCTATGGGTTACAAGTGTGTATCTCCCGGCTTCACCCCAGCTCTACAGGGTCAGACATTCCAGGATGGTGCCCAGTAATTGGTGTTTTAGCAAGGGTTCTGGCACTAGAGTTTGAGAACCCCTACACTAGCACACACACCCCATCTCCGCACGAATCATAGCTCCTTAGCCTGGCATGGAGGGCCCTCTGTTCTAGCCCCCCAGCCCACTTTCTCTCCCTGTTCCTCTCCACACCTCCACACACACAGCCCCTCGGATCCCCCCACCCCCGCCCCCTTCCTGAGCTCCACACTTCTCACACTTTGTGTCCCCTTTCTCTTCTTCAACCCTGTGTCCACGCCGTTCCTCCTGCCTGTTCCTAAGCAGTGGAAAATTCTTTGATCTTGCAATACCCTCTGTCTCTGGGAAGTCCTCCCTGGCTTCTCCAGGCAGAGATGGCCCCAGTTTGGTAGCCATTGCCGTTCTGTGGCTCCAGAGGTCCCTAGGAGCTGCTGCCCCTGCGCTGGAGCAGTCCAGCCTCTCCTGGAAGTCTCCTACATCAGTGCCGTTTCCCTGGCTCCGGACTGGCTCCATCACCCACTCTCCCACCTTCCCCCACCTCAGTCCTGAGTGACTGCCCTGGTTACCTCACCCCTAAGTCTTCAAAGTTGGATGGTTCTTAGAGTCCCAGCAGTTTTGGGTGACCCTGGCCAGTGACTTTCTCATCTCTGAGCCCTGGTTTTCCCAAATATGAAATGTAAGTGATGACATAGGGCCCCATCACCCAGTATATAATGTTCTGGGTAAATGACAGCGCCTGACTCTCCTGGGCTCTTCTGCTCCTTCCTCTTCTTCGCTGACAGCTCAATCACGTGATTAATGACTCTTAGAGCTAAGTCTTAAACTGCTGTGATTTCTTTGGTCGGATAACACGAAGTATTTAACTCATCATTATTTCCTTTATTGCTGCGGTTAACAGGAAGTTCAGATCTAAACTTTATCTTAATCACAGTCATTATATAGGTTACCATGCGGTTGATAAGTTACTTCCTACTCTGTCTAAGGGGTTTTAGTTAAGACCTCTATTGCATCCTTCCTTTTAAACTACCCCTAATCTTTTAAAAATTATGTGGTGAATACACTGTTATTTTCCGATCCTGCCTGCTCTCCGCTGTCCAGCCCAGCCTGCCCGGTCCCTCCTCCTGCCTGCCGTCATCTCCTTTCCAGCCACTGGGCCTCCTCGCCCTTCCGTATTCACATTCATGTTTCATGTCTGCACCTGTTTCCAGGTCTGGTTGTGCCCCAGACCCGAGTCCCTTCCCCTGCCATCTGGCAAATGCCAAACCCTCATTCCAGGCCCAACTTCTCCCAGGCCAATTGCCAACCTACATCTTCGCTTTCTCCTACTGCCCTCCCTCCTCACCTCCCACTCCTCCATGTTTACTAAGCATCTACTTCCGTGATGGCGAACTTATGACATGTGTGTCAGAACTGACACGTGTAGCCATTTTCGATGACATGCGGCCGCATGCGGCTGCATACCAGAGAAGTATGGGGCCGCATGCCGAGAAGGATGTTTCATCCTTGGTTCCTGCACGGCCAGGGGCAGTAGCCGAGGATAAAACATTTGCTGTAGTATAGACACTCTGTGCCGGAGGTCTATAGGCCAAGACATTTTTGTTATTTAAACTATAAATAACGCAAAATTATGGGGTTTTGTTCTGCCCTGTGCCAAGCTCTGAGCTGGGTGCTTGCCATCCAATTTCTCACTTGCACCTTCTGGCAGTTCTGTGATTTGAGGCTGGTTTTCAGACCATTTCACAGGCAGAGGAAGCCCAGAGACAGAAGGGACCTTCCCGAGATCACACAGCAGTGAGGCCCTCTCCCTTTCTCCGGAATCTGCGGCCAGTGAGGAGTGGGAGGGACGTGCCCTGAGACTGCTTATTTTCCCCCAGCCTCTCTCTCAGCATCTTGACATAAATCACTCTGACACCCAAAGAGGGGGGCATGGACAGATTCAACATCACCTCTGTGGGCGAGCACTTCCCAGGCCCCGCACTCCAGCTGAGCTTGTGAGACTTGGCTCTGAGGCTGGCTGCCCAGCTCTGGGCTCCTAATGCTGGGCCCACAGCACCAAGAGAGCTGTGTTTGTCCCGAGGCCAGGAAAGGGTTCAGGAGAAAGGGGAGGACCCACAGGGCCGGAGGATCTGGCTACCAGATAAAAGGTTGGAAACACTCAAGTCTTACTGCCAATGATCTAGGTGAGGCAAGGCCTCCACTGGAGGGTGTGGAGGGCACAGAGGGCCAGAAGCTCCAAGGGACAGGAGGAGGACCCAGCCTCCTAGTTGGGGGCCCCCTTCGCCCTGGGTCACCATGCCTCACCATGCTAAAAGCTCCCGGTCTTGCTGGTTGTGCCGAAGTAGCACAGGAGCAGAGGCAGACTGAGAGAGGGAAGATCACCCCCTCCAACTCTGACTGTCCTCCATCCACCCACCCACCTCTACTGGTGAGTCATGGGCACGGGAACCATCAAATACTTTTTAACATGGAAGTTGGCTAGTTGGCTTTATGGAGACAGCCTTGTGCTCCCCGTGGTCCCCCTGGAGGACATCTGTCTGACAAACCTTAGAGATTCAGAGAGCGCCTATCCTGTGTAGGTCTCTGCGCTGTGCTAGGACAGCTTCAGAACAACATGCCTTGACCTCAAGGCGTGGCTGGTCTCCAAGTAAAACATACCTCTCAGCCTGCATTCAAGGCCTTGGCCGTTGGCCTGGCTGACCTTTCCCACCAGTCCTCCTCCCCACCCCTGCTATGTACCACCCCATTGTTTTCCACACATGCCTGGGACTTGGAAGCCACCACACCTATGTTCAGGTATGCCCTTCCTTCCATTATTGTCTCTCAGAGCCAGCCTACCATCCTCCAAGTCTGGATCAAATCTCCTGCTCCCTTGCTTGTCCTTAGGCACCTGCCCCCACCACACCACTCCAGGTCAGCTGCCCCTCAGGGTTATACCAGATGGTGGGAGGCAGGGTGGGGTGGGAAATCATGGATCCCTGGGTCAGAGGGGTCTTCTGAACATCTGGCTCTGCCATCTACTCAACAGCTTACTGGGCTAGTCCCTAAACTTCTTGAGCATCAGCTTCTAGGTAGGATACTTGATATTAATCTTGTTAGGATATACAGGGTTGTCGAATGACCATATTCTTGTGAAGGTTCAGTGAATGACTCAGCAACACTGTTAATGATCATTAATAATCCATTGCTCTAGCTTCAGTGCTAGGCCTTGATGGTGACCTCCTCCTAAATCCCCTGCCAGCCACCACCTGCAGGGCAGGGCACTAGGAGGAAGGAGCTCTTCATGGATGTTCGCAGGGGAGGAGCAGTAGCCCATGCTTCCTTTTCCATCCTCAGAAGATAGATCCCTGGCCTGACCAGGTGGTGGCGCAGTGGATAAAGCATCAACTGGGATGCGGAAGACCCAGGTTTGAGACCCCGAGGACACTAGCTTGAGCGCAGGCTCATCTGGTTTGAGCAAAGCTCGCCAGCTTGGACCCAAGGTCAGTGGCTCGAGCAAGGGGTTAGTTGGTCTGCTGAAGGCCCGTGGTCAAGACACATATGAGAAAGCAATCAATGAACAACTAAGGTGTCGCAACAAAAAACTGATGATTGATGTTTCTCACTTCTCTCTGTTCCTGTCTCTCTGTTCCTATCTCTCCCTCTCTCTGACTCTCTCTGTCTCTGTAAAAAAAATAAAAATAAAAGAAGATAGATCCCTGCCCCAATCTGGGTCCTTCCAAGAATCTAGAAATCAGGGAGGGTGGGGATATCTGCCCCCATATAAATCCTCTTCCCTTCCAGGGTTGAGGACAGTAAGAGGTATGAATCTTGAGGAGGGAATAAGACCCCTACTAAGAAGGGCCATGGTGGCTAACTGGGCTCAAATGAAAAAAGCACTGCCTAGCTGCCAATTCTAGGCATAGCCAACAAGGGCATATCACGCAAGCTGCATTTCATGGAAAGGACTCTGCTAAATTTCCTGCCTCTGCACTGAACTGCCTGAGTGTACTTACTGTGTTTTTGCCATCTGAGCCTGCCCTTCTAAAGGAATTCCTGAAATCCTATTTCAACCAACAGGACTGAGGCTTTCCCTATCCAATCAGAGCTGCACAGATCTGGCCAATCAGAGTAGCTCTATTCTGAGCAATTCAGTGCCTTTTGGACCAATCAAACTATGATAACTTAGAGTCTTCATTTGCGTGAGGCTGGGCCAATCAGGGACCAAGGGTGGAGACTCCTATCCATATAAGCCAGCTGCCTTCTAACTAGGAGAGTGTACTTTCCCTTTCCACAGGAGATTGGAGACTAAATCTCCTTGGTTGAGATGAAATATGGAAGATGTCTTGCTAGAGCAGAGCAGACCAGCTTAGTGCAATGCAGCAGCATGGAGCAGAGTGGAGCTGTTTAGTGGGAGAGGGGCTGCCTGATGGGTGTGCTGTATCACAATTGAGCTGTTTGGCAGTGAATAAAGTTTCTTTCTTCACTACACCCCAAATTGGGGGTTCCTATTGGCACTGAAGTGGTGCCAACGACCATTGTTTGACAGGCTAACCCCCAATGTAGACTTTTCTGTCTTAACCATGGGTCCCCAGCTTTTTTTACATGGCCTGACTTTCGGCAGGCCCACTGGCTTTTCTCGGCAAGGGACAGAACTGGCTCTACCCCCAGTACCCCTCACCTCTCTGGGGGTCTGGCTCTGTGGCCCAATGACTGGCTGTGAAATGGGGCTAGGTGGGGAAGAGAGCGGCCTCGTCCTTTCTAGGAGCCCTGCCTGCTCTGAGTCTATGGGGTTCTGCCCCCCACTGCAGTTCTGGGGAGAGCTGTCTGAGCTCAGCTGTGGCTCTTCATAGCCTCACTGTGTGGCCTCGGACAAAGTGCTGCCCTTTCTGGTTAGTGGGAAGGCTGGCCTCACAGGGCTGTGGAGGAGTCCATCCAAGGTGACTGAGGCTTAAAGAGGGATGAAGGCCACCCCCTTGTTCAATTCGAGCTGTTAGTGCACTGGGGAAGGGGGTAGAATCAGGAGGGAGGGAACAGCAGAGGCTAGGAGATACTGGCAGGGGCTTATGGGGGCCCAGTAGAAGGGACTATTGGGGATGGCAGGGAGTGGGCAGGAGGGCAGTGGGGGACCAGAAGGGTAAGGGTTGGCAAGTGGCCAACCTCACCACAGGCCTCCCCAGAGCCCCCTAATGGAGCCCACAGAGGCTGCTTGTCAAGGCCTCTTGCCTAATTATCAAATCGTTCCCAGATCCCCTAGTGCGGCCTGACCTCCTTCCAGCCTTAGTCTATTAGGAAATAGTTAGCTGTCAGCCCAGTCAGCCCAGCGGGAGTTGGGGACGCCAGTTTTCAGGACAGCAGGGCCCTGCCTGTGCCCCTCCCTCATTCCTGTCAGGGCCCTGGGGAAGACTTCTGCCCCCAGTCCCATGTGAAGCAAGTGCTGGTTTAGAAGTCGGACCTGCTGGGGGTGGGAGGATCTTGGCTGGGTTCCCTGATTCCTGTTTCTTCCTCTGTCAAATGGGGATTTCCACCCTAACTCCCAGGGTCATTGAGATAGTCTGTGCTGAGTCTCAGGGGAACCAGTGACCTCTCCCTGCACCCCAAACCAGACTCATAAGCATATGTGGGCAAGGACTGATACCAAGTTGCACCTCTCTGCCCACCCCTCTCTGCCCACCCCTGACATCGGGTTCCCTTAGCTCTCAGCAAATGCCTTCATTTCCATATCCTCCCAAGACGGCCTCATGCCTCCTCACAAGTCAGCCCATCTGTGGGGATCTGGCTTTCTGCTGGCTGACCCCCCAGGCCAGGAAAGAGGGTGCATTCAGGCACACCCACAGCCCCTAAGCTGCTGAGGTCATGTTCTGACGTGCACTGCTCAGGGCTATGGGGGCCGCAAGGCACACTGGACAGGGATTTCCCGGGGTCCCACCATGCACCTGGCAATGCCAGCTCCGTCCCTGGACCCCCATTTGGTGCTTTCCCGACTCCCCAGTGCACCCTCATGTTTTTGTGTGCACACACATCTACAGACACATGTGCACAGATGCACACTCATGTGCGTGCACCCGCAGGATCAGCAGGGGTGATGAGGAGCCGACATCTGCCCGCCAGGTGCACCCCAGCTGTTAATCAGTGCTTGGAAGGAGCCGCTGGCGAAGCAACCCCCAGGGAGATGAGGGCAGCCAAAGGTCACCTGAGGTTCCCACAGCCCCTCACGGTGGCCACATGGAGTGGGCCAGGAGCCTGTCAGCCCCTCAGCTGCCTTCTCCCATTTCCAGATGGGAAACTGGGGCTCAGAGAGGGGCAGGGACTTAGTGGGGGCCACACATCCTTGGCAGCTGGGGCTAAACTTCCTCCCCAGCCCTCCTGACCTGAGCTGGGCCTCCGTCATCCCCACCCAGCCCCAGATGTCTGCCCCACACCCACACCTGCTCTGAGTTCCCTGCCTGGAAGGAAGAGGACCCATGGTGCCTTGGCTGCTGTCTCCAGACTCTAAGCGGCCACAGGGAGGTACAGGAACCTCAGCTCTGTAAGAATCACATTCTTCCAGTCACAGCTGTCCCACAAGGGCAGGGGCTGATACCAATTAGAGAGAGGGAGCTCCCTATCCCTGGGTGTTCAAGCAAGAGCTAGAAGCTGCTGGGGAGTTCAATGGGTGGGCTCAGTGACCACCAAGAATCCTCCCAGGCAAGGAATTCCTCTGTTCTGAGATTCAGAGTGTTAGTGACCCCCTGAGTTGAGAATTCCTCTGAAGTTTGGATTAAATGCAACCACTTCCCCAGGCTCCTCTCGGCCCCTTTACTACAGGGCTCTGAGCCTCTAGAATCCTCTCAGCCAAGCCTCACAGCCCATGAACTGACAGAGCATACTTCAATCCCTGCTCATCAATGACAGTCACTGACTTTGCCTCCAAGAGCCTTAGGACTCCATCTGTATGATGGGGTCCATCATAATGGCACCAGCTTCACACACTGTGGTTGTGGTAGGGATAAAAGAAGGCATTGCACATGAAAGCCATTGTGAATTAGTTCGGGAGTTGTGAACTTGACTCTGGCTTGGTGACTCTGCAGAAGGAGGAGACAGTGAGAGCAAAGCCTAGAGGTGGTTGGAGGAGATAAAGGGGCTCAGGTGACAAAACATCTGGGAGTGAGCAGGGAGCCATGGAGGTGGAAGCTGGAGGCCTCCAATGTCAGGCAGAGGCCTCAGGACTTGTATGAGGGGACATGTGTTTCCCAGCGGGTCACCAGGCAGGCACATCCATCACTGCCAGGGTCTGCCAGCCTAGGCTCCAGCCACTGGAACTGGCAGCAGATCAAAGGGCCTTGAGGATGATGCTGAGAGCTGGATCAGACCCACTGACCTTGCTGACCCCAGCTGGTGGCTCAGGCCTCAAGAAAGTAGGGCTTAGAGATGCCTGAGGATGGAGTTGCAGGGTGGCAGATTCCAGTTCAGTGAACAGCATCTACTGGTCATCAGACTGGATGAGGTTCAAGCCCTCATTATTGAGTTGGGTACCCATGTCATGATAATGCATTTTACAGATAAGGGTTCCAATGCCCAGAGGTCTCCTCTGTCTGGGTCTCTACCTGCCTCTCCCCCACATCCTCAGCCACAAAAGAGAATGTGTCCAGAGGAACCTAGCAGAAGCATCCAGATTGAATGCATAGAGAACTGGAAAGCTGGGAGCAAGAAAGGGAACCCTTGAACCTGATCTGTTCAGCTTCAATAGCTCCGGAACCACAGTCCTCCCTCACCTGGTTTGGCCCTCCCAGATAAACAGCAACCACAGTGGCCTTGGAAGGGTTTCTCCAGGCCTTCATTTCCCCATCTTCAAAACGGGTGGGTTGAACTCACTGTTCTCCAAGAGGCCTTCCAGCTCTGAGGTGGGGTTGAGAGGGCTGGCGAGGGGCTTCCAGAGAAGAGGCCCCTTCAGCTCAGATTTAACGAGCCGTCTGTTTGGTTGAAATTGATCAAAACCAGACTTGAGCTCAGCCATGTCTCTGATTTGCACCGACTAAAGCAGCCAAGAATTCATCCCTCACAGTTTCCAGTAAATAATTGGGCTCCCGTGGGGTTCCCAGGGCGGGCCGGACATCTCACCTCGTCTCTTCACAATGAGCTTGACCAGGGAAGATCGGGTGGGAAGAAGACCCACAGCCAGGCCTCAGGTGGTGCTTCTACCACACCAACCCAAGGTGGGCGGAAGTTAACTCAGGGGCACCCCAGCCCTCCTGTGGTCAGGGTGGAGAGCGCTGCCTCAGGAGCCCGCAGCAGGAATCCACACGCTGAGAAGTCTGGCCACATCACTTCCTTCATTCACACGGCAAACAAAACTTCATGGAACTCCCAAGAACTAGGATGGGAGGCAGTGGCCTGGCCTCTCACAATTCCCCTCAGCCTCTTAGGTCCTGAGGGGTCATCGTCTCTTCCTTTGTTGTTCTCTCCACCCCCCACACCCTCACTCTTGGTTTATAAAAGAAATGAAGAAATGCCCAAACCAATTTTCAAATAGTGTTGCTGTGCAAGTTGTGCAGTTCTGTGGGTTGGCACCATGGCTGTGGCCATGCCAACCCTGTGTGAGGTGCGCACACAGCCCAGGGGGCCGTGCTCAATGGAGGCAATGCCTGGGCTGAAAGACCCCTGCATAGTGTGTGTGCACACACATGCATACACACACACTACTTTGTGTCAGGACCTGGTTAAAATACAAGATTCGGATTGAGCGGGGTGGGGTGAGTATTGGAGTCTTTGTGTTGTTTTTTTAAACTTCTTTTTATTTTATTCATTTTAGAGAGGAGACACAAAGAGAGAGAGAGAGAGAGAGAGAGAGAGAAAGAGAGAAAGGGGGAAGGAGCTGGAAGCATCAACTCCCATAGTGCCTTGACCAGACCAGTGCAGGGTTTTGAACTGGCAACCTCAGTGTTCCCAGGTCGACGCTTTATTGGAGTTTGTGTTTTAACAAGGGTCCCTGGTGATCCTCCCTTGTAAAGCCAGTAGTCAGGGCCACCATCACAGCAGCCTGACCCATGCAGGTTCGCATTAGATTCGAACAGTCGGTAATGAAACACAGGAGCCAAGAACTGGTGAGCCATCAGCTTTAATTCTAGCTTGCATCCGGCGGGCAAGCAAAAACACACACTGGGCTCCAAAACCCATACATTCAGTGCTCACAAAGCTACTGACTTATCCAAGTTTCCTAGCATCAAAGCTTTCCAGCTCACCAGACTTATTCACCTCTGTTTCCCATCTCCTCCAGCACAAACTCTTAACAAACTGGCTTCTTCCTCAGCACTCTGCCATCTTGGCTACTTCTCCTCCACATGGCCTTAATCTGCTCTGCTCTCTAATACCAACCTCAGGAACTCAGAAACCAAGAGAGAGATCAAGCTACTGCTCTCTCCCATTTTATAGCATAGACTCAAAACCTTTAATCCAATTATACAAACAAAGAACCTCCCTATATCACCACCCTACATCATCCAATCAGTCAAGGGTGTGGAGAAGAGCTTACTCTTAAACTAAGCCTTAGGCTATGACGACCCGGCCTGCCCACAGCCTGTTCCAGAACACACATTAATATCAACAAACTTCCATGTGGGCAGCGCCATCTTTAACAAAGTGAGCATAATATATTTTATCTGCCCAACATCCCTCCTGTCATGTTTGAGAACTCAGACTGTAGACCTGACTTTTAAAGGATATCCACTTCACCTCTAGTGTTGCAGCCTTAGAATTTTTACTCCGAATTAAATAAATAAATAAATAAATAGTCACAAAAGATATCAAGATGTGGGTAATGATGGGCATCCATTTACTGCCATTTCACACTAAAGTGTGAGTGACTGGGTTTTACCCCACAGAGGACAGTTTGAATTTACTAGCCCTAGGAAAACTAGATTATGCTATAAAAAAGAGTTTTAAGATATTAATGAAAAAATATTAAATAATACCTGACAAAAACAATAAAACTGTTATTTAAAATATTTCCATATTGCTTCTTGATTGGTGTTCTCACTTGCAATTTTTTTCACCTATGAACAGTGTAAAGCCAGTAGTCACGGCCACAATCACAGCCGCCTGACCCATGCAGGTTCACATTAGATTCGAACAGTCGGTAATGAAACAATGGAGCCAAGAACTGGTGAGCCATCAGCTTTAATTCTAGCTTGCACCCGGCGGGCAAGCAAAAACACACACTGGGCTCCAAAACCCACTCTTTCAGTGCTCACAAAGCTACTGACTTATTCGAGTTTCCTAAAATCAAAGGTTTCTAGCTCACCAGACTTATTCACCTCTGTTTCCCATCTCCTCCAGCACAAACTCTTAACAAACTCACTTCTCTCTCAGCACTCTACCATCTTGACTGCTTCTCCTGGCCTCCACGTGGCCTTAATCTGCTCTCCTCTCTAATACCTCAGGAACCAAGAGAGAGCAAGCTACTGGTCTGTTCCACTTTACAGTGTAAAATCAAAACCTCCAATCCAATTACACAAACAAGGAAGTCTCCAATACAAAGCCACCCATCTGAAGCACAATGGGATTCCTCAGGAGAGCGCACCACCCCACATCATCCAATCAGTCAAGGCGTGGGGAAAAGCTTACTCTTAAAACAAAGCCTTAGGCTATAACGACCCGGCCTGCTTACATTACAGCCTTTCCCCCACACCCATCCCAAGCATAAGGGCAAAAAATATCACCTGGAAGACAGTCTTCCATGTGGGCAGCGCCATCTTTAACAAAGTGAGCATATTATATTTTATCTGCCCAAGAAACGGAAATAAACATTACTGTCGCAAAGACTGTTACTTCTTGGAGACCACAGGCCATGCACTGAGGGACCCAGGGGAGACCACCTCACAATCCCCTATACAGGTATCATGAGACACCCGTCCTTACCGGTATTTACTGATACACACAAAATAGAAGCAGGGACAAGAATGAAGAAGTCAGGAAGGGAAACTTCTTTAGAGCAGATTAAAGAGCAAGAGAAGTAGCTCAAATGTCCCCACCTACTGATTAATCAGAATTGCTAATTCTACCCCTATGTGCTGTGTTCAGCATAGTACTTTTGTTCCTTGTTCAGTACTTCCATCAGTAAAGCCACTGTGGCCTTTGCCTCAGGGCACTGAACTCTGCCACTGTGTTACGTTCCTATTCAGGGCCTCTATACATTATGACGGGCTCTTAGAATACGCTGTTGTCCAGTGAACAGTGAAAAAGAGTAAGGAATGTTGTAAAGCCAGTAGTCAAGGCCACTATCACAGCAGCCCGACCTGTGCAGGTTCACATTGGATTCGAACAGTCGGTAATGAAACACAGGAGCCAAAAACTGGTGAGCCATCAGCTTTAATTCTAGCTTGTACCCGGCGGGCAAGCAAAAACACACACTGGGCTCCAAAACCCATACATTCAGTGCTCACAAAGCTACTGACTTATCCGAGTTTCCCAGAATCAAAGGTTTCTAGCTCACCAGACTTATTCACCTCTGTTTTCCATCTCCCCCTGCACAAACTCTTAACAAACTGGCTTCTTTCTCAGCACTCTGCCATCTTGGCTACTTCTCCTCCACATGGCCTTTATCTGCTCTCCTCTCTAATACTAATCTCAGGAACCCAGGAACCGAGAGAGAGAGATCAAGCTACTGCTCTCTCCCACTTTATACCATAGAATCAAAACCTTCAATCCAATCATACAAACAAGGAAGTCTCTGTATAATGGGATTCCTCAGGAGAGTGCACCACCCTACATCATCCAATCAGTCAAGGGTGTGGGGAAGAGCTTACTCTTAAACTAAGCCTTAGGCTATAACGACCCAGCCTGCCCACAGCCTGTTCCAGAACACACATTAATATCAACGAACTTCCATGTGGGCAGTGCCATCTTTTAACAAAGTGAGCATATCATATTTTATCTGCCCAACAAATGTAAATTTGTGATTTCCCCATTGGGCAGCTGTCCAGGTGTCCACCTTAGAGAGAACTGATTACAAGTGTCATTTTAAAAACTGGCTCACCGAACTCAACAAATAATTAGGTATCGGTTCTGTTGAACTGGTGCAGACCAGCTGAATCCCAACACTGCTTGATACCCTGAGAAAGGGATTTGGGTGGGGAAATCTGTCTCTCGAGCCCCATCACCCTCTGGACCACTTTAGCCCTCCCCCCCCCCCCCCCCCCCGCTTCCCCTCCCACAGGCCCTTCCCTGTTCTGTCCCTTCCCTGCTCTGCTTTGCCCAGCTCTGCCTTTCTCTTTCCCACCCACACTCAGCAAACCTGGGCCAGGGCAGGAGTGGGGGTTCCTGCCTCAGCCTCCCACATCGGGTGGACAGTCTGCAATTGGAGGAGACTTAAAAACATGTGGGGGGGCGGGGCAGGCAGCAGGCTTTGCCTCAGCTGGTCACTCATTTCCTTAACAAGCCAGGCTCTGTGGACCTGTTGGGCAAATAAGTTTAATGTGATTTTTATGCTCACTTTTATTGTTAAAGATGGCATTGCCCACGTGGATGGCCATTGTCTAGGTGATAATATTAATTACTGTCATGTTTGGGAAGGGGCTTTGTTATGCTAATGTGTGCGGGAGGAGGGGTTATCCTGAGGAAAAGTTTTAAAAGGAGGAGTTAGGAGGCCATTTTGAAGAGAGACCACATTCTTGCAGAGAGGGGAGGAGACCAAGTTGTAGCAGGGCAGGGAGGCCACGTGGAAGAGCCAACCTAAATGGAGGCATGCAGAGGGGACTGAGTAAGGCCTTTGATTCTAGCAAAAACCGGAGAAAGTCAGTGGCTTTGGGAGCCCTGAATGGAAAGGGAAGTGTTTTCTGGCTGTGTGTATTTTCTTGCTGGCTAGTTGTGAGCAGGAATAAAGGAAAACGGCCCACCAGTTCTTGGCTCTGCTGTTTCTCTACGATTGATCCGAATTATATGCGAACCGAAACCTGCACGGGCCAGGCGGCTGTTATGGTGGCTGCGGCTACTGGCCTTACAGGAGCCAAGAGGAATCCTACCAGGAATAAACCCAAATAGGAGCATCTGACTCGCTGTGAGCCCAGGCTGGGGTCACCTCTAGGTGAGGGCTGGTTGGGTCAGTCCTCTGGATCCCCACATCCAGCCCATGCAGGAAGGGTCTGAAAGGTTCTGGAAAATATGAGTAAGACTCCAGACTCCGCAAATCTACCACATCCACCACAAGACTGACTCAGAGAGAATGTGAGGTGTGAGGAGCAGGGAATATTCTCCCTGGGGCAGGGGACACTGCAGAGATGGCACCAGCGTGCCAAATGCTAGGGTCGGAGGCTCAATGTATGTGGGTGCGGGGCCACACAAGAGCTGACCTGCTGGGCCCCAGCACCCTTGCCCAAAGTGCCCTCCCAGTAAGGGAGCCCTCCACATGTCCAGGGGGCCTGTACCACCTGCCCAGGCTGCCCCAGGACCTGTCCTGGTCCTCCAGGACAGAGGAGACAGACAGCTGATGGATGGCTGGTAGCTAAGGTTGCCAGTGGACAGCTTAGCTTCTAAGGAGCCAGCCTGCCACCAGCACCCCCCAAAACACACACCTGAAATAACAGGCATGCGGCTGTGTTTCCAGTCTGTGGCTTTACTCCCTTGTTATTCTCCTAGTTTGACAGATTACTATGCGAACAAGCCCCGAGGGATGGGTGGAGGGAGGAGCTCTGCCCAGGCTCCCTCTACCTCATCAGCAGCCCGGTTCTGCCTCATCTAGATTCCAGACCTGCAGATGATGGCAGACAGGTACCTGGTGCCCCCCCCCCCCCCATCTTCCCTGCCCTTCCCAAACCCAGCCAAAGGAAGTTGCCATTGTGTAAGTACTTTGCCCCTGACTACTTGTTGTATATAGTTCTGGGCCACCTAAGGGGCGGGGAGCTGGTACAGCTAGCCTGGCGTCCTCAAAGAGGAGTGTTACTTGACTTCATTCATAGCCCCAAACCCAGCCCTGTTGTCACCAGACCTGGCCTATACCTGGCCTTTGTGATATCTGATCTTGGGAGCCCTAACCTTGATGGCCCCTAATACCCAGAACTTCATTTGCTAGGGATGGGTATAGCAGTAAAGGTCTGCCAAGCCTAGGGGTTTAGGGTTTGAGTTGTGGAGCAGAATGAGCCATGACAACATCACGGTTTCTAGACTACTCCACGACTTCCAGCCAACGCAGCCATGCCCTTGGCCAGACAGACCCTTGGGTCCCTCTCACTTTCACCGACTCCCAGGGTAAGGCTCTGTTCATAGTGTTGACAGGTGGCCTTCCTCCAAATGCTCAAATGCCCCAGGGCCACCTACTAGATCAAGTCTAAGTTTCAAAGCCTCCATGATTCCACCTGTGGCTATTCGACCCTCATCCAAGAAACATTTCTAGGTACTTCTCTCTGCCCAGCCAGACCTTGAAGACCTCTCAGAGGTAGAGCTGGAGTTAGAGGAACTGACTTTGCAGCCTTAAACCAGCCCTAACTTCTGTGTGACCTTGAGCAAGTCACTGTCCCACTCTGGGCCTTAATGGAAAAATGATACACAAATTATGATCTGGGCCTGTTCCTGTCACTTTCACATCCCATGTTATAACCCTTTAGACAACGGGGAGGCGGGTTTCACTCAGCCTTTCACAGATGTAGAAAATGGAGGGGAGGTGGAGTTGGCACATGCAGGCCGTGTTCCCTGCAGGGGTCTTGCTTAGGAGGCTGGTCACAGCAACACCATGAGGCCTAAATCAGGAATCCCAACGTATGAAGAGGACCATGGCCCTGAGGAGGTCCCTGATTAATCATAGCAACAACGAGAGCCAACCAACATTGATCAATTGTCTGCTTTCCACGAGCTATTAGCCAGGCTAAGTGCTTTGTATTATTAACTCATTTCATCCTCAGAACACTCCAGTAAGGTTGGCGCCTGTTAATGATCCTATTCCACAGATGAGGAACCAAGGCTCAGAGAAGTGAAGTGATTTGCACACAGCCACACAGCTTGAAAACTCTAGTGCTGGGATTTGAGTAGGGTGTATGACAATCAGAGCCTAATCTGTTATAGCCTGTCCTCGGCAAGACTCAAACCCAGGTATGCCTGCTCCAAGCTCTCCAGATATGCTCTGGCTGCTTCTGCAGGCTTGTGTGGGGCAGGAAACCCCCAGGTTGCAGAGAGGGTGACAACAGAGCAGGGACCTGCACCACAGCTCCCCAGAGGCCAGTGCTGAGCACAGAGTGGTCAGTGGCCAAGTGGCTCTCCCTGGCTCCCACTCCCGTCTTGCCCAGGTTTAGAGAGCCTGGGGCCTTGTTATCACTAGCCAAATGGAAGCAGCCATCCTGAGAGAGGACTCTGCTAGTTCAGAACCAGGAACGATTTTCTGTGGGAGGAAGGAAGAAGCTCGTAAATCCAGTCAGAGAAACCCCCAAATCAGCCAGCATTAGGTGGCCACAAACCCAAACCCCAATCTCCTAATCCTCCACTAGTCCAGTTTCCACACTCTGAGGACAGAGGCCACCTGCCTACTGTCCCAGTCCAAACTGTCCATCCACCGTAGCCAGAAGCCCTGCCAAGCAAAGCAGAAGGGAGGGTGACAT
Source organism: Rhynchonycteris naso (assembly GCA_037038555.1). Taxonomy (NCBI): domain Eukaryota; kingdom Metazoa; phylum Chordata; class Mammalia; order Chiroptera; family Emballonuridae; genus Rhynchonycteris; species Rhynchonycteris naso. The sequence goes on from CM072995.1 coordinate 316,699,373, forward strand.
TGGTGTTCCCATAAAGCTGTGTGGCCTTATACAAGTCATTTAACTTCTCTGAGCCTTATTCTATCAGACAGGGGTATTCACACAGACCTAATTAATGGCTCTGAGGCTTGAATGAGAGAAGGTATGCAAAGGGCTTGCTTTGGCACCTAGCACAAAGCAGGTGTACGTCCATTCCATCTGCCCTCCCGGTGGCGGTCTGATGCAGGCTGGGTCTGTCACCAGACACTTGGGCTCACACTGGGCACTGGATAAAGGAGGTCAGGTGGCATGTGGCTGCCTGGGAAGAGAGTGCTCCTGAAGGTATCTTATCTCCTTTCCCCTCATGGCAAGATGGAAAAACTGACCCACAGAGTGTCAGTGACTGGCCCAGGGTCATGTAGAAGCTAGTGCCAGTCTTTGCAACCTTATGGGCCTGAGTGTTCTCATCTGTACAATGGTTCTTGTCCTTGACCTCTTCGAGGTCGGAGGGAGGGAGGGAGGGAGGGAGACAAGGAAGGGAACTTGTGAAGAAGAACAGGAAACACAGTGGGTTTCTTCCTACTCCTCCTTTGGGATAATGGGTCTCAGGATCTAGAGCTGGTGGTAAGTGAATCTCTCATAGTGCACCTCCCCCCCCCCCCCCCCGCGCCATACCCCCCCCCCCGCGCAATACCCCCCCCACATGCTCTTTGCTTTAGGCTGTATAGAAGAATGGGCCACTTCTTCCTCATGCTCAGCAGGACAGGCAGAGGTGCTGAGGGGCCTGGGGGCAGGGGGGACACAACCCCACAGTGCTCATGAGCACAGAGAGGGGCCCTGGAACAGGGCACCCTACCCCACCCCCAAATGGCAGTATGAATGCTCATGACGCACACTTGTGCACATTGTATGTGCACACCCAACTTCTACTGGGTGGAAAGCCCTACAGCTGAGGCAGAGTCCTGGTCAAACAGTGATGAACAGGCCTGGCAGCTGGATGCCTGACCTGAATGAGACAGAGAGGCAAGAGAGAGGCAGATTCAAGCTTGTGCTCTGGTCCAACCTGATGATTTATGGGCCATTTTCCCATCTCAGGGGCAGTTACCTGTCTTGGTGGGAGAGTTTAGGTGATGGTGAGACAAGATCTTGTGTGTGTGTTTGTGTGAAGGAGTTCCCACTAATCTTTTTTTTTCCCACTGTGCAGCCCGCTTCAGTGCCAGCAGCCTATGGGCAGAGGCCAGGCAATGGTTCAGGGCCACAGTTTGCTCTGGCATGGGGCACTATGAGCGACCCAGGAGGAGGGTCCCTACTAATCTTAAGGGCCTTTTTGTCAGATACAGTGTGGGAGCCTTGCCACTGCCTCCCAGCCATCTCCTCTCTTGGCCTCTCACTATTGATCTGTTCAATTGGGAGATTGTGTTGAAGGATCCAGAAGGCTGCTTCTTGCTCTTAAAGGTCGCTTGTCACCTCCTCCATTGGCAAGGAGGATCCCAGCAGGATTGAGGACCAGTGTCTACAGAATATTAAGGGGTTAGCTGGGCCCCCAGAAATGAGGTTCTGGGGTCCTCTAAAAGCATGTAATGTCCAGCAGAGCCCCCGACATCTGGCGCAGCCTGGAGCAGGGCAAGGCCTGCTGTGTTGCAGATGAAAACAGCCCCAGGGACAGGGTGAGGGGAAGGGGGTGGGGAGGGGGTTGTCACCAGCCAGGCAGGCGGGATGAGCCTGAGTCTAAATAAATCACTAACACACGAGTGCAGAATTCCTTGAACAGGCGCCCTGGATTATGGACAACAGGAGGGGGAGGGGATAGGGGGGAGGTTCGGGGTGGGGGGACAATTCCTGCCACCCCTCCCTCTCATGTGCAGTGACCCGTCCCCCTCCTACACCAGGGGCTGTGACTGTCTGAGGACTGGCTTCCTTAGCTGGGGGCCTCTTCTGCCCAGGCCCAGCCCCTTGATCAGTGCCGTGAGAAACTCCAAAAGCCTCAAGCCCATCCGAGGGGAGAGAGGTGTTGAAAGCCGCATCCTGCTCAGAGGGCTGAGCCAAGGCCAGAGATAATATCTTGTGCTGGGGAGTTGAGGGGTTGGGCCTCCCCAGCCCCCACCCCCCAGTCTCTGCACCCCTGCCTGTGCCTGAGCTCAGGTTGTTAGGCAGGGACCGTGTTGCTCTCAGCCTGGGAGGTGGACTGGCCCCTGTCCTGCTGGACTCATTCCAAGCCCCAGAAACCCCTGGCTGGCTCAGGGCGGGGTCAGAGATCAGCCTGGGGATGGGAAGGAGCAGTTGAGGTTGAAGTCTGGAACTGGTCAGATCATTCTAGGGTTCTCTCCTGCCTCTCTCGGGACCCCGGTTTCCACATATGGAAAGTGGAGTGGGGAATCCCAGGCCATGTCTAAGGGTATCTAAGTACTTATCGGGCCCCAAATGGGGGAGGGGCACGAGGATGGCTCTGGATCATGCTGCCCAGGCTTTCGCTACAGCTAAGGGGGTGGTGGCCATCTGGTGGAGAGATGGGATGATGAGGGACTGAATGAGAAACAGCTCAGATCTAGAAAGCCTCCCACCCTGGCATGGCTGGAGACCGGGTCCAGAGAAAAGTGTTCCTATTTCCCTGCTCAGTTATGATAGCCTGTGAGTCCCATTCCTCTCAGTATGCAAAGGGCCTCTGCGTTCACTGCCTGGGCTCTCGGGGGAAGGACAGAGACGACCTATGGCCACTGTGGCCAATGAGGAAATAGAAGAGGCCCAGCTGAGTGTGGCACCAGGCTGTCTCCCCATGGCTTCCATGTTTTCTGTCTCTGAGCTCCTAAGATCCCAGAATGCTAACAGGGAAGGAAATGTCACCCTACTCAATAGATGAGACACCCAAGTTCAAGGAGGGTCAACACAGGAACTAAAGGCCCAGCCCGGACCAGAACTCAGGTGTCTAGCTTCCAGCCTGGCCCTGTCCCAGCCTGGCTTGAGCCTCCGTGTGCCTGCTGCAGGAGACACGGGCACGGCCATCTATCTCCTTGGGCGCAGGGCCTCTGCCCATCAGTGCCCTCAGGGACAACTGTTGTGGAGGCCAGGCCCCAGGTCGCTCTCCTGCTAACACCCTTCCTTTTTCAGGTTCTGTGCCCAGCTCCTCCAACAGCATTTGAAGCCCCTCATGCCCTGACCCCTGTCAACCTCTGTGCTGTGCCTGCCACCGTCCCCTGTAGTACTGGAGCCCTGACCATTTGCCCGGCAGTAGAAGGAAGCCTTTTCCACAAATCAAGAACAATCTCCACATCTGTAGACTGAGCTACTCCATACTGCAGCCTTTACCTATCCACAACACACATCTACTCTGGAGTCCAAAAACATGTCCTTGAAGAATGGCTGTCTTCATTCATTTCCACTCTCATCAACAACCCAAATCACCAGCTCAGATGCAGTTACCTGCCAAACCCCATTCCCCTGCCTGGCCCCACCAGGGGAGGGGAGAGACCAGGCTTTGCCTTTAGGTTGGGTAGACTATGTTTGTTGTTGTGAGGTCGGTTGGCAATGGGGGAAGGTCACTTGAGGAACCAGGTCCGGGGACTTTGGCTGGAACCACCCACATCCATGCCCGCCAAAAGAAATGGCCCAGGAGCACTTTGAAAAAAAATGACTGTCAGCCAATGAAATTTTGCCACATCATATCAACCACAACCACCATACCAACGCTATAAATTAACCCCCCCCCCCCCCGCCAGGCGGGGGAGGCCGCACGACTTCCCTGGCCCCTGTCTTGCGAACCAGAGAACCTCGTCCAGGATGTGCTCTGAATAAAGCTTTTTCTAGTCCACACTTGGTAGTATGCCCTTCTTTCTTCCTTGGTGGAAAATACCTTACAGTTGTTACCTGGGTAACCTTAGCCCAATCACCACCCTTCTCTGAGCCTTGGTTTCTTCCTCTGTAAAATGGGATGATGTTCATGCCTGAGAAAATGCAGTATTGCAAGAGCTAAGGTGACCAGATTATAAAATTGGTAAAGCGGGACACCATTGACTGGGGGGGGGGGGTGTCTTGATAAAAAATTTGGTCTATATGGAGCAAAAAATTTTTCATAAAATGCAAAAATAGTATTGTAATATATTTTTTTAAATTTCAACATAAGTACAATTTACAAATATAATACATTAAGAAAATTATGTATAGTACTATTTTATTCTTTGGCATATTTCTCATTTGAGTGAATTATTTTTAGTAGATTGCTGTTGTTAAAAGGTCATGAAATTTTTCACAAGAATTTGTTAAATTATATATTTCCCACAGAAGATGGCTTTCAAAGTCTCAACACTTAATTGTGATTTTTCTGATGTCCACTCTTTATTTACCGTAGAAAAAATGCGTTCAGTGGCAGCATTAATTCCTGGTAAAGAGAGCGCGTATTCCACAATTTTTAGTGCGTTATTGTATGGAACATGGTTTGTTTGAAAATGATGAAATATTCCTAACCATTTGTTCTCTATTGTGATTTTTGGTGATGCCCAAGATTTAACCTTTTCCTTATCAATCTATTTTTAAAATAATGATACCTCATTAAAAAGATCATTTTTTGAAATATTACTATATGGGAAATTTTGAGTGAGTCAGAGAGATCAGGTTACACGGTCCCAAAACCGATGCCGGAGCTGCCCGCTCATGCAAGCGGGCAGGAGCAGGCAGGGCAGCACAGCACCGCTGGCGTGCTACCAGCGGACACGCTCCCCCGCATCCAGCCCCACCGCCTGCTGGAGACCGAGCGGCTTGTGCCTTGTGCGGGCGCTTCCAGGGTGAGGCGGGGTCTTCCCGCCAAAAACCATATATTCCCTTCCTGTTCTCCCACCGTTCCCTAGCTTTTCGTGCATTCTTTCCAAAAATTGGGACTTTTTAAAAATACCGCGGGACGCAGGACAAATTGTTAAAAATCGGGACTGTCCCGCAAAAGCGGGACGTCTGGTCACCTTATAAGACTTGAAGAAAAGGAGAGATGTGAATGGGCTGCACAAACTGTACAATGCTGTTCAAAGTGCAAATCGAATGTGAAGGAAGAACCTACCTAGGTGACTGCCAGGGTCACACAGAGGCGGGGGAGGACATTACTGTGCAAAGGCCTGGAGGGTGACAACCTCAGTGTGGATCCTGGGACCAGTCATTCCACACTGGGAGAACCTGAGCATGGGGGCCCTTATTCTGAAGGGCATGGGGGCCTCTGTAGGGGCCAAGCACCTTCCCAGCGATGCCCATGCGGCTTTGGTCAGAGGGCTCCTTCTCTGAGAGGAGGGATAGGCCCTTGCTTGTGAACTTCTCAGCTGACCCATTTTACATCCTAGAAAATGGGTACCACAAAGGAAGAGACCTACCTCGAGTCACATGGTCACTTGGAGGTGACCCAGAGGCTAACCAGGTCAGGGTGTCACCAACTGGATCAGCATCCAGCTCTTTGGGGACTTTATGAGCAGTTACACCCCCTCAGCCTCAGGCCACTCATCAGACTCCCACCTTGAGTAGCCTGACAAGGCCCAGGCAGGTGGCCAGGCGGGGCGCCTGGAGGTGTGCAGGGAGGCAGGACGGGCAGAGGGCGTCTATGGAGAAGAACCAGAAGCGGTGCTGAAAGGGGCCTGGAAGAGGCCGGCCCGGAAGAACACAAGACAGAACGGTAATGGGAACCAGAGGCAACGGGAGGGGCTGCTATGGGCTCAGCTCAACCTGCTTGCCCCTTGAAGTTCAATCAGGGAGACTGAGGCCTGGCCCAGTGCAGGGCTCATCGTGGCTCCTTGGCCACTGCCCAGCACTCTCCCACACCAGACGGTCTGCACAGCAGACGGGGATGGGGTTAGGCAGTGCTGGAACTCAGGGATTTTGTGGGGTTTTGGGATAGGGCCAAGTAACATCAGAAGAGTTTGTGAAGCTAATAAATAAAGTCAACATGATTGCTTAACCTACTAAGGAGGTTTAGGAGTCACTCAGGATCAAGACAGACAAATGAGCTCAATGTCCTCTGCCAGCCAGGGCAGGGTGAGGCCCTACTGTGTGCTCCACTTTCATACTTGTTTCATTTGTTCCTCATCAGAGCCCTGAGATGAAACAACTGTTTCTTGATTTATCGATGAGGACACACAGCCAACAGCGGGCAGAGAAGGCACTTGAGCTCAGGTCTATGGATTTCAGGTCTGGGGTCCTTTCTGTGCCCCCGCGCCCACGTTACCCATTTGTAACCCCACCCTGTGGCTCAGAAAGGAATTTCACAGGAGAATGGGGTCTGCCCTGGTGTCCCCACTGTCTCAGCAGAGAGATGCTGGCATCAGGAGTGTGGGTGCTGCCCTAACCCACGGGCCCTTGTCTCTCAGATATATACATACTAGTGTCTTGCTTGGAAATCAGCAAAACCCTTTCCTTAAGGTGCCCCTAGGGTTACTGCCCCCTAAGGCCTGTCACCCATGCTGTCCTCAAAGGTCACCCTCAGTTCCCTACCTTTGCTTTCTCCCCAAATACCTACCTTCCTCAGCTCCTCAGGGAACAAGGGGGAGATAATGAAGCCCCCATGGACCAATGAGGACTGAATACCCAGCTTTTCCCTGAGGGTAATGGGGAGCCATAGAAGGGTGTTGAGCAGAGTGAGAGAGTCAAGCCAAGCTGGAAATAAAACCTAAAGTAGATTTCCAAAGAAGCTGACGAAGCTCAAGCTTCATTCAGGTCCCTTACTCAGCTGAGTTCCTTTCAAGACCAGAAGTAGAGTTGAGAGGGTGGGAGCTGGCCATGTGCTCACATGAATATATGTTTGTGAGACGTTTCAAAAAAGTATGTCTTAATTCCAATCGGCTAAGGCCTCTGTCACTCTCCACTTACTCCTACCTACACGGCCTTCTCTGGAGCAACTAGATAGTTTTGGAATCTAAGGGGAGATTGAACGAAGTCTGAGTTTCATTTGGGTGTAGGATACATATATATGGTCACAGTCCCGTGCATGTATAGTCCTGTTCATGTTGGTCCTCCTGGGATGGAATAGCTTCCAGCAGCACTTCCACCGCCCCCTGCGCAGGCTCACCCAGCATCGTGACTCCGTGGTGCAGAGCCACATGTCATACTGTGACATCAGCATGTCTTACAAACTGTCATACTGGCAGCATTGGGCAGTGGAGGGGAAGCAATGTTTGAAATGGACAGAACAAGAAGGTAGTCTGTGGAAAATTCTATCAATCATCACATTGTGTAAAGTTGTAACTGGAAGATTTGGTTCTCGTCAGTGCATTCTGAACATAAGCGTTCTGTCCTGTCAGAGGTACATGCCATAAAGCAGCATTCATTTTTATTTTTTCTCTTTTCTGATGACACACAAAAGATAATTCATCAAAAGTCTGGTGTTTTGGGCAAACCTGCAGCAGCACCACAAACAGCAGCTAACTCTGGGTGTCAAGCAGCACATTTGTGTATCCCAACTAACTCATCTCATCCCGATAAAGTCTGGCTGTCCCAGATGAAACGGCAGGTAAATTCTCTTTCTCAACAAGGACTCCCCACATTGTACAAGCTTCAGGCCCTCAAAACTTTATATTTGTCCCCATTCTGCCTCATAGGCCTCACTTGTAATCTCTACAGTACTTTGTCTCTGGCTGTAAGCTATGTGCCCAGAACCAAGGACTCCCCCAGATCCAGATACTCCCAAGGCCTCACTTGTCTTCTTGGAACTTATGTCTGCATGCTTCCTTAACTCCATATACTTAATAGTCTGACCCCCCCCCTTCCCAGGCCTTCCCACATTGGGGGTGTATTTTTGCAGGTAGTGCCTCAGTGGATGGTCCAGGGCCAGGGGGCAGGGATTCCGAAGAAGCAGACATCAGGTCCCAGAGCCCGCCGGGCCTCTGCAGCTGCCTGCATGTGTCTGCTGAAATCCCCAGCAGTGCAGCCATGTAGGAAATGGATCTGGCCAGCCGGAACTTCCAATGAGCTGTCTCTCAGGTCCTGGGTGCCTCTGTCAGTCAGGCTCTCAGCAGCCTTCCTCCTCAGGCGCTCACTGCAGCTGGCACACCTTCCCATGCCTCCATAGCTGCTCACTCCTCTCCAGGAAGCCCCCTGCAGCCGGCCAGCCACACCTGTGAGAAACGTTGTTAGAGTGAACTTCCGCCTCCTCTCACTTCCACCCACCCAGAGGTCTTGAGTGTACTCTTTGGATCAAGCAGAACAAACTCAACTTCCCTTTCACCATCTGGAAATCCTTTACTTCCATTTATCCCTCATGGCCCAAACATCACTTCTCTGTGAGGTAAGTATTCCCTGCTCCCCATCTCACCTCCAAAGTCCAAGAGCTGCCACACAGGGCAGTGCACTTACCCTCCTCCGTGGCCCAGGCTGGGAGCTCTTGGAGGGCAGCAGGGACTGGATTCGGTGTTCTCTGTGCCCCAAGGACCAAGTATCAGAGGGGGGTCACTGAGGCTGGGCTCAGCAAAGGTTTGCCAGCTGTCTACCTGCCTGCCTGGTGAGCACACCTAGCCCAGGGCAGAGGGCAAGGCCACACCCCAGCTTGCAATCCTCCTGGGTTTTCCCCCATCAGCCCCGGGGGCAGACACCTGGCTCCTGCCCGCTGCCTCCCCATAGCACCAGGCTCAGGCCTGACTTCTCAGCAACATTTGTGCTGCCGGCCACACACTTTTTCTTAAAACACCTCTTCCTGTGGATCCCCTGGTTCTCTCCCAGCTTTCTGACTGTTTCTTCTTAGTCTCCCATGAGGGTTCCTTTCTTCCTCCTTCTCCCACCTATAAATGAACCCCAGAGCTCAGCTCTGAACCCACTCCTCCCACCCTGCAGTCTCTGACTAATGCAGGGACCTCTTGTCTGCACATGCAGCACCCTCCAACATCTGCGCTGTGAGGCTGACAGGCCTCTCAAACCGAACACTTTAATCTGAAATCAGTATTTCTCCTAATAAACCTGCCTTCCCTTTTCTTTGCATTATAGCCCCCATCCTGCTCCATTCCAGCCTAAGTCACTCCCGACCTTTCTACTCTTCAGCATCCACTGGGCTTTTCTTTAATGTAAACAAACAGTTTATTGAGGTATAATTACATATAATAAACTATCTTCACTTAAAATGTACTTTCATAATTCTTATATTTTTCAATGCATTGAGCTTTTTATTGCCATTATAAAATGTTCTTCTTTATGGTAATAGGCTCACTCTTAAGTCTCCTGTGTCTGATGTGAATAGAGCCAGTCCAGCTGTCTAAGCCTTGCCGTTTGCATGGTCTCTGTTTCCATCTTTCTGCTCTCATTCTGCCCCGTGTCTTTGTATTTAAAGCATGTTTCTATTAGGCAGCATGTATATGTATATGTATGTGCGTCTGTGTGTGTGTGTGTGTGTGTGTGTGTGTGTGTGTGTGTGTATTTTTTCTTTTTAAAGTGAGAGGAGGGGAGATAGTAAGACGGACTCTCGCATGTACCTCGACTTAGATCTACACGGCAACCCCTGTCAGGGGCCAATGCTCGAGTCAACTAAGCTATCCTTAGCAACTAAGCTATCCTTAGCAACTAAACTATCCTCATAGCCTAAGGCTGATGCTCGGACCAACTGAGCCACTGGTTGTGAGAGAAGAAGAGAGAGAGAGAGAAGGAGGGAAGAGAAGCAGATGGTTGCTTATTCTGGGTGCACTGACTGAGAATTGAACCTGGGACGTCCATACCCTGGGCCTATGCTTTATCCATTCAGCAAGCTGGCCAGGACCCATAAAATTTTTTATTCTTGACTTTTTTTTTAAATCCAGTCTGACAATCCCTGCCTTTTTATGGGACTATTTATTGCATTTGTACTTACTATAATTACTGAAATGGTTTTGTCTTATTTATTTCAGTTTATTTAACTTTGCTATTTGTCTCATCTGGGTTTTGTTTCTTAGTTTCTCCTTTCTGGCTTTCTTTTGTGTTAATCAAATATTTTTTAGTATTTTATTTTCTTCCATTTTTATTGGTTTTCTAGCTATATCTTTTTCATAACTTCTAATGGTTGCTCGAGATTACAATACACATCTTTGTTGCATTTATGTGTATATGATATGTGTGAACCCTGAGAAAAAAGACACTTACTAAGGGCTCCTGGTGGTTAACTGGGCTCAATAAACAGCATAGCAGCTAGGGGCCTCTCAGGCAAACTGCACTTCAGAGAGAGGTCTGCACTGAGCTGCCTGCCTGCACTGTGTTTCTGCCATCTGAACCTGCTCTTGAAAAGGAGTTTCATAAACAGAGGCGGATTTAACAGTGGGCACACTGGGCATGCATCCCAAAATATGAAGGGCCCCACAAAACCCCAACTTTACACTTTTTTCTAATGACACCGAGTTTGGTTTCATATGTGCAATTTTAACATTAATAGTACATAATATTTTCTATTTATTTTAAAATATGGTTAACATGTATTTTTATCATCCTGTCTCTTTTTTTTAAGGGGCCCAATATTTTCTTCTGCGCCCGGGGCCTCCACCGACCTTAATCTGTATCTGTCCATAAATCCTATTTCAATCAATAGGACTGAGGCTTTCCCCATCCAATCAGAGCTATATAGTCCAGCTGATCAGAGTGGCTCTATTCTGACCAATCAGAACAGTGCTTTTTGGACTAATCCAACTGAGAGGATTTGGAGTCCTCATTTGCATGAAGATGAACCAATTAGGGACCAGGCCCAGGGACTCCTGTCCATATAAGCCAACTCCCTTCTGTCTGGGGGAGCACCCTTTCCTTTTCCACCCAAGACTGCAGTTTTTGCTAGAGCAGACCAGTGAGGAGTGGAGTAGAGCATGGCTGTTTAGTCAGAGAGGGACCTTGCCCCTAGGGCCTGTGCTCAAGGTTGTCTCACAGCCATGCTGTCTTCACAGCAGTGGTGTATCACAATTAAGCTGTTTTGCACTGAATAAAGTTTCCTTCTTTACCTCACCCCAAATTGGGGGTCTCTGTTGTCAGTGAATTGGCAACAATGACCATTGGTTGACATGTATACATATGTATATCTTGATCATTGATCACCTTAGTTGTTCATTGATTGTTTTCTCATATGTGCCTTGACCACGGGCCTTCAGCAGACCGAGCAACCCCTTGCTGGGGCCAGCTACCTTGGGTCCAAGCTGGTGAGCTTTTTGCTCAAGCCAGATGAGCCCGCACTCAAGCTGGCGACCTCGGGGTCTCGAACCTGGGTCCTCGGCAACCGAGTTCGACACTCTATCCACCGTGCCACCACCTGGTCAGGCAAGATTCTTAATTCTTGAAGTTAGCTTTTCACCAAATTTGGGGAGGTTTTCCCCAGTATGTATTCAAATATCTTTTTCTGCCCTTTTATTTCTTTCTCCTCGCCTAATGGCATTCAAATTACACAAATTTTGCAACTTTTGATATTCTGCAGTTTTCCAAGGCTCTGTTCTTTATTTTTAAACCTTTTGTTCTCTTCAGATTAAGTGATTTTTATTCCTCTACCTTCAAGGTCAGTGATTCTTTCTTTTCTTTCTTCCTTTCTTTCTCTCTCTCTTTTTCTTTATTTTGACAACTCCAATATATTGTTGAGATAAGTCAGTGAATTTTTTATTTCAATTAATGTACTTTTCAGTATTGAAATATTCATTTAGATTATATATATATTTAACAGAGAAATGGATATATATATCCATTTCTCTGTTAAAATTCTCTTTCTCTCTACTCATTAAGACCACCTTTTCCTTTAAATCTTAAAAAATATTTTTTTTTATTAAGTGAGAGGTGGGGAGGCAGAGAGACAGACTCTCACATGTGTGCCAACTGGGATCCACTCAGCAAGCCCCCTACCAGGTGATGCTCTGCCCATCTTGGGCCACTGCTTTGTTGCTTGGCAATCACGTTATTTTTAGCACCTGAGGCAAGGCCATGGAGCCATCCTCAGCACCCAGGTCCAACTTGCTCAAACCATTCAAATCATGTCTGCAGGAGTGGAAGAGAGGGGGAGAGAGACAATGAAAGAGAAAAAGGGGGAGGTGGAGAAGCAGATGGTGATTTCTCCTGCGCCCCGACTGGAATCGGATCTGGGACTTCTACATGTTGGGCTGACGCTCTACTACTGAGCCAAATGGCCAGGGCCTCCTTTAAATCTTTGAACATATTTTTCTTTTGTTTATACAAAAGCTGTTTTGAAATCTTTGTTTGCTAAATCTAAAATCTGTGCTCCAATCAGAGTCAGTTTCTAGTTTACCTTTTATTTTCACCTGAGAATAGGTCATGTTTTCCTGTGTCTTTGCAGTCTAACAACTAGACCAGTGGTTCTTAACCTGGGTTCTATCAAACCCTAGGGGTTCGATGAGTCGGTCTCAGGGGTTCGGAGAAGTCTCTGCTGCAGAGGCCAGAATAAAGTAATACCGTAACTTGTTGTGAGTTCATGCACTTTGTTGGTTTTGTTCTTTGAGCAAGGTGATGTTCATGCACGGCTCATTTTGTGCACCAGTAAAAAAACATATACCTATGTCTTGAATTTGGAAAAAGAAATCATATTTTATTTATCACTAAAGAAGGGTTCGGTGAATGCGCATAAGAAACTGGTGGGTTCGGTACCTCAAAAAAGGTTAAGAACCACTGAACTAGACATTGAAGTAATCCTAGGTCCTTTTGTGCTCTTCTCATGATTGTTGGTGTTTATCTAGGTGAACGGTTAATTTGCCTAGATTCAAACTACAAACTCTGTGTGTATGTAGCAGCAGCTAGCTCTGCTCAGTTCCTACAGTTCCTAGTTGTCCCTTTCTTTTTTTTTTTTTAATTTTTACAGGGACAGAGAGAGAGTCAGAGAAAGTGATAGATAGGGACAGACAGACAGGAACAGAGAGATGTGAGAAGCATCAATCATTAGTTTTTTGTTGCCGTTGCGACACCATACTTGATCATTGATTGCTTTCTCACATGTGCCTTGACTGCAGGCCTTCAGCAGACCGAGCAACCCCTTGCTGGAGCCAGCAACCTTGGGTCCAAGCTGGCGAGCTTTTGCTCAAGCTAAATGGGCCCGCGCTCAAGCTGGCGACCTCGAGGTCTCGAACCTGGATCTTCCGCATCCTAGTCTGATGCTCTATCCACTGCGCCACCGCCTGGTCAGGCTGTCCCTTTGTTTTTTAAGGCCTGGTTCCCAGGAGTCTTCCTATGCAATCATCCAAGGATTTGAGTTTATATTCAGATTTTATTGCTCACTTTTTTGTGGTTTTCTTGTTTCTGTGAATTCTCCCCTAAATTTCCAGCTGCCCTGTCAGTCTTGGAGTCTCTCCTCTGGCACTCAAACCATCAAGGCTTTAGCTTTCTGCTCCATGCACTGCACATGGGTTGGGAAATTCACTTCGTTTCTTTGAAGCAGTACACTCATCTCTTCCCAGCTGTAAGGCCAGTAGTCGGGGTCAGGATCAGAGCCGCCCGACCCACGCAGGTTCGCATTGGATTCGAACAGTCGGTAATGAAACAATGGAGCCAAGAACTGGTGAGCCATCAGCTTTAATTCTAGCTTGCACCCGGCGGGCAAGCAAAAACACACACTGGGCTCCAAAACCCACACATTCAGTGCTCACAAAGCTACTGACTTATCCGAGTTTCCTAGCATCAAAGCTTTCCAGCTCACCAGACTTATTCACCTCTGTTTCCCATCTCCTCCTGCACAAACTCTTAACAAACTGGCTTCTTCCTCAGCACTCTGCCATCTCGGCTGCTTCTCCTGGCCTTCACGTGGCCTTACTCTGCTCTCCTCTCTAATACTAACCTCAGGAACCCAGGAACCAAGAGAGAGAGAGAGAGAGAGCTACTGCTCTCTCCCATTTTATAGCATAGATAATCCAAACCTTTAATCCAATTATACAAACAAGGAAGCCTCTGTATAATGGGATTCCTAAGGAGAGTGCACCACCCTACATTATCCAATCAGTCAAGGGTGTGGGGAAAAGCTTACTCTTAAAACCAAGCCTTAGGCTATAACAACCTGGCCTGCTTACATTACAGCCTTTCCCCCACACCCATCCCAAGCACAAGGGCAAATAATATCACCTGGGTGACGGGCTTTCATGTGGGCAGCGCCATCTTTAACAAAGTGAGCATATTATATTTTATCTGCCGAACACCAGCCTAGCACAGCTCTGTCTTTCAAGGGTAGCTTCTTCTCTGGTCTCTATTATTTTCACCAAGTCTTCTAGCGTTTGGTGAAAGAACATTGTTGAGCAGATAAAATATATTATGCTCACTTTGTTAAAGATGGCGCTGCCCGCATGGAAGTTTGTTGATATTAATGTGTGTTCTGGAACAGGCTGTGGGCAGGCCCGGTCGTCATAGCCTAAGGCTTAGTTTAAGAGTAAGCTCTTCTCCACACCCTTGACTGATTGGATGATGTACGGTGGTGCACTCTCCTGAGGAATCCCATTATGCCTCAGATAGGTGGCTTTGTATCAGAGCCTTTCTTTATGTACAATTGGATTAAAGGTTTGGATTTTCTATGCTATAAACTGGGGCAGTCCGGGAACTTGCTCTCTCTTGGTTCTTGGTTCCTGAGGTATTAGAGAGGAGAGCAGATTAAGGCCATGTGGAGGAGAAGTAGCCAAGATGGCAGAGTGCTGAGGAAGAAGCCAGTTTGTTAAGAGTTTGTGCAGGAGGAGATGGGGAACAGAGGTGAATAAGTCTGGTGAGCTAGAAACCTTTGATTTTAGGAAACTCGGATAAGTCAGTAGCTTTGTGAGCACTGAATGTGTGGGTTTTGGAGCCCAGTGTGTGTTTTTGCTTGCCCGCCGGGTGCAAGCTAGAATGAAAGCTGATGGTTCACCAGTTCGTGGCTCCTGTGTTTCATTACCGACTGTACGAATCTAATGGGAACCTGCACGGGTCGGGCTGCTGTGATGGTGGCCCTGGCTACTGGCTTTACAAACATGGACAGTTTCTGCTCAGATTTTGTAGAAGGCTTAGGCCTTCTACAATTCTCTCAGTTCCAGAATTATGGCCTTAAATTTTCAGGTACTCTTATGACTCTGAACTCTACTTTCTGCAATCGAAGGTCGTGAGGCTGTGGTTTTCCACCTGCCACAGCATCCGGGGTTTAGGAGCCCCAGCATAATTCTTAACGCTTTTGGTTGCAGTTTTTCAAGAGTAAAGAAACTCTTCTTCAGCTTCTGTCTGTCTTGAAACACTTCCCAGGGCATTTAAATAATTGTTTTAAAACTTTGTGTTCATATTTCCTAATTGTTAACTGCTGAAAGGTTCATGCAATCTTCATTAATTTTCACCTGCTATGTTCTTTTTAAAACTATGACAGCATGGCCTGACCTGTGGTGGCACAGTGGATAAAGTGTTGACCTGGAATGCTGAGGTCGCCAGTTGAAAACCCTGGGCTTGCCTGACCAGGCGGTGGCGCAGTGGATAGAGCGTCTGACTGGGATGCGGAAGACCCAGGTTCGAGACACCAAGGCCGCCAGCTTGAGCGCGGGCCCATCTGGCTTGAGCAAAAGCTCGCCAGCTTGGACCCAAGGTTGCTGGCTCCAGCAAGGGGTTGCTTGGTTTGCTGAAGGCGCGGTCAAGGCACGTGTGAGAAAGCAATCAATGAACAACTATGTTGTCGCAACGGCAACGAAAAACTAATGATTGATGCTTCTTATCTCTCTCCGTTTCTGTCTGTCCCTATCTATCCCTCTGCCTGAGTCTCTCTCTGTCCCGGTAAAAAAAAATAAAAAATAAAAAAAACCCTGGGGTTGCCCTGTCAAGGCACATAGGAGAAGCAACTACTATGAGTTGATGCTTCCCCCGCCCCTCTCTCTCCTTTCTCTAAGATCAATAAATAAAACTTTCAAGAAAAAAGAAAACTATGATAGCATATCGTTCTTTATGCTTAAGACACTTCAGAGATTTCCCACTGCACTTAAGATAAAGTACAAAATCCCTAGAAAGACCTGCGGCACCATACAAAAAGTAACGTATGGATTCTCTCTCTCTCTCTCTCTTTTTTTCTTTTTTCTTTTTTGTTTTATTTATTGATTTTACTGAGAGATGAGGATGGGGAGATGAGAAGTAGTTGCTTCACTGTAGTTGTTCATTGGTTGCTGGTTGTATGCACCTTGACCTGGCAAGCCCAGGGTTGTGGACCAGCAACCTCAGCGTTCCAGGTTGGTGCTCTATCCACTGCACCACCACAGGTCAGTCTGTATAGAATCTTTTAAGGTTAAAAATTGCTACAGATCCTCCAAGTTGAACACTTATTTTATTTATAATATTGCCTACACAAGTCTATGCCAGCATAGGGTCTTTTCCTTCTCTATTCTTCCTGGGACCTGGCACACACCAAAGCCAAAAAACAGAGGGGACATTTGGGAATGTGGCCAAGGTGAAGTGAGAGACAGAAATGTTTTTGGCAAAACAATGCTAAGAAGGGCCCCTTATGGACACTGCAAATGATCAGGCTGTCTGGTGGATGCTTTGCTGTCAGGATCCAAAGCCCCCTTCCTTCTGCGCACGCCATCCAGAGGCTGGAGGGAAGAAAATGTGTAATTCAAAGAGGAAGGGAGACCCAGGAGTTAAAGGCATTTAGGAAAATAGTAGGGAGGGGAGAGGGCCTAGAAGAGAGAGCTGGCAGCTTGGCCTGTGGTAGTGCAGTGGATAGAACATCAACCTGGAATGCTGGGGTCGCTGGTTCAAAACCCCAGGCTTGCCCGGTGTTGGGCAAACAGGTGTGTTAGGCTTGCTCACTTTCACTTTGCCTGACTGGTGCATGAGCACTGGGCAGCACCACCTGTGTATAGTCTATGTAAGGCTGCAGGTGCTTGCTCTTAGGGAGGCAGATTGTAGATTGCAGATTGCCTGCCAACATTGGGAGGGGCAATTGTTTGCTGGAGAAGGCTTTTTTTTTTTTTTTTTTTTGCTCCCAGCCTGTTTTGCTTGTGAGTCTTGAGAGAGAGGGAAGCAGTTTTCCTTACCTTCTTGCTCGTCTGCCATTGCGAGACTCTAATAAATGGAACGGCCCACCATCCTCTGGCTCCACAGTTCCTTTAACATCTGCCCGAACCCAAAGGGAACCTGCATGGCCATGGTCACTGGTCAAGGCACATACAAAAAGCAACTACTATGACTCGAAGCTTCCTGTTCCTCACCCCCTTTCTCTCTCTCTCTCTCTCTCTCTCAAATCAATAAATAAAATCTAAAAAGAAAAAAGAAAAGAGGGCTGGCCAAAGAGGGCAGGCACTCAAGGCTAAGACTGGGGGCAGGTGATTGCAGCCCCTCCTATAATCCCCCCGGGGCCTGCATCTTAGGGAAGGGCAGGTATGGGCCAACCCTGAAGTAAAAATTCTTTCCACTTCCCCCTAATTCCTGGGTTTTTTTTGTTTGTTTGTTTGTTTTTATTAAATTTTTTTGCAAAGAAAGATGGTTTAGTATTGGCTGTTCCACCCTCCCATTTTACTCTCAAGAACCTTTTAAAAACAAAAAAACTAAATATAAACTAACATCTATACCTCTACTACAACCATAAAGCCAAAACAAGTTTACAAATTAAAACCACACAAAACTACAAAGCTGGTGAAATTCATACTAGTAATATTAATGTGATGGATGATGTTTTGCTGAAACTAAATCACCTCCTACTTTGGCACTTGGCATGACCTGCCACATTGCAAGTTCTTCAGGCTTTAAAATGCCCACACACCTATGACAACTCACTTCTCCCATCATTTCTTTCTCCCTGAACTTCTGGTATCCCTTTGTTTGGGCCACAGGCCCTGGCATCATCTGGACCTCACTCACCAGGAATGCTTCATTATTTGTCCCGCAGCCTCCTTTGTCCCTGCTTAATGGCAGGGAGAGCAGCGTAGCGTTAAGCTAGGTGTTTTTCATTCCTCTGACCCCTTCCCTTGCCTCACCATTTACTGTCCGTGGGGCAGCGTGGATACAATCCAAAACAATAAAGGGAATTGAAGGGCTGAACATCTCCAAAGCCAAGCTCTTATTGCGAGGGCAGGCGATGTTGAGCTGGAAAAGGATCTGAGCCCTGACCAGATAGAGCCTGGAGCCTTGAGAACTTGGAGTGTACAGCCATTACAAAAGGAACTGTAGGCCCTGGCTGGTTGGCTCAGTGGTAGGGCATTGGCCTGGCGTGTGGAAGTCCCGGGTTTGATTCCCAGCCAGGGCACACAGGAGAAGCGCCCATCTGCTTCTCCACCCTTCCTCTCTCTTTGCTCTCTATCTCTCTCTTCCCCTCCCACAGCCAAGGCTCCATTGGAGCAAAGTTGGCCTGGGCGCTGAGGATGACTCCATGGCCTCTGCTTCAGGTGCTAGAATGGCTCCAGCCGCCCCAGATAGGCAGAGCATTGCCCCCTGGTGGGCATGCCGGGTGGTTCCTGGTCAGGTATATGCAGGAGTTTGTCAGACTGCCTCCCTGCTTCTAACTTTGGGGAAAAAAACCAACCAACCAAACAAACAAACAAACAAAACAAAAGGAACTGTAGGGAGAGAGGATGCAGGTCGGTGACAATGCAGAATGTTTTCCCAACTTTGGGAAAGGAAGTGAAAGTTTGAAGAGCAGCAGGGGGGCTATTTGGAAGGGTAAAAACTAGATACCAAAGTCAAAAGGCTGGGGAGCCTGAGAGGGGCTATCCTTTCATCCCGGCCCCTATCTGGGGTCTGAATAGAAGATAGGTTTGGGCCAGTGGCAGACTAGGGACTCAACTGTTCAGGACTGCCAGGAAGATCTAAGAGAGTCTTCACAGAGGGTCCGTGTTCCTCAGGGTGCCCCAGCGGCCAGAGGGGAGAAGTCTCAGACTGCAGCGAGAGAAAGTGGGCCAGGTGGCCTAAGTTCACCCCAAAGGGGGCCTAGCAGATCTGAGAAGGTCTGGACATAGAGAAAAGTGACATGGTGAGGGGACCCAGAGACCAGAACCTCAGAAGGGCCTTGGCTGTGCAAGGCTGCACCAGACACCAAATGAGCTGCCCCAGGGGCCGGTCACAGATGTTTGGGTCAGAAGCCCTAAACCTGGGATCAGAGTGGCTGAAGGGTGGGGTCATAGAGGGTACGTTTTAGCCAGAAATGGCTGAGTTTCTTTGAAGTGGCAAGATTGTTTTCTGCAACTAGCTGAAGAGGGCATCTGTGAGTTTGGTTGAGGGCTGTTCTAGGGAAATAAAGTTACATTTCTGCAGATCTGGGCTGTGACTAAAACCTGCTGCTCCTGCTAGAGTTCCTCATGCCTGTGCGGAAGGGCCATACAAACGCAGGGCTAACACTGAAGCTGAGAGGCCTAAGGCACAGCCAGGGGATCAGGATGTACTTTCATTGTTGTTGTTTTTTAATCAGTACTACAATGCAAAATGCCCCTGAGAGAAAACTCGGCAGGGGAGAGGGTGATGTCTGTGAACCTCGATTTGGGAAAACTTGCCCCTTGTCTATCCAGCCTCATCACTCGTTAGTCCCCTCTAGCCCTTTTGTTCCCTTTCCATGTACCATGCTGCTTCCTACTCCATGGCTGGGAATGCTTGCTCCCTAGGCTTGCACTGGGGTTTCTAGTTTCAACTATGTTTAAATTTTACTTCCCCAGAAAAGGCTTGCCTGAGATTCCAGGGCAAAGGGGGTTCTTTGGGTCATATTCTCATGGTCGCCTGTGGGTTTTCTTCATAGCACTGCCCCATGTTCAGCTAGCGCTGGACCAACAGGGGGCGCCCAATCAATGCTAAATGGATGAACGAATGAAGGGAACTGTGGCTTGCTGCTCAGCTGTAATGAGAAATGGCGCAAAGGTTCTGGTTTCAAGTCCTAGCTCTGTCACATTTTAGCTCTGTGAACTTAGCTATGACACTGACTTCTCTGGGCCTCAACTGCTTCACCTATAAAAAGGGTACTCAGCACAACACACCAATGTAGCAAACTCTCCTGGCATTCACTGTGCCTTATGACAGGTGCCTGCCTCCTTGGGAGCCGGCAGCACCCTGCTGGTGACAGACAGGGAAACATAACTTAGAAAGTATACAAGGGCCTGGGGGAATTGTAATATAAAGTGAGTCACACATGCAAGTCTCATGTAATTTAAAATTCTCTAGTAGTCACATTTTTAGAAGTAAAAAGGAAACTGATGAAATTAATAACATATGTATTTTACTTAATTCAATATGTTCAAAATATTGACATTCTAGCATGTAATCAGTATAAAAATTATTAACATAAAATTATTTACATCTTATTTTTGTAGCAAGTCACTGTAGTTCAGTGCATATTTTATATTCACTGCAAATCTTATTTTGGCCTGGCCACTTTTTCACTTATTTACTAGTCACACATGGCTAAGGTCTGTTGCATTGGACATCACAGATAGAAGTGTGATCGTATTTAGGGTCAAGGATTTGCCAATACTTCATTGGTACTATGTTCTTCCATCATGGGGCATAAAATATCTGGTTTTCCATGTTTTTGTGATACTAGCAGCCATTGATGATCATTGCCTCTTAGACCAGAGATTTTCAACCTTTTCGATTCATGGCACACATAAACTAGTTATTAAAATTCTACAGCACACCCCTGGTCGAGTAGCTCAGTTGGTTAGAGCATCGTCTGCAGGGCCGGGAGGTCTCCGGCTGCGGGTGGCTCATCACCACGCGGACGCTGAGGATTTGTGATAAACGCGCACCTTTTATTTTTCACCGTTTATAAAACCCAGCTCCAGTCTCTGATGGTTTTGCCTCTAAAGGTCACAAATGATTTTGATGTCAACATTTAGCATGCTGGGCCTTCACAGAGCTCCCACGGAACCAAGGGATAGACCCAGGTGTGAGGATAAAAAACCCTGGATCTATGTTCTGCATCATTCTCCCACTCAGCCCAGCTCCATGCACCTCTACGCTGCGCCACAGGTGGCCTGGGCAGGGATGGGGGCATGAGGTCAAGGCCACTGACAGACTCTGGGGGCAAAGGGCCTGGCTGGGGAAGCTTTCGAGATCTCTGTTGCTGAGCGAAAGGTCCCATATCCTCGCATATAAGGTAACCAGGGTCCTCCTCACATCTCAGTAACCAAGTGTGGCCAGTCCCTGACCCACAGAGCAAGACATATGTGGAAATACAAAGAGATGCTGGTTTCTTTGAAGAATAAGGTGTTCCCTGTATGTGAATTAAAAAAAAATAATAAAGTTTTTGCAAGTAAATTTCTGAGGGAACAACTTTATCCCTTAAAGCATCAAAACTTATTCTAACTCTTTGGAATAAAATACTGTCTTAAAAGATTTTATGCATTTCCTAATTGAACTAGAATTTATCTTTTTTCCAATGACTGAGGGCTATGCTTAGGAACAGTAAGTCACATGCAAGCTGAGTTTTTAAAGCTAGTTTTTATTAATTTTTGTTATAAATTTACAGACCCTTATGTCAAGGATCCGAGTAGATGCAGGCTGGTAGCTGTTCAGCTACGTGCAAAACCCTGTCTGGAGCAGCTACTGTTAGGTGGTTCAGCCCCCAGTTCTTCACAATAGGCAGAATGACAGGGCAAGGTGCTCTCCTTGCCTGCCAGACTCTGGGCTTCAAGGCAGACTGAGGCAGGTTCTGAAGAAGGAATACAAATTCACACCTAGAGCAAAAAGAGTCTCTCTCTGTCTAGTCCCAGGAAAAACCTGAGTCAGGAGCTGAGGAGGAGCACATAGGCTCAGAGATGCCAAGCGCCTTGCCCGAGTCACACAGCCAGTGTGCGTCAGTGCTGGGCTCTGAATCCCCTACCGGCTGATCTGTCAGGCCGAGCTCCCCATTCAAGCTGCCCAGACCACCTCCTTCCTGACTGCTCACATGTGCTTCTTAGAAGGTTGTCCGTTATTTCTGTCCACTCCCACTCTCCATTCCTTTTTAATTTGCTGCTTGTGACTCAGGGACTAAGAGAAGCTCAGAACTGTGTTTTGTACAAAACCAAAGGGACCCAAGCCCGCTCCTCTGCCCCGGCAGTTCTGTGCCTGGGCTTGGCTGGCTATACCTATTTTACAAACTAGCTCAATTTTTTTTTCTTCCTTTTTAAAAGTTTATTTACTGATTTTAGAGAGGGTGAGGGGGAAAGAGAGAGAGAGACAGCAATCTGTTTCTGTCTGTCTGTACCCTGACTGGGGATCAAACCCACATCTTTGTGTATCAGGGCAATGCTCTAATCAACCTAGCTACCTGGCTAGAGATGAATTTTTCATTTTTATCTTGATCGTGATTGTTCTTTTTCTGGATTACTGATATTTCCAGTTTCTAAAAAGTGAGAAATTATTTTATAGACATGCATTTTTCATTCATTTAAAATCCACAAGGCTGAGCTGTCTACCTACAAAACTATAATTAGATGTCCTAAGAGGAAAAAAGGAAAGAAAGCTTCTACCTACTTCAAGTGAAATTCAGAGCTCTGGGCACCAATTTAGCCTTCAGTGAGGCAGCCGGAAACGGTGGTAAAGTATTTCTGGAAGAGGTGGGCCAAAACAAGTTCATCTGCTGGTGTTAAGAAATATAAAAATTAAGCTAAATATAAAAATTAGGCTTCCAGGCTATGTCTTAACTCTGTCCATGCCACCAACCCAAACACCTTGAAACACTCGATACTTGCTTAGAGCTTAGTTTTTCAAAAGTTTCAGTCCTGACACATCCTCAGTGTGTACAGAATAAACATCTGTATTTCAGGTGTCCCACCAGAGCCTGACACTTATGATGCAAGAAGCCCCCTTTTGAATGACTAACTCCTCCCAGTTTGCATGGTGATTTGCAAAGATCATTAAGTGCTTTCTTAAAAATATTTCTGTTTAACATTATCCAACCCTGGAAGCAGGTGGGTATTACCCCTACTTCACAGACCAGGAGTGGGATTTAGAGGGATTAAGTAGTTGTACCCATTTGTTAGAACAGGTGATGGTGCTAACAAGTCTCAGGGCCCCGTAGCTACTCAGTGGACTCCCACACGACAAAAGGGAAACAACATTGATGATGCAGGCCACACACAAACTGAATGGTGAGGGCCGAGTTCTCAGTTTTTACAGATTAAAAATGGGGGTCTTAAAAGTACAATGACTGGAACCAGAGTCATTGCTTCAAAGTGGCCAAGTTGGGGCATTCGGAATTAAGCTTCTACAGAGTAGATGCTGGCTGCGCTCTTTGCATCAAACAGAAAAATCCAGTCTGTTATTCAATACCTACCCTGAAAGAAATCATTAGGGACAGAAGAGTGTCTCTTTTGTCAGACAGATTTTTCTAAACCAAAAGGAAAAATTAAATAGACTCAAAAAGGTATCAATCACTATAGTCCAGCCTCAACTGGGCTGCTAGTCATAGTTCAGATCTAAACAAGTCACTCTTCTGCTTTAAAGCCTGGCAGGGGAACCTACGAGTTGCCCTCTGCATGCATTCAAATCTCTTGACCTGGCACTTAAGTCCTGCCCATTGGCCTGCAATTCAACCTCTCCTCTCACGCTTCATTCACATCCACTCAGACCCCGAGCACAGCAAACTGCTTGCCTTCTGCAAACACGAGGCCCCACCTTGCCCTTGCCATGTAGTTCCGCCACCTGTAATGTGAAATTCCCCAGAGCTTTTATCTGCATTACCCTCCACAAACCTTTCCTGATCCTTGAGTCAGAATAGCTTTCTCTGCATTCTACAGGATGGCTTGGACCCTTCATCATAAAACTAACCACACTGAATTATAATTGTTAATATACCTAACCCCTCCCCCCTTCCACTAGAGACTGTGGCAGAAGTCGAGGCTTATTAATCTTTGTATTAACCTTGTCCAGCGTGCGCGCGTGTGAGAGAGCGAGAGAGCGCTTGTTCAATAAATGTGGAATGGCTGGCCGGCTGAGAACAAGGTTTTCATACTTAGCTTCAGTATGAAACTCAAAACAATGAAGAAGACAGGACTCAAACATAGCAGGGAAATAACATACACTTTTACTCTCAAAATAAATACTAATCAATTTTATTTTATAAATACAGATGCTGAGTTTTCTTCCAATTACCAACAGATCAGTTTCACATGCCATTTATTATTGGTGGTGGTAAAAAAATTATTTAAATAACCGGTTAGGTCAGGATAAATGGGCACCATTAGAGCTGCTAAAAAAATATAGCTGGATACAATCTTCCAAAACTAATATTCTGAGGGGGGAAAAAATCTCTGGAATTTCTAAAGTAAGAGAAAACAGAGAGAGAAAACACAATCAAATATTCATTTGATAACATTTGCTGGCTGTTAGAACTGTCTCAGCTACACAAAAGCTGAAAGGCTCAGAGTAGTTCAGAAAAGGGTAGTAGTGAGTTTTCATTTCAACTTATAACCTCAAAGCAAATTTAATTTTTTTTTTAGTAATTTACACGACTAATTAAAAAGGTTAGTAGGAGATAATAACTCATCCCATATTTTGGTCATGGCCACTTCAAACAGAGGCAATGCTAATTCTGTTGCATTGGAAAATGTTGAACAGTTACTTCTGGAGACATGTAATACCCTAGGTTCTACTCAGGTCATGGCAGAAACTAAAGACATCAAAAATATTCAAATGAAAACCCAAACCCCAAGCTAAACGAACCCAAATCTAATTGGTGTTTTGAGGCACAACATTATTGGACACAAGTGTACCAAGCAAATGTGTCAAGACTACTGATCGGTTCTGAGCCATCTAATCACGTTCATGGCAGGGCTCCGTGTGGAGGGGTGAAAAGCTGTGAACCCCAGAATCAGGGGTCCCAAATGAGACGGATGGAAGCCCAGAGCTCCAGCTAGTCACGTGGAACCTGAGATGACCCTGTAACAACAGGTGCTCTGATGGGTGCCTGTGCGTGGCTGCCTGGAGCCTGGCTGGAGGGCTTGCAGCTGAATACACCTTGTCTTTGAGTTTGGCATAAAGTCCACTCCCATATCTTGGGAAATCACAATCACGTGATTCACCTCTCACTGTTCAATGCTAACACAGTCCTTCAAAAACCTTTATTTTGGGGGGGAGAAAGGAGGCATAGCTGTTACTTCATTGGGGGACCCTACAGACCAATCTGACGTGTATCCTGGGCCATGTCCACCCCACCTTTTTGATTCTGAAATGAATGACAGTATATTAGAGATGGCTTCTGCTCCAGCTTTGAAGTAGTCCTACCTTTTATGAGAAATTCATGCAGATTTCTTCAGGTCAAGTTAGAGCTTTTAATTGCTTGCAGGTGGGTCTGTTTGTCATGCAATGATTCTGTGAGTCTTCTTTACATGAAAAATAACAACATGAACTATCCAATTTCAAGTATTGCTATAAATTAAAATGGAGCCCAGGAGCGCTGGACAAACATGAAAATGATTACGAAACCTCTGAGTTAAGAAGTTATGTCGGACAAATGCAGCTACTCGAGAGTGCTCCTGTGAAGGTGTTTGAGTTACTATAAAAACATGTAAATTCAAATGAAGTCAACATTAGCTTAGATATGGCCCGGTATTTGTTCAGGCTAGTCCTGTCATGACTTAACACATGGAGATGTGGTTTCAAGAGGAATTCGAAGCTGGAAAATAAAAAAAAATCAGGTCGAGTGAAGTACACTCAATTTTTATTCTTCTATACAATACATGGATATATGAATAAGTTTTCCTTAAAGAGCTTGCAACCCTGAGGCGATGTTCTTGGGTATATAAAATATAAAGCAATAGCAAATGAAAGTTGAGCTCCAGGAATGACAATTGGACTTCAAAAACATAATTTAATATTTATGCAATTGCACATATACCAACAGCATTCTATACCTCACCTAGTCTCTTAGTCCGGCTACCTCAACCTCCTTGCAGTTTGCATATTGGGCAGCCTGACTCTACATATATTTCATCACATACAATGTCTTCCATTCCAACTGAAATTTAATAAATTAACATGGGATTTACACACAGGGGTTTGTCTGGTGAGTGCTGTCAGAAAGCACGTCTACTTTTTGATTGCAGCATCTGCCCACATAAACACTTTGGCCCTCAAAGGGGACTGGATGCTATCTGACTATAGAATCTTGGGGCCCTTGAGGGTTCCCTGGGATCCACCAAAGATGAGGTTTTTCATCTAATTTAAGGGCTACATCAAGGGTATGGCTGATGAAAGCAGGTGGAAGGTCACAGCTACTGCGTTAAAAAGCCAGTGATTCTGTCCTCAGTTTTCAGGATGCACAACCATCCACTGTGAAATGGGGCGGCGGTAGGCTCTGTGGGTTGCCTGTGGGCCAGAGGCAGATGGGCCTGGGTCTCGGAGACTATTGTGCTTCTTATTCATTAGCCTAATGGATGGCCAAAGTTCCTTCAGTAAATGGTAGAAATCTTTTTCTAAAATTCAATTTCCCCAAAGTTTTATAAACTGTGGCAAGGGCAAATGCTTGAGAAACTAAAGGTGAGTTCATTATATTATTTATATATTATCATCTTCCCTCTGAGGATAACATAGAAGTGTAAATAAAAAAGCAGACAAATACTTATAAGGTGACTTGAGCTAGAGAGTGACTTTTGTCTTAAAATAATTGTCAGGCCCGAAAAGCAAATCTTGTGAGCAAAATCTAGCTTTGGCTGGCCACTGATACACATTGATCCTGAGTCCCTCTGCGATTCACAAAGTTTGTTTCTTCTGAGGAATATCCTCACCTAATACTTATTATGTCATAATTGTTACAAAGGGTAACCAGTGCAGCTTTATCCTCATTTTAGGCAGCAACTCTGCCTTGGTCCTACTGTCTGTCTGCTTGCTTTACTTATCAGAACTCCTGCGTGGTCGCCGGAAGCTAGATACGTTTTCATTCAGTGCATAGATTCTCCGGGAGAACTCTTCAAATTCTCCCAGAACTTGTTCGTCACACTCCACTGCCACAGCACTGTCCACTGGGATGCAGTTAAATGCTTCCAGCTGATCACTTGAGGTGAAACCGGTGGCTTCCAGCCCGATGATCTCTTCTGCCTGCTCCACGGTGCAGCAGAGCTCAGCGTCTGAGCTCGGGTGGAACTCGCCCGGAAGCTGGACACTGGCGGAGCCAGCCTGCTCGCTGGGTAGGAGAGAGCCATTTACTGCGGCAGGAAGCCTAGAGAGGGCTTCTCCTTGTTCTTGACTAGTGTTCACACTCACACGGCCTCCATTTAAGCTGTCACCCAAAGCTACTCCTTTTTTCTGGTTTTCTTTGGAGAAGTCTGAGGAGGTCTCCAAGGAGGAGGACAGAGATGTTGTCCTTCTCTCAGATTCTCCCAGGGGGGGGATGGCAGTCCCAGGCTGGGCCAGTGTTGAGCTGTAGCTGGGAGGAGGGGTTCTGTACTGGAGTCTCTCGTTCTCCGAGCTGGCCCGTTTTCGGTGTCCTTTGTCTGGTGAAGGGATGCCTCCAGAGAAGCCTATATCGGTACCCCCAAATATGGAGCTCTGTCTCTTTGGAACAGGGATTGCACTGGAGGTGTGATGTCTGTCGCTAGAAGACAAACAAAAATGAGAAGTTAACTCAGTTTAAGCCTTCTGGATCCAGTTATAGGAAATAGCATGTTTAGGTTTGAGATAATAAAAATTGATAATCAATCTTAGTATATCAATCAATTGTAGTGTCTGAATGAAAGAAACAACCCGAAGCATTCTGAGTTCAAATTTGGGAGCTTCCTTCAAGAATACAAGGCATAATCAAATATACCCAGAGGACAACACCCAGGGTAAGAGCAGGGAGAGAAAGCACGTCATATAGGAAAAGAGTTGAAGTAGCTGGAGGGATTGGATCTGGAAAGAAAAATATATAAGGGATGTAATCAACTCTATATATTTGAAGGGCTATCCATATTCTTATTTATGTTTTTCATATTGAACTGATTTTATCTTCATAAAGCAGGCATCCTTATTTGACAGAGCAGTTAAATGACTTGCCCGTGATACCTCAGTGAGGTAGTGGCAAGGCTAGTCTAAAACTCACAGCTCATCTGACTTGTGCGGCGCAGTGGATAAAGCGTCAACCTGGAACACTGAAGTTTCTGGTTCGAAACCCTGGGCTTGCCTGGTTAAGGCACATGTGGGAGTTGATGCTTCCTGCTCCTCCCTCCTTCTCCCTCTCCCCCCGCCTCTCTAAAAATGGATGAATGAATGAATAAATAAATAAATCTTAAAATAAAAACAACTCATGGCTCATGATGTGATGATCAATAGCTTTTCCAATACCCAAATGCTAATCACCTGGATTAGAGAACTGACAGGATCATTTTATAAAATGACAAATTAGTTTGGGAAATGACTTCTCCTTTACAAGGCTAGTTTTGTAAGTTTGGTCTTCAGTGCCTTCTTTCAAACTTGAATTACTTCTCAGGAAGATACTTTGGGCCAGCAATAATAATCCTTATTAAGTGATACAAATTTTAGTTTCTAAAGTAATTTCACATACATCATTTCATTTGGTCCTTACAAAAATCCTGTCAAGAAAGCAGAGTACACATTATGACTCTTAAGTCTGAAATAATAAATAACAATTAGTTCATGGAAAGAGAGTATCCAGACCCTGGAAATAATGGCCATGTTATATACTGTGCTAATAAAACCACCTCTAGAGTATCGATCACAATTTTTGCTATTATACTTGGATGAAGCTAGTCAGCTTCGATATAAGTATATGAATAGACTGTGTTCAGAGACAGAGGGAGGTAGAAACACCAGACCCTGTTGACTCGAGTGTCCTTCAAGTGAGGAGGCACACAGGGAAGAGGTCTGCAAGAGGACAGCTACTGGTGGGAGCAGAGGCTAGACCTGAAACCACACCACCTAACCAACAGCCACTACAGCTGCTGGGGGTAGAAAACAAATGCAGGACGGGCAGGCCCTGCCTCTGAGGAGCTTACAGTCTGTAGGAGAAAGACATCTATATTGCCCAAAGTAACACAATTGTGATGTGTCCTGAGAAAGAAGAAAGGATCTAGGGTTCCTTCTATGTGTCCACAGCCACAAGCCCTTACACCAGCTCCCTGCTCCCTCTTCTCTCGGATCTTATCTGCTGCTGGATAATCCCTGTGATCTCAGAAACCTAATTGAGGGTTATTCTTCTTGAGAAAAGGCAACCACAAGGCTTCTCATCTGCAGGACAATCAGACAACCCTGCTTGGCTGTAAGTGTTGGTGTGAGGAGAGAGTTCATAATTAGGGGTGGTGTTCAGTGGGGTGCACAGAACCAGGCAAGTAGGCCAGTAAATCATTGTTTTTAGTTCTCAAAATAAACAAAACAAAACAGAGCAAAGTCTGCTGGCCTTAGTCTCGGTTTTCAGTTACTATATTGTCAAAGCTCACAGTAACTGAGTAAGCCACATATCCACATTGTTTTCACTCGCCCGCTTGTTGACAGTGACCTTCTCTAAATGATTTTGCGGGGGCCTAGGTAAGCAAACCAAAACAGAGCATCAGCACTACCCACAGAGTCCGTTCCGGGAAATTCCCACCCAGCCTAGTTGGGGTGGGAAGCACCAGGTGAAATATCCTGTAACAGTGAAGGCAGTACTGCAGGCCCAGGACTAGACACCAGGTGCTGAACCGCTCAAGGCTGTGAAGGGAAAGGCCAGGACGCCTCCCCGCCCCCCACCCCATCTTGCTCTACCTCTCCACTGGGCTGATGAAAGGCAGAGCATGAGAAACAAGCCAGGTACAACCAGCAGTGCTTATGTCACAGAAGAAAGGTTCTTTATTTTTGTAGTCCTCCATGCTTTTCAGACACCCTGAAAGCTCTATTTCACACAACAGAAAAGTAATAAAGTGTAACACCCCTCCCTGCGACAACAGTGGGAAGGAAGCTACCATTTTCCTGAGAATCAATAATGCTGAACCCTCACCTCTACCCTGTGAAAAAGGCAGGCAGATGAGTGGGTTCTGTGGTTTGTTTACAGTTGCAGAACCCACACCTGAACTAGACTTGGTTTGACTTGAGAGCCCATACAGTCTGTGGCATCCCACGTGGGAAAAATCATGTTCCAATTCAACTTACATTTGCTAAGTGCCGATGATATGCCAGACTTCCGGCTATAGGCCATTCTGTTGGCTATTCATTTATCTCTCCCAGCTTATGTCTAAGCTCTGTGGTGTTACTCCTGTTTAAGGATAAATTCTTAGGCATTTGAGAGGTAGACTCTGGTACTTTGACATCTGATTTTGTGATATTCTTCTCTAGGTCCCTTGGATTTTCATGAGAATCAGGTAATAATAGTTTGACATACAATCTGGAAAACTCCAGTAACAGTAAAATGAAAATTAGTTACTATGAATAGGCAAAAAGAAGTCTATGCATCTAAAGTTTACCCTTTAAACACCACATTGTCTCCCTCCTCCCCCTATTTTTAGCCATGTGTAATGAAAACTTTCAAGTCTTTCTCATAATCTTAAATAGAGTAAGCTGAACAAAAAACGGTATTTTCATAACTTTGGCCCATCACTATGAACATGTATTACTAAACTATGACACAGTAAAGACAGTAGGATTTTCAGTGGCGTGTTTCTTAGGACATGAGTATGAGTGATTAGTGTACATGTAAGCTTTTCTGTGTCCTCTATAAAGGTCACTGCCAGGTGTGTGTGTTAATGCACTCGCCTGCAGGGGCTCCTCTTCTTTAATGTTTGCTTCTGATCTGCTATGTTCTTGTACAGTAGATGTCCCAAAAATTGTGTGCAAAATAAGAGCAAACAGGATTTGAGTGATGGGCCAGTAGATGTGCTGGGCATAATATTCTTTATTACGAGTTTTATAATATTAGTTTTGGCTGCTCAGAATTATTTTTTTTATTACTTCCAGGACCTTAGCAATGTTCCAGATTTTTAAGATAGCTGAGCTCCAAATAGCTGAAGTGTTGAATGATTACATTAAAGAATATACAAACACACATGCATTTTTAATTATTGTAATAATTTTCCCTGGAAAATTCAAAATATATAAACCATATGAAAAATAAAAATCACTCATAAAGCTATTACCCATCAAATAACCACTATTAATTTTGGATATTTTCCCTTCAGACTTTGATTTTATGAGTGTATGTTTAATTTTAAAGACCTAAATAAACCTAAAATTGTGTTTGTGGTATATATATATATATATACAATTCTGTATCCTGCTGTTGGATGTCATTAAAATCTCTTGGTAAACAATTCTAAATGGTTGCTCCATTGACTAGAATGTCATAATTTGCTTAATCGTTCCCTAAGTTTTATAGATTTAGGATATTTCTAAAATTTTACTATTAAGAAATTGCTCAGAGCATCTCCATATAAAACCATAATGCATAAATTTTTAATAAAATTTGATTTTCATATTTAATTGAAGGTTTCCAGGTGAAACTTTCATTTCACATGTCAGTAGAAGCTAAATTCTTAAAGAAAAAAAGCATTTTACCTCTACTACTGCCTAGAAAGGCAAAAGGTAGCAATTAAAAAGGCAAACAATAGATCAAAAAAGAAGGCCCAGAAGGTTTCATTTTGTCTGATCACAGTCTAGCTTTATGATTACTTCATCTAGATGGAAGAAGAGGTCGAAACACAGATTTCCTAATTTACATGACCAATTTTTAAAGGCTGTTGACAATTTACTTAGCAGATAAAATTAGTCTGTTAAGTTGTGATGAGTAACTTATAGGGAACTTGTACTCCTAGAAACAACCAGAGTGAACGAGGGTGTTCAGGGAGGAGTGGACGCAGCAGGAAACATGCAAGCTTCATTCTGTCTTCCATTCACACCTTAGACTAGCAACTGGGGCACACTGCCTGAGGCGTAACAACTGCGCAGAGTCCCCCAATTCACTGCACATGTTCTCCGTATCACCCTTTGCCTTGAGTGGATGTCTCTTCCAGCTTGGCTTAGGTCCAAACTGGAAACATGACATCTGGGATTTAATGCTGCAATTAAAAGGAATTTATTAAAAAACAATGACCCAAAGATACTGTAATTGCAAATATACTAGGCCATGGTTTAGGGAAACAGGGCACAGACTGCTGAATAACTGAACCACATCGAGCCTGTTAAATTACTTAATAATAAACCTTTTGCTACAAGTAAAAAAGGATATCCTATGGTCACAAACGATGTAGCATGATGAGGGAGAAGCCAAGTTTTGGAGTTTAGGGGTCAAGGAGAACAGTCTGGTTTAAATTTGGCTTCTTTGGATCAAATCTTCTCTGATTTCTGTAAATTAAGGTGATTAATTTCTTTTTCATTCTGTCAGTGTTCATTTATTGCAGTTTGCTTTGTTCTCCCCTCAGCTGTATCTGGAGAGAGCAGTGATGAGAAAGGACATTCAAAGAACTGGACTCTACTCCTAGCTCTGCCTCTCCAACACGAGCCTGGCTGCAGTTCTGACTTCGCCACTTATCAGTTATATGACTGAAGTCACTTATCTTTCTGTGCTCCAACTTTCTCCTTCATGAAATAGATTGCTGGACTATGGTAAGAAATAAATAAAACTATGTACTTTAAATCCTTGGCAGGATGCCTGGCATATACGTCAATGTCAATAGTAGCTGTAATAGTGGTTGCTGTCATTATTATTAGCTTCCATGGGCTTCAGATTCCAAAAGTATTACCATCATTTGACAGAAGGGGTACATTGAGGCTCAGAGATATTGATGTCTTGTGCAGGAACAGGGGAATAGACCAGAAATCTTGACCTATTCTGGCAGAGGAAAGACCAGAATCTCGATCTCTTCTTTCTATTGTTTCCCTCACACAAAACACTGCTGACAGCAGAGAACACACAGAACTCTTCCTGCCCACCCCACAGCCACTTCTACACGAATTTAGCCAAGTGTGAAAGTGCTTTGGAGAAAAAAGTACTAAATCAATTAAAAGATTTATTCTGCCCAATGTAAAACTTCATTCCAGTCTTTTTCTTTTTAGATGAGGACATGGGGTGGGGAAGGCTTTGGATAGCGTAGAAATGCTCAAAGTGCCTCTATTTACATGATCTACCAAATGCTTAGGGACTATAAGAACTTCCCAGAATCCTTTGTGGTACATTCCAATTGTCCCCAAGCCCCTGATGCATCATGTTTTCCGTATGAATTTAGCTTCAGGGAGAGTTTTTGTAAGAGGAAGAATTTCTCTATTTCCCCACTGTAAATGAGAACCGTGTTCAAAACTTTTATAACCATTACACGAATACCTGGCCATGATGCCAACCTGGAGACAACAGTACCAGTTCAAGAAAGCACCGGCCCAAAATGTGTTCCCATTTCCCCATCTACCATATACAATATTCGAGAACTCCATGTGCATGCCACCATTATAAACCGAAAAATTGGCAAAGTACATCATTACTCCGAATTTTCTTCTGTAAAATGGGTATATCCACCTAAGTTGTTACAGTAAGAATTAAATGAGATATACAAGTAAAATTCTTGTTACAATGGGTTGATACTCTGCAAAGCAATAATAATAAAACAATAGCAACTAACATTTATGAAGTACTGTGGTGTAAGAAAGTACTCTGTTAACAACTTCATACATGGTCTCATTTAATCCTCACATCTCTGTGAATTATTATGAACACCACTCGCATTTTACAGATGAAGAAACTGAGGCATACAGGATTTTTAACCAAGGCTGTCTGACTAAATAAATGTTAGTTTTCTTCTCTCGCCCAGTCCCTAGGACTTGCTACCGAAACACCTACATTCGATCTCTATTTCTGTGTCAGGGAGGAGTAAGAATCAGAACAATTTTAGGTCAAGTGGCTTGGTATCTTTTCCTTCCGTTCTTCATTAAGTTGGTGTAGTTTTCTTTCTGACATCCTAAGACTTGTTAGGCTGTTATAAGAATGCTGATGCATTTTAAGTATCAATTTTGAACAGAAATACAAACTAACACAAAATAATATAAATGTGGAGATTTAGGGGAAAATGAAATAAAGGAAAAATAAAAACTTAGCACATCAAGAAAGTCCCTGAAGCTGGAGGTACATTTTTAGCTATGTGAAAACATTTTTTTCCTATTCTCTTTCAGAGTCACTTGTGCATGTTTTATCTGTCTACAAGCAGGTCTCGTACTGTAAGTATTAGAAAAGAGTACAATTCACAGTCTCAAATATGTATCTCTCCCTCCTACAAAATATTTTCTCTGAGGGACATTACTAGATCACAGCTGGTCAAAATGCTAAATCTTGATTGTCTGGATCCTGGCCAAAATCTACAGCTACAATTCTGTGGAATAAGAATACTTAAAAAGAAAAAAAAAACCTTTCAAATAACGTTTGATCTTCTTCTTTCTCCCCCTTGTAGCAAGCGATGACCTCATGGCAGCGAGACCTCTACATGGAGGTGTTTAAGTTGGTTTCCCGCCATTGGAAATGTTTGAAGCTCTAGGTATGACTCTGCGCCAATATCATGTCAACTGTGCTAAAAAGCAATAATAGTTTCTCACCTTCTTAAAGATTACTGCTTAAATAATGTAGAGCAGTGCCGGCTGCACAGAGCGCCAGAAGCAGGTTGCCAAGGCAAAGCTGAGGTAGAATTACGTCTTTGGCAGCTAAGAAATTATGACATAAAGTTAGTTTTTTCAAAAAACAACCCCCATAAATAAGGCTACTATCCTTTTTGAAAATCCAGAGAAGGGTGGGATTTATCTTTCTCCTTTCTCTCCGATCAAGTAGAAGCACTGAACCTACTTTGGGAAAGCCAAATCTAACGGCTAGCTCTCAACTCCCTAGGGGCAGTTGGGGTTAATAGTTTTAAGCATGCAGTCTCCTGGCCACAGGCAAGTATCTGAAGACCTCTCACCATTACTAGATAAGTGAAAGTGCTTAATCTTTGCCCTGGATGTTAATAAAAACAAGAAACAAAATAAAAATAGAAACTATCTTGAGCCAAAAGCACTGGCTGAAATTTGTGCCAACGGTCACTTTTCCCTTGGGCTCAGCTTGAAAGGTTTCCTGCCAAGGTCTGACTAAATAAAAACAGAGAGTTAAAAAAGGTATAAATGAACAAGGGAGCCTTTAGATTTTCTTTGACGGAAAAGACAAATTTCTGAAAGACAAAGTTCCATAGGCAAAGGATAAAACAAACAAGCTGAAGAAATCCATTTCCCCAGGCTATATGATGTGAGGGCCTGGTCATCAGGCCTCCATGGCCTTAGGCAACAGAGCTCAGCTTGGAAAAGAGAGACCCAGCACAAGCCAGCAGACAGAGGCTGAGGGGGTGGCCACAGCCAGGAGGCCCATCTGGAAGCCAGCTCCATCTCAAGACTGAGCACCCTGGGATCAGGGAATAGAGGATGATCCTCCAAAGAGATAAAGAGAGATCCCAGGAGGGTGATCAAGTCAACCACTATACCCATGAGCTTTCACTTTAGAAATCATCATACAGCCTGACCAGGCTGTGGTGCAGTGGATAGAGAGTCCGACTGGGACGCAGAGGATCCAGGTTCAAAACCCCAAGGTCGATGGGTAAAGGGCGAGCTCATCTGGTTTGAGCACAGCTCACCAACTTGAAGCCAAGGTCACTGGCTTGAGCAAGGGTTCACTGGCTCTGCTGTAGCCCCCCCCCCCCCCCCCCCCCGTCAAGGCACAAATGAGAAAGCAATCACTGAACAACTAAGGTGCTGCAACAAAGAATTGATGTGTCTCACTCATCTCCCTCCCTTCCTGCCTATCTGTCCCTCTCTCTGTCTCTCTGCCTCTATCACCAAAAAAAAATCATCATACAAATTAATTTACTGACTCACAGTCAGAGAGCAAACAATATGAGGGCTGTAGGAGGGCTGTAGAATGGTCTGTGAAATAGAAAGAGATGCCAGGGATGATGCCTAGGGACCCTGTGGAGTGTCTGGACAGCACCTAAGACATGGAAGTAATAAAGTATTTATGATGAAAACTGGAAAATAAGCCCCTCTAACTTTGTCAGGAAAACGAGAACAGTAATCTCAGAGCCCAGCCCCAGCAGGAACTCTACAGGGAAATTAAAATCTCAGTCAGAGAATGCTTTCAGAATCTAAAAAGCTGATTTGCAAAGAGAGCTAAAGGAAGCGTTAGGCTCCAGAGGTCAATGCATAACAGAACCTGTGAAACTAAGTCTGTGAATGATGCTGCTGAAGCTGAACTACCACCACGATTCATAAGCTCTGACATGAAGCGAACCGTGGGGCTTTAGTTGTTTGTTATTTTCAAAGATAAATGAATAGGTTGGCCACCATTTTCAGATATGCTGGAGGCCTTCGGAAGAAGTGCTTGAATTGCATTTAGCCATCATTTAATCATTGCTTAGTAAGAGGTTGTGGGATAATGTCTTGGGAACCTTGTCTTAGGTGGTCTCTGTAGCACTAAAAGAGATGCAGTGTAAAACTGTATGCACATCAACAGAACATATTAACAAATTAAATGATTTACTTCCTTACTCAAATATATATTGAGGGTCTACTATGCATAAGGCACTGTGCACTAGACATTATTGCATCTGGGATACTATAATGATTGAGGGGAAAAGCCATGGTTCCTGCTCTAATGGAGCTTACACCACAGTGAGAGAGGCATTTGTCAACAAAATTACAAATAGAAACATAAATCGACAGCCTCTGACACAGGCCACGCAGGGGAGAACAGGGGAGAACATGGGTTAAGAAAAGCTTGTAACAGAACTGCCCCAGGAAGGCCAAGATTCAAAGGGCAAGTACAATTCTTCACCAGGTTAAGAATGGGTTAGAAGATGAGAGAATCTGTATAAGACATTTTAATCTCAACATAATTATAAGGGAAGCTGTACTGAGTAGTGGTTAAAACAGGGGCCCTAACCGTGTCCTGCCGGGGCTCAAAGCTTAGCACTTCCACTTGAGGGCTGTGTCACCTGTATGTTACTTCAACCTCTCTGTGCCTTTGTTTCTTGTCTGTGCTGATTGAGCATAATGGGTTTTAATTCACAGGGTCATTGTGAAGACTAAAAAATTAACTACTATTATTCAAAATGCTTTGAAAGAGTATCTTTGAAAGAGTAATAGTCATCTGATTTAGCTACAATGACATTATTTATTATTATAATACATTGCTGTCCACTAGCAGAAGAATCGTAGAACAACCATCAAATAAAATGATTTTTTAATTAAAGATTTTATTTATTAATTTTAGAGAGGGGAGGGAGAGAGGAAGAGGGAGAGAGAAAGGGAAAAAGAGAGAGAGAGAGAGAGAGAGAAGGGGGGAGCAGGAAGCATCAACTCATGTAGTAGTTGCTTCTCATATATGCCTTGACAGGGCAAGCCCAGGGTCTCAAAGCAGCGACCTCAGCATTCCAGGTCTGTGATTTAGCCACTGTGCCATCACAGGTCAGGCATAAAATAATCTATAACAATTCTGAAGTTGAAACACAGGGTATATGTCTAAATTGAACTCAAAGTCACACTGAAGTAGACAGTGGTTATTTCTAACGCTGCAATCCTTGTCAGCTTTCTTGGAAGTTTGAGTACAGTGCTTTAGATCCAGGAGGATACTTATCTACTGATACTTACCACATGCTAAAGAATCCCTCCTGAAAAAACAATTACTACAGGATATATAAGTGGCTGTTCTGCTAATTCCTTCCCTCATTCATTTAAGGATATTCCCCTTCCAAAGCCAAATTCAAGTCCTACGTCCTTCATTAAGTTTTCAAACATGCCAATCTAAAGTGATCTCTTTGAACTCTAAACAGCTATAGTACTTGTAATTATACCATTAACTGTCACTTAATATAATCACTTGTATTATATATTAATTTTAATATATAATTTCATAATATATAATTTAATAATTGATTTTAATATAATTTTAACAAAATCACTTGTATATATATTAATTTTAGAGAGGAGAGGAGGGGGTGGTGGTGAAGCGGGAAGCATCAACTAGTAATTGCTTTCTGTATGTGCCTTGACCAGGCAAACCCAGGGTTTTGAACCTCAGCATTCCAGGTCAACACTTTATCCACTGCGCCACCGCAGGTCAGTTGCGATCTACATTTCTACTTTCTAATCTCTTGTAGGAACACAGTAGATTCTAAGTGAATATATATATTTGTTTTATGAATAAATAAATTTAATTAGTCGCACTCAAAAGGAATAATTTATCTTTTTTTTCCTTTTGGCAATGCATTGAGAAACATTGTTAATGTTTAAAAAAGTAAAAAAAGAACACTACAGGGTTGCTTATAACAGAAAACAAAACTATCTAAGAATACAGTTATAGTAAATCTAAACCAGGAAATATTATGTAGCCATTAAAATGAGGCTAAAATTTTTTAATGGCATTGGTGAAAGTCTTAAGATGCGATACATGAACAAGAGGTCCGTATGACCCCCACCGCTGTGCTGCCCGAGCGGCGGCTGCCCTCACAGGTCCCCAGGTACCTCAGGGTGGGCTGCATTGCAGACATGCTGGTAAGTGTAAATCACACACTGGATTTAGGAGGCATAATGTGAAAAAAAATGTGAAATATTTTATTAATAATTTTGAAAATACTGATTGCATATAGACAATTTATTATTTTATTGGGATTAAATGAAATACATTATTAAAATCAATTTACCAATTCCTTTTTACCTTTTTTCAATGAGGCTTCCAGAAAACTTAAATTTACATGTGTGGCCCAGACTGTATTTCCAGTGAACAGCACTGGTACAGGTGATGCAATCTCAACCATATAAGAAACACCTAGAAAACTCATTTGACAGTGACTTTCCCCCCTGATTGTGGTTTTCCCTCTTCTATTGTATATATTTCTGTATCTTCCAAATTTTAATCATTGAGCACATATTACTTTATAATCAAAAGGAATGAAAAGAAATAAAGAAGACAAATAAAAACAAAGAGAAAAAGATCTCAATTTGGTGTAAAGACTTGGTTTCTGGAGGTTGAGAAAAGAAGCCCAGGGATACCCAGTGACTGTCACCCCAGTGACTGACATTGGTATAGGCTCAGCACACAAAGGGTTCTGGCCAGCTGTTCTTCATCTTGACTGGAGACAGAAAAAGCGGAAATGGTGTTAACAGCAGGATGGGCCTGCAAGTTAAATACAGGGAAGAATTCCTAAAGCAGCGCTGTTTCAGCTCTGGAATGAGTTATGGAAGAAGCCTGGTCCCCCAAGGTCTTTTAAAATACTACAGATACCCGTATGTCCTGTGTGTTCCTGTCTAGAGGAATGAGATGACTTGTCAAGGTTTCTTCTAAAGTAGCTATCTTAGAGCAGATAACTCCAATAAAACTTTCTTTTCTATTTATTTTTGACCAGGCTGCACTTTCCCTACTCAGGATGCCAGCCTGCAAGCAGTCCTCCAAAGAGCAAGTGCATGTGCTGCAGCTTCCATA
Organism: Rhynchonycteris naso; assembly: GCA_037038555.1. NCBI lineage: Eukaryota > Metazoa > Chordata > Mammalia > Chiroptera > Emballonuridae > Rhynchonycteris > Rhynchonycteris naso. The sequence goes on from CM072995.1 coordinate 316,738,536, forward strand.
AGCAGTGCTCTCGAGACTTCAAAGACGGCGGCATTTGATCTAAATTTAACAACCAACATCAGCTAGACAACATGTATTTCAATTTCCTCACAGGTAACCTGCCAGAAGTTAGTTCTGATTTCAGCATAAGCATGATGGAAGGAGAGAAAGGGTAAATTTGCTTTTAAAAAGTGAGGCTTAGGCCCTGGCTGGTTGGCTCAGCAGTAGAGTGTCGGCCAGGCGTGTGAAAGTCCCAGGTTCAATTCCTGGCCAGGGCTCATAGGAGAAGCACCCATCTGCTTCTCCACCATTCCCTCTCCCCTTCTCTCTCTCTCTTCCTCCCAATCTCTCTCTTCCCCTCCCACAGCCAAGGCTCCATTGGAGCAAAGTTGGCCTGGGCACTGAGGATGGCTCCATGGCCTCTGCCTCAGGTGCTATGGCTCTCGTTGCAACAAAGCAACAGCCCAGATGGGCAGAACATTGTCCCCTCCTAGAGGGCATGCCAGGCGGATCCCGGTAGGGCGCATGCGTGAGCCTATCTCCCTCTCTTCTTCTCACTTCGGAAAAATACAAAAAAAGAAGTGAGGCTTTTGTTAATGCTGGCTACTGTCTCACTGTCAGAGGTGACTGGTTTGGCTTAAAAGCAGAACTATATTGTTACCTGATGCAGACTGGCTCACTTGCTCTGGGTTTTCACCACTCTCAGTTTACTCCAACATTTTCTTAAAATGTGCCAGAGTTCTTAGCTACTTAATTATTCCTTTAAAAATACTGTTGAGGCCTGACCTGTGGTGGCTCAGTGGATAAAGCATTGACTTGCAATGCTGAGGTCACTAGTTCAAAACCTTGGGCTTCCCTGGTCAAGGCACATATGGGAGTTGATGCTTCCTGTTTTTCCCCCCTTCTCTCTTTTAACTCTCTAAAATGAATAAAGTCTTAAAAAAATTAAAAAAAAATACTGTTGAGCTTGATTCTATTTATAAAAAGGACTGGAAGACTAGGTTCGTAGAAGCACTATCTAGAGATTTTACCACTGAAGCGAGATGACCTTACAAAAAGTCACTAGTTGATTCTCCCACAGTCACATCATTAAAATCGAGAAGGAATCTGGACATGCAGTTCAGCAAACTGAAGAAGAGCCAAGGATACTTCTCAAGGATTCTGTCCTCAATGAGCTCACTAAAGTTGATGAACGCTTGGTCCTAAAACATCAAATATGTCAGTCCATGGCTGACCTCCTTCAGTGTAACAGACGACGCCACTGAAGCCGAGTCTCGGGCTCTAAGCCCCACTGCCAGCAAGAGTGAACAATATATAGTTCATTTGTCTTATCTACTCATTTAGATTATAAACTAAACAACTGTCAACTAGGCAAAGGCAGGGCAAATCTTACACTCTTGAATCTTCTTTTGTTCCTTGAATAGTGCTATACACGAAGGAGACCCGTCATGAATTGCTGAATGCATGAATAATGCTTAATAATACTTCCTGCAGTCTTTTTCAGTTTATAAACTACTTAGACATTATCTCATTTGCTCCATACAACTATGCTTGGGAAATAGGTCTGATGCTATTAACTTTCTTTAAAAAACAGATACTCAAAATGATTTGTGAACACAAAATGCCAGAGTTGAAGTGGAGTCTACATTGTCAGATTCCCAAACCCGGTGCTCCTTCCACGGAGCCATACTGACTTGCTGCTACAGTTTAAGCTTCATAGTTGGGAAAAATTAAACTTAGAATAAAAAATTCCATGTATAAAGCTTTGAAATCCTGCTTTTACCATATCTCATTCTAAAGAAAGAACATGAAACTCAAGGAAGACAAACACTAAGGGCCAACATGTTTTAGGACAATCCGAGTGTTTCCTTTCAGTTCTCTTGTTTCTTAACCAATGGGGTTAAAGCACGTAATTATTTTTGTTTCTTTTGGTCTTAAAGTACTTCACAAAGTTTATGACTCTTGGTTTCCTACCTCTCCAAGGTAAATGGGGTAGGATATGCAACCAAAAATGTTTTCACCAGAACTTTCAGCCTTGATTTTGCAGTGTATTATCCTAGAACTCTGGTTTTGACTTTGGTGGATTTTCTGTAGAAGGTTAACAGGTGTTTCAAAATTAAGTGGCACAGAGATAGGAGGGCTGGAGAAGTGCAGTGAAAGGAAGAACGATCACTAACAAATAATACGCAGCATGGTACGGTCAAAAGAACATGGGACTAGGAGTCAGATAATCTGGCATTCTGGTCTCAGTTCCTTCACTTATTGCTGTATGGTCCGAACAAATCACTTCACATTTCTAAGTCTCAGTTTTCTGAGATGTGCAACACTGATCACTGCCCTTGCCTTGCTTGCAATGCTTAAATAAAAATATGGAAAGTTTTGCAAACAAGGGACTTTTATTATTCATAACTTCTAACTACAGTGAGAGTTACCTAAGAAGGCAGGTATCCCAAAATGTAGGTAGGCAAACAGATTTGTAGGATACTTATTTCTAAGTCTTCAAAAGGGTCTTGAAAGGAATAGGAGAAAGTGAGAGGAAGACGGTGAATATTTTGTCATCTCCGTACAAATAGATACAGAATATGCTCTTGGTTATTAAAAAATGTGACCAAAAGCCATATTCTATAGCTTATATGTAAGGAGATGACTGTATATTTCAAAGTAAAAACAAAACACCTATAACAAAGAATGGATTTAGTTCTTAAAACAGATTACTGTATTTACCCATGTATAAGATGCATTTTTATTCCGCCAAAAATTTGGGGTCTAAAGACTGGGTGCGTCTAATACAGTACTCATAGATTTTTTTACTTGCATTTCCCATTTTTTCGTGCTCATTGCTTTTGTGCTCATTGTTGAAGACAGTGATTTGTCATCAGACAAATGAGGACAAGCTAATGGATGGAAGTGTTGACAGTGATGAGGAGTTGTATAAATTTCAAGATGAATAAAACTTGAGTTCAATAACTTTAAGCAATACATTTTTTTTTCAAAATTTGGGCCCCCAAATTAAGGTGCATGGGAGCGTCTTATACATGGAGAAATATGGTAATAGCTATGATTTACTTATCCATTACCTATTTATAATAATAGCTACCACGTATTCAGTACTACTCTGTACGAGGCAGTATGCTAGATAGTTACATATTTAATCTTTATGATTAAACTCTATCAGGTAGGCACTACTATCTTATTTTATAAATGACTTTTAGTTAATAGTTTAAACTTGCATGAGGTCACAGACACAATAAGTGGTGGAGTTGGTATTCAAGCCCCTAGTCCTTACATGCTCTTTATAACTGGGCAACTGCCTCCTTAACCTACATTCTGTCCTCTACCTCAAGCTCATGTGTCTAAATCCCTCTTGTGCTCCAGGTCTACTCAAGCTGCTTTCTCCTTAGTGAGAGTTTAACCGGATCTCACCCACACCTTTCATACCAGGAACTAAATGACTTCCTCTGAATGTTCTAAATAACTTATCTACCTTTTCCTATAGAACTTCATGCTCTCTATTACATACTGTTTATTTCTACTTCATTATCTCAATTAGACTATGAGCCCATTGAATATGCAACTTCATATTCATGTACCACGAATAGAAAAGGATTCATTCACACGCAAATCACTTACCAAGCACCTCCTCGCTTAATGCCAGACTGGGACCCCGGGGTGAGTAAGACAGTCCCAGCCTCAACCTGCTCCCAAGCTGAGTGGCTAAGACTTGGTGGGAGAAGCGAACCTAAGTACCTGAGGGAACACACTCTGATTGCTCTATCTGTCCCTGGGCCTGCAGAGCGGCCCTGAGCGGGAGGAGCATCCGGGCAGAGCGAAGGCAAGGGCAGGCTATTCTCCGTAGTGGGAAAGTGTCCGAGGCAGTGGTTCTTAAACTTTTTTGAGGTACTGAACCCACCAGTTTCATATGCGCATTCACCTAACCCTTCTTTAGTGATAAATAAAATGATTTTTTTTTCTAAATTCAAGACATAGGTGTATGTTTTTTTACTGGTGCACAAAATGAGCCGTGCATGAACATCACCTTGCTCAAAGAACAAAACCAACAAAGTTGTAAAAGAAAACATTGCCATTTTCTGGAATGGCATGAACTCACAACAAATTATGGCCTCCGCGGCAGAGGCTTCTCCGAACCCCTGAGACCAACTCATCGAACCCCTATGGTTCTATAGAACCCAGGTTAAGAACCACTGGTCTGAGGGAAGAGCTGATCCCAGAAATGAGTGTGGCATGTTCTGGGGAGGTGAGCTGAGATGGGTAAGAGCGCAGTGGAGAGAGATAATGCAGGGACTGTCCCTGCACTTGGACACTGGGACCCCTGCGCACAGCCTGCTCATAGCAACCCTGGCACAGAATCCCTTCCACTTGGTTCCAAACCGATCATTTTATTACTGGCAGCTGCCAGGCAGCCGCATGTACATTCTTCCCGGACCGACTGTAACCAAGCACTCGCACCAGCTGTGCGTGTGCACGTCCATTTTAATCTTGGACCACTTACTACTTAGTAGCAAAAAAAAAAAAAGAAAAGAAATAAAAGAAAGAAAAATGGCGTGTTTTAAGTGGCATGCTGGTGGCTTTTAACTAAAATATTCAAGAGTCAACCCCGACTGAGAGTCTGCTTTTAAAAAATTGTATTGCTTTTAAGTTACAATGGGGTTAGTAATCCTGGGATGAGAACATGGGGACTTCTTTTGGAAAGAGCAGCATGGAGCACTGAGCCCCATGTATCTGTATTCATGAAGAAGAGGGGTTAACTGTAGAATTAATCAGGTAGATGCTTTTGGTATTAGATAAGGATTCTGTAATGTGAAAGAAAAAAAAAGGAATTTTAAGCACACTCTTTTCTTTAAAAGAACAAACCAAAATAAGCTGTCATGTAGCTTTGAAGCTTACCATACAGTGACTGCACTGATTCTCAGCCAGTCTGAAATCCTTGACACCACAAGAACATAGAGCAATCACTTCCACAGGGACCAATCCGTGAATGGTAACTACCACACAGAAAATGGCAATGTTTTCTTTTACAAAAGATGTAAGAGGTTCTCTTAGGAGCTTGAGTTTTTTTACCCTTTGCCCTAAGGAGCACAGGCTTGGGAGGTAACTCCTTAGTCCGTGGTTGCTCTCGGAAATTCTCAGATTTCCTCTGAGGCTGAAAGTGCTTGTTCCAGCTTTGTTTAGATTTGTAACCTTCAGGCCGGCTTCCTGCAGTGGTTTTTACTTGGGATCGTTATGGAGCACTCATTTCGAGGGGCTTTGCATCCACCTTGGCAGACCACTTTTCACTAGAGCATCAAGAAGTGGTACCATACGATTCAGTCAGTGCTTATGTGCTTGGCACAGCTGGCACAGAGGGGAACTACATAAGTGTGTGAATTTGTAGCTTAATGGTTTACATCAGTGCCAGGAGGCCTAGATTCTAGTTTTATTGCTAGAGGTTCATGGATCAACCATTCTTGGAAAGTCATTTAATTTCTCTGTACCTTAGAAATGTAAGTTGCTACAAATTATGTAGCATTCTAAGAGGGGAAGGGCAGTCAGGTTGCAATGATAAAGCATTTCTTTTCTTTTATTTTTTTTACAGAGACAGAGAGAGAGAGTCAGAGAGAGGGACAGATAGGGACAGATAGGAACGGAGAGAGATGAGAAGCATCAATCATCAGTTTTTCGTTGCGACACCTTAGTTGTTCATTGATTGCTTTCTCATGTGTGCCTTGACCGCGGGCCTTCAGCAGACTGAGCCATCCCTTGCTGGAGCCAGCGACCTTGGGTCCAAGCTGGCGAGCTTTTGCTCAAGCTAGATGGGCCCTTGCTCAAGCTGCCGATCTTGGGGTCTCGAACCTGGGTCCTCTGCGTCCCAGTCCAATGCTCCATCCACTGCGCCACCGCCTGGTCAGGCGATGAAGCATTTCCATGTAATAAGCATTTTGGGTAAATTGTCTAAAAGGATTTCAAAAGGAAGGGATCTAATCTCTAAAGTTCCAGTAATTTGCTGTGATTTTGTTTCTCATTTTAAATATTTATCTAAAATTTTCCCTAATTTTGTATTTGTAATTTTACCTTCTTTTTCATAAAATGGGTCCCTAAATTGTATATGTTCTAAGTACAACACCCAGATTCTCTGTTTCTAAAATGAATTTGTGCTCTAGCCAAGGTAGTCTATTCTTTTCCAATAAAACTACTGTGCCTTTTCTAAATTTGTTCCCTCTGTGTGAGGGGCTGAGGTCAGGGCCACTGCAGGAGAGATCGAAGAGCGAGAGCACATTCTAGACAGAAGGGCAGTGAGTGTCACGACTCTAAGTCAGAAAAGAACTTGTTCATATAACTAAGAGGAGGCCAGGACAGCAACCAAACATGAGAGCAGGGGACAGTGGTATCAGGTGCAGTGCAGAGGAAGTGGTCAGGTAGACCATGAACAAGAGCTTGGATTTTATTCTAGCCGCTGAAGACAGGAGTGATTAAGATATAATTACAAAAATTGTAAAGGTCACCCTGGCACTGTGGAGAATGAACAAAAGTGGAAAAAGAGTAAAACCAGGGAAACAGATTGGACTGGCGCAGTGTCTGGGTAAGAGGAGGTGGTGACCTGGACCGGGGTGGTGGTAGAGAGGGTGGGAAGTGGTCAGATCTGACGCATACGTTGTAGGTAGAGATGACAGGATTTGCTGATGAATTAGACTGAATCTAGTAAGAGTAAAGAAAAGATGAGAATCAAGGATAATACCCTGGTTTGAGCAATGGGTAGACAGGGCCACCTGCTGAGAAAACACCAGTAGAAGGATAAATTTAGATATGTTGAGGCTAAGGTGCCTACAATATTCCAAGGGGAGATGTCAGTAGGTCTTTGACTATACAGAGTTTACAGGAGAAATTTACACTGAAAACATGACTTTGAGTGCCATAAAGATATAGATGGTTTTCAAACCTAAGGAAATGAATGAGATCACATGAGAAGAAAGTAGAGAGAGAAAGAGAGAACTCCAGATTTAATGATATAAGTAAGTAAGGATGAATATGAAAAACAGACAAAGAGCAGCTGAAAGGAGAAATTCAAGGGAGAGTAGTATTGTGGAAGCCAGGAAAGGAGAATGTTTCAAGAAGGTAGGAATGCTACTGAGATGTGGAACAGGATAAGGACAGAAGAGTGACCCTTTGGGATTGGAAACAGTTCAGTAGGTACCTACCTAGAGAAAAGGAATTTAGGTATATGATAGAACTGGAAATCTGACTAGAACTGGAAAAACAACATAAATAGACCTAAGATCATTATAAAAGTTAAATTGGTAGTTAAAAATCCATACTTTCCCTTTCAACAAATAAAAAACAATAGGTTTGTGCTAACTTCTATCAGATCTTCAACGTATAACTCCTATTGTATACAAACTGTTCCAGAGAACAGAAAAGGGAAAGGTCCTCAGTTTATTTTATGAAACTGTTATAACCTTGTTACCAAAATCAGACAAGTATTTATATGAGAAAGAAAAATTATAGGCTAGTCTCATCTCAGTTCACAGATGTAGATATTGTTTAAATATTAGCAAATCAAAGCCAATAATACAGGAAAAAATGATGACATGACTAGATAAGAGTTTATACCCCTCAAAAAAGATAGTTTAGCATTAGAAAATATATTAATATTTATTAGCATATTAACATAGCAAAGGAGAACAAATAAAGTATTTTCTCAATAGATTCAGAATAAGCATTTGATAAAATTCAAAATATACACATTCATGATTAAACTTTGTGAGCTGGGAATAGAAAGAAAATCCTTTTGCAAATAAAGAATATTTATTTAAACCTGCAATAAATAAATATAAATTTTTTTTTTAAGTGAGAGGCAGGGAGGCAGAGATAGGCTCCTATGAGCCCTGACTGGGATCCGTCTGGCAAGCCTCCTACCAGGTGATGCTATGCCTGTCTATTGCTTGGTAACTGAGCTATTTATTTATATTCAGTGCCTGAGGCGAGGCCATGAAGCCATCCTCTCTGTGGTGTAGTTAAGGGCCTGTCTCTGTGGGGAAAGCCTAGGGTTCTCCAGTTCACGCTGTGATGGTACATTTAATTTTGCAAGCCATTCTTATTACAGATCTAAAGCCACATTTTCCAAGTGGCTTTATCAGTAACAAAACTGACATTCTGCTTTCTATTAGTCTGTCTCTTTTATCTCCTTTCTCAAGTTGTTCCAAATGTCAGGGGGAAAAGGGATGCTATTTATTGGGCATCCTCAAACCTCAACAAGACTTACAGAAATTACATCTTGTAATAATTTAAAATGTATTAGCCTATAGATAGACAAAACAATGAGGCAGGATAGGGAGCCTGGCAACACATGCGGGCATGTAAGTGAAGCTGGTATATGAAAGAGACTGAATCATCAAACAGTGGACAAAGGTCAAACTCTTCAATAAATGATACTGGACAATTTGCTGTCTGCACTGAGCAAGATTCATCAGTTAGTGTTGTGGGTGGCTTCACTTCTTTTTCTTATTATTTTCGGTTATTTATCATTTCTGTTATAAGACCTTTCATGAATTACTATATATACCTGTTTCAAACTAGTTCACAAATCTCTTGCGCCGAGTCCTACACTTCCTGTTACCCTCCCAACTACACAGAGTTAAGCTAACTAAATGCCTGCTAGTTTTCTTCTACTCCTCCTTTTTCTTACTATTATTTTATATTAAAACTCAATTGCTATCCCTCATTCCTTCGGGCATCATCAACATTAACCTTTTATAATTATTTTGATATTCTTACTAGAATTGTTTAAACATTTGTGCATTTGCTTAAGAGGACTCCTATCTAAAGTCAGAGCCCTGGAACTTACATTTTGAAGATCGTATGAGACAAAAATTAAAATAATGTCAAAGGTTAATCCCATGTGTTGTTTTCTTACAATGCTCTAGACCTACCTCCGTGGCACAAAAGAAAATGAAACCAATTTGGCACCTTCCTCTCCACAAGTAGTTTTCCCTCTGACATGGCACTTCATTCCCACCACGAACGGGTGAGATGAGGACAGGGACTACAGATGAGGCAGTTACATTTCAGAGAGGCAGGACTTTAAGTTCACATTTTTAGACAAAAAGTGGGGATCAGAAGCCAGTATTCTTTAGAAGAAACCATGCTGCTCCCAGTTGTCTAACTTTCTAAAGGCCTAATTTCTATTCACATGATTTTCTGAGTTACTGCCTATCATTCAAGGATTTGAACTCCAAGAATTACTAACAATACATAGCTAGAATTAGTAGGTCTCCATTTATTTGAGTCAAACAAGTCACTAATGTCTTGTTGGCATTAGATTTTCTGTCTCCCCTTATCTTTTTATTTTCTTTCTTTTTTAAGTGAGAGGCAGGGAGGCAGAGAGACAGACTCCCACATGTGCCCCAACTGGGATTCACCCAGCAAGCCACCTACAAGGGCGATGCTCTGCCCATCTGGGGCTGTTGCTCCATTGCTTGTCAACTGAGCTATTTTATATTTTAGCACCTGAAGCAAGGCTATGGAGCCATCCTCAGCACCTGGGGCTAACTGCTGGAACCAATCGAGCCCTGGCTGCAGGAGAGGAAGAGAGGTGTGTGGAGAAGCAGATGGTTGCTTCTCCTGTGTGCCCTGACCGGGAATTGAACCCAGAACATCCAAAGGCTGGACAATGCTCTACCACTGAGCCAACCAGCCAGGGCCTATTTTATAGTTCAATTACACTTTTACATTCAGTATTATTTTGCACTAGTTTCAGGTGGTTAGACAATCATGCTTTTCAAATTGTTCCCCCTGATATTTCCAGTACCCATCTGGTACCATAAATAGTTACTGTATTATAATATCAGTGACTATATTCCCTATGCTGTGCTTTACATAGTACGTACTGGAAGTCCTAGCCACTGTTACTACCGATCTGTGCTTCATAATCCCTTCACCTTTTCCACCCAATATTCCAAACCTCTTCCCCTCTGGCAATCATCAGTCTGTTCAATGTGCCTATGAGTCTGCTTCAATTTTGTTTGTTCATTTATCAGTTCTAATAGTTTTTTAAAAAATGTGTGTATAGAATCTTTAGGGTTCTCTATATATGGATCATGTCTTCTGCAAAAAGAGGCCGCTTTACCTCTTCCTTTCACATTTAGATGCTTTTTATTTCTTCTTGTCGGACTGCAATGACTAGGGCTTTCTGCACTGTGTTGATTACAAGTGGCAAGTGGTGAAAGTGGATATCCTGTCTTGTTCTTGATTTTAAGGGATATGCTTTTAGTTTTTTCCCCATTGAGTATGTTAGCTGTGGGTCTGTCATACATGAGCTTTAATGTGTTGAGGTATGTTCCCTCTATTCTCACTTTGCTGAGAGGTCTTACCATAAATGGATGCTGGAGTTTGTAAATGCTTTTTGTGTAACTACTGATATGATCATGTAATTTTTATCCTTCATTTTGTTTATGTGGTGTACCACATTAATTGATTTGTGAGTACTGTATCAACTTTGCATGCCAGGAGTAAATCCCACTTGATTGTGGTGTATAATCTTTTTAATGTATTGCTAGGTTCAGTTTGCTTGTATTTTCTTGAGCATTTTTGCATCTATGTTCATCAGGGATACTGGCCTATAATTTTCCTTGTCTGTAATGTCTTCATCTGGTTTTGGAATTAGAATAATGTTGGCCTCATAAAATGAGCTTGGGAAAAACAGGTGTTAGTTCTTCTCTGAATGTTTGGTAAAATTCACTTGTGAAGCCATCCAGTCCAGTACATTTCTCTGTTGAAAGTTTTTAAATTATTGCTTTGATTTCATTAGTTGTAATTGGTCTGTTCAAATTTTCTGTTTCTTTTTCATTCAGTTTTAGAAGACTATGTTTCTAGGAATTTATCCATTTCCCCCAGATTGTCCAATCTGTTGGCATATAGTTGTTCATAATATTTTCTTATAATTCTTTGCTTTTCTGTATTATCAGTTGTTACTTTTACTCTTGGATTTTTGTTTTATTTATTTGGGTACTCACTCTTTGTTTCTTGATGAGTCTTGTTAAAGGTTTATCAATCTTGTTTATCTTTTCAAAACCAAGTTATGGTTTCACTGAACTTTTGTATCTTTTTTACCAACTCATTTCATTTATTTTCACTCTGATCTTTATAATTTCCTTTCTTCTACTCATGTTGGGCTTTGTTTGTTGTTCTTTTTTTAGTTCCTTTAGGTGCATGGTTAGATTGAGATTTTTCTTGTTTCTTGAGGTAGTCCGGTAATGCTATGAATTTCCCTTTTAGAACTGCTTTTACTGTGAATTGGGTTGTTGTGCTCCCATTTTCATTTGTCTCAGGGTATCTTTTGATTCCTTCCTTGATCTCATTGTTGACCCATTCACTGTTTAGTAACATGTTATTTAGCTTCTGTCTTTCAGTTTTTTTTCTTGTAATTGATTCCTAGTTTCATACCATTGTGGTCAGAGAAGATAGCCTGATATGATTTCAATCTTAAATTTGTTTGTTCATTTATTAAGACTTCTCTTGTGTCTTAAGATATGGCCTATCCTAGAAAATGTGCCATATGTATTTGAAAAGAATGTGTATTCTGCTGCATTGGGATGAAATGCTCTAAAAATATCTATTAAATCCACTGGTCCAGTGTATCATTTAAGGCTGTTGTTTCCTTGTTGATCTTCTGTCTGGAAGACCCATACATTGATATCAATATGGTGTTAAGATCCTCTACCATGACTGTATTACTGTTGACCTCTCCCTTTATGTCTATCAAGGTTTGCTTTATATACAGTGTGTCCGTAAAGTCATGGTGCACTTTTGACCGAGTGACCGGTCAAAAGTGCACCATGACTTTACGGACACACTGTATTTAGATTCTCCTATGTTGGGTACATAAATGTTTATAATGTAATGGGTTATATCATCTTGTTAGATTGGTTCCTTTATTGTTATATAATATCCTTCTTAGCCTATTATTATAGCCTTTGTTTTAAAGTTTATTTTGTCTAAGTATTGCTACCCCAGTTTTTTTGTTTGTTTGTTTCCATGTGCATAAAATTATCTTTTTCTATCCCTTTATTTTCAGTCTGTGTTTATCTTTCATTCTGAGTTGGGTCTCTTGTAGACAACACATGTAAGGGTCTTGTTTTGTTATCCCTTCAGCTATCCTATGTCTTTTGATTGAAATAATTACATTTAAAGTGATTACTGATAGAAACGTATTTACTGCCATTTTATTCTTTATAATTATGTTTCTTTTTTTTTTTTACAGGGACAGAGAGAGATGAGAAGCATCAATCATCAGTTTTTCGTTGTGATACCTTAGTTGTTCATTGATTGCTTTTTCACATATGCCCTGACTGGGGGGCTACAGCAGACCAAGTGACCCCTTGCTTGAGCCAGTGACCTTGGGTCCAAGCTGGCGAGCTTTTGCTCAAGCCAGATAGGCCCATGCTTAAGCTGGCAAGCTCGGGGTCTCGAACCTGAGTCCTTCGCATCCCAGTCTGATGCTCTATCCACTGCGCCACCGCCTGGTCAGGCAATTATGTTTCTCTTTTTTATTGTTTCTTCTTAAAGAAGTCCCTTAACATTTCTTGTAATACTGGTTTGATAGTAACAAACATCTTTAGTATTTTCTTATCTGGGAAGCTCTTTATTTCTCCATTAATTTTAAATGATACCCTTGCTGGCTACAGTCTTCTTGCTTGTAGTTCTTTGCTTTTCATAATTTTGAATATTTTGTGCCAATCTCTTCTGGCCTGAAATGTTTCTGTTGAGAAATCAGCTGATAGTCTTATGGGAGCTCTCTTGTAGGTAACTGTCTTTCTCTTGCCCCTTTTAAGAATCTCTGTCTTTAATCTTTGTCATTTTAATTATGATATGCCTTAGTGTGGGCCTTTTTGGGTCCATCTTGTTTGGGACACCCTGTGCTTCCTGGACTTGTGTATCTTTTTCCTTCACCAAGTCAGGGAAGGTTTTATTCATTATTTCTTCAAATAGGTACTTGATCCCCTGCTCTCTTTTCCCCCCTTCTCCTCACATCACCCCTATTATATGAATGTTGTTATACTTCATGTTGTCTCAGGGGTTCCTTAAACTAACCTCACTTTTTAAAATTATTTTTTCTGTTCTAATTGGGTGTTTTCTGCTACCTTATCTTGCAAATTGCTGATTTTATCCTTTGTTTTATCAACCTGTTGTTGACTCCTTTTATTATATTCTTTATAGCATATATCTGATTGGTTCTTTTTATATGGTTTCTATGTCTTCTTTTATACTTACTATCTCTTTAAATTCTCACTGTGTTCTCCCATTCTTTCTATAAGTGCCTTGAACATCCTTATAACCATTGTTTTAAATTCTGTATCTGGTAGATCACTTGCCTCTGTTTCATTTAGTTCTTTTTCTGGGGATTTCTCCTGTTATTTCCTTTGGGGTGTGTTTCTTTGTCTTCCCATTCTGGCTACCTCTCTGTATTTGTTCCTATGTAGTAGGTAGATCTGCTTTATCTCCTTGTCTTGGCGTGGTGGCCTACGTAGTAAGTATCCTGTGGGGCTCAGCAGTGCAGTTTCCCTGATCACCCAAGCAAGGTGCTCCAGGAGTATCACTTGTATGGGCTATGTGAGCCCTCCTGTTGTAATTGAATCTTGATTGCTGTTGGCTCCTTTATGTGTAGAATAGATTCTCAGGTTGGCTGTCTGTGAGGACTGACTCCCAACCACAGGGTATAGGGTGCTGTGTGGGGACTGATCACATGAAGTGAAATTTGCCCCCACTGGGTCTGGTGTCCTTTGAGATTTTGCTTTGGATGTGCTGCTTGTGGAACTGGGTCATGGTTTGATGTGGTCTGAATCTGCCACCAGGTGTATTAGTTCTAGGGTTTCTTGGGAGGGACTCCAGTGCAAATCAATGTTAGATGCTGCCTATGACCAGCTCTGGGCTACTTGATTGGAGCTACAACAATCCACACTTTGTCACTGCCTCTACTATGCCTGTGTGTATGTGGAAGGGGCCAAGCTATGCACCAAGGCCAGCTTCCACAAGCACCAAGCCTGGGGTCAGGTCAGCAAAAGGCCCAAGGCACCCTGAGATCTGCCTCTGTATGCCAGCTGCCTGTTAGGCTCAGTCACTATAGGAGCCTTTGGAGGTACACAAGTTGCATGAGGTAGGTTCTCAGTGAGTCACCAGGGAAGGGCGAGTGGTATTCATCACACTGATGCAGATTCAAACTTGGTACCAGTGCTGGGACTGAGGCCACTCATCAAAAGTCTCTGGGTATACCAAGACCAGCTACTACCTGCTGAGTGCGCTCAGACCTTTATGGTGGTTTTGGGGGTCTCAGGAAGTTGTCAGGGTAAAGCCAACAGAGTTTATGCAGCCAAAACAGACCAAGATTGGGCCATGTGAAAAGAGCGCTCTGCACAGGAAGGGGAGCACTGATCAGGTGTGCGAAGGGGAAACGGTCCCCGCCCCAGAGCCACACGACTCAGTCTCTAACATCCAGGACTAGGCAGCTGACACTTTAGCAGGACATGAGCTTGTCAGGGCAGGACAACAGGGAGTCAGAAGCGTGTGGCTGGTTCTTTCCTCTAGGCTGATGCAGTACAGAGGAAAATACTCAACTCAAGAAAAGTGAGTGGCATCTACACGCAGTGTGGGAGAAGTACCCAGGACAGGTATTTGGAAGCTGTCCCATCAGCTCTCTTCTTCCAGCCACACAACTCACTTTGTTCTCACAAGGTTCCACTTCACTCCAAACCATGCTCCCTCTGCTGGAGCACAGGGTGAGTGTCTCCAAATGAGATTTTGTAAGCTGGCCCTATAAGAGGGTGCCTGGGTTTCTAGAAGATTCCCCTATCACCCTGGGTCTGGAAACTCCTGCTGATTTTCACAGCAATTTGTTATGTAGGTTCCTCTTCCCCTGGTGCTCCCGGCTAGGGAAGCCAGCGTAAAGTTGAGACCTCATGATTCTTAAGGGCACTTTTGCAGCTGAGATATCCGTCTTGATTCTTAACAACCCCAAACGGATGGGGGGACACCCCTTTTTGCATCTCTGGCCCTTCCTACCAGTCCCTACATGGCTTCTTCTGTAAATATTTGGTTATATGACTTCTGTTCAGCTAGTGTTCAGTTGGTCATTCAGGCTGACTGTTCTATAACTAAGCTGTAATTCCAATCTGGACATGGGAAGAGGTAGGTTAACTTCTATCTACTCTGCCATCTCTTAGATCTCCATCTCCCCTTTTCTCTTGAAAGAGTCATGTCTATCCTGACAAAGCACTTTGAAGGCACAGCTTGCCCTCATGGTAGACCATCAAACACAAGAAACATTCTAGCATGTGCCTCCTGATCTCAAGACTAAGTCTTGACAAGCTTGACCTGCTCCTTGTGTGCTTCTTTCCCTTAACACTCACAGCCGCTGATCCTTGTGAGCATTCTATATTTATGATCTTAATCTGTTCTTTAGAAAAGTCTTAGGGGCTCCGTGTCTCTCCCTCTTAGGAATCACAGAGCTGCCCTCAGTCTCTGCCGTAGCAGTGTGCTTAAGAACTACGTGCCCAGCCAACCTCTCAGTGTTCAACTGCACCCTCCCCTTCTCCCCTCCTGAAGGTGCTTCACCCTCCTTTGCCAGACTGGCGCTTAGACCTGCAAAAGTACGATGGCTGCCTTTCCTTTTCTTCAGATATCTTATTATAGAAGAAAACCCAGAAGGCAGGTGTGAAGCAGTGATAAAAGTTTTAGGGTTATTAGCTACATTACAATTTCTGAGTATCATAAATAAAGGTACTCACCACCTGACCAGTAGTCCATGTTCCATGAAGTTTTTCAGGTTAGGAAGGGTTTGCCTCAAGTCTGGAGTCCCAAGTCCATGTTGATATCTCAGCTGCAAAAGTAGAAAAATAGAATTAAATGAATTCTGGCAGATACTAGCAATGCTTCAGAAACATGATTAAACATGTCTTTTTTTAACTCTAAAAGAGAAAATGAATGTATGATCCCAATATCATCAACCACACTTGTGGGATGATGTTTAAAAGTAGCCTTTTCACATTCCCTTGCCTCTGTTAGAAAAGGCTAAGAATGACTAAGTGTGGAATTGGGATATTCGAAGACCCCTGTAGGACTTGGTAACATCAATTCCAGGGACATAAAACCAGTATTTTATCCTAGATACTGAAGGCTGGTATTACATACTCTAAGCACATTAGCCCTTCTTTCACTGATCCTTCCCTTAATCAAGGGTAAGAATCATGTTGTATTTGATTCCCAACAGTGTCTGACATAGTACTAGTGCTCAGTCAGTGCTTATTAAATAAATAAAGTGAAAGCCACTTTTGACAGAGGCTGTGCACTATATTTCTCTTGCGTCTATAATTTCCCTCTTTAGCCAGAATCATGGCACAGAGTTGTAGGTCTAGCCTGAGGAAATTATGGCCTATGGGCTTGATCTGCTCTTTCTTTTTTTACTTATTTCTGCTGGAGGCTGATTTTCTAAAATTAAGTATCTTTCTATGAACCTTGGGAAACTTGCTAAATGGTTTTCATCTGTCCCTTGCCTCCTTTCACTCTGTCTCTGAATATCATTTGCTTCCTTCACTGACCATAACAAGATATAAAATAGGCACGTGTGCAAATTTATACACGTACTCCACACATACCAAGTACGCAGTACATATGCAACACAGCCCTGCAGAAAATTTTCAAATGACATGATATATATGACAAAAGTGCTTTGTAAACGGTATATTGGTGTACAAATGTGAAGGGTCATCAGTTTTGAAGTTTTACTGTTCGAAGCACCTAACTTTAAAAGTGACTAAGTCAAACTTTTAAATATTTTCTTTTCTTAAAAAATAAAACCACTACCAACAACAAAAAAATTAAGTTTTGTTTTGTTTCTATTTAGTAATCAGTTGATTTTTTTCACCTAACAGCGAAGTTCATTCTCACTACACTGAATTTTTAAATGAAAACCACAAACCTAATCAGGTCTCTTGAATGCTCACATAAAGCTGGGCATTAGAATATAGAATGTTAAAGCTAAAAGGTATCCTGAATATTACACTAGGGAACAATTTTTTTTTTCATTTTCTGTTGCATGAGGTATTAGAACTTTTTCTATATATTTCTACAACGCTGATTCCAAATCTGAAATCTGTTTTTTGGTGCATGCTCTAGTTTTTATGCAATTTTAATTTCTTTTTGTTACATTTAATGGCATACATTGGTTTTTAAATTGGAGTTAAAAGGCAACAACTCTTGGATTGAACATAACCACAAGGCAATTAATGTTTTAAAAACATCATCTTTACATAATTGTAGTTGTTTTTAAATGTAAAAAATTATTATCTGATAAAAACACCATCTTATTTTAAGATTGAATCATGGCTTCTTCGAGTAGGCATAAATGTAAGAATAGTCCTAACACCTTCTGTTCTATATGTGGCTGTTACACACTTCAATGTCAAAGGCATAATATTCCATTATTTGTGACACGTGCATATATTGCCTATTTTCAAGTTCCCCTTGGCGATCAAGACAAGAATTGGGCTCCTCATATTGTGTGTCATAATTGTGAGGAAATGCTTTGTGACTGGACAAAAGGAGAACGCAAAAGAATGCCTTTTGGTATTTCCGTGGTTTGGCGTGAACCTAAGAACCACAGCAGTGACTGTTATTTCTGTCTGATCCATACAAAGGGCATCAGCAAGAAAAAACGGCATATGATCGCATATCCTAATATTCCTTCAGCAATACAACCTACCCCACAATCTGAGACACTCCTGGTTCCAGTTTTCAATGGTTTTATTTCTTCTAAGGACGAAGAAAGTGAATATGGTGATCAAGTGTATTTTGAAAAGATGCATGAGAAAACGGTTGTAGAATCTGAAGGGTCTTCTTCTGATGCCAAGCAGTCATTAACCCCTCAGCAGTTTAGCCAATCGGAATTGAATGATTTAGGAAGAGATATGGGCCTAGCAAAGAAAGCAGCTGAGTTATTAGCCTCCAGGCTTCAAGAAAAGAATGTACTTCACTAGTCAGCTAAAGTATTCCATTTCAGGAAGCGTGAACAAAGTTTTGTGGACTTTTTTCAAAGACAAATACTTTGTTTACTGTCATTATATTAGTAGTCTTCTCAGCCATCTAGGTGTTAGCACATATAGTCCAAAGAATGACGGCTATTTCTTGACAGCTCTAAATGGAGTCTGAAATGTGTTCTCTCACACAATGGTGATGTTTATACAGCGGTTCCAATTGGTTTTCAACTCATCTGTGACAAGATTATAATGACATAAAAATTGTCCTCGACTTTCAGAAGTATGAGAAGCATAACTAGATCATTTGTGTGGATCTTAAAATGGTAAATTTTCTGCTAGGACAAGAGAGGTTTCACAAAGTATCCTTGCTTTCTGTGTCTGTGGGACAGCCGAGCTCGAGAGAAACACTGGACACAGAAGGAGTGGCCAAAACGTGAAGTTCTGGAAGTACGGATGCAAAATATTGTGAATGAACCTGTAATTAATCAAGACAGGATCATTTTCTCCCCACTTCACATCAAACTTGGCTTAATAAAGCAGTTTGTTCAGGCTTTGAATAGAGAAAGTGAATGCTTTCAACATATTATTTCTGCTTTTCCTGTCTTGTCTTTCGAGAAGATAAAAGCAGGTGTATTTGATGGACCTCAAATTTGAAGCCTCATATGTGACGAAGAATTTTCCAGGAAGATGAATAAGGAGGAGGAAGCAGCATGGCAATCTTTTGTGGCAGTTACAAAGAACTTCCTTGGCAACAAAAAAGCAGAAAACTATGATGCTGTTGGCTTTCCGCGACAGTGGATGAAACATGAGTGTTAAGATTCCTGAAAATCTCAGAGCTGTTAGTGATGAGCAGACTACTGCTAGAGCATCAAACGCGATTGCCCTCAACAAGTACACAAACGCAAGAGCTACAAACACAAATTTTTGCCTGAATAGAATTTAAATACGTTTTGCGCAAATTTTATGATTAAAATAAGTTTTAATATGTTCTATTTCGAAATTGTAGAGAAATTCTGATGCAATAATATCTTTTAGTGTATTAGTGTATTTACTGCATTATATAAATTATTATATTTTCACAAAGATAATGCACAAGAAGACATTCTACTTCATTATGTGAAACTAAATGTTGAAAATTTTACAGTAAGATGAAAAGCTAAAATCTTGAATTGCAAAATAACGGTAGCTTACAGAGAAAATACTAATGTCAGATTTGAGATCAGAACACTCGAATTAGGTAAGAACAAGTATTTTTGTGGATGCAACAAACATTTTGTTCCCCAGTGTTATTAAGCCAATCCTTTCCTTTTGCAGATGGGAAAACTGAAGCTCAGAAAGGGGAAGTAAATTTTCCAGGACCACGTGTTTCAATGGTAAAGACATTATTAGCCAGAGCTTCCTTTCACAACCATACTACCCCACCATTCACCCCAAAGTGAGAGGAAAAAAACACTTGAGAAGACAAAGAGAAAATATTCTTTTACTTTTCCAAAACTAAGCTTGGTGACCTAAATCACCTCCTGAGATTTGCTGACCTTGAATTAGAATGTCTATTCCATATTAAATGACATCATTTCTTATATTAATATAAAAGCATTTTTTTCTATACATTGATAAAAGCAAAATGGCTGATATCCCAATATGACATTCCTGAATTCATTGTTTCAATAAAAAAGTGAAATTGTTTACACATGGCATGGAAATTTCACCTGTGATTCATACTGAAAAATATTAAATATCAAAAAAACATACAGAAATAACACTAAGCTATGTGTCCCTGAGCCAATACATAGCCAATTGCCAGCCCCAGGTCCACAATGGAAGGTGGGTGTTGAATTCTTTTCAGAGACCACAATGAAAATTTGTCTGCAAGTCTGATTTCAACCAAAAAAAGGAAAATATGGGCATTTCAAGCCTCTACCCAGTTCTTAACTCTTCGTTTGCTGCATAGCACTATTATTCTTTTTCACAGAATCTTAGAATATTATAGTTTAAAGCGGTGCTAGAGTCATTCTTTTCCAAACCCCTTCCTTACATAAATGAAGAAGCTAAAATTCGGTAAATCAGGTGTACTGCCCCAGCTCACACAGCTGATAAGGGACAAAGCCACGGCTAGAATCTCTTAATAACGACTCTAAATTCTTTCTACCATGTCATCCTTTTACTTTCAATATACAGAACTAAAAAAGAAATCCACACACAGTATAAATAAGTTACTATTTAAAACAAAGTACATGTACTTTTAAAGTCAAAACTACTATAAGGCTTATAATAAAAAGCAACCGTTCTCTGCTCTTCAGTAGCAACTGCTTTTAGCCTCTTCTTCTTTACCTTTGTATCTCTGAATAATATATTAATATTGCTTTTTTTCCCTTCCAGTTTTAGACACCATCTACCACATTCCTACAAAGAAAAATGAGAAGTTGGCTCTCCTATGTTACTTTTTTCTTACACAAACATTTTATCACCCTACCCACACATTTTCTACTGACTTTTCATTAAAAATCACAAGGATTTAACTCTCTATTCTCCAAAATATACTTCTCTCCCTCATCCTCTTGCTAAATCAATATTTAGTGTTTACTTTACTATACCTACAAAAATACTGTTCACTGCTGAGCCATGTGATATACTATTCTTCTTTTTGTAGTTTTTTGTTTTCCTTGAGTGCTAATTGCCATTTTTTCCACTTGCTGAGTATCTACCTTGGTGACAGCACTCCCTGTTGAGTACCCTATGTACCCATCACTAGATCCTCCCAAACTATGACAAAACCTTAAAATATTTCTCAATCTGATTAAAAACACCATTTAACCTATCAAGTCCACTTTTCCCTTGAAGATATTTCCTGAAGCATCCCTCTCACTGCTCCAATCTGAACTGGCTGCTCTCTAGGCTTATTCCATTTTTAGCTTCTTAGAAGTTACCTTTACCATCAAATTGGACTTTTTGTTTACTTCTTGTCTGTGTTGAAGCTGTTGTTCCCTAGATCTCATAACTTTTCTTTCTTGCCTTTTTTTTTTTTTTTTTACAGAGACAGAGAGAGAGAGTCAGAGAGAGGGATAGATAGGGACAGACAGACAGGAACTGAGAGAGGTGAGAAGCATCAATCATCAGTTTTTCATTGTGACACCTTAGTTGTTCATTGCTTCCTCATATGTGCCTTGGCCATAGGCCTTCAGCAGACCTAGTAACCCCTTGCTTGAGGCAGCAACCTTGGACTCAAGCTGGTGAGCTTTTGCTCAAACCAGATGAGCCCGCGCTCAAGCTGGCAACCTTGGGGTTTTGAACCTGGGCCCCTCTGCATCCCAGTCCGACACTCTATCCACTGCACCACTGCCTGGTCAGGCACTTCTTTCTTGATTTACTGTGTTTTTGTTGTTTTTGAGAGAGAGAGAGAGAAGCAGGGAGAGAGAGAGGAACATCGAGCTGCTCTTGTATGTGCCCTGAGGAATTGAACAGGCAACCTTCACGCTCTGGAACGACACTCCAACCAACTGAGCTATCCAGCTAGGACTTAATTTTTATTGATTTTTAGAGAGACAGAGAGAAGAAGGGAGAGAGGGGAAGAGGAAAGGAAGCATTCATTTGTTGTTCCACTAAGTTTTGTATTCTTTGGTTGCTTCCCATGTGCCCTGACTGGGGACTGAACCCTCAAACTTGTTATTTCCAGATGATGCTTTAAGTGACTGAGCTAACCAGTCAGGGCCTTACAGCCTCATCTTGGTAGAGCATATCCTATATCTTTCTGGAAAAGCCCAGCAGAGGAGGCATTTTTTTTGACACCTTGAATATTTAAAAATACCTTTATTCCATTCTTGCACTTGAATAACCATTTGCTTGGGTCTAGAATGCAAGGCTGAGAAGAATTTTCTTCTGACTTTTTAGAGTATTGTTTCACCGAGAAGCCTGATAACATTCTGATTCTCGATCCTTTGTATGTGAGCTTATTCTTGTCTTTGGAAGCTTTCAAGATTTTATTCTTTTTTTTTTTCTTCCCTGAAGTGAGAAGTAGGGAGGCAGAGAGACAGACTCCCACATGTGCCCGACCAGGATCCATCAGCATGCCCACCAGGGGGCAATGCTCTGCCCATCTGGGGCATTGTTCTGTTGAAACTGGAGTCATTCTAGCGCCTGAGGCGGAGGCCACGGAGCCATCCTCAGCACCCGGGCCAACTTTGCTCCAATGAAGCCTTGGCTGTGGGAGGGGAAGAGAGAGAGGTAGAGAGAAAGGAGAGAGTGTAGGGTAGAGAGGCCGATGGGTGCTTTTCCTGTGTGCCCTGGCCAGGAATCAAACCCAGGATTTCCACATGCTGGGCCGATGCTCTACTGCTGAGCCAAATGGCCAGGGTCTCAAAATTTTATTCTTTAACCCTATTTTTCTGAAATGTCAGTAATTAACCTTGTTTGGATTCTTTTTCCTTCATTGTGCTGTTACTTATTGAGGGAATTGAGTGAGTTCTTCAATATAAAAACTCTTATCGCCTAATTCTGATTATGTTCTTTTATTATTATTATTTTATCTCCTCCTTCTTGATTTTGTTACTTCTGGGTTTCTTCTTTTTTTCACTTTAGACTTAAAAAATATATTAGAGGCTTTCCTTTTAATGTCTAGTAATCTTTTGTTGTTATTCATCTTTACAAATGAGACTTAAAAAACTGATGAGACAGTCCATGCACTGGGGGATTTCAGTTTAGAATGAGTGGATGGAAATCTGGCTCTTTCCATGGAGGACATGTGAGTCTCACTAGCTCTCATTAAGAGAGCTATTTTTTTTTCCCCCCAGGAGACCTCCAATCTTCTATTTACAGGTATAATCTGGATTCCATTTTGGGAGTTAAGTAGGAAAAAGTGATTAGGGAATTTAGTGTTGGCATGTTAGATTTTCTTTGAATTCCCTTTTCTTCAGTAAGGTACCTTACTTTTTGCCCCAGATACCAGGCAGTTCAGAGTTCAGGGCTTCTTAGGTTTAATTTTTCAGAAATTATCCTCCAGTCTCCCACTGGGGTGTATGTTTTTGTTTTTTTTTTAAAGGTTTTTTTATTTTTTTAATTTTTATTTATTTATTTATTTTTCCAGGGACAGAGAGTCAGAGAGAGGGATAGATAGGGACAGAGAGACAGGAACGAAGAGAGGTGAGAAGCATCAATCATTAGTTTTTCGTTGTCGCTGCGACACCATAGTTGTTCATTGATTGCTTTCTCACATGTGCCTTGACTGCGGGCCTTCAGCAGACCGAGCAACCCCCTGCTGGAGCCAGTGATCTTGGGTCCAAGCTGGAGAGCTTTTTGCTCAAGCCAGATGGGTCCGCGCTCAAGCTGGCGAGCTTGGGGTCTCGAACCTGGGTCTTCTGCATCCCAGTCCAACGCTCTATCCACTGCGCCACCACCTGGTCAGGCCCACTGGGGTATATGTAAAAGTAGCTGGTTAGCTATGCGGGGTGGGGAAGTAACTGAGAGTCTTACTTTTCTTACTCCTAATTTCAGGCTTATTCCTTACCCTACACTCTATGAGGTCATTGGTGCCTCCAATTCCTACATTGTTCTGAAGTTCTATGGCTCAAATTACATTGCTTCTTGAAAGCTTTAGGTTTCACTTTTCTCCATTCTGCCAACTCAGTTTATCACTCATTTATTAATTGTGATTTTCTAAAATTTTATTGACTCTCAGTTGTTCTTGTTTCTCCCGTTCTTTTTATGCCGTGAGTTTACAATTTTCATTTTACCTTTATTAGTAGCATTTCATTAGGGATAAATAAAGTGAATATAGCCTATTTGTTTATCATGAAGTTCCATATATATAACAGCTTTTCAACATCAACTAACAACCTTCTTTACAGCCTTTTACACAGTACTCACCAATGTGGCAGAGAGCTCTCTTTCCTGTCTCCGAGTCTCTCTCTCTCTACATCTGTTCGTATTCTACCCACTCCCAAAGAGCCAACACAAATTCCATTTCCTGTAAGAAGCTCTCTCTGACTGGTCCAGGCTAAGGAGGCATTTTACTCCTCTCCCCAAATCCCTTTCTATTTGATGTCTTTATAAAGCCATTACTATTGAATAGGTAATTGATAACTATTTATTAATTAAGTCAATTAATGCAGTATAGGAGGGAACTGAGAGGCATCAGGACATACTGGAATGAGCTTAGATGAAGAAGATCTTGGTCTGAATACCTGTGCTGTCCTTATTAGTTGTTTGACTTGGGTAAGTCACTTCATTTCTCTGAATTTCATCTCTTTAATTGGAAATGGGGATGTTATGTGCCTTGCAGAACTGTTGTAAAGTTTAAATAAGTTAAAGTATATAAGTTCCCAAAGCAATATCTGGTACACAGTAAGAGCTCAATAAGCTACACTTATTATCATTGTAGTATATATATACGTTCTCTATATTATCATTATCATAGCATCTACCACTAGGCTGGGCATAAAACTGGTGCTCAATATGGCTATCACTTAACTAATTAGAATGAGAACCAGTAAGTGGGGGAAAAAAAGAGTTCAAATCTAAGGCAAAAATAGCTTAAGTACACTGTCCCTTTAAAAGTGCTATTTTTATTTTTTTAAAACTAATTTACTAAGGTTCTGACTACAAGCACTCCCAATAGGCAGCAATAAATGCACACACATGTAATATCTTTAAACTAATTACATAGTGAAATGGAAAGATTGATAACATGATTTGAGTGGTCAGGAGACCTGGTGATAGACTCAGGCCTGTTGTGTGGCCACAAGCAAGTCCTTCCCCTGCTTGGGCTAGTCAAATAATTGTCAGACTGCTTTGGTAGCCCTAGAATCCTTTGTTCAGCTGAAATATTGTGGAAGCCCAAACTATGAAACAAATAAAGAACTGCTCTAATTGTTGGGAGCGGCGGTCAAGTGGAGCCTGAGCTGTTGCAGGCATTCCCTTTTGCAATGTCAGCTCCCCTGGACTACATCATCTGTAAGAGCCTTTCAAAGTTCTACGAATCCACTCCAAGTGCTCTAAAAATTACAGGCTTGAACCAAGTATCTAAGGATTTTGATATAAAAATATGGTTCAGGTAGTGCACATTCACAATGTGAATGAGGAAGGACCATCAACCCGTTTGGCCGCACTTCTGGTTCTGCCCACCTCTGATGGTGTTAGAAGTGAAACTCGGCTGGAAGGGTTAAATCTTTACATATTGACTCGAGCAGTGGGTCTGACGGCAGAGTCTACACTCTGGACACCTTAGGGGAAGTTTACATAAACAGAAGGATAGGATGGGGTTCCTTTTTATATTATATACTATGGCAGGTAGAACCGACCCACTATTTTGTTTTGTTTTGAACCAACTCACTATTAATAATGTTCCTTCAAGAGAGGAATGAATCTAAATTTTTGTTAATTCTTTAATAAGTTAACTCTCTGATAAGGTATTAGCAAAAAAGGAAGGAAAAGAAAGGTCGAGGTCAAGGAAGAAAGGATAAGGATAAGAAGGAGAGGAGAGGAAGAATTATATTTCCTAAGTTCTTACCAGCCCTAGTCATTCATTCAGCAAATATTTATTTAGTGTCAACTAGGCTAAGCACTGTGAATCTGTTCTCTGTCTTTGGAATGACAGCCCAGGACTCAAACTCTGTTCTTACCATAGAATGTATATCAGGGATCCCCAAACTTTTTACACAGGGGGCCAGTTCACTGTCCCTCAGACCGTTGGAGGGCCACCACATACAGTACTCCATACACTGACCATCAATGAAAGAGGTGCCCCTTCCGTAAGTGCGAAGGGGCAGGATAAACGGCCTCAGGTGGCCGCATGCGGCCCACGGGCTGTAGTTTGGGGACCTCTGATATAATCTGAGTAAGTTACATAACCAAACTGTGCCTTATCTAAGCAGCAGAGTGAATGAGGAAAACAACACCAGAGGGAACTGTGAAGGACAGGGGAAAAGACTGAAGTGCTCCCTTTTTTTGAGAAACCTTACTGCACATCCCATTAAAGCAGTGGTTCTTAACCTTTTTTGAGGTACCGAACCCACCAGTTTCTTATGCGCGTTCACCGAACCCTTCTTTAGTGATAAATAAAATATGATTTTTTCCCCAAAATTCAAGACATAGGTATATGTGTTTTTACTGGTGCACAAAATGAGCCGTGCATGAACATCACCTTGCTCAGAGAACAAAACCAACAAAGTGCATGAACTCACAACAAATAACGGTATTACTTTATTCTGGCCTCCGCAGCAGAGGCTTCTCCGACCCCTGAGACAGACTCATTGAACCCTTAGGGTTCGATAGAACCCAGGTTAAGAACCACTACATTAAAGCCTGCCTTCACCAACTGCCATCAATACCACACTTCCCTAAACTCTGCTCCTGCTGTCACTGCTGATTGGGGAATGCAGAGGCCAAGAAACCCAAGCAAAAAAAAAAAAAACTGCTTTGGGTCTAACTGCCTCAAATTAGTCTCTGAAATAAACACCTTTGTAACAACTTCCTACTGCACCACCACCCAAACAGTGTAAGCAGTTTTTAAGTGGAATTTTGGTTTCAATTAGCATGAATTTCAGCTTTACTCCGATTGGTTTAGAATTCCACAGGAGCAATTAAATTTTTGTGCAACTCTATAGTAGGCTACTAGGTGAAAACTACACAGAGATGATAAAGTAGATAGGAAGTGGAAAAAGTAATGTTCAGTGGTTTCCTTGGAAAAATGAACAAATGCTATTGTCTACTAGCAAAAGAAAATTCCTGAACTAATTTAACCAGGGAGATCTGGCTCTCTAGTTACTAGAACGAGCAAAAAGAAAGAAAATAAGAGCAAAGAATATACTTAGACTGTAACAGACAACTGTAGCCATATTTATAATATTAACTATCTTCTATGTTTTCCTCTTCCACATCACCTTTTTGTATTAGAATAACAGTATTTTTCCAAAGCCTCATGTTGGTTTCATCCCAAATCACTGTATGTTCCCTATCAGTTTCACCAAAGACATATAAACTATGTTAAAGCTTTTGTAGTTGAAATTAACTAGTTTATTCAGTTTGATAAATGGTGTTGCATTGAGCAGGTAAGACTATTCACAGCTTTGGAGATCACATTTAAAAATAAAGTGATTGTACTTCTGAGAAATAAAGGCTGAGTTCATAAACACAGTGAGCATCTTCCTATTGAGCTAAGAGGTCTAATTTCATATCAAAGTGCTCAATTTTATTTTTATTTTATAAACACACAATTTTTCAAGGCCTGGAAAGACTCTGGGGGTTCAGGAATCATTTTGTCATTCAGGTTTTGGCAGAAGAAATTCGGCTTAGACAAAACACACACACACACACACACACACACACACACACACACACACACACACACTTCCAAACTACACAAAGCCACTTATTGCGTGGCTTATTAGTTCCAGATGGGGCCTGAGCTAAGCTGCATGATATGTTTGATACAAACCGTCTGTTACCGTGAGGGAATGTGGATTAATACAATGCTTCGATAAAGGTTACCCAAAGATCAACACTTTCGTGATGGGATTACAATGAATTTGACTAAAAAGAGAAATGGACTAGAGGAACTCAAAAAATAAAATATTAAAAATGCACATATGCATCACAGACTTAACTTTATAGTTTTGGCTTATGTAGTCAAAAATCTCTATAGTAGTGACCAATATTTCAATTCACTTTCAAATGCTAAGGTTTTGCTCACATAGAAAAGAACTAGAATACGAGGTCAAAAATAAAACCTACCTTCATAGAAGAAAATACAACTCCAAAATGTGGAAAAGCTACTTTAAATTATTTAATATGAGCAATAATATTGTTCCCTACAGTGAGTCAATGCAATATATACCTCTAAGGAAAAGTATAAAGCCTGATTCTGAGCCTGTAGTTGCAAGAACAACCCAAGTACTTTTCTATCCTTATTTATAAACCATGCCAGTTTTTTCCCAAAAATATATATGTTATAATGCAAACAGTGGACACAGCTGAGTCCTGCCATTCTGAGGCCTGAAAAGCCTAAAAGCCAAGTCTAAGAAATGGAGAAGTTTCTTTCATTCCTCCTACCAATCACATTATCAACTAGTCTTAGAATTTGGGATTTATATTAGAGCTGAATGGCACCTTTGAGAGCACCAGCCCACCTGCTTCACTTCCCTTATAAGGTAAGTGAGTCAGTGGCCTATCTAAGGTTGAACAGGTTGAACCTAGGAACCAGGATCAAAGTTTGCTGAGTTCTAACCACGGGCTCTTTTTTATATGTCACACGTTGCATTTATAAGAAACAGGTTATATTTGAGTCAAACTTATCATTTTAAAATCTGTTATATTAAAAACACTTCAATTAAGATGGTCCTTTGCTTCAGAATCTTATGTTTGCCAGAAAACAAGCATGCACTAATAAACTGATGCAACTCTGGATCCGTGTGACCTTTAAGTGTGATCTCTATCACCGCCAATTTTTGAGTTGCAAAAGAGGGTCAAGTAAAGCACATTGCAAAGGGATAAGCAAAATAGAACTGGAAATTTGTTATAGGTAGTTAAATCATACACTTGAGAGCAACTGGAATCAGCTATAATAATGGTTCTTTTCCCTTTCGACTAAAGGCTATGTAAGTGGACAGACTTGTAGAGTAGGCTTCATTAGAGCAGATATTCATGCTGTCAGGTCTAGCAAGCTCAACCTTGGCTCCCTGCCCTCTTATTATTATCAGTTCTGTGCACCCTGATTTACCTCCAAATCACCTTGTACTGACCCAACCTGGATTCTGATTCCCTTGCTCTCTAAACTGACCAAATTCAGCATTTCTGCTTCCAATTCACTTTGATGCAAACAACTATTTCAGATCAAGAAGATCACAGTGCAGGGACAGTTTTGTAGAATGTCTTATAAATGGAATCACAAAATATTTAGCCTCTTGTGTCTGTCTTCTTTCATTTACATTTTTGAGATTCATCCATGTTGCTGCATGTATTAGTAGCAGTTCATTCCTTTCCATAGCCGAGCAGTATTCGTTGTATGGATATACTACAAATTGCTTATCTATATGCCAGTTAATCAACATTTGGGTTGTTTCAAGTTTTGGCTATTATGAATTAAGGTGCTGTAACATTTGGTTTCTACCTGTGTATAGCACAGGATTTTTTTTGGACCTGTATTTTTATTCTTCTTGGAGCAATACCTAGGAGTGGAATTTCTAGACTGAATGGAAGATATATGTTAACTTTATTTTTAAAAAATGCCTGTTTTCAAAGTGGCTATACAATTTTGCATTCCCTCCAGCAGTATGTTTCAGTTGTTCTGCATCACTGTCAGCACTTGATACGGTCAGTCTTAAAAATTTTAGCCATTCTAATTAGTATGTAGTAGTACTTCATTATCATTTTAATTTTCATTTCCCTAATGACTAATAATATTAAGCATTTTCATATATATATATATAATTTCCCCCTCCCCCATCAGTATCTCTTCTTCTGGCCTTCCTGTAGTTTCTGTGAATTACTTCTAATGAATATCTAATACATCTGAGTAATACCTTCTGATTAATATTAATACCTTCTAATTAGCAACCCCTAATTAATACCATTGCTGCTTAACATAGAGTAAATTCTGTTTACTGAAAAACACAATTCTATTTGTAACAAGGAGCCACAGGGAGTTGAAAAACAAACAAACAAAAAATACTATTCTAAAGTATAGGGATTCTTTCATAGAAATTCAGGAAAATCTAAGTACCAATTTTGTTGGAATAAAAAAAATGCACTTAAATCTGTTGTCATAAATTTGATTACACAGGAATATGGAAGCCCGTTCTGACATCTTTCCAGGAATGCACAGTGATAAAAAAATACCAGACATGATTATTGGAATAAATTACTTAATCCAATAAATGACTACTGAAGAGCTTATGAGCGCATGTATGTGGTGTAGTGATAATGGTGAAAATGTAGGTATATATATGGTGTTGTTTATAATAGGGGAAACTGGGAAAAAATTTGATTATATGCTAGGCCTTCAGCCAGATTCTACAGTGGAATGAAATTGTGTTAATGATAAGAAAAATAATGCTATAGCTGCTAATATGTTTATTGAGTAGTTTATGTGCCAGGTGTTATGCTAAACATTTCACATTACATTATTTCATTCAATCCTCACTATAATTCCATAATGGTTAAAGAAACTGAGAATTAGAACTAATAAGTAGTAGAGTTTGAATCTATAACATTAGCTTGTCTGACTCTAGTACCTTAAGCTCTTTTACTTTTTTATTTATTTTTATTTTTTACAGGTATAGAGAGAGAGTCAGAGAGAGGGATAGATAGGGACAGACAGACAGGAATGGAGAGAGGTGAGAAGCATCAATCATTAGTTTTTCATTGCTGTTGCGACACCATAGTTGTTCACTGATTGCTTTCTCACACGTGCCTTGACCGCGGGCCTTCAGCAGACCGAGCCACCCCTTGCTGGAGCCAGCGACCTTGGGTCCAAGCTGGCGAGCTTTTGCTCAAGCCAGATGGGCCTGCACTCAAGCTGGTGACCTCGGGGTCTCGAACCTGGGTCTTCCGCTTTATCCACTGCGCCACTGCCTGGTCAGGCAACCTTAAGCTCTTAACCTCTTAAGGATGACAATGCTAATGAGAATATCAGTAGCAGCTATTGTCCTTAACCTGCAATCTGTGCCAGGCATGGGACTTGACTGTTTCTTTATATCATTTCATTTAAATTTCATAATAACCCCATGAGGTAGGTTGTATAATTCTCCCTATGCACCTGACAAAGTTAAAGGTGTTGCTTCAAATTTCCTTCACGGGTAACAAATCAAGGAGCTGAGATTTGAATTCAACTAACTCTGATACTCTATATCCCAGTACATGGTTTCAATATAGCTTACAAGTTGGTTAGAAAAGATTGTTTTCTCATTCCTCATTTAATTCCAATACTTAGAAAGAGACCCTCAACTCTTGAGAGAAACACATTCCTTCTCTTGATATCAGACATCTGACAATAGTTACATCTCCACTTAGCTGTTGTTCAGCTAAGCTATACATATTTAATCTTTTTAAATCTTTGCTTGTAAATTAATCCCCACAGCCTCTTCATCATTCTTTATGTCTCTGAACTCCCTCCAGTTTCCTTTAAAGAATCTGGTAATGAGGTGACCTAAACGGAATACAGTTTTCCAGGACGCTCTTTTCTCTCAATGATTTTTTCCCTTAAAATATTAATTTTACTATAATATCAACTTCATGCCTTTTAAGCTTTTTGGTGAAATTCTTCTGACTTCACTTGAGTTACATTAGAGTCCAAGCCCGTGTGTCCGCTGTTTAGTCTCCCTGGTTGATCATAAATAAATGTAGCTTCAAAAAAAGAAAAACAAAACCAGCACCCCCACTGCCCTCCCCGCCCCCGGCAATGAACTGTAGAGTGCACACTGCTCCCCCACCTGGATAGATGATGCTTTACAATTTGGTCTGGAATAAATTTTACTCAGCTTTTGGTCTCACAGTTCATCTAACAAAAAGCAAATAATTCATTAGATATGTACCGACACAGGTAAGGTATGCATGATGTGACTGGGTATGACACAATGACCCAGCCATAGATGCCACCCTTTAGGAGGCTAAATGAACCTAGAGGGAAAGCACAACGTTCTATGAGTTTGAAGGGCAGGGTTAGCAGGCAGAATTTTAAAATGGCTCTCATAACCTTCATTCCCAGTTGTTTCTCCCCCAATCACTTTATGTTTATGGAAAAGGGAGATTATTTGGCACTTTAAAAGCAGAGAGTTTCTTTTTTTTAATTTATTTTTATTTATTTATTCATTTTAGAGGAGAGAGAAATAGAGAGAAAGAGAGAGAGAAGGAGGGAGGAGCAGGAAGCTTCAACTCCCATACGTGCCTTGACCAGGCAAACCCAGGGTTTTGAACCGGTGACCTCAGCATTCCAGTTCGACGCTTTATCCACTGCACCACCACAGGTAAGGCAAGTAAGTTTTTTTTTTTACGTTTTACAACTATTTTATTGACCAAGACTCACATGAGAGGTGAGATAAGGTGGTTGATGACAGCGGAGCAGAGGGGATAGATACATCCTGCCTTTTTGTCACTGTTAAAGGTAAGGTGACCAGATTTTAAAATTGATAAAGCGGGACACCATTGATGGGGGGTGGGAGGGTTCTTTTTTTTTTTTTTAATATATATTTTATTATTATTAATTCTAATGGGGTGACACCAATAAATCAGGGTACATATGTACAATGAAAACATCTCCAGGTTATCTTATCATTCAATTGTGTTGCATACCCATCACCAAAGTCAAATTGTCCTCTGTCACCTTCAATCTGGTTTTCCCTGTGTCCCTCCCCTCCTCCCTAACCCACTCTTCCCTCCCTCCCCCATCCCATAACCACCACTCTCTTGTCCATGTCTCATACCCTCACTTTCATGTCCCACCTATGTATGTAATCGTGCTGTTCTCAGTTTTTCTATTTTTCTGATTTACTTATTTCACTCCGTATAAAGTTATCAAGGTACATCCATTTTGTTATAAATGATCCGATGTCATCGTTTCTTATGGCTGAGTAGTATTCCATAGTATATATGTACCATAGCTTTTTAATCCACTCGTCTTCTGACGGACACTTGGGCTGGTTCCAGATCTTCGCTATTGTGAACAATGCTGCCAGGAACATGGGGGCGCATTTCTTCTTTTCGAACAGTGCTATGGTGTTCTTAGGGTATATTCCTAAAAGTGGGATAGCTGGGTCAAAAGGCAGTTCGATTTTTAATTTTCTGAGGAATCTCCAAACTGTTTTCCACAGTGGCTGCACCAGTCTGCATTCCCACCAGCAGTGAAGAAGGGTTCCCTTTTCTCCACATCCTCGCCAGCACTTATTCTGTGTTGTTTTGCTGATAAGTGCCATTCTGACTGGTGTGAGGTGATATCTCATTGTGGTTTTAATTTGCATTTCTCTAATGATTAGTGATGTTGAGCATTTTTTCATATGGCTATTGGCCATCTGTATGTCCTCTTTGGAGAAATTTCTATTCATTTCTTTTGCCCATTTTTTGATTGGGTTGTTTGTCTTCCTGGTGTTGCGTTTTATAAGTTCTTTATAAATTTTAGTTATTAACCCCTTATCAGATGTGCTGTTGAATATGTTCTCCCAATGTGTGGTTTGTCTTTTTATTCTGTTCCTACTGTCTTTAGCTGTGCAAAAACTTTTTAGTTTGATATAGTCCCATTTGTTTATCTTGCCTTTTATTTCAGTTGCCTGTGGAGATAAATCGGCAAATATACCGCTGCTACAGATGTCGGAGAGCTTGCTGCCTATGTTTTCTTCTAAGAAAAGCAGAGAGTTTTCTCTGGCTAGCAGCAGAAGAGAAATTTCAGAGAGATCTGAATGGCAAGAAGGGCTTTATGGGACATTATTGGTCTGAAGATGGAAGGGCCATGTGAGAAGGAATGCAGGAAACCCCTAGTCCAGTGGTTCTTAACCTGGGTTCTATTGAACCCTAGGGGTTCGATGAGTCGGTCTCAGGGGTTCAGAGAAGCCTCTGCCATGGAGGCCAGAATAAAGTAATACCGTAACTTGTTGTGAGTTCATGCGCTTTGTTGGTTTTGTTCTTTGAGCAAGGTGATGTTCATGCATGGCTCATTTTGTGCACCAGTGAAAAAACATATACCTATGTCTTGAATTTGGAAAAAATAATCATATTTTATTTATCACTAAAGAAGGGTTCGGTGAATGCGCATATGAAACTGGTGGGTTTGGTACCTCAAAAAAGGTTAAGAACCACTCCTCTAGGAGCAGAGAGTGGCCCTAAGCTGCAGGCCAGCAAGTAAATTGGAACCTAAAACCTTCAGCTGCAATGAGCTGGATTCTGCCAACAATTTAACATGAGCTTGGAAGTGAATTATTCCCAAGAGCCTCCAGATGAGAGCCGATCCTGACCAATGCTTTGATTTTGGCCTGTGTGATCTGGAAGCAGAAAAACAAGAGAAAGCCACCTAGACTTCAGACTTACAAAATTTGGGACAAAAATAGATGCTGTTTAAGCTGCTAAATTTATAGTACTTTGTTATGAAGCAACAGAAAACTAATATAGATAGAAAGGTTACTTCTGTCTTATACCTGAAGATATCTGGAGTGAATTCATGGGGGAAATGTGATCTGAGCAGTTCCTTGATGGACAGAAAAGATTTTGTATATCTACTACATGTCAGGTACAGTGGGGATGACATTACACAAGGGCTCAGAGGTTTTTAGTTAGCAAATAAATATTTTGAGCATCAGACACATGCTGGGACATACTTCTCCAATGGCCAATAAAGTACTCTGGGGGAAGGGATTAGGGTCACTGAACTATCATCCCTAACTTTATCTATTTTTAGGAGTCTGAGTTTTTGTTCTCCAGATATTACAGCTCTCTAAAATATTCTGGAAGATCTTGTCAGGCTAAGAGCCAAATTTGGATGTTCAAGTTTATAAAAGACAGACTTAAAAACTAAAAAAACCCACATGAATAACTAGTTCAGAATAGGACAAAATCTTTGGTGGTTAAAGCAAAGTACGCAATGTTGAATGACAACACATTTGAGCTAGCAATATAAACTAGCTATGATAACATCACTAAGTCGAACTTTCCACTTTCGGTCTTCCACAGGTACAGAGAAGACAAGCAGCTGCAATCAGCTATATGCAGCCAGTAGATACTGTATACTCTCTATGTGGCAGGCCATGGACTACAGATACAAAATGAAGAAGAGGCAGGCAATTCCTGCATTTAAAGGAAAAATATAATAATATAAGAATAAGGATATTTATAATCATATTAGAGAATAATGAGTATTATATTAGAGGAAATTATCAGAACACTGAGGGAGGACACCTAACCGGGTCTAGGGGAGACAGGGACATTTGGAAAGGAAGTGCTAACCTATCTAAGTCATACCTACAGTAAAAGATTGATTTTACTAGGTGAAAGGGTAGGAACAGTTTTCCAAACAGAACTGCTTGTGTAAAAGGGATGAGACTAGAGTAATGCAGGCTGACCATAGGAGTTAAGCAGCCTAGATAAGAAAACCTTAAGCCAAGTCCCAAATTTTGAATGTCTCAAAGAAGTACCAGAATGTCAGATGACAGTGACTAAGTGTGACGGAGGGTTTAACAGTTAAACGGCCTCAAAAGGACAATGGTTTTATACAAGGAGGGGAAAATAATGGTCTGGAGAAATGGACAAACTAGCCATCCTTCCCTCCACCTTCATCACTTTCTTTCTCGGTGGAGAATCAGAAAACAAGTCTTTAACGGAAAAGATTACAGGTTTCAGTTAAGATAAGAAGATGGACAGAGTTCTGTGGCTATTAGGGGCTTGCAAGGGCCTGGAAAGCCTTATGTTAAGCTGTCTGGAGGCTCTGGCTTAGGTGAGGATGCCCTTGAGGTTCCTGGAGCTGCACCAAAGGCTTCATTTAGATCAGTGGTAGTCAACCTGGTCCCTACCGCCCACTAGTGGGCATTCCAGCTTTCATGGTGAGCAGTAGCAAAGTAACCAAACGGCACCGCGATTACATACTAATCAACTAACTGTTGACCAGTCAAGATCAGGACAGCAGTCAGACTCTGTTACAGGGCATTTGTATTGGGACCACACCTGACCTCTTTCACAACCACCTGGCCCGCATCCACGAGTGGCCAGGTACCTGACCCCGGGTCCACACCCACCGCCT
The DNA here is from genome assembly GCA_037038555.1 of Rhynchonycteris naso. NCBI lineage: Eukaryota > Metazoa > Chordata > Mammalia > Chiroptera > Emballonuridae > Rhynchonycteris > Rhynchonycteris naso. Next base: position 316,774,239 of record CM072995.1, read on the forward strand.
GATCCAGCGGGCAGTTTATGACTGTATTGTCACCCCAAAACTAGCAGTTCATCGTTTTATTACCCCATAGACAAAGAACTCCATGGTTCGACGCTTCTTTCTATGACAGAAACTGCCGGACAACAGAGACACCAATTAACTCATATTTTTGTCTCGATTCCCGGATTTTAGGGTAATAGGGTGACGACATTCTAGAAACCCGCCCTTGGACTGCCAAAACAGCCAATGTCTTGTACTTTGCCCCAATTGCAAAGAAGTGATGCCACTGGTCAACACCTGCTACATAAAATTTTATAAAATGCACAACCAAGGATACTCACTAATGTTGTCTTGTCTTGACAAACTCCCACTCAACCACGACACTTATAACGTCACGACCACACAATAGACTTCAAGCGCATAAGTTTTGTTCACGTTATGTAAGTGAAGCTAAATCGTTATGTAATCGAAACTAAAGTCAGTCCGTAGTTAGATTTCCGAGAGCAAGCCCGTGCTTACAGCTTCAAACAAAATATTGTGAAATATCGTGAGCTCATGTCTCAAAAAAAATAATAATAATAATACGCACGTAGCTATTTGCCAGAGTATCTGAAGATGGGTTTCATAGAATCTGTTGCAAAGAAACAACATCCAATGTGTTTATTGTGCCATAAAACATTATCCAATGAGGCAACGAAGCCAAGTCAATTGTGAGGACATCTTTCTACAAAGCATCCAAATGACAAGCACAAGCCCACTGAATATTTTCAGGAAATATATAAAAAATTTCAAAATTGTTCAACTATCGTTGCATCATTTAAAAAACAACATACAACAAATGAAGATGGATAATTGCCACTTATTGCATTTCACAAATAATTATAAAAGGTGGTAAAAGCTATAATATTGGAGAACCTGTAATAATACCCTCTATAAAAGAATTTATCTCAACAGTAATGCATTAGGATATACCTCAAATTTTAAAAACGTTGCCCCGAAGCAATTGCACAGTACAGTGACGAATTGATGAAGTGGCAGTTAATGTTGAAAACAAACTTATAAGTATTCTCCAAAACTCTTCATTTTCCATGCAATTGGACAAATCTACCATTGCAGATAATGATGCTTTATTGATGGCATATGTACGCTATTTTGATGAAAACAATATATTACGAGAAGAAATGCTATTCACAATAAATCTCATCACAGATACAAAAGGATTATCTATATTTAATACTGTGAGAACATACTTTACAAAAATGTAATATTCCTTTGAATAATATTGTTGCATGAGCTACTGCACCATCAATAGTAGGTCACTATCATGGATTTGTTGCTTATTTGAAGCAGGAAGTGCCAAATGTTTTATGTATTCACTGTATGGTGCACAGACAACATCTTGTAGGAAAACATCTAAGTACAGGTCTCCATTTATCATTAACTATAATAATTTGTGCTGTAAACAAGATCAAATTCAATGCAAAGAATGATAGAATGTTTGGGCAGCTTTGCCAGGGCAATAATGAAGATTTTATTAAGTTACTTTTGCACACAGAAGTTCGGTGGCTGTCAAGGGTACATCTTTGGCTAGATTTGTAGCATTATATGATGGTGTCATACAAGTTTTTGAAAGTAATAATGAGACCAATCTGTGTCAACAGTTAAAAACAGTAAAGAATGATGCCTTTTACTTGGCAGATATTTTCAAGAGATTTAACGATGTCAATTTGCAGCTTCAAGGAGCTAACAAAACTCTTATAGGTTGCCGAACTATTGTGCTGTTATTTATTGACAAACTTGAACTACTTCGTCATAATCTATTGAAGAGAGAATATCATCAGTTTCCTCAATTATCATCTATAAAAGATGATGTAATTCCAGAGAATATTGACAGATTCAGTAGCCACCTCAACAAACTTAAACTGGACATGGAAAAATGATTTGAAGATATTTTGAAATTGAAGGTATACGACTGGATGGAAAATCCTTTTACCGCAAATATTGAAGAGGCTGATACAACTTGCCAAGAACTGTTAGAAATTAGATATAATGAAGAAAAGTAAACATAAATTCGACAGTGGTGGATATGAAACCTATGACAAAATAAAAAAATGCCGGTCTTATATCCAAATATGTGGAAAATGGTATTCAGTTTATTGATACCTTTCCCTACCTCATATCTTGTGGAATCAGGATTTAGTGCTGCTAATCATATTATGACGAAAGAAAGAAACCGCCTGAATATTTCTGAAAGGGGAGACCTTCGTTTGTTCCTCACAAAAATTGAACCAGATATTCAATATTTAGTTTCCCAGCATCAGCCTCAGGGATCGCACTAATAATTCAATTAACTAATGTAATTTCTATGTATGCAAAGTATAAATAAAAAGATTTAACTATACTAAGTTGTTTAATAAAGATTTATTCTGCCAAACTTAGTGAAAATCTGACATAAAGTACTTGGTAAGTAATTATTATTATATGCTTTAACTTGATGTAACTCTGCTTTATAAATTTTATAAAGTAAAGTTACTTCCCTACTTTATAAATCACCATTACTGTGGAACTGGTGGGTGGTTAGAAAATTTTACTACTAACAGAGATACAAAAGTGGGCAGTAGGTATAAAAAGGTTGACTACCCCTGATTTAGATGAAGACTGCCTTACTGTACTGAATTCAGGAGGACTGTGGAGAAGGCCCTGCTGAAGGCATCATCAGGAGCTTGTTCTGGAGGAAGCTCCCAGAGGTCTCTGAAGTGGTCTCTGAAGTCCCTTCACTCAAGGAAGGGACTGCCTCAGGGTATTTGAAACAATCATTAAGGTCCTAATTTGTGAAACAGGATGTTCTGCACAAAGCCCAATAAAGGTTTATACTCAGAGGACAGCAAGAACCCTGGTTAGGTACAAAATCGTAAGGAATAAAGCATAACTTTGGAAGGCACTTGGTTTCACCTGTTCACAGAACAGACCCATTTTCTACAGCATCCTTGACAATCATATAGCTTTAGTATGTACACCTCTAATGATGAGATACTTCATTCATCTCCAGGCTTTCCATTCCGTTGTTGCGTAGTTCTATTTGTTAAAAAATATTATTTCTCATGTGAGCTAAAATTTTCCTCTTTCTGATTTCTACTTGTATGAAATTAATCTATCAGCAAGGTTTGATATTTTTATTCCTTCTTCCCCCCTGACAGCCTTTCAAAACCAAAGAGAGTTATATCCTTTCCTTGGATCTAGTCCTTACTTACATTTTTAACCTGGCTAGAATAACTATATGTTTAACATACATTTCTTTTTCAGTTTTGTCAATAACTCCCATTATAATTTTGATCTCTATCAGATCAAATTGTTCAAAAGTCACACTAAATAAGCTTCACTGGAGAAGGGATCCTTGACTCCCCAGGGCACTTTGTTTTGTCTGTGTCTCACTGAGTGCTGCGATATCAGAGTACACCACCTTTTCTTTCTTTTTGGCACTAAGGTGCCCTATGTCCAAACCTCCCCGCCTCACTAATGTTACACTGGATCCCGTTCATGTACTCTACAATGCAAACACCTAGAAACACTTGCCATCCTTTAAAGAAGCCTCGCACTTCAACTCTTTGACACAGCTATGCCGCTGTCATGCCTCTTCTCCATTCTGGAAGAGCTATCCTAGTCTTTCCATGTCTGGCTTTCTCTATTAAAATATTACCTTTTCTCAGGCTTTAGCCAAATGTTATACATTGAAAAGCTTTCCCTGACTGAACCAGTAAGAAGAATAGATATCACTTAACAATCAGCTTTTATGTGCCATGTTCTTTAATACTATATCTTATTATAAGTTCATAAACTCTCAAAGCATTATTATTTCTGCTTCACAGATGAAGATACAGGTTCAGAGGGTTAAGTAATTTCTAAAGGTTACACAGCTAATAAAACACAACTCTGGTCTCTCAGATTTAAAGTGCACAAACATCAGGCCCTGGCCAGTTGCTCAGCTGGTTAAGAGCATCGTCCTGAAAGAACAAGGCCCCCAAACAGCAAGGTTTTGGGTTCGATCTGGTCAGGGCACACATGGGAGGTGGCCAAGGAATGCATGACTGAGTGGAACAACAAATGCTTCTCTTCCCTTTCACCTTTCTCTGTCTCTTCAAAAAATCAGTAAAAATTAAGCCCTGGCCAGATAGCTTGGTTGGAAGGAGTGCCATCCCAGAGTTATAGGTTGCCAGTTCAATTTCCCTATCAGAGCACATACAGGAGCAGCTCAATGCTCCTGTCTCTCTCTCCTTACCTCTATCAAAAAAAAAAAAAAAAAAAAGTCCATGAACATCAAATGATGCTGCTCCTGTGACACTGTTCACCTTCTTTAAGGCAGGTGCATTATGGATAAACATGCCAGCGAAACAACCAACCTTCCTTCACAAACAATCTAAATGCATATCTCAGAAGGTAATGCATTCCTCATCAACTAGTTTTATGAAGAAATACAATGAGTATCTCTTAGGAATACTATAGAAAGTATTAGAAGTCAGAGAAGATGTCTCTGATTTTTAAATTCTGGGACTGTGGAATTCAGAAAAGCCTGACTGTGGCTTTGGGACAATCACTAGTTATATATGGACCTCATTCTTCTACTGTTGGAAATGTAATCAAATCAGGCTGAATTTGGTTAAAACAGAATATTTTAGAGTTCACTTTTTAAAAATGTATTTTAAAACCTTCTTACATTTAGCCTGACATGTGGTGGCGCAGTGGATTAAGCGTCGACCTGGGAACACTGAGGTCGCCAGTTCAAAACCCTGCACTGGTCTGGTCAAGGCACATATGGGAGTTGATGCTTCCAGCTCTTCCCCCCTTTCTCTCTTTGTCTCTCTCTCTCTCTCTCTCTCATTCTGTGTCTCCTCTCTAAAATGAATAAAAAAAACCCCAAAAAAACCTTTTTACATTTAAAAAGTTATTTTGGGGACTTGTGGGTTTGAATGGCAGACTGAACGTGTACCTTTACCTTTGCAGCCTCCTGAAACTCCAATAACGTGTCAGTAATGGAATTTTCTATTTTTGTGTTTCCATGGTTTCTAATGAGAAGATGATAATGTTTTAAATTGTTGTTCCAGAACCTATATGTACTATTTATGTATAAACAAACAAAAGAAGGTAGAAAATAAGAGATGCTATAACAGCAACAAAATTGGGGAAGCTGAAAACCAAATGGACAAGCGGTCACTAACTCTGCAGACTTAAAAAAATTAAGCTCTAACCCAGAGGAGCGGAGTTGTGAGGCAATTCAAATTACACTTCAACAATCTCATTAAGACTTGGTAACTGGTGGCTCCATATACTTCCTGGAGTGGCAATAAAGTTGGGTGAAGAATTGGAAGACGAGTTGAAAATCTCTAAGACAATTCTATCTCCAGATCCCCTCCCAACTACACAGAGCCAGGGAATTCTCCCTCTCACACCCTGGCAAATAAACTAGAATTGTATTCTTTGGAGAGGTAAACATCAGCACAATTCCAAGTAAAGGCAATGTACTGAAAATAACTGATTAAGTTAACGTGTGCATATTAAATGCTAAGACTTCCAGTCCTCTTCCTCCTACTCTGCTTCCAGAATACAGGCAGACACCTTAAATATCCTGACAAGCCCAAGAGGAGACACCTAAGTAGCATGACATTAGGTGTTCCCCAATGAAAAGAGTTCAGCCAAAGTACCCTACAATGAATCCCACAGTTGACAGCCTCTGTCCAAACACTAAGAGCTTCTACTGCTTTCTAGTCGTCTCTTAAAAATAAATATGCAACCAAGTATCCCCAAACTTCTAAAGAAAGCCTTTTATGCAAATGATATCTCAAGACCAAACAGAAAACAATAAAAGTTTTAGAAATCACTAATATGCTGATAATTAAAAGATACTACACACAAAACAACAGATGTTATTCAGAGAAAAAGAGTTCTTAGAAATTTACAATATGAAAGCAGAATATAAAAAATGAAAAAGAAAAGGGCAAGAAGAGAAGTTAGGGGAATCCCTCAGGAGGCAGAATAGAAAGACAAAGATAGAAAACAGGAGAGGAGAGGTAAGAACCCTAGGGGATACGTGTGGGAAATCAAACAGCTACATAACAGGAGTCCAGAAAAAGAGGTAAGAGAAAATACAGGAGAGAAATTCTAAATGAAATAATTCAGAAAGAATTACCAGAACTTAATTATCTTAATTTTCCAATGAAAAGGATCCACTGAGCACCTAGCACGATGGATAAAATAAACCCACACCCATGCCCATCAGTCTGAAATTTCAAAAACACTAGTGACAAGAGGAGTTCCTACAAATTTCCAAAAAGAACACAGGACAAAGCAAACAAAATAAGTAAATAAACATATAATATACAAAAAAGGGGGCATCAAACGTTTTTAGGTTTCTCAAAAGTCACATTGGTGTCTAAAATATAATTGAGCAAAGACTTCAAAATACTTAAGGAAAATTATTTCCAGCCTAAAATTCTATATCCAGCCAAAGAAAAATGTAAATGTTTTCAGATTTACAAAGTCACTGAAATTTACGTCCACACACACCCTCTCAGGAAGCTGTAAGAACAAGTGCTCCAAAAAGAGAGGAAACTGAGAAAGAGGAAGACCTGGGACCCATCCAGGAAACTGATTTCAATGTATGAGAGTGATGAGAATCCCTGGGATTATGATAAAAGCACAGAGAGCAATGAGACAGATTGAGCAGGTCAGACGGCTCCAGAGAGATTTCTTCTAAAGATGAAACTGACAATACCTAACATGTAATTGATTGCATATCTGACATATGTGAATATCTTGAGAGATTTACACAACTGGTAGAGTCTGGGTAGAATTAGTTACAAAAACCTGAAAACTAACCAAATTTAAAAAATAAGAAATCATAAACTCCAAAGAAAATAGAAAACATTAGGTAGGAAAAAAGTAATCACAGTATACTACATAAAATATCTATAAGTAGGATTTCATAGATAGAGTAATTTAAATGCTAACCTATATTGTTAGGTTATATACAGGTTACCAATAACCCATATGGGTAGAGTGGGGAAAGAGAAATGGAATACGAATGTAGTAAAGAGGTAGTGAAAGGAAGCTAATTTTCATCTACTAAAGAAATCAGTGGTAATCCTGAAATCAAACCCAACTGATAGCAACATTATCAGGTTATTTAATAACCTAGAGGCAAATGCTAAGAGGATCTGTTTAAATTGTTGAAAGTTGCCTTTGGAGAACAAGAAGAACATTATTTTTCACAATAAGTCTTAAGGAATTATCTGACTCTTTAATAATATATATAATTTTTAAAAAATTAAAAACAAAAAAGGTGTTAGTAGGCTGGAGCTCTAGGTTTAAGTTATCTAAAGGCACAACCCCTTCCCTCCATTTTCAGATCTTCAAATGGCATCATGTCGTGCATCTTTGTTGAACTGGTAACAATCCGTCCTATATTGCCATTATAAATACACTTTTAATTACACATACGGGCAGTAATTTACTACTGTGTCTGAAATAATTAAATAAAATGATCAGGCCTGACCTGCGATGGCGCAGTGGGTAAAGCGTCGACCTGGAACGCTAAGGGCACCGGTTCAAAACCCTGGGCTTGTCTGGTCAAGGCACATATGGGAGTTGATGCATTCTGCTCCTCCCACTTTCTCTCTCTCTGTCTCTTTTCCTGTCTCTCTCTCTCTCTGTCTCCTCTTTCTAAAATGAATATATAAAAAGATCTAAAACAAAATAAAAAAAATAGTTGATAAAAAAATTAAAAAATAAAATAAAATTATCAATGAAAGACAAACTTAGAAAATGCCGGTAACACTTTGAAAACATTTGTCAGTTCTCTGGTGTTTAGAAGAAAAAAAAGGCACATAAGATTTTATAGCAACTCATTACTAAAGGCACATGTTTTGGGAAAATGCTCACTTACTGTGTACAATCTCAGCCACCTCTCAAAGCCCTGCATTATCTTCCTAGACACACACACAGAGTCAAGCACATTTATAATTGAAGACAGTAATTTCATCTGATACAAATGTATACTCCCCCTCTCCTTTCAAATGACAGGCTAATCCTTTCAGTGTTGAATTCTTGTCCTTAGTCCAGGAAGGAAGGTTACTGATTCATTCTAGCTTCCATGCACAAACCTTTTCTGAGTTCATTTTATGTGTTAGGCACTGCATTAGGATGCAGAGATGAGTAAGCTTCCATCTCTGGCCGTTAAAGTGCTTATTTGTCTAATAGAAGAGACACAACAAATAATAACAGAAGTATACAAATATTGATATATTTGATTGACTGTCTTTTAAAATGTTCAGCAGGGAAAACAGAAGATGAATGATAATTCTGTTCAGGAGGGTAAAGAAAGACTTCACAGAAGAGAAGATGGCCTAGCTGGATAGCAGAGCAGGAATAGGAGTTTAGCACATGGACGATAGGAGGAGATTTCAGGCAAAGGGAGTATAAAAGCAAAAGCAGGTGGGCCTCACCTCAGTGAAGTAGTTCAGCTTTCCTGGCATAAAGGGCCAGTGGCAGGGGTTTTGGGGTTAATGGCAGCAGAAGGTGAGGCTGAAAAGGGAGGAAGAAGATAGATCACATGAAGCTTTTGCCCTGCTAGTTTTTCTTTTTCTTGAGGGGGACAGGTTGTGGGAAGGTAGCCAATGGAAAACTATTAAAACGATCTTAAGCAGGGTTTGACATGAACAGATCTGCAAATTCCCCCCAACCTCATCCCCCCATCCCGGTTGTTTTTACTTATTATAAGAGTACTTACTTGAATGCCAAGTATTTGAGCAAGGACTCTACCTTGGAGGCAATAAAGAATTTCTTGACAAAAACCAGCCAATGGGAACCCACAAGAATATTACAATGGTGTGACCAATGCTACTACTGGCCTCTAAACTTTTACAAATGCCAAGTAATATCAGGGTTTAGAGGACAGTCCTGGGCTGAACCAGTCTCATTGTAGTGACCATGGGTAAATTACTAAACTGCTCTACTCATTTCTAAAATGGGAATAGAAAATAATTTATTCTACCTTAAGGAATGTTATATAGATCAAATAAAAAAGTGCACCTAAAAATCTCTTGGTAAAGTATCTTGATCCTTCACTTACAAGCTATATATATGACTTTGGGCAAGCTGTTCATGTTTTCTGAACTTCTCAATTCCTCATTTGTAAAGTAGGGATAATTCCATCTATTGTAGGGCGCTATGTCAGAGGCCCAATATTTGTGATATATCTTAGTTGTTGACATTGGCTTAGGCAATATCAATTGGTCAGTTATGCAGTCAATAAACATTCACAGAGTACAGGAAGTGTGCAGAGTACTGATCTGTGAGAACTCACAGAAAAAATAAGCAAAACTAGATCAAAATTTAAGACTAATACCCTACTACTCATGATCAGGTCAACATAAGAAAATAGCAGCCAGTATCTATAAGCTTAAACATTTCTCCAGAACCTCACACAGGAATTAACCAAGAATATGCTTAACTTTCTCACTGGCATTCCTATGTACCCACACCCATACACAAGCATGTGTATATGTGTTGTGTGTGTGTGTGCAGAAACATTAGGACTCACTAAGGAAAAATAAATCTCTCACACTTGAAAATTAAGGAACTGCATAGGCAGCAAATCTCTGGGTGAGGGTGATATAAGCCAATAATTTATGTTAGGGTTTCACAAAATGTTAGACACTAGGAAAGGAACCAAAATAAGTCAAATTACATCAATAAAAAGGTATGACTAGCTGTGCTGCTTGGACTGGGATGCTATTTCTTGCTATAAACACAAATGGCTAGAATTTGGATGGCTAACTAAACAGTGCAATAATAAAAACAAAGCATATTATAATAGCTGCTGCTAGATCCACAACCTTGGGGATCAATGAAATAATGCCTTCTGCCATATATACACAATCTCGTGGGTTTTGTTTTTTGGGGAAAAATAAGTTCAGGTCATTTCTAAAATAGCAATTTGTCCGCCTAGCTTTTGCTAAGTCTGTTATGGTTACGATAAAATATAATCTTTCATATTAAATCACTTATGACCTTGGTAAAGTATTACTTTATATTAACTGACTCTTGGGATGCTTTAATTTTATAAAATATGCACTTTAGTTTTTAAAAGTATGAAAGCAAAACTAGATATCCCTAGTCTACTACATCATGTTAACAAGCCATTCGGATCTGGGAATACATAGGAAAATAGACACCAAATCTCCATCTAATTAGTTTTAAATATGAAAGGTTACCTGCAATTAAAACGAATATATAACCTCTATTTTAAATCCTTAAAACTCACAAGACACAGGTCTGACTGGCTTCCTAGATTTGTGTCTCCCAAGCTAACATTATATTCCAGGGGAAAAGGTTACCAAACAAAGTAAAAAAACTGTGGGGAAATCCAACACCCATTTTCGGGCAGAAGTCAGCAGCTTTGCAGATGTGTGATGACAAGTATTTCTGGAATATGTGGTAAAAAAAACTAAATGAAGATTACAGTTCATGGATTAAGCTGGGGCATCCACAGCTCAAAAATATATCTTACATAGTTCCATTAAGCACAACTTCAAATTATAAATATTAACATATATACAATTTATATAACTAGGAGGTAAGTCATCTTTGTATTACTTATTTAAATCAGATTACTTTCCTCTTACATGGCCGCCTGCCTGCTTACTGAGGGAGTGGGACTTGGTGCATTCCAGCCTGAGAGGGACAGCGGATTGGGTGGGGCACCACACCTGGGATCAGGAAGGCTGTAAAAGAGTACCTTGGAGCTCCAGGCAGCAGCAGTCACGTGGTACCTGGCACGTAGCAGAGGCTCCATGAATAGATGCTGATTAATAAGCTGGGAAAACGACACACAGAAAAGGACTTGGAAATACGACAGTGACAACCCTGCCTGCTTTGCTAGTTGATCATAGGCACTGAAGTGACAAATGCTAAAGGTGCCACTAACTACCACCAATGTAAGTAATGTGAGTCCCTAAGCCCCGCCTGCAGCACTTTCTTCTGTAGCAGACAAGCAGAAAGACATTATGATGGAACCCCTATACAGTGAAAATCAATCTGATTTTCAAAAGGATGTTATATTTTGCTTTTTATATTCGACTACTCCAGTGCTCCTCTAAGTACCAGTATATAACAGATAAGGAGCTTGCGCCAGAATACAAATAAATGCACTCCTTCCTTCACTGAGAAATGTCTTGATATATATATATATATATCATATAAACTGCATCTGAGCTAAGCAGTGTGTTTATTCATATAGTTGGTTTACATTGGTATGAGTTCCATATCGTGCCAGAAATGCAACAAGCAGCTTTGTGGGCTGCATCCCGCCTGCTGGTCTGCAGACCACACTCTGAGCAGCCCGGGAATAGACAACCTCAGCACAATTTATCCCCTAATGATGTTTTTCTAAGGAAAATAAGTTAGAAAATAATCACATGCTAGTGGAAGCAGGGGGCCATAAAGAAAACTAACATTTATTAAGTATTATTATTGTTCTAAGGTTTTTACATTTATTATTATATTTTATCTTTATAATAACTCTGTATTGGCATTATGACCCTTCTGAATTAATGTTCAGAGAGGTGCTAAACTTACACTGCTTACAAAAATTAGGGGATCAGGGAATGTGTGCAGATACTCTAGTACTAGTATTCAGCCTTTTGTATAGTGCATCTTCAGCAATGAAATAAAAGTTGGTTTTGTATCTTATTTGCATAATTGAACAACTTTCTCTGACTTGTCATTTGCTTTTCTAATGTTCTTGTTTAATAAGAAATAATCAAATGCTTCTATTTTTAGTTGCTTTATATTTATTTTGAAATATCCCTTAATTTTTGTGAGCAATATATTTAAAGCCATGCCCTAATATAGATGCCCTGAAATGTGCCCCTCAGATGTCATGTAGCAGGGAATATAACTGGCTGAGGGTTCCAGAGCCAGCACCTCTGCGGCCTCACTGAACTTGTGCTGTCTTTCCTGCAGGTTGCTCTCAGCCAATGACCAATGACGGGCACAGCAGTACTGCAAGGGCAGGCCCATCTGGGTGAGACATAGGACTCTTCCAATGGGCAATTCTGGCTTAAGGGCTTCCCACCAACCTGGATGAACCTTTCTTAGACTTGAGCTGCACACTAAGATCCTTCCTACCCCGTCCTTCCCTCTCTCCTACGAGTGTGTTATATGCATTACAATCTGAAAGCTCTTCACAACTTCTGCTCCCTGCTCCAATGAATCTTTTGTACATCTAATCTCATTATGAAGTCCGCCTCTTACTGAATCCAAACTAATATAGCTAGTAAATGTGGGCAGTGATATTGAACCATATAATTATTTGGGGGGGGGGGAGAATGTTCATACAGAATTAACTGCAGTGAGTCTAAGACACTGCATTTTACTCACAGTAAAGGAAGTTTTATACAAGGATCAAATTAAAAAGGCTGCCACTGTCTAATTTTCTCTTACTGCACCTGGGATAATACACGAAGAGTGAGGACCAAAGGTGGAAAGTAGTGATGTTGCGGTGAGACGGGCAGAAGTGTATGTGCTAGCAGATCTGCAGAACTACCACTTCCTGGTACCGTTACTTCACATGGCAGTTTTGAAAACACAATACTAGCAAATAGCAAAAGCAAAATAAAAGGGTATCATGCTGCCATAGTGTTGTCACAGCCCCTGTAGGCAGTAATTTATGGATTCCACAAACAGAAAGTCACATTAGCAACTTTGCCAAATGTCTCAAATGGATATGATCATGAATGGAATTGAGAGATATGTGTTTACTGAATATGTATTCTGGCTAAGGCAATGTAGTGGGAAATTCATCAGAACAATTAGATTTTATACATAGATTTTATACATATGTGACCTATTTGTCTTGTGGGGCAACTTCTTTTATACTCCCTTACCCCCTGAGTCTAGTTTAGTCCATTCAATAAATACTTTTTGGCTAGTATATCCAAAAGATACACACACTCTGTATATATTCTGAGTTTCAGATTAAAATTAGAAAACTAAGATAACTTATAAAGTACAGGGAACTAGGATAATGTATTTTGTTTAGAAAAGGAGATTATATAAATGTAAGATATTAACTTTTAAAATAAATTATGTATATTTTAATGGTTATGTTTTAGGGGAAAAAGAGAATAAAAATGACAACATAATAATGAATGTACTTGCTTTTCACATCCTCTCCATCTCACCAAAATGAAAGATCTTAGACCACTGCTAAGAGCTTTGCATTCTCTTGGACTCTTAAATTCAGATATTAATAACTCATTTATAGAAATAAATAAAAAGCACTGATGGAAGAAGTAAAGTGCATTAGTGTTCGTGTTATCTCTCCCAAGTATGAATTTAATGGGTATCTTAATAAGGAGATATAAACTAATGTCACTGATTAGGAAATATATCTACTTACATCTGTTAGAAGCCTTTAACGGGGCTTGATGGTGATGTCTGAATGGAATTACTATAAAGCAAATGATGAATTAGGGTTGGGGCAAAGGGACACATAAATGTGCCTCAGAGATAAAACAATTATATTTTATATCACAAGCTAAAGGTCATCTCAAAAGCCAGTGCACTCAGCCCTCAAGCAGGGCTAACCAATTTGGCTAAGCCCACTGCTTGGAACTTGCTGAATCTAAGCTGTTTTGATACCTGGGCCACAGGCTTCCCTGGCTACAATAACCTAAAAGTAACATGCATATTTTAAGTCTCTCTTAATCTCCGAAATACCATGAAGTTATGCTTATCAGGTTTTAAGACAGGCACATTCTGCTAAGATGATTTCATTCTCAGGGTACCCCCATCATTATGAAAGTATATTAAAAGAAAGTGAAGGTTCACAAGCCTTTCAGAAGAATCCTAAGTGACATTACAAACTAAATCTAAAAACTATTTTGTTTTGGCTTGCCTATGCAAAATAATTTCCTTTTCATGGTTTGTTTAGTGGTCAAAGTTCAGCAAACTTTGGATAAAGTGACCAACACAATTAGTGTATCAAAAATACAGACGTTTCTCTCACTTCTTTTCTAATTAGGTTCAATTTCAACATTCAGTGCAAGGGCTTGATCTACAAGTGGTAAATGCCCAAATATATACAAGCTTACATACTACTAGGCACTGAGAAATCTTTTATTCTTTTAGGCTTATCTAGCCCAAACTCAGCTTATTCTTTTATTCGGAGCTTATTTTTATATTACATGTACTTAAAATGGTCCCAAAAGTTGTTTCCAAAAAATATTAAAAAAATGTTCCATACAGATTTGTGTCAGTGATTTATTTAAAATTCCTCCTCCATGAAGGAGTTAAGTACCCTACACCTCAATTTCCTCATTTGTAAGGTGAGAACAATAAAAACCTGAAAGGGTTATGGTGAAGATTAGGGATAAAGAGTGTTTGGCTTGCAGATCATCAATAAAAGCAGACCTTCATATCTGTGAAGTAAAGATAAATGAACTTCCAGTGCTCTAGTTCAAAATTCATTTTCTTCTGGAATATGACAATGAAATATCAAACCTTTAGTAATGACAAATATTTCTCAAAACTACAAGAATTCAATAAAATATTGTCACAAATACATTTTTATTGTTATCTTATAACTTTTAAGGTCATGGTAAAACATACATATAAGAAAATGTTTAAAATATAAATATGCATTGTTATTGTTATAGAGCAAACCCCTGTGTGTAACCCCTTCTTTAACAGAGGTGGTCACTGCCCTTGTTTTCTGTGTGGGTTTCATTCCTAAAATACAGTTTAATTTTGCCTATTTTTGAACTATACACAAACAGAATAACATTGTGGTGATCCTCTTTTGTTTTGCTGCTTTTATTCAACATTCTGTTTATGAAATTTGTTCTTATTATTGCATACAACTATGGTTACATGGTTGCACAGTATCCATTACATAATCATGGATTATATATCATGATTAATGATAAACACATTTCTGACAGATTTTAAGCTGTTTCCCGTCTTTGCTATTATGTTAAGGTGCTGTCTCAAACATTTTCATATGCATATCTTCAAGTTTACCGGATAATGCCAAACTGTTTTCTAAAGTGATTTTTACCAATTACACTTCTATCACTTCTACTGTCAGAGTAAGAAATTTATTGTTTTTTAAATCATGTCTATGCTCAAACAAGATGGGCAGGAATTATTGATTACTACTAGAAAGAAAAGTTATTTACTTTAACTTCCTTACTTAGAAGAAGGATCTAGGGCTTAGACAGATTAAGAGACTTGCATAATGTTACAGTGGCTAAGAGACACACTGAGTTAGAAACCAGAGGTGGAGGCAACTCTGAAGGTAGAACACAATCTAGGGCTTTTTTTTAACACATTAAACTTCCTGCAAGGCAATCTGGAAACAGTAAGATACAACTAGTATCTACAAATGTGAACACCAAGGGAAACAAAGCTAGAAATGTTAAGAGCAGTTTAGAAAAAGCCTACAAGAACAATAGGTTGCACAACAGAGATTTGTGAGCCCCATTATATAAATAAAAACACTGAGGCCCAGAGAGAAATTTCTTATACAATACCACACTGAAACAGGAACTGAATCCAAGTCCATTTATGCCTGTGCTCCTGACCACATTATCTGCCCCAAAACCTAATTAAGGGAAGGTGAGATTATGAGATTTTGATTTTGTTAATTTTATTAAAAACTAATGGATATTGCCTGACCTGTGGTGGTGCAATGGATAAAGCGGCCAGCCTGGAATGCTGAGGACACCGGTTCGAGGCCCTGGCTGCCCTGGTCAAGGCACATATGGGAGTTGATGCTTCCTGCTCCTCCCTCCTTCTCTCTCTCTCTCCTCTCTAAAATGAATAAATGGAATCTTAAAAAAAAAAAAAACTAATGGATATCAAAAGAGACCTGTAGACTATTAAGAAAAAATATATAGCCAGGCAACCTCATTAAAGCTGGAATCTTTACATCTGCTGGCATAGTGTATAATTTGATGGTAGAAGACAATTCATCAGATAAAGTAGGGGTCGGGAACATTTTTGGCCGAGAGAGCCATGAACGCCACATATTTTAAAATGTAATTTCGTGAGAGCCATACAACAACCCGTGTACGTTATGCATTATCTAATAAAAATTTGGTGTTGTCCCGGAGGACAGCTGTGATTGGTTCCAGCCACACACAACGATGAATATGAGTGATAGGAAATGAATGGATTGTAATACATAAGAATGTTTTATATTTTTAACGTTATTATTATTTTTATTAAATATTTGTCTGCGAGCCAGATGCAGCCATCAAAAGAGCCACATCTGGCTCATGAGCCATAGGTTCCCAAACCCTGAGATAAAGAAATCTGGTTTCCAGTACCAGGTTTACCATGAAGCATTTATGTCATTTTGAGACTATTAGGAAATCTAACTAGATCTCATATTTATCTGAATAAAATTATAATTATTTATATACATATATTTTATTATAAAAGCAATATGTACTCAACAGAAAATCAGAAATAAAAAGATAAGTAGAAAGATTACCCCAAATCCCACAAAACAAGCATATAATCACAATTTTGGCATTCATGTAGGTTGCATTTCTCTCCCTAATAAACAATAAATGTTTGATTGGTGTCTTTAACATTTTTATTTTAGTAACTGTAATCATGCTTTGTATTCAACTCCAAATCCTCTTTTTTCCACTAATAAGAGATACACTTCTATGCTATTACCTAATCTTCATAAAAATTTTAATGGCTATGGATGTTCCTCAGTTTATTTAACCTACTCCTACATGATAGCTAAAGACCTTTTAACTGTTTTCAGGAAGTTAGAATCACATCCTTCTGATAGAGTTCCTAAGAAGAATTACTAAATCAAAGGTGAAAATTCTTATGAAATCTACTTCAGAAGAAAGAGTAAGGATCAATTTATGAGCTTTTGTGTGAAAGCACTTTAAAAACTATAGAGCACTACAGAAATGTACGGTGTTATCATTATCCCATATTGTCCATATTGTACTGGACTCATAGTGATGTCATTTACCTGGTATGATACTCCATAAATCTGTTTATTTTCTTTTATTTATTTTTTGGACAGAGACAGAGAGAGAGTCAGAGAGAGGGATAGATAGGGACAGACAGACAGGAACGGAGAGAGATGAGAAGCATCAATCATCAGTTTTTCATTGTGACACCTTAGTTCATTGATTGCTTTCTTATATATGCCTTGACTGCGGGCCTTCAGCAGACCCAGTAACCCCTTGCTGGAGCCAGTGACGTTGGGTATAAACTGGTGAGCTTTTGCTCAAACCAGATGAGCTGGCGCTCAAGCTGGCGACCTCGGGGTCTCGAACCTGGGTCTTCTGCATCCCAGTCCGACGCTCTATCCACTGTGCCACCGCCTGGTCAGACTGTTTATTTTCTATAAACAAAATTACCAACATAGAGCCTAATATTGGCAAATAGTATCTTAGAGAATCTTTCTTTTTCTTTTAATTAATTAATTAGTTAATTAATTAATTTTTTACAGGGATAGAGAGAAAGAGTCAGAGAGAGGGACAGATAGGAACAGACAGACAGGAATAGAGAGAGGTGAGAAGTATCAATCATTAGTTTTTCGTTGCGGTCGCAACACTTTAGTTGTTCATTGATTGCTTTCTCACATGTGTCTTGACCGCGGGCCTTCAGCAGACCGAGCCACCCCTTGCTGGAGCCAGTGACCTTGGTTACAAGCTGGTGAGCTTTTGCTCAAGCCAGATGGGCCCGTGCTGAAGCCGGTGAGCTCGGGGTCTCGAACCTGGGTCTACTGCACCCCAGTCCGACGCTCTATCCACTGCGCCACCGCCTGGTCAGACTAGAGAATCTTTCTAATGATGTTGTGGTACATACAAAAATTGAAGGTGATGATTTTTTTAAAAAATCAGTGAACACACTGAAATGAGTGGTAGTGTTAAAAAGCACAGATTTAAAGAATATTAGAACTGATATGGACCTCAGAGTACATAAAACTCAACCAATTTATTCTTCAGATGTAAAGACTAGGCTCGGGAGAAAGAAATCACTTGCCCACAGTATCAGCAAGTTAAAAGAGATGGAACACCAAAATTTTTCATTGTTGGTATTTCACTGCTCCAAAATTAACATATTTGGAGCCCATTACTGACAAAACATCATTCCTTCCAATTTTATTTATCCAAGTTATTTAAATGTAAAATGTTCACCTGAGTTTATAATATATACATCTTTTAAACTGACAACTTATACAAGTATATACAAAGCTATCACTATAAATATGGGCCTATCCATAGATAACTGTGGGTCTATTAAAGAGAATAACCGTCTTTTCTCTCTTTTTTCAAAGGATAAATTAGCAAAATATAATATTTAAAGTTGCAAAAACCTAGAACTTCAAATTAGTTGTGCTATTCTCTCCTAAAAGCTAGAGATCCTGAGTTTGGAATCAGAATACCTAGGTTCAGGATTTGGCTCTAACACCTAAAAGATCTGTGTGACCCTGAGGTTGCGCAATGCACTTCACTTCTTCAAAGCACAGTTTCCCAATTAGCAAAAGAGGAAAACAGTAATTCTATACCACACAGGGTTAGGGGAGATTATAAGGAAAAGTGTCCTGTGACCTGTACAATGCTAGGTTATAAAAATCATTATTATGTGTGTAACTACTATAGTATGTAACAGAAAGGAGATAAAAGTTTAATACTCAAAGAACAATCCACCAAGCTCAATTCAGGTAAGTCAAAGCCTGACTGTTCCTGTTTTCATAAGGATGATAGAATAAGAGGAGATCTGTATTTTTTTTGTATTAATGCCTTGAATATATAGCACCACATTTTTATACAGTCCTAAAACGGCTTCACTTTATTTTGTGCTGAGTTAAAAATATCAGTTTACTAATAGCAAAACAAAGAATACTGCTAAATTTGGGGTGGGGGGTGTAGGAATGCAATATTCCACCTGATTAAGAATGTAATAAGCCAGAAAAGGGTAACATGTCATAGCCTATAAATGCAGATGAAGTGTCAGTGAGAGGAGAATTTTATTGCCCAGGAATACAAGTCATGTCATCAGGAGGCCTAGGGGAGAGCCCCTGACTGATCCCAGTGTGTAAATCACCTCTGAGCTCTGTTTACACTAGCACCTCTGCCAAAGAGTCTTTACCTTTCCCTTCCCACAGCCCTCCCCCCTATTTCTTTGAGAGCACACCGTGAAGCTCTAAAGGCCCAGCTTGCATGTTTCCTTTAGGAATACTTCCCAAAGAAGTTTTCACATATCTGTATATTAGCTCACACTACACTGTAATGCCACCCTGGCTAGTAGGCGAGCTACCAAATTTAGAAAACAAGTCCTATTCATTCTTGTCTCCTCAGTGCCCAGCCCAGCACTTGACATAGAGAAAGTGATCAATCAGCCCTACTTGGAGGCACAGAAAGACCAAGATGGTAAAGAGATACAGTTATAGCACTCAGACGAAAGAAAAGAAACCTTTTACAGCAGACGAACAGTGCCAAGCAGAGGAAAAGAATGAAGAAACGAGTCAGGCACTCGGAGATGGGAGTGTAGAAACTTCTTCAAAAAGCTGTCCTAACTGCAGCCTTTGCTCTAATGCCATGAACTGCTTTTACACAGCAAGGAAACTCACAGTCCTGGACAGGACTCAGGAAGAAAGGAAGTAAAAATAGAGGAGTAAAGACTGACACCAGTATGTGCCCTAGCAAATTCTTCACACTTCGTCGCAAGCCTATGTCTTATTTCCATTCATTCTGTGTATTCTACTTATACATTTTTTAAAAAAGGCATAAAAGTGTATTGGTTATTCACAAAAGAACTTAAAATGGAAAATAAACATATGAAATGCACAAACTGATTCACTTATAATCAAAGAGCTATAAATAAAAATGTGGAGATATGTTTCTTCTCTTATATAAAGAAGGTTAATAACACACAATATTGGCAAGAGGCCAGAGAAACAGATATGTCAAACTTTAAAATGTATATTCTTTGACCCAGCAATTAGGTGTTTATCCTCAGGAAATAACCAAAAGCATGTACAAATATCTAATTAGAAGAATGCCTATCATTTCAGTGTTGTTCATTAACAGGAAAATCTTGGAAATGATCTAAACGTCTGTCCACCAACAAGGAAACTGTAATTACAGTATACCCATACAAAAGAATGCAATGCAGACAACAAAATTTTATACAACTATGATAATCAATACGAAATTATCTTCACAATTATTAAATAAAAAAAATAGCACAGTATAAAAACATTTACGTAAAATTTTATCTATTTAACTTATGTGTGTATATTTGCATAGATGTTTAGAAAGATGTTAACCGCAGTATTATAATGGTTATCACTTTAGTAAAAACCCAAATGGTTTTAATTTTTTCCTGAATGCATTTCTATATTTTAAAACAAATTTATACTGCAATTAAAATACTTACATGATTTAAAAAATGTTATTCTTTTGAGAAAAAAAAAGAAAGAAAAAAACATTACCTTAACTTGAAACTAAAAGCTGACAGAGAAGTAGGTGTCTGAATACTTTGCCTTTCTATATACATGGTCCTCTCAGATGCAGCTAAAGAGGTGACTTTCTCCGTCTCTTTACTTACTGTTAACGTGCATTTAACTTGTAATCTACTTCCATATATATCTTCTCCTCATTTTGTATTTGTGAAATATGGGATTTCTTTACAACAATGATTACACTGTACTTTGCATTTTTACTTATTTAGCAAACATGTATTTAGCACTTACTGTATTCCAGGCACTATTCTAAGTGCTTAACAAATATACTGCTCACAAAAATTAGGGAATAGCCTGACCTGTGGTGGCGTAGTGGATAAAGCATCGACCTGGGAACACTGAAGTCGCCAGTTCAAAAAAACCCTGCACTGGTCTGGTCAAGGCACATATGATGCTTCCAGCTCCTCCCCCCTTTCTCTCTTTCTCTCTCTCTCTCTCACTCTGTGTCTCCTCTCTAAAATGAATAAAATAAAAATAAAATAAATTTTAAAAAAAGTAAAAAAAAAAATTAGGGAATAGTTCAAAATGAATATGAATCGATAAAATATCCCCTAATTTTTTTGTGAGCAGTATATTACTTAATCCTCATAAGAGACAGAAATTATACCTATAATTATTATTATCATTCTCATTTTTACAGGTGAGAACACTGAGGTTCAGACTAATTCAGTAACTTATCCAAAATCATATAGGTAACATGACGGAACTGGCATTTGACCTCTTGTAGTCTAGATCCATAGTACTTATTCTGTTTTTATTTTATTTTATTTTTTGTTTGTTTTTACCATAATTGCAGTGGCTTTTTTTAAAATTTATTTTATTTTTGTTTTATTCATTTTAGAGAGCAGAGAGAGAGAGAGAGAGAGAGAGAGAGAGAGAGAGAGAGAGAGAGAGAGAAAGAGAGAAAGGGGGGAGGAGCTGGATGCATCAACTCCCATATGTGCCTTGACCGGACCAGTGCAGGGTTTTGAACTGGCGACCTCAGTGTTCCCAGGTTGACGCTTTATCCACTGCGCCACCACAGGTCAGGCTGTTTTTATATATTTTTTTAATTTTATTTAGAAAATTAAATTTGACAGAGAGACATTGATCAATAAGAGTACATAGGTTTCAGGAAAACATTTCTATAGCATTTGAACTGTTGATTATCTTGTATACCCATCACTCAAAGTCAAATCATTTTCCATCACCTTTTATTTGTCCCTCTTTATGCCCTTTCCCCCACCTCCACTCCATCCCCCTTCCGGTATGTCCCCTCCCCCAGTAACTACTTTACTTTTATCTATGTCCATCAGTCTCAGTTTTATATCCCACCTATTTCTGAAATCATACAGTTCTTAGCTTTTTCTGATTTACTTATTTTACTCAGTATAATGTCCTCAAGGTCATCCATGTTGTCATAAAAGTCACTGTCATCATTTCTTATGGCTGAGTAGTATTCCACTGCATATATGTATGTACCACTTCTTCTTTATCCAATCGTCTATCAAGGGACATTTGGGTTGTTTCCATATGTTGGTCACGATGAATAATGCTGCAGTGAACATGGGGGTGCATGTATCTTTACATACCAATGTTTGAGTTTTTGAGGTAGATACCCAGTAGAGGGATTGCTGGGTCATAAGGTAGTTCTATTCTTAATTTTTTGAGGAACCATAATACTTTCTTCCATAATGGTTGTACTAATTTATATTCCCACCAGCAGTGAATGGAGGGTTCCTTTTTCTCAAGAGCCTCTCCAACACCTGTTATTACCTGTCTGGTTGATAATAGCCAATCTTACAGGTGTGATGTTTTGTAGTTTTGATTTGCATTTCTCAAATAATTAGCGAAGATGAGCATCTTTTCATACATCTGTTGGCCATTTGTATGTCCTACTGGGAGAAGCGTCTGTTCAGGTCTTCTCTCTCCATTTTTTAATTGGATAGTTTGCTTGTTTGTTGCTGAGCTTTGTGAGTTCTTTATATATTTTGGATGTTAACCCTTATTGGAGCTGTTGTTTGCAAATATCATCTCCCATTTAGTTGGCTGCCTGTTTGTTGTCAGTTTCTTTTGCTGTGCAGAAGCTTTTTAGTTTGATATAGTCCCATTCATTTATTTTTGCCTTTACTTCCCTTGCCTTTGGGGTCAAATTCATAAACTGTTCTCTATGGCCAAGGTCCATGAGTTTAGTACCTGTTTTCTTCTCTGTAATTTGTTTCAGATCTTATATTTACGTCTTTAATCCATTTTGAATTCACTGTTGTACAGGAGGACAAGCTGAAGTCAAGTTTCATTCTTTTGCATATGGCTTTCCAATTCTGACAGCACCATTTATTGAAGAAGTTTTCTTTTCTCCATTATGTATTTCTGGCTCCTCTGTTGAAGATTATTTATCCATATATATGTAGTTTTATTTCTGGGCTCTCAATTCTGTTCCATTGGTCTGTATGTCTGTTTTTATGCCAATACTATGCTGTTTTGATTATCATGGCTGTATAATATAATTTGAAGTCAGGTAGTGTGATACCTCCAGCTTCATTCTTTTTCCTCAGGATTGCTTTAGCTATTTGGAGTCTTTTAGGGTTCCATACAAACCTGGTGATTTTTTGTTCTGTTTCTTTAAAAAATTACATTAGGATCTTAAGGGGATTGCATTAAATTTATATATTGCTTTGGAAAATATGGCTATTTTAACTATGTTGATTCTTCCAGACCATGAACATGGAATATTTTCCATTTCATTGTCTTTTTCAATTTCTTTCAATAACATTTTGTAGTTTTCAGTATATAGGTCCTTCACATACTTTGTTAAGTTTATTCCTAGGAATACTTTTTTTTTTTAGTTCATTTTCCAAAGTTTCATTGTTGGCATATAGTAAAGAAATAGACTTTTGTATATTGATTTTGTATCCTGCAACTTTACTGTATTGGTTTATTGTATCTAATAGTTTTTTTTTTGTGGAGTCTTTGGGGTTTTCTATATACAGGATCACATCATCTGCAAAAAGTGATACCTTTACTTTTTCTTTCCAGATATGGATGCCTTTTCTTTCTTTCTTTTACCTGATTACTCTGGCTAAGACTTCCAGAACTATGTTGAATACGAGTGGAGAGAGTGAGCAGCCTCATCTTGTTCCTGATTTTAGAGGAAAAGCCTTAATTTTTTCACCACTTAGTATGACATTAGCTGATGATTTGTCATATGCGACCTTTGTTATGTTGAGGTACTTTCCTTCTATTCTGATTTTATTGAGTGTTTTAAACATAAAGGAATGTTGTATCTTATCAAATGCCTTTTCTCATAGTACTTATTCTTTATTTTTCTTAAGTTAGAAGTGGGGAGGCAAAAAGACAGACCCGAATGTACCCCACAAGTCCCTGAGGGGCAATGTTCTGCCCATCTGGAGTCTCTGCTCTGTTGCTCAGCAACCGAGCCATTCCAGTGCCTGAGGTGAGGCCTTGAAGCCATCCCCAGTTCCTAGAGCCAACTTGCTCCTACCGAGCCATCGCTGAAGGAGGGAAAGAGAGAGATAGAAATAGAGAGAGAGAAGGAAAGGGTGAAGGGTGGAGAAGCAGATGGTTGCTTCTCCTGTGTGCCTGGACTGGGAATCAAACCTGAGACATCCACAAACCGGGCTGATGTTCTACTACTGAGCCAACCAGAAACTGGGCTGATGTTCTACCATTGAGCCAACCAGCCAGGGCCTCACAGTACTTATTCTTAAACACTCAGTTATGCTAAATTTATTTTAACTCATTTTATTCCATTTTATTGATAAATTTAGATGAATTAGGATAATAATTTCTTAGGATTTTGGCTTTCACTTGATAAATTTACATTAATTAGGATAATAATTTCTTTCCCCTAGAAACACAAGCCTGCACATTTCTAAGTGTTTTTTCTCTAATCTAATGGGTCCCAAAATATACATATAACAATTTTTTGAAGTTCATGCCCTTAAGTAGCTTGCACCTAAGCTATACTGGTCATTCTGATGCCAAGTAAAATCAAACCAAATTTATTTTTCATATATATTATTTCTCATACTTCATCTCATGAGGCTTAACCATAAAAATAGAGTTAGAACTTATAGTCAGCATTTTCTAAACTAAGTACTGCGTATTCATTCCACTTAAGGTACAGTCCTTAAATAATTTTCCCCCAGCAAAAAAAGTCACACATGGTGGTGTTTTGGGAAAAACTAACATCATTACTGACTAAGCAGTTTATTCTTTAATTGAAGAAAATTACATGCCAGCTTAAAATATTAAAATGTTCAAAGAAAAAGGCTAAAGTGAATCTTTTAAAACAACGAGGATAAACAAAGAAATAGAAGTTATTAAAGATGCTAAACCAAATAAGGTGCCAAATTTATACTTAGCTCTCAGACAGCCATGGCTAACAGAAGAAACTGTTATTTAACATGTCCCTTTCTGTCTGATAAAAGGAAACCAGTAAGTATGGTCCCTTGAACTTAGAATCAGAAAGATTAGAATCTGAATTTCTTTGCTTAGTCTTCAGAGATTCAGTTTATCTAAATGTAAAATAGAGGCACTAACAGAAAGACTTTTAGGGCTTACGCAAAGGATAAAAGAAATATATGTGGAAAATTGCTGTACCCTAAAATAAGCCGTATAAGTGTAAGTTACAACTGCTTTGTTTTTCATTTGGAAAGGTAAGTTTGGCACTGGAGTTCTAGTTTCAGTTTAAAGGGGCAAAGGGTGGGGAGGAGCGAAGATGTCCAAATGAGGTAAAAATAAATTGTTTTGTCAATTTAACACTCTCAGCATTTGAATAGTACAGTGTTCACAACTAAATATTAATAATTAAAAAAATAAATTTAAATGTCTAGTAAACTGATACTGATATGATGCTTAAAATTAATAATGGCCTGACCAGGCGGTGGCGCAGTGAATAGAGCATCGGACTGGGATGCGGAAGACCCAGGTTCGAGACCCCGAGTCGCCAGCTTGAGCGCGGGCCCATCTGGCTTGAGCAAAAAGCTCTCCAGCTTGGACCCCAGGTCACTGGCTCCAGCAAGGGGGTTGCTCTGTCTGCTGAAAGCCCGCGGTCAAGGTACATGTGAGAAAGCAATCAATGAACAACTAAGGTGTCGCAATGGCAATGAAAAATTAATGACTGATGCTTCTCATCTCTCTCCGTTCCTGTCTGTCTGTCCCTATCTATCCCTCTCTCTAACTCTCTCTCTCTCTGTCCCTGTAAAAAAAAACAAACACCAAAAATAAAACAAATGTAAAAAAATAATAATAATGAATAATTATGGTAATTATTTTCAATTACAAAACGGTAACATGTTATCCCTTTAAATACAGAAAGAAACTTTTGGAAAACAACTATATATATTAGATTTCTGCCTCAGTTAAAGGCTTTATTTAAATAAACATACACGAACATGCATTTAATGTATATTTAAATACACACATATTTAAATAGAAATAAGTTAACTACCCACCTTGAGGAGGAAAAAACAATCTCCTGGTTAACTCACTCACCATTCCCTCTTTCAATAAATATTCATAGAATACCTGGAACATGCCCAGGGCATTCACACAGACCACACTAGGTCCAAGTATAAAAACTGGTAGCTAAGTAGTGCTAGGGACAATGATGGTCAACCAAAACATCTTCCTATCCCTACCATTAAGGTAACTTCTGCTCCAGTCAGGCTGGTGTTGATATACCTTAAGCTGTCTTCCCTCTACCTTAGCTCTCCCTCCTCTCACTAGTCAGATATCCTTAAATGTACAGTTCAGGTGCCAGCAATTTTATTGAAGTATTCATTTTCTACATCAGCCTATTAGGAATGACAATAACAACCAGACTGACAATAAAACTAAAAAGGGCAGCTACCATTTTCTGAACATCCTGTGGACAAATACTGAGCTACAAACTTGACATTCATTGTTTCTAGTCCCCACAACAATCCTATAAAGATTGTCCAATCTTCATAGAGCTAAGGGAATGGAGGTAAAGTGAGATTTTATCCAGTCAGTGGGACACATATCCAGAACTGTGGGGCTCTAAATTACCACAGGGTTCTCCCTGCTGTGAACCAGAGCTGCACTTTGAACAGAACTTCTCCTCTGACAGTACTCATTGCATGCCTTCTACCATTGGCTATTTACATCCTAAGCATATTTTTTATTGCCCTCCCTCAGATATAGGTACCTTGAAGGTAAATTCAGCTTTTCATAGGCCTTACATAGCTCAAACATTCAGATATTTGATGATTGAGATATAATTATATACATTCATATGCAAATGTTATTTTTCTACTATTAAAGAGGAACAGAAGTCACACAAAGGATTGATTATAAGTTATTTATCATCATCTTTCTTTCTTCTTCTTCTTCTTATCTTCCAAGTGAGAGAAGGGGAAATAGAAAGACTCCCACATACATCCTGACCGAGATCCACTGGGCAACTCCGGTCTGGAGCCAGTGCCCTGCCCACCCGGGGTCATGCTTGCATATGAGCTATTTTTAGTGCCTAAAGTGAAGGCTTCATGAAGCCATCTTCAGTACCTGGGCTGATGTACTTGAACCAATTGAGTCATAGCTGAGGGGAAGAGATAGAGAGAGAGAAAGAGAAAGAAAGGTGAGAGGAAGAGGTAGAGAAGCAGATGGTTGCTTCTTCTGTGTGCCCTGACTGGGAATCAAACCCCGACATACACACACTGGCTGACGCTCTATCCACTGAGCCAACTGGCCAGGGTCTCTTCATCTTTCAAAGTGAGGATCTGACTGAGAATCTGCTTGTCTACTGCAGCATGAAGCTTAAGTTAGAACTGATTTAGTGCAATCACTGTACCACTCACAAAAAACCTTTAAGAAACAGGATTTCTGCCACTATGAACTGCTCGATATTTATTTATCTTACAGTATTTTATATCTACATGTCACTCCATGAAGCAGAAACATAATATATGTATATGTAAAATACATTTTTATGCTAACTAATGTGGTAACTAAAACCTTACTTTTGCAAAAATCCTAAAACAAATGTCCAAGATTATAAGAATGGTTAAATAAATTATAATATATGTACATAAATAAAATATATATTAACAATATTAAGAGTTTTTAATGTGTTGAAGAAATGCTTGCATTCAAGAAAAAAGACAAAGATATAGAGAAGTATATATAATGCTAACTCAACTCTGTAAGAAAAAGACAAAAAAGTTTGGAAGACCCAGAGGTACATGTAGATAGTAAGATTGTGGACTATTTAAAAAATTCTGTTCTCCTATCTAATTTTGTACTTTAAAATTTTCCCACAATTCCCATATATTTTTATTTTATTTAAAAAATATTTTTTAAAGAAAAAAGATATATGGTGGTATAAGCATAAGAACAGGGTGCATAAATAAATCTTCATATTTATAGTTAATTAATTTTCAACAAGAGTGCCAAGACAATTTGATGGGTAAAGAGTAGTCTCTTCAATCATTTTTTCTGAGACAACTGGATATTTTCATGCAAAACAATGAAGCTGGACCCCTTCTTTACACTATACAAAAAATATTAATTGGGAGTGGGCCACAGACCTAAACATACTAGCTACAAAACTGAAGAAAACCTAAAAGTACTTGAGCTAAGCTTTCTTAGATATGACACCAAAATCACAAACAAGAAAATCAATAAAATTGAAATTTACCAAAATTAAGAAACCTTTGTGCTTCAGTGAACACTATCAATAAAGTGAAAAAGACAACCTACAGAATAGAAGAAAATATGTGCAAATCATACATCCTAGAAGGGACTTACATCTAGGTTATATAAAGATTTCTTACAACTCAACAATAAAGACAAATGATCCAATTTAAAAATGGGCAAAGGGGACAAGAAAACAAATCAAGACTGCAAAGAGGCTCTACCAGGTAAGGAGATCACAGCTGGAAGAAGCCTATAAGTCACTGAACTTGTAAACTCAACACCAGGAAGATAAAAAATCCAATCAAAAAATGGGCAAAAGATGAATAGACACTTCTCCAAAGAGGCATACAGATGGCCAATAGGCATATGAAAATATGCTCAACATCACTAATCATTAGAGAAATGCAAATTAAAACCACAATGAGATACCACCTTATAACCTGTCAGAATGGTGCTCATTAACAAAACACAGAGTAAGTGCTGGCGAGGATGTGGAGAAAAGGGAACCCTCCTGCACTGCTGGTGGGAATACAGACTGGTGCAGCCACTGTGGAAAACAGTATGGAGATTCCTCAAAAAATTAAAAATCAAACTGCCTTTTGACACAGCCATCCCACTTAGGAATAAACCCCTAGAATACTATAGCACAGTTTGAAAAGGAGAAATGCACCCCCATGTTTATGGCAGCATTGTTTATAATAGCCAAGATCTGGAAACAGCCCAAGTGTCCATCAGTGGACGACTGGATTAAAAAGCAATGGTACATATACACAATGAAATACTATGGGGCCTGAAAAAAAAGGAAAAATTATTTTTTTTGCGACAACATGGATGGACCTGGAAACTCTTATGTTAAGTGAAATAAGCCAGGCAGAGAAAGAAAAGTATCATATGACCTCACTCATATGAGGAATCGGATGAACAATATGAACTGAGGTGTGGAATAGAGACAGAGGTGGGATCAAAGGATTCAGAAGGAAAGTGGACAGAGGGAAAGGGGCCTATAGGGTGATAGGATGGGACGAGAGCAGAAAAACAAATCCTGGAGGGCATTACGTGGAGGGAGATGGGGGTGGGGGGATGTACTGGGGAACACAGGTGACATTAGAACCTATGTAAACACAATAAATTAATTAAAAAATATATATAAATAAAATAAAATAAAAATAAAAATGGGCAAAGGATATGAATAGACAGTTCTCCAAAGAACATATACAAATACCCACTATGTTAATCCACTATGCACATAAAAAGATGCTCAACATCATTAGCAATTAGGAAAGTTTAAGTCAAAACCAGAATGAGATTCCACTTTACATTCAGCAAGATGGTTAACAATAAAAAAGGACAAAATAACAAGTGTTGGAAAGGATGTGGAGAAATGGAAACTCTTATATATCACTGGTGGAAATGTAAAATGATGCAGTTGTTTTAGACAACAGTCTGGCAATTCCTCAAAACGTTAAACAAAGTTACCATATGGCTCAGCAATTCTACTACTAGGCATATACCTAAGAGCAATGAAAACATATGCCCCACAAAAATTCGTACATGAATGTTTATAGCAGTACTATTCATAATAGCCTAAAGTATAAACAACCAAGGTGTCTACCAACTGATGACTGGAAAAATAAAATGTGGTATAGCCAAAAACAAACAAACAAAGTGATATATTCATACATAACTTCAAATTGCCAAAATAATTTGGCAATAAAAAGAAATGCCTGATATGTGCTATAATACAGATGAAACTTGAACCTTGGTAAGTGAAAGAAACCAGTTCACAAAGCACAAATATTTTATGATCCCATTTTTATGAAATGTTCAGAGTAGGCAGATCTATGTAGCTATGTAGGAATGGAGGTCTTGGGGAAATGGGGAGTAGCTGCTTATGGGTACAGGGTTTCTTTTTGGGATAATGAAAACATTCTAAAATTGACTATGGTAAGAGTTCTACAACTCAAAGAATATACTAAAAAACATTGAATTGTACAATTTAAATGGGTGATATGTATGGTATATGAATTATAGCTCAGTAAAGTTTTTTTTTTAAGATATAGATATAGGACTTAAAATAATTTCTACTAGATTATTGGCAAATTTTGTAGGCAGTGGGGAGGGGAGCATTTTCACTATTAAAACATCCTTGGAATTTCTATTCTTGACTCCAAGAATTAAGGAAATAAAAATGCATTTTCTGCCCATGTATCATATACATTAGACTGTATGCTAAAAAAAATAGACCTGAATTTAAGCTGCTGGGTGTAAGCTTGCATGGATCCTTTCTAAATAGATGTGCACTGTGAGTTCCACAAGCAGTCAGGTTTTAGAGAAAGACCATGTCCTTGGCAAAAGAGAGGTTTCCAACTGTTTCTGGAAGGAGAAGCTATTTTTACTTTCTATGAAGTCTTAAAATAACTTCATGGAAAAGAGGTAATAGAGTAAAAGAAAGAGAGCTCATTAAGTACCAAATTCTAATTCTAGTTTTTCTTAACTCATGGTCTCCAGGTGTTATCTGTAAAAGGCAGATAACTGTTTGTGCCCTAACTACCTCATAGGATTATAATAAGACTCAAATAGAAAAGAAGGAAAGAAGGAAGGGAGGAAAGGAGGAAGGGAAGAAGGGAGGGAGGGCAGAAAGGAAGGAGGGATGGGGAGAGAGGAAGGAAAAAGGAGAGGAAAGGAAAAGAGAGAAAAAAAAGAAGAAAAACCATGTTAGTGGGATATACCTGGATTTGACCTCAGAAGATCTGGTCTTAAATTCTGCTTGCCATCCTTGGGGAAGTAAGCATAGCAGCAGCTGAATTTTTATCTCTAAAGATAATCCTGGTCAACATACTTCACAGAATATAAAATGAGACACAGAAGTAAAAATATTCCAAAAGCCATTACATTTAATACAAATGTAAATCATCATCAGTATTTGTAAACTATCATCAGAGTATTACTCTTAAGTCCCTGAGCTTTCAAGAAAGAAAAGAGGACTGGCTTATGAAAAGGCAAAGGCAATAGGGAAGAATCCATGGATAGCCTATGCCTTGCACTGCATAGTAATACCAGAATTCAAACTGTAAGTCTCTTATATAATGTTTCCACATCTGGGGAGTTGGCATATGTGTCTTGGTTTATCAAACTTCAGCAACTGAAATGTTTCATAGGTGATCTAGATGGCCACATTCTCCTGGACAGTGCTTCTCCAACTTTTTGATATCAAGATCCCTTTACACTCTTACAATTATTAAGGAACCAAAAGAGCTTTTGTTACGTGGGTCGTATATATCATACATCAGAAGTTAAAATTGAGAAAACTTGAAATATTTATACATTCATTTTAATATAACAATGAAAATCTATTACTTGTTAGTATATATAATGTTTTTAATGAAAAATAGGCATAGTTTTCAAAAAAGGAATTTAAAGGAACATTTGTTTCAGATTTTTGCAAGTCTCTTATGCAATGTCTGCCTTAACAGAAGACAGCTGGATTCTCATGTATTCTTCTGCATTCATTTTCTTAAAACGTGTTGTTTCATAAGAAAAGCCCACCTCATATAAATATGTAGTTAGAAAAGATTATTTAAATAGTCTTTTCAGATAGTTGTGGCTATTCTTCTCTGATACTCCAAATTCATCAAGTAGTAATTTCTTAAAGGTTAGTAGCAAGCTAAATCTGAAAAACAAAGCATACTTCCTCTAACTGTTATATTCAAATCCATTGGTTTTTGGCATTTTGAGGAGGTCTTTACCTGTACATGATTTCATAGTATCAGGCATTGGTCACTTGGAAAATACTGGCTCACCAAATTATAGACATTTTAAATGTTGACACATTCATTATAAAACATTTAAAAATCACTACCAATCAAATAAAAAAATCTTTAAGGAATGGGAAACTGTCAACTTCATGGGGGACAAATACAAGTTTTCAGAAATACTAATTTTCATTCAAAATCTTAAATTTATTTTTTGACAGAGAGAAAGAGAGAGTCAAAGAGAGGGGCAGAGAGGGACAGAGAGGAAGGTAGAAAGATGAGAAGCATCAATTCTTCATTGCAGCTCCTTAGTTGTTTACTGATTGCTTTCTCACCTGTGCCTTGCTGGTGTATGTGTGGGAGGGCTACAGCAGAGCGAGTGACCCCTTGCTCAAGCCAGCAACATTGGGCTTCAAGCCAGCAACCATGGGGTCATGTCTATGATCCCATACTCAAGGCAACGGTCCTGTGCTCAAACTGGATGAGCCCATACTCAAGCCAGTGACCTCAGGGTTTCGAACCTGAGTTCTCTGCAACCCAGTTCTATGCTTTATCCACTGCACCACTGCCTAGTCAGGCCAGTGTTAAATTTTAACATTAGTTGATTCCCTTTAAGAGAGAGGCTCATTTAATTCTTTAAAAAAAATGTTTGGCAAATATATAAGTCTGAATAGTTTGTCAACTGTTGGTCATTCTTTCAAGATGGTGCTCCATAAAAATCCAAGTAGTTTAGTTAGCAACTCAATTGCTCGAGGGCTCTTCCTCAAAACAACCATTATACTTCAGTATGCAGCAGGAATGCCTTATGAATATTTCCCTGTACATCACACAGAATATTAAAAAGGTATGTGCTAAAGGGTCAAGATATAACATAGTTAATAATTTTTACTGCTCAAGGAAATTCTTCAGTGAAACTGGCTTTTTTAAAACTATGAATTGAAAGTGTCCCCTTTTCCTACTTTCTGTCAACATATCCGCTTATGTTCTGTATCCTATTTCCTCTTCCCTCCTCAAATACTTTACTCTTTCAAGTTCCCTATTTTATGTTGTATTGTCGATTTTTCTTTATTTGATCACTCTCATCAGCATATAAACATGAACTGTTCACTTGTGATCTTAAAACAAACCAACAACTCCACATGCCCACAAAATAAACAGATAAGCAAACAAAATATTGTCCTTAACTCCAGTTTTTCCAGGTTTGAACCCATCTCTCACTTTACACACACACACACATACACACCCCTCAGAAGAGTTGTCTACAATCAACATCACTTCCTATTCACTCTTCAACACACCTATTTCTCTACTAAAACTGCTTGTCAATGACTTCCATGTTCCCAACTCCATTGGATACAGCTTATAGTAGGATTTGACATAGTTGATTCCCATCCAGAAATTTACTTCTTAGTTTCCAAATTACTGCTTTCTCTCTACCTGATTGGTTACTACTGTCTTTGCTGGTTCATCCTTCTCTGTTCAACTTCTAAATGTGATTTCCCAGGACTAAATCCCATTCTATGTGTCTGTATCTGTTTCTCTTTTCAGTTCTGCATTCTCTCCCTCACTATCCCTTCTGGTTCCACAGATAAAGATATTTTTAATGATGATTCTCAAATTTGTATCTCTAGTACTTACTGACCTCTCCACCCCAAGTTCCAGACTCATATATACTGTTGCCTACTTGATGACTTCTAAAAGGTAACTAAAATAACATTTTCAAAGGACAACTTCTGGTTCCCCTACCTTCATCTCTTAAACCCTTCCCTATCACAATAAGTGGCATTTTCATCCTTCCAGTTGCTCATAGACAGAACCTAACTGTCTTGGTTACTCCTTATCCTCCCCTCCCAATTCAATCCATTAACTCATCTCCCATAATGTAATTTTATTATTTTCTATTACGATATAATTGACATATAACATAACATTATGTTAGTTCCAGATGTACAACCTAATGGTCTTATATATGTGTATATTATAAAATGATCATTATAATAAGTCTAATTAACATCCATCACAACATAGAGTTACAATATTTTTCTTGCGTTAAGAAAACTTTTAAGATATACTCTCTTAGCAACTTTAAATGCAATATACAATAGGTATTATTAACCACAGTCACCATGCTACACATTACATCCCCAGGGCTTATTTATTATGGAACTGGAAGTTTGTACCTTTTGATCACTTTCACCCATTTTGGCCACCTCTTAACCTCTGCTTCTGGCAACCAGTAAACATGTTCCCTGTATCTGAGTTCAGGTTTTGTTCTAAGATTCCAGAATAAGTGAGAGCATACAGTATTTTTCTTTATCTGACTTATTTCACTTAGCATAATGCCTTCAAGGTCCATCTGTATTGTTACAAATGACAAGATTTCATTCATTTTTATGCTTGTATACACATACATACAATGGAATATTACATATATACATACGTGTGTGTGTGTGTGTATAATTTCACTTTTTCTTTATTCATTCATCTCTTGATGGGCACCTAGGCTATTTACATGTCTTGACTATTGTAAATAATAATGCAGTAAATATGGTGGGAGGGGGAGAGTTTAATATATCTTTTTAAGTTAGTGTTCTCATTTTCCTTGGATAAATACCCAGAAGTAGAACTACTAGGGCAGATGGTAGCTCTATTTTTAATTTTTTGAGGAATTTCCATACTGTTTTCCATAGAGGCTATACCAATTTATACTCCCACCAACAGTACACAAGGATGCCTTTTCTCCTCAACCTTGCCAACACTTGTTATTTCTTGTCTGTTTATAATAGCTATTCTAACAGGTATAAGGTGATAGCTCATTGATGGTTTCACTGGCATTTACCTGAAGATTAGTGATGTTTAGCACTCATAATGTATTTTAAATCTGTTCACTTTTCTCCATCCCTATCCTTACTATTCCTGTCCAAGCAACTACCTTTTGTAATAGCTTTCTAAGCGGTGACTTTGCTTCTATTCTAGTTCCCTATAATCCATTAGAGCAGTAGAGTGATCTTTGAAAAAACAAATCAAATCACACCGCTTTCTTGCTGAAATTACTTACCGGCTTCCCTTCATGTTTAGAATAAAATTCAAACTCTTTACTATAATCTCCAAGGCTTTATATGATATATTCCCTGGATACCTATTCCCTTAATTACTATACTCCTATCACATTAGCCTGTTGCTTAAACACAAGTTCTTTTCTACCGTAAGGCCTTTGCACTCACTGTTTTCATGCCCTTAAGGAACGTCCTATTTCCTAGCTCTTTGTATGGCTGCTTCCTTGCTCAGTATCACTTCTACAAGGTCCCTCTCTAGTTATTTACTATACCACCTAATTAATTTCTATCACAGCACTCATCACTACCTAAAATTGTTTATTGTCTATCTCTTTCCATTAGATTATAAGCTTAAATGAGGCAGGAACTTTTTTTTTAAACAGCTTTACTGAGATATAATCACATACCATAAAATTCACCCATTTTAAGTGTATAATTCAATGGTTTTGGTTTATTAAATTAGTTTTTAATTGTGGTAAAAGATATAATGCAAAATCTGTCATTTTAACCATTTTAAGTGTATCATTCAGA
Source organism: Rhynchonycteris naso (assembly GCA_037038555.1). NCBI lineage: Eukaryota > Metazoa > Chordata > Mammalia > Chiroptera > Emballonuridae > Rhynchonycteris > Rhynchonycteris naso. The sequence goes on from CM072995.1 coordinate 316,809,779, forward strand.
AGCATTAACTCACAATGTTGTGCAACCATCATCACTATCTACTTTTAAAATTTTTGAATCATCCCAAATAAAAATTGTAAGCATTAATTAATAACTCTTTCATTTCCCCCTTATCCCAGCTCCTAGTAACATCTAATCTACTTTCTGTCTCTATAAATTTGTCTAGTCTGGATAATTTATGTAAGTGGAATTATATAATATTTGTCCTTCTGTGCCAATCTTATTTATGAGGAAGGGGTTTTGTGTGACTTAGTCACTGCTCTATCAGTTGAGATCTAACTCAGTATACACAGGGTGGGTCAAAAGTAGGCTTACAGTTGTTCATATGGAAAATAATACAGTAACTAATAACAATACAAGAATAAACTTTGTTTTGTGTATTCACAACTGTAAAGCTACCAAGTCACCACTTTCTGGATCTCAGTTTCTTAGCTGTGTGATGGTACTGTAACACAATTCATTCATTTATTAAACATCTTTTGAGAATTTATAGTGTTTCTGGCATTATGCTTACTACATGGAAATATCATAATGTGTAAAATAGTTATTATCTCTGCTCTCAAGAAACATTACATTCCTTTCCTATTTGGGAATATTACCTTCTTTGAATCTGTGCACAGTTAGAATAGAAAGATAAAAACCAATGAAGTCTACGGGAAGCAAGACTGTCGGATACATGATACTACATTGGTGTGATGAATGTCAAAAGCCATACTGTCTTCAAATTCATTTAATTATCAGCTGCTCTTTTCACTTTGCAGGGTGATGATGAGGGTCATATGAATATAAATGTATATGTATTATAAACTATCAAGCTCTCCATTAAAGTAAGGTAAAAAGTATTGTTACTTTTTGGTTTACTACTTTTTATGATTTTGGATCTAAAAGCAAACTCCTGTGTATAAATAAACTCTAAAATACTTACAAACTTACTGACAATTATGGAAAGACCTGTTTTTTTAAATCAATGTTAATTACTCTGTGATTGAATTTTGTCAGGCCCATTTCTACAGCATTAAATGCTGACTGATAAAGAATACTATTTCCAGACAAAAGGGCTGACACTTGAAAAATATTAGTAAATGGTGCTAAAAACAAGACATTTTGTTTATTCACTTTCAACACCAAGCCAGCACACACACACACCTTCACACAGCAATGACAGGAAGAGGGCAAGCAGGCCTTACTAATCCTCTCAGCTCTTCAAACAACACTTGAGGATTTCTGCTTGAAGGTCTGTCTTTCTAAGCTTGTGCTTTCAAAATTTAGGCTGGACTGATCCCAAATACTGAAGTAACAACTATTACCAAATTCTGTCATTTCCTTACCAAAAAAGTGATTTTACTACTACTTTTGGTTGTGATGAAAGGTCCTATTGACTATTCATTCAAATCCTTAACCAAGCCGTGGATGCAGTATTAAATGACTTCACGACTTTTTCTCTGGCACTTTAACACATGCCAATGCTTTCATCCAGCTCCACTAACGGGGCTTAGAGATTACTGAGGTGGGGCCATTTTAATAGTAGGATTTGTTCACATCTCTAGAGATGGGGTCTGAGACCGGCTGGGAAGACAACAAACTCCCCTTTAATAACATGCATTGGTAGAGATGTATAGAAAAACAAACCTTTAAACGTTAGAAATATCTTATTGATATACTACCTGGTCAGGAGCTATGATAATTATTGGTTCTTTGATTTGTTATAAGTTGAAATGTAATAAAGCAATGGTCGACAGGCTAAAGACAAAATGAAACATTCCCAAGAAACAATAAGAGGTGGAATAGAGTGGAAGCAAAGAAAGGTTAAAGGTCACACATTTGTTAAGTTTCTTTCTAAATGCTAAGAAAGGGGCTTCTTAAATGTTGATACCTAAGGAAGTCTGTTTATAAGAAGTCTGTTGCCTTCCCCTTTGAAAACTGCCACAACAGTCGTAAAACAAACAGCCGACAGCAAGACACTTGCTCTCTGCATTTACAGTGCTTAACCTATGGGTCTGAAACACAAACACAAGTATAATCTCTCATTTTCAAAAAAGCGTTTAAAATTACAGATGATACAAAAATTACTAGAAGTAATCCATTTTTTAAACAGATGAATAAAATAAACTCAACATACTTGTGACCTTGGCTTAGTGAAGAATAAAGTCAAGGACTACTTGGGAAGTGCTCCAAGGTGAGGACCAAGGAGACACTACAGCTAAGATTCTGATGCAGAGGGCTGGCTTCACCAAATTTTCCACTACACACAGTCAGCCTTCATCTTTGTCCTGTTTTCAAAGCAAGCTGGGCTATTCGTAGCACCCCTTTATACCAACTTTTGGCATCTGTAGTGGGTCCTAGGAAGAAAGACTAAGTGTGTATGTGTGAGTGCATGCACACCCACACGTGTGTGTGAAGCTGGGATTTATGAGGAAACCCAGGCATTTCAACCATAGACTTCACCTGGAATCTGCCAACAGACTTCTGACTTTGGGCCTATGTGCTTAGAGAAAAAAGAAAAGAAAATAGGGCAAGAAGAGAAGAACCTCTGAACTCTGATCAGACTCAGTTCTACTACATGAGGCCAATGTTACTGATATCCTGATTCCCAGACGCCTAGTGTTCATGTCCTTTTTTCGATGCTGGTTGACTTCACATGAAGGTGCTCTCTAATTTATAGTACTTAGACTCCTTTATCTTTAATGTACTCTTAGTTCGGGCAGTTTGAACAGCTCTAAGCACTGCCTCCTCCATGGTATGACAACTAGGATCAGTAGTGTGAGCTTGGCAGCCTTGAAATTCAAGTCCTATTTCTCAGTCTGAGATACTTCTCTGCCAGAAATAGAGGGGAGGAAAGATCAGTTGTGGGAAAAAAGGCACACGGAAAGATGAGTCACAGGCCAGAAACTGAGCAAGGCACTGCCTTGGAGGAAAGCACATGAGCGGAGTGGTGGCAACGATAAAAGAAGCAGTGACTGAGAGGGCACGAGGGGGAGGCTACAAAGCCAGTGATTCATTGAGGACTGCAAACGAGACATTTGAGCCAACAGCAGAAGATAAAAAACTTAATAAAAAACAAAGGAAAAAATAAAACATTAAACTGTTGTTGGATGAGGCGAAGAAAGGCAAACATGACGCCATCTGGAGGAATAATTCTAGATCTATCAGGAATAAAAAGGAAATTGTTTAGTGAAATATTTTTTTTGAGATTTTATACTTATTGATTTTAAGGAGAGAGGAGAGAGAGGGGAACAGAGGAGTGAGAAGTATCCCATCATTGCTTCACTTTAGTTGGTTGCTGATTGCTTGTCATATGTGCCTTGACCGGCCAAGCCCAGAGTTTCAAATAGGCAACCTCAGCATTCCAGGTCGATGTTCTATCCACTGCACCACCACAGAACAGGCGGAAATTGTTTTGTGAATCTTTAGATTTGTATAGATAAAAGGCAATTTGGACTCATATAAACACAATGATCATGAACCTTACTGTTTCTATAAAACAGAAAGGTCCCATTAGAATTTAAAAAATATATATTAAAAAAAAACACAAAAAACAGAAAGGTCTGAGGATACAGTTGATAATGTCTTTAAATAACAGCCAAACCCCGGATGCTCATCCATGCACTCTTCCAATTGGAAGGATGTTCAAATAGAAACAAAACACTGAAGCTGATCTTCCTTTTCAAGTAGAAAATTTATAGAATGTCTACTTTTTGAAGCAGAGCCAAGCATTCTAAGGAAATGCTGCATATTTCTTTCAGGAAAATGCAAACCCAAGCAAGCATCTGTTAGTCTTTTCTACAACATGTGGAAAGATTATTTAAATGAGATATTAGCTGATGTGATGTTGAGAGAACCACAAAAACCCTAGATAGGTTGGAAGGACCATGTGCTTGGTCTTTTCTTTTTGGCTCTGGATAATAAAGTGAGAAGAACCATTAAGGACTTGCCAAAGCCACTCAACTTTTAATCCATAAACGACTCTCAACACAAAATGATTCCCTCTAGAAGTGGCCTACAAGAATAACGCTGTGTGAGAAGAAAGCTATTTACTGGTCAAGCGGCGGAGGCAAGAGGTCTAAAGCCCATAACTCAAGTACAGTTGGCTAGCAAGTGACAACCCAGTAATGGGCTTTTGAGTTTAGCAGGATTCCAATTTGTACCCCTTGCTTCGCTATAGTATTTATAATGGCACAGAATAAGACTGTGGCCACAGAAAAGAGCTCTGTATTAACGATGTAACTGGTTAAATAAAAGTCAACTGTCATACTTACTTAAAGAGTTAACAATCCAAGCAAGGAGGGTGGATGTGGGAATGGGAGGGGACTGAAAAGGAGTTACTTACCTGTGCTATATTTTTGTTCAGAAGATAGACACCATAATCAAATTGCAACTTCTCCCCTCCTTTTGGGTATAACGGAAACCTAAAAAAAAGGTAACATAGGATCAGAAGTTTTCCAAAACTTGAGTACAACCACCTCAAAGTTGTTGACCAAGGTGGAAGTTTCTAGGATACAGCAAAAACATCTGAAGACTTGGGAGTAAATCACTCAGTTACAGTCATTGAAAGTTGTTATCTTTTAACATCTTCATTACGTTAGTCCAATCAGAACAACGCTGCTTTGTTTCGAAGAAAAAACTGAATAGGTGATGCCACAGGATTATACCAGAAAGTGACCCAACCCTGACGCCACAATGTTTCGTATTTACATTCCCATAACCATGCCACCCTAAGATTAAGATCCTACAAAATTTTTTCTCTATTACCTTGGACCTGTCATCTCAAATTCTACTAAATGGGAAAGAAAGATTAAAAAACAAAACAAAACAACAACAAAACACAGATGTGAGAACAACAATATATGATTTGTTTCACTTAGGGTAACAACCAGTCAAATCAACAGCACCAATAGGAGTGAAAATTCATCAAAAATTCATTCATCTTTCCAGGGGTGACTATTTGGATGTTATGTCTCCAAGGCAATGTACTCATAACACAGAGATCTTGTAAGACTTTCCATTTTAACCTGATTCACAGAAGCAACAAAAGCATGAGACCTGTGAATCTTTATTAAGATAATGAGTTACTTTAGAGAATAAGTTTCCCTCCTTATTTCCCTTTTCCTACTCCTGCATTATAAAAAAGGATACAGTATAGCTACTTAAGTCATATATTCCCACGATTTTAAGACCAAGCATACATTTTATCCTCTCAGACAGACTTTTCTACAAACAGATCAATCACAACTTAGTGTTAAGAAGAAAACTCCAGTTTCCTTAGTTTTGCAATATACAATTATTCTCAAGAATAAAATTATCTTACTGAAATGAATGGTAAATGACAATAACTGAGTATTCTTAATTTCAATTGCCTGAGGAAAAGATACATCCCATAAAGCCTGGAGGATACTGTTTTCTAGGAAAAATAGAAGAAAACAGAATTTAAAAGCCTTATATTAAATTACTGAAAGTTGCTGATTACACAGTATGTCCAAAAAGTAACTCTGTTGTGCTGTAAATTTTCTGGCACTGGGGAGTGAGCAGGGTCATGAGCTGTTTTCATTCTCTAGGAAAGGAAAACCAAATGCTTCACACATCCATTAAGAAAATAGAGCTTTGGCCTGACCAGGTGGTGATGCAGTAAATAGAGTGTGGTTAGACCCAGGTTAGAAACCCTGAGGTCACCAGCTTGAGCGCAGGCTCAGCAGCTTAACGCAGGGTCACTGGCTCAAGCTCAAAGTTGGCTTGAGCAAGGGGTCACTCCCTCTGCTGTAGCCACCCCCCTCCCTGGGCAAGGCACATATGAGAAAGCAATCACCAAACTAGGGAGCTGCAACAAAGAATTGATGCTTCTTATCTCTCTCCCTTCCTGTCTGTCACTATCTGCCGCTCTGACTCTCTGTCAAAAAAACAAAACAAAACAAAAAAAAACAAAAAAACCCCCAAACATATATGTGGTCTGCTCCTAAATTGAAATACATAAAAATGACAGCAAAGCATATTCAGGATAAGTAAAGTACAGCACCAGGCTTTCACAGGGTGTCTGAGAATCATTCAAATTTGTGTTGGGTAGCTTGCAAAGAAACCTAAGTAGAAGGACATAACAACACGGAGGCACTTTAGAAGAAGTCTATTAGAGCCCAATGGCTCTGTACTTTGTAGTTACTATTCTTTCTATAATCCATCACATATACACTACCTGGACAGCTCTCCAAAACCACAAATATCTCTACTTTCAAATTATAAATACAGAAACTGTTTCAAATGTTGGAAGAGTAAATTGCAATAAGCATGCATTCAAAACAAAGCCTCTAAATTACTGAAAAATGAATTTCACAACATTGACTTTATTACTTCACTGGGACTCTTTTTAAACAAAATGGTTTTATTGAATTTACTGGGGTGACGTTGGTTAACAAAATTATGCAGGTTTCAGGTGTACAATTCTAATACATCATCTGTATATTACATTGTGTGTTCACTCCAACTCTCCTTCCATCACCATCTATTCCCCTTCTACCCTCCTCCACCTCTCCCATTCCTCTTTTCCTCCTGCAATCCCCCACACTGTTCTCTGTGTCTGCAAGTCCATTTTCTTCTTTATAGAAAGAACCACAATGTGTGTATGTAACATTAAAACAAATCTATACTAAAAAAAGAAAAAAGAAAGCCTGACCAGGTGGTGGTACAGTGGATAGAGTATCAGCCTGGAATGCAGAAGACCCAGGTTCAAAACTCTGAGGGGGCAGCTTGAGCGCAGGGTCACCAGCTTGAGCATGGGTCACCGGCTTGAGCGTGGGATCAGACACAATCCCATGCTCACTGTCTTGAAGCCGAAGGTCACCGGCTTGAGCAAGGGGTCACTGGTTTGGCTGGAGCCCTCCTCCCCCCACCGTCAAGGCACATATGAGAAAGCAATCAATGAAAAACCAAGGCAACGAAGAATTGATGCTTCTCATCTCTCTCCCTTCCTGTCTGTCCCTCTTGTCTCGCTTAAAAAAATAAAAATGTAAAAAGTGATCAGAGCCAAAGGTTCAAATAGAGCAATTTTAAGATAGATCAAATATTAGGACAGAGCTCACATCTTAAATTGCTTTGAAATTTCTTTTTTTTTTCATTCAGTGAGAGGAGAGAAAGCAGAGACAGACTCCCATATGCACCCCTACAGGGATCACCCGGTAAGCCCAATAGGGGGCGATGCTCTGCCCATCTGGGGCATTGCTCCATTGCTCAGCAACCAAGCTCTTCTTAGTCCCTGAGGCAGAGGCCATGGTGCCATCCTCAGCACACGGGGCCAACTTGCTCCAATCAAGCCATAGTCACAGGAAGGGAAGAGAGAGAAAGAGAGAGGTGAAGGTGGGAGGGGGAGGGCTGGAGAAGCAGATGGGAGCTTCTCCTGTGTGCCCTAACCAGGAATCAAACCAAGGACATCCACACAGGCCAATTCTCTACCACTATGCCAACCAGCCAGGGTCTGCTTTGAAATTCTTGAAAGTGGTCATTTCAAGTTGACCAGCATAATATTTTATAAATATTACATATTCATCTTATATTTTGCAAAAGTGTTGATTTGTAGATCTATTAAGCAATCTAGAAAAAGGAAATCTTTAAATTGTAAAAATCTGTTAACATCACAATGTAAGAGAAATCAAAAGCATATTAATTCAATATAGACAGAGAATCACATTAGCAACTGTAGATGATTTAGATAAGAATGTGGTCACCAAATACACCCATAAAAATGTTCTTAGCACCACAAATAGGATTCATTAAAGGGAAATATTACATTAAATAACTGGAGGAAGAGTTCTATTTACTATTATTATATTCTTACAGTAAAGGCAATTAAAATTATCAATATTAACTTCTTTTTCAAGTTAAACTATATTTCCACATTGTTTGAAAAATTCACTAATTATACATGGTAAAAATTAATGAATTAGAAAGCAATAAACAGTTTCTGTGTAAAGATGATTTGGAGCTCTTTAGTAGATAGTTTGTTGAGTATAAATAATTAGGTCATGACTACCAAAAAACTAATATGATCCCAGTCTGTATTAAAAGGAACAAAGCCGATAACCAGGGAACATACTAGTGCCAACTACTTTGTACTGGGTCTGACTATACAGAGAAATCTACATTCAGGTCTGGAAGTTAACGGATAAATAATTGGTACATTTCTTATAGGTTTTGTAATAATTTCATTTAACTATAAAACATATGCAGTGAAGTAGAGTGGTCCAGTGTTTTTGTTATTTAAAAGAAAATGCCTTGCCTTGGTCACCTACATACGGGAAGAGAAATTACCTCAATACGAGTTGTTCAATCATAGATTTAGTATTATTTCTATTGCCTCTGAGTCCTTTACAAAAGAACAACCAGAATGATTAGAAGACCATGAACAACAACAAAAATAGAAGATTAGGAGTTTTGGGAGAAATGATTAAAGGAATCAGGTGTTTAGCCTGCAGTATAGAAGTCTCAGGGACAAGTAAAAAACTTTCAGAGAGAAAAATGGCTGATCTTTTTTCTCAAAGCTTCAAGCAGGGAGACCAGAGTTATTAGTAAAAATTATAGGAAAATTGATTACACCAAAGTTAGTTAAAATGTAGAAGATCTTGGGTAGAAGAAGCCAATTCGAGGCTGGTCACTAATGGATATAATTCAAGGGCTTTAATGGGCTAAATGGCGGTGACCAAAAGATATGTCCATATCCTAATCCTTGTAACCTATAGAAGTGACTTATTTGGAAAAAAGACCTGCAGTTAAGGCTTTTGAAATTAGCTCATCCTTGATCATCCAGGTGGGTCCTATATCCAGTAAGTACCCTTGTAAGGGACACAGAGAAGAGAAGAAGATCATGTGAAGCCAGAGGCAAAGATTAGAGTTACACAGCCACAGCCAAGGGATGCCTGGAGCCACAGAGGCTGGAAAGGGCAAGGCAAGTTTCTCCTCCTGTGCCTTTGGAGGGAGAGCAGCCCTGCTGACACTTTCATTTCAGACTTCTGGCCTCCAGAACCATGAAAGAATAAACTGCTACTGTTTTAAGCCACCAAGTCCACAGAAACTTGTTACGGCAGCCCTAGAACTAACATGGGGAACCAAACACTGGATGACCCACTGGACTAGATGAGGCATTATATCTCCTCCACTGCCAAGATTCTGTAATTCTGGATATGAGAAACTAAGTATACTGAGTGTAACCTCAACTTTTCTTCAGAAGCCAAGAAAATATTATAAGACAATAATGTCAAAAGGTCAGCATGAGAGGTATCAGCTAAGGCTGGAAACTGGCCTACTGAAGTAAATGGCATGTGAGAAAAAAAGAGTCACAGTCTCAATGTCAATCATTTCCTAAATAAAATTTTTAGTGTGTGTATGTGTGTATATGTGTATATATATTCCAATTATCGTGTGTGTGTGCATACGTGTGTGTACATGAAAAATATGTCTCAGTTTGGGGGAAAAACTGTAAAAGAAACATCTTGGAACATTCTTTAAAAAGGTCTAATTATTGGCCGTGGTCAGTTGGCTCAGCGGTAGAGCATCGCCCGGAGTGTGGAAGTCCCAGGTTCAATTCCCAGCCAGGGCATATAGGAGAAGCACCCATCTGCTTCTCCACCCTTCCCCCCTCACCTTTCTCTTTATCCCCTCCTGCAGCCAAGGCTCCATTGGAGCAAAGTTGGCCCAGGCACTGAGGATGGCTCCATGGCCTCCACCTCAGGTTCTAAAATGGCTCTGGCTACAACAGAGCAGTGCCCCAGATGGGCAGAGCATTGCCCCCTGGTGGGCATGTCGGGTGGATCCTGGTTGGGCGCACAAGGGAATCTGTCTACCTGCCTCCCTGCTTCTCACTTCAGAAAAATACATTAAAAAAAATATATAATTATTTTAAGTGTTACCTTCTCTTTCCCAATCTAGCTATTTTACAAAGGACTACAAATTGGTGACAATTTCTCGCCTTTACCTTCAAAGCCCCACATCCAGGTCTGGTTCTTCGAGGGCTCAACAGGGAATGAAGATATGACTTTGGTTAATTTAAAAATTTTATTATGTGTATTAAGATTATTTCTGCCCACAATAGTAGAAAAAAGTGATAATACATAATATGTTCTGAGGTCACAAGCTTTCCTTCAAACTCAACATGCTCTCTTGTCCAGATTAGTCACCCACCACAACTTATCAGCTATTTAGGCTTAGAGTGACATTTCGTGTCACCCGCCTTCTTTGCCTTTTACATACACAGTGATTCACCCAGTCAACAAATTCTGTTTCCTGTGAAACAGTGTTATCTCTCATTTCCACCACCACTCTGGAAAATTCTTTGTTGTTTTGTGCATTCTAGGATGTTCAACAGCATTCCTGGCCTCTACTCATTGGAAACCAGTATTATTGTTTAAGACTTTTTTTTTTATGTCACTTCTCAGCCCTGCTTTCTAATCAGTCACTGTCTTACATTTTAACTGCAGTAGCCTATTTAATTAATTAATTAATATTCCTTTGCCTACCTTTCAAGGCCTAACTGATCAGACCTGACTGCTTGATCTATCTGCAACCTTATCATGCTCAAGAGGTCTCCTCACTGTCTCATGAATATACCCGGTTCACCTCTCTCTGCTTTTGCTCACACTTCCTGGAAATGTCCACTTTTCTTCCCTTCTACCTGGCAGAGGAGAAGATACCACCATTTCACTTTATCCTGTCTAAAGAAAAAGGGACTCTCATATTTTCCTACTAAGTTGCATATCACTAAAGCTTTATCTACAACTCACTGCAAGTTGATGATACTGCATGAAACCAGAAGGCAGGCCACAGGTATACAAGACAGAAAACGGCTGGAGCAGAGTGAGGGGAAAAGAGGTAAAGTCAGTGAGGTAACAGGTCCAGATCGTGCAGGGCCTCAAAGGTCACAGCAAGAAATTTGGATTTTACTCTGAATGACAGGGGAAGCTCTAGAGGATTATGAAAAGAGGAAAGACATGGATGTTTCGGTTACTTTGTGAGAATTGCAGGGGAACAAAAAAAAAAACATAAAGAGGCCACTGCTTGGTAGAGGCTGCAGAAAAAAAGGAACCCTTGCCTGACCTGTGGTGGCGCAGTGGATAAAGCGTCGACCTGGGAACACTGAGGTCACCAGTTCAAAACCCTGCACTGGTTCGGTCAAGGCACATGGGAGTTGATGCTTCCAGCTCCTCCCCCCTTTCTCTCTCTCTCTCTCACTCTGTGTCTCCTCTCTAAAATGAATAAAATAAAAATAAAATAAATTTAAAAAAAGAAAAAAAGGAACCCTCATTCACTGTTGGTAGGAATGTAAATTAGTTCAACCATTATGGAAGAAAGTTTGGTGGTTCCTCAAAAAATTAAGAATAGAACTACCATATGATCCAGCAATTCCCCTACTAGGTATATACCCCCAAAACTCGAAAATACTGGTACGTAAAGACACATGCAGCCCTATGTTCATTGCAGCATTGTTCACAGTGGCCACGACATGGAAACAACCGAAGTGCCCTTCATTAGAGGATTGGATAAAGATGTGGTACATATATACTATGGAATACTATTCAGCCATAAGAAATGATGACATAGTACCATTTATGACAACATGGATGGGCCTTGATAACATACTGAATGAAATAAGTAAACCAGAAAAAGCTAAAATCTGTATGATTCCATACATAGGTGAGACACAAAATTGAGACTCATGGACATAGATAAGGTGCAGTGGTTACCAGGAGGAGAATAAGGGATGGGCGGGGGTATAAAGAGAAACAAATATAAAGTGACGGATGACTTGACTTTAGATGATGGGTATACAACATAATCGACTGTCCAAATGATGTGGAGATGTTTTCTCTAAATCTATGTATTCTGGTCGACCAATGTCATCTTGTTCAATTTAATTGTCTAAATAAAAATAAATAAATAAATAGACTACTGCTAAAACCCAGGCAAGAGAAAAGGGTGGTTTAAACTAGGACGGCAGCTGTGAAGTGGTTGAATTCTCACATTTTGAAGATAGAGCCGACATGATTTGTTGACAGATCTCATTTGAGGTGTGAGAGGCAGGAGTCAAGGATAACTTCAGAGATTTTTGGCCTAAGCAACTAACAGAATAGAGCTGTTATCTAACTTTGATAAAGTACAGGTGGCATTAGAATAGACAGTTGGGGATGGGCTGTGGGACATAGTATAAGGGCTCAGGGCTAAAAAATTAGGCCGGAGAGGTCAGCAGGGACCAACTGTGCAAGGGCTTGTATACCATAGACATCTATCTAGAATATATCCTTAAGGATGAGAGGAGAATTAAAGATTTTTTAAGCACGGGAGTGCCAGGATTGGGGTTTCTTTCTTAAAGACCACTCTTACTACCATGTAGTAAATAAAAAGGAACAAGACCTGGTTAGAAACGCTGTTTCAATGGTCCAGGCTAGAATAGTGATGTTTTTGATTAGGTTTCCAACAAAGAAGAGAAACACAAATATATAAATAGATCTGAATTATAATTTGTGGGTAGAAGTAAAAGGACTTTGAAATACTTTGGTTCTGACAGTGGTAAAGACAGAAGAGTCAAAGATGACTCTACAGTTCTTGACTGAGTGGTGAGGCAGTGGTAGTATCTATGAACTGAGACAGGGAACACCAGGGGAGCAGCATGCATATATATTATACATTATATAAAATCTTATTATATGTAAAGTTATAAAGAAAATTAGGGTAAAAGTAAAAATTAAGAATTATAAAAATTTAGCCTGACCAGGCGGTGGCGCAGTGGATAGAGCATTGGACTGGGATGAGGAGGCCCCAGGTTCAAGACCCCGAGGTCGCCAGCTTGAGCACGGGCTCATCTGGCTTGAGCAAAAAGCTCACCAGCCTGGACCCAAGGTTGCTGGCTAAAGCAAGGGGTTACTCAGTCTGCTGAGGGCCCGCGGTCAAGGCACATATGAGAGGGCACTCAATGAACAACTAACATATCACAATGAAAGGCTGATGGTTGGTGCTTCTCATCTCACTTCATTCCTGTCTGTCTGTCTGTCCCTATCTATCCCTCTCTCTGTCCCTGTAAAAACGATAAATAATAATAAAATAAAATAAAATAATAAAAATTTAAAATATAGTTGAAGGCATAGGTATGAATACAGTAGGCTTAAAGAAATCAGAGAGAAGAGGGCTCTTTCAGAGCGTTGAGAGTATCAACAAGGGATGGGGAAATGAAAAGGAGCCTGAAAAGGACTAGTCAGACAAATTTGAGGAAAACCAAGTGTCTCTCTCCAGAAAAGCTCAGAGAAAAGTGTTAATTTAAGAAGGAAGATATCATCAGTAGTCAAAAGCTGCTGACAGGTCAAGTAAAACAGACATGAAGGCATGTCTATTGGCTGTAATTACATGAGTTCATCGGTAGGTAGCTTTGGTAATATGGTAAACACAGTTTAAATGGAGTGGGAGATGAAGGAAGGTTGGTGTGAGTTCAGCAGTGACCGGAAGTGAGGCAATGGAGATGGTGAGAAGTCTGGCACAGAGAGGAGCAAGCTCAGTAAGTGCAGGGACACGGTGAAGCACAGCACAAAGAATGTCTAAGAAGGTGAGAGGGTACAGGCTCTCCACCCTACAGGTGAGAGAGAAGGAGAAGGACTTGCCTTAGATGGCACATAGGATAATTCTCCCGATATAACAGGAAGGATGAAAGAAAATGAGCACCAGCGATACAATTTATTCATTCAACTAATTTTCACTACATGCCAGGGATAGTGCTAGGTGGCAGAAATAAAAAGAATGGGCAAACACAGATAACAGAGCTTAGAGTCCAGTGGAGTAAACAGTGCTCATATAATCACACTAACATACATATATATACTTTATATAACTCCAAAGGAAAGGAGCACAACTCCAGAAGAGGTAGACAGGAGACTGAGAATCAAGGAAGACTTCTAAGAGAAAGTGACACTTTGGCTGAGATCTGAGATAGGTAGGAGCTGAGGAAAGGAATGCTCCAATGAAAGAAAGCAGCACATGTAAAGGCCGCAGGGCAGGAAGAAGCACACTGCCTCAGGGGATGAGAAGAACAGTAGAGTCAGACTGAGGAGACTCCGTGACAAGAGATGAAGCTGACAGAAAGATAGATTATTAGGCAGGGTCTTCTGGACCATGTCAGATCATAGTCTGTTTTTTTTTTCCTAAAAGAAAGAGGAAAGACTTTAAACAAAGGTATAACTTACTCAAATTTGCATTTGATACCGTCTTTAAGAAAAAAAAAAGATTTTATTTACTGACTTTAGAGAGAGGAAGAGGAGCAGGAAACATCAACTCATAGTAGTTGCTTCTCATATGTGCCTTGACCAGGTTTCCGGGCAAGCCTGGGGTTTCAAACTGCCAACCTCAGCATCCCAGGTTGACGTCTTTACCCATTGTGTCACCACAGGTCAGGTGATACCTTTCTTCACTTCTTTTTAATTTTATGTATTTATTTTAGAGAGAAGATAGAGAGAAGGGGGCAGGAATAGGAATTATTAACTCCCATATGTGCCTTAATCAGGCAAGCCCAGGGTTTTGAACCGGAGACTTCAGCATTCCAGGTGAACGCTTTATCCATTGAGCCATCACAGGTTAGGCGATACCTTCCTTCTTAAATTAACCATTTCTCTTTCAACTTTATTGACAATGATAGATTTGCATTTTAAAAATTACGCTGATTACAGTGGAGAATAGTTTAGGGAAGGCGAGACCAGCTGGTTTCAGTATTCTAGATGAGAGATCATGGTAGCATAGACTAAGATGATAGTATTAGAAATGGGAAAAAGGAGACTAATTTGGAAGACTTTTAGGAGATAAAATCATAAGATCTGGTTATGAATTGGAAGTGAAAGGTGATGAAGAGGGGGGATCATGGATAACTCAATGTTTTGTTTTGTTAGATGGAGGGTTATCGAATGGTAGAACAACTTGAACCAATAAAAGTAATAATGGTGATGAAAACTACTGAGAGCCCAGATGTGGTTATTAATCATGAGTTTATAATGATACTATTGTGTGACATTTGCTTGGGTGCAGCATGTATAAAGAAAATGGACAGCAGCGCTATAAGGATACAAAGTCACAGTGGGCAAGACAAAGGTATAACAAAAATAATGGGCCATAAAATCTATCTGGATAAAGGGGCTAGGGTCTGAGGGTCACCAAGAGGAGCAATGAACAAATAGGTGAACAAACAAGTTGAAGGAAAAAGGTGATCACCAGAGAGTAAGACGGCTGCATCAGATTTTGGATGTGAACTGAAATGATGACATGATTCAGAGTGTAACCATGGAAGTAAATAAAAACAATGGAATACAAGAGGTCACTGGTGACAAAGAGCAATGAAACGAGAGGCCAGGATGTTGAACTAATCATCCACTTGTGTGTTAATAATAATGAGACTTTAAGTAAATAGAAAGACTTTGTCTTTTCTGTATTGTTTCTCTGTTGCCAAAATACATGATGAGAAAGGGGTTCTAATAGAGTGATTGGTAGGTGAAAGAGTGGTATAGTTGAAAGGTATATGTCTCAAAAGAACAGGGTTTTTGTATGTCTGTTTTACCAACAGAGCAGAGTCTGGAAAAAGCAATAAGGAACAAGAAAACCACAAACCTCAACTCCTGAATCTGAACACCTAATATATAAGAAAATTAACAGCTTCAAATGGCAAAGTTTCAGGAGAAACGGGGTCCTCAAAGATAATTCAAGTTCAGATCAGACATGAGATAGGCTGGACTCTCTGAGAAGAGCTAAAAGATTCTGTGCAGCAAAAGAAACTGACAACAAAATAAATAGGCAGCCAACTAAATGGGAGGTGAACAACAGCTCCAATAAGGGGTTAATATCCAAAATATACAAAGACCTCACAGAGCTCAGTAATGAACAAGCAAACAATACAATTAAAAAATGGGGAGAGGACCTGAACAGACACTTATCCCAAGAGGACATTCAAACATCCAAAAGATATATGAAAATATGCTCATCTTCACTAGCTATTCGATAAATGCAAATCAAAACTACAATGAGATACCACTTCATACCTGTTATAGGTTGGCTATTATCAACAAGCCAGGTAATAACAAGTGCTGGAGAGGTTGTGGAGAAAAAGGAACCCCCATTCACTACTGGTGGGAATGCAAATTGGTACAACTATTATGGAAGAAAGTATGGTGGTTCCTCAAAATATTAAGAACAGAACTACTATATGACCCAGCAACCCCACTACTGGGTATCTATCCCAAAATCTTGAATATATTGGTACATAAAGACACATGCACCCCCATGTTCATCACACATTATTCACAGTGGCCAAGACATGGAAACAACCAAAGTGTCCCTCTATAGAAGACTGGATAAAGAAAATGTGGTACATATATACAATAAAATACTACTCAGTAGTATAACTAAATCAGAAAAAACTATATGATTCCATACATAGGTGGGACATAAAAAAGAGACTCAGAGACATGGACAAGAGTGTGGTGGTTACGGGGGAGGGGATGTGAAAGGGGGTAGGGGAGGGGCACAAAGAAAACCAGATAGAAGGTGACGGAAGACAATTTGACTTTGGGTGATGGGTATGCAACATAATCAAATGTCAAAATAACCTGGAGATGTTTTCTCTGAACATATGTACCCTGATTTACCAATGTCACCCCATTAAAATTAATAATAATAATAAAAATAAAATGTGGTACATATATACAATAAAATACTACTTAGCCATAAGAAATTATGACATATTGCCATTTATGACAACATGGATGGACCCTGAGAACATTATATTGAATGAAATAAATAAATCAGAAAAAGCTAAGAACTGTATGATTTCACACATAGGTGGGATATAAAACTGAGATTCATGGAAAAAGATAATAGTGAACTGGTTACCAAGGGGAAGGGGATATATGGGTGTAAAGGGTGTAAAGAGGGACAAATATAAGGTGATAGAAAATGACTTGACTTTGTGTGATGGGTATACAACATAATCAACAGTTCAAATTATATAGGAATGTTTCCCTGAAACCTATGTACTCTTATTGATCAATGTCCCCCTGTTAAATTTAATTTTCTAAATAACAATTTTAAAAAAAGCTATAGGGGAGTTATTGATTATACAGATGTACTTTCTGGGGACCTAGCTAACAGACTGGAGGTCTGGGTCAGGATCAAGAGAGTAGATGGTATTTTGGACATGATAAAGATAATTATAAAAGTTTTTGAGGTGCTTTAGTGAAAGGTTTCTGTATTACCATCTGCCAACTTCTATTTCCTCTATAAAGTAACAAATGAGGTGATTTATCAAGAATACAAGTTTTCCCTTTCATTTGGGGGCTGGGGAAAAAAGAGAAGGTTTGAGATAGTCATGTAGCAGGAGAACCAGGTATTCTAAGATGTATCAGTCCACCTGCAATAGAGAACTATAAATTTACAGTGCTATAAATCTTTCTAACTGACCTTTTTTCCAGTAGATAAGTGGGTTAGACGTAATAATGATAGAATAAGGCGATTGAAAAAAAAAAAAAGTAAAAAAAGAGAGAAAATACCCTCATGGACACAGACAACAATGTGGTGATTGCTAGGGGTAAGAGCGTTGAGAGGTAGAGGAAAGTAGAGGGAAATATATGGAGACAGAGACTTGACTTGGAGTGGTGAACACATACAGTTTACAAATGATGTGAAGTGGAATCATGTACCTGAAAACTGTTTAATATTGTTAACCAGTGTCACCCCAAGAAGTTCAATAAAAAGGAAAAAAGGGATAAGGGTGCTTAGAACATTGACATGAGAAAGCTGGCAAGT
The DNA here is from genome assembly GCA_037038555.1 of Rhynchonycteris naso. Taxonomy (NCBI): domain Eukaryota; kingdom Metazoa; phylum Chordata; class Mammalia; order Chiroptera; family Emballonuridae; genus Rhynchonycteris; species Rhynchonycteris naso. The sequence goes on from CM072995.1 coordinate 316,827,575, forward strand.
GTGGAGTTATGAGGGCCGAAGAGCAAAGACAGTGGCCTAAGGGCAGGATGATGGTGGCAGTCTATATGGAGTACATTATCTGTAGAGATTATTTTTAAAAATCTTTTGATTAAAACTTGATCATTTTTATTATCACTATGAACTAACAAGTCTATACAATGCCAGTGATAAAATATTTCTCCCAGAAAAAAAATTTTGGTCTAAGTTCTAAATAATTGCTGCTGTGACTATTTAATTTCAACATACATGGAAGCTTCAAATTAGTACGTTTTCATATGCATACTCTAATAACATTGTATCTACACAAAAGTTCATTTATGGAGCTCCAGTTTTACAGTCAGTCCAACAAAGTGGACTCAATGACACACTTCAGTTTCTATTAAGTTTCGAACGGTTTGGACTCTTCTAAGCTGGCTTTGAGCAAAGTGTGTGTCTCCAAACTGTCCAGTGCTACAAATTCCCGTGTGTAAACAGTCGATTCAAAATAAGTAATAATGACAATGGGCAATTTTACTTTTCTGAGTTAGCTCCTTTTCTGCTATAGAGTTTTAGATAAGGTTATTCCGATACAAAAATATTTGAAATCAGCCTTGAACAAGGTCCAGTGAAATACAACTTTAAAATTGTTCCTTGTAGATGAGCACTCAGAAATTGTGTTCAATAAAAAAGTAATATATACATATTTTTTCAATAAGATAAATTGTTTGGGGGGTATTTTTCTGAAGTGAGAAGCAGGGAGACAAAGACAGATTCCCACATGCACCCAACCGGGATCCAGCCAGCATGCCCACCAGGGGTCGATGCTCTGCCCATCTGGGGAGTTGCTCCATTGCAACCCAAGCCTTTCCAGCACCTGGGCCAACTTCGCTCCAATGGAGCCTGAGCTGCAGGAGGGGAAGAGAGAGATAGAGAGAAAAGAGAGGGGGGAAGGGTGGAGAAGCAGATGGGTGCTTCTCCTGTTTACCCTGGCCAGGAATCAAACCAAGGACTTCCACACGCTGGACCGACGTTCTACCACTGAGCCAACCGGCCAAGGCATTTTTCTTTCTTTCTTTTTTTGGTAATTATTATTTGTTTCATTTAATGATCATTACTGAAAATAGTTTTACCAGACTGAGAAAGAGTGTTAAAAATACACTCAAAGAACCAAAAATACTAGGAACACGTCACTGAAAAATGATTCTGAATAGACATTGGGAATCACAGAGGATACTACCTGCTCTAGACCAGAGGTCTGGGAGGTTAAGAGAAGGAACAGTAGCCACTTGAGAAGGCTCCAGGGTCAGTACTACTGTCAGGCAAGCCAGTTATCTTACGCATCTCTATTTGTATATTGCAGTTGTTGACATAGTTATATACAGAGCTATGAAGTAAAGAGATTGAGGATGTGTATACTTTAATCATTAAAGAAGGATTTCACAAAGAACTGAGACAGATGTAGGAGGAAAGAGATGAGAGAGGCAATAGACCAGAGAAGAAACAATGTGGAAAATAATTCATGGGAAGAGAGTGATAGAAGTTTTTATAGGAGAATAAAAGGAAGACTAAATCCCCCTCCTTTGGGAGAAGAAAAGAGAGAGAATATATAATAGGAGATTATATATGCCAGCCAAAAGAAATTAAATTTGAGATGATAGGTAACAAGATGCCATCACCTGTTTGCAAAGGAGAAATCCTGTAATGAAAAGATTTACATCAGATTATTCTCTCTGCCAATATTAAATATAGTTCTTTAGACAGGGCTGTGCTAAAAAGGGAATGGAATTTCAAGGAAATAAAATTCCAAATAATTTCAGTAAAGAAGTTAAAAATAATTCCCATTTTTTTAACTTGGTAAGTTGCAGGGTTGTGGAAATTGTTAAAGAATTCAATATCAATTTCCTTGTAGAACCTTCTAGTTTTTCCATACCCTTTTGGTAACTGTTAAAAAATAGTCTACAGGCTAATTTCAATGAACAGAGAAAAATCAAAGGATGGAAACCATGTCTTTTTAATAGTCAATTTTGTAAAATAAAAATTCTGCCAGTAAGTCAAAATCACATTCCACAACATTAATAGCCATCCTGTACTTGCCCAGGCTTAACGGCACCTGTTTCCCACAAAAACCTGGAAATGCTAAATCAAACAAACAAACCCTACAATTAAGCATGCAAGGTGCATAAAGCTATCATACTTGGTAAAGTCAGAAGATGTTTCCATCTGCAACATGGATTTGGGAGAAAACCATTCGCCATTCTAAATTTCCAACTTCACAATGTGTGCATATAATATATATGTGCTTAAATATATCAGTGTACCTAATATTCCCTGTAAATCACTTCCTTATCAGTGCTGAGAACATAATAGATTCTCAGTTCTTTATAAAAAAATTATTCATTTAAGTATAATACCAATCTCTGGGGGTAGAGGAAGAGAAAGGTAGAAAGGAGATTTATGTATAATAAGGCTTTGAGGTGAGAGAGGCATATGCTCAGACCTCAGCTTTGCTACTTACAGTGTGTCCATAAAGTCAAGGTGCACTTTTGACCGGTCACAGGAAAGCAACAAAAGACGACAGAAACGTGAAATCTGCACCAAATAAAAGGAAAACTCTCCCAGTTTCATACCTATTCAGTGCAATTCGATGTGGGCTCCATTTGTTGCCCTACATACATCCAAACAATAGTGAAGTTCTTGCCACACACGGGTAAAAACGTCTGGTGTAACAGAGTGAATAACGTCTGTGATTCTCTGTTTTAAGCAATTAATGTCGTTGATACATTCAATGTACACATGTTGCTTCACAAAACCCCCAAAGTAAAAGTCTAAGGGCGTCAGATCCGGGGATCGTGGTGGCCATAGCTTGACAGAACCCCTGCCTATCCACCGCCAGGGGAATGTTCTATCCAGAAACTCACAAACAGTGGTGGTGTAGTGTGGAGGAGTGCCGTCCTGTTGAAAGATGACACCTTCTGGAAATTGTGGCACTGCATACAATTCCAACATGTCAAGATAGGTGTTTGCCATCACAGACTGCTCCGCGAAAAAAAGTGGGCCTATCACCTTATCATGCATCAGGCCACACCACACGTTCACTTTAGGGATGTTACGTTCGTACTCAACGTAGGCATGAGGATGTTCAGCAGCCCATATTTGGATGTTATGGTGATGAACATGTCCACAGATATGGAAGGTCGCCTCATCGCTAAACACAATCTTCTGCAAAAATCTTGCATTGTTGTCGATCTCATGAAGCATATCTGTAGCAAATGCGCATTGTGTGGGTCTATCCGCCGGTTTGATAGCATGCACCAGCCGCAATTTGCACCCCGTAAAACAGAGACATTTTTTTAACACCTTATGAACTGTAGTCTTGCTTAGGTGTAATTGCCGAGCACACGCACACACAGATTTTTTAGGGCTCCTTAGGTAGCTATCCCATATAGCCTCTACAGACTCGTCACTGACTGATGGCCTAACAGAACGGGGTTTCTCCATCAAATTGCCGGTTTCCTTCAACTGCTTATCCCACCGAGTAATGTTATTCCTATGTGGTGGCGCTTCATTATAAACGTGCCGATATTCACGTTGCACTTTGGTCACAGACTCGAATTTAGCGAGCCACAGAACACACTGAACTTTCCTCTGTACTGTCCACATCTCGACTGGCATGGTGTGGGCTTCTCCGCTGTATACACGGTGTTACGTCATCATCTGCGCATGCACACATGCTGCCACATCATCCTACAGAAACTGGGAGGGTTTTCCTTTTATTTGGTGCAGATTTCACATTTCTATAGTCTTTTGTTGCTTTCCTGTGACTGGTCAAAAGTGCACCATGACTTTACGGACACACTGTACTTGTAATGAAACTGACGTATCCCTGTTTCCACATCTTTAAAGTGGTTTTAATAATACCAATATTTCAGGATTGCTGTGAAAACTAAATCAAGCAAACAGCTAAAATAAGAAATCTAAGACCCAGCACAGTTACAAGAATACAGTGGCATTCAATTGCTAACATCACTATGCCTTATTTTGTCCCTCTCTCTCCCACACCCATCTTTAAGAGCCACAAAGAGAGATACCATATTTTATTCATTTTGCTGGGTCCTGAAATTACAAAGTGTTTTTATGCACTTGGCACTTTCTACTCTATATTTTAGTTGTCTATACAAATATCTTATTTCCTCTATTAGAATATAACAAACACCTCCTTGAGGACATGGGGGTTAAGCGCAGTCTTATCCACAGTAGGTACTCAACAAATATCTGCAAATAAATGAATAAAGAATAGATTGGAAATTTAATTTAATATTGAATAAATATCTAAGTGACATATAGCCCTGTAAATAAAAAAAAAATTTTAAGATTTGGAAACATTTTCTTATAACTTGAATATGCCTAGACATACAACTCTTCTGTTTAGAAGGTGCTTTTGAATTTTGCTCAAAAGACACATTCTTCAGTGGGGAGAAAATTTCCAGTTACAGAACAGTGTTGACTGCAGATTGCGAGGAGTCGGCGCCCTCCACGCCAGCACTAGAGTAAGAGTCTGCAAGCAGTGCTGAAACAACAGCAAGGACAATGGCCCGATACTGGATCGTGCTTACTAAGTATCTAGTGCGCATCAGGTATCATGCTCAGCACACGTTATCCATACAATACAAGCAACTGTCCTATAAGCACTATTCTTGAGGTGGCCATGGTCACAGTTTGTCCTAACACTCAACTACAACCACCAACCCCACTCCACTCCACCTCAGCCCTGCCCTGAGTTTGCATTCTCTTAGAACCTTCCCACTCACTAACACAGTACCCTTTATCCTGTATGGCAATTGCTTGTTTATTCCTTTATAGTATCCCCTATAAGAATGAAAAACTATGAGTCTAAATCTTACTAATACTGCATCCCAGTTCTTAGAGCACAACAGAACATATTTATTTGTAAAACAGAGGAAGAAAGGAAAGTATAGATGGAGTGGTGAAGCTAGAATCCCAACCCATGTCTGTTTGACTCCTAAATCCTATGCTTAATTCTACACCATGTCTTCCTCAATATTCACATTTTGTAAATTTGTATTATTTTATTAACTCCACTTATTCAAGATTTCTATAAAAATTTGTGAGATTTCTTCATCCTTAAATCAAACATTCATGAGCCAAATTATTAACAAATTTGTCAACTGATTTGATAAGCTGGTACTGTAAAAAAAATCAAATGTAGCTTTTATATGACAGTGTTTTGGTTTTAGCACTAAGCAAAAAGGCAGAGACTGTCAACACCAATAACTATAGACCTCATTAAAGCCCAAAATGTAACTTCTAAAGTCCTGGTAACAATATCATATATATTTATTACTCTTGGAACTTACATAAACAAAAGTGGATAAAAGATTTGGAAATCAATCCACAAGTTTTTAAATATCCACTTCATTTCACTAAACTGATTTTTCAATAACTGTGTGCATAAATCTATTAACTACATAAGTTTTATAGGTTAATTTTAGATCATCATTAGAAAGCCTAAAAACTTCTACCTGCTTTCTAGATGTCAAAGCTCAAAGTCACATATATAAATTAACTAAGTCAGCTTTCTGGAATGAATATGCTGTCTAGGAATTCCACATATTCAGAATATATATGAGAAAAACATGTTTCAATTATGAAATTGCAAAAGGAATCACCTCAACTCATCATTTTACCCAGTTTCAGAGCATAAGAAGACAATTTAGAGGTCCCTAAAGTTATTCTGCTTATGTATGAATTTCACAGGAAGAGGAATCTCCAAGGATCATTGATCTGACAGGAAGCAATGCTAACATCTAGGTTGTCATAATCAATCTCCTCTAATTATCAACAAGCTTTTCCCATTTCTGACCAGTCATTTGGAGCTGACCTCTGACAAGTACTTACAAGTCATCGAAATCTCATTTTATTTTATAGCCTCATATTTGTTATTGGGCTAATCTTTACCTGTTCTACATCACACAACAGCTTAAATATTTGAATAGCCCAGTAATAAATTTCCATGGTCCCCCTGGGTCAGTCAGATGTTAGCTGTTAAGTAAAGCTAAAAGGATCTATGCTTCATAAATTTCTTTCAGGGTCCACATTTGCTCTTACAGGCAGGCTTTCAAGCCCAAACATCTTTATAGCTATGTGCAGTGATTTATTAACTCTTCCTTGTTTTTATCCAAAAAGATCAATCACATATGTATCAATAAGCTGGTGTGCTGGTGACTGCTTTTATTGTACATATAACCACCTGCCTTTAATACAAACTGGAGTCTAAAGCTTTTGTAAGCTCTTGCTGGATTTTAACAACCTTCACCTGTTTCTAATTTGGTATAAAACATACGGTTTTGCTCTGTTATTTAGTTCTGCTCTGTTATTTAGTTCTAAGCCAGCCTTTCCTTTTATGGACCGAACAATATAAAAGAAAACAAATCCAGAGCACAAAAAACTAAATTTGGAGGATGTTACTTTTACACACACACACACACACACACACACACACACACACACACACACACACACACCACTTACTGGCCCAATTACTTCTCAAAGGCACTTTTAACAAATAACAGGAATAAATTATTTTACAGTTATAAAATTATTAAATTTCTTTGCAAACAATTAGATGTGTCCTACATTACTCTCAAGGGTTCTAAGAATTATGTTCAAACTGCAAAAATGAGTGTTTAATCTCAAGACCTGAAAAAAAGGTAACAGCCTGTGAGGTCAGGAAAGAGAGTTTCTATCTTTACATTCAAGAATCTACATGTGGCCAGGTAAAAATCAACATTTTCTCATCCCATCCTTTATTCTACCCTAGATGAGAGCAAAAGTTGAAGAGGCAGGATGCCAGCAGAGAGAACCACAGCCTAACCCAGCATGAGGAAAGGCAATACTAAAATTAAGAGTGTCTGAGTGATAGGGCAGGGAGGAGTAAATCCTCAGGAAAAAATGACTAATAGAAATGTCTAGGAAAGGCAGAGAAGTCAACACAGCCTCCCACGGCTCTCCCAGACTTCTTTCCTACACACATTTACTTTTCCAGTCCTGGGAGACAACACTGGCCACAGCTGCCATTTAATCTCCCATTCAAATTCCTCTCATCCTTTGAGGCTCAGTGCAAATATTCTACCCACTATGAAGCCTTCCAAGAGTCCCAAATCAGGATGACGGTGCTTCCCTGAGATTTATCAGCATTTAGCCATAATTTATAAGCGTGTAATCACATTAGGCTTTGTTTCACAATCATTTATTTACATGTCTTATACAAAGATCTAACATAATGCAATTGAATAAATGTTCACTAAATTTTATTAAATTGGTTTACAAATAAAAACGTTTTAGAAAACAAGGTTTTGTAAAAATGAAGAGCACTTAAAAATTAGTATTTATATTTGTATCAAAATAATATACATACAGGTTTAAACATCAGTTTATGTGTTTATTAGCAAATATCTTCTACCTCAATTCCTAGACCCCACAGACAATTATCTTCAACACTTTAACCTGCTTTTTCTCTTGGCATTTACCCTACATATATCTAACTAATACCTTATATTCCTGTTTCTTGATTCTACAGTTTGAAAAATAATCAATTGTCAACCTACTGGGGAGAGTGAGGATTTATCTCTCTTACACACTGCTTCCCCATCTCTTCTCAAAACATCTACATTTCCCCTTCCTCCCATTCTCTCAGTGCAATCAACACCACAATTTTTGGTTAAATCAATAAGCAATGTTACAATAATATAACCATATAATTATAATTCTGAGCTGAGCCATGTAATGTGCAATTCTTATGTACTTTTTATTCTTTTAAACTTGTTTTTTCCTGCAGTTATCTAGTTTTTTTCCTTTGCTAAATCTCCCCGATTCCCTGAAAGCAATGAAAATACCCTCCCAATATAGTCAAATGCATCACATAATCTATTTACTGTGCTCTTTTTTGGAGTCCATCATGCCACGCTCTAGGCCAGGTGAAGAACTGGCCTTCTCCAATTTCCTTTGCCATCATCCTGAGACCCCTTTGCTTCTCGGGCCCCTTCCCTTCCTTGACTGTTCCCCTCTTACTTGGTTTATGCCCTTGTATTAATAAAGCACATCTTCTAGGAGCATCCTAGAAAAGGTGAATAGGTAGTTGTTTTTTTAGGACTTTCATGTCTGAAAAGTCTTTTTTCTTCTCCTGTATTTGATAATTTGACAGATACATAAATCTAGGTTATAGAAACAATTTTCCAGTATTTTGAAGACCATGTTTCATTGATTTCTTGTTTTCAGTGTGGCCTTTGACCAGTCAGATATTATAATTTCTATTTCTTTGTATGTATTTTTCTCACTCTGCAAGCTTTCAGAATCTTTACCTTCAACATTTCAAAATATCACCGTGCTGTGTGCTCACTCACTGGCCCTTTCTATCCAAAATCAAGTCTTCCATTCTTTAGAATTTTTCTTATATTATTTCTTGGAATTTTGCCCTCTGTTTTCTCTGTTCCTTTTCCACATTCACTCTTATTTAGATGTTGGGTCATCTGCTATGGAGGCTGGAGAATAGAAGTCTTTATGAGGAGACAGTGCCCACTTTCCTGCTGGTTAAATAATGACTGACACTTCAACAACCTTCTCGAAGATGAGGGCCATGCCCTAGAGGTGGCAGAGCTGGGAGCTTGAAGGAGCCTGGATTCCCTAAAGCATTTATGCAACTGCAATTGAATAGTAATCCCTGGATTTTTATTTGCGATAATAAAATTTTGTAAGTTTAAGTCACTGTTAATTTGAGGTTTTCACAGACAAATTCCAAACTGATACCATTTCCCTAAATTGAAGCTTGGAAAATGACTTGCCCAAGGTTAGGGTGAGAAGGAGGACAGCTAACTCAGGTCTTACACCAAAGTTCGTATTTTTAACCACAGGTTTTCTAAAAATTATCACATCCTAGAACCACAAGCACATGTGTCATAATTTGAGGGTTGAGTATGATTACCATCCCAAGAAAGAATAATAAAAATTTAAGAGTCAGAGTTCAGCTCCCTCTTCCACCAGAGAGAATAATCTGTTTTATAAATTTTACTTAGCTAAATAATGGAAATAAACATGTCTTTGAATCATGCAAAAAGTTTTATGAAAGTTTTAAACCAAATTTGGATATAATGCTGGAGGTGCTCTAATTTAAAATGTCAACTTGAATGCAGACACACAGAAAGGTACCCTCTAAATTACTGAAGAGTAATACCAATGTATTAAGATGCTCTTTCCATATAAAAAACAGTGATTTCAAATATAAGCCCCAAATGAACATCACAATAGCTTATACACAGTAAAATCCTAGTAGTGTTTATTAAATGAATACAAACACATTGATTTTTGACTCATTTACTGAGAAATATTTCCCAGTGGCCCCTCAACTTAAAATAATCCTTCCCACACCTCTGTTAATGTTTATACAACTCATCTTGCACTGGTTTCCCTCTTTTTTTTTAATTATTTTTTATTTTATTTTATTCATTTTAGAGAGACACAAAGTGAGAGAGAGAGAGAGAGAGAGAGAGAGAGAGAGAGAGAAAGAGAGAAAAGGGGGAGGAGCTGGAAGCATCAACTCCCATATGTGCCTTGACCAGACCAGTACAGGGTTTTGAACTGGCGACCTCAGTGTTCCCAGGTCGACGCTTTATCCACTGCGCCACCACAGGTCAGGCTTCCCTCTTATTTTTAAAGATACTTTTCAAGAACAAGGAGCAAATAAATAACCCTAGGCCCACTACCGACAATTGAATTATTTTGCATTTCTTTGTGTGTGTGTGACAGAGACTGAGAAACGGAGAGTAAGACAGATAGGGACAGACAGACAGGAAGGGAGAGATAGAGATGAGAAACATCAATTCTTCATTGAGGCTACTTAGCTGTTCACTGATTGCTTTCTCATATGTGCCTTGACCAGGGGACTACAGCAGAGCGAGTGACCCCTTGCTCAAGCTGGTGACCTCAGGGTTTCTAACCTGGGTCCTCTGCATCCCAGTCTGACTCTCTATCTACAGGCCCATGGTCTGGTCAGGAGATATTATTTTGCTCTTTTAGTTGAAATAAATTAAAGTATTACTGATAAAGTGAGCTTCCTTTGTTCTCACTCCTACACTACCTCTCTGTCTTAGCCATGCTCTCAACCTCAAGTGACAGAAAACCCAAATCAACTGATTTAAATAATAGGAAGAACGGAGACAAACTAGATCCAGAGTTGGCTAACTCAGGAGCTTAATGACCTTATCCAGGACCCAGGTTTTCCCACCTTTCCACCCTGCCATCCTTAGAAAATTGTTTTAGACCCATTCATGGTTGCTAAACTAGTAGAAGATGACAGACTTTCTCCTGAGTGTCTCATATATAAACTTTTTATTGAAATAAAACATATGGATAAGTGCAAACTCATTGAATTTTCACAGAATTAATACTCCCACGAAACAGAATCCCAGATCAAGAAACTCAGTATTACTTACTAGCACCCCATGTTTGAGGTAGTGCTTAACACCATTCCCAGAAACACACCGTAGAACAACACACTGCAGACCAGAACTGTGAGAGTTCAGGACTAAACAAATCACTGGCAGGTGGAATGGGATTACCATGATTGGTATAAAGCCAATCGTGGTTTTAATCCCTGGGGCTGGGGCTGGGGCTGACCTTCCATAAAGCAAATGAAGAGACAGAATAATGAACAAAATGGAGTGCTGCTGATAAAAAGGAAGCCAAGAATGGCTGTGGACAGACAACACACTGCACCTGCCACAGTCTCTCCCACAGGCCACTCACTAGCTCTATGTATCTCTGGTGAACACCTGTGTATATCACTTTTTATACATTTAAAATACAAATGTTTATATAAATACTAATGGGCCATGCACATCATTATGCAACTTACTTTTTCCTCAATATTGTTTTTTGAGAGCTATTTTTGCTGATACATATAGCTAAAGCATTACTTTAAACTCTTAAATAGTATTCTATATATTATGATTAGTCCATATTTTATTTCTCTACTCCCTTATTGATGGAGATTTAGGCTGTTCCTAATTTTTCCTATTTTTTCACTAATACAAATAATGGTACATTTAACATCTTTATATGTCCTCTGAGCAAATTACTTTAGTATGTATTTACAATTTCTAAATATGTCCCCATTTTACTAGATTTTGCCAAAATGCTGCCGTTGCTAAATGGAGAGAACATCGTGTAGCCTTGGAAGTAGATTTTTTTACCTCCGTGACTCAACTTACACATTAATGTAAGGAAAACAACAGCAGTATTAATCTCATACTGCTTTTGTGACAATTTACAACAGTACCTGAAATATAGAGCACCTGTATTTTTCTGAGTGGTTAGTATTATTCCTGTATAGATCTAGGATAGAGGTGAGTAAAGGGTAAATGTGATGAGACTTGGAAGACAGAAGTGAAGCAGCAGCCATTACACTCTGAAGTTAATGGTGGTTAACACAGGAAGAGACAGATATTGGCTGCCTGTAGATTCCATCTGGTCTTTGTGCTCCTGTTCTGCAGCTAGCTCTTGCTCTCAACTGCTGGCCCTGATGACAAATAGTGACTCCAGGCCCACTATACCAGATGCAATAGCAACAGTCTTCCCTAGATGTCCACACCTGCTCTCCTTTGGGGTTCCACTCAGCATCTGGATAGATCTCGCTTCCCACTTCCGGACCTGAGCTGTCTACCTGCACTGAGCTTCTGAAGGGCTGGTTAGTGCCTTTCTCTGATCCTCCAACTCCCCCTTTTGGACTCTTCTCCAGCTTCTCCCACAACTGGATGGTAACTTATTTCTATAATTAATCCCTTATACCACAGCACTCATAGTGATTCTGCTCTCCTAACTGAAATCTGACTGATATAATTTCCTTTCATAATTTTTCAGTTGAATTGTTTATTGTAGCTACTGAACCACAAGGTTCTTTATACAGTCTGGATTCCTTCCTTCCCTCCATCTTTATTTCCTCCCTTCCCCCACTCCTTTCCCTTTTTCCTTCCTCCTTCCCTCCCTTCCTTTCTTTTGCTATTTAGGTGCTAAAATTTACACTCGCTAACTTATAAAGGAAAACTTGATTGAATCCTGGCAGGAAGCAGGAGTACTCCTGTGATTTTTCTGGACAAAAAAGAAAATTTCCAAACAACATTTGGGTATCCAATTTATTTCTAGCCAAACTAATTTCTTATATGCTTACATATCATTGTTGGTCAGTCTTCCTTCAGTTGCAGTAATGTTTATGATATCCTTCTTAATGTCAAGTATATCCCACCAATCCCTGCCTACTGATCGTTACTCTGTTTTCTGACCTCACTATCCATTTTATCGCTGCATTTTAAAATCCCTGTAATATACTTCTATTTCTTTACAGCAGATCTAGCATTGTCATTTACACAGTTTTGGTTAGCCAGTATGGGACAAAACTCTCTTATATGGTCATTGGCAGAGAGCTTACGATAATTGTGCATGGAGGAAAACAGAATCATAATACACTATAAAAAACTACTTCAAATTTAAAACAAGTTTAAAAAATATTACAAGTATTATAATAAATCATAGTAGTATAAGACATAAATCAGGCACATGTGTAGATCCATTCATTTAGAGAGAAAGAAAGAGAAAGAGAGAGAATGGGGGGGGGCAGGGAAAAAAGCAGATGGTCGCTTCTCCTGTGTGCCCTGACTGGTAATCGAACCCAGGACATCCACACACTGGACCAACACACTATGGCTGAGCCAACGGGCCAGGGCTAATCCTACAATTCTTACTAAGTATGTGTTGACACCTCTCAGTCATCCTTTATGACCTATAACTACTGTTTTAAATATCTTTTTATCTTTGTGCTGCATTCTTGGTGATGTTTTCATTTTTATTTTACTGTTCACAAATTCTTTCCTTAAATGTACCTACTCTATTATGTATCTTATGAGTTTTTCTTAATAAACAGATTTTCCTTTACTATTAAAAAATTTTGATAACTACTTTTTTGAGTCACAACTGCCTGTTTCTGCTTTGTAAACTCCCATTTTTGTTTTATAGATATTATTCCCATCTTTATCTTTGAGAATTGTTAATACACCTACAAATCTTTCTTCAGATTATTCCAATTTCCTTAGGTATGTATTCTCCTATATTTTGTTTCCCTCACCTTGTCCTTAGATTTCCCCTTTGAAAGATCTATCACAAGATGTTTTATAAAAAAATTAAAATATAAAAAAATAAAATAAATTTAAAAATGATTAAAGTAAAAGAGAGTCAAGTAAAGAAGCCATAGCACCATAACCTTCAATAAGTGTACAATTCCTAGATGGAGATGGCAGATAGGGCAAGTCTTAAGCGTATCTATGGTCAAATTGGGTATTAGTATCTCCGGGAGTTCAAGTGTTTGGAATACCATAGAGGAAAGAAAGATATTTTACTCAAAATACATCTAGTGAACATAATAACTGGCTGACTTCTGAAAATCCTATGTTTTCTAACAGTATTTGATACTGCTCCGTGTGTATGTACGCATGCATTCAGGAATATCCATATGTGAAACTTGTGACAATCAACCATGCATGGTATTTCTAATCCAATATTTGTAATATTTTTGTTACATTGGCTAGTTTTGAGTGAATAAACACTATTTATTGTTCCTCCAAATTAGTCTTGCCAAACAAATAGGTCCTTATATTAGCATATGTTTGTAGGGAATGAGCATTGGGTTATTTAAACATAATAATGTTATTTTCACTTGAAAAGCTAAAATCTTAAGATAAATATTCTGAGCAAAGTAACTTTTAAGTTGGTTCAAAAAAATATTTAAGTAGTTTTTAGTCCATTATCGTGCCTTTATTCTTAATGGCAATGTGACTGTTTAGACTGGTCCTAAACCATCTATCAACCAATATCATCTTTCTCTGCTCAAAATCAGATTGTTTTTCTTGCTCTCCCAGGACACTACCTAATGAATTTTGTGATGTGTTCATAAAACAGGGGTGTGCCAGGTAAAGAGTGTTACCAAATAAAAGGAATGATACATGGTTATTATTGTTACCTCCCAAATGAGACAATAAGATTAAATAATATACTCACTTTTTGGCTTATGTCTGTTCTAAACACATCTAGCATAAAGTCTACTCATACGGTACTCACTCAGTACCATTCACAGAATTTATTTTACACTAATCATTTATTTTAAAGAGAAATAAATATTGTTTTAATTACTGATGTTATTACTCTATTCCAAAGACCTAGAACAATCCATGTCTGTCATATAGCACACTTACTAAACATTTGATGAATCAATGAATAGTTTAGCAGTTCGTGTTTGCATTTATAATTCTGATAACACAAACCTTCATTTTGAATTAGCATTTAATAATACAAAACTGAGTTAAGTGTCTATCCCAAATTTTACACTAAGAGAACAGGTAGGTTTCCCTTCCCCCAATGATATAAAATGGGAAGAGAAACTTCTTTTAATTAAATGTGACCAAACTGCATTCCTCTTAGAATGAGCAAATCTCTGAGCAAAAATGATATGCTATTTACTAAATTCCTTTTCAACCAACTTATGAATCTACCACTTCGTGATTTATGCAAAAATCACAAATAAAATAGAATCCAGAAAATAATAAAAGAAATTATTATATATCACACAGAATACTGTTTAGCAAATTCAATATGAGGAGGTGGCTTCTACAAAGCTTTTCCTCTAATAACTAATTTTTTAAAGCCGGAAATGACAAATTTATACTACTGCATCCTCAAAAATAAATATTCCTTATACGAAATATCTTACAACAGAAGCTGTTTCAATAAATTCATTCATCATCTAACATTTAAAAGTATTTTAGTATAGGTGTCAATCAAACTCCAAGAGACCTGTCACTTCTCATTACCTTACCAACCTTATATTTATACAAATTAAAATAATAAAATGCTCCAGTTGCTTATTGGTGCGTTTAATTAACTTAGAGCAGTAAATTCCTATAACTAAATGCAGTTAACACTTCTAGTATTTCATCACTAGAGTCTCCACATCATGAACCTGGGAGCCATCATTTATATTAACAGGAGTTACTAACAAGCAGCATGGGAAGAATTAATTCTTTTGAAAGTCCTTTTAAAAGGTTTCCAATAATACAAATGAGTAGCACTCAAAACTCAAGGCATTATTAACATCAATATTTGCTCAAAAGGAAATATGAAGAACTTCTACTATAAATTTAAAATCAATCAAAAAGCAGTAACTGGTGTATAAAAAGGATATGAATTATGAGAAAAAGTAACCATCCATATAAACTCTGTGTTAATAAAGGAGAAAGCTATATACCAAGAAACATATATTCTAGCCTTAAAAGAAGTAACTTAAAAAAACGTTTCCCAGTAATGGGGACTCAGAAAGAAATACCAGTACAAAAGGACAGAGGCACTTTTCAAAAATTAATACCAGCTAAATAATTAGGAATAATTCCAATACAGAATAATGAAGGCATCCAAGAGATAATTTAATTATCTATATAGTACAGACAGATACAATAAATATTTATAGACTATGTATAGTTAAAAGCTACTCAAGAGTCCAGTATATAACTAGGAGTGAGGTTATCAGGTTGAGAAAGGTTTGCAAAGACTTCACTGTATTATCAAATTGCTCTGAAATAGATGAACTAATCAAAACTCTTACAAAGGATGAGAGTTCCTTTTCCATTTTATGCTCACCAAATTTGGTTCTTAAACAGATATCCTATTTTTTGCCAGATTGGTGAACATATAACACTCTCTTCTCTGGTGTTAATTCACATTACTATTGCTGGTGAGGCTGAGTATTATTTCTTATGTTATCAGATATTTAGTGTTTGTTCTTCTATAACAGCTTCTTTATATATTATGTCTATATTTCTACTGGGTTGATTGTTCCTTTTCTTATTGATATATAAAGGTTTTCCTTATATATTCTGGATACTGACCCTTAGGTAATTCTATGTGCTTTAAGTATCTTCTGAGTTATGGCTTGCTTGTTCATTTAGTTATGTTTTCTTTTGTTATAAACAAGGTTTTTGTTTGTTTGTTTTAATAAAATCATATGTATGAAACTTTTCTCATATTATGGTCTGTGCATTTCTGTGATTATTTAAAAGATCCTTTCTTAATTGAAAGCCATGGACTTTTCCAATTCTAAAATCTATGATCCTCATTTCTCCTGGAATGAAATAAAATTGAAAAGTATAGGCAGAAGAGAAAGAAATTAATGTGTGACTACTCTGTGTATTTATTCTGTGTACAAATATTTCTTTTCTTTTTTAATTAGTGAGAGGAGGGGAGGCAGAGACAGACTCTCACATGTGCCCTGACCAGGATCCACCCGGTAAGCCTACTAGGGGGTGTCGCTCTGCCCACCTGGGGCGTTGTTCCATTGCTGAGCAACAGAGCTCTTCTTAGCACCTGAGGCAAAGGCTATGAAGCCATCCACAGTGCCCAGGGCCAACTCACTCCAATCAAGCCATGGCTGCAGAAGAGAAAGAGAAAGAGCGAGAGAGAAGTGAGAGGAGTCGAAGAAGGGGCAAAGAAGCAGATGGGCACTTCTCCTGTGTGGCCCAGAAATCAAACCCGGGACATCCACATGCCAGGCAAACGATCAACCACTGAGCCAACTGACCAGGGCCCGAATATTTCTGAGTGATCATTACATGCAATAATTTTATATAAATTCTTTTATTCCTTGTAGTTCTCTAAAGCCATTATCTTTATTTTCTGAGAAGTGCACAGAGGCTGGGAAGGTGAAATTAACTATTCAAGGTGTGTTCAATGCTGAAGTTCTTTCAGAAGAGTAAAACAGGAAAGGCACAGTATCTCCTTTCCTAAGGAATACGCAATTTTTATTACTTATATGCCAATATGGTTTATCCTTGTTAGGTAAGTTATATATGGAAGCAAGTAAATGTTTAAGTCAAATTAGTCATATGTTTATTATAACCCATCTGTGATTTAAAACATTTTAGAAAGATTTATTACTATGCTTTAAATAAATGAGTAAACGTATATTGATATTAACCTTTTAAAGCTAATCATCTGTTTATGTAGACTAAAGATTAAATTATAAACGTACCCTTCTTTTATCTATGCCTAAAATAATCACTGAGCAACTTAAAGTGAAGTCTCTTATTGGCAAAATGAGAAACTAGAGGCTTAGGTCAATGGAAAGGTGCACTACCTGTTTTGTGCCAGTGTATCTGTCCTGTTGCATCTAGTCTTGGCTTAGAAGACTCCTTATCCTCTTCTACACTGAATGGCTCAGATTTTGGGTTCATCTCCTTGATCAACCATCATCTCCTCGATCGACTATGCCTTTGTTGGATACCCCATGCTGATCTCTGACATGGCACTTATAATCCTGAGTATGACTTTCTGCTGACTTGCTGTCCCCTCCTGATGCCCTTCAGCATCTGAGTAGTCCTATCACCAGCATCTTGTGCAGTGACTATATGTACTAGTCCTCAATACATAGTTTGACTTTGTTGTGATATAACCCTTTTTTCATTTAAATTTTTTGTGATTTAAGCATACATGAGCCTGACCTGTGGTGGCACAGTGGATAAAGCTTCAACCTGGAATGCTGAGGTTGCCAATTCAAATACCTGGGCTTGCCTTGTCAAGGCACATACAGGAAGCGACTACTATGAGTAGATGCTTCCTGCTCCTCCCGCCTCTTTCTCACTCTCCCTCTCTTTCTCTCTCCCCCCCCTCTCCAAATATCAATAAATAAAATCTAAAAAAAGAAAAGTTAAATACAACAACACCATACATGAATTAATTCTCATACCAATTTTTCATTTCAAAGAAGTAGAGAAGAAAAACCCTATGAAAATCAATTTCTCATTTAATCTGATTCACAAGTTAGTAAGTTTGGCGATCTTATTAATTGTAAATTATAATGGAGATAGGTAAAAAACTATGGCAGTGAATATCTGCTATATATTAACTATCTGGATAAAAGAACGACATAATTTGTTTTACAATAATACCAGACATAAATGTTATCCAGAGATAATTATCTAGAGAACTTATAAAATACTTTGAGAAGTTAGAAAACCAAAAGACTTCTTATTGATATATAAAGGTTTTCCTTATATATTCTGGATACTGACCCTTGGTAATTAATTACCCTAGGTAATTAATTCTATGTGCTTTAAGTATCTTCTGAGTTATGGCTTGCCTATTCATTTAGTTATGTTTTCTTTTGTTATAAACAAGGTTTATAACAAAGAAGATTCTCCCACAACTACTGCTAATTTAGTTATAGGTGATTCCACAAATCACCTACTCCAAACTCTCTGGCTTGCTAAAATTACCCTCATATCCCTCACTATTTGCCTATCTCAAAATCAAGCATACAAGAACTAAAGGAAAGAATAGAGCTACTTTCAATGTAACATCAACAAAATAAAATCTTACTTATTAATGATTAATTCATATCAGAACCCAAAGCATCTAAGCTGTCATATGATACATATTAATAGGACTGCAAAAAGCCAGTCCATGGACTACTTGGAGAGCTCACTGATTCTCTAGGGATCTCCTGTTGAGAAACACTTATCTCACATATTCTAATAATGTAACAATCTTTAACCTGTGACATAGTCCAGGGCTAGCCAAAAGTAGGTTTACAGCTGTTCATATGGAAAACAATACAGTAATTAATAATATAAAAATAAACTCGGTGTTTCACGTACTCACAACTGTAAACTTAACTTGTGCCCACTCCTGTACATTATTTTCTGTCCCTCCAATCTCAAGCATTATACTGAACCTCTATTCTGATTTGAGTAAACTGCAAACCAGAAAAGCTGTAAGTTCAAGTTGGGGTCACATGTCAGAGTCATCTGGTTTTCTTTGTTATCCCACTGTCCCGTTACTTTACTGTATTTTTATTTAGTTGGTTGCAGAAAGCTGAGATGACAATAATACTAGGGGAGACTTCCTCGTCCAGATAATAACATCAGCACTATAAAAGCACACTTCATTAAAAACAACACACACAACAATATGCTTCCAAGTGTCAGCGATGACATAGCTGCACAATTACTTGTGACTCATTTTCCACATTCCCTCTCTCTCAGTGGAATGCCTAATCTTCACAAGGTGTTCATTTCCTGTCTCACCCAGCAAACCCCCTTCTGCAGTTTTATTTTGTTGATCTCTCCTACCTAAATTTCCATGGGGATTCCTCATTTTAAATCACGCTCTTTGCTCTCACTCCTGAACATGACCCCATCAGCACTGTTGCCTGTGCCTTGGATTACAACAGACACAGAAGTTAATAGCTTGCCATGGTCCTATGGAACTATATGAAATAATGATTGTCTTAGCCAGAGCATCTAGAGTTAAAACTATGAGCTACAGAGTGGAGTGTCAGATTACCTAATAGCATTTGCAAAAAAAGTGAACATCCCTTTTGCTCTCCTAATTCAATTCAAGAAATATTTTATTAAGTGTCTATACAATACAAGGTTCTCTGCAAGGCAGTGGAGTAAATTAATGCCAAGTAAGATGTAGTTTCTACAATGAAAATATTTCATACAAGAATAAAACAATTCTAAAACACCATTTGTATTACTGGGTTTTTGTTAAAATGAAATAAGTATATATATAATCTCACTTCATTTCTGAGATACTCTATAGAGAGAACTGTTGATAGGATAACAGAAGGCTGTGGGAGTATACCAGAGTATACCAAACTATGGGAATAAAGTTTTAGATAAGGGAAGGGCTTTAAGTTTAACCCAGTTTGATCCTAAGGAAAGCACTGAAGCTAAGTAGAATAGCATGGACAAAGAGTATCAAGGTGGGAAATAATGTGATTGTTTGGAAAGGAATAGTTTGAGCACAGGTTATAAACTTAGAGAAAAATAGGATAAGACAAAAAAAGTAAGCAGCAGGCCAGGGTAAGAACTATTTAGCTGGAACATGGTCTACATTCCTTTTAAGAATAAGTGGTTCAGCATCCGCTATGTGATAACTTCTAAGATACAGACACTTGCTTGAGTCATTAGTAGACATTAGGCAGAGAACACCTTTGAGTAGCTGCAGTAAGACCGGCAAAAGCTATTCCCCTGAGCTCTGGGAAACTTCATAAGTCATCTGCATGTATACTGCTCACTGAAAGATGATGTGTCTCATGGCTTTATTACAAAAGGAAGCCTAGTACTATGCCACTGGGCTGCATTTAAAATTTCCTTAACCTTTCCTCAGGCCCATCTTTCCTTTAAGCACCTAGAAATAGTAAAAAATTACATGGCTGCTGGAAATTTCTGCTGCAAAACTCAGTATATATATATATATATGTGTGTGTGTGTGTGTGTGTGTGTGTGTGTGTGTGTGTGTGTGTGTTTGTGTGTTGCAAGACTTTTTTGAGCATCTTCTATATGCCAAGAACTTCATTTAACCCTCACACTAATCTAGTGGAATAGGTATCATAACAGGTGAATCAAGACTCACAGAGGATATTTCCACAGTCACTCAGTGATAAGAGGTAAAGCCAACACAACTGCAAAGCCTTAATTAAAAATAAAAAAACAAACTCCATGAGTTTAAATAAAGTGAGGCAAGAAAGAAGGAAAGAGCCTGACCAGGCAGTGGTGCTGTGGATAGAGCGTCGGACTGGGATGCAGAAGACCCAGGTTCGAGACACTGAAGTCGCCAGCTTGAGCGCGGGTCCATCTGGCTTGAGCAAAAGCTCGCCAGCTTGGACCCAAGGTCGCTGGCTCCAGCAAGGGGTGGCTCGGTCTGCTGAAGGCCCACGGTCAAGGCACATGTGAGAAAGCAATCAATGAACAACTAAGGTGTCGCAAGGGCAACGAAAAATGCTTCTAACAACTGATGCTTCTCATCTCTCTCCGTTCCTGTCTGTCCCTATCTATCCCTCTCTCTGTCCCTGTAAAAAAAAAAAAAAAAAAAGAAAGAGGCATTTTGCATTGTACCTTTTAGAGAAAAATAAAAATCAAGTGAACAGACCAACAGGATTTAAATAATTAACATTTCTTTTAAGTGAGAGGAAGGGAAACAGAGAAACAGACTAGCATGTGCCACAACTGGGATCCACCCGGCAAGCCCCCTATAGGCGGTTCTTCCCGTATAGGGCTGTTACTTGGCAACTGAGTTATTTTTAGTGTCTTAGGCAGAGGTTCCACAGATTCATCCTCAGCACCGGAGGCCAACTTGCTCGAACCAATTAAGCCATGGCTGCGGGAGAAGAGAGAAAGCGAAGGAGAAAGGGAGGGGTGGAGAAGCATATGGTCACTTATCCTGTGTACCCTGACTGGGAATTGAACCAGGGACATCCACACGCTGGGCTAATGCTCTAACACTGAGCCAACCAGCCAGGGTCATTAACATTTTCAATGAGAACTTAACAGTGACTCTGCTTAGTATACAGAGATTCATATCATGTCATTTTTACTATGGAGCTTCCCCTACATCAGAAAAAAAAGAGGCATTTCACAGACTCATATACAGACCCATTTTGTTAAACACATCTCTTCCATCTCCTAAAGCTTGCTTAAAAGTACCACACTCACAATAAGCATACCATCTGCTGGGCTGCTTTCCTCAGTGGGCCATGTCAAAGTGAATGCTTAGTTACTTGTTACATGACCTCACTTCATCCTTTTTTTTTTTTTTAGGTGAGAGGAGGGGAGATAGTGAGATAGACTCCCAAATGTACCCCAACTGACATCCACTCAGCAACCCCATTAGGGGGCTGATGCTCAAATCAACTGAGCTATTTTTAGTGCCTGAGGCTGATACACTCCAACAGAACTATCCTAAGTGCCCAGAGCCACTCTCAAACCAATCAAATCACTGGCTGCGGGAGGGGAAGAAGGAGAAAAGGGGGAGAGGAGGGAGAGAAGTAGATAGTTGCTTCTCCCGTGTCCTGACCAGGAATCAAACCCAGGACATCCATACGCTGGGACCGACGCTCTATCCACTGAGCCATCAGCCAGGGCCACCACTTCATATTTCAACCTGCTTATTCTCCACTTGTGAAATAAAAAGTCAATCATATAACCCAATAATATTCTGTCTGGTTCTAGTAAGTCTACAATTCTACATGAACATAAATTTTATTTTTCCATCTTCATTTCTGGCCCACGGTGTGCCCTTAGGTAGTTATAATAGAGTTGAATTGCAGACTTCTGGAAGTTTTCACATGAACAAAGATTTTTCAATTAGGTCACATTGCTGTAATTAAATGGAAAATGTGAAAGAACTAACAATTTCATTCATTTCAGTAATATTAGTCACCCTGAAAAATATTTGTTTGATTATACTTTTAAGTTGCACAGCAGAAAAAACAGAAAGCCAAAACATTTGGCCCACCTACTGCCTCGAGTGATCACACTTATTGTTCAGTTTAAAGCAGTGGTTCTTAACGTGGGTTCTATCGAACCCTAGGGGTTCGATGAGTTGGTCTCAGGGGTTCGGAGAAGCCTCTGCCGCGGAGGCCAGAATAAAGTAATACCGTAATTTGTTGTGAGTTTATGCACTTTGTTGGTTTTGTTCTTTGAGCAAGGTGATGTTCGTGCACGGTTCATTTTGTGCACCAGTAAAAAAACATATACCTATGTCTTGAATTTGGGGGAAAAATCATATTTTATTTATCACTAAAGAAGGGTTCGGTGAATGCGCATATGAAACTGGTGGGTTCAGTACCTCAAAAAAGGTTAAGAACCAGTGGTTTAAAGGTTCGAGGTCTTTGTTCCTCAGTGATCTAAATGCCAGCACCTAGGCAAAAACTTATAATAAAATGAAGATGAAAAGTTATAAGAAACGTTCAAATTTAAAGGATTAATAGTAGAAGAGTTGAAAACTTGAACCCAATATCTCCCACTTCTGGAAGGAAGCTATCAAATTTAATTGGATGCCATGAAAGCAAACAGATGCTAATTTAGTGAAAATAGCAACCATTTCTGAACTTACAGCTTGATTAAGAAACAGAAGCTGAGACATTTTATAGGAAGAAACCTGTAACTCTAAATATAAGATGCTTTCAACACGTGTTTGAATATGTCTGAAGCAGGTAATAACATAAATGAGGAGTCAGAATTACAGCAGTTTGAAAACTACAGCACTCTAAAAATATTCATGTTTTCAATATAAGCCTCATGCCAACAAAATCGCAGGTGCCAGTCACTATTTCTACAGAGAATTTGCTACTTATACAAATAATGTTCAAGGTATTTTAACTGCTTCACAAAGTCACCATTAGAAAATAAAATTCACATTCACTTATGCAAGAAGGCAATGTTGCCATACCAGAGAGGTAGGCTGAAGGAACGCAGAGACAAGGAATCAATCTGCTCATTGCCACTCTGCAAATTCCCTTTGTCTCTTTATTTCTGGAAAAATGAAACCTAATTATGCTGAAGGGGAAGCTCCATAAACATCCAGAAATGCCACGGTGGCTGCAAGAAAAATAAAAGACTCAAGCCCCAGGCTGAAGGATCTGTCTTGCCAGCCCTTTATATATAAGTCCGCACAACTGCCTTATGCACCCATCACAAAACAGGCAATAGATCGTTAAAACAGACCACTCCTTCTCTCATTAGCATCATGTCCACGTGCAATGTCTGTGTTCTGGACCTAATATTATCTGATTTTGAACACATCACAATTTTTTTGTACTCTACAATTTCTGGCTCATAAAAATCAGAATCAATCAGGTTAAAAAGGTAACTCCTGGAATTTTAGTCAAGATCATCCATAGGAATAAACATAAGTACAAAGAAAAATCAAGAATATGAGAAAAGCAGCATTAACATTTCTCTAGGTTCCAATAATTCCACTACAGAAAAATAGCTGACCATCTTATAGTGATTTGTAAAAGCCTTGTATTGGACAGGCCAGGAAGTTTCAAAGTGCCTGCCAATTATACCACTCCCTATTTCTCCTTCTTTGAATAAAACAAAAAAATTCAGACATCTTTTGAGGGCTTGAAAAAGCCATATGCTCAGACCAGCTATGTCGTAGCTCAATGACTGTTTCATTAATCACTAGTCCATTGTGAATGTAGTATCTAACAGTTAGGCAGCACGATAGCAATGACTAATACATTTCATTTAAAAAATCACTTTATAATCTATTTTTCAGTCCTCAGTGAAAGAAGGAATAAAGGAGAAAAGAACATCGCAGCTGGACTCTGGTTACATTCCTTCGTGTTTTGTGGTCTGAGCCTTAAAATGCAATGCAGCAAAGATTCCAGAGTTTCCCTTTACAGTGTGCAGGTGCACAAGAAATGTTTTAGGCAAGGCAGCAGTCCAGACCCGTGTTTCAAACAGGCTAGACAAAGGAAAGAACAACTACCTCTACCTCCAGCAGAACTGGCTAAAAAGGGCTTTGAACTCTAAAATTTCATGTGCCAAGAGCCAGATGAGGCAGGTAATCAGAGAGGGCAGAGGCTGAGGATTCCTAGGTCAATTATATTAAGTATAATTTGTCCAATGAGTCATTCAATTCCTACTTTCCCTCTCCCGTGAAGACCTGATTCCACCTAATACCGTGGAAAGGTTTGCATCAAAACTGGCACACTCAAGAGAAAAGAAAACCATGTCTAATCCCCTCTTTCAGTGATCCAGGCTAAGAATAACTGAGAGGTTGATTCAGTCAACAAGGATAATCAATAAATGCATTCTTAGTTATATAGTTATACACCTGTTGTTACAAAAAAAGCTTTAAAGTGCTTTACTAAAGTGCAAAAAAAAGCCAAAAATTTGTTAGCTCATAAAATCTAAAACAGCAACAATTATGAAATGCATCATTAGCTTATGGACCATTAATATAAATACTATCAATCATAATATGACATGCCATCAATTGTAAGGTGCATTTCATTTTTAGCAATATTAAAATGTCTAAAATATGTATAATAGAAATCAATAAAATACATGTTTTAGTGTAAGGAGGAAGACAGAGGTAGAATTTTAAATTATTTCACAAAAATGTAATTCCTGTGGTTCTTATGGCTGCCAAAGAAAAACAGGTAACATAATCACATAAATCTAGCAGGCCTTCCCAGACTGCTTAGGAAATCAATCAATCAATTGGTCAATAAACAAATCATCACTGGCCCTGGTCGGTGGCTCAATGAATAGAGCATTGGCCCGGTATATGGATATCCTGGGTTCGATTCTCCGTTAGGGAACACAGAGAAGCAACCATCTGCTTCTGTTCCCCTCCCTCTCCCCCTTCTCTGACTCTTCCCCTCCTGTAACCAGTGGCTCAATTAGTTCAAGTGTCATCATGGGCTCTGAGGAGAGCTCTAATGGTCTGAGTGTATCAGCGTCAGGGGCTAAAAATAGCTTTGTTGATTCGAGCACTAGCCCCAGACAGGGTTGCCAGGTGGATTCTGGTCGGGGAGCATGTGGGAGTCTGTCTTACCATCTCCCCTACTCTCACTTAAAAAGATAAATAAATAATAAAATAAATAAACAAATCATCACTACTGCTCACACTAGGGCACACTACTTGGGAGTTGTACAAATGTTAAGTCACTCCTTCACAAATTAAAGAATGCAGAAGAAAGAGTATCATTTTGAGGGACAATCTTTCAAACTTCCAAGGTGATTTTCCTATATAACTAACGTAAGTCAGATCATCATGCACAAATTTGATAGAAATCTGGAGAGAGAATTAATTTTATTAATATGGAGCCTAGGGAAGGTTGGGAGGAGTGAACATTCTCCACTACAAGGTGATTTTTGTCAAAGACATATCTAGTCACGGTGTTGTTCCCTTACCTAAAATCATCAAGAGCTTCCTTTATCCCTTATAAGTAATGTTTTTCATCACTAAACAAATGGAATGGTGTCAGGGAATATGAGGATGTAGGTAGATCTAAGCACTTTGCCTTCCAGAGATTTAATTTTTTAAAAAAGAAATCAAGCAAGAACCATCAAAATCAACTTTGCCAAGACTCCAGAAAGTAATCAAAGGTTTACAACAACCAGGTGAATTCAATGAATCAAGAAAAAGGAAACTCAAACCCAGGAGAAAAGTTTTGCAGCATTTTTACTTGCCCTGTCCCCACCCCCTCTGCAGCTCAGCAATAGTCTTGAAAATAGAAGCCTATATTCCCAGTGTGGGCCCTGTTCTCTGGTTCTTTTTTATCCTAAAAAAATTATGCTTGTCTATTCTAACTTGCCTAGGGGCTACCTAAAGGATTAATGCAAGGTGTCCACCTTTCTTTTGCCTAGTCAGAGCTCACTCAGAGATGAAAAGCAGAAGAAATTATTCAAGATGTATGGCAAAAATAGAACCGACAGCCTTTTTGTGCAAATGATTAAGGCTGAGGTCTAAAGCCTGGGAGGAAAAGCTGAGGAGAGTTTCTTTGAAAAGTTAGTGCATTGAAAAGCACCCACATATAATGCGGAATACAGAAGTTCCTCATGTACCCAGAACAGCATGCATACTCAGAAAAGATCTGAGAAGACACTAGCGCCTCAGGCACTAAAAATAGCTCAGTTGTGAGCATGGCCCCAGATGAGCAGAGCATTGGCCCCAGAGGGGAGTTGTTGGGTGGATACCAGCGAGGGCACATCTCCTCTCCTATCACTTGGAAAAAGAAAAAAAAAAAAAGACAGTACTATGGATTCATAATGTATAAAGATGTAATTTATCACAATAATAACAACATAAAGGTAGGAGGACAAGAGTAGAGGAGCAGTTTGTATATGCTATTGAAGCTAAATTGCTATCAATTCAAACTAGATTGTTATATGGAATATTAATTATAATTTTCAGAGTAATAAGAAAATATCTTTATATTGAAAAGAATACAGAAGGTACTCAAAATGGTACACTACAAAAAAAAGGGTTCTAATATAAAAAATGAGGAAATGGAATAGAAAACATGATCTTATACAAAAAAAGGTATAAGAAATATGGAAAACAAATAGCAGAAGTCCTTCCATATCAATAATTTATACTAATTATAAGTAGATTAAACTCTCTAATCAAAATGCAGAGGTTGGCAGAATGAATTAAAAAAAAAAAACACACCATAATCCAACCACATGCAGCTCAGAGGAGACTCATTTTAAAGCCAAAGATACAAATAGGTTCAAAGCAATCAAAAGAGCTGGGGTGGCTATACTCTATGAAAAATTATTTCAAGAGGCAATACGGGTCATCAATTCATCAATAAGAAATACAATTTAAAACATAATCACCAAATCACAGAGCCCTGAAATATATGAAGCAAAGATTGACAGAAATGAAGGGAGAAATAGTTCTACAATAATAGTTGGGAGAGTTTAATATCCCACTTTCAGTAATGGACAGAATATCTAGACAGAAGATTAATAAGGATATAAAGTACCCGACAGCACTATAAACCATCTGGACCTAACATACAAGTATAGACTCTGCATTTAACAATAAGAGCATACACATTCTTCTCAAATGCATGTAGAGCAACATTCTCTAAGACAGGCCACAAAACAAGTCTTAACAAATTTTAAAACATTGAAGTCACACAAACTAAGTACTTGATCACAATGGAATTAAACTAGAAATAAATAATGAAACAAAAACTAGAAAATTCACAAATATGTGAAAATTAAACTCTCTTAAGCAACTAATGGGTCAATGAAAAAATCACAAGGGACATTAGAAAATACTTTCAGATAAATGAAAATGAAAACACAACATACCAAAATTTATGAGATGTGAAAACATGTAGGTATAAACACTGACATTAAAAATGATATCATATCAATATCCTCATACAATAACCTCATTTTATCTCTAAAGGAATAGAAAACAAACCCAGAGCTAGCAGAATAAAGAAAAAAATAAAGATTAGAGTGGGGATAAACAAGATAGAGAAAAGAAAAACAGTAGAACCAGTGAAACCAAAAGTCAATTCTTTGAAAAGATCCACCTAATCAACAAAAAATATTTTAAAAGGTGGGGGCATAACTAAAATCAGAAATAAAAAGGACATTATTAAAGAGTTTACAGAATTGAAAAGAATTATAAAAAATGCTATGTACATAATATTGTACACTAACAAATTAGGTAATCTAGATGAAATA
Source organism: Rhynchonycteris naso (assembly GCA_037038555.1). Taxonomy (NCBI): domain Eukaryota; kingdom Metazoa; phylum Chordata; class Mammalia; order Chiroptera; family Emballonuridae; genus Rhynchonycteris; species Rhynchonycteris naso. Next base: position 316,855,675 of record CM072995.1, read on the forward strand.
CATATTTACACAAATGATCTAAATTGACTCAAGAATATATAAAAATATGCCTGACCAGGCAGTAGCACAGCGGATAGAGCATTGGCCTGGCATGCAGAGGACCCAGTTTCAAAACCCTGAGGTTGCCGGTGCGAGCACATGTTCACCTGGCTTGAGTACAGGTTTACCAACTTGAGCGCGGGATCTCTGGCTTGACCATGGGATCATAAACATGACCCCGTGGTTGCTGGCTTGAAGCTCAATGTCGCTGGCTTCAGCAAGGGGTCACTGGCTCAGCTGATCAAGGCACATATGAGAAAGCAATCAATAAACAACAAAGCGCAACGAAGAATTGATGCTTCTCATTTATCTCCCTTTCTGTCTGTCTGTCCCTATTTGCCTCTCACTAAAAAAAAAAATATATAAAACCATGAACAGACCTATAAAAAGTAAAAGAATTGAATCAGTAATCAAACACCTCCCAACTAAGAAATATCCAGGACCACATGGTTCTACTGGTAAATTATAACAAACATTTAAAAGAATACTTAACAGCAATCCTCAAACACTTCCAAAAAATACAAGGGGACACTTCCAAACTCATTCCATGAGGCCACTATTACCCTGATACGAAAGCCAGACAGAGGACCAAGATAAGAAAGCTATAGACAAATATTCCTTATAAATATAGGTGCAAAAATCCTCAATGAAATACTAGCAAACTCAGTCCAATGGTTCATTAAATGCCTTATCTTCCTTTGCAGAAATAGAAAAGATGATCCATATGGAATGACAAGAGCCCTAAATAGCGAGAGCAGTATTGAAACAGAACAACAAAATTGAAGGATTCACACTTCTCAATTTCCAAACTTACTGTGGTCCTGGTGTAAGGACAGACATATAGACCAATGGACCAGAACTAAGAGTCCAGAAATAATCTATGACTAAATTGATTTTCAACAAGTGTGCCAAGGGTATCCAATGGGGAAAAAGTAGTCTCTTCAACAAATGGTGCAGAGACAATTGGATATCCACATACAAAAGAATGAAGTTGGACCCCTACCTCATACTATATATAAACAGTAATTCAAAATGGGTCAAAGATCTAAATATAAAAAATAAAATAAAAAACAACTACAAGTAAACAAAGGGGTAACTCTTCATGACCTTGGATTTGACAAATAATTTTAGATATGAAACCAAAAGCACTTTCAAGAAAAATATATAGTTAAAATGCACTTAATCAAAATTTAAAACTATGTATCAAAGGTTACTATAAAAATAGTGAAATAATTGTTTTAATTACTTCTTATTCACCCCTCTGGTAGGAGAGGAATTACTGCCCTAGGATTATGGGAATGATTGTGAACACTGGACATCTGACACTGGACAGATGAAACTGAGAGCCACTTTATTAGTCACATACACTTGTAGCCCAGGGGAGAAGGATGCCACATACCATGCAGGGTCACATGGGGTTTACAACTTGGAACAGAGTGTGAAAGTCAATAAACAGAAACCACATTTAAAAATGGAGTCAGAAGGCTGGAAGAGAGAACTCTCATGTGTCATTCAATGCACATTGCTGACCCCAACAGGAAAAGAAGTATCTTGCATCTCTGACAGGAACTGATACTATATTACTTACTACCTCAGCAGAAGGAAGAAAAGATTCCTTCCTAATCAGCAACATCTCAGCCTATAAGAGACACCATAGCACAGCTAATGAAAATTCACTATATTTAGAACTTTCAGTTTACTCCAATGGACTCTTCATTTAAAACAGCCCCTCCCAGGTCCATAAAAGAGGGTTCCTCTTTGTTTTCTCTGTACTTACACATGGTTTGCCATTACACCACATGTCCTAAATTGCAATTCTTTGTTGTACTCGAATAAACCCATTTTGCTATTTGTTTAAGGTCAACATTATTGAACAACCAGCTGTGAGAGGCAGGTTTGGTCGTATCTAAAGGTTCTAGTAATGACTGGTTCTAATGTGAGGCTAAGATTGGTTTGTTTTCATTCATCTCTCAGCTAGCAAGAAACAAATTCACTGCATACTCAGGAAATCAGCAGAAACTACACTGGCTTATTGGTGGATAAGAAAGGTGTTTGAAAGGAACAGCTTATTGGTGGATAAGAAAGGTGTTTGAAAGGAACAGCTTATTGCTGGATAAGGAAGGTTGTTTTTAATAGAGGAACGTGTCCATAGGAGCAGAATGGGCAGAGCTATCCAAGACCCTCCTGGTTCCACCAGATAACCAAGGCAGCAGATAACACTGACCTTAATTTTAGGCCTTAAATTGTAACAATCCAGAAAAAGAGAGAAAATATTTACAAATAATATAGCTTGTAAGAGTCTAATATCCAGAATACATAAGAAGGGTTATAACACACACAAAAAAAATGTGCAACACAATTAAAAAATGAGCAAAGGGTTTGGATAGACATTTTCCAAAGAGAATATACATAGCCAGCAAGCACAAGAAAAAATGCTCAACATCATTAGTCATTAAGGAAATACAAATAAAAACCACCATGATACACTACTTTACACCAGGGAATGTAAACTGGTGTAGATGCTGTGGAAAGATTTTGTGGTTCTTTAGTAAGTTAAAAATAGAATTACTGTATGACCAGCAATTCCACTCTAAGGTATATACACAAAACAGTTGAAAATGGATACTCAAACAAATACTTCTGAATGAACGTTCATAAGCAGCATACTATTCACTAGCCAAAAGGTGGAAATAATCCAAATGTCCATCAACAGATGAATGGTTAAACAAAATGTGGTATATACATTCAATGGAGTATTATTCAGCTGTAAAAGTGAGTAAAAGTACTAATTATGTTACAATGTGGATACACCTTGAAAACATTAGACTAAGTGAAAGAAACCTTAATCAAAATGTCACATATTGTATGATTCCATTTATATAAAATATCCATAACTGGCAAATCCATAGAAACAGAAAGCAGATGGTAGTTGCCCAGGGCTGAGTAAAGGGAGTGCTTAGTGGGGGAGCAGGAAGTAACTGTTTAATGGGAACAGGGTTTTCTTTTGGGGTGATGAAATGTTTCAGAACTAGAGTTGGTGGTTGTGTAACACTGTGAATAAATATACTAAATGCCACTGAATTGTACACTAAAAAAGTTAATCTTTTGTTAATTTTACCTCAATTTTTTTAAAAAAGAAAAGAAGCCATACCCATGTCCCACCTTCTGTCAAACATACATTTCAGGCTCTCTTTAAACGTTTTCAAAATAAAAGCACATTTGAGCTATAAACTAATCAATCAGTGTCTTTGAAAAGAGGCTGGTTTATATTATACATGTTCTTCCTGCCCCACACTTACAAGTTGAGAGTCACTGTCCTACCAGATATAGTACTAAATTATTCCACTGGGGCCTAACTTTCCTGCCTTCTCTTGCAGTTTCCTAAATAGAGTGGAGAATATTCATTTCTTCATGCCCATGGACACGACAACCTCTCAATCTGCAACACTGGATTTCAACCCTAACGATACACACCAGTCACTTACAGAAACTTGTAAAAATTCAAACTTTCTTGGGGAAAGGTCATGAATCTTGGGGTTAGAATTTCTGCTCTTATTATTTTCTTCATTCTACTTTTGTAGGCCTTAAATAATTCTTTTTAGCTATTTCAGAAGGAGACTTAGATAAGTAATTTTTAAAACTTTTTCTTCTAATACACGTATTTGAGGGTATAAATTTCCCTCTGAGCACAAATTTTGCTGCACCTTACATGGTTTCATATGCTATATTATTCTTATTATTCAGTTTAAAATAATTTCAATCTTCCTTTGTGATTTTTTCTTTGGTCTATAGGTTATACAGAAGAATACTGTTTAGTTTAATATGCACACATTTGGAGACTTGATTGTTAATTTCAAGTAAATTACAACGTGGCCAGTACACATACTATGAATTATTCTAATCTTTTGAAATTTGTTGAGGCCCAGCATAATCAATTTTAGTAAATGTTCCACGTGTACCTGAAGAGAATGTATATCCTGCAACCTCTGGAGCAATATTCTTTACTTATAATTTGGATCAAGTTTATTAATTGTACTACTGTTCAGGTCTTTTAGATTCTAACTGATTCTTTCATCTGTTCTAATAGCTAATGAAGAAAATTTTAAGTCCTCTGCTATGACTGTGGATTTCTTTGTAGTTCAGTTAACTTATGTCAATATATTTGAAGTTATGGTTTTAAGTACATATATACTCTATTTAGAATTGATTGTATTATCATAAAATGTCCCACTTTAGATTGTCTTAATGAGAGACCAAACCAGCAACCCCTGCACTTCCGGATGACACTCCAACCAACTGAGCCACCCAGCCAGGTCTCTTTTCTTTTTTTCTGCTTTGGTCAGGACATTTTCTGCTGACCTATCCTCTAGTCCACTAATCCATTTTTCAGATATGTACAATCTGTTAAGTCTTTTATCTTTTTAGTGGTTGTCTCTCACAAATCTTTTACCTCTTTCATTTGTTGACTAACAGAAAACAGTTACTACATGAATACTTGCAGAGTTATATACTTGTCCTCTCAAAAACAAAGTAAACTTAACGTAAGTCAATTTTGCTATCATGAGCAATTTTAGTAAGTACAGGAGTTGATCCATTATAATCTAAATGAATGATTACATTCTATTTAAAAGCAATAGAACTTTACAATCTAAGTCACATTTTATGAAATATTTTTAATATACTCCATGTTTCATACTGGCTTAATGTTAAAAGTATACTTTAAAAAGATACTTACTCTCTCTCTTTTTCTGTCAGCTTGTCATTGATATTATCTTTTATTGTTGATCTAGATCCCTTATGAATTATAGGATATCTGAGGGGCACTTGTAGGAAAAAGGAAATCATGGAGACCAAATGTGCAGTGTAACCAAGGGCAACAGCAATGCTTCCATCATCTTTTGCTGTAAATTAGAAGCAGAAGAAAACAAAGATTTACCTTACAAATGTAGCTTAGAGATCATAAAGAATCAATTTTAAAGGAGATTTTATTAAGAAATAACTGGTAAAGAAAAGATTAATCTCATCTGAATTATAAAGTTTACATTTCTAATTTTAAACTTTATACATTTATATTATAAATGTATTTCAATTGTATGAATTTTTTAAAAATTTAAACACATTAATAAGCCTTAAAATTTCATTTTCTATACTTAAAACTATTACCCAATAACTAATGTGGTAAAATTAATATTTGATATATATCTGAGAAAGAAGTCTTGGTACACTTAAATATCCATTACTTTCTTTCCCAGCATTTTCAAAAGTAGAAATAATACGTGAGTCTATTATACAATGTGCAAATTAGTTTCAGAGGTTCAAACATAACACACTATATAAGCACTGTACATTTTATTCATTAACAACTTATAAGCAATATTGCTGTACTAGTTACTATACCACTGTACAACATTATTAATTCTAAGGTGAAGTGAAATAGTGAAATATCATAATCCTTTGTGGGGTATGTTCTCCACATTCACAAAAATAGTTTTACATACACAGGTTTGTGAAGTTTGAAATATGAAGAGGGGGAAATGTTTTACACAGTAAATGCAAAAAAATAAACAAAACAAAACACACTGTTAATATATACTATATATTTATTCAATTTAGGTGGAAGCACCTGTTGAAAAAAATGCCTGTATCCTACAGACAAACACAAGCAACAAGCAACTATCTTTTAAGAAGTCATGGAAATTACATTTTTAACTCATCATTCAGATTTCTGCTACCACCAAGTGTTAAATAATTATTCAGGTACTCAAAACTAAGAATAATACAGCAAAAAGTTTAAGTTTGAAGCAGAGAAGAAAAATGTAACTGCTTGGTATTCAGTATTCCCAAAATACTTTAAAAAGTTTACATTCAAACTAACACACATGTGTACATACACTGAAAATTTGACACATCATCTGGATTACCTCTAACTAAAGAAAGGCTGATAGGATTGAGAAGACCTTGACATGAGTATTTCCTGATTTCTAAGAGTCACTTTAACTTCAATTATTAGTAATATTTTTCACATTCTTCTTTTATATTTATACTTAGTTATCTAAGCATTACCTTCTTATTGTAGGAATGCCGTTATAGCCCCTAGTTCTCAGAGAATTCTCCCCTCTTGACTACCACAGCAGACCCTTGCTTTCTCTTTGATCGTATTATAAAAATAGGCAACTTTTATTAAAAACTTTTCTTCTACCAGGAACTGACCACAGTACTTTATTTATGTCAGTACTTCATTCATCACCAATTACTAAACTGAGCACTTTTTATATGCTATTCCATTCATTTCACAGATACAGAAACTAAGACTCAGAGAAGAAACCTGTTGAAGTAATAAGCTAGTACACAGGGTGGCCTGACACTACCTCTGTCCTTTGGGCACTCTCCACACTGTCTCAGAACTTTACTGTGGAATGGGTAGCTTTTTTTTTTTTAACTTGGAAGCTTAGAACATACCAAGCATATGATACACATATATACCACCCTCGTTTCTTCACTCTTTTCTAGTAATGGCCAAGAACATGTAAGAAGTCTGGAAGTCCTTGGTGACTTGTAAAGTGTCAGACAGGGAATGGGCTTCTCAACTAGGGTTTGGTGTTCTTTCAAATCAAACAGTTTACATTTCAACTGACAGTACTGAGTCATGCCCTAACTGACTAGAATTCTAACTATTTTTTAACCCTATTTTAGAGACCTTGTCCTCTAGCCCCAGTCCCATACAAGTACCTTGAATACTACCAACACTTTACTTCTATTGAAGAGGCTAAAATTACATTACATTGTAAATTCATCACATTATAATTTAATTATCATAATATTCTAATAAGGTTTCTAGGAGAAACCTTAAAAATCACTGAGTCTAATGCTATCCATTTAGAGATGAAGAAAATGAGACCTATGTGATTATAAGTGACTTGGTCAAAGTCATATAGGTAAACACTATGAGAGATGGAACAAGAGGAAGAACTGTGTTTATACCCTGGGCACCAAAATATCTATCCCTGGAGTCACTACCGGAAAGGTGAGTTACATAAGAGGACACTGAATCTTGCCTCCTATCTTGCTTCCTGTTTTCCGTAAAGAGAAAGGCTTATCAAATTTAAAATATTTGCCTGACCAGGAGGTGGCGTAGTGGATAGAGCGTCAGACTAGGATACGGAAGACCCAGGTTCAAGACCCCGAGGTCGCCAGCTTGAGTGCGGGTTCATCTGGCTTGAGCAAAAGCTCACCAGCTTGGACCCAAGGTCGCTGGCTCCAGTAAGGGGTTACTTGGTCTGCTGAAGGCCCATGGTCAAGGCACATGTGAGAAAGCAATCAATGAACAACTATGGTGTCACAACGGCAATGAAAACTGATGATTGATGCTACTCATCTCTCTCCGTTCCTGTCTGTCTGTCCCTGTCTATCCCTCTCTCTGACTCTCTCTGTCTGTCCCTGTGTAAAAAAAAATTAAAAAATTCTATGGACTTGGTCTTTAAGAGCCTCCTTTTGAAGGGAGAGAAGAGGAAGTAGAGGACTTCCAGTAATGAAGACTAATACTACCTGAAGTGACCTGCCTGTATGTGCTTCACACTCAGCTTTTCCTTTCCTATCTGACTTGACAGAGGCAACAGAAGATCTCTTAATTAGCTTCCCAAATAAGTCAAATGCAAACTATGAATGTTTTAAAAAAAATTCTATCCAATGATGAACACTCAAGCATCTACATTTCCCCCCATATAACTAAAAGGGTAATGCTAAAGAATTACATTTGCATATTTTGAGACTACATCCGCATATGTATTTAAAGAACAAAATTTAGTCTTCTAACATCACCTCTTCTCAATGATTAAAACAATTTTCCTTACATTTAATGATAAAAAGGGGTTTTTTGAGAAACCTACACATGCAAATCAAAAAGAAAGAGCAAAAACTGGAAACTGGATAACACTGGAAATCAGTTTTGATTCTCACTATTCACACTCACCGTCATTTCCACCACAAGACTCCCGCTCCACCTATTAAAACCCCAGGCTGTTTCCTCTTCCAGGCCATAGTGCTCACTCACAGCCTCACTGTTAAACACTGTGGTGTTGGATTTCCAATATTGAAGCTTTATATTAAAAAACATTTTAAAAGGGCCACGGGTGAGGCATTACAGGGCCCAAGGGTATTCCAATACCCTCAAAAGGAAAACCACCTCCTGGTAGGGAAGTCACTTTCATCACCCCAAGACCACTGAACCTCCAGTGGGAAAATGTGAGCTCATACGGTTAATTATGGCTATTGCTGGCCACAAAACCTCAGATGTCACATTCTGTTGCCAATCACTTTAGCTAAAAAACCAAAAGGTTTAAGGTTTCCAGCATTTCGAGATCTAAAAGACTTTTTACCTGCCAAAGCCAAGACCTGGCTCTCTGGGGTGTACTTTTCCAGTAAGCATTAATGATGCCCCTAACACCTAATGCAGTGCCGAGGTTTGTGTTCCTTATGCTGCTTTGGGGTTAGAAAGGTCACAGATGATAGTTTTGTTAGTGAGAAGTTGGGGGTGGGGGTTGAAGGGTTCGGGGGGAGGGGGGAAGAGAAATAAAATGTAAGACTCAAGTATGTAAAAAGAAAATTCTGACTAAAACAATGTTTTAAGTGGCTCCACACAAAACAAAAATCCACCATTTCCTCATAATACCTTTGATTTATTTTTTAAATGTTGATAGTTACTCAGGGCTGCAGTTTCTATGCAACTTTTTGATAATAAATTTCACAAGCACACAATCTGAAGGACTACATTATAAATTCATTCAAATGTCCCTTTGACTTATATGCTGAATAAAGTATTATATTCAAATGCATCCAAGTATAATAAGTGATCTAAAAGCTCTTACCATCCTGCCTTCCCAATCACTGAAGCAGCTGATCTGTTAAGGAACCAAGCACCCACTGATCCAGACAGGACAAAATATTTAATACTCTAATCACTGCCACAGCATCTATGGAAGCAGTCCATGTTCTCAATGAGACACTGTTTGACATATGGACTCTCCTTTCCAAGAACTCATGCCTGCATAAAGGGATACAGACACAGAGGAAATCTGGGTCTCGTTACCACAAAAGGCTCTGGCGTATGGATTACTTAAAACACACACAAACATTTTTTTTATTTTACAAGAAATGTCTCTGTCAATGGAACTCAAATAAATACTCTTCACCGGACAACTTACTCCCGTTGTGTCTAGGTCTCTTCAATATGCTCTAACAGTAACTTACCCAATTAGAAAAAGCACAGTAAATTTGGGACCACTATAGAGGAGTTTCCCAAACAGTATTCACCCATATGATGTAAAGTATATCCCAGAAAAGTCTTATTAATATCACAGAATAACCAGTTTGGAATTCCTTCACTAGAGTCTCACCAAGAATGCATCTGTCACAGAACACTAAAAAGCTGTCAAAAGTTTGGAAGAGGTTATTATTCAAAACAAGGAAGAAAACTACATCATGACAGGAATAAAATGGACCTTAAAATCAGGCTGACCAGGAATGACTTTAGTTCTGCCACTGATTAGTATGAGTCTTTGGAAAAATTAACTAATCTCTCTGAGACTCAATTTTCTTGTCTTTGAAAACAAATTGAGTGTAATTCTTTCCCTCACAGAAGGAGAGAAACAAGCTAGCATCGTGCATGATATTCCATGTTACCATATTCCTACTCACCCGATCTAAAATGTCCTCCTACCCTTCTTTCAACAGGTGGATACTATATATTTCATTTTTTAAGACACCGTAGCCATCATCTTTGCTAAAAAGGCTTTCCTGATCTCCTCCTGTAAAACTTATTATTCCCATTTCTTGAGTCCCACATACCTGGTATAAACTTACAAATGCCTGACAAAAAGGATGAATTCAATAAATATTTCTTGATTGGCTTGATTACAAGTTTGATGGCCTCAACTGGACTGAAATCTCAGAGGTAGGATCAATATCTTAATCATCTTTGTCTCCTCTCAGCACCTGGCACAGCAGATTCCACAGGCTGGGCACTCAGTGAGCTGATAAAGTGCAATACTACCATATGTGCTTCTTCAAATTTCTGATTCCTAGGAATCATGGAGAGTGAATAGAGCCTTAGAGTAAAAGTAAGTGTTTATTTTGTTTTGTCTCCCATTTCATTTTTCAGCAACTGCACTAAAAAGCTAAACTTACTTTTTAAAGAGTAGGAAGAATTTATTTAGCTTGTTTGGAATACACAAAGCAGGTAGCTAGGAAACGACTTCAAAGAAAACAAAAACAGAATCAAGAAACATCCCACAGTGGACTAAAGTGACAGTTCATCAGTATGATACCCCCGCCTCCCTATTGCCTCCCTTCAAATCATTCTATTCAGCAGCCAGAGTAACTTTTAGAAACCTAAATCAGTTCATATCATCCCCATTCTTCAAACCTTTCAGGGTTTTCTCACTTGACTGAGAATAAAATATAAACTCCTCCTGACGGTGGCCTCAGAGCTCAGCTGACCTTTCCTAGCTCCTCTGATATAAGTCTTCCTCTTGCTCACTATACTCAGCCACACAGGTCTGCTCTGGTCTTTTTTGTCCATCCTCCTTCACTTCATCTTTCCTTCTTTCCTTGCCTGTTTCTTGCAACTAATTTCAATTATATTTATATGAGTGCCTTCTCTACAAAAAGCATTTTCAAATGTTACCTCATTCAATCATGACAATGAATTAGAGATGTAGATATTACTTCATTTTACAGATGAAAATTATGATTGCCCAAAACACAGGTCTTTTCACCCATATCTGCCCACCCTGACTTTTTTAGATCTTGTATCAAGGCCATTCCTCCACCCTGACCTTCTTACTTGCTGAGCACTCTCCTAAGTAATGCTCCCCCCACTGTCATATAGTTGGTTCCTTTCAGCCTTCAAAATTTTCTGCTGAGAGAGTTCTCTGCTTTATCTAAAGTAGGTTCCCCTATTGTCTATGATTGCATATTCCTTTATTAAATACATGTTACATACTTACTTTCCTGTTTATTAGCTCAATAGGCTATGTATGCCATGAAAGGAGAGAACATTCCCCCCCCCCCAACCGTCATATCCTCAAAACTCAGCACAGTGCCTGGCTCAAATAATAATATTTCAGTAAATGAATGTTCTGTATACCTGGAACATGGCACAGGGCTCAAGGCACTCAGTAGCTTTGTTCAATAGATGAATGAGGAAAAAGATGGGCTGTGGGTTTTAAGACATCATAACTTTGCCTAAAATCAACACTAAAGCACATTTGTATGACTTAGAGATTGGAAGAAACACTGTACAATGAAAACCAAATAAATCCCAGCTAATTAATGAGCTTTGTGGTCTCTGGCAAGTCACTAAATAGCTCATTTACACGGTGTAAAATGAGATTATACCACCTTCCTTATGGGTTTCCTTTATTTGTGTTTGTGAGAATTAAAGATAAGGCAAAATGCCATGTTTTATAGATATAATCTCCACAACAGTCATGTAAAACGTGTAGGACATGAATTAATATGTTCATACTATCAATTAGGAAATCAACTCAAAGCTTAGATCTGGCTTGCTCCAAATTACATGGTTTCTAGAAAGTGAGCAATTGAATGAATATAGGTTCTCCTATTCCTGTTTTATCATCTTCTTTTATCATATTCTAATTACTTGTTATAAGTGTTGTTATAAAGGCCAACACAGATAATAAATTAAAAGTCTTAACTGTTAAAGGACTACAAATAACATTTCCTTTACAGGGAATGGAAGAAAGTTCCAATCAAAACTGGTAATGCTCTATTTTTGAATAACTTCTTTCCAAATAGATGATATGCTAGCTTTGAAAATAATCTCAAAGCATTGTTTAGACTAGGAAAAAAATACTTTGCTAACAACAAAATAATTTTATTGCCAAATAAGTTCTTTCCTTTGGCATACTGGTAAAGAGATTAGGAAAATTAAAATATTTTAAAATTACCAATTACTATGAATCATAGTCTATAAAATCTTTATTAGAAAAAAAATTTTAAATAAAAGGGAACAGAAATGACAAATGAAGTTTAACCTGTCGCAGTGGGAATGTCACAAAATTAAAATTTCAAATACATTTCACAACAGCAGAAATATAATTTTCTAAATAACAAAAGAACTGATTCATGTTTGTTATTCTTTTGCTCCCAATCACACAGACATTCTTCATGGAAATCAAACCAAAAGGATAGTGAGATTATTAGTATTCTCTAGAACCCCACTGTCTAATTTTCTTTAAGCCCTTTAAAAAACTATTTGCTTTTAAATTTCAAATATAAAGCTCAAAGATTTTTTTCCCCATAATTAGGCCAACTATTATGTTAAGTCTCCTATCAGGAAATCTGACACTATCTACTTACAGGAAATCTGACTCTATATACTTATAATTGGGAAAGAAGGGAAGGTCCAAAAGCCCTCTGGTGAAAGTGTTAGGCAGCCAACATTCCAAGATATCTCTCATTTCCCATGAACATTACCCACATGCTATATCCACAGAACCTTTAGAAATAAAAAGAAATAAAATACCTTGGAAGTCCTCAGAATTGGGCAACTTGACGCCACATACAAAGTAATCCTTATGCTCATTCTGTGAATATAACCAAAAAATGTAATTAACTGCTTTTATGTATAAAGCAAAGAAACTCTAAGTCAAAGAAGTCAGCAGGTCAGTATTAACTCGAAGACAATACTGTTGTAGACACAAAATATTATCATAACTGCTAAAGGTGGATGATGAGTGTATGATGATTCATTATACTACAGTGTGTCCGTAAAGTCATGGTGCACTTTTGACCGGTCATAGGTCAAAAGTGCACCATAACTTTACGGACACACTGTACTATCTCTACATTTATATATACTTAAAATTTCCTATAAGCATTTAAAATATAATGTCTAAGCAAAAAGACATTGTAAAATTTTTGTCATAAAAATATTCTTTGACCAATTCATAGCCATAAATTAAAAGTTTTGAAGAGAATTAATAAGACTCGAGCCTGACCAGACAGTGGCACAGTGGATAGAGTGTCGGCCTGCAACGCTGACCACCCAGGTTCGAAACCCGAAGGTCACTGTGTGAGCATGTGCTCACCCAGCTTGAGCACTGGCTCCACCAGGTAGCAGGGTCGCCAGCTTGAGTGTGGGATCATAGACACGACCCCACAGTCACTGGCTTGAAGCTCAAGGTTGCTGGCTTAAGGAAGGGGTCACTGGCTTGGCTGGAGCCACTTGGTCAAGGGACATACGAGAAAGAGAAAGCAATCATTGAACAACTAACGTGCCACAACTAGGAGTTGAAACTTCTCATTTCTCTCCCTTCCTGTCTGTCTGATCTGTCCCTGTCTGTCCTCGTCCACCTCTCTCCCGCTAAAATAAAGAAAAAAGAAATTGAAAAAAATAAAATCCTACTACCTTTCCTCTCAAAAAATTAGTTATTTTAATTAAAAATTAGGCCCTGGCTGGTTAGCTCATTTGGTTAGAGCGTTGTTCCAAAATGTCAACTTTTTGGGTTTAATCCTTGGTTAGAGCCCATATAGAAAGCAACCAGTCAATGCACAACTAAGTGGAACAACAAATCAATGCTTCTCTCATTCTCTCTCTCTCTTTCCCCCTTCCTCTCTTTGTCTCTCTAAAAATCAATCAATAAATAATACAAATAAATAAAATTAGTCTTTCATTTAAAAAACATCAAATTTAGTAGATTTGGTTGTCATAAAAGAATCTAATCAGCTTATTAAAGTTTTATTCTTTGTATTTATTCTAAGAAACTAGATTAAAAAACTTAACATCCTGACAGGATTATCTGAAGTAAATATTAGTAAGTATAAATTAATTAGCAGTTATATTTTTGAAGCAGAGCACATATATCTGCATTTATGGGTCAGAAATGGTGGTAGTTGATGATCGGGTTGAGTGAAAAGACCCTAAAGAAACTCAAAATAATTTGGTATTCTTTCAGATTGTTGGTATCCTGCCAACAAACTAATATAAAAAATCAAATGGTGGAACCTAATGCCAACGAAATCTAAATCTACATTTAAAATAAGTATTTGCTCCTGAATGAAATCATGATGGAGCACATGATTGAGACTAGAGCAATGAGTTTTTCCATTGAGAGGAAATTCCAAATAGAAATCATTTAGAAAAAGTAAATTCTTTTTCAAAAAATCTGACACTTACCAAATCAATAGGATAAATGTAGGAAAGCTCAGATAGTAACTGCCTGCAACGAATTGTCAACTGAGCATTAGTCTTCAAAAAGAGTTCTCTAATGAGGAGAGAGAAAAAGTACATTTGTTAAAAAAAATATGCTTACATGTTTGCAAACATTTATTTCCATATAACTGACACGGAAGAAGATTACACGGTCTACAGTAGGTCACAGAAACTGAGACTAGAGGCAAGAATAATATCTAACCTAAGTCCTGACCTATCTCTAAATACCATCAATCAAGCCAACTATACACTTACTGAGTGTGTCCAGCACCATGATAAGAGATATAAAGGATACAAATCATCATTGGCTGAGCACTTACTACTATGCCATGAGCTTTACGAATGGCTTTATTTATTACTGGCTCAGCTGGAAACCCTCCCTCCCTCACTGCCAGGGTCCAGACACGTATAAGAAGCAATCAATGAACAACTAAGGTGCTGCAACTATGAGTTGATGCTTCTCATCTCTCTCCCTTCCTGTATCTCTCTCTCATTGGAGGGGGGGCATTTTACTTAATTACTACAACAATGCTCTTAGGTTAATATTATTGTATCGATTTTACAAACATGGAAACAAGATATAAAGAGGATCTGTAAGCTAACCAACATCTCATTTAATCTGATGCCATTTGATTTCAGGAAATACCAATATGCTAGTTCCTCAAAAAAGTATTTTACTTTTCATTAATAACTACATGTTATCACTATCTCAAAAAAACAAAAACAAAAATACTTGCCGTCATGTTAGGAAAAAAGAGCTCTTCTCTTAAACTACTTAAGAAACAAACAGATGACATTCCTACAGAATAAATGACCTACTTAACTGTGTTAATAATTCAAGAACTGAAGGAACTTAAGAGAAACTGTAGGTCAGCATGGAAGGTAAACGTAGTTATATAACACAAATGGCATGAAGATGCATGTAGATCTAGCTCTGTTTTCTTAGTGAGTTGGACATACAGTGACTTCCCAGAGCCTTATTTCTGATCTGCAAATTGAGAGGATTAGACTCAATGAAATCCAAGGTTCTTTCTAGGTCTAACATTCTTGAATCCTCAATTGCTCAGTTATTTTTGAAGACAAAGGCAGAATGAAATGACTTTTCCAAAAAAAACAAACAAGAGTAAGGATAAGCAAAAAAACACAGGATGGAATAAATTAAGCATGGACTGGAAAAAAATAAAGAGAAAAACCATTAGCATTCGTTAAGCGAATGTTGTGGAGTGACTAAAATTAGCTACAGTTGTCTAGCACCAATTTATTGAAGGTTATTTGAAAGTCAAGTGAAACAATCACCATGGGCTCTTAAGAAGAGAAAAAAATACAGTAAAAATAGTATTTTTAAAGGTCTGATACCAACATGGAGGACAACTGGAAAGATAAGAGAGAATGATGTCAGAGAGGTATCTAGGAGCTATTGAAGTAATCCAAATGAGCTAACACTAAACAGGAGTAAATCTACAGAAATTACTGAAGAAAATACTATAAACTCTACTGCTTGCCGAAAACAAGACGAGGAGAAGATCCAAACATCAAGTCATGATGCTGTGGCCATGAAAATCAGAAGTGTTCTCATTCTGGATTATATGCTAGGAGCTCTAATAACTGCCACTGGCACAGTGCATGACAGATAGTAAGTACTAAATAAATATTTATTGGATAAATGAATATGACAGTGAGGTGTGTGGAATATAAATTAATAACAGCCACTTTTAAAGAATCCTACTTTCTAAACCATACTCTCAAAGCAAACTCGACACTCATAACAATTTTTCCGAGTTTCATTTACCTTTTTGCAGTACACTCCTTCCGCAGCTCATTTAGGGATTCCTTCTGGAGTTGAAGTTTCAGGTGCTCAGTTGAAAATGTACTTCCTAGAGAGAGAGGGAAGAGGGGAATTCCAAATGTGATAGTGCAGAGAGATGTTCAATCACAACCAAACAGGCACAACTCAGTCCCCTGACTGTGAGAGGGAAATGAAAAGAGTTAAAAGACAAAGTGAGTTGTATACAGAGGTCTTCTGGGGGGATTAACTAGAATAAAATTCCCTATCTGTTCAATTTTTACTAAAGTCCAGCCTCTTGCAGGTGTCAGAGAGTAAGTCTAAGATTCCATCTATATATAGATTTCTGTATTGCTGACCAATAAACCCTGCTGAGATTTCAAAATTCAAACAACCTCATTACTTTAAAAAAAAGTGGCTATGGATTCTGGGTATTAATGATCACTCACTAAAGGTTCATCAGTTATAACAAATGTACCACCATGGTGCAGGATGCTGTCAATGGGGGAAGTTGTGCAAATATGGGGACCGGGGCATAAGGGAATTCTCTGTCCCTTCCATTCAATTTTACCATGAACCTAAAACTGCTCTAAAAAATTAAGCTCATTTTTAAAAAAACCGATTAATTTCTGTTCAACAAAAAAGGCTATAAAACAAAATTACATAGCATAACAAAAGCATAAAAAGTAGAACAGAAACTGTTACCTGTATTTGACTACTTTAATATACAGTTCATAAATATAGTTTTTATAAACTTTTATTTTACTCATAAGTATAAGTAGTTTTAGTAATAATCTCAGTGAGCAGAAGATGTATATTATGATTTTTTCATATGTCACAAGCATTTTTTACATGTTGACAGTCAGTTATAACATTTAATGGCTGTATAAAATTCAACCCCATGTCTGTAAATTATATGACTATTCCACATTCTAACC
The DNA here is from genome assembly GCA_037038555.1 of Rhynchonycteris naso. NCBI lineage: Eukaryota > Metazoa > Chordata > Mammalia > Chiroptera > Emballonuridae > Rhynchonycteris > Rhynchonycteris naso. The sequence goes on from CM072995.1 coordinate 316,872,668, forward strand.
ATTAATTCCATACCTTAATCCTATTACAGGATATTTAATTGTCCTTAAGTGTTTGCTTTAGTACTGCAATGATTAATATTTGTGTTTATATGCTTGATTTTTTGTATTTATATCAACTTTTGGAACTTTCATTTCTATTTATGTGATTATAAAATCCTTTCACATCTTCCTATTCAAAGAAAATGAGTCTTACATTCTTGACAATATGGGCCTGATAATTCCAGTGGACCTAAGCACAGGGAAACAGTCTTAGATCCTGATATACCAAGTTCTAGATCTTAGAGAGGCATTCAGTTTCATGAACTGTGATCCAATAGGAAAGGGTGCCCTAAACTCTTCTGCGCATCTCCTACAGGGATGAACAAGAAGTAGATTAACAGACTAAGCACTAAATTTAACAAGCCAAGTAATTTTATCAACATATTTCTAAGCACCCCACTCTTCTTTCTCAACTGTACTTAAGTGACAATAAGTTGGTGGCTCTGCCCCTAAAATAGATCATAATGAAGGAACACCATTTCCGTTAGCCCCAATGTAATTCTTTTCCAAATCTTCATTCTTGCCTGACCAGGCGGTGGCGCAGTGGATAGAGTGTTGGACTGGGATGCGGAAGACCCAGGTTCGAGACCCTGAGGTTGCCAGCTTGAGCGCGGGCCCATCTGGCTTGAGCAAAAGCTCGTCAGCTTGGACCCAAGGTCGCTGGCTTCAGCAAGGGGTGGCTCGGTCTGCTGAAGGCCCGCGGTCAAAGCACGTGTGAGAAAGCAATCAATGAACAACTATGGTGTCGCAATGGCAACAAAAAACTAATGATTGACGCTTCTCATCTCTCTCCGTTCCTGTCTGTCTATCCCTCTCTCTGTCCCTGTAAAACACAAAAACCAAAAAACTTCATTCTTAGTGATTTCAGAAGACATTTAAGTTGACAACTTCCACCCCCACACACACACCATGTACTTTTTACCAGAATGCACATGAATTGTTCCACCACTTAAGAAATTTGCAATATTACCCTTCATAGATAAATTAGGCCACCTCAATTCTAACACTGTTGGTGAAACCACAAATAGGGACAAGACAGATTTGGGATTCAAAAATGCAATATATACCACCCTCAGTTTTGAAGACTCTATAGAACATATTACATGACCGAGAGAGAGAAAGAGAAAGAGCAAGAGCTAAAAAGAAAATGAAAGAGAAAAAGAGAAAAAGAAGCATTGCAGAGTGAAGGAAAATTAAAATTTAAAAATATATTAGCCAGCTTATATATAGGGCAAAATGTTAACAACAGGTAAATCTGGAAGAAAAAGATTGGTAATCTCTGTGCTCTTCTTATTCTTGTAATTTTTCTGTAAATCTAAGATAATTTCCAAATAAAAAGTAAAAGAGTATATCCAAACCCAGAAAGGGATAACCTGAGAGGCTATGGCTTTCCAGACTTTAGAATGTACACTGGTACCATCTCTTTAAAACATCAGCTTCATTTTTCTGTCAAAAGGTAATAAACCTCATTGGTTATTGGTGGGCTGTGGAACAAAACTGAGAGAGTTTGTTTAAATAGGCTCATATAGAGAAGAGCTAAGTATTTGAAGATACCTCAGAAAACTCAACCTAAATTCCAAAAGTTACATCATAAGGAGTAATAATACTAAGGCAATGATGTACTCAATCTCTTTAGATGTTATTCAAGTTATTTATCACCAGCCTGGATACTACATTGGTGTTGTGTACTTCTAAGAACATCACATATAGAATCACTGATGTCCATCTTTAAGACCATGTATATGCCCTGTTTCTCATTTCTACCTAGATTTAGCATTGATTAGTGTCTTCTGCTTGAATCAATCTTTACTATGGTTGCAAAATAGTAATATTCCAACTCGAGTTCTCCCTCCACATTTATCAGTCAGCACTCAGCATTCTTTTCTAAGCAAGAGATTTCCCTTCTCCATTATCAATCAATCATCAATATGGAACCATGCATTCCATTTTATTTTTCAATGATTTATAACTCATAACTGTATATAATTATTTTGGTGCTCAAGCGATCCCAGATTTGCCAATAGAACTCTCTTCAGTCTTATTCCCGTGTTCCTCTGATATACTACCATTCTGTTAGTCAAAATATTACTTAATTACCATTTTAATTTATCTAGGATCTGTAGTGGTGTTTTTTTCTCATTCCTGATTTTGGTAATTTGAGCTTTCTCTCTTTTTATTTAGTTAGTCTGTCTAGAGGCTTATCAATTTTATCGATCTTTTCAAAGAACACCTTTTGGTTTCATTGATAGATTTTACTTTTAATTTGCTCTTCTAACTGTTAAGGTATAAGCTTCGATTGATGAATGACCTTTATTCTTTTATATGATAAGCCTCAAATAATATAAATTTCCTTCTAAGCATGCATCCCTTCAAGTATTGATATGTTATATTTCCAGTTTCATTCAATTCTAATTATTTTCTAATTTTCCTTGTTATTTCTTATTGGACCCATGATTTATATGTGTGCATGTTACAAATTTCTAAATATTTGGAAGTTTTCAGATATTTTTTTCTATCAGTGATTTCTAGTTTATTTCTGTTTTAGTGGGAGACCATACATGGACTTGCTCTGATTCTTTTATATTTGTTTTATTATACCAAAAATGGCCTAACTGAATGTTCCCATGTACTTGAAAAGAATATATATTCTGCTGGTGTTCGGTGTTCAGTGGAGTGGTCTACTGTCAGGTCAAATAAGTTGATGGTGCTGTTAAGGTCTTCTGTCTTTACTGATTTTCTTTCTGCTGCCTCTATAAATTACTGAGAAATGAATGTTGTGGTTCCAACTACGACAGTGGATTTGGCCATTTCTGCTTTCAGTTTTATCAGTTTTTGCTTTATTTATACACACGCACACACAAGCTTTACTGTTATATTCATAGATATTTAGAATTTTTATGTCTTTTTTGAGAACTAATCTTTTCACCATATTGTAATACCCATCTTTATTGTAGATAATACTCTTTATTCAGAAGTCTACTATGCCTGATATTTACAGAGTGGGGCAAAAATAGGTTTATAACTGTATGGAAAATAATACAATAGTTAATAATTAGTAATAGAAGAATAAACTGTGTTTTATGTACTCACAACTGTAAACCCACTTTTGCCCCACCCAGTACATAGCCACTCCAGCCTTCCTTTGATTACTATTTGCATAGTATGCTTTTTCTATTTTTTTACCTTTAATCAATCTATGTCTTTGTATTAAAAAGTAGGTTTTCTTATAGATATGTTAGGCTTTTATTTTTGGCTATAAAATCTGAACAATCTATTTTTAATTGAGATATTTAGACCATTTATACTTAATATAATCATTGTTTAGATTCAAATTTACCATTTTGCTAGTTTTTTTCTATATGGTCCATCTATTTGTTGTTCCTTTATCCCTCCTTTTTTATGCTTTTGGATTGAGTATGTGTTTATAATTCTCTCTTTCTTCCTAATGGCTTATTCTTACCTCCATTTAAAATTTTTTGTGGTTTCTCCAGAGTTTACAGTATATAAGTTTAAGAAAGTCTACCTTCAAATAATATTATACCATTCACGTAGAGCAGTGGTTGGCAAACTCATTAGTCAACAGAGCCAAATACCAACAGTACAACGATTGAAATTCTTTCTGAGAGCCAAATTTTTTAAACTTAAACTGTATAGGTAGATACATTCCTTATTGAGATATCGCCTACATGTGGTATTTTGTGGAAGAGCCACACTCAAGAGGCCAAAGAGCCGCATGTGGCTCGTGAGCCCTGGTCGCAGTTTGCTGACCCCCTGATGTAGAGTATAAAAATCTGAAAATAGTACACATCTAATTCTTCCCTTCCCCACTCTTCAATTTCTTCAAACATTTTACTTTATGCATAATATAAACCAAAAAACATTTCTATTTGTATACTAGAAAACCAATTGTCTTTTATAGCATTGGGAAAAAAAATCACTTTTTACTACCTTCATTTCAACCATTTCCAGAAATCTAACTTTTTTGTGTGTAGAACCATGTTTTTGTATGGTATCATTCCTTTTACTGAATTATTTCACCTTTTATACAGTGACTTCAACTTCCTCTCACGCTCTGCCAATGGTGAAACAGTCCTCACATCCTGCCTTTCCATGGAGCTGACCATCATTCCTTACATATAAGTTAACTTGGTTGCCCAGCAATCTTAGTTTTCTGATACAGTCGAGAAGAATTATGATTTGAGGGACAAACATATGGTGATGAAGAATGATGGGCACACAACACAATCAACAGTTCAAATGCTACAGAGATGTCTAGCTAAAACCTATGTGTTCTTAAGGACCAATGTCACGCCACTGAATTCAATTTCTAAATAAAAAAATAAAAAGAAGAAGAGTGATGATTTTGAACATTCAACTTTCTCTTGTTGTTAGAGTGGAAGGAAAGCCCCTTCCACCTTAGATCCTAGGAGGAGGTTGGAAATCAAATCTAAGGATATTAATTTCAGGGTTTTAACCCTTTGAGAATTTTATTCATGCTCACTGACCCCTGGGAGTGAGTGTTTTTTGTTTTTGTTTTTTCAAAAAATGAAATTAGTTCCAGTTCTAGTTTTACTAACTTAAAATCATGTTTGTTTGATAACCAATTTATGAAAACAAAAAGAACATACATTTGCCTTTCTTTCATGTTGCCTCACACATGTCTGATCGTGCTCTGGATGGTCAGGAGGCACAAGGACGTATATGAACGTTCGTACTACTCAAAAGGTTAAAGTTCCCTTTGGTCTTTGTATTTTCTTCTGGGTAAGCCATTCTGTTTGTTTAATTTGGACTCATTCATATTGTTTTTTTCAAATGTATAATGTCCCTTGGTTTTCCCTTCAAATCCATTAATACATGATTAGGTTGATTAGTATAGGTAATTAATGTACATTTCCTTTGACGCTATGAAGATTTATTTATGCAAAAAGGCTTCACCCCTGAGTGCCAGCTCAGTGTAAGTGGCCAGGTCCTGTTGACAATTAGGCTTTCCTTCAGTGTATTTATGTTGAGAGAAGCCAGTATCTTTACTTTAAATCATCACAACTGTCAAGAGAACTTTACTTTGGGATTGTATAAATTTAGGGTATTTCATTCCTATGTAGAGCTAGCTGCCTTTCATGTTCTCCCTCTGGGTGGGTTGTAAAGACTACAGTCAGGCTCTGCTTCACCTTTCTATGCCAAACACTCATACCATGGGACCTAACCAGGTCAAAAACCCATTGTGTTTAGAAAGCAATTGGAGCAAATGTTATAGGAAGTTACTCTAAATTCCTAGAGGAATGAGAATGGGTCAGTTGGCCTAGCTTCCCTAATTACTACTCCACCGTTTCTCCTCAAATCCAAGTTTAGGCATCTGAGAGCTCTACCAGAGACCCCACTGCAGCTTTTTCCACTTGTGTTCTAGGCTGCAGGTTTTCTCTACTTTATTCATCAGTACAACCTTATCTACTTTGCATCTTTGAGAACTGTGCCAGAATCTTTGCCATTTGGATGGTGGCTTCTTTTACTTTCACCATCATCAAAGATTTATTCTTTGTCCATGTTTCTTTAGTGTCATAACAGTGGGCCACTGAGGGGATGTGCTGTGTTTACAATATTCCAAAACTGCTTTCTGAAATGTCTGGCCTTCATACACCAATGTTTTCCACTCTGCTCTGTTAAGATGGCCCCTCTATTCAGCAACAATTCAAGTCAGGCACTTTAATTTTAATAATCAACATTGATGCTGTCTCCTGTAACTATAAAGCTAGCAAATATGAATTTTGCTCCCATCACCAAAACAAAACACAGACACTTTAACCTCTCTCTCACAAGAGATTTTGGCCTCAGACTGGCCAATGGCCAGCCCCTGTCAAAAATTACAGTTAAATTAATAAACTGTCATTCTTCTGGGTTTTCTATATCAGTCAGATGACCAAAAAGCAATATACTTCAACTATTTTAGTTTCCCTCCCTGCAGAAATGTCTTTTCTGTACCATGATTTATTATGTTGTCTTTCTCAAGGGTTAATAGATATTTCTTGCTGTAGCTTTTGCAAAATTGTAATTGACTGTATTTCATTATGATATTTAATATCTAGCACATAAGAAATATGCTAAATTCCTCTCAGAATTTAGTGCCAAGAGAAAATTTTTTTCTCTCTAAAGAACTGATATACTTACTTATAACAGGCAATGAGAAACAAATGACACTTTTCATAACTCTATACAGTTGGCATGGCAGCTATAAAGGTCAGAGCTAATTTTAGTGCTTAAATACAATAGGAAGATCCTATAGGAGGCAGTGTACTATACTGAAAAGCCCATAGAGTCTGACTAAGCATATCAGAAAGCTCTGGGTTAAAATCCTACCTATGCTACTTTCAGGACTCTAAGTCTCAACTTCCCTGAACTTCATTTTCCCCACCTGTAAAATAGGAATAATTTCACTTTTATTCAATATTTGCATCTTAATCTACCCCTATGAAGCTCTAAATGGGTAAAGAAAATTATATAACCAGCCTGATTTTACTTTTAAAATAATAACCACAAAGCACAAATCACGCACACTGTCCAGCAATTCTACAATTTCTTCATTTGTTTGCTTTCCCACTCTTAGTGATGACTGACTACTCCATCCATTACCCAGAATCCTTAAATCTCCCCTAAATCCAATACATGATTACCTGACCTCTACCCTGAAACAACAGGATTCTTTCATAGTTCTACCAACTACCTAATGGGTAAATTCATCTGTACCTATGCCATTTTCTTAGCCTTCTCCTCCTGTTTAACGGATAAGGCAAGTATCTTCATTTACATTTTGAATTCTTTCTCATTCCATCCCATTTCACACTTTCTTCCTAACCAATTATGTTTCATGGACAGTGGCCTCTTTCCTATTCTACAGTCCAGGCCCTTCATATGTCCAAGTCTTTTGACTTCTGTGTTCCCTCTTTTGGTACTCCAGAAATTCCGATCTTGTAAGACTGAGCTCCTCAAGAAAACCTTTTCAGAGCGATCTCTGTAAATATGGTCTCCCACAGTCATCTTCTATCACAGCACCTTGTTTCTAGTACTTGCCACAATCTGAATAAATAAAGTCATAATTACCGTAATACAATTGACAATAAAGCAAATCCTATAATTTAATTTATTTGTTGGTTTCTTATAAGCTATCTTACCTACTAAATAAGTATCTAAATCTGGAAGTCTTAAGTTTTCCCTTTCCCTCTTTTCGCCAACATCTGCTTCTCCTCCAGTATTTGTCTTGATGAATGGCTTGATTTTCTGACCAGTTGTCCAAACCAGAAATTGGAAACTATCCTAAACTCTTTTTTCTCCCTCTCTCCTCAAATCCACTAAGCCAGGGGTCCCCAAACTTTTTTACACAGGGGGCCAGTTCACTGTCCCTCAGACTGTTGGAGGGCCACCACATACAGTACTCCATACACTGACCACCAATGAAAGAGATGCCCCTTCTGGAAGTGCGGCGGGGGCCGGAGAAATGGCCTCAGGTGGCCGCATCGGCCCGCGGGCCTTAGTTTGGGGACCTCTGCACTAAGCCATTAAAATCAGAGTCTATTATCTAAACCTCTTTTGAACCTACACGCTCTCTCCTCTCTTTACATTCCCAATCTGTTTAGATTTTAATTATGTATTGCTTAGAGTAATGCAGTAACATCCTAAATGATGATTTTCTATCCTCAACTTCTCAGAAAGAACTTCTAATATATATATATATTCTCCATTTTATACTGCAGTCATCAAGACAGTCTATGTGTTTTCTCTCTTTGAAAAATTTGCTTAAGTTATTTCGACAGATCTTCAAACCTTTCAATATAAACTTCTTTTATAATTAGATCATTCTTTACCTCTCTAGACTCTTCTATAGATCTTGACTCAAATGTATCCTTAGTTGAAGCCTTACTGGAATTAACTGCAATTCTTTGATCTATTTCCATGGCTCTGTATAAACTGCTCCTGCTGCCTGGTAAGTCTTACCTTCTCCCCCTACCTAGCTATCTACTACATATTCTTCTAGATTAAGCCTGTTTCACCTCCTTTACCAGGTATTCTGATTTTCAGATGCAACAGCACCTTCTCCATATCTCTGCCATATAGCTATCACACCTGTCATTCTGTTTCTAACATCATACACAGTGCCCAGTTGTTTGTAGGTATTCCATAAACAATGACTAAAAGGAAGGTGCACGCACACACACACATACTCTCTCTCTCTTCTCTGCTCTTCCCAATCCCTTTACATGTCTAATGATCTCTTTTTACTTCTATGTCAAACCATCTAATTGTAAATGTTTTTTGTTAATGCCACTTTCAATGTTTTTTGGGAGTAGAAAAAGAAAAAAATGACAAACCAAATTAAAACCAGTTAGGTGGCTTATTTCTACACATTTATACCTCCACTGCAAAAGGGAGAGATTAAAATATGATAGCTAGACTTTCTATAATCCAGTGAAGATATTACTGAAATAAATCATTACAAATATATGAGTAATGAATCATTCTGAAAAAAAAATCTGAGATTTACTTAGGACCCACATTCACTCTCAAAACAACCAAGTTATGTGGTTTTATTGCCTTTCACAAGCTGCACACAATACCAACAGCTGAAAGTAAAGAAACTCGGATAGCTTCAATTCTGGGGGGAATTGTCCTCAGGTCCAAAGACTTTCTAAAGGCAGATAATAATTTTGAGGTAAGTCTGTTTAGGAATTTCTGACAGAGAGCTATAAAAATATCAGAACACACACAAAGACTAAAAAATTTAAATATTACCATCCTTTCAAATAAATATATCTTGAATTTTAAAATTTTTTGAGATGTAATTTTTCAGTTTGTAACCTTATAACCTAAAAGAAGATTACATAATATTTATAAAATATCTATATAAGTTCAAATGAAAATCTAGAACATTTGATAGAAACTTTAAGTACCAATTTAAATATACCATGTGATTCTTCTTTTATTTGAAATGCAGGCTAAAATAGCAAAATAATTTTCTGACCAAGACAGAAGCCAAGTAAATAAAACAAACTAGATACATATTTCACCTTAATTACTAAATTTTATTTTAAAATGACAAAAAGAAATCATAACTGCTGGGAATGTCATATAAAATATTTCTTATTTTGGGAATAAAAAAAATCAAAACTTTTCATTCACTGGAATTACCAAAAGGAATTTCTTTCTCCAAATCTGAGCAGTGAAATCTTACCTTTACACACATCTCATTAAAATAATGTATTTGTTTTTATACTTCCTTACCAAAACAAATTAAATAATCTACAAAACAAGAATTGATTAAATCTAGTTACAGAATTCCAAGAGGTGGCTCCTGTCAAATGGCTTTCCAGTCAACAAAAGACATTTAGAGACACACTTGAGTCAGACAATCATTTTTAGGATGCATCTTTCATTGCTGGGAAATACATAATTGGTATTAAACTTTGAAAAAAAAAGAGATTTCTAAAAAAGGTGAACAGATCCCCATCTTTTATGACCCTATTCTCTTGAGACAAGTAGAATCTCAGAGCTATAAGAAATCTTGACTATATAATTCAAAATTTTGTTTGGTTTGTTTCTGAAGAGGAAATATGTCCAAAAATGTTGAATGACTCATCTAAGGACAGACTGAAAGAATGGCAGATCTTTAATTCCAATATCTTAATCAAGATGCAACCAAATCAAAGAAATCATTGGGAAAAATTCATTTCACTGGCCTATTAATAAAAAGGAACACAACAGAACAAAGTTCTCCATTTAGTAGTCCATAGGCCAAATGGAAAACTAACAAATTATTATCAGTTTATTTGTTGGATACATACTAGCAAAGGGAATGATATTTTGTTTAGTAGAAACAAGACAGGTTTTTGAATCAAAGAAACCTAAATCTGAATTTGAATCTGTTATTTATTTGTGTAACATTGGGTAATGTCTCTGAGTCCCAGTTCATTTACCCTTTACCCTGGGAAAAGAGGGTAAAAATTATTATCTCTAGGACTGTCTTAAGAATTAAATAATATACTGCAAGTAAAATATCTGGCATATCACAGGATCTCAATAAAGGTTATCTGCTTCTTAGGATTTATGTAGGATTCAAATAAATCTATTTTGCAATGCTTCAGATAGTATGGAACAGTTAGAAAAGCCTAGAATTTGGAGACAAATAGTCTGGGGCTACATCTCAATTTTGTTTTTAACTGTCTGTATGTAGTTAGCCAAGTCACTTACCTTCTCAGTATCTCATATATAAAATGAAGATAACAATATTTGCCATACTTAGCTTTCGGGAATGTTTTAAGGATCAAATATGGCAATCTTTGTGCAAGCACTTTCTAACTATAAAGTACTACATATGTTATTGTTACTATCAAGAAACTAATTACATTAGAATGTTGCTTCCTACTACAAAGTTTAGGGAATTCGGCTTTTGTAAAGTTGATATCACTCCACAGGCACTGCTGAGGAGTTCTTGAATTTTATCAACATTTATAATATGTATTTAGGTTCTACTAAACACATTTCCTCAAGATCAATGTTTCATATTTTCTAAACCAAATTTCAAGCAAACTAATTTAGATAGAGTGTTACTGCTTCTCAAAGATTTGGAGGTTAAGTTAGGGCAAAAAAACCCTGTAAACCAACATAATTATTTAACAGAAAGGTCATCCAGCTTGAGACACTAATGAGAAGAAATCTGTGTTTGATTAAACATTGTAAGTTAAACTACTATTCTTTACCAGAAATAAAAATATATACATTAATAAACATTAATACTGAAAAGATGAGCACTCATGACCCAGCTGGAAGTTGCTGTAGACCACAAGCTGAAAACTAGTGCCTCTGAGGTATAGGAATGGGAAACTTAAGGATATGGAGTAAAGGATCCCTCAGAGTTATGTGGCTACTCAGCAGCATGAATAAAAACTATCCTTTTTGCCCTTTCCAATAAATCATCCTGCTGCAATGAATTTTTATAAACAAAAATATAAAATATATAAAAAGCACCTGGCTTATTCCAAATGTTTACACAAATTAATCCCTAAGGAACTATTATGAGCTGCTATCTTTACTGTACAGATGTGTAAAAAGATGCAAAAGTTCAGTAATTCCTTTATGTTCATTCAGAAAAATCAGTAGCAAAGATTAAATATTATGTATTACTGATGCTGTATTCTAACTAAGCCCTTGAGTAAGAACCAAGCACCTAGATAAGCACCAAGTGCCAAAGAGAAGTCTTAATACACAAGAATCATTAGTAATATTCAGATTAACAAATAATTTCACAACTGATTAGCAAACACACTACACACCATATCAAAGCTACAAAAGCAAGTGAAAAATACATCTTTCTCCTTCATGTTACCAATACTAGGGACTCAAGTGCTTCCAAAATATTTTAACTTGGCTCAAGATTCATTAAATACAAGATTTAATTATAAATATTATTGACTCACAATATAAATAAATAACTGAGCGAGAGCTGCAGCTGCATCCATTACCCTCACACCAGCAATTATTCATTTGTCCCTAAGACTTTGGGGAACTTTTCTTTGCATGAATAATAAGTATCAATATCACTGAAAAAAACTTCATTATATTTTTAAATATAAGCAACAAGTAGAAAATATAATTTAAAGACATTTACAATAGTACCATAAAACATAAATAAATAAATAAATTCAGTAAATCATAGGATAGGAAACACCCATACACTACAGTTAGTTAATTTCAATAATGCTTGAGAAAGAAGCCCTAATAAAGGCATATAGCATTTTCTGGTTTTAGAAGACTTGTAAAGATAGCTACTACCCACCAATTGTATAGATAAATAGAGTAAATGTAATCCCATTAAAAATCCTAACAAGACTTTCTATGTAGGAATTCATAGGAAAATGTCAAAGGACAATAATAACAAAGGTGATCTTGAAGAACAAGCAAGAGGAAGAAATTTGATAGCAAGACTAATTATAACATGAGAGAAATCAAAACACTGAGATAATGGCAAAAGAATAGAAAAATAGGTCAGTGGACCAGAACCGAGGGTCCTGTAACAGAAGACATTCAAGTATATGGTCACCTGCGAGAAGACAAAAAGAAAACTGCTGTGCCATAAATGATAGTGGGCAATTAACTATATGAGAAAATAAATCTTAACTCTTATCTTACATCATACACACAAAAATCAATCCCTGATGTATTTATACTATAGAGATAAATGTAAAAAGTACAATATAAAGCATTTTAGAGAAAATACAGAGGATCAGCTTTATTAGATTAAAATTGGCAAAATTTCCTAAACTGGTCACAAAAAGCCTTTAAAAAGATTGATAAAGGCTTCCAAAGATGGTGATGGAGTAGGTAGACGTACTAACTTCCAACTCCCAGAACCAAAGTAAATTACAACTTGATTTTAAGAACCATCATCTGGATAAACCAATGCTAAACTGGACTGAGAGGACTCTTCAACCAGTGAACACTGAAGAAGCAACCTTGAGACTGATAGGAAAAGCAAAAATGCAGAAAAGGCTGCCCAGCTCCCCAGAGCGAAAAGCAGCCCAGAGAGACTCGTGTGGTGGGAAGAGAGGCTAGAGGAAGGGTAGGGACCAGGATCCCAGGAACAAAGCCCCAGCCTACAGCTCCAGAGCCTAGAAGAGGCGTTTGGACAGTATTGAGCTGTGAAACAAGTGAGGATACTGTTTGTGAGAAAGAGACAGTTTTCTCAGACCCAGGATTCTTCTTAAAGAGACGGCGCAGAAAACCTCTCTCACAACCATTCACCCGGGACTCCGGGAGACAGGGAGAGAGGACAGGACCCGAGAAGCGGGAAGTGAGTGTGGACTGGAAGGCACAGGGAGAAAAGCTTTGAGGGACAGCCACCTTAAACCCTGGGCTGAGTCACTCCACAAATATGAAACAATATTTCGCCTGGAACCAGCAAGGGGAAGCAGGACACCAGCCAAACAGGCTCCCTTGCGGCAATTAGAGCACAGTTAGTTAGAAGGAAGGAGCTTTCAGGACTACAGTATGGAGTGTTAGGGTCTGAGCTGCAGCACCCCCTCCCCCCACTGCTGAGGGCTTGCTGGAGGGCGGGCGATGGCGGGACGCAAAAGCGTGATTCTGTTGGTGGGAGCAGAGGCCAAGCCAGCTGGCGTGAGCTTCGTCAAGCCCGGCGGGGGTGAAGGAGACGTGCAAAAGTGGTCCGGCAGCTGCAGCCCACCTGCAACCCCACCTGTGGGGGAAGAACGGGAGCCCCACACGGGGAGAGATCCACCGCAGGGCAGGGGCGAGCGGGCGCGCAGACTCACCTGGCCTCCGAGGCTTGAAGCCTGGCACAAACCGGCTTTGCCCGCGAAGGTGGGGTGGAAGCCTGGGCTCGCAGTTGAGCACGCACCAACAGCCAGGCCGAGGAGCCGACTTTGGTGGGTGCCGGACGGAAGCCTGGTTTACAGCGCATGGCTGAGTGAGTAGCAGCAGCCCATCCCAGACAAGGAGCTGAGGTTGGTGGGGGCGGGGCGGAAGCCTGGCTTGCAACTGAGTGCGCAGTAGAAGCCCTTTCAGCTGGAGGAACAGGCTGACAGGAACCCGCAGCTGAGCAAAAGTGCTTACCCAAGCCCTTGGTACCCAGGCTTGTGGCCTGAGTGTGGTGCACAATCCCACCTGTGGGAGAGGGCCAAAGGTCGAGACCAACTGAGGCTGATAGAGCCTGGCACAAGAACATAGGCCCTCCCGCAGAGGGGGCGAGGCAGAGACTGCAGTGGCAGCCGCCCCAGCGGCCAGCACCGGCAATACCCACACTCAACCACCCTAGGCAGCGGCAGAGGGGGTGGTAGGACTGCATACAAACCACACCTAGGGAACACAGAGGCCACACCCATTGGACTCCAGTAGCCAAACCCTTCTTACACACAGACAGAATGGGCAGATAGAGGAATGCAACTCAAATGAATCAAGAGAAATCCCAAGAAAAGGACCTGAATGAATCAGATATAACCAAACTACCTGATGCAGAGTTTAAAATAATGATAGTTAAGATGTTCAAAGAGCTTAGAGCAACAATGGATAGTCATTACGAACACCTAAATAAAGAGACAGCAAGTATAAAAAAGAAAATTGAAATAATAAAAAGGAATCAGACAGAAATGACAAATACAGTATCAGAACTGAAGACCACAATGGAAGGAATTAAAAGCAGGATGGATGAAGCTGAGGATCAAATCATCGAGTTAGAGGACAAAATAAACAAAGGCACAGAAGCAGAGCAGAAAAAAGACAAGACTCAAAAAATCTGAGGAAACTCTAAGGGAGCTCTGTGACAACATGAAGAGAAATAACATCCGCATCATGGGGGTTTCTGAAGAAGAAAAGAAAAAACAAGGGATAGAAACTTTGTTCAACCAAATCATAGCTGAAAACTTCCCAAAATTAAGACTGGAAAATGTTTCAAATGTTCAAGAAGCACAGAGAACTCCATTAAAAAGAAACCCGAAGAAATCTACACCAAGAAACATCATAGTTAAAATACCAAAGTTAAGGAATAAATAGAAAACTTTAAAAGCTGCTAGAGAAAAAAAGGCTATCACCTACAAAGCAGTCCCCATAAGGATGACGTCCGACTTCTCAACAGAAACACTTGAGGCCAGAAGGGAATGGCAAGATATATTCAAAGTAATGCAGAACAGGATCCTACAACCAAGACTATTCTATTCAGTAAGGCTAACGTTTAAATTTGAAGGAGAAATAAAGAGCTTCCCAGACAAAAGAAACCGCAAGGAATTCATTAAAATCAAACCAATTCTGCAAGAGATGCTGGGGGCCTGTTGTGAACAGTTCAAATGGGGAAAAGAATATAGCAAAAGAAGAATACAGTTTTAAAGAATAAAATGGCAATAAACAACTACATATCAATAATAACCTTAAATGTAAATGCATTAAATGATCCAATCAAAAGACATAGTGTAGCTGCATGGATAAAGAAACAGGACCCATATATATACTGTCTACAAGAGACACACCTTAAAACAAAAGATGCACACAGACTGAAGGTAAAAGGATAAAAAAAAATATTTCATGAAAATAAAAATGAAAAAAGCCGGGGTAGCAATACTTATATCTGACAAAATAGACTTTAAAACAAATGCTGCAGTAAGATAAATGAAGGACATTACATAATGATAAAGGGAACAATTCAACAGGAAGACATAACTATTATAAATATCTACACACTGAACATAGGAACCCCGACATACATAAGGCAGACTTTGATGGATATAAAGGACAAGATTAACAGCAATACTATAACAGGAGGGGATTTCAATACCCCACTAACATCACTGGATAGATCCTCAAGAACGAAAATTAACAAAGAAAGAGCAGACTTAAAGGATACACTAGATTAACTCAATTTAATAGACATCTTCAGAACTTTTCACCCTAAAGCAGTAGAATATACATTCTTTTCAAGCGCTCACGGTACATTCTCTAGGATAGACCACACGTTAGGACACAAAAGTGGTCTCAACAAATTTAAGAAGATTAAAATCATATCAAGCATTTTTTTATCACAATGGCATGAAACTAGAAATTAACCAAGAAAGAAAAACTGAAATATATTCAAACACTTGGAAACTAAATACCATGTTATTAAGTAACGAATGGATTAACAATGAGATCAAAGAAGAAATAAAAAAGTTTCTAGAAACGAATGATAATGAGTATACATACACTCAAGATTTATGGGACACAGCAAAAGCAGAACTGAGAGGGAAGTTCATAGCACTACAGGCATACCATGAGAAGCTAGAAAAAGCTCAAGTAAGCTACCTGACACTGCATCTAAAAGAACTAGAAAAAAAACAGCATTAAAGCCCAGGACTAGTAGAAGGAAGGAAATAATAAAGATCAGAGTGGAAATAAATGACATAGAGGCTAAGGAAACAATACAGAGGATCAATGAAATCAGGAGCTGGTTCTTTGAAAAGGTAAACTTTAACTAAGATCGATGAAACTTTAACTAGATTCACCAAGAAAAAAAGAGAGAGGACTCAAATAAATAAAATTAGAAATGACAGTGGAGAAATAACTGACACAACAGAAATACAAAGTATTGTAAGAAAATACTATGAAGAACTCTATGCCAAAAAATTAGACAACCTAGGTGAAATGGACAAATTTCTTGAATCATATAATCTTCCAAAAATCTATCTGGAAGAATCAAAACACCTAAACAGACCAATTACAATAAATGAGATCAAAACAGTTATCAATAAACTCCGAACAACGAAAAGTCCTGGGCCTGATGGCTTCACAGTGAATTCTACCAAAAATTCAAAGAAAACTAATAACACCTATACTCCTCAAGCTATGTCAAAAAATTCAAGAGGAAGGAAGACTTCCAAACTCCTTTTATGAGGCGAGCATAATTCTGATCCCGAAACCAGGCAAAGACAACACAAAGAAAGAAAATTATAGGCCTATATCCCTGATGAATTTAGATGCTAAAAATTCTCAACAAAATATTAGCCAACCTGATTCAGAGATATATGAAAAAAATCATACACCATGATTAAGTGGGATTTATTCTGGAGAGGCAAGGCTGGTTCAATATTCACAAATCAATCGATGTGATTCATCACATAAACAAAAGGAAGGACAAAAATCAAATGATAATTTCAATAGATGCAGAAAAAGCATTTGATAAAATCCAGTACCCATTCATGATCAAAAATCTTCAGTAAAGTGGGAATATAGGGAACATACCTTAACATGATAAAGGCCATCTATGACAAACCCACAGCAAACATCATACTAAATGGGCAAAAATGAAAAGCAATCCCCTTAAGATCAGGAACCAGGCAGGGATGCCCCCTTTCACCACTCTTATTCAACACAGTTCTGGAAGTCTTAGCCACAGCAATCAGACAGGAAGAAGAAATAAAAGGCATCTAAATTGGAAAAGTAGAAGTAAAACTGTCATTATTTGCAGATGATATGATATTGTATATAGAAAATCCTAAGTCTCAGTCAAAAAACTACTGAACCTGATAAATGAATTCAGCAAGGTGGCAGGATATAAAATTAATACTCAGAAATCAGAGGCATCTCTATATACCAACAATGAACTGTCAGCAAAAGAAATTAAGGAAACAATCCCCTTCACTATTGCAACCAAAAAAATAAAGTACCTAGGAATAAATTTAACCAAGGAGGCTAAGGATTTATACTCGGAAAATTATAAAACATTGATAAAAGAAATCAAGGAAGATAAAAACAAGTGGAAGCATATACCGTGCTCATGGCTAGGAAGAATAAACACCATTAAAATGTCTATATTACCCAAAGCAATTTATAAATTCATTGCAATACCAATTAAAATACCGATGACATACTTCAAAGATATAGAACACATATTCCAAAAATTTATATGGAAACAAAAAAGAACACGAATAGCCTCAGCAATCTTAAAAAGAAAAAGTAAAGCAGGAGGTATCATTCTTCCTGATATGAAGGTTTACTACAAGGCCATTGTACTCAAGACAACCTGGTACTGGCATAAGAACAGGCACATTGATCAATGGAACAGAACAGAAACCCAGAAATAAACCCACACCTTTATGGACAACTGATATTTGACAAAGGAGGAAAGAGCATACAATGGAGTAAAGACAGCCTCTTTAACAAATGGTGTTGGGAAAATTGGACATCTACCTGCAAAAAAAATGAAGCTAGACCATCAACTTGGACCATTCACAAAAACAAACTCAAAATGGATAAAAGACTTAAATGTAAGCCGTGAAACCATAAGCATCTTAGAAGAAATCAGGCAGTAAGCTCTCCGACATCTGGCGCAGCAATATATTTGCCGATTTATCTCCACGGGCATATGAAATAAAAGGCAGGATAAACAAATGGGACTATATCAAACTAAAAAGTTTTTGCAGCTAAAGACAATAAGAACAGAATATCTTCATTATCAATAAAAAAAAAAAAACTACTTTATGAAGGACAGAGTGTTCTTCATTATCAATAAAAAAAAAAAAAACTACTTTATGAAGGACAGAGTGTTCTTCATTATCAATAAAAAAAAAAAAAAAAAAAAAAAAAAGAACAGAATAAAAAGACAAACCACACAATGGGAGAACATATTCGACAACATGTCTGATAAGGGGTTAATAACCAAAATTTAGAAAGAACTTATAAACTCAATACCAGGAAGACAATCCAATCAAAAAATGGACAAAAGAAATGAATAGAAACTTCTCCAAAGAGTACATACAGATGGCCAATAGGCATATGAGAAAATGCTCAACATCACTAGTCATTAGAGAAATGCAAAATAAAACCACAATGAGATATCACCTCACACCAGTCATAATGGCACTCATGAGCAGAACAACACAGAGTAAGTGCTGGCGAGGATATGGAGAAAAGGGAACCCTCCTGCACTGCTGGTGGGAATGCAGACTGGTGCAGCCACTGTGGAAAACAGTATGGAGATTCCTCAAAAAATTATAATCGAACTGCCTTTTGACCCAGCTATCCCACTTTTAGGAATATACCCTAAGAACACCATAGCACTGTTTGAAAAGAAGAAATGCGCCCCCATGTTCGTGGCAGCATTGTTCACAATAGCGAAGATCTGTAGAGTGGATTAAAAAGCTTTGGTGTGTGTGTGTGTATATATATATATATATATACACACACACACACACACACACACACACTTTGGAATACTACTCAGCCATAAGAAATGATGACATCGAATCATTTACAACAAAATGGATCGAGCTTGATAACATTATACGGAGTGAAATAAGTAAAACAGAAAAAAACTGAGAACTGCATGATTTCATACATAGGTAGGACATAAAAACAAGACTATGAGACATGGACAAGAGTGTGGTAGTTATGGGATGGGGGGTAGGGAGGAGGGGTGAGGTGAGGGACACAAAAAAAACCAAATAGAAGGTGACAGAGGACAATTTGACTTTGGGTGATGGGTATGCAACATAACTGAATGACAAGATAACCTGGAGATGTTTTCAGTACCCTGATTTATTAATGTCACCCCATTAAAATTAATTAATAAAAGGATTTTTAAAAAAAGGTTGATAAACTGGGACTTCAATTCATGCAAAAGTACCATTAAAGAATGAACTAGCAGGTCACAGAATGGGAGAATAGATGTTTAATGCATATTTCAAATGAAAAACCCATACGCATTATCCAGGAAGAATTCCTATCAAAAATAAATTGTTGAGCCAATATAAAAATGGGCAAAAGACTTCAATAGGTCCTTTACAAAGGAGTGGATCCCAAACAGCAAGAAACATAGAAATACTGTTCAACTCCATTAGTTTTCAGGGAAATCAAATTAAAACTGTAAGAAGATACTTACTACAATATACCCACTAGAAAAGCTAAAATACAAAAGACAGAAAGTACCAAACACTGACAAGCATATAGCACAAGAGACCTGACACACTGCTGGATGGAAAGGAGGCAAACTGGCACAACCACTTTGGAAAGCCTTTGGTCACATCTGCTAAAGCTGAAGATATGTATATCCCGTGACTGTAATTCTGTTCCTAGGTTTACATACAACAGAAATGAAAAAACAATTAAAAACTTCACTAAGAAACATGTACTATAACATTCACAGAAGCAATATCTGTAACAGTCCTGGCCTGATCTGTGGTGGCCCAGTGGATAAAGCGTCAACCTGGAACACTAAGGTCTCTGGTTCACAACCCTGGGCTTGCCTGGTCAAGGCACATATGGGAGTTGATGCTTCCTGCTCCTCCCCCCTTTCTCCCTCTCCTCTAAAATGAATCGTCTTAAAAATATTTTAGCCTGACCAGGCGGTGGAGCAGTGGATAGAGCATCGGACTGGGATGTGGAAGACCCAGGTTCGAGACCCCGAGCTCACCAGCTTGAGCGCAGGCCCATCTGGCTTGAGCTAAAGCTCGCCAACTTGGACCCAAGATCGCTGGCTCCAGCAAGGGGTTGCTTGGTCTGCTGAAGGCCCGTGGTCAAGGCACGTGTGAGAAAGCAATCATGAACAACTAAGGTGTCGCAACGACAACGAAAAACTAATGATTGATGCTTCTCACCTCTCTCCGTTCCTGTCTGTCTGTCCATATCTATCCCTCTCTCTGTCCCTGTTAAAAGTAAAATTAAGAAAAAATAAAGTTTAAAAATATTTTAAATAGCCTGACCAGGCGGTGGCAAAGTGAATAAAGCATCGGACTGCGAAGCAGAGGACCCAGGTTTGAGACCCCGAGGTCGCCAGCTTGAGCACAGGTTCATCTGGTTTGAGCAAAGCTTGCCAGCTTGGACCCAAGGTCGCTGGCTTGAGCAAGGGGTTACTCGGTCTGCTGTAGCCTCACGATCAAGGCACATATGAGAAAGCAATCAATGAACAACTAAAGTTCCACAACAAAAAAACTGATGCTTCTCCTCTCTCTCCCTTCTTGTCTCTCTGTCCCTATCTGTCCCTCTCTCTGACTCTATCTCTGTCTTTGTAAATAAAAACAAATGAAAAATAAAGAAATAAAAAATAAAAAATTTAAATACATATATGTATCTGTAATAGTCCTAAACTAGAAATTACTAAAACAGCAAAAGCAAGAATAAATTCAAATTCATACAATGGAATACTCCTGGCAGTAAAAATAAACAAAGGCTGCATTCTTACAGGTAAAGATGAACTTTATAAATAAATGTTAAACTAAAACCAGCACATAAACTGTATATATTATATAACTCTATTTGTATTTTTAAAGAAAGTTCAAAATTAGGCAAAACCAATCTTTGGTATAAGAGGTCAAGGTGGCAGTCCATCTAGCTGGAGATGTACGGAATGGAAGGGAGCATAAGGAGGCCTCTGAGATGCTGGGGTCCTCGTAAAGCTATTTCTTTCTTTCTTCCTTCCTTCCTTTTTAATTAATTTTAGAACAAGAGCAAGGAGAAAAGAGAGAGGAACATCGACTTGTTCCTTCCTGTATGTGCCCTGAACAGGGATCAAACTGGCAACCTGTGCTTCAGGACAACGCCCCAACCAACCGAGTTATCCGCCAGGGTTATGCTTTGTTTCTTGATGGAGATTTGGTTTATGTTAATTGTGTTCTCTTTGAAACTTGAAATATAGTGCGTGTGCATATATTTGTACATTTTTCTCTATTAGTCAACTTCAAAATACTTCAAAAAAAGTTAAAGTTTTATCAGTATACTTATACAAAAATGAATATTTAAGCCTATGAAGAAAAAAGGAGAATGTAAATGTCGAGGTTAGACAATTTGTAAGGTGTTTTCACTTACCTTTGTCCTGTAATGCAATCTGTTGCTTATGCAGTAACGCCACCTCCCGTCCCAGAGCTTTCTTCTGTCTTTCCAGTTCATTTCGAAGCACCAAAATTTTTAATTGCAGGCACTCACTTTCTTTTTTCTAAATAATTAAAAACACAGTTAAATTTATGAATATAAAAAGTCAGAACTATGAATAATTGTACATTCATAATGTTTCAAAATGAAAAATGGTTTATTAAAGCACTTTAATACTCATCTAATGTGTACATCTTTTGAGCAACTTAATTATCAGAACTCATAACTTTAATGGAAAGAATAGAGATAGATGTAAGCAAAGAATAAGAAAAGAAATAAGTCTAAAGTTCTTTATAAGAACCCAAAAGACACTACAAAATATCTCCGGCCTCTTTCCTAACATCACAATATAATAGGACAAAAATGAGTAACAGAAAAGAAATGGGGTTCTCACAATGTTAAACACAGAGTTACCACAGGACCCAACAATACCCCTTCTAAGTATGTGTACCCATGAGAATCAAAAACATGTCCATACAAAAACCTGAATATAAATATTCACGTAAGCATTACTCATAACAGCCAAACAGTAGAATCAATCCCAATGTTCACTATCTGACAGAGAAATAAAATGTGGCATATCTATGCAATAGAATATTATTTAGCAATAAAATGAGATGAAGTAGTGATATAGGCCACAATATTGAAAACATTATGCTAAGTGAAAGAAGCCAGTTTAAAAAAGCCACAAACTCCATTTATATGAAATGTCCAGAATAGGACATGCCATAGAAACAGATTTCCATCCTTGCCAAATTGAACCAAGATGTTCTATCTCACAGATTCTAGAGAGTGCCAAGTAGAAACTTGGAGTGTTCATCCCTTCCAGGCAGTAACCAACCAAGCTCCCTATAGTGTCAGGTGGACACCACAGGCAGAGTCTGGACTTACAGCAGTCACTAGATAATCCTCTCCCTGTTGGGTGATATCAGAGGCGACCCAGTTGTCAGTCAGAAATTTCACTACTATGGAGCACTAATACACCACACTATCCCCGATGTTATCAGTGGAGGCCATGTGAGGAGCAGTATCAAGGGTCTCCTACGCCTTTCAGCCAGAATGTATAAGTGGAGGTCTAGTGGAGAGCTGGAACTTCCACTGCTAGCCAGCAGTAATGACCGCGCACACGCACTCGCACACGCACACACACACACACACACATGAATGTCAATGGAACCGGTTTGGGAATCTGGACTCCTATACCCACCATGGTAATGAGATGTCACCTTTCCCTTCCCTTACCAGACAGAGGTATCGAAATAAAAACTTTCTTATTAAACAGAAAGTTTAAATAAGATCCAGAGACTCATAATACCCAAAATGTATAAATTTCAATTTAAAAATATCATTCATACCCAAAACCAGAAAGATGTCAAAGTAAATGAAAAAAAAAATCAATAGATGCCGGGAGATGACAGAAATTTTAAATTATCTGACATAAACCTGAGAGCAGCAATCATTTAAATGCTTCAATAGCCATTAAGAACAGGCTTGAAAAAAACTAAAAACAAACAAAAAATATATTGATAAATAGAAAGTATCAGTAAAAAAAATAGAAGATACAAAGAAGAATCAAAGAAAAAGTGTTGAATGGAAAATAACTGTAATTAAAAGCTCAGTGAATGAACTCAAGAGCAGAATATAAAAAGTAGGGAAAAAAGCCTGACCAGTGACGGCACAGTGGACAGAGTATCTACCCAGGATGCTGAGTTCTCAGTTCGAAACCCTGAGGTTGCCGACTTGAGTACAGGCTCTTTGGCTTAAGCTGTAGAATCATCAACATGATCTAAAGATCACTGGCTTGAGCCCAAAGGTCACTGGCTTGCAGACCAAGGTCACTGGCTTGAGCAGGGGGTCACAGGCTCACCTGGAAACCACCACCACCCCAGCTGCCATCAAGGCATATATGAGAAAGCAATCAATAAACAACTAAAGTTAAGCAACTACAAGTGGATGCTTCTCATCTCTCTCCTCCACTTTTCTCTCCCCCTTCTCTCTCCCTCTCTTAATAAAGGGGGATGGGTGGGTAGGGATCTTTAAGCTGAAAGATAGAATACTGTCCTATTTAAACAACAGAGAGAAAAGAGACTAAAAAAGTGAACAGAACCTCAAGGATCTGAGCAACTACATCAAAAAATCTAATATTTAGTCTGACTGGGCGGTGGCGCAGTAGATGGAGCGTGGGACTGGGATGTGGAGGACCCAGGTTCGGAACCCGATGTCACTGGCTTGAATGCTGGCTCATCTGGTTTGAGCAAGGCTCACCAGCTTGAACCTGGGGTCGCTGGCTTAAGCGGGGGGTCACTCGGTCTGCTTGTAGCCTTCCCCGGTCGGGGCACATATGGAAGATCAGTCAATAAACGGCTAGGGAGCCACAGCGGGGAGATGGTGTTTCTCATCTCTCTCCCTTCCTGTCTGTCCCTCTCTCTGACTCTCTTTGTCAAAAATAAAATAAATAAATACATAAATATAAATAAATAAGTAAATAAAAGTATACACTATGGTATTTTTGAAAAAATCTAATATTTGTATCATGAAGTACCAGGTGAAAGAAGAAAGAGAGCAGAAATGAAAAAGCACTCATTGAAATAATGGTTAAAACTTCCCAGATTAAGTAAATAAATAAATCTATAGATTCAAGAAGCTGGTAAACCCCAAAGGCAGTAGATTTAATAGAGAAAGTAACAAAATAAATAAAACCAAAAGCTAGTTTTTTGAAGAGGTCAATAAAATTGCTAAGACTCTAGCCAGGTTAACCAAGAAAAAAGTGAGAAGACATAAATTATTAATATGAAGAATGAAAAGGGGCCATCACAATTGACCCACGGACATTAAAAGAATAAAGAATACTACAATAACTCTTACTCACAAATGTGATAACTTTGATTAAATAGATTAAACGGAGCAATTGCTTGAAAGACAATCTACCAAAACCCACACAAGGAGAAATAGATAACCTGAATACACACACACACACACACACACACACACACACACACACACACACACACACACACGTATATCAATAATAAATAATCTTCCCAAACAGCACCATGCCCAGAAAGTTTCACTGGTAAAATTTAGCAAACACTATTTCTTTTTTAAAAATAAGAAATAATGCTAGTTCTTTAAAATCTCTTCCAAAATATAGAAAACCTTCCTAACTCATTCTACAAGGCCAGCATCACTCTAACACCAAAACCAGACAAAGGCATGACTAGAAAGGAAAATTATAAACCAATCTCTCATATGAACACATATATAAATTCTTCAATAAAATATCAGCAAATCAAATCCAGGAATGTGTAAGAATTATATACATCATGGCCAAATGGAATTTATTCCAGGTATGCAAGGCATGGTTGACCTTTAATAATCAATTAATGAAATTCACCACATGAACCAGGCTAAAGAAGAAACATCATATAATCATATCAATAGATGCTGAAAAACAGTATTTGACAAATTTCAATACCCATTTATGATAAAAACTCTCAGCAGCCTGACCTGTGGTGGCACAGTGGATAAAGCATTAACCTGGAATGCTGAGGTCGCCGGTTCAAAACCCCGGGCTTGCCTAGTCAAGGCACATATGGGAGTTGATGCTTTCTGCTCCTCCCCCTTCTCTCTCTCTGTCTCTAAAATGAATAAATAAAAACTAAAGAAAAAAAAAACAAAAAGAAAACTCTCAGCAAAGTAGGTGTAAAGGAGAACTTCCTCAGCTTGGTAAAGAACATTTGCCAAAAACCTACAGCTAACATTGTATTCAATGGTGAGAAACCAAATGCTTTCTCCCAAACTTGGAGAACAAGACAAGGCTGTCCCCAGTTCATCACTCTATCATGTACTGGAAGTACCAGCTATTCAGTGTGGCAAGAAAACTGAATAAAAAGCTATACAGATTGAAAAAGAAGAAATAAAAATCATCCTTTTATTACAGGTAATATGATTGTCTATACAGAAAATACCACAAAATTGACTCCCCCAATAAAAGAAGAAGAAAAAAAAACCTCCTGAAACTAATAAGCAATTACGGCAAGCTTGAAAGATACAATGTTAATATACAAAAGTTATTGCTTTCTTTCATTTTCTTTTTCAACTGCTTTCTTATGCTACAGGAGGAAACAATTAAAATTTAAAACACAATGCCAGCTACATTAGCATAAAAAATGAAATACTTAGATACAAACCTAAAAAGCATGTATAAGATCTATAAAGAAAACCACAAAACTCTAATAAAATGAATCAAAGGATGCCTGACCGGTGGTGGCACAGTAGATAAAGAGTGTTGACTTGGGACTCTGAGGTCCCAGGTTCAAAACCCTAGGGTCACTGGCTTGAGCATGGGCTCACTAGCTTGAGCACAGGGTCACCAGCTTGAGCATGAGATCTCTGACATGATCCCATGTGGTTGCTGGCTTGAGCAAGGGGTCACTGGCTCAGCTGGAGACATCCAGTCAAGGCACGTATGAGAAGCAATCAATGAATTACTAAAGTGCCACAACTACAAGTTGATGCTTATCATCTCTCTTCCTTCCTCCCTCCCCCAGAGTGTGTTTCACACATGCACAAAAAAAATAAAAAATTAAAAAATAGAGGGAAAAGGAGATTCAAATAAATGAAGATGGTCCATGTTCATGAATAGGAACATCAATATTGTTAAGATGTCAAATTTTCCCAATTTGATCTATAGATTCACTGAAATCCTAACAAATTACTTTGTGGATATCAACAACTGATTCTAAAGTTTGTACAGAAAAGCAAAATACCCAGAATAGTCAATACTGAAGGAAAAGAGTAAAGTGGGAAAACAGTCACTATCCAATGTTAAGAGTTACTATTAAGCTACAGTAATCAAGACAGTGTGATATGGAAAAATAAATTAATGAAACAGAATAGAGATACCAGAAATAGATACACACAAAATATAGTCAATTAATCTTTGACAAAGAAACAAAAGCAGTTCAATGGAGAAAAAAAATAACCTTTTCACCAAATGGTACTGGAACCACAGAGCGCCACATGCACAACGAAACAAAACAAAAAATTTAGATACAAACCTTACACCTTTCACAAAAATTAAGTCAAAATGGATCACAGACCTAAATATGAAATAAAAATATACAACTTCTAGATGATAATGTTGGAGAAAATCTAGGTGATCTTGAACCTGGAGATGAGATTTTATATACAACACCAAATATATAACAATAAAAGAAAAAACTGTTAAGTGGACTTCATTAAAATGAAAACTTATGCTCTACACTTAATATGGCTGCAGGATAGCCAGCTCTCAACCAAAGAAAAGATGTGGAGTCAGCTTCTACCTCCTGGAATAAATGGAAGTGATACTTAGTTTATTTCTAAAGATGACACATTAGAGAACTCTGGACTTAATTTACAACAAGATAAAGAAAATGGAATCATTAGAAAAACAGAGATCTCATATTCCCCTACAGACAGACCAAAAAAATTGAAGCAGAGGCAAATGTAAATGCATATTTAGAGGATCCCTCTGGAATTCGCTTATATATGTGGGATAAATTTCAAGACTGCTTTAAAAACACCCTGCACAGAAAACCTCAACTTCAAATTTCAGAAGGAAGTAAAGAAACGCTCCAGAGAAGGTAAACTGAAGCATGAAGAATAATCTCACAGTGAACAGTCCTCAATAGAAACACAGAAAGAACTTGCTCAGTATTTTGGAGTCAATGACAGACAGATTTGACCCCCCTATTAAAAAGAAAAGAATGAGAACCATAAACCAAACCATGGAAGAGCTGGAATAGTATAAGAAAGTCTTATACTATTTCCTTTATGGACACCTTTACCTTAATGTTATAAAAGTAATTGTTGGTTCTTTATTGGATGCAACAGAGTTGATATTTCAAAATCAAATAATAAAAGCAATTGGTTAGTTTTTAGTGGACCTTCAGATAAAATATTGTAATAAAAAAAGAACAGCCTGACCTGTGGTGGTGCAGTGGATAAAGCGTCGACCTGGGAACACTGAGGTTGCCAGTTCAAAACCCTGCACTGGTTCGGTCAAGGCACATATGGGAGTTGATGCTTCCAACTCCTCCCCCCTTTCTCTCTCTCTCTCTCTCTTACTCTGTGTCTCTTCTCTAAAATGAATAAAATAAAAAGAAATTTAATAAAAAGAACAGATTGTCTAAAAAATAATGCTTATGATCCACAAAATCACAACCAAGAGAGTGAAAAGACATGCCACAAGCTAAGAGAAAATATTTGAAAACCACTTATCTGATAAAGAAATGATATCCTAAAAACTCAGTAATAAAACAAACAATCCAATTAAAAAATGGACCTGACCAGGTGGTGGCGCAGTGGATAGAGCGTCAGACTGGGATGCGGAAGACCCAGGTTCAAGACCCTAAGGTCGCCAGCTTTAGCATGGGTTCATCTGGTTTGAGGAAAAGCTCACCAGTTTGGACCCAAGGTCGCTGGCTCCAGCAAGGGGTTGCTCCGTCTGCTGAAGGCCCGCGGTCAAGGCACATGTGAGAAAGCAATCAATGAACAACTAAGGTTGCAATGAAAAACTGATGATTGATGCTTCTCATCTCTCTCTGTTCCTGTGTGTTTGTCCCTATCTATACCTCTCTCTGACTCTCTCTTTGTCTCTGTAAAAAAAAAAAAGAGGGAACAGTTCTAAACTGCCACCTCATGAAAATTAATATACAAATGGCAAATGATTAAATAAAAGATGCTCAACATCATATGTCATCAGGGAATTACAAATTAAAACGACAATTAGATACTACTACACACAGAGTAAAATAGTAAAAAGTCAAAACACTGACAATACCAAATGCTGACAAGGATGTGGAGCAACAGACACTTTCATTCATTGTTAATGGCAATTCAAAATGTGTACAGTCACTGTACAAGATGACCTGGCAGTTTTTATAAAACTAAATATAGGCTTACTACATGATCCAACAATTGTGCTCCTAGATATTTACCCAAATGAGTTGAAAACATGTCCACAAAGAAACCTACAAATAAATGTCTACAGCAGCTTTACTAATAGTTGCCAAAACTTGGACACAACCAATATGTACTTCAATTGGTCAAAAGATAAACAAACTGTGGTATATCTGAACAATGGAGCATTATTCAGTCATAAAAAGAATAGGCCATGAAAAAACATGGAGGAACCATTAATGCATATTACTAAATAAAAGAAGACAATCTGAAAAAGCTAAACACTGTATAATTCCAACAATATGACTTTCTGGAAAAAGCAAAACTATGGAGAAAGCACAAAGATCAGGGGTTCTCAGGGTTTCTAATAGAGGGGTAATGAAAAGGTGGAAAACAGGATTTTTAGGCCAGTGAAAATATTCTGTCTGATACTGTAACGAAGGATACATGACATTGTGCACTTATCAAAACCCATAGGATGTACCACTCAAAGAGCAAACCCTAATGTAAACAATGGACTTTAGTTAATACAGTGGTTCTTAACCTGGGTTCTATTGAACCCTAGGGGTTCTATGAGTCAGTCTCAGGGGTTCGGAGAAGCCTCTGCCACGGAGGCCAGAATAAAGTAATACCATAATTTGTTGTGAGTTCATGCACTTTGTTGGTTTTGTTCTTTGAGCAAGGTGATGTTCATGCACGGCTCATTTAGTGCACCAGTAAAAAAACATATACCTGTCTTGAATTTGGAAAAAAGAATCATATTTTATTTATCACTAAAGAAGGGTTCGGTGAATGCGCATATGAAACTGGTGGGTTCAGTACCTCAAAAAGGTTAAGAACCACTGAGTTAATAATATTGTATTAATATTGATTAAACAATTGTAACAAATATACCACTGTAATTTAAGATGGTAATAACAAAGAAATTTGGGAGTAAAAAGGGAGAAATGGAAAATTTCTGTACTTTCTGCACAATTTTTTGGTAAATTTAAAACTACTCTAAATAATAAAGTTTATTTTTTTAAAAGGCAATAGAATTATAATTCCAAAAACGGTCAACTATACTTAATGTTCACTTAATAAAACAAATCCTGGACACATTCTAGCACAGATGCAATTTTTCTAAATAAGTTTGTTACCTTATCTTTCCATAAAAATATTTCCCACTTAAACCTATGAAACCATGGTCTAAATATATTCAGGCTTCTTTAAATGCAAATACTTTGCCAGAATTTGCCTCCAGATAAAACCGGAAATCCTACCCCCACAATGAATGTATATGTGCTTACATATGTTTGCATTCATACACAATTACTACATTATAAATGTACGTGCCCTTCTCTCCTGGTGTTTATCAACAGTGTCAATAATATACTTCCCTTGATTTTCCATGACATAAATCTTAACAAAACAGCAATTTGGCTGTACCTAGTAAACTCTTGTCTCTATTCTATGATATATACTAATTAAAACTGTAATAGGGAAAAAAAACCCATTCATTAAATAAACTGAGTAGGTTACTAAGCCATAGGATAAGCTGGCAGAAAACTTTAAAAGAAGAGTCAACATCCCTATCTGATTCACGAACAATGAGGAGGCACAGACACTCAGCGAGATGAGTAATGGTACGGCCTTGTTGAAGGAATGGGCACTGAAAATGACTTTTGGCAGTTGTGTGGAAAGTACTTTATAGCTATCATTTCTCACCCATAATGCTTCCTTCTTCATCTCTGAGATACTGATTCTAAACAGATGGCATGATCTGTTAAAGACATTCAAGCCAAGAAAACAAACAGACAAGCTTATTTCCAATCATCATTATTATATTTGACTGGAAAACTCTATGAAATACGAAACATTCCTAATCAATTTCTCCTTAACAAAGCAAACATATAATGAAGAGCCTACTATGTGCTTCTAAGATTAATAAGAAACGGTTTCTGCTTTCTAAGAGCTTGGGTTTAGTGGAGACAAGCCATTTTACCCTGTCAACCCACTGTAAAAAAACAAAAACATAGTCAATGAGATTGCTTATCATTAAAGAAAAAAGAACCAAGGAGTAATCTGCATTTCTTGCCAATAATGGGATCAGGAAACCCTAGGGTGTTTTTAAATCACTGAGGAAAGAAATATGTAAATTCTTAGGAAGCAATCTTTTTCCACAGAGATAAGTGTTCAATTTCCTTAACTTGAATTTTTTCACAAAATATATAAACTGAATTCTACCTGGGTAGGAGAAAAAATAGGAAAAAAAGAAATCACCCTCTTCAGATAATACCGAGATATGTCAATCTGCTGTATTCTAGGGTCCACACATAAATTAAGATATGTTTTCTAAAATCAAAGAACTAAGAGTATAAGTTAATCTAAATATTAACCTTACACAGGAAGGCATGTGTATAACGTGTTTGTGTTATGGTCCATGTGCAGAAACTGGCCCATTTGCAGAAACATAACAAGTCATTCAAAACCAGGATTTTTGGCTCTAACTTCTGATGAGTAGGGTAAACAAACACTGCCCAAGTGGGATCTGGTTCTGATCCTTTCTAATGCATCTAAGTCAAGTGCTCAAAACTCTTAATGTCCCTTAGATACCCTCTAATGGGTTTCTGTGTTCTATTTATTTGTTTACTCCAAGTATAGTTAATTTCACATGTGCATCTCCAATGAATCACTTTTAATTGAATTTTAGTGTTTTTATACAAGATTCTCTGATCTGTAAATCACAGATACATTCATCTATACTCCTCACAAAAAATAGGGAATATTTAATCACTTCATATTCATTTTGAAATATCCCCTAATTTTTGTGAGCAGTATATTTGTAAGCACACAAAGACAGTGATGGGCAAAGTTAAAGATTCACTTCAATGAAAGGCTAATAATATGTAAAGCCAGTAGTCACAGCCATTATTACAGCCTCCTGGCCAGTGCAGGTTCACCTTAGATTCGGACAGTCGGTAATAAAACAATGGAGCCAAGAACTGGTGAGCCATCAGCTTTAATTCTAGCTTGCACCCGGTGGGCAAGCAAAAACACACACTGGGCTCCAAAATCCACTCTTTTAGTGCTCACAAAGCTACTGACTTATACAAGTTTCCTAGAATCAAAGGTTTCTAGCTCACCAGACTTATTCCTCACAAACATCTCCTCCTGCACAAACTCTGCACAAATTGGCTTCTTCCTCAGCACTCCACCATCTTGGCTGCTTCTCCTGGCCTCCATGTGGCCTTACTCTGCTCTCCTCTCTAATACTAACCTCAGGAACCGAGAGAGCAAGCTCCTGGTCTGCCCCACTTTATAGTGTAGATTCAAAACCTTTAATCCAATCTACAAACAAGGAAGTCTCTGATACAAAGTCACTTATCTGAGACATACTGGGAAGATTCCTCATGAGAGTGCACCACCTCACATCATCCAATCAGTCAAGGATGTGGTGAAAAGCTTACCTATAAAACTTGCACGTGGGCAGCGCCATCTTTAACAAAGTGAGCATAATATATTTTATCTGCCCAACATAATATATTAAAGGAAACAATTTTATTCTCAGAGATCACATTAGAGCTAAAAAACCTTAGACAAAAGTTCTCTAAGCATGGTCCAGGAAATTATATGACATAAAAAAATATTTTCTTAGTAATACTAAGACATTATCTCCCTGTTTTCACTCATTTTTTCAGAACTATAACATTATCAATAGATATACCCTTAGTTCTTTGAGTTCTTTACAAATTTCAAGAATTACAAAATCTTGGAGAAATGAGGCATACTCATCTAAATTAGTTTTTCCACCAAAATTGAAAATAATTAACAATCTGAAAAAAAGCAGTTGTCTTATAAATCAACAAATTTGCCATTTATTTATTTATTTAGTATTTTTCTGAAGTAAGATTTGGGGAGGCAGACAGACAGACTCCTACATGCACCAGACTGGGATCCAACCGGCATGCCCACTAAGAGGCAATGTTCTGCCCATCTGGAGCATTGCTCTGTTGCAACCGGACCCATTCTAGCGCCTGAGACAGAGGCCATGGAGCCATCCGCAGCACCAGGGCCAACTCTGCTCCAATGGAGCCTTGTCTATGGGAGCGGAAGGGCGAAATAGAAAGAAGAGGGGAGAGGGTGGAGAAGCAGATGGGTGCTTCTCCTGTGTGCCCTGGCCTGGAATCAAACCAGACACTTTCATATGCCAGGCTGACGCTCAACCACTGAGCCAACAGGCCAGGGCAACAAATTTGCTTTTAAATGTCATTTATAAGTTGCTTCTATGGCACCTACATCTACTCTACCACTAAGAGAGAGGAAAATTTCCTTAGAAAATATTGAATCCAATCCATTAATTTCATAGATTCAGTTGCACTATCCTAGAACCTGGGTCCAGCTAGGGAGATAAAAAAGCAAAAAATTATATAATAATAAAACGTACAGGAGTTCTGCTTCTGACATAAGAAAATAAGCACCTAACAAAATAGCCCTCTGTAAAGCCAGTAGCCACGGCCACCATCAAAGATGCCTGGCCCATGCAGGTTCGCATTTGATTCAAACAGACGGTAATGAAACAACAGAGTCAAGAACTGGTGGGCCATTAGCTTTAATCCTAGCTTGCACCTGGAGGGCAAGAAATACACTCAGTGGGAAAACACTTCCCTTTCTATTCAGAGCTCCCGAAGTCACTGACTTATCCAAGTTTCCTAGAATCAAAGGTTTCTACCTCACCAGCATTCACCTCTGTTCCCCATCTCCTTCTCTCTGCATAAACTGGTTTCTCCTTCAGCACTCTGCCATCTTGGCTGCTTCTCCTCTCCTCCACATGGCCTTTCTCTGCTCTCCTCCAGCATGAGCTCCTCTGCCCCATTTTATAGTGTAGAAATCAAAATGTTTAATCCAAAATACAAACAAGGAAGTCTCTGGTACAAAATCACTTATCTGAGGCATAAATGGGATTCCTCATAAGAGTGCACCACCCACATCATGCAACAGTCAAGGGTGTGGGGAAAAACTTAGTTTTGAAAAGATCTTAGTATTAAAAGGGTGGGAAAGGCTTAATCTTAAAACTAAGCCTTAGGCTATAAGGACCCTGCCTGCTTACAGCCTGTCCCCCACACCCAATGCAAACTATAAGCGAGCAAACATATATATCATATTTACAAACTTATTTGACCGACACCCTCCCATAAACAATAGCTATAAACTATGGATAAAATATAAAAAGCTGCTACTTCAGAGAGATTGATCAATGTGACAGCCAGATTTTAGAGGAGACTCAGAACCTGGTGCATGAAAGCATCATGCAGAGTGAATTTCCACTTTTCTGTAACTTTGCCCTGAGGGTAGCTGCAGTCAAGACAACTATGTTTCCAGCCAGAGGAACCAGGGGAAAGAGATAAGGCAGTCTAGTCCACCAGAACAAGAAAGCCAGAGACGAGACACCCCAAATTCTGTTTAAATTCAATCTGAGTTTCTGACTGAATACTAAAGTGCACATGCATGAGGCAAACATGCCTGTTTGTTGTGCTTAATAGAACAAGTACTGAACCAAAATATGAGCCAATGTTTATTGAGTTTTGAGCATAACCAAACCTGCTAAAATAAAAATATTAATATTCTTCAGAGCAAAGTAACAAAATCCAGAGATTCCACAAGATTATATGCATAATGTCCCAAATACTGTGCAATATTACCCAATATACTGTATAAAGAGCCAGGAAACTGTGACTTACACTCAAGGGAAAAGATAACCAACATTACAACCCAAGATAATCCAGATGGCTAAAATATCAGACAAAAACTTTAAAGCCACTATTTAAATATGATGAGTAAAGATAAGTAAAATATTCTCATGACACATAAAAAGATAGAAAATCTCTGGCCCTGACTGGATAACTCAGTTGGTCAGAGCGTCGTCCTTAAGCACAGAGGTTGCCAGCTCAATCCTCAATCAGGGCACATACAGGATCACTGTTCCTGTCTCTCTCTTCCTTCTTCTCTCACTTAAATCAACAAAAACAAATAATAAAAGATAGGAAATCTCAGCAGAGTATTAGAAAATATTAAAAATCCAGGAAACCTGCTTCTGGTCAAGATGGACAGGAAAAAGGAAAACTGCCCAAATAATTTTACCAGGCAACTGCAACCCTCATATTAACCCGATAAATTAACTTAAAACAGTGCATTCCAATACCCCGAATAAACATAAGCCCCCAAACCCATAAATTATTACTAGATCAAATCCAGCAAGAAAAGGATTATATATCACAATCAATTCAGGTATATTTCAGAAATGCAGTGTTAGTTAAACACTTGAAATTAAATCAATGTGGTTAACCATAATAAAATAATCATGGAGAAAATCATGTGATCATTTCAATAGATGCAGAGAAAAATTTGACCAAATTCAACATCCATTCATGATAAAAATGCAGAAACTAGGAATAAGAGGGAGCTCCCTAAAGCCAATACAGGGCACTGCTAACATTAAAGTTATTTAATGGAAAAGGATGAATCGTTTCCCTCTATAATCAGGAACAAGGAAAAGATTTCCACTTTTTCACTTTTATTTATAACATTATAACTATATGTCTTAGCCATTGCAGTAATATGGAAAAATTAAATGATGTACATAAAGCAGAGCCCAAATTTGCAGGTACAATGGTTTACATAGAAAATTCCAAGAAATTTACAAAATAAGCACCAGAAATAAAAAGTTAATAAAACAAGATTGCAAAATGAGTTTAATAAAGTGTATTTTTACATAGTAGCAGCAGGAAAATGCGAAAAATTAAAAAATAATCCCATTTGCAATCATGACCCAAAAATCCTCCCCATAAAGTACTCAGAAATAACTGTAACAAAAGATGTCCAAAATTTCTATAGTGAAAGATACAAGATATTATTGAGAGAATTAAAGAAAAATCTAAAAAGAAGAGCTATACTGTGTACACAGATTGCAGAATTTGATAAGATACGATTCTCTACAAATTGATCTATAAATCTTATATGAAAATTCTAGCAGACTTTTATTTATTGATTTATTTTGTAGAAACTGAGCCTGATCTGTGGTGACACAGTGGATAAAGAAAGCATCAACCTGGAATGCTGAGGTTGCTGATTCGCAACTCCAGGCTTGCCCGGTAAAAGCACATACAAAAAGCAACTTACTAGGAGTTGATGTTTCCAGTTTCTTCTCTGCTTCCCTTTTTCCCTCTCTCTCTCTCACTCTCTCTCTCTCTACCCTCTCTAAAAAAAAAAGCAATAAATAAAATAAAAAAAGAAACTGACAAGTTTTTTCTCAAATTCACTTGGAAATACAAAGAACCCAGAAAAACAGCAGGCATTTTTAAAAAGAAGAAAAAAATTAAAAGACTTACCTATCTAGTTTTAAGAGAATGACTCTGTAATAGTAAGAGAGTGTGGTACTAGTGAAATATATATGTAGATCAATGAAACAAAACAGAGAATCCAGAGATAGATACACACATACATGATCAATTGATTTCAGACAAACATTACAAAACAGTTAAATGGTGAAAGGAAAGACTGTTCAACAAATGCTCCTTAATCAACTGGATATTCATACAAAAAATAATTACTGCACTTAACTCATACAGAAGACTAACTTAAGGTGGATCAGAGCTCTAGATGTAAAGTCCAGAACTATAAAATTTCAGGAAAAAAAACACAAGAGAAAATGTACATAACTCTGGGTTAGGAAAAGATTTTCTTATACAAAACACAGAGAGCCCTAACCATAAAATAAATTTTTAAAAAATACTGAATTTCATCAAACTTAAAACTTTTGCTCTTTAGAAAACATCATTAAAAACACAAAAAGGCAAGCCACAGACTGAAAGAAAATATTC
This sequence comes from Rhynchonycteris naso, assembly GCA_037038555.1. NCBI lineage: Eukaryota > Metazoa > Chordata > Mammalia > Chiroptera > Emballonuridae > Rhynchonycteris > Rhynchonycteris naso. The sequence goes on from CM072995.1 coordinate 316,908,895, forward strand.
CCAAGACACATATCAGGAAAAGACTTATATCTAGAAATAAAAAAGTTCATTTATTCTCTCTTTCTCTCCAACATAAGACAAAAATACTATTTACAAATGGGGAGGGGGAAATCTGAAACTATATTATGTGTATACTAGGAGTGAAAAAAATAAGTAAATAAATTATACATAATGAAGCCAGATTTCTCACTATCAGGAAAAGGTACTACAAATAAAGTATGGGGAGAAGCTAGAATGAACCCTGTGGTGTTCGAGTTGAATATATCCATATGAACTCATGTTTATATATTAGAGATAGATAGTTGTGTATATCAGCTCTGTCCGCTGAGAGAGCCTAGAAGCAGTTACAACCCAGTCGCAACAAGCATATCCAGTACCCAGATCTTGTTTCTAAATACCATTAGCCAATGAAAGGAACAAGATTCCTTGGAGAAATGGCTGATTCTAGGGCTGAGATAGGAAAAACTACCAGATGAGCGTAGACCATATAATGCCAGAAGTTAAGGAAATGCTTTAAGAAAACAAACAAAAAAGGGATGACAACACATCTAAAGGACACAGAAGCCAACTTGAAAGAGTGCCACAAGTTGAGCAAGAAAATACAAAACAATATTTAATTACAACCTGAAGTATAAAATAAATATATACAAGTCCATACTGATAAATATATCAATACAACTTCATTAATTGGGAAAAATGTGCCGTGTAAGATGTTAATAATAAAGAAACTGGGTGTGGGGTATATGGGTAACTCTCTGTACTATCTTTGTAATAATTCTATAAATCTATAACTGTTGTAAAATAAAAACTTTGTATTTAAAAAGGACATTAGCAGAAACACTGGGGAAACTTAGAAAAAGTCCATAGTTAATAGTAATGTACCAATATTAATTTTTTGGTGTGATGATGTTTGACAGCAACCATATCAAATGTAACATGGTTATATAGGAGCTTAACATTAGGGGGAAATGGATGAATGGTACGTATATGGAACTCTAAACTTTCTTTGCAAGTTTTCTGTAAATCTAAATAGTTTATTTTTTTAATGCGCAAAAATATTTTATTACTAACAACAAAAATATTTAAACCTACACTTAAAGAGACATGAGTGACCGATATGAACAATGTTCATTGTAGCAATGTAATTACAAACAAATTTAAGAAGTACACACTCATTTAGAATTTAAAAGACTGACCTCTTAAATGAAAGGGACAAATTCTTGAAAGACATAAAACAGCAAAGCTCACTCAAGAAGCAGATAATTTCAATAACCCTACAAGTATTAAAGAATTGAATTCCTACTTCAAAAGCCATGAAAAAAACTACAGACTCAGATGACTTCATTGGTAAATTCTATCAAACCTTTAATAAGTCGAATTCTACATACATTCTTCCAGAAAATAGAGGAAGAATTACTATATGTGGCCCACATTATCCTGACAACAAAAGCAGACAAAGAGCCTGACCTGTGGTGACGCAATGGATAGAGCATCAACCTGGAATGCTGAGGTTACCAGTTCGAAATCCCAGGGTTGGCCAGTCAAGGCACATATGAGATAGAGCTACTACAAATTGATGCTTCCTGCTCCTCCCCCATTCTCTCTCTCTCCTCTCTCTAAAATCAACAAACAAAATCTTTAAAAAAATCAGAGATTACAAGAAAACAAAACTACAGATAAATATTTCTCATGAATAAACTAAATGCAAAAATCATTTTAAATATATTAGCAAAGTAAGTCTAGTAATATACAAAAAAAGAATAATTCATTATTAATAAGAAGGGCTTTCAAAAATTCAAGAAGACAACAGCAGAAATTTCATAAGAAACATAATTAAATGCCAAAAAGTATGTTGAATATTATTAATGTAATGAGAGAAAATGCCAACTCTTAGAACATCATCAAATATGAACCCAATTTCTTGTAACAAGGTTAAGTACGTTTGATCTTGGAGATAATCTGATTTCTTTTAGCATCAGTTATGCCTTCTCACTGTATTTTTACTTTTGCTAAAACTAAAATTAATTCTATACAGTGAAAATATTTGGAATGGAATGTGATGACGTTGGGCCAATTTGGAAAGGGAATGAAAAAAAAAAGATAATATTAGCAGTTTCTAATTTGCTACAGGTAAATCTTAAAGTAGATCATTAACATACTTTTAGGAGACAAGTCCACCAAAACCTGTGTCCCTACATGTCAAATGATTACGGGAAAGTTGCTTCCTTTCTTTAGGCTTCATTTTTCCTGTTCTTTTATAAGAGGAGATTAAACTAGATTCATTCTTAAATTCAACCAATATTTACTGAGCACTTACTATGCATCACTTTTATAGACACTGGGGAATACATCAGTGGGGGGAAAAACAGACAAAACTCTCTCCCCTCACAGAGTTTAGAGACAAACAAAATATGTATGTAAGATATAAAGCACATTTAAAGATAATAAATACTATGAAGACAAATAAAGCAGGGAAGGAGCAGAATGTACTGAGGGGGGTGGTTTTAAGTGGGGTTATAAGGGGACCTGATGATTTCTAGGTTCACTTTCAGTTCAAAAATCCAGTGACTTCCTTTTAGGTTGATTAGGCAGCATGACAACACACAGGGAACCTCTGAACCTGACCTCTTTAAACTCATGTATTTTATCACCTTGCTCTGTATGTCACCACTTATATTTTAGAAAAATGGGATTAAACATAAATTTTTCCATACTGAGACAAAGCATATGCGGCTATTTAATGAAATAAGTAATTTCCCAGTCTTGCCTTGGGAAAGGAAAATAAGAAAAATAAAACCTGGCAATTTCTCCACAGACAAAGGATCTAAAAATGTGGCATTTTTGTATGACATAGAAAGGATTAAAATTAGCTGGTTTTTTCTCTTCCTCCAATATATTTGTGGTCTGGAATCGGGTCCTTTATCGGGCCTAAGTTACAACAAGAGGTAGTTTAATAGCCTCTCCAAAATAAAAGATTTTCCATAAGAAAGAAAAGTCATATAAAAAATAAGTATTACTCCTATAGTTATTGCAGCTACCATATTTTGTGTGCTTGCTATGTGCCAGGTACAGGACTAGACGTTTTATGTATTAGGCTGAACTATATGAAACTGTCACATATAGGTCAAATTCAGCAATGTTATATAGTTTAAATGTTTTATTCATTAATTTAAAATTCCATGAGAGAGAAGTCTATACAGGTTAATTAAGTTGCTGCATTTCTATAGCTCATCTATTAAATTATTATGCTGGGCAAAGCTTTAAGGTAACATAAAATTTCTGTTTGGGTCTGATGTAAGGCCCTCTGCCCAGCTGACAGTGCTAAAAAGTCAAACTGGAAGATACTGCCCATCTATAATAATGAACTTATGCAAACAAATAACTTAACATTTTTAATTAGGATTTTACATAGGATTTAAATTTTATTTTAAGCATTAGAAGTCAGAACACTAATTTCATCAAAAGCAATCCATAGCCATGTTGCTTTATTTTGAGAAAAGTTGAGTTTATTAGCTATAACTACTGTTCTACTTACAAAGACAGAATCTTCATTCCAAAAGTAATATTTTTTTCTCCGCTCGAAAGAACAACCAAAAATTATACTAATATCTTTAATCTGTCTATTTGGAATGGAATTTCTATTTCTTTGGAAATGCCTCATTAAAAAAATCTTTCCCAAAAGAGAACACTGTCTATAAACCAGCTTATTAAATTCAATCCAAATAATTTTAAATTCATCTTTTAATAGTAGGTAAGTCCATAAAGTTTTTTGTTTGTCTTCTGGAAGCTATTTTTCATTCACTCTACAGTTCATGTCTGAAGTTCACATTTATAAGACATTAATAAAATAGCTTTTAGTTATCTTCTAAGTAATTCTATGTAATCTAAAGTTTCATCTAGCAGAAAAAGGCAGACACTTTGTATGTTACATTATTAGCAGATGTGAGTCTATTTCTAACATTTAAATGCCAAAAGAAGGTTCAGTGAAACATTAAGAGAAAAAAGAAAGCTACCAAAAGTGTTTTCGGGAGAAAAAGAAATTAATATAAGAAGAATATGGTGATTACATTTAGAAATCAAGGAGTTTAAACAGGTAAGTATATAAAAACCTACCAGCTCATTGCTTGTAGATGTGAGTCTTAGTTTTTCTTCAATTTCCTTTCCAATTTTCTGAACAGTTACCTGAGTCTGTTTAATTGCACACTGGGCTCTATGAAGCCTAGAAATAAAAGTTGTAGAAAAATTTAAGTGAGTTAACTATAAACTCTCAATACTGAACCACAGATATAAATGGAACAAAATGAGGATAAATCTCCTAGGATAATGAACCCAAACTGAATGTTTCACAATTTTCTAGCATATTTACAATGAAATACAGTATGTTCTAAAAGCACCCTTTCTATACCTGCCTGACTGCCTCTGGCACATTGAGAGCTAAAATAAAGAACTTACAGGAATCTGGAAGAGACCTTAGAAAATTATATGGTCAAATTCTAATATTTTTCACAAGTAGGAACTGAGGTCCAAGAAAAGTTAAGTGGATTGCTAAAGTCACCAGGAGAACATGGTGACTGAAGGCTATGAAGGCTGAATATTACTTATGGGTATCCATTAAAAAAAATAATCATCTCAATTTAAAAAACTGACTTAAAGCAGCAGCTATACTGAAATAAGCAACATTGAAAAGCATTGAGCCATTTATTTTTTGGTTTAATTGTGGGTTTGTGTTTTCCTTGGTCTCCTTATCTACCACAGGTGTGTGTGTGTGTGTATTTCTTACACATTTATATATTAAAAATGGTCAAACTGCCTTTATTTGTCGATGGCATGATTTACATGTAGAAAATAATTAGGAATCTACAAAACAACTAGAACTAGTCAGAGGATACAAGGTCAATATATAAAACTTCAGTTATATTTCTATATATGGGTCAGTAGTTTTGTAATCACAATCACAATCCCAAAAGACTGGGAGGTTTTGGGGTGGTAATGAAGAAGCTGATACAATAAGTTACACAGAAAAAAAAAAGAATCTAGAAGAGACAAACCAATCTTGAAATCCACCAGCGTTTAAGGTTTTCTTTTTTATAAAGCTACATAATCAAAACAATATGGCACTGGCATAAAGATTTTATAAAATAGGTCAATCAAACAGAATAAAGAGTGTAGAAAGACCTACACATATAAGGCCAATCAGTTTTGGACAAAATTAGCAGAGAACGTAAAGTTTTTTAAATAAATGGTACTGGAACACTAAATAAACATAGGGGAAAAGTAATCTCATTCCCTACCACACAACACCCCCAAAAAATTAATTCAAGAAGATCACAGTACACATAAAAGTTAAAATCATAAAACTTCTAGAAAAACACACAGGAAAATCTCTTGCAGTCTTGGGGTAGGCAAAGATTACTCAGAAAAGACACGAAAAGCAGTAAATATAAAATTTTAAATAAATAAGTTAGACTTTACCAAAATAAAAACATGTCTGTTCATCTAAAGATGCCATTAAGAAAATATAAAAGCAGACCACAGATTGGGAGAAAATATTTGAAAAACATCAACCTGACAAAGAACTGTGTTTAGTCCAACCAGGCAATGGCACAGTTAGACAGCTATCAGCCTGGGACACTGAGGACCCAGGTTCAAAACCCCAAGGTTGCCGGCTTAAGTAAGGGGTCACAGGCTCGGCTGGGGTCCCCAGTCAAGGCACATATAAGAAAGCAATCAATGAACAACTAAGGTGCCATAACGAAGAATTGATACTTCTTATCTCTTTCCCTTTCTGTCTGTCTCTATCTCTCTCTCTAAAGAAAAAAAAAAAAGAACTGTCTAGAGTAGTTAAAGGATTCTTACAAAACAGTAACAAAAAGAAAACCCTATTAAAAATGGGCAAAAAAGTTAAATACTTCACATACGTAGATAGAATGGCCAATAAGCATAGGAAAATGTGCTCAATATCATAGTCATTATGAAAATGCAAATTAAAATCATAATGAGCGTGACCCAGTGATGGCACAGTGGATAAGAGTAAAATTATACTGTTGAAACCCTGAGGTCACTGGCTTGGGTGCAGGGTTGCCAGCTTAAGTGCAAGATCACTGACATGAGCCCAAGGTCACTGGCTTGAGCCCAATGGTGCTGGCTTGAGCAAGGGGTCACTGCCTCGGTTGGAGCCCCCTGCCCCAATCAAGACATGTATGAAAAGCAATCAATGAACAAATAAAGTCATGCAACTACAAGTTGATGCTTCTCATCTATCTCTTCCCTCACTCTCTCCCTTCCTGTCTCTCTCACTCTCTTCCTGTCTCTCTCTCTTTTAAAAAAATGTTCCTAGAAAACAACTCAATGTCCATCAAACAGAATAATAAACAAACTGTGAAACACTCATACAATGACATTCTACTCAGCAATAAAAGAACACACCACTGATATGTAAATGAATCTCAAAAACAATATGTTGAGTGAAAAAAGCCAAAAACAAATATATACTGTATAATTCCATTTATAGCCAGTTGAAGAACGGGTAACATCAATCTATGGTGACAGAAATCAAAAGAGTTGCTAATTGCCTATGTGGGGCAGGACTGACTGGTAGAGCACAGGGAGAACAAAGGAACTATGAGGTAAGGGAAATGTTCTGTACCTTGATTTCGGTGAGGGGGGACATGGGTATACACGAAATTTAAACTTAAGATCTACACTCATTTCACTGCGTGTGAATTTTATCTCAGTTTTTAAAAATCGGTCAACAATCCTAACCTGAACGTTATACTATATATGAGGAGGTTAATTTTATTAGGGATGTGATGACATTAATCCCTCTGCCAACATTATTTTTTTATGACACGCACACTAAAAAAAATTCATGACATACTCTGCACTTTTGAAAGTTGCCTGGCAGTTATTAAGGATTTCTTAGGTCATCTAAAATGGAGCAACTCTTATTATAGCTAGTTTTCTCATGAGATAAGTTATTTAGCAACCAACTTCCTCAGGGCTCCTAAGAAATCCAACAGAATCCATCCTATTGCCTCTTGCTCTGGGTATGTATAATATATGCACACACTCTCTTGATAGTAATACTCACTTACAAAGGTGGCTCTAAAGATATTTAAAAACAAGGGCCTGACTGGTGGTGATGCAGTGAATAGAGCATCAACCTGGAGCAGAGGTCTCCAGTTCAAAACCCCAACGTTGCCGGCTTGAGTGCAGGATCATCAACATGATCCCAAGATCACTGGCTTGAGCCCCAAAGTAACAAACAGCCTTGAACCCAAAGGTCACTTGCTTAAAACCTAAGGTTGCTAGCTTGAGCAAGCGGTCACTGGCCTGGCTGGAGCCCCCCGATTAAGGCACGTATGAGAAGCAATGAATGAGTAATTAAGATGCTACAACTATGAGTTGATGCTTCTCATCTCTCCCCTCTTGTCTCTCTCTCAAATCAAAAAACTATATATTAAAAAAGCAAAGCAAGGTCTTTTGTGATGTACTTCCAGCATACTCCAGTCTCTTTTTCCTGATACTCCTTACCCTGTACACTATACTCCACAATACTGAAGCACTGACAGTTCTACAAACACATCATGCCATTTCTTGCTTCCGTACCTTTGAGTGAGCTATTCTATCTCCCTACAAGCTTTCCTTGTCCTTGAACATGTAAGTATACCCCTAAATCCACTGAGAGGTAGTTCAAGCACAACCTCCTCTTCCAAGGCCTTCACAGACTATTCCAGACAGTTAGAGGTACTCTTTCTTCTGGAATTCTGCGGCTTCATGTGTACAATACCACTAACAAGATTATAGAACATTTAAAGCAACTATTTCCTTACTAGATCTTTCTAAGGAAAAAGAAAAGATCTCTTTTCATGTACATTCCCAGTGCCTAGCATGGAATATGCCACAGAGGAGGCACTCAACATGTATTTGCTGGCTGAATGTTGACTAATGCCTACATATAAAGCACAGTCCACAAAGATTTGATTATTTTTTAGTGATCAGTGGGAGATTGAAAGATTAATGTGATAGTTTTCTATATTTATAATTTCAAAAGAATACTCAAAGCAAAGATCACACAAATTAAAGACCACTCATTCAGGTAGGGAAACAAACTATTTTTACTGAAAATATTATCATAATTCTAATAACGATAGGCACTATCAACCTAAGAACAGAAATCAACAAAATAGCCTATTACTTTAAAAGAGGAAAAATGCTGCCTAACACTCACTGGTACTATGCAAACAACCTTGTCAAATGGTAAAGACTTTAAAAATAAAAATGATTCATGACCATAATTAATGTATGACTTCAACTATTTGGCTCTCACTGCCCCAGACGCTTTCTGATCTTACCTTAGGGGCTTAAAACACACAGACAGAGTCACATTTCCTCCAATCGTCAGTGTTATCCAAATAGACTTTCAGAGCCCCTGCTAAAGCAAGACAGAACTAATAACGTCCCCCTTTCAAACCCAACAGGAGAATAAAAGTTTGAAGTGTTTAGGCGTTTAGGTATAACATGGGACATCCTGATTCCCCTGGGGCTGAGGAGGTGAAAACTGACAAGAAAAGAAACAACTGCTTTACCTCCAAACCAGCTAGTCGGTTTCAGAGGAATGTTCCTTAATTTTCCAAACTATGAATTGACACTATAAAGAAAGAAATATATATCATCATCTAATCATGGAGGTGACTGGTCAGTATCAACACTAACACTACCGAGCTGAACTAAAACTCTTTTATTGTTGTTGTCTTTTGTTTTTTTGTTTCTTGTATTTTTCTGAAATGAGAAGTAGGGAAGCAGAGAGACAGACTCCCACATGAGCCCAACTGGAATCCACTCAGCATGCCCATCAGGGGGCGATGCTCTGTCCATCCGGGCCATTGCTCTGGTGCAACCAAAACCATTCTAGGGTCTGAGGCAGAGGCCATGGAGCCGTCCACAACACCCGGGCCAACTTTGCTCCAATGGAGCCTTGGCTGTGGGAGGGGAAGGGAGAAATAGAGAGAAAGAAGAAGGGGAAGGGTGGAGAAGCAGATGGTCACTTCTCCTGTGTGCCCTGGCCAGGAATCAAACCTGGAACTTCCACATGCCGGCTGACGCTCTACCACTGAGCTAACCAGCCAGAGCTTGAACTAAAACTCTTAATCCCTGGTGTGGGAAGGAGGGGTTAAGTAGCTATTTGATAGGTATTCTGATTACTGTATAGCAAATAGATGCATCCCTATTGATATAATTTGAGGTAACAGTAAAATTGAAACTGGGCTAAATATAATGCTAGATATTGCTGTGAAAGTAAAGATACATTGAATAAAAGGTATTATATCAAATAACTATAAATAAACAGGGAGACAATACCAATGAGATAGTAACAATAATCTCAGTAAAGAAGAAATTAAGAGACAATTTTTGCCTACTTAGTGCTGATCATACCATATATGAAATGCTATATTTAATTTTAAGATGAAGAATAACAGCCTGACTAGGAGGTGGTACAGTGGATATAGCTTCGGATTGGGACTCAGAGGACCCAGGTTTGAAACCCTGAGGTCACCAGCTTGAGCACAGAATTGCTGGCTTGAGTGTGGGATCATAGACATGACCCCATGGTCAATGGCTTGAGCCCAAAAGTCACTAGCTTGAAGCCCAGGGTCACTGGTTTGAGCACAAGGTAGCTGTTTTGAAGCAAGGGGTCACTCACTCTGCTGTAGCCCCCCAGTCAAGGCACATATGAGAAAACAATCAATGAACAACTAAGTTGCCACAACAAAGACTTGTGCTTCTCATCTCTCTCCCTTCCCATCTGTCTGTCCCTATCTATCCGCCTGTCTCTTTCTCTATTTCTGTTGCAAAAAAAAATGAAAAAAGAAGATGAAGAATAACAAATCAGAACACCTGCCAAGGCAGCGAAACAGTTTCCTGTGGATTATAGGAAGAGATCAAAAGGGAGAAGAAAATAGAAAAATACAGGAGCCTACTGAGAAAAATAATTAAAGCCTTTATAATTAAAGGCTTTGTATCCCATGTGAAGAAGCTTAGATTTTTATTCTGAAGTTATTCAATAACTATTAAAATGTTTTAAGTGCACTTTAGAAAGATCTTTCTCCCTATAATAAAGCTACTGGGATACTGAGAAACAACACTGTAAACAGAAAGCCTATTGTGAAGTTACTGCAACAGTCCTAACAAAAATTTAGGTGTTGTCCTAAATTGAAATAGTAACAGGAGGGATGGTATAGCTATAAAAAGTGAAAAAGAACAAGAGGTAAAGACTGATGCCTAAAAATAAACTACGAACTTCAAAAGTGCAAGAAGATATAGCTACAAATCCTAAAGAAATTTAAAGGGTAGTAAAGGGAAATTATGAACAATATATTAATAAATTCAACAATTTAGATGAAATAGTCAAATTGCTAAAAAGTTTTAAGTTTATAAAACAAACAGAAAACCTGAATGGCTGTTATTAAAGAAACTACATTTATAGTTTAAAACTTTCTCACATAGAAAACTCTAGGTTCTGATGGCTTCACTGGTGAAACACTAATCTTAACACAATTCTTTCAAAGAAGAGGGAACACTTTCAATAACTAACCCTGAAACCAAAACATGACTACAAACTGACAAGAATTGTGGACAAATATCACACGTGAATATAAATTAATGAGAGAATGAAGGAAAAAAATCATGATTATTTCAAAAGATGCCCCCAAAATAGCATTAGATAAAACAACTAAAAACAAAAACCCTCAACAAACTAAGTAAAAAGGAGAGCTTCCACAATTTGATAAAGGGTCTATACAAAGCAATCTACAGATATGGCTATACTTAAGATCAAAAATAAGGAAAGATATCTACTTTCAGCACTCTATCCAACACTGTATTCAAGGTCCAAACCATTGTAACAAGACAATAAAGAACTCACAAATATAGGAAAGGGAGAAGCAAAAATGTCTTTTCACAGGTGCTATGACTGTGTGCATAGAAAAATTAAAAATATCTCAAACAAATAAATTTAGCAAAATTACAAGATTCCAAAATAAAATACAAAAATTGACTTGTATTTTTACACAGTATCAACAAATAACTAGAAATAATTCTTTTCGTGGCAGAGACAGAGACAGAGAGAGGGATAGATAAGGACAGAAAGACAGGAAGAGAGAGAGATGAGAAACATCAATTCTTCATTACGGTTCCTTAGTTGTCCATTGATTGATTTCTCACATGTGCCTTGACCGGGGGGGGGGGGGGGGGGGGGGGGCTACAGTAGACCGAGTGACCTCTTCCTCGAGCCAGCGTCCTTGGGCTCAAGGTGGTGAACCTTGCTCAAACCCAATGAGCCCGCGCTCAAGCTGGCTAGCTCGGGGTCTCGAACCTGGGTCCTCTGCATCCCAGTCCGACAATCTATCCACTGCGCCACCGCCTGGTCAGGCTAGAAATAATTCTAACAAAAGATGTGAAAGATCTATACACTAAAAAAAAACAAAACAGAAAATCTTGTTGAAAGAAATTTAAAAACATCTAAAAGAAATGGAGACATACCATTTCACAGATTGGGAGACTCAGTATTGTTAAGAAAATAAGTCTGTATGAGGGTGATCACTTTGAAAGCTATATAAATGTCAAATCACTATTTTATATACCTAAAACTAATACTGTATGTCAACTGTAATTGAAACAATATTTTTAACATTTAATTTTATTTTTATTATTGAATTTATTAGGGTGACCCTAGTTAACATAATTATACAGATTTCAGGTGCCCAGTTGTACAGCATATTGTGTGCTCACTCCTACAAGTCAAATCTTTGTCCATCATCATTGATGCCCCCATATCCTCGTCTACCCATTCCATCCCAGCAATCACCACATTGTTGTCTGTGTCTATGAGTTTTTTTTTAGGGGGGGGTGTCCATTTTTACTCTATCCTGCCACCAACAAAAAGAAGTCCAGTCTCCCTTAAATTTATCTATATAGTCAATGCAATCCCAATCAAAACCCTAGAGTCTTTTCTTTCTCATTGACAAGCTGATTCTAAAATTGATATAAAAGTCCTAGAATAGCCAAAAAATGTTGAACAAAGTTGGAGGGCTTACAATACTAGGTTTTATAAGTTACATAATGCTATAGTGTGCAAAGTAATAGGAGTTGCATAAAGCTAAACAAACAGATCAATGAAATAGAATACAGATAATAAAAAATAGCCCTCAAAATATATAGGCTGGGGCAAAACTAGGTTTATAGTTGTTCACATGGAAAATAATGCAATAATTAATAAGTAATAATATAAGAATAAACTCTGTTCCACATACTCACAACTGCAAATCTACTTTTGCCCAGTCCTGTAAAATCAACATATTTTCTGATTAGGGAAAGAAAAACTATGTCAACAAATGACACTGAAATAACCGAGTAGGTTGATACAAGTCATTAAGCAATTACAAATCTTCATATTTTTACTATCATCTTATTTTCCTCCCCAAGTTTTCATTACATAGCTTATCAAACACCTTATTAGAGCTATTAATTGGATCTACAAATCTAATTACCCTTTCAAAATGGAGACTTCAGTCTGACATAATTTTTTCTTGGGAATGGCTCACTAAAGGGGAGAGAAGTTAAGTTTCAATTTGAAGAAAGGACTGATAGGACTCTAACAACTGTACAGAGGAGAATAGCCATTTAGGGTATTAGAAATAGCTTTTCAAAGTCATTAAAAGAAAAGAGTGCACTGAATGTTCAGAATAAGAAGTAGGTGGTGTGCTAAAGCAAAGGGTATGTGAGAGCACGGTCATGAGAAGCAATCTGAGAAGGTTGATCTGAGTCAAACTGCTGTTTTTTAAAACTCCTGAGAAATCTTTTTCATCTCCACAGCACCCACAGCAGTCTTGGACACATGGGAATCACTCAAATACTTGTTGATGGGTTTATTAAATATCATAGTTTCCCAAGAGACCAGAAGTCTACCCTAAAGTCTACCCTAAAGCCTTCTACATTCCTCTGTCTAGACCATGAACATAGTTGAGAAGAACACACAGTCTCATGTTAATAGAATCAAATAAAACAGAACATTACATATGAAATTAACATGCTCTTGTGGAAAAGTAAATGGCAGCATTGTGGGTGGGAAAGTTCTATTGAGGAGACAATAGGTGGTATGAAAGCATGTGACAATGAGGGTGTAAGGTCTAACCAAGATGTGCCCTCAAAACTAACAAACAACACTGATGAAGCAACAGTTACAGAATAATCAACCCTTCATTTTTCCAATTTACATCTCATATAACTCATTTCAGGCAAGAAGAACCACATTTGGCATAAAAGCAGGCCAAATCCTTTCCAGATTTTTTCATAATACTATCCATGTGCTAAAAGGCAAGTCTAATTTAAAATATATTCATTGTACAATAAACATACTTGAAGAAGTTCATTATCTACAAAAGTATTTCAGAATTAGAAACAAGAAAAGGGGACAAAGTATTATATGGGCAAGATTCTAAAAATTAAGAGAAATATATAACTTTATGCCAATAAATTTTTTAAAAAAGGAAAAGAAAATGATTTTCTAAACAACTATAAATCACCAAGTTTCTCAATAAGAAATTGAAAATCTGAGTACATCAATATAACCATACAATAAACAACCATACAAATACATTAAAGTTGCAGGATACAAAACTGATGTACAAAAATCCCTAGTATTCATATATACTAATAATGAAATTTTAGAAAAAGAAATTTAAAAAAATCCCTTTTGAAACTGGAATAAAAATAATAAAATAACCTAAGAAATAAGCAAAGGATGTGAAGGACCTATATACTAAAAACTACTAGAAATTATTAAAAGAAACTAAAGAAGACACAAAGAGATGCAAAGATACATATGTTCATGAATTGGAAGAATCAACATAGTTAATATGGCCACATTATCCAAAGCAATATATATATAGACTTAATGCAAACTTCATCAAAATCCCAATGGCGTATATATATAAAATAAAATACAAGTTATCAAATTTGCATGGAACCACAAAACCACTAAAAAAACCTAAATAGCCACAATCTAAATGCGGGGGGTGGAGGGGTGATAAAGCTGGAGGTATCAAATTCTCTGACTTCAAATTTTACTACGAAGTGACAATAATCAAAACAGCATGGTATTGCCAATAAAGAGACACTCAGACCATGGAACATAACTGAGAGCCCAGAAATAAATTCACATTTACATGGGCATATAATTTTTGACAAAGGAGCCAAAATAAGCACAATGAAGAAAAAGACTCTTCAGTAAATGATGTTGGATATAATGGAAAGCCACATTCAAAAGAATGAAACTAGACTATTTGTCACCGTATACAAAAATTAACTCAAAATAGATCAAAGACCTAAAATATAAGACCAGATACAATAAAATACACAGAATAAAACAGGTACCAAATTATGGGCCTTGGTCTCTGAGAGGATACTATAAATTTAACCTCAAAGGCAAGGGAAGTAAAAGGAAAAATAAGTGAATGACACTATGTCAAACTAAAAAGCTTCTACATAACAAAAGAAACCATTAACAAAATTAAAAAGACAATCAACTGAAAGGGAGAAGATATTTGCAAACAATAAATCCCATACAGGGTTAATATCCAAAATAAAAAACTCATACAACTGGACTGCAACGAAAACAAAAAAAACAAGCAATCCAATTAAAAAGTAGACTGAGGAGGAGGAGCAAGATGGCGATGGAGTAGGGGGACGTAACAACTTCCAACTCCCAGAACCAAAGTGGATTATAACTCAATTTTAAGAACCATCATCTGGATAAACCAACTTTGAACTAAACTAAGTGGACTCTTCAACCAAGGAACACAGAAGAAGCCACACTGAGACTGGTAGGAATAGCGAAAACGCGAGAGACCCGCATGGCAGGAGGAGAGTTTGGCAAAGAGGGAGGGACCTGGGTACCGGGAACAAAGCCCCAGACTGCAGTCCCAGAGCCTAGAAGAGGAGTTTGGACAGTATTGAGCTGTGAAACAAGTGAGGATACTGTTTGTGAGAAAGAGACTGTTTTCTCAGACCCAAGATTCCTAAAGGGACAGCGCAGAAAATCTCTCTCACAAACACTCACCCGGGGATCCGGGGAACGGGGCCAGAGGAGAGGACCAGAACAGCAGGAAGAGAGAGTAACTGGAAGCCACAGGGAGAAACACTCTGAGGGACAGCCACCCTAACCCCTGGGCTAAGTCACTTCCCTAATCAAAAACGAGTATTTCCCCTGGAACTAGCAATACCAGCAAAGGGAGAAAGGACACCAGCCAAACAAGCTCTCCCGCGGCACTTAGAGCAGAGCTGCTTAGATGGAGGGAGCTTCCAGGTCTAAAGTGTGGAGTGTTAGGGTCTGAGCTGCAGGGCCCCTTCTCACTCTGCTGAGGGTTGCTGGAGGGACGGAGGGGGGGGAACCTGAAACGCAGTTCTGTCGGCAGGGGCGGAGGCCCAGTCCATGTGAGCTCGGTCTAGCCCAGCAGGGGCAGAGGGGACGTGCGAAAGAGGTCCGGCAGCTGTGGGCCCAACAGTAGCCCACCTGTGGGGGAAAAGCAGGAGGCCAGGAACGGGCAGAGATCTGCTCTGCGACCCTGCGCAAGCCGGCCCTAACTGCAAGGATGGGGCTAGGACCAGGGACGGGTGGAGACTCGCAGCTGAGCTCACGCTAGCAGCCCCAACCGGCCCGAAAAACCGCGACTTGCCATCCGGCCTGTGCGAGTTGACTCTGAATGGGGGGGCGGGGCTAGAGGCCAATACGAGCGTAAGTTTGCAGCTGAGCGCACGCAAGCAGCCACGCCCAGCCCAATAAATTGCGGTTTGTGATCCTGAGCATGAGGGTCCTGGCCTCCAGGGCGGGGTTAAAGCTCCAAACGGGACATGGCTCACAGCTGAGAGCACATCAGTAGCCCTGTCCAACCCGAGAAATTGTGGAGAGGAGGCTCTGACCGCGGGGGCTGGGCAGAAGCCCGGAAACAGGAGGGGTCCGCAGCTGAACAAAGGTGCTCACCTCTACCCTTGGTGCTGAGGCTTGTGGCTTGAGTGACAGCCCCTCCCACGGAGGAGAGGCGGAAATCACAGTAACAGCCGCAGTGGGCCGGAGCTGGCAACGCCCACACCCAAACACCCTAGACAGCAGCAAAAGGGGTGGCAGGCATGCAGACAGACCATACCTAGAGAACACAAAGGCAACAACTACTGGACTCCAGTGGCCACACCTTGTTATACACAGACAAAATGGGCAGGCAGAGAAATTCAAACCAAATGAATCAAGAGAAATCCCCAGAGAAGGACCTGAATGAACCAGATATAACCAAATTACCAGATGCAGAATTCAGAATAATGTTAGTTAGGATGTTCAAAGAAATTAGAGAAACAATGGATAGTCACTATGAACACCTAAATAAAGAGATAATAAGTATAAAAAACAAAATTGAAATAATAAAAAAGAATCAGAAATGACAAATATAGTATCAGAACTGAAGACCACAATGGAAGAAATTAAAAGCAGGATGAATGATACTAAGGATCGAATCAGCGAGTTAGAGGACACAATAAACAAAGGCACAGAAGCAGAGCAGAAAAAAAAAGAGACTCAAAAAATGTAAGGAAACTCTAAGGGAGCTCTGTGACAACATGAAGAAAAACAACATTCGCATCATAGGGGTTCCTGAAAAAGAGAAGAGAGAACAAGAAATAGAAACTTTGTTCAATCAAATCATAGCAGAAAACGTCCCTAAATTAAGACTGAGAAACATTCCACACGTTCAAGAAGCACACAGAACTCCATTAAAAAGAAACCCCCCAAAAATTATACCAAGACACATCATAGTTAAAATACCAAAGCTAAGGGATAAAAAGAAAATTTTAAAAACTGCTAGAGAAAAAAAGGCTATCACCTACAAAGGAGCCCCCATAAGGATGACATCGGACTTCTCAACAGAAACACTTGAGGCCAGAAGAGAATGGCAAGATATAATCAAAGTAATGCAGAACAAGAACCTACAACCAAGACTACTCTATCCAGCAAGGCTAACGTTTAAAATTGAAGGAGAAATAAAGAGCTTCCCAGAAAAAGAAAGCCTCAAGGAATTCATAAAAACAAAACCAATTCTGCAAGAGATACTAAGGGGCCTCTTGTGAACAGTTTAAAGGGAGGAAAGAATAGAGCAAAAGAAGAATACAGCTTTAAAGAATAAAATGGCAATAAACAACTACATATCAATAATAACCTTAAATGTAAATGGATTAAATGATCCAATCAAAAGACATAGGGTAGCTGCGTGGATAAAGAAACAGGACCCATACATATGCTGTCTACAAGAGACACACCTTAAAACAAAAGATGCACATAGACTAAAGGTAAAAGGATGGAAAAAAATATTTCATGCAAATGGAAATGAAAGAAGAGCCGGGGTAGCAATACTTATATCTGACAAAATGCACTTTAAAACAAAGGCTGTAGTAAGAGATAAAGAACACTACATAATGATAAAGGGAACAATTCAACAGGAAGATATAACTATTATAAATATCTACCCACCAAATATAGGAGCCCCGACATACATAAAGCAGACTTTGATGGATATAAAGGGCGAGATTAACAGCAATACTATAATAGGAGGGGATTTCAATACCCTGCTAACAACACTGGATAGATCCTCAACAAAGAAAACTAATAAAGAAACAGCAGACTTAAAGGATACACCAGATCAACTCGATTTAATAGATATCTTCAGAACTATTCACCCTAAAGCAGTAGAATATACATTCTTCTCAAGCGCTCATGGTATGTTTTCTAGGATAGACCACATGTTCTCAATAAATTTAAGAAGATTGAAATCATATCAAGCATTTTCTCTGATCACAATGGAATGAAACTAGAAATTAACCACAAAAGAAAATTTAAAAAATACTCAAACACTTGGAAACTAAAAAGCATGTTGTTAAATAATGTATTAAAAATGAGATCAAAGAAGAAATAAAAAAGTTTCTAGAAACGAATGATAATGAGCATACATCAACTCAAAATTTATGGGACACAGCAAAAGCAGTACTGAGAGGGAAGTTCATTGCACTACAGGCATACCAAAAGAAGCTAGAAAAAGCTCAAATAAGCAACCTGACACTGCATCTAAAACAACTTAAAAAACGACAGCAAATAAAGCCCAGGACTAGTAGAAGGAAGGAAATAATAAAGATCAGAGCAGAAATAAATGACATAGAGGCTAAGGAAACAATACAGAGGATCAATGAAACCAGGAGCTGGTTCTTTGAAAAGGTAAACAACATCGATGAACCTTTAACTAGACTCACCAAGAAAAAAAGAAAGAGGACCCAAATAAATAAAACTAGAAATGACAGTGGAGAAATAAAGGACACAACAGAAATACAAAGCATTGTAAGAAAATACTATGAAGAATTCTATGCCAAAAAATTAGACAACCTAGGTGAAATGGACAAATTTCTTGAATCATATAATCTTCCAAAAATCAATCTGGAAGAATCAAAACACCTAAACAGACCAATTTCAACAAATGAGATCGAAACAGTAATCAAAAAACTCCCAAAAAAGAAAAGTCCTGGGCCTGATGGCTTCACAAGTGAATTTTACCAAACATTCAAAGAAAAACTAACTCCTATTTTCCTCAAGCTATTTCAAAAAATTCAGGAGGAAGGAAGACTTCCAAACTCCTTTTATGAGGTGAGCATAATTCTGATCCCGAAACCAGGCAAAGACAACACAAAGAAGGAAAATTATAGGCCTATATCCCTGATGAATTTAGACGCTAAAATTCTAAACACAATATTAGCCAACCGGATCCAGCAATATATGAAAAAAATCATACCCCATGATTAAGTGGGATTTATTCTGGAGAGGCAAGGCTGGTTCAATATTCGCAAATCAATCGATGTGATTCATCACATAAACAAAAGGAAGGACAAAAATCACATGATAATTTCAATAGATGCAGAAAAGGCATTTGATAAAATCCAGTACCCATTCATGCTCAAAACTCTCAGTAAAGTGGGAATACAGGGAACATACCTTAACATGATAAAGGCCATCTACGACAAACCCACAGCAAACATCATACTAAATGGGCAAAAATGAAAAGCAATCCCCTTAAGATCAGAAACCAGGCTGGGGTACCTCTTTTCACCACTCTTATTCATCATACTTTTGGAAATCCAAGCTATAGCAATCAGACAAGAAGAAGAAATAAAAGGCAACCAAATTGGAAAAGAAGTAAAACTGGCATTATTTGCAGATGATATGATATTGTATATAGAAAACCCTAAAGTCTCAGTCAAAAAACTACTGGACCTGATAAATGAATTCACCAAGGTGGCAGGATATAAAATTAATACTCAGAAATCAGAAGCATTTTTATATACCAACAATGAACTGTCAGCAAAAGAAATTAAGGAAACAATCCCTTTCACTATTGCAGCCAAAAAAATTAAGCACCTAGGTGTAAATTTAACCAAGGAGGTTTAGGATTTGTACTCGGAAAATTATAACACATTAATAAAAGAAATCAAGGAAGATACAAACAAATGGAAGCATATACCATGTTCATGGTTAGGAAGAATAAACAGCATTAAAATGTCTATATTACCCAAAGCAATTTATAAATTCAATGCAATACCAATTAAAATACCGATGACATACTTCAAAGATATGGAACACATATTCCAAAAATTTATATGGAACCAAAAAAGAACACGAATAGCCTCAGAAATCTTAAAAAGAAAATATAAAGCAGGAGGTATCACTCTTCCAGATATCAAGGTTTACTACAAGGCCATTATACTCAAGACAGCCTGGTACTGGCATAAGAATAGGCACATTGATCAATGGAACAGAACAGAGAACCCAGAAATAAACCCACACCTTTATGGACAACTGATATTTGACAAAGGAGGAAAGAACATACGATGGAGTAAAGACAGCCTCTTTAACAAATGGTGTTGGGAAAATTGGACATCTACCTGCAAAAGAATGAAACTAGACCATCAACTTGCACCATTCACAAAAACAAACTCAAAATGGATAAAAGACTTAAATGTAAGCCGTGAAACCATAAGCATCTTAAAAGAAAATATAGGCAGCAAGCTCTCTGACATCTGTAGCAGCAATATATTTGCTGATTTATCTCCACGGACAAATGAAATAAAAGGCAATATAAACAAATGGGACTATATCAAACTAAAAAGTTTTTGCACAGCTAAAGACAATAAGAACAGAATAAAAAGACAAACCATACAATGGGAGAACATATTCGACAACATGTCTGATAAGGGGTTAATAACCAAAATTTAGAAAGAACTTATAAACTCAATACCAGGAAGACAATCCAATCAAAAAATGGACAAAAGAAATGAATAGAAACTTCTCCAAAGAGTACATACAGATGGCCAATAGGCATATGAGAAAATGCTCAACATCACTAGTCATTAGAGAAATGCAAAATAAAACCACAATGAGATATCACCTCACACCAGTCATAATGGCACTCATGAGCAGAACAACACAGAGTAAGTGCTGGCGAGGATATGGAGAAAAGGGAACCCTCCTGCACTGCTGGTGGGAATGCAGACTGGTGCAGCCACTGTGGAAAACAGTATGGAGATTCCTCAAAAAATTATAATCGAACTGCCTTTTGACCCAGCTATCCCACTTATAGGAATATACCCTAAGAACACCATAGCACTGTTCGAAAAAAAGAAATGCGCCCCCATGTTCGTGGCAGTATTGTTCACAATAGCGAAGATCTGGAAACAGCCCCAGTGTCCGTCAGAGGACGAGTGGATTAAAAAGCTTTGGTACATATATACTATGGAATACTACTCGGCCATAAGAAATGATGACATCGGATCATTTACAACAAAATGGATGGACCTTGATAACATTATACGGAGTGAAATAAGTAAAACAGAAAAATACTGAGAACAGCATGATATCATACATAGGTGGGACATAAAAGTGAGACTATGAGACATGGACAAGAGTGTGGTGGTTACGGGGTGGGGCGAGGGAGGAGAGGGTGGGATAGGGAGGAGGGGAGGGGCACAGGGAAAACCAGATAGAAGGTGACAGAGGACAATTTCACTTTGGGTGATGGGTATGCAACATAATTGAATAAGATAACCTGGAGATGTTTTCTTTGAACATATGTACCCTGATTTATTGGTGTCACGACATTAAAATTAAGAAAACAAAGTAGACTGAGGACCTGAACAGATACCTATCCCAAGAAAGTATACAAATGGACAAGATGTGCCCTCAAAACTAACAAACAACACTCATGAAGCAACAGTTACAGAATAATCAACACTTCATTTTTCCAATTTACATCTCATATAACTCATTTCAGAGAAGAAGAACCACATTTGGCATAAAAAATATATGAAAAGACGCTCAACTTGCCCTGTCTGATGGTACAGTGAAAAGGGCCTTATTCCAGAGCACCAAGGTTACTGGTTCAATGCTGAGAGCTACAGTTCAATCCCAAGGTTGCCAGTTCAATCCCCAGTCAAAGCATATATGAGAAGCAATCAATGGGTGCACAACTAAGTGGAACAATTAGTTAATACTTTCACTTTCTCTCTCTCTCTCTCTCTCTCTCTTTCTCTCTCTCCTGCCCTCTCTGTCCCTCCTTTTCCTCCCTATCTCAGAAAAACAAAAAACAATGTTCAACTTCACTAGCTATTAGAGAAATGCAAATCAAAACCAGAATGAAATACCACCTCATACCTGTTAGAATGGCTATTATCAACAAGACAAGTAATAACAAGTGTTGGAGAGGATGTGGAGGAAAAAGGAATCCTCATACACTGATGGTGAGAATGTAAATTGGTAAGCCACTATGGAAAGCAGTATGACTGCTCCTCAAAAAAATTAAGCACAGGTTATCATATAACCCAGCAATATCTCTTCTGGGTATCTAACTAAAAAATTTGAAAACATTTATTTTCAAAGATACATGTACTGCTATGTGCATATTATTCATGGTGATCAAAACATGGAAACAACCAGTGTCCTTCTTTAGATGACAACATAGGGGGGAGCAAGATGGCGACGGAGTAGGCGGACGTACCAACTTCCAACTCCCAGAACCAAAGTGGATTACAACTCAATTTTAAGAACCATCACCTGGATAAACCAACTTTGAACAAAACTAAGTGGATTCTTCAACCAAGGAACACAGAAGAAGCCACATTGAGACTGGTAGGAATAGCGAAAACGCGAAGAGGGCTGCCCAGCTCCCCGGAGCAAACGGCAGCCCGGAGAGACCCGTGTGGCGGGAGGAGATTTTGGCGGAGAGGGAGGGACCTGGGTCCCAGGAACCAAGCCCCAGCCTGCAGTCCCAGAGCCAAGAAGAGGCGTTTGGACAGTTTTGAGCTGTGAAACAAGTGAGGGAGCTCCCAGGCCTACAGTGTGGAGTATTAGGTCCCTTCCTACTCTGCTGAGGGCTGCTTAAGGTTGTGGGGCAGCAGGACGCTGAAAGGCGGTTCTGTCGGCGTGGGCAGAGGCCAAGCCGGTGGGAGATCGGTCTAGCCCAGAGGGTCGGAGGGTAAGCGCGAGAGCGGTCCGGAAGCTGCGGGCCCGCCTTTAATCCCACTTACGGGGACAAAGCGGGAGGCCAGGAACAGGCAGGCCCTGCGCAAGCCGGCCCTGACCACGGGGACCGGGCTAGGACCAGGGACGGGCAGGCTACCAGTCCGCCCCCCCCCCCCCGCCGCCCGCCGGAGAAACCGCGGTTGGCCAGTATACGTGCGCGAGCGGGCTCCGAGCGCGGGAACGGGGTGGACCCCGAGACAGGCGGAGGCTCGCAGCTGAGCCCACGGCTGCTATCCCCATCCGGCCGGAGAAACCCCGGATAGCGTTAATACGTGCACGAGCGGGCTCCAAACGCGGGGGCGGGGTAGAGTCCGGGACGAGCGGAAGTACGCAGCTCGGCGGAAGCCAGCAAACACGCCCGCCCCAATAAATCTTGGTTTCCGACCCTGCGCAAAGGGCCCTGGCCTCTGGGCGGGGCTAAAGCTCCTGACGGGCAAAAGC
This sequence comes from Rhynchonycteris naso, assembly GCA_037038555.1. Classification (NCBI taxonomy): domain Eukaryota; kingdom Metazoa; phylum Chordata; class Mammalia; order Chiroptera; family Emballonuridae; genus Rhynchonycteris; species Rhynchonycteris naso. Next base: position 316,931,993 of record CM072995.1, read on the forward strand.
TTACAGCTGAGAGCACGTCAAAAGCCCCGCCTAACCCGCGGAACTGTAGCGAGCAGGCTCCGACTGCTGGTTCAGGGCGGAAGTCCGGAAATAGGCTGGGTCCGCAGCTGAGGAAAGGTGCTCGCCTCTACCCTTGGTGCTAATCTTGTGGCTTCAGTGACAGCCCCTCCCACGGAGGAGAGGCAGAAATCACAGCAAAAGCCACAGTGGGCCGGCGCTGGCAACGCTCATACCCAACCACCCTAGGCGCCGGCAGAGGGGGTGGGGGGCCTGCAGATAGACCACACCTAGAGAACACAAAGGCAACACCTACTGGACTCCAGTGGCCACAACTTGCTTATACACAGAAAAAATGGGCAGGCAGAGGAATGCAAACCAAATGAATCAAGAGAAATCCCCAGAGAAGGACCTGAATGAACCAGATATAACCAAATTACCAGAAGCAGAATTTAGAATAATGATAGTTAGGATGTTCAAAGAAATTAGAGCAACAATGGATAGTCATTATGAACACCTAAATAAAGAGATAACAAGTATAAAAAATGAAATTGAAATAATAGATGACAACATAAAGATGTGGTACATATATACGAGAATATTACTCAGCCATAAGGAAAAATGAAATACTGCCACTTGTGACAACCTGGATGGATCTTAAGAATATCAATCTAAGCAAAATAAGTCAGAGAGAAAAAATCAAGAACCATATGATTTCACTCATATGTGGAATATAAAATTGAAAGCAACGAAAAACAAAGAAGACAAAAAACAAACAAAAACTCACAGACAACAGTATGGTGGTTACCATATGGAAGGAGGGGTGAGGGAGATAGAAAAGAGGAAAGGGGGTCATATTGCTGGATACAATGCAATATACATATGATGTAGTATAGAACTGTACACTTGGAACTTGTATAATTTTATTAACCAATGTCACCCCAGTAAATTTAGTTAAAAACTTTTTTAAAGAAGGCAATTCCATAACTATAAAGAAGTCAATTTGTCAAGAGGAAATAACAAGTCTAAATGCTATAAACCTAATAGCTTGAAAATACACATTGCAAAATGTGGTAGAACTGTAAGGAGAAACAGACAAAGCCACAATTGTAAGAGAAGATTTTAACAGTCTTCTCTGAATCAGTAACAACAAACTCAGGAAATAAGTTAAGGATAAAGAACACTTACACAACCAATTTGACCTCATTAACATTTATAGAACACTCCACTCAACAACAACAGTATATTCTTTTCAAGTGCACATGATATGTGTAACATTAAAAAACATACTCTGAACAGGTGAAAGTCTGACTCAGAATGTATGAGCCTGAGCTAGGTAGAAGATGATGACTCACTGCAGGGTATAGAACCTCAGTGGGGTAAGGATGGTGTTCCTATGGTAGGAAGGGATGGCAGCAGCAACAGGGGGCTAATTACATACAAAGGGAATTGATATAAAATGTAAATATAGTGAAGATGATGGGAAACCAGATTTTTCACTTTTGGAGAAGAGAGTCACAAAAAACTAAAACTAAAATGACCCTGTGGCATTACATTTAAATTAAAGCTACTTCTGTGAGCTCGTGACTTTTACACAGGTAGGTAGATAAGTAAATAGGTAGGTAAATAGGCAGACAGATGAACAATATAAACACATAGGTGAGTATATGTGTGTATACTTGAATATATTTCCTAGATCTCTCCACTAAGGGCCTTAGAGCAGTGAGCAGTGATAGCCCAGTTGCAAAGAACATACATAAACAGACCCAGATATCAGTTTCTAAAAAACTGTTCTTCACTAAGAGAAATCAAAGCTCTTTAGAGAAATACCTAATTCTAATGTAGCAACAAAGGAAACACACGGAATGTTATTCCAGAAAGTAAGGAAGTACTAAAAGAGTGATGGAAATAGGTGATAAGAAAATATAAGCTAGCTTGAAAAGGTTCCCAAAGCCTAATTGGAATAATTTCAATATCAAAATAATTATAGTAAAATTATATAACCCATTGGATAACACAGAAATTCATGAATCCATAACTGATATAAATAAATGATGAGAAGAAAGCTTTTCCTCACAGAATGTCAACTGATTAGTACAGAAGAGAGGACAAAATTAGAAAATAACAATTTGACAACCATCATTTTAATAATTAATTCAGCCAAGAAATATCAATATATGTTAAAAATAATGGGTGGAAATTTGATGTGAAATGAAATATTTACATAATCTAAAAACACTTCCCCACAAAATACAGATTGCCAAGTCAAGAAGGGTAACTTGCCCTGGCTGGCTGGCTCAAGGTTAGCGTGTCAGCCTGGCATGTGGATGTTTCAGGTTCGATTTCCAGTCAGGGCACATAGGAGAAGCGCCCATCTGCTTCTCTTTTTCTCTCTCCAGCCCCCTCCTACAGCCATGGCTCAATTGGAGACAGTTGGCCCCAGGCACTAAGGATGGTTCCATGGCCTCCACTTCAGGTGCTAAGAAGAGCTTGGTTGCTGAGCAACGGAGCAACACCCCAGATGGGCAGAGTATCACTCCCTAGTGGGTGTGCCGGATGGATCCTGATTGGGGCACTTGAGGAGGAAAGGAATTCTACTAGAGACGTAGATGCCACCTTCCGAGAATCGAGGATCGTGCCTGTTTATTGTTTCAGCACCAGCTTGGAGCTTGGACGGTGCACTGCCCAATTTTCCAACTACTGAAGATAACCACTCTGCCCAGCTAGCTGCTACACCTAGAGGCAACCTCTCGGGGGCTCTTTTCCTGGAAAAGCTCCTAGCAGAGACTCAAACAGTAATTGAACTGTGTAGCTTTGGAAAGGGGACCATTTTCCTTCATTTTAAGTGCACAAGCAGCACCCTCCCCCCACCTATTGGATCACTTAGCCTGTCCTGCCACTCTGTGGCCCAGCTCTGATGAATTCAGTCACACGGGGGATCAGAGTGACATGCAGAACTGGAACATTTGGAGCACGGTCTCCCAGGAAAGCTTTTGTCAGGGAATCAGACAGACAGGTGGGTGTGTTGGGTTGTATGGTTACATCACAGATGGGGGGGCCTTCCTATCTCCCATGCAAGCTCATCCCTCACTATCCCCAGAAAAAGAATTAAATGAAATGGAAGCAAGCAACCAAAATACTATGTGTAGAGTTTATAACAATGGTTGCAAGAATGCTCAAAGACCTTAGGGGAAAAATCGATGATCTCAATGAGAACTTAAAGAAATGGTAAACATTAAAAATAGGACACATAAACCATAAAAAAGAACCAGTCAGAAATGAAGGCTACAATATCTGAAATGTAGAATACACTAAAAGAAATCAGCAGAACAGAGGATCGAATCAGCAATTTAGAAGACAAGATAACAATAAGTACATAAGCAGAAAGTATCAAAAAGAAAAAAAAGGAATTTTAAAATGAGGAAAGACTCAGGGAACCTCTAGGACAATATCAAGCATAAATACATCTTTATCACAGGAGTACCAGAAAGAGAAAAGTGAGCAAGGAATAGAAAATCTGTTTGAGGAAAGAATAGCTGAAAACTTCCCTAACCTGGTGAAGAAAAAAAGTCACACATGCTCAGGAAGCACAAAGAGTCACAATCAAGATGAACCAAAAGAGGTGCACACCAAGACATATCATAATTAAAATGTCAAAGGTTAAAGACAAAGAGAGAATCTTAAAAGCAGCAAGAGAAAAGCAGTTACCCATAAAGGAGCCCCCATAAGGCTGTCAGCTGATTTCTCCAGAAACACTTCAGACCAGAAGGGACTGGGATGCAATATTTATAGTGATGAAAACCAAAGATCTAAACCAAGACAACTCTATCAGGCAAGGCTATCATTTACAAGTGAAAGTGAAATAAAAAACTTCCCAGGCAACAAAACTAAAGGAGTTCATGACGATCAAACCAGTTTTGCAAGAAATGTTAACAGGCCTGCTTTTAAGAAAAGGAAGAAAAAAGAATAAAGAAAGGAACATAGGTATAAAGAACAAAATGGCAATAAATAAATATCAATAATAACTTTAAATGTAAACAGATTAAATGCTAAAATCAAAAGACATAGGGTAGCTGAATAGACAAGAAAACATGACTCATATACATACTGTCTACAAGAGACCCACCTCAGTACAAAATATACACATAAACTGAAAGTGAGAAAATGGAAAAGAATATTCCATGTAAATGGAAATAAACAAAAAAAGGGTGGGGTAGTAATACTTTTATCAGACAAAATAGACTTCAGAACAAAGGCCATAAGAAGAGACAAAGACGGTCACTACATAATAGGGAAGGAACAGATCCAACAACAGGATATACTTCTTATAAACATATATGTATGAACCCAACCTAGGAACACCTAGTATATAAAGAAAATCTTGGTAGACATTAAGGAATAGATCAACAACAATACAGTAATACTAAGGGACTTTAATATCCTTCTGTCATCAATGGATAGATCTTCCAGACAGAAAATCAACAGAGCACCAGAGACCTTACATGACACCCTGGATTGGATGGATTTAATTAATATTTACAGAACACTTCATCCCAAGCAGTAGGATATACATTCTTCCCAAGTTCACATGGAACATTCTCAAAGCTAGACCACATGTTAGGGCATAAAATAAGTCTTAATAAATTCAAGAAGACTGAAACCATATCAAGTTATCTTCTCAGACCACAATGGTATGAAAATAGAAATCAGCTATAATAAAAAATAAAAAAAACATTCACATACAGGGAAGCTAAATAACATGTTTTTAAACAATGAATGGATTAACAATGGGATCAAGGAAGACATCAAAAGTTACCTGGAAACAAGTAAAATGAATACAGAACAATTCAAAATCTATGGGACACAGCAAAAGAAGTCCTGAGAAAAAAGTTCATAGCATTACAGGCCCATTTCAAGAAACAAGAAAAATCTCAGATAAACAAATGAACCCTGCAGCTGTAAGAACTAGAAAATGAACAAAGCCTAGAGTAGGTAGAAGGTAGGAAATAATTAAGATGAGAGTGGATATAAATAATACAGAGACAAAAAAAAAAAATACAAAAGATCAATGAAACCAAGAGCAGGTCCTTTGAAAAGATAAATAAAATTGACAAACCTTTAACCAGACTCATCAAGAAAAAATGAGGACCCAAATAATAAAATTAGAAACGAAAGAGAAAAACTAACAACTACCACTATAGAAATACAAAGGATCATAACAAAATACCATGCACAACTATATGCCAACAAATTGGACAACCTGGGTGAAATGAACAAATTCCTAGAAACATACAATCTGAACCAGGAAGAATTCAGAAAACCTATACAGACCAATTATAACCAATGAAATTAAAATAATAAGAAAACTCCCAGCAAACAGAAATCCTGGACCACATGGCTTCACAGGAAAATTTTACCAAATGTTCAAAGAAATCTAACACATATTCTTCTCAAACTATTCCAAAAATTCAAGAAAGGGGAAGATTTCATAAAAGGGGCTATTTTTATGAGGCCAGCATTATTCTAATTCAAAACCAGATAAAGATACTACAAATAAAGAAAAGTATAGGTAAATATCCCTACACAGATGCTAAAATCCCCAACAAAATATTAGCAAACCAGATCCAGCAATACATTAAAGATTATACACCATGATCAAGTGGGATTTATTCCTGGGATGCAGAGTTGGTACAATACTAGCACATCAATAAATCTGATACATCACATAAACAAAATGAAAAATTAAAATAACATGATCATATAAATAGATGCAGAAAAAACATTTGATAAAATCCAATCCAGCCTGACCAGGCTGTGGCACAGTGGATAGAGCGTCGGACTGGGACGCGGAAGACCCAGGTTCGAGACCCCGAGGTCGCCAGCTTGAGCGCGGGCTCATCTAGTTTGAGCAAGGCTCACCAGCTTGGACCCATGGTCACTGGCTCGAGTAAGGGGTTACTTGGTCTGCTGAAGACCTGTGGTCAAGGCACATATGAGAAAGCAATCAATGAACAACTACTAAGGTGTTGCAATGAGAAACTGATGATTGATGCTTCTCATCTCTCTCCATTCCTGTCTGTCTGTCTGTCCCTATCTATCTATCCCTCTCTCTGACTCTCTGTTTCTGTAAAAAAAAAAAAATCCAATCCAGCACCCATTTATGATAAAAACTCTCAGCAAGATTAAAATAAAAGGGTCATACCTCAACATAATAAAGGTCACATATAACAAGCCCACAGCTAACATCATACTAAATGGGTAAAAACTAAAAGTGTTTCTCTTAATACCAGAAACAAGAAAGGGATGCCCACTTTCACCACTCTTATCTAACATAGTACTGGAAGTCCTAGCCAGCACAGACAGAAGAAGAAATAAAAGACATCCAAATTCACAAAGAGGAAGTAATTATTCCTTATTTGCAGATAACATATATTGCACATGGAAAACCCTAAAGACTCCAACCAAAAAATTACTAGATCTAATAAATGAATCCAACAAAGTAGCAAAATACAAAATCAATATTAAGAAATCCATGGCATTTTCATACACCAATAATGAACTATCAGAAAGAAAAATTAAGAGAACAATCCCATTTACTATTGTAAAAACAAACAAATAAGGTACCTAAGAATAAATTTAACCAGAAAGGCATTAGACCCATACTTGTAAAATTATAAGATAGTCCAAGAGTGAGAAAGCAATCAATGAACAACTAAGCTGTCGAAACGGCAACGAAAAACTAATGATTGATGCTTCTCACCTCTCTCCGTTCCTGTCTGTCTGTCCCTATCTATCCCTCTCTCTGACTCTCTCTTGTTCATGTAAAAAAAAAAAAAAAAAAGCCCAAGAAAGAAACTGAGGAAGATACAAATAAGTGGAGTTATATACTGTATTCATAAATTGAAAGAGTTAACATCAATAAAATGTCCATACTATCCGAAGTGATCCACAGATTCAACATAATTCTTATTAAAATATCAATGGCATATTTCACAGATCTAGAACAAATATTCCAAAAAAGTATATGGAACCAAAGACCCTGAATAGCATCAGCTATCTTGAGAAGAAGAACAAAGGTGAAGGTATCACTATACCTGATGTCAAACTGTACTACAAGGCCAATGTAATCAAAATACTGGCACAAAAACAGGCATACAGATCAATGGAACAGAACAGAAAGCCGAGGAATAAATTCATGCCTTTATGGTCAATTAATATTTGACAAAGGAGGCAAGAGCATACAATGAAGTCAAGACATTCTCTTCAATATATGGTGTTGGGAAAATTGGACAGGTACATGAAAAAGAAAAGAAAACGGAGGGAGGGAGGGAGGGAGGGAGGGAGGGAGGGAGGGAGGGAGAACTGGACCAGCAATTTATACCATACACAAGAACACATTCAAAATAGATAGAAGATCTAAATGTAAGTTGGGTAACCACAAAAATCCTAGAAGAAAATAGGCAGTAAAATCTCAGACATCTCTAGTAGCAATATTTTTGCAAATAGATCTCCACAGGCAAGGGAAATAAAAGAAAAAATAAACAGATGGGAGTATATCAAACTAAAAGCTTTTGCACAGCAAAATAAGCCATTACAAAATTAAAAGGAACCCCCCTGAACGCGAGAACATATCTGCCAATAGAACATCTAATAAGGGGCTAATTTCCAAAATATAGAAAGAACTTATAAAACACCAGGAAGGCAAACCACCCAATTAAAAAGATGGGCAAAGAACCTGAATAGACACTTCTCCAAAGAGAACATACAATATTGATGGCCAATAGACATATGAACAAATTAATGTTCAACATTACTAATTATCAGAGAGATGCAAATTGAAACCACAATGAGATATCTCTTCACACCTATCAAAATGGCTATCAATAAATAACAAACAAGTGCTGGTGAGAATGTGGAAAAAAGGAAGCACTCATGCACTATTGGTAGGGATGCAGACCTGTGCTGTCACTGTGGAAAACAGAAGAGAGTTTCCTCAAAAAAATTTAAAATGGAACTGTGGAGTGATGTCAGAGAAACTGCAGCATGAGAGACACTCCTGGTCTCTCCCCTTGAAATTTCAACAAACAGAGCAACTACAACCCAGTGAAGGAAGATCAGGTGGGCTCCCAGCCCTGCCTGAAAGATCCAGGCATCAAAGAGACTGAAGGTGGGACAGATTGAAAGGGCGGTGGCAAAATTTCACAGTGGACTGTGGGAAAGGAGAGAAGCCAAAGGGCTGAATTTTTCACTTTCCTTGATGATCTCAGGGGGAGGGAGGCTCCATTAGCTTGGGTTTTGTTTAGAGCCGAGAGAGGTGGAGAGATTGAGGGGCAGAAGGGAAGGAGCTAAATTAAGGTGGGGGCATCTTAGCACAACAGGGTCATGTCAGGGTTCCCATGGTTAGCCTACACCGCTGGCTTCACTTGTGATCAGCGCAGCAGGGCATGTGCACAGCCGGCAATGCTTGCTCAATTGGCATGCGCTTAGCTCGCCAAGTTCAGCCACGTGGCACTCAAGTGTACTTGACCAGCATGCACGGAGTTCAGCCCAGTGGCACTCAAGCACGCTCACAGGCATGCACTTAGCCCATTGAGTTGACCGCCCAGCACTACGCACACGGAGTACAAACCATGAAGCTCCGCACTCAACTGCCACTGGCCCACAGTGCACTGCCTGCAAGGACCAAAGTGCAGCCCCCATCCTCCCTACCCTTGAAGTAGGAAGAGTGGCGTGGGAAATCCCCCACAGCTGACTCTCTGGGGCCACTCTCTCCCCTGAGAGGCAGAGGTGCTCCGGGTTTGAACTCCTGGTCTGTTGAGATGTGGGGAGGAGCATCGGGAGACATGGAGACCACCATTGCTAGACCCATAAAACCATAAAGCTGAAACTGTAAAGTCCTAACAACATCCCCCACCCATCAAAGGGCCTGAAGTGGACTACATCATTAGGACAGCGACAGCAATGCCTCAGCAGAGCTCTGCCCAGAATTTCAGAGCCAAGATTTGTATTACAGTGACACCTACTGGAAAAGGAAATAAGTAACCTAAAACTAAAAAAAAACAAAAAAAAAACTTTCTTTTTCCTCATTTTTTTCTTCTATTTTTTCCCATTTGAATTTCATTATCGTGTATGTGTGTGTGTGTGTGTGTATTTGTGTGTGTATTTGTGTGACAGAAACAGAGATACAGAGAGAGGAACAGACAGAAAGGGAGAGAGATGAGAAGCATCAGTTCTTCACTGTGGCAACTTAGTTGTTCATTGATTACTTTCTCATACGTGCTTTGACTGGGAGGCTACAGTAGAGCAAGTAACCCCTTGCTCAAGCCAGCAACCTCGGGTTTCAAGCCAGCGACCTTTGAGCTCAAGCCAGTGACCATGGGGTCAGGTCTATGATCCCACGCTCAATCCAGCGACCCCATGCTCAAGCTTGTGAGCCTATGCTCAAGCTGGATGAGCCTGTGCTCAAGCCAACAACCTCAAAAATTTGAATCTGGGTCCTCTGCGTCCCAATCCAATGCTCTATCCACTGTGTCACTGCCTGGTCAGGCTAGTTTTTATATTTTTTTATTTTTATATTTTGTGTTTTATTTTTCATACATTTTCATTTACTCTTTTTCTCTTCCTTTTTCTTTTTTCCTCATATGAATGTCACTCTTTGTCAAATTATTGTATTTTTACTCTTATTTTTGTGGTGTTTTGTTTGTTTTGTATTTCATTTATTCCCTTTTCTCAGTTCTTGTTCTTTGTTTTCTGTAGTTTTTCCTTTGTACTTATTATTTTTATAATTTTTACTTTTTCACTGTATGTTTTCAATTTTTTTGATTTTTTAATTGTCCCTTGTTAGAGATCTTGCAACACCACTGTCAAAAACCATCAAGGAAGAAGAAATCCAATATCATGGATACACAAGACAGAAACGTAGTTAAGATAATGAAAACTCTTCAGAAAAAAATCTCAATTACATAGAAACCTTGGAGTTAAATGACAGAAAATTCAAAAGCGAAGTTCTAAAAATACTCAATGAGATATAAGAAAATACTGGAGGACAATTTAATTGAGTTCAAAAACAAATTATTGAACATAAAGAGTACTTCACCAAGGAGAGTGATACTATAAAAAAGAAACAGAGATGAAGAACTCAATACATAAACTGAAAAATGAGGTGTCAAGTTTAGCTAATAGAACAGGCCAGATACAGGAAAAAATCAGTAACATTGAAGACATGTAACTAGAGATACTACAGCAGTGGTTCTTAACCTTTTTTGAGGTACCAAACCCACCAGTTTCATATGCACATACACCGAAACCTTCTTTAGTGATAAATAAAATATGATATTTTTTTCCAAATTCAAGACATAGGTATATTTTTTTTACTGGAGCACAAAATGAGCCATGCATGAACATCACCTTGCTCAAAGAACAAAACCAACAAAGTGCATGAACTCACAACAAATTACGGTATTACTTTATTCTGGCCTCTGCGGCAGAGGCTTCTCTGAACCCCTGAGACCGACTCATCGAACCCTTAGGGTTTGATAGAACCCAGGTTAAGAACCACTCTACTACAGAGAGAAGAAACTCACAAATTTTAAAAATAATGAGAGAACCCTACAAGAATTGTCAGCCTCCAGCAGAAAAAGGAATAATGGATATATCAGAATAATGGGTATATCAGAAGAAGAGAGAAAAAAGGGGATGGAGATCCTATTCAAACAAATAATTAATGAGAACTTCCCAAACCTGTGGAAAGAGTTAGAGCACTGGTTCTTAACCTGGATTCTATCGAACCCTAGGGGTTCGATGAGTCGGTCTCAGGGGTTTAGAGAAGCCTCTGCCATGGAGGCCAGAATAAAGTAATACCGTAATTTGTTGTGAGTTCATGCACTTTGTTGGTTTTGTTCTTTGAGCAAGGTGATGTTCATGCACGGCTCATTTTGTGCACCAGTAGAAAAACATATACCTATGTCTTGAATTTGGAAAAAAAAATAATATTTTATTTATCACTAAAGAAGGTTTCGGTGAATGCGCATATGAAACTGTTGGGTTCGGTACTTCAAAAAAGATTAAGAACCACTGAGTTATAGTCTCAAATCCAAGAAGCAAACAGAACACCAAGTTACCTCAACCCAAACAGACCTACTCCAAGGCATATCTTAATGAAATTATCACAAATCAATGACAAAGAAAGAATCCTCAAGGCAGCTAGATAAAAGAAGACTATAACATATAAAGATAGGCCCATTAGGTCAGGGGTTGGGAACCTTTTTGGCTGAGAGAGCCATGAACACCACATTATTATTTTTTTTTACAGGGACAGAGAGAGTCAGTGAGAGAGATAGATAGGGACAGACAGAAACGAAATGGAGAGAGGTGAGAAGCATCAATCATTAGTTTTTCGTTGCCATTGCGACACCATAGTTGTTCATTGATAGCTTTCTCACATGTGCCTTAACCGCAGACCTTCAGCAGACCGAGCCACCCCTTGCCGGAGCCAGTGACCCTGGGTCCAAGCTGGCGAGCTTTTTGCTCAAGCCAGATGGGCCCGCGCTCAAGCTGGCAAGCTCGGGGTCTCGAACCGGGATCTTCCTCATCCCAGTCCGACGCTCTATCCACTGCGAAACTGCCTGGTCAGGCAAACGCCACATATTTTAAAATGTAATTCTGTGAGAGCCATACAATGTGTATGTTACGCATTATCCAATAAAAATTTGGTGTTGTCCCGGAGGACAGATGTGATTGGCTCCAGCTACCTGCAACCATGAACATGAGCAGTAGGAAATGAATGGATAGTAAATACATGAGAATGTTTTATATTTTTAACGTTATTATTTTTTTATTAAAGATTTGTCTGTGAGCCAGATGCAGCCATCAAAAGAGCCACATCTGGCTCACGAGTCATAGGTTCCCGACCCCTGCATTAGGTTATCATACAATTTATCAGCAGAAACTCTACAAGCCAGAAGAGAATGGACCCAAACATTTAAAACACTGAAAAAGAGGAATTACCAGCCAAGAACTATATCCATCAAAGCTATCCTTCAAATATGAAGGAAAAATAAAAATGTTTACAGACATAGAGAAGCTGAGAGAATTTATCACCAGAAACCCCCCTATAGGAAATACTACAATGGGTTAATTGACCAGACACAAAGAACAAAAAAACCCCACAAAAGTACAAGTTCCAACAAGACTGCAATAAAAACAAGGATAATCTGTGACAACAATAACTTAAAAGATGAGAGGATAAAGATTGGCAGTAGCAAAGTTGGATGAAGTGCAGAAGCACTCATGAGATAAATGAGATAATGGACTCTTGTAAATATGACAATTTCTCTTTTAATAACCTAATGGTAGCCACCCACAAAAATGCCACTATTAAAACACGTACCTTTAAAAATGAAGAAACAGGAAAGAAGTATGGAATACCACCAAACAAAAACAACTGACAGAAAAACAAAAGAGAAGAACCAAACAAGACCCAGAGTTATCAGAAAGCAATATATAAAATGACTATAGAAAATCCTCAAGTGTCAATAATTACCCTAAATGTAAATGGATTGAACTCTTGACAGCAGGTAGCAGATTGGACCAAAAAGCAAAACCCAACTGTGTGCTATCTTCAAGAGACACATCTAAGCTGTAAGGACAAAAGTAGATTCAAAGTGAAAGGCTAGACAATAATTCTCCAAGCAAATAATTTCCAAAGAAAAGCAAGTGTAGCCATACTCGTATCTGACAATACTGACCTTAAGACAGCAAAGGTAACCAGAGACAAAGATGGTCATTTCATAATGATAAAGGGGACACTGTATCAAAAAGACATAAAACTTATTAATATAAATGTGCCAAACCAGGGAACACCAAAATAAATAGGAAATCTACTAAATGATCTAAAAATACAGACAAAAACACAATCATATTTGGAGACCTCAACACACCATTAATGGTTCTAAATTTTTCATCCAAACAGAAAATCAATAAAGAAATATTGGTCTTAAACTACACACTAGACCAAATGGACATAATAGACATCTACAGGATATTTCATCCCAGAACTTCAGAGTATACATTTTTCTCCAGTGTACATGAAACATTCTCAAGAACAGAACATATGTTGGGCCACAAAACTAACATCAACAAATTCAGAAAGACTGAAACTATACCAAGTATATTCTGTGACCATAAGGCTTTAAAATTAGAATTCAACTGCAAAACAGAAATAAAGAAACCCACTAAAATGTGGAGAATAAACAACATACTTCTAAAAAATAAGAAGGTCAAAGAAGAAATAAAAGCATAGATCAAAAGATACATGCAAACAAAAATGACAACATGACATATAAAAATTTCTGGGATGCAACAAAAGCAGTAATAAGAAGGAAGTTTATATTATTACAGGCTTATATCAAGAAATAAGAGAGAGCCCAAGTAAACTTAAGAAACTAGAAAAAGATGAACAATGGCAACCCAAAATAAAGGAAATATTAAAAATTAGAGCAGAACTAAATGAAATAGAGAACAGAAAAACTATAGGAAAAAAAATTAATACAACCAAGAGCTGGTTCTTTGAAAAGATCAATAAAATTGACAAACCCCTGCTCTGGCTAAACTCACTAAGAAAAAAAGAGAAAGGATTCATATAAACAAACTCCAAATTGAAAGAGGAGAAATTACCACATATATCACGGATATAGAAAGGATCATTGTAGAATACTATGAAAAACTACATGCCATGAAATTAAACAATCTAAAAGAAATAAATTCCTAGAACTATACAATCTTCCTAGACTGCATCATGAAGAAGTAGAAAGTCTAAATAGACCCACAAGCAGAAAGAAAATAAAAACAGCTACCAAAAACCTCCCCAAAAATAAAAGTCCAGGACCAAATGGCTACACCAGTGAATTCTACCAAACATTCATAGAATATTTGGTTCCTCTCCTTCTCAAAGTCTTCCAAAAAACTGAAGAAGCAATACTTCTGAACACATTTTAAAATTTTTTATTTTTATTTTATTCATTTTTTTTTAGAGAGGAGACACAGAGTGAGAGAGAGAGAGAGAAAGAGAGAAAGGGGGGAGGAGCTGGAAGCTCAACTCCCATATGTGCCTTGACCAGACCAGTGCAGGGTTTTGAACTGGCGACCTCAGTGTTCCCAGGTCGATGCTTTATCCACTGCGCCACCACAGGTCAGGCCTACTTCTGAACACATTTTATGAGACCAACATAACCCTCATACCAAAACCTGGCAAGGACAATAAAAAAAAACACACACACAATAAAAATAAAGACAAATATCTCTAATGAATACTGATGCAAAGATCCTAAAGAAAATAATAGCAAATTGAATATAACAACACATTAAAAAAATAATACATCACAATCAAGTGGGATTCAACCCAAGAGCACAAGAATGGTTAAACATACATAAATCGATTAACATAATCCGCCATATCAACAAAACAAAAAACAAAAATCATGATCCTATCAATAGATGCAGAGAAGGCATTTGATAAGATAAAACACTCAATAAAATGGGTATAGAATAAAAACACCTCAACATAATAAAGGTCATGTATGACAAACCATCAGCTAATATTATACACTAAATGATGAAAAACTGAAAGATTTCCTTTAAAGTCAGGAACAAGACAAGGTTGCCCACTCTCTTCATTCCTATTCAATATAGTAATGGAAGATTTAGTTAGAGCAATCGGACAAGAGAAAGAAATAAAAGGCATTCATATCAGAAAAGAAGTAGTAAAGGTTTCACTTTTTGCAGATGACATGATCCTATGTACAGCAAACCCCAAAGACTCCACAGAAAGACTATTAGAAACAATAAACCAATACAGTAAGGTCACAGGATACAAAATCAATATACAGAAGTCTATATACGCCAACAATGAAACTTCAGAAAATGAACTAAAAAAAATCCCTTTTACAGTTGCAACAACAAAAATACGTAGAAATAAACATAACAAAGGATGAAAGGATCTACGTACTGAAAATTACAAAGCATTATTTAAAAAAAACTGTAAGGACACAATAAAATGAGATAATATCCCATGTTCTAGGATAGAAAGAACAAACATAGTTAAAATGGCCATATTACCCAAAGCAATATGCAAATTTAATGCAATTCCCATCAAAATTCCAGTGTCATTATTTTTAAGAAATAGAACAAAAAAATCAATAGATTTGTATAGAGCCATAAGCCATAAAAAAACCCAAATAGCCAAAGCAATCCTAAGAAAAAAATAACGAAGCTGGAGGCATTACAATACCTGACTTCAAATTATACTATAGAGCCATGATAATCAAAACAGCATGGTATTGGCAGAAAAATAAGACATCCAGACCAATGGAACAGAATCGAGAGCCCAGAAATAAAACCACATATCTATGGGCAAATTATCTTTGACAAAGGAGCCAAAACAATGGAGTAGACAATGGAGTAAAGAAAGCCTCTTCAATAAATGGTGCTGGCAGAGTTAGAAAGTCACATGCAAATGGATGAAATTTGACTACAATTTGTCTACCTGCACAAAAATTAATTCAAAATGGATCGAAGACCTAAATATAAGATCTGAAACAATAAATTACATAGAAAAAAACATAGGTACTAAACTCAGGGACCTTGGCCATAGAAAACAATTTATGAATTTATTCCCAAAGGCAAGGGAAGTAAAGGCAAAAATAAATGAGTAGGACTATATCAAACTAAGAAGCTTCTGCACAGCAAAACAAACAGACAGCCAACAACAGCTCGAATAAGGGGTTAATATCCAAAATAAATAAAGAACTCATGAAGCTCAGCAACAAACAAGCAAACAATCCAATTAAAAAATGGAGATAGGACCCGAACAGACACTTCTTTTAAGAGGACATACAAATGGCCAACAGAAATATGAAAAGATGCTCATCTATCTTCACTAGCTATTCAAGAAATGCAAATCTAAACTACAATGAGATAGCACCTCACACCTGTTAGATTAGCTATTATCAACAAGCCAGGTAATACCAAGTGTTGGAGAGGCTGTGGAGAAAAAGGAACCCTCATTCACTGCTGGTGAGAATGTAAATTAGTACAGCTAATATGGAATAAAGTATGGTGGTGCCTCAAAAAATTAAGAATAGAATTACCATATGAGCCAGAAATCTACTACGTATACACCCCCAAAACTCAAAAACATTGGTACATAAAGACATATGCACCTCCATGTTCATTGCAGCAGTACTTGCAGAAGCCAAGACATGGAAACAACCAAAGTGTCCCTCGATAGGGGACTGGATAAAGAAGATGTGGTATATATATACAATGGAATACTACTCAGCCATAAGAAACAATGATATAGTATCTTTTACGACAGCATGGATGGACCTTGAGAACATTATACTGAGTGAAATAAGTAAATCAGAAAAGGTTAAAAATTGTGTGATTTCACACATAGGTGGGATACAAAACTGAGACTCATGGACATAGATACGAGTACAGTGGCTACCAGGAGGAGGGGGATGTGGGAAAGGGTATAAAGAGGGACAAATATAAAGCGACAGAGGATGATTTGACTCTGGGTGATGGGTATACAATATAATTGACTGTTCAAATGATGTGGAGATGTTTACCTGAAATCTATGTACTCTTATTGATGATGTCACCCTGTTAAATTTAATTCGACTTCTGGGAATATATCCAAAGAAAACTAAAACACTAATTCAAAAGATTATAAGCATCACTATGTTCATTACAGTTTTATTTACAATAGCCATGATTTGGAAACAGTCCAAGTGCCCATTAGTAGATAAATGGATTAAAAAAAAAAGCTGTGGTACATTTTACACAGTGGAATAATACTCAGCCTTAAAAAATAAAAAATAGGAAAGAAAAATCTTACCGTTTGCGACAGCACAGATGGGCCTGGAGAGTATTATGCTAAGTGAAATGCGAGTCATAGAAAGACAAATACCATATGATCTCACTTATATTGGAAACTCAATCATCATGATTTATAAAATGGCACACAATATAATAAGCAAAATATACTGACGAACAAAAGAGAAACAGAGGCATAAATACATGGAACAAACTGACATCTGTCAGAGGAGAGGGAGATTGCAGGGCTAGATGAAAGAAAGTGAAGGGAATAAAAAAAAGTGCATATATGTGTGTGTGTTTTATATACATAACTATGTAGCTATAATTTGTTGGGACTGAGTTTTAAATAACAAAGCATTTCCATCAATATTACAAATACACTATATAGAATAACTATACAATTTGGCTAACTTCAGAGAAGACCTCACATGCACATTAACTTTCCAGATAACTGTATCACATGCTTATTTTTTTTAATAGTTAAAAACAATTTTTAAAAATTTCATTATTTTAGATAGGATATATCCTCAGTGTGTTGCTACTCACTTCACTGGTTTCTGACTATGTATATGATGAAAATAGTAACATTTTCTTAAAGGCTTAGAAGCATAGTGAACATCAGCAAGATGCTGAGGTTTATAGCACTAAATATCCTGTATCACATAGTCCTATATCATAACACTTTTTCTGTCTTTCATCTTTCTATAATATGGCTTTCATATAATATTTCTCAGGGCTTTCAATGTTCCTGTCAGTAGCATCACTATATAGACATGGAAAACCGATTATCATGACTTATAAAATGGTACACAATATAATAGTAAACAGTTTTTGAATAAGTCCTATGAATTTTCCCTATGTACAAAATATAGAACATTGTAAGTATAATGTTTGTAGCTTAGTAGATTTAGATTAACATTTATATTATTGTTTGGCTGTTTTAATTGATACTGCCAAATAAATAAGGCACTAATTTATTTCAATTTTCAAGGAAGACGGTAATTTTTTTTCCAGAAAGGTTGGAATACACATATCCAATCACAGAAAATAAGACTTTGTGTTTAAAAAAGAGGAAGAAGAAGCCAAAAGCCCATCATTAGACCTTGACTCTTAGACAATTATACTGTGTTAGGTCAGCAACAAAAAAATTATAGGCCTTTTCTATGTGACCAATCACAATTGGATCTATAGTAATATTATGTACATTACTATATACTGTAATATACTATATATATTAATGTCACCTGGATCTATAGTAATGTTATAAAGGGTGTTTCTTTGTGGTTCAATTTTTTAAGTTATCCCATAAACAAAGCACAGGAGAGTTCATAATAAACTCTCATTATAATAATAACATAGCAAATGTTACTTTTTTAAATAACAACTCAATAATGTAAGACTAAGATAACTAACATAAACATGAAAGTGGAGGGAGAGAGAAAAGGTGGCAGGTACCAATAAATCCGCTAAATTCCTTTCCTTTCACTGTCCAAAGCCAAGAACCACTATTTAACGTTTATTTATCAAATAACAAAAACAAAGTGTATTATTTCAAGTTGAGACAGAGTTGGGAAGAGTAGAAAAGGAACTTTTTATTTTAGTGTTTGGTTTAAAAGAAATAGTATGCAGGTTTCATTTAAAGTTTTTCAAAGGCACAGAGGATGTAGAGGAGAAGAAAAGCAACTAAGGTATTATTTCCTCCATGGACAGTCCCATGACCGTCCTGGGTCTGTGTTCGCAGAGAAGGAATCATGGGACGCTATCAGAGCATTTACTACAAAGCACTGTATTTCTGTGCTTAGCTGTCTGACTAACCTATCGATTAAAATCTCCTTGAAGGCGGGGGTCATATCTTCCTTACATTTGTATCCCCAGCACAGTACAACAACTAGAAGAGCAATAAATGGCTGCTGAATGAACAGTGAATAAAACTGCTAACACCAATTTTTCATTTAGAAAACAGCAACAAAAAAAGCAAAATTAAACATCCCCAAAAATCACAAAATAAATATCAACATTTATTGTTGTGTCACAGTAACTATATCTCACCAAAAAAAATCATTTTGAAAAGAAATTTTTGATGAATTCTCAGGAAAAATAAAAAGAAATTTAAAATGCAAACAAAGGAGAGAAAAAATGCCAACACCTTGCCTTTTCCATTTGCTTTCTATCAGAGGCCCTTTTCGCCACCTCCAATGAGTAGTCTAAACTCAGGATCAAATATGGGCTGACTTACACATGCCAGCACATACTGTGCCTGCTCAGAATATTTTCAGAGTAGTGAATTTATTTATATATAAACAATGTTTCAAGTCTATTCAAATGGCTCCACAGAGTAATTCCACATGACAACTTTTTTCTACCATCAGTATCTACTTATATTAAGAAAACTATAGTTTAAAAACAAGCACTGAGAAGTTATGGTTTCCAAGGCTACAGGGGACAGCTTAATGTTGACACATCAAAACTGGAATGACTAACACACTGAATAAGTATATTTTTACTCTAAGAAATTATAAAACTTTCTTTTTCTGTTTGTTCTATATAAAAACAATTATATAACAATAGTTTATCATATAAGGAATCACTAAGTTAGACATTCACTGTTAGCCTTAAAAATGCAACATTTAAGTTAGTTCTTTTACCAAAAGTTTTGCTGTTCAGCTCCAGTATGAAGTAGTGTTAGGATTACATAGAACTTCGATCAAATTAATAAAAACAGAATGGAATTGTGATGAGGTAGAACAGTGGTACTCAACCTGGTCCCTACCACCCACTAGTGGGCGTTCCAGCTTTCATGGTGGGCGGTAGTGGAGCAACCAAACGGCGCCACAATTACATACTAATCAACTAACTGTTGACCAGTCAAGATCAGGACGGCAGTCAGACTCTGTTACAGGGCATTTGTATTGGGACCGCACCTGACCTCTTTCGCGACCACCTGGCCCACATCCGTGAGCAGCCAAGTACCTGACCCTGGGTCCACACCTGCCACCTGATCCAGCGGGCAGTTTATGACTGCTATTGTCGCCCAAAAATTAGCAGATCATCGTTTTATTACCCCGTAGACAAAGAACTCCATGGTTCGACACTTCTTTCTATGACAGAAACTGCTGGACAATGGAGACACCAATTAACTCATATTTTCATCTCGATTCCCGGATTTTAGGGTAATAGGGTGACGACATTCTAGAAAACCCCCTTGGACTGCCAAAACTAGCCGATGTCTCGCTACTTTGCCCCGATCCAAAGAAGTGATGCCATTGGCAAACACCTGCTACATAAAATTTTATAAAACGCACAACCACGATACTCACTTAGTCTTGTCTCGACAAACTCTCGCTCAACCACGACACTTGTAAAGTTGCGACCACGCAACAAACTTCAAGCTCATAAGTTTTGTTCACATTATGTAAGTGAAGCTAAATCGTTATGTAATTGAAACTAAAATCAGTCCATAGATTTCTGAGAGCAAACACGTGCTTACAGCTTCAAACAAAATATTGTGAAATATCGTGAGCCCATGTCTCAAAAATAAAATATGCACGCAGCTATTCGTCAGAGTATCTGAAGATGGGTTTCATAGAATCTGTTGCAAATAAACAACATCCAATCTGTTTACTGTGCCATAAAACATTATCCAATGAGGCAATGAAGCCAAGTTGATTGCGAGAACATCTTTCTACAAAGCATCCAAATGACAAGATCAAGCCATTGAATATTTCAGGAAACATATAAAAAATTTCAAAATTGGCCTGACCAGGCAGTGGCGCAGTGGATAGAGCATCGGACTGGGATGCGGAAGAACCAGGTTTGAGACCCCGAGGTCGCCAGCTTGAGCGCGGGCCCCATCTGGCTTGAGCAAAAAGCTCACCAGCTTGGACCCAAGGTTGCTGGATCCAGCAGGGGGTGGCTCGGTTTGCTGAAGGCCCGCGGTCAAGGCACATGTGAGAGAGCAATC
Source organism: Rhynchonycteris naso (assembly GCA_037038555.1). Classification (NCBI taxonomy): domain Eukaryota; kingdom Metazoa; phylum Chordata; class Mammalia; order Chiroptera; family Emballonuridae; genus Rhynchonycteris; species Rhynchonycteris naso. Next base: position 316,952,829 of record CM072995.1, read on the forward strand.
AATGAACAACTATGGTGTCTCAACGGCAACGAAAAACAAATGATTGATGCTTCTCATCTCTCTCCATTCCTATCTATCTGTCCCTATCTATCCCTCTCTCTGACTCTCTCTCTGTCCCTGTTAAAAAAAAAAAAAAATTCAAAATTGTTCAACTATTGTTGCATCATTTAAGAAACAACATACAACAAACAAAGATAGATTAATTGCCACTTATCGCATTTCACAAATAACTACAAAAAGTGGTAAAAGCTATAATATTGGAGAAACTGTAATAATACCCTCTATAAAAGAATTTATCTCAACAGTAATGCATCAGGATATACCTCAAAATTTAAAAATGTTGCCCCTAAGCAATAGCACAGTAAAGCGATGAATTGATGAAATGGCAGTTAATGTTGAAAACAAACTTATAAATATTCTCCAAAACTCTTCATTTTCCATGCAATTGGACAAATCTACCATTGCAGATAATGATGCTTTACTGATGGCATATGTACACTATTTTGATGAAAACAATATATTATGAAAATGCTATTCACAATAAATCTCATCACAGATAAAAAAGGATTATCTATATATAATACTGTGAGAACATACTTAAAAATAATATTCCTGTGAGTAATATTGTTGCATGCGCTACTGATGGAGCACCATCAATGATAGGTTGCTATAGTGAATTTGTTGCTTATTTAAAGCAGGAAGTGCCAAATGTTTTATGTATTCACTGTGTGGTGCACAGACAACATCTTGTAGGAAAACATCTAAGTACAGGTCTCCATTCATCATTAACTATAATAATTTGAGCCGTAAACAAGATCAAATCCAATGCAAAGAATGATAGAATGTTTGGGCAGCTTTGCCAGGACAATAATGAAGATTTTATTAAGTTACTTTTGCACACAGAAGTTTGGTGGCTGCCAAAGGGTACATCTTTGGCTAGATTTGTAGCATCATATGATAGTGTCATACAAGTTTTTGAAAGTAATAATGCGACCAATCTGTGTCAACAGTTAAAAACAGTAAAGAATGATGCCTTTTACTTGGCAGATATTTTCAAGAGATTTAACGATGTCAATTTGCAGCTTCAAGGAGCTAATAAAACTCTTATAGGTTGCCAAAGTATTGTGCTATTATTTACTGACAAACTTGAACTACTTCATCATAATCTATTGAAGAGAGAATTTCATCAGTTTCCTCAATTATCATCTATAAAAGATGATGTAACTCCAGAGAATATTGACAGATTCAGTAGCCACCTCAACAAACTTGGACATGAAAAAACGATTTGAAGATATTTTGAAATTGAAGGTATATGACTGGGTGAAAAATCCTTTTACCGCAAATATTGAAGAGGCTGATACAACTTGCCAAGAACTGTTAGAAATTAGATATAATGAAGAAAAGTAAACATAAATTCGACAGTGGTGGATATGAAAACCTATGGCAAAATAAAAGAATGCCAGTCTTATATCCAAATATGTGGAAAATGGTATTCAGTTTATTGACACCTTTCCCTACCTCATATCTTGTGGAATCAGGATTTAGTGCTGCTAATCAGATTATGACAAAAGAAAGACACCACCTGAATATTTCTGAAAGGGAGACCTTCGTTTGTTCCTCACAAAAATTGAACCAAATATTCAATATTTAGTTTCCCAGCATCAGCCCCCGGGATCCCACTAATAATTCAATTAACTAATGTAATTTCTATGTATGCAAAGTGTTAATAAAAAGATAGATTTAACTATAGTAAGTTGTTTAATAAAGATTTATTCTGCCAAACTTAGCGAAAATCCGACATAAAGTACTTGGTAAGTAATTGTTATTACATGCTTTAACTTGTTGTAACTCTACTTTATAAATTTTAAACTTGCTGTAACTCTACTTTATAAATTTTATAAAGTAAAGTTACTTCCCTACTTTATAAATCTCCATTACTGTGGAACCGGTGGGCAGTTAGAAAATTTTACTACTAATAGAGATACAAAAGTGGACGGTAGGTATAAAAAGGTTGACTACCCGATATAAAAGGTCTTCATTAAGCATATAAATCTGCCTAATTGGTGGTGGCACAGTGGATAGAGCAACAATTTGGGATGCTGAGGACCCAGGTTCGAAACCCCAAGGTCACCAGCTGAGTGCAGGCTCACCAACTTTAGCACAGGTTCATCAACATGATCCCACGGTTGCTGACTTGAAGCCCAAAGTTGCTAGCTTGAGTAAAGGGACTCTGGCTCAACTAGAGTGACTGCTCATTCTAGGCATGTATGAGCAGCAATCAATGAATAACTAAAGTGTCGCAGTTGATGCTTCTCATCTCTCACTCTCCCTCTCTCCCTTCCTGTCTGTCGATCTATCTGTTTCTCTCTCGCCCCCACCCCTCCAAAGGCATATAAATCCTACTGAGAGGCAATGCATCCTGTTAAAAACAGCATAGAGTAGTAGAAGCCTCAAGCTTCTGGAGGGTGTCAAGAAAGTGTTGTACAACCTTGGGCAAATTAAGTAAAGCTTCCTAAGCCTCAATTTCCTCATCTGCTTATTGTGTTGTATTGTAGAAAGTATAAAATATGTACAACACCTAGCATAGTATTTGCATGTAACGAGCACTAAAAAAAAAAGCTAGTACTAATAATATACACAAAGGCATCTATATAAAAAGAAATAATGCAAGTTTAATAAAGCTAAGTGTTCAGGGCACAGATTGCTTGTTAAGTGCAATAAGGGTACAGGAAATGAAGCAAGATCCAAGAAGGCTTCCTAGAGCACAGGAATGTGATCTACATCTGGAAGAATTTATTTAACATGTCAGGCAAGCATTCCCTACCTTTCTACATGCTGATACCTGGGGTAATCTTCTGTTCATTGTACTGCCTGACAAACTCCCAGTTATTCTCTATCAATTTAATACCTACCATGTGCCAGGGAATAGGCTCAGCACCAGAGACTATAAGAGAACAAGATAAAGCAGACCCTCTGTCCCCACAAAGGTTACAATCTGTGGGGAACAACAGAGTAATTAGCAGGCAATCACATCACCATATCAAGTTTTATAATAGAATATGGCAAGGTGCTTCTCTTCTTCACCAATACCAACCCCACAATGAAGATATGACTGAGATACTAAAGGCCAACAGTTAGATTTATGGTCAGGTAGGGAGGTTCCCTTAGACCTACACTTCTTGTTTCAACTCAGTGTTTTCCCAGAGAGCTGCCGTAACTGTACTGGTTTTCATCCTGCCATTGCTTATTTTCTGCAGAGCTCCCACTGGAACTAACGGAGCAGCACAAGCCCTACTAATAGCAGGTTTTCAATAAAGATTTGTTGCTGGTGACATTTTATTTTAAATGATTGAGCAGCTTTATTTTCTTAGATTAGTGAATTACTAAACCCTGTACCTAATTCATTTAGAAATTCTCAACTGCAAAGTTTATTTATCACACAGTATGCTCCATGATTAATATGAACAATATGTAGTAAAATTCTCAAAGTTATACACATTCTCACAATTATATATTCCTGTTTGATCATCAAAAATGTTAGAAAACCCATAAACCCAATCTAATAACAAGAAAAAAACCACACATCTCAATAGGAGGACATTCTAAGAAAATACCTGCCCAGTAATCCTCAAAACTATCAAGGTCATCAGCAACAAGAAAAGTCTGAGAAACTAAGAGCAAAGAGAAACCTCAGAAGGCATGATGACTAAATATAATATGGTATCAGATTGGGATGCTGGAAGAAGACATCTGTATAAAGTATGGTCTTTAGTTAAAAATAATGTATTAATATTGATTCGCTAATTATAACAAAGGTACCATTGTGAAATATGTAATAGCAAACATACGTATTGGGGTCTCTGCCTCTGGTTCCTGGCACAGAGCTGCTAAAACCTTTGTAATTTCCTAATTGAAAAAAGCACTAGGAGCATATTTTGTTGTAATATCTGGTATTTGACCCTGGTTCCTAACTTGGGAGTTCCTAAATCCCTTGGAATTTCCTGGGTGATAGCAGTGTCTTTTGTTCTCACATAAGATGACTCTTGGTGGATTCCTGGATGTCGGCTGGTCACCAGAAAGAAACCATGATAAAAAAACCTTGGAATTTTCCTCGCTGTCGCCATTATCCAGACAGAGGAGAAGGGCTGGAAATAGAGTCAATAATGGATTGTGCCTACATGGTGAAGCCTCCATAAAAATCCCAATGATACGGGGTTTAGAGTGCTTCTGGGTCGCTGAAGACATGGGGGTGCTGAGAGAGCATCACACCGCATCCCATAACTTGGCTTTACACATCCATTCTATCTGGATATTCATCTGTATCCTTTATCACATTCTTTTATAATAAATTAGTAAACAGTAAGTAAACTGTTTTCCTGAGTTTGGTGAACGACTCTAGCAAACTGACCAAACCCGAGGAGGGGCTGTAGAAACCTCTGATTTATAGCTAGTCATAGCACAGGTGACAACCTGGACTTGACATTAGTGTCTGAAGTAGAAAACGGTCTCATGGGACTGAGCCTGTGGGCCTGACGCTATCTCCAGGTAGAAGTGTCAGAATTGAGTTAAACTGTAAGACATCCAGCTGGTGCGACAGAAGTTCTTGGTGTGGGGACAGAACCTGCACAGCTGGTGTCAGAAGTACTGTGAGTGTGATAGTGGTGTGAGAGTACAGAAGAAACACAGGAGGATTGAATGCTCCCTACTCAACCATATGAATGAAAGCTACTAAGAACAGGAAACTGAGTGCGAGTATTTGGGAACTCTCTGTACTACCTTACAACGTTTTTGTAAAATATTTTGTATAATAAAAGATATTTTCAAGAATGAAAACAAAATAAGCTTATTTGTCATAACATCAGACTCAGGATGTTTGTATCACCATTGTGAAAAGGCAATACATAAAATACTCAATAGGAATTAGCCAACAAAGACCTGAACAAATAGTCTATTTTATTCAAACAAGAATATATTTTCAAAAACTTTGTGCCAGATTGTAATCAAGCCTAACAAAAATACAACCATATCCTGCAAGATTAACAATTCTATATTTTTGCCACTGAGCCCCTTCCCCAGGGATTTAGCTGATACAATACTCTTTTAAAATATCAACTTAGTCCACCACAAATTTTTGAACTGATGTCACAGTTCAAGCTTAAAAATCTTGAAAACCGGGTAAAGTGGGTTATCACAAATTCTACACTGAAAAAAGGTAGCTCTATGCCAAGTACACAGAGGGGGAAACCGGCAATGGAACCCAAGTGAGCTCTTCCTCCTCAGAAACTCAACAGCAATTAACTTACTTAGTTCATGCAAAGTATTACAACTTCAACATCAGAAAGCATCCTGAGACTGGCCTGCCTGTGGTGGTGCAGTGGATAGAGTGTTGACCTGGAATGCTGAGGTTGCTGGTTTGAAAACCTGGGCTTGCCCAGTGGTCAAGGCACATACAACAAGCAACAAACAAGCAATAAACAACTAAAGTGAAAAAGTGAAGCAACTATGAGTTGATACTTCTTTCTACCCCTCCTACTCTATAAAATAAATCAACATATAAAATCTTTAAAAAAGAAAGAGAGAGAAAGACAAAAGAAAGAAAGAAAGAAAGAAAGAAAGAAAGAAAGAAAGAAAGAAAGAAAGAAAGAAAGAAAGAAAGAAAGAAAGCAAGCAAGCAAGCAGGCAGGCAGGCATTCTGTCCAAGAAGAGTTCATAATATAACAGTATTTCTATAACTGAAATATTAGAGTGGTTTGGGGGCTTAATTAGAAAATATGTTGTAAATAACTGAAATGGTTAAGGGAATTACAATATAAAACTGTATGTACTGTTTCAGCAATAAATTTTAAAATCTAGAGGAAGGAAATAGTTTCCTAGCAAAAAATAAACTGCCAAGAGGTATCAGAGTAAGATTTATATTATATCGGCACCCTGAATTAGATGAGTTAATAGCTACTCTAACAAACCTTTACAGGATTGAAATTTTCCCCAATTATTTAAGGTATTTCAACTGACGATGATGGTGATGCTAATAGCCAATATATAGTGCTAATTATATTCAGGCACTGTACTAAGCATTTCATATTAATCTATTTAATCCTCCAAACAATGCAGTGAGGTAGATATTATTATTATTAATTTACAGGGTAGGGTCATAGAAAAAGATGAAAAGCTTCACAATTCAATTTTTAGATGTCAGAGAAAATGGTTAACTACCCTGCTTCCCACAAAGAAAAACTACTAAAAATATTGTATATGGATCTCATTTATACTAATGAGCAAGAGCAGCCTATAACTAGTAATGCAATATCAGGAACCCTACATACCTTATTGCAACTATAAATTAAACAAAGAAAATATATGTCAATAAATGTGGAATGACATTTCCAAAAATTCAGCATCCATTCCTAATAAAAATGCTAAATAAATAGAAAAAAACTATTTTAAATATTTTTCCAAAATTAACAAAAGATATTCTGAACAGCAAAATACTGAATATGTTCAATTAAAATAAGAACTAAAATAGAGTTTTCATAAGTAATGCCCATTACTTTTCAACATTACTTTAAAAGTTCTAGGTTTTGTAAAGATAATAAGACTAGAAAACCAGCATTAACATTGAAGAACAGATAAACTATTATTTTATTGATGATAATGTGAAGGCCAAGAAAACCAAAGAAAGCTTTAGTTAAAAAGCAATAACAACAAGAAAAAATAATTTAATATAGTCACTTAACAAAAGATTTTCTTAAAACTATAGCTTTTCCCTATATTAGTAATAAATATAGGGAAAAGACACAGGAATGGAAGTAAAAAAATCTATTTTATATAAAAAAGTGTAAAAACTACAATGTACTTAAGAACAAATTTAATGGAAGGGCACATGACCAAATGAAGAGAACGATAAAATCTCACTGAAGGAACAAAATAAAATTTGAACGAATACAAGACATACCATGTCTTGGATGGAAATACTAATATCATAAAATTGAAAGCTCTTCCAAAATATAAAAAGCCAATGAATACAAAAATTCCCATTAGAATTCCAATAAAGTTTTTTTATATGATAAAATAAAGTTCACATGTAAGAATTAAGTTCTGAAAATAACAAAAGATGGTGTAAAAAAGACTAGTAAAAGAGGGTATACTTGCTTTATTTAATATTAGGACATGTCGAGAAGAAAACGAAGAACACTGTAATTAAATTAATCTGAAATGGGCAAAGGAATAGACAAAAAGATCAAAGCAAACAGAAAAGGAACCAGAAATGGATCCCAGTACATATGAGCTTTTAGAATATGACAAAGGTAGCATCTAATTTGGTGGGAAAAGGAAGAAGCAAAATTAGATGATCATCTGTGAAGAATGCTAATCTTTACTTCACAATAGATGAAATATCTACGCAATATATTTAAGAATAATTTCAAATTGCATTAAAGATTTAATTTAAAAAGATAATACAAATCTTAAAAAAAAATTTACAAAGTACACATAGAACAAAAGTGTAGCAGAGACAACTTAAGCCAAGACCAAGTGCCCAGAAGATATGAAAGAAAAAATAGAATTATACGATATAACAAATAAAAACTTTTTGTATAAGATATAGTAAGTCAAGATATAATGAATAGACTTGGAAAAAATACCAAGTAATCTTAAAACTTTATGGAAAAAAAGTGCAAGCAACTCAAAAAAAATAGGTAAATTTACAGAATATATTAACTGGCTAACAAACTTAAGACAAGATGTTTACTTCCACTGATAGCTCATGCTAAACACTTGTATTGAGACTAATAAAAATTAAAGTAACAATAAAGTGTTATACTTATCAGATTAATAAAAATCATTTTTTAAATTTTATTTTAAAAATAAATTTAACAGGATGACACTAATCAATAAGAGTATATACATTTCAGGTAAACATTTCTATAGCATTTGAACTGTTGATTATGTTGTATACCCATCACCCAAAGTCAAATCATTTTCCATCACTGTATATTTGTTCCTCTATACACCCTTCCCCCACCCCCACCTTTAACCCCCTCCTTTATATCCTCACCCTCTCCCTGGTAACCATTTCACTTTTATCTATGTCCATGAGTTTGTTTTATATCCCACCTGTGTGTGAAATCATATAGTTCTTAGCTTTTTTCTGATTTACTTATTTCACTCAGTACAATGTTCTCAAGATCTGTACATGTTGTTGTAAATGTCACTGTTATCATTTCTTATGGCTGAGTAGTATTCCATTGTAAATATGTACCATTTCTCCTTTATTCAATCAACAGATTAATAAAAACTATGTTTTAAGTTCAAAGCCCCAAGGTCACTGGCTTTAGCACAGGCTCATCTGGCTTGAGCACGGGGTCGCTGACGTGAGTGTGGGATCATAGACATGACCCTATCCATGGTCACTGGCTTGAGCCCAAAGGTCACTGGCTTAAAACCCAAACTCACTGGCTTGAGCAAGGGGTCACTCATTCTGCTGTAGTCCCCTACTCTGGTCAAGGCACATATGAGAAAGCAATGAATGAACAACTAAGAAGCCACAACGAAGAATTGATGCTTCTCATCTCTTCCCCTCCCTATCTGTCTGTCTGTCTGTCCCTCTCTCTGGCTCTTTCACAAAAAAAAGAAAAATGATGATACCATTGTCAGCAGGAATTCATGGTAAGGAGAGATGCCCCACATTATCTGTACTTTTTGGGAAAACAAACTGATAGCTCTTAAAATTAAAATATTATATATCCATTGATTCAGAAATCCCACTCCTGAGATTTTAGTTCACAGAAATAAAAACATAAATATGAGTAAGAATATATACTGTGCATAGTGAAAGAACAAACAAACAGTTAAAAAACTAGAACCAGAATAAATATAAATGACTACCAACAGGGTAATGGTTAAAAAATAATACCTCACTATATGATAAAATTATTGAGAGATTTACACATGGAATGTTAAATAACAACAACAACAAAAAAAAAAGATGTAGAGTCATTTATATAATAACCATGCCAATTCTGAAAACAGTAATTAATACTCTTAACATATATATATATATATGTGTACATATGGTATATAGTGATATCTATGGCATATTCATAGAGACCATGTGGAAAAATACAGACACGTACACATGGGTAAATGGGTGACCAGGAGTCATGAGGACCTGTGCTCTGTAACTGGAAGGTATCTTAGTTAATTCTGGCTGCTAGAGTAAAAAATACCATAGACTGGGTAGCTGATAAACAGAAATTTATTTCTCACACCTGGAAGCTGGAAAGCCCAAGCACAAGGCACCAGCATGGTTGGTGTCTGCTGAGAGCCCACTTCCTGGCTCATTGACAGTTGTCTTTTCACTCTAACCTCCCATGGTAGAAGGAGCAGGGATCTCCCTGGGGTCTCTTTCATAATGAGGTTCTGCCCTCATGACCTAATCATCTCCATATGGCCCCATCTCCAAATACCATCACTTTGGGGATTAAGTTTCAGCATATGGTTTTTGGGGGGACACAAACATTCAGTCTATAGCTGGTGGCTTTTTGACAGGGAAGTGGTGGTGAATGGTTCAATGAAGAAGGGCAAAATGAAGGGGGAAAATGCACCTAAAATTATTCCAGCATTTTGTTAAAATTCTATTTTTGTAAATATATGCATGTATGTGTGTGTCTTTATATATGTATGTAGAGAGAGAAAAAGAGAATACAATGTGTACTACTATACATAAAAACTGAACTGTTGATGCAACAAAACTGGAATGACTAACACACTGAATACTTTTACTCTGAGCAATTATAAAACTTTCTTTTTCTGTCTGTTCTACATAAAAACAATTCTATAACAATAGTTTAGCATATAAGGAATCACTAAGTTAGACATTCATTTTTAGCTTTGAAAATGCAACATTTAAGTTAGTTATTTCACCAGTTTTGCTGTTCAGTTCTCGTTTGAAGAAGTGCTAGGATTACATAGACCTTAAGTCAAATTAAAATAAAAAACCAGAATGGAATTGTGATGAGCTCTGAGGAGTACAAAAGACCTTCATTAAGCATATAAATCTGCCTGACCAGGTGGTGGCGCTATGGATAGAGCATTGTCCTGGATGCTGCGGACCCAGGTTTGAAACCCTGAGGTCACCAGCTTGAGCACATAAAAATTAAATCGTTTAACTAAAACTTAAACACCAAAATTTTTCATTTTAAATTTTGACTGAAAACCTTTCTAAAACTTATCATGCATCCCTGCTTTCTTAAATAAGCTATAATAAAATGGTATTAAAGCCTGACCAGGCGGTGGCGCAGTGGATAGAGCATCGGACTGGGATGTGGAGGACCCCGGTTCGAGACCCCAAGCTCGCCAGCTTGAGCGCGGGCCCATCTGGCTTGAGCGAAGGCTCGCCAGCTTGGACCCAAGGTCGCTGACTCCAGCAAGGGGTTGCTTTGGTCCGCTGAAGGATCGCGGTCAAGACACATGTGAGAAAGCAATCAATGAACAACTAAGGTGTCGCAATGGCAATGAAAAACTAATGATTGATGCTTCTCACTTCTCTCCATTCCTGTCTGTCTGTCCCTATCTGTCCCTCTCTCTGACTCTCTCTCTCTGTCCCTGTTATAAACAAAAAAATAAATAAATAGATAAATAAATAAATAAAATGGTATTAAAGAATTCTGACTCCATGTGTTTTCACATAAAATTACAGGTCAAGAAGTAACGATTGCACAAACCAAGAAAGCATCAGGTAAAGAAAAAAATGATTTTTAAATATTCTCATCCAGGAACAATGTTACCCAAGTTAAAGAGGGAAACTGAACAAAACCGATGAGCACACAATCGTTTTTTCCAGGAAGCACTTTACATATATCAGCAAAAACTGTGGGAAGAGTGTTTGAGCAGAGAAATAATGGTTACTCTTTACTAATGTCTGAGAGCATTTTCAGAGAAAGTTGTATAGTACTTATTAACTTGGACAAGTATAATTTGAACTTTCTAGTTGCAGAGTAACTCTCTGGGTTCTGGTAATTTGGTGACAAACAGACACTTGATCTGGTTCAGAAAAGTATACCTGTGTTAGCAGCTATAAAAGATTTACACAACAGTGAAGAGAAGGCCACTCTTAATAAGGCAATTCAAATTGTTGACACACCTGAGGAATCCGAAAGGCACGCTATAAAAGAAGCTCTAAGAGACATGTCATTGCAAGATTAATGCTAAATAACTGAGCACCTACCAAATTAACCTGATACATAGTTCTATATTTAAGGAGGGCTCTAGGATTTTCAGAAAATTTTCTGTGGTTATGCTATGTGCACCTCAAAACCACCAATCTAGGGAGATGAGACTGTGACAAGGATCTATAAAACTTGCTTGTCAGAAAAGCTTCATACCAATCTTCAGCCTGACTCTTACTTACTGTGTGCCCTCAGATAAACGAATCATTTCACACCTCTTAACTTCAGCTTCCACACTAGTGTGTGAAAACAAAAAGTTTCTAAGAGAATAAGATCATAAATGTGAAAATGCTTGTAAATTACAAAAATTTTTAACTTCACTGCTTCCACCTTTTAGAATAATCATGGAGGCTAAATCTGGGATAACTAAAGTCAGGGGGGTCACATTAATCAAAGCACTCTCTATTGTACCATGTTGCTTCCCAAGATCCTATAGTCTTTCTTAGTTCCCCATTCTCCTGGACCATGGCAGAGCTTTGGATGCTATGAGTCTCTAGTCTCTTAGTTTATAAGATGTTGCCTTTCCCAAATCTTCTTCTCCTCACTGACTTTTCATTCCTTTCTCTTTTAATTCTACTGATTTCTCTAATACATAAAACTACAGAATCTCATACTTGGAAGATATCTTTAAAATAATGGTACTTATACTCTCATTTTACTAAGGATAACAGGTCAGGAAATATTAGTGGGCTTACTCACATTTCAACTGATTTCTCTACATTCTTCCTTCCAATACTTAAAACTTACTGCAGTCCCAAACTGAATAGGCTCAAAACTATAAGTTACATATCTTGACACCTCCTGCCTTCTCTTAACCATCTGATTACTAAATCCTGTTCATTATGTTACATAACCTAAGAATTCAAAGTGAAAGTACCTCTCAGATAAGAATCAAAAGTCATCAAATGTGTGTGGTTACTTTAGCTGAAACTATTGTCTCTTAAGAGCAATTTATACAGTTCATGTGACCAAACTCTATCATCATGTGTAATAAAATATAAGATTTGCAAAGGAAAGGTCCATTTCAAAATGTTTATAAAACAAATAATCATCCAATTGGACAAGAGTCCAATCATCCTTCTGGACTTGTCCTCTAGTAGATATATAAAGGATGTCTAATGGTCTCAAATTTATGATGTGTTATGTAAACACTAGAAAAATACTGCCAAAATCAAATTTCAATGAACCATTTGTCTGAAGAGGGTGAACATAGGTTGAGTGTCACTGTTAACTTTATTTTGAATTGCATTTATTTTGGTAACCTCCCTCTTGGGAAAATGTCCTAGATGGTCTACCACACTGAAAATTAAAACCAAAATTTTAAATCTTTCAAAATTAAGCCCAGACATTATGAAAATACAGAGCCAAGGCAGTTAAGCCTTTGAGCATGAGATTCATACAAAGCTCCTCTGCCTTGCCAAGCATGATTCTCTTAGAAGATGAACAGCAGGTCAAAACTTCATGTCTGGGGCTATTGGAGGGCTTTTCTAGTAATGCTGTAGTTGTTAAAATTCTGATAAGTCTAAATTTTGTACCTCTGCTTGCAGCTCTTTAGAAGACCGGGAACAGCTCAGGTCCCTGTTTTAAGATCACTGGCTTCCAATCATTTTCTCCCACTGTCCAAAGAAAGGAAATGACTTTCTAGAGGCTTTATGAAAGAAATAAACTTAAATCACTGTAGCTACAAAATTTATGAAGCTCTCACTAAAAAATGCCAAGCCTGAATAACAGCTTCTAAAGCCCCCATACATTTCCCACACGGAAATGTCACAAATTCTAAATAAGAAGTCTTTAGAAAATGCAGGACTCTTAGTCTTACCGCAGCAAAGAGAAGACATCATAAGAATTACGAACACAGTTCTGATCCACCTGAAGAAGTATATTCTTCTGAGCATTAGAATAACCCTAAAAGATATTAATTAACAAATTAATCAAAGTGAAACAGAATAAAATATGTGCACAATTAATCATGTTTGTGTTTTCAAAATTATGATTTATAAACACTTCAGTAAATTCAATCTGTTCAAAATTTCAAAAAATAACAGTTTCCATACAACTAAAGTTTAACATTTTAGGCAAGTAAACTCAAAATAAATTTCCTCTAATATTTTCCTACAGAAACAATATTTCACATGTTGTAGCAAATTTCCCACAGAAGTCTTTAAAACACGTGTGACTGAAAAAAAGTATTAACAATAAGATTTCAAGTATGCTTAGCCATCACATGTAATGTTTTTATGAGAAAAAAAAGGCATTCCAAGTTCCAATTAGGAATACCAGAAACGAACATTTCCATTTAGTGGTTACAAAGATGGTGAAAACATAATGGTTTCTAAAGAAAACACAGCACAATCCTTAAGAATAATAGAACAGGTATCTGCAATTTAAGATGGAAAAGTAAATAATAGTTAAGAAAAAAGGATTCAGGACACAGGCCACCTGATTACAATTTAAGCCTTTAATATACCAGCTCTGTAGTCTTGAGCAAGGTATCTAAGCATTCTTAACTGAATCTTCGTTTTTTCATCGGTACTATAGAGATGATAATATTATCACAAATGGTGCCTCAAAAAAAAAGGTTATTAAAATAATATTAACAACATTATGCTATTAAATTTGACAACTTAGATGAGCTGGACAAACTACTTGGAAAAATACAACATGCCAGAATTGATAATAAAACCATACCCGAATAATTTTATATCTTTTTTAAGTGGATAATTTAAAAAGCTACCCACAGCCTGACCAGGCAGTGTTGCAGTGGACAGAGTGTTGGACTGGGATGAGGAGGAACCCAGGTTCGAGACCCTGGGGTCGCCAGCTTGAGCGTGTGCCCATCTAGCTTGAGCAAAAGCTCGCCAGCTTGGACCCAAGGTCGCTGGCTCAAGAAAGGGGTTACTCGGTCTGCTGAAGGCCCACGGTCAAGGCACATATGAGAAAGCAATCAATGAACAACTAAGGTTTCGCAACAAAAAACTGATTATTGATGCTTCTCATCTCTCTCCGTTCCTGTCTGTCTGTCCCTATCTATCCCTCTCTCTGGCTCTCTCTCTGTCCCTGTAAAAAAAAAAAAAAAGAAAGAAAAAAAACTAAGTTGATATTAATTTAAATTGGATTGTTATAAATTGATGTGTTAATTGTAATCTCTAGGACAAGGGGTACAGGCAACCCAAATGTCCATCAACAGATGAATCAATAACAAAATGTATATATTCATACAATGAAATATTACTTAGCCTTACAAAGGAAGGAAATACTAACATGCTAGAATATAGATGACTCTTAAGGACATTATGTTAAGTAAAAAAATAACATTATATTAACTAAAAAAATAATTAAAAGATGCATAGTAAAAGAAATGAGAAAAGAATCAAAATGTTACATGAGAAAATATATAACAAAAAAACGTAATAATGGAGAAAATGAGGAACAAAAATGATAAAAGAAAACTAATTTAAAAATTAGCAGAACTTCCATATCTGTAATTATATTAAGTATAAATGGATTAAACACTCCAACTGCCTGACCAGGTGGTGGTGCAGTGCATAGATCATCAACCTAAGATGCAGAGGACCTACGTTCAATACCCTCAAGGTCACCAGCTAGAGAGCGGGCTCATCCGATGGCTTGAGGGCAGGCTCACCAGCTTAAGCACAGAGTTTCCTGCTAGAGCATGGGATCATAGACATGACCCCATGGTCACTGGCTTGAACCCAAGGTCCCTGGCTTGAGCAAGGGGTCACTGCCTTGGATGGAGGCCGGCCTGGTCAAGGCACATATGAGAAGCAATCAGTGAACAACTAAAAAGTACCAGAACTACAAATTGGTGTTTCTCATCTATCTCCCTACCTGTCTGTTCTGTCTGTCTCTCTCTCTAAAAAAAAAGAATGAATAATATTAATACCAATCCTTCTTAAAATCTATTCAAAAATAGAAGAAATATTTAATTCATATTATGAGGCCAATATTGCCCTGACATCAAAGCCAGACAATAATATCGTAAGAATATTGTAGACCAATATCCCTTATGAATATAGAGACAAAAATCTTCAACAAAATACTAACAAAATTAATCCAGCAAAATACTAAAAGGCTTATACAATTTGGTCCAGCAATTCTACTTCTGGGTATATACCCAAAATAATTAAGGCTCAAAGAGATATTTTTTTATATCTATATTCATAGCAGCATTATTCACAACAGTCAAGGGGTAGAGGCAACCCAAATGTCCATCAACAGATGAATCAATAACAAAATGTATATATTCATACATTGAAACATTACTTAGCCTTACAAAGGAAGGAAATACTGATATGCTAGAATATGGATGACTCTTAAGGACATTATGTTAAGTAAAAGAAACAAGTGACAAAAGGACAGATACTGTTTGATTCCATTTATAAAACGTACCTAGTGTAGTCAGATTCATAGAAACAGTAGGAGAGTGAGTGCCAGTGGCATGAGAAGGAGGAAGAGGAGGACTTGGTGCTTAATGGGTAGAGAGTTTCAGTTTTACAAGATGAAAGAGTTCTGGAGATGGATGGTTGATGATTGCACAACAATGTGAACATACTTAATGCTACTAAACTGTACATTTAAAATGATTAAGATGATAATATTTTATTATGTATTATTTTATCACAATTAAAATTATTTTTTAAGAGTTATATGCCAGGAACAAATAGGGATTTACCCAAGGTATATAAAAGTGGTTCAATAAATGAAAATCAATCCATGTAATATACCAATTGGAGGTCTCATACTTACCAATTTCAAAACTTACTATAAAGTAACAGTAATCAAAAGTATGGTAGTAGCATAAAGACAGACATATAGATAAATGGAACAGAACTGAAAAACCATAAATTAATTCATACATCTATATTCAACTGATTTTCAACAAATGTGCCAAGTCTAATCAATAGGGAAAGACCAGTGTTTTCAACAAGCAATGCTGAAAATACTGGATAGTCACATGCAAAAGAATGAAGTTGGGTCCATCCCTAATACTACGTACAAAAATTACCCCCAAAATGGATCAAAGGCTAAGTGTAAGAGTTAAAAACATAAAACTTAGAGGAAAACACATGGGTACATCTATATAACCTTGGATTTGTCAATGGATTCTTACATATGACACTAAAAGCATGACCAACCAAAGAAATAATAAATTAGATTTCAAAATTAAAAACTTTTTGTGTAAAGAACACTATAAAGAAAGTGTAAAAACAATCAACAAAATGGAAGAAAATATTTGCAAAATCATATATCTGAAAAATGTCTAATATCTGAAATACATAAAAAACACTGACAACTCAACAAAATGACAAACAATACATTTTTTTAAATTTATTTTTTTATTTATTCATTTTAGAGAGGAGACACAGTGAGAGAGAGAGAGAGAGAGAAAGGGGGGAGGAGCTAGAAGCATCAACTCCCATATGTGCCTTGACCAGACCAGTGCAGGGTTTTGAACTGGCGACCTCAGTGTTCCCAGGTCGGTGCTTTATCCACTGCGCCACCACAGGTCAGGCCAAACAATACATTTTTTTTAAATGGGCAAAGGACTGCCTGACCAGGCAGTGGTGCAGTGGATAGAGCGTTGGCCTGGGACACTCTGAGGACCAGGACTCGAAATCCCAAGTTCCTCAGCTTGAGCATGGGCACACCCAGCTTGAGCATGGGGTTGCCGGCTTGAGCATGGCATCATAGACAGGACCCCCATGGTTGCTGGTTTGAAGCCCAAGGTCACTGGCTTGGCTGGAACCCCACGGTCAAAGCACATATGAGAACGCAATCAATGAACAACTAAGGTGCCACACTACGAGTTGATACTTCTCATCTCTCTCCCTTCCTGTCTGTCCCTCTCTCTATCTCTCTGTCTAAAAAATAACGGGGGGGGGGGGGGGGGGCAAGGGACTTAGATATTTCTCCAAAAAATATACACAAATAGCCAACAAGAACATGTCAACGTCATTAGAAAAATGCAAATCAAAACCACAATGAGCCTGGCCTGGGGTAGTGCAGTGGATAAAGCACTGACCTGGAATGCTGAGGTCACTGGTTTGAAACTCTGGCCTTGCCAGTCAAGACACATACAAGAAGCAACCAATTAACAACTAAAGTGAAGCAACTATGAGTTGATATTTCTTACTCCACCCCATCCTCTGTAAAATCAATAAAGAAAATCTTTAAAAAAACACAATGAGATGCTATTTTATACCCACTAGTATGGATGGATGGATGGATGGATGGATGGATGGATGGATGGATGGACGGGTGGACAGAGGCTGACTGGACAGATAAAATTTTAAAATTAGGGTGAATAAACAGAAAATAACTGTTGGCAAGGATGTAGGAACCCTCATACAATGCTGCTAGGAATGTAAAATGGTCAGCCTCTGTGGAAAAAATGGCAATTCCTCAAAAAGTTAAACAGAATTACCATATGACCAATAATTCTACTCCTATGTGTATACCCAGAAGAATTAAAAGCAGGTACTTAAGCAAATATTTGTACAGAAATATTCGTAGCTGTACCATTCTACACAAATATTCATAGCTGTACTATTCACAATAGCCAAAAATGTAGAAACAACCCAAATATTCATCAACAGATGAATGGATAAACGAAATGTGGCATATTCACAGTACAATGGATATTACTCAACCATAAAAAGGAAAGAAGTATTGACACACGTTATATATGAATATACCTCAAAAACATTTTGCTGCCTGACCAGGTGGTGGCACAGTGGATAGAGCGTTGGACTGGGATGTGGAAGATCCAGGTTCGAGACCCCTAGGTCGCCAGCTTGAGTGTGGGTTCATCTGGTTTGAGCAAAGCTTACCAGCTTGGACCCAAGGTCGCTGGCTGGAGCAAGGTATTACTCGGTCTGCTGAAGGCCCGCGGTCAAGGCACATATGAGAAAGCAATCAATGAACTAAGGTGTCGCAACAAAAAACTGATGATTGATGCTTCTCATCTCTCTTCGTTCCTGTCTGTCTGTCCCTATCTATCCCTCTTTCTGACTCTGTCTCTGTAAAAAAAAAACAACAAATTTTTTTTGCTGTAAAAGCAGCCAAACACAAAAGATTGCCATTGTATGATTGCATTTATATAAAATACTCAGACTAGGTAAATCTACAGAGACAGAAGCAGACTGGTATTTGCCAGGGGTTTAGCAAGGATAAAGTGGAGAGTAAATGCTTAATGGGTATGGGATACTCTTTTAGAGTGATGAAAATGTTATGCAACTTGACAGAGGTGGTGATGGGACATTATGAACACACCGATGTGACTAAACTGTACACTTTAAAATGGTTAAGTTTTATGTTATATGAATTTCATCATAATAAAAAAAACAAGAGATGGCTATGGAATGATCTACATATCATGAGGGCAGAGGAGGAGAAAGAACAGAGACAAGAGATAGTCCTATAAAATAGCTACAAAATCGAAAATAGTAAGACACTAGAACTACTGTATTTCCCAATATATAAGATGTTCCCATGTATAAGACGCACCTTAATTTGGGGGCCCAAATTTTGGGGGAAAAATGTATTACATAAAGTTATTGAACTCAAGTTTTATTCACCATAAAATTCATACAACTCCTCACCACTGTCAAAACTCCCATCCATTAGCTTGTTTTCATCTGTGTCTGATGACAAATCACTATCTTCAACAATGAGTGCAAAAACAAGCACGAAAAAGCAGGAAATACAAGAAAAAATCTACAACCATCTGTATAGACACACCCAGTTTTTAGACCCCAAAGTTTTCGGGAAAAGGGTGTGTCTTATACATGGGAAAATATGGTACATTTAAAATTCCCAGAAGAAATGAATGACATTCTACTTAACATTTCTTATTTTATGCAAAAGTCTACCAAACATTTTTTTTTCCTATTACAAACTCATCCACACCAGTGAACAAACAACTAAAAGCAACACATTATAGCAGGGAAAGAAGATTCAAATGAAAGGTTTTAATTCACTCTGCCTATCATAGAAATGAGGAAAATCATTTAATAACTCTAATTCCTCAATTTCTTCAACTAAAAAATCATATTAAACTACTAATAAAAATAATCATTAAAAAATTAACAGCAACAGACACAGAATAACATTTGAGTATTTAGAGTATGCCAGGCAGTTTTGTTTTCTGTTAATTTTAATACTTCAACATTAATATATTAAAGGTTAACATATTTAATAGTCAGACAACCCTGAAAAGGAGAAACTATTATTATCCCCACTTTAAAGGTGAGGAAACTGAGCCACAGAAAGGATTAAGTAGAAGAGCCATGCAGTCTGGCTGATCATGCTATTGTTGATCTCTAAGACCTTTTCCAGTTCTAAAAATCTGGGTCCATGTACATTTAAGGCAATTTAAGGACAATATTAAACCCTTATACTTCAGCCACCACTTAGCAATTATCATTCCTGAAATATGCTAAGAGCCTTGTTCTGAATGACATCAAACTTCACCAGATGTGCAATTCCGACAGACCTCTGATGAAGGATCATAATGGAAAGAAACAGCTCATTTGTATCTGGTTATCTGTGTGAGATACTGCCAAGTGCCAAAGAGCCCAGAGGAGATTTACATGTCACTCAAAACTCTTCAGAAGCCAGGCCTATCCCTTCTTATTCTTGTAAGGTTTGGGTGAGAACCCATTAAACTGCTCAAAGAAACAGAATCTTTCACATAATCCAGTGAGCAGAAACAATTCTAGGCAGATGATCAGGTACGTTTCTAGATGAGTGGTCAAGAAACTTTCCCAGTCAATGGCCAAATAGTAAATATTTTAAGCTTTGCAAGCCCTCTGTCACATATTCTTTGTTTTCTCCTTTAAATTCTTCACAAATGTGAAAATATTCTGAGCTTGTTAGCTATACAAAAACATGTCTAGGTAAGTGGTTTGCTTACCCCTGTGTACCAAACCACTGGATGAGCCACATTTTAGAAACTCATTATTGTACATTTTTAGTTTTTTAGCTGCTATAGCAGTCATAGGACTATTGTTCTTAACTTTATTAAAACTATAAAAGTTGTACTAAAGTATACCCTGGCTGGTGGCGCAGTGGTAGAGTGTTGTCCTGGAATGCCAAGGTCCCCGGTTTGATCCCAGGGTCACTGAATCAATTCCAGGTTGCAGGCTCAATCCCAAAGGCACCAGCTCCCCCCCAAGGTCACCAGTGCAAGCCCCAGTCAGGGCATGTATGAGAAGCAATCAGTGGGTGCATAATTAAATGGAACAATAAAAGTTGATACGTCCTTCTCTCTCTCCCTCCCCCACCTTCCTTTCTCAAATCAATGGGGGAAATAGAAGTAGTACTGAAGTAATCTAATTGAAAGGATAACTGATTACAGAGCAAACAGTATTATACATAAACATTCATTTCAGTGTTTACTAAACACCTAATACATAGCGATGTCACAGGCAATTGTTACCATACTTATAAAAGTATATAAGCCAATATACTATAATGTATACAACCAAGTCAAGTATCCAAGTAAAGCAAAAAATACAAAGATGCCATGAGAAAGGTTAAAAACAAAAGCTACAGTAGTTCTTTTTTTTTTTTTTTTTTTTTGACAGAGACTGAGAGTGTCAGATAGGAACAGAAACAGACAGACAGGGAGAGAAATGAAAGCATCAATTCATTGCAGCTCCTTCGTTGTTCAGCGACTGCTTTCTCGTATGTGCCTTGACCAGGGGGCTACAGCAGAGAGAGTGACCACTTGCTCAAGTCAGCGACCTTGGGCTCAAGCCAGCAACCATGGGGTCATGTCTATGATCCAATGTTCAAACCAACGACCCCGCGCTCAAACCAGAGGAGCCAACGCTCAAGCTGGTGACCTCGGATTTTGAACCTTGATCCTCTGCGTCCCAGTCCGACACTCTATCCTAGTGATTCTTAACCTGGGTTCTATCGAACCCTAGGGGTTTGATGAGTTGGCCTCAGGGGTTTGGAGAAGCCTTTGCCACGGAGGTAAAGACACACTTGTATAAAGTTGTGATGACATGCCCCGCTTGGCCATTACTTGCTACAGAGGATCATGTTACATTGCTTGGCCAACCAGTGCTGCGGGGAATTTAGTGCGCGCAGTAGTCAATGGCTGTCGTAGTTGTACGTCGTGTGGTTTCTTTCTTAATATTTTAATCCATACTAAATATCTCGAGCAAAAAAAAGAAAGTGGTCGGACAAATATGTACGACATGGATTCACATGTATCCCAGAACGGGATGGGAGTCAGTGTCCTATCTGCATGATATGCAATGCCAAGTTGAGCAACTCTAGTCTCGCACCAGCAAAACTAAATTTGGGGGGAAAAAATCATATTTTATTTATCACTAAAGAAGGGTTCGGTGAATGCGCATATGAAACTGGTGGATTCGGTACCTCAAAAAAGGTTAAGAACCACTGCTCTATCCACTGCAGCACCACCTGTCAGGCTCTACAGGCGTTCTGATGTAAAGATTCCATCCAGTAGAAGCAAGAACAGCAAAGATCGAATGCAGCTCAGTGTGTGGGATAGATTAAGAAGTACTGAAAAACTGAATAGGACTGAAGGAAAGTCCCACACAGACTGAACACCTGTGGCCAAAGCATGACAATGGAAAACCACAAACTGCACTGGGAGAAAATTAAACAGTGGTCCAATTTGTTCAACTTCGGTGATACAGAAATTACTTAGAACCTAAAGAGGGAAACAGTAGGAGATACAACTAAATAATTAGGTTGGGAGGACCAGGACACAGAAAGCCCTGCGTTTCGTGCCAAAAATCCAAGACAACCTTTGGTCAATAAGAACTCATGAGAGGTTTCTGACAGTGTCAGGGAATGATCAGACATACATTTCAGGAAGGTTACTCTGGTAATGACAAATATGACAAAGGAAGGAGGCAGAATGCCCAAATATCAGTTAAGAAGCTATTCTAAAAATCCACACTTACTAGAGGTAAGGAGAGGTCAAACTATAAAAAAAGAGAGAGGAAGTAAAAATAAAAGCAGAGAGAACCAAAAGAACTCCACCACTGCCTGAACTTGGACTGATGGAGAGAAGGACATCAGGTCAGAGATTCCTACACATTCGGCAGATAATGGGAAGTTACCCTACACAACCGAAAGGAAAGCAAGCTTTAGGAAGACTGATTAGGCAGTGGTGAATAAGACAGAATGAATACAAAGAGATTCGAGTCCACAGGCCTGCCAGGAAACCAAAGCAGTAATCAGCCCTCCAGGGATGCCGGTCTGAGCTTGGATTATGGCAGTGGGGATGGAAAAGTAGCCATGGATATAAGTTATTTCAAAGAAGGACTCAAAAGAGTCCAGTGACTGAATCAAGAGGATATAAGAAATCAATCAAACCTAACTACAATATTTCAGGCCTGGATAAATGGAAAATAGTTAATAAAGATGTGGAAAACTGGAAGGGAAAGCAAATGTTGCAGAGAAAAATAAAGAGTTTCATTTAAGTATAATAATTTACAAATGACAGGTATGTATGCAGAAATGGTGGAAATGACTTAAAAAAGAGAGAACTAGAATTCTGAGTAACAAGCTATACAATTGATGATGATGACCAAGTAGTATAGACCCCAACAGAATTTTTAATGATCTGATGCTACAGAAGCTCCATTCACTCATCTAACCACTAGTTATTAAATTATTATCATATGCCACACAGAGTACTAAGCACTAGGGATAAGTCAGTGACAAAGACCGACCCTATCCCTGCCCAAAGAAGTTTACATTCTAATATGTAAGAGAGATAAAGCAAACGGGCAATCAGCCTATAATAGGATCAGGGTCAGTCAAGAAGAAAATGAAATGCAAGGTGCTATGGGGGATAGAGGGGTATCCAAACTGGATTTAGAGATATTCACAGAAAACCATCTTATAGTTATAGGATCTAAGCTAAAACTAAAATGGGTAAATTTTAGCATAAGAAAGTAGTATGGGTGGAACACAGAAATCAAGAACCACATCACAGCAAGACCTTATAAGCCATTCATTAATTACCCTGAAATGATCTGAATAAAGAAGGGACAGGGCAAGCATTTTTGTAAAATAAATCTGGCTATGAAGTCAAGACCCAGGAAGGATATAGATATTTAGCAGGCACCATCAGTAGTGATTCAAAGAAGTGATTTTAAAAAGAGGGAGGGGTCCAGAAGGACTCCCTGTTCTCATTTGAGAAAGTGGATGGATCGCAGTACGCAGTACCATTCACTGAACTAAGGAACACAACAGAAGGAGGGGTTTTTTGAAAGGGAGAGGGAAATGGAGTTCCGATTAGGACCTGTAGAATGCTGTGACTCTGAAGCATCCAACAAGTGTAGATATATGGAAACACAGACTGGAAATGTAGACTTGGGAGAAATCTGAATCATCCCGATAGAACATGTTAACAAAAAGACAAAAGGTCCAAGTAGAAGCCTAAGGATAGTAATTTATAGGTTCCACCGAAAGTTTTCCCTCGCAGGCCTGTCAATGTTCTCTATGTTGTCCTTAAAACTATAAGCTTTGCAAACAGTCCTTCTTCTACTTACTTACTTAAGTAGAGTAAGAAATTATGATGGGCAAGAAAAAAACAAAAACAATGGATCATTCTACTGCTTGAACACATTTTCAGATGCAATGTATATATGCTTTTTAAAAATGTAGTATTTATTTGGACAACTACTAAAATAGCTACCTGATGAATCAATAGACAGCCTGTGTTCCCATGTGTATTGGTTTATTTGGACATTAATATACTTTTAAGTGTCAGCCAAGTTAAAACTGAGAAAACTTGTGCGAGTATCTCTGTTAAGCACTTTCAAGCCTGGGACACCCTCTGCCTCTGAACTCTTGACAAAGCCCAGATGCTGAGCTGTTAAGGAGTGGAGGCAAGATCCCTTCTTAGACACTAAACTGGGGCTAAAAATGCATATTCCCAGGTTTGGTCTAAGGTTTGAGACAACAGAAGATGTTTTCCTCTCCTTCAAAATAGTGAGAAGCATTGAGAAATAAGAATAGTGTTATTGAGCAAAGATATACAGATCCTGAAAATAAAATAAACTCTTTTGCTTTTTTAATTCAAAACAACAGGAATAAACAAATTCTTGTTCTTACATCAGTGTTTCAAACAGCCCTCAAAAATAAAATCACAATCACAGTCAGACTCTGTAAGTATGAAGTGGACTGAAAGTCATCAGTGCTACTCCCTGGCATGAGGACTAAAAGTGACCATGCTAAAGTAGCCATACTTTAAAATATACTTTAGAATAGAGCTAGGAACCAAGTGATCCTAGTAAACATCAGTCACTCATGTAAAAATATTTACTAAGCAAAGTCTTTGCTAAATCCTGGGACTACAGAAGTGATTAAGACACAACCTCAGTCCTACAAGAGCTTAAGATCTAACAGGAGGAAAGATGTAGCCACAAATTACTATAACTTGAAGAGAGAGAAGTGAGAGAGGAAGGGAAGGCAATAGTGACATCATCTTCACTAGCATTAGTGGAGAGATTTTTTAAACGAAAGGAAAGGATTCCCAGCTTTGTAGAAGAACAGTTTAAACCAAAGCTATCAGAGGGGAGAAATGGTCAAGAATGGCCTCATCACAAACTTTAGAGAAAACAGTAAAAACTGGTTTTCAAATTTTTAAACTAAACAAAGATTTAAACTCTGAATCCCCTAGTGAGGACTAGTCAAACTGTTCCTATTTACTTTTCCAGAATCTAAAATATCTATATGAAGAACCATGCTTGGCTTTGAATTTTCCAGTATTAAAATTCTGAAAAGTTCAAAAATTGTGCTAAGAAGACAAGGGCCTCCAAATCCATAACAGGAAACATGGCATTTTCCCAGATTATTCTCTGGCTTCAATGAAGAAAGAGAATGGAGACCACACTGCAGCAGCAGGATTTATAAATATGAATTACAGGATAAGATGATTTTCCAAACATCTGTCAGAAATTAATTTGATATAAGAGAAAAGGGGGGGAAAGACTCATAGGGAAGCCAAATATAGTGAGTAATACATAAAACTCATGTGGACTTCAGTGGGTTGATGGTCTCGTGGGCAATGCATGCCCACTCTACAATAATAAATACCCAAAGTCTGTGCAATTTATACCATTAAAAGCACTTTCCTGTATACGCTCTTCTAATGCTCCAGTGGATATCTCTGGTTAAATGTAAAGATAGGGACTTGGTACTATGACATGCTATATAATTGGGAAGAAATGAAGGGATGCCACATAGCCTAGCAGTTAAGAGATAAGTCACACTTGGGTTTGAATCATGGATCTGTGACCTTAATAGCTATGTAACCTTGGCTCAGGAATTTAATGTCCTCTTTTAGAATACTTTACCTATAAAACAATGATATAACTACTTTGTGGAGTTGTCACACAAGTTAAATAAAAACACATGAAGTAGCTGGTATATAGTATCTAATATAAAGCAGGCACTCAGCAAATGAAAACTAGCAAGAGTAGTTTCCAAATGCTCTTCCAGTGGTCGGCAAACTCATTAGTCAACAGAGCCAAATATCAACAGTACAATGATTGAAATTTCTTTTGAGAGCCAAGTTTTTTAAACTTAAATTACATAGGTAGGTACATTCCTTACCGAGGTAGCACCCGCACGTGGTATTTTATGGAAGAGCCACACTCAAGGGGCCAAAGAGCCGCATGTGGCTCGCGAGGCGCAGTTTGCCGACCAGGGTCAACCTGGTGTAATACTGCAATTAGGATATCATACCAGCTCAAATAATTCATAAACAACATTTCACCATGGACTTAAACTGAGCTCATCTATACCTAGATGTTTTATAACAAAGCAGGCAGCTATTAGAAACTATCCCTGAAGATTTGTCTAATTTTTGTTTCTTGTATTTTGTAATAGAAGAGAGCGGGGTAAAAAGAAAACTGAACAGAATATGTGCAGGAATGAGCTATTTTTATGATTTTCCAACTTTTGCTTGAGACCTGTACAGAAATTATACCATAGATCTTTGTTGTTAAAACATCAGCAGCTTGGGACACTTAATCCCTACTTCTGAATGTTCCACTTGTGTACTGTGTGGAACGTGCTTTGGAAATAAGTTAGCATTCATTAATTTGACTAGCAAGAGGAAATAGCCACTTTTTTTAATTTCTCAGTTCCATAAAGTTAACCAAATGAAAATCTCTTAATTATTCTGTTTCAGTATCCTTATTCTGAAAATGAAATTACTAACAGTTGCCCACCTGAGTTGCTATAAGTTAAAGAAGATATCTCTAACAGCATGTAATCATAATCACAGTTAATCAAGTTAAATGATGGAAGAAACCTCAAAAAATATTGAAAGATGAAAATCATCAATCCATCCCTTTCACGCAGGCGGCATGGTATAAAGAAGAAAGTGCATATCTAGAAAGAGAACGATGTGTTCTGATCTCGGTTCTGCCCATAACTCATCCTGATAACTTGGGCGTTCATTTATTCCCCAAATATTTATAGATACCTATTAAATGCCTGCCACTAATACTACCAAAACTACTACTGATGTTCTACCTTTCCTCACAGGCTGTTGTAAGGATAGAGTGAAATAAATTATAGGTAAATTATTAAAGGGAAAAGAGCTATGAAAATATGCTGTGATTGTATTCTATGATATTATTATAGCTACATCTAAGTTATTCTCTATACCATGAAACTAACTTGTCATGTCAGATTAAAGCAGTCATAAGGCTCCCTGAGCCTCAGTTTCTTCACCCATGAAATAAGAGTGTTGAGCTATATAACTCTAGTTCAGTGGTTCTTAACCTGGATTCTATCGAACCCTAGGGTTTTGATGAGTCGGTCTCAGGGGTTCGGAGAAGCCTCTGCCGTGGAGGCCAGAATAAAGTAATACCATAATTTGTTGTGAGTTCATGCACTTTGTTGGTTTTGTTCTTTGAGCAAGGTGCTGTTCATGCACGGCTCATTTTGTGCACCAGTAAAAAAACATATACCTATGTCTTGAATTTGGAAAAAAAAAAATCATATTTTATTTATCACTAAAGAAGGGTTCGGCGAATGCGCATATAAAACTGGTGGGTTCAGCACCTCAAAAAAGGTTAAGAACCACTGCTCTAGTTATTCCCCCCAGCATTTATCAGCTAATTAGGATATTCTAGCTTTTGAGAAACCTAAAACTAAGAAAAGTGAATTGCTCAAGAAACACAGTACCCAAACAGAAAAGGAATTAGAATTCAGTTTTCTACTTTTCAAAAGAATCATGTCTTGAAATAAATAAAATAAGAAATTTCCCACCCTGGCTGGTAGCTCAAAGGATAGAGTGTCAACCCAGCATATGGATGTCCCATGTTCAATTCCCAGTCATGGCACACAGGAGAAGCAACCATCTGGTTCTCCCACCATTCCTCTCCCCTTTCTCTCCCTCTTCCCCTCCCGTAGCCAGTGGCTTGCCTAGTTCCAGTGTGGCCACACCATTGGAGCTCATCAGCCTCAGGTGCTAAAAATAGCTCAGTTCTCGAACATCAACCCCAGATGGGGTTGCCAAGTGTATCCTGGTCAAGATATATGCAGGAGTTGGCCTCACTATCTCCCCTCAAAAGAAAGAAAGGGAGGAAAGGAGAGAAGGAGAGAGAAAGAGAGGGAGGGAGGGTGGGAGGGAGGGAGGGAGGGAGGGAGAAAGGAAGGAAGGAAGGAAGGAAGGAAGGAAGGAAGGAAGGAAGGAAGGAAGGAAGGAAGGAAGGGTAATTTCCATTTGTACAGGCTCTCAGACCATGAAACTTGTTGTTGTTCCAAAATCTTCTTTCTCAGCTGAGATAATCAAGTTATGTGGCTGCAGTTGTGAAATTAATCACCAAATTACTATTTCAATCTCCTAAATTCCATTCCGAAAAAATTTGTTATTTCTAGTCTACTCATGCTCTAATTTTTTTCCATTAAAATGAGAAAGCACACAGAGAAGCAAGATGGCGACAGAGTAGGCGGACGTACCAACTACCAACTCCCAGAACCAAAGTGGATTATAACTCAATTTTAAGAACCATCATCTGGATAAACCAACTTTGAACTAAACTAAGTGGACTCTTCAACCAAGGAACACAGAAGAAGCCACATTGAGACTGGTAGGAATAGCGAAAACGCGAAGAGGTCTGCCCAGCTCCCCGGAGCAAACGGCAGCCCAGAGAGACCCGCGTGGCAGGAGGAGAGTTTGGCGGAGAGGGAGGGACCTGGGTCCCAGGAACCAAGCCCCAGCCTGCAGTCCCAGAGCCTAGAAGAGGCGTTTGGACAGTTTTGAGCTGTGAAACAAATGAGGGAGCTCCCAGGCCTACAGTGTGGAGTATTAGGTCCCTTCCTACTCTGCTGAAGGTTGCTGAAGGGTTTGGGGCGGCAGGACGCTGAAACGCGGTTCTGTCGGCATGGGCGGAGGCCAAGCCGGTGTGAGCTCGCTCTAGCCCAGCAGGGTCGGAGGGGACGCGCGAAAGCGCTCCGGAAGCTGCGGGCCCGCCTGTAATGCCACACACGGGGACAAAACGGGAGGCCAGGAACAGGCAGAAATCTGCTCTGCGACCCTGCGCAAGCCGGCCCTGACCGCAGAAACCGGGCTAGGACCAGGGATGGGCGGGGGCTCACGGCTGAGCTCACGCTACCAGCCTCGCCCGGCAGGAGAAACCACAGTTTGCCACTATACAGGCACGAGCAGGCTCCAAGCGCAGGAACGGGGTAGACCCCAAGACAAGTGTAAGCTCGCAGCTGAGCCCACGCTACTATCCCCGCCCAGCCGGAGAAACCACAGATTGCCATCCTACGTGCACGAGCGGGCTCCGAACGCGGGGGCAGGTAGAGTAAGGGACGAGCGGAAGTACGCAGCTGAGCGGAAGCCAGCAAACACGCCCGGCCCAATAAACCTGGGTTTGCGACCCTGCGCAGAAGGGCCCTGGCCTCGAGGGCAGGGCTAAAGCTCCGACGGGCAAAGGCTCACAGCTGAGAGCACGTCAAAAGCCCCGCCCAACCCGCAAAACTGTGGCGAGCAGGCTCTGACTGCGGGTTCTGGGCGGAAGTCCGGAAACAGGCTGGGTCCGCAGCTGAGTAAAGCTGCTCACCTCTACCCTTGCTACTGAGGCTTGTGGCTTGAGTGACAGCCCCTCCCAAGGAGGAGAGGCAGAAATCACAGCAAAAGCCACAGTGGGCCGGCGCTGGCAACGCCCATACCCAACCACCCTAGGCAGCGGCAGAGGGGGTTGGGGGCCTGCAGACAGACCACACCTAGAGAACACAAAGGCAACACTTACTTGACTCCAGTGGCCACAACTTGCTTATACACAGACAAAATGGGCAGGCAGAGGAATGCAAGCCAAATGAATCAAGAGAAATCCCCAGAGAAGGACCTGAATGAACCAGATATAACCAAATTACCAGAAGCAGAATTTAGAATAATGATAGTTAGGATGTTCAAAAAAATTAGAGCAACAATGGATAGTCATTATGAACACCTAAATAAAGAGATAATAAGTATAAAAAACGAAATTGAAATAATAAAAAAGAGTCAGACAGAAATGACAAATACAGTATCAGAACTGAAGACCACAATGGAAGGAATTAAAAGCAGGATGAATCACGCTGAGGATCGAATCAGCAAGTTAGAGGACACAATAAACAAAGGCACAGAAGCAGAGGAGAAAAAGGAAAAGAGACTCAAAAAATGTGAGGAAACTCTAAGGGAGCTCTGTGACAACATGAAGAGAAACAACATTCGCATCATAGGGGTGCCTGAAGAAGAGGAAAGAGGACAGGAAATGGAAACTGTGTTCAATCAAATCATAGCAAAAAACTTTCCTAAATTAAGGCTGGGAAACACTCCACACGTTGAAGAAGCACACAGAACTACATTAAAGAGAAACCCAAAAAGATCTACACCAAGACACATCATAGTTAAAATACCAAAGCTAATGGATAAAGAAAAAATTTTAAAAGCTGCTAGGGAAAAAAAGGCTATCACCTACAAAGGAGCCCCCATAAGGATGACATCGGACTTCTCAACAGAAACACTTGAGGCCAGAAGGGAATGGCAAGATATAATCAAAGTAATGCAGAACAAGAACCTACAACCAAGACTACTCTATCCAGCAAGGCTAACATTTAAAATTGAAGGAGAAATAAAGAGCTTCCCAGAAAAAGAAAGCCTCAAGGAATTCATAAAAACAAAACCAATTCTGCAAGAGATACTAAGGGGCCTCTTGTGAACAGTTTAAAGGGAGGAAAGAATAGAGCAAAAGAAGAATACAGCTTTAAAGAATAAAATGGCAATAAACAACTACATATCAATAATAACCTTAAATGTAAATGGATTAAATGATCCAATCAAAAGACATAGGGTAGCTGCGTGGATAAAGAAACAGGACCCATACATATGCTGTCTACAAGAGACACACCTTAAAACAAAAGATGCACATAGACTGAAGGTAAAAGGATGGAAAAAAATATTTCATGCAAATGGAAATGAAAGAAGAGCCGGGGTAGCAATACTTATATCTGACAAAATGGACTTTAAAATGAGAAAGCACTGCCATCTATTGGACTCTGAAGGCATTGCCACTACAGTTTTTAGTCTGAGAAAATAATTATTTGTCCTTTATCAATTACCCAATAAGAGTTACTATGGCAGATATATATATATATCTGCCCCCAGTCCCTGGCACAAAGCTCCTAAAATCTTTATAATTCCCCTAAATGATAAGAACCTGCAAAGCACCTTTTGTTCTAATATCTGGCCTCCTAACATAGGGCTCCTGAAATCCTGGTGTATTTTGTTCTACACTTGCTTAGCCAAAAGGTCAAGAAGCAATAGAGTGTCTTTTGTTCTAATGAGGCAACATTAGAACATTAGAAGCTCTTAGTGAGCTCCTGGATGGCTCCTAAATGAGGGTTGATCACCTGAAAGACCAAGCCATGATTAGAAGCTTGACATTTTCATCCCCACGCCACCCCCATTCTCTTAAGCAGGGAGAAGGGTTGAAAATGGAGTTAATGATCAATTATGCTGATATGATGAAGCCTCCATAATATCCCAAAACTATGGAGTTCAGCATCAGCCCAGCATGTGGATGTTCCAGGTACGATTCATGGTCAGGGCACACAGGAGAAGCAACCATCTGCTTCTCCATCTCTCCCCCATCCCCTTCTCTCTTTCTCTCTCTCTCTCTCTTTCTCTCTCTCTCTCTCTTCTCCTCCTGCAGCCATGGCTCGATTGGAGAAAGTTGACCCCAGGCACTGAGGATGGCTCCATGGCCTCACCTCAGACGCTAAGAAGAGCTAGGTTGCTGAGCAAAGGAGCAATGCCCCAGATGGACAGAACATTGCCTTCTAATAGGTTTGCCGGGTGGATCTCAGTTGGGGCGTATGCGGGAGTCTGTCTCTGTCTCCCCTCCTCTCACTGAATTAAAAAAAAAAGCATGGAGTTCAAGTTGACCAACATATACACACTGGGAAAGACACATACCCCAATTCCACAGGGACAGAAACTCCCTGTTCATCTGTACCCTTTAACAAATCCTTTATAAACTGGTAAACATAAGTGTTTCCATGAATTCTGTGAGCCAATCTAGCAAATTAATCAAATCCAAGGAGGGTTCACTGGAACCTTGGATCCACAGCTGGTTGGTCAGAAGCATAGGTCATAACCTGGGATTGCAACTGGCATCTAAAGTGGGTGTGGATAGGAGTCTTGTGGCACTGAGCCCTTAACCTATGGCATCTGACACTATCTCCAGGTCGATAGTATTAGAAACTGTAGCACACCCAGTTAGTGTTTCAGAGAATGACCTGACACAGAGAAAACCTCCACCCATTTGGTGACCAGAGATGTCAGAAGTGAGAAGCGTGAGCAGTAAAGACACAGAGGGAAGAGAAACACAGTTGGGAAGGACTGGGTTTTCCCTACAATAGGAGAAAAAGACTGTTTTTGCCTTCAGTACCTAGTTTAATGGGCACAACAGTAGGTACTTAATATTTACTGACAGAAAAATCATGAATCCCTTTTACAACTAAAGATAAATTTCCTTCATTTATTCAATTACCTCTTTGCACTGCTATTAAATATTTAAGAGTTCCACATTTGTATGCCAAATAAATGAAGTTTTACTACATAAAATAACAAGAACATATCATTCTCAAATAATGCCAGCAAGGTTACCGAACAAAGGATTCGAACCCACAATGTATGTTTTAGCCAAAGATTTTCAAATATATTAATTTCCAAACACACCCCTAGTAGTGAGACTGAACTACTTGTCTATTGTAGTATATACATAGTTGACACATTTACTAGGTTCCTAAAAACTCAACTGTTTTATGAAATTAGTAAAGACATTTTGGGAAACAGTTTATAAAAAGAGGCAAAAATTCTGAGCAAATAAGTAATTCAGCTTTTAGACTCATAGTGACTGAAGACACTTTAAGTAATAGGAACAGAGGGAATACTAACAGCAACGTAATCATCAAAAGTAATAGTAAGAGTTTCTAGTTATAGCTAATGCAAAAAGCAAGAATGCTGAAGAATTAGCCAACAAAACTTTTAATCACTATTTTAGAAGTTATTTTAAAACATGTTTACTTATTGCTTCAAAAGTGTAACTCATCCTCTTCTATACAAAACATGCATTTTTTTTTTAGCGAGAGAGAGACAGGAAAGGAGAGAGATGAGAAGCATCAACTCGTAGTTGTTGTACCTTAGTTGTTCACTGATTGCTTCTCATACGTGCCTTAATCAAGAGGCTCCAGTTGAACCAATGACCCCTTGCTCAAGCCAGCAACCCTGGGCTCAAGCCAGCAGCCTTGGGTTCAAGCTAGCGACCTTGGGTTTCAAGCCAAAGACATTTGGACTTAAACCAGCGACCATGGGGTCATGTCTATGATCCCATGCTCAAGCCAGCAACCCCCACGCTCAAGTTGGTGAGCCCATGCTCAAGCCAGTGACCATGGGGTTTCAAACCTGGGTCCTCAGTGTTCCAGGCTGACACTGTATCCACTGTGCTACCACCTGGTCAGGCAGACCATGCATTCTTAAAATACAATCCTATTCTCAAAGCCTAGTTCAGGGGTCCCCAAACTTTTTACACAGGGGACCAGTTCACTGTCCCTCAGACCGTTGGAAGGCCAGACTATAAAAGAACTATGAACAAATCCCTATGCATACTTCACATATCTTATTTTAAAGTAAAAAAACAAAACGGTAACAAATACAATATTTAAAATAAAGAACAAGTAAATTTAAATCAACAAACTGACCAGTATTTCAATGGGAACTATGGGTGCGGATGCATCCTGTGCTCCTCTCACTGACCACCAATGAAAGAGTGCCCCTTCTGGAAGTGCGGGGGGTGGGGGTGCTAGATAAATGGCCTCAGGGGCCGCATGCAGCCCACAGGCCTTAGTTTGGGGACCCCTGGCCTAGTTGCTCCAGTATTTTTTAAATCCTTCATGAAGTATTTCAAACAGATATGATATCCACTTGCAATTACTGTGATTATAAATATATTTGGACTTATTTCTACCACTGTATTACATGTTCCTGTTTATCATTTTTGTTTTCATTTGTTTTCCTTTTCTGTCTACTATCAAGTTGACAAGTTTTCTACTCTGTATATTCCTTTTTCTGCCTATGCTAATTAAAAATCTGTATTGTTTCGTGCCATTAGTAGGCATCTTTGCATTTTAAACATCACACTTGACTATAAATTTTTCTAAGAAATTCTAAAGCTCTTTAATATCTTTGTCCTCTTCCCAAACAAATTAGTGACCTCAGTAAGTCTTAACTCTTTAAACAACCTCCCTCATCTTATTATTGTTGTCCAGATAAAGGGTCTGTGGATCAACTCTCAATCTTTGTGTATTTAAAATTGTCACCCCTACTCTTCACTGGAAGTTTACTAGAAATAGGCCTGACTAGTGGTGGCGCAGTGAATAGATCATCAACCTGGGATGCTAAGGTCCCAGGTTTGAAACACTGAGGTCACTGGCCTGACCGCAGGCTCATCTGTCTTGAGTGCAGGCTCGCCAGCTTGAATGCAGAGTTGCTAGCTTGAGCCTAAGGTCGCTGGCTTGAGCAAGGGGACACTGGCTGGGCTGGAGCTCACTCCCTGGTCAAGGCACATATGAGAAGCAATCACAGAACAACTAAAGTGACGCAACTACAAACTGAAGCTTCTCATTTCTCTCCCTTCCTGACTCTCTCTCTTACAAAAAAAAAAGGAAAGATTCCTAGAAATAGAATTTTATTTATTTATTTACTTATTTTTAGGTGAGAGGAGGGGAGATAGTGTGGCAGACTTCCACATGCACCCCAACTGGAATCCACTCACCAATCCCTGTCTAGGGCCGATACTCAAATACAGAGCTATTTTTAGCACCTGAGGCTGACTTGCTTGGACCAACTGAGCTCTCTTCAGTGCCCAAGGCCAACAGTTGAACCAATTGAGCCACTGGTTGCAGGAGAGGAAGGGAAAGGAAAGGGGGAGAAGGAGAAGGAAGAAGCAGATGGTCACTTCGCTTGTGTGCCCTGACCAGGAATTGAACCCAGGATGTCCACATGCCAGGCCAACACTCTATCTACTGAACCACTGGCCAGAGCAGAATTATATATTAATAGTTAACAGAACTTGGAAGATATATTTCTTACAGCATCTACTGCTGCTGTTGAGAAGTTGGTTTTCACCCTAATTCATGTAACATTTCCTTTTTCTCCACAACTTTTAAGTTTTACCCTTTTAAAATTATCCTTAAAGATCTGCAGTTTCTCTAAGATGTCAAAGATGTCTTAGGGAGAGCCCAAACTCAGCTTTTAGTGTTCATTTGGTGTTCTTTTGGCCCAGAGAAGCCTATCTTTCAACCAACTATTCCCAAGGCTTCTGCCCACTTCTTTGTCCTTCCTTTTTTTTTCTTCTTGTGTGTGTGTTTGTATGTGTGTGTGTGTGAGAGAGATAGAGACAGATTGAGAGAGAGAGAGAGACAGGGACAGGGACAGACAGACAGGAAGGGAGAGAGATGAGAAGCATCAATTCTTAATTGTGGCTCCTAAGTCTCCTTAGTTGTCTGGGGGCTGCAGCAGAGCGAGTGACCCCTTGCTCAAGCCAGCAACAATGGGGTCATGTCTATGATCCAAAGCTCAAGCCAGATGAGCCTGTGCTCACGCCGGTGACCTCGGGGTTTCAAACCTGGGTCCCAGTCTGACCTAGCCACTGCGCCACCACCTGGTCAGGCTTCTTTGTATTTCTATCCCATTTCTGTTTCAAAGATGTTTATTATCTTGTTTTTTGTTTCTTTGTTTTAGCAATGTAAGTCCTCATTAAATTTCTAATTTCAACAATCATTGCTTTTTGTTTGGTATAACAGAGAGGGTCTCAAGGGTATACTTATAATGCCATCCTGACTAGAAACTCTACTTTCCTAAAAAAGAAAAAAATTACCATTTAAGGTTCTGCCTCTTTGTTGGGTGTTCATTTGAAAGCTGGTGCAGGGGCAAGATAAGGAGGACTTATAAATTTAAAAAACTCATTAACTGAAAGACCACAGAATAAAATTTATCACTATGACAATCACATATTCGATAAACATTTATGGACCATTTGGTCTTAATCTCACTCTGCTACTTAGTAGCTATGTAATCTTGGGGAAAGTGACTTAACTTTTCTGTGCCAGCTTCTTCTTCTACACAAAGGACAACTGTGAGGTTTAATTGAGGTAAGATATGTAAAGCACTTGGCATAGTGCCTGGCACATATGTGCTCACTGAACAATAGCTATTATTGCTCAGGGGCAACACTCTGCACCCCATGTTTCCACACAATAGACAAACTTCCCACCCTATTTTCAGGGTAAAATGTCACTAAAAGAGCATTTCCATTTACTTTGTGTCTTCACTCACTCCTCCCCAGTACAGGCAGATAACTTACCAAATTGTTAATCTAGGGAGACGAAAATGAGCACACCTGCCACGGTCCTTTCTGCTCTCCTCCCGCTCAGGAATAGCCTGTCTAGAGCACACATAAATTCTGCTTTTGTGGCCAGGGAGGATCAGGATGTCTGTATAATGGGAAGATCTGGTTTTGCTTGTTTGTCTTGTTTGAGGAGGGGAGTCAATTTGTAATGAAACATATACAAGTTCTTTAAGTTGAGGAATTTAACTCACATTTGCCAATGTGTGTGTGTGTGTGTGTGTGAGAGAGAGAGAGAGAGAGAGAGAGAGAGAGAGAGAGAGGGGAAGACAGGAAGGGAGAGAGATGAGAAGCATCAATTCTTCGTTGCAGCACCCTAGTTGTTCATTGATTGCTTTCTCATATGTGCCTTGATGCGGGGGTGGGGGGTGGGGGGGAGGCTACAACAAACTGAGTGAGCCCTTGCTCAAGCCAGTGGCCTTGGGTTCAAGCTGGTGAGCTGTGCTTAAACCAGATGAGCCCGTGCTCAAACTGGCAACCTCAGGGTTTTGAACCCGGGTCCTCCGGGTCCAAGTCCAACACTCCACTGTGCCACCGCCTGGACAGGCGCCAATTATCTTTATCAGTAATAAAACCAACATTCTGATCTCTATCTGTCTTGTAAATTTGTTCCAAACTCAGAAAGATAAGAAAGGCATAAGTTAGTGGCCTACTCAAAACCTCAACTAGTATGACATATGGCTACAGAGTCCTCAGGGAGATTAAATACAATAATAGATATAAAGATTTGGGGTTTTTTTCTATTACAGAGACAGAGAGAGAGAGAGAGAGGGATAGATAGGGACAGACAGGCAGAAACGGAGAGAGATGAAAAGCATCAATCATCAGTTTTTTGTTGCCATTGCGATATCTTAGTTGTTCATTGATTGCTTTCTCATATGTGACTTGACCATGGGCCTTCAGCAGACTGAATAACCCCTTGCTGGAGCCAGTGATCTTGGGTCCAAGCTGGTGAGCTTTTGCTCAAACCAGATGAACCCATGCTCAAGCTGGTGACCTCGAGGTCTCGAACCTGGGTCCTCCACATCCCAGTCCGATGCTCTATCCACTGCACCACCGCCTGCTCAGGCAGATATAAAGTTCTTAAAACAGTATTTGATACACAGTAACATTCAATAGGTACTGGCTATTAATATTATGTTTCAGGCATTGTGGTGAGCTATTCAGGTGAGGTAGTTACCAACTGCAGGAGAAACTCAACCCCTCAACAAGTGTCAGGATGTCTAATCCTCTAAAAGAGACATTAACAACACCAGTAGTAGTCCCAAAATCCTCTCATTAAATCAAACATTTTCATCTGATTTGTTGTGGCGTCATGAAGAGCATCGACCTGGAATGCTGAGGTCACCGGTTCAAAACCCCAGGCTTGCCCAGTTAAGACAAATACGAGAAAAAAAACAAGTTGATGTTTCCTGGTCCTCCCTACTCCTTTCTCTGTCTCTCTCTCCTCTCTCGAAAATCAAGAAATAAAATATTTTTTATTATTTTTTACAAAGCAAACTATCTGTCTCAAGAATTATGGCAAGGATAAAATGCTGTATAAGGTTCTATATGACATGGTCCTTACCTACCTCTCCAGCCTCATCTGTTATCACTCTCCTTCAATCACTCTAACCTTCCTTCATTCCCTACAGCTTACCATGTCCCCTTTTACTACACAGCATTCCGACATGTTACCCTCTTCTACCTGCAATAAGCTCTCTATTCAACCCTCACCCCCTCCACATAGTTCACTTCCACACATCCTCTGGATTGTAACCTTAAAAGTCAAGACCTCAGAAGACCTTTCCTGAGCCACTAGAGTAGGCGATAAGGTCCTCATTGCATGCTTTTATAGCACTAACAACCATTTGTGTTTATATATATATTATATAGATTCCTTAATAAATGTTTATCTCTTCCATACACTCCATGACAATAGAAAAATATCCACTTGCTCATCATTGTACCCTTAGCACTCGAGCACAGTGGTTGACATTCAGCAGATGCTCAATAAATAGTTGTTGACTGAATGGAATATTCTAGCAACAGGATCTCAGACAACCAAGAATTATGAAGTAGGATGATCACTAAGAGCATATCATGTAGAAACAGAGGCGGATTAAAGTCATTTGAGCCTGACCTGTGGTGGCGCAGTGGATAAAGCGTTGACCTGGGAACACTGAGGTCGCCAGTTCAAAACCCTGCACTGGTTCGGTCAAGGCACATATGGGAGTTGATGCTTCCAGCTCCTCCCCCCTTTCTCTCTCTCTCTCTCTCTCTCTTTCTCTCTCACTCTGTGTCTCCTCTCTAAAATGAATAAAATAAAAAAATAAAATAAAATAAAAATAAAGTCATTTGAGGCCCTAGGAACAGAAGAAAATATTGGGCCCCTACATTAAAAAAAAAATGTGTAAAGTTGGGGTTTTGCGGGGCCCTTCAGAAGTCGGGGCTCAGGGCGCACGCCCTGTGCACCCACCATTAAGGCCGCCCCTGTGTAGAAAACATACTGCATCGGTTTGGAGCTAAATTATCAAATGAGATAAAGAACATGAATCACCTGGCATCATACCATCAATAGTAGATACTTGATAAATATAGATTCCTGTCCCCCTGCTTTCTAATCACCTTTAGAAACAGAGATAGCATTGACCATAATAGAACTTGACTCAGTTTCTTGGATGTATTGAAAGTTGTAAAAGAAATCTGAAACATTTAATAAAATTGTATTGCATTTAGTAAAAATTCAACATTAACCCTTAACTGCCAAAGAATTACATAAATTAAGAAAAAGCAGCTCATACTTTCTTTGAGGAAAATAAAGATAATCTAGATTTTCTTTAAAAAAGATGACTTGGGGAGTCTACAAAATAAGTTTTCATGTTAAAGGCATTTACCCTAAGCCACACTAAACAACCAATTTACAGTAACACTTAAAACATGATTCTGTTTACTCATAGTGTTTTGACCGGTAAGTCAAGACATATGCACACTAACCCACACTCTTAGCACTAGGAAAATTCCCTTACCTTATGTTCAAATGGAGCACCATAGTAGCCATCATTCAGTCCAAAAATTATTTCATTTTGGTTGCGAGCATGAATCTAAAA
Organism: Rhynchonycteris naso; assembly: GCA_037038555.1. NCBI lineage: Eukaryota > Metazoa > Chordata > Mammalia > Chiroptera > Emballonuridae > Rhynchonycteris > Rhynchonycteris naso. The sequence continues at coordinate 316,992,135 of CM072995.1, forward strand.
AAGGAGAAAACACACTATTAGTTCTTACTCCAATCAAATTTTAATATGATCAGAATGACAATTATGACAGGACACTTCATTGCTGAAAAACAGGCCGGCTACATCCAACAAGCCAGCAGAAAGTAAATCACTATCATTGAAGCAGGTAATAAACTGAGTTTCCTGCTTTAGTTAAAGGCCTCACACAACCATCACATGAGACTGCAGGCACCATGATTTACATGTATTTTCCAGAAACACTTCTTGAGCTGTTATGTAAAGACTTTTCCTCAAGTATAGGAATTCAGAAGCGATACCACACATTCCCTTTTTTTTTTTTTTTTTTTAAGTAGGAGGGGAGATGGTGAGACAGACTCCTGAAAGCCCCTATCTAGGGCCAATGCTCAAATCAACTGACTTATCCTCAGCACCTAAGGTCAACGCTTGGACCAACCAAGCTATCCTCAGCACCTAGGGCCACGCTAGAACCAATCAAGCCACTGGCTGCAGGAGGGGAAAAGGGAGGAAAGGAGGAGAGAAAGAGTAGAGGGAGAGGAAGAGGAAGAGACCAGATGGTCACTTCTCCTGGGTGCCCTGACGGGGGATTAACCCTCTATCCAATGAGCCAGCCGGCCAGGACCTACATTCTCCTATCTCAAAGAAAACACAGTACAGTTAGTCTATTAGAGTACCTTAAAAAACATTAAGCCCTAGGGAAAAAAAAAAAGATTAATATTTTCTATTTTTAAAAGGACAGTTAAAAGAAAATATCTAATCAATGAAGTGTTTAAATGTCTGCTTAATTATTGTCTGTATGCCATTCTCTTTCAAATGCAACTGGTTTGAGTTTTAGTCAATGCCACCTGAAATTAAATTTCACCTGAAAGGTAGAAAAATTAAAACTTTATAACTGAAGAACTAAAATAAAAACTAACGCAAAGTAGTATAAAGTATTCAATTGTGAAACACGGAAATAGATTTAGTTACATCATCAGGAAGAGTTGTGGCTATAAAAAAATTTTAACTGCTTGTGCAGTAAAGGATTAAGTGAGGGTTCAAATGGGAAAAGATAAAAAAGATTACCAGAATAGAATACTCGATCTCTTCTTTCTCTAGTTATAGACAGAATAGCCAAAACCAGAAGTAAAAAATTCCTGTGAACATTTATCTGACTTCAATATATCCTGCCTCTATTACTAAAGCAAAATTATCACATTATGTTTACCTATAACATTTAGTTAACTGAATATATCAACAACAAAAGATTAGTCTGCAATAATAAAATTTTAACTATAAATCTACCTCAAGAATTATTTCATTTTATGAGAGCAAAGAGAAAGTATTATAAAATCAATTTCAAGATTAGAAGGGATCTGAAATTATACAACCACAAAATATTTTATATACATATATAGCTAGGGAGATAAAATATTAAAATCATATGCATCTTTTAGTTTTAACACATTGAGGACCAGTTTTATTGCTAGCTTTACCCAGTGGCCAGATAAGTTTCTATTGAACAAGTACAAAATACATTTTACATAAATGTTAAAGGCATGCTTTAAAATTAAATATCCACTATATTTTGAAGTTATTTATTACATGTTCTTACAAGCTAATATCTTTTTAAAGTATGATATTTGTAAAACACTATGAAATATTGAAACACAAGAAATCTCACAAAAAAACTGAAAAATACTCAAACACATGGAAACTAAATAGCATGTTATTAAATAATGAATGGGTTAACAATGAAATCAAAGAAGAAATAAAAAGATTCCTAGAAACGAATGATAATGAACATACAACAATTCAAAATTTACGGGACACAACTAAAGCAGTCCTAAGAGGGAAGTTCATAGCAATACAGGCATTCCTTAAGAAGTTTGAAAAAGCTCAAATCAACAACCTAATCCTTCATCTAAAAGAACTTGAAAAAGAACAGCAAGTAAGGCCCAGAGGTAGTAGAAGGAAGGAAATAATAAAGATCAGAGCAGAAATAAATGACATAGAAGCTAAAGAAACAATACAGAGGATCAATGAAACCAAGAGCTGGTTCTTTGAAAGGGTAAAAAGGATCGATGAACCTTTAACAAGACTCACTAAGAAAAGAAGAGAAAGGACTCAAACAAATAAAATTAGAAATGAGAGTGGAGAAATAACAACCGACACAACAGAAATACAAAACATTGTAAGAAAATACTATGAAGAACTCTATGCCAAAAAATTAAACAACCTAGGTAAAATGGACAAATTCCTTGAAATATAAAATCTTCCAAAAATCAATCTGGAAGAATCAGAAAACCTAAACAGACCAATTACAACAAAAGAGATTGAAACAGTTATCAAAAAACTCCCAAAAAACAAAAACCCTGGGCCCGATGGATTCACTGGTGAATTCTACCAAAAATTCAAAGAAGAACTAACTCCTATCCTTATCAAGCTATTTCAAAAAAATCAAGAGGAAGGAACACTACCAAATTCCTTTTATGAGGCAAGCATAATTCTGATTCCAAAACCAGGCAAAGACAACACAAAGAAAGAAAATTATAGGCCAATATCCCTGATGAATTTAGATGCTAAAATCCTCAACAAAATATTAACAAACTGGATCCAGCAATACATGAAAAAAATCATACATCATGATCAAGTGGGATTTATTCTGGGGAGGCAAGGATGGTACAACATTCGTAAATCAACTAATGTGATTCACCACATAAACAAAAGGAAGGAGAAAAACCACGTAATAATTTCAATAGATGCAAAAAAAGCATTTGATAAAACCCAACACCCATTTATGATCAAAACTCTTAGTAAAGTGGAAATACAGGGAACATACTTCAACATAATAAAGGTCATTTATGACAAACCCACAGCCAACATCATAATCAATGGACAAAAATTAAAAGCAATTCCCCTAAAATCAGGAACAAGGCAGAGGTGTCCCCTTTCAGCACTCTTATTCAACACAGTACTGGAAGTCCTAGCTACAGCAATCAGACAAGAAGAAGAAATAAAAGGCATCCAAATTGGAAAAGAAGAAGTAAAACTATCATTATTTGCAGATAATATGATACTGTATATAGAAAACCCTAAAGGCTCTGTCAAAAAACTACTGAATCTAATAAACGAATTCAGCAAGGTGGCAGGATATAAAATTAACACACAGAAATCAGAGACATTTCTATACATGAACAATGAAATGTCAGAAAGAGAAATTAAGGAAACAATCCCGTTCACTATTGCAACCAAAAATATAAAGTACCTAGGAGTAAATTTAACCAAGGAGGTTAAAGACTTGTACTCAAGCCTGACCAGGCAGTGGCGCAGTGGATAGAGCGTCAGACTGGGATGCGGAAGACCCAGGTTCGAGACCCCGAGCTCACCAGCTTGAGCGCGGGCCCATCTGGCATGAGCAAAAGCTCGTCAGCATGGACCCAAGGTCGCTGGCTCCAGCAGGGGGTTGCTCCATCTGCTGAAGGCCCGCAGTCAAGGCACATGTGAGAAAGCAATCAATGAACAACTAAGGTGTTCCAACAGCAACGAAAAACTAATGATTGATGCTTTTCACTTCTCTCCGTTCCTGTCTGTCCCTGTCTGTCCCTCTCTCTGACTCTCTCTCTGTCCCTGTATAAAAAATAAAAAAAAGACTTTTACTCAGAAAATTATACAACATTGATAAAAGAAATCAAGGAAGACACAAACAAATGGAAGCATATACCATGTTCATGGTTAGGAAGAATAAACATCATTAAAATGTCTATATTACCCAAAGCAATTTATAAATTCAATGCAATACCAATGACATACTCCAAATATACAGAACACATATTCCAAAAGTTTATATGGAACCAAAAAAGAACATGAATAGCCTCAGCAATCTTGAAAAAGAAAAATAAAGTGGAAGGTATCACACTTCCTGATATCAAGTTTTACTACAAGGCCATTGTACTCAAATCAGCTTGGTACTGGCATAAGAACAGGCACATAGATCAATGGAACAGAACAGAGAACCCAGAAATAAACCCACATCTTTATGGACAATTGATATTTGACAAAGGAGGTAAGAGCATACAATGGAGTAAAGACAGTCTCTTTAACAAATGGTGTTGGGAAAACTGAACAGCTAGCTACCTGCAAAAAAATGCAACTAGACCACCAATTTACATCATGCAGAAAAATAAACTCAAAATGGATAAAGGACTTAAATGTAAGCCGTGAAACCATAAGCATTCTAGAAGAAAACATAGGCAGTAAACTCTCCAACATCTATCAAAGCAGTATATTTGCTGATTTATCTTCACAGGCAAGTGAAATAAAAGACAGGATAAACAAATGGGACTATATCAAACTAAAAAGCTTTTGCACAGCTAAAGACAATAAGAACAGAATAGAAAGACAAACTATACAATGGGAGAACATATTCGACAACACATCTGATAAAGGGTTAATAACCAAAATTTATAAAGAACTTGTAAAACTCAACACCAGGAAGACAAACAATCCAGTCAAAAAATGGGCCCAAGAAATGAATAGACACTTCTCCAAAGAGGACATAAAGATGGCCAATAGGCATATGAAAAAATGCTCAACATCACTAATCATTAGAGATATGCAAATTAAAATCACAATGTGATATCACCTCACACCAGTCAGAATGGCGCTCATCAGCAAAACAACACAGAATAAGTGCTGGCGAAAATGTGGAGAAAAGGGAACCCTCCTGCAGTGCTGGTGGGAATGCAGACTGGTGCAGCCACTGTGAAAAACAGTATGGAGATTCCTCAAAAATTAGAAATGGAACTGCCCTTTGACCTAGCTATCCCACTTATAGGAATATATCCCAAGGACACCATATCACCGACTGAAAAAAAGAAATGCACCCCCATGTTTTTGGCAGCATTGTTCACAATAGTGAAGAGCTGGAAACAAACCAAGTGTCCATCAGTGGACAAGTGGATTAAAAAGCTTTGGTACATATATACAATGGAATACTATGTGGCTGTGAAAAAGAAGGAAATATTACCTTTTGCAACAATATGGAGGGACCTGGAAACTATTATGTTGAGTGAAATAAGCCAGGCAGAAAAAGAAAAATATTATATGACCTCACTCATTTGAGGAATCCAAGGAACACTGAGAACTGAGGAAAGGAATTTAGACAGAGGAGGGATCAAAGGGACCAGAGGAAAAGAGAACAGAGGGAAAGGGGATGACAGGACAGGATAAACCTGAAGGAAAGGGGGGATGGCACTGTAAGGAGGGGGGCAAAAGAGATGTAGAGGGGAATATGGGGAAGGGGGATGCAGTCGGGGTTACCCTAGAATCTATATAAACACAATTAATAAAATAATTTTTTTTAAATATCCTATAGACAAAAAAAAAAAAAAAGAATTCTCATGATCTGTCAGCAATGTTAAGATTTTATTTATTGCCTGACAAGGCGGTGGTACAGTGGATAAGAGCATCAGACTGGGATGCGAAGGACCCAGGTTCGAGGTCCCAAGGTCGCCAGCTTGAGCATGGGCTCATCTGGCTTGAGAAAACAAAAGCTCACCAGCTTGAGTCCAAGGTCGCTGGCTCGAGCAAGGCATTACTCGATCTGCTGAAGGCCCATGGTCAAGGCACATATGAGAAAGCAATCAATGAACAAGTAAGGTGTCACAACATAAAACTGATGATTGATGCCTCTCATCTCTCTTCGTTCCTGTCTGTCTGTCCCTATCTATCCCTCTCTCTGACTCTCTCACTGTCCCTGTAATAAAAAAAGTAAAAAAATAAAAAAGATTTTATTTATTGATTTTATGGGGGGTGAGGACAAAGCTTCTCTTTCGTTGTTCATTGGTTGCTTGTCATATGTTCCATGACCAGATAAGCCCAACGTTTCAAACTGGTGACCTCAGCATTCAGGCCAACGCTCTATCCACTGTGCCACCACAGGCAAAATCGTATGCATCTTAATGTTAACAATGGTTGTAACTGGGCAGAGGATTATACATAATTTTTTATTCTCTTCTCTGTGTTTTTCAAATTTTTCCAAATTGGCCACAAAGAACATGTATTACTTTCAAAATTATAAGAAAGTATACCATTGTTGGGGGAGGAAGGACCACATTGTTTCTTCTTTAGCTAATTTCAATTTAACATTCAAAATTCACTAATACTATCAACCAACTTCATCTAGTGAACATTTGTAAAATATATCATTCAATGACAGAATACACATCACATTCACATGAAGCATTCACCAAGACAGATCATATACTCTGGGCCATAAAATAAATGTCAGAAAAGTTAAAAGAATCACTAACATACAAAACATTTTCTCTAAATTCAATAGAATTAAAGTAGAAATCAACAAAAGAAGGCTATCTGGAAAATCCACAAATGTTTGTATATTAAACAACATACCTCTAAATAATCATTAAGGTCAAGAAGAAATAAAAGAAAATTTAAATTTTTGAATTAAATAAAAGTAAAAATACAGTATCAAAATTTTTGGTCACAGCTAAAACAATACTTAAGAGGAACTTTTACTAAATGCTTATTTTAGAGAAGAAACTTTCCAAATCAGTAATCCAGATCCTGTCTTATAAAACTAGCAAAGATCAGCCTGACCTGTGGTGGTGCAGTGGATAAAGCGTCAACCTGGGAACACTGAGGTCGCCAGTTCAAAACCCTGCACTGGTCTGGTCAAGGCACATATGGGACTTGATACTTCCAGCTCCTCCCCCCTTTCTCTCTTTCTTTCTCTCTCTCTCACTATGTGTCTCCTCTCTAAAATAAACAAATAAAAATAAATTTAAAAATAATTAAAAAAAAAAAAACTAGCAAAGATCAGCCTGACCAGGCAGTGGTGTAGTGGATAGAGCCTTGGCCTGGAATGCTGAGGACATGGGTTCGAAACCCCAAGGTCGCCAGCTTAAGCGTGGGTTCATCAGCTTGAGTGCGGGGTTGCCGGCTTAAGCATAGGACCATAGACATGACCCCCACGGTCACTGGCTTGAGCCCAAGGTCATTGGCTTGAGCAAGGGGTTCACTGGCTCAGCTGAAGTCCCCCAGCCAAGGCATGTATATAAGGAAGTGATCAATGAACTAAAGTGGTGCAACATCAAGTTGATGCTTCTCATCTCTCTCCCTTCCTGTCTATCTGTCCCTGCCTGTCCCTCTGTCTGTCTCCTCTCTCTCTCTTGTTAAAAAAAGAAAAAAAACTAGCAAAGATCGGCAAATTAAACCCAAAGTAAGCAAATGGAAGAAAATAATAATGACAAAAGCAAAAATCAGTGGAACTGAAAACAATGACAATAAACATAACCAATGATACAAAACATACTTTTTTGAAAAAATAACAGAACTGATAAATCTCTAGTCAGAATAATCATAAGAGAAGACAGAAATTACCAACAGCAAGAATAAAAGAGGAGCCTGACCTGTGGTGGCGCAGTGGATAAAACGTCAACCTGGGAACACTGAGGTTGCCGGTTCAAAACCCTGCACTGGCCTGGTCAAGGCACATATGGGAGTTGATGCTTCCAGCTCCTCCCCCTTTCTCTCTCTCTCTCTCTCTCTTTCTCTCTTCTCTAAAATGAATAAAAAGAAATTTTAAAAAAAAAGAATAAAAGAGGAAAGAATCACTATATCCTACATACATGAAATGGAGAAGTTGTTATAGCAATAAATTTGAAATCTTGGGTAAAATTGACAAATTATTTGGAAGACAACCTATCAAAGCTCACTTAAGCAAATACAGATAACCAACCTGCCTGACTGGTGGTGGCGCCACGAATAGAGTGGCAACCTGGAACACTGAGGTCCCAGGTTCAAAACCTCAAGGCCACTGGCTTGAGCGCAGGACCATCAACATGATCCCACGATCACTGGCTTGGGCCCAAAGGTTACGGGCTTGAAGCCCAAGGTCACTGGCTTGAGCCCAAGGTCACTGGATTAAGCAAGGGGTCACTGGCTCAGATTGAGGCCCCTGGTCAAGGTACATACAAGAAGCAGTCAGCAAATAACTAAAGTGAAGCAACTATGAGTTGATGCTTCTCTCTTCTTCTTCCACCTCTCAAGATCTATTTTTAAAAATATTTTTAAAAGAAGATATAGATAATAGGAATAGCCTTTTCCCACAAAGAAATCTTTTTTTTTTTTAATAGAGTCAGAGAGAGGGACAGACCGGAACGGAGAGAGATGAGAAGCATCAATCATCAATTTTCTGTTGCCATTGCGACATCTTAGTTATTCATTGATTGCTTTCTCACATGTGCCTTGACCGCGGGCCTTCAGCAGACAGAGCAACCCCTTGCTGGAGCCAGCGACCTTGGGTCCAAGCTGGTGAGCTTTTGCTCAAGCCAGATGGGCCCATGCTCAAGCTGGCGACCTCAGGGTCTCAAACCTGGATCCTTTCGCATCCCAGTCTGACGCTCTATCCACTGCGCCACCACCTGGTCAGGCCCACAAAAAAATCTTAACACCCAGATGGCTTCACTAAAGAATTCTGCCAAACATTTGTGAAATACTTAACAACTCTACACAAATCTCTCCCAATGATGGATGAGCAAACCCTTCCAATCCATTTTATGAGACCAGCATTACTCTGATACTAAATCAGACAGGATGCTCCAAGAGAAGTACAGACCAATATCCGTCATGGATTTACATGAAAAAAAGCCTTCAGGAAATATCAGCAAATCAAATCCACTCTGAATAAAAGGAAACTTCCTCAACTTGATAAAATGTCTACAAAATTTATAGCTAATATACTTAATAGTGAAAGACTGAATACTTTCCCCTAAGATCAGCAACAAAACAAGGATGTCCACTCTATGCTCCTATCTATTTAACATTGTACTGAGATCTTAACCAGTAAAATAAGACAAGAAAAATATGTAAAAATAAAAGTAAGGAAAAAAGAAAGAAAGTTCACAGACAACATGAATGACTACACAGCAATCTACAAAAGGAATTCACAAAGAACAACAAAAACCTACCAGATGTAAAAAGTGAGTTTAGTAAGGTCATAGACTAAAACATCAATACAGAAATGTTTCTATATAGTAGCAACAAAAATTAGAAATATAAATATTTTTAAAAGGAATACCATTTAAAATAGCATCAATAAACATGGAATCCATAGGTACAAAACTGACAAAATATATGCAGGATCTGCATGCTGTATGCTACCAAAATACTGATGAGTGAAATAAAAGATTTTCACAAATGGAGAAATGTATCATGTCTGTAGATTAAATATGTACTCAGTAATTTTAAGATGTCAATTCTCCCCAAGTTTTCTTAAATTCAACATGTATCAAAATCCCAGGAGGATTTTAAAGTGTATATGTAAAGGCAAAAGATCTAGAAAAGCCAGAACAACTCTGAAAAGAGAACGAAGTTGAAGGATTCATATTACCTGAATCCAAGACTATTGAAACTTCAATCAAGATAATGTGGGCCCTGGCCGGTTGGCTCTGTGGACAGAGCATTGGACAGATTTACGGACATCCCAGGTTTGATCCCTGGTTAGGGTGCACATGAGAAGCGATCATCTGCTTCTCTTCCCCCTCCTCTGCCCTTCTCTCTCACAAAGTGGCTCGATTAGTTAGTTCCAGTGTTAGTCCTGGGGCCTGAGGATAGCTCAGTTGGTCCAAGCGTCACATCAGGCACTGAGGATAGCTCAACTGGTCTGAGCACTGGCCCTAGACAGGGGTTGCCGGGTAGATCCCGGTAGGGCAGCATGTGGGAATCTGTCTATCTCCCCTCCTTTCACTTAAAAAAAAAAAAAGATAATGTGGTGCTGGCATAGAGACAGATGTCTAGATCAATGAAGAGTCCACAAACAGATCCACACAAATGATTTTCAACATAGATGACAAGGTAATTCAATGGAGAAATAATAGCCTTTACAACAAAGAATACAGGAAGAAATGTTCATCCATATGTAGAACAATGAACCTTGCACTTTATGTAAATAAAATTAATTCAAAATGAAGCACAGACATAAATGTAAGACCTAAAATTATAAAATTTCTAGAAAAACTACTTCATAGGATAAAATCTTTATGATCTTGGGTTAGGCAAAGATGTCTTAAAGAAGACATAAAAAGAATAAAACATAAAAAACTGATATAGTGGACTTGATCAACATTTTAAAACTTCTGTTCTGTGAATGATATTTCAAAAGAAAGGAAAAAAACAAGCCACAGACAGGCAGAAAATACTTGGAAAATATGTATCTGATAGAGGACTGACTTATCCAGAATTCATATAACAATTTAACTCATTAATGAGAATCAAACAAATTTTTAAAAGATGTGAACAAACATTTTGCAAGAGACTGTGAACACCACAGAGAAACTGATGAAAGAAATATTTTTAATGCTCCACATCATTTTATCATCGGGAAAATTAAAATTACAATGAGATACCATGTCAAACCCCATTAGAATGGCTAAAATTAAAAAGACTGACAATAAAAAAAAAAGACTAACAATAACAAGTGCATACAAAGGCATGGAACAATCATACTATGCTGATGGAAAAGCACAATGACAGTCACTTTGCAAAGAAGTATAGCAGTTTCTTATAAATTTCAACAAACAATTACTTTTAGGACAATAAATTTCATTTCTGGGTATTTACTCAAGAAAAGTGACAACATATAGCAACAGGGAGACCTATAATTTAAATATTCATAGCAACATTATTCACTGTGGTGGTGGTTATTCAACCTTATACATTTTTTAAACTCACTGAAGTGTATTATTTTAAAGAATGAATTTTATTGTATATAAATTATACATCAACAAATCTAACTTGTAAAAAACATGTCATTCCAAAGTTAGCCCTCCCTGACTCTATCCAGGCTTGTCTAAATACCTTCTTCATGGACTCTCATAGCATTCTATGAAGCAATCAGTATGTTATCAGTTTATGGGGTCTAAGAATCTTCTCTTACTCATCTCTAGATCCTTCACACTAAGAACAATGCCTGGTAGAAAGCAGATCGATGAATCTAAGTGATTCTGGCTATTATCCTGATACATTTTAGTCTTACTTTCCTCTAAAAATTTGTAATTCTTTTTTATCTAATTTCCTAGTAGCATATAACTTGTTATACCTATTTCATAGGTGAGTTTCAAATTTCTAAATTCTATTGTTTCTAATTGACTTAAAAAAATATGCTCTTTCTCTTGTTCTCTGTTATGCCAGCATTACCAATTTTGTATGAAGACACCTACATGCTGAATCTCTGAAATTAGGGCAGGTCAGAAATAAGTACAGTTGGATATTTTAAGAAGATGAGCCTGACCAGGCGGTGGCGCAGTGGATAGCGCGTCGGACTGGGATGCGGAGGACCCAGGTTCGAGACCCCGAGCTCACCAGCTTGAGTGCGGGCCCATCTGGCTTGAGCAAAAGCTTGTCAGCGTGGACCCAAGGTCGCTGGCTCCAGCAAGGGGTTGTTCAGTCTGCTGAAGGCCCGCGGTCAAGGCACATGTGAAAAAGGCAATCAATGAATAACTAAGGTGTTGCGATGGCAACAAAAAACTAATGATTGATGCTTCTCACGTCTCTCTGTTCCTGTCTATCCCTCTCTCTGTCCCAGTTAAAAAAAAAAAAAAAAAAAAAAAAAAAATGAAGATGACCACTTAAGGAATATGTGAGTTGAAAAGTATAATGAAGGTCATCTTTTTTTTTCTTTTTTGAAAGAGATAGAGAGAGGGACAGATAGGGACGTACAGACAGACAGGAAGGGAGAGAGATGAGAAGCATCAATTCTCCATTGCAGCACCTTAGTTGTTCATAGATTGTTTTCTCATAGGTGCCTTGGGGGGGGGGGGGCTACAGCAAAGCGAGTGACCCCTTGCTCAAGACAGCGACCTTGGGCTTCAAGTCAGCGACCATGGGGTCATGTCTATAATCCCACGCTCAAGCCAGCGACCTCATACTCAAGCTGGTGAGCCCGCGCTCAAATCGATGAGCCCACGCTCAAGCCAGATGAGCCTGTGCTCAAGCCGGATAAACCTGTACTCAAGCCTGCAACCTCAGGGTTTCAAACCTGGGTCCTCTACATCCCAGTTTGACATTCTATCCACTGTGCCACCACCTGGTCAGGCTGATGAAGGTCATCTTCTCAGGCCAAATCCTCCCCTACAATTCTATGGCCTATACCCTTGAAACACTAATGTTAAGAAGCACCATCTTCCACAAAATGTAAATACTTTCAGAAGAAAAATAAACAAGTGCTTAATATCATAGTCTATCCTTAGAGAGCCAACAACACCATGTGGGAAGATAGAAAGAGCATGTGCTTCATTCAGCTCACGGCCATGGCTGGCCGACCTAAATGCAACAAGTTTGTAGTACTGAAAGAAAGGAGGAAGTCCCTAAGCCAAAAGTCATTGTTTTATCATTTTTAATTAAGGCCAGCCCTAAAACAAAGGAAAAAATAATACTTAAGAATTTGTAGCAGGTTAGAATTTAGTTAAGGAAAATACCTATCATATGCATTGTCCTGGTCACTATAGAAGGAGACAAAATAAAGTGTGGTAAGCAAAATAAGGGCAGAGTTTTTTTTAATCTGAAAAAAATAAGTAGAATTACATTGTTTCTTTAAAAGAAATAATGCCACAGAGTATATATTAAATAAAATATTAAGAAACATCAGGGCCTGACTAGGCGGTGGCGCAGTGGATAGAGCGTTGGACTGGGATGCGGAAAGACTTGGGTTCGAGACCCCGAGGTCGCCAGCTTGAGTGCAGGCCCATCTGGCTTGAGCAAAAGCTCGCCAGTTTAGACCCAAGGTCGCTGGCTCCAGCAAGGGGTTACTCGGTCTGCTATAGGCCCACGGTCAAGGCACGTGTGAGGAAGCAATCAATGAACAACTATGGTGTCGCAACAGCAACGAAAAACTAATGATTGATGCTTCTCATCTCTCTCCATTCCTGTCTGTCTGTCCCTATCTATCTCTCTCTCTCTCTCTCTCTCTCTCTCTCTCTCTGCCCCTCTAAAAAAAAAACAAACAAAAAAAACAAATAAAACATCAGGGATGTTTGTAGCTATGACTAGCATTTTAGGGTTATCTTTAACAGTCGTCCCACAGAATAGAATTGGCACTTATTCCAGGGTAAAGTGGGTGGTTACCAAGGACTACATGTATATACCAGGGTGCTACAGCACACAGAATGAATTCTTAAGTCAGCCAGGTCTGGATTTAAATCTTAGCTCCAGGTAGCTATGTGATCTTAAATTCCTTCAGGTTCAATTTTCCCATCTGGAAAATAAGGACAATTAATATCAACCTTCACAAGGTTGCTATTAATGTTAATTGTTAATAACCTAAGCCTGGGGATGGCATATAGTTTTCATCTCATTTGAGTTCTAACGTATTGCTAGTTGCATATACACCATGTTAGAAAGGATGATGGGGTTACTTCTGAGTTCAACAAGAAGAGTGCTAGGCCCATCTTGCTACATCGCTCATGGGGAATGGGAAATAGTTCATATGCCTATTTGTCAGCCCTGTGCCCAATACAGAGTAAGTAGCTCTTCTTATTCCTAGAATAACCCAGCTCTACTGGTCATAGGAGACGATGTTTAACAGCATGTTCATTGCTTGTTCCTTATTTTCAACTTTATTTTCAGATTTTAGGGGGGGAAACATCAAATAAGACAGAAGAAGTTGTGTGCTATGAGAAAGCATATTCTTTCCTACAAAAAAAAAATCCCTCTTAAATATTTAAGCAGATTAAGGTCCTCCTTCAAAAGTTTCTTTAATTAGAGGTTACTTAGCAAGATAAACAATCATAAAATCAACAGAAATGTTAAAAAGAAAAAGGTTAATTTAGAGAACACAACAACTTAAAATTGCAGTCTCAAAATTACCTGTTGACCCAAGTATTTCAGCCCATCCAAGCAGACTTTCCATTCAATCAACAGCTGGTAGACGTCCTCCTTTCCACCCCATATCTTCACCACGAAACAAGACACAGATGTATCGAGACGGTCTGGCATTATTCCAAAATCAAGACTCCGCCACGTTGGATTCTGTTGATGGAAGTGAAAACATGCTTTAGGAAAACTCTCACTTGTTTACAGTTATTTCCATTAGGTTGTAGATCACTTCATTTTTAAAAAACAAAGACCTCATAAATATATTAAATTACAAGCTTGAGTAAACCAAGAAGACATTACAATTAACATGAAAGGGGTGGTAATATTATTTTTACATTTCTCTGCTTATTATTTACAGTCATTAAGAGAAGCATATATTCTTAATCTCTCATTAATACAGCTTCATATGATTAGGACACAAAGCTAGAGACAGAGATAAATAGGACTAAAATGAAAGAGATTTTACACCTTGCCAAAGAAGCAGTCCCTTACTGTATAGAAGATATGGGGCAATTGAAAGGTTTTAAGGTTACTTAACTACTACACGCAACAATGTGGTCAATCTCACAAATATACAAAGCAAAAAAATACATGCCATATTTTCAAAAACTGCTAGTTCAAAAACCAGCAGAACTAATCTATAGTGCTAGGAGGAGGTGGTAACTGGAGGGAGAGCACAAGAGGGGCTGACAATGTTCTGTTTTTTGATCTGGTTACATTGATCTCTTTGAAAAGTCATCAGGCTATTACTTGTGCCCTTGATGTGCTGTATCTCCACAAAAAGTAATGAAACTAATATTTAAAAGACCCAGCCCTGGCCAGATAGCTCAGTTGGTTAGGACATCATCCCAAAGCACAGAGGTTGCTGGTTCAATCCCCAGCAAAGGCACGTACAGGAACAGATCAGTGTTCCTGTTTCTCTCTTGCTCTCTCCCTTCCTCTCTCTAAAATCAATAAAATAAACATTAAAAAAAAAACAGTAATGGGAAAAAGACAGCATCTTACAAATCAAATGAAGGTATCTCATCAGGATGTAAATTTAGGCCGAAAAGCCTAAGAGTTGAAGGACCTTCCTGGCCTTCAAATTATACCACCTGAAAAGGCAGCCATTCCATTTTGATTGCCGGTCAGGGCCCACAGGAGAAGCAACTGTCTGCTTCTTCACCCCTCCTCCTTCCACTCTCTCTCTTCTCCTTCCGCAGCCATGGCTCAATTGGTTTGACCATACTGGTCTTGGGCACTGAGGATGGCTCAGTGGAGCCTCTGCCTTGAGTGTTAAAAATAGCTCAGTTGTGAGCATGGCCCCAGATGGGCAAAGCATCAGTCTCAGATGGGGGTTGCCAGGATCCCAGCCAGGGCGCATGCAGGAGTCCATCTCTCTATCTCCCATCCTCTCACTTGGAAAAGAAGAAAAAGTAAATTAAAAAAAAATAATAATATAATTTCAAAATCTCACTGTCAATGATAATAAGCCCCAGAAAAAGGCATGAAATAACCACTGCTTTCCAAAGTGAAAAAAGTAGACTTGGTGAATGTATCCGAAGAGCCGACTGCACAGGGGATTAAGATTTTGGAAATAGTTGTTGTATTAAATATTCTTCAATACTGCACTCTAAAATAAATTAAAAGCCTTTGGAGGGGAGAGTAGTCATTTGAAGTTATTTTCTGTGGCTGAATAGATGACCTAGGTTTCCTTTCTAAGCCAATACAATGTTAATATAGTACAGCTGTTGTCAATCTTATTACAGTGTCCTTCCTTTGTACTTCCATAAAATAGCTGCCAGACGATGAGTAATAATTCCTGAGTTTAGAGGCAGTTTGCCACACATTCAAAGACTTTGTTGCTCAATAATATGATGGTCAAAGCCCAGACGTCTTCAAACTTTTTATAAAACGGCCCACTTTTGCAGTGCTGGTCTACCTGGTCCGTACCTCCCACTAATGGGTGTTCCAGCTTTCATGGTAGGCCAATCGTGGTGCCGTTTGGTTGCTCCACTACTGCCCATCATGAAAGCTGGAACGCCTACTAGTGGGAGGTAGGGACCAGGCAGACCAGCACTGCAAAAGTGGGCCATTTTTATAAAAAGTTTGAAGACATGTGGAAGACCCAGAAAATGATTTTTATTTATATTTACCAAAACACATCAGCCCATTTTCTAGATGAAACAAATTATTCAAGTACTACTATCATTTAGGGACCTATTTCATCTTCACTAATTCACAGTGGCAGAATATCCGAATATTCATAGCTTCAAAAAGTTCACTGCCTATTAATCACCCACAAGAGAATCTAAAATTATTTATTGCCAGGACAATTTCTCTATAATACTAATCAATAACTGCTTGATTCATACATATATATTTGAAAAACACACAAATATAGAAAATCTTCAACACACACTAGCTGTCACTGTTCTTATCACTCAATGATAAATGGATGGTCACAAGAAACACAACTAAGAATTCATAAAAGCTCTTCTAACTCTCTCAAAACATACAAGATA
This sequence comes from Rhynchonycteris naso, assembly GCA_037038555.1. Taxonomy (NCBI): domain Eukaryota; kingdom Metazoa; phylum Chordata; class Mammalia; order Chiroptera; family Emballonuridae; genus Rhynchonycteris; species Rhynchonycteris naso. Next base: position 317,008,511 of record CM072995.1, read on the forward strand.
ACTCTCCAGAACTGCATACTTAATTTGTAAGTACAGTAGTATACAGTGTGTCCGGAAAGTCATGGTGCACTTTTGACCGGTCACATAAAGCAACAAAAGACGATAGAAATGTGAAATCTGCACCAAATAAAAGGATCCTACCCAGTTTCTATGGGATGATATGTGCGCATGTGCAGATGATGACGAAACACCGTGTATACAGCGGAGCAACGCACGGTCATGCCAGTCAAGATGTGGACAGTACAGAGGAAAGTCCAGTGTGTTCTGTGGCTCACTAAATTCGAATCCGTGACCAAAGTGAAACGTGATTATCGGCACATTTATAACAAAGCGCCACCACATAGGAATAACATTACTCGGTGGGATAAGAAGTTGAAGGAAACTGGCAGATTGGTGGAGAACCCCCATTCCGGTAGGCTATCAGTCAGTGACAAGTCTGCAAAGGCTATACGGGATAGCTACCTAAGGAGCCCTAAAAAATCTGTGCGTGCATGGACTCGACAATTACACCTAAGCAAGACTACAGTTCATAAGGTGTTAAAGAAATGTCTCTGTTTTACGGGGTGCAAATTGCGGCTGTTGCACGCTATCAAACCGGCGGATAGACCCACAGGATGCGCATTTGCTACAGATATACTTCATAAGATCAACAATGATGCAAGATTTTTGCAGAAGATTATGTTTAGCAATGAGGCAACCTTCCATATCTGTGGACATGTTCATCTCCATAACATCCAAATATGGGCTGCTGAACATCCTCATGCCTACGTTGAGTACGAACGTAACATCCCTAAAGTGAACGTGTGGTGTGGCCTGATGCATGATAAGGTGATAGGCGCATCTTTTTTCGCGGAGCAGTCTGTGACGGCAAACACCTATCTTGACATGTTGGAATTGTATGCAGTGCCACAATTTCCAGAAGGTGTCATCTTTCAACAGGACGGCACTCCTCCACACTACACCACCATTGTTTGTGAGTTTCTGGATAGAACATTCCCCTGGCGGTGGATAGGCAGAGGTTCTGTCAAGCCATGGCCACCATGATCCCCAGATCTGACGCCCTTAGACTTTTACTTTTGGGGTTATGTGAAGCAACATGTGTACACTGAACGTATCAATGACATTAATCACTTAAAACAAAGAATCACAGACATTATTTTCTCTGTTACACCAGACATACTTACCCGTGTGTGGCAAGAACTTCACTATTGTTTGGATGTGTTTAGGGCAACAAATGGAGCCCACATCGAACTGCACTGAATAGGTATGAAACTGGGAGAGTTTTCCTTTTATTTGGTGCAGATTACACATTTCTATCGTCTTTTGTTGCTTTCCTGTGACCGGTCAAAAGTGCACCATGACTTTACGGACACACTGTATATTCCTCGGCCCAATAAATCTGCTTTCCCGTCTCCTTCTTCTCTATTCATCCATCATGTTTCAACTTAGGAATTACTGTTAGAAACCTTTATTAACCACCCTCTCCCAAACTGAGATAAATAATACTCCAACATGTTTTTATAGAGTCCTCTTCTTCCCTGGAACTATGATTGCATGTGTTAATTATCTTAGTCTCCCTCCAAATCATGTAGTTGGCCAGAAAAAAAGCTGGAAAACGCAGTGTAACCCAGAGTAAGATAATTTGGCATACGCAAGAGGCACCAACTTTCTACTCAGAAACACATCCACAAAGATAAAATGGTCATTCATTCAGTCACAATTCAACTGAAACATAAATTAGTTTGAGAATCACACAGGGCATTATCTCCTAAATGACTATTTGTACAGTTCAGTTCAGTTTATTCCCCAAAGATTTTTAAAAGAGCTTTGGCAGTCAACATTACAACAGAAGTTTATGGTTCTCATAATTATGCCACATGCTTTCCCTAAAAAATACATGCTGTAGAACTTTTTTTTACTCAAATATAAGGCCCATCACTGACCTCTACTGGAACTCCAGCAGAAATTCAACCAGTGGAAGGAAGTGTGGTATAGGGAGACAGCGAGATGCTGTAAAAGAGCAGGGCTCTTGCACATCAGTTTTACCACTAGATTTATAGCCTAGAACAAGTTCCTCGGCTTGAACCTCAGTTTCCTTAATAAACAGGCATACCTCTTACCATATAACATTGTTATCAGCATAAGAAACTATATAGTGCATCCAACTTACTTGAATTACAGGTGGGTACTTAATAATGAATTTTTTTAAAGATTTTATTTATTGATATTACAGAGAGAAGAGGGGGAAGGAAGTAAAAAGTATCAACTCATAGCTGCTTCACTTTAGTTGTTCATTGCTTGCTTGTCGTATGTTCTTTGACTGGGCAAGCCCAGGGTTTCGAACGGGTGACCTCAGCATTCCAGGTCAATGCCTTATCCACTGCACCACCATAGGCCAGGTAATAATGAATACCATTTATGTATTAAAAAACAAACATATAAACTAGCTATCACTGTTCTTACTCCCAATATGAGATTTTAAATTTTCTAATAAAAGTTTTTAAATTCCCCTTTTAAAAAATTTCTAATAATTAACTTCTTAATTGTTACAATGGGTACAGATGGATTCATTAAAATTCATCTTTACTTTTGTGAATGTAAAAAATCTACTTTAGAGAATTTAGTTACTTTCATTTTTACTGCTTCAGTCGTTTCATTATTACCAACGATCTCTCAAATCATATTAAAAGATATAACCTACTCCTGAACCAAAAAAAAAAGTTCCCAAAAGTTAACGAATGACTTGGAAGGTATGGCAAACTGTAATTATTCTATGCTAAATATATCTGAGAATAAACCATCACTCTGATGTATAACTTGCAGACACATCTCCACCATCTAAACTGTCAAAGGTAGATTATTCTTGTTACTCAATGCAACAGACATTTATTGGCCATCTCTGGGTAAAGCCTTGTGCTGGGGACATTAGAAAATAGAAAAATTACTAAGTTGGGGTTCCTTGTCCACCAGAAGCTCATAGCTTTATGTGGTCTATAACTGTACCTGGCTAAAATCTTCCTCTTATGCTATCCAGCCTTTCACTATCATCTCCTCTCAGATTATTTCATCTGCTGCACTGCTCCTCAGTTTCCTTGCCACTTTGTCACACCTGCGTAGCGAAACCTCAAAGCACCCCACTTCAGGCATTCTAACTTCTTAGCTGTTACACTCCTGCCTTTGTACTTTCCTGTTTCTTGGCTGGAATATATGTACCTATGTATCTCTCCTCTAATATATACCGAGTTTGTTTCTTCTTTCAGGTATCTACTCAAATGATATCTTCTAAGATTACCATAGGAAAACAAGCAACCCCTTTTCCTGCTTTATTTTATTCCATTATATTTATTACCATATAACATGTCTAATTTACCAATTTTAACATGTACTTTCTTCACACTGTACAATGAATTCTGATTTTAAAATGTTATAAACAATACAATCCTATACTATTTGACCACAAGGTGGCAGTGATCAGATGTCTCTATATGCACAACCTTAAAAATAGCTACTGTTATTATCAGTTCTAAGTTAGGCACAGTGTTGGTACTGTGTTGAGTTTAATTGCCAATTAAATACCTTTACTGATTTCAATGTAAACAAAAAACATCTATCAAAAACTTAGTATCTATCAAAATTTTAAATTCAACAATTTATATATATATATATCTATCAAAAATGTATATCTCTCAATATATATATTGTATATAATACCTATTAAAATTTTATATTGAAAAGATCAAAGAAATAACAAGTGTTCTCAGAATATGGAATAACCAGACTGCTGGTGAGAGTATAGAAAAAACAATCATTTTGGAAAACTGATTGGAAACATATACTAAAGCTGACACCTACACTGTCAGTTTTTGTCTTAATAAAACTATATAGATTTAAAGCTGACACCACACACATTTCCTGCAAGTCCACTCCTAGATACATACCCAACAGAAATGCATACATACTTTCAACCAAAAGATACACGGAAAGCTCATAGGAGCATTTCTCGGCTCAGAAGTAGAAACCAACCAAATGCCAATCAACAGAATGAACACATTTTGGTATATTCACAGAATGAAATACTGTAGAACAAACAAATACAAATACACCTCACAATATAAATAACTCTTATGATATAAATGTAAGACATGGAGGTCATACACAAAGAATGCATTTCTGTAAAATTTAAAAACAAGTAAAATTAATTTATGGCATTAAAAGTCAAGAGGGTAACAGTAACTGAAGAGGGCAGGAGGGAACTTAGGGGGCACGGAAAATCTATTTATTGATCTAGACGCTGGTTACATGGGTGTATTCAATTTGAAAAAAATTCATCAAAATGTATACTTAAGATCTGTAAACCCGTGTATGTTAAAATTAATTTAAAATAAATAAAATTCAATAAAAAGTATAGTTTTATATAAGCATAAAGGCACAGATATAGAGCAACGAGGCACAAATTTGGTATTAGAGAGGCAAATATCTGTAAATGGAGAAATAACCTCATCCATCTTCTTTACAGAACATAAGAAAATTCCCACAATTGAGGAAGCTGATTTATATTTTATTGCTGAAATACATACACAAAGAAAGAAAACTATAGGTCAATATCCCTGATGAATTTAGATGCTAAAATTTTCAACAAAATATTAACCAACTGGATCCAGCAATATATGAATAAAATCATACACCATGATCAAGTGGGATTTATTCTGGAGAGGCAAGGCTAGTTCAATATTCGCAAATCAATTGATGTGATTCATCACATAAACAAAAGGAAGGACAAAAATCACATGATAATTTCAATAGATGCAGAAAGAGCATTTGATAAAATCCAGCACCCATTCATGATCAAAACTCTCAGTAAAGTGGGAATACAGGGAACATTCCTTAACATGATAAAGGCCATCTATGACAAACCCACAGCAAACATCATACTAAATGGGCAAAAATTAAAAGCAATCCCCTTAAGATCAGGAACCAGGCAGAAGTGTCCCCTTTCACCACTCTTATTCAACATAGTTCTGAAAGTCCTAGCTACAGCAATCAGACAAGAAAAAGAAATAAAAGGCATCCAAATTGGAAAAGAAGAAGTAAAACTGGCATTATATGCAGATGATATGATATTGTATATAAAAAACCCTAAATTCTCCATCAAAAACTACTGGACCTGATAAATGAATTCACCAAGGTGGCAAAATATAAAATTAATACGCAGAAATCAGAGGCATTTTTAAATACCAACAATGAACTGTCAGCAAAAGAAATTAAGGAAACAATCCCCTTCACTATTGCAACCAAAAAAACAAAGTACCTAGGAGTAAATTTAACCAAGGAGGCTAGGACTTATACTCGGAAAATTATAAAACATTGATAAAAGAAATCAAGGAAGATAAAAACAAGTGGAAGCATATACCGTGCTCATGGTTAGGAAGAATAAACACCATTAAAATGTCTATATTACCCAAAGCAATTGATAAATTCAATGCAATACCAATTAAAATACCAATGACATACTTCAAAGATATAGAACATATATTCCAAAAGTTTATATGGAACCAAAAAGAACATGAATAGACTCAGAAATCTTAAAAAGAAAAAATAAAGCAGGAGGTATCACTCTTCTGGATATCAAGGTATACTACAAGGCCATTGTACTCAAGACAGCCTGGTACTGGCATAAGAACAGGCACATAGATCAATGGAACAGAACAGAGAACCCAGAAATAAACCCACAGCTTTATGGACAACTGATATTTGACAAAGGAGGAAAGAGCATACAATGGAGTAAAGACAGCCTCTTTAACAAATGGTGTTGGGAAAATTGGACATCTACCTGCAAAAAAATGAAACTGGACCATCAACTTACACCATTCACGAAAACAAACTCAAAATGGATAAAAGACTTAAATGTAAGCCATGAAACCATAAGCATCTTAGAAGAAAACATAGGTAGTAAGTTCTCAGACATCTGTCATAGCAATATATTTGCCGATTTATCTCCACGGGCAAATAAAATAGAAGGCAAGATAAACAAATGGGACTATATCAAACTAAATAGTTTTTGCACAGCTAAAGACAATAAGACAAACCACACAATGGAAGAACATATTCGAAAACACATCTGATAAGGGGTTAATAACCAAAATTTATAAAGAACTTCTAAAACTCAACACCAGGAAAACAAACAATCCAATCAAAAAAATGGTCAAAAGAAATGAACAGAAACTTCTCCAAAGAGGACATACAGATGGCCAATAGGCATATAAAATAATGCTCAACAAATTAAAACCACAATGAGATATCACCTCACACCAGTCAGAATGGAGCTCATCTGCAAAACAACACAGAACAAGTGCTGGCGAGGATGTGGAAAAAAGGGAACCCTCCTGCACTGCTGGTGGGAATGCAGACTGGTGCAACTACTGTGGAAAAGATTATGGAGATTCCTCTAAAAAATTAAATATCGAACTGCCTTTTGACCCAGCTATCCCACTTTCAGGAATATACCCTAAGAGCACCATGGCACTGTTCGAAAAGAAGAAATGCGCCCCCATGTTCGTGGCAGCATTGTTCACAATAGCGAAGATCTGGAAACAGCCCAAGTGTCCGTCAGAGGACGAGTGGATTAAAAAGCTTTGGTACATATATACTATGGAATACTACTCAGCCATAAGAAATGATGACATCAGATCATTTACAACAAAATGGAAGGACCTTGATAACATTATACGGAGTAAAATAAGTAAAACAGAAAAAAACTGAGAACAGCATGATTTCATACATAGGTGGGACATAAAAGCGAGACTATGTGACAAGGACAAGAGTGTGGTGGTTACGGGGTGGGAGGGAGGAGAGGTATGGAGAGGGGGGAGGGGTGGGACACAAAGAAAAACAGATAGAAGGTGACAGAGGACAATTTGACTTTGGGTGATGGGTATGCAAAATAATTGAATGATAAGATAACCTGGAGAAGTTTTCTTTGAACATATGTAACCTGATTTATTAATGTCACCCCATTAAAATTAACTTAAAAAAAAGAAAAAGAGAAAATTGCTAAATAAATACTACCTTGGAATGTGTGAAAGAAATTTCAAAGTAACAAGAGGCTAGTAAGATTGAATCACAATTCACACAGGACTGTTGCCAAGGCCCTGTGTTTCAGCTCAGACGTGTTTATTTTTTCTTAGTGAACATGAAATAATGGTGAATCTTACAACTGACAACTTGGATTAGCACAAATATATATACTATAAATTGTCTTTCCCTTGCTTGTTTACCAAGTACAAGCCAAACACAATATATTGCCTGTGGAGATTACAAAGACAAAGTACACAAAGTCCCTGACTCCATGAGGTTTATCCTATGTATTAAAGGACAACCACATGAGGCAACCACGTGAACAGCTATTATATTTATTTAGAATGGTACTAGTGGTATAAGTACAATATATATCTGGTTTTTTTCTTACAGAGACAGAGGAGTAGCTGACCCCTGTGCTGCTCAATGGCCACCTAATCTGAACCAGTCATAATGATTTGGCAAAAAGCTAAGAAGAATCCTTTCAAACAGAAAAGAATTAAGGATTATCAAACCTATATTAAGGCATAAAAGAAACAAACAACAATCCTTGCTAAAAATATCATAATCTCCAAGAATAGCCTTAAAAGGAAATATCAACGAATCAACATTTAGCAAACTACTACAAGACGGAAGAAACACAGTGGAGACATAAAGATTTTCAGGCAGTCTCCAACCTCCAATAGCTTTCATCTACTTTGGGAGATGAAACGTTCATGAACAAGTACAATGCAAGCAAATGTTATTAAGTGGTATATTCAGGAAATATAATTACAGTACAAACTGTAGTTGAAAAGACCCTGGAAGTCTTTTTGCCAACCCTCTTCCCTTGTCTGGAATCCATTTTACAAAGCATTACCCAGCCTAAACACACTAGGGATGAAGATGTCACAAATTAATATAGAGTACAGAAGTAATTTAAGAACAGGAGACAAAAGGAGCTGAAGACAGGAGATCATTCAGAGAGATGATGTTTAAAAATATGGATTTTGAAGTCAAGTGAATATCAAGTTAATACAATTCTTATAATGCAGAATAATACCCTAAGGTACCACTACAGCATAGTGTCCATTATAATACAAGTCCAGAGAAAATATAATGGGATGCTGTAAAAGCACCTCCATCTAGAGTTTTGACTACATAAAAGGGAGGAGATAAATCAAAGTATATTCTACTCCATAAACCCCTTCCCACCTCTCACTTCTCTGTGGGCTATTTCGATTTCCTCCTAAGCCAGAAGAAAAGAAAATACTAATATTTATGCAGTACCTATTATGTGCCAGGCCTGTTGCTAGTCATTTATCATGAATCATGTAAAGCACGGAGAGCTTTACTGATGACTGGAGTTCATCAGAGATGAGTTTCAGGAACCTGTTTGGCCTAGAATTCAAATCTATTATGATATTTGAGATATTCAGAAGACAGCTAGCTTGAGGAAGAGGAAAGAGCAGTAGAAACTTTAAGACAGAAGGTCTAAAAACTGAGGTTCTGGTCTTGTAGCTGTATAACTATGTTGTTGGGCCTTTCCGTATGTCAGTTTCTTAAGATCTACTTACCCCACCTACCTTGCATACTTTTTAAGGTTCAAAATGGGATAACATTTGTTTATTTTTGTTTTGTTTGTTTATTTTGTGACAGACAGAGAGAGAGAGACAGAAAGAAGGACAGACAGACAGGAAGGGATAGAGATAAGAAACATCAGTTCTTCATTGAGGCACCTTAGTTGTTCAATGGCTGCTTTCTCATATGTGCTTTTACCAGGGGGCTACAGCAGAGCGAGTGACCCCTTGCTCAAGCCAGCGACCTTGAGCTCCAGCCAGCAACCTTAGGCTCAAGCCAGCAAACATGGGGTCATGTGTATGATCCCACACACAAGCCAGTGACTCTGCACTCAAGCTGGTGAGCCCACGCTCAAGCTGGTGAGCCCTTGCTCAAGCCAGATGAGCCCATACTCAAGCCAGTGACCTTGGGGTTTTGAACCTCGGTCCTCCGGGTCCCAGTCCAATGCTCTATCCACTGTGCTATACCGCCTGGTCAGGTAAAATGGGATTACATTTGTAAAAGGATTCTGCAAACATGATACATCACTAATATCCACTTATTTATCTAACAAATACTCACTGAGCATCTATACCAGGGGTCCCCAAACTACGGTCTGAGTGCCACATGCGGCTCCTTGAGGTCATTTATCCAGCTCCCGCCGCACTTCCGGAAGGGACACCTCTTTCACTGGTGGTCAGTGAGAGGAGCACAGGATGCATCCGCACCCATAGTTCCCATTGAAATACTGTCAGTTTGTTGATTTAAATTTACTTGTTCTTTATTTTAAAAATTGTATTTGTTCCCGTTTTGTTTTTTTACTTTAAAATAAGATATGTGCAGTGTGCATAGGGATTTGTTCATAGTTTTTTTTATAGTCCAACCCTCCAACGGTCTGAGGGACAGTGAACTGGCCCCCTGTGTAAAAAGTTTGGGGACCCCTGATCTATATACTATTCTGCACTTTAGGGTCTCAGAGGCAAACAAGTCTGGCAAGGTTCCTGCTCTCATGGGATTTATGTTCTGGTAGATGTGAGACAGATAATAAAGAAACACAAATTAGTAAGTGAATAAGAGTTTCTAATAGTGATAAATGCTCAGTCTAAAGAAAATAAAACAGGTGATGTGAAAAATAGTGAATAGGGGGAAAAAACTACTTTAGATGATGGAATAGTCAGAGAAGGCCTGGCTGAAGTTTATAGCTGAGATCTCAAACATTTCTCAGGCAGATGAAGAGTGAGGGAAACAAGAGTTCTAGGTATGAGGAACAAGACAAGCTTGGCATGTTCAAAGCACTGAAAAATGAGGTACACCTAGAATACCATGACTGTGAAAAACTATGAGGAGATGAGGTCTAAACATGTGGACAGCAGCCAACTCCAGTGTGCTCTCGGACCATTAGAGGGATATAATCATTACCCTAAAGCTCTTCTTTATCAATGTGGCCCAATAAATTCATCCATTAATAATGCAAATACCAAGTATACAGATTATCAAAAGTAGCACACTTTCAAATTTCTACCTAAGTAACACCATTCCCCAAAACCGGAAGGATTCTATACAATAGCCCTAGACATAAAAATTTTAAGAACTATATCTTAACAAAGATATCATTTATTATAATGTTTGGTAAGTCAAAAAGCCTCTCTAGTAAATAGAAGGGATAGAATTGTAAAAATTTGAGTTAAAAGAACACAAAAGTTTTTAATAGAAAAAATATCAGTTCATTCAACAAATATTTATCAAGCACCTACTATGTGCCAGACATATTCTAAGCACTAGAGATACAGCAATGAACAAATCAATGAAGATTTAAGCAGTAATCAACCAAAAGAGTTAACTGTAGAAGGATTGTACCACAACTGAACTTGGCCTTATTTTATGTCTCAGCATTTTCTGAAACAGGAATTACAGGCTTAGTCATATGTACCTGTCAAAAGGCAAACTTACCAAGGAATTCTTAATCACTTCACTTCTATAAAATTCTGGAAAAAAAGAAAAAGAACGATAAGTGATATGGAAGAAAATAAGCTCATTAACTCTTAATCTGGTAAATTTTCTAACATGTATCAGTAAAACATTCTAAAACATTTTCAACAGATCTATCCTCTCTATAGCTTTATATGTAAAAAATAAAATATAAATAAAGGTGTTTTAAAGGTCAAAACCAATTAAGATTTAAGTTACTGACTTTTACTTTAATGGTTCCTTTAATTTCAGATTCAAATTTGTGTCCTTAAAACTTAGACTTTCTTCTCCCTACCTACTGCCACTCTCTACAACTGATTCCACATGCCCTGTTTTTCTCAAACATCTCTTATGATTATGCACTGTAGTATTGTGGAGTGAATATATGGATCTATCAATCGAGTAACATAAGTTATATATAATTCCACATGTCATTAATATTCTGTCTAATTTCTGTGGGCCCATTTATCATTAGACAACTTAAAGAATTAAACGAATAATCAAAGATCCTCTGTAAGCATGATCCTACAAACCTTCAAGTATGTTAACTGTTACAAAACCTGAGGACACATGCCTGACCTGTGGTGGCGCAGTGGATCAACATCTACCGGGAACGCTGAGGTCGTCGGTTCAAAACCCTGGGCTTGCCCAGTCAAGGCACATATGGGAGTTGATGCTTCCTGCTCCTCCCCCCTTCTATCTCTCTCTCTTTCTCTCTCTCTCTTCTCTAAAATGAATAAATAAATAAAAACAATTAAAAAAAAGAAAACCTGAGGACACAATCAAAAGAGAAAAATGTGACAGAGGTTCAGGCAGACATTTCCAACCACCCTCCAACATTCCCTGCTGACCTTTCCAAAGTTACCTACCTCCAGGATGCTCTGTCTCTGCAGAGGTCACAGGGCCCTGTATCCTCAGGTTGCTATAGAATACTATTTCCCAAGCATGATGCAAATACTACTAGTCCTTGAGATGCTTTTAGATGATACATGGACAAACTATTTTTTCCTAATAAATTGAAACTTATATCTCATATACAGTGTGTCCATAAAGTCAAGGTGCACTTTTGACTGGTCACTGGTCAAAAGTGTATTAAACCCCTCTTTGTAAGCACCATAAAGGAGCAGCATTGTTGGTTTTTTTCAACAGAATCTCCTACTGGTAAACAGAATTTTTTCAAAGAATCTCCTACTGATAAACATTTAGGTTACTGCTAATTTTTAGATATTTCAAGTAATGTTATAAATAAGCCATCTTTTAAAGATATCTACACTAACACATTTGAATCTACAGGGTAAACTATTGGAAATAAAACTGCAAGGCAAAAATAAAATATGACTTTGATAGATACTGTCAATTTATTCTCTAAACATATTGTACCAATTTACAATCCCACTTACGAAAATAACTGTGTGCCTATCTGATTGGTGATGGCACAGTGAATAAAAGCATCAACCAGGAAACCTGAGTTCATGAGTTCGAGGCCCCGAGGCTTCTGGCTCTGAGTGCGGGCTCATCAGCACAGGGTCACTTGCTTGAGCAGGGGAATCATCCACAAGATCCCAAAGCTCACCAGCTTGAGCTCAAAGGTCACTGGCATGAAAAGCCCAAGGTTGCTGGCTTGAGCAAGGGGACATTGGGAGAGCCCCAGTCCAGGCACATAAAAGAGGGTCAATGCAGAAAGCAACTAAAGTCAATGCTCCTCACGTTCTCCTCCCTTGGAAGCAATTAATGCTAAGGTAACTAACTTTTTTACAATGAAAAGGAGTACAAAAATAAATTGAAGAAAACAATAGCGTAAATAAAAGAAACACTTTACTCATTGCAACAATAATACACTATTATATGATAAACGCATAACATTTGTAATCTTTTATATTGTAATTATGCTTACATGCCTATTAATTTTTAATAATAATTGTAAGAAAAAAGTACTCGTTTAGATAATATTATCTAAACGAGTACTTTTCCACTGAATGAATATTTGTTGTCAATGTATCATCTTGTAACAATATCTTGGAAATATCTGAACAAGAAATATCCTTCATATTGAATTTTACAGCAAGTGCTGCAGCTAGAGTATCAACATTCAATCTCAATTTCTCACTTGTCCAAAAATCATTAGCAACTGAAAAGAACTCTTTCAACTGCTGCATTAGTGCCAGGGCAGCACAATGTAACTTGAACAAGAATTAATAAATTTTCACATGGAATATGTTCATTTTTGAAATGGATGAATATTTCCACCCATCTTTTATCAATTTTGGTGTGTTCATTTTCCCACTTTATTAATTTTTCAGAATTTAAATATACATTCAGTCTTCCAATTTCTTCAAAGAGACAAGTGTCGTCTATTTTGATGTCTGGCATTTCTTTAGATAAAAACTCAAGACAAGATTCAATATCTGTCCAATATATTTGCGATAGTCAAAACACCATTGAAAACTGTTATTTCCTGTGATGTTTGTTTCAGGCCATTCTTCGATATATTGGAAACATGTCTCATAAAAATTCTGCAGTTCTTTAATAAACTTTTTTGTTATGCCTGGATTTGATTCCTCTAAGTCTGACAATTTTCTTTTTATAATAAAAGGAAGAAATTTTTCTTCAAAACGAGATTTATATTGAAGGATAAAATCATTCAAAACAAGACTAACTTCCGTAGCTGAAATGTGTTCACCTTCAATCTTTTGAATCGTTTTGCAAAAAATAGATGCTTGATTATGTACAAATATATTAATATCTCGTATATTTTATTATTGAAAAACAATTCCAGGATTTTAGGACATTTGTCTAAACTTAAAAAATATGAATGGAAAGGCTCAAATAATTGCCCAACACACTCTATAGCAGGTGTTAGAGCAAGCCATCTAACTTTTGAATATCCTAAATTTTGTATTCAACATTTGCTTCTTCACAAAATTGTTTTAAAGTAGGAACATGAATAGTAAAACGACTAAAATACAAATAAATTGTAGTTATATTATTACTTCTACGTCAATTGGTATGGCACATGATGCTGTGTTGATTGCATTTGACAAAATATGTGCATTACAACCTATTTCTACTATTTCCTTTTGGAGTAACTCTTGTAATCTTCCATACACATTATTCACCCCTTTGCATCTTTGCCCACCAAAAATTGTATTTGCATTTTTGGCTGTTAGTGCAACAACTTTGAATTTCAAATTGTTTTCATTTATTACTATGTATAGATTGTTTGATAAAATTTCAAAAGTTTCACCCTCAGTGGATTCTAAATTTAAAATTTTTACTTGAATGCCCTTAGTAACATTAAAATATCTTACTATTATTGGATACAACTTAATTTCATTATGATTTGATGCATCAGATAAAATCATTACAAATGCTGCAGTTTCTAAGTCCTCTGTAAGTATTTTGTCACAGTAATTTTAAATACTGATTTCAAAATAGTCTCTCATTTTGTCCTGGCATATGAAAATTTTGCATTGTGAAACTTTTTCAATAATTTAGCTGTACAATACATACTACAAAAACTTTGTGACTTATGGTATTAAATGCAAATGTTCCCTCCATTGCAGCCAATCATTTCTCATCTTCAGAATAACTTGCAGCTTTAAAAAAACTTGTTACTTTACAACTGGAAACTGATGCATCTAATGATTGCTTATGTTTGTTGGTGGTCAAGTGTTTTGTTATTGCTGCTCTGCCCCCAACTGCAATACAAAATTCTCCACTGCAAATATTACAGAAAACAATGATATTTTTCTTTGACATAAGGAATGGAAATTCCTTTTTCAATTTACCATTGAAATGGCATTTTCTCTTTTTTGATTTTTCCATCCCTTAAATGAAATTTAAAGTTAAAATAAAATATAGAGCTACATGAACGATGCAAACACATTAGAAACTGAAAAAGTTACATCATGGTAGGTGAATTTTTCTGAAGCTAAATTAACAAAACAAAATATCAAACTCCACTAATTTGGTGTGATATTCAGGTGTATTTATCATTTTCTAATTTAAAAACATGTTTTATGCCACTATTTAATTAAAATGCATTATTAATGATATGGTTTGAGCTTAGATTTCCACTTTAAAACTCGAATTTCGGGAAAAGACTTGTAAATAAAATTATACGTATTTGGAAATTATTAAATAATGAATTAATAAAATGTGAATTGTGCTACCTGCCTATGATTGAATATTCACTGAGAAAGAAATAATTGTGAGTCTACAATGTTATATGTGCCATGTCATGTTTCAGTAAGAAGTACACAAAGCCATTTGCACACTCAGCATATTGCTCACTCTCTCAAGGTCTCTCCGTGTGGAGCACATGCGTCTCATAATCTCATCTCGCCGCACTGTACTGATCCGTGATGAATCGTCATGTCAAATACAAATACGTCACATCACATGCAATGGATCGACTATGCATCGATCAAATACGGACATTTACAGATTAGTCTTCCAATATCAAAAAGGAGGACACTTTTCAAGGGAGGATGGAAATTACAAAAGAAGGACTGTCCTTCCTAAAGAAGGATAATTGGTCACCTTACTAATGCACAACTAAAGTGAAAGCAACTACGAGTTGATGCTTCTCACCTTTTCTCTCCCCTCCTGTCTCACACTCACACATTCTCTCTCTCAAAATAAAAACTGTTTCCCCAACACTAGGCAACACTAAATATTACTCTTTTCATTTATTCCCCAAAAGGTTAACAACTAGTCCAACTGTAAATTAATTATAGATACTTATGTATGTATTTGTATATATCCACATATTCAAATTTTTATATGCCATATTTCTTTTAGAAAAAAACACTAAAGCAACTAAAAAGGTGTTCATTTTTATAACAAGGTATTTATACTTTTACATTGTTGTATTATTTTTAAAATCGGTGGGAAAAAATAAAGTATTACTTTTTTCTTTTGAGGGAGAGAATTCCTCAGCTTAATCTACAAAGTTAAATTAAACTATTAAACAGTTCCCAAAATAAGTATCTCCAGCTCTTAGAAGATGACTAGAATTCTTTCAAAACTTTGCTACCTGATTGTTTGTATAAATGAAATTGAACAATTTTCCTTCTCCTTGAAACCTTCAAAATGGACTTGCTAACTTAAATGCATAGAGATCAATGAAGGAGTCACACAATTTAGAAAGAAAACAAGTCTAAGGTAATTACTAACATGCTCAACATGGGCCTAAGCAGTCTATCATTCTGTTGTATCTAAAATATTGTCAATAAAATTAGCAGAATGGTCAAAAACAGAATAGTGAATTTAGAAGAATTTAGAGTCAAAAATAGTTCCAGTCCCACCTAACCAGGCAGTGGCACAGTGAATAGAGCGGCAGACTAGGATGCAGAGGACAAAGTTCAAAACCCCGAGGTCCCTGGCTTGAGCGCAAGCTCATGCAGCTTGAGCACAGGATCTCTGGGATCATAGACATGATCCTCTGATCTCTGGCTTGAGCCTAAAGGTCTCTGGCTTAAAGCCCAAGGTCTCTGACTTGATCAAGGGGTTACTCAGTCTGCTGTAGCCCCACAGTCAAGGCACAAATGAGAAAGCAATCAATGAACAACTAAGGTGTCACAACAAAGAACTGATGCTTCTTTTCTCTCTCCCTTCTTGTCTGTCTGTCCCTATCTGTCCCTCTCTCTGTTTCTGTCACTAAAAAAAAAAAAAAAAAAAAAACAGTTCTAGTCCCCAATCTACTATGCATAAGCTTGACCATGGACAAGTCAACTTTTTTGGGCATATTACCTTTCAAAAGAGAATGACACTTGAAAAATAACAGGGTTGTTGTGAGGCTCAAAAGAAATGGTAAGTTGTGAATTATATTTTTATTAATACAGTTCTATCACTTTTTATTAACTCAAATTGAACAATGTTATTTGACACTATAAATTAAAATTTTTATTACAATTCCATTAATTTGTAATTAATTCAATTTTCAACAAAAAAGATGCTCATCCAAGACCTATTTCTACATAAAAGAGACCATTAGATACAAACATTTCTCTATCCATGCCACAGCCTAAACAAAGCAATCGGAGACTGCAGAGCACGGCACCAAGAGCACATTCTAGCTGTTCTGCAGCATTCCACTCACTCAACAAGTGCTCTTTTAGGACCTCAATTTCACTCACAGTAAAAAAAATACAAACTTAAACTATACTATCTAACTATTTTTCACCTACCAGATGGGCAAAAATCGGAAGTTTGTACTGTGAGGCTCTGGGGCAAAGATATATAGCAAGTGGGAATGTAAGGAAGGACAATTTTCTAATATCTACCAAATCTGTAAATATACACTCTCTTTGTACTTCTGCTTCTCGGAATTTACAAAATATTGTGCTTATAAAGTTATTTAATACAGTACTGTGTGTACAGCAAAAGACGGGAACCATCTACAAATGCCTATCATTAGGAGCCAGTCAAATAATTTATGGTACATCTACCCAATGTAAAACTATGCAGAAAATTAGGGAAGTTCTCTATGAACCAATAAGAAAATACATTTAGGACACAAAAAAACATTTTAAATATAAAAAAACCCATTGAAGACATATTAAATGATGCCTGACCTGTGGTAATGAAAATTTCAAAGCACAGAAATATATACAGCTTGGTACTAATTTAACTTGTATTTGTATAAAGAACCTCAAGAAATGAATAACAGTGGTTATCAGGGTGGAGTGGAAAACTAGGGAGACAGAACAGATAAAAGCAAAACTTTAATATAAACCTTTATACACACACACACACACACACACACACACACACACATATACCATGAAATGCACTTCATGTACATTCTGAACCATTAACTGCATCAGCTATTCAAAAATGTAATGAAAAAAATATACATTTAAAAGCTCATAGTATGTGCCAAGCATTGTTCCAAGTATTGGAAATAGTGCAGTGAACAAAAGTGACCTAAAAGTTACTGACTTTAAAATTTCTGCTCTTGCCTGACCAGGCGGTGGCATAGTGGATAGAGCGTCAGACTGGAATGCAGAGGACCCAGGTTCGAGACCCCGAGGTCGCCAGCTTGAGCACGGGCCCATCTGGCTTGAGCAAAAAGCTCACCAGCTTGGAAAGCTCACCAGCTTGGACCCAAGGTCCCTGGCTCGAGCAAGGGGTTACTTGGTCTGCTGAGGGCCCACGGTCAAGGCACATGTGGGAAAGCAGTCAATGAACAACTAAGGTGTCGCAACGAAAAACTGATGATAGATGCTTCTCATCTCTCTCCATTCCTATCTGTCTGTCCCTACCTATCCCTCTATCTGACTCTCTCTCTCTGTCCCTTTAAAAAACAACAACAAAAAAAAAACTTCTGCTCTCATGGAGTTTACATTCAAGTGGAGAGAGACATATATTAACCAAAGAGTTAAACATACAGTATGTCAAATGATCTTAATTTAAGTATTGTGGAGAAAAATAAGGGATGAAAAACAGGAGGAAAGTAGTCACAATTTGTCAAAGGGTTAAGTCAGTGATCAGGAAAATTCCTCTGAGAAAACATTCAGAGTAAAGACCTGAAAGAAAGTAGATACCAGGAAGAAAGTGTGCACAGGCAAAGACACAGCAAGTGCAGAGGCCTTTCAATTGAAATAAACTTGATATATTCGCCTGACCAGGCCGTGGCTCCGTGGAAAGAGCATCAGACTGGGATGCGGAAGATCCAGGTTCAAGACACCGAGCTCGCCAACTTGAGCGCGGGCCCATATGGCTTGAGCAAAAGCTCGCCAACTTGGACCCAAGGTCGCTGGCTCCAGCAAAGGGTGGCTCGGTCTGCTGAAGGCCCGCGGTCAAGGCACATGTGAGAAAGTGATCAATGAACAACTAAGGTGTCGCAATGGCAATGAAAAATTAATGATTGATGCTTCTCACCTCTCTGTTCCTGTCTGTCTGTCCCTATCTATTTCTCTCTCTGACTCTCTCTCTGTCCCTTTAAAAAAAAAAAAAAAAAAACAACTTGATATATTCATGGAACAGCAAAGTCGGTGTGGCGAGAACTGAGAAGCAGAAGAGTAGGAGATGAGTCCCGAGAGGTAACAGATGGTCAGATCATGAAAGGCCTTCTGGAAAGCCTTTAGGATTTTAGCTTTTACAGAATAAGATGGGAAGACACTGGAGGGTTTTAAGGAGAGGAATAACATGATCTCACTTCAATTTTAATGGGATCTCAGTTGAGAACATACTGAAGAGGATACATGAGATACATGAGTAGGCTAACTTACTAGAAGTCAACTTCAACAATTCAGGCAAGAGATGATAGAGATTTAGAGATAGTAGGAATGATTATATTATAGATATATTTTTATAGTAAGAGCCAAAAGTATTTGCTAAGAGACTGAATGTGGGATAGTCCTAGCCAGGTAGTTCAGGTGGTTAGAGCATCATCCCAATACACACGGTTGAGGATTTGATCCCCAGTCAGGGCACATACAAGAATCCAATGAAGGTATACATAAATGTAACAACAAATTGATGTTTCTCTCTCTCTCTCTAAAATACATAAATACATAGATACATATATTAAAAAAAGATTAAGTACATGATGCAAAAGAGACTAATACAGGACAATTCCAAGGTTTTTGGCCAAAAATATTAAAAAATAAAGTTGTGATTTTCTGAAAGAAGAAAGAATACAGGAGGTGGTTCAGAGCTGGAATATTAAAACATGGTTTTGAATATATCAGCTTTAAGTTACCTACTAGACTCCAAATAAAGATGTAGAGCAGGCAACTGAATATAGGAGTATGAGTTCAGAGGGGAGGGTTCAAGCTAAGAACATAAATTTGCAAGTTGTGAGTGACAAAGCATATCTCAAACTAGGAGACTTGGATGAGATCACCAAATTGGATTATATATAGTTCATATTCTGATGTATTCAAAATATCTGGTTGATATTCCAGGAGAGGACAGGCATTCACATTTCATAGTAAGACTTAATAACTATGGCTTAAGAACAACCTTGATTTTATAAAAGTTCCAAGTTTAAGAGAAAACCAGGATTAAAAACTAGGTTCTCATCCAAAACACAAGGCATTGATCTCCAGAGATGTGTTAGTGCTTGATTCAAACTAACTAAAAAGTAGATAGTCTCCTAAGAACACTAAAAGATATCAATTTTTTAAAAATTTCATATATAACTTCTAAGGACCTGCTATGATTCAGCAAAACTAAAATAATAATTTAGAAATTAGCATTTGAGATATTCTTCCCATTTAAAAATAAAAGACTTGTGTTTTAAAACTAATAAATGATGCCACTACACAGGTGGTACAGGTAGTTATGTGAGAATTTGCTTTCTAGCATGGTCTTCCTAGGCCAACGGCCTAGGAAGACCATGATCATAATGATCATGAAATAAATAACTGGACCTGTGTTTATTATCACAGGTCCAATAAGATAAAGTGGTATTAGCTAGGTTTAGTAAGGAAAGAGCTCTTGGTTCCCTTTATGGTAGATAAAAGTTATAGAGCCCAACACATGGGCCTGACAAAACCACCATGAAAAGACTTCATTCATCCATGACATTTTGGAACATAAGGAAGTCTCAGAAATCATCAATCATCTCATTTTAGAGATAAATTAACTAAATACCCTAGCGAAGTGGTCGGCAAACCGCGGCTCACGAGCTACATGCGGGAGATGCGCAGCTCAGCATCAGCTAATTCTCAGCCCTAGACGAGGAGGCCTCAGGAGAGCCCACACATGCGCATCTCTGTCGCTTCTGTTGGCCTAAACCAACTACTGCCAAAGGACCCAGCAGCAACCTCCTGTTGATATTTGGCTCTGTTGACTAATAAGTTTGCCGACCACTGCCCTAGCTAAAAGGTTAGTCAATTAGTGACAAATTCAAAACCACCAGCTATTCCCTAATAATTTTAATGATCATTTTATTGAAATAACTTCAAGAAATAGTCAATGATAATTTCTAAGCTCAAAATGTAATCTGAGCTAAAAGACAAAAAACAAAAATCATTTTCCTCATCTCTCAGACAAGTTTTTACATCATGGTCATTAACCAGTCCCATGACTACTCTCTTTTTAAAAACTACTATTATGATTGGGTTTTTTTATTTATTTATTAATTTTAATGGGATGACATTGATAAATGAGGGCACATATGTTCAGAAAAAATATTTTCAAGTGATTTTGACATTTGATTATAATGCGTACCCATCACCCAAAGTCAAACTGTCCTCCGTCACCTTCTATCTGGTTTTATTTGTGCCCCTCCTCTCTCCCTATCCCCTCCCTCACCTCCCCATCCCCCCAGGTAGCCAGTACACTCTTGTCCATGTCTCTGAATCTCATTTTTATGTCCCATCTATGTATGGACTCATATAGTCCTTAGTTTTTTCTGCTTTACTTACTTCATTCAGTATAATGTTATCAAGGTCCATCCATGTTGTTACAAATGATCCGATGTCATCATTTCTTATGGCTGAGTAGTATTCCATAGTATATATGTACCAAATCTTTTTAATCCACTTGTCCTCTGACAGATACATGGGCTGTTTCCAGATCTTCACTGTTGTGAAAAATACTGCCATTAACATGGGGGCGCATTTCTTCTTTTTGAACAGCGCTATGGTGTTCTTAGGGTATATTCCTAAAAGTGGGATAGCTGGGTCAAAAGGCAGTTCAATTTTTAATTTTCTGAGGAATCTCCATACTGTTTCACACAGTGGCTGCACCGTTATGCATTCCCACCTACAGAGCAGGAGGGTTTCCGCTTCTCCACATCCTCGCCAGCATTTATTCTGTGTTGTTTTGCTGATGAGCACCATTCTGATTGGTGTGAGGTGATATCTCATTGTGGTTTTAATTTGCATTTCTCTAATGAATAGTGATGTTGAGCATTTTTTCATATGCCTATTGGCCATCTGTATGTCCTCTTTGGAGAAGTCTTTATTAATTTCTTGTGCCAATTTTTGACTGAATTCTTTGTGTTCCTGGTGTTGAGTTTTATAAATTCTTTATAAATTTTGGTTATTAACCCCTCATCAGACATATTGTTGAATATATTCTCCCATTGTTTGGTTTGTCTTTTTATTCTGTTCTTATTGTCTTTAGCTGTGCAAAAACTTTTTAGTTTGATATAGTTCCATTTGTTTATCCTGCCTTTTATTTCATTTGCCCATGGAGATAAATCCGCAAATATATAGCTGCGACAGATGTCGGAGAGCTTACTGCCTATGTTTTCTTCTAAGATGCTTATGGTTTCATGGCTTACATTTAAATCTTTTATCCATTTTGAGTTTGTTTTTGTGAATGGTGTAAGTTGATGGTCTAGCTTCATATTTTTGCAGGTAAATGTCCAATTTTCCGAGCACCATTTGTTAAAGAGGCTGTCTTTACTCCATTGTATGCTCTTTCCTCCTTTGTCAAATATCAGTTGTCCATAAAGCTGTGGGTTTATTTCTGGGTTCTCTGTTCTGTTCCATTGATCTATGTGCCTGTTCTTATGCCAGTACCAGGCTGTCTTGAGTACAATAGCCTTGTAGTATACCTTGATATCCGGAAGAGTGATACCTCCTGCTTTATTTTTTCTTTTTATGATTACTGAGGCTATTCGTGTTCTTCTTTGGTTCCATATAAATTTTTGGAATATGTGTTCTATATCTTTGAAGTATGTCATTGGTATTTTAATTGGTATTGCATTGAATTTATAAATTGCTTTGGGTAATATAGACATTTTAATGGTGTTTATTCTTCCTAAACATGAGCACGGTATATGCTTCCACTTGTTTGTATCTTCCTTGATTTCTTTTATCAATGTTTTATAATTATCTGAGTACAAGTCCTTAACCTCCTTGGTTAAATTTACTCCTAGGTACTTTGTTTTTTTGGTTGCAATAGTGAAGGGAACTGTTTCCTTAATTTCTTTTGCTGACAGTTCATTGTTGTTATATAAAAATGCCTCTGATTTCTGAGTATTAATATTATATCCTGCCACCTTGCTGAATTTATCAGGTGCAGTAGTTTTTTCATGGAGACTTTAGGGTTTTCAATATACAATATCATATCATCTGCAAATAGTGACAGTTTTACTTCTTCTTTTCCAATTTGGATGCCTTTTATTTCTTCTTCTTGTCTGATTGCTGTGGCTAGGACTTCCAGAATTATGTTAAATAAGAGTGGTGAAAGGGGGCACCCCTGTCTTGTTCCTGATCTTAAGGGGATTGCTTTTAATTTTTGCCTATTGAGTATGATGCTGGAGGTGGGTTTGTCATAGATGGACTTTATCATGTTGAGGTATGTTCCTTATATTTCCACTTTACTGAGAGTTTTGATCATGAATGGGTGCTGGATTTTATCAAATGCTCTTTCTGCATCTATTGAAATTATCATGTGATTTTTGTCCTTCCTTTTGTTTATGTGATGAATCACATCAATTGATTTGGGAATATTGAACCAGCCTTGCCTCTCCAGAATAAATCCCACTTGATCATGGTGTATGATTTGTTTTCATACATTGCTGGATCCGGTTGGCTAATATTTTGTTGAGGATTTTAGCATCTAAATTCATCAGGAATATAGGCCTATAATTTTCTTTCTTTGTGTTGTCTTTGCCTGCTTTCGAGATCAGAATTATGCTTGCCTTATAAAAGCAGTTTGGGAGGCTTCCTTCCTCTTGAATTTTTTGAAATAGCTTGAGAAGGATAGGAGTTAGTTCTTCTCTGAATTTTTGGTAGAATTCACTTATAAAGCCATCAGGCCCAGGACTTATCTTTTTTGGGAATTTTTGATAACTGTTTTGATCTCATTTGTTGTAATTGGTCTGTTTAGGTGTTCTGATTCTTCCAGATTGATTTTTGGAAGATTATATGATTCAAGAAATTTGTCCATTTCACCTAGGTTGTCTAATTTTTTGGCATACAGTTCTTTATAGTATTTTCTTACAATACTTTGTATTTCTGTTGTGTCGTTATTTCTCCACTCTCATTTCTAATTTTATTTATTTTGAGTCCTCTCTCGTTTTTTTGTTTGTTTGTTTTTTTGGTAAGTCCAGTTAAAGTTTCATCGATCTTGTTTATGTTTTCAGAGAACCAGCTACTGATTTCATTGATCCTCTATATTGTTTGCTTAGCCTCTATCTCATTTATTTATGCTCTGTTCTTTATTATTTCCTTCTTTCTACTAATCTTGGGCTTTATTTGCTGTTGTTTTCCTAGTTCTTTTAGATGCAGGGTAAAGTTGCTTATTTGAGCTTTCTCTAGCTTCTCATGGTATGCCTGTTGTGCTATGAACTTCCCTCTCAGTACTGCTTTTACTGTGTCCCATAATTTTTTTTTTTTTTTTTTTACAGTGACAGAGAGTCAGAGAGAGAAATAGATAGGGACAGACAGACAGGAGCGGAGAGGTGAGAAGCATCAATCAATAGTTTTTCGTTGCCGTTGCGACACCTTAGTTGTTCATTGATTGCTTTCTCACATGTGCCTTGACCACGTGCCTTCAGCAGACCGAGAAAACCTTTGCTGGAGCCAGCGACTGTGGGTCCAAGCTGGCGAGCTTTTGCTCAAGCCAGATGGTCCTGCGCTCAAGCTGGCAAGCTCGTGGTCTCGAACCTGGGTATTCCACATCCCAGTCCGACGCTTTATCTACTGCGCCACCGCCTGGTCAGGTGTGTCCCATAAATTTTGAGTTGATGTATGCTCATTATCATTCGTTTCTAGAAACTTTTTTATTTCTTCTTTGATCTCACTGTTAATCCATTCGTTATTTAATAACATGCTATTTAGTTTCCAAGTATTTGAGTATTTTTCAGTTTTTCTTTTGTGGTTAATTTCTAGTTTCATTCCATTGTGATCAGAGAAAATGCTTGATATGCCTTCTATCTTCTTAAATTTGTTGAGACCATTTTTGTGTCCTAACATGTGGTCTATCCTAGAAAACGTACCATGAGTGCTTGAAAAGAATGTATATTCTACTGCTTTAGGGTGAAAAGTTCTGAAGATATCTATTAAATCGAGTTGATCTAGTGTATCCTTTAAGTCTGCTGTTTCTTTATTAATTTTCTTTCTTGAGGATCTATCCAGTGTTGTTAGTGGGGTATTGAAATGCCCTACTATTATAGCATTGCTGTTAATCTTGCCCTTTATATTCATCAAAGTCTGCTTTATGTATGTCGGGGTTCCTATATTTGGTGCGTAGATATTTATAATAGTTATATCTTCCTGTTGAATTGTTCCCTTTATCATTATGTAGTGTCCTTCTTTATCTCTTACCACAGCATTTGTTTTAAAGTCCATTTTGTCAGATATATGTATATGTATTGCTACCCCGGCTTTTTTTTCATTTCCATTTGCATGAAATATTTTTTTCCATCCTTTTACCTTCAGTCTATGTGCATCTTTTGTTTTAAGGTGTGTCTCTTGTAGACAGCATATGTATGGGTCCTGTTTCTTTATCCATGCAGCTACACTATGTCTTTTGATTGGATCATTTAATCCATTTATATTTAAGGTTTTATTGATATGTAGTTGTTTATTGCCATTTTATTCTTTAAAGCTGTACTCTTTCTTCTTTTGCTATATTCTTTTCCCCCTTTGAACTGTTTTGTTCATAACAGGTCCCTTAGCATCTCTTGCAGAATTGGTTTGGTTTTAATGAATTCCTTGAGGTTTCTGTTGTCTGGGAAGCTCTTTATTTCTCCTTCAATTTTAAACGTTAGCCTTGCTGGATAGAGTAGTCTGGGTTGTAGGTTCTTGTTCTGCATTACTTTGAATATATCTTGCCATTCCCTTCTGGTCTCAAGTGTGGGTTTTTTTTTTCTTTTTTTTTTTTTTCCAATGACAGAGAGAGAGTCACAGAGAGGGATAGACAGGGACAGACAGGGACAGACAAACAAGAACGGAGAGAGGTGAGAAGCATCAATCATTAATTTCTCATTGCCGTTGTGACACCATAGTTGTTCATTGATTGTTTTCTCACATGTGCCTTGACCGCGGGCCTTCAGCGGACCAAGCAACTCCTGCTGGAGCCAGCGACCTTGGGTCCAAGCTGGTGAGCTTTTGCTCAAGCCAGATGAGCCCGCGCTCAAGCTGGCGAGCTCGGGGTCTTGAACTTGGGTCTTCCACATCCCAGTCCAAAGCTCTATCCACTGCGGCACCGCCTGGTCAGGCGGCCTCAAGTGTTTCTGATGAGAAGTAGGATGTCATCCTTATGGGGGCTCCTTGTAGATTATAGCCTTTTTTTCTCTAGCAGCTTTTAGGATTTTCTCATTATCCCTTAGCTTTGGTATTTAACTATGATGTGTCTTGGTGTAGATTTCTTTGGATTTCTTTTTAATGGAGTTCTCTGTGCTTCTTGAACGAGTGAAACGTTTTCCAGTCTTAATTTAGGGAAGTTTTCAGCTATGATTTGATTGAACAAACTTTCTATCCCTTGTTCTTTCTCTTCTTCAGGAACCCTTATGATGTGGGTGTTATTTCTCTTCATGTTGTCAAAGAGCTCCCTTAGAGTTTCCTCAGATTTTTTAGTCTCTTTTCTTTTTTCTGCTCTGCTTCTGTGCCTTTGTTTATTTTGTCCTCTAACTCGCTGAATCGATCCTGAGCTTCATCCATCCTTATTTTAATTCCTTCCATTGTGGTCTTCAGTTCTGATACTGTATTTGTCATTTCTTTCTGATTCTTTTTTATTTCAATTTCCATTTTTATACTTGCTATCTCTTTATTTAGGTGTTCGTAATGACTATCCATTGTTGCTCTAAGCTCTCTGAACATCCTAACTATCATTATTTTAAACGCTGCATCAGGTAGTTTGGTTATATCTGATTCATTCAGGTCCTTCTCTGGGGATTTCTCTTGATTCATTTGGGTTGCATTTCTCTGCCTGCCTATTTTGTCTGTTTGTAAGAAGAGTTTAGCTACTGGAGTCCAATGGGTGTTGCCTCTATGTTCCCTAGGTGTGGTCTGCCTGCAGGTCCGCCACCCCCTCTGCAGCTGCCTAGGGCGGTTGGGTATGGGTGTTGCCGGCGCTGGCAGTTGTGGCTGTTGCCGAGGTTTCCACTTCACCTGCGAGGGAGAAGCTGTGTTCTCACTGTGTTCTCATGCCAGGCTCTATAAGCCTCAGCTGGTCTCGGCCTTCGCCCCTCTCCCATGGGTGGGATTGTGCACCACACTCAGGCCACAAGCCTGGGCACCAAGGGCAAGGGTGAGCATTTTGCTCAGCAGTGGGTCCCTGTCAGCTGGTTCCTCCAGCCAGGAGGGGCTTCTGGTGGGCTCTCAGCTATGAGCCAGGCTTCCGCCCTGTCCCCGCCAACCTCGGCTCCTCGGTTGGGTTGCTGGTGCGCACTCAACTGCAAGCTCGGGCTTCCACCCCACCTCTGCAGGCAAAGCCGGTTCGTGTAGGGCTTCAAGTCTCAAAAGCTGGTGAAGCTGCGCACCCACTCACCCCTGCCCAGCAGCAGATCTCAGACCATTCCAGGCTCTTTTTCCCCACATGTAGTGTCACAGGCTGGCCCGCTGCCACTGGACCACTTTCGCACCTCCCCTTCACCGCCGCAGGGCTTCTGCGTCTTGCAGCCATCCACCCTCCAGCAAGCCCTCAGCAGTATGGGTGGGGGCGCTGCAGCTCAGACCCTAACACTCCATACTGTAATCCTGAAAGCTCCCTCCTTCTAAGCAACTATGCTCTAATTGCCGCAGAGGAGCCTGTTTGGCTGGTGCCCTGCTTCCCCTTTCTGGTTCCAGGGGAAATATTGTTTCAGATTTGTGGAGTGACTCAGCCCAGGGTTTAGGGTGGCTGTCCCTCAAAGTTTTTCTCCCTATGCCTTCCAGACTGTGCACTCTTCCCGCTGCTCCGGTCCTCTCCTCTATCCCTGTCTCCCGGAGTCCCAGGTGAGTGGTTGTGAGAGAGGTTTTCTGCACCGTCCCTTTAAGAAGAGTCCTGGGTCTGAAACAACTGTCTCTTTCTCACAAACAGTATCCTAACCTGTTTCACAGCTAAATATTGTCCATACGCCTTTTCTAGGCTCTGGGGCTGTAGGCTTTGTTCCTGGGACCCAGGTCCCTATCCTTCTGCTATCCTCTCTTCTGACCACGTGAGTCTCTCCGGGCTGCCTTTCCCTCCGGGGAGCTGGGCAGCCCTTTCCGCGTTTTCACTTTTCCTACCAGTCTCATGTTGCTTCTTCAGTGTTTCCCAGCTGAAGAGTCCTCTCAGTCCAGTTCAATGTTGGTTTATCCAGATGATGGTTCTTAAAATCAAGTTATAATCCACTTTGGTTCTGGAAGTTGGAAGTTGGTACATCCGCCTACTCCATCGCCATCTTGCCCCCTCCACTATTATGATTGTTAACATTACAGTTCTAATAACAATTGCAACCATTTACCAAATACCTAAAATGCTCTAAGTACTATGTTAATCATTATTATCAGATATAACACTGGAGAGCAAGAACACGGAAGTTCTAGGAAAATGGCCAAGAACCGATTATAGAAACCTATTAAAAATTTAAAATACTCTGACACTGTCATATATTGCTAATGATAAAACCAATATTAGTGAGCAGTAGATCAAATGTATTAAAGTCTGCAAAAATGCTTATACATTTAGGACAAATAGCAACCAAGCTGTTTATTTTCCTCCTAGACACATAGGAACACAACATTTCCTAGGTCTCTTGTCATCTAAAAAGAACGATGCAGATCTATGGCCAATAGAATGTGATGGAATTAAGATGGGCTATTTTCATTTTTAAAAATCTCCCTCAGGCCCTCACCAGGTAGCTCCACTGGTTAGAGTGTCATCCTGATAAGCTAAGGTTGGGTTCAATCCCCAGTCAGGGCACCTACAAAAATCAAACAATGAGTGCATAAATAAGTGGAACAACAAAACAATGCTTCTGTCTGTCTCTCTCTCTCTATTTCTCTTTCTCAAAAATCAATAAATTGTTTTAAAAATTAAGAAAACAATTTTCCTCAAATTATCTCTCTCTTGCTGTGTCAGAGGTCATGTGTTGATGGCAGTAGCATTCCAAAATAGAAGCAGCCTGGATCCCAGAGTCACCACTTAGCAGACAGCGGTCAGAACAGTGCCTGATACAGAACACCCCCGCACAGAACTCAGAGTATAAAATTTGTTATGTTAAGCCACTGAGATTTGTGGTGTTTGTTATAATAGCTAGCATTAATCACTCAGATTACAGCAATTGTTTTAAAAATACACGATGGTCAAAGTAAAAAATAAAAATCAAATAAAATTATGTGAAAATAGCAGATTTTAGAGTCCTTATTCATCCTTAAAAGGTACTTTAATGCTATTTACACTGGAGGATAAAGAGGTTCTACTCAACATAATGCCTGACTGAATTTTTTAATAAGCTTATGCTGGTATTAAAATTTTTAAAAAAAAGAAAATATTTGCTAAAACAACTACTGCTTTGATAATGGTTTTTAAAAGTAATTAAAACCAAAAAATAAATGTCATTTAAATATTTCATCTTTGCTACAGGACATAATTCAAATCCTCAGTAACTTTTATTAAAATAATACCACCTTTTATTAATAAGAAGACCTTCGCCTTACTGGTGATTCAGTGGATAAAGCATCAACCTGGGATGCTGAGGTCCCAGGTTCAAAGCTCTGAGGTTGCGGACTTGAGTGAGGGTCCATCAGGCTTCAGTACAGGGTCGCCAGCTTAAGCGTGTAAACATCAACATGACCCCAGAGTCACTGGCTCTAGCCCAAGGTCACTGGGTTGAGCAAAGGGGTCACTGGTTCAGCTAGAGCACCCCAGTCAGGGCACGTATGAGAAGCAATTAATAAACAACTAAAGCACCGCAATTAAAAGTCGATGCTTCTCATCTCTCTCCCTTCTTGTCTCGCTCCCTTTCCCCCTCTCTCTCTCTCTCTCACACACACACACAAATATATATGAAGACCTTTAATAACATCATACATAGAGTTATCACTTTATCTCAGTTGATCTTCAGTCTTGCCGGCTTCATAAAAACTCATAATCTCCACTTTACAAATGGGAAAAATAAAGTTAAAAAAGCCATGATCTTTGTCCCAAGTCAAATAGCTAGTAAATAGCTAAGCTAGAACTAGTATCAGTATTTTCAATCCTAATCCAATATTCTTGTCATTATACTATGCTTCCTTTATACCATTCAATATAAAGTCAACCAATTATATCAAAGTCCCTTTCATCAAATATGTATTCAAAAGATACTTGTGATATTGAATCACATACTGGGTCTACTTTTAGAACTGTCATTTATAGAAGAATTAGCATTTCAATACATAAAACTGAATTAAAAGAAACCATGTGCCAATTCTAAAAAACGACTCCATATATACAAGGAATTACAGATATGAGATGATATGAACTAGGACCCAATTTTACCAAACTATTAAAGAAATCAATTACATTTTATTTTTTAATTTTTATTTGTTGATTTTAGAGAAAGAAGAAAGTAGAGAAAAAAACCATTGATTTGTTGTTCCACTTATTTATACATTTATTGCTTGATTCTTGGTGTACTGGGACAATGCTCTAACCAACCGAGCTATCTGGCCAGGATCAAAGTCAATTACACTTTAAAGAAAAGCAAATTAGTACTGGATATTGAACTCATATAATCTATTTTAAACAATAACTATTGGAATAAAGTTATTAACTAACATTCACAAAGGAATGATAAACTTTCCAAAGTAAGGTTATCTGAAAAAACTGTCCAAACATCATGTTTCTTCATATATATAACATCTCAAGCAATATTTTCACAGCATGACAATTTAGCCTTCCAGTAAGCAGTGAGAGCAAGTGGCACTTGTGTCACAAAATAATAAAAACGAGATGTAACGATCTGAGGGTAGCAAGTCCACATACTCCCTTACCTTTATATATCTTTTCAGTATTACACAAGTGAAGTGTGAAGTAGGTATCAAGGAGTTGATGGCCATTTCTATTAACAATGTTCCGGGCAGCAATGTTCCGAAGATGTCTAAGACGACGCTAAAAAGTAAACCACAAAAAAAGAGGGGCATTCAGCTTTTTCCTCCTATAAAATTTTCTAAGTTAAAACTTAAAAATAAAAGACAGTAAGTTGTTCCAGTGATTTATCTGTTGAGCCAGCAACCTTACCCAGTCTTTCATTTATGTCTCAGTACCCCTGCTGTCAAATGGGAATTGTACCTGTCATATCTCATTTACAAGGCTAAAACGTGTCACTTTCACGTTCTGAGCATGAAATGACAACAATATGAAATATTTTTGAAAAGCATAAATATTATATAAATGCTATATACCTGCAATATAGCATTAGTATTTTCTGGAACTTTAGTAATTTCCTTTTTTCCCTTCAGAAGGATGCTGGTAGACATGCAAGGTCTATCTCATACCAACAGAAAATCAGCAGCTATTACATTCATACAGCCCTATTGCTAGTTCAGTCTAGATACCAGACCATCTATATATTTGTACAACCAAGAAAAGAGGCCAAAAGCAAAACATAAAAGCAATTAACGTACTGGTCACTGCATCTCACCAATAACTCAACTGTTGTAGCTTAAATTAAATTCTCACTTGAAGAACTATTATTGCTTACTGGAAAGCTAATCAGGCTTCCTTCCCAACAATTTCTCAAACTAGGATGCATGAATTATTTGGAGTCACAAGTATGATGAGCCTGACCAGGAGGTGGCACAATGGATAGAGCTTCAGACTGGACGCAGAGGACCCAGGTTTGAAACCCCGAGGTCGCTGACTTGAGCACAGGCTCATCTGGCTTGAGCGCAGACTCAACAGCTTGAGCACGGGGTTGCTAGCCTGAGCGTGGAATCACAAACATGACCCCATGGTCACTGGATTGAGCCCAAAGGTTGCTGGCCTGAAGCCCAAGGTCGCTGGTGTGAGCAAGGGGTCACCCACTCTGCTGTAGCCCCCCGGATCAAGGCACAAATGAGAAAGCAATCAATGAACCAGCAATCAACGAACAACTAAGATGTCGCAACGAAGAATTGATACTTCTCATCTCCCTTCCTATCTTGTCTGTCCCTCTATCTGACTCTCCCTGTCTCTGTCAAAAACAAACAACAACAACAAAAAACAAACAAGTGTGATGAAAGGCAAAAGCTCCTTAAGCAATAGTAGAAATCAAAATATAAAACAACCTAAGGGATAGCCAAATCATTTCATATCACAAAGAGAAAATGCTGGCAATGCCGAAATCTGACACATCAGATTCTTTCTCAAAAGCTGGTTCCCTGTGTCAAATAATATTTTCAGAGATTTAAAAATAGGAACAAAATGCTCAGTTTTAAAATATGCTTAAAGCTCTCCCTTTGGGCTAAAAGACATCCTATTTTACTGAGGTAAGTCCATCTTTGATTACATGTGCAGTCAACCAGAAAAGCACAGTTCTTTCCTTATATGCAATCCTTTCTCCCAATCCAGAAATTAAGATATATTGAGAGAGAAGGTTATTGTCTAACAAATTTATTTTATTTTATTTTTTTTTACAGGGACAGAGTCAGACAGAGGGATAGATAGGGACAGACAGACAGAAACGGAATGGAGAGAGGTGAGAAGCATCAATCATTAGTTTTTCGTTGCCGCTGCGACACCTTACTTGTTCATTGATTGCTTTCTCACATGTGCCTTGACCGCGGGCCTTCAGCAGACCGAGCCTCCCCTTGCTGGAGCCAGTGACCTTGGGTCCAAGTTGGCGAGCTTTTGCTCAAGCCAGATGGGCCTGCGCTCAAGCTGGCGAGCTCGGGGTCTCGAACCTGGGTCTTCCGCATCCCAGTCAGACGCTCTATCCACTGCTCCACCGCCTGGTCAGGCTATCTAATAAATTTATTTAATACTCTAAGTATGAAAAGCCTAAAATGTATTTACAGAAAGTTCCTAGGGCTTACTCTAAAAGACTCATTTTTCCAAAAGCTGCCAACAGTTTCCATTTCCCACACTGGATTACATATTTTTCATTAGCCCTCGCAGTCAAGATTGTAAATTGACAGGAACCACTAATTGCCTATACATAGTAATCACATTCATTTCCCTGTAAGATCGCAGTCCTGTCCTTTATTCAGAAAATATTACCCAAAGCTGTTAGCACAAAATACAAACTTCCCATTACTGTTTTCAAAGCCCTGTGCACTCCATATATGATTCTTATTTCCCAATAGACCTTGCACATGTTTAACCCCTCAGTCACACATGACAGCTTAGTTACACATGTCCCTTCCATACACATTCCTAGCTCATGCTTTTGCTAGAATGATCTAGAATACCACTCTCTTTAAAGAGATCCTATTTCCACTTCAAAATTAAGGAGACAACAGTCCTTCTTACTGATCTATAACTTAAAATAACTGCTCTTTTATAAGAATAAGGACTTTACTTCTCTCTCTACTATACCACTTATTTTCATTTAGCCTTGTATTATAGGTAGTTGTTTACAGTTATTTTCCCTATTAATCTGGGAAGAAAAGACATGATGACAGAGACTATTAGCATCACTATACTGTTAGCATATATTAAATGATTACCATATACCATGTATTGTGCTGAACACTTTATACAAGTGATCTTATTTAATCTTCATAACATTCCTACAAGGTTAAGATTAATCATTATCATTATTCATCTCTTTATCCCAACATTTCTAAGTAACCAAATATGAACAAGGAAACAAAATAATAAACTAAACAAAATGGTCAACGATAAATAAGGATACCTCAAAAGAAGGAAACAAAGCAGAAAGAAAGCAAAGGGGTTATATATACATACATACATACGTGTGTGTGTGTGTGTGTGTGTCCTGTATTTATATATACCTAAGAGATATAATTTGGTCTTTATACTCCATTGCTACAAAGGGCGATGCACTGACCTACCCTTCAGCTCAAGAAAATAATTTGGCCCTGGCCAGTTGGCTCAGCAGTATAGCAACCGAGCAACGGCCCCAAATGGGCAGAGCATCGTCCCACAGAGGGCTTGTCGGGTGTATCCCAGTCAGGGCGCATGTGGGAGTCTGTCTCTCTGCCTCCCCAACTCTCACTTAAGATAAATAAATAAATAAAAATAAGAATAATTTTATGACAAATACAAGAACATTAGAACTGCCTGCCTTACAAAGCAGTATGTGGGGCTTGGACAAAGACTGAATCTATAATGAATGCACAGATATTGCTGAAGAGATCTTTGTATTACGTAGGAAGTTAGCACAACCACCTACAAGCCACCTTCCAACTTCAAGCTCTAGGATTCTAAAATCAGCAATGCAGTATACAATGGAGTCATCATCTAAGTGGATGACCAATATATTGTTATTTCTATGCTTCCCTCCCCTGATGTGCAGAAAACAGAACTGACCATATCAAGGCATTTTATAAGAAGGTTTACAAAATAAAATAAATAAATTCCTCCACAAATCAGACAACTATACTTTACACACTGACCTAGGTTGCACGACCTGGTTTGTATGACTTCTCCCTTATTTTATTTACTTCTAAAGCACTGGGGCCTGACCAGGCAGTGGCACAATGGATAGAGCAAGGGACTGGGATGCAGAAGACCCAGGTTCGAGACCCCGAGCTCGCCAGCTTGAGCAAGGGCCCATCTGGCTTGAGCAAAAAGCTCGCCAGCTAGGACCCAAGGTCGCTGGCTCCAGCAAGTGGTGGCTCACAAGTGCTGAAGGCCCACGGTCAAGGCACATGTGAGAAAACAATCAATGAACAACTAAGGTGTTGTGACGGCAACGAAAAACTAATGACTGATGCTTCTCACCTCTCTCCATTCCTGTCTGTCTGTCCCTATCTATCCCTCTCTCTGACTCTCTCTCTGTCCCTGTAAAAAATAAATAAATAAAGCTTAAAGCACTGGGGTAAGTATTCTCATTACACCATGATTAATTAAAATACAAGGTGCCCTCACAGCAGATGGAACAGACTAAAGAAATCAAATCCTTACGGTAAATTACTGATGGTAATCTTGGTGAGTGGCAGTAAGTGTCCAAAAGAGCCCTCTTCTGCCCTTTGTCTTGGATTCTTTAATAAAACTCATTCCAATTTTGTCATAAAGCTGCTTTTACTTTTTAAAAGTGCTAAATTGGCCCCGGCCAAGTAACTCAATTGGTTAGAAACAGTAGTGGGATTCAAATAATTTAATAACTAGTTCTCTGCCCTAATGACTATTCTAAGTATTAAAAAAAACGATATACCAAAAGGTAGTTTATTATTTCATGCATTTAATACTTAAATGAGAACAATAAAAGAGGTACACACAACTAAATTATGTTATAAGAGTTTTAAAATATTAATGAAAAAATACTAAACAACACCTGACAAAAAACAATATAAGTTGTCACCCTCTGGTTGTTAGGCACTTTTTCTCTTTACATTGTATGGATATTTACTGAAGTAACAAATGCAGGGAATTAAAATGTAGCATTTCATCAAAGGTATGAGTTTTATGCAATGAATAAGTACCCTGTTTCCCCAAAAATAAGACGTCTTATATTAATTTTTGCTCCTAAAGACGCGCTAGGTCTTGTGTTCAGGGGATGTCTTATTTTTCCATGAACAAGAATTCACATTTATTGTTGAACAAAAAAATCAACATTTATTAATATACTGTAGTCATGTCATCACAAATATCAGCATAACCAGCCAAACTCTGAATTCCATCAAGAATTTTTTATGCCTCTATTCCCATGTACAACAATCTACCATTTCCCCGAAAATAAGACAGTGTCTTATATTAATTTTTGCTCCTAAAAGATGTGCTAGGTCTTATTTTCAGGAAAGGCCTTACATTTCTAGGCTTAAAAAAAATTGCACTAGGTCTTACTTTCAGGAGATGTCTTATTTTCAGGGTATTATAAGCAAAGTTCCGTCAAATTGTTTCACCTAGGGACGGAATGAACATTACTACAGGCGCTTAAAATACACTATTGTACAGATAAACATTAAAAAAGAGTAAGGAATGTAAATCTGTGATTTCCACACTGGGCGGCTGCCCAGGCACCCACCAAAGAGAGAACCCTGATTACAAGTGCCATTTTAACAACCAGTTCACTGAACTCAACAAAAAAAACATTAGTTCTACTGAACCAGTGCAAACCAGCTGAATCCCAGCACTGGTTAGAATGTAATCCTGATACATCAAGGTTGCAGATTTGATCCCCGGTCAGAGCACATACAAGAATCAACCAATGAGTGTATAACTAAGGGAAATAACAAATTGCTGTTTCTCTCTCTCTCTCTCTCTCTCTCAAAAAAAAAAGAAGTATAAGTAAATAAATTTTTTAAACCTAAACTGGTAAACTAACAAACCAAATAAAAACAGACATATAGAGAGAATAGACTGAAAACTGTTAGAGGGGAGGGAGATTGAAGGAACAGGTAAAAAAAAAAAAAGGTAAAGGAATTAAAATAAATACTGGTAAATAACAAACTCATCTGACCTGTGGTGGCACAGTGGATAAAGCGTCTATTTGGACCGCCAAGGTCACCTGTTCAAAACCCCAGGCTTGACTGACCAGGCAGTGGCGCAGTGGATAGAGTGTCAGACTGGGATGCGGAAGACCCAGGTTTGAGACACCGAAGTCGCCAGCTTGAGTGAGGGGTCATCTGGTTTGGGCAAAGCTCACCAGCTTGGACCCAAGGTCGCTGGCTACAGCAAGGGGTTACTCGGTCTGCTGAAGGCCCATGGTCAAGGCACATATGAGAAAGCAATCAATGAACAACTAAGGCAGGGGTGCCCACACTTTTTCAGCTTGCGAGCTACTTATAAGATGACCAAGTCAAAATGACCTACCTACAATAAAAATGCAAAACATAAATTTATTTCTTCTATATTATCATTATTTAAGTTACTATTATTACTATTTAATATTGTGTATTCTTCTTTCACCTTTCTCCTTCTCAGCTCTCTTTTCGGAGGAAAGTCAATGTCATAGTTTTTATGAACAGTTCGAAAAAGCCACTCCACATTTCCCTTCTTTGGAATAGCAATGGCACACAGACAGATGAGGCAAACGCACTTAGAATATGACATAGTGAAAAAAATCCCCTCCCATTCTGTATGAAAGTGGTAGGTTTTAGGCTTCTTACTCGGACCAGCTACGGCACTCATCTTTATACCCTTTGTTGTATTTAGTTTAAATAAATTGAAGGCTAACTACGCAGCAATGTAACTGAACAAGTTAGCGCGGTTTAACGCGCATGTGTAGGGTGTCAAAAGTTCAGACGTCAGATTGGCTACCCTGTATGCCAATCAAAAGACAAATGTCTTTTTAATGTCATGCGATCTACCCACACTTCCTTCGCGATCAACCAGTAGATTGTGATCAACGTATTGAGCACCCCTGAACTAAGGTGTCACAACAAAAAACTGATGAGTGATGCTTCTCATCTCTCTCCGTTCTTATCGGTCTGTCCCTATCTATCCCTCTCTCTGACTCTGAAAAAAAAAAAAAAGAAAAAAAAAAAAGCAGGCTTGCCTGGTCAAGGCACATATAGGAGCTGATGCTTCCTGCTCCTCCCCCTTTCTCTTTCTCTCTCTCTCTCCTCTCTCTAAAATTAATAAATAAAATCTTAAAAATAAATAAATAAATAGCAACCTTATAGACACAGACAGATAACAGTAGGATAATTACCAGATGGAAAGGGGGGCGGAAGGGAGGTATTAAGAGGATATTGGGGGTAAATGGTGATGAAAGGAGACCTGACTTGGGGTGGTGATCACACAATATGATATACAGATGATGTATTATAGAACTGTACACCTGAAACCTATATAATTTTATTAGCCAATGTCACCCCAATAAATTCAATTTAAAAATGCTAAACTGTACTAAAATGGAGTTTAATAATAATGTGCCAATGTTATTTTTTAGTTTTGATCATGTAAAATAATACAGAGGGTATTGTAAGATGTTAATATTAGAGGAATCTGAATGGAGGAAATTCTGTATTATATTTGCAACTTATCTATAATAAAATTATGGCAATAAAAAGTTTATTTTTTAAAGTTATTGCCTTTGTGAGAGTCAACAGGAATGCAAGTGGGACAAAAAGAGTGCCAATGAAACATTTCACAAGCACTACTTAACTATAATTCTCCCTTCATTCTCACCCATTCACCTGTTCAGTCTCCCACCTCCTTCCTTCCTCCCAGTATCACAAGATTTAATGAAATTTTAAAAAACACACTGGAGGGTCAAACCAGAAATTCAAGAAAGTTGAGAACAGGTTTGACAGAACAGAGATATAAGCAAGATTTACTTGATACTTGTTTATGTAGCTTTGACTTCTGTGGCATGTTTCACATATTCAAAAAATAAAGTTAAATAAGAAAAAGTTTAAATCAAATAAGCCTAGTCTAAAATATAACAGCAATATCAAAAAATGCCTGTCAGGCGGTACTGCCATGAATAGAGCATCAACCTAGGACGCTGAGGACCCAGGTTCAAAACCCCAAGGACACCGGTTTGAGCGTGAGATCACAGACATGACCCCATGTTTGCTGGCTTAAAGCCCAAGGTTGCAGGCTTGAAGCCCAAGGTCCCTGACTTGAGCCCAAGGTCGCTGGTCAGCATGGCATGTATGGGAAGCAATCAATGAACAATTAAAGTGACACAATTATGAGTCAATGCTTATCTCTCTCTCTCTCTAACCCTTGCTTAAAAAAATAAAAAGTTACCACAAATTTTAGGATATATCACCTATCTACTTTTACCCAAATTATTACCCTATGATCAAAGGAAGTATTAAAGAAATCAAGGTGACGTAAAGGATTCTCTCCGGTTCTCAGTTCCCCAGAAGATCTAAACTTGATCAAACCAGCATGTAATTACAACTACATAAAAATATGGGCAGTCCAGATGTTTGTCTATCTTCCCTAATTATAAAGAGAAGACACTTTGCTGTATTTATAGTTGAATCTCCAACATCTAAAATTGTGAGCAATAGCTGGCACACAATAAATGTTTGTTTGATTGAATTAATAAATGTCCAGTGAATTAGCACAGTCAAGAAGTTCCTTGCATGATGTAGGTCTTACAGCGGTCCTAAGTGGCCCAGAACCTTTAGTGAATTCTGGTGGAAAAAAACAGAGCACATCAAACCTAGAAAATGGACTAAGAACTAAACATGGGCCTGACCAGGTGGTGGCACAGTACATAAGAGCATCAGCCTGGGACACTGAGGGCTCAGGTTCAAAACCCCTAGGTCGCTGGCTTGAACATAGGTTCATCTGGCTTGAGCACAGGCTCACCAGCTTTAGCATGAGCTCACCAACTTAAGCACGGTGTTGCTGGTTTGAACATGGGATCAAGATATGACACTATGGTCGCTGGCTTGAGCCCAAAGATTGCTGGCTTGAAGTCCAAAGGTCGCTCACTGGCTTGAGCCCAAGGTCACTGGATTGAGCAAGGGGTCACTAGTTCAGCTGGAGCCCCCCAGTCAAGGCACATATGAGAAAACAAGCAATGAACAACTAAGGTACCACAACTATGAGTTGATGCATCTCATCTCTCTCCCTTCCTGTCTGTAGCTGTCTCTCACACAAAAAAAAAGAAAAAAGAAAGAAATTGAAAATGAGATGAATTCTTAACACTGCTTCTGAACTACAACCAATCCTCAGGACTCACCGACTGTCAGTGCTCTACAGCAGGGGTGCTCAATACGTCGATTGCGATCTACTGGTCGAACGCGAAATAAGTGTGGGTAGATCGCATGACATTAAACAGACATTTGTCTTGCCTGACTAGGCGGTGGCACAGTGGATAGAGCATTGGATTGGGATGCGGAAGACCCAGGTTCGAGACCTCGAGGTCACCAGCTCAAGCGCGGGTCCATCTGGCCTAAGCAAAATCTTGCCAGCTTGGACCCAAGGTCGCTGGCTCCAGCAAGGGTGGCTCAGTCTGTTGAAGGCCCGCGGTTAAGACACATGTGAGAAAGTCATCAATGAACAACTATGGTGTCAAAATGGCAATGAAAAACTAATGATTGATGCTTCTCATCTCTCTCCATTCCTGTCTGTCTGTCCTATCTATCCCTCTCTCTGACTCTCCCTCTGTACCCGTAAAAAAATTTTTAAAAATTAAAAAAAATTTAAAAAAGACATTTGTCTTTTGATTGGCATACAGGGTAGCCAATCTGACGTCTGAACTTTTGACACCCTACGCATGCGCGTTAAACCGCGCTAATTTGTTCAGTTACATTGCTGCGTAGTTAGCCTTCAATTTATTTAAACTAAATACAACAAAGGGTATAAAAATGAGTGCCATAGCTGGTCCGAGTAAGAAGCCTAAAGCCTACCACTTTCATACAGAATGGGAGGGGATTTTTTTCACTATGTCATATTCTAAGTGCGTTTGCCTCATCTGTCTGTGTGCCATTGCTATTCCAAAGAAGGGAAATGTGGAGTGGCTTTTTCGAACTGTTCATAAAAACTATGACATTGACTTTCCTCCGAAAAGAGAGCTGAAAAGGAGAAAGGTGAAAGAAGAATACACAATATTAAATAGTAATAATAGTAACTTAAATAATGATAATATAGAAGAAATAAATTTATGTTTTGCATTTTTATTGTAGGTAGGTCATTTTGACTTGGTCATCTTATAAGTAGCTCGCAAGCTGAAAAAGTGTGGGCACCCCTGCTCTAGAGTATACAATCTAGTAGTACTTCATGATGGTACCACCTAGTACAGTGATGGGCAATCTTTTGAGCTTGGTGTGTCAAAATTCACTAAAAAAAAGCAGCATAACTCAGGTGGTGGTATGTCATTTCAAGAAAAACGGCCTAACCGGAAGTCCCAGAAATACAAACTCTGTGCCCGAGTTCTGTTGTTTTGGCCTACAGACCTCCAGCACAGTGTGTCTACACAATAGCAAATGTTTTATCCTTGGCTACTGCACCTGGCCATGCAGGAGCTGAGGATGAAACGTCTGTCTCGGCATGTGGCCCCATACTTCTCTGGTATGCAGCCGCGTGTGGCCATGTGTCATCGAAAATGGCTACGCGTGTCAGTACTGACACGCGTGTCATAGGTTCGCCATCACGGGAGTAGGGGGATGTTCCAACTCCCACCTCCCAGAACCAAAGTGGATTACAACTTAATTTTAAGAACAATCATCTTGATAAAGCAACTTTGGACTAAACTAAGAGAATTCTATAACCAAGGACCACCAAAGTAACCACACTAAGAATAGTAGAAAAGGTGGTAAAATGGAAAGGGTTACCCCGCTCCCAGGAGCGGGTTGCGGCCCTGAGGGTCTCTAACAGCAGCATAGGTTTTCCGGAGAGTTGTGGGTCCTCAGCCCCAGGACCAAAGCCCCAGGCTAGAGCCCCAGAGCCTAGAAGAGGCGTACTGACAGTATTTAGCTGAGAAAAGAGCCAGGATTCTGTTTGCGAGAAAGAGACAGAACTCTCAGACCCAGGCTCCATCTTAAAAGGACTGCACAGAAAACCTCATTAACAACCACTTACCCAGGGTTCTGGAAGCATGGAGCGCTGAGAGGACTGGAGTTGCAGAAGAGTGTAAGAGGTACAGGGGGAGACACTTTGAGGAACAACCACCCTAACTCCTGGGCTGAGTCACTCCCCAAATCTAAAGTGGCCATTTTTACTGGGAGCAGCAACACCAGCAAAGGGAAAAAATTACCCCACCCACCGGAGGCTCTCCTACTCCAGTTAGAGCAAAGAGGCACTCAGAAGCAGGGAGCACATCAAGGACACAAATAGTGAGTTCTAAGGTCTGAGCTACTCTACCCCCGCACGCTGCTGAGTACTGAACAGAGGGCGGGACGGCCAGCAGGGGCTGAGGCAGCCAAAGCGGCAGCTCAAACACACATGCGCAAGCCCACCAGCAGCGACAGAAGCTGCAGCAGCTGCAGTGGCAAGCCAGCACTGGCAGTGTCCAAGCCCGAACACCCAAGGTAGCAGCAGCGGGCAGGCAGAAAGACCACACATAGGGAACACAGAGGCCATACCCACTGGACTCCTGTGGCCACACCCTTCTGAGGGCTAAAAAAAATAAGAGAACAAAGCAAAATAAAATAAATAAATAGTCTGGATAGAATGACATCTGAGGCTAAGGGGCAAGTCACATCCAATACCTTACCTAATCTCTGAATTACAGTACTGAGCTCAACAAGTAGCCAGCAATAAGAGACGGCAGAAAGTGGATCCAATGGGAACTAGAACTTTTAAATGAACTTCCCCCAGGCCAAGAGTAGATAAAAGCTAGCCTAGGAGTGCAGCTGATATTTACAATGGCATCTGGGCCCAGCAGAGGCACCCACAAGATCTGAATCACCTGTAGCTCCAAAAAGGTTGATAAGGGCCAGTCATAGGCAGTGAACCCCCACTGATCTGTGCCAGGCTCCAGCCAGGGAGGTCCAGGGCAGGCACATTCAGTAGCCAGATACGGAGAGCATCAGTTCAGGACCTAACAATAATTTTTAGAGTAGTAGCTTAAGGAAGGGTTCCTCACACCTGACCTAGCTAAGACATAGAAAACACCAACCCAAATAGAAAAAAGAACAGTGACAGCAGACAAGTAGCCCACAGTGGATTACAAAAAACAGCTGATGTTAAACTAAGATCTAAAACAACACAAAACTGAAAATTGGAGGCAGATAATACCTACCCTAGACTTAGCTAGCTACACAAACAATACACCCAAAGGAGGAGTCTATACACTGACAAAATGGGAAGACAGAGAAATGCAATCCAAATGAATCAACAAGAGAAATCCCCAGAAAAAGAACTGAATGAAATGGAAATAACCAAATTACCTAATGCAGAGTTTAAAATATTGATTGTTAGGATGCTTAACGATCTTAGAACAACGATAGATGGACATAATGAGCACCTAAATAGATAGCAAGCATCAAAAAGGACATTAAAATCATAAAGTAGAACCAGTCAGAAATCACAAATACAGTATCAGAAATGAAGACTACATACACTAAAAGGAATTAAAAGTAGGCTGAATACAGCAGAGGATCAAATCAGTGATTTAGAGGACAAGATAACCAAAAGCACAGAAGTGGAGTAGCAAAAGAAAAGAGGCTCAAAAAGTCTCAGGAAAATCTAAAAGAGCTCTATGACAACATGAAGAGAAACAACATCTGCATCATAGGGGTTCCTGAAGGAGAAGAGAAAGAATAAGGGAGAGAACATGATTGAAGAAATCATAGCTAAAAACTTCCCTAAACTGATGAAGGAAAAAGTCACACAAGTTCAAAAAGCAAAGAGAGTCCCATTAAAGAGAAACCCAAAGAGGCCTACACCAAGACACATCATAATTAAAATGCCAAAATTAAGGGATAAAGAAAGAATACTAAAAGCTGCTAGAGAAAAGCAGCTAATTACCTATGGAGGAGCCCACATAAGGACAACATCCCCTTCTCAACAGCAACACTAGACGCCAGAAGGGAATGGCAAGAAATATTCAAAGCAATGCAAAACAAGAGCCTACAAGCAAGACTTCTGTATCCAGCAAGGTTATCACTTAAAATTGAAGAAGAAATAAAAAGCTTCCCAGACAAAACAAAACTCAAGGAATTCATTACAATCAAACCAATGCTGCAAGAAATGTTAAGGAGCCTGTTGTAAACAGGGGGGGAGGAAAATCTAGAAAAAAGAAGAATGTAGATTTAAAGAATAAAATGGCAATAAACAACTAAATATCAATGATAACCTTAAACGTAAATGGATTAAATGTTCCAATTAAAAGACATAGCGTAGCTGCATGGATAAGAAAACAGGACCCGTACATATGCTGTCTACAAGAGAACTACCTCAAAACAAAACATGCACATAGACTGAAAGTAAAGGGATGGAAAGAAATATTTCATGCAAATGGAAATGGAAAAAAAGATGGGGTAGCAATACTTATATCTGACAAAATAGACTTTAAAACAAAAGCTACAGTAAGGAATAAAGAAAATCACTGCATAATGATAAAGGGAGCAATCCAACAGAAAGATATAATCATTATAGATATCTATGTGCCTAATATAGGAGCACCTAAATTTATAAAGAAGATTTTGATGGACATAAAGAGCAAGATCAAC
This sequence comes from Rhynchonycteris naso, assembly GCA_037038555.1. NCBI lineage: Eukaryota > Metazoa > Chordata > Mammalia > Chiroptera > Emballonuridae > Rhynchonycteris > Rhynchonycteris naso. The sequence continues at coordinate 317,052,145 of CM072995.1, forward strand.
AGAAATACTATAGTAGTGGGGGATTTTAATAGCCCACTAAATCAATGGATAGATCCTAAAGAAAGAAAATTAACAAAGAAAGAGCAGTATTAAAGGACACACTAGATCAACTGGATTTAATAGATATCTTCAGAACCTTTGACCCTAAAGCAGCAGAATATACATTCTTCTCAAGGGCTCATAGTACATTCTCTAGAATAGACCGCATACTAGGACACAAAATGAGTCTCAATAAATTTATGAAGATTGAAATCATATCAAGCATCTTCTCTGATCACAATGGCATGAAACTAGAAATCAACTACAACAGAAAAACTGAAAAACATTCAAACACTTGGAGACTAAAAAGCATATTATTAAATAACAAATGGGTTAACAATGAGAAGAAAGAAGAAATCAAAATTTTCCTTGAAACAAATGAAAATGAACATACAACAACTCAAAATTTATGGGACACGGCAAAAGTAGTCCTAAGAGGGAAGTTCATAGCATTACAGACATACCTTAAGAAGCTGGAAAAAGCTCAAATAAACAACTTAACCCTACATCTAAAAGTAGAAAAAGAACAACAAAGCCCAGAGGAAGCAGAAGGAGGGAAATAATGAAAATCAGAGTGGAAATACATAACATAGAGGTTAAAAAAAATACAGAAGATCAATGAAACCAAGAGCTGGTTCTTGCCTGACCAGGCGGTGGAGCAGTGGATAGAGCATTGGACTGGGATGTGGAAGACCCAGGTTCGAGACCCCAATGTCTCCAGTTTGAGCGCGGGCCCATCTGGCTTGAGCAAAAAGCTTGGACCCAAGGTTGCTGGCTCCAGCAAGGGGTTGCTCAGTCTGCTGAAGGCCCGCAGTCAAGGCACATGTGAGAAAGCAATCAATGAACAACTATAGTGTCGCAACGGCAACAAAAAACTAATGATTGATGCTTCTCATTTCTCTCTGTTCCTGTCTGTCTGTCCCTACCTATCCCTCTCTCTGACTCTCTCTCTGTCCCTGTAAAAAAAAAAAAAAAAAGAGCTGGTTCTTTTCAAAGGTAAAGAAGATTTATGAATCTTTAACCAGACTCACCAAGAAAAAAAGAGAGAGGACTCAAATATATAAAATTAGAAACGAGAGTATAGAAGTAACAACTGACACAGCAGAAATACAAAGGATTGTAAGAAAATACTATGAAGAACTGTATGCCAAAAATTAGACAAGCTAGGCGAAATGGACAATATCCTTGAAACATATAATCTTTCAAAAATCAATCTGGAAGAATCAGAAAACCTCAATAGACTGATTACAACAAATGAGATTGAAACAGTTGTCAAAAAAACTCCCAACAAACAAAAGTCCTGGGCCTTTTGTTTCACAGGCAAATTTTACCAAATACTCAAAGACGAACTAACACCTATCCTTCTCAAGTTATTTCAAAAAATTCAAGACGAGGGAAGACTTCCAAGTTCCTTTTATGAGGAAAGCATAATACTCATTCCAAAACCAGGCAAAGACACTACAAAGAAAGAAAACTATAGGCCAATACCCCTGATGAACTCAGATGCTAAAATTCTCAACAAAATATTAGCAAACCAGATCTAGCAATACATGAAAAAAAAGTATACATCACGATCAAGGGGGATTTATCCTGGGGAGGCAAGGATGGCTCAATATTCACAAAACAATCAATGTGATTCATCATATTAGCAAAAGGAAGGAGAAAAATCACAGGATAATATCATTAGACACAGAAAAAGCATTTGATATAATCCAGCACCCATTTTATGATCAAAACTCTCAGCACACTGGGAATATAGGGAACATACCTCAACATGATAAAGTCCATCTATGACAAACCCACCGCCAGCATCATACTCAATAAGCAAAAATTAAAAGCAATCCCCTTAAGATCAGGAACAAGACAGGGGTGCCCCCTTTCACCACTTTTATTTAACATAATTCTGGAAGTCCTAGCCACAGCAATCAGACAAGAAGAAGAAATAAAAGGCATCCAATTGGAAAACAAGAAGTAAAACTATCATTATTTGCTGATGACATGATACTGTACATAGGAAATCCTAAAGTCTCAGTCAAAATACTACTGAACCTGATAAATGAATTAAGCAAGGTGACAGGATATAATATTAATATTCAGAAATCAGTGGCATTTATATACCAAAAATGAACTTTCTGAAAGAGAAATTAAGAAAACAATCCCCTTCACTATTACAACAAAAAAAAATAAAGTACCTAGGAGTAACTTTAACCAAGAAGGTTAAAGACTTGGACTTGGAAAATTATAAAACATTGATAAAAAAAAATCAAAAAAGATACAAACAAGTGGAAGCATATACCGTGTTCATGGACAGAAAGAATGAACATCATTAAAATGTCTACATTACCGCCTGACCAGGTGGTGGCGCAATGAATAGAGCATCGGGATGCGGAAGACCCAGGTTCGAGACCCCAAGCTCGCCAGCTTGAGCGCGGGCCCATCTGGCTTGAGCAAGGGCTTGTCAGCTTGGACCCAAGGTCGCTGGCTCCAGCAAGGGGTTGCTAAGTCTGCTGAAGGCCCGTGATCAAGGTACGTGTGAGAAAGCAATCAATGAACAACTAAGGTGTCGCAACGGCAAAAGAAAAACTAATGATTGATGCTTCTCATTTCTCTCTGTTCCTGTCTGTCTGTCCCTATCTATCCCTCTCTCTGACTCTCTCTCTGTCCCTGTACCAAAAAAAATTAAAAAATAAAAAAATAAAAAAAATACTGTAAATTTATGACATCTTTTTATTAGATGAATCATCTGTCAATACCTACATTAATATTGTCTTATATGATACAAAACATTGCAGTGTTAAACATATTACTAACATAAAACATCAAAACTAAAAAGGTAATGTGAGAAAAATGATTATATTTATTTACAAGTACAATATAATGATTCATGCATTGGCAATGAAGCAGCAACGATTGCTTTATGATAGCCTAGCATAATCAATATGATTACATTACAACAGTAAGGAAATCTCCATTTTTCCAATATATTTATTGAAAAAAAAATCCACACATAAGTGGACCTACACAGTTCAAACTCATGGTATTAAAGGGTCAATTATATAATCACACTCATAGTTAAAGATATGCACTCCAAATCAAACGTTCTACCTTTTGGCAAACTGCCGTTTCCAAAGAATGGTTGCAACAATAGTTCCCATCCCACACGCTCTCTTACAGTGTGATGTTGTCACTCCTCCATTACTCAGTGGAGTCTTGAAATTCAGTCACCCTACAGTGAGAATGCCAAGTAGCCACATGGAAAAGATTTCCAGAGCCTGAGCCGAGATCCCAGCTAAAGTCAGACATACAACCATTTCAGCCCCAAGCCTTTGAAATTCCAAAAATGACATCAAGTATAAAGCACAGAAAAATTGTTCCACCAAGCCCAAACGAAACTGATTATTTGTGAACAAACTAAATAATGATGTTGTTTTAGGCCCCTAAATTTTTTGTTTGTTACTCAGCAAAAGAAAATGAAGAGATCTCATCTGATTAAAGAGTCAAACTATTTTACTCTGTAAAGGTTGACAATAACAACATTGGGAGAAATATAAATTGGTCCAATCTGAAGGGAAGGCAATTTAGCAATAATTATCAAATTTTAAATTGCATAAAAGATATGACCAAGCAATTCTCCAAGTCACAAAAATGTGTGCAAATATGTTTAGTCCAATATTGGTTATAAAAGCAAAAACTAAATAACTACTCTTAAAGTGTGGTACATTCATACAATGGAAAGCTTTATCACCATTAAAAAAACAAAGTGCCGCCTGACCAGGCAGTGGCGCAGTGGATAGATAGAATGTCGGACTGGGATGCGGAAGACCCAGGTTCGAGACCCCGAGCTTGCCAGCTTGAGTGCGGGCCCATCTGGCTTGAGCAAAAGCTCATCAGCTTGGACCCAAGGTTGCTGGCTCCAGCAATGGGTGGCTCGGTCTGCTGAAGGTCCATGGTCAGGGCACATGTGAGAAAGCAATCAATGAACAACTATGGTGTCGCAACGGCAACGAAAAACTAATGATTGATGCTTCTCACCTCTCTCCGTTCCTGTCTGTCTGTCCCTATCTATCCCTCTCTCTGTCCCTGTAAAAAAAAAAAAAAAAAAAGTGCCAATACAGAACACAAACAAAGGAGCAAGAAAATTTAAATGTTCAAGTAAATAAATATACTATATATCCTGAATGAGATATATCAAGGGTTGGCCAACTTGTTTCATAAAGGGTCAAAAAGTAAATCTTTTCAGGGCATATCCTGTCTCTGCACAATCATTCATTTTCTCTCTCTCTCTCTCTCTCTCTCTCTCTCTTTCTTTCCCTCTCTCATTTCTTTTTTTTTTTTTTGTATGTACTTGTTTATAATCCTTTAGCAACATAAAAGCCTTTCTTAGTTCATTAAATGTCACAAAACCCAGTGATTATTAGCTATAGTTTGATGAGCCCTAATGTACGTAAATCACAGATATTATGAGGTACTTTTCTCCTTCTTCTTTTCCAAGTAAGAGAAGGGGAGATAGAGACAGACTCCCACATGCGCCCTGACCAGGATCCACCCAGTAACCCCTGTCTGGTGCTAATGCTAGCCCATCTGGGCCCATGCTCACAACCAAGCTACTATATTTTTAATGCCTGAGGCAGAGTGCCCTGGCCAGTGTACTGGAACCAATTAAGCCATGGATGCAGGAGGGGAAGAGTGAGAGAAAGAGAGAGAGAAGGAAGAGGAGGAGGGGTGGATGAGCAGATGGTCGCTTCTCCTGTGTGCCCAGACCAGGAATCAAATCCAGGATATCCACATGCCAGACCAACACTCTACCACTGAACAAAGCAGCCAGCACCTTATAAGGTAATTTTTTAAAGTAGCATTTGCTTTGGAAATGTAGTCAAACTTCTGGACACCTCCTGCATTTTCTCTTCTCAACTCATTTCAGGTCAGCATTTATTCTCAGCCTGGGACAAGGCTAACTGGAATGGAAGAATTAAGGTCCAGGCTGTTTCCAGTGAACTCAGATTACTGCTATTAGAAGGAAATTAGTTTTCCACATTTTTACAGAAGATAAAAATGCTAAATTACTGCCTGACCAGGCAGTGGCACAGTGGATAGAGCATCAAACTGGGATGTGGAGGACCCAGGTTCAAAACCCAAGGTCGCCAGCTTGAGCAAGGGCTCATCCAAATCGAGTGCAGGCTCACCAGCTTGAGCGCAGGATCGCTGGCTTGTGCATGAGATCTTAGGCATGACCCCATGGTCGCAGGCTTGAGCCCAAAGGTTGCTGGTTTGAGCTCAGGGTTGCTGGCTTGAGCAAGGGGTCACTCATTCTGCTGTCGCCCCACCCCAGTCAAGGCACATATGAGAAAGTAATTAATGAACAACTAAGGCACCACAACAAAGAACTGATGCTTCTCATCTCTCTCCCTTCCTGGCTATCTGCCCATCTGTCCCTCTGACTCTCTCTGTCTCTGTCACAAAAAAAAAAAAAAAAAAGCTAAATTACTGAATCAAGAATTTAAGCTTGATAATTTTTTTTAAATACAAAAGCCCCTCTATATTATAACACTATCAATCACCTATTTTTTAGAATCTTTTTTAGCACCTGAAAGACTCACTGTGGAAAGTACTGAAAGAACACAAAAATATTTAATATTAGTATTTGGTGCCCTTGGCTATAAGCAAATGGTGCTAACAGACAATGTTACAAATTTAAACAAACAATCCATCAACTCTAATCTCTCATAAAATACTTTATAACTTTCACCTCTGAGAGCTTTCTCTGTTGCAAATGACACAACCTTGGAACTACAGCCGTTCTTCTGACATTAACTCAGCTCTCACCAAAGTTCAAGTCAGTCTTAGAATTTAATCGTCATTTACTTAAACACCACTAATTTATAAAACAGGCCTTCCCAAAATTTATCTCTGAACTTTCTACTTTTCTTACACATTGTGGCTCTGGGCTTTTCTTTTCTTTCTTTTTTTTTTTCAAATAAAGCCTCCAAAGTATTTTCTGGATTAAGATCTAATCCTCTAGATTAACTATCACACAAATCATTATCTTTTTTTTTTTTTAATTTTATTCATTTTAGAGAGGAGACACAGAGTGAGAGAGAGAGAGAAAGAGAGAAAGGGGGGAGGAGCTGGAAGCTCAACTCCCATATGTGCCTTGACCAGACCAGTGCAGGGTTTTGAACTGGCGACCTCAGTGTTCCCAGGTCGACGCTTTATCCACTGCGCCACCACAGGTCAGGCTGGCTCTGGGCTTTTCTATCTCTACCCTGTTCACCCCGATCTCGGTGGACAATCCAAGCCTGCCTTCTTGCCTCCCTAATTCTACTGGGTAGTACTGCTCTAAGAAGCAGTCCTTCGCAGTGACGAATCTGGCATTTTCCTCTGCCTGTCTCTCTCATACTTCTTCTCTTGTTCCTTTCTCTTTTCTGTTTTACCTTGCTGGCATTTCCTTCATAGACTATTCTAGGAACTGTGGGGATATAAACGGCATTTCCTAATTTCAGATTATGTAATCTTACAAAAGTACTGGAGTTTGTGCACACGAAAAGGCCAACTGAGGTAAGACTATCCAACAGTATACTTTCAAAGAGCATGTATCAAAGCACTGTTACTTTAGAAATATAAGGCCAAAGAAGAAAGATACAGAATTATACAGGATGACTGAGGGGGTAAAAATTGGAAGACAGAAGGCAGTTGTCATGGTCCAACTGTTAAGAGTTATACTGTGCCTGAAATTAGCTTCAAAATAATTGGGTGAGGGAGGGAGGACAAGTAGTAGATGTATAGATAAAACAAGACCTGCTGGAGGTGACCGTAATTAAAGTTGGATAATAGGCACCTGGGAGTTCATTATATTCCTTCTCTATATATGTATTTCAATATACATTGATATATACAATACAGTCAGTCCTCTGCATCTGTGAATTCAAAGAACTGAAGACTGACAATATCTTTAAAAAAGGAAATCCCAGAAAGTTACAAAAAGCAAAACTTGATTTTGCCATGTGTCAATGATCACTATGCTGAATCCACACAAATTAAGTAATGTGTAGGCAATCCCTGCTATATCCTGTACACAAATACAGGTTATATGCAAATACTACATCATTTTATATGAGACTTGAGCATCTGAGAATTTTGGTATGTGGGGGAAGAGGTCTTAAAACCAATCCCCCATGACTGTAGACATTTCAATATACATATTAAATTATTCATTAATATTTCCATAAAGTTTAAAGGAATATCAATAGGAACAGAAAGGGTAAGACTATATAGGAGCTAGAGAAAAATGGGGCTAATTAGATAATAGATATAGTTGAGGATGAAAAGATTGATAAAAGAGATAAGGGGTTTAATAGAGGCTGATTAGATAATGATTATAGTTGAGGATGAAGAGAAGACTAATACTAAGACTCATGGACACAGAAAAAGTAAAGTGGTTACCAGGAAAATAGGGTTGTGGGGGAGGGGTGGGAAGGAGAGTAAAGGACAAATATACAGTGAAGGAAAATTATTTGACTTTGGGGGTGGGTACACAACATAATCAACAGTTCAAATGCTGTACAGATGTTTACCTGAAACCTATGTACTTTTATGGATCAATGTTACCCCATTAAATTTAATTTTCTAAATAAAATTTTTTTAAAAAGGATAAAAGAGATAAAGGAGTCAAAGGACCCTTAGAGAAATAAGAACTAATAAGTAAAGATGTTAAGGTAACAATAGCAATCAGAAAAGAAAAGAGAAGAAATTAAACATATACCCCTATCATCTTTACTAAATTCCAAACAGATGCCTGACCAGGCGATGGCGCAGTGGATAGATCGTTGGACTGCGATACGGAAGGCCCAGGTTCGAGACCCCAAGGTCACCAGCTTGAGCACGGGCTCATCTGATTTGAGTACAGCTCACCAGCTTGGATCCAAGGTCGCTGGCTCGAGCAAGAGGTTACTCGGTCTGCTGAAGACCCGCAGTCAAGGCACATATGAGAAAGCAATCAATGAACAACTAAGGTGTCGCAACAAAAGGCTGATGATTGATGCTTCTCATCTCTCTCCATTCCTGTCTGTCTGTCCCTGTCTATCCCTCTCTCTGACGCTCTCTCTCTGTCCCTGTAAAAAAAAAAAAAAATCCAAACAGATTAAAGATATTTAAATGTGAATTAAAACATAAAAGTGCCAAAATTTTTTTTAAAAATGATTATTTTAAAACCCCAAAGTTCTAAGAAGAACATAAAACTCAGAAGCTATAAAAAGAAAAATAATATATTTTACTACACAAAATGTTTTTAAATTTATGCAGGCAAAAACTATCCTATGCGATGGAAAAGGAAAAAACAACCTAACAAAAAATGTTTAATTCACATAACGAATACAATTTCACTAAAGCATAAGAGTTCCTAGAAATCAATAAAAAAAAAAGTCTAACAATCTGACAAAAAAAATGGCAAAGAATACTAACAGACAGTTTGCAGAAAAGGAAATTCAAATAGCATTTAAACATGAAAAGATTTTCAACCTCACTCATAAGAGAAATGCAAATTAAAACTACACTGAAGTTGGCACAAACCAAAAAGTCCAGTAACATAGTCAGAAGCAACCTCTACAGATGGCAATCTCACAATATCTAACAAAATTACAAATGCACATATTCTCTGACTCAGCAATTCCACTTCTTCATTTATGTTAAAAATATACTTGCATAGCCTTGAACGTTGCTAGCACAGTAGACACAGCTTTGACCTGGACACCGAGGACCCAGGTTCAAAACCTAAGGTTATGGGCTTGACTGCAGGCTCAACAGCTTGAGCATGGGGTCGCCAGATTGACTGCACTGAATGCAGGGTTGCTGGTTTGAGACCAAACTAAAGTAATGCAACTATGAGTTGATGTTTCTCATTCCTCTCCCTTCTCTCTCTCTCTCTCTCTCTCACACACACACACACACACAAGAAGGAAAATGCTTGCAGATATGCAATACAATTATATATAATACACTACTGTTTGTAATAAGTGTCCTTCAAAAAGGGGATTAGCCTGACCAGGTGGTGGCGCAGTGGATAGAGCGTCGGACTGGGATGCAGAAGACCCAGGTTCGAGACTCCGAGCTCCCCAGCTTGAGCAAGGGCCCATCTGGCTTGAGCAAAAGCTCACCAGCTTGAACCCAAGGTCACTGGCCCCAGCAAGGGGTTGCTTGGTCTGCTGAAGGCCCACAGTCAAGGCACATGTGAGAAAGCGATCAATGAACAACTAAGGTGCTGCAATGACAACGAAAAACTAATGATTGATGCTTCTCACCTCTCTCCGTTCCTGTCAGTCTGTCCCTATCTATCCCTCTCTCTGACTCTTTCTCTGTCCCTGTAAAAAAAAAAAAGGGGGCGTGGGGGTGGGAGTAGGAGATTAGCCAAATTATGCTATATCCTATGGTGAAATGCTATGTGCCATAAAGAATAAATTATGTGGTAGCTCTTTGTGACCAATATGGTATAATCTGTAAGACACACTTAGTTTTCTTAAAGGACAAAACAGTTTCTAAAGTCAGTGTGTTTAACATATTATCATTTGTCATTCATAAGAGAAAAAAAGAATATTATTATGTAATTATTAGAGATACATAAAACATAATTAACAATATTGGATGCCCCAGGGAAGGGAAAACGGGTATTTGGGGCACAGAGTAATATGGAGACCCTTCACAGTATCTTTTTATATACTTTTTGAAAATGTTCCACATGAATACATTATCTATTTTTAGAATAAAACTAGGCCCTGGCCAGGTAGCTCGGTAGTTGGTTAGAGTGTAGTCCCAATACTCTAAGGTTGCATGTTCAATCCCTGTTCAGGGCACACACAAGAATCAACCAATGAATGCATAAATAAATAAGTGGAACAACAAATCAATGTTTCCCTCTCTCCCTCTCTCTTCCTTCTCTCTCTCAAATCAATTTAAGTAAAAATTTTAAAATAAAATAATTTACATTTTAAACAAACATATGCCAACCAACCATATAGCTGTACAGGTGTCTGTGACAGGCAATACTAGAAGCAGCATGACAGTGGCAAACCTCAAGCCAGGGTCAATAATCCTGAGCTCCAGGCTGGCTCTGCACTTTTTAGTAGGCAAATTACTTAACTCTCGAAGCTTGCTTTCCCTTCCATAAGATGGAGATATTTCCTGCATGCCTACCTCTGTGGGTTATTATAAGGAACAAATGAAATAATGAATACAAAAGCTGAAAAACTGTAAAGGACTCAACAGAAATAGAGATGTCAAGAAAGGGATGTGGTTATCAGGGTAAGATGATAAATTGGTTTAGGCATTTGTAATTTGAAATTAAGATCCAGATTTAGAATTCACTTATCTAAACAGAGGTGATAAAATCACAAGAGTATAACAGCTCCCCAAAAGACAAATATTAGATAAATAGAATTAAAGAACTGAACAACTGCAAAAGTTCCTGAAGGTCACCTAAGCCTTTGCTACTCAGTATAACCCAGGAACTTGTTGAAAATGCAGAACCTCAAGTCCCACCACAGACCTACTCAATCAAAATCTACATTTTAATAATAATATCCCTAGGTAATTTGTATGTACATTTTAAGTTTAATAAGCACTAATTATCTAAGTCATCTTACTCATTTTTTCAGATGCTAAAATTGAGGCCCTAAGTAGAGGAACTTACTCATATTCACACTGTTTAATATGCAGCAAAATCAAGATTTGGATCCAGGCTTAATCTCGGGCTGTGTATGTACACTACATATTTGCTTCCCAGATACCTAGTTTCAAAACCTTTGAAATATCTTCTTTGCCTGGCAGGTGTCCATGTCCCCAACTCCATTACTAATCAGCCATCCAGCTCATCAATTCTTTCTTCACAATATCTCTGGCATATGTTTCTTCTTTTCCACATCTTGCATTCATTGCCCTAAAGCAGTGGTTCTTAACCTAGGTACCGAACCCACCAGTTTCATATGCGCATTCAACAAACCCTTCTTTAGTGATAAATAAAATATGATTTTTTTTCCAAATTCAAGACATAGGTATATGTTTTTTTTTACTTGTGTACAAAATGAGCCATGCATGAACATCACCTTGCTCAAAGAACAAAACCAACAAAGTGTATGAACTCACAACAAATTACGGTATTACTTTATTCTGGCCTCCGTGGCAGAGGCTTCTCCGAACCCCTGAGACCGACTCATCGAACCCCTAGGATTCGATAGAACCCAGGTTAAGAACCACTGCCCTAAAGCTACTGCTCTCTATACTAAGCAAAACTAGCTTCCTTCTCTTATGGATGTATCAACCTCCTCTTCGGCAAACAATAGTTCAAGGCATTAAATGTTAATTTAGTACTGATTTCAGGCATAATCTACGTGTGAAACCTAGCAAGACTAACAAATTACAACTTGGAAAATCTAACCCAGCATCTTCATGTCTGCACTTCCATTATTTCTTTCCCATTACCTCCTTCTCTTTGCCTTAAAATTAACCCATGTTGCTTTTATCTAATAAATTCTTCTTCTCTAATCAAGCTTTACTAAATAAATCTACAGGCCCTACACTTCTTTCCAGAATAATCCTTTATCCCAATATGTCCCAATAAACTCACCATTCACAAACATTCTCATAGCTTCCTAATTCTCTCCTCTACACTGTACCCTAACAAACCAACATTTTTTGAGTACCCATGAAATGCCAGGAACTAGACAAAACAGAAGACTAAATACCTCTGAATATCTTTCCTACACAAACTCAAAAGGGTAAAAGTCCTGGCCTTTGCCCCTATTCCTCTTTTTCATTTTGTACAAACTGAGTTCAATTAAATCAACCTGAAAAAACAAAGGGTGCTTCAGTTCAATATCAGAGAATTGTTCCAATTACACGAACACTGAGTTCTAGCTCTGCTATTTCATTTGGGAATGTATTTAACCTCTCTAAGGTTCAAGTACCTCACCTATAAAATAGAACTAATAACAGTTTCTAGTTTCTACCTTATGGAGTTGTAGTGAGGAGTAAATGAAGTAATTGCAGAGTACTTAGACACTGTGCTGGCACATATGATGATGATTCAATAATACTATACTACTATTATTATCAAACACCTTAAAGTTTCCTCAGTCTTTGTACTCCGTTTACCTGTAGCTTCAAAATCTACCCACCTAACTTGAGTTATACAGGTTTGAGAAGTTAGAGGCAAAGATTAAATAGGAAAATTGCATTTTAAATTCAACAAGCAAACAGAGAAAAATAGTAGAAAAAGCTCTGAATTTAGAACCAGAATAGCTGGGTATGGCCTGACCAGGCAGTGGCACAGTGGATAGAGCGTCGGACTGGTAGGCAGAAGACCCAGGTTCGAGACCCTGAGGTCGCCAGCCTGAGCAGGGGCTCATCTGGTTTGAGCAAAAGAAAGCTCACCAGCTTGGACCCAAGGTCGCTGGCTACAGCAAGGGGTTGCTCAGTCTGCTGAAGGCCCGCAGTTAGGGCACATATGAGAAGGCAATCAATGAACAACTAAGGTGTCGCAATGAAACACTGATGATTGATGCTTCTCATCTATCTCCGTTCCTGTCTGTCTGTCCCTATCTATCCCTCTGTCTGACTTTCTCTCTGTCTCTGTAAAAAAAAAAAAAAAAAAAAAAAAAAGAATAGCTGGGTATGAACTCAATCTCCTCTGTGTTGAGTTCATACCCAACATATTCCAACATGTTCTTTCCTGGGATCTGACTTCCTCACCTGTTACATGGAGAGATGGTTTTAACTACTGTGGCTAAAAATACTATGAGAATGGTTTTAAAGAGATTAGCTACTAAAAACACAAGGCAGCATGGCAAAGTTAAAAAGATAACAGCGGGAAATTTGTTCATAACAAGTTTTAAAGGATATTTCTGTAATGGTGGGTGACTAGGAACCATGAATCTTGTATTGAGGAAAACCCAGTAGTAAAGTAAATGGTAATCACAAAGTTGGAGTAAAATCAATGCCTACAATTAAGTACACAAACACCTAATCCTTCTTCATGACTCAGCTTTAGAATCTCTATTTTGGAGACATCCTTCCTGACCTTTCTGCCCCATCCACCATCCCAAACCAAGATGATCTTCAGATATTTTTAAAATAGCCGAGTTTGAATACTATCAAAAATGCAGCAAATATATATTAAGAAATTCTGCAATTTTAGTGACTCATCTAATAATCAGCCTGATGGCTTTTGAAAGAAATATATGAATATCCAAAGTAAAACAGTCATTCCAGAGCACCTGGACATCTGTTCTACATTTTTGTACATATTTTAAATACCTTTCATGTAGAATGGATTCCATTAAGTCAATTCATAAAAACTAGCCTGAAATACATACCATATATACAATTCTATAATGGGACCAATTCTATTCTATAATGTGTATAGTCCTGTAAACTATCCTAGACCTGTAATGAGAACCTCACAGACCACCTGCCAACCTTGCTTTATGGTCTATTTTCAAGATAAAAAATTAGAAAGTCTTCTTCATATTGCTGCTTCTCAGATATATCTAGACATTAATATTTTAGTGGATGAAAGCAATGTAACAGTCTAATGCTCCATTTTTCTGACTCTTGTTCAAGCCTGCTTTGTTCCCATGGCCTTCAGGCTAATAGCTTCTGTTTAGTCTTGTACAGACATGCTAATCATTACAGAAATTCTGCTTGTAACTTAAGAAGAAAAATAAAATATGTTCTGCTTATGAAAGATTTGCAGGAACCTTGTAACCACGCTCACAGCAAAGCACAATCTTCCTCCAACCCTTGCTGACCCCAGATGTGTGCAGTGATCAGTCATCTCTTGGCCCTCCCATTTCCCCTTGCCTTGACATTTAAGAAACCCAAACTCTGTACTTTCCAAAGATAAATTTGAAAATTAGGTTTCCCACCTTCTCAGTTGGTGCGTTTTCAATCAATAAACCTTTCCTTTCTCCAAACTCTGGAGTTTTGCATTTTAGCCTTTCAAAGCTTGGGTACCTGGCATTTTGGACCTGTAAAAGCAGTACCAGTTTTCTCAGTGACATTATTCTATTTATTACAGTAGACAAAGTTTAAAAAAAAAAGTTTTTTCATAATCCTAAATAAAGTTATTTCATTTTGCATTTTAAAAAGTTTAATTTTCTGTATTATGCCAAAAGAAAAGACTGAAACTGTGACAAAATAATTTGTATTCCCTGAAAGACCTAAGTAGATTGGAGGAAACAAAACATACAGTTTCTAATCCTGTGACTAACATAATTCAAAGAGGGTACTTTACTCAACAAACATAGTATTTATTGAGTAAATGCTGACGGCATCAGTTTTTCCTACTTCTCAACTTAGAATTAGTTTTAACATAGGCTCTCATTAACACATGAATTACTTATAGGTCAAAAAGAGTAAAGTCATGTTAAAGAACACCAAGTTTGTCCTGGAAATAATAGATCATTAAACTCTGATTTCCACTTTTATTTGTTTATCCTCTCTTTTTTCTTTCTGGGAATCTGACAAAAGCTCAAGGTAGCCAGCAGTTTCAGCTTCCTGATTTTCCATATTTTCAAAAATAGTCTGACTTTATCTTTTAGGATATTCTAAAGACCATGGTGGGAAAAAGTGCCAGATATTTCAATGGACCAACACACAGAGCAAAACCCCTAAGTGGCTGGTTCTAATGCTTAGCTTTAAGCATTATATGTCTCAGCCTCTTGATCAGAGTTTTCAAGGCCTAATAACATTACTAGTAAATGAGGTCAATCGCAATCAGCATCAAATATTATGCAGAATAAAATTCCTGACATCAAAAAACCCACTATCACCAGAGGTAAAGAGTCAGGCCTTCTTGCCCTGGTCAGATAGCTCAGTTGGTTAGAGCATCATTTCAATATGTAGAACAGCGGTTCTTAACTTGGGTTCTATCGAACCCTAGGGGTTCGATGAGTCAGTCTCAGGGGTTTGGAGAAGCCTCTGCTGCGCAGGCCAGAATAAAGTGATACCATAATTTGTTGTGAGTTCATGCACTTTGTTGGTTTTGTTCTTTGAGCAAGGTGATGTTCATGCACGGCTCATTTTGTGCACCAGTAAAAAAACATATACCTATGTCTTGAATTTGGGAAATATAAATCATATTTTATTTATCACTAAAGAAGGGTTCGGTGAATGCGCATATGAAACTGGTGTGTTCAGTACCTCAAAAAAGGTTAAGAACCACTGATGTAGAAGTTCCCAGTTTGATCCTTGGTCAAGGCACATACGGAAACAGATCAGTATTTCTCTCTCTCTCTTTCAAATCAATAAAAATAAATTAAAAATAAAATGGAATCAGGCCTTCTTAACTGTAATATTCACAGAAGGATAGGCATAGTAAGTACCCAAGCACAAAACAAGAAGACTGATCACTTAAAACTACAAAGGGGGGGGAGCCTGACCTGTGGTGGCGCAGTGGATAAAGCGTCGACCTGGGAACACTGAGGTCGCCAGTTCAAAACCCTGCACTGGTCTGGTCAAGGCACATATGGGAGTTGATGCTTCCAGCTCCTCCCCCCTTCCTCTCTCTCTCTCTCTCTCTCTCTCTCTCTCACTTTGTGTCTCCTCTCTAAAATGAATAAAATAAAAAATTAAAACTACAAAGGGGGTCTGACCAGGCGGTGGCACAATGGTTAGAGCATTGGACTGGGATGCGGAGGACTCAGGTCCGAAACCCCGAGGTCGCCAGCTTGAGCACGGGCTCATCTGGTTTGAGCAAAGCTCACCAGCTTGGATCCAGGTCACTGGCTCAAGCAAGGGGTCACTCGGTCTGCTATAGCCCCATGGTCAAGGCACATATGAGAAAGCAATCAATGAACAACTAAGGTGTCGCAGTGAAAACTGATCATTGATGCTTCTCATCTCTCTTCATTTCCGTCTGTCTGTCCCTGCCTATCCCTCTCTCTGACTTTCTCTCTGTCTCTGTAAAAAAAAAAAAAAAAAAACTGCAGAGGGACATTCCAAAGTTTCACTCTAATTTTACCATAAGAGGGGGGTGCGGTGGAGTATCAGTGTTCACCTGTAAAGATTAGTTTAAAATACAACCTTCTTCCCATTTTAATTCTAGCCTAAAATCTCCAAAGCTGTGGCCTGACCTGCGGTGGCACAGTAAATAAAATGTCAACCTGGAACACTGAAGTCGCCAGTTGGAAACCCCAGGCTTGCCCTGTCAAGGCACATACAGAAAGCAACTACAAATTGATGCTTCCTGTTCCTCTCCCCGCCCCCCTTTTCTCACTCTCCCCTCTCTCTAAAATCAATAAATAAAATCTTTTAAAATTAATTAATTTTTAAAAGCCCCAAAGCTGTGGTCATAACTTGTCATAACCTGTCAAAGCACAAAGATAAGTTTAAGAAACAAGTTCTCAAAATACCCAGCCAAGTACAGTGGTACTGCTCATTGGAGACCCAGGGTCCTGTCAGGTCTCTGCTGCTAGCAGGAACAGCAGGACAATCAATTCAGATTTGTTCAACGAATAATCTTTATTAACTCCTTGAGGGCCAGAATTAAACAGATGGACCAAGGCTATAGACAGGAAAATACTTTCACCTGAGGGCTTCAGATTTTTTAATCTATAAAAGTCAATGATTCAGCCTGACCTGTGGTGGCGCAGTGGATAAAGCGTCGACCTGGGAACACTGAGGTCGCCAGTTCAAAACCCTGCACTGGTCTGGTTAAGGCACATATGGGAGTTGAGCTTCCAGCTCCTCCCCCCTTTCTCTCTTTCTCTCTCTCTCTCTCTCACTCTGTGTCTCCTCTCTAAAATGAATAAAATAAAAATAAAAAAATTAAAAAAAAAGTTAATGATTCAAAATTCATGTTTCCATCTTAAAGTGAGATGGAAAACAAGGTGATATATAATACTGAACCAAGAAGATACACTATAAATAATGGGGTGTTTTTAAAATTCCAATGTCAAGTTTTCCATTCTCCAAGTGCTCCTCTACCAGGATAATCTAAGGATGCAACTGCTAAAACACAAGACATTAAAAACTCTGCCTGGGCCCTGGCCAATTGGCTCAGCAGTAGATTGCCGGCCTGGCATGTGAAAGTCCTGGGTTCAATTACCAGTCAAGGCACATAGAAGTGACCATCTGCTTCTCCACCTCTCTCCTCCCCCTCTATCTCTCTCTTCCCCTCCCACAGCCATGGCTCATATGGTATGGTTCAAGCAAAGCTGGCCCAGGTGCTGAAGATGGCTTCATGGCCTGCCTCAAGAGCTAAAATACAGTGTGTCCATAAAGTCATGGTGCACTTTTGACTGGTCACTCGGTCAAAAGTGCACCATGACTTTACAGACACACTATAGTTTGGTTGCCAAGCAACAGAGCAGTGGCACCAGACTGGCAGAGTATCACCTGGTAGGAGGCTTGCTGGGTGGATCCTGGTCGGGGCTCATGCAGGAGTCTGTCTCTGCCTCCCCGTCTCTCACTTAATAAAAAATTAAAATTAAAAAAAGAAAAAAAAGAAAAACTCTTCCTGAAACATGACTGATATTGTGGCACATAGTTAAACAGACATGAGCAGGATAAGGACTATAGGCCAGGCACAGAAGGTCACCTGGGCAGAAAGCCACAGGTGCCTAGCAAGAGGCAAAACTAGGAAGACAAGGATCTTTGCCCCAGGGTGGCCCTTCCTACCTCAGCTGGTCATACAGTTTAAAACTCCTGACCTTTCATATCATTGGTCATGTGGTTCGGACACTCCCTGGACCTTTCTTCCCCAGGCATATTGCTAGTCATGTGGTTTTAGAATCCCTTAGAGAAGAATCAAGGGACTGGGAGAACAGCCTCAACCACCACCCATACAAGCCCTTGCACCACTCCCTTAAACATTAAGCCCTAGAGGTCATATCTAGACCTCTGTTGGGTTTCAACTACAGGCCCAGAAAAGTAGCAAAACCAGACATGCCATGCACTGGCTGACCTCAGGCTCCGCTGCACTGACTGACACCGGGCCCTGGCACTGACCCTAATAGGACAAATCTGGAGAGTTGATGAATATTCTACCTGGACCCTTCCCTTGGACCTCTCCTGAAGTCCCCACCCTTAACCCTTTTAGTGAGTTATTTTCATGCTTGCAGACCCCCGGGGAGTGAGTTTTTTTCCAAAAAGTGAAATTAGTTTCAGTTACTGTTTTATTAACTTAAAATCATGTTTGTTTGATAACCAATTTATGGAAACAAGAAGAACATACATTTGTTTTATTTTAATGTTGCCTTTCACATCTTTAAAATAAAAATATTTGTACAATCGTACTTTGGATGGTCAGGAGGCACAAGGAGGTACATGCACGTTCGTACTACTCAAAGAGTTAAAATCCCTTACAACTGAGGACCCAGAATGCTCTCCGTCCCCACAGCCTGCCTGCCCTTTCCCTTCCCTACTCCCACCCCTTCTTCCCCTCAGGAGTGTATCTACTACCAATAGCTTTCAACCTTTTTACTTTGGGGGACCAGTGAAAATAGAATTATTTTGGCAGAATAGAATTGTTTCTGCCTTATTTCAAAGCAGAATCACACTGAGCATAAATGAATTTGACTAAGACCACTGGGACTATAATATTCATACAACAATCAGGGTAATTAATTAATGCTTTCGTAGTTTGGCATGAAATTTGTGGTGGACTGGTCCACAGACTGGCAGTTAATGCAACCAGGGGAGCAGTGGGCAGTGGCAGCTCATCCCAGGCTAACCCCTTGAACCTGTCTCCAAGGCTCCCTTTTCTCTGACTTCCCAGTGAGCCAAAGCAGCCCTGACTAGCCTCTCTCCTGTTCTTCAATTCTAGGTCCTTTCTTATTTCATTGGCCCCAGCCTTATTAAACTTACTCTCAAAGTCACCTGGACTCCTGTTGTGAAATTATTCCTGCACAACTACAAGACCCCACACATTACTAGCTGGCCCTAGGCAGACTGGAAGGGCCAAGTCCCATGTCCAGCAACAATGTCATTAAACATGAAAGTATAAAAGCTAAAATGTCCTCTCTTAACATAATGTCTTTAATTTTTCTGAAACATCCCTACTTAGTAGCTGCACATATTTGAGTACATTAAAAATGATAAATATTTCTTTCTACCACCTCCCCTGCCCCTCCCAGTAGTAATATGTCTGACAAGTAAAAACATACAGATTATCAAAGTATATTTTTGGAAACTATAAAGACCTAAATTTGTTTCCATTTTACCATACACTTCAGGCCCAACTTATTAGTTTCAATTCTGCTCCTGCTCTATTTCCAGTCAGTTTCATTTCTGAATTTTCTGCCACAAAGTTAACAACTGTGACCCTGTGAAGAAGCAAATATTAAATGAGAACATAGCTTTTCCTTTCAAAGGAAAACTAAACATTTTCACAGGAAAGGCAAAATAAATTATTAAATTCCTGATGGCTTTTTGTCACATAAAAATCATGATTTTAGGAAGCCGATGTTTTGACTTTCTGAAGCTTCCTGACATAATTTGGCTTACAAGAGCCACAGCAGCTCAAAAATTGTCATCTTTTTATTTTATAGATATACAAGTACATATTATATTTTTACTTGAGTCACAAGGAAGGGTGGCTCAATAAATATTTGTGGAGAAATAAATGTGCATAGCACTGCATGGGGTATATATTCACAACAAGATAGAGCTTCCTTTCTCCCTTCAGTGGCCTTACCAACAAAAGACCTTTGTTAAATATTTAAAAATATATATATGTATGTGATTACATTAGGATGGCAAAAGTTAAGATATACACATAAACATATAGGAGGGAAACATATGACATACAGCTAATTTAAGCTTTATAAAGCTTTTGTGCTTCTTTCTTTTTCTGGTATGTTTCCATTCCATTTCCTTCCTCCCTTTAAGCTGTCAAATTCTTCAAAGGAAAGACCCATATACAAATAAAATGAAAATACACTAATTTCCTACTATGTAATCAGCACAGTATTGTAAGAAACAAAATATAAAGCATGACGGTCCCAACCTGACAGTAGCTTTAAATTCTAAGTAGTTTTTGTTCACAAACTTGTTGTTCACCAGATCCCTGCATAGAGTGGGTGCTTATGGCAACTGGGAATCAAAGACCTGAAACTGTATCCCTGTATTGACACTGTGTGACTCTGAAAAAGTTACCTAAACCTTAGATCCCTCATCCCTAAAAGGAAGTGGCTTCGGTAGAAATTTCCCATGCAGAAGAGCTTCAAATAATTTATGTAGATACTCTCCCCTCCAGAAGGGGAGCATAACTTCTCATTGAGTATAATGACTTCTTTCTGTGAACCCTGAGAAAGAAGACACCTAAGAAGAGGTCTTGATGGCTACCTGGGCTCAAATTAAAGAAAGAAAAAGAAAATAGAACCTACCATTTCTACACGGGGGCCTCTCATGCAAAGTGCACTTCAGAGAGAAGCCAGCACTGAACTACCTGCCTCTGCATTGAACTGCCTACCTGCAACTGTGTTTCTGCCATCTGAGCCTGCCCTTATAAAGAAGTTCCTGGAATCTTATTTCAACCAGTAGAACTGAGGCTTTCTCCATCCCATCAGAGCTACACAGCTATAACCCCATCAGCTTCTTCACCAACCAATCAAGACAGTGCCTTTTGGACCAATTATATTTCAAGAATTTGAAGTCCTCATTTGCATAAGGACTGACCAATCAGGGGCCATGAGTGGGGACTTCTGTCTATTATAAGTCAGCTCTGTTCTGGCTCTAAGAACACACTTTCCCTTTCCACCAAAGACTGCTGTTTTCTAGGCTAGGTTAGAGCTAAAACAGCAAGATGCCCAGCTGGAGCAGAACAGATCAGAGCAGGGCAAGGAGACCAGAACAGAGTGGAACAGACCAGCCAGGAACAGAGCATCGCTGTCTAGCCAGAGAGAATCCTGAACCCAGGGTCACTCACCCTAGGGCTGTCTCACAGCTGTGCTGTTTTCACAGCAGCTCACCCCAAACTGGGGATTCCTGTTAGCACTGAAGTGGCACCAATGACCTTTGGTTACACTTCCAAAGAAAACAGTATGAAGGGGTAATCATGAGAGAGCAACCTTACAGCAGAGAACCATAACAAACACTACCTCAGCCAGCGGTGATAAAGGTTAATATCAACAGTGAGAAGTCATGCTAACAGTATGTACACTTGATAGGTAGAAAATGATACTTTACCTCTCTAGGCGACCTCCCAAAAAAACCCGTAACCCCAGTCTGACCATGAGGGGGAAAAAAATGTGACTAATTTCAATATAGGGGGTATCCTACAAAATACCTGACTAGCCCTCAAAACTGTCAAAGTCATCAAACACAAAGAAAGTCTAAGGAACTGTCACAATCAAGAGGAGGCTAAGGAGATAAAACAATTACATATGGTATTCATGATGAAATCCTGGCATAGAAAAATAGTTCATTAGGTAGATACTAAAGATCCATCACCAGATGAATGGTTAAATTAAATGTAGCATATACATGCTATAAAATATTACCATAAATGGAATGAAATTCTGATACGTGCTACAATATATCACTAGATGAACTTGAAAACATTATGCTGAGTGAAGTAAGCCAGACACAAAAGGAAATATACTGTATGATTCTACTTATGTGAAGCATTTAGAATAAGCAAATTCAGAGACAGAAAACAGAATTTACCAGGGACTGAAGGGAGAGAATAGGGAGTTATCTTTTAATGGGTACACTTTGTGGTTAGGATGATGAAAAATTCTTAAAATAGATAGTGGTGATGGTTGCTCAATACTGAGAATGTAATTAATGCCACTGAACTATACACTTAAAATAATTACACTGACAAATTTTATGTTATAGATATTTTGTCAGTTATTTTTGTTTTGTTTCGTTTTATCTTGTGACAGAGACAGAGAGAGGGACAGACAGGAACAGACCGACAGGAAGAGAGATGAGAAGCATCAATTCTTTGTTGCAGGACCTTAGTTGTTCATTGACTGCTCTCTCATATGTGCCTTGACCAGGGGGCTACAGCAGAGCGAGTGACCCCTTGCTTAACCCAGCGACCCCAGGCTCAAGCCAGCAACCTTTGGAATCAAGCCAGCAACAATGAGGTCATGTCTATGATCCCACGCTCAAGCCAGCGACCCCATGCTCAAGCTGAGCCCACACTCAAGGTGGATGAGCCTGCGCTCAAGCTGGCAACCTAGGGGTTTCAAACCTGGGTCCTCTGCATCCCAGGCCAACGCTCTATCCACTGCACTATCACCTGGTCAGGCTTTATCACAGTTTTTTAAACTAAGAAAACCTAAATAAATTATGGACTTTAGTTAGTAATAATAATAATGTATCAATATTGGTTCATTAATTGTAAAAAATGAACCATACTAATACAAGATGTTAAAAATCAAGGAAATTGGGTATAGAATATATGGAATATTTCTCCACAATTTTTCTATAAATCTAAAAGTATTCTAAAAAAGTAAAATCTATTTTAAAATTTCACAATATACAGTGTATCCATAAAGTCATGGTGCACTTTTGACCGGTCACACGGTCAAAAGTGCAACATGATTTTACGGACACACTGTATAAAATATCAAATCATTATGTTGTACACCTGAAATTAATATATTATATTAAAAAAATAAAACACATGAAGATGAGAAGGCAATTTCCCAAAGGGCGGGATAGTAAGTTACAGTTTTCAGAGTAAGTGCAGGAAAGATGATGGACAGACAAAATAATAACAATAAAGATATTTCCTTACAAAAAAAAAATCTCAAGGAAGATAAAGGCTCATGGCACTAATACACCCAACCTCCTTCCAAAAAGGACAAGAAAAAAATGCTCTTCAATCAATAAAAAACATAAGCAAGCAATCAGAAAAAGCAACGCCAAAAATATAAACAAGCAATTCACAAAAGAAATTTACATAAAGCTATGTAAAGATACTGAAACTCATGGGGTTGTAGAAAGATAAATGCGATCATGTATTTAATATAGTGTTTGGTATACAAAAATAAAGCTATTAAAATATAATTAACAATTAAAGAAATGCTCATTTAAATAGCAAAACCACAGGGGTAGACAAAAATAGGTTTACATTTGTTCATATGAAAAATAATACAATAATCAATAAACAATAATACAGCAATAAACTGTGTTTTGTGTACTCACAACTGGAAACCTACTTTTGCTCACCCGTGTATGTACATGTGTATGTATGTCTATATCTTTATCTATATGTAGTGGTGGGATTCAAATAATTTAACAACCAGTTCTCTGCCCTAATGACCGTTTTAAATTTTTAAAAATGACATAACAAAAGGCAGTTTAGTATTTCATGCATTTAATACTTAAATAAGAACAACAAAAGAGGTACACAAAACTAGATTACCATGTTATAAGAAAGAGTTTTAAAATATTAAGGAAAAAATATTAAATCATACCTGACAAAAAACAATAAAACTGTGATTTAAGATATTTCCAGCTTGACCAAGCAGTGGCCCAGAGGACTGAACGTCGGACTGGGATGCGGAGGACCCAGGTTCAGACCCCGAGGTCGCCAGCTTGAGCACAGGCTCATCTGGTTTGAGCAAAGCTCACCAGCTTGGAGCCAAGGTCGCTGGCTTGAGCAAGGGGTTATTTGGTCTGCTGTAGCCCCACAGTCAAGGCACATATGAGAAGCAATCAATGAACAACTAAAGTGCCACAACAAAAAACTAATGATTGATGCTTCTCATCTCTCTCCGTTCCTGTCTATCCCTCTCTCTGACTCTGTCTCTGTAAAATAAAAATTTTTAAAAAGGTATTTCCATATTGCTTCTTTATTGGCATCCTCACTTACAATTTTTTTAAAAAAAAAAAACTTTATTTATTTTTATTTATTCATTTTAGAGAGGAGACACAGAGTGAGAGAGAGAGAAAGAGAGAGAGAGAGAGAGAGAAAGGGGGGAGGAGCTAGAAGCATCAACTCCCGTATGTGCCTTGACCAGACCAGTGCAGGGTTTTGAACTGGCGACCTCAGTATTCCCAGGTCGACGCTTTATCCACTACGCCACCACAGGTCAGGCAATTTTCTTCACTTTTATGTAAGCAACATCGACTGTGTGATTTATCTTTAACCATCTTTTCACTGCAGGAGTAGGATCCCATTCCTTTAGAGAAAGGCTGATTAGACTAATAGTCATTGTATTTGATATACTAGAAACAGGCGACTTCTCTTCTCTGAACGTACTATGATCATCTTTGAAAAAACCCACCTTAGAGAGAACCCTGATTACAAGTGCCATTTTAACAACCAGTTCGCCAAACTCAACAAAAAATTAGGTATTGGTTCTGCCAAACTAGTGCAAACCAGCTGAATCCCACCATTGTATATCTATGTAAAATATATAGAAAACCTGTATATATAAAATCATATTGGAAAACACTAAGAAAACTTATGATGCCCCAAGTTAACAAAAAACAGAGATGCAGGTCCTGTCATAATTTGGTAGTATAATAGGCATGGCCTCTTTGAGAAACACTTGGCTAATATTTCCCAGAGCTAAAAAACTTATATATAAAATATATATTAATAATATAGCCTGATCAGTGGTGGTACAGTGAATAGATCATCGACCTGAAATGCTGAGGTCCCAGGTTTGAAACACCAAGGTCACCGGCTTGGGCAGAAGCTCACCAGCTTGAGCAATAGGATCACAGAGATGATCCCTTGGTCACTGGCTAGAGCCCAAAGGTTGCTGGCTTGAAGCCCAAGGTCACTGGCTTGAGCAAGGGGTCACTGGCTCAGAATGAGCCCCTGGTCAAGGCAGGAATGAGAAGCAAGCAATAAACAACTAAAGTGACGCCACTATGAATTGATGCCTCTCATTTCGCTCCCTTCCCCTGCCCCTGCTTAAATAAAAATAATAATACTGTAATAATATATATACACCTCCTTTGACTGAGTTATTTCACTGCTCAAAATTTACCCTGTAGAAATTATATATGAATACTCATTACAACAATTTTATAGAGAAAAACTGGAAAGAGTCCAAAAGTATACCAATGATGGTTAGTTTAACATAAGTAAATATTATTATGCAAAATGTGGTAGATGTATATATAATGACATGAACAACTAAGAAAAATAATATTAAATAGCAAATTTTTAATATTTTACAAGAAAGGGACTAAACTGGGTTAGTACTATTTAACCTGAGCTCTTCTACTTAAACTTCAAGAGACCCAAACCTGAATGCAAAATTGTGTTTATGTATATACGTGAGTGCATTTTCTAAGGAGTCTCTAGCTTTTACCAAACCTTAAAGAAATATGTGGCCCCCAAAAAGGGTCACTAAACAATCACTAAAGCACCCCCCACAAGCCACTCTGAGTATCTGAGATACACTGTTAAATCATACTTAAGTGAGGAAGTCTTTGGGAAGGAAGGAAAGGCTCTAAATTAAACTTTTAAGGAAATATGTATTAAATGTTTCTATCAAAAAACACATTTTTTATTTCAAGACTCCTACATCTAAGGGTATGAAGGAACTTACTCTTCAGATAAACTCATATTCACTAGGTAATTATAAACCTCAACCAGAAATTACAGAGCAAAAACAGTCTTTAAAATGTATAATGACTAATTCATACTGAAATTACAGTTAACATAAGATCACACAGAAGCAAAAGGAGGCAAAGACTAAGTAGTCGTTCCATTTGACAAGTAGCTATCATGGACTATAGTTAGTATTCATACAGGTAAAGGTTCAGGAGCTATACAATCTTAACTAAAGTTTGTTTGTTCTTTTAAAACAAGTAGGTTCAAATAAGATAAAAATAAGTTAGATCTTATACATAGTTTTGTGGACTTCCTTTAGGCAAAAACAAAAGTCAGTCTTTTTTCTTGATGCAGATGGGGGTGGTCCAATATTTCTGGAACTAATCAATTATAAATTAATATTTTAAACATTACTGCCATTAGAATCAATGAGATTTAATGAAGACTAGCATAAATGAGTAGTAATAGGAGGAATATTCTCTATCATAAAATGAAAATAAACTTAACAACAGTGGATTTCATTGTGGAGTAATTTTGTCCCTTAACGAACATTTGGCAACATCTAAATACATTTTTGATTACTAGAACTGGGCAGGTGCTGTTGGTATATTATGAAATAGAGGTCATGGGTGGAGCTAAAAATCTCATAGCCCCATCTGTCTACCTACCCACAATGCCAACAGTATTAAGTTGAAAAATCTTGCCTTAGAAGTAGACTGGGGAACCAATGAATCTATGCTTTGAGATAATCAACTTTAGTAAAAATTCTAAATCAATAGGGTTTGCTTATTTGTTTAGAAATATTGATACCCTAAATAGCATGGGATCTACTGAAGTGACACAATTTTCAAAAAGTGTTATTTAAAAGAAAATTAATTAGATTCCCAATTTATCTAAACCTTTGAAATTTTGCAAAAGTCATAGGCAAAAGAAAACAATGAATTAATGCTAACAGAAAAGTTTTATACATACACATATCCTGTGACTCTCACAAACAATACTGAGCAAAAGAAACCAGTCATAATCATATATTTTTGCATGTTTCCATTTATAGATAGTTCAAGAACAGGCAAAAACTGATCTCTAATGTTAGAAATCAGAATAGTGATTCCTTCAGAGAAAAAGGAGAGGGACAGATGGGAGAGAATGTAAGGGAAACTTCTGGGATCCTAATAATTTTGTATTGCTTAATCCAGGTAGTAAACAGCTGTGTTCACTTTGTGACAGTTCATCAAGCTGTGTACTAATAATCAGTGCAGCTTACTGTAGACAGATAACACTTTAACAAAAATGTTCATTCTTTTTTAATGTTACATAATTACACCCAAAAAACTTGGGTATCTGGACTCAAAAAGCTAAATTAATATTTACTGCAAAAGTGAAAGTGTTTTGTTATACTATAGGCTGCCTTCCAAGAATTCAAAAAGGATGACACCCCCAGAAAGCTGTAAATAACATATTCAACATTCATACATATTTGGATTATTTCCTCCAATGTTAAACTGTGAAATGTTATCAGAGAACAGGCTTTGTGAAACATACATGATGCTTTCTCTTTCCTAATCCCACATTTTCCAAAGTTCACCCAAACTAAACCCCTCTAGGCACTTAACTCCTTAGGATTTCTCTCCAGGCTGCTTGTAATAGTGCCCACTATTGTCTCTCCCAGTATCCACTCTCACAATCCACTTACCCACATACACACACAAAAAAAAAAAAAAAAAAAAAAAGCACTTCACATTAAGGCTACTTCCCGAGGATAGTCTTCCCTCTCCCTCAAGACTTTACCCTTTCCCAGCACCTCATAACTACAATTCAAACCTCACTCACCTTAAACTAATATTATCCACAAATTCGCTTCCCAGTCTTTTAAATCCTTTAAACACACACACACACACACACACCCCTCACTTTCCTGTATTCAAATCCATCCCTTTTCCCATTCACCCCTGCCCCCAAACTCTTTCTGAATCTCTCCCAGGTACAACAGAAATCGAAAGTTGGAGAAAGTTTATGCCCTGTGCAAGGTAATTGCTCAAATCTCAAGTCTCCAGCACACAACCACGTGCACAGGCTAGAGTCAGATGCTGATTCTGAAACCCAGCCCCACCACTTACTAATTGCAGGGCTTTCAACTAGTGATTTTGCAACTTTAAGCCTCAATTTCCCGAACTACAAAGTGGGACTAATAATTAGAGTTGTGAGGATTAAATGAACTACCAGCCATTTAGCGCAGAGCACAAATCCAACAAGGTAAACTCTCAATAACTGACAGCTTTTCTGAGGTCCTCTTTTTGGAAGGACTAATAAAGAGGATGAAAGGTTCTTTCTTGGAGTCTATTTAATGCTACCTTTCCCTCAAAGTCTCCTTTTGGGCGACAGAAGTGGGGCAAGGGAAATAAAGAGGTAAGAAATACTCTACAGATATGTGGGTGATACAAAGGATTTTGTCAGATCCCCAAACTCAGTGCTCTCTCTATTATCCCTCTAATAGGTGGATCCAAGAAGCTGTCAGGCTCTTGCAAAAGGAGGGGACACGGATATACATATGCATCTAATCCTCCTTCCACAGATACTCGTTTGAAGAAATGAGGTAGGAAGAGCCCCTTAAATTGTTAAAACGCGTTCCTTGGGGGTCTGAGGTAAGGAAGGAAACCCCAAAGTCTCAAAGGACTTATCTTAAGAAGCTGAGGGGAGCCGATTAGAAAAGATCAAAAGTAAATGCTAGAAATCTTAAAGACTCGATTCTCCCGTAGAAAAGAGTAGCAACTGGAATCTCCGCAAGTGGGCTAAGAGAGGAAAAGAGCTGTCCCCGTTTCTCTTGGGACACCAGGGATTCCCCGGGTTTCTTCCTAGAAGGGATTAGGGGGAGGGTCTTCGAAAGGGAATCCCCAGCTGCCCACAAGGGGAAAAGGCAGACTCGGGCCAGGTCCCCAGGGAGTTTCACTAGGTCTCTTCTCATCTCTTCACAGCCAACTCCAGTAACGGGATTTCTCCTCTGACTCCGGAATCTTCCAGAGGTAGGGCCATCACTGGATCCCTCCCCTTGCAAAACCTGCAGATCCCCTCGTCAGTCCTCTGAGTTCTCCAGGTCACTTCTCGGAGTCTCCCGCTGGCAGAGGGACAGCCCGCCACCCACGGGATCCCCTCACGGGCCACCTCCAGCCCCTTCCGAGTGCCGCGAGCCCGCGGGGTTACCTGCTGAGATCGCAGCTCCACATGCAGGGCCCGCGCAGCAGAACCGGGAGGCAGCGCGGTGGCCGGGCCCGGAGGCGGCGGGGGGACCGGGCCCCCGATCGACGCTGAGACGTTCATCTTGACCCAGGAGCCGCCAAGCGGCGGGGCCGGCGCTCCTCCGGCATCCGCCACCACTGCTGAACCGCGTCCCGCAGAGCCCCTGCAGTCGAAACACCAGCCACCGGCGGGGCAAGATTACTCAACCCCACCTCCGGCCGCCGCCGCCGCTGGCTAAGGAAGAGCCATATTACCGC
Source organism: Rhynchonycteris naso (assembly GCA_037038555.1). NCBI lineage: Eukaryota > Metazoa > Chordata > Mammalia > Chiroptera > Emballonuridae > Rhynchonycteris > Rhynchonycteris naso. The sequence goes on from CM072995.1 coordinate 317,081,194, forward strand.
AGTGCAACCCCCACCACCCCGCCGAGACCTGGATTGCTCATTGGTTCAGCTCTTACAGGGGCGGGACTCAACAACAGAAAGAAGGCGCACTATTGGTGGAAGGTCTGTCCATCGCCTAGAATGGAATGGGGGCGGAGGGACTTGAGGATGGCCTAAATTGCCTCTGTCAAACCGGGGTGAAACCTAGGGCGTTGCTTCTGTTTTTTCCAAGTCTAATTGGCTTTTCGCTGCCACAGGGCGTGGTCTCCTGATGGAGCCGCAAAAGCCATTGCTCTACGTCGCTGTCACTTGTCAGTAAAGCAAAAGGGGGGCGGGGTTCGATTAGGTAGAGGGTGCGCTTGGGCTCCGGAGTCACGTGCAGGCGGCAAGCGAGTCATCTGATTAGAGAGAGTCAGTCTTCTGAGCCACTTCCGCCCTAACCTAGTTGCCGTAGTTACCGGCCTCTAGAAGAGGGCGGGGATCTTCGGCGCCAGCTGGGTCGCGAAAACTGCTCTGTCAGTTGCAGGCTTCCTAAACACTCTTTTTCTAAAGTGCTGCAGTCAACGTGCTGGGATTGAAAAGGAATACTTTGTAGTTTGGAAGAAAGATACCAAGCGGAGTTCACTAAGACCAGATACCTGTCTGGCAGTCCCACCTGCTCTCCCATGACCAACTCTAACTTACAGGTGCATGCCCCTCCTCTCACTCCACTGACTAATATGCTGAGCTGCATGGTGTGCCCGGCACCCAGGAGTCTTTCATCTCTACGAGGGGGTTGTTTATTGCTGTCCCTAGAATGGCTTTGCTACTTTTCTGCTAATGCTTATTCGTCAAATCTCATCTGGAGCAGGGATCCCTTCTCGCAAAAAGATCCTCTGATTTATTGTGACCCTGATATGGAATCTTGCCTCCACCATATTTCTAATTATTCTATGCATTGCCATTGCCCTTTTTTTTTTTTTTTTTTTTTTAATTTAGTGAGAGGAGGGAAGGCAGAGACAGACTCCTGGATACGCCCTAACCAGGATCCACCCGGCAAGCCCACTAGAGGGCGATGCTCTGCCCATCTGGGGCAATTTTTTAGCGCCTGAGGCGGAGGCCATGGAGCCATTCTCAGCATCACGGGCCAACTTGCTCTAAACTATTCTTGGCTGCAGGAGAGAGAGAAAAAATGAAAGCAGATGAGCGCTTCTACTGTGTGCCCTGACCAGGAATGGAACCAGGGACCTCCCCCAGAGGCAACACTCTACCTCTGAGCCAACCGGCCAGGGCTGCATTGCCTTTTAATGTGTGCAATACACACACATAGACTCATACATATATATACTAAATTCCTCAAGAAAAGGGACCTTTTCATTCATCTCTGGATTCCCAGTGTCTGACCATCTAGAACCCTAGAGGTTCGATGAGTCGGTCTCAGGGGTTCAGAGAAGCCTCTGCTGCGGAGGCCAGAATAAAGTAATACCATAATTTGTTGTGAGTTCATGTACTTTGTTGGTTTTGTTCTTTGAGCAAGGTGATGTTCATGCACGGCTCATTTTGTGCACCGGTAAAAAAACATATACCTATGTCTTGAATTTGGGGGAAAAAATCATATTTTATTTATCACTAAAGAAGGGTTCGGTGAATGCGCATATGAAACTGGTGGGTTCGGTACCTCAAAAAAGGTTAAGAACCACTGATCTAGATGTTTTTGTTTCTGAAGTGAAGGCCATCTCAAACGCCACCTCTTCCATGGAAACTTCCTTGATTACAATGATAGCATCTACACAGCAAGTGCGTCTATAATACCATTGAGTCATTCTATAGGATATTGATCTGCCTTTACAGCCCCCCACCCACACACGCCCCCCCCATTGAAAATTTCTCCACCACCTGGACTGATGTAGCTCAAAGAACACAATATTTTAGAGTCAAAAACAGCAGAAATCAAGCACTTCTGGAATCTTTGCTCTGCCACCTTCTAAATATGTGCTCCTAGGCAAACTAGGTGTCCTCTCTCAGCTTTAGTTTTCCCATCTAAATATAGTGATAGGATGGCTGTAGAGATTAAGAAGTCAACATATATAACATGTCCAGTTCAAGACCTCGCATATAATTGCACTAAACATATTTTATTAAAAAGTAAGCACCTTGTCTGACGAGGCGGTGGCGCAGCGGATAGAGCATCGGACTGGGATGCAGAAGACCCAGGTTCGAGACCCCAAGCTCACCAGCTTGAGCGCGGGCCCATCTGGCTTGAGCAAAAAGCTCACCAGCTTGGATCCAAGGTCACTGGCTCCAGCAAGGGGGTGCTAGGTCTGCTGAAGGCCCGCAGTAAAGGCACATGTGAGAAAGCAATGAACAACTAAGGTGTCGCAAGGACAACGAAAAACTAATGATTGATGGTTCTCACCTCTCTCCGTTCCTGTCTGCCTGTCCCTGTCTATCCCTCTCTCTGGCTCTCTCCCTGTCCCTGTAAAAAAAAAGAAAGAAATCCCAAAATCTCTGGCTTGTGCACAGGCTCACCAGCTTGAGCGCAGGGTCGCCACCTTGAGCATGGGATCATAAATATGACCCCATGGTCACTGGCTTGAGCCCAAGGTTGCTGGCTTGAGCAAGGGGTGACTGGCTTAGTTGGAGCCCCCCAGTCAAGGCACATGTGAGAAAACAATCAATGAACAACTAAGACACCACAACTATGAGTTGATGTTTCTTCATATCTCTCCCTTCCTGTCTGTCTGTACCCTGTCTATCCCTCTCTTTCTCTCATTCTCAAAAAAAAATCACCAGGCAGGTTGGTAGAAAAGGATATTCCAGCAGAGAGAACAGGATTCATTTTTCACATGCCTTTACTAAGGTTCAACTCTGCACCAGAATGATTATTGGGAACTGGAAATACAGGCTTCAACGAAACAACCCGTTCCAAACCTTTCCATTCGCATGCCATAAACATTAGGAGAGCTGGGACTCTTACTGCTAGGGACACGGCAAAGAACTGAAATAGCCAGCTGTTAGCAAAATATTCAAAGTAATGATTATGAAGTGTTTAGCACAGTGCTTTGGATATACTGTTCAATAAAGGCTACCTATTATTTCTATATGTCCTATTTCATTCTGAAAATTCTTCTATTATTTTAGATCCTATTCCATAATAAGGCTGTATTTGTTTCAACATAAACATATTTTAATCACTTACAATTAAATAATTAGGATATTTATACAGTGTTTTCTATCCCCTACAGAAAAATTTACCCTAATTTAAAAAGCATCAATTCTAAAATGGCCAAGTACAATATACATGTAATAATAGAAGAAAGATTACAGTTGATAATGAAGTGATCCACTCCACCAGGGATGGTGGGCAACATCAAAGCAGGCTTCACAAATGTCTTGAAGGATAATTAGGAGTTTGATAGATGAACAACACGGGGAGGAGATAGATCTGTTTAGTTCATGGATGGCTGGTGTTTTAACAGCTAACTATATTACCATATGGGGTACTGAAATCAAACATTCAGTTTGAAGAGCCAAAAAGTCAAAATACCTACCCCAATCCATGTTGTTCCTCTTCTACTTCCCTCTTCATTCTCCAGATCTCATAGACACAATACATTGGGGAAATAAGAGCAAGGTAGGGCTGATTGGTCTTTTGATCTCTCGAACTTAATTAAATTAAAACCTATCCTCATTCTTTCACTTACTCGTTTAGTTAAACATCATCAGACCTTTACCAGGTGCCCAGCCCAGGCACTACATTTACAGAGATCATGCAGATAAAATCTCTTGCTTTTAAAGAGTTGGCAGATAATTTCAGTACAAACAGTAAGCGCAGTCATTGAGATGATATATAAAATATAATGGAAGCTCAGAAAAGGAAGTTGCTCACTGCAGTGTGTTGTGCAGGAAGGCATTCTAGAAGAGAAAGATTATTCTAGGCAGAAGGAACAGCAAGAGCAAATGCATCAAAGCAGTGGGCATGGCATTTGTGTTCTTTAATATGGTTGAAAAAAAGGTTGCATGGGGAGCAACAAAGAGGCTGAAAGTGGAAGACCAGGGAGAGAAACCTTACTACCAGGCTCAAGAACTTGGACCTGATCTTTTAAGTAAGAGGAAATATTTAGAAAGATCCTCATGCAGGCCTGGAGAGGCAGCTTTGAAGGGGCAGAACCAGAAGAGCAAGACTCTTGCAGAAAGCCAAGTGAAAATTATAAAACAAAGAGGCCAGCCCCAAAGAGGCTATACACACCCAACAAACCTGAGAGACAGGTCCCTGGGCAGCATTTCTCCTTCTCATTTCTCAATCTTTCAAGGTCACCTTTTCAAAAAAGTCACCCAGCTCTGAACTAAATACTGCCTCCTCTAGTCTTCTACAGCAGCTGCTTGGCCACTTGTTAGTATGTATATCTATGTGCCTAGTTGTATAATAAGTGGTGTGTGTTTATCTTTCCCACCCTACAATGAACTCCTGCTTTTGAGTTTGTTCTGATACCCTGGTGTCCTGACCCAGAAGACAGATTTCATTAACTTCAATGAGAAATGACTGACCAAATGAATGAATATAATCAGTGAATGAATGCATGAATGCTTGAGGAAGTGTCTGGGTGACAGGAGCCTCCATACCTCCCCCACTAGACACAGTCTCAGAGAGAGGAAATTAGCTTGCCCAAGGTCACACAAAGTGTGTAGCAAAGCAAAAAAAAAAAAAAAAGTGTGTAGCAAAGCTGAGACAAAGACTTGGGCTTTTGCCTGCAAGACCAGTGCACCTTCCTCAAATCCAGTGTTTTTCATGCTTTCACAGACCATAGATGTGCCGATTTGAGTACACGAGCTTGTGAATTTATGGGCCAGCTGAGTGTCACATATTGGATACAAACACAAATGCATCTAATCCATGGGGCTGATATAGTCAGATTTATCTAGAGAAAGCTTTCTGTGGGAACTCAAGTATTTTACAGGGATGCTGAGGATGAGTAGGTGTTAACTGGACAACAAAGCCTAGTGAGAGCTATATGGCTAAGTTGACCAATTTTTTTTACAATGAAAAGGAGGACAAAAATAAATTGAAGAAAACAACATCGTAAATAAAGTAAACATTTTATTCATTGCAATAATAATACACTATGTAAGGTGTATGGTCGGTAACCACGGCCACCATCACAGCTGCCTGGCCCATGCAGGTTCGCATTTGATTCGGACAGACGGTAATGAAACAACAGAACCAAGAACTGGTGGGCCATTACCTTTAATCCTAGCTCATACCAGGTGGGCGAAAAATACACACAGTGGGAAAACACTTCTCTTTCCATTCAGGGCTCCCAAAGCCACTGACTCATCCGAGTATTCCTAGAATCAAAGGCCCCAACAGCCTTATTCACCTCTGTTCCCCCTCTCCTTCTCTCTGCACAAACTAGGTTCTTCTTCAGCACTCCGCTATCTTAGCTGCCTCTCCTCTGCAGTGCTGATCACAGGATCTGAGAGAGAGTGCCCCTGATCTGCCTCATTTTATAGTGTAGAAATTAAAGGCTTTAAGCCAGTATACAAATAAGGAAGTCTCTGATACAAAGCCACTTATCTGAGGCATAAATGGGATTCCTCATAAGAGTGCACCACCCCACATCATGCAACAGTCAAGGATGTGGGGAAAAGCTTTGTGTTGAGAATATCTTAGTATTAAAAGGGTGGGAAAGGCTTAGTCTTAAAACTAAACCTTAGGCTATTAGGACCCTGCCTGCTTACAGCCTGTCCCCCACACCCAATGCAAGCTATAAGCGAGCAAACATATACATCATATCTGCAAACTTATTTGACCCACAGACACCTTAATATTGCAGAGATTAAAGGAGAACAAAAATCCCAGACAACTTGATAAAGGAAGTAGGATTTATTTAACTGGTGGAGCAGAGTAACCCAAAAAGAGGCAAGCCAAACACGTGCTTCCCAAAGTTAGATTTCTTACATCTTATATACCTTTAACATAATAGTTTTTCATGCAAGGGGCTCATGATCCCTTTGTCTTGAGGTGTGTTGGGCAGATAAAATATATTATGCTCACTTTGTTAAAGATGGTGCTGCCTACATGGAAACCCATCACCCAGGTGATATTAGTTGCCCTAATGTTTGGGATGGGCGTAATTATATTATTGGGTGTGGGGGACAGGCCGTGTGCAGGCAGAGTCCTTATAGCCCAAGGTTTAGTTTTAAAAGTAAGCTTTTCCCCACACCCTTGACTGATTGGATGATGTGGGGTGTTGCATTCTCATGAGGAATCCTCCCATTAGGCCTCAGGTGGGTGACTTTGTATCAGAGACTTTCTTGTTTGTAGATTGGATTAAGGGTTTGAATTTCTACACTATAAAGTGGGGCAGACCGGGAGCTTGCTCGCTCTCGGTTCCTGAGGTTAGCATTAGAGAGGAGAGCAGATTAAGGCCACGTGGAGGAGAGGAGAAGCAGCCAAGATGACAGAGTGCTGAGGGAGAAGCCAGTTTGAGCAGAGTTTGTGCAGGAGAAGATGGGAAACAGAGGTGAATAAGTCTGGTGAGCTAGAAACCTTTGATTCTAGGAAACTCGAATAAGTCAGTAGCTTTGTGAGCACTGAATGAGCGGGGTTTGGAGCCTAGTGTGTGTTTTTACTTGCCCGCCGGGTGCAAGCTAGGATTAAAGCTGATGGCTCACCAGTTCTTGGCTCCATTGTTTCATTACCAACTGTTCGAATTCAATGAGAACCTGCACTGGCCAGGCTGCTGTGATGGTGGCCTTGGCCACTGGCTTTACAAGGTGTACCTCACTTTCATGACTCCAAGATGGGAGGGTGAGTTTAGGTGAGGTCAGAGAATAAGTGTTGGAATTTGTAAATTAAGGTCTTAAAAACTTTTAAGAAAAGAAAAGAGAAAGGGGTTTTCAGATAAGTTCTATCTTCCTTTCTCTTTGTGGCCCCAAGCACCCTTTCAGAGAACTATAGGAAGCAGTTAATCCCCTACAGCCGTGATAGCAAACCTATGACACGCATGTCAGCACTGACACGCGTAGCCATTTTCGATGACACGCGGTTGCATACCAGAGAAGTATGGGGCCCGCATGCCAAGAAGGACATTTCATCCTTGGCTCCTGTATGGCCAGGTGCAGTAGCCGAGGATAAAACATTTGCTGTAGTGTAGACACTCTGTGCTGGAGGTCTGTAGGCCAAAACAACAGAACTCCGGCACAGAACGTCTAGTTCTGGGAATTCCAGTTAGGCCGTTTTTCTTGAAGTGACACACCACCCGAGTTATGCTCATTTTTTTTTGGTGAATTTTGACACACCAAGCTCAAAAGATTGCCCATCACTGCCCTAGAGGCTCCCTTCCCCCTGCATTCCTCCTGCTTCTTTCTCCTCAGGGAGGAAGGGGAGGGGGCCTGACTTCTCCTTCCTTATTCCCCCCTTTTGAGACCTCCAGAACTTTTTATTATACTGGAGTCTCACCTTCTTTTTTTTACCTGAACAAACTTACAAACTGTCTGCAAGTTACACAAACCTTTAACTTTCATGAACTTTCTTTACTATTTATATATAACCAGCTTTCACAACTTACTTTTTCCTTTTCCTATACCTTATATCTTTTATCATTAAAATTTGAGACTTTTACAAGGATGTTGAGGATGAGTAGGTGTTAACTGGACAACAAAGCCTCTGCAGCTACAGGTGCAATTTGAGCTGAAGGAACTGCCTGAAGAAGGAGCTGGAACGCTGAAGGAACTAAAAGAGAAGGCCAATCAGGCGCAGGCCAAGAGAGGCAGCCAGTGTAGAGAAGGAGGAGAAAAAGAAGAAAAATAAAAGTTTTTAAATTGATATTAAAAGAAAAGACCTATTTCAATTTATTTTACAGTTTAGTATTTATAAAGCCAGTAGCCACAGCCACCATCACAGCTGCCTGGTCCATGCAGGTTCGCATTAGATTCGGACAGACGATAATGAAACAATGGAGCCAAGAACTGGTGAGCCATTAGCTTCAATCCTAGCTTGCACCCGGCAGGCAAATAAAAACACACACTGGGCTCCAAAACCCACTCACTCAGTGCTCACAAAGCTACTGACTTATCGAGTTTCCTAGAATCAAAGGTATCTACCTCACCAGCCTTATTCACCTCTGTTTCCCACCTCCTCTTCTCTGCACAAACTCTGCACAAATTGGCTATTTCTTTAGCATTCCGCCAGTTTGGCTGCCTTTCCTGGCCTCCTCCACGTGGCTTTTCTCTACTCTCCTCTCTAATGCTAATCTCAGGAACCAAGAGAGAGAGCAAGCTCCCGGTCTGCCCCACTTTATAGTGTAGAAATCAAAACCTTTAATCCAATATACAAACAAGGAAGTCTCTGATACAAAGTCACTTATCTGAGGCATAATGAGATTCCTCATGAGAGTGCACCACCCCACATCAATAAGGGTGGGAAAGCCTGACCAGGTGGTGGCACAGTTGATAGAGCGTCGGACTGGGATGCGGAAGACCCCGGTTCGAGACCCCGAGCTCGCCAGCTTGAGCGTGGGTCCATCTGGCTTGAGCAAATAAAGCTCACCAGCTTGGACCCAAGGTCGCTGGCTCCAGTAAGGGGTGGCTCGGTCTGCTGAAGGCCCGCGGTCAAGGCATATGTGAGAAAGCAATCAATGAAAAACTATGGTGTCGCAACGACAACGAAAAACTAATGATTGATGCTTCTCACCTCTCTTCGTTCCTGTCTGTCTGTCCCTATTTACCCCTCTCTCTGACTCTCTCTCTGTCCCTGTAAAAAAAAAGAAAAGGGTGGGAAAGGCTTAGTCTTAAAATTAAGCCCTAGGCTATAAAGATTCTGCCTGCTTACAGCCTGTCCCCCCACATCCAGTGCAAACTATAAGTGAGCAAATATATACATCATATTTACAAACATACTTGACCAACAATATTGCTTTTATTTGTAATTTCATATGACAGAAGTAGCATCATCTTTTCAATACTTAGAGCTTCTGAGGGCTTTTTTTTTTTTTTTTGAGACAAAGACACAGAGGGACAGACAGACAGGAAGGGAGAGAAATGAGAAGTATCAATTCTTTGTTGCAGCTCCTAAGTCTCCTTAGTTGTTCATTTATTGCTTTCTCGTATGTGCCTTGACGAGGGGGCTACAGCAGAGCAAGTGACCCTTTGCTCAAGCTGGTGAGCCTTGCTCAAACCAGAGGAGCCCATACTCAAGCTGGCGACCTTGGGGTTTCGAACCTGGGTCCTCTGCGTCACAGTTCAATGCTCTGTCTACTGCACCACCACCTGGTCAGGCAGAGCTTCTGAGGTTTTCATCCAACCCTGACAGTCCAGAATGAAGTTGGAGATTCCAATGGAGGCCAGGTACCGCCAGGCATTGCAATCCCAGTGGAATTTAACTTTGAGGTGCATAGGCAACTACCAAAGAGTCTAAGCAGGGGAGTGACATGATCTGTTTTACATTTTGGAAATGTCACTTTGGCTGCTGTGTCAGGAGCAGATTTAAGGATTGGAAGAGGAATGAAGATGGTAATAATAAATTGTGACTTTTCTTCATTGAGTTAGAGGACAATTAGAACAAAGAAATACAGCTGAGTTCCTGGAAATATGGGGGCTCAAAGGATGCCAGATTTCCTTTTATCTTTCCCCAGGCAGGCTTGGTTTCACAGGGTTCCTGAGAATGAACATCCTGGATGTAAAGGAGTGTGATTGAAAGAGCGCCAGGCCAGGGGGTAGAAAACATAATATATTCCTGGGTCAGCAGCTTATTGGCTGATGATTTTAAGTAAATTGATCTCTTCCCAGAGCCTATAGGTTTCCCTTGGAGATAGAGAGAGCTGACTTTTACTAAATATTTTATGTACTTACTGCAGTCAATCTCCACAGGATTCTTTGAAGTAGGTATTTGTAAAGCCAGTAGACGAGGCCACCATCACAGCCACCTGGCCAAAGCAGGTTCGCATTCGATTTGGAGTGTCAGTAATGAAACAACGGAGCCATGAACTGGTGAGCCATCAGCTTTAATTGAAGCTTGCACCCGGCGGGCAAGCAGAAACACATACTGGGCTCCAAAACCCACACAATCAGTGTTCACAAAGCTACTGACTTATTTGAGTTTCCTAGAATCAAAGGTTTCTAGCTCACCAGACTTATTCACCTCTGTTTCCCATCTCCTCCAGCACAAACTCTTAAAAAACTGGCTTCTCCCTCAGCACTCTGCCATCTTGGCTGCTTCTCCTGGCCTCCATGTGGCCTTCATCTGCTCTCCTCTCTGATACTCATCCCAGGAACCAAGGAACCGAGAGTGAGCAAGCTCCCGGTCTCTCCCACTTTATAGTGTAGAAATCCAAACCTTTAATCCAATCTATAAACAAGGAAGTCTCTGATACAAAGTCACCCATCCCAGGCACAATGGGATTCCTCAGGAGAGTGCACCACCCTACATCATCCAATCAGTCAAGGGTGTGGAGAAGAGCTTACTCTTAAAACTAAGCCTTAGGCTATAACGACCCGGCCTGCCCACAGCCTGTCCCAAGACACACATTAATATCAACGAACTTCCATGTGGGCAGCGCCATCTTTAACAAAGCGAGCATAATATATTATATCTGCCCAATAGTATTCTTGCCCCAGTTTACAGCACCCTAAAAGAAGACTCTGAAAATGGAAATGAGCTGCCCAAAGTCACATGACTCTTAGTGACAGATTGACTTGTGAACCCAGATCTCTTTCCTTCTGTGCCAGGATTGTCCCCCAGACATACTTCCTGCATTAATTAGAAGACGCTATTTAGAAACCTGAATTTTACCAAAGGATGAGAATCCTACTTCCGCAAACAGCAAAATATAGTTACAAAAAATCCAAGGGAGCCTGACCAGTGGTGGCACAGTGGATAGAAGGTTAACCCAAAACGCTGAGGTCATAGGTTCAAAACCCAAGGTTGCCTGCTTGAGCCTGAGGTTGCCAGTTTGATTCCCCAGTCAGGGCATGTATGAGAAATAATCAATGCACAACTAAGTGGAACAATGAGTTGGTATTTTTCTCTCTCTCTTCCTGTTTCTGTAAAAAAAAAAAAAAATCCAAAGGATAAAACTCCCTACCCACCCAGTTCTTCTTCTTTCTCTTCCGAAATAATTTAGTCCAAAAACCCTTAGGGTAAGACTAAGAACTAGGTCAGAGCAAGCACAGGATGGAGGGGGAGGTTGGTAGCCCAGAGCAATGAGTCAGAAACAGGACAAAGTGAGGAGGGTGTCCCCGCAGGTCCAGAAGTAAGAAGAAGGGGAGAACCTGGCATAGGTTGAGACCCAACTAGAATAGTGTTGGTCAAATAAGTTTGTGAATATGGTATTATATATGTTTGCTTGCTTATAGTTTGTATTGGGTGTGGGAGAGGGGCTGTAAGCAGGCCAGATCGTTATAGCCCAAGGCTTAGTTTTAAGAGTAAGCCTTTCCCACCCTTTTTGATGTGGGGTGGTGCACTCTCATGAGGAATCCCATTATGCCACAGATGAGTGATTTTGTATCAGAGACTTTCTTGTTTGTAGATTGGATTAGAGGTTTGAATTTTACACTATAAAGTGGGGCAGACCCTGAGCTTGCTCTCTCGGTTCCTGCTATCACCATTGCACGGGCCTCCCTGATCCCTTGCCCTCCAAGGAAAAAGCTGGTTTTCTGCTTTTCCTTTGTTTTCTCTTGTGTCTTGCCTGTCTTGGTGAGATACCAATAAACAGAATGACCTACCATCCTCTGACTCCGCCATTTCTTCACCATCTGCCCGAATCCAATGGGAACCTGCATATGAATTGCCATGATGGCGGCTCCTGGCCTTACAAATAGGTAAATAGTATGTCCACATGAGAGGGGCCTGAAGCAAGGTATCACAGTCCAAGCAGAATGAGTAAAGAACTGGCTCTATAATTTATGAAGCACAGTGCAAAACAAAAAATGCAAAATTGCTTTGTTGGGCAGATAAAATATATTATGCTCACTTTGTTAAAGATGGCGCTGCCCACATGGAAGTTCATTGATATTAATGTGTGTTCTGGAACAGGCTGTGGGCAGGCCGGGTCGTTAGAGCCTAAGGCTTAGTTTTAAGAGTAAGCTCTTCTCCACACCCTTGACTGTTTGGATGATGTAGGGTGGTGCACTCTCATGATGAATCCCATTATGCCTCAGATGGATGGCTTTGTATCAGAGACTTCCTTGTTTGTATAATTGGATTAAAGGTTTTGAGTCTATGCTATAAAGTGGGAGAGACCAGTAGCTTGCTCTCTCTCTTGGTTCCTGAGTTCCTGAGGTTAGTATTGGAGAGGAGAAGTAACCAAGATGGCAGAGTGCTGAGGAAGAAGCCAGTTTGTTAAGAGTTTGTGCAGGAGGAGATGGGAAACAGAGGTGAATAAGTCTGGTGAGCTAGAAACCTTTGATTCTAGGAAACTCGGATAAGTCAGTAGCTTTGTGAGCACTGAATGTGTGGGTTTGGAGCCCAGTGTGTGTTTTTGCTTGCCCGCCGGGTGCAAGCTAGAATTAAAGCTGATGGCTCACCAGTTTTTGGCTCCGGTGTTTCATTGCCATCTGTCCGAATCCAATGCGAACCTCCATGGGTCAGGCGGCTGTGATAGTGGCCGCGACTACTGGCTTTGCATGCTTGTTCAAAAAATAAGACTCCTGAGAAGAGAACAACATTAAATGAAGCATAGGACTTTCTAAGCACTGAGCTTAATGCCACAGCATAGGTTAAATCTCATGAAGCTAGCCCTAGTGAGGAGAGTATCAATAAGGCAGTTGGGGATGGAGGACAATGGAATCATTGGGAGATAGGTTACTAACACAGGGATTGGTCAGATAAATATAAGGATTGTTAAAAAAAAAGTGCAACTGAATACATTTTAAAGATCTTATTAATTTTATTCAATGATTTATAAGTCAGATAGTATCCTATCTAGCAGACAGAAAGGAGCTCTAAGGAGTTGTACAGAATCAAAGACATTTATAAGCAGAAGGAAATGGGAACAAGAAAATTATGCTAGATGGATTGTGGCAAGGTCACTTTCTTTTAGGGGATAGCAGGGGTCTATCAGGCAGAATACCTCACTAATGTGACCAGGTAATTCCTCATTGACTGGTTTAAGATTCTATTTCTGGAATAGTGTTGGGCAGATAAAATATATTATGCTCACTTTGTTAAAGATGGCGCTGCCCACATGGAAGTTCGTTGATATTAATGTGTGTTCTGGAACAGGCTGTGGGCAGGCCGGGTTGTTATAGCCTAAGGCTTCGTTTAAGAGTAAGCTCTTCCCCACATCCTTGACTGATTGGATAATGTAGGGTGGTGCACTCTCCTGAGGAATCCCATTATGCCTCAGATGGGTGGCTTTGTATCAGAGACTTCCTTGTTTGTAGATTAGATTAAAGGTTTGGATTTTCTATGCTATAAACGGGGGCAGACCAGGAGCTTGCTCTCTCGCTCTCGGTTCCTGGGTTCCTGAAATTAGTATTAGAGAGGAGAGCAGATTAAGGCCACGTGAAGGCCAGGAGAAGCAGCCGAGATGGCAGAGTGCTGAGGAAGAAGCCAGTTTGTGCAGGAGGAGATAGGAAACAGAGGTGAATAAGTCTGGTGAGCTAGAAACCTTTGATTCTAGGAAACTCGAATAAGTCAGTAGCTTTGTGAGCACTGATTGTGTGGGTTTTGGAGCCCAGTGTGTGTTTTTACTTGCCCGCTGGGTGCAAGCTAGAATTAAAGCTGATGGCTCACCAGTTTTTGGCTCCGTTGTTTTATTACCGACTGTTCGAATCAAATGCGAACCTGCACGGGTCGGGCGGCTGTGATACTGGCCTCGGCCACAGGCTTTACAGATAGGCTGAAAGTGTAATTAAGTTATGCTTCAGTTTGGTGATGTGGGGTTTGGCATCAGTGACTCAATTTGTAAACTGTTGTCTTGTTTTGTTTTTGTTTTAACAGGATAATTGAAGCCAGTTTTCTTTCTATCAGAAAAAAAAGGCATTACAAATACAATAAATAAGAGAATTATAATAAACTGTGGAGATAGACTAAAATTCAGATCTTGGTTTCTAAATATCATCCTCCACTAAAAATTCAACACTATTTTCTCTACAGGAGACACACTTGGTTCTACTAAGAGGAATCAAGATTCTTTTAAGAAATGTCTGAGACTCGGGATTGGACCACAAAACGTGCGACATGATTCTGGGGCAGTTTGAGCACCAAAATAAGCAGTAATAGAACAGCTTATATTCCATTAAGTAAAATAGGGATCCGTGGGTCTTTAGTAATATAAATCAATAATAAACTTCTTTATAAGGAAAAAGGTATTACATAGTATGAAAAAAGAGCAACTTTACTATATAAAATCCTGATAGTCATCGCCTTAATCAAGTGATCAAAGTAAACATCCCTTGTAAAACAATTAAAATCATGAGCCACCTGAAAGAGTATGGTGAGAAGAAGAGTCCATGATCACTTGTGATATTTCTCCTAAAGATGGACAACCTAAATCAACCACAAGTAAAGATTAGACATAACAAAACTAAATGGTGTTCTACAGAATTCCTGACTTGTATTCTTTAAGATTATCAAGGTCATGATCATCAAGGACAGACTGAGGAACTTATTTAAATAAAAGGAGTATTTGGTATGTGCCAGGCATTGTTGTAAGTAGTTTTTGTGTATCCTAACAACAGTGCTATTAAGATTAGGACACTTAGGCAAGAGTGCTGTCATTTGCTCAAGGTCATACGTTTTGTATTGACCTGAGATTTGAAAGCAATCTGACTCCAATGTTATTAATCTTACATTTTACTGCCTCTAATGAAAGAGTGTTTCAACATATATTTAAATTTTTATTTATACAATGAAGTCATTTATTTTCTGAACACATTTTTACATCCTTATATATTAAATTTATATATATAATTCAGGTTTAATTACAGGAAAAATGCATTGTATCAGTGTAAAGCCAGTAACCACGACCACCATCACAGCTGCCTGGCTCATGCAGGTTCGCACTGGATTCGGACAGTCAGTAATGAAACAACGGAGCCATGAACTGGTGAGCCATCAGCTTTAATCCTAGCTTGTACCTGGCAGGCAAGTAAAAACACACACTGGGCTCCAAAACCCACTCAGTCAGTGCTCACAAGACTACTGACTTATCCGAGTTTCCTAGAATCAAAGATTTCTAGCTCACCAGACTTAGTCACCTCTGTTCCCCATCTCCTTCTCCAGTACAAACTCTGCTCAAACTGGCTTCTCCCTCAGTACTCCACCATCTTCGCTGCTTCTCCTGGCCTCCTCCATCTGGCCTTTCTCTGCTCTCCTCTCCTCTCTAGTGCTAATCTCAAGAATTGAGAGAGCAAGCTCCCTGCCTGCCCCACTTTATAGTGTAGAAATCCAAACCTCTAATCCAATCTACAAACAAGAAAGTCTTTGATACAAAGTCACTTATCTGAGGCATAATGGGAGGATTCCTCATGAGTGTACCACCCCACATCATCCAATCAGTCAAGGGTGTGGGGAAAAGTTTACTCTTAAAACTAAGCCTTAGGCTATACCGACCCAGCCTGCCCACAGCCTGTTCCCCAACACACATTAATATCAACGGACTTCCACGTGGGAGCGCACCATCTTTAACAAAGTGAGCATAATATATTTTATCTGCCCAACAATCAGTTTTCATCAAAAGTAATTAGTCCTGCCTGATTAGGTGGTGGCGCAGTGGATAGAGCATTGGACAGGCATGCAGAGGATTCAGGTTTGAAACCGCAAGGTAGCTGGCTTGAGCGCGGGCTTACCAGCTTGAGCATAGGGTCACTGGCTTGAGCGTGGGATCATAGACATAACCCCATGGTCATAGGCTTGAAGCCCAAGGTTGCTGCCTTGAGTCCATGGTCGCTGGCTTGAGCAAGGGGTCACTTGCTCTGCTGTAGCCCCCTGTTGGTCAAATAAGTTTGTAAATATGATATATAGGTTTGCTTGCTTATAGTTTGCATTGGGTGTTGGGGACAGGCTGTAAGCAGGCACGGTTAGTCGTTATAGCAGAAGGCTGTTTTAAGACTAAGCCTTTCCCACCCTTTTGAGGAATCCCATTATGCCTCAGATAAGTGATTTTGTATAGAGACTTCTTTGTTTGTATATTGGATTAAAGGTTTGAATTTCTACAGTATAAAATGGGACCGGCCAGGAGCTTCCTTTCTCTTGGTCCCTGAGATTAGCATTAAGGCCACATGGAGGAGAGGAGAAGCATCCAAGATGGCTGAGTGCTGAGAAAACAGCCAGTTTGTGCAGAGTTTGTGCAGAGAGAAGGAGATGGGGAACAGAGGTGAATAAGGCTGGTGAGGTACAAACCTTTGATTCTAGGAAACTCAGATAAGTCAGTGGCTTTGGGAGCCCTGAATGGAATGGGAAGTGTTTTCCCACTGTGTGTATTTCTTGCCCACCAGGTGCGAGTTAGGATTAAGGCTAATGGCCCACTGTTGGGCAGATAAAATATATTATGCTCACTTTGTTAAAGACAGCGCTGCCCACCTGGAAGCCCATCACCCAGGTGATTTTATTTGCCCTTATGCTTAGGATGGGTGTAATTATATTACTGGGTGTGGGGGACATGCTGTAAGCAGGCCGTGTCGTTACAGCCTAAGGCTTAGTGTTAAGAGTTTTTTCCCACACCCTTGACTGATTGGATGATGTGGGGTGGTGCACTCTCCTGAGGAATCCCATTATGCCTCAGGTGGGTGACTTTGTATCAGAGACTTTCTTGTTTGTAGATTGGATTAAAGGTTTGGATTTCTACACTATTAAGTGGGACAGACCAGGAGCTTGCTCTCTCTCTGGGTTTCTGATATGAGTATTAGAGAGGAGAGCAGAGTAAGGCCACATGGAGGAGGCCAGGAGAAGCAGTCAAGATGGTGGAGTGCTGAGGGAGAAGCCAGTTAGTGCAGACTTTGTACAGAGAGAAGGAGATGGGGAACAGAGGTGAATATGTCTGGTGAGCTAGAAGCCTTTGATTCTAGGAAACTCGGATAAGTTAGTAGCTTTGTGAGCACTGAATGAGTGCGTTTTGGGGCCCAGTGTGTTTTTTACTTGCCCGCCAGGTACAAGCTAGGATTAAAGCTGATGGCTCACCAGTTTTTGGCTCTGTTGTTCCATTACCGACTGTCCGAATCAAATGCGAACCTACACGGCTTTACAACCTTCCTCCCTCCCCCTCCCATCAAGACACATATGAGAAATCAATCAATGAACAGCTAAGATACTAGGCAGCTGTGATGGTGGCCTTGTCTACTGGCTTTACATTTGGTGTAGTCTGCCTGACCAGGCGGTTGCGCAGTGGATGTAGTGTCGGACTGGGATGCAGAAGACCTCGAGCTCACCAGCTGGAGTGCGGGCCCATCTAGCTTGAGCAAAAGCTCGTCAGCTTCGACCCAAGGTCGCTGGCTCCAGCAAGGGTTGCTCGGTCTGCTGAAGGCCCGTGGTCAAGGCACATGTGAGAAAACAATCAATGAACAACTAAGGTATCGCAACGGCAATGAAAAACTAATGATTGATGTTTCTCATCTCTCCGTTCCTGTCTGTCTGTCCCTATCTATCCCTCTCTCTGATTCTCTCTCTGTCCCTGTAAATAAATAAATAAATAAATAATAAAAACATTTGGCGTAGTCTGTGGCAGGATATGATACAGATCGGTATGGAGCCGGCACCCTTGAGGTACATGGTAGAGGACTGGTTGCTATTATGGTTTCCCATAGCTGTTTTTTGGGGGACTGTTGGCTGGCTGACTTTTACAGCCATGCGTGAGGAAACTGAGAGCTCTATGGAAGAGGCTGCCCGGAACCTGCAAACCGAGCAGTGGAAGGAGCTGGAGGAAATGTGGGAGAAAGAGATGCCGACCCTGGAGCTGGAGGAAACTCTGGAGGAGGAGGGCAACCAGGTTTGCGAGATTCGCCTGGAAATGGAGAAGATGCTGGAGAAGGAATCACAGGTTCGTGAGTTGGAGATTGCCGTGGATGTTGTGGAGAGCCAGCAGGAAGCAGGGGCTGAGGCTGGGACCACAGCAGCAGCGGCCCAGGGCTCAAGCCTGGCAGCAGAAGCTGGCATTTTCAGCTCCTATCCAGAAGATGAGGAGAATTGGGTTGGAGTTGTGATTCACAGACTCCAGAAGGTAAACAGCAGCAGCTGCAGCGGGAGGATGAATGAATATCCCAGGAGCCAGGCATGCATCACTGAGTGGCCACTGGAACAGCAGGGAGTGCCTGCTAAGCTGCTGGTAGGTCTGCGATTTTGGGACATAGGGGTGGATGCCATTTTGCTCCCCAGAGCAGAGATGAAAATGCTGACTGCCATTGCCACATGCTTCTCTTTAGGACAGTGTGAGACCTGCCATGATGGCAGGAATGAGGGGGGAGGCTAAAGCCCTATGTGTGTGGACTGATTTCCTGGACTATGACTGGATGGGCACAGGCTCCTTTGTTGAATGGACTTACGGATTTTGGACAATGTGAAATACCCTGATGGGGGTTGGGGTGGCTTTGCTGGAGGTCATTCCCCTGCCCCAGGAAGTCTTTCAAATGGCAAGAAAGAAGGCCGAGGACATTTTGCGCTTTTGGCAAAGTGCTCAGAGACTGGTGAAGTGTACCTTTGTAATTGTTGAAATTGTATGATTTGTCATGTTGTTGTAATTTGTATAATGTGCCTAATTTCCTTGTACAGGGATGCCGGTGGTATAGATTGTGGGTAGTAAAGTGAGCATAGGGGTGGATTGTTGGGCAGATAAAATATATTATGCTCACTTTGTTAAAGATGGCGCTGCCCACATGCAAGTCCGTTGATAGTAATGTGTTTTGGGGGACAGGCTGTGGACAGGCCGGGTCGTTATAGCCTATGCCTTAGTTTTAAGAGTAAGCTTTTCTCCATACCCTTGACTGATTGGATGATGTAGGGTGGTGCACTCTCATGAGGAATCCCATTGTGCCTCAGAATAGTGACTTTGTATCAGAGACTTTCTTGTTTGTAGATTGGATTAAGGGTTTGGATTTCTACAGTATGTAGTGGGGCAGGCCGGGAGCTTGCTCTCTAGGTTCCTGAGATTAGTATTAGAAAGGAGAGCAGATTAAGGCCATGTGGAGGCCAGGAGAAGCAGCCAAGATGACAGAGTGCAAGGAAGAAGCCAGTTTCTGCAGAATTTGTGTTGGAGAAGGAGATGAAAAACAGAAGTGAATAAGTCTGATGAGCTAGAAACTTTTTTTTCATTATTTTTTAATCTCTTTATTAAAACATTAGGAATAAAACATTAAGTACAAATCCAACTAGAAACATTCAAATTGCTAGAAACCTTTGACTCTAGGAAACTTGGATAAGTCAGTAGCTTTGTGAGCACTGAATGAGTGAGTTTTGGAGCCCAGTGTGTGTTTTAGCTTGCCCACCGGGTGCAAGCTAGAATTAAAGCTGATGGCTCACCAGTTCTCGGCTCCGTTGTTTCATTACCAACTATCTGAATCTAATGCGAACCTGCACTGCCCAGGCAGCTGTGATGGTGGCCTTGCCTACTGGCTTTACAATACCACAACAAAGAAGTTATGTTTCTCACCTCTCTCCCTTCCTGTCTGTCTGTCCTTAACTGTCTCTATCTCTGTCTCTGTTGCAAAAAAAACAAAAAACGTTATTAGTCCTTAAAAATAATTTGAAATTTTAGAACTGTAAAAAGAAACTTTTTAAAATGTGTGCAAGTATAATTTAATGTTATGTAAAAAATGTCAGTGATAAAATGTGTGTAAGCATGATAAAAATATTAGATGAAAGTACACAAATCAAAACTCTCTAAGCAGTAAGTGATAAAAAAATATCTTGGAAAAGTATTTACAAGCCTGACCAGGTGGTAGCACAGTGGATAGAGCATCGGACTGGGATGCGGAGGACCCAGGTTTGAGACCCCGAGGTCACCAGCTTGAGCGCGGGCTCATCTGGTTTGAGCAAAAAGCTCACCAGCTTGGACCCAAGGTCGCTGGCTCAAGCAAGGGGTTACTCGGTCTGCTGAAGGCCTGCGGTCAAGGCACATATGAGAAAGCAATCAATGAACAACTAAGGTGTCGCAATGAAAAACTGATGATTGATGCTTCTCATCTCTCTCTGTTCCTGTCTGTCTGTCTCTGTCTATCCCTCTCTTTGACTTTCTCTCTGTCCCTGTAAAGAAAAAAATAAAAAGTATTTACATAAAGGGAAACAGAATTATGAAAAGGAAATTTGGAAGATATATGTGACAGAGGTTTTGTCATAAAAATTGTGGATGAGTGAAAATTCCTATTTTTCTTCTTCTAGTGATCCTATTATAAACCCATTAAATGGGAATGCCTTCCACCCTTTCAGAACTATTAGAAAAAAGTGCCTTCCAAACTTGTAGCCCACTCCATATAAAGATAAGTGAAGTACTTTATTGATAAGAAACCCAAACTTTACCATCCAGTGGTACAACTCCTCTATTAGGACATAAATATATGGAACGTCACTGTCTGTATTAATATAAGCCATAAACTGGATGGTTTAAAACAACATAAATTTATTCTATCACAGTTCTGGATGCCAGAAGTCTAAAATCAAGGTGTTGGAGGATCTTCAAAGACTCCAGTGGGGGAAGGAGAGATCCTTCCTTGTCTCCACCAGCTCCTGGTGGCTCCAGGTACTCCTTGGTTTGCGGCAGCATAACTCTAATCTGTGCCTCCTTCACATGGCCTTCTCCCTTTTTCCATATGTTTTCTTTTCACTTTCTCTTATAAGGACATTTGTCATTGGATTTAGGATCCACCCAGATCATCCAGGATTATCTTATCGTGAAATCCTTAAACTTTTTTTTTAGTGTGTTTTTTTTTATTCTTTTTATTTTATTCATTTTAGAGAGGAGACACAGAGAGAGTGTGAGAGTGTGAGAGAGAGAGAGAGAAAAGGGGGAGGAGCTGGAAGCATCAACTCCCATATGTGCCTTGACCAGACCAGTGCAGGGTTTTGAACTGGCGACCTCAGTGTTCCCAGGTCGACGCTTTATCCACTGCGCCACCACAGGTCAGGCTGAAATCCTTAAATTTATTACATCTGCAAAGATCCTTTTTCCAAATGAAGTCTCAGTTACAGGATGCAGTGATTAGGACATGTACATATCACTTTGTGGACCATTATTCAACCTAATACATTATTTCAACTTCTGACCTGTCCTTTTTTTTTTTTTTTTTTTTTTTAATTTTAGTGAGAGAGGAAAGGAGAAAGAAAGACAGGAACATTAAACTATTCTTGTATGTGCCCTGACCAGGGATTGAACCAGCAACCTCTGCACTTCAGGACAATGTCCTAATGAACTGACCTATCCAGACAGTACGTGACCTGTCCCTCTTTTCTCTCAAGCATGCTTGAAAGCCTGCCTAAAAGATAGAGAAATTAAGTTGGTATTAATCTGAAATAGATTTAAAAATTTTTTTATTGATCTGCCTCGCCTGTGGTGATGTAGTGCAGGAGTCCCCAAACAATGGCCAGCGGGCCGCATGCAGCCCTGAGGCCATTTACCCGCCCCCGCCGCACTTCCGGAAGAGGCACCTCTTTCATTGGTGGTCAGTGAGAGGAGCACAGGATACATCCGCACCCATAGTTCCCATTGAAATACTGGCCAGTTTGTTGATTTAAATTTACTTGTTCTTTATTTTAAATATTGTATTTATTCCTGTTTTGTTTTTTCACTTTAAAATAAGATATGTCCGTGTGCATAGGGATTTGTTCATAGTTTTTTTTTTTATAGTCTGGCCCTCCAACGATCTGAGGGACAGTGAATTGGCCCCTGTGTAAAAAGTTTGGGGACCCCTGGTGTAATGGATAAAGAGTTAGCCTGGAACACTGAGGTTTTTAGTTCAAAACCCTGGGCTTGCCCAGTCAAGGCACTTACAGGAAGCAACTACTACGGGTTGATGCCTCCTGCTTCTCTTCCCCCTTTCTCTCTTTCTCTCTCTTTCTACCCCTACTCTCCCTAAAAAAAAAACAAAAAACAAAAACTGATTTTTTTGGGAGAGAGAGAGAGAGAGGAAAAGAAAGAGAGAGAGAGAGAAAAAGAAAGAAACATCGATTTGTTGTTCCACTTCTTTATGCATTCATTGGTTGATTCTTGTATATGCCCTGACTGGGAATAGTACCCACAACCTTGGCATGTTGCAATGATGCTCTACCCAACTGAACTAATTGGCCAGGTCTTACCTAGGCTGTTTAAATTAGGATGTTAATTGAAATCTCCAGGATAACCACTAAGAAAATGATTTTAAAATATACTGTAGCCTGACCAGGCGGTGGCGCAGTGGATAGAGCATCAGACTGGGATGCGGAGGACCCCGGTTTGAGACCTAGAGCTCGCCAGCTTGAGCACGGGCTCATCTGGCTTGAGCAAAAGCTCACCAGCTTGGACCCAAGGTCGCTGGCTCAATCAAGGGGTTGCTCGGTCTGCTGAAGGCCCGCAGTCAAGGCATACATGAGAAAGCAATCAATGAACAACTAAGGTGTCGCAACGAAAAACTGATGATTGATGCTTGTCATCTCTCTCCGTTCCTGTCTGTCTGTCCCCATCTATCCCTCTCTCTGACTCTTGCTCTGTCCCTATAAAAAAAAAGAATTTAAAATATACTGTAAATGAAACAATAAGAGAATTAAAATAGTACATTAAAATTAGTAGATTAGTATATTAGAAAATACATGTTTAACACAAAAGAAGGCAAGAGTGGAGAAAGAGAGGAACAAAAAAAGCCATAAGACACAGAAAATAAATATCAAAATGGCAAATGTTAATTTTTTTATTGGTAATTACATAACATACAAATAGACAACACTTTAATCAGAAGACAGAAAGTAGAAGTATGGACTTTAAAAAAATCCAGTACTACAAGAGACACACTTCATATTCAAAGATACAGATAGATTGAAAGGAAAAAGATAGAAAAAGATATTCCATGAAAATAGTAACCAAAAGAGAGCCAGGGCAGCTATAGTAAAATAAGCTATGCAAAATAGATATTGAGACAAAAATTGTTACTAAAGACAAAGAAGGACATTTTATAATGACAAAAGGGTGACTCCATCAGGAAGATATAACAGTTATAAGCACATACGCACATAACAGAGTCCATCCAGCCTGACCAGGCGGTAGCACAGTGGATAGAGTGTTGGACGGGAATGCGGAGGACCGAGGTTTGAAACCCTGAGGTCATCAGCTTGAGCATGTGTTCATCTGGTTTGAACAAGGCTCACCAGCTTGAACCCAAGGTTTCTGGCTTGAGCAAGGAGTCACTTGGTCTGCTGTAGCCCCCTGGTCAGGGCACATATGAGGGAGCAGTCAATGAACAATTAAGGTGCTGCAACAAAGAATTGATGCTTCTCATTTCTTTCCCTTCCTGTCTGTCTGTCCCTATCTGTCCCTCTCTCTGTCTCTCTGAAAAAAAGTAAATAACAAAGTCCAAATATATATAAAGCAAAACTTACAGAATTAAAAAAAATAAACAATTTAACAATAGTTGGAGACTTAAATTCCCTGCTTTCAATAATGAATAGAATGACTACACAGAAGACAACAGAGAAACAGAAGACTTGAACAGCACTATAAACCAATTTGACCTACTAAACATCTATATCTACATACATACTAGTCCAACAACATGAGCTGAATATATAGTTTTCTTGAATGCGCATGTAACATTCTTTAAGCCAGACCATAATGAAACTTCAATAAATTAAAAAAGATTGAAATCATACAAAGTATGTCCTATAACTAAAATAAAATAAAATTAGTAATTAATGACAACAGGAAATATGGAAAAATAGCAAATATCGGAAATTAAGCAGCATACTCTTAAATAACCAAAGGGTCAATGAAGAAATCAAAAGAGAAATTGGAAAAATCTTTGAGATGAATGAAACAAAAGCTCAACACACCATAATTTTGGAATGCAGCTAAAGTAGGTCAAGTGGGAAACTTTTAGATATAAATACCTATGTTAAAGAAGAAAAAAAGAGCTCAACTTAATAACCTAAGCTTCCCCTTTAAAAAAATAAGAAAGAGCAAACTAACCCAAAGCAAGGAAGGAGATAGTAAAGTCTAAATAACAACAACAAAAAATAATATAGAGAACAGAAAAGTAACAGGCAAAATTAATGAAAATTGGTTCTTTGTAAAGGTCAGTTAAATTGACAAATCTTGAGCTAGATGATCAAGACAAAAAGAAAGAAATGTCAAATTACTAAAATCAGGACTAAAAAACAAACAAACAAAACAAAAGCATTACTACCAGCCTTTCATAAATACAAAGGAGTATAAGGGAGTACTATGACCAGTGTGAACCAAAAAATTAGATTATCAACTAAAATGGTCAAATTCTTAGAAATACACAAACTAGCAAAAGTGATTAAAAAACAAATAAAAAATCTAGCCTGACTAGGCAGTGGTGCAGTGGATAGTGTCAGCCTGGGACACCGAGGACCCAGGTTTGAAACCCCAAGGTTGCCAGCTTTAGCACAGGCTCACTCAACTTGAGCATAGAATCATAGACATGATCCCATTATTGCTGGCTTGAAGCCCCAAGGTCTCTGGCTTGAAGCCCAAAGTTGCTGACTTGAGCAAGGGGTCACTTGCTATTCTGGAGCACCCCAACCCACTCCCTAACCCCTATCAAGGCACATATGAGAAAGCAATCAATGAACAACTAAGGTGCCACAACTATGAGTTGATGCTTCTCATCTCTCTCCCTTCCTGTCTGTCTGCTCCTCTCTCTCTCTCTCTCTAAAAAAAAAAAAAAAAAGAAAAAGAAACCATTTCATTAGATAGCATTCAAAGAATAAAATGCTTAAGAAAAATTTTAATAGATATGCAAACTTGTACACTGAAAACTGAAAGGTCCCGGGCCTGGCAGGAGTTGCATCAACCACGCAGAAGCTGAAGTGTAGAAAAGAGAATTTATTGCAAACACCTGGGTGCAGGGTGGACTGAGTTCAATAAGAGAGTCAGCACTGAACTGGGAAGAGAGTTAGTTTTATACTCTGCTGCCACCTTCTGGCAATTTCTGTTGATGCTGGCTACCAGGCCTCCAGTCCAGGCTAGTGGTATTCTGTTTTGGTTCCTGCCTCCATTGGTAATGGGTCTGTTTCAGTTCCTGCTTCCATTGGTAACAGGCTCCGGTGATAACAGGTTTCTGTTTGGTCAACTTAAAGGTTAAGTATAGTTCATCAAAGGGTTTGGAGGGGGCAGTTTTGAGCCGTGAGGATATATTTTGCCCTAACAAAATCTACAAAAGACCATTGAAAGAAATTAAAGAAAAATCCAATAAATGGAAAGACATCCAGGAGACTTAATATTGTAAAAAATGACAATATTGACCAAATTGATCTATAGATTCAAATGCAATACATATTAAAATCCTCACTGCCTTTTTTTTTTTTTTGCAGGCATTAAACACATCCTAAAATTCATATGCAAATACAAAGGACACAGAATAACCAAAACAATCTCAAAAAAAGAACAAAGTTAGGATTCATTCTTCTTAGTTTCTAAATTAATTTCAAAGCTAATTAAGGCAATGTGGTACCAGAGTAATTTCTGTATAGAAATATAGGACAACAGAATTGTATTGGAACAGCAAGAAACAGATGTCCTGCCACACATCAAGAAGTCAAATTAAGGAATCTTTAATACCGGCTCTGCGATGCATAGAGACCTAAGTCGCTTAAATCAGTGCAGCAGTGAAGACAGTTTGGAACTAGCTTTTAAAGACAAAATTACATACTGACTGAGGAATGGGGAGGAGAGGAAGCATAGCAGTAAAACAAAGCAGTGAAACAAGCTTTCTTACAATGTTTATAGGGTTAATTCAGGGAGAAACGTTCTGAGAACACCTGCAACCTTGCAAAGCTAGGTTTTCAGTCTCGGAGACCAGCCTCAAGGTTAGGAATAGGGAGTCTTTTTAAAAAAATAAGTTCTGCTAAAAGTCTCTTTGTTTTAGAGAAAGTAAGTTCTGCCAAAAATTATTCATGCTAAGAGCCTTTCTTTTCTATATTTCAGGATAAAATTGAGAATCCAAAGATAAATTCTTAATTTAGTAGTCACTTGATTTTTGGCAAAGTGCCAAGATAATTCAATTAAGAAAGAATAGTGTTTTTAATAAATGGTGCTGAAAATAAATAAATAAATGGTGCTGAGATAACTGGATATTCACATGCAAAAGAACAAAGGCTGGATCCTAGGTCATGTAGAAAAATTGACTCAGAATAGTCCAGAAATCTCAATGTAACAGCTGAAAGCTCTAAAATGTTTAGAGTACAACACTGGAGTAATTCTTTACGACCTTGAATTAGGTTATGGTTTCTTAGATACAAAAGCACATATTACCAAAATAAATAAATAAAATATAAAGGTAAATTTGGTTACATCAAAATTTAAAACTTCTGTGTTTTAAAGAACAAATGATACATTTGATTCATGATCTGTACTATATCATGGACAAACCTCAAAAACATTTTGCTAAGTGAAAAAAGCCAGACACAAAAGTCCACATACTGTATAATTCCATTTATATAAAATGTCCAGAACAGGAAAATTCATTTAGACAGAAAGCAAATTAGTGTTTAGTGATTTGACAGGAGCTGAGGGGGAGGGCGTAATAAGGAGCAACTGATAATGGGCATGGAGTTTCCTTTGAGGGTGATAAAAACTGTTCTGGAATTAGAGAGTGGTGATTGATGCCCACATTTGTAAATATGCTAAAACCCACTGGATTACCTACCTAAAAAAGGTGGACTTTATGATATGTGTATTATATCTCAATAAAACTTTTATTTAAGAAAATGAAGGAAGGCTGGCTATTTTGCTGCAGGAATAGTGAACTGGCGAGCAGCTGGAAATAGGGCTCCTGGTTCACGAGGTCAGAGAGACCCAGTGAGGTTATGATGATGATGATGACAATCACAGCTACCATTTTCTGTTGAGGGATTAGAGGCCAAACCCTGAGACAAATACTTTTCATTTATAGATCATATATTCAAATACATAGTCTCACATTTACTCAGGAATATAGATTATTCCCATTTTACAGAAAAGGAAGCTGAGGCTCAGAGAGGTTAAGTGACATGGTAATGCCACTGGTAATGACAGTGTCACAGGCTGGATCCCACACTTGTAAGTATATGTTATCAGGGATGAGAACAGAGGGAATGGTGTGAGAGATAAAAATTTCCATAGTAGCATCAACAGGCAGGTATGAGAGTTCAAGATTGAATTATTGGATAAAAAATAATGAAATCTTACCCTTTGTAACTGCGTGGATGGACATAGGGGTTATTATGCTAAGTGAAATAAGTCAGAAAAGGAAGACAAATACCACATGATTTCACTTATATGTGGAATCTTAAGACCAAAATAAATGCATAAACAAAACAAAAACAGACTCATAGATACAGGGAACAGACTGATGGTTGTCAGAAAAGTGGGAGTTGAGGTGCTAAATGAAAAAGCTAGAGGGATTAAGAAGTACTAATGGGTAGTCACAAATAGTCATGTGGATGTCAAATACAGCATAGAGAATGTAGTCAATAACACTGGGGAACAATTTTTTTCATTTTCTGTTGCATAAGGTTTTAGAACTGTTTCTGTATATATCTGCATCACTAATTCCAAATCTGAAATCTGTTTTTTGGTGCATGCTCTAGTTTTTATGCAATTTTAATATCTTTTTGTTACAGTTAATGGCATGCATTGGTTTTTAAATTGGAGTCAAAGGACAACAACTCTTGGATTGAACATAACCACAAGGCAATTAATGTTTTAAAAACATCACTTTTACATAATTTTAGTTGTTTTTAAATGTAAAAAATTATTGCCTGACCAGGTGGTGACGCAGTGGATAGAGCATCAGACTGAGATGCAGAGAACCCAGGCTCGAGACCCTGAGGTCGCCAGTTTGAGCGCGGGCTCATCCAGCTTAAGCAAACAAGCTCACCAGCTTGGACCCAAGGTCACTAGCTCCAGCAAGGGGTTACTCTGTCGGGTGGCTGAAGGTCCATGGTCAAGGCCCACAGTCAAAGCAATCAATGAACAACTAAGGTGTCCCAACGAAAAACTGATGATTGATGATGCTTCTCATCTCTCTCTGTTCCTGTTTGTCCCTATCTATTCCTCTCTCTGACTTTCTGTCTCTGTAAAAATAAATAAATAAATAAATAAATACTAAATGTAAAAATTATTATCTGATAAAAACACTCTCTTATTTTAAGATTGAATCATGGCTTCTGCGAGTAGGTGTAAATGTAAGAATAGTCCTGACACCTTCTGTTATAGATGTGGCTGTTACATACTTCAACGTCAAAGGCGCAATATTTCATCATTTGTGACACGTGCATATATTGCCTATTTTCAGCAGTTTCAATTGGTTATTTAATTCATCTGTGAGAAGATTATAATGACATAAAAATTGTCCTTGACTTTCTGAAGTATGAGGAGCATAACTGGATCATTTGTGTGGATCTTAAAATGGCAAATTTCCTGCTAGGACTACAGAGAGGTTTCACAAAGTATCCTTGCTTTCTGTGTTTGTGGGACAGCCGATCTCAGGAGAAACACTGGACACAGAAGGAGTGGCTGAAACATGAAGCTCTGGAAGTAGGGATGCAAAATATTGTGAATGAACCTGTAGTTAATCGAGACAAGATTATTTTTCCCCCATTTGACATCAAACTTGGCTTAATGAAGAAGTTTGTTCAGGCTTTGAATAGAGAAAGTGAATGCTTTCAACATATTATTTCTGCTTTTCCTGTCTTGTCTTTCGAGAAGATAAAAGCAGGTATATTCAATGGACCTCAAATTCAAACCCTCATACATGATGAAGAATTTGCTAGGAAGATGAATAAGGAGGAGAAAGCAGCATGGCAGTCTTTTGTTGCAGTTACAAAGAACTTCCTTGGCAACAAAAAAGCAGAAAACTATGAACTTCTGGTTCAAAGGATGCTGTTGGCTTTCCGTGACATTGGATGGAACATGAGCGTTAAGATTCACTTCCTGAACAGTCACTTTGATATATTTCCCAAAAATCTTGGAGCTGTTAATGATGAGCAGACTACTGCTGGAGCATCAAACGAGATTGTCCTCAATAAGTACACAAACGCAAGAGCTACAAACGCAAATTTTTGCCTGAATAGAATTTAAATAAGTTTTGCAAAAATTTTATGATTAAGTGTTTTAATGTTCTATTTCGAAATTGTAGACAAATTCTGATGCAATTATATCTTTTAGTGTATTAGTGTGTTTACTGCATTATATAACTTATTATATTTTCACAAAGATGATGCCCAAGAAGACATTCTACTTTATTATGTTAAACTAAATGTTAAAAATTTTACAATAAGATGAAAACCTAAAATCTTGAATTGCAAAAAAAACTGTAGCTTACAGAGAAAAACTAATGTCAGATTTGAGATGAGCACACTAGAATTAGGTAAGAACAAATGTTCTTGTGGATGCAACAAATATTTTGTTCCCCAGTGTAATATTGTAATTACTGTGTATGTTGCCAGGTGGGTTGTGGGAATACTGAAGGGAACACTTTGTAAGTATATGATTGTCTAACCACTATGCTGTACACCTGAAACTAATACAAAGTAATATTGCATGTAAACTGTAATTTAAAAATAGAATAATAAAAAAAAAAAAAAAAACAAGACTGGCTGGTTTTGCTGAAGGGTGAGCAGTAGTGACATCTATAACCTATGTAAGGAATATAAAAAAAGGATAAGGTTTTTAAAAACATGAGCACTTTACATTTCTGCCTCTCTTCTTACATTACAAACACCTAAGAACAAACAAAGAATATTCAATTTGGAAGCTCCCCTATTCCCTGTCTAGAGGAGGAAGCCTGTGGTAAATGTTGATTTTGCTGTGCGATTAGAGACCTTTCTGTGTCGCTTCTCAGATTGAGTTGTTCTAGATCAGTGGTTCTTAACCTGGGTTCTATCGAACCCTAGGGGTTCGACGAGTCAGTCTCAGGGGTTCGGAAAAGCCTCTGCCACGGAGGACAGAATAAAGTAATACCGTAATTTGTTGTGAGTTCATGCACTTTGTTAGTTTTGTTCTTTGAGCAAGGTAATGTTCATCATGCACGGCTCATTTTGTGCACCAGTAAAAAAACATATACCTATGTCTTGAATTTGGGAAAAAAATCATATATATATATATATTTACAGGGACAGAGAGAGAGAGTCAGAGAGAGGGATAGATAGAGACAGACAGACAGGAGCGGAGAGAGGTGAGAAACATCAATCATTAGTTTTTCTTTGCCGTTGCAACACCTTAGTTGTTCATTGATTGCTTTCTCACATTTGCCTCGACCTCGACCGCGGGCCTTCAGCAGACCGAGCAACCCCTTGCTGGAGCCAGCGACCTTGGGTCCAAGCTGACGAGCTTTTGCTCAAGCCAGATGGGCCCCCACTCAAGCTGGCGAGCTCGGGGTCTCGAACCTGGGTCTTCCGCATCCCAGTTCAACGCTCTATCCACTGCGCCACCACCTAGTCAGGCAAAAAAAAATCATATTTTATTTATCACTAAAGAAGGGTTCGGTGAATGTGCATATGAAACTGGTGGGTTCGGCACCTCAAAAAAGGTTAAGTTTCCAAAGAGGACATACAGATGGCCAATAGGCATATGAAAAAATGCTCAACATCACTAATCATTAGAGAAATGCAAATTAAAACCACAATGAGATATCACCTCACACCAGTCAGAATGGCACTTATCAGCAAAACAACACAGAATAAATGCTGGCGAGGATGTGGAGAAAAGAGAACCCTTCTGCACTGCTGGTGGGAATGCAGACTGGTGCAGCCACTGTGGAAAACAGTTTGGAGATTCCTCAGAAAATTAAAAATCGAACTGCCTTTTGACCCAGCTATCCCACTTTTAGGAATATACCCTAAGAACACTATAGCACTGTTCGAAAAGAAGAAATGCGCCCCCATGTTCGTGGCAGCATTGTTCACAATAGCGAAGATCTGGAACCAGCCCAAGTGTCCGTCAGAAGACGAGTGGATTAAAAAGCTATGGTACATATATACTATGGAATACTACTCAGCCATAAGAAACAATGACATCGGATCATTTATAACAAAATGGATGTACCTTGATAACATTATACGGAGTGAAATAAGTAAATCAGAAATAAAGAAAAACTGAGAACAGCATGATTTCATACATAGGTGGGACATAAAAGTGAGAATATGAGACATGGACAAGAGAGTGGTGGTTATGGGATGGGGGGAGGGAGGGAAGAGTGGGATAGGGAGGAGGGGAGGGACACAGGGAAAACCAGATTGAAGGTGACAGAGGACAATTTGACTTTTGGTGATGGGTATGCAACACAATTGAATGATAAGATAACCTGGAGATGTTTTCATTGTACATATGTACCCTGATTTATTGGTGTCACCCCATTAGAATTAATAATAATAATAATTATTATATATATATAGAGAGAAAGGTTAAGAACCACTGTTCTAGATAAATGCGAAATTCCTCTCCATCTCTGAGATCTTGAGTGCGATTTTATTATCTCTAGTTTCTAGCCCAGGCTATGAGCTGGATGTGTCAAAATGTGTGTTGGGTAAACAAATAATTTTTAGGTTTGCTTGCTTGTATTGCGGCAGTTATGGAAGGCTGAGGGGTGTTTGCCCTCAGGGTGGTGGATTGAAAATTGCGGGTTGCCTTCCTGCTTGGGAGGGGTGTTTGTTTGCTACTGTTTGCTGGAGAAGGGGTATTTCTGCCAGCCTGTTTTGCTGGAGAGTCCAGACAGAGTGAGGGGGTGCTGAGGGGCTTGGGAGCACTGCTGAGGTTGGTAGGGGCCTGTGAGTCTGGAGGGTGAGACTGGAGAATGAGTCCGGGTTGTGGAACTGGAGACTGAGTTGGGTCTTGGGAACCCTGAGAGAGAGGGAAGTGGTCTTCCCTGACTGCTTGCTTGTCCGCCATTAGGAGACTTTAATAAATGGAATGGACCAAGATCCTCTGGCTCCACAGTTCCTTTTACCTTCGGCCAGAATCCTATGGGAACCTGCATGGCCTCGGCCCCCCACCTTATAATGTGAAAAGAGATGAAACTGGGTGGAATTTGCCTCAGATCCATTTTTACTGTCCCCTAGTGGCCATAGGTAGGAACCACAAGCAGGATCACGGAATTTGATCTTCAGGCTGAGACTGCAGCCCCACTCCCACAGGGCAAAAGTAGAGTGTCTTCTGGAAAAGAAAACTCCAGTTCCATCTCACAAGGTAACAACTCCCAACCCAAGGCAATGTTTACAGCATTTACCTACATCTCCACACACACAACTTAGAGAATCTGGCCTCTGCTTTGCACAGGCTGCTGCAAGACATACGTTGCGCTGGGTAAGGTGGCCCTTCCAATCGATATATAGGGCCTGGTTATTGTCACTTCCTTAGGCAGAGATGGGGGAGTTCTCTAGCGCACAGGTATTCAATATTCACAAAATTAATGCTGAGAATAATGGCCTACGTTAGGACCAGGACTTAGCCTGGAGTCAGAGGCTAAGGGTCATGGCTAGCTAGCCTCAGGCTGGAGCTGGGATGGGGCTGAGACTCAAGACACAACAGGCTTTTCCTCCATCCTCAAGGAAGTATCTGTGCTCTGACCTGAGCTCTGTGGTTTGAGGCCACCACGAGGCTACAGAATTCAGCCTCCATGGGCTCCTCCAAGGCACCTCCGTTCTTTGCCCTGCTCTCCTTCCCACCTAGAGGCTATAGAGAAAGCAGCTCCCTACTCTTCCAAGCAAAGCCCACTGCAGACCTCTGGACACCTCTCTACCACCACCTCTCAGTCATTAAAATTAGCAACACTATTTCTTCCATCTGTACCTTCTTTTCTTTTTTTTAGTGAGAGGAGAAGGAATAATGAGACAGAAACCCACATGCACCCAGACCGGGACCCACCTGGAAACCCTACCTGGGGCCAACTCAGATCAAATGAGCTATTTTTAGCACCTGAGGCTAGCACTCCTCAGACCAACAATCTATCCTCAGTGCCTGTAGCCTCACTCAAACCAATTGAGCCACTGGCTACAGGAGGGGAAGGAAGACAGAGAGAAGGGGGAGAGGGAGGAGAAGAGAAGCAAATGGTCATCTGCTGTGTGCCCTGACTAGGAATTGAACCAGTCCATATGCTGGGTTGATGTTCTATCCACTGAGCAACTGGCCAAGGCCTGGTCTAGACTTTCAGCTCTGCCTTTCAACTGCTTTCTTGCAAATTTCTTGTCACCTTTTGCATCCCAGCTTAGGTGTCTAGGTTCCAGTTCAAAGAGGCACCCCAAATTGGGGTAGGGGCATCTCTGTCACAGGTCTGACCACCCTGCATCTCCTCAGCTGTTTCCAATGTTTGTTCTGCTTCCAAGGAGTCCACTCACAGCTTCTGAAACAGACATGCAGTCCTTGAGGTGGATGAATGACAAGGACAGGCATTTAGGCAGTGAGAAAGTTGGGCTGAGACCCATTAGTTTCAGCTGGGAAGGGTTCCCAGGTGGTCAGTACTTACTGAACTGAAAAGAATAAGAACAGAGTGGGTGTGGCATGAAATTACTAGAGTGACAGTAGGTCAGGTCTCACCCTTTGTGGTATAACTTAGGTCAGGGACAAAGAACATAGTTTGAGCGATCCATAAGGACCTTTCCAGCTCAGCCCTTCCAGGACCTTCCAACTGGATAGCAGCCCTTTATCACATGTGGTAGCTGGCTGTGACGGGGCTCCAAGGACCCTCCCTGCCTTCTGGTTCACTCCATCTATAATTCTCTTGACTGTGACCTGGACCTTGTGATTTACATCTAATGAAGAGATTATGGCAAAAAGTGACAGGTGATCACTTCTGAGATTAGGTTATAGAAGACTGACTTCTGTCTGCACTCTTCTCTGGCTCATCTCATTTACTCTCTCTGGTGGAGCCAGATGCCATGCTGTGAGATACTCTATGGAAAGGCCCATATGGCAAGGAACTAAGAGTGGCCTCTGGTCAACAGCCAGTGACAAAGTGAATCCTGCCAACAACCACATAAAGGACCTTCGAAGTCGATCCTACCCCAGTTGAGCCTTGAGATGCCACTGCCCAGCCGACACCTTGGCTGCAGCCTTGTGACAGCCCTTGAAGCAGAGGGCCTCAGAAACTGTGGACAGTGTTGTTTTGAGGGCAGTAAGTGTTAGAATAACTTGTTATACAGCAATAGATGACTAATACACCACACAGAGCCATGTGGGTCAAAGGAGCAGGGGGAAGAGGGCTTGGCAGGTAGCCCAACTGGAGCCATGGTCTTCCCAAGGGTCAGGGGCAAGATGCAGACATAGCCTCAGCAAGCACTCAGAGGACATTCATTTTTATTTATTTGTTAGGAATATAACAAAAGTCTGATATGGTACAGTGATCTCATCAAGAGAAAACAGAACACACAGAGGCGGGGCTGGGTTTCCCTCCTGGCCCTATCCTCTCAAAAAGGCACAGATATGTGAGGCTTGGTTTAAGGACCTCTTATCCTGGAACCAATTTGATGCTCAGGCCAGGTCCCTTCTGTGAACAGGAGGAGGAGCCCCTTCCTCACACCCACACTTGGTGATGTGGGCTAAGCAAACAGAGGCCACTGGAAAGCATGGGATTCAGGCCAAGACCAGGTTGGTGCTGGGTCCACGTCACCAGCCCCCTGAAGAAAACCAGTCACTCCAACCAGAACGTGGTAGCGGGATAATCCAGGAGATGGTTCGTCCGGGACAAACCTGTTCCCCAGCACAGGATCATCGCCACCCCCACTGTCTCTCCGGAGGCCAGACCAGGCTCAGATGTGAAAGACTTGGGGTGTGGGAAGTGGCAGAAAGGAGAATCAAGCTGGAACAGTCCAGATGCTCATCACTGCACTTTTCAAACTAGGGACAACTGTGCGCTTCGAGGCTCCCTCTTGGCAAGAGGAACTAGTCCTGCCATCAAGTCAAGGTAGCCGGGAGTAGAGATGTTTGTATTAGAAGCGGCTTCTCCTCTTCATCCTCCAGGGGCAAAGAGTGAATAATCTAACTGGCCTGAGTCACTAATGGCTGTCCTTCCCCAATTCACCAGGACTGAGTTTTCTCTGTCGTTTACAGAAGGGAAGAAGAGAGGTTGGTTGAGAACACATGAAGGCCCAGCTGTGTTAGCCACCACCTAGAATGGGACAAACTGGAAGTGAAAGAGCTTGAAATATTCACTTTTTCCATCTTAAAAAAGACCTAACATTACAATGGTTTAACAAAATTATTATTTCTTTTAAATAACCCACAGACACCCATCACACTTCCAAATTTACAGAACAAAAAGCACGCCAGAACTCAGTAGAAAACAGTTCGCAGCAGGTTCCTCCCAGCAGCTGGCCTGAGGGTTGGCTCAGTTCACCTCCAGGACCTCAGTGTCCGGGAGGCCGAACTTGGTCTTGTGCTTGTCGAAGAGCTTCACCAGGGCCTCCATGTACATGGCGTGGTACAGGTCTATGTCCTGCTGGGTAGGATGCTCCAGCTTGGGAATGGTGATGGGCTCACCCACTGCAGGGAAGGGGCAGAGGCCTCTGGTTAGTCAGTGCCATACAGCCCACCCTCTCTGGGCAATTACCACATTGTTGATGCCAGTGACCCTGTGATACGTGCCAACCATGTGCCAGGAACTGTGCTGAATGTGTTCTTAGGTTGTACTTTTTACAGGTGAGAAGACTGAGGCCCAGTGGCATGGGAAGGGACCTACCCAATGCCACAGAGTCACTAGGCTGCAAGCGGGGTGAAGACTGGCCATACCCACTGTGCCCAGCTGGGAGCTCCTATGAGAGCTGTGGGATCAGGGAAGGACTTTGCTTTTGGCAAGAACACTTCACTTCTCTGAGCCTCAGTTTCCTCACATATCACACGGGGATCCTTCCTCAGGGGGCTTTGCTAAGGATTCTGCGAAATTGTGACATGCTTTGAGAAGTGTGGTAAGGGCAAGAGAGGGAGGAGGACACTAACACTCATACTTCTGCGCACTGCTTTATTTCCTAATCCTGTCTTGTCTCCACACCCAACTTATCACCAAGTCCTGTAAAAGACATTTCTGAAAATTCTTCCAAGTTCTCCTTCATCTCCACTGCCATATCCTCCATCCTAGCCACTGGCTACCACAAAAGCCTCTGGACTGGTCTTGTGGCTTCCATTTTTTCCCTTTCTAATCTATTTTCTATCCAGAAGCCCCAGGATCACTTTAAAATGCAAGCCTGCCTGACCTGGCGGTGGCGCAGTGGATAGAGCATCAATCTGGGATGCGGAGGACCTAGGTTCGAGACCCTGAGGTCATCAGCTTGAGCGTGGGCTCATCTGGTTTGAGTACAGCTCACCAGTTTGGACCCAAGGTAGCTAGCTCAAGCAAGGGGTTACTCGGTCTGCTGAAGGCCCGCAGTCAAGGCACATATGAGAAAGCAATCAATGAACAACTAAGGTATCGCAACGAAAGGCTGATGATTGATGCTTCTCATCTCTCTTCGTTCCTGTCTGTCTGTCCCTATCTATCCCTCTCTCTGACTCTCTGTCCCTGTAAAATAAATAATAAATAAATAAAATGCAAGCCTGAACCTCCCTCCCCAAACCCTCAAGTAGCTTTTCATTCTTAAGGTGAAGAGCCAATTCCTTCACAATGCCCATAGGACTCCGTCCCTCCCCAGCCACCCCTGAGCATGAAAATGTCTCTGCTGCCTCACAGAGATCTGACCTAGTATGGAATTTGCCTATAACAAGAGGCAAGGGTAAGTCTGGGTCATGTGACCTAAAATGCAGGAAATCCATCTCAGTATAAAGTACAAAACACAACGAGCGGCTCTCATAGTTCAAAGTATCCATGTGAGCTTTGGCCCCTGAAGTCCATGGGTCGTGGCCCACAGGCTCCTGTGTGATCTCTAGCTTGTAAACCATTAACACACACACACAAACAGACACACATATACCCCAACAAAATTCTTTGAACTCATCTAAATGATCTCAAATAAACCAAAGCAAATAGCTGAGGGCCAAGTACAGCCAATTTTATGCTACAGTTTCCACAGGATTATGCTCCAGTCATGTTGATTCTTTTCTATCTGTTCTTCAAAAATCTATAAAGTCTTGCTGTAGGAACTTCCCTTAGGCTATTGTTTCTGACAAAAACTCCTCCCCCCCACCCCCGCCACCCCTTCACCTCTTTAGCTGGATAATTCCTATTCACCTAACAGTGTAAGAGTCACTTCTGCCCTGGGGTGCACTATGGCCCCCAGAGCATCTGGCACATCCTACTCACACTCCCTCTTGATCTTTGCTGTAACAGGATCTTCCCTGACAGACTCCTGGGTTCTGCAAACACAGAACTGTGGGGTCTTTTTTTGTCACCTAGCACAGCTTAGATCACAGTAATAAAACTATACCCCATGACGCCCCCCACCACCTCCAACAGTAATTCCCATATGGCAGCACTCAATGCATCCTCTTGGTTTAGAGCATGGATATCAGAGCTAGGTGGCCTGGATTTGAATGCTAATTCTACCACTAATGAACTGTGGCACCCCAAGTTCAGGGTCTTCAGGAAGGGAGGCTTACCAACAGTGGTGATGGGCTTGGAGTAGGGCACCAGCCCCCAGGTGTCAGAGGAGAAGAGGCCTCGGCCATGGAAAATACACGGGGCGAAGCCAATGTACTTCTGGAACTTCTTCTGGACCCATCGGCCCCAGGAGCCCTCCTCAAAGATCACCTGCTTGTAGACCTCGTTCTCTCCGAAAGAGTAGACAGGAACCAGGTCAGCACTAGAGGAGAGAGGCCAGGGTCTGTCACTCCCCAGTCATTGGCTTTTGTTCCTCCTGTCAGCTCTCAGGTCCCTGGATGCCAGCCAACCAGGCTCCCCTCCCCCAGGGCTCTTCCAGAATCACCTGGAGGGGGGTCCCAAACGATGGATCTGGGGAGCATATCAGGGCTTTGGCGTCATTAGGTAAAGGGAAGGTTGAGAGCCCTGCTCTAGAATGCCTGTTCTTTCAGATCCTTCAGGGCCTGCCTTTGCTGGAAAGTTCTACAGGTCCCACAACCAACCTAGGCCTCGCTCAGTTCCGTGTCACAGCTCTCAGCATGCTATGTTGTTGCGGTCTGTCCCTCCTCACTTCCCACTACCATTAATGCAGGGACTGGGTCTGATTGATTGTGTCTCCAGTTCCTGGCACAGGGCTGGCCTGAAGAGTAGCCTCTTCTGAAGCCTGAGGCCAGGTCTGGAGGACCCAGAGAGGAAGGCTGTGGGACCTAGATGGTGTCTTCCCTAACTTGTGTATGACTGCAGGCTGCATCCTTTCCCATTCCAGGTGTGTCACTGATTAAGATCTGTCACCCCAAGACCCTCCTCTTGGGGTTGCCCTGATCCCAGATATGGGAAGAAAGCAGTGGACCTGGTATCCAAAAAGATTGGCCCTGCATTTTACAATGTGACCCCCACTGGACCACTTAACCTCACTCAATTTTCTCAAGTGGAAAACGAGGATGTCATCACCAGCTGGACAGCAGGACTGCTG
This sequence comes from Rhynchonycteris naso, assembly GCA_037038555.1. NCBI lineage: Eukaryota > Metazoa > Chordata > Mammalia > Chiroptera > Emballonuridae > Rhynchonycteris > Rhynchonycteris naso. The sequence goes on from CM072995.1 coordinate 317,119,745, forward strand.
TGGAATCAAAGGGGACTTAGCAGTGAATGTACTTTGTCAGATGAAATTTGAACAGGTGGCTACATAGAATGTGTCTCTGATTTTCTAGAAAAGGTCACAGAAATCCAAGCTGCCCGGTTCCTCTCTGCCTGTCCTTAGTATCACCCCTCCGGGAAACCTTCCCTGATGTTTCCAGCCATGCCATCCTAACTTCTGGCCTCTTGCTCTCCTAACAACATGGTATATTTTTTGCCCCAGGGCATTGTCCTCCATATGAGTCCAGCCTCTCAGCCTACCTGCAAGGGCTTAGGGGACACAGGCTGCATCTTTGCCCCACTCAGACACCAAGGCTACACTTAAACAAACTTTGCCCGAATCTTTGGGCACCAACCTTCCCTCCCCTACATAGGAGGCAGGATGGTGAACTCTGTTCTATGCCTTCCTGGGGTCTGGGCCCTGCCTCCAGGAGCCAAGGAGCTGCTACTCTGGGCTGAGCAAAGCCGTGGAGGAATGCATGTACACGTGCATGTGTGTGTGTGTGTGCAGGGAGGCACTTACCCGTGTCGCAGGGCCAATTTCACAAAGCCCTTGCGGTTGCGCAGGGTGACGGCATTCTTGCCAGGCATGGAACTCAAGGACTCGGCCGCACCCCCCACTACAATGATGATGGCATTGCCACTTCCATTCTTTGAGAGCAAGTAGTCTATGGTGTCCCGGTTCACAGGGCAGATGCCTAGGGGAAGAGGGGACACACAGTCAGGGCTGCCCAGAGATGCACTGCCTACCCCTGCACAGTCACGTGTAAACAGAAAAAGCCCTGAACTTGGGCCCCAGACCTAACCCAGCCACTTTGAAGTTGCATGGCCCTATATAAGCTATTCTTTTTTGGAGCCTTGGCTTGCTTATCTGTAAAACAGGGATAATGATACAAGGTTGTTTAGGTAATTCATTCATTTGGCAAACACTCCTGAGGCCTTAACTCTGCCAGTCTGGTGCCAGGTGCTGGGAAGCCCAGTGAATCAGGCTGTCGGGGGTGTGTGTGTCACAGGTAGGGAGATAATGACAGAGCCATGGGCAACAATCAGGTTGTGCACAGGGGCTGTGATACACAGAAAGGGGGCCAGAGCAGGCTTCCTAGGAAAGACATTATCGAAGTTGAATCTTACAGACCTATGAAAAGCTCTCCTGCTCAACCCTGTCTCACGGTGCCTGTGGCAGGCTGCGAATCTCAGTACAGGACTAGTATGGTGTATTGGCTTCCTGGCCAATCTGTCACCTTGCTCAATGGAGAGGCTCAGGCCTTGACAGTGGAGGCCAGTAAGGAAAAACAAAGATAGATTCTCACCTCCAGACATCAGGTACTCCCTCAGCACTGGCATCCGGAAGTTGCCAGCCAGTGTGGCCAGGTAGGGCTTTATGCCAGGGAACTTCTTGCTCACTTCCGTGGCCTCTGTGCTGAAATTGCAGAAGGCACCCAGGCCCATGATGCCATGGGGGTGGTATCCAAAGATGTAGTTCCTGGTGGTCAGCAGGTTGTGAGTCTTCACCAGCTGCAGGGAAAACCTTGAGTGAGAGGAAACTGGCCAGGAGTGGGGTTCTGGTGCACATTCAGAAGGTAGAGGAGAGACTGGGTGTGCTAAACCCCTGAGACTTGGGCCTCAAGGACTGGAGTGACTCTCCACACCTGACCTCAGACTTTCATCACTGGGGCCACAGTGCTGGGTGCTCATCAGTTGCCATTTGGACTGCGGGTACCTGGGAAGGCAGCAGGAAACTTTCTCCCTTGATTCCCTTATTTCTCCAGCCAAACACACCAGATCCCCATATTTGCACTCTGCCAACCTCCTGTCCTCCCTCCCTCTGGGCCCATCCTGTTCACCACAGCCAGTATGACTATTACAAAACACAGTGCAATCCCTGTAACTCTCTAGTTCCCATTGGGGTAAAGTCCAAGTCCCTTCTCTGGCCAGAGAAGAAATGTGCGGCCAGCCTGAATGGAAACTTCCTTCCAGGCAGCCAGATTCTACTTGGGCTCTGATGCAGGAAGGACAAGGGCAAGCAACAGCCCTTGTGCCAGCCACAGTGGGGGCAGGGGAGGTCAGCAGTATAGCTGTGCAGCTGACCTGTGGTACTTTTTTATTTTTATTTTTTACTTTAGTTTTCTCTCTCTCTCTCTTTTTTAATTAAGGTATAATTGACATTTAACATATTAGTTTCAGGTATACAGCATGATGATTCACTATTTGTATATATTGCAAAATAATCCCCACAATAATTCTAGTTAACATCCATTATCACACAAAGTGACAATATATTTTTTCTTGTGATGAGAACTTACAAGATCTACTCTTAGCAACTTTCAAATATACCACAGAGTATTATTTACCACAGCCACCATGCTATATACATCATACCCCCAGGGTGAATTTGTTTTATAACTGGAAGTTTGTACCTTTCGACTATCTTTTAACCTATTTTGTCAACCCAGCCACTCCTGCCTCTGGCACCCATCAATCTGTTTCTGAACCTGTGAATTTGGTTTTTTGATTGATTGTTTTTTGTTGACCCATGATACTTTCAACAAAACTGTGCTGGCATGCTCTAAAGAATGATTTGCTTCCTCGGGGCCCACCCTCTGCGCTGGGGTGGGGTGGGTGGAGTGGCTGGTGCACTAAACCCTTAGTAACAAGAGGCATCTGCCCAGCATTACAACAAGATGGAGGGGAGGGATGGTATTTTGTTTAGAAAACATCACTTCTTTTCTGATTAGAAAAATAATGAATAATCACAGAGAATTTTCAAAATACAGTTTAAATAAATCAAAAGCACCTGTCCTACCTCCATCCAGCCAAAGCACTCTGACATGTTGAATCCTTTTTCTACTCAAATATACACGTGTTTGTTTGTTTTGTTTTGTTTTTACCAAGAGAGAGACAGAGACAGGAAGGGAGAGAGATGAGAAGCATCAACTAGTAGTGGCGGCACCTTAGTTGTTCATTGATTGCTTCTCACACGTGCCTTGACCAAGGTGACTCCAGCAGAGACAGTGACCCCTTGCTCAAGCCATCGATCCTAGGCTCAAGCCAGCAACCTCTGGGTTCACGCTGGTGACCCCACGCTCAAGCTGGCTATCCTGCACTTAAGCCGGATAAGCCTGTGCTCAAGCCAGGTACCTTGGGGTTTTGAACTTGGGAGCTCAGTGTCCCAGGTCGACACTATCCACTGCACTGCCACTGGCCAGGTATATACCAAACACTGTCTTCTCCTGTTTTTCCTTACCAAAATTCTTCAGTAATATGACTTCTTATGGCTGTGCTATTCTATCACACAGCTATGCTACAAATAATGAAACTACAGTATAATCAAACCCTGACTTACAGACCTTCAAAAAGCCTCCAAATTTTCCCTCATATATAATGCTTCCACGAACAACTTATTTTTATCTACATGTCTGATTATTTTCTTGAGGTAAACTTCTAGAAATACAGTTCCTAGGTCTAAGGACATGAATAGTTTGGTCCTGTGGGCTGCCCTGACTCTCTAAAGAGGTGGCAATGATGACATTGTCACCTTCAGAGCTTGAAAGAGCCTGCATCTATGCCCTGGTGCCAGCCAGAAGCAGAGCCACTGGCCATGGGCTGAACATAAGGAGCCCAAGTTTTCCATGACTGCATATTTGGGAACCTCCTAGCTGAGGAAAGGACTCTGTGCTCAGTTTGCCGGGAGGGGTGGTGGTGGCTGGCTTTGGGACATTTGAAATCCAACAGGAGCCAGAGGGGCATGGAAGGAAGGGAAACGAGCACTCTTTGCGGCTGTAAATGCCAGTGTGTGTAAAGGTGAGCAAGACCTGTTGAGTTTCACTCCCTATTGCTTAAGTCGTTCTTACTCTTTCTCCCACTTTGCCTTTGGCAAGCAGATTAAAGCTGCTTAAAACCCCAACCAGATATCAATACAGAAGTCTACATTATCATAATAAACCCTACCAACTCTTAGCTGTCGACTACATAAATGGGGAGCAGTGGCAGCTTAATCCATGGCTAATGGGGTGGGGGCAGTGAGGGAGTCCACTGGGAGCCCAGCTTTATGAGTTTTGCAAGGTGGTCATTCTGAGGCTGTGTCTCCTGAAGAGTAGGGCTGCCCACCACGTGAGTGCTCAGTGAAGCTGCAAAGAGAAAGCACTTCGGGCTGACCTTCGCGAGAGGATGGTGCCAACGTGAGAGCTAAGCAGTTAGCACTGCCTTGCTTCTGGGCTGGTCACTGAGCCTGGAAGCCCAATGCACAGAATGGGCTGGAAGAGCTCTGATCCAGCCTATTGCTTTCTTTTTTCTTTTTTTTTTTTTTTTTTGAAAGATTTTATTTATTGATTTTAGAGAGAAAGAAAAAGGCAGGGAGATGGAGAACTGGAAAGCATCAACTCATAGTTGCTTCTCATATGTGCCTTGACTGGGCAAGCCCAGGGTTTCGAACCGGCAACCTTAGTGTTCCAGGTTGATGCTTTATCCACTGCACCACCACAGGTCAAACTATTGCTTTTGTTACAAGGTAGTAACTAAGGTCTAGAGAAAGTAGGTGCCACTTTCCTGGAGGTCAAAGTAAAACATTCTGCACCTCTGATGAGGCTACCCAGCTGTGCTTTTCCTGGGGCCTGGATTGGAGATGTGTCACTGGTAGAACCTCAGCTGTCTCTCTAAACCATTTCTCCCCTCTCCCAGGCCTCAGTCGGGTGGGACATGTGGTTAAATGAGGTGCCCTGGAGTTAGAGGCAGATTTAACGGCAGGCCCACCGGGCAAGCACCGTGGGCCCCGACTTCTGAAGGGCCCCGCAAAACCCCAACTTTACACTATTTCTAATGACACCAAGTTTAGTTTCATATGTGCAATTTTAACGTGAATAGTATATAATATTCTTTATTTATTTAAAAATATGGTTAACATGTATTTTTATTTTCCCTGACTCTATTTATTTATTTATTTATTTTAGCCAGAGAGGAAAGGAAAGAGAGAGAGACAGGAACATAGATCCCTATCTGTATGTGCTCTGACCGGGGATTGAACCCGCAACCTCTGCGCTTTGGTCCAATGCTCTAACCAATGGAGCCATCCAGCCAGGGCTCTCTCTCTTTTTTTTAAGGAGCCCAATATGTACCCGGAGCCTCAACTGACCTTAATCCACCTCTGCCTGGAGTGCAGTGCAGGTTAATGGCCCTTGGTGCAGTACTCAGGAGAATGCAGGCATCTGACACAGCTTTGACCTGTCTTTGTGTCACACTCTCTGCCCCTCAGGGATGGACAGAGTGTTCATTCTGGGAGGAGGAAGGACATTGCTAATGAAGGTTCTGTTGACATGACTGCTCTTGAGTCTCCTGACATATCCCAGGACAAAGTTTTAGTCCAAGGGGGTGGCTAGGCCAGGCTTACTGGCTCATATAAGCCTGGGACACATTCCTGGCACATCACTTCTCACAGGCTGCCTCTCAGAGCAGGAAAGGTGCTCAGAGAGGCTTGTGCCACTCTGGCACCACAGAGCGGGAAACTCAGAATCAGAGCGGAGCAGAGACATGCTGAGGCTCACACAGAAAGGCACGGTGGCAGAGAATGCAGGAGTGAGACCCTGGGTCCTAAAGCTGACATCCTTAGTTCCTATATCAGCCCTGACATTGACTTGCTTTGTAAACTTGGGGCATTTCTCTTCTTTAGGCCTCAGCAGGCCCATCTGTAGAATGAGGCAGATGGACAAACAGAGGATTCTAAGCTCAGAGTCTTCCGTAGTCTCTTCTCCAAAAATCCTGCCTACACCGCAGGGAACAGTGATCTGGGCACTGACCATTCTTCTCCCAGGTAGCCAGCAGTCTGGTGGCTGCTAACATAGGAGCCGCACCTCTGCTCGGAGAACAGGTGCTCTCCAGGCCAGCTGAGCTGCTTGGGTGGCAAAGATCAAAGAGCTTCATCAAAAAGGGGGAGGGGAGGCGTAGGTAGTGGGTACAGCTAAAGATCAGTACACAACCATTGACAAGAGGCTGGAGAAAGGGGGTGAGACTGGAGGGTTACACACAACTCCACAGAGTGTCAGCCCTGATGTCAGGTCACCAAGGCCAAAACCTCTCACAGAAGAGGCAGGTTCAAGCTCCTGCCCTAAAATCCCAAAGGGCAGGAGCTTGGCCAAGGTCACCTACAGGCAAGATCAAAGCCCAGGTTGAGATTCAATGCCCTGGCTTGCCCAAGGTCCAGTGTGGCTTTGGTTTTCATGCCCAGGGACCTCCCAGGGCCAGCTCAAACATGCCTTGTGGTTCCACCTCTCAGCTGACTTCTTGGAATGGTGTGATGAGGGACACTGGGTTTTGTTTTGGCTCTTTCAGCAGGGCAAAGACCAGTGGGAGAGGACATCTGCCTGTCCCTGCTCTGAGCAGCAGTCATCAGGTCACTCTCTTTTGGGGTGAGGGGGCTATCGGCCTCGAGGAAGCTTCCTGAAGAGCAGGCCACTCTGAACCCTGGGGCTTGGCACCTTAGGTGAGGGTCCCAGTAGAGAAAACAGAGGCCACAATTCCTCAGAATTAACCATAATTTACCACTTTTTCTGTGAGTGGTTTTTTTTTTGTTGTTTTTTGGTTTTTTCTTACAGGGACAGAGAGAGAGTCAGCGAGAGGGATAGATAGGGACAGACAGACTGGAACGGAGAGAGATGAGAAGCATCAATCATTAGTTTTCATAGCGACACCTTAGCTGTTCATTGATTGCTTTCTCACATGTGCCCTGACCGGGGGCCTTCAGCAGACTGAGCAACCCCTTGCTGGAGCCAGCGACCTTGGGTCCAAGCTGGCGAGCCTTTGCTCAAGCCAGATGGGCCTGCGCTCAAGCTGGCGAGCTCGGGGGTCTCGAACCTGGGTCCTCCGGCATCCCAGTCTGACGTTCTATCCACTGCGCCACTGCCTGGTCAGGAAACCACTTTTTATCACATGTACAGCTCCATTTGCACAAGACTAATGAGGCTCAGTGAGCTTGATAAAGTGTACCTGTGGTTCCAAGGGTAGAAAGTGACAAAGCCTACAGGGTCCATTGGACAGTGAGCCCATCTGAGGGCAGGGACCAGAGCTTCTGTGTCCCCATGCCCAGCACTGCACAGGCAGCAGCAACTGATGCTCAGTGAATGGAGTGACAGTGCCAGCAGTCAACCCGGGTCTCCAACGGCAAAGCAGAGAGAGGGAGACCCAGGAAGTGGGTCTCAGCAATGGGGAAATCCAGGGCCAAATCTCTCCCAGAGAAATAAGCAGTAGGAATTCAGTGGGAAAGCCCCTGGAGCCTGAACTTGAGTACTAATGCTGGCATGGACTCGCTGGGCAACCTGGACTAATCCTTATCCCTCTTTGGGACTGTTTCCTCACCTCCAAAATGAGAGGGCTGGGTCCTCTGATGCAATATCCTCCCAGCAACAACAGCCTTGAATTCCTAACAACTGGTGAATAGGGTCAGGAAAAGGGAGGAGCAAGAACCCTGACCCCAAAGGTTCTGGAAAAAGAGGGCTCAGGCTGGGGTAGGCAGAGGGAGCTGGACCCAGGGCTGCCCCACAGTACTAGATGCAGTGGAGGAATGTGGGGGTCACCCAGCCACCTCCCCCAGGCAGCATACCAAGATGTCTCAGTTGCTGACTCACAACAACACACCACCCCGTATCACGCACACTTTCACACTCACATACGCTGCCACCACTCTTCAAACCCCACTGCTTTCTGCTGGGTTACCTCTGCAGCTAGGTGTGTCAGGGCTGGGCTGCTAAGTGAGCTGGCCAGACAGGTCTTTCCCCTGTAGGTAATACCTTCAGGATTTTACCAGTTATCCACAACCCACCAGTCTCACTCAAATGCACCAGGGCCCAGATGCCTCTGCCTTGCCAAACTAGCTTGCAGACCACAGGCAAGGGAACAGAGATGAGACTGAAAGCCAGGCCATGCCCCATTTGCTGTCAGAACCTGGAGGTTGGCCTTAGAGAAGAGAAGACGGGTTCTCAGAAGACTGATGTGGAGGCCAGAGCAGCCAATGGTGCAGCAGGAAGGAAACCCAGAGACCAACTTGGTCTAAACTTGCTTCATATAGGGAGACTGAACCCTGGAAGGGACAGTGCCTCGCCCAGAGTTCAAGGGGGCTCTTCCTGCCTCTGACCTCCATGCCTGTGGGAGGCCCGAGTGTCTGCCCCAGCTCAGTTCCTATGGCTCTGCTGCATAGGGAGGCAGTGTGCTATGGTGGCAAGAGCTCAGACTTTGAGGCCAGACAGCAATTGGAATATTGGCTTCATCCTCACTAGCCTCAGTCAGCTTTGCTACTCTGACCTTCAGTTTCCTCTTCTATAAAAAAAGGGATGGCTTAGTGGATAAAGTATCCTCCCTGTACAACAAGTTTGCTGGTTCAATTCCCGGTCAGGGCACATTTGAGAAGCAATCAATGAGTACATATCTAAGTGGAACAACAAGTTGATGCTTCTCTCTTTCTCTCCCCCTCTTAAATCAATGGAAAAAGAAGGTATAAAGTTAATACCCTTACAGGGTGCTGAGGGTTAAAGGAGACTCCTTGAAAAAAGGTACTGGCTCCTAGAAGTCTCCCAATAAATGGAGATCCTCCCTCTCCACTCCACGGGCTTCTTCTCAAACTCAAGTGCCTATGTTCTCATTGTTTTCCCTGCCTCTTCAGTGCTGCTTATCTTTAGGATGGAGTTCTAGGTGCAGCTCCTCCAGAAGACTTCCCCAAGCACTTGAGCAACTAGGGTCTCACTCTTCTTCCACTGCACACCTAATTTCCTGAGCCTTAATTTCCATGGCCAGAGACCCACTTGCAACTGACTGAGAGAAGTGATGTTTCTGTAAGAGCTTCAGAAGGAAAGAAAGCCCCTCACACTTATTGTTATACTTGGTTCAGTGCTTTCCTTGGTTCAGGCCAGATGAATTTGGACTACTTAAGTACTGCTCCCAATAAATCCTCTCACATTTTAAGCTATGCCTTTAATATCCAGTGAAAGGTAGATAAACAATGGTCATAATATCTGCTGTTATACCTGCCCCTTGTATCACTCAGGATCTCAGTGTCTGAAATGTCTTTTAGATCCAAATGCCAGAGCAAGTCTTGTTTCCAAGAAACTGTGTAGTTTCTCCTTCTTTTGCCAAAACAAGAATAACGACTATCGTGCGTCCCCTTTTGCCCTGGTTGCCAGGAATTTCAGAGCTAATAATGAAGCAGAACCACCATGGCTTTGTGACCCTTATGGTTGAAATGCTAGTATTTTCCCCACAGGTCTTCATTCCTTTGTTTACCTGGTGCGGTATTATATGTATCCTAAACTGCTCAAATCCTGCAAAAACTGGGGAATAGTGTAAATAGATGCTCATAGTGGGAGATATCGCATGACTCAACTCAGCATGCTTGATCACTATGAATGGGTAGGCTAAGGCTTGAATTCAGATTTCCCATCTATTCCCACCCTCGCAAGATAATACCCACAAATCTTTACCTGGATGGGAAAGTAGTCTCGAAAGTAGCGCCACACAGCCCAATTTCGGACCCACTTTGACCTCCGGCCACCTTCCAAAGAACAAAATACAGTGTTGGGAAGGCGTGGGAAAGGGAGAGGGTGATGTTTGGGCAAGAAGACAGAAGAGAGCCAGTTGTGGGTGACTATCACCCTATCTTCTCTCCCTTCCCACTGGGCCCCTTTCCAAGTTTGTTCTCTCCTGTTATGCAAACCCTTGATTGTGCACTCCTGCAAGGACCAGAATGGGGTCCTTTGAGGCGTTTTTAACCCTCCCCCACCCAAAGTCACTCCCTGGCCTAGTCCAATGTGTTTCAAATAGTAAGTGCTAAGCAAAAAGGGACAACACCCACAATGAGAAAACTCAGCTTGTGAAAGAAGAAATGTTCCAAGGCCAAGGGGTGGAGCAAGGAGACCCTGCCCTTACCTTTCTTGGGTGTGTTCCAGTCAAACACCAGCCAGGTGAAGTAGAGAACAGCGATGAGCCAGCAATCGGTACAGAACGTATACATGAGGATGACCGTGCAGGCCACTCCTGGTGGGCAGGCAGAAGGACACAGATCAGGCCATATCCTCCCTGGGTGGGCATCAGTTTCCCCTGGGCAAAGACTCACCAAGTGACTAAGTGATCATTTACTATGGCACTAAGCTAGGCACAACCAAGGCCATGGGCATAACCTGGGGAGAAGCAGGCTCACAGAGATGAGAGCCTCATCTCCTGGAGGCTGATGGGCTGTCCTGGCAGTAAGGGGCATGTGAGCTCCGTGTTGTTTGAGCAACAGCGTCGGAGGAGGTGAACTTTGGTTTCTTGTGAAGCTGTCTTTAGAGCTGTTTTTTCCCCTCCTTGAATGCTCTCTCCACCCCAGTGCCCAGCACAGTTACTGTGGACAAGAAAAGGGACCTACCAAGTGCCTCCACATCCCACCCAGAACATGGTAACTTTTACATCTTTTTTATTTTAAGATTTTATTTGTTGATTTTAGAGAAAGGAGAGAGAGAGAAAGGGGGAAGCATCAACTCAAAGTAGTTGCTTCTCGTATGTGCCTTGACCGGGCAAGTCCAGGGCCTCAAACCAGCGACCTCAGCATTCCAGGTCAATGTTCTATCCAGTGCACCACCCACAGGTTGGGTTACTTTTATACCATTTTAGAGATGAGAACATTGAGGCTCTATGAGGGGGTAAACTGCCAAGACAGTGGAGAGTCAGGATTCAAACCATAATCTGCACCAGGCTTTAGTAAATCACCAGAAATGAGAAGCCCCAGGCTGCCACTGGAGGGATCTGACAGAGGAGGATTCCTGCCCCAGGAGGAGGGCTGGCCACTTCCAATATTAAGAAGTGCCAGATGGCCCCAGGCCAAAGCCCAGGACCCATCAGCCCCCTCTTCTCAAAAACCTCGGCAGGATACTTAGAAGCCTCCTTGGGGCCAGCTTTCATGGGGTCCCTTTGTGCTGAGCCTGCTGGCCAAGATTGATAACCTGGCACAGGGAGAAAGGTAGGTCCATGCCAAGCCTGGTTCATCTCATGTCTCATCCCTAGGTGCCCTCAGCAGGCTTCTATCTTTCCAATTTTTTTGCCCAGCCTGCAGAAGCTCAGACCTCATCTCTTCAAGACTTGTCCAGTACAATACCAACCTCCCACATGGATCTCTCACCTCTGAAGTCTCTACCTGAGGGGGTCCTATCTTCTTAGCCCCCTAGCACTCAGCACAGGGCCAGGGGCAGCAGGTACTCATGCTTGGTAGAAGCAGACCTCTGTCTAGCACCCTCTCCACTGCCCAAGGAGGAAAGCTAACTCTGGCTATGTGCCCACCCTCTGCTGGGCACTGTGCTGGCCAGGGGTGCCTAGGCTGCCTGGCTCTGGACTCCATATTCACTTCTTCCCACCATGCTGAGCCTCTTCTGGTTTCCCAAGGGACAGGAAAGGGACAGACATGGACTCCCTCCATAAGTCTAAGGGCAGGAAAATGGCAGTCCCTGGTCATCCACAATCCAGTCCTGTTCTAGCCTCTCCCCAAGATAGCTAAAAACGATAACAACTATCTGGGGAGGGGCTGTGAACACAGAGTGACTGGGCACCTGGTTTTTCAGGACCAGCTTAGGAGTGTGACATCACAGACAGGGAAGATGAGTCTCTAGGGCAGCATCTGCAGCCTATGAAACTCTGTTAAAGGCAAACTTGAGGCAATTTGGTGAATGGCTGTGTCTAAATTAAGGCCACTCACAGAGTCACTCCTATTATTAAGCAGTTTGCCACTGGTCCCCTTAATTAAGCTCCTAAAGCAATCAGGTGGATGCTCCAGGTGGGCTTGGGCGGAACTGTGTGGTTCAGGTGAGCAGCCTGGAAACCTGGCTTCATCAAACCCCTAATTCTACTGATCGGTGGAGGGACTAGAGAGGCTGAGACCAGGACCACCCTAGATGTCTGGGCTCCCTGGGAAGGTGGGTAATCCCTATCTACTATCCTCCCTCTGATGTTAAGACAGACTAGGTAGAGGAAAAGAGGACAGATGGAGAGACTGGAGACTGCACTCCAGTTCAGGACTTTCTCAGCCAAATGGTCCCACCCCCAATCCCTGTGTGTCCACAGCCCTTCTCACAGCACCCACCACCTGCCTCCCCCATCAGACTCCTTCCAGCAATAGTTCGTCAGCTCCTAAGCTCTCGGGAGCTAGAACTGTGTCAGAACAACCTCTCTAGTCCAAGCAACCAGCACAAGAAAGGTTTATTGAGCAAAACATGAACCAAACCCACCTACCAACCTTCCTTTCTCAGAGTCTAATCCTAGTTTCCGAATAATGGGTTCCCTGCTCAAGGCTTGCATGTCCTGGGACTGTACAGAAACCAGTGCCAGGGTTCATGAGATGTAAACAACTGCTTAAAGGCCCTGCTGGCTTCACATGTGGAAGGCTCAAGACCACCTGAACAATACCCCTCCCGACACATCATGGTGAAGCTCATGATTCAAAACTGACCCCTGAGGCCTGTAAGCAGGGCATCCCGTGGCTGCTCAATGCAGAGAGCGCTGGCCCTTCCGCTCACTGGCCACAGCCCATCCCTGACCCTCAATTTCCTTACGGGGTGTTGGGAAGATTACATGAGATGATGTGTGAAGAGGACTTAACAGTTAAGTGTCCAATCAAAAGATCCATGGATTTGGATGGGGGAAAAATGTCATCTTAATTTTTATACATCTCTAATGGAAATTTAGTATTTACTTCATTTATGAAAGTAACAGATCACAGTAGTATTAAAATTACTGTTGACAGTGACACCAATGGAAAACAAAGGTGTTTTCATGTCACATTTATAGCAATTACAGATTATCTTGAAAAATTATTTATTCTCATCATTACTTAAGAATTAGACTAATGGCCCTGGTTCGATAGTTCAGTTGGTTAGAGCATTGTTCCGAAGCGCAGAGGTTACTGGTTCTATCCCCAGTCAGAGCACATATAGTAGCAGACAGATGTTCCAGTCTCCCATGTCGATGATCCCACACTCAACTCGGAGATCTTGTGTTGAAGCTAGTGAGCCTGTGCTCAAGCCAGTGACCTTGGGGTTTCGAAAGTGGGACCTCAGCATCCCAGGTCGACACTCTACCTACTGTGCCACCACCAGTCAGGCTCTAATTTGATTTCTTAATGTGTGCATATTTATATTTCAATATCATTGGTTTTTAATATCAGTGACTTCCTTCAAAATCCAGTGTACTTTGTATTACACACTTAAAAGCACTGAGAAAAGTCTATAGCCTTCGTCAGAATGCCAGAGGAGCCTATGGCAGAAAAATGGTGAAGAGCGTCTCTGTTCCAGAGGGAGGCTGACGGGGCCACAGCAGCCTCTGCAGCACCAGGAGAGTTTCCGCCAGCAATTTGGGTGGCAGCAGGATGGAGAGGCTGGGCTGCCCAGGGAAGCAATTAGCAACAGCTCAGCAGACCTGCCCATCCAACCAGGCTTAGCTCCCACCTACACAAGGGCGTTGGGAAGATGTGGGGCCTGTTTCTGGGTGGTGGTTGGGTTTGATGGATTGTTAACCTACAGCTTGGGGCCAGTGCCTGTCTTGTGCTTTATGAACTGGGGTTATGCCAGCTGCTCAACTCCCCATCAGTCAAGCTCTGACCCACTCAGGGAAAGTGGTGGCTTCTCAGGGCAACTGGGGACTAAGGGAGCTGGTGCATAAGGTGAAGCGGGGCTCTAGGAGACTGAAGTCCAGAGGGTCTTCTTGGTCCCACTACTTCCATCTTATGCAATTCTGGGCAAAGCTCTGCCCCCACTGGGTCCCTACTTCCTATTTGAAAATGGAGAGGCTACACTGTGCTCTCTACTCTAAGATTCTAAATAAGTAGCCAAACTCAGGCCAAGATGGGTTTCAGCCCTGGGGTAGCCATTTTAATTTGTTATTCCCCAGCCAGTGTTTCTTTACCATTTTGAGGCCATATGTCCCTGTAAGAATCTGAGGACAGCAATTGCTTTTCACCCCAGACAAATGTGCACATACTCTCACATATAATTTTGCACTTAATTTCAGGGGTTCATGGACCCCCTAAAGTCCACTCTTGGGCCTAAAGGTGAGGTGAGGACCAGCTGTTTCAGTCTCACTGCACCTCTGTGGGTTTTTCTCTCCTCACCTGTGAAGCAGGAAGTCAAGGGAAGACACAGCTATTGCCTGGTACACTGTAGGGTACACAGCACCCTGTCCCACCCCTGTCCCGCAAAAGAGGGAGGGGCTGCACAGAGCTGCCTGGAAATGTGGTCTCAGAGGTTCCCCATAGCCCCTGGAAGGACAGTTGCTTAGCATTTACAGGGTTACTCCTGATAACACCCATCAGCCTGGATAGTCCTGAAGAGTAGGCCACCAGAGGGACTCGCCCACAGGCACTGGAACGTATGCAATGCTGCCTGACAGCAGGTTTGTCTGCCTCTGTGCTGGGAAAGCCACTTATTATGATGGAATCACAGGGCTGGGGAAGCATCAGAGAGAAGAGGCTGCTGGGAGGCCAGGGGCTGGCCCGGCCCTGGGCCCCTTCCTTCTCCCTCACAATCCAGTTTCCTGACCCTGGATGGCAACCCAGGGAGTGAGGGCAGCAACCTGGACTTGCAGAAGCAGCAACTGAAGCACTGATGTGGGAGGTATCGAGAGAGAGGAGGGAGCAAGCATTAGACGTGTTCAGCAGGGGGTAGGTGAGGGCCCACTGTGACCAGGCCTGTGCTACCTGCTCTCATTCCTCATCTTCAGTCTCCACAAAAGCCCTGTGAGTGAGGCAGCATTTTCCTCACATTCAAAATGAGGCAACTTTTGGACAGCTCCAGGAACCTTTGTAAGGGCACGGAGCATGTTTGTGGTAGAGTCCCAACTCAAACCCAGCACTACAGCACCGTAAAGCAAAGCGATATACTCGCGGGAAAATGTTTATTGGTGGGCATGGCTTTTGGGGAAAACACAGGCTTTGGGGTCTCTGAATTCAAATCTCTGTGAATTTGAACAAGTTACTTACCTTCTCTGAGACTTGGGTTTCCCATCTCTAAAATGGGAACCATACCACTACCTCCCACTGAATCTCACTGAGTTCTCATGCATGCCTAGGGGTAGAGCACTGGATCAGGGACCCAAAAGGTGGTGACTGGGAGGATGCTCTTACCCCTTAGCCCTGCAGAGCAGAGCTCCTGTTCTAACCTCTGTTGGGGAGGTAGCCCTTGCCTGCCTTCACCCTTGAAGCCCCAGCTTACCCAGCACGAGGAAGGAAAGGACCCATTGTAGCACTGAGATGACCTGTAGCTGCTTTTCCACTTTGGACCTGTTGAGCCAAGTGATGGAGAAGAGGTCCTGGAGGGCAGAGAGGATGCTGGAACCAGTTCCTGCAGCAGAGGGGAGATGTCAGCCTGCTTCCCCCTTCCCTAGAGCATCAGAATTCCTAGCACCAACCCACCTCCCACAGACATTTTCCTAGATGTGAGGAGCGTGCACCACAAAATCAGACAGACGTGAGTTCAAAGCCTAGCCCTGCCACTCACTAGCTTCAAATTCAGGGCAGTTCACATGCCTCTCTGTGCTCCAGTTTTTGTACATACCCACTGGGAATAGTGTCTCATCAGAGGGTCATTTTGGAGACCAAATTGGTCAAGGAAGCTAGGGGAATGCTGTCCATAATTACCAGTCCTCTTCTTTCCCTCCACCCCTTCAAACTCCTGTCCTTATCCTTTATCTGTAACTAGTACAAATATTTAACTTTTACTATCTGTGTTTGTGAGCAAAGGACAGAGGATCAACATCCAGTTTGCAATGTTTTTTTTCTCAAGCTGCACTTTGAGTACCCTGAATCCCTACCCTACCTCCTTATCCCCAGGACTCATGCCCTTCCCAAGGAGCTGAGGTCTCTCACCCATCCCCCAGCACCACCAAGACCACCACCAAGAGCACCTTCAGAGGGATTTACACATTCACCTTGATCTCAGTGCCCAAAGCTCGGGACCCACAGAGGAATCCGGCAGAGCCTTTGCTTCCGCAAAGAACCTGCTGGCCAATGAGCTTCAGGTCACCTGGCACACTGAGGGCTGTGATTTAGTCAACTACCACGCAAGTGCCAAGCCTGGAAGTTAGGACAAGATGTGCTTACTTAATTGGCTCTATGACCCCAGGATGACGCCCTGGACTTCAGTGATTGAGGGGCAGTTGGGCCAGAAAGCCTGGTGACTGCAAGAGAGGCAGTACACTAAGGGTTGGGGGGAGCGTGGGCAAGGTTCCTAATCTGTACCCCATTCCTTCTGGCAGGAGGGCCAAATGAGTGGACCACTTCAAACCTCATGTCTTCTGAGCCCCAACTGCATGCCTTTCACTCAGCATACCTTCACTGTGTGCCTGCTGTGTGCTAGTCAAACATTTCCTCACACCACTTGCTCTGCAAGGCCCTAGGCACTAAGTCACAGTCTTGTCCTTGAGGATCTCATGACCTTTACTCTGGCCTGCTGCTGGGAGTGGGACGGAGAGGGGTTTAGGGGCTTATAGTCAAGGCTTTGAATTTCTTTAAGATCCGTAGAGCAACAGGTCACAGCAGAGTTTAGAAGGGCACATAACTCTCATCAACTGAAAATCAACAATTGCTTTGACTCTTAAAAGAAACGCACATAACTCAAGGCAGGCGCACCAGTCCTGTCTTCTTTACCTGGTTTAATGGAGCAGTGGGAGGGGGCTTGGTACAGCAGGAGTCAGACGCAAGTTCAAATCTTGGTTCTACTCACTATGGTGACCCCAGGTAAGACCATGAGGGATTCCTGACATATCCCTAGAGTATGGTACATATTAGGTGCTCAGTAGCATCTAATACTCCAAAGGCATAAGCAGGGTAGAAGTGGTGAAGTTAGTGTGTGAAGTCACAAAAGCTACTAAAGAGGCTGGGCCACAAAGGCATTGCCCATAACTGCTCCTTCACCCTCTCTCTATAAAAATCCTACTGTCGCCTGACCAGGCCGTAGCGCAGTGGATAGAGCGTCGGACTGGAATGCGGAGGACCCAGGTTCGAGACCCCGAGCTCGCCAGCTTGAGCGCGGGCCCATCAAGCTTGAGCAAAAGCTCGCCAGCTTGGACCCAAGGTCGCTGGCTCCAGCAAGGGGTTGCTCAGTCTGCTGAAGGCCCGCGGTCAAGGCACATGTGAGAAAGCAATCAATGAACAACTAAGGTGTCGCAACGGCAACGAAAAACTAATGATTGATGCTTCTCCCTCTCTTCGTTCCTGTCTGTCTGTCCCTATCCCTCTCTCTGACTCTCTCTCTATCCCTGTAAAAAAAAAATAATCCTACTGTCACAGGTCCTTTCCACCTCTGCACTTTCCTGACAACCCCTCCCAGAAACTGAGGGCCCTCTGGATTCATCTAGAATAGCCCGGTTAGGCCATCAGGGAGACTGAGGTGAGCAGCATTGTCTCACACTGGCTTATCCAGGCAGTAGAGCCAGGGTTGGAATCCAGGATTCCTGGCTTCTGCTCAGGCCACCTCCCTTTCCTCTACAGCAGGTGCCAAATGCCCATGGGACATAGCAGGTTCAAGGGTGGTCTGTGCTCAGGACCTAGTAAACCTATCCAGAAGTGGGGAGTGGCCTGGAGAGGTACATGGGGTAGAAACTGAGGCCCCAGCACAGGCTTGACCCCTGATCCAAGGGCCTGTCTTCCAAGTCATGCCCTAGCAGCTGGCTCTGCCTCTTGAGTTGTGCCAGATGAAATGAAGCAGGGGCCCTGGCAGCTGGGAGGAGGCTACGGGGTAGGAACAGCCCTGCTGTAGGTCTGGGGCAGGCTGAGTGCCCTGGCTGGAAGGAAGGCAGAATGGACGCCTGCACCTTCCTACTCAAAGTGTGGTCAGAGAGCTGTTTAAAATGCAGGATCTGGGGCCCCAGCCTGGGTCTGCTGAATCAAAATCTGCATTTTAACAAGATCCTCAGTCCAAAGTATCAGGTAGGACAAGTTTGGAAAGGGGGTGGGGTGGAGGGGGAGCTGGGGACCTTTACCTTTGTCAGGCAGGGGAAAAGGCAAGCAGCGGAGGAAGGAAGGACCTCAAACGTTTTCTAATCTGACCACTTCCTACTGCAAACAGGACCCTAAGGCCAAAAGCATGAGGAGAGCTTAAGAAAAGGGCTCAGACCAAGCCCCAACCTTTAAGGTCAGGTCCAACCGACTGGCTGTACTCATTACCCCTACCTGGAGCATTCCAGCTTGTGGGGAGGAGGCATATAGTAATTCCACATTGGTGACATATCCCCCATTGAAACAACCGAAAGGACCTGGGTCTGCTAAGCTTATCAGAGACCTCTCACAATTAGATAAGAACAGAGTGCAGGAACTGCAGACCATCTTTTCCAACCCTCACCCAGACAGGAAGAAGGGAGTTTAAGGGACTCCCACAAGTCCCACAGCAAGTCGGCCAAAGCCAGGCTTTTCCCATATTACCCAGTCTGTTCTCAGGCCTAGAGGGAAGACTCTGGCCTTGTCCCACCCATGGCCCATGGCCAGCTCTGCAACAAGGAGGGAAAATGCGAAGTCCCCTGGGAATGCCAGGTGTCCCTGTGGGAGGCCAGGACAGAGCTACCACTGAAATCCTCAGGCCTAGGCCGACTCGGAGCTGCCTCCTGGCCACAAGAGTCCAACCTGACTCACAGAGCACAGCCCCAGGAGCTGGCCTGTCCAGGACACTAAATCCCAGCCCTAATGGAAGCCCCCTGTGGGCCTAAGAAATATCAAGTCATTGCTTCTGTGCCTAGAATGTCCCTTCTTGCATTGCCCACCTGATGATTCCCCGACAATGAGATAGGGCAAGCCTTTCTTCCTCTGAGATTATAAACCCTAATCTAACTCAAGCCTGGAACTGTATGGGGCTATTTTACTCCTACTCCCATCCCCCATGGAGAGAACCGGTCTGAAGATAAGCTGAATGGAGAAATAAGACAGAGAAATGGAGTCCCCCCTCTAGGCTCCTACAGCTCCTCACCTTGTACTAACTGCTGGTTACAAGTCCCTTCTCCCACCACACTGGAAGCTGCGCAAGGGCCAGGTCCGGGTCTCATCCTCATCTGGGTTCCCAGTGGCCTGCCAGGGCCTGGTCCAGAGCACAACTTACAAAGGTTTGCTGAGCAAGAGGAAGAGCAGGTCTCTGCTCTGGCTGCTCCCCGGGGCCCCAGGCTCCCTCCCTGCAGGGCAGGGTGACAGGTATGCTGCCCACATGGCCCATGAAGCTTTGGGGCCTCCAAAGCACTTCCATCAACACTCTGACTCCTCACCAGGCCTGTGCATTCGGCATCATCATTCCCATTTTTATGGTGATAAAAATGGATCAGGGAAGTAACATGGCCAAAGTCATTAGGTCAGAGGGTGGCAGAGTTGAGCTCAATTCAGCCCCAGCTTCCAGGACTGCATCCTGTCCCTATGCTACAGGTCCCCAAGTTCCTTCTCTCTTCCCACAACAAAGTGGAGGGCGGCTGGGAGGAGACAGGGTACAATGAATGGTCTGTTTTCTTTCAGAGGGTGGACCCGGAGCAGGCTTGTTGTGCGGTGGGTTAAGTGACAGCAAGACTTGGAGTTCCCATTCCAGCTCCGCCACTGATGTGTTAACGTTGACCAAGTCACTTCATCTCTCTAGGCTTCGGCTTCCCCTTCTATATGGAGGTAGGGAGGATAAACTCTACAGTCTCGACTGCTTGGACTCTGATGTCCACGCTCCTAAGGACACCACCTAGAGGCCTGCCACCTCGCAACAGTCCTGAAACCACTGTCCTGCACATGGGAAGTGAGGGTTCAGTTGGGCACCCCCAGGCTCCTGCCAGCCTGCCCCACTCAGCTGCCAGCACCGCCTCTGCCCTGGCTGTGGCTGGGAGGGGTCCTGCAAGAGCTGGCTGGATGCCAATGCTGCAATCAGATGCCCTCACTGCCACCTATACACCCAGCCCTGGGTGGGGCCATCAGGGAGCCTAAGCATCTAGAAAAGTCCCAGCTTCAATCTGCTCCCTTGCTACCCCTCCCTCGGCACACCCTGCCTGCCCCAGTCCGCTGCAGCCAGTGCCTATTGATCCGGTCATCCTCCTCTGCCAGTGTCTCCTGGGTACCGAGGCTGGTACCTGAGGAGGGAGATTTTCTCACCTCCCTGAGCACACT
Organism: Rhynchonycteris naso; assembly: GCA_037038555.1. NCBI lineage: Eukaryota > Metazoa > Chordata > Mammalia > Chiroptera > Emballonuridae > Rhynchonycteris > Rhynchonycteris naso. The sequence goes on from CM072995.1 coordinate 317,139,869, forward strand.
TCTTCCCATCTATGATGGGAACAGAACCCCTACCTACAGAGATGTCCTTCTTTTCCATGGAGGGAGACAAGGCAGGTATAGGCTGACAAGTCCTATAAAGAAAACTTTCAACAGCCAATTCAAATAGCTGCTCCCAGGTTCTATTTATTTTACACAGCACATGTGCTCCTAGATTTTGGGAGCGCAGAGGGAGTGGAGCTGCCAGCAAGGCCCTGAGAAGCTCTCTTACACCCAGAGAGGGTCCCCTCCCCTCATGTCTATAGAGGGGTTCACTGTTCACAGCACTGCCCAGGAAGGTAGGCGAGGCAGGAACGGGAAACCCCATTTCACAGAGAAGGAAACTGAGGTAAGGTGAAGTTAAAAGAGTTTAAACCATTTGCTTGAGGTCAGGAGAACCAGGACTCAAGACAGGTACTTGGGCTCTGAGTCCCTCATTTCCACAATGCCACGTTGTAGTGCTGGTCCCCAAACCAAGCCAGTCCACACCCAGACTCCAGGAACACACGCCCAGCTAGGGGTGGGCTGACTGTTCTGCCCCTCCATGCCCCAGTCCAGTGGGGACCTTCTCCTGTGCACTGGCTGTGCGAGGAATGTGAGCCCCCATTCCCCCATGTGTTCCTACAAACAGAGCTCCTAGGGCAAGGACTAAGCCAGAGCTGCCCGCAGCAGTGGGACCAGACACCCCTCAGTCCCAGGCTCGGCGTGGGGGTGGGGTGGATTTGTCTAAACACCTCCTTGCCCAATGTCTGATAGCAGAGTGACCAGGGAGGCACACCCAGGGCTGATGAAAAACAGTTGCCTCTCAAACAAGCCTGAGAGGGCAGGGTCTGCCCTCCCACAATCTGAAACAGGGCCCTGGGCCAGCTCTGCCCTGCATGGCTCTGTGACCTTGGCCAAGTCACTTAGCCTCTCAGCTTCGGTTTTCCCATCTGCTAAATGAGGACAATAATCCTAACTCACAGGGTTGTTGGGAAGGCTGAATGGAGAGAACACGTGTAAGGGATGTTTGGCATCTGTTAGGTGATTCAGTGACAGCTACTGTCATTGCTTCTATCACCGACCAGTGTGGGAAGGAGTATTAATAATAATAAGTAAACACGGAGTTGTGCATTATGAGAAGAGGGAGCAGAGAGACGGTGGTAACAGGAGGCTTCAGGGAGGCAGTGAAGCTTGGCAGGGCCCTGAAGACAAGGTCTAGGAGGCAAAGAAAAGGAAAGCGGGCACTGTGGTTGGGGTCTACTGTTGGGACAGACTCAGAGGGAGCTAGCTGTAAAGAGGCAGGCCCAAAGAGAATGTTCTAGGACCTAGGAATGAGAGTACACGTTCCCCCAAGCAAAGCAGAGCATACAGAAGTCAGAAAGGGCTAGAGTAGTCAAAAATGGCTTCCTGAGGAGGTGGCTGGGGCCAGAGATAAGAATGAAGTGGGGAGCACTCGGAGGGGCCAAACTACTGGGGAAACAGCAGTGGTCACAGAAGATAAGGTCTCACCTGGCAGGGGGCTTACCTTCTGCAGAGAAAGAGAGAAAGCCCCTGCTCATGAAGGTGTAATGTAGTGTCAGGCAGTGATGGGAGAAATGAAGAAAAATAATGTGGAGAGAGAGAGGGGCAAGAGGATCCTGCGACCAGTGGAGAGGAGGCACTGACACAGCCAGTGCCCGTGGGGAGGCAGCAGCACAAGGGTCGAGTGTCTGGACAGCGCACACTGCTTCCCCCACCCACCTTCAATACTGATATCCGGGGAGGGGGTGCACCAACCTGCGAAAGACAAAGGACAGGAAGGTGGGCATCAGAAGGATCTGGCCCCTAACTCCCAGGAAGTATAGATTTGGTGAGTCACTTTCCTGTATTAGCCTCAGTTTCCTCACCTGTACAGTGGAGCTAATACCTACCTCGGTGGACTGCTGTGAGAATTAAATAAGATAATGTGTAGGCAAGAGCTTCATAAAAAGTAAAGACCTATGTAAATGCCAAGTAATTATCAAGTGAGCCTCAGTGTCCTCTCCTGTCTAATGGGTACAACAAGCCCTGTCCTGCATTGAAGCAGAAGTGCTGGCATCAGCAAACGGGATCCAAAGCCTGGCTCTGACCTCTTACCTGCTGTGAGAACTTGAAAGTCCCTACCCCTAAAGAGACTCAGTGTCCTCCTTTGTTGTGATCCAGATTGCTTTGAAGAATCTAAAATACTTATGGAAAAGGCCCAAACAGTGTCTGGCACGTCTGTTATAGACCTAGAAAGTTGCCTGTGAGGTCATAGAGATGTGAACAGCCTCTAGGGGTTCTGTGAGTGGGGAAGTCATTCTGCTCAAGTTCTTAGGGGGATGTGCCATTGGGACCCACCTGGACCTAACCTCTGCCCTAGGCCACCAGCTGTCAAGTAGACAGTAAGAAAGTCACCCCAAGCTACACTAAATAACTGGGTACAAGTCTGCATGGAGGCAGAGGATTGACATACTAACACCTCTGACTGACCCTTTCAGCCCCAGGAGGGTCCAGGAAATTAGGCCAAGTGCCAAAGAGATGCCACATCTTCAAGGTAAGAAGCAAGCTCTCTGCCAAGCCCCCAGTTAGCTTCTAGCGGGACCCCACACATTTGATGATGAGAGTGTCATGGCTCTGGAGGGTCATGCCTGTTATTTTAGAACCCGAGTCCAGGCTGGGTTTCTGCAAGACTTGCCTACGAAACTGCCCCCATTCTGTATCTCACCACATGCTCAGCCAGACATTCCTTCCTTCCAGGAAGTCTTCCCACATTCTTGGCCCTGCCTGCATTCTCTGCAGGTAGAGTTCTGTCACCTGCAAATCCAGTCTGGCCACTGGTTCAACACCAGCCAGGCACTGAGTACTGGCCCTTTGGAAGCCCTCCCCCCACCCCATGTGCTCCACCTCACCCTCTACTTGGCCTTCTCATTATGAAAAAAAGTGTGCATTTGTTTGCAGAAGCCAGGCCTTGTTTACCTGGGTCCCTGTGCCCAGCACAGGGTCAGGCACAGAGCAGGTGCTCAGTCAGTGTTGGCCGAATGACTGGACGCTCCAGGGGACTGAGATGGACAAGCCCAGCCTACAGCTGACTGACTTGGGCCATGACAGAGGGTCGAATGGGACTTTCTGGGGAATCAGGAGAAAAAGGTCTCCTCCATCTGGAGGGCGTGTGTTAAAGGCAGGGTAACAATGGAAGGCTTTAGAGCAGTGGTTCTTAACCTGGGTTCTATTGAACCCTAGGGGTTCGATGAGTCGGTCTCAGGGGTTCGGAGAAGCTTCTGCCACGGAGGCCAGAATAAAGTAATACCGTAATTTGTTGTGAGTTCATGCACTTTGTTGGTTTTGTTCTTTGAGCAAGGTGATGTTCATGCACGGCTCATTTTGTGCACCAGTAAAAAAACATATACCTATGTCTTGAATTTGGGGAAAAAAATCATATTTTATTTATCAGTAAAGAAGGGTTCGGTGAATGCGCACATGAAACTGGTGGGCTTGGTACCTCAAAAAAGGTTAAGAACCACTGCTTTAGAGGGAGGGAGAAAAGGGGGGAGCCCAAATATTAACATTCATCAACAAGTTCTTTCTAAACACTCTTCACATGCTAGGTGCTGCCAACAGGGTGCTCCAGACCCTGACTCTATTCTGGGGTACCTGCTGGAGGTTGAGCTCCCCCCAGGGCCACCTACGTCAGCTATGAGAGCCCTAGCAAACAGGGCTGTGAACAATAAGACACAAAGGGTAGTCAGGGCCAGAGAATCCAGAGGAGGCCCCAAACCCAGCCGAGGGATGTTCTTGGAAATGCCTTCCTGGAGGAAGTAATGGGTCAGGTGAGGAATACGGATGAGTGATAGTTTGCCAGGAAGGAGGTACAGGGTTAGGACCCCAGGTACTGGACTCCTGTAAATGGATTTGCAATGGCCTGGCAGGGAGAGAGCAGAAGTTTGAGGAATTAACTGTAAGCAGCAGCCAGGCTGGAGCAAGGAGCCTGAGGGAGTGCATGCGTTTAGGTGAGAAAGTGAAGAGGGAGCCAGGGAGGACCAGGCATGGCAGGCCAAGGAGTTCTGTGGCAGGCCAAGGAGTTCTGGATGCCACCCTGAATGAAGGTCAGGAAGTTTGTCACCCACTCCTCCCATTTCTTCTACCAATTGAAGCTGGTACTTAAGAGTTCCAAGGCCACTAGCCAGCTGTTTATCTGGTCCTGATATACTGCTGAGCTCTTTTCTGGAGGAAACTAATAATTTCCACTTTAAGGTTCTGATTTGCAAATTAGGGGTCCTTAAAGTAGGGCTCATTGGGACATGTGGCCCAAGGGAGAAGCCAACAGACAGCTGGGTGTGCGCTGGTTGGGAAGCGTCAGGTTTCGCTGTCAGGACCCTGCCTAGGTTCAGTGGATTCCTGCTTGTTGGTCCCCAGTGCCTCCCACCTAGGATACAGGCAGGAAGCCAGGCATCCTGGGCATTCACAGATATGTGGTGACCCTGGGCATCCTCCAGTCTTCCCTGGGTCTCAGTTTCCCACTGGCACTAAATTAGTAGTTTGGGTTAGATCAGCTGAAATCTGAAATATTTATTTATTTATTTATTTATTTATTTTTATTTTAGTGAGGAGAGAGAGAGAGAGAAGGGGGAGAGAAGCAGGAAGCATCAACTCCCATACGTGCCTTGACCAGGCAAGCCCAGGGTTTCAAACCGGCGACTTCAACATTCCAGGTCAAGGCTTTATCCACTGCGCCACCACAGGTCAGGCTGAAATCTGAAATCTTGACAACCTGGGCCTTCTATGCTCTTCTAGAATCTACTAATGAATTTTTATCCATAAAAGATCCCCTTAAAGAGACTACAAGCCCCTCCTTGGGCTACTCCAGAGACCTGAATTTTCAAGTATTTGGCTTCCATGAAGTAGGGAAATCCTGGGAGAAGAGGTCAAGAAAGTGGAGCTCTTACGATTCTATGTTTCTAACACTTTGTAATAGTAACCAGGACTGTCATGGTGATTGCTGAAGACCCCAGTGGCCCACTTTTCCCAACCCCACCTGCTGACACATTAAAAATAGCTACTGAAGTGGGAGAAGTTGCCATGGCAACGCCACCAGCCTGTAGGTACACATCACCAAGGAGTCCTCAAAATAGGCTCCTGTTACAACACATGAGCAAGTGTGGGTGCTAAGTTCTTCTGGGGAACTTACCTGGGCCCCAAGGAGGACATTAGCCCATTTTCACAAGAACAAAATGAAAACAAGAATGAGGAGGAGGCTGACCCCCCAAGGTCCCACAGCAGTCAGGAACAAGATTGGAATCACATTTCTGCAGCAGATTCGTAATGAACCGGAAGGGGCCCACCTCAGCCAGCCCTCCTCACAGTACAGGTGAGGGCCTCTCCAGGTTCCAAGAGAGCAGGGTTTTGCCCAAGCTCACATGGAAAGCAGAAGTAAAGCGAGGCTCCTGGACCTTTTCTCAGAGCTGTTAAAATATACTCTAATAATGAAAGGAATTCACATTTTCTGCTCCTGTTGATTTGCCCAAAGCATTTGTGAGTTCAGCTTCCCTAGGTTTGCAGCATAGCCCGGGCAGATACTCTTGTGATGCTTTTGCCCATTTTATAGATGAAGAGACTGAGTCAGGAAGGCTTGCTAAAGCTGCCCATCAGTCCAGGGACTGAGCAGGGGTAAACAGACCCCAGACTTGACTCCTAGCCCCAGGCCCTCAAATCTACTAGCAGCAGCTCCATATCAGAAGGGAAATCCATGAAGTGGGAAAATCCTGGGAGGGGAGGTCAAGGAGGTGGGGCTCTTAGGATTCTATGTTCCTAATATTTTGTAATAGTAACCAGGACTGTCAAAGTGATTGCTGAAGAAGGTCAAGAAACTGAGTGCACCCCCCTTAGCCCCCTTGGGTGTAAGTGAGCCACTCCAGGCCTGAATAAGGCAGCCTGTCTTTGCCTCATAGCATACATACCAGGATTTAGGCCCAGGTTGCTGACTTGAAGGCCCTTCAGTCAGACTGCCCTTCCCACCCAAATCTCATGCCCCTGTTTACACATTCCCTGTACCTGAATGTTTTTTCCTGCCTTACTAATGCCCATTCATCTTGCAGTATTCAGACTGAATGTTACCTCTTTCAGAAAGCCTTCCCTGACCCCAAGGTGATTTAGCTGCCCCACTTCCACATCCAGGCATCCACAGTTCCCCTTGCTTTCCTCCCTATCACTGTGTGGATCGCTGTGACTGTCATCTGTATATCCCCCCAGTCTCACTTCCTCAAAGGCAGAAACGAGAGCTGACCAACCTGTGTGTAGCACAGAGTCTAATGCACAGGAGATGTTCCCTCAATAAACCAAAGGGCTCCACCATGGTGAAGCTTCCTGGATGGCCCAGAGCAGAGCCTGCTACTCTCCATAGTGTTGGTGAGTGTCACACAGGATGAAAAAGATAAGAACTAACTTGAGTGTCAAAAGTGGGGTTACAAAGCATTTTACATTCAAGCTCACTCAAATACTCGCTTCCTTGAGAGTTTGAGATTTGTGATCCTATTTTACAGGGATAGTGAGATCCCCAGAGGGGAAGTGAGCTGCCAGTCATGCCCCAGAGGAAAGCCAGAGCTGGAATTCTAGTTCTCTGTCTTCAAAGCCCTGGAAGCAATGAGGGGACCCCTGGTGAGTCCAGCTCCATCCATTTCGCACTCAGCCTTATAGCCAGCTTCTCAAGAGATTGTGGGGTCTCTGGGACAAGGATCAGCTACAGCCTCAGCACAAGGGACAAAGAGGGGGCCTGAGGAAGGATGAGGAATCACACTGAGGCTAAAAGCAGTGCTTCCTGCCAAGAGGAACAGGGCATCTCCCAGGAGGGCTGAGGGCTCAATAATGATTCATTCATTCAACAAATATTTACTGAGAACCTACTACATGCCAGGTACTGAGAAAGACACACAAGGTGCCTGTTCCCAAGGGGCTGACATTCTTAAGGGGAGATAATGACCTAAATAGATAAGTCCACATGATAATTTAGGTAATAATAATGACTATAACAAAATAAAAGGAGATGTGGTGACTAGGGGGTGGCTCTCTAGATGGCATGGTCCGTAAAGGACTGTGAGAGGAGACTGTATGATCAGAAGCCAGCTATGCAAAAGTCTAGGCAGAAGGGCAGCACACACGAAGACCCTGAGTGAGACAGAACTGAATTGGTGGGAAAGCTGCAGGAAGAGGAAGACCACTGGCAGTTCCAGAACACAACCTGGTAGCCAGTGAGGTCGTGAAGTAGTGAAGCTGCTCATGTGGGGCTTCCTGGCCATCAGGAGGAGTTTGGAAGGCTTAAAGTATGAAGAGGGGCAACTGCCAGTTTGCCTGCCATCACAGCTCTGGGGCTTGTGGTGTCTCTATCCATCAGGGCAAGCGGGGGTGGGAGGGCTTCCTCAAAAACCTTGGGAGGGTCTGACTGGTGGTGGCACAGTGAATAGAGTGTTGACTCGGGACACTGAGGTCCCAGGTTTGAAACCCTGAGGGCACCAGATTGAGTATGAGCTCACCAGCTTGAGCGCAGGGTCACTGGCTTGAACCCAAAGTCGCTGGCTTGAGCAAGGGGTCATTGGCTCGGCTGGAACCACCTGGTCAAGGCACGTATGAGAAGTAATCAATGAACAACTAATGTGCTGCAACTATGAGTTGATGCCTTTCATCTCTCTCCCTCTTCATTTCTCAAAAAAAAAAAAAAAAGGCCCTTGGGAGGGATGACCTGCCACCACATCACGAAAACTGGAAGCTGCTGAGCACCTACAATGGCCAGAGTGTTGTGCTCTGCCCTTTGTCACTGCACCACACATCTCTCTTGGTAAGGAGTCAAGTCACAGTCTGAAGATGAATCTGGGTTCAAACCCTGGCTTTGTTAACTCCAGACCAGTGCCTTCTCCCTGGAGCCCTCAGTGTCCCTTCTGTAATTTAAGGGCTGGACCAGATCCAGTGTTAATAGATCGCTATGCTTTTATGACTCAAATATTGCTGCTGAATTTGGAGGTGGGAGGATGGGAGTGGGGCAGGATTTTCACACTAGCTAATGACTCACCCAACCTGCTAATAAAATATTACTCTTGGCCCTTCTTTCCCAGCCCAGATGAGCCTTTGGTAGCATAGATAACCCCAAATTGGCCTCTGTGCAGTCGGGGATGGGGGATAGAGGAGGAGGAAAGCTACAAAACATTAGGGGAGAGGGGAACATCAGAATAATGTTCTCATCTTATAATTTAGGCCTGAGTTAGGTAAATGTCAATCCTCAGTTCCAGAGTTATCTCCCACAACCTAGCCTCCTAGTTTCAGCCCCCACCAAGTGCTTGCTTGCATACCCCCAGTGGTGGGGAGTTCCATTCCACTCACACTGCAGTCCTCAATAGTTGTTAGAAAGAATTCCTCCATTACATCACAGCCCATCCCCCATGATCCCGCCCAGTTCCTGGCCTTGCTCCTTGAAGCCACACAAAACAAATCAGCTCAGACTTTTACCAGGGCTGCCACCATCTCATGCTGGGTCTTGGATAAAAACCCTAGGGGTACAGGCAGGTATCACAGGGTTCTGACCTGATGAGCCTCCAGACCAGGGGCAAAGGCAGGGATGAAAATGTGACTAATGCTGCAGCCTCCACTCTGGCACAGGATAGTCCTTCAGAGATTGGAAAATATCAACACAGACTCCTCTCCCTCCAACAGACACCCACCTACCCAGACACCAAGAACCCAGACACCAAGGTATCTATTTCAATCTCTCACCCATCAATGGACTTCCCTTCACAGAATCCATGGTGTCTTCTTGAATACCACCATTAACAGGGTGTTCACCACCTCACAACAGGGGAACCTTATCTATAGAGGCAAACCAGGCCACTGGGGAGTGTCCTCAAAGACCAAGGGTGTAAAAAGCAGGTCTAATAGAGATGCCTAGATAAAAAATTGGCTTCAGCACCCTCCCCTACCCCACCCAGTCTTTCACCAAAGTAGATCCCAAGAGCTAAATTGATTGGTTTGCATTTCATACCAGCCCTAGTTCTATCCCATGATAGAATTCTTTGCAGCCAATTAAAAAATAGTGTTATGAAGATCTGATAACAACATGGGGAAATGCTCCTGATATGCTATTAAGTCACCTAGTCAAAATCATCCACTAGAAGCCCATCTAAATAACACACTCCAGGTCAAAAACATGAGAGTCAGGGTCACTGTCTCCTGGAAGACAGTTCCCAGCCTGTGAACAGCCAAGGTGAGGGGAGGGGATCACAACGAAGCTGGACTTTGGGTAAATCTCTTCCTTCCCTTTTTATGGGCCTTTAAAGGACCATAATGGACCAGCACTCTTAAGTCAGAGGGGCTACCAGAGGCTACTGGGCCAGGTGCATGGGGCAGCTCAGGCTGCTTGCCCCCCAGGACAGCAACAGCAGCTCAGTACCTCTCCAAGGGCAAGCAGCACCAAGACCAAGAGGGGCCGACAATAACAGCAACAGTCACGCAGTGAACAATAACTGTGATACAGTTCCAGGGTAATACAGCCACTAGAACATCATAAGTGATTTTGAGTAACAGAAGGAAATACTCATGATATAATATCAAGGAGAAAACAGGATTCAGAACTCTATCTATAGCATGCCCTCAACTTTATCTATATATGTATAAATAAAATTTTATAAAGAATATACTAAAATGGCAATAGGAATCTATCTTTGGATAATCAATATCATTAATTTTTATTTTCACCCTGTTTCTCAAAATTCTAATAATTATCATTATTTATAATGAAGCTACGTGGAACAGGCAATTGTTAGTTACTAAAGAAGAACCCTAAGTAGGACAGGTTCAGCAAGCAGAATAAAGACTTGAGGGAGGGAGGGAGGTTATGGAGAGAAGGAGGGAGGTATGGAGGGAGGAAGGGAGGGAGGGAAGGGGGGATGTTTTAAGCAAGATAGGCACTCAGACCAGGACAGCTGTGATGACTTCCCAGGGTTTCCAAGATTTGTGTTAATCCCATGACTAAGGCATTTATTTGTTAAGGAAACTTTGGGCAAGTCATGCACTTCTTCAACCTCAGTTTCTCCAAATATAGGTGGAGAGTTTGGGAGGCAGAAGGGATGCTCTTCCTCCAGGGGGAAAAGCTCTGAAGTTTGACCTCAACTCTTCCTGATTCACTGAGGGCCTCCCTTCCAGGGGCTTGGGCCACATTGGAGGGCACACAGACTCCTACGCCCCACTTTCTAAATGTGCCAGGCTCACAGCTCCTTCTGAGTAGGCTCCAAAGCCTGGGCTGGAGGATGGGCATTGGATAAAAGAGAGTAGGGGCACATCTGTCCCAGTCAGACATGTTCTCTGGTGGCTGTTTCAGGGGACTGCAAAATCCTTGCCACTCTGCCCCATCCAGTGTCTCTCCCTTGCTCCCCCTGGTGAAGAGAGAGGCGAAGGAACTGCCAGGGACCACCAACAATGCTGGGGATTGGAAATCAGTTATCAAATACCACCCACCCTTCTGTTACAGATGAGGAAAACAAGCCGAGGGAAGGAAGGTGATGTAACAGAGGGTGCAGACACTGACGAGTGCTAGAGTAGAGAATGAACCCAGACTTGACTACCATGCCAGGATGCCGGATCAGACTACGTAACTATTATTCTTCCCTCATCCCACACCGGATGATCTGAGGCGGGCGGGGCGGCAAAGCTTTCCCAAAAGAAAAGGGGTTGGGATCTCAGCCTGCACAGTGGCCAGTTTTCCAGCAACATACCCTTATTTATAAGAACACGCTCCTGCTAGTCTTAGAACCCTTCATCACAGCTCATCTTGCAAACCTTCTTGCAGCTTCGTAACCCCAGGACGAAACCCCTTGGTGGTGACAATTTATCTCCCAGACCCTCATCCCATCGCCCAGACCTCTCACGTTTCAGACCGTCCGTCAGAACTCTCACTCCGGGCCACCTGGGCCCGGTGCTCACCTCGCAGGACCCCCGAGTAGGCGGCTATGAGGGTCTTCATTCTGAAGCAGGTGCAGGTAACGGCCGTGCGGGAATCCGCTTTACCCCGTGCCACTGGCCCATGCCCCGGCCGCCGGGGCCAGGGCTTCGTGCAGAGCACGGGAGCCCGCGGGCCGCGCGGACGCTTGCGCGGCTAGCACAGGGGGATGGCGCGGACCGGCCTGGGTAATATGACGAGTGGCGGAACGCAAAGCCCTAGCCGTGGCCACTGCGCGCGTGACTCAGAGCGCTGCATTTTATAACCTCACAACGGGGCGGGGCCCGATGCAAGTGGGGGCGGGGCCAGCGTTCCACCCCTTGCCCGCCCTACCGCCTCCGGGGAGCGTGGCTGGGGCTCTCTGCTACGCCCCGCGCCCCTGTTTTGCTCGCGGGAGGCGACAGGCGGAAGGGACTTAGAGGTCGAACTCTCATTGCAAGAGGTGCGTCTGGTTGGTTAGTCCTGCTGCTACCTCTCATCCGCCCCTCTGCCGCTCCCCCGCAGAGATTGGTTCTGCCTGGCAGTTAGACCTCAGGGAGGTGGTAACCGAGCACGTGCAATGCTTGCAGACCGCCTGTTGTGTTTTAATCCATTTGCCAACGCCTTTCCTTGGCTGCAGATGCCATGGTCCCGCCATGGTCCCGTCTCTGCTTGGTATCAGGGATTAGTTAGGTTAAGGTTGGGCTCCTAAACCATCCAAGCTGCCTTTATCTTTCCATCTGTTTATTAAGAAACCTCAGAAAGCATCTGTCTATTCAATGCTGAGTGCTAGGGATGCAGAACAATCAGCCCAGCTAGGCCCTGCCCTTGGGGTGCTCATGTTGGTGGTGATAGTACTGGGAGGGGACGGTGTTGGCTACACAAACACGGTGCCAGCAGTGCTGGGGAAAGAGAAGCTCCGGCTTGGGCGGGGGACTGGGTGCATTCCCCAAAGAGGTTAGTGCACAGCAGCTTTGGAATCGGGTAGACCTTAAGTCCAATTCTGGCCCTGCATTTCTTGAACTTCGGTTTCCATATCTGTAAAATGGGAATAGTAACAATTATTTTGTTAGGTGCTTTGAGAACTAGATGAGATTAGATGTGAAAAAAGCCTAGCATAGTGCCAGGCACATAGAAAGTGTTCCAAAATTATTTTCATTGTACACTGATGGGTACCGTAGTTCTGTAGATGGAAGACAGACAGGCATAATAAAGTCTTAGATGAGCCAGCATGTTTGAGGCAGAGCCAGGGCACCTGGAGTGGCTCGAGCTCAGGCAGCTATGGCAGAGGAGGCTGGGCTTGATCTTATGAAGGTCCTTGAATACCACCACTCTTGGAACATTGGGGTGGGAGTCCTTGAATACCACTCTTGGGACATTGGGTGGGAATGGAGCTTTTGGAATGACTTTGGGTAAGGAAATGACAGTGGTTGGAGAGCCCTTCAACCATAGTGGGAATGGATGTGAGAGGCTAAAGGCCAAGAGGGCAGTGAGGAGCTGCGGGAGGGACCCAAGTGAAAGAGGAGCAGTGGTGGAGGAAATGGAGGGAAAGGCCTGGTCTAGAGAAAAGCATAAGAGGTGGTGAGATCTATTGGACTGTGGTGAAATGACATATTGGATTTTGCAGGTGAGGAAAGGAGTAGGGACAAGAAGCATGCCCCCGAGAAGACAGTTTCCTTAGGCACAGTTTGAGCAAGTTGGCTGTGGGATCACAGCATAAGAGGAGAAGCAGTCTCAGCTGTTGAGGTCTTTACCACCTCGAGAAGAGGGGTATTACAGAAGCCACAGTGCCAGAGCAGCATGTGACAAATGCCACTAATGGGTCATAGAAACACTTCTATTTGTTTAACCCTCTCAAGGCTATATGAGTAAACAAACCTCTTTGAGAAAATGTTGAGCTCTGAGTCATAAGTGAACCAAGAGTAGAAGAAAAAGCATTCTAGGTCAGGCATGTGCTGAGGCTCTGAGGCTGAAAAGCACTTGGTGCCTTTAAGGAAATTGAGGGAAGGCTAGTGACATACCAGGTTTGTGGAGAACAGTGCAGACAAGTATGTGCAAAGGCTGGGAGGTAAGAACAGGTGTGTATTTCTGGGTATAGGGGAGTACAGCCAGGTAGATGCTGAAGATGCCACTGAGTTCTTGCATCCTTTCCCCAAAGGTATATTTGTGTTCTCTTGGAAGAAAGACCCCTGCTAGAAGGACCCCAGGTTAGTGTGTGGATATGCCTATTTCAAAAGGGTCTCCTGGGGGGAAGGTCTTGACTTAAAACCCAAGGCCCACCCACAAACTTCATGGTATGAGCTAACGGGTAGAGCTTAGGCTGGGAGGCAGGAGGTCTAGATTCTGGCCTTTCCTCTACCTCTGACTTGTCTCTATCCCAGTCTAGGTTTCAGTTTCTGCATCATGAAATGGTGATGACAGTTTCTATACTGCTGATTTCATTTCAATATTTGAGGATCTAATGAAATCACAATGTGTGAAAAGTAAGATATCTTAAATGGCAAGATTATGGATCTTCAAGGCCTTTTTGAAGCATACAGATCCTAGGTTCATCTGCTTCAGTATGATTAACCTGTGCACCTTCCTGGGCCTGGTTTTCACTGGGACAGAGGGAGTAATAAGACAGCCCTTGCCTTTGAAGAGACCCAACCAAGAGATGATGTCCCAGAGCCAATGCTTGCAGCCAGACAGCCAGGCTGTGATGCAGGGGAACATAGCAGGCTGTGCTGAGTTCAGCCCTTCCCTTTGGTTCAGTCACCGTCTGTCTACTTCTGCATTGGTCCCAGAGCTTCCCAAAAGCAGGAACCTCATCACCCTGTGCCTCAGGGAAGGCCTGGCTTGGCATAGTGGCTCAATCAATGCCACCATTGATGAACAAATACAATAGAGTCATGAACCAAGTGCTATGGGAGCATGAAGGAGGGATGGTAAATTGGGATGGTTGAGAGGAGGTGACATTGCTGCTGGACCTGACGTATGAGTATGATTGTGCCTGGCAGAGAGGAAAGAGAAGGGTGTTCAGGCAGAGGCCTGGAGATGGAAACCGTGAGCATCCTGGGGGCTGGAAGAAGCATACTGACAGGAGAGGGAGAGGAGATGCAGCAGGAGAGGTTGACAGGGACCAGATCTGAAGAACCTTATAACCAGCCAAGAAGCTTAGATTTTATTTTGTTGGGGGTCAAACCAAAGGAGGGGCATGAGCAGAAGGCACCTTGATTAGATTGCAAGATTGGTGGGTTGGTGGTGTACAGCGGGGGTGGGGCTTGGGGAATGGGACAATAAAACCTGTCCCAAGTTAGGCTTTTCACTCACATGTGAGGACATCCACCAGAGGATGCAATGGCAAGTCTGAGGGCTGAAAGGGGCCATCACTTATTTCTGGGCCACCTTGCAGTGTGACAATTCCCTCTTGTTGGCCCCTAGCTGCCAAGCCCAGGGCTACTGCTTAAGCAGTTTAGTGCCAATTGACTTTGGATAAAAAACCAGACCTAGAATTAGAGTAGCCCAGAAAAGACAGTTTTTGGCAGCTTTCTGTGTTCTGAGACTGTTCTCCCCTGCGTGAGGTGAGCATGGAGCACACACAAGACACTGACTTTTCGCTGCCCCTCCCCACACATCCTGCCATCCCTACATTTCTGTCTGTAATGGCCTGCCCTGCTCTCTTTCTGCCGATGTATGAGCAGGATGGTTCCGAGACCGAGGTCACCTTTTCTTCTTCATCTCCCAACCCAACCTACAGGTGCTTTGGCCAAACACAGATAGAGAAGTCAAGCTACAAAGCGGAATTTAATCAGGGTAACTTCACCAAGTGTGGCACCTCCCAACACCCCCTTCAGTCATCAGTGTTGTGTTGCCATTGGAACTTAACGGGTACAGTTTTGTAGCTTGTGAGGATTTTGACACTTGCACCTCTGAAACTCCTGATGGAAATAGCATCCTTAGCCCCACCATTACATGAAGAGAGTAAGCGGCCAGTTTACAAGGCAGAGAGCCCACTTGCCCTAAAAGAAGCACAAGGCGAAGTGCAGAAACAGACATTTACCAAGCACTGTGCCTCGTGCTAGACCCTGTCCTGTCCCAGTCCTTGCTTTCCTGGAGCTTTTGAAGTTAAAGGTCAAAATGAAAAGAAGGAATATATTCCTCCCTGGAGTTTTCAGAGAAGGGGTCTTTTTGGGAAGTTACCAGAGACTGATATAAATTTAGCCCTGATCTCATGCATAACATTGTTATTTAACCTTCACAACCCTGGATTCACAACTACATTAAACTAGAGATGAAGAAATTGAGGCTTAGGCCTGACCAGGCGGTGGAGCAGTGGATAGAGCATCAGACTGGGATGTGGAAGACCCAGGTTCGAGACCCCGAGCTCGCCAGCTTGAGCGCGGGCCCATTTGGCTTGAGCAAAAGCTCATCAGCTTGGACCCAAGGTCGCTGGCTCCAGCAAGGGGTTGCTCGGTCTGCTGAAGGCCCGCGGTCAAGGCACATGTGAGAAAGCAATCAATGAACAACTATGGTGTCGCAAGGACAATGAAAAACTAATGATTGATTCTTCTCACCTCTCTCCATTCCTGTCTGTCTGCCCATATTTATCCCTTTCTTTTTCCCGGGAAAAAATAAAAATAAAAAAACAGAAAAAAATAGACACAAAAGAAATTGAGGCTTAGAGAGATGATAGCTAGTTAGAAGAAGAGCTGGGACTGGAATCTTTGTTGGTCTGATGCCAAAGCCCTTGCTTGTTCTACTTTACCTGGGCCTGGTTGGAGGGAAGGGATGGGAAATGATGGGGGGGGGGGGAGAAAGAGAACCTGAATTCAGGTTTTTAAGCACCTTTTCAGTCCTGTATTGTGATGGTGCAGTTAAAGTGACTTGGGCAGAAAGGATAGCCTAAGTCTGGGATTTTGCAACACTGTCATTGGGCAATCCCCAAAATTTATGTCATGGTTATCTCTTTTTTTGTGTACCCAATGTTGAGAAAGAACTTAGAGCTGAGATAAACTCAGGGAAATTTGAACCTAGCAGCTAGTCCAGGGTGGGCTCTGCCAAGCCAACCCCCTTAGACCTAGAGTTTGTACACTCTGTGGCCCTCAATTTTCCCTCTTGTCTATCCCAGACCTCATTATTATACCAGGAGCAGATGAAGAAGAAATGGCTTGGCTGCTCTGAGAGCCCTCCATTAAGACATTTAAACTAAGATATTAAATATGTTGACATAAAGTTGTTCATACTATTTGCTCATTATCCTTTTAATATCTGTAGAAGCTGTAGTGATGTCTCTTTTTTAATCCTGATATTGGTAATTTGTGTCTTCATTCTTTTTTCTCTTGACCAGTCTGACTAGAGGTTTATTAATTTATTTTTTCAATAACCTTTGGTTTCAATGATTTTTCTCTGTGTTCAATTTTATTTTTCTGCTCTTATCTTTATTATTTCCTTCCTTTGGCTTGCTTTTCTTTCCTTAAGTTTAGATGATTGGTTCCACGCTTCTCTTATTTTCTAATGCAAGCATTTAATGCTATAAATTTCCTTCTACAAACTTCTCTAGCCGCATTTGATAAATTTCAACATATTCTGTTTTCATTTTCATTCAGTTCAAACTATTTTAATATTTTTTGTAATTTCTTTGACCCCTTACTTATTTAAAAGTGTGTTGTTTCCAAATATTTGAGAAATTTTTTTGTTATTGATTTCTTTCTAGTTTGATTTCATTTAAATTAGAAAACGTATTTTATGTAATTTCAATTCTTTTCAATTTGTTGAGGTTTGTTTCATGGTCAGTCTTAGCAAATTATTTTTTCTTTTCTTTATTAATTTTAATGGGGTGACATTGATCAATCAGGGTACATAGGTTCAGAGAAAACATCTCCGGGTTTCAGAGAAAACATCTCCAGATGCAAATATTTTTTCTTCCTAAGTTTTTAATGTGCATTTGAAAAGAGTGTTTATTCTGTTGATATTGTGTATAGAGTTTTATTAGTTGTCTGATATTGTTATTTTGTTCTTCTGTATCCATGTGATTTTCTGTCTAGTTTTAGTCTATCAATTACTGAATGAAGAGAGAAAATTTGAAGTCATCAACCATATTGTGGATTTATTTATTTACTTTTCTTTCAATTTTATCAGGTTTTACTTCATGTATTTTAAAATCTGCTTTTTTGGCTCTGTTTGCTTAGGATTATTATATTTTCTTTATAAACTTACCCCTTTATCCATCTCTATTCCTGCAATATTTGTTCTGAAATCTACTTTGTCTCAATAATATAGCCATCCTAATTTTCTCTTGATTAGTGTTCACACAATGTAACTTTTTCTTCCCTTTTTAAACTATGTATTAATATTTATTTCTTTATTTTAAAGATTTATTTGTTGATTTGAAAGAGAGAGAGAGAGAGAGAGAGGGAGGGTGGGGCAGGGTAGGGGAGTGGGAAGCGTCAACTCATGGTTGCTTCTCGTATGTGCCTTGACCAGGCAAGCCTGGGGTTTGGGTTTCAAACCAGCAATCTCAGTGTTCCAAGTTAATGTCTTATTCACTGTGCCACCACAGGTCAGGGTTGCATTTATATTTATAGTGAGATTCTTATACACAACATATTGTTGAGTCTTTTTTGTTTGTTTGTTTATTTATTTGTTTTAATTCAAATAGAATGGAATAGAAATAAATGTTCTATACCATGACAAATATTAAAGACAAATGTATACACCTATCAGAGACTTGGCTTGAAGAACCAAAGATGACTCTAAGTGTATTCATGAAAATAGCAATGGGCAATAGTAAGTGAGGAGAAGAAAGACAGAAATGAAAAAACAATGATCTTCCAAGACAGTGTTCAAAAACAACCCAAAGACTTCCTAGAAACTGTTTTCTGGAGTTTTATGTCGAAGTCCATTTCAAAATGACTGACCTTCTGTGTGCCTAGAAGACTTTGGGGTCCTCAGCTGGATAGGAAAACGGGGCTGGAGGGACTGAGGGATTGGCCATGTTGGGGGAGAGAATTGATCCAAATCCAAATTGAAGATCATCAACCTAGCTTTATCACATTTCTTGGTAAACACCTTTGCTCTGGTGGTAGTATGAACCTGTGTTTGGTCTGCTCAGAGGCCAGGTCCCTATAGGGGGCTCAGCCCTTTGCCCGTGGGCTCTTCTGAGCCATGGCCTTG
Organism: Rhynchonycteris naso; assembly: GCA_037038555.1. Classification (NCBI taxonomy): domain Eukaryota; kingdom Metazoa; phylum Chordata; class Mammalia; order Chiroptera; family Emballonuridae; genus Rhynchonycteris; species Rhynchonycteris naso. The sequence goes on from CM072995.1 coordinate 317,157,954, forward strand.
TGCTCAGAAGACTCAAGGAATTTACATTCAGTCTACCTGTGAATCTTTTGATACCAGATCAGCTCAGTCTAGAACCCCTTCAACACCTCAGCTCATGGCCTTACAAAGAAATGCCCTCCCTTACAACAGACTCTGTACCCAAATTGCAGTTATTCCACCTCCCTAGAGAAAGAAAGGGCTGAACCCTCACCTAGATGTCATTTTCTAAAATCTGATTTGATACTCTCTGACTTTTAATTGGTTGTTTAGGTCTTTTCACCATTAATATAATTATTGATATTGCTGAATTTAAGTCTATCACCTTGCTAGTTATTTTTTCTATTTTTGCTGTTCAACCTTACATGCTTTTTTGGGATTAATTTAGTATGTTATTATTATTTCCTTGTATTCTATTACTGGGTTATTGATTATACCTCTAGTATTGATTATACCTCTAGTATAATCAATACTAGATTGATCTAGGGTTTATATACATTTTAGTTATCAGAATGTACCTTGGAAAAATAATGTACCATTTCACATACAAGGTAAGAACCTCGAAAAAGTATGCTTCCATTTCTGTACCCCTATTTTTGGTGCATTTTTTAATACATCTTTCATCTACAGATGTTATAAACTCTATGATATATTGTTACTATTTCTGCTTGGAACAGTTCATCATTTTTTAAGGTGTTCACAGAGCACTTTAATGGTCAAACTATTTTCATTTCGTTTGTTCACTCATATTCATGATCTAATTTAGCTATAACACAGGCTACCTGGAGTGTGAATGTCAGGGATTGTTGATCCTCAATGACAGCAGAGTGAGATTCAAAAAGGGGATGGAATTAGGCCTAGGTCACCCAATGAGATCAGAGTAAGCTAGCCTGGAGCCCAGGATCTAAGGTTCTTCCCAGAGCTCCAGGCTAGAGCTCCCCTACATTTCTGCCGCAGCTTGTGCCTCCCTCTGTCGGAGGATAGGTAAGATCTGGCAAAGAAGAGAGGCCTGGAGAGGGAAGCCTGAGTGGCTGGTGGTTGGAGCCGTGCACTAAACATGAGCATGTCCAGGTAAGGAGAAGGTGTCCTCCATTGTTGCTTCCTCGCCTTGTGGGCTTGACAGGCTCAGGACAGTTTTGTTGAATAAAGAAATGAAAAAAAATCTCTTCCATTTTTTCTCAGGCTTATGAATTCTAAACCTTCAAAGCTGGTGATGAGCCTTGAGTTCCCAGTGCCAGGCATAGGAAACTGCTAGTAAATATTTATTTAAAAGATCATAGCACCAAACTCAATTCTTTCACAGGTTAAAAAAAAAAAGACAAGGAGTAGAGGGGATGGGCAGTTATTGTTTAATGGGTACAGAGTTTTGCATGATGCAAGAGTTCGGCAGCGGCATGGTGGTGACGGTTGCAACAAGGTGAACGTACTTAATGCTACTGAGGTCAAGATGGTAAAAGTTATGATATTTAAAAACTTGAAAAGAAATATAACAAAATAAACATACTTTTTAACCAGAAGAAACAGAACAAGGTTAAACCTGTCTTATTTCTTTCCACTCCCCCAAATGTAAGAGACACCGTTAGACTGTGCCCTTCAGGAGACCCTGCGAGACACACAGCATACACCCATCCCTACCTGGATTAGCCCCAGTCCTGAGGCACCCAGCCTGGGCTTCAAGGTCCTGGGGTATCTGTGGGGTTTTCTTCTGAAGCCAGGGGCGGCATTAGAGACAGGGCAGGTGAGACAAGGAGAAGGGAAGCCCTCCACTAGACAGTGTCCCTACTGTGCATGCCCTCTGGCTTTTACAAAGCACGGGAGAGGTGTCACATCAGCAAAGCCACAGGACCCAGCCGGTTACACAACCTTGGATGGTACATAACAAGAACAAAAATAGTCACCTGCTCCCCAGAGTTCGTTGTGTGCCAGGGACCTGCCAAGTGCTCTGCGTGCTAAGTCATTCCATTTAATTCTCCCAAGCTGTGAGGTCAGTCCAGTCGTCATCAACTTTGACATAAGAGGAAATGAAGACATGGCCAGGTAAGCAGCTGGTTATTCATTTGGTCAGTGCCGCGCCACAAGAAGTGGGTTTGAGGCTTGAATCTTGTGCTCCAAATGCCATGCTTTGCTGTGCTCACTGCTGACCTTCCATGAATGGGGAAATTGAGTCCCTCAGAATGGACAGCCTTAAAGTTGCTCAACCAAGTGATGGTGGAGTTGCCATGGGAATCCAGGTCTCCCAGTTTCCAGAATGGTGCCTTTTTTACTTATCTGAGAAAGAGAAGGTCTAGCCTTTGTCAACCAGAGTACTGTCTGCCTCCTACTTGTGCACCCTTGAGGGCAGTGTGGTGAGAGGTATTGGCAGAGCAGTTCTTATCTCCCTCCCTCCACCTTGGGAAATGTCTTTTTTCCTGCTTTCTGACCCCGACTGCTTCATTTTCCAAGGAGAGATGATGGTTTAAGGAGACACCCTCATGAAAGGGGACCCAAGCAGAAACTTTCCTAACCCAAGGCTGTTGGGGGTGTTGTGGAGAGGGCCTCGGGCCTACAGGGGAGGTGGGGCTACAAAGACTAAGGGTACAGCTTGCCACAGGGGAGAGCCTGTGGAGACACATGTCCCCTCTCCAGGCTTCTACATCCTCTTTGTTCAGCGGGGTTGTGAGAAGGTAGTTTCTAAACCTATCTCCCTGTTTTAGGTCAGGTTTCCTAGAAGCAGACCCTGTGATGAGATCTGTGAGACTGGTTTATTGAGGAAATGCCTGCAGGAGAAACTTGAGAGGGAGTTAGGGCAGCTGGAAAAGGAAGAGGAAGAAACTAAGCAGGTGTGATTCCAGACCAGGAGCAGCTTCAGCCGGATCCCGCGAGGAGCCTGGGAGTCTGTTCCAGTTGAGAACGAGGCAGCTGGCATTCACCAGTTAGTCCTGACTAAGGGTCATCAGGGAGGGGTAGAGTGCAAGGGGGCGATAGAAACTCCCAGGTGTTTGCCACACTCTGCTCATGGGGGGAAGTGTCTTCAGTGACTTCAGGCAAGCCCAGGAGGGTTGCAGGGGCAGGTGGTTTGAAAGAAAAATCAACAGAATTACTAAATGGGGTCCAGATCAAAGGGGATCTGGTGGCACACTAAGAGGGTTGCCTGCACCACCCTTAGGATTCCTCTTAACATTTCAGAACTTTGGGTCTTTTCTAGCAGCGCTGGATCAATGACAGAAGGAAAGAGGGACTGATAGATTGGAAGCTTCATGCCTGTGGGAGCTTTGGAGTAAGAATGGAGGTTACAGCATCAGGGGAACCCCAAAGAACCAGATGTCACAGTTGTCACAGAGCTGAGGGTGCTTGACTCTCTTGTACGTTCTCAAGTCCTGCCTTTATACATGCACAGTCACGCACACAGCTGTGTATTCTCAGATACGTGGGACACAGGAACACCCTTTCGTGAGTGCATGTACACAGGCATACACATGCACTTTTACACAAGCTCATATTTGTACATAGATACTCTTAAAGAAACATATTTATAGATATGCATGCTTGCTTGCACCCACATGTTCCTGAGTTCATCTCAGAAGCATGGCCAACTAAGGTTCTTTTCACTCCTGCTCAGGGGAGGGAGAAGTAGGGGGATGGGCAGGCAGGGTCCACGGCCAGGCCAGTTGCAGCTGACTACTGAGGATTGACCTTTGGCTGGAATGGCCCAGATCACGCCAGTTCCAGAACTCAGACTTTTGTCTGTCTGGGGTTGCTTGTGGAGAACTGATAAAAGTGTCTGGAAGCTCAGCTGCCATCTCTCCCACCCCTTTTATGACCCCCAAGTTTCTACTCTCACCTTTGACCCAGTCCTCAGACCATCAGTAAGCCAGGGGCCCCCTGTCTCCATTGCATCAATGAGGATCTGCAATCCGGAGAAGGAAATGAACTGGGGCTCCAGATGGGTATCCCCAGTCCCTGACTGGTAGCCTGCCTCCTTTCCAAATGGCAGGAGCAAGCCGGAACATTGTCATTGGGAAGCAAGGGACATCAGTGCAGAGTAGCATCAGGGAAAGCTTTCTGGAGAAGGTAATGTCTGAAATTACTCCTAAAAGACCAACAGGAATGGATTTGGGTGTAAGTAGGGTAAAAGGCATTTAGCCAGAGGGAACCGCTTATATAAAATGCTTGTTCTAGGGAAACAAGGTGTCCTAGGGAACTGGAAGAAGTTCAGAAGGGTGGGGGTGGGGAGTAGGGAGCTGCTCAGAAGGAAGGCAGGAGTCACACCATGAAGGGCTATGTACTCTAGCCAAGGAGCTAGAGGCTGTCAGAGGGCACCGAGAAGCCACTGGGTTTTCATCAGAGGAATAATTTTGTCAGACCTACACTGGAGAATCTTGGCTCCAAAGTGCAGGTGGATCTGGGGATGGCTTAAGACAGATTTGAGATGGGACATAGGGCAACTGATTAAGTAGCGGCCGATAGAGGCTTTGCAGGCCAAGAGGCAAATTGAGGCCATTAGGTAAATACTAACATAACAAGAGAGGAAACAAATTTCCACAAAATTTTAAGATGTGCTTCACAAAATTTTAATGGACAAAATTCAAAGTAATTACGGTACAGTAATTGAATACAAAATTGTAATGCCGGTCAGTTAATGAGAAAACTGAAATATTTTGGAGGATAGCATTTCACTTAACTGGGGCTCAAAGTTAGTAGCATTCCCCACTGTCATGCTAATTGCAAACGTTCATTTGTAAAAATCATTCTTAGTTCACAAGTTATTCAAACACAGGCTGAACCCTGACCTAGACTAGTGGGGCCTGGGTGAAAGCAAGCGAAACAGTGCCTGCGCCTCTACCACTACTGCCATTGCTTACAGGTCACTTCTTCCAGAGGGCTCCAGTTAAAACATATCCTTGTTACTAGGAGAGACTGAGACCCTTTATCCAATAGGACAGTGGTTCTTAACCTTTTCTGAGGTACCGAACCCACCAGTTTCATATGTGCATTCGCCGAACCCTTCTTTAGTGATAAATAAAATAAAATTTTTTTTCCAAATTCAAGACATAGGTATATGTTTTTTTACTGGTGCACAAAATGAGCCGTGCATGAACATCACCTTGCTCAAAGAACAAAACATACAAAGTGCATGAACTCACAACAAATTACGGTATTACTTTATTCTGGCTTCCGTGGCAGAGGCTTCTCCGAACCCCTGAGACTGACTCATCGAACCCCTAGGGTTCGATAGAACCCAGGTTAAGAACGACTGCAATAGGAAGAAACAAAAATAGGAACATCTGTAATCATAACATCTCAGGGCAAGAAGTCCTTCTCCAGTCCTTTCCCAGGGCAGGAATAACATAACATGTGTTTCTTGGGATTATACTATATCCCAGATAGGGAAAATGACTTGCTTGAGGTCACACGCAAGTTGCTGACAGAACTGGGATTTGAAACCAAGTCTCAAGGATTCTAGCTGGAGTTTCTTTCCCTACCATCATGTCCCTGCCCTGGACTTCTAATAATACAGTGGGGATTAGCACATGGGGAAGGAGTAGTGTCAGGACTCACCTGCCCAAGATAAAATACTCTTCAGGTTCCTGCCTTCCCCAAATGGCAGTCCAGGGGCCAATTCTCTCATTTACATACATTTGCATATATAATTTCCAGATGAGGAAACTAACGCTCAGGAAGAATGAATAACTTGCTTGGCATGTGTAGTAGGTTAATAAATGGCCCCCCAAAAGATTCACATCCTAGTTCCTAGAACCTGTGAATGTTATTTTAAAAGGGATTAAAGGGTCTTTACAGTTGTGATTAAATTAAAGGTTTTTAAATAGGAAGACTATTCTGGATTATCTGGAGAGGTTCTAAATGTAAGACAGCCTTGTCCAGGTAGCTCAGTTGGTTGGAGCATTGTCTTGATACGCCAAGGTTGCAGGTTGAATCTCTGGTCAGGGCGCATACACAAATCAACCAATGAAAGCATAAATAAATGAAACATAAATCAATGTTTCTTTCTCCCCCCTTCCTCTCCCTCTAAAATCAATCAACAAATAAAATTTAGAATAATATATGTAAGGCAAAGCCAAAAAAAAATGTATGTATACTAATTCTTGCATACATACATATTTTACTTATTTATTTATCCACCTATGTCTATATTAAACTAAACATCAAGTCATACTAATGTCTCCCACTCTAATCTCTCAATATATGGACCATCCTAGCCTTTCCCCTTTGCTTATCTGTAACCTCCTTCTCCAAAATGAGAAAATTGGCTTCTATCACCACTTACTTGAGCAAGCTCAGTACACAAGTACAGCAGTTTCCAAAGTCAACCTGAACCCTCACAAGAAATTCACCTTTACCAACTATGGTATGGTGTTTATGTACATTTTATTTTAATATTAGTCTTTTTTTTGTGAGAGAGACAGAGAGAGGAACAGATAAGGACAGACAGACAGGAAGGGAGAGAGATGAGAAACATCAATTCTTCATTGCAGTTCCTTAGTTGTTCATTGATTGCTTTCTCATATGTGCCTTGACTGGGGTGCTACAGCAGAGTTGAGTGATGCCTTGCTCAAGCCAGCAACCTTGGGCTCAAGCTGGTGAGCTTTGCTCAAACCAGATGAACCCGCGCTCAAGCCGGCAACCTTAGGGTTTTGAACCTTGGTCTTCTGCGTACCAGTCCTACACTCTATCCACTGTGCCACCACCTGGTCAGGCTATTTTAATATTAGCCTTACAGTTTCAAGGTCAAAACACTATTTTCTAAATTTGCTTAGGTCAGTTCTTCCAATCCAACCTCTTTAGTGAGGTTTGCTCATTCATTTGCAATATATATAGTTAAGATTCTTTTGTCAGTCTGCATTCCATCCTGGGATTCCCTCAATTTCTTGCTTGAGTTTTAAAATTTAATTTCTATACATTAGAATTTTATTCTTTGTGGGTTTTAACAAATGTGTAGTCATGTATGCACCAGCACAATACCATACAAATTCATCCCACCACCCCAAAGAATCCCCTATGCTTCCCCCAGTCAAAAGCTCTCCCTCCCTGAATCCCTGATGACTCCTGATCTGTTCTCCAGTTCTATATTTTATCCTTTTCCAGAATGTCGTGTGAATAGAATCAAATGGATATATGTAGCCTTTTTACTCTGGCCAGAATTAAGATTTATTTATGTTATTGTGTGAGTTAATAGCTCATTTTCTTTTATTTCTGTTTATTCATTCATCTACTGAAGGACATCTTAGTTGCTTCCAGTTTTTGGTAACTATAAATAAAGCTATAAATATTGATGTGCAGGTTATTGTGTGAATTAACTTTTAAATCAGTTGGCTAAATACCTAGGATCATAATTATTCTGTTGTATAGTAAGCCTCTGTTTAACTTTATATGAAACTGCCAAAATGTCTACCAAAATGCTATGCCATTTGAATAAATTACTTTAAATTTCACAATTTAAATCTAACTATTCTGTTCTTTTCCTTTGTTTCCCAAGCTGGTAGTCAGGAGGTCAAACTCACAAGGCAAAGAACACATGCTTTGCCATCAGATCTGAGTTCAAATGTTGGCTCCAAAAACTTAAAAACCATTTAAAAGCTGGATGTGACTTTGGGCAATTAGGTAACCTCTCTGAGCCTCATACTGGAAATGAACTCTTCATGTATTCATCCTGTCACAGGTTGAGTTGTCCAGGAAGCAGATTCTGAGATGACATTTAGCCTGTAGGATATTTCTTAGAAAGAACCGTTGGGGTGAACACCTTTACAAGAAAGGGAAGGTAGCAGAATTGGGCAGAGGAAGAAGTCAAACTGACAGCCCTTCAGGTTGTCCAGATTTGGCCTGAGATTGCCAAGTCTTTATATCCCATCTGGATCAGTCATTGCATCAGCTGACCTCGCAGACATAGCTCTCTGCATCTGGGACAGAGTGTCCTTCCTTGAAAGTGAATCTGGGTGGCACATCCCTGTATCCACCACACAAGGCAGAGTGGAAAGGACACTGAATGAGAGCCAAAGATTGGTCCTGACTCGGCCACTTGCCAGCTATGCGACTTCAGGCCAGTCCTGTCCTGCCCTTCCCCCTCCCCTCAGCTTAGCCAGACACGAGTGGCTAAGACAACGGCCCCAACCAATCTGTGTCTAGCACTTTGCAATTCACCAGCTACTTCTGTTCATTTTTATTCACAACAACCTGGACAATGCCAAGAGTTAGTCACTCCAATGGGCTCTGGGTCAGTGCTATCCCAGTGTGGTCCAGGGACCAGAGTTCATCCATGGACTGCTTGTTACTGGTTTCTGATGAACTATGGAATTTGAGAGGAACTGTTGAGAACCCTTAGAGCAGCAATTTTCAACCTGTGGGTGTCATTGAGATAATGCATGAAAACCATCCCATCTAGAGTTCAGCACATAGTAGGTTCTCAGTAAGTAGCTCAGGGTGCTGACTCTGCCCTTCTGTGGTATTATTAAAGAGAGATGCCCAGTTCAGCCTAAAGCACCCTCTGGCTCTCTGGCCATGACCCATTCCAGCTCAAGGACCTCCCAGGGCTCCTCCCTACACTGGAGATAAATTCCTGGCTCCTTGACTAGACATTTAAGTTTCACCAGCCAGTATGCAAGACAAAGGCAGAGAACCTATCTGCCTTCTTCACCACTCCATCTAGATAAAAATTTACTAAACGAAGACCTAAACCCCTAGCCTCCTGTTCCTTAAAGCTCACCCTTGTACCCTGCCCAACACCAGCAACAATCACCAATGCAACCTGCATTTGCTTGCTCCTGCCTCTCCTTGCTCAGCAGCTTTCCTCCTCCTGCGCCTGCCTCCTGAACCCCAGCAAAGCACAGTGCCCCTGTGAGGTTGGGCCTTGCCACATGCCACATGGCTGCTAGCAGGGCTGTGCTGGTGGACTCCGGTCCCACCTGTCGCAATAAAGCAGTATCAGACGGGCTGGGCCGCAGCAGACCCTTTGTCCCCACTGGGTAATGATGTCTGAGAACTTCTTCTACCTGAGAACTTCTACCCAGGTCAAAGGGCAGCCTGATTTTTAGAGGAGACTCAGGTTCTCCCCATCACTTGAGGCCTCAGGCAGGCTCTAGGGGCTCTGAGAAGTGTCAGCAGGTGCTTATTTAATAACTGAACCCTTCTATGTGCAACTCCTGACCTGCTGTATTAGTTGGGGAGGTCAACTGCTATACCAAATACTCCTAACCTCGGTGGCTCACCACAGGCACTTTTTGCTCATATAAAACCCTGGTTGAATAATATACCCATTTGGAACTCCCTTAGGCAGTTGCCCTTCGAGATAGGGCTGTATGTGCCTGTCTTCTTCTTCTTTTTTTTTTTTTTTAGATTTTGGAGAGGGGAGAAAGAGAGAATAAAAGAGAGGGAGAGTGAGAAAGAAAGGAGAGAAAGAAGCAGGAAGCATCTCTTCATAGTAGTTGCTTCCTATATGTGCCTTGACCAGGCAAGCCCAGGGATTTGAACCAGCAACCTCCGGCAAGCCCAGGGTTTTAAACTGGCAACCTCAGCATTCCAGGTTGATGCTTTATCCACTGCACCATCACAGGTCAGGCTGTAATATACCTGTCTTGTATCGCTGATATCTTCAACACAGGGCCTCTAAGAAGCTGTGAAAGAGGGAGACTCCTCTTCCCTCTGGCCCCTCAAGTCTCTCCCCAGCCCCATCTCTCATCATGGCACCCTCAAGTCTAATGGATACCTTGGACTCCATCACCTCCAGGTGAAGGGAAGTCATCATTTCCACCTCGGACCTTTGCTCAAATTGTTGCTCACCTATTTGAGGACCTTTTACATAACCAGCTCAGCTTCTGTCCTCCAAGCTGGCCCCCAGTGATCTCCCCTTTTGGTATTTGCACCCTTGTATGGAGTGTGGGCTGGACTTGGTGACTCACACCCAACCAACAGAATAAGGCAGAATTGATGGTGTGTAACACAGAGACTCGGTCATCGATGGCAGTGTGGCTTCTGGACTTGCTTGCTCTGGGAAGAGCTATGTCATTGGCAGATCTATGGAGAGGACCACCTGTCTAGGGACAGAAGCCTTCCACTAACAGCCAGACAGGAAAGCTAGGGAGTTGACCCTCCAGCCCCATGCAAGTCATTAGAGATTGCTGCCCAGCCAACTGCTTGGCTGCAACCTCGCGAGAGACCTGTGCCACAACCCTTCAGATTCCTGACTTTCAGAAGTTATGGAACAATAAATGCTTGTTGTTTAAAGCAGATAAGTTTTGTAGTATTTGTTATGCAGCAATAGAGAACTAATTCAATCACATCTGGAGGCAAGGTGGTTTTTTCCCCTCATTCCTGACCCGGTCCCAGTGTGCCTGGCCAGAGGAAGCACCCATGTGAGCGTTCATTTATGCCACCTACTCACATTCATGTGGCATGGAGTTGCTCTAGGTCTTGGATATGGTCATGGTCCTCAGGGGGTTCTCAGTCTACTGGGAAATAGAGGAGTCCACTCATGCATTAATGACCCTGCCTTTTTCACCCCCACAGGTAGCCTAAAAGAGAAATAGCTAACTCTGATTCAAGGCAGTGGGGTGGGAGATGAGGGTTTGAGGGTGGGTGGGCTGTGCTGAGGTTCTACAAAGGCAGTCACTGTCAAGGGCGAGTGATTTTTTTAAAAATGAAATTGAATGTTTTATTGTTAAACTTTCTTTTTTATTTTTCTTGTAAGGCTATTGTGTCACTATATAAAAATAGCAACAGTACACTCTGTATATTGCAAAATTGAGATAGTATTTTTCATCATCTGATACGGTAACAATTAACAAAATCTTTTCTCCATTGCCAGTTATTTCCAATGGAAAGATCACTAAGTAGTTTGATCCAATTCCAGAGACGAATGAAATTAAAGTACAATATTATATAAGGTTTAAGGTAACAACAACGTTATCCTTGAGTTACATAATTTTTACAACTAGATTTTTACCACAGATAACTTCAAGGATTCTGAGTATTAGAACTGTAGCCTAGCCTAAAAATCATAGGGTGGTGTGGAAAAGATGCCTGTTGTGTTTATCTGCAATCATTAGATTATTAAAGGGTATTTTCTTTCAATAGTATTGTTGAGTTTATTTTTTCCACTGGTATTACTAAAAGTTGCTATTTTAAATCTTCTGTCCACCACTAATATAAGACAACTATGCTAGATCAAGTTGTTACATACTACTTTATTTAGGGCATTCCATTTTCACTCCTCAATAGATTTTATATATTTCTCATATGCTTCCTCACTCATTAGTTCATTTAGTTTTGAAGGGTCACTGGGTGTCATCTTGACCAGCCAACCAGCTTCATAAAAAGATCTGTTGACAAGTCCTGAATTTTCTGCAAGAACTTTGTTCACTTTGGTTACTTCTGATAGAGAAGACTAGACTTCACTAGCAGCTTTCACACTTTCCAAAGCACTAAACTCATCTTGTTTGTTCCATTGTTGTCCCAATTTCAGGCTGTAGTCTTACAGTAAACATCTCCCAATACTCCCTGTGCAAAATTGCTGATTCCCACTGTTCCAATACCATTTTCCGTTGCTACCCATTCCTGTTTCTCTGTGAATTTACACCACAGCATGAAGAGCAGATTGGGGTTGATGTGCTCTCATTCCCCAGGGCGGCTGGCAGAGGCAGTGAGCAGGCTGCAAGTGGCCATCGGCAAAGTCATGTTCACAGGAGGGAGGGTGGGGGAACTGAGGTTTGAGGCACAACTCCTAGGTCACCCAAACGACCCGTGGTGAGTGATCTTGACCAGGTTGAGGAAAAGTGTGTTCTGAGGAGAAGGACTAACGTGTCCCAGGACACAGCAGGTCTGAGAATAGAGTGCACTCTGCTAGCAGATGTGGTGCAGGGTGAAGGTCTAGGAGGTGAAACTGTGAAGGTCGATGGGGAGGATGTGAATGCCAGGATGAAGAGGAGTTTATCCTTTCCGGAGGCATTGGAGATGAGTGAAGGGACTTGGGTTGGGTTTGGGAGAGAGGACATTGGCGCTATATGTGGGTAGCCTGGAGGCAGGAGCATCCGTGCATTTTCACCCAGTGACCACCCAGGTGCTGAGTGTGTGGCAGAGAAGGGGAAGGCTGGGAAACCCCTAGCTCAACCAGAGGACATAGGGGGAAGGCTTCCTTGAGTAGGTGAAACCAGTATTGAAGGGTGAGTAGGAACTACCCAGAGAAAGGAGGAGGCGGAATAGAGGAAATGGCATTCCAGGCAGAGGGAATATCATAGGCAAAGACCCGAGGTGAGAGAGAAAGAGGATTGTGGCTGACCCACAGATATGCAAATGGTTCAGTCTGGCAGGAGGGAGCACAGGAGTGAGGGAGGAGCAATGAGGGTGGGGAGGATAGGGCAAGATGGTGGAGAGCGGAGAGGGGCAGGCTAAGGAGCTTGGGCTTTGAGGAAGATGTCTTCTGTCTTTTGTTGACCTCTCCGGACTGACTCTCCACTGTGTCCGTCCTGCTCTTTCCTGGGAGACCTACCTGCGTGGACTATAGATAGCCACAGGCCCTTAGAGCTTCTAACTTCCAACTAGGTTCAGGCAGTAGGAAGCCTTAATGGAGGTGGAGGGAGGAGAGTGGGGTGGGAATGCTTACCTGGCTCTTCCCTGCAATACTCGCCCGGACTCTGCTGATTCAGGTAACTGCTGCCTCCACTTGCCCTTCCAGGCCACAGGGTGGTGGTAGCAGTGCTCTGCCACACTGCCTGGCCCAGCCCTGGCTTAGTGCACCACCCTGTATGCTTCCCCACACCCTGGACATACCTCAGAAAATTCTTCCTTTATTCAACCCTCATCAAATTATCCTCATTTCAATATGCCATCTAGTCCCTGCTGGGATCCAGGCTAATGCAAACTCTAGCAGCAATGGAGAGCCAAAGAAGGATTCTGAATAGGGGTGACATGGTAAGATTTGCATTTTAGATAGCTCCCTGTGACTGTGCATGAAGAATGAACTCAGGACAGCAAGACGGGGACAGGCAGCAATGTGGAAGCCTGAGCTAGGACCCTCTGGATAAACTCTGGCTTTTGTCGTGGTTCTGTCTGATAGTCATCCCTCGCCATATCACAGTTCACTTTTTGCGGTCTCACTGTATCGCAGATTTTTAAATTATATGTATCTAATTTTGTATCACAGATTTTTCCCTATGTTGGGGGATTTTGCAGTATATGTGTATTTATATATATTTATTATTTTAATTATTTTTGCAGTAAAATAAGCATTTTCTAGCCTAAAAAATGAAAATAATATAAAATATTAATTAAAAGAACATTAAGTAAAAAAAAAAGGAACATTAAGTCAAAATAAAATACATAGCGTACAGCAGATGAGTAGACAAAGACTCTCACGTATGGAAAACGCACAGGCAGTGTTTATAAGAGTGTGGGAAAGGTTAATAGCAGTGTGGGAAAGGTTTATAAGAGTGTGGGGAGGATTTATAAAACCTTAAAACATATATAAATAATAAAATAAATATAAGGTTGCAACTTTGAGGATTTTCACCTACTGCCGGGGGTTCTGGAACCTAACCCCCGCAATAGACAAGGGACCACTGTATAACTATTTTGTAGATTGTTTGCAAAGATAGGCACAAGAATCTCCCCATGTGTCCCCAGCTTTTTGTATTGTGACACTGTTGCTCTTCCCATGAAGAAGTGAGGGTCTATTCCTATCCCCTTGAATCTGGGGCAGGCCTTGTGAATAGTTTTGACTGACAGAATTCAGCAGAAGTGACACTGTGCAAATTTGTGTAGACCTTGCGACCTTACTCTCACTCTTTCAAAATCCAGCCACCACTGAATGCTAAAAGATGGATCAGTACAGACAGGGGCCCAGTGCCTACCTGCACAAAGGCCCAACAGGTTTAGTCCCCGAGCTGTCCCACCCCAGCCGACCCAGAGCTGAATGTAGCTGTATGACAGTCCAGGCAAGACCGAGAGATGCCATAGCCAACCCCCAGAATGGTGGGCAATAGTAAGTCCTTGCCGTATTCAGCCATTATGTGTTGGAGTGGTTCATCGCACAGCGACAGATCACTACAGTGAGTGGGCGCTTCTCTCCCTCCTCGTCATTCCTTCAGGGCCTGGCCTACCTGACACTTCCTCCAGGTCTCCCCCTGGCCAGAGACCATCACTCCCTCCTCTGCTCCTCACTCCCGCCTCTCTCCTGACCTGCATAGCACACAGCCTCAGGATAACAGGCACCTCCATGCAAAACTAGTATACTCATCACCTGACTCCTAATTTCCATGCACTCCACGTCATCCCAGACAGGAAATTGAGTAGTTCATAATCTCATGATGGTTATCTTATGCTCAAAACACCAGAGGTGGATGTTGTGATCTTACTTTTCAGATGATAAAATTGAGGTTTGGAGGTGATATGATTGGCCTGGAGTTACTAAAAAGGGACGGGCCAGGATTTGAAGCCAAATTTACACCTCTCAGAATGTCCCTATGTTGTAGTTGTTGGTATGACCTGCCCCTGGAGGGAAGAATTGCTGTTTCCCTGCTGGGATAAGAGGAAGATGCACAAGTGTTGTTCTTACCTAGCTGTCTGTCCCTTCACGCCAGTCCCAAACCCAAGAATCCAGAATTCTTTTTTAAGACTTTATTCATTTCTTTTCTTTCTTTCTTTCTTTTTTTTAGAGAGAGAGAGAGAGAGAGAGAAAGGGGAGGAGCAGGAAGCATCAACTCCCATATGTGCCTTGACCAGGAAAGCCCAGGGTTTCGAACCGGCAACCTCAGCATTCCAGGTCCATGCTTTATCCACTGCACCACCACAAGCCAGGCGGAATCCAGAATTCTTGGTCACAGCCTCTGTCTCCATCTCACCCATGCTGCAGACATATATAAGCATCCACTCCTCATGCCTGCTCAGCGTTCTCTGTCCTGGTCTGCCCTGTGTCTTAACATACCTTTTCCCCATCTTTCCCAGCAGAACACAACCACAGGGGGTAAGCTTGGGGTGGACCGATCAGGAAGGAACGGTCAGTGTGACCTTCTCTGGCCTGATCTGAGTGTAGAGATTCACCTCACAGGAGGATGAGACAGGGCCACAGGGTCAGGCTGGGGGTCAAAGCCCTCTTAGTTGGGGGGTGGGGGTAGAGGAAAAGAAGGCTAAAATAGAATTCTTTCATTTGTTGAATTGACATTTATGGACACCCCCTCCCTTTTGTGCTACAGTAAGGGGCTGAAGTTAAAAAGGACGAGTAAGAGGTACCTCACGGGGCTCTCAGCCTATGTGATGTCAGAGCTGGGACTCAGAGGTCATCTTAGTCAGGAAGGGAAACTGAGGTTCGGAGGGAGGGTGAAAAGGCCCACAGTCATAAAGCCAGTGACAGGGCAGTTGTCCTTACCCCGCTCAGGGAGGGAGGAGCTGGGACAGCCGGGGTAGAGGATGAGGAAGCTAGGAGAAAGGGCTGGAGCTGGTAGCTTCTTTTCTGCTGTCACTAAAGGTAGAGGAAGAAAAACCTGGTAATGGGTTGCTGCTCTTTCACTATCCACTGAGTGACATTCTACGAGAGGACAGAAACCTCGGAATCCATTCTCTCCCAGGCCTCTCCCCCGTTTCAGACATGCGCAGAGCAGAGACGAGGACCTGGCGGAGGTTTCTCAGCAGAGCGCGAATCACCAATGCCAGGGTCTGCTCACCCATCCCACGTTGCCAGCTGGGACTTGGGGCTGGTTTTGCAGGAGTCTTGGAAGACTCTGGAGAAATGTTCAACAGACACTTCCAGAAAGCCTTCTCAGATCACAGCACCTCCCACTGGGCTCCCTGATGCCAGCCCTGCCCACTGGGGCAGCCACTGTTCTGGGGAGACGCTTAGCAGAACTCCAAGTGTTGGTCCTCAGGGACGTTGTACTTGAGCTTGTGGGCTTCGAAGAGGTTGCACAGCTCCTTGATGTAGTGCTGGTGCAGCTTGTCCACGTCCTCCTGCGAGGGTTGCGGTGTCTGTGGCACATCGATGGGCTTCCCCACTGCAAGACACAGAGGTGGGTGGTGGCCCAGAGCAGAGAGGCCCTTGGAACAGGTGCCTACTCCAGTGGTCATCCCTGCCAGAAAGTGCTCTTAACTGCCATCCCTTTCAACCCTATTTCGAGTGAGTGATATTCTAAGATGTTACAGCAACTAACTCCAAGATTCAGCTATAATAACACCACCACCAGCTGGCATTGCAAAATGCCTAGAATATGCTAGGTGCTTTACATGCATTATCCACTTTAATCCTCATAACAATCACCCAGGGATAGACCCTGTTATTCCCACTGATAGGTGAGGCAATGAGGCTTAGAGAGGTTACGGAACCTGTTAAGGTCACATAGCCAGGAAGAACCAGTACCAGGTTTTAAACCCTGGGGACATTCTCTTAACCTCCAGGCCATATGGTTCCAGGAATCTAAGTTGCCATGCTTAGAAGTGCCTATATTTCTAAGATAAGGTGGGCCTGCAGCCCAGGCAGTCCTTCCTCCCTCCCCTCCCTCCACGCTGGCCTGCGGTGCCCTCTTCGTTTTAGGGAGGAGTCAGGAAGGTCCTAATGAACCTCCTTCCTCTGGATCTGCCTGGCTGCCTTCTCCTCTTGAGAACAGTTTTGGAGGCAGCAGCACTATTAACATTCATGAAAATATTGTTCTACATCCCAGGGAAAGTCATGGTAGAGGGGGTGCACCAAGGCTGTGCTCAAGTAACAAATAAATGGGTGGCTGGAGATGCACGGACCTCCCTACAGTCTTTGCCAGAGGAGCCCAGTTGGAATCCAAGAAAAAAACAAATGAGGTATCCAGACAGCTGAACTAGATGGTGCTAAGTGCATGCACTAAAGCTCATGCTTGTTATTGACAGGAAAATGCCCCAGCTCTGAGCCAGGCTTGTCGGCTGCTACTACACACAGACTTGGGATGCACTTCTCTTATACCCACCTTTTCCAATAAACCTTATTAATCCTCTGGGTCCAAATTAAACCCTCTTTCTTTGGCATAATAAACAGTCAAATAGATCCTGCCTGAAACCTCAGCTTTGCTACTCAAAGGCAATGAGATTTGGGGGTGAAGATATTTCTCTGAGCCTCAGTTTCCTGTCAATGCAATCGGGATAATAGTCTCTACCTCAGAGATTGTCAGGGCTAACTGAGCTGCTGCATGGAAGGGAGCCCATATAGTGCCTGGCACCCAGTTGATGCTCAGTAATCAGTAGTGACCATTGTTCTTTGCGCCTGTCAGAGACTGCCTCATATTGGGGTTATCTGCTTGTGCATGTCCCAGTCTAGAATGTGAGCTCTGTGAGGGCAAGGGTGTGTCTGCCCCATCCCCATGTCCCCTTGAAGCTCACAGCTCAGGCCCCTTTCCCTGTAGCCTACTCCTTCCCAGCCTGGGCCGTGGCTTACCCACAGTGGTGATGGGTCGGCGGTGGGGTAAGAGACCAAAGCTATATTGGAAAACGCCACGGCCATGGAAGAGCGGGAGGGAAATACCCATGACCTTCTGCAGCCGGTTCTGGATCCATCGCAACCAGGAACCAGGAGAGTTCTCAACTTGGTCATACAGGTCATTCTCCCCAAAGGAGAAGACTGGCACTAGAGCTGCCCTGGAGGGAGGCAGAGAGAGAAGGCATGTTGGAGGCCCTACAGGGACTCGTGACCAGGAACTGGAGCAGAGGACAGAGCCCTGGACAGGAAGCAGGAGACCTGGATTGCCTTCCACACCTGCCAGAGCCTTGCTTTCTGACCTTGGCAGGTCCTGGTTCCTCTCAGTTGTACCATGACAAATAGACTAGAATGCTTCAGAGTTCTCCTAGATAGAAGACATCTGCCAACTTTGTAGAGAAATCTCTCTTGCCCCAGCTAGCTCAGATTCTTCAGCTGCTTTGAGGTGAGAGAACAGCTCTGCGACATGCTCCTGACTCTGTTCTCTCAGATCTCACATCCAGCGCCAACCTTGGGCAATATGGGCCCTTCCCACCTAGGTCACAAGTCTCCTTTGGTCGCAAAGTCTCCATTCTGGAGTCTTTCCTGGCTATTTGGGCATGAGACAGTGCATGCCTCACCAAAAAATCATCTGCATTGTGAATGGACTGAGAAATCTCCCTGCCCAAATAGAAACTATTAATCTGCTGTCTTCCCACAGATATACAATGCTTGCCGGTCTCCAATCAAACCGAGAGCCCTCTTCCCAGATACCCATGAATCAGGGCAAGCCTGATGAAGCCCTTGCGGTTCCGCAGCAGCAGCGTGTAGGCCCCCGGCCTGGCATTCAGTGCCTCCTGGGCACCGCCAATAATGATGCCCAGTAGGTTGCCACCGCCCTTCCTGTTCAGAATGTGAGCAGCGCTCTCCTTGTCTGATGTGACCAGCCCTGGGGAGAGAGGAAGGTGGTCAGGTATGGGGTGAGAGGGGCAGGGACTGTGGGGGTGGATTTGGCCCAAGAAAGAGATTACAGAGGTCTAGGACCCCTAACCCACACACCCAGCTGGCAGCTCCTGAGGACTGGGCCTGAGTCTTCTCCCTCGTTCCTTAACCCCTCGCCAAGCACACTGCCCTGCTTGGTGCGGGGGTGCTGTACTTCTTCCACTGCGCATGCTCTCGGGAGAAGTGCAGACTGTTGGTAGCTCTCCTTAGGATCCCCTCCTCCTTCTCCTCCCATGCTTACAGCCTCAGCTACCTGGGCTAGTCAGGTGGGGAAGACTCACCCCCTGACATGATGTAATCCCTGAAGACGGGGGCCCGGAACCACAGGTTCAGCATCATCAGGTGGGGGCGGATGCCGGGGAAGATCTCAGAGAAGCCCGTGCTCTCAGTGCACAGGTTGATAAAGGATCCAGTGGCCAGGACCCCGTGGGGGTGGATGCCCGCAAGGTAGTTCCGGGAGGGGTCCAGCTCAGCAGTCTTGACCAGCTGCAGGGACAGCAACCTAGTGAGCCAGAGCTAGCCCTGCATCCCCACTCTGATGCCGACACTCTCCAGTGTGACCTTGGGCAAGCCACTCCTCGTCTCTGAGCCTCAGGTTCTCAGGAAAACTGAGATATGGTGTGAATGCACCTGGTGTATCCCTGGTACTGGCTGTCTCGGGCTTGTAGCTGGCTTTGGACAAACTGCTTCCCTCTCAGGATTTTCATTTGTAAAATGGGGACAGTTGGTCCTGTCCCACCTACCTCCCAGGACTGCTAAGAAGCTCAGGTTTGAAGGCATTACTAAAACAGCTACATGGATGTAATTTGAAGGTGACAAATGGCCACATGGGGGCGCTTAAGACTGGGAGTGAGATATATCCAAAAAGGATTGCTGTTTGGCTGCAGACCAGGCCAGCTCTAGTCCTGTCTACCCCCCGGGTCTTACCTGTGGCTCTCTGCTCCCCCCCACACCAGACCTTCGTTGCCTTTTGTCTACCCTTTCCCCGGACACGGGCACCTCTGCTGGCACAGACTCTTGCCTGGGTCTGGTCAAACCTTCAGCATGGAGTGTATAGCAGAGATCAACACACACTGCAGACTGAGTGGGAGAGGAGAGCCATTTGTCATGAGCAGTTTCCAGCGGGATGAGTGGAGGGAGCAGGAACTGAGTTAAATGCTCCTACCAGCCCGTTACTAAACAGGCTGCCATGTGGCTGAGTCTGCAAAGATCTTTGCTGGGGGCAGTAACTCCGTGTGGGGGGTAACCAATTCTTCCCTCGCCCTTCCAGGAGCTGCAGGGCCCATTCTTTGGGAACCCCCAGCCATCAGTTTAAGGCCCTGAGGCCCCAAGCCCCTGGAGGGAGACTCCCTAATAAAACTGTCAGAGCCCTGCAATTTGCATTACCAGGCTGGGGTGAGGCGAGTAGGCCTTTCCACTCTGGCTCGCTTTGCTAGGGTGAAAGTTCATCCTGTCATCAAACACTCCCACTCCCGCCACAGTATGCTCTCCAGTTAACCACCGACCCTTTGCACAAAGGCTGCAGGGACTGTTGCTTCCCAGATGAGGACAAAACTCTTCCACTCATGCAGTGGGGATTTATTGGATGTCAAAATAAAGACAAATAACCAGAGATTTCTCACCATCCCATTGGGTAAGGTGCTTCCTCAGGAACCTATTTGGTAATGTTTCTTTTTCTGTTTTTTGTTTGTTTGTTTGTTTTTGCAAGGAGAGAGTAAGAGATGGTGAGAGATGAGAAGCATTAACTAGCAGTTGTGGCTTGTTAGTTGTTCATTGATTGCTTTTCATAAGTCCCTTGACCAGGGAAGTCCAGCAGAGCCAGTGACCTCGTGCTCAAGTCAGCAACCCCATGCTCAAACTGGTGAGCCCACACTCAAGCCGGCAACCTTGGGGTTTTGAACCTGGGACCTTAGTGTTCCAGGTTGATACTCTATCCACTGTGCCACCATTGGTCAGGCTAGTGTTTCTTTAAAGACATACCCGGCTCCCTGCACTAAAGCATCTCCTTATAAATTTTCTTTCTCCACTAGAGGAAAGGTAATTTTGTACAACTTCCATAAAGGTGATTTGGCAATATCTATCAAAACCAAAAAAATGTAACTGATCTTTCAACCCAGCAACTCTACTGCTGAGGAATTTAGCTACAGAATTTCTCATGCTTGTGTATGACATCTGAACAAGATTATTATCTGAAGCATCTTTTTTTTCTTGGTAATAAAAACTTGACATCTACTCAAATGTCCATCAACAGGGCCTGTTTAGACAAATCATAAAACATTTACATAACAGACCACTGTACAACAATAGAGAAGTATGACACAGCTTTTCCTGTCCTGAGAGGAAGATGACCACACTCTCCTCTCAGATGAAACAACAATGACAAGACACTGGATGCAGATTGTCATCAACATGTGCTTGTATGCAGTTGTACCAAACACTGGTTGTCAGTCACCTCTGGGGGAAAGAACTGGGGAGGTGGGATAGGAGGTGGGACAGGTCTTTTCACTGCATACCCTTTTATCCTTTTTGAATTTTGAACAAGGATGTATTACCTATTTTAAATGAACAATAAATAATGAATGAAATAAATGAACAAATAAAGGAATGATAATCCCCTTAATAAGTAAGTCTTTGTGTATAGAGCACTATCCTGGTGAGTGTGAGTGCCTTGTCTAGGCAAGTGGGCCAATATCTGCTTGTGCATCTACATGTGTGTATCCATGTGTGTGCACAGCTGGGCCATCACTATCCCATGGAGCCTCTTCTGCATCTCTTCTGCTGACTTTCCGGGCTAACCTCTTCTATCTGCCCCATGCCCAAATGATATCAAATCATCACAGTGAGGGCCTTGAGATTAGAAACCACCCATCTGAGGCATCTCTGTGTCCCCAGTGCAGGCCTGAAATAGAGGAGAGCCTCCCTGAAGACTGAAATGAGGAAAGAATTAGTCCACAAGTCCAGGAACAGATGAGGCTGATGCAGCCAACCCCCGCTCCTGATCCTATTCTGCCCTGTCACCTGGGTTGACACTCATTTTTCTGCTGGTCTCTGGCAAGCACTAATCTATTGTCTGTCTCTACGTATTTACCTCTTCTAGACATTTCATATAAATGGAACTACACAATATGTAGCATTTTGTGTCTTTCTTCTTTAACTTTGCAGAATGTTGAAGCGTACATAGGTACTTAGTTCCTTTTTATGACTGAATACTATTCCATTGTGTGGGTAGACCATATTTTCTTTGTCTGTTGAATGGTCTTTGGCCATTATATATAATGTGGCAATGAACACTTGTGTACAAGTCTTTGTGCAAACTTTGTGCATGCTTTCAGTTGTCCCTGGGGTATTTCGACTTTGAATCCCAAGACCTCTGCCTAGTAGACCCTGCACAGGCTCCCCAGGGGAGGACACAGGCTTCCCTTGGATGGGAAGGAGGACTGTGAGGGGCTATGGCTCTACTATGTCTTCTCAGTCCTATCTCAACAATTGCCCCTGTGCCCTCTCAAATGTGACCCAAAAGCCTCAAGAGCCCACTGTCCTGATGGCTCCTTTATGTACCCCCACCACTAGTGTGTCTAACCATGGCCCTCGGGAGGCTAGCTGCAGTGTGGATGCTGAGGGGTAAATGACCTACCAACAACCACACAGACGAGTCAAAATTCCATGTCTCCATTGGAGGGTGCCAGAGAAGTAGAAATCCTTTGCTGTGGACCAGGGAGACAGCCTGAAACTCAGCTACCTTGGGGGGCAGGGGCTCTCCTCTGTGGTCAAACTGGGAAGGTCCGGGGCACACAGGCACCTACTCCAGGAGGTGGTTCCTGCACCAGCAGCCCGGCCATGAGGAACCTGTTCCTGGCCTATTAATGTCCCTCGATAACTTGACAGGTTAAAAATAAAGGGGAAAAGGGTCTCATTCAGAAACTCTTGTTCTGGCCTTGGGCATCTGATTTGTGACAAATTTCTCAGGGGATTCCTATATAGACATTTTTGGTTGTCACAACTGGCAGAGGGGAGTGTTACCGGCATCTAGTGGGTAGAGGCCAGGGATGAAGTCAACCCCCCCCTCCACACACACAACCATATACACATACAACAAAGAATGATTCAGCCCCAATTATCAATGGTGCTGGGCAATCCTCCTTGAGAGCTACCTGGCTGGAAGAGGGGTGGCAGCAAAGGCAGTGCAAGTCAACACGCATGGAGGCCCCCATCCCTGCAGGGCAATCCTAGGGCTGAGGGCACAGCTGTGCTCTGTCCCAGGTCCCATGCCCATGGCAAATGTAAGACTCCTGGGAGCGTCACAGGAGACAGACCCCATCTCCTTGTGAAGGAAGACCTTCTCACAGGCAGAGCCTCCGCACAGAGAAGGGAGCCATCAAAGAAGAAAGTGAGCACCTTGTCCAAGGGCTATGTAAGCTGGAGTTCAGTTCTGTCCTGGGTGGACAGCCAGCCACCTGAGTCCTTCTGACTTAGACTAAGAGACCTCTGTGTTCTGGGAGGTGGCCAGGCTGGGAGGTGGGGCAGGAAGTCCCTAGTGATGCCTGCAGGGCTGCAGAGGGACTGAGAGATGTCCCAGGTGTGGGTAGGAGGGGTCAGGCAGGTGTCCAGCACTGCAGCATTTCCTGCCACCAGGTCACAGCCCTGATCACAGAGGTCTGTCTCCCAGACTCCTCCAGATCTGACCCTCCTCAGGCCTTGGCCTTTGTAGACAGTATTTGCTCTGGGATGATGTTCACAGGGGAACCCAGCTCCCAGGCTGGTCTTCAGCATGAGGTGGAGACAGTTCCCCCAACACCAAACATCGCCTGGATCTCCATTGTTAGCTCTTTGGGAAGCCCATAGGGTGAATTTAGAAAACTCCAGGACCCAAAAACTGTTTCATAATTTTGTGTGAAATTCCACCACTAGATACTAGTTTAGCCTGACCAGGTGGTGGCGCAGTGGATAGAGTGTCGGACTGGGATGAGGAAGACCCAGGTTCAAGACCTCGAGCTCGCCAGCTTGAACACGGACCCATCTGGCTTGAGCAAAAGCTCATCAGGTTGGACCCAAGGTCGCTGGCTCCAGCAAGGGGTTGATCGGTCTGCTGAAGGCCCGAGGTCAAGGCACGTGTGAGAAAGCAATCAATGAACTAAGGTGTCGTAAGGGCAATGAAAGACTAATGATTGATGCTTCTCACCTCTCTCCGTTCCTGTCTGTCTGTCCCTATCTATCCCTCTCTCTGACTCTCACTCTGTCCCTGTAAGAAAAAAAAAAAAAAAGGATACTAGTTTATAAAATCACAGTAAGAAGCAACAGAAGCTCTGAAATCCACAAGTATTTGATGGGAGTACAGAGGCTTGTGAATGCGGGGAAGCTCCAGCAGAGCTGGGAATTCTTTACTTCCTGCCCACCTCAAGGTCCTTGCAGGGCCTTTTGGGAGAGTTAGAAGGTGTCCTGGGAGTTTATAAGGAAAGGAATTTACAGGCCTGAGTCCCATCCCTGCAGGATCCTGGCCTAGGACAGGCGAAGTCAAAATGCATGTTATCTCGCCCTCTGCTGGCCAGTTGGTGGTACTGCCTGCTCTCTGCGGAAGAAGATGCAGCAGGCCTGCAGGGGGCACCAATCCTGAAACATTGTGCAAGCTGAGTTTCTGCAAAACAGGTCTATTGTTCCACCATTGTCAATAGTGCCAAGATTGGGAAACCCTTCTTGAGAACTACCTGGCTGGGGTAGAGCAGGAAAGGTAGTGGATAGGATAGGCACGGAGCAACCTCAGCATCATTTTCCCACCAGACCTGTAACTGGCAGCAGCTACCAGGTGCTTGCTATCCTTTGCAGGCCCTTGGATGACAGCTCCCTAGAGAATTTTCAGTTGAATAATCCCAGTTCTGTAAAATGGCCTTCAGTAGCCTCTGTTACCTCGTCCCTGAAAAACACTTTAGCCTCGTCCCCAGGTGTATTTTCTGCTGGCACTCAACATTAGGCTTATTGCTCGAAAGCCATACCTTGGGCAGCTTCTGGGCTGGCGCTTGTGCTATTCCTTTTCTTTCCCTGGTGAACTCAAGATTCAGCTCACAGTGGGAGGTGAGGCCACAGAGTGAGAATCACAAAGCTCTACTAGAGGCCAGAACCTGCTTAAGGTTACTTTGGCTTAGAAGTTGATGTCCACACACACTCCCAGATTACAGGCCACTTTTCTGTGGGAACTCTGACCTTCCTGGAACAGGAGAGCAAGCCCTAGCCTGGGATGAGGCGAGGGAGGGAAGGGAATCCAGAATCGCAAGCTCAGAAGTCCTGGGTGGGGATGAGGGACTCTCCCCATGACATACCCATGGCTACTTTTAGGACCCAGCAAGCCCTGCTTGCCTTTGATGGTAATATTCTGGAAGGGCACCCTGCAGAGGAAGTAGATATAGAAAGTGAGAAAGACCACTCCTCACCTGGGCCCCTCAGGTGAGCATGGAAATCTGGGTCCCTTTCAATGTGAGCATGGAAATCTCTACCAGTGAACTTCTTGCCCTCTGCCTAGCCCATGCCCTGTTGGCCTGCCCTGCCCTGTTCCACCCTTGCCCTTTGACCAGAAGGCTCCGCTCACTGGGATGTTAGGGGCTCCTGCAAACTAGTTGTTGCCCAGTATTTGCTAGTCCTTCTTGGGCCCCAGGACTCCTAGAAGGGGACAGTGCAGGGGCACTGACTGTCGCTGAATGCCCAAGACTAGGGTGAGTTGTTTATCCTCCGTGAGCCTGTTTCCTCCACTCCATCCCCCTTTACTAGCTGGGGACCTAACTCCTGGAGGGGCACAAAGAGGTGGAGCTCTGGATGAAGTAGGTAAAGTCATGCAGGTATGAAGGTCAGAGCAGTAGGGCTTTGGGCTATCAGACCCACAGCCATGCCCAAGCCTCCCAGACTCCCCACCGATTCAGTAAAGTAACCCTAGTTACTAGTTTACTGAGAGCCTACAAGATGCTTTATCCTGTCTCACTCAATCCACACAACCCATGATATATGTGGCATCATCTCCACTTTACTTGTGCGGGAACCGAGGCTCAGAGAGCCTGTGTAACTCACCCAAGGTCACTCAGCTGGCCTCTGGCAGAACTGGTATTAGAATCTATTCTGCTTAGTTCCAGAGGCCATATTCTACAGTTTTTATTTCTTTCCTGTTTCCAGAAGACCCACTGTCTGTACCTGGCACCTCTCAGTGTCCCCTGTCTTTTCATCCTATCCCATCTGTCCAGTGCGCCATTCCTGCCCAGCAGCGTACATCAAGGGTTTAGTCTGGAGCTCAGTAAAGGAGCTAAAGGGTCTGCTCACTCAAGTCCAGGGATCTGCTTCTCTCAGGGCCCATCTCTGGGTCAGGGTCAATTGCTCACAATGGCCAGGAGGTGACCTGAGTCAGGGAGTCAGATTCAAAGACACTCAGAGTAGGAGAGATCAATCTGCCTATTGGATACATGGGGAAACTGAGGTTCAGAATGGTGCAAGGCCTTACCCAAGGACACATAACATAGCAGAGTTAGAAACAGAAGAGAACCTGAAAATTACTTCAGGGTTCTCTCCCCTTCCCCGTGAACAATTGTTTATGTACAAATTTAAAACCAGTAAAAAAACAGCCTGACTAGGCGGTGGCGCAGTGGATAGAGCATCGGACTGAGATGCGGAAGACCCAGGTTCGAGCCCCCGAGCTCGTCAGCTTGAGCGTGGGCCCATCTGGCTTGAGCAAAAGTTTGTCAGCTTGGACCCAAGGTCGCTGGCTCCAGCAAGGGGTTGCTCGGTCTGCTGAAGGCCGGCAGTCAAGGCACATGTGAGAAAGCAATCAATGAACAACTATGGTGTCACAACGGCAATGAAAAACTAATGATTGATGCTTCTCATCTCTCTCTGTTCCTGTCTGTCTGTCCCTATCTATCCCTCTTTCTGACTCTCTCTGTCCCTGTAATAAATAAATAAATAAATAAATAAATAAATAAATAAATAAATAAATAAATAAACAAACATTTTTAAAACCAATAAAAAAACAAACAAAAAAAACAGAACAATTTGTTGTGTGACCGTGGTCATACCTTTGTCCCTCAGGTGTCAGTGTCCTCATCTGATGAAGTGTAGAGCTAGTGGTCTGTTAAGACCTTGAGTTTCTTACCTCCCTCTACCCACCCGCCCCCGCAGAAAAATGGGCTGCTGAGGTGCTTGCACCTGTAAGTGCATATGTGTGCCACACTATATGCCCCGCAGAGCTCCTCCAGCTCCTATGCATTCATGAACCCTCTCGCCCCACCTACCTGCCGCTGGCCAGAGAGGAGCTGGGCTCTTCCCCAGGATTCATAGTAGCGGTCGCCCTGGCTCCTGCCTCCCAGTCCAGCTCTTCTAACTTCACACAGGGCCTCACTTTCCCCATGGAAATGTGTGATACTATGGTCCTGGTCACACCCAGGCTAGCCCCAATACTCACTGAGACAGGGAAATAATCCTTCATGTGCTTCCATATCACCAAGCGCCTTATGGTCTGGACACGCCTACCACCCTGCCATGGCTTGTTTCGGTCCAGGTACCACCAAGTTGCATACAGGACACTTAGTAACCAGAATCTTGTGAACAGGAGGCCTATGAAGGCTGCGATGCAGATTGGACCTGGAGAGGGAAGCAGGTGAGAGCAGTGGTGGGATTCAAATAATTTAACAACTGGTTCTCTGCCCTAATGACCATATTGTATATAATAAAAAAATGATATACCAAAGGTAGTTTATTATTTTAGGCATTTAATACTTAAATAAGAACAATAAAAGAGGTACACAAAACTAGATTATGTTATAAGAAAATTTTAAAATATTAATAAAAAAATATTAAACAATACCTGACAAAAAAACAACAACAATAAAATTGTTATTTAAGATATTTCTAATGACAGCTTGTCACCCTCTGGTTGTTTGGCACTTTTTCTCTTTATGTTTGTTTACTGAATTACAAACACAAGAGAATTAAATGTAGTATTTCACCAAAGGTATAATGAGTTTTATGAAATGAATAAATAAATATTGCAAGCATAGTTCCATCAAAACTTTCCACCAATGGATGGAATGAACATTACTACGGACGCTTAAATACACTGTTGCACAGATGGCAGATGAACGTTAGAAGAGTAAGGAATGTAAATCCATGATTTCCACATTGAGCCCAGGCACCCACCTTAGAGAGAACCCTGATTATAAGTGCCATTTTAACAACCGATTTGCCAAACTCAACAGAAGAGTAGGTATCAGTCAGTTCTGCAGAACCAGTGTGAACCAGCTGAATCCCACCACTGTGTGAGAGGTATGAGAGGAAGGAAATGTGCCCCAACCCAGCAACCCCTACCTGGGGCCAATACTCAGATCAACCGAGCTATTCTCAGTGTCTAGGGTCAATACTTGAACCAATCGTGTCACTGACTACAAGAAAGGAAGAGAGAGAGAAGAGGGAGATGGAGGGGAAGAGAAGTAAATGGTCACTTCTCATGTGTGCACCGACTGGGGATTGAACCTGAGACGTCCCTATGCCAAGCCAAAGCTCTATCCACTGAGCCTACCAGTCAGGTCCTTAGCTTTCTTTATTTTAAGAATACACACATGTCAGATACAAAATACATATTGACTGTTTATATATAAGGCTTCTGGTCAACTTAGGCTATCAGTAATTAAGTTTTTGGGAGAGTCAAAAGTTATATGTGGATTTTCAACTGCACAGAGGGTTGGTACCCCTAACCCCCATGTTGTTCGAGGACCAGTTGTAGTCTGCATTCAGCAGGTACTCAATAAATGCCTGGTGGACAACTGATTGCATTTACTCTTTTTAGTTTCCATATTTTGGGACCTCAGAGAAAAAGAAGACACTCTTTCTGCCCAGCCTTCTGTTCACCCTCTGCCCCATCTTCCCCAAAAATAAAGCTGTCCAGGTTTCCCCTCTAAAGAAAGCCTTTCATGGTTTTTCCATAACTTCAAAACACAATTTGAGCAGCTCGGCCTGGCTTTCAGGCTCCGTGTGGCTGGCCCAGTCACCCTCCTGGTCCAGCCTCACATCTGTATATACACCCAATGCTCCAGCCAATGCTTTACCACTGAGCTAAACAGCCAAAGCCTATTTATTATTCACACTTAAAAAGTGTAATGGGTGCCCTGGCTGGATAGCTCAGTTGGTTGGAACATTGTCTTAATTCACAATGGTTATGGGTTTGATCCTTAGTCAGGGCACATATAGGAACAGATCAATGTTTCTGTCTCTCTCTCTCTAAAATCAATAAGTAAAAAATAAAATTAAATTAAAACGTTTAATGTGAGAAAAAAATAATAAAGAACTTAGGGTTCTCTCCCTTTGGGTAAAATTAAAAGTTCATGTGGGTGACTACCGCTTTCAGTGAATCAGCTCTAGAGAATAAAAGCAAATTGTTACTGATAGCTATCTGAGGAGTAGCATTCTGGAAGTCTTTTTACCTTTAGGATATACATTTTGTTTGAAGTTCTTACAATAGCATGTATTAGTTTATCAGTCAGAAAAAAAAGTAATTTGGGAGGAAAACGCACAGGACACTTGCACTTCACCGGAAACAACTTCTCCTAGGGGATCCGCTCCAGACCCTGCGGTCACCCTTTCATTCTGTGAGCAGGCAAAACCCAGACTGTAGGTCACTTAAGGCAGGGAGACACTTTCTTTCACTTAATCCTCACAAAACTCTGAGAGGGAAAATTTTAAAAAGCCACTTTACAAAGGTCCAGTGGAGAACAATACAAACTGTTTGAATGGAGCTTACCTTTGTGTGTGTGTGTGTGTGTGTGTGTGTGTGTGTGTGTGTGTGTGTGAGAGAGAGAGAGAGAGAGAGAGAGAGAGAGAGAGAGAGCAGAGGAAAGGAAAGGAAACAAGGAATCCACCAGGAAAGTATCTGACTCAGGTCAATCCATCGTGACAGGTCCTAGCTGACTTCTCCAGCCACTTTTCACCACTCCCCAGAACGCCCCCTCTAACTCCAGAGAGAACCAGCTGTTCAATAAGTGTGCAGATAGATTCTTGACTCCTCCACTGGATGCCCTTACTCTTCAGTCAGCCTTTAAATCCTGCCCTCTGGACCCCTGGTCCCCATCCCTAAATATCTCCTGAAAGAGGCTACTTCTTCCCACCTGTGGCCAGCCTACCTAGATCAGGTTGGCAGGCTTTTCCTTAAAGGGCCAGACCATAAACACTTTAGACTAGGCAGCCCAAGAGGCAACCTGTAGGCTATCACATTGGCCCATTACCGTTTATAATGCAATCATTTGAAAATGTAAAAACCATTCTTACTTCATGGATTGTGCAAATACAAAAACAACCAGTGGACTGGATTTGGTAACTCTCGATGTAAATTGTGACTGCTCCCTGCCACTGATCTATTATTCCCCCGCACCCCAAACACAGTAGATACATACCATCACTGCAGCCACAGGACCCGTTTACACACAGGTTAGACCTTGTCACTCCTCTACCCAAAACCCTCCTGGGGCTCCCCTCTGCTCCCAGGACAAGAGATAAGGTAAAACCTCCTACTCCAGGCACCAGTGGGCCCAGACCCCTCTTCTCAGCTGCCCTCCCTCCAGTCCTCCAGGTCCAGGGTGACTTTGACCCCTGTGCTACTCCTGACATTCCCATACTCCCGCAGGCATTGGGTCTGCAAGGCTGGGAGTGGGCACAGACAGTCACACATACTTCTGCTCACAAAGCTTACACAAGGCAAGCTGAGTACAAGGTCCCTTACCCCCCCTGATCCCCAGGCCACGACATGCCTGGCTCTGAGTTCCCAGCGCCCTTTGTCCAGGAGCCAGCACTTACAGTCTGCTCTGGGCATAGACCTTTCTTGTCACATCTCCCCCACAGCTTCCTCCCCCACACCTCCTCCACATCCTTTGTCCTCTCTCTCCCCAACCCTCCCTTCTCTTCCTCTGTCAGCATGAGCCCAGGACTCTACAACCTTGGGCACTTAAAGCAGTTAGTTTCTCTGCATATACATCTGTGTAATGGGGATAATCAAGGACATTTAAAATGTTTAACAACCTCTAAAATGAAAGACACAGATCAGCATGAGGGATGCTAGGGGCAGGGTACTGAAGTGCCTGCTTTGCTGGGGACGAATCCTTTAGCTGCAAAATTTTAAGGAGGGTCTGAGAGTGGTGGTTTTGTGTGTATGTGCATTGGCTGTTGAGCAACCTGTACAGAGTATGTCCATATTTTAACAGCGGGATATTGGTGTCTGTGTACAGGCTGGACACCAGCCCTGGGGATAGCAGTTTCCACCTGGTCTGGTGCCAGCAGATAAAATGAAGAATTCACGAACTCTCACTCTTAGTCACTCCCTCTTCCCAATCCTCAGTCCTGGGCCCTCCTCGAAATCGTTCCCTTCAGGAGCTGAAGTTTGGGTAAGTGTGTTTGGGTAACACAATGGATGTATTCACGGCGGGAGTGGGGGAGGTAAGGGGACCCTCTGTGTGATCCCAGCCCCAGGGCCAGGCCAGGTCTGTGCTGGACAGAGTAAGCCCGTCGCTCCACTTCATCCCACAACAGTCCTTAGGGTCAGATTTGTCATTCCCAGTCTGCAGATGAAGAATGAAGCGGAGGCCTGGAGAGGTCAGGTGTGGGCCCACCAAGGCCACACAGCTCACCAGCTGCCCAGCTGGAGCAGGACCCAGGTTTGCCTGGTATCCTGCTCACTCCCCAGTCCTGCGCCTTCTCTCCCCTTTCTGTCCTTTCCCTGTTCCCGTCTCCCCACTACTTCCCTCTTCAGTGTTCTCTCCTCTAAAAGGCAGGAAACCCAGCCCCTCTGAGCAGCCTGAGGAGCCCTTTCTCACAATTGCCCAGACCCTCCCCACACCAGTCTGCCAGGCAGGTGCTCTGTCCTAGGACTAAGGTGGAATCCACAGCCCGGGGAAGCTAAGTAACCTGCCCAAAGTCACAGGGAACGACTTCTACTCCGCCCTACCCCTACCTCCGACCACACCCTCCCAAAGTCTTTGGGCAGAGACTCTGGGAAAGCAAAGCCCCCTTAGGACTGATGTCTTGCAGTTGTCAATGCACTGTGTGCACCTAAAGTAGCAGGTGCTGATGGTCTCCCTCGTCCCCAAGCCCAGCCCACCTTACCCATGGCCAAGAAGCTGAGGAGCCACTGCAGTACCATGAGGGTCTGCAGCCTGCGCTTCCATGGCACGGACAAGGGCGCGAACTCCACCATGCTGGCTCCTCCGGGGCTCTGCAGGCTACTCCCAGTACTGCTGGGGCCTGAGGCTTTTGTTGCTGGCTGAGCTTGCACAAGCATTTGTGGGCGAGGAGGTTGCCCTGCCCAGCCCAGCCCGAAGGCCTCCCTGCCCCCACCCTGCAGGGACCTGTTTCCTAGGAGAAACCTTTGAATCCTGGCACTCTGGGCTTAGCTTTAAAGAAGGAGGAAACGAAGTAAGTGCACAACCTTTATCCAGGGCAGTTGCGGCCTCAGGCAATGCCTTATCAGCAGGATCACCTTTATCCGACTGCTTGAATCTTGCCCTTCACTTACAGGTGAAGCCCAAATATAATACAATCCTGTCTTCTTCCCACCTACCCAATAATCTGGCTCCAGTAGGGTCTCTTCTGTCTCCTGCTATGTCCATTGCTCCCCTCCACAAATACGCGATATAGCTCTCATCTAAAAATCCCTTGGGCCTACCAGCTCCTCTATCTCCTGCCTCATTTCACAGCAAAATGCTTGGAAGTGCTGTCTGCATTCCATGCCTTTGCCTCCCATTCTGTCCTCAAATGCCACTATTCCTTGACAAGTTCACCAGTGGCCTCCATGTTGCTAAGTCCAGTGGTCAATTCTCAAGTTTCATCTTGACCTATCAGTAGCCTTAGACAGTCTATCACTCCCTCTTCCTTGAAACTTCTTGGCCTACGGACACCACACTCTGCTGGTTTTCTGCCACTTCTCTGGCTGCTGCTCGGTCTGGTCTCTTTTGTGGCTCTTATCCTTTCTTTACCAGTGTGGGCAAAAATAAATAAATAAATAAATAAATAAATAAATAAATAAATAAATAAATAAAGATGGGGCTATGAACTAAACCTGACAAGCTCTGCTGAGCCTACACAATGGCCTTGCAAATCAGAGACCTAAAGTAACCACACAGGATGCTCTGAAATTAAACCTTTCTAACTAAAAGCAGTTTATGGTGGTAGTCCTGTCCTAGGGAGATATTTTTCTCTAAACAAAGGTCAATACTTTTACTCAAGCCTGTCTGTTGTCTTTTCTGCATCTACAATAACATACCTGATAACTTGCCTTTGAAATGTGAGAGTCATCTTCTTTTCCTGTCTCCATTAGTCCAGACATCCCACCAGAGCAGGAACCAACAAACCCTTCCATTGTTATTGTTATAAGAATCATTAACTGGTAACTGTCTTGTTCCCACCTATGTAAAAGAATTTTCAACATGTACATTTTCACTTTTATCCAATCCCAAAGATTCCCCCCCTTTACCTTCTCCTTCCTCCTTAATCTATCACCAATCAATTTCATGTACCCCCTCTTAAGTCTTCCCCTTTGATTCTGATGTATAAAATGAGTGGTTAAATGGCCATTTTGTGGAGTACTTTCTCAGTGTGCATAGTTCAAACTGCTTCCTGGCAATTGTGGACAGTTTGGCTCAAAGAAACTCATTAAAAATTCTTACAGGATTGGAAGTTTTTTTACATTGACACCAGACTGAGTGCCCTCCTGCCCTCTTAGTCCTTGGACCTTCTCTCTTCTTTTCACTACCTTGGAGATTTCATCCTGACTTATGGCCTTATATTCTATTTACACAATGAAGGCTGCCAAGTCTGTATCTCCAACTCTGATTTACCCCTGGCCCCCTGATTTGAATATGGAATTGGCTACTTGACATCTTCACTTGAAAGCTTGCTTCACACCTCCATTCTAGCATGTCTAAAACTGAACTTGATTTCTACTCACCTGCCCACATTGGCATTTCTTCTGCTCTTTGCCATATCAGTAAATAATAACTCCATTGACCCAGTGCCTCAGGCCAAAGCCTAGACTCTTTCTGTTCCTCTTCATTCACATCTATAAGTCTGTTCTCCTAAATCTCTCCTTTTAAATGTACACTTTGAATTGAAGTATATCAAACATACAGGAAAGTACACAAATCCTAAGTGTACAGAGGGGTGTATTTTTACAAAGTGAACACATTCATGTAACTACCACTCTCAACAACTAATAAAAGATGACCAGCACTCCTGTGACTTGCAGTCACTTCCCTCCTCCCGTAGGTTAACACCATCCTCATTTCTGCTTTTGAACTTTATAAAAAATGAATCTTACCTGGCTGCGGAGCTCAGTTGGTTAGAGCATTGTCCTGATACGCCAAGGTTGTGGGTTCAATCCCTGGTCAGGGCACACACAAGAATCAAGTAATGAATACATAAATAAGTGAGACAACAAATCAATGTTTTTTTCTCTTTCTGTCTCTTCCTTCTTCTTTCTCTAAAATCAATCAATAAGTTTTTTTTTAATTAAGTGAGAGGTAGGGAGGCAGAGACAGACTACTGCATGCACTCTGACCAGAATCCACTCAGCAAGTCCTCTACCAGGCTATGCTCTCCCTGTCTGGGCCACCGTTCCATTGTTCAGCAACCAAGCTATTTTAGCACCTGAGGTGAGGCCATGGAACCATCCTCAGCACCTGGGGCCAACTTTGCTCGAGCCATTCAAGTCATGGCTGCGGGAGGAGAAAAGAGAGAGAGATAGAGAGGGGGAGGGGAAGAGAAGGAGATGGTCGCTTATCCTGTGTGCCCTGACCAGGAATCAAACCTAAGACTTCCACATGCTGGGCTGACACTTTACCACTGAGCTAACTGGCCAGGGCAATAAACTTTTTTAAAAGTGAATCTTATATCCTATACCAGGGGCCCCAAACTACGGCCCACGGGCCGCATGCGGCCCCCTGAGGCCATTTATCCAACCCCCGCCGCACTTCTGGAAGGGGCACCTCTTTCATTGGTGGTCAGTGAGAGGCGTACAGGATGCATTCGCACCCATAGTTCCCATTAAAATACTGGTCAGTTTGTTGATTTAAATTTACTTGTTCTTTATTTTAAATATTGTATTTGTTCCCATTTTGTTTTTTTACTTTAAAATAAGATATGTACAGTATCCATAGGGATTTGTTCATAGTTTTTTTTATAGTCTGGCCCTCCAACAGTCTGAGGGACAGTGAACTGGCCCCCTGTGTAAAAAGTTTGGGGACCCCTGCCCTATACTATATACAGTGGTACCTTGAGATACAAATTTAATTAGTCTGCAACTGAGCTTGTAAGTCAGTCAACTCGTATACCAAACTGCCGATACTGGACCCATGCGCCAACACACCAACTAGTGGCAGCGTCTCAAATCACAACTCGAATCTTGAAATTTCGCTCAGATCTCGAACAAAAATACGGACTGAGTCGCAGCTCATATCTTAAAAATTTGTATGTTGGTCTGTTCATATTTCAAGGTACCACTGTACTTTTTTGGGACTGGAATCTTTGACTCAAGATTTTATATATGTGTGTGTGTGTGTGTGTGTGTGTATGTGTGTGTATGTATGTATATATTCCTTTTTTGAGAGAGAGAGAGAGAGACAGAAGGGGAGAGAGATGAGAAGCATCAACTTGCTGTGGCACTTTAGTTGTTCCTTGATTACTTCTCATATGTGTCTTTTTTGTGTGTGTGTGATGGAGACAAGAGAGAGAGTCAGAGAGATGGATAAATAGGGACAAACAGGAAGGAGAGATGAGAAGCATCAATTCTTCATTGTGGCACCTTAGTTGTTATTAATTGCTTTCTCATATGTACCTTGACTGAAGGGGAGGGCTACAGCAGTCCGAGTGACCCCTTGCTCAAGCCAGGAACCTTTGGCTCAAGCTGGTGAGCCTTGCTCAAACCAGATGAGCCTGCGCTCAAGCTGGCGACCTTGGAGTTTTGAACCTGGGTCCTCTGCATTCCAGTCCGATGCTCTATCTACTAAGCTACTGCCTGGTCAGGCTAATGTTGTTAACTAATGTAATCCCAATAAATCTAACTTTAGAAAATAACAAAAAGCCCCCCCAAAATTTAAAGTTTTGTTTTTCCCATGAGTCTTAATTCATCTGGGTTTTTATGTAGTATGAGGTAGGTTCCAATGTAATTGTTTAACATATGGATAACCATTGTTTTGCCCATTTGTTGAACACATCTCACTTCTGCAATAATATAATATATCACTTCTGTCATACAACAGAGTTCTACATTTACATGGTCTGTGTTGGGGCTTTTATTTTCTCCTGTTGGTCAATTTATCTATCTCTGCCAATGCTACACCATTTTAATTATTTAGTTTTACTATCTGGAGGGCAAACCTCTATGCTATTCTATTTCAGAAGTGTCCAGACTACAATTAACCCTTTATTCTTCCATACACATTTTAGAATTATGTTAGCAAACTCAAGAAAAATCTCTCTTAGAATGTTGGAATTCATACAATGTTGTTCATTTTGAGGAAAGATATATGTAAATAAAAGTGAAAATAAGAATAAATGAATTAAATTCCCAGATCATAATATCTAGCAAAATAGCAACAGAGAAACGCAAAGAAAAGTACAAGAAAGAAAACAATAAAGATAAAAACAGAAATTAATAGGCTAGAGAATAGACCTAATTAATAAATTAAAATGTTGGTTTTCTAAAAAAATGAAATAAACTATTAGCTAATGCAATCAAGAATCAAAGAGATAAATCACACACATACAAAATAAGAAACAGTGGATAAATGATTAAAACAAAAGAAAATTTAAAAATCAAAAGAAGCTACAAATGATCTCCAATTTATGATAGGTTAACTAACAATTTTTTAACTTTACAATGGTGCAAAAGTAATATACATCATAAATTACATGATATATTTAACGCTTTATTATAAAATAGGCTTTGTGTTTTATGATTTTGCCCAGCTGAAGGCTAATATAAGTGTTCTGAGCACAGGTAAGGTACACTAGGTTAAGCTATGATAATTGGTAGGTTAGGTGTATTAGATGCATTTTTGACTGACAATATTGCCAACTTGTGATGGATTTATCAGGACATAAATCCATCATAAATCAAGGAGCACTTGTACTCTGCAAACTTTAGTGCATATAAATTTGCATTCTTAGATGAAACTGATAGTTTCTTAGGCAAATGCAATTTACCAAACTGATTCAATTAAAGATAGAAAGCTTAGCTGAATTTCCATATGAGAAACAAAGATTATAATCAAGGAATTTCCTCGCCAAAAGGCACCATGCGCACATGAATTCACAGGAGAACTTGACCAAATCTGCAAAGACTAGATAGCCCCAATGCTCTATAAATTGTTTCAAAAATTTTTAAATGAAGAAAAACTTATAATTTCTTATATAGCAAGAATAACATTAATATTTAAACTCAATTATTAAAAAGCAATGTAAAAACAGAACTGTAGACTTATTTGTTTATAAACATTAATGCAAGTATTAAATAAAATTATAGAAATATTATACCAGAAAATATTAGAAAACAACCCAACATTACATTACCATATAACATGAACAGGTGGGATTAGGAAACCATTAATATAAAACATAAGATTAATAGATTTAAGAAGAAAATCATATAGTTATCATCATAAGTACTGAAAAAACCCTGGCAAAACTCACCGTAGAGTGAAATTGGTTAAGTGTCTTCTTAATGTGATAAAATATACAGATATTTTTCCAAAGTTAGAAAAAAAAGATAGAAAAAATGAGAAAATACTAGAGGCATTTCTGCTAAGATTTAGCAGTAAAAACCAGAGGTCCTCTACTATTCAACATTGAACTGGAGGAATTAGGCAAAGCAGTTAGAGAAATTAGTAAGAGACCTAAGAATTGAGGAGAAAAAGAGTAAATCGATTCCTTGTAGATAGTATTATTGTGAACATGGAAAGTCCATAGTATTAAATATTTGTCTTCATATTTACCTTTTCTAAAGTTCTTCATTTCTTGGTGTATATTGAAGTTTTTATCTGGTATCATATTACTTCTGCCTGAATAACTTCTTTTAATGTCTCCTATAGTACAAGTCTTCTGGGAATTATTATCTTGGCTTTTGTTTGTCTAAAAACAACTGTATTTTTGGCCCTGGCCAGTTAGCTCAGCAGTAGAGCATCGGCCCAGTATGTGGAAGTCCCGGGTTCAATTCCCAGCCAGGGCACACAGGAGAAGCGCCCATCTGCTTCTCCACCCTTTCCCCTCTTCTTCCTCTCTGTCTCTTTCTTCCCCTCCCACAGCCAAGGCTCCATTGGAGCAAAGTTGGCCCGGGCACTGAGGACAGCTCCATGGCCTCCACTGTAAGTGCTAGAATGGCTCCGGCTGCAACAGATTAATGCCCCAGATGGGCAGAGCATCGCCCCCTGGTGGGCATGCCAGATGGATCCCAGTTGGGTGCATGCAGGAGTCTAACTGCTTCCCTGATTCTAACTTCAGAAAAATACCATCAACAACAACAAAACCTAAACCTGTATTTTTGCCCTAAATTAAAAAAAATACTTTCACTGGGTATAAAATTTTAGATTAAAAATTTTTTCTTTCAACTTTTTAAAGATGTAATGCTTAGTTTTGTTCCTCTGTATGTAATATATCTTTTTCTCTGGATTCCTTCAAGAGTTTCACTTTGGCCCTGGCCATTGGTACAGTGGATAGAGTATCATCCTAGAGCACCAAGGTCATCAGTGTGATCCTAGGTTCACTGGCTCAAGCTCAGGGTTGCTGACTCTATCCCAAGGGTTCCAGCTAGATCCCTAGGGTACCAGTTTGAGCCCTGGTCAAGGCTTGACTCCAAGGGTTCTGGCTTGATTCCAAGTCGCCAGGTCAACTCCCAAGGTCACAGGTTCAAGCCCTGGTCAGGGCATGTATAAGAAGCAATCAATGACATAATTAAGTTAAACAAGAAGTTGATTCTCTCTCTCTCAAAAAAAAAAAAAAAAGGATTTTCACTTTGCCTTTAGGTATTTTTGTTTAGGAGTTTTAATATAATGTGTTTAGATTTTTTTAAGATTATCCTGTTGAAATTCTCTGTAGTCTTGGATTTATGGTTTTATATCTTTCATTATTTTTGAAAACTATTCAGCCTATCTCTTTAAATATTTCTTCTGCTGTGTTATCTCTTTTTCTGGAATTTCAACTACATGGATGCCAGACTGTTCAAAATTGTACCACAGCTTTTGAATGCTCTGTTCTGTTTCGTTTCCTCTTATTTTTCTGATTGTGTTTCAGTTTGAGTAATTTTTTCTCTTTTAGGAAGAGAGAGAAAGAGTAACAGACAGGGACAGATAGACAGGAAGGGAGAGAGTGAGAAGCATCAACTCATAGTTGTAGCACCTTAGTTGTTCATTAATTGCTTTCTCATACATGCTTGATCAGAGGGCTAAAGCTGAGCCAGTGACCCCTTGCTCAAGCTAGCAACCTTGGACTCAAGCCAGCAACCTTGGGCTTCAAGCCAGCAACCTTTGGGCTCAAACCAGTGACCATGGGTTCATGTCTGTGATCCCACACTCAAGCTAGCAACCTTGGGATTTTGAACCTGGGTCCTCAGCATCCCAGGCCAACACTCTTATCTTCTGTACCACTTCCTGGTTAGGCCAGTTTGAGTAATTTTTATTGACTTATCTTCAAGTTCACTGATCCTTTCTTTGGATATGTTAAGTCTATTAATGAGCTCAGAGAAATCCTTTATTTTTGCTTTTTAGTCCTAATATTTCAGTTTTTCTCTCTTATTGTTTCCATCTTATTGCTTCTATCTTACTGTTAATTTAAATACTAGGTTCTCAGCACAGTAACCTGCCTATCTTTGAGACATACACACTCCTTTGGTTTGTGTTCTGCTATGTTCCTCATCAGCAAAACAGGTTCCTCCATTCCCTCTCTCTGGGTCTCCATGGTTGGGAGCATCCCTCTAATAAAGCCCTTAGTTCCTGTCAGATGACTCTTCCCATAGGGCTCTAGGCTTCAGTGATAGCTTTCTCCCTTTACCCTTTCAAGACTATGAGTGGCAAAATCTCCTTGATCTGGCACATAGGAGACACTCAAACATTGACTGAATAAATTAACACATAAAAGAAAGTATCTGAATATAAAGTGTAGGGGTAATGAAGAGAGACAAGCATGGAATTAGTAATTAAATTAAGTTAATTAGTAATTAAATTATAGCCAGTCAATAAAAGGCCTTGAATGCCTCAGAGCTCCCAGTTAGCAGGCTAATTATCTAACTAGAAATAACTAAATGAGCCTGATCTGTGGCAGCACAGTGGATAGTGTAGTGTCATCCTGGAATGCTGAAGTCGCTGGTTCAAACTCCTGGGCTTGCTTGGTCAAGGGACATATGAGAAGCAACTACTAGGAGTTGATGCTTCCTGTTCCTCCCCCCTTTCTTCTCTCTCTCTAAAATAAAATAAAATCTAAAATCAAATAAATTAATAAATAAAATTTTTTTCTTTTTCTTTTAAATTAAACTTTATGTGGGCTTTCAGCCCTTTTATTTTTTTCTTTTAGATTTTATTTATTCACTTTTATTAGAGGGAGAGGAGAGAGAGAGAGAGAGGGGAAAGACATAGAGAGAACAGGGGGAGGAGCAAGAAGCATCAACTCCCATATGTGCCTTGACCAGGCAAGCATGGGGTTTCAAACTGGCGACCTCAGCATTCCAGGTCAACACTTTATCCACAGGGCCACCACAGGTCAGGCTTTTCTTTCTTTCTTTCTTTTTTTTTTTCAGGGACAGAGAGAGAGTTAGAGAGAGGGATAGATAGAGACAGACAGACAGGAACGGAGAGAGATAAGAAGCATCAATCATTAGTTTTTTGTTGCCATTGCAACACCATAGTTGTTCATTGATTGCTTTCTCACATGTGCCTTGACTGCGGGCCTTCAGCAGACGGTGCTACCTTTTGCTGGAGCCAGCGACCTTGGGTCCAACTTTGTGAGCTTTTGCTCAAGCCAGATGGGCCCCCACTCAAGCTGGCAAGCTCGGGGTCTCGAACCTGGGTCTTCCACATCCCAGTCCGACGCTCTATCCACTGCGCCACCGCCTGGTCAGGCTTTTCTTTTCTTTTTTAAGTGAGAGGAGGGAGATAGAGAGACAGACTCCAGCATGTGCCCTGACCTGGGATCCACCTGTCAACCCCTGTCTGGGGCCAATGCTTCAATCAACCAATTTGTCCTCATGACCTGAGGCCAATGCTCTGACCAATCGAACCACTGGCTGCAAAAGAAGAAGAGAGAGAAAAGGGGGGAGAAAGGGGAAGAGAAACAGATGGTCACTTCTCATGTATGCCCTGACCGGGGATCGAATCCTGGACATCTGCACTGATAGAGCCAGGCTGACGCTCTATCCACTGAGCCAATTGGCCAGGGTCAATAAATAAAATATTTTTTCAAAAAGCAATAACAAATGGACTTGAGACTCAATCAAGCCAAGTGCTGCAGATGGTTGCTATGCAAAGGACTCCATCAGTGGTACTGAGTCCTCACCGGTGTGGCCAAGGCTCTGTTTGCTTGTCATCCTGGTGACCTCTTGTTTTTAGCAAAAGATGAAGGGAACTTTTTTACAGTTTGGCCCTAAGAGCCCATAATTTCTGTCTGTGCTACTGTCTTTATGCTGGGCACAGAAGAAAGTTGTGGAACGATTCTGACTTTAGGGAAGTGTAGACCCTCTCTGGACCTCAGTTTCTACATCTGTAGACTAGAAATGGGAGTCGAGTTATAGAGGAAAGAGCTGACGTTAAAGGCCTACTGTGAATTGTCCTTTGCATTAATACTTATTAAAGAGCCAGAATTTTTGAGTATCTACTATGAAGAAAGCAATCTATATGCATTATTTCACTTAATTCTCAAAATAATCCAATGAAGTAGGTGTTATTGGTATCATGAATTTACACATATGAAAACTGATATCTCATATAATTCCCACAACAACTCTCCAGCGTAGATGTTACTCCCATCACAGCTATGAGAAGTGCAGTGACCTATCTGAGATCTCAGAGTCCACAGGAGAAGAATTAAGGTTCAGTTTGGGTCTTTCTTACTCCAGAACATTCTCTTTTCATATATCACACTCTTTATTTCATGAGTATAACTGGCTTCCTTTCTTGAACAGTCCAAAAAACCTTCAATCTCAGGGATTCTGTGCTCTCAGTATGAGATACAGAGTCTGGCACAGAGAAGTTGAGAGGAAAGTTTTGATGAAAGATACAAAAGAAGGGAAAAGAAGGAAAAGGAGGAGAGAGAATGGGAAGAGGAGTTGAGAGCCAGTAAGCACCAACTGTGGGGCACTCCCTCTGGTGATCATTCTGAGAAGCTGCGGGCAGGATGGACTTCTTTCCGGGACAGCGTTGGCAAGGGCTCCAGAGAAGCCTGGATAATAGGCAAAGCTGTGAGGGGGTACTTACAGAGATGGCTAAAGGATCTATTTATACTGGCTTTGGCTGGAGAAGCGCTAAGTCTTTTCAGGCCTGGTAGGTATGCCGGATTCTGTATCTGGGTCTTGGATCAAACAGGATCCCAGGGTCTGAGTGTGGCTCTCCATGCTCTGGTGATGAAGAATGTGCTAGGCAGCTATGGCAAGCTGAATAACAGCCTCCAAAGATGACCACATCATAACCTCCAGAACCTGTGAATGCTACTTTATATGGCAAAAGGGACTTTGAAGATGTAATTAAATTAAGGAGTTTGAGAGATTCCTGAATTATTCTGTATTATGCAGGTAGGCTCTCTATAATCACAATAGTCTTTATAAGAGGGATGCAAGGGGGATCAGAGTCACAGGAAAAGGCAAAGTGAACAAAATCAGAGATTGGAGTGATGAATTTGAACACTGAGGAAGGGGTCACAAGCCAAGGAACATGAACAGCTATTAGAAATTGGAAAAGCAAAATAACAGATTCTCCCCTAAGAACCTCCAGAAGGAACCAGCCTTGCCATTACCCTGACTTTAGCCCAAGGAAACTAATTTCAGACTTCTGACCTCCAGAACTGTAGGAGAATAAATGTGGTTTTGTTGTTGTTTTTGGTGACAGAGACAGAGAGAGGAACAGAGAGGGACAGACAGGAAGGGAGAGAGATGAGAAGCATCAATTCTTCATTGCAGCACCTTAGTTGTTTATTGATTGCTTTCTCATATGTGCCTTGACCGGGAGGGGGTGCATATAGTAGACCAAGGGACCCCTTGCTCAAGCAAGTGACCTTGGGCTCAAGCTGGTGAGCCCTGTTCAAACCAGATGAGCCTGCGCTCAAACTGGCAACTTTGGGGTTTTGAACCTGGGTCCTCCACGTCCCAGTCTGATGCTCCATCCACTGCGCCACCGCCCAGTTAGGCAATGTGTGTTGTTTTAAGTCATTACATTTATGGTAACTTGTTACAG
Organism: Rhynchonycteris naso; assembly: GCA_037038555.1. Lineage (NCBI taxonomy): Eukaryota > Metazoa > Chordata > Mammalia > Chiroptera > Emballonuridae > Rhynchonycteris > Rhynchonycteris naso. Next base: position 317,200,755 of record CM072995.1, read on the forward strand.
CAGCAATAGAAAACTAATATAGCACCTTGTAGGGGTTCAGTATGTCTTGCTTCTGAACTTTTTCTTTTTTTCGTACTCTTCCAAAAAAGTCATAGCAGAAAAAGATGGTGGATCTCCGGTCTGTAAAGGCCTCTGAAAGATTCTTCTGGTCTTGCAGTGCAGGATTCCTATCGGTAATAATAATCAATAATCAATAATAGCCAATAATCTGTGCTCCATGAGCTAGCCTGCCTGCTCCTTTCTCTCGGCCTAGAACGACTCTCTCCCATATGTACCCCACCCAACCTTCCAGATCCAATTTAAACATACCACCTCCTCCGTGAGATTTGCTATGACCACACACTGTCCCACCAGGTAAAAATGGAGACTCACAGCACTCAAACAGGGAATCCTTTCCACTTTGACCACAGCCACCTTCATTCATGATTCAGTTCCCATCAGACTGAACATCAGTAGAGGTTTCGTGGGTGGGATGAACAAATGGTGTATAGGTGGAGAGCCCACTGTGGAAGAGGTTCTCTTCTGCACGGTCCTCCAGTGAAATAAACATGCCCTCAGTCTGATCTGGATGGGTGCCTTTCTCTGTGCCTTCCCCTTGGGCCCACCTTATGAACCCAGTTTGTCACTTTACATCCTGGACACTTTCCTTTAAACATCCCACAAGCCCTTTAAGCCACTGTGTCCCAAAATGACATCAGCATATTATCACAAACCTGCTTCTTCTGCATTCCTGGCTGCCATTGGCACTACCCCACAATCCTCTTCAAATCCAATACTCTGGGGTAATCCAGGACTCTTGCTTCTCTGTCACTCTCCACATTCAGTTATTTAGAAAGTCTTGTCATTTCTTAGGTATATCTCTCAAATCCCATCTTCTTTCCACTGTCTCCCTGTCTCTACTGCAGGCCAGACCACTATTACCTCTTCACTGGATTCTTCTATAGCCTCCTTCCTAGTCTTTCTGACTGCAGATTGGCCCCAGCCAGCCCCTTCTCCATACAGCCGCAGCCAGAAAGAGTTGCTAAAACCCACATCTGAATATGTTTCTCTTCTTGCTCAGGCAGAGCAGATGAAAGATGGGTGTTTTGGTTTCTAGCAGCTGATGGGCGGCCTTGTTCCTAGCCCTTCTCCAGTGTTTCCTAAGAGACCACACCTGCTGCTGGCAGACAGCCCTCAACCATGTTCCTGCCTACTGAATTGTGATACCCAGTACCACCCAAAAACCAGTTGTAGAGTCCGTCTTCTATGACCAGAAGGAATCCTGCACTGCAAGACCAGCAGAATCTTTCAAAGGCCTTTACAGACTGGAGATCCACCATCATTTTTGTTGTTGTTTTTGTGGCAAACATAACAGAGACTCTCTCTGACAGAGAGAGTCAGAGAGAGGGTCAGATAGGAACAGAGAGACAGGAAAGGAGAGAGATGAGAAACATCAATTCTTCGTTGCGGCTGCTTAGTTGTTCATTGCTTTCTCATATGTGCCTTGACCAGGGGGCTACAGCAGACTGAGTGACCCCTTGCTGGAGCCAGCGACCTTGGGCTCAAGCTGGTGAACCCTGCTCAAACCAAATGAGCTCATGCTCAAGCTGGTGACCTTGGGGTCTCGAACCTGGGTCCTCCACATCCCAGTCCCATGCTCTATCCACTGCACCACCGCCTGGTCAGGCTGGAGATCCACCATCTTCATGATAATTATAAAAAACTACTCTTGCATCAAATACCATTTACTGCAATAAAATTTTGAAAAGGATTTCTATAATTTTGAGTTTTATAAAGAGTGAATTATTCATTATTTTATAGTTTGAACTATATGTATTATAATTAAATAAGAATTGCTTTGGGTTGCCCATGACTAATTGGCATAATATTGCATTTGTAGACATTTAATTAAATATATATAAATTTTGATGTTGCTTTTCTTCTGATCACATTTTAGAGCCAATGTATTGTTCTTCTCAGGGCTTAAATATTTAAGTGCTTGTAAAGCTCATGGGCCCCAAGTCGTGAGGCCATGAGACTATGAAAAGGTTGCTAGGACTCTGTGAAGATGCCTGTCCCAGAAAGCATGGGGCTGAGCTCACACCAAAGCTGGGCATCTGGGGTGGGAGGGTTCCCAGCTCCTCACACAGGGGCACCAAGGTCACCGCTGCTGTGCCATTAAGGTCCTGGGGATGAGAACCAGGGGGAAGAAACCTTGGGTGAAGAAGAAATCCAGGAAATTCCGACCACCTCCTCACCTCACCTTGTACCCTCCTGTGGTTCTCTTACCCACCTTGTCCCCACCTCAGGTGTTGCTGGTTCAGATGTAGCTCTCTTGAAATATTGCTCTTCAAAAACTTAAGGCCCTGCCTGACCTGTGGTGGCGCAGTGGATAAAGCGTCGACCTGGGAACACTGAGGTCGCCAGTTCAAAACCCTGCACTGGTTCAGTCAAGGCACATATGGGAGTTAATGCTTCCAGCTCCTCCCCCCTTTCTCTCTCTCTCTCTCTCCTTCTCTCTCTCATTCTGTGTCTCCTCTCTAAAATGAATAAAATAAAAATAAAAATAAAACTTAAGGCCCTGCCTGACCAGGTGGTGGCGCAGTGGATGGAGCGTCGGACTGGGATGTGGAAGACCCAGGTTCGAGACCCCGAGGTCGCCAGCTTGAGCGCGGGCTCATCTGGCTTGAGCAAAGGCTCGTCAGCTTGGATTCAAGGTTGCTGGCTCCAGCAAGTGGTGGCTCGGTCTGCTGAAGGCCCGCGGTCAAGGCACATGTGAGAAAGCAATCAATGAACAACTAGGGTGTCTCAACGGCAACGAAAAACTAATGATTGATGCTTCTCACCTCTCTCCGTTCCTGTCTGTCTGTCCCTATCTATCCCTCTCTCTGACTCTCTCTCTGTCCCTGTAAAACAAAACAAAACAAAACACTTAAGGCCCTGAGCTGAATAAGTGAAGAGAACTTAGAGCTGGTGGTTCTCCCACACCTCAATCTAATCTCATTTTCAACACCCCATTTCCCCACAGGTCCTCACAGGTCTTTATAATAGACATCGTAGAGATTTTGGGTTCAAAAAGCCTGGACTCATATGTTGGCTCAATCTTGAATTACCATATTACCCCATGTATAAGATGCACCCTTTTTTGAAAAATTTGGGGTCTAAAAACTGGGTGCATCTTATACAGTGGTTGTGGCATTTTAAATGCCATAGATGAAACTGAGGACGAGGTAATATATGAAGACAGTGATTCATCATCAGACACAGATGAGGACAAGCTAATGGATGAGAGTTTTAACAGTGATGAGGAGTTGTGTGAATTTTATGATGAATAAAACTTGAGTTCAATAACTTTATGTAATACATTTTTTTTTCAAATTTCAGTCCCCAAAATTAAAGTGCGGCTTATACATGAGGAAATATGGTAGTTCCATGATTTGGGGCAAGTCACTTTTCCTGTCTGAGCCCTGATTCCCTCATCTGCAAAATGAGGTGAATAATATAAACTAGCAGTCTATTTTCCAAATCAGATATGGAGCCACTAGCACAATATTTGGCAGTCTGTAGGCACTTGGTAAAGGATAGTTCTCTTCTAGCCACTTCTGAACCCACAACTTCACCAAGTTTCATCCACCATGTCCTGGTTTCCTTTCCTTTGTAGGTAGACATTGTTGCCATGTCATCAAAGACAATCCTATGAGAGAAAGGGAATAAGAGGTCTATTTGCCTCATAGCTGATACGTGCCGATCACAGTGCCGGATGCAGTAAGCAGGTGACATTATCACTGTTTAAGTCCAGCCTGAGAGAAATATTTCTCTTTTCTCAGCAGGCTTTCTTTCTTTCCCTTACCCTCAATATTCCCAGTGCTCTGCCACTCTGCTGAGGGACAGAAACCAAAATGTGAATCCTCTTGGGCAAATTTCAAGCCACAGTCCCCCATCAAGAGAAAATTGATTCTAACTAAAGACTATTTTATTTCTCCTGACCATTTCACTTGACCCTACTACTGAAGCCCAGCAGAAAGCCATATCATTTAAAAATAGAAAAATACGTAATCACTTAATTTCAATGCGCATCATAAAAGATTCTGAGTCAGCAAACTAGTACAATGAATTGTGGCTAATGCATTTTCCTTTCAGAAAATGGATAACTGGTGTCCAGTATTCATCACACTACAATCGTTTTGCAAAAGAAGAAAGCACAACTTGGCCCACCCTTCTGCTCTCCACCATAACTTCATGTGGCATTCGCGTATCCAAAGAACCTGACTCAAAAAATTTGAGTCCGGTGCTGCTAAGCAAGGAGTAAGTTCACCAAATTGTCTTCCACTTACTCTCCCCACCATCTTAATCACTACCTCCTACCACTATCATCACCCTCATCATCACACCCATCATCTCACCACCATCATTACCACTATCATCAACCCCATCATCTCCACCATCATCACCACTATCATCACCCCATCATCACCACCATCATCACCATCATTAACACCATCATTATCACCATCATCAACACCATCAATACCACTGTCATTACCACCATCATCACCAGCAGCAGCAGCAGCATCACAACCACCACCATCATCACCAACACCACCATATCACTATTATCATCATAACCCTTACTACTGTCATCACCATCATCCAACCACCATATCATCACCATCACTACCAGCAGCATCCACATCACCACCACCATTACCACTGTCATCAGTAACTGTTTCTCCAGAGTTATCCAGCTGGTAAGAAGTAAGCTGGAATTGAAAATGTGGTTGCTCTGACTCTAAAGCACAAGTTGTTTCTACTGTGATATAATTTCTCTCCTCTTTCTCCTTTTATTTCGATGACTCACTTCTTTCTTTCTTTGTCAGCTCTTGTCCGCTCCTCTTTTTTGATGCTCCCTAATTTCTGAGCCCTCAAGATTACATTCTTCCTTTACACCCACATGTTTACAACTGTGCTTTCTATAATGCACTTTTGGCTACCTCATAGCAGTGCTTACTTACTACAGACTAGTCCAGTAATGGGCAATCTTTTGAGCTTGGTGTGTCAAAATTCTCCAAAAAATCCAGCATAACTCGGGTGGTGTGTCACTTCAAGAAAAACGGCCTAACTGGAAGTCCCAGAACTAGACACTCTGTGCCAGAGTTCTGTTGTTTTGGCCTACAGACCTCCCGCACAGAGTGTCTACACTACAGCAAATGTTTTATCCTCGGCTACTGCACCTGGCCATGCAGGAGCCGAAAATGAAACATCCTTCTCGGCAGGCGGCCCCATACTTCTCTGGTATTTGGCCGCAAGCAGCCACGTGTCATCGAAAATGGCTACGTGTGTCAGTGCTGACACACGTGTCATAGGTTCGCCATCACGGGTCTATTCTAACTTTATTTCCACTACTCTCCCATCCCCTCTAGACTTACAGTCATTAAGGGCAGAGACTATCTATTGCTCAACCTATATCCAGTGCAGTGTAAGCACTATGAGAACAGAGATGTTTGTCTATTTTGTTTAATATCCCAGGGCCTGGAATGATACCTGGCACCTAGCAGGTGCTCAAAAAATATTTGTAAACAGATGAATGACAACTTAGAAGAAGAAGAGAAATTTATTGGTGTCACCCCATTAAAATTAATAATAATAAATAAAAAAAAGAAGAAGAAGAGAAGGAGGAGAGTTTTACCCTATAAAATACTAAGGCCTACAATAATTTTACACTTAAGAGATGCTCAGGAGTAAAAGAAATAGACCAATAAAACAGAAAGTAGAATTTAGAAACAGATCCACATACATATGAAAACTTGTTATATACTGGCAGAGGCATTCTTTTTCAATCAGTGAGGAAAGGATAGATGATTTAAATAACCATGATTTAAAAATTGGCTATTTATCTGAAAAATAATTAGATCTTTATCAGTATTAATTAGGAACTGCATTCTGCTACAAGCATTATGAAAATGACCTAACCAGAAATTTATTTTCTTTCATAAAAAGAATTCTAGAAATAAACAAAAGAAAAAAATTTTAAACTAGAAATAAAAAAATTGCGCTGAGGTAGGCTGGTGAAGCGGCCCCACAATGTCATCAGTGTTTCAGATTCATTGTCTGCCTGTCCCTTCACAATCCTTTGCATCCTCAAGCATGACACCTCATGGTAGCAAAGGGTGATTCACCTCTAGCCCACATTTAGTTTTTAGAAAAGAAGTGACACAGATAGTGTCAGAGCCAAACTATGTCTGACTCCAAAATCTACTCTGCCTTAAACACTCTTACTTATATTTCGTGTGTGTGTGTGTGTGTGTGTGTGTGTGTGTGTGTGTGTGTGATAGGGACAGACAGGCAGGAAGGGAGAGAGATAAGAAGCATCAATTCTTTGTTATGGCTCCTTAGTCTCTTTAGTTGTTCATTGATTGCTTTCCCATATGTGCCTTAACCAGGGGGCTATAGCAGACCCAGTGACCCCTTGCTCAAGCCAGTGACCTTGGGCTCAAGCTGGTGAGCCTTGCTCAAACCAGATGAGCCCGTGTTCAAGCTGGCAACCTTGGGGTTTCGAATCCGGGTTCTCTGCGTCCCAGTCTAACACTCTATCCACTGCACCACTGCCTGGTCAGGCTATACTCCTACTTACATTTCTGACAGAAGAGCTCCTACTCATTTCTCATTAGTCATTCATTCAGTACCTGTGAATAAATCTCTCATGCTGACCATACTATTTTCTAATTATTTATTTATGTGCCTTGTCTCCCAGTCCTCCCATAACACATTTCTCTAATTGAGGGCCCCCTCTTTGAGCTAGACTCCATCTATGTTCTGCAGTATCCAAGGCACAGATTAGGCATCAGGAGAGTTGTGTAGAATTGGGGGTAGGAAGGGTCAGACCAGATTATGTTGTTTATAGAAATGTATTTCCTAATGACTGAAAACCAGTGCCAGGCATCATTTTATTTGTGGAACTCAAATCAAATCAGCAAGAGGCAATGACCCAAGTAGGAGGAAGTCCAGCAAATAATTGACTAATCAGAATTGTCTTCTCATCCTGTTTGATTCTAAAGTTAAAAAAAAAAAGATAGTTAATGTGTTTAACTATCTGCTTTGCAATCAGTTTCTAATCTAAACACATTTCTCCCTCAGAAATACTAATGCCCCAGGCTGAAATGAAGCTGAAAACTCTGATTAATTAGGAGAGAAACAGAGCTGAAGGCCAACGAATGTATCTAGGGGTAGGTAGTAGAAGACAGTGTAAAGGGCATAAATGGAGGGACACTAAGAAGAAACCAAAATGTACTTGGAAGAACAGAGGTCTTCTTGCTGAAGGGGTCCAAGTGGCTGGCCTACTTGGGAAGCTACACCTATGGGTTTCCTGGGTAGGTTCTTTGAATACTAATAGCTACCATTTTTGAGCCATTGCTATATGCCAGATGTCATGGTAAGTCCTTTTAGTGCATTATCTCATTTTCATTCTTAGAACATGCAAGTTCATGATTGGTACCCCCGTTCTTAGATGAAATAAAGGTCAGAAAGTTGCAGTGATATATCCATGGCCGTACAGCAAAGAAATGTAAAAGCTAGGATTTGAATCCCTATGGATTTGATTTGACTCAAAGCTTCTACTTGAGTCATTAACTATCTTTATAAAACCACTTTCAGGTAACTATTATTTCCTCTACTTCACAAATGAGGTGACCGAAACCCAGGGATGACCCAACTTGCCCAAACGACACAGATAGTTAAATGTCTGACTCCCAAATCTACTCTATCTCCCAGATAGAAGAAAACCAAAAGCCAGGGGTCAGGATTTTGCCAGAAAGCTCCTACATGTCAGGTCTTAGGACACTGCCCCCTTGTTTCCCATCGACCCCAAGTAGGCCCCTTCCAAGAATCTTCTTTTCACTGCTTCCCCACAGTGCACCCCCTGGGCTTAGTGAACAGGGACCCATGGTTCTTGGGAGGCGATAAGACATCCCTTCCTCCAAAAAAAAGAAAAGAAAAGAAAAGGAATAGCCAGGGTACTACCAGTCTGGTGGTCTCCATCACCACACATCTGAGCATAACCTGTGCTTAAGTCTGATAAGTGCTTGGATCAGGAACCAGCCAAACTGGGTTCAAATCCATCCTGGTGACTTTGGCCAGTAACAGTAGCTCTCTTTTTTTAAAATATCTATACTGGGACAAACATTTCATTAGGGGTTTTCTACATGGTTTTAAACTTTAACACCCCCTACCCACCGCCCCATGATGGGCCCTATTTTACAAAAGAGGATCCTGAGGCCCCCGAAAGGGAGAGACCAGCATTAAGGACAGCAAGTAGTCAGGAGCCTAAGACTTGAACCCACCTAGGCCCCAGATTATACTGTTGCCTAGGAGCGGAGGAGGGTGGAGCTGCCAGAGCTGAGGGAGGAGAGGAAAAAGGGAGGGCGAGCTCCCAGCAGCGGCGCTGACGACAACAGGTAATTTTTTTTTTTTTTTCTGCAGCTTGCTTTCTCTCAGCATCTTTCTTGGATTTTTTTTTTCCCAGCTGAGCGGCAGAGAAGGGTGGGGCCGCTTCCCTGCAGCAGAGACAGCGGCGGCGGCAGCTGCAGCATCACTGGGAGCAGCGGTACAGGCAGCAATGCTTGGTCTCTTTTGGAGGTGATCGCCTCTGAGCCCTGCTAGGTGGCCGGCGGCTACTGGACCGCGGCGGGAAGGAGAATAGAGACTCATCCGCGGACCCAGTTCCCACATTGTGCGGCCCTTCCCCTGCGCCATGGCTTAAGTCCGCGACCGCCTTGCCTCCAGTCGCCAGGCTTGGCCGCGCTCTGCGCGCCGTCGCCGCCGCAGCCGCAGGGAGGGGCGCGTCCCAGACGCCTTCGCCCGGGGACTCGGGGACGTCTCTTCTCTCACCCTCCCGTGCCTGCAACAGACTGCGTTCCCAAGACCTTTGCAGGCGGCTCCCGCAAGCCTTTGAAGCCGGTAATCGAGGGACTTGATCTCAGTGATAGCTTTGCTGGCCCCAGCCTTCGTGGGTTCTTTCTGAGGGAGGAGGGCAAGGTACTCAGGTTACCAAGGGGAAAACGGTGGGAAACAGATTGGCTGAACGAGAGCCAAGGGACTGAAGGAAGATTAGACTTGCTTTGGAACCACAAAAAGAAGGGAGGACCAGCTGTGCAGCTAACATCATGGCGTGGCCATGCATCACGCGGGCTTGCTGCATTGCCCGATTCTGGAACCAGCTGGACAAGGCGGACATCGCCGTACCACTGGTTTTCACCAAGTACTCGGAGGCCACGGAGCACCCAGGCGCCCCACCGCAGCCGCCACCGCCTCAACAGCAGCAGACGCAGCCGGCGCACGCGCCCCCCTCGGCGCGGGCAGTCGCTATAGAGACTCAGCCCGCCCAAGGCGATTTGGATGCAGTTGCCCGGGCAACAGGGCCGGCGCCTGGGCCTAGTGGCGAACGCGAGGCAGCCGCCACCTCCGGCCGGAGCGGACTGAGCCTTGGCCCGGGCCCCGGCCCCAGCCCCGGCCCCGGCTCCGGCTCCGGCTCCGGCGCGGGCCCCGCGGACTCGGTGATGCGTCAGGACTACCGCGCCTGGAAGGTGCAGCGACCCGAACCGAGCTGCCGGCCGCGCAGCGAATACCAGCCTTCCGACGCGCCCTTCGAGCGCGAGACTCAGTACCAGAAGGACTTTCGCGCCTGGCCGCTGCCTCGCCGCGGGGACCACCCCTGGATCCCCAAACCCGTGCAGATCCCCACGTCTTCCCAGGTTTCAGCGCCTATTCTCAGGGGTCCCAGGCGCCGGCCTCAGAGCCAGGAGCGCTGGCCAGTGCAGGCCACCACTGAGGCCCCCGAGCAGGCGGCGGCCCCTGGTGGAGCGGGTGTTGTCGCGGTGGGAAAGGCATTGGCTGCGGACGAGCGCGACACACGCAAGAAGGCCGGGCCCACCTTGATAGCGCGTCGCGCCGAGGGCCTGGGGCACGAGCAGAAGCCGCTGCCCGCAACCCAGGCCCAGGTCGCGGGCCCCGAGGGTGGCAGGGGGCGTGCAGCAGCTGACGCCCTCAATAGGCAAATCCGCGAGGAGGTGGCGAGTGCAGTGAGCAGCTCCTACAGGTGAGATGTGGGACACAGCTTGTGCAACGGGGGCTGGTCACCTTTACCCTCTACCGCAGACTTCCCAGGACTCATTCTTCACAGCGCAGGCCTCACATTCAGCCTCCTGCTCCCATTACAGACTACACCCTCTCCCTAGCCTCATTACAGGCACCCTGCCATGGCTCTTTCTTTTTGCTCTTTCTCGGGTGCGCTTTCCCGAGCCGGCCCGGATCTTTTCCACTTTAGCCACCCTCGGCCATACCGCCCTACTGCAGACCCCTGCGCCCCCAACAAAGGCCTTTTGCAGTTTTTTCACTGGCTGTGCTCCCATTCCGCCCCATCCAGTTTACCCGCTGCATTGGTTTAAATGCTGCCCCATTCAGGCTTATTTGCTACCCACCAGCCTGCGTACTTTCTCTGAAGCCCCCATCCTTCCAGAAGAGTTCTTTGCCAGTGACCAATGACCCTCCTCCTTAGTCTAGTCCGCTTGGCCTTGCATTCCTCCCTCCCCTCCCCCAGTCCCTGGGGAATAACCAAGCACCACACCCTTTTCTACATTCCCTGAAGGATCCTTATACATCACCCACCTCCCTCTACCATCAGGCTTTGAAGTCAGACTCTTTAGGTTTCTTACTGGCTGTGATACATTGGTCAAATTTATTGGCCTTTCTGGGCCTCAGGTTCTTATCTGATATGGTTTATAATAGATTGTTCTCTTAGAAGTGCTCACTCATTCACTAATTTAATATATTATTCAATATATTTTTGAACACCTACTATATACCAGGCACTATGCTAGACATTGTGAAGATTAAATGAGATGATTCTGGGAGGGTAGGGAGGAGAATTGTACCTGGCACATAGTAGATGATTGGTAAATTTTGGTCCCATTCGAACCTTTTACATGATGCCTCATTATCTGGGTTATCACTTCGTAGATGTGTCTCCCCTCAATGTGTCTTCTTTCTCCTGTCCCTTCATGGTGTCTAGATATCTTTGTTTTCCATTCTTTTACCACAGAGAAACCCCTCTTTAGCACATTAAATTTACATTAAATTTTCTGTAAATGAATGCCTTCAAGCATTCTTCTAGAATTCTCTTTCTTCTGTAATCTCAATCCTTCCACTCTGCTTTCTCACCCTTTATGCATTTAATTTTTTTTGAATGCTTAGCTTTCAATCCTGCTCTTATGTTTCAACCCGAATCAACCAGCTAACAGTTTATATTTCAATCTAATCATGTAACTTTGGGCTTGGAGGTCTCTGGGGAAGCAGATGTACATGGTGAATAATTGAATGAAAGATGTCCAAAATGTGGCTTATGGGATCCTTCATCAATGCAACAGCCAGTTGTCTCCTGCTGGGCAGAGGGTGTGGCCAGGAGGACTGCAGAATTAGGATCTTTTGCCAAGACCCTAATTGTAGCCTGGTTTCAGACTGATGTGCTTCTCCAGTGAACTTAACAATCACTTATTTATATGCTAAGGAAAGAATAGCATAGATAAACATCCTCTCTTGCCTGACCTGTGGTGGTGCTTTGCAGTGGATAGTGTCGACCTAGAATGCTGAGGTTGCCAGTTCAAAACCATATGTGTCTTGCCTGGTCAAGGCACATATAGAATTTATGCTTCCTGCTCCTCCCCCTTCTCTCTTTCTCTCTCTCCTCTCTCTCTAAAAATGAATAAATAAATTTTAAAAAATCCTCTTTTGTTAAGACAGAATCCACCTCCCCTCCCAGGTTTTAACTCTGGAAAGCCTTTCCCAGTGAGAAGGGGCAGCTAATCCATTAGCCACTACTCCATCTTCCTGAATTCCACCTTTCAGAATTTTCCTCTTACCATGACCACACTGCTCCCCCAAGAGTACACCACTTCCCTTTAAAGCTCTGGGTCATGCAAGGGCACAGATCTTTTGCCTTGATTCATAGCTATAAGGAGGTAAAAATTTCACAATATCTTTATGCTGCTACCAAGAGAGCATCAAAAAGAAAAGAAAGGAAACAAATAAATGAAAACATAAGCTATGGCCTTCTTATTTACAGGGCCCTACTTCATTCCCTGAGAACCCTAAGTTTAGCCCAAGATGACAGATTTCTGGTCTGACTTCTTTATCTTCCTGCTCCCATTCTACGACCCTGTGGCTGGTAGAACCATTGCACCCACCGGGCAGAAACTACCTCTCCTCACTTCGTGAGAGTCAGTGCCAATCAGAGAGAGTCCAGATTCTCAAGTTTCCTTGCCTAATCCCACTCAGTTTATGTTTCCAAGTTGGCGGGACTTGCTTTGTCCATGGATGATTGGCCAGACAGTCAGGGAATGACCCACCCTTCAGATACAACTCACTCCAAATATTTTGGCTTGTACCTATGTTCTGTAAGGCCTCTTTCCTCAAAACAATGTCTTAACTCTATAGTAAATGTTATATACATACTGCAAGTGATTGGATTGAATAGGATAAGGTTATGTATGCTCTTGCATATGGTGAGAATGATTTTTAATGGCTATCAGAATTGCATCAACCTTCAAAAACCTCTAAGCACTTCAAAAATATTTTTTCTAATTTGGGTCTTTTATAAAATTTAATTATGCATATAATTTTGGGCAGCAGTTTCATTTTGCTGGATAACCAGAGGGTTTTGAAATATTAAGAGAATGGATGTTGATCAATTTCAACAAGACATCAATTTCTTTAATGGACAATATAAGTTCATGACAAATTTGATGTGAAATTTAATATTATTTTTTGTTACAGAAGAAAAAGAAACTAATAATAGGGAAATACACTTTGGGTGAAAGTAGATATGAAAAATAACATAATCATTTAATTAACTATATTATAAAGGAAAAATGCCTGGAAATTGTAGGCTTCTTTGGAACATTGATTTTCCTCCCCTGTTGTCTCACGTTCTTTTCCTTGCTATGACTCTGAATGTCTGCTGAATTTAAGTATGCCCTGTGTCTGCTGTAAATGAGCCTTACTTTGCCTTAGAAGCCATGTTAGGTTCCATTTCAAGAATGATTTGATTTGCAAACCTTTTTCTTCTGCCGTTTTACATAAATCATGGTGGTTTACACCATAGTGACTTGTTTATCTCTTGGGCTTTTACAAAGGACATCTGTCACATGACATCAACGTGAGCAATTTGCTTAAATAAAGGACACATAATCCATCATCTTAATTTATTGGTATATAATGTAAAATATGCATTCAGCATCCAGAGTCATATACATACTAATTGGTTTTTCCCTACCATACATATTCAGTAGATAATATCAAAAGTCCTTTGACACTTGGTTTTGAGAAACCTTCCCTATTTAACAGTTCATCTAATTCATAACCTACCCACACTAACCTCGGATTTTTTTTGCATTCTAATGGTATCTAAGGTGTCATTAGAGTTATTCACAGTCATGAAGCTGATTAATTTTTAATATGTTCATATTACACAGATGATATCAAATCGAGAAGCATGTCTTTGTTATCATTTTTCTATTCCTTTTTTTCTTTGTTATCATTTTTAATGATAAATATGAATTTCACTGGTCAGCCATTTGTGACTTTAGACCTAGCGTTCTCATTTAGAAAACAGATGAGTTACAAGGAAGGGATTAAAATTTCCCTCTCAGTCAACCTATTGTCCTAGCCTTCAGTTAATGGAAATAGATGGGGTAGCAGGTGCTCCCTATAGAAATGCTAATGAAAACTTTTCCTAGAAGAAATCAGCTGGGGCACCAGGAGGTAGAATTAATAAACCAGAGGCAAAATACTTGAGAAATGAGAGCAGTCACAAAGAAATCAGAAGGAAAAGAAGCCTTTAATATCTACCCTACAGACGTCCATGAAGGTTAGAGAAAGGCTCATCTGACTTGTTGTATGCTGTGCAGAACTGCCCTGTGCCTATAGAATCACTGCCTACAGTGTGTCCGTAAAGTCATGGTGCACTTTTGGCCAGTAACTGGTCAAAAGTGCACCATGACTTTACGGACACACTGTATGTATTTCCCTAATTTCTTCCTGGTTAAGTCCCAGCAATACTTCAGGGCCGCTCTTCAACAATGCCTTCCAGGTTCTGACATTCAGAACCAAATTTTCTTTTATTCCCTTTTTATATTCTGTACACTTCTCATTGTCTGCTCAACTGTAAAATGCTTTTGTCTGATTTCTGCCGCCCCTACCAGATCATGAACAACACTTGAAGAGAAGAGCGATATTTTGTTCATCTCTATAACCTCTTACAGCATAACACTGTGCCTAGGTGACATATAGGTTTGTTGAATCCAGTGGAATTTTTAAAGTTTGGTGAAATTTTTATTCACCTGCATATTGATTCATTTCATTCAGTTTCACTTAGTTGAATTTATTTCAGAAAATGACCACCAAGCCCTGGCTATGTATCACACGGGATGCTGGGGATACCAGATAATCCTTATGTAAGGAAATTGTGTTTCCCTTAATCAAAATAAAGTCCAGTTGCTACTAGGTTGGCACTAGAAGTAAGTGTTCAAATGTGGAAGGCAGCAAAACATTCGTACTTGACTCTGGGGGCACCGTCATCCGGCGTAGTGGGCCCAGCCTTGGCCTCACATTGAAATCCCTGCAAAACTTTTAAAATGCTTTTGCAGAGGTACCCTGCCCAGAAATTCTGACTTAATTGGTCTGGGGTATGGCGTGGGTGTCTGAATTTTAAAACACTGTCTCAGATGATCCTCATGGGCAATTCAGGTTGTGACCTTGTTCCCTGGGCAAAGGTTCTCAAACTTTAGTAAACAAATAATCATCTGGAGAGCTTTCCAAATGCAGGTTCCTATGCCTCTTTCTCAGACGTGCTGATTGAGTATTTAAAATGTAGCCTAGACTGACCTGTGGTGGTGCAGTGGATAAAGCAGCGACCTGAAACACTGAAGTCGCTGGTTCAAAACCCTGGGCTTACCCGGCCAAGGTACATACAGGAAGCAACTACTAAGAGTTGATGCTTCTAGCTTCTCCCCCCTCTTTCTCTTTCTTTCTCTCTCTCCTTTCCTATCTCTAAAAAGCAAATAAAATCTAAAAAAATAAAAATAAAATAAAATGGAGCCTAAGAGTCTACATTTTAAAAAGCACTCTAGGTAATTTTGATGTAGGTGCACTTCAGGCTTTACTTGGGAAAACACTGCTTGGAAAGATTTACTGTCTTTGAAGTATTGAGTTTTCCGACATTCAGACATGATATTGCTCGTGATTTACTTAAGTCTTTTATGTCCCTCACTTACATTTTATAATTTTCTCAAAAAAGTCACACACACACGCACACTGGTTTTTAAGTTTTATTTTACTATATTCAAGTCTTTACTAATCTAACTGGATTTTAACTTTATGTATGGAATGAGGTAGGGAAGCTAATTTTTTTTTCCTATATGGAAAGTTCTTTATTCTAATTAACATTCTTTTAAAAAGCTCAACTTTTCCCCACTAATATCTCCTCTTTCACATAAGCATTACATATGCTTGCATGTATTTCTGAGATCTCTGTTCTATTCCATTTGTCTGAGCTAATGCCGAACTATTATCTAAGCTATTTTAACTTGTTCTTCCTATTGTGAAGTTTTTTTTACACTTTCTAATTTGTTGTTGCTCATATGCATTAATGTTTGTGTAATAATCTTTTATTCAGCAACCTACCATGTTCCTTAATTAGTTTTGTCTATAGACCCTCTTGGATTGTCTGTGAAGATAATGTATATGTTTAGCAAATACCAACTTATTGTTCTTTTTTCAATGTTTATATAGCTTTGTGGTGTGTGTATGTGTGGATGAGGACATTGGTATAGTTTTGATAGTATGTGAGAACAGCATCTTTGTCTTGGGATATGGAAATACATTTAAAGTTGTATCTTTAAGTGTGAGGTTTACTCTATATTTTTATGATAGCTTCATATACTAGGGGTTTCTAAAAATGAGGATAGGTATTGAATTTTATTAAATGTTTTTTTTCGCATCACTGAGATGATTATATCGTTTTTATTTTTTAATCTCTTAGTAGATTTTTCTGATATTGAGTCATCTTTGCATTCCTGGGCTAAACCTTACTTAGATAAAAATCTATTTTATGATGCTGAATTTAGTTTGCTATTTTTTATTTGAAATGTTTGTATAAAAGAAAGTTTTTATTTTTATTATCCCTTTTTCTGTTCTGAAAGGATTAAGAAGTACAGATTGATATACAAAATAGTCATGGGGATGTGAAGTACAGCATAGGAAATATAGTCAATAATATTGTAATAACTATGTATGGTACCAGCTGGGTACTGGAAATATCAGGGGGAACACTTTTTAAGTATATGATTGTCTAATCACTATCCTGTACACCTGAAACTAATACAAAAGAATAGTGAATGTAAACTGTAATTGAAAACAATTTTTTTTAAGGTTTTTTATTTTTTAATTTTTTTTAATTTTATTCATTTTAGAGAGGAGACACAGAGGGGGGGGGGAGGAGCTGGAAGCATCAACTCCCATATGTGCCTTGACCAGACCAGTGCAGGGTTTTGAACTGGCAACCTCAGTGTTCCCAGGTCGACGCTTTATCCACTGCGCCACCACAGGTCAGGCGAAAACAAATTTTTTAAAGAAATGTTTATATACATGTTTATAAGTAAAATTAGTTTACAGTTTTATCCTTTTTATATTGGTCTTGTGCAATATTGAAATCAAGATCTATAAAATTAGATAAGATATCCCTCCTTTCAGTTGTTTAGAACAATTCATGTATCAAGAGTTGCTTCTTGCCTGTCCAGGTGGTGGCACAGTGGATAGAGCATTGGACTGGGATGCGGAAGACCCAGGTTTGAGACCCCGAGCTTGCCAGCTTGAGTGCAGGCCCATCTGGCTTGAGCGCGGGCCCATCTGGCTTGAGCAAAAGCTCATCAGCTTGGACCCAAGGTCGCTGGCTCCAGCAAGGGGTTGCTTGGTCTGTTGAAGGTCCGCAGTCAAGGCACATGTGAGAAAGCAATCAATGAACAACTAATGTGTTGCGACGGCAACAAAAAACTAATGATTGATGCTTCTCACCTCTCTCTGTTCCTGTCTGTCTATCCCTCTCTCTGACTCTCTCTCTGTCCCTGTAAAAAAAAAAGAATTGCTTCTTAAATATCTGATAAGATTTTCCTGTAAACATTTCTGTACCTTGTGTCTTTTCATGGATAGATGATATTTTTTTACCATCAATTTGCTGTCTTTAATAGTGATTCATTTATTCAGCTTTTGTATTTCCTCTCAAACCAATTCTTGTAATTGATATTTTCTAGAAAAGTTTACATTTTTTTCTAATCTTTAAATTTATTGACACAAAATTGATATCATATCAGCCTGACCACGTGGTGGTGCAGTGAATAGAACATTGACCTGGGACACTGAGGTCAGTGGCTTGAGTGTGGGCTCATCCAGCTTGCGGGTGGGCTCATCTGGCTTGAACTCAGGATCATCAGCTTGAGCATGAGTCAACAGCTTGAGCATGGGATGATAGACCTGACCCCATGGTCACTGGCTTGAGCAAGGGGTCACTGGCTCAGCTGGAGCAACAAATTGACAGTTCTCAGCTCTCTTCCTTCTTGTCTGTCTGCCTCTCTCTCTCTCTTGCTCGCTTAAAAATATTTGATCCTATCATTTTCTTGTGTATTTAAAAAGAATCTCTACTTATCTGTAGTTATGTCCCTTTTTCATATCTAATATTAATTTGTGCCTCCTCACATTTTTTTTATGATTAGCCTTTAATTGGGGTGTGTTTAAGTTTTCAGTCTTTCCAAAGGATCAAACTTTGGTTTTGTTGATCATCTCTTTTTCCAGTAAATTTTGCTCTTATTTTTACTATTTCTTTTCTTTTTCTGCTGTGAGAGGTAGGCATAGGCCAAGTTAAGAACAGTCTTATATCTGGCTACGGGGTTTGGACTTTCCTCTAAAGAAATGAGTCTCTAAAAGACTCTAAGACAGCTTCCACTAGCTGGTGACTGGGGGAAGTTAGAGAAAGGGAGGCCAGTAAGGAAGCTAGTGAAATATGCACAAAGAATGATAAAGCTGGAACTGTGGCTGTGTGATTGGAGATTTCCCAGCCTGACCAGGTGGTGGCACAGTGGATAGAGCATCGGACTGGGACATGGAGGACCCAGGTTTGAAACCCTGAGGACACCATCTTGAGCATGGGCTCACCAGCTTGAGCAGGGTTGCTGGCTTGAGCATGGGGTCATAGACATGACCCCATGGTCACTGGCTTGAGCCCAAAGGTCGCTGGCTTGAAGCCCAAGGTTGCTGGCTTGAGCCCAAGGTTGCTGGCTTGAGCAAGGGGTCACTTGCTCTGCGGGAGCCCCCCACTCAAAGCACATATGAGAAAGCAATCAATGAACAACTAAGGAGACTAAGGAGCTGCAACAAAGAATTGATGCTTCTTATCTCTCTCCTTCCTGCCTGTCTGTCCCTATCTGTACTTCTGTCTCTCTCTCTGTGTCTGTAACAAACAAACAAAACAAAACAATACCCCAGATCTTAATGACCAATTGAAATGCAGGGAAGAGGATATAATTTAGAATGATTCTTGTTTCTGGTTTGGGTAAATGGTAGGGGTACTAGTCATTGGAACACACCTTTATTTAGAATTCTATAATGAATATAGAGGAGAAAAAAGGTCAGGAGTGGAATTTGAACTAATTTTTTAACATCTAGAATTTGAGTTTTCTATGGAATATCTGATAAGAAGTTCATAGATCGTTAAGTAAATGGATCTGAAGCATAAGACAGAGATCTGGGGTATAAACATAGATCTGAAACTCCCCATGGATATTATTAAAGCCATGAAAGGAGGTGAATCATCCCTAGAGAAGGAATAGGGAAAATTAGCCATTAGAGAATGGAGCCATGAGGAATACAGGTATTTGGGGGTATTGACAGCAGAAGGAATGCCATGAAAAAAGACAAAGAAGGAGTGAACAGAAGGGAGGGTAGAAAACCAGGAGAGAGACTTATCATGGAAACCACATTGAACATGTCAGTAACGCCTTATGCCCATTTGGCGACTTTTACTGAGGAATTACTGTGTGCAAAGCATCTGGCTAGATAATTGGTTGACCTTGTGCACTTAACTCTCAGAGAGATAATGCTGCCTGAGACTAACCCACAAAGAAGAGAGGAGAAATTGGCATCTAACGTATATATGAACTTAAAAAAAAAAGTCAAGCCAGTGATAGGTTTTGTTTTGTTTTTGTGACAGAAACAGTGAGAGAGACAGAGAGAGGGACAGATAGGGACAAACAGACAGGAAGGGACAGAGATGAGAAGCATCAATTTTTTGTTGCGGCTCTTTAGTTCTTCATTGTTTGCTTTCTCATATGTGCCCTTATGGGGAGGGGGGACTACAGCAGACCGAGTGACTCCTTGCTTAAGCCAGCGACCTTGGGCTTCAAGCCAGTGACCTTTGGGCTCAAGCCAGTGACCATGAGGACATGTCTGTGATCCCACACTCAAGCCAGCGACCCCGCACTCAAGCTGGTGAGCCCATGTTCAAGCTGGATGAGCCTGTGCTCAAGCCTGTGACCTTGGTGTTTCAAACCTGGGTCCTCTGTGTCCCAATCCGACACTTTATCCACTGTGCCACCGCCTGGTCAGGCAAGCCAGATAGTTCTAAATCAATAATCATTAAGAATCACTCTGCCTGACCAACAAGTGCCAACGTATTAGAGATGGGTGGAAGAAGATTCAGTCAAGGATGGACCTTAGTGTCTGTGTGTCATCCCCATCTGAGAGCAAGGGCATAGACCTCACCATTGGCCTAACTTCCCGCCTCCCCTGACTGTGTTCTTGTGCATACCTGCAGAAACTACCCCATGTGTGTATAATGTAAGAGTACTTCTCTCTATTCTCCCTATCCTAGCATAGTTCATCATTATTGTGCATCTGTTTTCCAACTGAATGAAGAGGGTTCAGGGCCAAGCCTGGTGTAACCTTTTATGGTGGGAAAATTGGGCCCAGGTCCCAAGCCACAAAACCCACTGTAAGTGCCTCCCGAAACACACCTCCTTCACTGTGCTGTTCCCTGTGGTCACTGGTTATTGCATGCAGTTACTGCAGAAAGTTGGCCCATGTTGTGACATATCCTAGAGTGCATTTTTACAATCTTCTTAGCCCCTAAAAATTGTTCTCTATTAAATTGTAACAATAGGTGAAAGATAAACAATGGCAGAATGCAAAAGGGCAGAATGTTAGAGAGCAGACATATAATTGAGTTTCAATCTCATTTGCTGAGTGCTTACTCTGTGCCAATTGCTTTCACATATATTTTTAAATTTAAATTTCATAATGACCTTTTTAAGGTAAACATCTCTCTCTTTAAAGATGAGTCAGGGAGGTCTGGGGACTGAGGTCACACAACCAATTAGTGACTGAGCTGGCTCAGGAACCTGGTTCTCCTCACTCCAGCCTATAGCTGTGTCTTACTTGCGTAGCTCATGTAGACCCTTGCAATGTCCCTCAGTTTGACATATCATTCCTGGGAGGGCTGTTTTGTGCTCACCACCCCACCCTCCATGCTGTCTTTGTGGTTCCATCTCTCCTAAGCCCAGTTCATTTTCCCTTACCAGCTTGTTTCTGCAGTGGAGAGGGGTAGGTGGTCTTACTACTCCTTATCCTGAACTCTCCATGGATCCCCTTCCTCTCCAGGTAAAGGCCCAGGCACATTGGCGTCAAGGCTTTCCAGGGTCTAACCTCTCTGGTGCTTCCAGCATTTTTTTTTTTTTTTGTATTTTTCCAAAGTTAGAAGCAGGGAGAAAGTCAGACAGACTTCTGCATGCGGCCGACTGGGATCCACCCGGAACTCCCACCAGGGGGCGATGCTCTGCCCATCTGGGGGCATTGCTCTGTTGCAGTCCTAGCCATTATAACGCCTGAGGCAGAGGCCATGGAGCCATCCTCAGCGCCTGGGCCAACTTTGCTCCAATGGAGCTTGGCTGTGGGAGGGGAAGAGAGAGATAGAGAGGAAGGAGAGGGGGAAGGGTGGAGAAGCAGATGGGTGCTTCTCCTGTGTGCCCTGACCAGGAATTGAACCCGGGACTTCCACACGCCAAGCCAATGCTCTACCGCTGAGCCAACAGGCCGGGGCCGCTTCCAGCATTTTTGCCCACTGTACCTTGCACATACTTGGTGCTCTTTCTTGGGGGTTCTCAGTTATGGTTTTGCATGGAAATCGTGAGGACCTCAGCAGGTGCTCTAACCAAATGACAGCCTGAGCTGGGCCTGACAAGCCCCACATGTAACTACTGCTGAATTCTGCTCACAGTTTTCCCTTCTACTCTCCTCCCATCTTCTTTCTAAATCCTTCCCATCCATCAGGGCTTTTAATCCATTGTGAAAGAGGCTTATACTGTGAAAGCAGGGAATTAGGTTGGATTTATTTGATTGTAACATCCTAATAATAATGCAGTGGGCTTAATATTTTTATCCCAAGTTTAATATAGCGCCTTAAGAGCATGCAATGGCTGGAGCTATGAGCTCTGAGGATTCAAGTTGCAGAGCACATGATCCCTGTTTATGGAAGCTTGCCATCTTGCGAGGGAGGTAACATGGATGTAAGCAGGGCCCGGAGAAGGTTAAAATCAAGGGCCAGCACTCTTTAGAGGCTCAACAAGGATTGGTTAATTGGTGGAAGATTCATGGAAAGGATGGTTACATGAGTCCTTTGAGGTGTTCTGTAAAGGATTTGCTGGCCATTAGGATGGTTTGAATCATCTCTCTGTAACTTAAAATCTGGGTGACCTTGAAATGATTACACAGTAGTGACTTTACAGAGTCATGATAAAGGTGGAGGTAGATAATGCTTTTACCCAGTGCATATCTATCACAGTCAGTGCTGCCTACTTTTATTATTATCAAAGTTACCAGTGAAGTTTTTCATTTATTCATTCAGTGAACATCTGTCACATCTGTATCAGGCACTGTGCTAGGACCTGGGGATACAGAATTCAATAACACATCATGCCTGTCCTAAAAGAGCCCCTGGTCTAGTGAGAGAAACATGTTTTAAAAATTATGTATAGTGATGGTAGTAAGTACAATAAAAAGATACAAGGTACTGAGGGGATAGAGAGGAAAGTAGAGGTTCTGATTCAATCTGAATCAGGGGCCGTTCCTGAAGGAGGTGTACCTTTGCAATGGGTCAAAAGCATGGAGCTATTTCTACTGGGAAGGCAAAAATTAGGAACTCTATATTTCTTCCTTGAGGTCTTTAACAATACTATAACAAAGAAGGCCATTTAAGCATAATTCCAGCTTCTTTCATATGTCTAGCTTTGTGTGGGGCTTTGCATTCAAATCCTGCTCACTACTTATTAACTTTTTATCTTTGGGAAAGTTACTTAATATGTCTTCCCTGATTTTGTTTCCTCATTGGTAAACTAGAACCAATAATACCTACCTGCAAGGTTGTCGAAAGACTTAACATTCCTTTAGTAGACCTGTATTACAAAATATTTGCACTTAATTATAATTTTTAATTTCATCAATAAAACTTTAGGGAAATTTGTCCTCTTTATGTATTATACAGGGGTGGGCAAAAGTTGATTCATAGTTGTGAGTACACAAAACAGAGTTTATTCTTGTATTATTATTTATAAATTGTATAATTTTACATACAAACAACTGTAAACCTACTTATGCCCTAGCCTATGTAACATTTAAGGGCTGGCAAAGCCTAAAATGTTTGCCATATATCCCTTTACAGAAGGTATGCTGAGCACTGATCTATACCTTTCCATACTTGTCTCCCGCCATGCCAGTCCTCACACTTGGAGCCCTTGTCACATCTGAATATCTGTGGTTGCCCAAATGCACATTCAGCTCTCCATGCTCCAGCTGTCCCTTCTGCCTGGACTGTGCCACCTCCCTGCCCATCTGATTGCTTTGCCTACCAAAATGAGACTGACCTTTACAATGCCTGGCTCAGATGGTACCCTCCTTTCTCAAATGTTCTCTATTCCTCCAAGTCAGACTAATAAATAGAAAATCTTTTATCTTAAGCTCTGGCCAGTTGGCTCAG
The DNA here is from genome assembly GCA_037038555.1 of Rhynchonycteris naso. Classification (NCBI taxonomy): domain Eukaryota; kingdom Metazoa; phylum Chordata; class Mammalia; order Chiroptera; family Emballonuridae; genus Rhynchonycteris; species Rhynchonycteris naso. The sequence goes on from CM072995.1 coordinate 317,223,856, forward strand.
TGAATAGAGCATCAGCCCAGTGTGCTCATGTCCCAGGTTCAATCCCCGGTCAGGGCATACATGAGAAGCAACTATCTGCTTCTCTTCCCCTCCCTCTCTCCCTTCTCTCTCTCTTTCCCTCTTGGTTGGTCCAAGCATCTGCCTCATGTGCCAAGGATAGCTTGGTTGACTCAACTATTGGCCCCTGACAGGGGTTGCCAGGTGGATCCCGGTCAGGACAAATGTGGGAGTCTGTCTCTATCTACCCTCCTCTCACGTAAAAAAAAAAAAAAGAAAGAAAAAGAAAATATTTTATCTGAGCAGTTCATAGCTCTCTTAGAAATTCAAAATGTGTTCACACAGAGTGCAAAATTACCCCTTTATATTAGCCAAGTGGTACTCAAATCCACTGGGGATAATGATGAGGATAGTTGCTATTTATTGAGTGCTTACTGTGGGTTAGACACTATATGCTAAGTACTGTACATACATCATTCATTCATGTGTTCAATTAGTATCTATTAAGCATCTCCTATATACAGTGCACTAATCTTTGTGCTGGGGGTGCAATAACAAATAAGACAGGAAAGAGTTTCAGGCTCTGTATTTAAGTAGCAAATAACAGAGCCTGAGCATACTTACTTGGTTTGACTGTTCCTTATTAAGCACAGCATTTATTTTTCCCAAATGACACAGTTACTCTCTTGTCTCTTGCAACTGAAAGCAATAGGGCACTGGTGTATGTGTGAGAGTTTCTTTGTCTTCATGTATAATGGGTAACCAACCCATCTCTCATAGCAACCAAGGATACATGGTACAGGAGTCGTCACTGTGAAATAATATTAGTCTCTGGCTGCTATGACCATTTTTGTGTGGTGTTTCCACACACAGGAGCTGGAATTAGGTTTTAAAAAAAATAGACAAGGAATAAGTGGTATTAAAAGGTGCATGGAGCCGCCTGACCTGTGGTGGTGCAGTGGATAAAGCATTGACCTGGGAACACTGAGGTCGCCAGTTCAAAACCCTGCACTGGTCTGGTCAAGGCACATATGGGAGTTGATGCTTCCAGCTCCTCCCCCCTTTCTCTCTCTCTCTCTCTCTCTCTCTCTCTCTCTCTCTCTCTCTCTGTGTCTCCTCTCTAAAATGAATAAAATAAAAAGAAATTTTAAAAAAAAAAAAAAAAAAAAAAAGGTGCATGGAGCCAAAATTCATTTGCCTAGGTTTCAGCATGTAAGGAAAGCACTGAAGAGAGCTCTTCCATGAGAGGTTGTTATGACTCCTCAAAGCATCACTGACCCAGCATGTCACCAGAGTCTGCCAAAGGCTGGCTGTGAATTGGAGAGAGGCTTGGTGTTTCTAGCTGCTAAGAATAATCTAACCCACCATTTTCTTGGGAACCTTTTAGCACATCGTTAATTGTCCTAATCCAAACCACATTTGTGAGAAGGTGATACTTTATAAGTGCTTCTTTAATCTAGCTAAACGGAGGGATTTGGGTACAGAGTATTACTTTGTGAATGAACAAATTCAATTTATATTCATTTTATTCATTCATTCAGTTCAATTCCATTTATATTTGTTGAATACTTTGTATGAATACTACACTGGAGCTAGGCTCTGGGATATGATGGTGAGGTCTACAGTTTGGGACATCCTGATTTACTCTGTGTCCATTCCTACTTCACTAGTAGGGAGAAATGTGATGATAAAGATGATGGTGATGATGATTGATGGTGGAGGAGTTGATGTAGCAGCAGAAGCATGAACACTTTTGACCAAGAAAGGTCTTTAAGGCTAGGGAGGAGATAATAGAAGTTGGAAGAATTCTAAAGAAAAAGGAACATGAAAGGAAATTAGTAATCACAGCAACTGATCTGGTAGCCAAACATCTTGGCATCAGATAAACTTCTATTCAAATCCCAGCCTTTCCTTGGTGAATCCCAGCCTCACCTCAATGAAATTATTTCAAGTCTCTGAGCCTCAATTTCCTTCTCCAGAAAATGGGGCAATATTATACATGTCGTAGGTTGCATGAATGTGAAAATGTTTTATAAAAATTAAGGTCCTTGCAATTATAATTATAAATATTAGTCCTAATAAATGAGCATGGAGTTGAAATGTGTGCCAGTTTAGATGCCAGGAGAGCAGTCACTCAGAACACACTCTGAACTAGGTTCTTGGGTTACAGCTATGGCAAAGACAGACAAAGTTCATTGTGGAGTGAGCAGTGTAATGATAGGTGTGCTGTTACATGCATTCATGGCTAATTATCAAATAGAGCTGTGATGAACTTTAGGCAGCGGAAGTATAAGGTGCTAACAGAGCATTTAATGGGAGCTGACAGCCTAACCTTGACTAGGAGTTGGAGTTGTCCTTTGAAGGAGTGGCATTTGAGCTAAGCCCTAAGGGGTGAAGGTAAGCCTTGATGTCTGCTCCATCTCCTTTGAGGCCCTGGACAAGCCTCTCCTCCCCCTGGCTTCATTTTTCTTACCTCCCACTAGGGCACGGCCCAGTCCCCTCTCTCTTAGGCACATTCCAAGATCCCCGTAAGAGCCCAGCACATGATGCCAAAGCACTAGTCTCATGCAAGTTGCCGTGGACAACACAGGGTAGATAAAGGAGGGAGCAAGGGCATTGATGTGGGAGCTCATGGCCAGAGATTCTCTTTGTATCCATTTGATACTGCCCTCTTTCCCATCTAAGTATCTGATGGTACCTTGTCCAAGAAATCTTCAAAGCATTTTCTATATTTTTTTAGAACTTTAAAAAATACACAACAAAGAATAGTATAACACCTATATTCTCAATAATCAGAATTTTTAAAATTAACATTTACCTCTAGTCCTTTTTGTACTAAAACTTTTTTTCCATAATAAAGATCTCTTTACCCACCTGGCCCAGACCCATTCTGCTCTGCCCTGTGCTCTGCGGGAGGTTACTGCAGTCACCACTTCCATGTGCATCCCTCTTTATCTGTGAACTGTAAGGCATTGCTGTATGTGTGTACATGTTTACCTACATAACAGCCAATGCTGTGTGACTTTATTTTTGTCACTCAATGGTATGTATCTTGAAAAAATACACCCTGGATGGTTTGTTCAGTGGATAGAGTCAGCCTGGCCTGCGGACATCCCGGGTTTGATCCCCGGTCAGGACACACATGAGAAGCAACCATCTGCTTCTCTTCCCTTTCCTCTGCCCCTTTTCTCTCTCTTCCCTTGCAGTAGTAGCTCGGTTGGTTCCAGCCTTGGCCCCAGTGCTGAGAGTAGCTTGGTTGATTCAAGCATTAACCCCAGACGTGGATCCTAGTCCAGGTGCATGTGTTGGTCTGTCTCTCTATCTCCCCTCCTCTCGATTAAAATAAATAAATTAATTAAATATTTGAAAAAAATACAAATGAGCACATCTAAACACGACTCATACAACGTTTCTTCTTTTTAGTGACTGTATACTCTGCCAGCATTTGAATATATCACACACTTATTTTTCTATTTATATTTAAGTATTCCTAATATTTAATTATCACAAGTAATACTGCAGTGAATGTTTTTAAACATGCCTTATACATAAATAGATTTAAAAGTGAGATTGTTGGATCTTGGGTTATTCACATTTCACTGGATATTGGAAAATTGGTCTTTTTTTCTTTAAGTTTCTTTTTATTTATTCATTTTAGAGAGGAGACACAGAGTGAGAGAGAAAAAGAGAAAGAGAGAAAGGGAGGAGGAGCTGGAAGCATCAACTCCCATATGTGCCTTGACCAGACCAGTGCAGGGTTTTGAACTGGAGACCTCAGTGTTCCCAGGTCGACGTTTTATCCACTGCGCCACCACAGGTCAGGCAGAAAATTTGTCTTTTTACTGACTGGACTCATTTATATTTCAACTAATAGTGTATAAAAGTATCCCTTTTTCTTATAATGTTAAAATTTTGTCAATATTGTGGAAATGGTATATTTTTTAATTTATATTTTCCTGATTTTATTTTAAATATTTATTTGTTTTAGAGAGGAGAGAGAGTGAGAGAGAGAAAGAGAGAGAGAAGGGAGAGGAGCAGGAAGCATCAACTTGCATATGTGCCTTGACTAGACAAGTGCATGTTTCAAACCTGCAACCTCAGTGTTCCAGGTCGACGTTTTATCCACTGTGCTACCACAGTTCAGGCCTAATTTATATTTTCCTGATTTTCAATGAAAATCATGGTTTACTGACGATTTGCATTTCTATTCCATAGAGTGTATATTCATACACTGCTCATTGTCCTAGTACAGTGTTATCTGTTTTTATTGATGTACATTGATTCTGATTACTAATCTTTTTTTCCTTCTGGCTTGTCTTTACCTTTGTTTATAGTGTCCTTTGTAACACAGAAAATTTTCATTTTAATATATTCAATGTGTTTAGTCTTTGCCTCTATGGTTTTTTGTTTTTATTCCTAATTTAAGAAATACTTTACTATATCAAAATAGTAGGCACTTCCTTCCATATTTTCTTCTGATGGTTAGAAGGTTTGTTTTTGAGGTTTAGGTTTGGGATACATCTGAAATTCCTTTTTGTGCCTATATAAGATAAGAATGATTTTTTTTTTTTTTGGCGAGAGAGGGAGAGATAGGGACAGACAGACAGGAAAGAAAGAGATGAGAAGCATCAATTTTTCATTGCAGCACCTTAGTTGTTCACTGATTGCTTTTTGGTATGTGCCTTGACTGGGGGTCTACAGCTGAACCAGCGATCTTGGGCTCAAGCCAGCAACCTTGGGCTTCAAGCCAGCAACCTTTGGGTTTCAAGCCAGTCACCATGGGGCCATGTCTACGATCCCATGCTCAAGCCAGCGACCCCATAGTCAATCTGGTGAGCCCATGCTCAAGCCAGATGAGCCCACGCTCAAGCCTGCGACCTCAGGGTTTCAAACCTGGTCCTCATGCATTTTCATGTTCTGTGTCGAAAGCCAATGTCGTACACCCATTGTTTTACAGGTAATTCTTTTCCCCTGATGTAAAAAGTTCTCTCTGTTTTACAGTAAGTTCCTTCTTTTGTGTGGATCTGTTTCTGGGCTCTATTCTGTTACATTGACCTATTGTCTAACAAACATCAGTTTACCTAATTAATATAGCCTTGTAATATGCTTTGATTTTTAACAGGGTGGCCTCCCTCTTGGTTGTTCTTTTTCAGAATTTTCTTGTTGTTTCTTAGACATTTACCCTTCAGTATTTATTTTGTACTGAGTTTTCAAATGCCACAGAAATTATTACCAAGAATTTGGTTGGGCTTAGGTTAAAGTTATGGATTAAGCAGAAAATTGGTATCTGTATAAAATCTAGTCTTTCAGTGTATGAACAAGATATGTCATGCCATTTACTCAGCTTTGCTTTTATAGTTTTCAAAAAGGTCTTTTATTTTATTTTCTTTGTGTTTTTCCCCCAGATATTTTCTAGAGTTTGTTGCTTTTATGAGTGAGATGTTTTGTTATCCCTTCTAATGGGTTGCTGGTGATGTGTAGATAGGGTGTGCCGTGATGCTGGGGTGCAGTCAGCAGAGTTCCAGGTAACGGAGGTCAGGAGGTAGCATTGTGCCTTCCACATGCTCTAAACAGCATGTGCGGAGTCTTGAGGTGTGAGAAACCAAGCACAGAAAACAGGGACAGTATAAGACCTGGGTAGAGACCTCCTGCCAGGGAATGGCAGGGATGTGACTAGAAATCTAGGCACTGTTGGCATAGTGTCGAGAACTCTTGTGCCAGTGGACATGTTGAATACAGTCCTGCTCATGGAGTGCTCTGGCAGGAACCATGGTCACTGTTCTGCACTTTTTCTGAACCAAACTATTGAATAATTGCTAAGTCCTATGGCTTACCTAATTGGGCTTTTGGCAGGTAAGTGCTATAAGCCTCTGAGAGGCTGACCATCTTGGTTCTTATTACTCAAAGTGTGGTCCATGGCTCTACAGTATCAGCTCACCTGGGAGCTAATCAGAAATACAGAATCTCAGGTAGTACCCTGAACATACTAAGTCAGATTGCATTTTTAAAAGATCCACAGGCACTGTAAAGTCTGAGAATACCTGAGCTAGGGGAGGTTTCCTCTCAAGTCGGCCAGAGCACCTGCATTGAAATCCCATGGAGTGCTTATTTACAGTGTAGCTTCCTAGACCCCAACCAGACTCCTGAGTCCTACTCCAGACTTTCTGAATCAAAATTTCTAAAGTCCAGCCCAGTAACCTGAAATTTCAGAATGCTTCTGGGATTATTTATATGCATATAAACAGTTCACACTAATCCACAAAAAACTTGGTCCAAACAGTCATGTTTGAACTGGGTAAAAAAAACTGAACTCCTTAAACTGCACTGGTAAATTATTTCTTTCCCTTTATATGCAAAGCACTTCATAGGTAGTTGTCTACAAGATAGTCATTGTTCAGTAATGGTAAGCAATTGTTGTAGTGTTTTTTTTTTTAAAAAAAAAACACTTCTTTTTATTTTATTCATTTTTTAGAGAGGAGACACAGAGTGAGAGAGAGAAAGGAAGGAGGAGCTGGAAGCATCAACTCCCATATGTGCCTTGACCAGACCAGTACAGGGTTTTGAACTGGTAACCTCAGTGTTCCCAGGTTGACACTTTATCCACTGTGCCACCACAGGTCAGGCAATTGTTGTAGTTTTTGTGATATTTGAAATGTCATGAGTCTCTTGTCAAGGCCAGAACCAAGCAGGATCTAGGAAAAGGTGTGTGCGCGTGTGAGTGCGTGTGCACGTGCATGTGTGCAGTGTGTTGGGGAAGGGTGAACAGAAGGATGCAGGGTGATGGATAACTCAGAGCTTCCCCTCAGCCTGTTACCAGCCCAGTGCTGGTGACCATCTGCTCAGAGCAGCCGCCTGTCTGGGAGTCGAGGGTATCCATGGGAACCAGTATGGAGGTTGCCAAGAGGACTCCATGGCCACTAGCCAGAAGGGAGAGTGGAAATCAAGTGGAAACAAAAGTGACAGACTGGTGTGTGTTTAATGGAGTGGGAGAGAGTCAGCTGTGAGAGCTAGGTTGGGAATGAGCGCAGCCAGCCGAGTTGCCGGCACTCGGAGGAAACCCTCAGAAGCACAGGGACTCCCACAGCTGCCCCCAGGACTACAGTGTGTCTGTAAAGTCGTGGTGCACTTTTGACCTAGTGATCGGTCAAAAGTGCACCATAACTTTATGAACACACTGTACTTGAGGCCATTTGAACAATAGTATTTCTCTCCCTCTTCCTTCCTGCCTTCCTCTCTTCCTACTTCTCTCTTTCCCTATCTTTTTTTAAAGGAAATTTAGTTTTTTTAAAAAGTACTACTTAGTAGGAAAGAAGAAAACAAAACTTTTAGTCACCCAAATGCCTCCACTCATATGCAGGAGCTTTAACTTTGATATTTCTTTGTCTTTTTCTCTATGCCTATTTTTTATAAGGTTGAAATCATGCATTTTCAGTTCTGTATCCCACTTTCTACAAAGATCTTTTGAATAAGGCATTTAGCTTTGAGAAAAAAGCATGGAGTTTATTGTGAAATGTCCCCTGCATTTGCATCCTGAATCTGCCTGGTTAAAAATGAATAACTGAGGCCAGCATGACAGATTGATTCAAAGTGGATATTCCTAAGTGAATGCTATTGTGCCATCTTAGCCAGGGTGCCCATTTTAGTTACTTCACGAGGTTTTGAATTGGGTATTTTTTGTGTATTTTAGTAACTTTGATAATGCCTGTGCATAAAGAAAAAAATGCATTTAACAGGTAGTAAAGAATGGGGCATTGCTTTGCTTAGATATTTCTGAAAAGAGCGTTAAGATTTAAAATGCGACATATGGGGTAAGAAGTGTATATCTGGATCATGTCTCCTTTTCACTGATACAGCCAGAGGCCTTATAGTTCCCGTTTCCCCCAGAGTACTTATGCCCTAATGCAGTAGTTCTTAACCTGGGTTCTATCGAACCCTAGGGTTCGATGAGTCGGTCTCAGGGGTTCGGAGAAGCCTCTGCTGCGGAGGCCAGAATAAAGTAATACCATAATTTGTTGTGAGTTCATGCACTTTGTTGGTTTTGTTCTTTGAGCAAGGTGATGTTCATGCACGGCTCATTTTGTGCACCAGTAAAAAAACATATACCTATGTCTTGAATTTGGGGGAAAAAATCATATTTTATTTATCACTAAAGAAGGGTTCGGTGAATGCGCATATGAAACTGGTGGGTTCGGTACCTCAAAAAAGGTTAAGAACCACTGCCCTAATGGCAGGTGCTGTGTCCTTAAGCAACTAGTCATGTTAGAAGGGAAAGTTCGTATTATCTGCTACAGTGTGCAGACCTGCTGGCAAGACCAAAATGCCATCTCAATCAGTGTTTCTCAGATCAATTCATTGTTTAGATCAGTTTTTTTGTTTGTTTGTTTAATCAATTCATCTAGTTTTGCATGACCTTGAGCAGGACAGGGAATGATAACAGCAACACGAGAGCTGTAACAAGGGCTAGAGGTGATCTGTGAGAGGAGCTTGAGCAAATAAGCGCTCAGTAAGTGCCACCTTAGTATTTTAAAATTTTTCCTAAGGCATTACAAACTCCTTATTTACATCAGTTAAATGATTGCATACTGTTCCATCACGTGGCTATAGCATATTTTATTTAACCATTCTCCTATTGCTGGACATTTTACTTGCTTTCAGTTTTTCACCACTATTAATTCAAAACATCATAATGAATGTCATTTCCTCCCTCCTTTCCTTTCTTCCTCCCTCCCTCCTTCCCTCCCACCCTCCCTCCCTCCCTCCTTTCCTTTCTTCCTCCCTCCCTCCTTCCCTCCCACCCTCCCTCCCTCCCTCCCTCATTTCCTTCCTTCTTTCCTTCCTTCTTTCCTTCCTTCCCCCATTTTAAAGCCTTAAAGGCACTGGCAGCTTGGTGACCAGAGGAGTTTTAGAAGTAATCTGTCCTGACCTCCTGTTTCTCGGCTGTGACAGCTGATGCTGACAGTTGGGGTTCTGATTTTCCCAGTGGCACAGAGAGGTGGGTTTCAAAGAAGGGAATTGAATTTATCTTCTTAGACTCCTGGTCCAGTGCTCTCTCCTTTCTCACCGAGCAACCTGCACTTCCATCCTTCTGTGTTACTTGCTCACATATTTCACAACTCATCATGCAGAAATATTTTAAAGTCAGCCCATTCAAGACACTATAAATAGCTGAATTTATTTTATTGGATCTGTTTCTGCCCTTTTAAATATTTCTGCCATTTTAAATGTTTATTTATGAGGCAATACTGTCTGTTTTCATGGCAAACTAGAAAGACAGAACTATGTCTTTTTCAACTTAGTGTCAGTAAATACTTTCCTTGCATGAATGAAGGGAGCCTGTGATGACCCAATGAGTCCATGTGGTCTACCATTCACTTTTACATTTTTGCTTGAGAAGAACAGCATAAGTTTGGGAACAGTCTAAAAATTGACTTAAAATCTGTCTCCCCCCAAAGTGAACAAAACACCAATAGAAGGATTTATGTTTCTTGATTAACTTTTAAGATTAATTCAACAAATACATACATATATATATTAGTGAGAGACAGAGACAGAAAGAGGGACAGATAAGGTCAGACAGACAGGAAGGGACAGAGATGAGAAGCATCAATTCTTCATTGCAGCACCTTAGTTGTTCATTGATTACTTTTCCATACGTGCCTTGACCGGGGGCTCCAGCTGAGTCAGTGACCCCTTGTTCAAGCCAGGAACCCTGCACTCAAGCTGGTGACCTTGGGGTTTTGAACCTGGGTCCTCTGCATCCCAGACTGACGCTCCATCCACTGCGCCACTGCCTGCTCAGGTAACAAATATTTTTTGAGCACCCACAGTGAACAAGACACTAAGTTAATTTAATAACTGTTCATAGAGAGAAAGAGATTGTCTTCAATTTGCTTCTAGTTTAGTTTGGGAGGCTGCTTTAGAATGTAGCCTTTATTATTATCGAGTATGGTAAGCCAACGGATCAGGTGACAGCTGCCACTGAAAAGATATTTATTCTCAAGGGGAAGGGGCAGGCCATACTGTGCCATTTCAGGGCCATGTGGGGAAGCATCAGGATTGGTGAGAAACTAGAAGTTATGCTGGAAAATGTAGACAAAAGCTCTTATTGTGGTTTTTCCAGGAAGAAATGGTTGAGACAGGCTAAGCAGATTTAGGACTGGCTAATTTGAATGAATTCAGTGGGTTCTGGGCCATAGGGACTGTCTGTAGTTGTCTGGTGCCTGGGCCTGGGATGATTAGGGCAGGAGGATAGTGGCCCAAGTGTGACAGCCCCCTAATGGAGGCATGAGCTGTGGTCATTGGGTTGGTTGGTTTGCATAGGAAAGGGATGTTTAGGAATGGCCAGCCCTGGGGTGAGGGTGGGGTCAGCTTCCCCAGGGTCAGTAAGGCCTCAGATGCCAAAACACCAGAATGAAAAGACAAGCTTAGTAAAGGGCAAGACAGGCACTTCATTCCAGCATTGCATAGGTGGAAAGCTGTAAGTAACAGAAAAAAGCATGCTTTGGGTTTAAGAGGAAGAGATTTAAATAATACTTGTTCTGACAAAGGCATAATGGAAAAAATGGCTTTCAACAGGACGAGGTCAGGGAAGGGAGTCCCAGCTTCCACCACTTGCTGGCAAGTTGCCCACCTTGGGCAAATTACTTAAATCCTCTGAATAATGTTTATTCTGTTTATATCCCAAACTTGTTGCACAGATCAAGTAAATAGTTCATGGACCTGCATCAGAACCACATGGAGGGTTGTTTAAAATTCAGCTTCCTGGGACCCAGAATCAGACTATGAGGATGGGGCTCAGGATGCATTTTAACTAGCCCCCCACCCTCACCCAAGATGATTCTTAGAAACACTGAAATTGGAGACCAGCCTAGAGAAAATAACACTAGGCACATTCTAGACTCTACAGGGTAAAATACTATACATATGTAAAGAGACCTCTGTGTACTTATTACAACCAAAGCCTTCACCATGCTTCAGGACCTTATACATGTCCACTCCTTAAATGAGAGTTATGTTTGGGTTGCCTGCCTCGTAAAGCATCTGCTGACAACAAAGAGAATTCACCCGAAAGCCCCGGCCCCCACTTCTCTGACTGTCTGGGGCCAGTGACTAGGAGAGGCTAAAGTTACAGATGTCCTGATAGCCTCAGAAAGGAATGCAGCCAGGCTCCTGACTGCCCAGAGGCTCCACCCACAGTTTCAGCGTGGCCTCAGATGCAGCTGTGTGAGTTCAAGTTCCATGTTTATCCCCATGAGTTTCTATTTTCAACCTCAAATAAATATAAACTGACAGACCAACTGAAAGTCATTTTGGCACTTACAAGGGAAAACATTTGGATAAGAATTATTGAAAATTAGTGAATAATTGCTAGGTTCTCTGGCCTTGCCTAATTCGGTTTTGGCACATGGAGGCTGTGTAAACTGTTGGAGACTGAAAGGAGCAAAGGAGATTAACTCACAGTGAGTAAGTACCACTCTTTGTCCTTGGAGTTGATGTTTTAAATCCTTGCAGAAGGTACATTTTTGTCATTTTACATTAATAAAGTGAGGCTCAGGTATATCCAGTCCCTGGTCCACGGCTTCACGGGAAGGAAGACATGGATGAGACTGCAGGCAGGCCCCTTGCTCTCCCTCCAAACTGCCTCTAAGAAGATGCTGGATCCCTAGAGGGAGGTTAAAAGCCATGCTTTCAACTAACTCCTTGTCTAAAGTCCTGGTAATGTATCTCTCATGTCATGAAATGAAAAACATTCAGTTTCCTGCCTTTCACAGAGATTATTCTTATCAGGTCTCTGACATAACCCCAATCCTGGCCGCTTATTTTGCTCCACATTTTCTTTCCCACTGCCTAGTAATTATGCAGTAATTATTATGTTGGTAATTACCTCATTAGTAATTTGGTGTGAGAAAGCTCAGTGAAAGAATAATAAAAGGGTGTCTCTTTATAGCTACAAGATTAGAAATGACAAATAGAGTTTTAATAGCCCTTAAACTCTCACTAAAAGAAAAGGGAGAATTTTTTTCTGCACAATATTTTGAAGTGTCAGCATATCTGTTAATCAAAGAAGGAGCCCAAGTTTCCGCTGTGGTCTGAAGAACCCATTTCTAAGTGCATGAAGACACTCTGGAAGTTCTAGGGCAGAAGAGCAGCAGCAACTGTGACCAGCTTTGCCTGCCCAGGGTGGAGAGGGGACAGACGTGGGGGTGGGCTTCATAAAAACCGGGAAAGACACACAGCCCGACAAGGGAACAAGTGTCCCAGTCATTGACTCCCAACACTAGCACCTCAAAGTCCCTTCTGTTGAAACCAGGTCGGAAGCCGCTGGAGGCAGAAAGTTTGTTCTGCTCAGCCTGCCTGGCCTGACGCCTCACAGGAGGAACGGAGAAATACAGTCAGGGCTCCTCAGCATACAGTTCTGGCTCCCCTCCATCTGGCTTCACTGACTGTCTTGCACCCCCATGCTCCCTACCCTCCAGGACCCCAACCACAGCCACACATTGGGGGTCTTTGTGGAATTTACCTTCACGATTTTGGCAATGCAGAGCCCTGCCTCCCATCTTTGGAGAATTCTTAATCATCAAAAGTCAATTTATGTCTTCTACATTTCCATCTCCTCTTTCATAAGGCAAAGTAAACCCTCTCATTTATTTGTCCTTAGGACTTTTTACAGATTTCCTGCGCAAGATTACTCATTTATTCAGCAAATATCTTTACTCAGAGTCTCTTCTGCCTGGCCTGGTGATAGGACACAGCTGCTGTGGCCCACTCCACTGTCACCTCTCATCTGGATGAGTGACGTAGCCGCCTATCTGGTCTCCCTGCCTCCTCATTACACAGGCAGTGTCTGTTCTTAACTTCCTAAAACAAAAAGCAAACTGTGTGGCTTAGTGCTAGATGAGGCCTGCTTAAATCCTCCAGTGGCTCCCCATCTCACACAGAATAAAACCAAATCCCTTGCTTCGAAGTGCACGGGTCTGCCCCATCTGCCCTTCCTTCTCTGGTCTTTTCTCCCACTCCTCCTCCTCACCCCTCATTAGCTTCAGTCTCCTGACACCAGCATTGGTTTTTCACACACACCTCTTACCTCAGGGTCTAAGCATATTGTCTAGAGCACTCTTCCCCCAGATGTCCACAGGTTCACTTCCTTCAGGTCTCTGCTCATTTGTCGCTTCACCAGAGAGGTTGCTCTTGATCCTAGGTAACAAAGCACATAGTTATGTACACAAGCACAATACATGGGTCTCTGTCACCCTGTTAGTCTGATTAGAACTCACACCACCTGACATAATATAGAATTGCTCATTGGTTTATTTATTTATTCATTCATTCATTCAGTGAGAGGAGGGGAGACAGAGACAGACTCCCACATGTGCCTGGCCGGGATCCGCCAGGCAGGCCACTAAGGGGTGATGCTCTGCCCATCTGGACCCCTTGCTCTGTTGCAACTGAAGCCATCTTTTAGTGCCTGAGGCAGAGTCCATGAAGCCATCCTCAGCGCCCAGGGCCAACTCGCTGAAATCGAGCCATGACTGCAGGAGGGAAGGAGAATAAGAGAGAGAGAGAAGTGAGAGAGGGAGGAGTAGAGAAGCAGATGGGCGCTTTCTCCTGTGTGCCCTGACTGGGAATTGAACCCGGGACATCCACATGCCTGGGCCGACGCTCTACCACTTAGCCAACCAGCCAGGGCCACTCATTGGTTTATTGTCCATCTCCCCTCACTGGAATATGAGTCACTGCTCTCCAAGACAGCAGGGACTTTGTCTGTTCTGACACAATAGAGGTATTGTATCCTAATCTCTTACTACAGCATCTAGGTTAATATGTGCTGAATAAATGAGTGAGAGAATTATTGAGCATCACCCAGCAATCCCTCAGCCAACTCTTACTGATGGAAAATTATAAGTTTGCACTTCACCTGTGATGGTGCAGTGGGTAGAGCATTGCCCTGGAATGCTGAGGTCACTGGTTCAAAACCCCAGAATTGCATGGTCAAAGCACATATGGGAGTTGATGCTTCCTGCTCCTCCCTCCTTCTCTCTCTCTCTCCTCTCTCTAATCAATAAATAAAAATTTAAAAAAAGAAAATATAAGTTTGCTCGGAGTATCTGCCAAAGGAAGGAGACTTAATTTCAAGTTATATGAAGATTAACATAAAGGACAACAGGCAAGTAGACTTGTTGGAAAGATCAGTTGCCTTCACAAGTCCCATGAAATGGGGATTTATGAGCAAACACCAATAAACTTGTAGAATATAATGGAGTAATTTCTAATGCCCTGTAAGTGGTAACTCAAATGAAACACTTACGTAGAGGTGCTTTGCAAACTGCTAGGTTTTGTGCAAATATTATATATTGGGTGTTTTTTTTTTTTTCTGAAGTGAGAAGCTGGGAGGCAGAGAGACAGACTCCCGCATGTGCCTGGCTGGGACCCACCCAGCAAGCCCACTAGGGGGCGATGCTCTGCCCATCTGGGCATTGCTCCGTTGCAACCAGAGCCATTCTAGCGCCTGAGGCAGAGGCCATGGTGCCATCCTCAGTGCCTGGGCCAACTTTGCTCCAACGGAGTCTTTGCTACAGGAGGGGAAGAGAGAGAAACAAAAGGAGAAGGGAAAGGGTGGAGAAGCAGATGGGCGCTTTTTCTGTATGCTCTGGCCAGGAATCAAACCTGGGATTTCCACACGCTGGGCCGACACTCTACCACCAAGCCAATTGGCCAGGGCTATATATTGTTTTTCATGACACTATAGTATATATGAGCAACTTTAAAATAACCACTCTATTCTGGTGGGGGGAAAACTGGACTAGGAAATAAGAGGCTTGAGTGTGGTTCCATCTCAGCCATGAGTTTGCTGTGTGTGTCTTAATGCAGTTACTTCTCTAGGCTTCATTTTCCCAATCTGTAAAATTAACATACTTTATTAAATTACCTCTGGAATATCTGCCAGCTCTAAAGTTCAAGACTCTAAAAACTGCTGGTTGGCCTGCTGGCTGGAGGGATGGATAAAAAACTCCAATTCCCATGACATTTCCCCAATCTTAACTCTCTAGGCTGGGTTTTGTTTCTTCTTCTCACTCTTTCCTAATCCAGAAGAGCCTTACTTAAAAAAAAAGAAGAAAAAAAAGTGTTGATTGATTTTAGAGAGAGAGGAAGGGAAAGACACATGGAAACGTTTATCTATTCCTGTGTGTGCCCTGACCAGGGATCAAACCAGCAACCTCTGCACATCAGGATAAATGTAGCCAGGTCAGAAAAATCCTACACTTTTTTTTTTTTTTTTTTTTTTTAAGAGAGCAGAGAGAGAGAGAGAGAGAAAAGGGGGATGGAGCAGGAAGCATCAACTCCTATATGTGCCATGACCAGGCAAGCCCAGGGTTTCAAACCAGCAACCTCAGTTTTCTAGGTCAACACTTTATCCACTGCGCCACCACAGGTCAGGCAGAAGAACGCTACTCTTTATCTGAAAATTTGTTATGTACACCCCTGAGGTCCTTATATCTTCTTTGCATGGTAAACAGATAAAAAATCAGTATATTTTATAATCATAAAAAGCAAAAATGATGATAGCTGAAGATATGCATGTGAGAAAGTAAGAAGATAAATAGATATATTCAATTACATCTAAGAATTGAGGGAGCATTAAAGTTTGTGTTGCCTGCTTCACTTGTGACTATCCATTTTGGGGAGGCATTTCCTTTTTTGTAATTATTTTTATTTTTATTTATTTTTTGACAGAGACAAAGAGAGTCAGAGATAGGGACAGACAGACAGGAAGGGAGAGAGATGAGAAGCATCAATTCTTCATTGTGGCATCTTAGTTCAATGATTGCTTTCTCATATGTGCCTTGACTGGGGGGCTACAGTAGATCAAGTGAACCCTTGCTCAAGCCAGCAACTATGGGGCCGTGTCTATTATCCCATAGTCAAGCCAGCAACCCTGCGCTCAAGCTGGTGAGCCCGTGCTCAAACCAATTGAGCTTATGCTCAAATTGGCGACCTCAGGGTTTCAAACCTGGGTCCTCTGTGCCCCAGTCCAATGCTCTATTCACTATGCCACAGCCTGGTCAGGCTGTTTTTATTTTGTTTGTTTGACAGAGAGTCAGAGAGAGGGACAGATTGGGACCGACAGACAGTAAGGGAGAGAGATGAGAAGCATCAATTCTTCATAGTAACTCCTTAGTTGTTCAGTGATTGCTTTTTCATATGTGCCTTGACCGGGGGGGCTACAGCAGAGCAAGTGACCCCTTGCTCAAGCCAACGACCTTGGGTTCAAGCCAGCAACCTTGGGCTTCATTGCTCAAGCTAGTGACCTTGGGATCAAGCCAGCGACCTTGGGCTTCAAGCCAGCGACCTTTGGGCTTAAGCCAGTGACTATGGGGTCATGTCTATGATCCCATGCTCAAGCCAGTGGCCCCTTGCTCAAGCTGGTGAGCCCGTGTTCAAGCCAGCAACCTCAGAGTTTCTAACCTGGGTATTCCGCGTCCCAGTTCAACATTCTATCCACTGTGCCACTGCCTGGTCAGGCCTATTTTTATTTTTAAAATTAAATTTAACAGGGTAACATTGATCGATAAGAGTACATAGGTTTCAGGTAAACATCTCTTTACCATTTGAACTGTTGATTATGTTGTGCCCATCATCCAAAGTCAAATAATTTTCTGTCACCGTATATTTCTCCCTCTTTCTTCCCCGCCTTCTTCTCCCCCGTAACCACTTCACTTTTATCTATGTCCATAGGTCTCAGTTTTATATCCCACATATGTGTGAAATCATATAGTTCTCAGCTTTTCCTGATTTACTTATTTTACTCAGTATAATGTTATCAAGGTCCATCCATGTTGTCATAAATGGCAATATGTCACCATTTCTTATGGCTAAGTAGTATTCCATTGTGTGCATGTACCACATCTTCTTTATCTAATCCAAAAGTGCATAAAGAAAGAGAGACATTTTTTATACACTTTTGCCCAAGAATTACACTTGGACTCTTCCCTCTGACATATAATCTCAAATGGTTGGACAGGGGAAGACCCAAAAGAACATCTGAAAGAAAGATCTTGCCCACCTAACTTTGTGTTCTTGGGCAAGTCCCCAGAGTTGGAAAAGATGAGAACACAGAGGGCAACTGCTGGGGTTCAGTTCAACCACTCACTAGCTAAGTGACCTTGGGTAAGGCACCTCCTACACATCATTTTTCAGGAAACAGAATAGAGTTAATGGGGATGAAGTGAGAATTAAATAGAGCTCAGTGAGGTAAATTAACTTGCCCCAAAGTTACAGAGCTAATCACTTGGACCCCAAAACCCTAGTAGGAAATGGATATAAAAGGAATCAAAGGAGACTCTCATCATTATAACCTTAGCTTTCTGTTGATTAAATTAATGAATTCAAAGTAGGAGCTATCTAGATGTGCCCAAAGAGGCCATTTCACCCTTGGTAGAGATTAACTTATTCAAACTCTTGCTGTCCCTTACAGCAAACTATACCAGAAATGCCTTTGCAGGTGGCATTTGCTGGATGGAATTGTGTTATTCCATCTAAGTAACATAATTGAATACCCAGTGTCTATCTCCTGAGACAGCAGAAGTGATCATTTTTCATTGATCTCTTTTTAAACCTGACCTTGATATTTTTTCCTGTCTCCCCTCAAATATATCAAAGCACCCAAGGATACAAGCGTGCTCTCTTTCAAATGAATTTCACTTGTCTTATGTTGAAATTTGTGTTCAGAAGCACACAATGAAAGAAGCTAGATTCAGATGTGATCTAGTTGCCATGACCTTCTGGTCACCAGCCTTTGAATCTGCCTCTTTCTTCCCCTGTTTATGTTTGAGTTTTGTTGGCTAAGACAGCCACCTGACAGCTATTCATCATCAGAGTTGTGAAACTACCTTTCTGCTATGTGCTTCTGACCCTCGGTTCAATGATCCCATCTGAAGGAGGAAGCATGGGAAGAGGTTAGGTCCGTGGTGGCGAACCTATGACACGTGTGTCAGCACTAACATGCGTAGCCATTTTTTTTAATTTCTTTTTATTTTATTAGACAGAGAGTGAGAGAGAGAGAGAGAGAAAGGGGGAGGAGCTGGAAGCATCAACTCCTATATGTGCCTTGACCAGACCAGTGCAGGGTTTTGAACTGGCGACCTCAGTGTTCCCAGTCGTCGCTTTATCCACTGTGCCACCACAGGTCAGGCGCATGCGTAGCCATTTTTGATGACATGTGGCTGTGTGTAGCCGCATACCAGAGAAGTATGAGGCCGCATGCCGAGAAGGACGTTTCATCCTCAGCTCCTGCACAGCCAGGTGCAGTAGTAGCCGAGGATAAACCATTTGCTGTAGTGTAGACACTCTGTGCCGAAGGTCTGTAGGCCAAAACATTTTTGTTATTTAAACTATAAATATCACGAAATTATGGTTTTTTTCTCGAAGTGACACACACCGAGTTATGCTTGTTTTTTTGGCGAATTTTGACACACCAAGCTCAAAAGATTGCCCATCACTGGGTTAGGCAAAGGGCAAAGGTTGCAGGTTTGAGAAGGAACATATATACTTCTAATGTATTTCATTAAATCCTCACATTGCCACACAAGGTAGGTGACATTCTCCCTGTTTTATAGATAAGGAAACAGATTTAGAAAGGTCAGGTGACTTTCTTGAAGTTACACAGCTGATAAATGGCATATTTGGGGTTCCAAACCCAAGCTCTTTTTGCTATGCCATGCTTTGTTATTGTTGAGAATGAATGGGGATTGTGGAAGAGATATGGCCTACAATCCTACCAATGATTTAATTTACCCAGGTGTAACCCTCTTCAAGGTAATTCAGATTATACTTACAGAAGTTACACTGGCACCCACAGTGTGCTGCCTATAGCCAGGGACTGTGACAGGCCCTTTGCAGACACTATTTCTTTTATTCATCACCTTTCAGCCACATGGTCACAATAACTTTAAACTGGTCTTTCTCAAAGTGTGTTCCTCTGACCAACTGTATTAGAATCACCCAAGGATCTGTTAAAATACAGATTCCAGCCCTGGCCGGTTGGC
Source organism: Rhynchonycteris naso (assembly GCA_037038555.1). NCBI lineage: Eukaryota > Metazoa > Chordata > Mammalia > Chiroptera > Emballonuridae > Rhynchonycteris > Rhynchonycteris naso. Next base: position 317,242,896 of record CM072995.1, read on the forward strand.
ATCAGCCCAGCATGTGGAAGTCCCAGGTTCGATTCCTGGGCAGAGCACACCGGAGAAGCGCCCATCTGCTTCCCACCCTTCCCCCCTCCTTCCTCTCTCTCTCTCTCTTCCCCTCCCGCAGCCAAAGCTCTATTGGAGCAAAGTTGGCCCAGGCGCTGAGGATGGCTTCATGGCCTCTGCCTCAGGCACTAGAATGGCTCCAGTTGCAATGGTTGCAATAGAGCAATGCCCCAGATGGGCAGAGCATCGCCCCCTGGTGGGCATGCCGGGTGGATCATGGTGGGGCATATGCGGGAATTTGTCAGACTGCCTTCCTGCTTCTAATTTTGGAAAAATACAAAAAAAAAAAAAAAAAAAATACAGATTTCTGCTCTAATCAACTGGCCAGGTAGCTCAGTTGATTAGCGCATCGTCCTGATACAAGGTTACGGGTTTGATCCCTGGTCAGGGCACATGCAAGAATCAAGCAATGAATGCATAAATAAGTGGAGCAACAAATCTATCTCTCTCTCTCTCTCTCTCTCTCTCTTTCAAATCAATCAATCAATAAAAAAATACAGATTCCATAACCTAGAGATGTTTTCTTTGAACATATGTACCCTGATTTAGTAATATCACCCCATTAAAATTAATTTTAAAAAATTAAAAAATACAGTTTCCAGGGCTTCACCCCAGGGGAGAAAAGGAATTTTCTGGTAATGTTTGACATTTCAGATTTGACAACAGTTGTTCTTAAAAGATAATAGATCCTTGTTATTAATGAAACACTTAAAACCATTCACTACTTCTTTTTGAAATCTAAGTGCAGCATTTGTATTTAAATGTGGTTATGAATTCCTTTAATGAATAATGAGTTTAAGAGGGATACAGGTAGGAAGCTGGAACACAGTGAAGGACTTTGTTGAGTGAATTTTACGGGGCACCCAGAGGAATTTGAAGGTATTTATTTTTAGTACTGATTACTAGGTCACAACTAAAAATTCAAGTCCTGGTATAAATAGTCTGAAATTTGGCTGCCAGTCTGGACATTTTGTAATATTCTATTGTTGGTCAAGTAAGTTTGTAAACACGATATATATGTTTGCTCATTTATAGTTTGCATTGGGTGTGGGGGACAGGCCGTAAGCAGGCAGGGTCATTATAGCCTAAGGCTTAGTTTTAAGACTAAGCTTTTCCCCACACTCTTGACTGTTGCAAGATGTGCGTGGTGCACTCTCATTGAGGAATCCCATTATGCTTCAGATAAGTGACTTTGTATCAAGACTTCCTTGTTTGTATATTGGATTAAAGGTTTTGATTTCTATACTATAAAATGGGGCAGAGGAGCCCATGCAGATGGAGAGCAGGGAAAGGCCACGTGGAAGAGAGGAGAAGCAGCCAAGATAGCGGAGTACTGAAGGAGAAGCCAGTTTGTGCAGTTTGTGCAGAAAGGAGATGGGGAACAGAGGTGAATAAGGCTGGGGAGGTATAAACCTTTGATCCTAGGAAAACTTGGATAAGTCAGTGGCTTTGGGAGCCCTGAATAGAAAAGGAAGTGTTGTTCCACTGTGTGTATTTCTTGCCCGCCAGGTGCAAGCCAGGATTAAAGTTAATGGCCCGCCAGTTCTTGGCTCCATTGTTTCATTACCATCTGTCCGAATCAATTGTGAACCTGCATGGGCCAGATGGCTGTGATAGTGGCCGTGGCTACTGGCCTTACATCTATCATATATCAAGTAGACTCTTTTAAATATTTGTGTAAAGTATTCATAATAAATTAGATAAGATACAAAATTATATAAACAGATTTATTTCAACACAGTATTCTTTATGAACATCAACTGTACAGTAGTACAATGAGTTACAAAAATATTAAGCCAGTGAATTCTACCAAATATTCAAAGAAGAATTAATATCAATCCTTCAAAAACTTTTTTTAAAATAAATTCTTTTTCCAAGTAAGAGGAAGGGAGATAAACAGACTCCCACATGTACCCTGACTGGGATCCACCCAGCAACCCCTGTCTGGGGCCTTGCTTGCAACCGAGCTAATTTTAGCACCTGAGGAGGAGGCTCTAGGAAGCCATCCTCAGTGCCTGGGGCCGATGCAGTTGAACCATTCAAACCATGGCTGCAAGAGAGGATGAGGGAGAAGGGGAGGGGAGAGGGTGGAGACCAGATGGTCACCTCTCCTGTGTGCCCTAACCGGGAATCAAACATGGGACATCTACATGCTGGGCCGATGCTCTACCACTGAGCCAGGCAGCCAGGGCCTCACAAACTCTTTCAAAAAATAGAAGAGAACACTTTCTAACTCATTCTGAAAGGCCAGTATTGCTCTGACACCAAAGGCACAAGACTTCCCATGAAGGTGGAGATTGGTTAAGCCCAAGTCACCTGCTGGGTCTCTGACTCTGGCAGACAGACTTCATGACGAGGGCTGAGACAGAAAGATATGAGGACTGCGACAGGGATGGCGGTGATGACAGTGGTAGTGATTATAACTCCAATAGCACACACCCATATCCTCACAGAGACACAGATTTGAAATCTAATAGTGTGTTTCTGTCAAGCACTCTTTACTAAGGTAGGTAGGCCCTGGTCTTTTCCTCGCTCTAGATATCTCACTGCTGTGGATATCTTAAATGCATTAGTAGGAAATATTAAAATCAATATATATCTTATGAACAAGAATTGGAACTTTTGTTCCTGTGTCAACAAGATGCACGTACACTCACTGACTTATTTTCCCTTCTCCCACTCAGCCCCTGCGCCTGTTCTCCTCTCCCTGTCCCGTCAGAGCTCCCCCTGTGTAACCCACCAGTGTGTCGCCAGCCTTGTTCTACAGATGAATTCAGATCTAGGTCTAGCCTCTTTGATTGTTTTATTTGGTTATGACTACAGCAGTTTATATTAATCCTTTGGCAAACAGTCAAGTGATGGAAGCAACTGTTTTCTCTCCAATCCCTTTGGTCTCAAAATTTTTGAAAATACATTTGTGTAACTTAGTATTTAGAGCAAAGCCTTTTATATTTTGTGGTGAAATCTTTACTTAATGCATGAAAATTAATTTAGAATAAATGTTCTTGTGATTTCAGGATACCAAAAAAGTTCCCATCCTGGGAACCACTACGATTTTCAGCACAGGTTGACCAGCTAGCATTCCAAGCAAAGACAATAGAAAGATTCAAGCTTGTGGTCTTTGTGAGTTTGGATCCTGGCACTGCCACTTGCCAGCTCTATGACTTTAGACAGGTCTCTTTACCTCTCTGAACCTCCATGTTCTATTCTGTAAAATAGATATAATAACTTCTATCTTGAAGGAATGGTTTTAAATTAAAATAGATGAAGATAAAGCTTCTGGTATACTGTATGTTTTCACTAATTGTAACATTTACACTGGACAAATGTACTCAGGACATAATGGTAAGGTGACTTTATTTTTGCTTCCCATGACCCTTTTAAATTTATTTTGTGGGGCAAGTTCTTTCCCCATTTTTGCATGAAATTTGGGGTAAATTCTATAACTTGTACAGCAAATTTCAATTAAAAAATAAGTCTGCCTTGCCTGACCTGTGGTGGTGCAGTGGATAGAGCATTGACCTGGAACACTGAGATCTTTGGTTCAAAACCTTGGGCTTGCCTGGTGAAGGCACATATGGCAGGCAATCAATGAATAGGTAAAGTGAAGCAACTATGGGTTGATACTTCTCGCCACCTCCCTCTTCTCTTTATAAAATCAATAAATAAAATCTTCAAAATAAATGAATAAAAAAAAAGTCCTCCAATCATTTAAATGTCTAGTCCATGTTATAGTCAAGATGTCAGTCTGTGTAAAGTCCATACTTGCTCCCTCCTGCAGCTCTGGCCTATTCCAGAGGAGAAGCCTACACTGGGGCTTCTATCCCACCTGCCTTACTCTCCTCCCCCAATCTTACTTGCCCAGGGCTGGGAATTAGGGAGCAAGAGCAGGAGGTGAGGGGAGAGAAGAGTTGTTGCTTGGGCTGGTGTGGTCACAGTGACCATACTTTCTGGACTGGCAAGTGTTTAGGGTGGACTCTGTCTTGTGGGTGCTTTGCTGGGTTCTCTGGAGACCCCTAATCATCACTGCGATCTCTCCCTGCAGGCACATTGCTAAAGGTGAATCTCTCAGGCTGGACCCATATTCCTTTCTCTACCCTTTGCATCCTATATTCCCTCCAGCTTCTTTATGCTGAAGAGGTGGCCCTCTTTGCCCCATCTGGCCATGGAAACTTCACCATGTCTTCTTCGACTTAACCAACAGACAGCACAAGTCACCCCCAACACAGCCATGTCTCCTTATCTCTGCTCCTGGACAGACTAGCCAGCTGTCTCTGACCCTTTAGGTTTCTCTGAGAGTCACTATTAGTTCACACATCTCCCAAGATCTACCATCCCTAAGATCCAGGCGCCCTTGAGCCTCTCTCTCTATTTCAGTTGAAGCAAAGTGGCCCTTTCATGGCACACAGAGTTCTCACCTATATCCTCTTCCTCCGTTGCTCTCAGCCTTTCCTTGAGATCCTGCATTGTGATCCCATGCCTTACTTTGGGATAGGGTGTTGTCTAATCTCAGTGTCTCTACTAACTGCCATCCAAGGTCACAACACTCATCCGTAAAATGAGAATAATAATGGTGCCTACCTCATAAAATTTTTGTGAAAATTAAATGAGATAATGCATAAATGTACTTCATACAATTCCTGGCACAGAGAATGTTCTCTGTAGTATAAGCTGTTTTCAAGATCATCACCATTATCATGATTAATCGCAAAGCAAATCCATTTCTAACTGGGGAGGACCACTCCACTTATTTACATTACCACCCTTCCTCCTCTAACTGGTTGGCCAGAAAGCACACACATGGACAATGCGCACACACACACACACACACACACACACACACACACACACACGGGGGAACATACATACAAGCACAACTACATATACAGAGTAGTGACTGTTTGAGGGTATCAATTCCTGACTGCCTTTGATGCTGACTCTCCTACGATACCACCTTTGGTCTTCTACCCCCTCCCCCTACCCAATCATTGATCTCTTTATACTGTCCCTCACAGCAGCCTCATTAAGTGGTGGTCTATGTGGGGCCATCTGCTGCTGGATTGTCTGCCATCTCTCTCCCAGGACCCCTGGGAGACCCCTAATGGCCCCCGAGTTTCCTGCGGCAGAAAAATGAGCCTAATCACATCGTTGGGAAAACACATGCAGGAGCTTCTGTGTTAAATGGTTATAAACACGGAGATGACTTTTAGATCCCATGTCGCAATGCTCTGCACATTTTTTTTTCTGCTTTCTTCTTAGGTTTTGCATAGTCCAGTTTGGCTCCAAAAAGGGAAAAGATAAGTAATAGGATAGTAGGCCTGTTTCCAACTTGTGATGCTTCTTCTCTGTCACCTATCATAATAAGGTGTCATCTATCACTCCCTAAGCGTGATCAGAGGCCTTACTTGGGGTCTTTTCAGCCCCTGTGTTTCTCTCTGTCATTGCATCTCTCATACCACATGACTCAAGGCTGTTTATTTTTCTGTTTAGCCCCTCACTAGACAGTGAGCTTCTTACTCGTTAGCCCAGGTGCTAACACAGTGCCTGGTTCATGGTCTCTCTGAGGATTTAGTAACTTCACCTTTCTGAACCTAGTTGTCTCATCCATAAAATGGTCAGTAATAATGTCCATCTCAAAAGATGGTGCCTGACCTGTGGAGGCGCAGTGGATAAAGCATCATTCTGGAATGCTGAGGTCACCAGTTTGAAACCCTGGGCTTTCCTGGTCAAGGTGAATATGGGAGTTGATGCTTCATGCTCCTCACCCTTCTGTCTCTCTCTCTCTGTGTTACTCTCCTCTCTAAAAAGTAATAAATAAAGTCTTTAAAAATATTTTTAAAAATAAAGTATCAAAAGGTGGTTCTGAGAATTAAATTAATGAGTACAAAGCACCTGGAACATTGTAGGCCCTCAGTAAAGGGTAATAACTATCTCTTAACTGCTATAGGCACTTGGAAAATGAATTAAATAATTTGTTAGAAGAGTTGACACTAAGTATATTTTTGTTTGTTTGTTTGTTTACAGAGATGGAGAGAGAGTCAGATAGGAACAGACAGACAGGAACAGAGAGAGATGAGAAGCATCAATCATCAGTTTTTTGTTGCGACACCTTAGTTGTTCATTGATTGCTTTCTCATATATGCCTTGACCACAGGCCTTCAGCAGACCAAGTAACTAACCCCTTGCTTGATCCAGCGACCTTGGGTCCAAGCTGGTGAACTTTGGTCAAACCAGATGAGCTCGTGCTCAAGCTGGCAACCTTGGGGTCTCGAACCTGGGTCCTACACATCCCAGTCTGACGCTCTATCCACTGTGCCACTGCCTGGTCAGGTGACACTAAGTTTTAATTCAAGTGATTATTAAGTAAAACACATGTGAATCTTCAGCCTCCAGTCTCTCCCTATCCCCATTTTCTCATTGTGCCCAAGTGACCTGAGTCACCCAACCAAAGTACCTTCCAGGCCAAATCATCACACCACTTCCCCAGTTACTGGCCCAAGCTATGAGTAACAAGACTGAGTTTTACGCTGCATGAAAACATTCTAGATCCCCTTGCAATTCTAGAAACCCCTTGGTGTTTGTGGCCTGAAAAACATTCTCACATTTTCTTTGAGGCCTCTGAGCATGGCTATTACTTCCTTAGAGCTAGTTTGTTGCTGAGAGACTTGTTGGAAGTAAAATGACATTGTAAAAAGAATGACAGTTACTGAAGCCATGAAAGGTTAATTGTTCCTACATAAATGAAGTCCATAATTCTACTCACCAGATTGCCCAACTCTTTATTTCCAGGCTGACTGGCCCTGCTGTGCCCCCAAGCTCCTGTGACCTTAGATGGGACAGAGTGTGGACAGCCAAAGGCAGAATTCAATGGGATCACTTCCAGTGAATCATTAGCAACAAGAAACAAACCTTACATTAAATGCACCCAATATGGCACCATGGGGATTACCTATTTAATATTTTTAAGTTTAATAATTTCTGAGATTTAGTCATGCTCAGTACTGTCAGGCTTAGAATCCATGCATATTTCCAAATAAAGAAATGGTTTGTGTTGACCCAGGCTTTACTTTCCCTGCATTCTTGCTAACAGAGGATACTTTTTCCCATATTGGCAGTCTATATGAAAATGGCAATACATTTCCAATGTCTTAAAGATTTTTTTTTTTAACAGGGACAGAGAGAGAGTCAGAGAGAGGGATAGACAGGAACAGACAGACAGGAATGGAAAGAGATGAGAAGCATCAACCATTAGTTTTTCGTTGCCGTTGCGACACCTTAGTTGTTCATTGATTGCCTTCTCACATGTGCCTTGACCGCGGTTCTTCAGCAGACCGAGCAACCCCTTGCTGGAGCCAGCGACCTTGGGTCCAAGCTGGCGAGCTTTTTGCTCAAGCCAGATGGGCCCCGTGCTCAAGTTGGCGACCTCGGGGTCTCGAACCTGGGTCTTCCGCATCTCAGTTCGATGCTCTATCCACTGCGCCACTACCTGGTCAGATGGAATGTCTTAAAGATTTAAATGTAATAAATAAATACATTAATGTGCAGGTAAGAATATACAGACAGATATTTATATGATTGTGGTATAAAGAAAGGCTTTTAGAGTATAACCTCAAGCCTAACCAGGTGGTGGCGCAATGGATAGGGCACCAACCTGGGACACTGAGGACCCAGGTTTGAAATCCCAAGATCATAGTCTTGAGCAAGGGGTCACCACCTTGAGCACGGGATCATAGACATGATCCCATGGTTGCTGGCTTGAGCAAGGGGTCACTGGCTCAGCTGGAGACCCCTGGTCAAGGCACATAGAATAAAGCAGTCAATGACCAACTAAGGGGCAACTATGATTGATGCTTCTCATCTCCTTTCCTGTCTTTCTGTCCCTATTTGCCCCCTCCCTCTCTCTTGCTAAAAAAATAACATATAACCCCAAGAGTAAACAGCCTGATCAGGTGGTGGCACAGTGGATAAGGCATTGGATTGGGACGCAGAGAACTCAGGTTCAAAACCCTGAGGTTGCCAGCTTGAGCTAGGGCTCATCTTCCTTGAGTGTGGGCTTACCAGCTTGAGCAGGGGGTTGCTGGCTTGAGCGTGGGATCATAGACATGACCTGATGGTCGCTGGCTTGAGCCCAGAGGTCGCTGGCTTGAAGCCCACAGTCGCTGGCTTGAGCAAGGGATCACTCACTCTGCTGTAGCTCCCCAGTCAAGGCACATATGAGAAAGCAATCAATGAACAATTAAGGTGCCACAATGAAGAATTGATGCTTCTCATCTCTCCCTTTCTGCCTGTTTGTTCCTGACTGTCCCACACACACAAAAAAAGTAAACAGGATAAAGGAAAAGATTGACAGGTTAGGCCCTATGCAATTTAAAGCTTATATATGGATATATAGATAGAGATATGGATAAACATATGCCATATCTTATCTCTTTTGCATATATATATATATATATATATATATATATATATATATATATATATGGCAAAGGATGACTGGGAAAAATAGTTGCAAAGAATTACTATTTTTAATTTTCATCTCTAATGCATATAAGGAATTCTTATAAATTAATAGGAAAAAGAAAAATAGAAAACTGACTGTAATTGCTATGTGTTACTTTTATAATTAAATAGTAAAGACAAGAGTGTTTATTCAGCAACACTGAGTGTGTTCTGAGCTGTTCCAGCCTCCAGACCAGCCACCTCTGCTTTCCCAAGCCTCACATATGGTCTTAGAAACAAATAACCAAGAATACAGTGTGAGAAGTCAAACAAAGAAGATGGTCCAGGAAAGTCCCTGGACACTAAAGGAGACAGGGATCACCTCCCAAGGGGAGAGATGTCAGGGAAGAGGACATTTTAGCTGGATTTTTAAACGCTATTGAGTTCTAATTTACATTACATAAAATCACCCCTTTGTACAGTCTGATGAGATTTAGTAAATTTATACAGTAATGCAACCATCCCTGAAAGAGGGTTTTAGAATGTTGCCAGTTACAATCAGTCCACCCTCCCACCCCAGTCCTGGGTAACCACTGATCTTTTCGTTTTTATAGTTTGTCTTTTCTAGAAATTTCATGTAAATGGAATCATATAACATGCCATGTTTTCTGTCTGGCCTCTCTCATGTAGCATGAACTTTTTGAGATTCATCCATATTGGTTCATTTCTTTTCACTGCTGAACACTGTATGGCTTAACCTGTGTTGTTTATTCATTCATTAGTCAGTGAACATTTGGATTATTTCCAGGTTTTTGGCTACTATGAATAATGCTGCTATTGACATTTGGGTACAGGTTGTAGGTATATGTTTTCATTTCTCTTTGATACTTCAGAGTAGAATTGCTGTGTCATGTAAGTGTATAAGGTTAACTTTAAAATGTTTTCCCCCCCAAAGTAACTGTAATGTAATGGTAATCTTACATTCTTATCAGCAGTGTCTGAGAGATCCAGTAGATCCACATGCTTGCCAGCTTTTAGTGTTATCAGTGGTCTTTATTTTGGCCATTTTAATGAGTGTGAGGTGGTATCTCACTGTGACTTTAATTTGTACTTTCCTAATGACTACTAGTACTGACCATCGTTCCATATACTTATTTGCCATTTGCCTATATTCTTTAGTTAAGTGTCTATTAATTTTTCTCCCATTTTTAAATTAGGCTGTTTGTCCTTTTATTGAGTTTTAAGAGATCTTTATATGTTTTGGATACAAGTCCCTTATAAGCTATATACTTTGCAACTGTTTTGTCTCAGACTATGGGTTGTCTTTTCCTTGTCTTATGGTATATTTGGGAAAGTAAAAATGTTTAATTTTGATGAACTTGAATTTATTATCTTTTTCCTTTATTGTTTTTGGTTTTTGTGTCACATCTAAGAAATCTTTGCCTACGCCAAGATTAGATTTTCTTTTGTCTTCTTTTGGAAGTTGTCTGGTTTTAGGGTTTACATTTAGGCCTATAGTCCATTTCTAATTACTGTCATACACTGCATAATGACATTTCATCCACAATGGACTGCATATACAATGGTGGTCCCACAAGATTATATGAAAGCTGAAAAATTCCTATCATCTAGTAACATTATAACTGTATTAAAGTAGCTGTGATAACATAGTAGCACAATGCATTACTCATGAGTTTGTGGTATTCTGGTGTAAACAAACTTACTATGCTGCCAGTCCTATAAAAGTATTGCACATATAATTAACAGTAATAGCTGTACCATCTAGGTTTGAATAAGTACACTATGGTGTTCGAAGAATGACAAAACTGCCTAATGATGCATTTCTCAGAACATATCCTTATTATTATTATTATTATTATTATTATTATTATTATTATTTTACAAGGACAGATAGAGAGAGAGTCAGAGAGAGGGATAGATAGGGACAGACAGACAGGAACGGAGAGAGGTGAGAAGCATCAATCATTAGTTTTTCATTGCCATTACGACACCTTAGTTGTTCATTGATTGCTTTCTCACATGTGCCTTGACTGCGGACTTTCAGCAGACTGAGCAACCCCTTGCTGGAGCCAGCAACCTTGGGTCCAAGCTGGAGAGCTATTGCTCAAGCCAAATGGACCCCCCGCTCAAGCTGGCAAGCTCGGGGTCTCAAACCTGGGTCTTCCACATCCTAGTAGTCCAACGCTCTATCCACTGCACCACTGCCTGGTCAGGCAGAACATATCCTTATTATTAAGTGGCTCATGACTGTAATTTTTGTGTATGTTATAAGCTAATGGTTGAGATTCATTTTCTTTTTATATGGATATCCAGTTTTCTCAGCACCAATTGTTGAAGACTATCCTTTCCCCCATTGAATTAAATACCTTAGCATATATGTGAACAGTGGTATGATGGTATATGTTTACCAACTGGCTCTTTGGAAGAAAGGAGGGATCCAATTGCCTGATATGGATACTTTCATGTGACTGATTCCAAGCTACTGAAAATTTAACAATCAGTTCTGTGAGCCAGTATAAGCTAGCTCCAACATACTACTGTATTCAAAGATCTATTTCTGAAATTTGTTTTCTTCACAGAGCTGTGTATCTGTCTTTATGCCAGTAACATACTAGGTCACTCTAGCTTTATAATAAGTTTTGAGATCAGGTAGTGTAAATGCTGACTTTGTTTCTCTTAAGATTGATTTGGCAATTATTTAGCATCAGTGTGTCATTTTCTACAAAAGTGCTGGGATTTTGATAAGGATTGCTTTGAATTTATAAATCAATTTCTAGAATTGCCATCATTTTATTAAGTGAGAGGAAGGGAGGCAAAGAGACAGACTTCTGCATGTGCCCCAACTGGGATCCACCCCACAGGCCCCTATGGGGCATGCTCTGCCCATTTGGAGCCGTTGCTTTACTGCTTGGCAACTGAGCTATTTTTAGTGCCAGAGGTAAAAGCCACCAAGCCAACCTTAGCACCAGGTTCAACTCACTGGAAACAATCAAGCCATGGCTGCAGAAGGGGAAGAGAGGGGGAGAGAGAGAACAGAGAAGTGTAGGGATGGAGAAGCAGATGGTTGCTTCTCTTGGGTGCCCTGACTGGGAATCAAACCCAGGACATCCACACACTGGGTTGATGCTCTACCACTGAGCCAACTGGACAAGACCTAGAACTGACATCTTAACAATAAAAAATATCGTAATTTATGAACATAGTGTATGTCTTTATTTTCTTTTTAGATTTTATTTATTCATTTTAGAGAGAGGAGAGAGAGAGAGAAGGGGGAGAGCAGGAAGCATCAACTCCCATATGTGCCTTTACCAGGCAAACCCGGGGTTTCAAACTGGCAACCTCAGCGTTCCAGGTCAATGATTTATCCACTTCACCACCACAGGTCAGGCAGTGTATGTCTTTATTTATTTAGATCTTCCATTTCTGTCAGCAATGCTATGTAGTCTTTAGTGTACAGACTTGCACTTCTTTTGTTAATTTTTTCTAAGTATTTTTTTCTTTTTGATGCTATTGTGAATGGGCTTAACTTTTAAAAAATTTTTCCAATATACTAATATATAGAAATACAGTTAATTTTTGTATATTGATTGGGTATCCAGCAACCTTGTTAAACTCACTCATTGGTTTTAGTACTTTTTGTAGATTCCTGAGGATTTTCTTTAATTCCAGGTTATGTTATATGCAAATAATAGTATTTTTACTACTTCTTTTCTCATTTGTCTAGCTTTAATTTCTTGCTTTATTATACTAGCTATGACTTCCAATACATCGTTGAATAGCCGTGATGAGAGTGGACATCCTTGCCTTGTTCCTGATCTTGAGGGGAAAGCATTTAGTGTTTCATCATTAAGTATGGTGTTAGTTGTAGGGGTTTTATAGATGTTGTCTATTAGGTTGAGGAAATTCCCTTCTAGTCCTAGTATGCTGAGTTTTTTTAATCATGGAAAGTGTTTAATTTTGTCAAATGCTTTTCTATGTCTGTTAAGGTGATCATATGATTTCTGCTGTTTATTCTTTGAAAATGGTATATTACAGCCTGACCAGGCAGTGGTGCAGTGGATAGAGCGTCGGACTGGGATGCGGAAGACTCAGGTTAGAGACCCCGAGGTTGCCAGCTTGAGCGCGGGCCCACCTGGCTTGAGCAAAAAGCTCGTCAGCTTGGACCCAAGGTTGCTGGCTCCAGCAAGAGGTTGCTTGGTCTGCTGAAGGCCCACAGTCAAGGCAATCAATGAACAACTAAGGTGTCGCAACGACAATGAAAAACTAATGATTGATGCTTCTCACCTCTCTCCGCTCCTGTCTGTCTATCCCTCTCTCTGACTCTCTCTCTGTCCCTGTAAAAAGAAAAAAAAAATGTTATATTACATTAATTGATTTTGGATGTTAAACAAACATTTTCCTAGGATTAAACCTTACTCGTACATGGTACTTAAATGTTTTTATACGTTGCTGGATTTGATTTACTGATCAAGAGTTGTTAAGTGTTTTAATATCTATATTCATGAGGAATATTGGCTGGCTTTTTTTTATAATGTCTCTGACTAACTTAATACCTGGATAATACCTGATAGTGCCCCATCTTAAAATGACTTGGGAAGTGTTCTCCCTTCCTATGTTTTTAAAAAGAGATTGTTAGGATTGGTATTTATTTATTTCCTTAATGTTTGATAGAATTTACCAGTGAAGCCACATGGATTTTCTTAGTGGAAAGATTTTAAATTACTAATTCAATTTCTTTTCTTGATTTAGATTCATTCAGATTTTCTATTTGAGTCCGTTTTTGTAATTTCCATCTTTCTGAGAATTTGTTCATTTCATCCATATGGTCAAATGTATAGACATAAAGTTGTTCCTAGTACTCCCCTATAATTGATTAGCATGGGTCTCATGATGTTTTTTGCAGCATCAGCTTTATTTGTTGAAAATATATTTATAATGCATAGTAGTACTTCCTATGCACAGAACAAAGAGTGAGGAAACAGATTTATTGATTGCTTCACTATATGTGTCATACAATGTCCTTGGTTGGCACTTTGTACAGATCATCTTATAGGAGCGTTCTCTCAGAATTCCAAGTTTACCCCCAGAAGGAGGCAGCGCTTCTTCCCACCTTTCAGGGCACACTCTCAGCATTCCCATTTCCTGTCTTTGGAACCATCTTTCTGCAAGTAATGGACACAGATCTCTGGGGACTCAACTAAGCGGGAGTGCAGTCTTTCCTCGACCTCCCCCTACCCCAGCATAGGAAAAGACATTTCTATAACTAATAAACCCAAATAACAATGGGGAAATTGGGGAAAGCAGAATGGGGAAACAGTAATTGTAATTTTCTTTTTTTTTTTTTTACAGAGACAGAGAGAGGGATAGATAGGGACAGACAGACAGGAATGGGGAGAGGTGAGAAGCATCAATCATTAGTTTTTTGTTGCCATCGCAACACCTTAGTTGTTCATTGATTGCTTTCTCACATGTGCCTTGACTGTGGGCCTTCAGCAGACCTCATCAGACCGAGCAACCCCTTGCTGGAGCCAGCGACCTTGGGTCCAAGCTGACGAGCTTTTGCTCAAGCCAGATGGGCCCGCGCTCAAGCTGGCGAGCTCGGGGTCTCAAACCTGGGTCTATAGCATCCCAGTTCGACGCTCTATCCACTGCGCCACCTCCTGGTCAGGCTTAAAGCTCCTCTCTTGATCCAGTCATTTCTGCCAGGAGGAAGCAATCTTACATACCCCTCTCTAACCCCCTGCAATCCTCTAGGCTTGGGGATGTTCTTTCCTTTTTAATCTACAGATCTCACTTCCTTGAACCAACTGTTAATCGCCTGCCAACTGATAGCTTGCCATGACTGCCTTCATCACAGTTCAGGAAGGAGCCTGCTTCCCTTCTCAGAGAACACTTGCATATAACAAATATAGACAGGGTTTTTGAACAGAGACTTAGTATGTTTCCATGACAACATAAATTACCTATGAAAATCTGTAGGAAGATTTTAGACCATTAAAATCTTCATGCACAGTTCTTTCTTCCTTCATAAAGCAGTTGAGGAATGTTGAACATTTTATTGTAAAGAGGATGGGAAAGAATTTTATTTCCCAAGGACTTAGATACATAAGAAATAAATCTGGGGCTTATAGGCAGAGAAATGAGATTTATATATGGTTTTAGCTGGCAGTAATCCATTATTCTAAGTTTCCATTTTTGTCAAGATGAGATTTGTACCAGTTCGTGCATGCATGTATTCTTCACAGCAGTAAACTTGTTTCCTGTATAATTTTATTTCATTGGTTTTTTGTAAATGTCAGGATTTTTCAAATTAGAAAGGAAAAGTCAGCCCTTATTCTCTTTTTCTTCCACACTTTTTTTTTTTCCAAAGCCAAAGCCTCTCACCAATCTTCTGATGTCTCCCCTCTTCCCTCTTCTGAGACCTTACTTCATCAATCACTGGGCTCTCCCCCTGTCTCAGCCTCTCCCTTTATAATTGCTCTTTCAATATTTCCCCTTGAATCACTGTAAGAAAATGAGCTTTAGTGAAATGAGGCCTTAAGAAGCGAACATCTGTTCATAGTAGACACTCGGTATTGGAGATTCAATTAATCAAGCATTCATGGAATGCCATTTTGTTCAAGTCTAATGTGAATTACATTCAAACATAATATAATTGTGGCATTTAAAGCTGCTGCCCAAATTTTGCCCACTCTCGACAGCAGAATGTTGACTGCAGTGGTCATGAGTATGACAGCAGCTGGACAGATATTTGATTGTGTAATTGTTTAGATTGCCTAACAGAGGTCCCCAAACTACAGCCCTCGGGCCGCATGTGGCCACCTGAGGCCATTTATCCGGCCCCTGCTGCACTTCCGGAAGGGGCACCTCTTTCATTGGTGGTCAGTGTATGGAGTACTGTATGTGGGGGCCCTCCAACAATCTGAGGGACAGTGAACTGGCTCCCTGTGTAAAAAGTTTAGGAACCCCTAGTACAAGGTCAGTGGAGGCAGATGCACATGCCTGTTCACACTGCATTTCTCACCCTTGTGCCTAGACTGTAGAAGGTGTTTGATATTTTTTTTGAATAAGCAACTCTGTAATGAAAACCGAATGCATTATTATATGGTTATCTACTATGGACTTTGTAATTCTGACACAAATGTTCAGTCCTTTTTGGAGGCCTTGTGTCAATCTTTGCCAGCCGAGCTCACTGATGTTCAGAGCAGGTAAGGTGTGAGAGCTGGGATTGAGCCTGGCTATGTCTCATTCTGGAGCCTGTGCTCCTGCCAGTGAGCCATTGTCTGCTCTGGAGCAGGCTCTGGACTTCTCTCTCCTTGTTCACTCTGCCTGCCCTTGCCCGAGCCCCGCATGTGCTGTGTGCACTGGGACACCATTTTCTCCTATGAGAGACCTGGCCCCAAGGCAGATGCATTTTTATGAGCTTTGCTGCATAGGAGGCTTTGCTGCCTTATAATGAAGGCTGCAAAATGTTCTCCCTCTGTTTCTGATGACCAGAGCATGACCTGCTCTGTTACCTTGATGCCGCAGCTCTGTTGGGAACTTGAACTTCCTGTGCTCTGCTCACACCAGTGCTTCTGCCTTGCTCACATGAAGTCTGGGTTTTTTAAACCCTTTCTGATGGGAAAAATAATTTCTGATTGGGGTCTGTATTAGAATCTATTGCTGTGTAATAAATTATTCTAAAACTAAATAGCTTAAGCCAATAAACATTTGTTATTTCGTATGGTTTCTGAGGGTCAGAAACCCAGGAATGGATTAGCTGAGTGGCTCTAGCTCAGGATCTCTTATGAGGCCCTCCGAATGCTTGTCTGAACCATTGAAAATGGCTCACTCACAGGGCTTTTAGTCAGGAGACCTCAGCTCCCTGCTGTAGGGACTGCTCCATAGGGCTCCACAGGGGCTGCTTCAGTGAGCACTGAGCATGGCAGCTTGCTGTCCCCACAGAGGGTGATCCGAGAGAGCACGGAGGAGGCTGCAAGACCTCTGCTGGTACATTCTCAAAAGCTGCATACCATTACTTCCACCATATTCTGTCTGTTGGAAGCAAGTCCAGTCACACTCAAGGGGAAGAGAATTAAGCCTCACCTAAAGGAGGAGTGTCAAAAAAATTTGAAGGTATACTATAAGCAGTGACATAGATGCCTGATGCCATGAGATGCTTGTATAGCAACCTTTCTGCCCCTCCCTGGCTGGGGCAGCCCAGGGACTTCCTGCTTAGCCATTCACATGGGCGAGGTAGAGGCTGTATTTTGGATTCCTGTCCTAGGTGTGGCGAGAATTACAGGGATGCAAAAGGACGGTCCTGACCCTCAACAACTGCAGTCTGGAAAGGAAGAACAATATCAACACAGGCCCAAGATACAGCACAGTGAGTGCTACAGAGATGAAAACAGAGGACAAGCTGATTCAGCAGTGGGACTGAGGAAGGCTCCATAGAGGGAAGAACAATTGAGCCTGGCACAATGGACGCATAGTATTTTAGTAGCTGGAGATGTGGAGAGGAGAGTGTGTCAGGAATGGGAATGGCATGGGCAAAAACTCAGTGGTAGGAAAGTGAAATCTATGTTTGGGGAAGGGCAGCATGGTGTTATCATTGGCAAAATTGGTGACAGTACATATGGTGCAGGGTTGTTATGAGGACTATGTATGAAAATGCATTTAAAGAGCTTTGTGCAGTGCCTGGCTCACAGAAAATGTTCACTAAATGATGATGCAAATGAATGACTAGTGAGGATAAAGAAATAGGCTGGAAAGATAATTTGGGGCCAAGTCAAACATAATATGTGGGAACTGAAAGAGACCTTAGTTTGGACTTAGTCCTATAGGAAATTGGGATTTGTGGAGGTGTTTCAGTCGGGGAGCTTTGTGCTCACAGTGGAGCTGGAGGAATATTTCTTCTGCAACATGTGCCGGAAGAATCAGAGTGAGGAGACTAGGACCTGGTGCTGTGATCTTGATGCTGTGGTCCGGTTAAAAGGTATTGAGGGCCTAGGTGAGATGGGGCAGAGGGACTGCACAGGAGAAGATGAAGGTGGAGTATTTGTTGACTCCTTTAAAAAAACAGCCTCGCCTGACCTGTGGTGGCGCAGTGGATAAAGCGTCGACCTGGGAACACTGAGGTCGCCAGTTCAAAACCCTGCACTGGTCTGGTCAAGGCACATATGGGAGTTGATGCTTCCAGCTCCTCCCCCCTTTCTCTCATTCTCTCTCTCTCTCTCTCTCTCTCTCTCTCACTCTGTGTCTCCTCTCTAAAATGAATAAAATAAAATTAAAAAATTAAAAAAAAAACAAACAGCCTGGTCAGCAAGATCCTAGAGTCCTGCTTTAGCAGCTGCTCTGAACATGACTATGCAGCTTCTTAAAAGTCCCAAGGGAGCAGCCTAGTAGCATCTTGTCCACCAAGTCTCCAGGAGGCTCACACTGGCCTGGCTCTGCCGGTTCTCGCAGCGCGGGGTAAGGAGGCTGGCCCAGGCCTCTTCGTATAGATTTTCCCAGCACAGATAGCCACCAGATGGGTCACTGAACCTCAGACCTTAACAAATTGATCAAGTGAACTTCTGTGTGCAGCCTACCTACCACAGAAGAACATCATAGTCCCAACCCTCCTCTGCCCCTGCAGGGAGTATGTAGGAGCTATGTCATGCATCAAGCCTCATGACAGGGTTCCACCCAAGGACCCCTGTGGAAGGGACAGGTGACCCTTGGCAATGCAGTTGGAGATCATCTGTCCCTATGACTCCCCACATCATGACAAAGGAGAAGCTGTGGCATGTGGAACACCTCTGGGATGCCAGGGGCAGCAGCCTGCAGATGGGGGCTTTCCCAGTGTGCCCAGGGCCTCCCTATGGTGTGCACCCAAACTGGCTGAAGGAAAGTGTTCTCGTGATTGCTACCAGGAGCCAAAGCTGCCATGAGTTCCCATGAGCTTGAGTAGGTGCTGGGTGTTAGACAAGTGCTAGTTAAGCTTTTCTCTCCTTACCTGCCCCCTCTTTGTCAGGTGCTCTTTCCTGCCCCCAGCCTTGGACCGCCAGGGCAGCTTCCCTCAGCAGGGGCACTGCACTGCCTCCTGTCACTCTGGGGAGGATGGATTTTATGAAAGCTTGGGAGACTCCAAACATTTGCTTTCGTAAGGGAAATTTTCCTTACAATAATGACACAGGGCACCTGGGTGTTAGAGAGTGTTTTGTTTTGTGGGTTTTTTTGTTTGTTTGTTTTTTTACAGGGACAGAGAGAAAGTCAGAGAAAGGGACAGATAGGGACAGACAAACAGGAACGGAGAGAGGTGAGAAGCATCAATCATTAGTTTTTCGTTGCCGTCACAACACCTTAGTTGTTCATTGATTGCTTTCTCATATGTGCCTTGACCGCGGGCCTTCAGCAGACCAAGCCACCCCTTGCTGGAGCCAGCGACCTTGGGTCCAAGCTGGTAAGCTTTTGCTCAAGCCAGATGGGCCAGTGCTCAAGCTGGCGAGCTCAGGGTCTCGAACCTGGGTCCTCCGCATCCCAGTTCGATGCTCTATCCACTGCGCCACCACCTGATCAGGCAGGGAGTGGTTTTAGCAAGGAGAAAACCCCAAGTGTAAGCAGCCTTCAGCAGCATCTGAAGTAGAACAGAACAGTTGATTTCTCTAATTCTCCAAATGTTTCTTGAGTGTTTGGCTCTGTGCTGTGCAGCACACCCAGGAAACACAAAAACTCAAAGCTCAGTCCCTGTTGAGGAGCGACTTCATCTAGAGCAGGAGGCAGGCTTGGGAGCACATCACCGTTTCATCACAATGGGCACTGGAGTAGAAGCACATGCAGCATGTCTTCCTGCCTCCAGGGAGCTAGCACCTGCCCCATGCGGAGCAGGGCAGGAAGAGCTCAGAAGAAGGACCATGAGCTAACCAGAGATGAAATAAAATAATAACTATGTCCATTAAATGCTCATTCAGTACTAAGCCCTTACATCCTTTGGAGAATGTAATAAAGATATGGAGTGTGGCTTGGATGAGGGAAGGGCCCTGGCAGGGCAGGCAGGGACTGAGGTTGTTTTCAGTTCCGCCCCTAAGCTGCAGTCTGACACAGGATAAGTTAGAGGACATCCCTTTGTAACCATGAAAATGAGATTGGACTTGAAGGTAGGGTTCTGTTATGAATTTTCTATTCTGTGTCTTATCTCTGGAGAGACAAAGTGAACTCAGGAAAGCATTAAAGAACAACACAAAGCTGCACAGGTAACCACGAAGTTGGCAAGTACAGTGAAGGGTCCAGGAGCTGAAAGATGGGACACTTGGACTGAGAAATTGAGGAGGGGTTTCTGGAAGAGGAAACCCTCAAGCTGGCTCTTGAAGAATAATTAGAACTGGGGCAGTGTGAGAGGAGGAGGACACCGTAATGGAGAACTAGTGCTTCCTTGTGCAAACGTTCAGTGGCTCCTCAGGCCTATCATACGTGGCAGTGTGGGCTCTGTACAGCCTGGCCCCACCTCCTGCCTGGCCCAGTCATCTTGACATCCCTCCATCCCTTCTGCACCTGAAGTGGTCTACCTGCTCCCTGAACCTGCCACACAGACACAGACTGCTGCCTGAATTCCCTTCATCTACTCTATCTATATTTTTCAGGACCTCCCTACCCAACTTTTCCCCTTCAGAATTTAAGATCCTTTTCTGTTTCCCTCTGAACTCTGTCCCATTGGCTTAGGTCTCACATGGATCCTGACCCACTAAACTATAGACACTTCAACTATGGCTTATTCCTTCCTATGGGCCACATGCCACACCAATGCTGATATTTGGTAAATGCCAAATGAATGAATTAATTAGTGAATTAATGAATGAGTAAATGAATGATCAAGCTGGAATCTGGTCACAGAAAGGGAAGTTCTTGGCTACAGGGAACTGTAAACTTATAGTGAGAGTCACCAGATTTGACTGAACTCACAGTGGCCCACACTGCTATGGGCAGAACATTTCAAAGCCGCAGGAGCTCAGATGTCATCTAGTCCATTCTGTGTCATATGAACCCTCCACGGCATTGCAGACAGCCGGCCAGACCCCACACAGGCACCTTCAGTGAAAGCCGACGAGCACACTGCAGCTCCTGCACGTTCCCAAGTGCAGTGGGGAGGATGTAGGCTGCGGAGCCTGACTGACTGGGGCTCAGATCTCGGCTCTGCTGTTTGCCAACTCTGTGGCCTTATGCAAGCATTTAACCTCTCTGAGCATTGGTCACTCTCATTTTGTAAAAGGGTATGATACTACCTCCTTTCAAAGTTGTTGCAAGCACTATAGAGAATAAGCAAAAAGCAACAAAAACCTACCACCAGCTTATAAAAGGTGATTAATAAATAGTAGCTAATTCTTTCTGACATATGGTTAGTTGTTACATTTGGCTGGGGAAGGTATTATGGAGAGTTCAAAGACAGTTCTAAGTAACAGAATTTGGGTTTAAACCTAACAATCTGTCATAATTAGTAAACATTTTATAGGACTCATTAGCATGGTCTCAATGCAGATGATGTGCTGAAGATATTCAGGATTGGAGGTTGCCAAGCTTTTCCCACAAGGACACAGCCCATGGGAAATGCTCACAGTGAGACACTTGCCAGCTCACAGGAGCCACTGCAGAGATTCAGAGAGCTGCAGAGGCTGGGGTTGGCCTGGAGAGGTGACCCAGAAACAATGCTCAAGGCCAGCATATGCCTATCTCAGTCCTGATTCTGGAAGCAGGGATAGGAGCAGAGAATCCATGTTTCTCCCAGTACATATCTGGGAGCCAAGCTGTTACTGATTGGCTACTGGGAGGTCCAAGTGAAGTATTAGAGCCTCATCTCCCATCCAGGTATTAACCAACCAGGCCTGAGCCTGCTTAGCTTCCGAGATCAGACGAGATCAGGCGTGTTCAGGATGGTATAGCCGTAGACATTGGGGCTCATCTAACTGGTAGGGGTTCAGTCCTGAGGAGTGCGAGGAAGTAGGAAGCCTGGAGCCTTAGGTAATGATGGCCAGAGCCCCAGCTGTAATCTGGGCAAGGCCTAAGTCTGTGTGTAGAACCCGAATGGTTCAGAAGTCAGGTCTTCATAGCTGGTTGAACCTATGGAAGACGGAGGAGTGAGGAGAGGAGGAGAAAGGACCAAACAGTAGCTTAGATGCTGGAGTGGATGGGTGCCATTAACAGAGCCATGAGGGTCTCAGTTCTCATCCCAAGTTCCCTTCTCTTCCTGGTTTCCCCATCACAGTGGGTAGCACCCCCACTTACAGGACCCAAACCCTGGCATCTTCCCCAGACTCCTCTCCTCATTCCCCGTGGAACCCGCTCCCTCCACCTCTGGATGACTCCCTGTCAGTTGTTTGAAGTCCTGCCCATGTCCCTCCTGAAACAGAGCCCTGTTCTTCATCGCCACTGCCACTCTCCTGGTTCAGGCCTCCACTTTCCTCCTGGCTCACTGCACCATCTCAGGCCTGGCCTCCATCCTCCCCACTCCTCTTCACACCATTCACACTGCTGCAGAGTTCTTTTTCCCAAAACTATCTGGCCACACTCTTCCTTGGCTTGAATCATTTGGCAACTCCTTGTTTCAGTCCAGAGTGCCCCCTCTCATGGCTGTGTAGGACCTTCACAATCTGTCCAACTTCTTGTACCCTTGCCCACAAGCTTCAACCCAGCCATGCGAACTGCCTGCAGGTTCCCGCAGGAGGCTGTGCCTCTCACGAGCCTGTGTTCTCACCCTGCCTAGAACCTGCTGCCACCCCATCCTCTGGCCACCTTCCTGTCAGCCTATCTGACTCCACTCCAGAACCTCCAACTCTACCCCTGTCTCTGGGGCTGGCTCCTTCTCCATGTTCCTCACTCCCTCCTCCTTAATGGCTCTTATTGGATTGTCCTGGAGTAACCCCAGTTCACTCTGCCTCTCACACCTTGAGCCAGGGCCTGCTCTTACTCAGTTTCAGCTCCAAAGAGCTCAGCATCCTGCCAGGAAGACCTGAAGCACTCTGTAAATTGTTTGTGAACGAATGGGTGAAATTGAGCAATGAAGAGAATCCAAGGGAGAGGACAATTTAGCAGGGGAGACAACATGGTTTTGTTCTAGGGACCTTGACTTTGAGCTGTAGGTGGGGTATCTAGGTGGAGGTTCAAGCTGCACTGGGAAGGTGAGTCTGAAGCTTGGGGGCATGTGTCTTAAGGAACTGTGGCCTCTCTCTGCTCCGATATGAGCCAATTTCCCTCAAGAGGTCAAATGACCAACAAGTGGCTCAGAGTTACCAAACCAGATTTATGGACTCAGAGAGCCTCAGAGCTAGAAGAACATTGTCTGGTGTAATTCTGTTATTTAATAAATGAGGAAACTAAGGCTCAGAGAGGGGAAAGGCCTAGTTAGAGGCAGTGCTAGGACTAGAAACCACAATCTAAGCTCTGTTTACCATCCCCCGCAGCCCCCTATTCATGATACTCATCTCTGAGCCCAGAAGAAGAGTGTTGTCAATAAGGGTAAAAGAAAGCATGGGAAAAACTTAACTCCATGGATGTTCATACACTAACTTCCTTTCCCACAGCTTCTCATGGCCCTGAATGAGAACAGACCCAATAAAGACCTTAGGAGCCACAAGGCTTATGCACTGAATCTCATGCACTCAACAAACAGGATGGACCCTGTGGCCTTCATTTCAGCCACAGCTACATTTATTTTACCATGTTTTAAACAGTGTTGACCTTCTACTCTCCAGCCTCATAACAGGTCAGAATCAGCTCATTGGAAACCACAAGAGAGGTTGCTGTGAACAAGAACACTGACACACTGATGCAGAAAAAGCTGCAGGTGGGGTCATTTAGGGTGAGGACCACTAGCCATTCACAGCAAGGCACACAAAGACTCTCCACACATGCATATCCCAACACAGGTCCTAACTGTACTATTACATCAAGTAAGCATTTAAGATCTGTAAGCATTTAGACATTTCATAAGGATTTTTATCTCAAGTGATTAAGTTTGTTAAAGTTCTAGCACTATAAGGAGCAAGCCCTCTGCTATCAAAGGGAGGAATTATCCTTAACTATTCTGGATAGCAAAGAGTCTTCATCATGACAAAGTAGGGAAAGGAACTGGCATTTGTCAACTGACCACAATATACCAGGCACATCGTCTAATGCAATGCTAACATATTTTCTCATTTAACTTCCATAATTTTTTTAAGTGAGAAGGGGGGAGATAGAGAGACTCCCACATGCACCTCGACCGGGATCTACTGGTTACCCATCTAGGACCAGTGTTCGAGTACCAAGCTATTTTTAGCACCTGAGGCTGACGTGCTCGGACCAACTGAGCTATCCTCAGTCCCCGGGGCCAACGCTCTAACCAATTGAGCCACTGGCTATGAGAGGAGAAGAGTGAGAGAAGGGGGAGAGGAAGGGAGGGAGAAGTAGATGGTTGATTCACCAATGTGCCCTGATGGGAATTGAACCCGGGATGTTCATATGCCAGGGCGATGCTCTATCCACTGAGCCACTGACCAGGGCCAACTTCCATAATTCTTTAACCTCACGCATTGCAGGCATTCAATTAGTGTATGTTGAACCCATGAATTACTGAATAGATTGAGTTTTTTCAGCCTCATTTTAAAACTTGGGAAAATAAGGCCCAGAGATTAGAATTGTCTGTACCAGATCGCTCAGAGCTGAGAGTCTGAGCTCTTCTCCAAGGTCCCACTGCTAGAGCCAAAACCCACATTAACTTGACAGAAGGAAAACCTTCACTTATCCATGAGGACAGAGTGGAGCCGCAGTTCAGTCGGTCGTACTAACTGCGAGCTTGCCGAGCCCGCAGCGCTGTGCGAGGAGCACTGCTTCCTGACACATGAAGTTTCATAGCACTGACGCTTCCTTTGATTCACAGGAATGAATTCAGAGCATGGACGGACATCAAGCCTGTGAAACCGATAAAAGCCAAGCCCCAGTACAAACCGCCAGATGATAAGATGGCTCACGAGACCAGCTACAGTGCCCAGTTCAAAGGGGAGGCCAATAAGCCAACACCAGCTGACAATAAGTTCATTGAGCGCAGAAGAATACGCAGTCTTTACAGCGAACCTTTCAAGGAATGCCCAAAGGTGAGACAGACCTAGTGGGGAACCCGTCGGCACAGCCAGGGTTGGAGGGGCTCACTGCAGCCGAGCGTGGGGGCCAGGCTGCTGCCACCTCTGGCCCAGCCGCCCAGGGCGGGATTAAAATCTGTCCTCTTTACAGCACACACAGAGGGGGGGGGGGGCTTCTTACCTAAAATAAGAACAGCTTAAAGCAGGGGTCCCCAAACTTTTTACACAGGGGGCCAGTTCACTGTCCCTCAGATCGTTGGAGGGCCAGACTATAAAAAAAACTATGGCCTGATCTGTGGTGGTGCAGTGGATAAAGCATCGACCTGGGAACACTGAGGTCGCCAGTTCAAAACCCTGCACTGGTCTGGTCAAGGTACATATGGGAGTTGATTCTTCCAGCTCCTCCCCCCTTTCTCTCTCTTTCTCTCTTTCTCTCTCTCACTCTGTGTCTCCTCTCTAAAATGAATAAAATAAAAAGAAATTAAAAAAAACTATGAACAAATCCCTATGCACACTGCACATATCTTATTTTAAAGTAAAAAAAACAAAACGGGAACAAATACAATATTTAAAATAAAGAACAAGTAAATTTAAATCAACAAACTGACCAGTATTTCAATGGGAACTATGGGTGCGGATGCATCCTGTGCTCCTCTCACTGACCACCAATGAAAGAGGTGCCCCTTCTGGAAGTGCTGCGGGGCTGTATAAAAGGCCTCAGGGGGTCACATGCGGCCCACAGCTTGGGAACTCCTGGTTTAAAGACTGGCTGAGGTTGAGAAAACTAGCTTCTGATTTTGAGAAACCCAGAAAGAAAGTGGCAAAAAATCTCACCTGGGCTCTAAATTCCCTTGTCATAAAATAGCTGTGCATTTTGCTTGGAGTGCTGGCCCAGTGTGGGAGGTATCCTTGCCTGACTTCCTTCCCACCCGGCCTCTGCCTCATCCTCAGCTCCAGTCACTGGACACTTGCTCAGCTCCCAGGTCCCTGAAAATCACCTGCCCTTTATCGCCCTTTCCCTCATTAAGCACCATCCACCTGCAGGCCTCAGTCTGTCACAACACACCTGTCATGGCAGCTGCAAGATGTGTTTTGAGTATGTTGTTACTATAATTAACAGTTTGTGAATGATTTGCATTTCAAAGTAACTTAGAAGGAATTCAGGGATTTCCTTCTAATGACACTACTTCTTTGCCTTATTTGCATCCCAGAATGCATTCATGAGAGGGAAAGCAGGTTGGCCACTCAGCTGCTTACGCAGGACTCCTATATACCAGAGCTTATTCTGAGGTCAGATCACGTGGAATTGTGCAAAGCTCAGCTCTCCTCTCTATAATAGCAGGAAAGGTCTGAGAACCTAAAGAACCTTTTCTCTGCTTTTGCCCTAATGTCTTGCACTCAGTTTCCTCTCTGGCCCGGGACTGATTGACAGGGAAGATAACTAACCAGCCCAGTTTGCCTGGACTCCTCTTGTAGCACTGAAAGTTTCCTGTTCCATGAAAACTCTCAGTCCCAGGCAAACCAGGCCCATTGGTCACCTTACGAACAGGTCAGGGGTGACTGAAAACCTCTGGACCTCAGCAAGTGAGTGATCTAGCCTGTGAAGCCCAACGTCATCTCCGTCCACCTTTCACAGATGAGGTAGGATCCAGGACATGGGGTTGGCTTTGGACAATAGAAGATTCAAAGGGAAGAAAGAGGAAAGATTGGGGAAAATAAATCTAGAGATGGATGAGAGGTGGGTGGCATATTGAGGGATCATACCCACTGGCCCCAGAGTTCTTGAGAAAGAGAAGACAAGCCCATCTTCTAGAAATGAAAGGGGCCGAGCTAGAGGAGACAGCATGGGGAGAGTGGAGTGGGCTTAACAGCGGCTCTGAGAGGAGTAGTGGATGGCTGAGCACTTGTGAAGGCCTCGCTGAGACGAGATTGCCTGACCCAATGCTACTCATTGAGGGCATTTCTCCATATGCGCTCACCATCTTAGGGACAGAAACAGGAAATGCAGGCTTATGTTGCAGTAATAAACCATCCCAGAATCTCTGTGTCTTATGTCAACAAAGGTTTGTTTCTTACAGTATACATTCATCGTGGACTGGTGAAGCTCTCCTCCTTGTCACCTTCAGTTTAGGACTCGGGGTGAAGGAGCAGCCTCCCTATGGCAGGGGAAAGAGACCACTGGGAAGCACAGGCTGATTCTGAGTTTGCCTGGAGGTGACCTGCGTCCCTTCTGCTCACATTTCACTGATGAAATCAAATCATATGCCTGCCTGGCTTGGACAGGGTGAGGAGAGAGATATAATCTTCCCCCAGGGAGGGGAAGCAGATAATACCAATAGTAACACAGTCCACTGCCTGGGTGGGCCTAGGGAAAGAGGTCCAGGGATCCCGTGTGTCCAGTGAGTGTTGCCAGATAACCGGTCAGGAGGTGCAGACCAGTTCCAGAAGCCAAGTGACCTAATGTCACTGAGAACACTTTATACACCATGCTCCCTCAGTGTAAAATGTCATCATTGCCATTATCCTTTCATTAATCGTGTCTTCTCTCTAAATTCTCTCTCTCCCTCCCTTCCCTTTTGTGTTTCTGTATTTGCGGTCTGTCTGTCTTTCCATGCAGGCGGAGAAAACTAGCGTTCAGAGTTCCAAACCAAAAAAGACCTCAGTGAGCCATAAGCCCCCCAGGAAGTCCAAAGACAAGCAGGTGGTGTCGGGCCGGGCCTCCAAGAAAAAGAGCACAGAGGGCCCCAGCGCTGCACAGCCCGACGACAAGGAGCAAAGTAAAGAGATGAACAATAAACTGGCTGAGGCGAAAGAGTAAATTTCACTGCACTTTTCTTTTATTATTCTCTCTCCCTTTTTTTTTTAACCAACCAACAAAAAAGGCCACAAAATTGATTAGAGGCTTCTCATCTGTCTTGGTCCTGGAGCTCTTTGGTTTGGTTTCTTTTAATGGAGAAATCCTGTTTCAAAGACCATATGAGCTGCCTCTCCTCTGCATGGCCCGGTGTCCATGCCTGGGGCCGCCAGAGCCCCAGGAAGCGTGGCTCTCCAGCTGGGCATTCCCACAGCAGGTGAGACCACATGCCAGTGGGGAAGGCCAGCAGGGCTTAGCGCACAGAGGCGGTCCCCGTGGCTGCAGAGGAAATCTAGTAGTGCTCCGAAATGTCTCCTACTCCTCCCCACAGTCAGAGTCAGTGACCAGTTTAGAACTTTAGGTAAATGTGTTCTTTTCCAAATTCAGAGAGTTATATGCTAAAGAAGCTTAACCTGGGCTCCAGCAATTGACAACATTTGTGGAAATATTTTTAAAACAAAACACAAGAAAACCTTGGCCTTAACGTCAATAAAATTTGTTGTGTCTGCTAAGTAATTTTTTCCACAGAATCTTCTGTTAGAAATGTGTGGCTGCATTTGGTTTCCTATCAGTGGGCTTTAAATTGTATACTGAGTAAAAGATATGCCACTGATGACTAAAATTAGGGCAGTGTAAAAGGTTAGTTGTTTTAGGTATACTCTAGATGTCATAGGAGGATGGCAGAAACGAAGGGATTGTTCCCTGTCTGTCTTCAGCAGACCACCTACCCAGCACTGCCGATTCGAGGAGCAGCTGGTTTCGAGGAGTTACAGGTGACTGAGGAAGGAAGTTCAAGGTGTAGGGATAGTGTTTAGAATGTGACTTACCTGCTTTCTGAGAAACACAAGGCAGGACATAGACATAGTGACAAGTGTGGCAGTGTTTCCTCTTCCTTCCTGAACTGCTCTCGCTCTGCTCCTGGGGTGGGGGGCAGAGGACCGAGTTTCAGGTTATGGAAATATCTGTAACGTAGCTAACTAAGAGTAGGAGAGTTCCCTGCTGAGTTGACTAGCAAGCATTTTTGACCTCATTAATGAATAAAAGCAGCGCTCAGTGAATTGTGTTGTGTGTCTATTGGCCAAAGCCTCCACTGTGCTAGAGACGTGTTATAGGCATTAGAGAGTTGTTGTGAAAAGACCCCAGTGCTCATGAGGGGACCCAAAATACCTGCCAGAAAAAGTTACATTTGCAAACTTGTGATGTGTATATATTGCTCAGTCTGCTTAACTTCTCCTGTCCTTCAACTGCTTACTGTTGCCCAGCATTTGGACATTGCTGGGCTCTGCTCAGGCTCCCTTTGCTTTCGTGAATGAAGATAGTGAAGAGAGTTCTCATAGTTCCTCCCCTCAGATGTTCCTTTAGCTCCTTCCGGTTTGGAGGAAGCAGAGCCTCTATGTGCTCTCTCGTTGTATTCCAGCCATTTAAGCTGCCAATTCTCTGTTTATACTATACTGCTCACAAACAGTAGGGGTTATTTCAATATGAATATAAAGTGATTAAAAAAAAGAAGCATTTGATTTTTTTTTAAAACAAAAACATCAGAAAAGCAAACGACAAGTCAAAGAAAGTTGTTTGATTATTCAAATGAGATGCAAAACCAACTTTTATTTCATTGGTGAAAATGCACTACACAAGAGGCTGAAATCACTGGAGTATCTGCATGTTCCCTGGTCCCCTAATTTTTGTGAGCAGTGTGTTTTGTTTATCACCTTGGAGCTGATTCAGAAGTGTTTTGTGGATTAATTGAGCATGTGCTATGCAAGCCATATTTCTTAAGAGAACAGGGCCACTAAAAATGAGGCCCTCAGCCAGGCCTGCTGACATATCCCTTTCCACCTGGGGGTATGGAACAGTGAGGAAGGAGAAGTGTCAAAGAAGGTAGAAAATGTTAGTGAGTTTGGTGTTTATGAATCACCAAGATCGTCAGTATTGGTGCTTATCTGGAAATGACCAGTGTGATCTCAATACTACTGATTTCAGCTATTTGCTAGCTAATCTCAACATTAGCCAGAGAGCTCCACCAAAATGATATTAACTTTATCCAGAGAATTTGCCAATTAATTTGGCATTAGTCAGACATGTTCATGTTAGCCACAACATGGACTTATCCATAGCACAATCATATTCTTTTTGCAGGTCAAGTAAATCTAACTTTACAATGCACAGGGGAGCATTCATTCAAAATTCACTCATTGAATGCTTGTGTACCAGACACTGTCCTAGACATGGTGGGTACTCTAAGTAAATCTGTCCCCACAGCAGCACAGCCAGAAGGATACATGTGGCTTGAGCCCTGTATCTGACTCAAGTTTGTGTTGCCCAAATTGTAGAGCTGGCCACCCACTGGCATCCCCAGGGACTAAGTTCCCTACCTTGCTACACCTGAGTTGAGGCTTGAGATGACCTGTAGAATGTCTTTTTCAACCCTTCAGTATCCCCAGCTTTTTAACATGTTTGTAGTTCACTTTGACTCTTGAATGTGTTGCTTCACTGGCAAGAAATACCCTTTGATCTCTACTGTTTACAAATAAAACTCAGCCAGTCTCTTTCTGCACCCCAGACATACTGATGGAAACTGATTTTGGTTTCACAAGCAGTGTTTTGTTTTCACCTTTCTGAAGGTGACCAAGCTTCCAATGCCTGTTCTGCCGACTGTTGTACATTTCCCTATGGGTTCCTCAACTCCCCTGGCAAGGAGCAGGGCTGAAGCTTTCGCACTGTCTGCTTCACTTGCCTGCAAAAGCAATCCCTGGCCTGACCTGTGGTGGCGCAGTGGATAAAGCGTCGACCTGGAACGCTGAGGTCGCCAGTACAAAAATCCCTGGGCTTCCCTGGCACAAACAGGAAGCAACTACTACAAGTTGCTTCTCTCTCTCTCTTTCTCTCTCTCTCTCTCTCTTGCTCCCTTCAAAAATCAATAAGTACTTAAAGAATAAATTAAATTAAATAAATCCCTGAAGCTGGGCGTTGACTCCCACAGCTCTTGGTCCCGCTGGCGTGCCCATTCATCCATTATACTTTTTGCCTCTCTGAGGCAGACAGGAGCGTCTAATTACGATTTTGTGGCCTGGGTTTTGTTGCATACCACAGATTGTCTATGTAACGTGTAGCGCACACCTCTCTTGGTGCTATTTCATTCCTGCTGTTAGTAAGAATATGACAAAAATATTCATGTATAGCCAATTGATTGTGACGTGCTTGTGGTCTGTGCCTGCTCAGAAAAAAACAACCAACCAACCAAACAAACAAACAAACAGTTTTTCCAAGTATAAATAAATGCTAAAGACGAACACCACTTTCTTGATCTTATTTCCTTGGTAAGGCCCAGCTGAGTAGGTGAAGGACCAACCTTTGCCATTTGAGCCACTCCACGAAGGCGCTGCACCCTGCAGTTCTTCCGGGGTTCTCCATAATGCAGCTTGACTCTTTTAGATTGCCTCTCAGATACTAATTGCGAGCAGTCAGAACTAAGTGTTGGGAAAGGCGAAGATGGACCGGGAGACCCACTGGCCAACAAGGTAGTGTAACGCTTTGATCCCATTGTTGCTGGGCTGAGTGAGGGCCTGCATTCGGCACCTCCCCTCCATGCTGGGGGAGGGGCCCTGACTCTCTACCCCCATCCTGTCGACCAGCGGGACTGTTGGTTCTGGCTTTTTCTTCTCCCAAGGGATGGCGGAGTTGCCTTCACTTCCTCATTTAACCTGGTCTTTGTGGAGGTGCTACCCTCTGGGCTGGTCACTGTGTGGGTTACGGGGGGTGACAGTCTGTGTGCGCTTAGCATGGGGGTGAGGAAACAGCCATAAGAGAGGTCCATATAAGGTAACAACAGACCAGGTAGCTGGGATCTCAGAGGAAGGGCAGGTTTCTTTCTGCCAGGGGTAGGGAATCAGAAGGTTTCATGGGGGAGGGAACCTTGAAGAGTGGGTGGGATGCGGGTTTGCAGGAGCAGGCCTATGGGCAAGAGAGCAGATCTGGGTGGGAACCTTAGCACTAGGGTCAAGCTTACCCACAATGATATCCTTCTGCTGAAGTGGAAGACAAAAGATTCTTTGTGGGATTTCATCTTCCCTTTTCTGACATGTGTTAATTGAACACCTGTGTTGTGCTAGGCATTGTGCTGGGTGTGAGAAACCCAGGACGACTGAAGTCCCACCTCTGATCACAGTGGGGCAGGCAGGAGAAATTTGTGCTAGCTGGTTCTGTGGACCAGGATAGACCTCAGTGGACAGGCAGGTGATGACCAGGTGGCCAGGGCATGCCAGACAGAGGGAGCTGTCCGGCAAAAAGTGTGGAGGGGTCCAACACCAGGTGAGCTCGGGTTCTAGGGGTCTAGGCAAAGGCTGAACGTGGGAGAGGCTGTCAGGGAAAGGTCTGGTGCCACATGAGCAAGCAGTTGCTAACTGGGATCTCCATCTCCTACACCCAGGTCTAACTCCACACCTTTGCATGCTCCCTGCCATAATGTTTCTCAGCCTCACCCACATACCGGGCAACGACCACAAGGCCTCTTGCTATAGGCTAGAAGCTCTAGACTGTGACTTTATTCTACTGCTGGTCCCCAAGTTCTGGATTTGGGAAGGAGGGTTGGTAGAAATCAATCAAGGGTCATACATATGAAAAACACTATATATTTGTTTTCTTGATTAGCAGAAAATATTACACCCACCTGCTTGCTTTTTGTATAAGGCAGAAAACCAAATAACAGTTCAATATATAAACCATACATAAGAGCATATTAAAACGTATTGTTTAGCTCTCTTTTTATCAGTTAAGGATTGTTTTGAACAGAACCAAGAATTGAGAGAGGTGGAAAGAAAGACAAGAGAGGTAGAAATGGAAGTAGAGAGAGGAAAAAATATAGAGGAAGACAAGGAGAATAGCCTAAGAGAAGGCAAGACATACTCAGAATCAGAAAGAGGACAAGTATCGGGCAGTGGAGAAAGCGGGCAGCCTGGCCAGCCTTACCTGTGCTACCCAGTGGTCAGGGCCCGCTGAGCCTGAGCCCACACTTCCCGCCATGCTCCCTACGTAATGAGCCTGCACTCGTTCGTTACTAACATCACCTTTCTAAACAGCAAACAAAGGAAAAATCAGCCCTCTAGTTTTAAAATAATTCATTGTTACTAAATTAGTTGTGTGATTTTTAATTCTTCCTTAGTGTTTGTGTGTTCTTAGTGAAATTCTTCCCTCATTTTTTTCACTTTGGTTTTAAATTTTATAGTCTGTTCCTCATCGGTTGGGGGCATGTCAAGTCCAACTTCACAAAGGCTTGGAACTCCCTTAGTGTGTCTTTCTGGTTTCAAGTTCCTCTAAGGTTCAAATATATTAAGGCAGTTCACATTTTCAGGACCACAGGTATAAAATGTTTCTTTCAGGATATAGCCTGTGGACCATCTCCAGTTAGGGCAAGGCCCAGCCCCAGCCCAGCCTGAAGCCAGTAGGGCTGGGGTAGCTTTTACTAATGAATGGAGCCAACCCCCTCCTAGGCTGTACTTTTGCAGAACCAAGCACATAGTTCAAGCCTCCTCTACCCCACTGCCCCTTGATGCATAGGTTCTTGTGACGTCTAGCCTGCCCTAAACTACCTGTGATGCCAGAATTAGCATTACATGGAGACAAGCCTTGTTTTATTGTTTCACTTCATTGCTCTTTACAGTTTTTCACAAATTGAAGTCAAGACCCTTCACCAGCAAAAAGATTTTGACTCACTTTATCACACTACTCTATTGCAGTGGCCTAGAACCAAGCCTGCACTCTCTCCAGGTGCGCCTGCCTGAACTTTATCCTTTATTGTGCGGATACTGGTTAACATTGGCGGTGTACTTAGTTATAAGTTTTATGGATAGAAAGCAGTGCTGGCTGTGCAACCCTGTCACTAGCCTCTTTGAGCCTTGGTGTCCTCAATATGAGGACACGAATACCCACCTCAGAGGAGAGAAGTGAGACTGAAATGACATAATGGCTGTATGGAACTCAGATTGTACACTAAATACAGGTCTTTCCCTTTACGATACTCAAAAGGTCTGTGTTCTCTATTTTCCTGCCAGATGGTTAACTATGAGTAATCTGACAGTCAGATTAGGAAGAACACTTTTAAAGAATTCCAGCTATTGAACTATCTTGAGTCCACAGACCTAAACAATAATATTCTAACAATTTATATTCATTGATTGCTTACAAAGTATTTCTGTGCCATTCCATTGACCCCTCCTAATGCAGAGCGGGTGTTTGCCAGATAACAGACAGAAAGGGAAGCTCAGGGAGGAGGGGCACCTGCCAGCTAGCTCAGTGGCTTGGAGACGAGGAAGCTCAGAGCTCAGGCCTCCTGCCCAACAGCTCGTGCTGTTTCTCCCTTCCACAAGGGAGGCTGAGGCCAGTCTGCAGTGAAGCAGGTCACAGACCAGTTGGACTCGACTAAGCTACCACACCGAACAGTGTCATAGTCTGGTCAGGCCATGCGGGCCCTCCAGAAGGCTCACCACGATCCTCTTTCAACCTTGGGGCCCAGACGCAAACCAGGGGAAACAGAATCTGATCGGGGATTCACATACAGTGGGCTCAGACATCTTGACTGGACTGGCCACTTGTCTCAGCCCAATATACTGGCTTCCTCCTTTATAGAAATTGACTGGGTGACTAAAATGCATGGTTATTGAATACAGAACGATCCAACAAATTTCCACTCATAAGAAATATATTGGATACGGGAGATACCAAGATAAAACTGGCGTTCATTGCCTGAAGCATTGGATCAGAGAGCATCATTTTGTGCATTTTGTTTCAAACAGTGGAACTGAGCTTATTATATAAATGGCCCTCCGTCGCTTGTGAACTTGGCATTGTATTTTAACTGTCTCTACCCAGACATCTTTTCTGGGGCCAAGGGAACCTCAGATGCGGAGAGAAATAAATTACTGCGTCTGCTACTGGTTTAAGCCACCAGAAGGATCTTTAGAACATGCATATCTGACCATATCCCACCCTGCTTTCACCCATCTGTGGGCTCCTCACAGCCTGTGGAAGCTTCTTGTCCCCTCAGTGCACCATGCTGCTTCTCACCTCCATGCCTTTCCCCACGCCGCCCCACCTGCTCAGATTGCCCTCTGCTTCTCCACCTGGCTAACTCATCCTTCAAGACTCCGCTCAGGGGACAGCTCCAGGAAGCCTTTCCTGCACCTCCCAGGCTGGGTAAGATGCTACCTGTGTGTCTTCATCATGGAACTTCCCACACAAACCATGTCATCTGCTCATGTGTGTTTGTGTCCCCCACTGGACTGTGCTCCCCCCAAAAGGACCAGATCCTTCTGTTCATCTTTGCAGCCCTAACTTCTGGTCCAATGCCTACCACAGAGAATATCTTCTAAAATGTTGAATGAAGAACGAGTGAGTGAGTGAGTGAATGATGACATTTACCGTCTGCCTCCATATTCACCGTGGTGCTTCCATAAGGGTTTATTTTGCCTAATAACCAGCCCTGCTCATGTGAAAGGGGTGGTTTCCAGAGAAGCCACAGCAATAGCAAAGCACAGAGCAGTCAACAGCTGGTTTTATAATACCCAGCCTGCTTCTGTACTTTATGTAGCCACTTTTTCTAAACAGTCCTGTTAAAAACAAACAGACAGAAACCCCTGTAGACTCTGGGTTAGGAGGTAATCTTAAGAGGTTGGCTAATTCCGCCTCCACCCAGAGCACAGCTCCAAACTCCACATGACAGAGAAGCGTCCCTCTAGGGTCCTGTCTTAGGAAGAAGGGCTGGGAGGTAGAGTCAACACACCTGGTTCTAAATCTGAGCTCTACTCTTTACTAGTTGTGTGACCTTGGCTGACTTTCCTAGCCTCAAAAAAATAATAATATAAGTATCCATCACTATCTAAATCAATGTGGTTCTCAAATTCAGAAAGTATGAATGAGTTTGGTCAGTCAGGGATGCAGTGTTATCTGAATCTGTTTGGTTCCAGGGTTCGGGAGAGCAGGTGGATAGCTGTTTCTGATTCATAGGGCTGGTAAGATGGCCCAGCAAGGATGCATTTATTTCAAGGTAGTTTTGCTGACCACTAACTACTTCCCAGTACTTGCTACCCTTGGGCCCAATGGTATGGTAGCTGGAGGTACATCTGATAAAACCACTCCTTTTGCCACAAACGCCCTGAGAGAAAACCCACATCCTGTGGCTCTTGCTGTCCTATCTCCTCCCCCAGCCCTTCTCCTGCCCACCCCCCACCCCTGTCTCTGAGCACAGCCTATAAATCACCTGGTACAGCTTCCACTTCGCAATTACACGTTCATTTTCATTGATCCCCTCTGGACACATGGAGCCAATGTTGATTAATTGCTCAAGCTCCCGTCTTTTGTGTTAGGTAGGGTAGGAGAAAAGGGCAGAAATTGATTGGCAAGTTCCAAGAAGCACAGAGCTAAACAAGAACTAAGCCGTTACTGTCTGGCTGCCTTAGTCCAGCACTTTACATTTTTTTAAAAGATCATTAATAGGATTATCGGATTCTTGGCAACCCACTGAGACAGTTTTGCCCTTAGCTTTGCCTTCTTGGTGTTAAAACCAAGGATGCTTCTTAAAATATTTATTATACAAGTGTGACTTTATTTAGTTCTTCTTAGTAGGTTATATCTAAAAAGGTATTTAACAGCAAGAAGGACTACAGCAACAGCAACACCAGACAGAAACATAACTACCTAGGGCAGCCATTTCTCTATTTCAGGTGAATGTGTCTGCCTGCAGGGAACCTGGACTGGTGGAGAGAAATCTGAACTAGAATCCGACCCAGGTCTCTGGCTCCACTTTTGTAACATACAGGTTGGCACAGACTAGGGGGAAAGAACAAACATTTATTTGGCCTTTATACACTTGTTTCATTTAATTCTCACAATATAGCCAGAGAGTCTGGAGATATAATCCCCATTTACAGATAAAGAAATCAAGACTTGGTGATTAAACAAAATCACACAACTTGAAATGGTGAGCCAGGATTTGAAGCCAAGTTAGTGTGACTAAAACCCTCCCTTGGCCCAGTCCTAGGACCATCGGTGGGATCCCCGAGTAAAGATGTGCATCCTCCTGAACAGCAGCCTCTTCATCCTGCCCCTTCCTTGCTCCAAACCCATTGATGACTCTAAGGACTCTTGCTGTCTATGAAACAGAAGTCCGATGAAGGTCACAGGCGCTGAGTTGGATCAGCACAGTTACTTACCTCCTAACCCCCTGCCCAGAATTACCAGAAGCCTTGTGTTGGCAACGGTTTTCTAGCTGTGGTCCTAGCTGCTCTTCCTGTGCTGATGAGCCATATCTGGTGGACTCTTTGTGAAGTCCCAAGCTGGTAGACCGACTGGCATCCATACAGGTAGGGCTTACAGGTATGGGTGTAGATGGGTATTCTCAAACCAGGATGCTGATACTTTCTGGGACTAGCTTCTTTGCCAGGCTCTGCTGAACACCATGAGGTAAACCTTGGTGTGCGGGGAGTCTTTGTGTTGTGAATACAGGCAGGACAGAGGTAAAGGAGGACTGGTTGTCGGGGGCCTGGTCCCCAGAGGAGCAGCTCTTGCAGGAGATGCAGTTGGGAGCTCAGAGCTGGGGACTGCAGAGGCCAGTGGCTCCAGCCTCCTGCACCAGGCCAAGCCCACGGAGTGATCTTAGGGCAGGCCCAGTTCAGGCATCTGCAGACAAATGTAGAGTTGAAGTCACACCCATGGAGGATACTGTTAGAGAGAGGAAAGAGCTTGACAGAAAGTTTGTCATCCTACATTAGGGTCCTTTTGTGTGTGTGTGTGTGGCAGAGACAGAGAGAGGGACAGATAGGGACAGACAGACAGGAAGGAAGAGAGATGAGAAGCATCAATTCTTTGTGTGGCACTTTAGTTGTTCATTGATTGATTTCTCATATGTGCCTTGACTGGGCGCCACAGCAGACCGAGTGACCCCTTGCTCAAGCCAGCAACCTTGGGCTCAAGTTGGTGAGCCTTGCTCAAACCAGATGAGCTTGCGCTCAAGCTGGCGACCTCAGGGTCTTGAACCTGAGTCCTCCACATTTCAGTCCGACGCTCTATCCACTGCGCCACCGCCTGCTCAGGCTACGTTAGGGTCTTGACATGGCCACAGACTAACTATCTGACCTTAGGCAACTTACTTCCCCTTTCTAAGCCTTGTTTCCACCCATAAATGGGGGCACGGGTTACCTGTCTGTCTGGCTGACAGGGCTGCTCTGAGAATACAATGTGCACATTGCATGTAACGTCCTCTTAGAGAAACATAAAGACATTACAGTTTAGGAGGACACAAAGGTGCTTAGACAGTTAAAAATGGGAAATCTTTTGTGTGTCATGTAAATGTGGTTGTTAGAATTTGATCTTGAGCAAGTTCTTTCTTCTATTTCTCACTTAGGACAAAAGTCTCAGTGTGCGCCAGACCCACACCAGAGCGCTGTTTCTCCACTCAGTGGCCTGGCACACAGCAGGCGCTTATTAAATATTAGCTGTACCTGGCCATGAATTGCTGTGGCTCAGTCTGGCTAAATGGAAAAGAAAGGAAAGAGAAAGCGCACGTTTCTAATATGTTTAATTTCACAATGCTTGTGGGTATACAATATTTTTTGTTGTTCCATTGTCTGTGCAGATATAGAGGTTGTCTGGTTTGCCAACTCTAGAACACACAACATATAATTGTCCATGTGAGTAGCAATCCGTGTCTAGATCTAAACTGCACAATTCTAAAGATTGGCCCTGAACTTTGTTGATGGTGATTGCAAATGCCAATCAAATTGGGAATTGCAATCTCTTAAATTGAAATGGCATATCTGTTGGAATCATAGAAATGTGAGGAATGAGGATATCTTCACCTTTGAAAGATCCTGTCAAGATTGTTGTTTCTACAATGTTGCTCATAAATTGTTTTACTGCAAGCTGCGTGCCGTTGCAAAGCTTTGGCTGGTTGATATTTCACAACAATGCAATTGGAAACGTTGAAATGGAATCGTAAAATATTTAGTGTAGCGTGTGTTGCTTTTATGTCCAACAGATGGCGCTGTTTTTCAAAACAAGCATGTTTTTACCTGTCGCAGATGTGACATCTATATAATCTTATAATAGTAGGTATATAAAAATACACACATATTCGAATGCAACGTTGTGTCAAATTTTCAAAGCAATCAGTGAAGAACTTTTGGAGATTTAAGATTTTGAACAAATAAATATTTACATTTTTATTTATATAAGACTTGTGGAAAACAGGACAGAAGAAAGAGGAGGAGGGAGAGAAAGGGGAGAAACATGAGGGAAGGCGGGAAAGACAGTGAGGGAAGATAGAGCAGACATGCTCTCTGCCCTCAAAGAGCCCCATCTGGGGAGGCAGCTACTGAACAGCTGGACACTCATCTGCTGGGGCTGCTGTGAGTGGTGAGAGGATGGGGGACCCGACCCCTGGAGGTGGAGGCAAGGGTGATTTCACTGTGGAAGTGGCCCTGGAACTAAAGCTTCAGTCACCGAGGAGGAGGTCACTGGAAAGATGGGGAGGGGTGGCGCTGACAGTGGCACTGGTGTGCCTGAGAGAAAGTGAAAGCAGCCAGATGCCAAGCAGACAGGTCCTCCTTAGAGGCCAGGGCTGCACTATCATTGTGAGTTTTAGGGTCACACTTTCCAAGGGATGAGGAGCCAACTGAGACATGTTGTAAGGACAGCGGTCAGGACAGTAAGGGCTCTAGAAGACAAATGTCTGAGCGTTGTGGGGCCAGAGAAGCTAGGAATAAGAACACAACTGCTACCCCCTTCAAATATCTTCAAATACCTGAAAGGCTGTCCTGTGGCAGGCAGCATGGCATTCTCTGGAAAGGTGGCTCCAGAGCACAAACCCTGATCAGGGCAGGTAGCAGGTATGGGATGGCATAGAGGTGACAAAAAGACAGGTTTTTACACAGGGTCTAACCACTGGGAAATCAAGAGGTGGTCTGCCTCACCGGGTATGTGCCCCACCCTGTGGCAGTGTGGGTAGTGCCTGGAGCCAGCTGGCAGGGAGATAGCAGCAGGAGTTCAGGAGACCCAGTGACCCTTAGGTCTGTCCTTCCAGCCCTAGACGCCTTTGACTTGGTTCTGTGAAGTGTGCTTTCTTTCATAGGACAGAGAGAGGACTTCTCTAGTAGTGATGTCTTTGGCTCTGAAGGACCATGGGCCTTAGAGAGACACAGGCTGATGAAGGCTTAGAGCCAGGGTTGGTGGAGGTGCTGGCGCTCTGGTGGCTTTATAGGGTCCATGGTGTGTATTTACAGCTCCGTCTCCCTTCACTCCATGGGACGCCTATCAGGTTGGGGCCCAGTCTCATTCACTCTGGGCCTAACCCAGACTTTGTCCAGTAAATGAATAAAAGAGAGAAAAAGAATAAGATAGAATTAAGAGAAAAAACTACACACCAACCTTCCGGTACTCCCACAGATGTCTGCCAGGTACTGCTATGAGGCAGACACTACATACAGGTAATACAAAGATGAACAAAAGCTGGCCCACAGCTAATGGGGGGAAGGCAAATGATTACCAAACACCATGATAATCGCTAAAATAGAGGCTCCCATGGAGGCCTGTGAGGGAGGGAGGGCAGGAGGGGGAGCTCTTGTTTTGAGAACGCCTTGTCTCCTGCAAATTCTTTATAAGAATAATGAACCTTTCAAAGGTGGTTTCCTTGACACTGCCCTTGGGCAGCCATATTTCCCCTAACTGCATCGGGAGCCTCAGCTGTGTCTGGGAAATGTGGGTACCTGTACGGGGCCTGCAGAGGCAGACAGGAGAACATACCATGAAATTACTCTGTCTACTGCCTTCCCCCACCCCTACCTCCTGCCAGAGCCCCTAAGGTACAGTCAGCCTGGGCCCTGGTTCAGCCCCTTGGGAGAGTCCCTTGCCCTCTGGGCCTAGTTTCCCAACTGTAGAGTAATAGCATTGGACCAGATCACTAAGTTCCTCTCAGGAACTAGCATTTACTAAACATCATCTCACTCTAGGGGTTATGCATGAGTGCATAAACAACACCTCCCTGAAAGGTGGTCAATGTGATCTCCAGTTTATAGATTAAGGAGACTGCGGCCTGGAGCCTGGGATGCCTGAGATGAAACTCAAGGGCTATAAAGGAGTTGGGTTAGAATTCAAACCCAGCTCTCTGGCCTTGAGTCCAGCCAGTGCACTCTCCTTCAGCAGGCTGCCCTTTATATTATAAGAAATTATCTATGTTAAACACCTAGCACTGAGCTTGGCATGTGGTTATTGTTCAGGAAATATGAGTTCCTTTCTTCC
The DNA here is from genome assembly GCA_037038555.1 of Rhynchonycteris naso. Taxonomy (NCBI): domain Eukaryota; kingdom Metazoa; phylum Chordata; class Mammalia; order Chiroptera; family Emballonuridae; genus Rhynchonycteris; species Rhynchonycteris naso. The sequence continues at coordinate 317,283,627 of CM072995.1, forward strand.
TCAGGGTTTTTCCAAGCTGTGGAGACAGGGATTCAAGGACAGGGCCCACAGGTCACCAATTTCTGAACGTGGCACTATGGCAGGGGCACAGCCCCAGCTCCAGGCTGCTTTGATGTTCCATCAGGAGACAGTCTGGGGAGAAAAAAAAAAACACGGTGGATTATGCAATTAAAATTGTCTGCAAGGGAAGAAAGAAAGGCCCTTCTACAGATAGTGTGGGGTAGAGCTTGATAATCCTGCTTCCAGAATCTGATAAGGCAAGGATCCAAGGTCAGTGTGTGTATACCCAGGGAGCATTGCCTATCTCCATGGAAACAGGAAGAGGGGCAGAAAATCAAGTTTCTAAGACTAAGAGTGATTTGTGTAACCTTGAAACATTGCATTTTACAAATAGGACAGCCTGGCACAGAAAAAGCTCACATTTATTCACTCATTCAATAAGTATCTACTTAGGGCCTTTCCTGGGCTAGGTACTGTTTTAGGTACAGAGACTACAATGACATGCAAATGTGACATGGTCCTGCCCTCCGGATGCTTCAGCCTAGTAGGGGAACATTGATCCAAAGGAATGTAGTAAATCGCTGTTATAAGGGGCATGAAAGAAAGGGCCAGGGACTCAGAGAGCCTGCAGCAGGGCACCTGGCCACATCTGCGGGTCAGGGAAGGCTTCCCTAGGAAAGTGCTCCAGTGAGTTGAGGGTAGAGGATGAGTAGGTATTAATCAGTAGAAGAGGAAGCAATAGAATGTTCCAGAAGGAGAAAATAGCATGTGCTAACCCATAGATGGAAAGGAGCAGGGCAGAGTGAACCACAGAACAAAGCCCTGGGAGCCAGGGGCACAGGAGCTGGAGGAGACAGGAGCAGGCTAGGCAGCCAGGTGGAGCTATGGAACAGGTTTTACTCTTGAGTCTGAGTGCAAGGAGTAGCCCCTGGAGAGCCGCAAGCAGGAAAGGGATATGCTTTTTTGAAAGATCATTCTGATTTCTGTATAAAAAATGAATTGGATGAGGATACCAGTTAGGAGGCCGTGACAGCTGTCCACAGAGATGATGGCACAGCTCGTGAGCAGAAGGGAGGAAGGGAAGGAAATGAGAACATTCGAGAGATACATGTTCAGAGCTGGAATAGATGGTTCTTGATGGGTTAGGTGAAGGTTCTTGAGGGACAGGAGTCTCCAGAATGACTCTGCATTTCTGGCTGGGGCCATGAGTTAGCTGATGAACCAGGTTTCAGCAACAGTGATTTGTAAGTCTTTTCATTTGACCTCCTTTGTTCCAGTTACTGTGCTGAGCACGGGAGCAGTGGGCCAAGGGGATGGCTCCTGCCTTCAGGGATCTCATGGTCTAATGGGGGGGCTGACATGTAATGGGGAAGCCTATAAATGTGGGGAGAGACTGTAAAATGGTGCTGTTGCAAGGGAGATATAGACAAAACTAACGTGAGAGATGCATTTAGGAGGGCCTGGTGAGGAGGTGGGATCCTAGACAAGCCATCGGCAGACAGGGAAAAATGGGCGAACGAGGGCAATCCAGGTAGCAGACACAAAGAAATAAAAACACTGGGAATGTATAAAATAGCCTGGCTGGCCAGAGGATGATGCAAGAAAGGTGAGGCTACAGAGCTGGCCACCACCTGCTCGGCCTTCCTCCAGGGCTGCCGTGAGGGTCCAGTGTGCATGCATATAGTAAACTGTTACTAGTTATTACAGTGCTGGACTTATTCATGTGATGCAGCAAAGCATTCTACAAATATCAACAATTATGATTTCAGATCCCTGCCTACAAGGATCATCTGCTCCTCATGTCTTAATAGTCCCTGACATTTGAATTGTTATTCCCATTATGTTGGTGGGGAAACTGAGATCTATCATGGCTGAGTAATTGCCCAAGACCTCACAGGCAATAAGCAGCACAGAAGCTGAGACAAACCTAGCAGGTCATTTTGATTACCACAGGCTGGGAGGAGAAGAGGTCTGTGTCATATGCTGCCTAAAGAAGATTTGCATGCGGTTCAGGGCACCAGATTTGGTTGTGCAGGTTGGGCCATGCCCAAGGACAACTGACTTGTGGGCTGCATGGGGCTGAATCCAGCCGTCTCCACTTACCAACCATGTGCCCAGCTTCCCCTGGGGTATGGCTTTGTCTCCTTCACACAGAGGGCTCTGTGAGTGCTGCTTCTGCCGGCCTTACTGGGAGTGGTGGGCATTTAACAGCTGGGAGACTGACAGGACACTGTGGATCCAAGTGATGAACAGTCAGCATCCATTTGAGTTTTATGTGCTCTTGAGGGTGGTTTTGTTCATAGGAAAATCAACCAAGGCTGCTGTGGTTTTAAAAATGAATGCTTAGCCCTAGCTGGTTGGCTCAGTGGTAGAATGTCAGCCTGGTGTGTGGATGGTCTGGGCTCAATTCCTAGTCAGAGCACACAGGAGAAGCACCCATCTGCTTTTCTACCCCCATCCCCCTTTCGCTTCTCTCTCCTCTTGCTCTCTCTCTTCTCCTCCTGCAGTCATGGCTCAATTAGAGCAAATTGGCCCTGCACACTGAAGATGGCTCTATGGCCTCTGCCTCAGGTGCTAAAAATGACTCTGGTTACAATGGAGTAAGGGCCCCAGATGGGCAGAGCATGCCCCTTAGGGGCTTGCCAGGTGGATCCTGGTCAGGGTACATGCAGCAGTCTGTTTCTTCTCACTAAATTAAAAAAAACATTAAAAAAATAAAACAACGAATGCTTGTCCTGGCTGGGTAACTCAGTTGGTTAGAGCGTTGTCCCAATATGCCAAGGTTGCAAGTTCAATCCTCAGTCAGGGTACATACAAGAATCAATCAGTGAGCCTGACCTGTGGTAGCGCAGTGGATAAAGCGTCGACCTGGGAACACTGAGGTCGCCAGTTCAAAACCCTGTACTGGTCTGGTCAAGGCACATATGGGAGTTGATGCTTCCAGCTCCTCCCCCCTTTCTCTCTTTCTCTCTTTCTCTCTCTCTCTCTCTCACTCTGTGTCTCCTCTCTAAAATGAATTTTAAAAAAAAGAATCAATCAGTGAATGCATAAATAATTGAAACAAATGTTTAATTGCTAAAAAGTAACATTTAAAAATCTAGTAAATTTTAACAATCTCTTTTAAAGGAGGATTTTATAACTTAATTCCCTTGAATAATTTAAGTTTCCATCATTGTTTACAAAATTTGTAAAATTATCTTATATCTTTCAATTCTTTTATTTAGAAAATTTAATTTAATGGGGTGACACTGATCAATAAGTGTACATAGATTTCAGATAAACATTTCTATAGCATTTGAACTGTTGTGTTGTGTGCCCCTCACCCAAAGTCAAATAATTTTCCGTCACCGTATTTTTGTCCCTCTTTACTCCCCTCGCCCTAACCCTTCTCCCCCGGGGAACCACTTCCCTTTTATCTATGTCCATGAGTCTCAGTTTTTATCTTTCAATTTAAAACCACAAGTCTAAATTAATTATTCCATTGCGCATTTTATATTGGAATCACGAAGCTAATCTGTTATATATTCTAATATGCCAAATTATTTTAAATATTACAAATACTTTCAAAATAAATCTACACTGGTTTTCCCTAAACATAATACCAAAGAAAGGTAATATTGCAGATCTGAATTAATTTATCATTTCTAATATTAATTCTAAACCTTCTCATGACTAAAGACACTAAAGAAACAAGTTTACTAGCTAAAGCAACGTAAGGTTATATGTCCAAGCAAATTTGGGGGGAGTTCCCAACTGGGTAAGAGTACGCATTAAACACAACTCTGTAGGATGTCAGGAGAGCCGGTGCTGCATTCAGGGAAATGTATTTGGTGACTCACACTGTGGGGTTGGCCCTCTGTTAGTCTTCATGGCAGCAGGGGACGCTAAGTCCATGTCCTGCCAAGGAAATAGGTTTTGCAACCCAAGCCCCTGAGATCAAATTAAGCCCTGCTCACCTTTTTTTGTCTCCTGTCTCAGCTTCATCACCCCTTCAGGATGACCCCACCCAGGCCATTCATTACCTGATAGGATTAATCTAATCCATGTCCTGCTCAATTCTCTTCTGAAGTAGGTTTTTACTTTTCCTCTCTGACCAGCCACCAAGCATTAGAAGCATTTTTAATGCCATCCTTGGGTTCTGTAAGCATTTGGTGCCCTTGCCTGGCTCTCTCCACAAACATGGAGGTCTTACTGAGGTCAGGCAGCTGTGTCCATATGGCCAGCCGTGTCTATATGTGTCATGCTGAGCCAGGGAGCCGGCCTGGCTTCTCTGTGTCCACTGTGATGCTTAGAGACATCAAGAAGGACGGATAGGCTGCTTGTGCTTCTATGTACCCTCTGAGAGATGTGAGTCCCCTGGCAGCTCAAAGTGCTAAATGCAAGTAAAGTTTCTGAATCAGGATGACATGTCAGAATTTAAAAAGTCCAAATATAATAATCTTATAAAAGTAATAGAATAATTTTATTTCTAAGTAAATAGAAAAATAATTATAATATTATATAGTAATATCATGGTACAGGTGCTTTATGTACATAATTGCTAATCATCATAAATGTCTAAATGTTATATCCAATGAAATAGATGACAAACTTGAGGTCCAGGGAGATTAAATCACATTGAGCTAAGAAAGTGTTGCCAAGCAGAGGTCTTATTTGACCAGCTTTAATAAGCAGTTGAGACATAGTCCTAAAAGCCAATAGGAACTGTTAAAATGCTGAAGTGGCTTTAGCTTAAAGGCTTGAGTGACCATAGAAGGTACAGAATAATAATAGCGACCCTGTGCCAAGCACTGCCCAAGTGCCAGGTATTACGGGGGAAGGAGGCCAGGCTCTGAGCGGGAAGGGACCCAGACTCGGGGTCATGCAGCCCCTCTCACTTTCCATCCACATTGCTCGCCCTCTCTGTACCTCAGTTTTTTCCTCTGACAAGTAAAGGTGATAAAACCCTCCCTTCACAGGGTCGCTGGGTTGCTGAAATGAGCTATGAAAAGTTATTTGGGAAATGGAATGTGCTGTAGGTGTGCAAGGGCTGTGAAACTGGCTAAGTGGCCACTCCTGAGTGGTGACTTTTGGCCAGGACTGCAGGAAGGAGTTTGCATTCTAAACCAGGCTGTGTGGTCTGAGTGTGGCCATGTTTGCCCTTGGTGTCAGTAATGTTACCTGCCCTCTGCCATGTGGGTGGGCCAGGGGATGGGGCCGTTCTCTGCAGTGAGGCCGATAAGGCAGCCTGTGAGGATTCCTGACCACAGGGAAATCAGCCCTAGCCTTGGGGTAAGTGTGGACAAGGGCCCAGGCAGGTTAGAGTGAGCCAGAAATGGAGATGGAGCAAGGGGAGCCAGTCCTTTTCACTGCCTGACTGGGGAGTCCCAGCCCAGTACCTAGTAAAGGTGGGGCAATGTAGTGGCACAGGCAACAATGGGGTACACTGTCTGTAGATCATTTAAAAGCTATAATAAAACAAATTAAAAGCTGATCTGCTTACTACATATTATCACCATATGCTGGCTGTTGTAAACAGTGTCAGTGGTAAAAATACTTTTCTGATTACAAGGGGTGGGAGATGGAGGGACATTCCCACTACCCTCTTTCTTGGTATGCCATGGAGCCCTTGCCCCTCCTCACAGTCAGCCCTTACCAAGGGGGCCATAAGGACAAGGAAATAGTACTCTGGCCTACAGGATCGTCTGAGTAGCCAGCTAAGAGGGGCTCCCAGCTATACTGGAGGAAGGAAGAGCAGCCTGGGTGAAGTGTGGGGTAGACGGGCTGCTGGGTGCCCACCGGAGGACTATGAGTCCTGTTATAGCACTGCCATTTTCATAGGGCATCAACCTCTGTGCCACCCGCAGGTTATAATCAATTGGCAACCACATTGAATGACTGATTCCCAAGTCTGCCCCTCACCCCACCCCACATTCTGTGCTAAAAACATGAAAATCAGATTCTCCTCCTGGCTCTCCAGCAAGAGCTGCCCTGCCCGGGCAATCTGTGCTCTGCCCTATCCCTGCCCTGAGCTCTGGCCCTCTCAGTGACCACTTCTCTCTCCTCTGCAGGAGCCAGCTCCAACCCACCAGTGATTCACGTAAGAATCGAGGTCCTGTAGCCATGGAGCAAGACAAGGATCAAGGTCCGGTGGGCCTGGGGCCTCCGAAAGATCAAGGTCCTGTGATCCCAGAGCCTCCAAAGGATCAAGGGCCTACTGTTCCAGAGCCTCTGAAGGATCAAACTCCTGTGGTCCCCGGGCCCCTGAAGGGTCAAGCTACGGTGGTCCCAGAGCCCCTGAAGGCTCAGGCTCCTGTGGTCCCAGGGCCCCTGAAGGGTCAAGCTGCGGTGGTCCCAGGGCCCCTGAAGGCTCAGGCTCCTGTGGTCCCAGAGCCCCTGAAGGCTCAGGCTCCTGTGGTCCCAGGGCCCCTGAAGGGTCAAGCTGCGGTGGTCCCAGGGCCCCTGAAGGCTCAGGCTCCTGTGGTCCCAGAGCCCCTGAAGGCTCAGGCTCCTGTGGTCCCAGAGCCCCTGAAGGCTCAGGCTCCTGTGGTCCCAGGGCCCCTGAAGGGTCAAGCTCCAGTGGTCCCAGGGCCCCTGAAGGCTCAGGCTCCTGTGGTCCCAGGGCCCCTGAAGGCTCAGGCTCCTGTGGTCCCAGGGCCCCTGAAGGGTCAAGCTCCGGTGGTCCCAGGGCCCCTGAAGGCTCAGGCTCCTGTGGTCCTAGGGCCCTTGAAGGATCTAGATATCATACTCTCCACACCGGTTAAGGATCAAGATCACATGATCCCTGAGCCTTTAAAGAATGAAGGTTCTGTGATCTCAGCACCAGTCAAGGATCAAGGTTCCTTGTTCCCGGTGCCTCTAAAGAATCAAAGTCCTATGGTTCCAGCAGGAGTTAAGGATCAAGATTCTATGGTACCAGAAACTTCAAAGGATCAAGGTCCCATGGTTCCAGCACCTGTCAAGGATCAAGGTCCTATGGACCCAGAGCTTCTGAAGGATCCAAGTGCCATGGTCATAGCACCTATAAAGAATAAAGGTGCTATGTTCTCTGGGCCTATAAAGAACCAAGGGTTAGTGGTCTCAGAATCAGTCAAGGATCAAGTCGGAGTGGTCCCAGAGCTTCTGAAGGATCACGATTCTGTGGTTGCAACACCTGTAAAAAATAAAGGTCCTCCTATGTTCTCAGAACGAGTCAAGGATCAAGGCCCTGTGGTTCCTGAGCCCCCAAAGAATCAAGGTCCTGCTGTCCCTGAGCCTGTGAAGAATCCAGTCCCTATCATCTCAGTGCCTCTGAAAGATCAAGATCCTCTAGTGCCACCACCAGCCAAGGACCAAGGTCCTGTAGTCCCTGAACCTCTGAAGACTCAAGGTCCCAGGGGCCCACAGCTGCCTACTGTCTCACCTCCACCCCCAGTCATGATTCCAACTGTCCCCCATGCAGAATATATTGAAAGTTCCCCTTGACACCCCTTGACACCAAGGAAGGAGCTGGCAGTGAAAGTGATCCCTCCCCAGGGCAGCAAGGAGTCACATATAATCTGCATGAAACGCTATTGTATAGTCTTGCTGGACTCTAATAAAATTGGTTCCTCTGGCTCAGCAGGTCTCTGCCTGGCTGCATTTGAGTGTATGTGTATGCAGGGGGCGGGGGTCCCTTACATATCAAGCAGTTATCTGACATGAGCTGGCTGTCTCTCAATTTAACTCAATTTATCTAACTGGAGATAGCATCATTTCCCACAGGGTAAGGGAGTCCCATAAGACTGTCCTCCCACTTCAGATGCAAACTTCAAGTCCCCAGTTGTATGTCACTTGTACTTCTGACTGGCTATAAACTGGGGTTCCGACACCCCTTCCTTGGGCTCAATAATTTGATAGCGTAGCTCACAGAAGTTGGAAACACATTTACTGGTTTATCATAAAAGGATAAAGGATACAGGTGGAAGAGACGGGTAGGGTAAGATATGGGGGAAGGGCCATAGAGGTCCCCGGCCCTCTTCAGGCATGACACCCTCCCAGTATAGCTCCAGCATCCCACAAGCTCTCTGATCCCCATACTTTTGAGATTTTTATAGAGGTTTCATCATGTAGGCATGATCAATCATTAATTCATCCTCTCCCCAGGGGATAGGGGTGGGGCTGAAAATTCCAAGCTTTTACTTGTGGCTCCATCTTTCTGATGACCAGCACCCATCCTGAAGCTATCCAGGAGCCCACCAAGAGTCACCTCATTAAAACAAAAGGCATTTGCCTGACCTGTGGTGGTACAGTGGATAGATCATCCACCTGGAATGCTGAGGTCACCAGTTTGAAACCCTGGGCTTGCCCAGGTCAAGGCACATATGACAAGCAAGCAATGAACAACTAAAGTGAAGCAACTAAATTGATACATCTTGCTCTACAGCCCCACACCTCCTCTTTCTGTAAAATTAACAAATAAAATCTTTAATTTAAAAAAAAAATAAAACAAAAGGTAGTCACCCAAGAAATTGTGTTTCAGGAGCTCTATGCCAAGAACCAGGAGCAGAGACCAATACATATGTATATTTTCTATTATTTGTCCCATTAACACCTAGAAACCAGTACCAAATCACAGCAGGCTGAGTCCTTGGGTGGGTCAGAGATGAAGCCTGCAGAGAAAACAGGAGTAGGGACCCAGCTGGCCCAGTGTCAGTCTGGTTGACCGTTGTTTGCCAAGGGTTCGGTCCTAAAGCTGATCCAAATGTCATGCTTCTTGAGAAAACCAGGCTTCTGATCAGAAGGTCCCAGGACATCTGCTGATTCTCAGTATCCAGGACAGCTGAGCCAGAGCTTCCAGAACAACACCTCAAGTCCCCCATTCATTCATGCACACAGCAGACTTTTCCTTAGCACTCACTTTGTCTTGCTCAATGCTGGTCATTGAGGCCACTGTGGTAAAAAATAAAATGTTTCAGTATTATGGTAAGGAAAGGTGGTGTGGGAAGAGGGCCTGGGACAACTAAAGGCCTGATTTGAGAGGATAGTGAATAGCTGATGCCTGAAGGGAGCACCCAGGAAGGCTTCTAGGAGAAAGTGGCCAGAGTTCAGACAGCCTAAGGAGGGGATGGAAAGGGGCATCACATCTGTGGCTGGAGAACCAGACTAAAAACCTCTAGAGGTCCTTGAATGAAAGGAACCTAATTTGCATGAGGGCTTGACCAAGGGATGTAGCAGGTCTCTGGGGCAGAAAACTGAGACAAGGCAGGGGTGACCAGTTTTCTGAATCCCAGGATCTCAGGAAGGGCATCAGGCGAGTCTTGTGAGCTGTGTGTGCTGGCAGCCCAGGGAAGGAGGCTGGGGGCTGCCAGTGGGGCTGAAGTTCTGCTGTGATCAGAGATGGGTCTTGTGAGGATCCCACTGTCTGGGTCACAAGTTTCCTCTTCAAAACCAAGAACAGGGGTCTGGGGGTGTAGGAAGAGCTCTACTTTTTGCCCCCACCAAAATTGGCTCCCAGGAACACTTGTACCCCTTTCAGATTTATATGACCCATATGGACAATACTTCTTTATAGCTCTTTCTCTTTTTTTCTAGATTTTATTTATTGATTTTAGAGAGAGGAGAGAGAGAAAGGGGCAGGGGATGAGCGGGAAGCACCAACTAGTAGTAGCTCCTTATATGTACCTTGACCAGGCAATCCCAGAGTTTCGGACACACAACCTCAGCATTCCAGGTTGATGCTTTATCCACTGCATCACCACAGGCCAGGCTAAAGGTCTTTTTTTTAAAAGGGTTCTTTTAAGCAAGGAGTCACTTGGTCTGCTGTAGCCCCTCAGTGAAGGCACATATGAGAAAGCAATCAGTGAACAACTAAGGTGCCGCAACAAAGAATTGATGCTTCTCATCGCTCTCCCTTCCTGTCTGTCTGTCCCTATCTATCTATCCCTCTCTCTCTCTGTCACTAAATAAATAAATAAAATGTTTTTCAAGAAGCTCACTTTGCATATTGCCATTTACGGCAACATGGTTGGACCTTGAGAACATTATACTAAGTGAAGTAAGTAAATCAGAAAAAGCTAAGAATTGTGTGATTTCACACATAGGTGGGATATAAAAATGAGACTCATGGACATAGATAAAAGTAAAATGGTTACCGAGGTGAGTAAAGAAGGACAAACATACGGAGACAGAATACGATTTGACTTTGGGTGATGGGAATACAGCACAATCGACAGTTCAAATGCTATGGAAATGCTTACCTGAAACCTATGTACTTGTATTGATCAAGGTTACCCCATTAAATTGAATTTTCTAAAAAAAATGAAGCTCTGTTTGATTCTTACAGAGAATCACCACAGGAAGTATTGATGACTTCCAAATTCTTCTAAAAAACTGACTCCAGATGTGTCTCCTCACTTCTTGCAACAGCACCAGGGTTTTCTGTCCCCACAACCACCTTTATAAACATGCATACACACACTGAGGATTCTTCATAGTAAACCTTGCAGCCATGAGAGTTGTTATAGGGTCCTGCAGACAAGACAAGCCACACGGAGACTAAAAAGTGTTGTGTAAGGATACCTACCTCCTTTCAGTTCCCCCTCTGACCCATATACCCAATCCCATGACACATGCCCATGGGCCGGGCAGATGATGGTGCCATCTCTGAGATGTGTAACATCAGGGGTGCAGAGGTCCAGGAGGCCACTGACTACCAGGATCCACCTCTGAAGAGAGCTGCCTTTGTGTGTGTGTGTTGGGGGGGGGGTCACTGAAGCCTCATGTTGGGGAAGGTACACATTGAGCTCCCCCAGAGGGAATGTCAGAATGGAAAGACAAGTTGGCCTGGCTCCAAGCCTGAAGACTTTTAAAGGGCTGGAGAAGAAGAGCACAAAGAAAGCTGAGAAGGGCTGGCCCTAAACGGTAAGGAGAAACCAGGGGCCTGTGGTGCCAGCAGCAGGTGATTCAATAAGGAGAGTGATGCTCCAGGACAAAAGCTGAGTGCAGATGAGGACCACTTGGCTATCAAACGTGGCAACCTCCACTTGAGAGGGAGGGCCTGGGCTCCAGCCCAGCGCCAGCCATTCACCTCAGTTTCCTCATTTGTCAAAGCCTCCTGGCTCTGACAATACAGGAGATCCTGCAGGCAGCCGCCACACCTGCATCACGTCTAGTTCTCTATTGCTCAGAAAGAAGGCCCAGTGAAGGTGATGACCAAGGCCTCCCATCCTGGGCTGGGGCGGGGAAAGACAGGGAATGAATTAGATTCTCCTTAACCTTCCCAGATGTAGACTTCATTCCGGGGCTGGTTCTTCCCTGCAGCAGCCATTTCCCAACCGTTCCCAGCATTCACCTTTTCCATCCCTCTCCCTTCTTCTCCCTCCCCTGGGAGGCCTGGGAAACCAAGATACGGGATCCCGCTGCCAGCGACTCTGCCTGAACTTCCGTGGTCGGCCAGGGGTAGGGGAAAGGAGGCTGAGAGGGGGTGGGAGGTGAGTCTCTGCAAGGGGAGGTCCAGCAACTAGTCCAGGGCCGAATCCGGGTGGTTCAGCGTCCGAGTCCCGATCCGAGACTCGGATCCGAAGGTGCCCAGACTCCCCACAAGAGCACCCGAAACCTGCCTCTGGACTCGAACTCTTACAGCCGGGACACCCACCCTGCAGGCTCAGAGCCCAGCCCGCAGCCATGCGCGGCCACGCCCGCGGCCTCACCCCAGGCCTATCCCCGCGCTGCGGCCACCGGGCAGTTTCCCCAGGCCTGGGATCCAGCCTTCTCTCCTGGTGCAGCCTGGACCCGTGGAGCCCCAGGACAGGGGGCTGGGCCGTGGGAATGGACATGCGAAGGCACGGATGGGCGACCTAAGCTTGGCTGTCCGCGGACGCGGTCTTGGTTGCGAACCACGCCCTCCGCCCTCCCGCTCTGGGAAGGGGCTGGCGCCACCTGGAGGCCGGCCACGGAGACGCCCGAGGAGCTGGGCGGAAGCCTTGTCGTAGCATCTGGTGGCTGGCTGATCCCGGGAAACTGAGACTTTACAGAGATACTCTCCTTTAACAACTACCCAGAGTTGGTATGGCTGATCAGACCAACAGCCTGACCCTAACCTAACCACCTCCGCCTGTTTCTGCCAGTCTTCACACTAGCAGCTCCACCATCCTTGCGCCGTGGGAGCACAGACCTCTTACTACACTCTCTTGCACCTCACAGAGGCCTGTGGCCTCAGGCCCCCATTTGTGTCAGCTGGACTGCCCCACATCCAGGCCTGGCTTCCCTCACTGCCCATTTAACACCGGGTGGGGAAGGTATTGCCGGCTGAACTTTGGGTCCAGCGGTCCTTGGTTCTAGTACAGTTTCTGCCCATCTCTGAGCTGCACCTGTATGGTTAAGTTACTTTCCACCTGACTGGGCTATTGTGGAGGGGGGCGGGGCAATATAGACTGTAAGCAAGTTATGCACCTTTATTATTAGTATCTGTCCAGTTCCACTCCTGCCTTTCCTGTAAGAACAACTCCCAACTGACTTAAGAGCAATTCCCAGGGCCACAGGCGGGTCACTTACCCTCCCGGGCCTGGCTATCTCACCTGTAAAATGCGGGGTCTCTATGTAGTCAAGCTATTAGGAGGCTGGTATCAAGTAACAGACATGGTATTTGGCACATAGTACCAAAACACAAAGGTAATGCCAGCTATTAAAATCATTATTCTGATCAAGAGATGCCTACACATCCTTCAAGGCAGCCCACACATCACCTTCCCGTGACCCTTCCCTATTCTTCTCATGGTAGCATGGCTTCCAACTCTGGAATGCCACAGCCCCGGTGATCTGCTCAGTCTTTTCATTTATTCAGCAAGTAACTGTTTAGCCTCTTCTGTGTATGCTGAAGCTAGGTGTAGGACACACAATAAGACATGGACACTATTCTCAGAGTAGCAGGGACAGTGAATGTGTAAATAGGTAATTTCATAGCACTAAGTCAGTAAAGTGAGAAGACAGTAGAAACTAAGGTGGGGAGGAGCTGTTTTTATTGAATGGTCAGGAAAGGACTCACTGAGCAGATGACATTCAAGCCAAGTTCTGGATGACAAAAAAAAAAGCAGCCCTGCAAAGATCTAAAAGAGCCATTTGCCAGGCAGAACAGCAAAGGCCCTGATGCAGGGGAATACATGTGCCAATCTGGAAACAGAACGATGGGGGGCGGGGGGTACTGAAAAAACAGTGAGTACTGAGCACAATTGTCATTGTCTCTAAGTTTCTACCTCTAGATGAAGCCCTTTGAGAGGTCTAATTTATTGGGTCCACAGCACAGGACAAATCTGGGGCTCTGAACAGTTGTGTTAAAATTCCACTGTGGTAGTAATGGGAGTAAATGAGCTGGCCTTTCTGCAGTCCCATTCATATCTTAGAGGACTCCAACTGAGCTGCTCAGTAGGCAGCGGCTTCCTCCCTGGACCAACCCCCAGTACACAGCTGTTGAGTGGAGGAAGACAGAGGTGCCCAGAGTGAGTGACTTGTGCCAGGTCACATTACCAACATGCAGCAGAGATGGGGCTCAAACCGTTTCCTCCGCTCCTTTGCCTCCTCTGCCATGTGTCTTCCATCCTACTCTCTCACTTGCCCTCTCCCCCCTGAGCTGCAGGGTCAGGAGCCCTGAGGATCACAAGAAGGAATCCAAGTGAGGACTATCAGATACCTCTTCTACAAATGTGAACACAGGACAAGGATCCCAAAGCTACTCTTTCAAAGCCCTGCTCAGGCAGGCACCCTGAGCTTATCTCCACTGGCCCTGGATGTGGATGAGGTCAGCTTGAAGTGAAAGGTAAGGGGGCTAAAGCCTGGGGCCCTATACAACAGGACTGGGACTCCAGATGCAGTGCCACCACTCCAATCCTGCGGCCACAAACTCTCCAGGGCGGCCAGAGTTGAGAAACAATCGGAGTCAGCACCAGCATGCCTGCTGCACAGTATCATCTGCAGGTCAGCATTTCACAGCCTGATTTGGGCTTAACAGAAGGAGCACTTGTCCCCTAGGAAGAATGACACGGGCATCTCTGATCCAATCAGCTTCATGCTCTAAAAAAATTTCATTGGAAAAGTTTTATTGAAAAAAAAAATTGTACAAATAAGTTTTTGGTTTGGCAGCAACAAAGGAAGGCTTGTTTTCTCCCTTCCCTCCCCACCTTTGAAAATCTTAAAAAAAAAAAAAAAGTTCAGCCCCATATTGCCTGATCAGTCTTCCCAGGAGCCCCTCCTCGAGCTATTTCCTGATCCCCCTCACTGGGGACAGGGTTACTGGGGGGATGACAATCCCAGGGGTTGCAGCACCTTGTTTTATAGTTGAAGGGAGTTGGGAGGAGACTGAGATAGAGCTGGGGAGGGAGCTGAAGTGGCGGTAATGTCAAGAAAGGAAGATCCTCATTCCATGAAAACTTGGCTGAACCCCCAGCTCAATTCTGTCTCACAGATGAGAAAGCATTTGGCTATAAATAGAACACTGATTGAGTACTCTGAGGATGGGGAGTGACAACTACTGCTCAGGTCCCACGGGCTCAGCATCATGATTACCTGGGAGCCCATGTCCAAGCAGAGTGAGTGAATTCTGGCTGGAACGGTCTGCTCAGACACAGAAGCCTGCTGTTCCCCCACCCACCCACCCCATGGAATATCCAAGGACAGTACCTCAGTTCTTCCCGCCCCCATAGCACCCATGTGTTGGTGAGCCTTCAGTTGCCTCTGGCCATTCCAGGCCCACCCCAGGGGCCTACAACTCATCTCGCATCTTGTCACCCTTAGGCCGAACCAGGCGACCAATGAACAGTAGGGAGCCGGTCTGGGAGTCTCGAACCAAGAAGATGAAGGGGTGGTCGGCGTAGAAGAGCTTGGGACTGCGCAACTCCTCTCTCCCATAGATGTCTTGGTCAAAGGGGTTGCCCTCTGTGTCCCACTCGAAGGCGGTGGCATGGAACACACTGGCCAGGTACAGGTCTTTCTTGCCCGACATGCGTGACAGATCTGCCTTGTTCTTGTCGATGGCCTCAGTCAGACCCAGGCCAGCCAGGTGTTTCTGTGGGACCAGGTGGATACCAGGTCAGGCCACCGTGGGCAAGGCTTCTAGACCTTCACTCTCCACCCATACCACCCACCATCTCCAACCCTGTCTGTTCCTCAGAGCAGAGGGTACCACTCCCTGGCCACCTTCTGTGTGCCAGACATGGCATAGGCACCTCAGTTCTCATGATAACCCTTGTAAGAGCTTATTTCTACTTCACAGATGAGGAAACTGAGACTTGTGTTTTCCTTGCCCTGACAAGCAATCCTGACCAGCACTTCTTCAAGTGGGGGTTGTGAACAGCCAGCAGCCATCATGAGCACCACCCGGGAGCTTATATGAAATGCACATTCCCCGACCCCCACCCAGGGCCACAGAATCGGAATCTCTGTGGGTAAACCCAGAGCCTTTTTTTAAAAAAATATTTTATTTATTGATTTTAGAGTGAGGAGAGAGAAAGAAAGGCAAGGGGGAGGAGTGGGAAGCATCAATTCATAATTGCTTCTCATATGTGCCTTTACCCAGCAAGCCCAAACTGGCAACCTCAGCATTCCAGGTCGATACCTTATCCATTGCACCACACAGGCCAGGCATCCCAGAACCTTTTTAAACAAACTCTTCAGATAATTCTCAACTCAAAATAATGTGATGGGGGAGGAATGGGTAAATATAGATGAATCCTTATTGGTCGTGAGTGGATGATACTTGAAGCTAGGTGATGGATACATGAGGATTCATTACACTACTCTGTACTTAAAACATCTGTACTGTGTTTCTATAGTGAAATGTTAGAACACAGATGCACAAACACACATCCACACACACACCCTACCCATGCCATGACTGTGCAGCCCTTGGAAGACAAGTGAGCTATGTTTATACCACAGCCTCAGCCCTTAAGCACGCCCCACCCTATTCTCTATTCATAGCCTCACTGAACAGCTGGCATCCTCAAAGGTACCTCCATGACCACCCTCTCTCCCTGTAGGGCTCTAAGGTATCATAACATCTGGGAAGCCTTCTCTATCCCACAAGGGTGGAGTCATTCCTCCCTGGGACTCAGTCCCGCTGCCCTTCCTCTGTGTCTCCTTCCTGGCTCAGACCTCCCCGAGCGCAGGGCCCATGTCCAGGGCTCTCGTGGTTCTCAGCGCAGAAGAGGCAGCAGTAAAGGGCAGTGGGCTGAGTTACAGCAGCCTCCAGGGACCAGGCTTCTTCAGGGCAGTTTACCTTCCAAGCATGGCCAAAGAGGCCTTGAGATAGATGTTTAGGCTCAGCTATTGCAGTCCTGATGACCTTGCACAAGTCAACCACTTCAAATTTCCCACTTCAATCTACTCCATGGACTGATGGGTAGTATGCACACTCAGGGTTCCAGAAAGACACCAAGAGAAAGAAGGGGAGAAGGGTGTCAGATGACAGCCACTGCAGAAGGCGCTGAGGAAGAGCAGGGACAGGACAGGAGGGAGACAGTAACAGCTCCTCACCAGAAAACTCTTATCAGTAGACTATCTAAGCTCTAGTAGTCTCTGGTTTGGAGCTTAAGTCCCATTTCAGCTCAAGCCTTCTCTCTCCATGGTCTCTCGGCAGCAAGTCTGAATCAATCCTGTGGGGAAGAGGCCTGCCAAGAAACCATGTCTGGCCTGACCAGGCGGTGGCGCAGTGGATAGAGCGTTGGACTGGGATGCAGAGGACCCAGGTTCAAAACCCCAAGGTTGCTGGCTTAAGCAGGGGCTCACCAGCATGAGTGGTGGGGTCACTGGCTTGAGCAAGGGGTCACTAGCTCTGCTGCAGACCTCCCCCCTCCCCCCCCCCCCCCGGCAAGGCACATATGAGAAAGCAATCAATGAACTAAAGAGACTAAGGAGCCACAACAAAGAATTGATGCTTCTTATCTCTCTCCCTTCCTGCTATTTGTCCCTCTCTGTCTCCGTCACCAAAAGAAAAGAAAAAAAAAGATACCATGTCTGGCATCCAAGGCAGGAATGAGATAAGTGTTCTTTTGGAGTAGGTAAAAACTCTCTCCTTACTGACAAAAAGGCTACCCTGAGCTTTCACCTTGAGGATTAATTGCAGCTCCACAACCTACTAACCAGGGTGACCTTAGCAAGTCATTGCTTCTCTCAAGCCACTGGTCATAAGGGGAAAATCATGCTGAGCAGAAAGGTTAAGTTTCCAGCCATCCCAAGGGACCAATAGCTGAAAGTCATAATTAGTTTTATTATTATATAGGGAAGACCCTCCTGCTTGAACAGTCTATATCTGGGGGCAATCCAGAACACAGGATTAAGGACATGGCTTAGTGCCAGATTTCTGAGTTACTGGTCATGTGACTTGGGTAAGTTATTTAACTATTCTAAGCCTCAGTTTCCTTATCTGTAAAATAAGGCTGATATTTCTACCTAATAAAGTTGTTTCGAGGACTAAGAGTTTAATACATATAAAGTACTTAGAAGAGTGCCTAGATGCAGCAAGTGCTCAATTATAATTAGGTACTGATGTTATCATCATCTTCTCAAGAGCAGGCCTTATGCCCCTTCCACCAGCTGTCCCCACAACACAGCCCAATACTGCCTGGACACCCAGAAGGGCTCAGGACAGACCCGCTGAGCTGGTGAATGGATGCCCCAAGTACCCTCTCCTACAAGCCCAACCACTGTGAATTGGGCCACCCCCTTACCTGCAGGTCGTGGGTCACCTCCACCACACCCTTGGGCAGGGAGATGGCAACAGCCTTCTTCTGCATCTTCCCCATCCAGACCTTCAGCTGCTCTTTGGTCAGCATCTTCTCAAGGCGCTCAAGGGGCTCCACGTGGTGGGGCATAAGGATGAGGAGGCTAGAGAGTTTGTGGGCCAGGGGCATCTCCAAGATTTGCAGCTTCTCCTTCTCATCATCATAGTAGTTGTAGAGGCCTGGGAAAGGAACAGAAAGGGCACTGTGTTGTAGACCGTAAGTGGCAAAAAGCCACTGTAAATTCGAGGCTTAACAGAAGGCTAAGTTCTCCCCCCTCCACCTCCATATTGGCTAGGATGGTGAGTATTTGCACCCAGTTCACCTGCTTGTTTAAGTTGCTAGAAGCAATTTACATGCCCTTCCTCTCACTCTTTGTTCAGATGTTGATTGATTACACTTATGTATGGTAGGGGGATTCCTGTTTATGCCTTGGGAGAGTTCCCGTTTTTGCCTCAGATGTTGAACTTTTTATCAAGGACTTGTTTGATTTGCACCTGGTTATATAATAAAGCAAACTGGGGCTATGGGGCGCTCAGATATTGCCATCAGTATTGAAGAGACCTCCCAATCCCATCCTTTTTTCTTTTTTTTAATATTTTACTTATTCATTTTAGAGAGTGGAGAGGGAGGGAGAGAGAGAGAGGCAAGGGAGGCAGAGTCGGAAGTATCAATCAACTCCCATATGTGCCTTGACCAGGCAAGCCCAGGGTCTTGAACAGGCGACCTCAGCGTTTCCAGGTTGATGCTTTATCCACTACGCCACCACTGGTCAGGCCCACCATCCTTTTTTCTTAATGAGTCTGTTTTCTTAATTCTACACCGTTCTCACTCAAGACCCAGAATTACGAGCTGCACTGGTCTGCAGCAACACTGAGCATGCTGGGGGGCAGTGACAGGCCAGGCCCCAAGTACCCTCCAACCGCCACCTCGCCCCCCACCGTGCAAGACACCTACCTGTCCGGTGCATCATCGTGACACCCACAGTATAGGAACGAGTCACCATGAAGCCTCGGTTGTCAACCATCTTGTGGTGGAATTTCTCATCCCAGTGTGCTGTAATAGGAAGTAGGATACAAGGTCAGAAACAGATGCCTTCTCCCTGAAGAAGACAGACCCCTCCCCAACCATATACCCTGGCTTTACCCCTACCACAAGCCTTTGTTCCAGCCTTCGGGCTTTAGCTGCAGCCGCTTCTCCCTTGCCCCAAGTACCCTGCGCAGAGATGACCATTTTCTGCTTTGAAGGCCTAGGTCCCGACCCCAGAACATGCTGCTGTACATATGGCTTTCTACAGGCAGGGCCTGGCTATTTCCACATGGCGGGAGCTCCTTCAGAAAGACACTCAGCTCAGCCACTACCATGTCTACCCTCCACCCTGGTGCCTGTCAGGCGTCTGGGCAAAGTGTGCTGAGCTGGACTTTTCACCCCACCTGGTAACTGAGGGTTCTGTGCCTCGGGCAGGGAGCACCCAAGACACATATTAAGTCTTGTCTCCAAGTCCTACCTCTGTGGCCAGAAACACGACCCAAAAACCACCCACCTGTGACAGTGGCCTGAGCCTGCCCTACCCTCACAACCTGGTATGTGTTCAAATCCAGACTCAGCCGCTGACCGGCTAATAGACCTTTCATTCCTCTTACCGTGGTCCCCTTCTTTGTGAAAAGGGTGTTACCTCACCCTCATAGCAAACTGTGAGAAGAACAATGGTATCCACATAGGTACTCAAAAATATGCATTAGCAAACTAAATCTTTATTTATTTATTTTTATTTTTTTAAGTGCACCCTGTCTGGGATCCACCCAGCAACCTCGTCCGGGGCCAATGCTCAAATCAACCTAGCTATTTTTAATGCCTGAAGCTGATACACTTGGACTAACTGAGCTATCCTCAGCACCAAGGGCCGACAGTTGAACCAGTCAAGACACTGGCTGCAGGAGGGGAAGAGGGAGAGAAGCGGGAGAGGGGAGAGAAGCAGATGGTCACTTCTCTTATGTGCCCTGACCAGGAATCAAACCTGGGATGTCTATACACCAGGCCAACGCTCTACCACTGAGCCAACCAGCCAGGGCCAACAACACACACAGGCCTAAGTGCTAGTTGAGCCTCAGTTTCCCCACCACCTTTAACCCCAGGGTTGTTATAAAGACTAGACATAGTCGCAGGTGTAGGGTCTTTCTCCAGCTCACTACTGAGACAGAAGTGACCACTGGATTTTATTAAATCCAATACAAACAAGCACTCTATTGTGAAGGAACAGTGCGGGCACAACCTCTGGGTCCCGTTCCTTCACACACAGAGCTACACCTCTCGGAACCCAAGGTCTTATATGTGAGAGTTCACTAACAGTGCCTGACTCCATGGTTGCTATGTGCTCTGGAAACAGGAATCCTGGCCCCGTTCTCCTCCTCCCCCACCCCCACTCACGCTTGAAGAACATGGCGTTGACCAACAGGGCACCATCTGTGCGCTCCACCTCCTTGGTGACTTCGGGCAGCTTGCCGTCGGTGGTCTGCGAGGCCCACTCATTGATGGACTGCAGGGCGCTGCGCTTGTCGCGGAAGTTGATCTTGGAGTGCTCACAGTTGTAGTGCTGCTTGCTGCTGCGCACAAAGTCCTCAGCAAAGCTCACCGAGCTGGGGCCGTACAGGCGGCTGCCCAGCTTCCAGGTCACATTGCGCGCAGTGCTATTGCTAAACGAGCGCAGCAGCTCACCCAGGCCTGCATGTACCTCCTCGTCCCGCAGCTGCTCAGCGCTCAGCACCGCCTTGGCCTGCGACGCAGTGGTTGCCTTGCCACCCAGAGACACGAGCCCCAGGGACGAAGCCACCACCACAGGCGACAAGAGGATGTTCTCCACCGCCTGGTCCTTGGCCATGGCCTGGTAGAGGCTGAAGGCCAGGCTGGCACTGCGCTCAGCCAGTGTGGTTGCCTTGGGGCTCAGCTTCTCCACAGAGCCAGGGGTTGCTACAGCCGCCTCAGGTTTCTTCACCTCAGCAGCCAGGGTCAAGGCCAGGAGGCAGAAGGTGCTGGTGAGTAGGAGGGAGCACATCGCTGGGAGGTGGGCTGGATGCACCCCGGAGAACCTGTGAAGGCTGCAGAGAGAGTGTGGCCCTGAAGCCTTAGGCAGGGCTCCCCAAAACCCATCCCTGCTTTCTGGCTGCCACCAAGTTCCCTGGAGGCGTGACCGAGACAGCAGAGTTCCGGGGTTCCCAGACCCAATTCAGGGTGGCCAGTTGGGGGGTCTCAGTCTACTCGTCTTAGAGGCCTGCTTTGACCTCTCATCTAAAACCAGGTTGCTAGGAAGTCACCACATCCACTCAAGTGATTTCTTGCACTGAACTTAACAACACATAAGCACTATTTCATTCCTGACTAGTCTGTGACCTCCAGGAAAAAAGGAAATCTAGCCAGTCTGGCTTCCCTCTTTTTTCCCAGTGTCTATCACACAAAAGGCCTCAGTTCTTCCCAAAGGAACAGAAATCAGGGCCACTTAGCCAGTTCTGGGGTCCTCAGTTTATAGAAGTTAGTTCTCATCCCATATAACCTTGGGGCTCTTTTCCAGTGGAAAAAAGAGCAGATGGGCTGAGGGTCTGCGTGAAGCCTACGTACCTGGCAAAGGATGCCATATGGGACAAAACTGTAGGCCCACTCTCCCCTGGATATTAATGAATCATTGGTTGGTTCACTCATTAAGTGAGAGAGCCCAGATGCTCCACTCTGCTGCCTCCAGGGTGACTTTCAGAGTGTGTGTGCACAGGCATGTGTGTGTCAGTTCCTTTGAGGCTGTCTCCATTTTCCAAGTTGTAAGGGTCTTGGCCTCCGTGTCTGAGGCCTCTGTCTTGGCAAGAACTTGCCTGCCCATCAGCCCACAGATCCTGGAGTGATGGGAAATCCCCAGGATAAAAGCTGGATTGGGTGGGGGAATAGGTTTCCTGACAGGAAGGATACTGGGGGGAGGGGGTAAGTTCCAGCTCAATGGAGCAGCAACACCCTCTCCCCTTCACCATAGGCTGGCCAGATGTGTGTTCACCTCCCAGGAAGCTGGGGACAGCCTCTGCCACAAGGGCAGTCCCCAGCTTCCTGTGGCTTCAGGGGTGCCCTCAGGTCCCCTCTCAAAATCACAGTGGCCCCTGGGACAAGCCTCACTCCTTTCCCTGGGGCCTCTAATCAAAGTCTCTCCATACAAAACATTTTCTGCACTCCCCCTCCTTCAGGTCATTTCTGCCTTTACTTCAAGCAGCAGGACAAAAGGGGAGATAAGAGGACAAAGGCAAGGGTTGGAAGAAACTCTGGTGGAAGCTGAGATTCCACTGCTCTGGAAGATGCCATCTCACCATCCTCCTCAAGACTGAAAATTCAGAATCCTGGTGGAAGACCCTCAGGACTTGGGCCTGCCTGTGGGAAAACTGCTGCAGCCACCCTGTGACCCTAGGCAGCCCCAACCCCAACCCTGGGCTGCCCCCTCCTTAAAGGTACAGGGCAAAGGAAAAGCAAAGAGTACATGGGGAGAGAGGAGAAAGCCACTGAGATCCAGAAGGTACAAGAGAGATCTATACCGTAGGCAGTGGTTTTCAACCACCAGTCTGCCAGACTTCCAGAAAATTTTTATAGACTCTGTAATCTTCATACAGCATCGGGTGGTTAACTCTTTCACAGACCAGCATGAAATTATCTGGTGGACCAACAATGATCCACAGACCAGCAGCTGAAAACCATGGCTAGAAAACAGATTACCCTAAACTACGGCTTGATAAAGAGATACCTCAGGATTTGGCCACCTTCCTCCCAGCCCTAGCTCTTTTCCCACCGGCCTGGAATCTCAAAGGCAGTGACCATATAATTATTGTACAAATAAGGACACTCAAGAGAGTAGAATGAGTCACTCCTATTATTATGCCTGGACAACAGGCACAGGGTTACCCTCTTCAAAGGCCGCCTCTAGTTCAGACAGCTAATGCCAGAGCTCCCTCCACTACAGAGACCACCAGCATCCCCTTGGGAGATAGTCAAGGAGCACACAGCCCTGCCACGTGGCAGATACCATATTGACAGCCCCTGCCCCAGTCAACCTCAATGGGGTGGGAGGGGCTTTTCAAGAAAGCTCCAAATGACTAGTTTGGGATTCCTCAGGCCGCAGCACATCTGTACTCCAGCTCCTGCCTCCAGTGATGTGGCAGGCTGGAAACTTATCTCCAACCCCCAGAGGGGGCCTTCCAACCTGGGAAGCAGGAGGCCTGTGTTCAGCTCCCATGGGTGCCATGGAACACTGCACACACAGGCCTTTGCAGGGAGATGCGTGGCAGTGGAGAAGGCCTGCCCTGTTAACCCAGCAGAAATGGAGGAAAGCAAGTCACTGCAAGCAAGCCAACCTCCCAAAGCCCGGCCCATGTTGCCACAGAGAAATCTCAGCCCTTAGGCTAAAGTTATACAATTTACAGGATCACAAAGAAAAATACACCACCAGGTGCCTCCAGCAAGCCAGACTGAGTTGAGACTGGGGTTTTTATAAGAAAGAGGGAAGGGAAGGAGCTGCCAGGAGGTTGTCTGAGAGGATTTCAAACACTTGAGGAGGTCTAAAGTACCTTGAAACTGCCTCAGGGGAAGGTCAATGCCTGCCTTTTTCATTCTGAAAGAAAACAGAAGAGTGAGGAGGATGGGACAGGAGAGCTGGGAGGGTGGTGGTGAAGGACCGGGAAGGCCCAGCCCCCCAAAGGGACCCCAGCTACAGTCTACACACCCTGCCCTGCCCTGCCTGTGGCACAAAGGAAGGCCTAACAAGTCCCAGATCTACGGGGACCTTGGACATCATCTACCTCACTGTACACTGGGAAAAAACTGCGGGTCTCCTAGCACAGGGCTCCTTCCTCCCAGAAGTACCCAGAGCCCCTTCTGAGGGCTGGATGTGGTGTCCTGTTACACAGCCAGCAAAAAAACTTCTGCTGGGAATCCTGGTGACCAGTGACAAAAGAAAACTGGAATACCTCAGGAAGGGGGGAATGGGGGTGGGCTAGTGAACCATCTGATGACAAGAGGGTGTGGTCCCATTCAGAGACTTCCAGGGAACCAAATCCCCTAATTTTCCCTGGCCTCCATCCGGGCCCTGCAGCCCAGAGGGACCAGCCCGAAAGCAGGGAAGAGGAGGAGCCAGGCCTTCTGGCCATCCTGTAAGCTGTTTCATTCTTCTTCCTCCACTCCAGCCTATTCAGGAATGTCCCAAATTGAAGGCACGGAACCCAGGCTCTACAAGTAGCCTTAACCCTGCCTACAGTTAGTCTAGGGACCAGGTGGCAGTGGACAAAATTACAGTGGGTGACTCAAAGCGTTCTAGCCAGCTCTTCCTCAGCACCTAACTTGCAGAGCTGGCCCGGACCCCCATCCCTGGAAGGGGCCCTGGGCCCACCTCCTCATTCTTTGTGTCTCCATTCCTTGTCAGAGTCCTGGCCCCAGCCCCACAGTTTCCTCTCTGCAATCACACCCCTGACCCTTGAACTGTTTCTAGATGCTCCGAGTACCAGACTTCCCAACCGGCTCTGGTCTCCGTCCGAAACCCTCAGTTTAGGACCCTAAAACACAGGCTCGCCCGGGTTCTCAAGCCGAACCTTCTAGCTGACCCCGAAATGTCAGAGACTCTCGTCGGCAGGCTCTGGAATGGCCGCCAATCCCTCCCGGGGGCCTTCCGCCCCTCTCGCTCACTTGAGCACCCCCAAAGCACCGGCGGCCCCCGACCCTCACCTGGGCCGGCCGGGCTGGCGCCGGGACACCACTCTCGCACTCGAGCCGCGGACCGATTCCACTCCCCGCCGCTCCACCTACCCTCAGCTCTATATATGGCGTCCCCTCCTCCCGCCCGTCCCGAGAAACTTCTGGAAAGTTGGAAAAGCTTCCGGAGGGCTCCGCATCTCCGCAAAAAAGAAAAAAAAGAAGAAAAAAAAAGCCAAAGACCTCCCCTAAGCCGCCCGGCTCCCGCCCCTCCTTCCGCGGGCGTGCTCCCAGCCCCTGGGTCCTACTGCCCCCGTCGTCAGATGGGGCGCCGGGATGCCCGCCTTAGACTCAGCCGCGGACCCGCGCGGGCCGCGGAGAGCCGGCGTCCTCCGACTCAGCAGAGACGCCAGGCCCTTGTGGTCCTAGAGGTGGGGGTGAGAGGAGTTCGGACTTCTGAGCAGGAGGGGACGCGGGCCCCCAGGGTCTAGCCCCCCCCCCATCGCACATTCCTTTCTACACTCCTTTCCCTGAAGGGGCTAGACCCGCAGGTGATCCGCTGCCCCCACCCCATCCTGTTTTCTAGCTGAAACTTGATTGGGTCCCGTAGAAGCCCTCTCCTCATTCGGGGTCCTCTCCTTCGTCTAAAGGGAGGCGGTCAGAGGTTGGGACACAGAAACCTTCCCCAACCGCAGTTTATCCAGAACACCTGGTAACCTCAGTTACCGCCCTAAAGCGGAGAGGGACCCAGTACCCGACCCTCACCCCAGAAAGCCTTGGAGAGATAGAGGCACAGATACAGGGGATCATCAGGTGGTCCTGAGGGTCCTGGAGGGGTGCACCCGGAGGAAAGCCCTAGCTGTCCACTAAGTAATGTGCTGTGAGACCCTAAGCAAATTACTTTCCTTTTCTGGGCCTCAGTTCCTTTGGCTGTGAAATGTGGTGCTAAATCATTTCTTGCATTCTTCCCAGTTTCTTTCTTTACCCTTGGTCATCCTGCCCATCTTCGGCCCCCACCTCCTCCCCCTCCCGCCTGGAGGTCTGGATATCAACTACTCCCATCTCACCCTCCCACAACTGATAGCCCCTTGATATCTGAGCTAAGCTGGGGTATTCATTTTTGTTCTAGGTACCAAAGACTCTGCTGAGTACAGGACAAAGTCCCTGCCCTTGAGGAAGTACATCCTGAGTTGGGCCTGTGAATCTTAGTAGGGAACTCAGGAAGGCAGATTATTTAGGACACCCTTCCCCTTCCCCAGTCTTCTTTATAGTAAAATGATAGGTCACAGATGGGCACAGTATGGAGCAGAAGGGACACTTCATTCACTCACTTATTCATTCAATCAACAAACTGTGAACATCCTTCTTTCGGGTGTATCCCTGGATCTTGGGGAGCAAGTGAGTCCAGCAGTGGGATGTAAATCATCTAGGTCCCTAGCAGCAGTAATTGGGGAATGCCTTTTCTGGCCACCCCAGCCTGGTGGTGGTGGTGGTGGTGGTGACTAAATTCTCAGTATGGGTTAGGCTGCAGCTGATTGCAAAGACTGTGGGAAATCTGAGATCCCAATAGCTCCAGGCTCTTAGAATCAAGGTCAAAGATTCAGAGATCACTTTAATCCTAAACTTATCATCATAGAGTATGACATCTTACTCAAAGCTCCATGAAATCTTTGATTCCACTTACTTAAGGAATCTTAGAAGGTTAAATCTCAGAGTCAAAAAATGTTAGAATAAAAATATTAAGGACCTGGGCTGCAAGGTATCTCAGAGTTTGTGGATTCCTGTTTACAGTACAGACAGAAGTCTTCTCTATAATATCCCCAAAAGGCCAGCACTCAGGCACCTCCAATGACAGAGCTCACTCCCTAGGAGGCAGCTCACGATTCTTTCATAGGACAAGTCTGATCAATAACAAATCTTCCAGTTGTAGGGTGTGGCCATCCTCTTGGGGTGGCAGACCAGGTTCTCCTGTGCTTCCTTCCTACCTCAGTGTGCATTGCACATTGTAAAGATAAATTCTTGCCATTCAGGAAAACCATCCGGGTCCCAGGCTAGACCCCCCTACCCCACGATGCACCCCCATTTTGGCCCTCAGATGGTAACTGGCCAGTGAGCTAAGGGTCCATGAATGCTGGTGGAATGAAGGAGAGGCTTGCTTTGGTTTCCAGCAGGTCCAAATGTCAAAATCCCACAGAGATTTCCTTTCTTCCACACTTTTCTATCTCTTAGCTCTCTGAGGCCTTACCAACCCTCTAAGGGAAAGCTGATTGCTGTGACTCTCAGTGACCACCCTGAAGGTGAAGGATAAACTGAGGCTCCTGCTTTTAATATATTTTTTTCCCTACAGGGACAGAGAGAGAGTCAGAGAGAGGGATAGATAGGGACAGACAGGAACAGAGAGAGGTGAGAAGCATCAATCATTAGTTTTTTGTTGCCGTCGCAACACCTTAGTTGTTCATTGATTGCTCTCTCACATGTGCCTTGACCACGGGCCTTCAGCAGACCGAGCAACCCCCTGCTAGAGCCAGCGACATTGGGTCCAAGCTGGTAAGCTTTTGCTCAAGCCAGATGGGCCCACACTCAAGCTGGCAAGCTCGGGGTCTCGAACCTGGGTCTTCCGCATCCCAGTCCAACGCTCTATCCACTGTGCCACTGCCTGGTTAGGCGAGGCTCCTGCTTTTAAATAAGCTCAGAATCCTAGAAGGCCAGAGTGGAAAGGACCAATGTCTTCTATTTACAGATATGGAAGCTGAAGTCTGGGAAGGGTGTTAGGTCTGAAGACCCTCTGCTGGCCTTGCCAGACCCTGACTGTAGCTCAGACTGGTCAGAAGTGTCCTTTGTGCTGCGTTACCTCTATATCATCACCCTGCATTGTCCCTAGAGACTTTGGATGGGCAGGGCCTTCTCACTTTCAGTCCCCAGTACCAGCACAGGACAGGCCAGCAGAGGCATGGTAAACGTGGCCTGTGAAGCTCCACTCACCAGTGATGGGAAGTGGCTGCCTGAGTCTGCTGGGCTCCAAGCACAGCCTCCCTGAAGAAAGAAAGGCAAGGCTCCTTTAAATTTTCAAGATCAGCAAAAAAAATTTCAAGAGCCTTTGCCACATTATTCTTAGCTCTGAGCCCAGCCAGGCCCCGCTGATGGTTGCCCTTCCCCCATACTCCTAGACTGCACTTTCTGGAAAAAACACTCTTTTGGGAGTGGTGAGAGGGTCTGAGATGCAGAGAAACTCCAGCATTTCATGTCTGGATTCCTCCAGAGCTTTCAGCTCTCTGTTAGAGCTGTTCCTGCCCTCTACCCCACTACCTCCCACAGGGCTCAGCTGTAAATTCTCTAGATCCCAAGAGGTGTGGGCAGCAGGAAATAGAAAATTATCAAGTACAGTACAACTGTATTCACACTGTACAGAGAGAGAAACTGAGGCCCAGAGAAGGGTAGAAATTTGCCCAAGGTCACACAGCAAGTCAGAGGTGGAGCTGGGCCTGAGGACAGGCCCTGGATTCCCAACACCCACCCACCCCCACTCCATCCCCCAGTCGCCTAACTAACCCAGACTTCTGCCAGATATTACAGAAGCAGCTTTATTTGGTGTCAATGGTTAGATTCATGCAGACCTCACCCTATAGAATTCTAGGACAAAAACTAACATTATTTAAGTGCCTAGTACATTCATATCAAATTGCATACTTTCAGGTGAAGTAAAAATATTCTCATTTTAAACATGTGAAAACTGAGGCCCAAGGAGTCTAAGTGTGTCCAAGGGCATACTGCAAAGTTGTAGTCAGAACTGGGATGTGGCCCGACCTGTGGTGACGCAGTGGGTAAAGCATCGACCTGGGACTCTGAGGTTGCTGGTTCAAAACCCCGGGCTTCCCTAGTCAAGGCACATATGGGAGAGGATGCTTTCTGCTCCTCCCCCCTTCTCTCTCTCTCTGTCCCCTCTCTCTAAAATGAATAAATAAGATCTAAAATAAATTTTTTAAAAAAGAACTGTGACGTAAGCTAGGTCTGTTTGTCCATGGGAAGATGGGGGAGGGGAGAACAGTGAAGTGACACTTATGGGCACTTTGTTGTGGCCAGGCCCCTGTGCTGGGCAACCTAAACAGTATCTCACTTTTAATTATAAGACATTAATCGGAAGTGTAATTTCTTTCTCCTTTTACATGGGATAGAACTGGGACCCACTCAGCCTCGTATAACCAGGCTGTCCTCTCCCTTGGCTAGCAAGGGCCACCAAAGGCAGTTCTTGGAGATGCTGGCCAGGAGCCAAGAATGTGCTCTCAGCCTAAAGCATGAGTCAGGGAAACACAATTTCTGCAATCTCTGATTCTCTATTAGAGTGTAGAACCTTCCAACAGAAAGGGTCCTCCTGCAGACTGCCACGTTGGAGCGTGGGAGGGCAGTGAGGGGGTGGGCGGGCATATAATCCCTTCCTGCCTCCTCCCAAAGCAGGCAGGCTCCACCCCCTCCCCTCTGCAATCCTGTTGCTGAGAGAAGTCACTCAGTGCTTTAGCCACAGGCCTGACGCAATGCCCAGGAGACACACCCACTGACACATGACACTGCAGGCACACATGTTCACACCCCCCACACACACTGTGGCCCCTTCATGCAACACACACACACACATCTGTGTAACTCTAGCAACACAAATGTATAACACATGGCTAAAAAGTGGGTGGGGGAAAGGGCACAGGCTGGAAGTCGGAAATCTGGGATTCCACTCTCATCTCTTAACCCCTTATTAGCTGTGAAGCCTTGGGGAAGCTGCGTCCCCTGTCTGGGTTTCAGTTTCCATTTGTAAAATGAGTGTGACTTCTTGCCACCTCACTCCCTGCCAGAGGACATCTCTCAGCCTTCATCTCAAAACCTGCAGGCATTTCCTGAGCTTCTCTCAAGTGGGGGTGCCAAATACCCAACAAGGTAAGGACATAGATCCCTCTGGGAAATGGAATGGGCCACGGCCAGAGGACAGGGACAGGGCCCCTGAACCCATCCCAGGGCTCTATCCATTGCACAGCTCAAAACCCTTCTGTGGCCCCAAGTGGCCCCTAGAGAAATCCAAGCCCCATAAGGCCCTCATCACTTTGTATCGGGCATGTCAGTTTGCAAGTGCCCATCCTGCGTGTCCCTGGGCAAAGACTTCCCTACTTAGGGCCAGAGCAAGCGATGATGCTAGAAAGCTTAGCTTTTGGGAGTGGGGAGCACATTTTATTCTGGGTGGACTGGGAGCTTCCTTCCTTCTCCTGGCTGCCTCCTCCCAGGCCTCCTCTGACAGCCCATGGAAACAGCTCCAGCTGTCTGCAAGGCCACGCCTGGAGGGCTGGTAGGTTGTGTATGGTTGTTAAATACTGCCTTGCTCCTTCCCCTCACCTGTGGCCACACCCATGTCCAGCACCCAGTTCTCTCCTCCAGGTAACACCGACAGCTGTGATGCCTGCTGAGCCACATGGTGCCCTCTCTGTCTTAGTATCTCTGACACGCAGGAAAGGGACCCCTGAGCTCTGACCCCATCCACACCCTAGCCTTCATCTGCTTCATCCCAAGACAACCTCCCTCATGTGAGAGTACAGGGAGCCCTGGGACTTGCCCCAGCTCAGCTGCGTTTTAGCTATGTGCCCGTGATCTAGTAACACCCTCTAACACAGGAATGATAATGTCAAGGATGATGAGAAGCACAGATGAAACAAGTTGAAGAGCACTGGGAGAACTCTCAATGACAGCATCTTCACAGTCTGCTCACCTCTTCTCACCTCATCAAATCCTACTTCATCTTAATAAGTCACTCTGACCCTTCCTGCTCTGGCCTCTGGGTAATCTCCTGTCAGTTCCACTCACACCTGGCCTGCACATACATACTAGGATAGCAAAGGGCCGTGACTGGACTGGAGACCACCCTGGGGATGGCAGCCTCCTTGCAAAGGGGGAAGAACCTAGCCTGGGAGCCACCACTCATGGAGTAAACTTGAGAAGTCACTGCATCACTCTGTGCCTCAGTCTCCTCATCTGTAACATGGAAATGTGAGCAGGATCTGGAAGGATCTGAGGGATTTCATTTTAAACAGTAAGATGGGTTCACTCACACTGTTGGAAGGAGGAGGAATGGGGACATCCTTTCTAGAAGGTAGTTTGTACCAGGAGCTTTAAAAATATATTGCTGAGTATCCCAAACATCACCAGTGATATGTCTGATAAGGGATTAATTTCCGAAATGTATAAAGTACTCATACAAGTCAACACACACACAAAATCCAGTTTAAAAAATGGGCAGAGGACATTTATGTTACATCTATATGTTCTCTATGGAGGACATACAGATGGCCAATAGACATGAAAAGATGATCAACACCCCTAATCATCAGAGAAATACAAATTAAAACCAAAATGAGATATCACCTCATACCTGTCACAATGGTTATCACCAGAAAATCAACAAATGACAGGTGTGGGCAAGGATGTAGAAAAAAGAAACTCTCATGCACTATTGGTAGAAATGCAGATTGGTGCAACTGTTAGGTTGAAACTGTGGGTGGCTGGTTCACAGGGGAAGGGGAAAGCCTCCTTTCAACTTCTCTTGGCAACTGGCGGGTTGGTATAAACCCCCAACTAGGTCAGACCTGGAGAGAACTCTAGCATTCTGCCTTATCCCATATGAGATAGCTGGCAGGCTAATCCCCTGCCCAGGTCTGTGGGTGGGCACTGGGGATAGCCGAACTGAAAACACAAGGCTGGTGTGTTTCAAAAGGAAAATTTATTTAAAACACCTGGGTGCAGGCAGCCGAGGCTGACCCAAATGCTGTGTAGTTCCCGGGGAGGGTTGGAGTAGGATTTTTATAGTTTAGTCAGGGGTCTTGGGAAAGTGGCTGATGTCACTACCTCTATAGGCACAAAGTAACATTTTTTCATATGTAGATTGGAGAGGTACCACAGTTTCTCCAAATTGTTTATTTCTCAGCTCAGCTGTCTAAAGGAGGCCTGTGCTAGTTCTAAAGGTCCCGGGCCAGCCAGGCAGGTGGAGGCTTCAAGCAAGCTAATCCCTCTTCCTCCCACTGGTATGCACTGCCCTTACAATGGGGGATGGATGCTGATCTCTTAGAAGACTGCTCTCAGAAGACAGAGCCTCTAGGCCTGTATCTAGGCTTTTATTGTGTTTTAAACTCCTCTAGCCTGACCAGGAGGTGGCGCAGTGGATAGAGCAGGGGTCCCCAAACTACAACGCAGGCCGCATGCAGCCCCATGAGGCCATTTATCCGGCCCCTGCTGCACTTCCAGAAGGGGCACCTCTTCATTGGTGGTCAGTGAGAGGAGCACAGGATGCATCCGTACCCATAGTCCCCATTGAAATACTGGTCAGTTTGTTGATTTAAGTTTACTTGTTCTTTATTTTAAATATTGTATTTGTTCCCGTTTTGTTTTTATACTTTAAAATAAGATATGTGCAGTGTGCATAGGGATTTGTTCATAGTTTTTTTTATAGTCCAGCCCTCCAACGGTCTGAGAGACAGTGAACTGGCCCCCTGTGTAAAAAGTTTGGGGACCCCTGGGATAGAGTGTCAGACTGGGATGCGGAAGACCCAGGTTCGAGACCCCAAGCTCGCCAGCTTGATCGCGGGCTCATCTGGTTTGAGCAAGGCTCAACAGGTTGGACCCAAGGTCGCTGGCTCGAGCAAGGCGTTACTCAGTCTGCTGAAGGCCCGCAGTCAAGGCACATGTGAGAAAGCAATCAATGAACAACTAAGGTGTCACAAGGAAAAACTAATGATTGATGCTTCTCACCTCTCTCTGTTCCTGTCTGTCTGTCCCTATCTATCCCCCTCTCTGACTCTCTCTCTGTCTCTGTAAAAAATAATAATAAAACAAACTCCTCTAATTGTCAAGTTGCTTCTCAATGTAAGTTTTCCCTGACTTTTGCAAAGATAAACTTTTTGCTGTATTTCAAAGTGAAGACCAGGAAGCCATTAAGAGAGAGAATAGCAAGCCAATTAACTACAACCTCACAGTGGGGGAGGAAAATGTGCTGCTTTGAGCCTGGCTGAGAAATTGGGTGAAGGGAATTTTAGTTTTAAAGGGGGTTCTCTGGTTTTATTTATTTATTTTTTTAATTTATTCATTTTTATTAGAGAGGAGAGAGAGAGAGAGAGAGGGAGAGGAAAGAGAACAGGGGGAGGAGCAGGAAGCATCAACTCCCACCTGGGGTTTCGAACCGGCAACCTCAGCATTCCAGGTCAATGCTTTATCCACTGCGCCACCACAGGTCAGGCGGGGGTTCTCTGGTTTTAAAAGCTGCCCTGAGCCCTGGCCGGCTGGCTCAGCAGTAGAGTGTTGACCCGGCGCGTGAAAGTCCCGGGTTCTATTCCTGGCCAGGGCACACAGGAGAAGTGCCCATCTGCTTCTCCACCTTTCCCCCTCTCCTTCCTCTCTATCTCTCTCTTCCCCTCCCGCAGCCAAGGCTCCACTGGAGCAAAGTTGGCCTAGGCACTGAGGAAGGCTCCATGGCCTCTGCCTCAGGTGCTAAAATGGTTCCTATTGCAATGAAGCCAACGCCCCAGATGGGCAGAGCATTGCCCCCTGGTGGACATGCCGGGTTGATCCTAGTCTGGTGCATATGGGAGTCTGTCTGTCTGCCTCCCTGCTTCTCACTTCAGAAAAATACAAAAAAAAAAAAGGAAAAGAAAAAACTGCCCTGAACCCAAACCTTACAGCAGCCACTATGGAAAACAGCATGTAGAGTCCTCAACAAATTAAAAATAGAACTGCCTTATAACTCAGTGTTTCCACTTCTGGGTATATATGCAAAGAAAGCCAAAACACCAATTCAAGAAGATATATGCACTTTATGTTCATTGAAACATTATTTAAATTGCCAAGATATGAAAGCAGCCCAAATGCCCATCAATAGACAAGTGGATATAAAAACTGTGGTATATATATACAATTCAATGTTACTCAGCCATAAAAAAGAATGAAATCTTGCCATCTGTAACAACATAGATAGACCTAGAAGGTATTACGTTAAGTGAACTAAGTCAGACAAAGACAAATACTATATCCGCGATGGCGAACCTATGACACCCGTGTCAGCACTGACACACGTAGCCATTTTCGACGACACACGGCCGCATGTGGTCGCATACCAGAGAAGTATGGGGCCGCATGCTGAGAAGGACGTTTCATCCTCGGCTCTTGCATGGCCAGGTGCAGTAGCCGAGGATGAAACATTTGCTGTAGTGTAGACACTCTGTGCCGGAGGTCTGTAGGCCAAAACAACAGAACTCCGGCACAGAACGTCTAGTTCTGGGACTTCCAGTTAGGCCGTTTCTCTTGAAGTGACACACCACCCGAGTTATGCTCGTTTATTTTTGGCGAATTTTGATACACCAAGCTCAAAAGATTGCCCATCACTGTTCTATATGAATTCACTTATACGTGGAATCTAAAAAACAACTTAAACAGCCCTGGCCAGGTAGCTCAATTGGTTGGAATGTCGTCTCACTATGCCAAGGTTGCAGGTTTGATCACCAGTCAGGGTACACATGAGAGTCAACTAATGAATGCATAAATAAGGAACAACAAATCAATGTTTCTCTCTTTTGCTCTAAAAATCAATAAATAAAAAATTTAAAAATAAAATAAAAAAATAAAAAACAACACAAATGAACAAGCAAAACAGAAACAAACTCATAGGTACAGAGCACATTTTGATGATTACCAGATCGAGGGGTGTTGGGAGATGGGTGAAAAAGGGGAAGGGATTAACAAGTACAAAGTGGTGGTTACAAAGTAGTCATGGAGATATAAAATACTGTAAAGAGAATATAATCAATAATACTGTAATAACTGTGTGGTGTCAGATGGGTACCAGATTTATTGGGGCGATCTTTTTGTGAGTTATATATATATAAATGTCTAATCACTATGTTGTACACTTGAAACTAATACAGTAATGTACGTCAAAAAAAGAAATAATTATTTAAAATATGCTACTGGCCCTGGCTGTTTGGCTCAGTGGTAGAGCGTCAGCCTGGCATGTGGAAGTCCTGGGTTTGATTCCCGGCCAGGGCACACAGGAGAAGTGCCTGCTTCTCCCCCCCTTTCCCCTCTTCTTCCTCTCTATCTCTCTCTTCCCCTCCCGCAGTCAAGGCTCCATTGGAGCAAAGTTGGCCCAGGTGCTGAGGATGGCTCCGTGGCCTCTGCCTCAGGCACTAGAATGGCTCCGGCCACAATGGAGCAATGCCCCAGATGGACAGACCATCGCCCCCTGGTGGGCATGCCAGGTGGATCCTAGTCGGGCCCATGGGGGAGTCTGTCTGACTGCCTCCCCGCTTCTAACTTAATACAAAAAAAAAAAAATGCTACCGAACAATTCTCTGCAACATTGCAATAGCAACAATTGCAAACAACTTAGCTGTTCATTGGTAGGGGGTAGGAAAGCGAAAAGGCTGGGGAAAAAAACACCAAAAAGTGAGAGCAGTTCTTTTTGTCCTGATATTGACAAGATCTCGGAGTGGAACAGCAGAGGAAGGGAAGAATGTGTGTGTGATGTGCTGCCATTGTTGCATCTGCACAGTGATCCCTGCGGGTGCTGAGAGCTGCTAACATTCCTTGCCTGCAGGGGAAGGACTGGATGGGAGGGAAAGATTTTGTGAATGCATTACCCATTCACACATTTTTAAAATGACTTATGTTATTTTTTTAATTTAATTTTATTCATTTTAGAGAGGGGAGAGAAAAAGAGAGAGAAAGAAGTTGGGGAAGAGAAGGAAGCATCAACTCCCATATGTGCCTTGACCGGGCAAGCCCATGTTTTGAACTGGTGGTGACTTCAGTGTTTCAGGTCAATGCTCCATCAACTTTTCCACCACAAGTCTGGTTGATTTGTGTTCTTTCTGGAGAAAAAAAAAATCAGTATTTTAGGAACTTAGCTTAAGGAAATAATTTTTGAAAATATGAGCACAGATCCATATACAAGTGTTTTCGTTACAGGATTACAAGGATGGCTCATTGGTAGGGCCAGAAATTGGAGACCATGTCAGGAAGGGGTGAACTATTGGCAGCCATCATAAAGGGGGAAGACGTTTAATCCTTGAGCAGAGAAAGAGAGTTTACCGGACTGAAAAGAGAGCAGCTTGTAAAACAGCATGTTTTTCTCTCTGTGCACATATGTGTGGAAGGATATTCACACTTCAACAAAGAGTCAGCTTTTGTTATTAGGTGATTTTCACCGTAGAGAGAATTTTTGTAAGAGTTTAGTTGAGCCAAACTGGCAATGTATACCAGGGAGCAAGATCTCAAATGCTACAAAGAATAACAGTTTTGCAGCTTATTTTATGCATTTGAAATTAAGGAGGGAACATGCCTGACCAAGTGGTGGTGCAGTGGATAGAGTGTCGACCCGGGCTGCTGAGGACCTAGGTTCGAAATCCTGAGGTCGCCGGTTTGAGCGTGTGCTCTCCCTACCTGTCTGTCTGTCCCTGTCTCTCTCTCTTTCTTTCACATGCAGCAGTGTCTATGTGAGCTAAGAAAGAAAAAGAAATTAAGAAGGAAACATAAGGAAGTTACATGGATGTGGGAGGAAGCAAGGTAGGGATTGGATTATAGGGTAATGTAGTTAAGATTATGTGCTCCCTGGAGAGTAGTTACGGTTTATTTCAGAAGTGTGTTAACCTAGGTACATAGAAACAATGGACAGGGCTCGCTGAAGGCAAAGATAAACCTTCCATTAAAGGAGTTATATGTTATAAATTCCATTTGGGATTTATGATTAGATCACCCGGAGATTACTTTCCACAGAATTCCATTTTTTCCCACATCACTTAATTTAAAAAAACCTTTCTGCCCTGTCAAGATAGCTCATTTGGTTAGAGCATCATCTGGAAGAACAGAGAGGTTGCCAGTTTGATCCCTGGTTGGGGCACATGCAGGAACAGATCAATATTCCTGTCTCTGTCTCTTTCTTTCCCTTCCTCTCTCTCTAAAATAAAAAAAATAATAAATATTAAAAAAAATTTCTGTTGTTTGGAGGTGTTTTTTCCCCAATACATGTATTTTGATAATAGCTAGCTAGCTAGATATAATACTCAGAGGAAAAGTCCAGAAAGAAATATTCTTTTTCTTTTTTCAAGTGAGAGGAGTGGAGATAGAGAGACAGACTCCTGCATGAGCCCTGACAGGGAACCACCTGGCAATCCCCCATCTGGGGCCAATGCTCTGCCAATCTGGGGCCATTCTTGCAACCAAGCCATTTTTAGCACCTGAGGTGGAGGCTCCACAGAGCCATCCTCAGTGCCCTGGAATGATGCGCTCAAACCAATCAAGCCATGGCTACGGGTGGGAGAGAGAGAGAGAGAGGGAAAGAAGGGAAAGAGGGAGGGGTGGAGAAGCAGATGGTCAGTTCTCCTGTGTGCGCTGACTGGGAATCGAACCCGGGACATCCATATGCCAGGCCAACACTCTACCACTGAACCAATTGGCCATGGCCTTCTGAATTTTTTCAATAGCATATTTAATTTTATAACCCATTAAAAATTTATTTATTTATTTTAGAGAGAGAGAAAGAGAGAGAGTTATTGTTCTACTTATGCATTCATTGGTTGATTTTTTTTTTTTACAGGGACAGAGAGAGAGAGTCAGAGAGAGGGACAGACAAGGACAGACAGACAGGAACGGAGAGAGATGAGAAGCATCAATCATCATTTTTTCATTGCAACACCTTAGTTGTTCATTGATTGCTTTCTCATATGTGCCTTGACCGCAGGCCTTCAGCAGACTGAGCAACCCCTTGCTCGAGCCAGTGACCTTGGGTCAAAGCTGGCGAGCTTTTGCTCAAGCCAGATGGGCCCGCGCTCAAGCTGGCGACCTTGGGGTCTCGAACCCAAGTCCTCTGCGTCCCAGTCTGATGGTCTATTCACTGCGCCACCGCCTGGTCAGGCTATTGGTTGATTCTTGTATGTGCCCTGATCAGAAATCAAACCCACTGCCTTGGTATAGCAGGATGATGCTCTACCAGGGGTAGTCAACTTTTTTATACCTTTTTATACCACCCACTTTTGTATCTGTTAGTAGTAAAATTTTCTAACCGCCCATCGATTCCCCAGTATTGGTGATTTATAAAGTAGGGAAGTAACTTTACTTTATAAAATTTATAAAGCAGAGTTATAGCAAGTTAAAGCATATAATAATAATTACTTACCAAGTACTTTATGTCAGATTTTCGCTGTTTGGCAGAATAAATCTTTATAAAACAACTTACTATAGTAAATCTATCTTTTTATTTATACTTTGGTTGCTCTGCTACCGCCTACCATGAAAGCTGGAATGCCCACTAGTGGGCGGTAGGGACCAGGTTGACCAGCACTGCAAGTGGGTGGTTTTTATAAAAAGGTTGACTACCCCTGAATGCTCTAATCAATTGAGTCACCTGGCTAGGGATAACCCATTTTTTAAAAACCAATAAGCTAAATAAAAAAGAAACATCCAGTAGGAGGTGAAGTTCTGAGTGGAGGCTGGGGACTTGGCCCCTCAGGGCAGCTCTGGGGCAGATGGGAGGCTGGGGCTAGAGCCCCTCTGGCAAGGCCTGGCATTCTCCACCACAAGCCTGCTGCTTTAGGCCTCAGGCTAAAATGAGCTAGATCCTGAGAGGATTTCTTGGAAAACGGCCAAGGCAGGAAGGCAGGCAGGCAGAGTCCCAACAAAGTCATCATACCTGACAGCAGGAGTATGTATGGGTAAAGCTACAGAGGATGGCCAGGCTGCTAGAAGATTGAAGGCCATAATAAGCTCAGAGCTTCCTCCTGAAGACAATTTAGCAGGGAAGTAACAAGTTCTTTGCCTGTTGAATGGAGACTGACTGAGGGAGGTCAGAGAGGAGAATGTCACAATAACTTGGAATAAGATGTTAGTGCTTGGAGCTGGGCAAAGGCCATGGGACTAGAGAGGGCCCAGGAGAAGGAGGAAGAAAGGATTTCAGGTGTCTAGCCTGGGTGAACTGGTGGCAAATGGTCCCCTTCCTGAGATGGAAATTCTGAGGGAAGATGGTGAGTTCCACCGCCTACAGATTGGATACAGCAGGAGGCTGTAGCATCCATGAGCTGGCACTAAGTTCAGAAGGCCACGCTGGAGAGGACAATCGGGAGTCACAGCACAGGAAAGCAAGGACGCCATGGATGGTAGGTGTGGATAAGAGCAGGTACACAGCGTAAGAAGAACAGGTTGGGGAGAAATGGGCTCATGCCAGGCAGAGGAGCACCTTTTCCAGCTCCAGGAAAAAGACTTAAGGTGAAAGTGGCAGAGCCACTGGTGAGGTGAGGGAAGAGGGAGGAGGGCCAGGCTGGATGTAGTGGGGCACTGGCTCCCTTGCATCCTGGATTCCCTGGCTGAGAGCACTGAAGGAGGACCAGGCTGTGCGTGGTGATTCTGTGGCCTGTGGAGTGGGCCGGACCTGGGACCTGTACACTCAGCCAGGCTCCATTGGCTGGCAGGCAGAAGCGCGCAGAGAGAGGCCAAGCTGATGCAACCTGAGCCTATCATTGCAGGCTCTGCTGACGGGATGCAGCTGTGCTGGCCACTGCCCAGAGGTTCCAGCAAGGAGGGGGAACCATGCTCAGGGCAGGCTGGAGCCCTGGGACTGTAGCCCAGCCAGGTCCCAGATTATCCCACTATGAGTCTGCTCTGACTCAGGAGGAAAACATGCCTTTCATGGAAGTAACCGGTACCCTCGGCTTTGTGCCTGTGCGTGTGCACGGGTGCCGGTATGTGTTGGGGACCCCAGCTGATGCTGCGCGGCTGCCCTTTTCAGGCTCAGTATTTTCAAGGCAAGATGGGAAATGAATGGGAAAAGGAGCAGCTGGGCCTCCGCGGAACCCAGGCTGAGTCAGGTCCTGTGTGTGTGACTACAGGCAAGTGTCTGATCCCTCTGAGCCTCAGTTTCCCCATCTCTTTGGCTGGGACAGACAATTGTGAGGAAGAACTCTGGAGCAGAGGGGTGACACTAGGGCACAGCTGACAGTCAGGGCACCCAAACCAGGTCTAAGAGAAAGGAAACTAGCATTTACCGCTGCTCCCTGTGCTCCAGGAGTTCCTGCATTCTCTGTTAACCACCTGTTGTAAGGTAGGCATTTAAATTCCTGATTTGCAAGTGAGAAAAATGAGTCTCAAATAGCCCTGGAATGACAGAGCCTGGGTTGAAGCCCGGTTTCCCTGCCTGGGGTCTACGGTTCAACCCACGGCAGCCCTGTACCTGAGGGCATCAGGAGCTCACACTGGCGTCGCCAAAGCCCAGGACTCAGAGTTGCCCAAACCTTGGCAACTTGGGCACTGCCTAGAAGTCAGTTGTTTGTTCACCCTGCCCGGCCCCAGTGTTAGGGCAATGAAGACGAGGGAGCTGGACAAGTGGTGGCCAGGTCCCAGGATATACAGTAGTTGGGGATCTAAAGGGCTCAGAGTAGGCTGAGGTCAGGGACTCCTGGGCAGCTTCCCCAAGCTCCCTGACACATGGTTCCAGCCCTAGAGGACAGGCAAGGGTGGGCTGAGTGCCGGAAAGGGTCTCAGCTGCAAATCTAGATAAGGCCTGGTCCCAGAAACAAGGCAGGCTGCCTGATTATTATGAGACCCTGAGGCTAGGAGCCATTTACAGGGGGCTTGACCCAGAGTTTGTGTAGTGAGAGAGAGGGTCAGCGATGGGCCACGGGCCAGGGCAGCACAGCACAGAGATGAGGCTGCCCTGACACCAAAGTCCCATCAGTGTGGCCACTCTGCCTCCATCCACACCCACAGTGCTGGCCCATTCCCATGTCCTGCCAGAGGGCTGCCTTGCCACCCGGATTGGGACTGGTCTCCCAGGGGAGAAGGGGGGAGGGATGAGCAGGCCCGGTGGCCTCATTTGCTAGCTCTACCACTGCAGGGCATTTTCAGAGAGGGTTCCCCCATAGGGGTTTTAACAAGGATCTTCTAGGAGGTCTTGACCCAAAGGAATCATGTTGATGTAGAATTCCAAACTCTAGCAGGCCACTTACGGTATTTTTACCCCAAACCAACTTTTCCTAAGCAATTGGCTCTGTGCTTGGAACATAGGAAAACAAAACAGATCCATTCCCTGTCCTTAAACACTGGGTTCACATGAGATGCTCAGGGGTGTGGCTGAAGGAGGAGGTAGAGAATCCCAGAGCCCAAAACTACTTGACTCCATGCAGGGATGGGGCAGGGAAGACTTCCTGGAGGAGGCTGCCTTGGGTTGAGAAGGGGCTCACACCAAGGAGAGCGGCTTAGAGAAGGTGAGGAAAGTGAGGCGCTATCCTCATGTGTATAGTAAGGGAAACAACCAAAAAACAGAGTGATCAAGATAAGTGATATTTTCATGCAATATTTTATTTATTTATTTTAGAGAGGAGACACAGAGTGAGAGAGAGAGAGAGAGAGAGAGAGAGAGAGAGAGAGAGAAAGGGTGGAGGAGCTGGAAGCATCAACTCCCATATGTGCTTTGACCAGACCAGTGCAGGATTTTGAACTGGCGACCTCAGTGTTCCCAGGTTGACGCTTTATCCACTGCGCCACCACAGGTCAGGCTCATGCAATATTTTAAAAAGTCAAAATCAATGCAAAAAATTTATGATGACTGAAATATTAAAATTTTAAATGAAGACAGAATCCAGGCTGACTTCATGAGTGTACAGTCTTGTAGGGTCCCATGCTTAGTTCTGCCATCTTGAAATTCTAACTATTTTTTTTAGAAGAATGATGCATATTTTAAATTATTTCATTTTATTTTGGTTGATTTTAGAGGGTGAGGAAGGGAGAGAGAGAGAGACAGAAACATTGATCTGTTCCTCTATGTGCTTGACCAGGGAGGGATTCAACCTCTGCTCATTGGGACAACACTCTAACCAACTGAGCTATCTGGCCAGCTCTCTAAATATTTTTTGAAGAAGGGACCTTACACATTATCTCAACAAGATCAATAAATGAGTACTGTATCAAGCTATATCACAGCCTGATCCAAAAGAGAAAAAAAAGTGTTGATTTAAAATTTGAGATTTTGTTCAATATGATTTTTTTTGGTATAAATTTAAATTTTAAAAATATTAGATGAAAATGGGCCCTGGCCTGTTGGCTCAGTGGTAGAGCATCAGCCTAGCGTGAGGAAGTCCTGGGTTCAATTCCCAGTCAGGGTACACCCCTCCCCTGCTCGCTTCTCTATCTTTTTCTCTATCTCTTCTCCTCCTTTCAGCCATGGCTCAATTAGAGGGAGCTGAGGATGGCTCCATGGCCTCGCCTCAGGCGCTAAAGAAAATGCTCCAATTGCAATGAAGCAACTGCCCAAGATGGGCAGAGCATCACCCCCTAGTGGGGCTATCAGGTGGATCCCGGTCAGGGCACATGCGGGAGCCTGTCTCTGCCTCCCCTCCTCTCACTAAACGTGCGTGCGTGTGTGTGTGTGTGTGTGTGTGTGTGTGTGTGTGTGTGTGTGTGTGTGTGTGTGATGAAAATGCTATTTCTTTTAATTACTGGGGGTTTTGGTGCTTCCCGTTTAATTTGCACCCTGGGGTGAATGCCTCATGCCTCACTCACCTCGTCCATCTCCCACCCTGAGAAAAGGCAAGAAGAAGGGCAG
The DNA here is from genome assembly GCA_037038555.1 of Rhynchonycteris naso. Classification (NCBI taxonomy): domain Eukaryota; kingdom Metazoa; phylum Chordata; class Mammalia; order Chiroptera; family Emballonuridae; genus Rhynchonycteris; species Rhynchonycteris naso. The sequence continues at coordinate 317,325,642 of CM072995.1, forward strand.
CCTAGGCAGACTGAACAGCATGGCTGTGGCTACCAACCTGCTGGGATAGTGTAACTGGCCTGGGAGACATCAGGAAGGCTTGGGGGTAGCAGGTGAGCCGTCAGGCACCTCCCAGATCCCATTGAGTCCTTGCAGAAGCATCTGGATGTCTTCCCACTCTCAAATCACCATGCAGAGCCTCAGCACCCCAGTCTGCAAAGTGGGATCAATAGTTACTTTCAACAACCAGTTTTCTAGTTGTTCTGAGAGACAAAAAAAAAAAAAAAAGGTGTTGAGTTTGAAACTCAACTGGAAAGTCACATGCAAGGTTCCGCGTTAGGTGCCTCTCCAGCTCGCACAGACAGGCCCGTGATCACCTCCCCGCCCATCCATGCCTCTCCCTCTATTCTCCTTCCATGCCTCTCTCTCTATTCTCCCTCCATGCCTCTCTCTCTATTCTCCCTCCATGCCTCTCTCTCTATTCTCCCTCCATGCCTCTCCCTCTATTCTCAAAGCTCCTGACACCCCTTCTGCTTTTCATAGCCTGGGAGTACCCCACCCCCTACCCAGTCATCCGAAGTTTCTCCCTCTCTGTGCCTTCAGTGTGCATGTGAGAGAGCTCATAGTAAGTCTTTTATTTATTCCTTCATTCTTTATTTTATGCAACAGCTATTTATTGAGAAACCCTTATATACCAGGCACTGTTCTAGGGGCAGAGATACAAGAGTGGACAAAAATAACACTTTTGCTCTCAAGGAGCCTCACATGGAGGGTAGGGGAGACAGGCCATAAACTAAGAAATAAATATGATAATTTCAGATAACAAGAAGGGCCACAAAGGAATGAAAACAGGTGGCTGGAGGTGGTGGGCACAACTGCTCTTCACAGAGTAGCCTGAGACCAGAAAGATAAGAAACTGTGTTTGTTTCCTATTGCTGCTGCATTAAAGTACCATAAATTTAGGGGCTTAAAACAATATAAATTTATTCTCTTCTCATTCTGGATGTCAGAAGATAAAAAACAGGTCAGCAAGGTTGTGTTCCTTCCAGAGGCTCTTGGGGAAAATCTGTTTCCTTGCCCTTTGCAGCCTAGAGGGGCCTGTATTCCATGGCTCATGGCCCCTTCTTCTGTCTTCAAAGCCAGAAGTATAGTATCTTCTTAGCTCCCCGTCTCTTTGACTTATGCTTCTGTCATTATATCTCTTCCTCTGACTCTGACTCTGAACCCCTTCCCCGCCTGCCTCTTATAAGGACGATTGTGATTACATTGGGCCACTAGGGTAATCACCTGACCTCAAGACCCATATTTTAACCACATCACAAAGTCCTTTTTATCAAGTAAGTTAACATATCCAGGGATTAGGGTGTGGATACTTTGGGGGAACATTTTTCTTCCTACCATAGAAGCCAACCCTGTGAAGGCCTTGGAGTGAAGGCGAGCACACCAAGCAGATGGAACTGCATTTGCAAAGGCTCCAAGGCTAGAATGAACTGAGTATGTTCTTGGAACAGCAATAAGTCCATTCTTCTAGAAAGTAATGCAGTTAGCTTGATTTTAATCAACCTCATCCATGGGGTCAATCCCACTTCTGAAGACAAGTGTGGTATACTCCATGGACCCTGAGCGTCCGGGACAACCCGTACAGAACATCCCTAGCACTTAGGTCATCTCCTCCAGCCTCTGCTTCCAGCTGGCTAACCTTTCACATGCTTAGAACTAGAGCCCTGAATGTTGAAGAAGGTGCCTGCCTGGGTGCTCATCTAGAGCTGGGGGCAGACTGACTCTGGTGGAAAAGTGGGCCCAATTCCTAGTACCTGCATATAATCTTGCTCTTTCTTCCTCACTGAAGGAAGGATTGTGTGGCTGAGAGGACAGGGGCAGGAAAGGCTGGGCCTCAAGCAGTGGCAGCAGCCTTCAATGGCCATATTGTTAGCTCTGGGCTGTGGTGGGAGGGTGCCAGGGTCTGGCTGAATGAGGCCTTGGTGCTCACTAGGTCAGGGTGCCCAGGTCAGGGGCTCTCCTGGGAGATGCCGTTCACTCCCCACCACTGCCCCAGACCCTGTCCTTTGTCTTCCTTAGCATCTTTATACTGGTTCCCTCAGATGTCACCAGCTGGCTCACTGTGCCATTGGCTGTTTGATGGTAGCTGTTGTTTTTAGAGGGTAAGCTCTCTGAGAAGGCCAGATACTGTCTTAATCATCACCAAGTCCCAGCTCCCATCTGAGAGCTTAGCTCAGAGAATTTCTTCCATAGAGTGTGCAATGAATGGGTGAATGAATGAATGAGACACTGTTGCCTTTCTTGCTTCCTATGCTCATCTCTTCCTGGATCCTCACACCAGCCTCCTCAGTAGCTCCCCTGCCTCCAGCCTCTCCTCCTCAGAGTTGCTAGAGCACACCATCTAGTTAAAAACCTCCTGGGCTCCCTGAGACCTTCAGGATCTAGACAAGCCATTGCCAGCCTTGCCAGTTATTCATCCACCAGTTCTCGTCCCTGCTTCTGCACCATTCCTGGAGTACATCTGACACCTCCCAGCCTGTGTGCCCTTGCACTGTGGTTTCCTATGTCCAGAATGTTTTTCCCTCTCTTCTCCCCACCTGGGTGAGTCCTGCTCATGGATCAGACAAAAGTTCCTCCAGGAAGTCTGCTTGACTACCACACCCAGCTCCTCTAGGCTCTTACTGGCTCTCACCAGACCCCTCTCGGTGCTTCCCATCATCTCAGCACAAATTGTAATTACAAATTGTAATACCTCTGTCTCTCTGCAGACCCTAAGCTCCTCCAGGGCTGACACTGAGTCTGACCTGTGTTTTTTGTCATAGCCAAGACCCTGGACATGGTTATATACAGAGCAAACGCTCAGCAAAGGTGTAAACTTAACTTCAAGATTGAGGGCACAATATCTGACCTGTGGTGGTGCAGTGGATAGGGTGCTGACCTGGAACGCTGAGGTTGCTGGTTTGAAACTCCCAGCTTGCCCAGTCAAGACACATATGAGAAGCAACTACTACCAGTTGATGCTTTGCTCCCCCCTGCCCAGCCCTTTCTCTTTCTCTCTCTCTCTCCCCCTAAACATCAATAAATAAAATCTTAAAAAAAGAAAAGATTGGCCCTGGCCGGCTGGCTCAGTGGAGCATCAGTCCAGCATATGGATGTCCCAGGTTCAATTCCCAGCCAGGGCACACAGGAGAAGCGCCCATCTGCTTCTCCACCTTTCCCCCTCTCTTCCTCTCTCTCTCTCTCTTCCACTCCTGCAGCCAGGGCTCCATTGGAGCAAAGTTGGCCCAGGCGCTGAGAACGGCTCCATGGCCTCTGCCTCAGGTGCTAGAATGGCTGGTGTTGCAATGGAGCAACACCCCAAATGGGCAGAGCATCGTCCCCTAGTGGGCATGCTGGGTGGATCCCAGTTGTGGGCATCCCAGTCGGGTGCATGTGGGAGTCTGTCTCTCTGCCTCAGTTTCTCACTTCAGAAAAATAGGAAAAAAAAAAGATTGAGGGAGCAGCCTGAGTCGTGACTAGTGGGCGCTTCTGCCCTCTGGCGGTCACTTTGGGTCACTGCACTTTTCTGTGTCCTATTTATGGATTAGGGTAATGGAGCCCTACCTAGAACAGTGGTTCTCAGAATGTGTCCCCAGGACCAGCAGCGTCAGCGTCACCTTAGAACTTGTTAGAATTAAAATTCTTGGGCTCCAACCCGGACCTATGAATCAGAAATTTCAGGGGTGGGCCCAGCTAGCTGTTTCAGCATGCCATCCAGGTGATTTGATGCACTTAAAGTTTGGAAACCTTTCTCCCTGGAGCCCCAGGTAATAGAGGAAACAACAGGACCACTGGGTGAGATTACCAACTAAAACCCAGGACTCCCAGTGAGGTTGAATTTCAGACAAACAACTGTTGACATAGGAAACTATTCCCAAATCTGTAAAGAATTTTTATGAGTTTATTTGAGCCAAACTGACTATAGTTGCTGGTAAGCAAAATCTTAGTAGATTGATAAAATATCTATTTTACCACTTATTTTATAGATCATATTAAAGAAGAAGATGTGGGGGGGGGTACATAAAATCCACTAGTGATAGATTAGGGAGGCAGGAGAAAGCAAAGCAGGAAAATCTCTGAGATTGGATAAAAAGTAAAATGGAAAGGCACTTGCTTCCTTTACATTGGTGGATATAAACAATTATATCCACCTTTACATTGGTGGATATAAACAATTACAGCACAGGGAGGTGGTATGCTGGGAACCAGATAACTGTGAGGGGTTCTGTGGGCTCTTATTCTGGTGGGAGCTTGTGCCCTGAGGGGTCTGGGATAAGGAAATTACTCTGACATTCCAAAGGTATGTTATTGAAAATGCAAAAAGACAATAGTCAGGCTCAGTTAAGGTAAAGATTGATTGACCTTTGCCAAGGAAGATACCAGCCTAGGACATGGCTTTTAGTTAAGACATTTAATTTCAGATCATCCGTTGTGTTTACTTTAGGTCTCTGAGTTTGTAAGGCCACCATTCAGCCTCCCCTGAACTTGTCAGGTTTAGTATGTGGCCCCTTTGTCTTCCACACAGGGAAAGAATTTTTATTGCAAATACAGCACTAGACACATTTATACTAAAACATTCTGTTGTTTATCTAAAATTCAACTTTAACTGGTGTGTGGGGGTCCTCATTTTTTTCTTTCTTTGAAATCTGGCCCTAAGCTAAGGACTCTGCTCTTGATTTAATGCTCTGGTGTCACCATTTTGCAATTCTTCATAATATTTGGACACAGGGCCCTGCATTTTCTTTGGCACAGGTAGTTGTCCCTGGGAAGGACCCTTACAAAGCCTCACCCAGAACGCGGAGGACTCAGAGGTCAAAGGCAAGAGGGGTCAGGTCTCCAGCTGCTAAGCTGTGCCACTAAGTTTTCTCCGCGACCCCGTGTTCCAAACCCCCAGTGGCTCCCTTCCTAAGTGGCTCCCTTCCCACGTGGCTCCCTACCCACGTGGGTCAAACCTTCAGCCCTTTGCCCCAGATTTTGGTACTTGTCTCCTCACCGTCTTGCTGCCTCTCTTCTCACCCTTTCTATTCCACCTTCCATACAGTGAAGTGAAGTTCTTAAAATAAGGGGACCAGGCGTCCCGCTTTTGGCGGGACAGTCTGATTTTTAACAATTTGTCCCACGTCCCGCGGTGTTTTAAAAAAGTCCTGATTTTCGGAAAGAATGCACGAAAAGCTAGGGAATGGTGGGAGAACGGGAAGGGAATATATGGTTTTCAGAGGGAGACCCCGCCTCCACCTGGAAGTGCCGGCAATGCCTCAAGAGCTGGCTGCCCCTGGCGGGCCCCAAAACAAAGAGACTACCTGCGGGGCGGGGGCTGTCAAGTCCCCTAACTACCCATAGACCCGTGTCCTGGACGCTGGCTGCGCTCCAGGCTCCATGAGGTGCAAGCCGCTTGTCGGCGGGGCTGGACGTGGGGAGCGCAGCCGCCCCAAGGAAGAGTCCAGGCGGGGAGTGTGCGCAACTGCTCGTGTGCGAGTGCGCCAGCGGTGCTGCCCTGCCTGCTCCTGCCCGCTCTTGCAGCTCTGGCATCAGTTTCGGATCGTGTAACCCGATCCCTCTGACTCACTCAAAATTTTCCATATAGTAATATTTCTGAAAATGATATTTTTAATGAGGTATCATTATTAAAAATATATATATTCATAAAGAAAGGGTTAAATCTTGGGCATCAGCAAAAATCACGAGAGAACAAATGGTTAGAAATATTTCATCATTTTGAAACAAACCATGTTCCATACAATAATGCACTAAAAATTGTGGAATACACACTGTCTTTACTAGGAACTAATGCTGCGACTAAACACGTTTTTTCTACGGTAAATCAAATGTGGACATCAGAAAAATCACAATTAAGTGTTGAGACTTTGAAAGCCATTTTATGTGTGAAATATAATTTAACAAATTCTTGTGAAAAATTTCATGACCTTTTAAACAATGACAGCAATCTACTAAAAAAAATTCACTCAAATGAGAAATATGCCAAAGAATAAAATAATACTATACATAATTTTTTAATGTATTATATTTGTAAATTGCACTTATGTTGAAAAAACATTTTTTTTACAGGGACAGAGAGTCAGAGAGAGGGATAGATAGGGACAGACAGACAGGAATGGAGAGAGGTGAGAAGCATCAATCATTAGTTTTTTTTGTTGTTGCTGTCGCAACACTTTAGTTGTTCATTGATTGCTTTCTCACATGTGCCTTGACCATGGGCCTTCAGCAGACTGAGCCACCCCTTGCTGGAGCCAGCGACCTTGGGTCCAAGCTGACGAGCTTTTGCTCAAGCCAGATGGGCCCGCGCTCAAGCTGGCGAGCTCAGGGTCTCGAACCTGTGTCTTCTGCATCCCAGTCCGATGCTCTATCCACTGCACCACCGCCTGGTCAAGCTATGTTGAAATTTAAAAATATATATATTACAATACTATTTTTGCATTCTATGAAAATTTTTTTTGCTCCATATAGACCAAATTTTTAATCAAGAACCCCCGCCCCCCGTCAATGGTGTCCCACTTTACCAATTTTAAATAATCTGGTCACCTTACCTTAAAATGTCATCCTCCTGCTCAAAACTTTTCTTTGGGTGTCTCCTTACCACTGCTTTGTATTTTAACAGCCACCTGGCATTCCAGAGCACAAGGCTAGGCACACCATATTTTGTGTTCTGCTAAGCAATCCGCTTTTGGCCAATGCCTGGGTGAGGGGGTACGGTAGACAGGACCGACCTGCAGCCTTGGATGTGGAAATGAGGAGTTATTGTTTAATGGGTATCAGGTTTCAGTTTTACAAAATGAAAAAGTTCTAAAAATGAATGGTGGTAATGGTTGCACAACAATATGTATATACTTAATGACAGCGAACTGTATATTTAAAAATGGTAAAAATGGCCTGACCAGGCGGTGGCGCAGTGGATAGATCATAGGCCTGGGATGTGGAGGACCCAGGTTTGAAACCTCAAGATCGCCAGCTTGAGTAAGGGTTCATCTGATTTGAGCAAGGCTCACCAGCTTGAGCCCAAGATCGCTGTCTCGAGCAAGGGGTAACTCAGTCTGCTATAGCCCCCTGGTCAAGGCACATATGAGAAAGCAATCAATGAACAACTAAGGAGCCACAACAAAGAATTGATGTTTCTCATCTCTCACCCTTCCTGTCTGTCTGTCCCTGTCTCTGTCACCACACACACACACAAAAAGGTAAAATGTAAGTTTTATGTTATTTTTGTTTTTTATCACAATATATTTTAGAGTTTTATATATATTTTTGTTTTGTTTTTTTTTTAGAGAGAGACAGACAGAGACAGAGTAAAAGACAGGCAGGCAGACAGGCAGGAAAGGAAATAAGAAGCAACAATTCATAGTTGTGGTATGTTATTTGTTCATTGATTACTTCTCATATGAGCCTCAACGGGGGACTGGGAGGACTCCAGCCAAGCCAGTGACCCTGCATTCAAGCTGGTGAGCTTGTGCCCAAGCCAAATGAGCCCACACTCAAGCTGGCTTTGAACCTGGGTCCTCAGTGTCCCAGGCTGACACGCTATCCATTGTGCCACCACCAGTCAGGCTGTTTTTTGTAGGTAATTGTTAGTGAGTACTTCACATTTTTCCAGTTTAATTTTTATTCTTATGCTTAAATGTGTACTTTTTAATAACTTTGTAACCACTTCGATACCTTTTGTTATTTCATTTTGCCCCTAAGTGCAATGTAAAGCCAGTAGCCACGGCCACTATCACAGCCACCTGGCCCTTGCAGGTTTGCATTTGATTCGGACAAATGGTAATGAAATAATGGAGTCAAGAACTGGTGGGCCATTACCTTTGTAATTCTAGCTTGCACCCGGTGGGCAAGAAATATACACAGTGGGAAAATATTTCCTTTTTATTCAGGGTTCCCAAAGCCACTGACTTATTCAAGTTTTTTAGAATCAAAGGTTTCTACCTCACCAGCCTCATTTACCTCTGTTCCCCATCTCCTTCTCTCTGTACAAACTGGCTTCTCCTTTAGCACTCTGCCATCTTGGCTGCTTCTCCTCTCCTCCATGTGGCCTTTCTCTGCTCTCCTCCAGCATGTGCTCCTCTGCCCCATTTTATAGTGTAGAAATAAAAACCTTTAATCTAATATACAAACAAGGAAGTCTCTGATACAAAGCCATTTATCTGAGGCATAATGGGATTCCTCATGAGAGTGCACCACCCCACATCATGCAACAGTCAAGGGTGTGAGGAAAAGCTTAGTTTTTAAAATATCTTAGTATTAAAAGGGTGGGGAAGGCTTAGTCTTAAAATTAAGCTTTAGGCTATAATGACCCTGCCTGCTTACAGCCTGTCCCTCACACCCAATGCAAACTTAAGCGAGCAAACATATATATCATATTTACAAACTTATTTGATCAACATGCAATACTTTTTTTTTTTAATTCAGTGAGAGGAGGGGGGCAGAGAGACAGACTCCTACATGCACCCTGACTGGGATCCACCCAGCAAGCCCACTAGGGGCGATGCTCTGTTGCGACTGGAGTCATTCTTAGGGCCTGAGGCAGAGGCCGGGGAGCCATCCTCAACACCAGGCGTCAATTCACTCTAACTGAGTCATGGCTGCAGGAGGGGAGGAAAAGAGAGAGAGAGAAGCGAAAGGGGGAGGGGTAGAGAAGCATATGGGCACTTCTTCTGTGTGCCCTGACCTAGAATTAAACCTGGGACATCTACATGCAGGGCTGATGCTGTACTGCTGAGCCAACCAGCCAGGGCCACAACTATCTTTTCTTAAACTGCCCAACACTTCATTTTTGTTTTTTTAATTCCTATTTGTCCATTTCACCCTACGTTTGGCAGCTATCAGCTTATTCTCTTTATCTGTGAGTCTGTTTTTGTTTTGTTTATTGTCTGTGTTTTAGATTCCACATATATGCAATATTATACAGTATTTGCCTTTCTCTGACTGATTTATTTCACTTAGCATAATAATACCCTCTAGGTCAGTGGTTCTTAACCTGGGTTCTATCGAACCTAGGGGTTCGATGAGTCAGTCTCAGGGGTTCGGAGAAGCCTCTGCCGCGGAGGCCAGAATAAAGTAATACCGTAATTTGTTGTGAGTTCATGCACTTTGTTGGTTTTGTTCTTTGAGCAAGGTGATGTTCATGCACAGCTCATTTTGTGCACCAGTAAAAAAAACATATACCTATGTCTTGAATTTAGAAAAAAAATCATTTTATTTATCCTTAAAGAAGGGTTCGGTGAATGCGCATATGAAACTGGTGGGTTCGGTATCTCAAAGAAGGTTAAGAACCACTGTTCTAGGTCTATTCTGTTGTAAATGGCAAGTGTTGGGTAAACAATTTTTTTTTTTAGGTTTGCTTGCTTGTATTGGGGGGAGTGCCTTGTGTGTATAGTCTATGGAAGGCTGGTGCTTGCCCTCAGGGCAGCAGATTGCAAATTGCAGATTGCCTTCCTGCTTGGGAGAGGTCATTGTTGCTATTGGTTGCTGGAGGATGCGTTTTTTTCCCCAGCCTGTATTGCTGGGCAGAGAAGTGCAGAGAGAATCCACAGAGAGCAGAGTTGAGAGAGAGAGAGAGAGAGAGAGAGAGAGAGAGGCAGTGCTGAGGGGCTGGGGAGCCCTGCTAAGGCTGGTGGGGGTCTGTGAGTCCAGCAGAGTCTGGAGAATGAGTAGGGACTTGGGAGCCTTGAGTGAGAGGGAAGTGGTCTTCCCTACCCGTTTGCTCTTCTGCCCTTATGAGATTTTCATTATTATTATTTTTTTTTTATTTTTATTATTTTTTTTTTACAGGAACAGAGAGAGAGTCAGAGGGAGGAATAGATAGGGACAGACAGACAGGAATGGAGAGAGGTGAGAAGCATCAATCATCAGTTTTTTATTGCAACACCTTAGTTGTTCATTGATTGCTTTCTCACATGTGCCTTGACCGCGGGCCTTCAGAAGACCGAACAAAGCCAGTGACCTTGTGTCCAAGCTGGCGAGCTTTTGCTCAAGCCACATGGGCCCGTGCTCAAGCTGGCGACCTCAGGGTCTCGAACCTGGGTCTTCCGCATCCCAGTCCGACGCTCTATCCACTGCGCCACCGCCTGATCAGGCTGCCCTTATGAGATTTTAATAAACAAAATGGCCCACCATTTTCTGACTCCACTGTTTCTTTACCATCAGCCTGAATTCAATGTGACTCTGCATGGCCACGGCGGTGGCCACTGGCTTTATGGCAAGATTTCATTCTTATTTATTTATTTATTTTTGTAACAGACAGAGAAAAAGAGAGACAGAGAGAGGGACAGATAGGGACAGACAGGCAGGAAGGGAGAGAGATGAGAAGCATCAAATTGTTGCAGCACTTTAGTTGTTTATTGATTGCTTTCTCATACGTGCCTTGACTGGGGGGCTACAGCAGAGCGAGTGACCCCTTGCTCAAGCCAGCAACCTTGGGCTCAAGTCAGTGACCTTGGGCTTGAGCCACCTTTGGGCTCAAGCCAGCGACCATGGGATCACGTCTATGATCCCTCACTCAAGCTGGTGACCTCAGGGTTTTGAACCTGGGTCCTCTGCATACCAGTCCGATGCTCTATCCACTGTGCCACCAGCTGGTCAGGCTCATCCTTTTTTATTGATGAATAATATTCCATTACATTTATATACCATGTCTTTTTTATTCACTTATCTATTGACAGACACTTCGGTTATTTTCATACCTTGTCTATTACTAGTAATGCCACAATACACATGGGGGTGTACATGTCTTTCTGGATTAGTGTTTCTGTTTTCTTCGGCTAAATAGGCAGAAATGGACTTGCTAGGTCATATGGTGGTTCTACAATATTTTTAATTTCTTGAGGAACCTCCATACTGTTTTCCATAGTGACTGTACTAATTTACAGTCCCACCAACAGAGCACAGCAGTTTCCTTTCCCCCACACCCTTGTCTGCACTTGTTATTTGTTACCACAATTTATATTTTTAAAAGAGTAACATGCTTGGACCATGCTTAGTACACAATATACACTCCCGAGCAGACACCAGGCCCTTTCAGGATGGTCCGTGAGGTCTATACTCTTTCCATAGTAACACTAAGGTGCCACTGGCCCTTTTTGCTGGGGTGACGATCTATGCGTAGATGACGCAAAAGCAATGGTGGTAGACCTGCCACAGCTCAGCACGAAACAGCACAGCGGCCCCAAGCTGTACTAGAAGTCGCCATAGTCTCCGCTGCCGTGTCCTCACAGTAAAACACAGCCAAGTCACTCAAGAGAGTCGTAGGAGAAGTGATAAATTTTATTTAATTCACTATATATTGATTCTTAAGTGCGTATCTTTTAAATATTGTGTGTTGCAACATAGAGGTTACTGTTAGGCACTTCTGCTGCAAATGAAAGCATGATTCTTGACTCCAAGGAAAGCGTTTGTGTGATGGTTTGCATTGTGAGCTGCACTGGCCACTTTTTCATGAACCATCAATTTTAGCTGAAAGGAATATTGATAAATAAATTATGGTTATACAGACTAAGTAGCTGGCGGATATTTTCTCAAAAATGAATAAAGTAAGTCTGTCATTTCAAAGTGAACTGATAGTATTTGTTGCTAATAATCAAATTCAAGCTTTTTGTGAAAATCAGAATTCAGGAAAATTTGTACTAACCACTGTGCTAGACAACTCCCCAGTACACGCACATCTTGGAGCCAAAGAGGGTTTGGTTCCAGACCACCACAATAAAGTGAACATCATGATAAAATCTCATGAATTTCTTGGTTCCCCTACACCAGGGTTGCTCAATATGTCGATTGCGATCTACTGGTCGATCCCGAAGGAAGTGTGGGTAGATCGCATGACATTAAAAAGACATTTGTCTTTTGATTGGCATACAGGGTAGCCAATCTGACATCTGAACTTTTGACACCCTACACATGCGCGTTAAACTGTGCTAGCTTGTTCAGTTACATTGCTGCATAGTTAGCCTTCAATTTATTTAAACTAAATACAACAAAGGGTATAAAAATGAGTGCTGTAGCTGGTCCGAGTAAGAAGCCTAAAACCTACCACTTTCATACAGAATGGGAGGGGATTTTTTTCACTATGTCATATTCTAAGTGCGTTTGCCTCATCTGTCTGTGTGCCATTGCTATTACAAAGAAGGGAAATGTGGAGTGGCTTTTTTGGACTGTTCATAAAAACTATGACATTGACTTTCCTCCGAAAAGAGAGCTGAGAAGGAGAAAGGTGAAAGAAGAATACACAATATTAAATAGTAATAATAGTAACTTAAACAATGATAATATAGAAGAAATAAATTTATGTTTTGCATTTTTATTGTAGGTAGATCATTTTGACTTGGTCATCTTATAAGCAGCTCGCAAGCTGAAAAAGTGTGGGCACCCCTGCGGGCCTACACTATACTGTCGTCTATTTAGTGGGAGATAGCATTATGTCTAAAAAACAACAATATACACACCTTAATCACCTTAATTAAAAATATTTTATTGATAAAAAATCGCTAACCACCATTGGAGCTTTCAACAAGTCATAATCCTTTTGCTGGTGGAAGACTTATTTTCAATTTGTAAAAAAAAAAAAATAAAAAAAAAAATCACAAAATCAGCAAAGAGCAATAAAATGAGGTAAGCCTGAACTTTTCTTTAAAAATTTTTATTGATTTTAGAGAGAGAGGAAGGAGAGAGAAACATTGATATGTTGCTCCACTTATTTATGCAATTTATTTATTGATTCTTGTATGTGCCCTGACCAGGGATCAACCCTTGGTTTATCTGATGACTCTCTAAGCAACTGAGCTACTGTCCAGGGCCTGAATTTAACCTTTTTGATAAGATCAGTGGTGACATTAACTAATTTGATGTTTTAATGTTATAAATGACATTTATCAACATTTGAAAGATCTGAATAACTTGGTGAACCATTTCCCCCCAAATGTCCAATGCATGCAGTTACAAAATCATGCATGGTTACAAGACACATTCAAAGACCAAAAGAGATCCATGGATTTTAATAAAACTGAGAAAAAAAATTATTGATATAATTTCAGATTCCTTTTTTTTTTAAGTTTACTTTATTGATTTTAGAGAGTGAGGAAAGGAGGAGAGAGAGAGAGAGACAGGAACATCACTCTATTTCTGTATGTGTCCTGACCCAGGATCAAACTGGCAACCTCTGCTCTTCCACATAGTACTCTAACCAACCGGGCTATCCAGGCTGGGCTAGTTTCAGATTCTAACATCAACTAATCTTTAAAAAATTTGTCAGACCTGACCTGGGTGGCACAGTGGATAAAGTGTCGACCTAGAGTGCTGAGGTCATCAGTTCAAAACCCTGGGTTTGCCTGGCCTACGCACTTATGGGAGTTGTTGCTTCTTGTTCCACCCCCCTTCTCTCTCTCTCTCCTTTAAAAAAATGAATAAATAAAGTCTTAAATTTTTTTGGTCAACTTTGGGTTCATATCAAAGAAAAATAGCCACAAAATAAAATAAAATAAATTTAAAAGAAAAAGAAAGGAATATTCACAATTATTTGAAAAAATTGTTAAAGTACCCCTCCCTTTTCTAACTACATATCAGTATAAATTTGTATTTTTCTGGTAAACTTCAAACAAAACAATCTGATTGAATATAGAAGCAGGTATGAGAGTCTAGCTGTCTTCTGTTAGGCCAAGCATTAGATAAATTTGTTAACATATAAAACAATGCTGGTCTCCTCAATAATTTTTTGTTTTGGAAATAATATTTATCATAAAAATAGGTTAACTTTTAATAAGATTGCTATTATTAAACTAATTAAATATTTTAAAGTATCCCCATTTTAATTACTGATACTTTAAATACCAATATAAACCATATAAACAGAAGTTCTCCGAGGTCTTCCATAATTTGGGGGTATGAGAATATCCTGAGAACAAAGAGTTTAAGAACCAGCTCTCCAGTGTTCTTATTATTCACCAATCAGTATTAGCCAGCAGGGGGCAGCAGAGGCAACCAAATGAAGATGTACCTTTGGTATTTCTTTAGTTAAAGGTAGCGTCTGCCTACTGGGTGTGACCCTCACCCTGTACTGAAGACACAGAAGTAAATCTGTGAAGTTCAATCCGGCAGGTAACAGACCCTGGCAATTGACAGCAGTGGGGCTAAACTAGACATCCCCTCTTGTGAGTGTGCAGGAGATGCTGATATAGGGTAACCTTGGAGTTACCATGATCACTTTATTCCCACTGGAGGCAAGGGAGCCCACAGGATCTGAGGTCAGAGAGAACCCTGAAGCTCCTCACCCTTCAAGAACAGAGCCTTCAGGGACCCAGGAGAATGAGAAGGAGGGCGAGGTTTAATTTTTTACTAAGTTGACACAGGTATTTCCTGAAGCCACCCCCAATCCCTCCACCATAGGAAAGGGGCCACTACACTTTTATGTCCCTTACTTCAGATGGGCTTGTTCCTCCCTTTGCACTTTCCACAGCCATGGCTCCAGCTTCATGCCTCTCCTCACGGCCCCTCTCTACCTGGTTCTGCCCCAGAGAGCAGACACCTGCCTCCTGCTTCACTGAATCCTCCAGGCCTGACCTTCCTCAGCTGCCCCAGCCCCAACCCCTGAAATGGAAGTGCTGCCTCGCCTCAGCCTCGGGTCTGGGCCCACCTGTCCATCACACTTATGCTTACCTCCCTACTTCTGCAGGGCTTAAGTCCTCTACAAGCCTCCAGCTCTGCCTCCTCCTCCAGCTGCTACCCAAGCATGCATGCTTTGCCAGCTGCCCTGGGAAGAGTGGCCCACACTCTCAGCTCCAAGTGCGCCCTGCTCCTGCCTCCACCTCTCCCACCACCCGTAGTCCCGGCTGTGGACCCCGGGACACTTCAGTCCTGGTGCTCTTGGCCCTCGCTGACCTCTCCTTACAGCTCCCTCTCCTCTTCCCTTTTCTGACCAGTCCTTCTCTGGCTCTTCCCTGGGCTCCATCCCCTGCCCACCCCTCTCCGTCTAAGCAGGAAAATCCCATGTGGATTTTCCTGCTTCCTCCTTGCAAGTTCACTTTCCCCCTGGGTCCACTCACTTCTCACCTCAGAGGCTGTTCTTGAGCCCCAGACCTCTCAAATTCTCTAACTTCCTTACCCCACATGAACATAATCTTTCTCTTTCTCTTTTTTAAAAAAAGTCTTGATTTTTAGAGAGAAAGAGAGAAACATTGATTTGCTGTTCCACTTATTTATGCATTCATTGGTCATATGAGCCCTGATGGGATCGAACCTATAACCTTGGCGTACCAGGACAATGCTCTAACCAACTGAGCTATCTGGCCAGGGTCAGTAGATTGCCTCTTTCCCCTAACTGTTCCAAGTTCAGACACTCACCTCTCTTTGTCATCCGGACTCTCAAAACAGGCCTTAGACAGATTCCCTGTCTCAGTCTCTTCTCCCATAACCAGGCTGGCTCTGAAGAGTAAAACTGTCTTTATAACCCCTGCTTAAACCTTTCCTGGGCTCCCCTCTGCCCTTGGCACAGATGCCACCCTCACCCCTTCTGCATTGATACACACACACACACACACACACACACCCCCACACCGCCCCCCCCCATGCCCACACACCTGCTCCTTCCCCCACTCCATCTGGCTGACTGAACACAAGGTCTCATTTAGTCTGTACCACCTTTGAAGGGACACTACTTCCGTCTCCATTTTAGTGGTGAGGAAGCTGAGGCAGAGAGGGGAGGTGATGGGCCAGGATGTGTGTCACCGTCCCTGTGAAGCCACCCTGAGCCAGCCCTGGCCTCCCCCTGCAGCCCTTTGTTCACAGGGCACTCTGCACACACATGGCAGAGAGCCCTTGGCTGGGGTGGGGGCTCGACTGTCCTGTCCCTGACGCCCAGTATTTGGTCTCAGACTGTCATCCAGCTCAGAAATTGTTGGTAAATGTGGGATGAGCTTGGGACATAGAGAGAAACAAGACTCCATCCCTTGCCCTTTAGAAGTTCATACTCTGGTGGGAAAACTGATGCACAAACAGCCCAAGATCCAAAGGGATCGATGTCCCAAGAGAAGCACAATGAGCCTGCAGTGTCACCGGCTCCAGTAGACAATACTGTGCTTCCCATAGGGGAGTGGGTTGGGCAGGCTCCTCAGAGGGGTCAACTTGTGTCCCAGGCCTCAAAAGATGAAGAAAATTTCAGTGGCTGAATGGGGTACTTACAGGCAGGAGAGCTGGGTAAAGAATTCCAAGTGGAGGCAGACAGGTAGGACCGTAGGGTATACTGTGTGGGCCAGGAGCTCAGCTGAACCTACAGCCGCCACCAGACAATGACATGCAGGAGGGCAGGGCTGCTGTCTGCATGGTGCTTCACAGTATCCCATGCCAGCACTCAGCACACTGCCTGCACATTGTAGGTGCACATAAGGATTTGTTGGAAGCAGGTCACATAGGGTGTAAAGTTTTATTCAATTTGGTGGCCCTATTTAAGAGAGTGCCAAGTTCCTAACATAAATGTAGTCACAAAGTAGCTATTTATTTGCCATGAGACTAGGAAGCTGTGTGGCAGAGAGGTTACAGTAGATTCACTGTTAATTCTCTGCTGACCAGAATACAAGGAAGGTGGAAGGTTCTTGGAGACGTGGGGCGCCAGGCTGACAAGGGTAGCCTTTTCTGTCAGAAGCCCAGATTCAGAGCCACCTCGGAGCCCTCAACCACCCTGCCAGGCAAGCCACCACGACTATGACTCTGTCACGCTTCCTGAGCTTCTCTGCCCACAAAAAGGGTTGATTCTTCCAGGTCAGGAGACTTCCTCCCCCTGGGAGGGTAGCCAAAGGGTGAATGTGGGCGTCTGAGAGCTCTTTGCTGGTCACCACCTGGTGACCTTGAGCACTCCTCTCCTGGGCCTCAGGGGTCTTGGAGGGTCTGTTCTGAAAGCCTTCTTTTTTTTTTTTGTTCTGGCCTTCTGCTCATCTGACCTGCTCAGGAGGCTCTCACAGCACGAGCCGTGGCGAACTGCTCTCTGAGAGCCTCATTCATCTCCCAATGCTGAGGTCTTACAAAGGCCAGCCAGCACTCAGCTGGGTGTGTGAATGCAGGGCCAGCTAGACCTGAAAGACATAATGACAGAGCCTTCAAGCTGAACAGATTCCACACCAAAGGCGGATGTCCTAGAGGAGTCCGGGAAAGCTACTTAAAAGAGATACTTGATTTGAGAGATGGAACATTCATTCAACAATTTCTTTTTAAGATTTTATTTATTGATTTTATATAGAGAGAAGGTGGGGAGGAGCAAGAAGTATCAACTTTTTGTGTGTGTAACAGAGAGGGGGGGATAGATAGGGACAGACAGATAGGAAGGGAGAGAGATGAGAAACATCAAGTACTAGTTGTAGCATCTTAAATTGTTCATTGATTGCTTTTTCATATGTGCCTTGACTTGGGGGTGGGAGCTACAGCAAAGTGAGTGACCACATGCTCAAGCCAGTGACCTTGGGCTTTAAGCCAGCAACCCAGCGCTCAAGCTGGTGAGCCTATGCTCAAGCTGGATGAGCCCGTGCTCAAGCTGGCAACCTCAGAGTTTAGAACCTGGGTCCTCTGCATCCCAGTCTGATGCTCTATCCACTGTGCCACTGCCTGGTCAGGCAAGAAGTATCAACTCTTAGTTGCTTCACTTTATTTGTTCATTGGTTGCACTGGGGAACAAAATTTTGTTGCATCCACAAAAACACTTGTTCTTACCTAATTCAAGTGTGCTGATCTCAAATATGACATTAGTTCTTCTCTGTAAGCTACAGTTTTATTTGCAATTCAAGATTTTAGGTTTTCACTTTATTGTAAAATTTTCAACATTTAGTTTAACATAATGAAGTAGAATGTCTTCTTGGGCATCATCTTTGTGAAAATATAATAATTTATATAATGCAGTAAATACACTAATACACTAAAAGATATGATTACATCAGATTTGTCTACAATTTCAAAATAGAACATATTAAAGCACTTATTTTAATCATAAAATTTGCACAAAACTTATTTAAATTCTATTTAGGCAAAAATTTGTGTTTGTAGCTCTTGCGTTTGTGTACTTGTTGAAGACAATCTCATTTGATTCTCCAGCAGTAGTCTGCCATCATATTTCTGCCCCATCGCCTCTGATAACGCTCTTCCATCGTCTTCAGATCTTTTTTTTTTTTTTTTTTTTACAGGGACAGAGAGAGGGATAGATAGGGACAGACAGACAGGAACGAAGAGAGATGAGAAGCATCAATCATTAGTTTTTCGTTGCCATTGCAACACCTTTGTTGTTCATTGATTGCTTTCTCACATGTGCCTTGACTGTGGGCCTTCAGCAGACCGAGCCACCCCTTGCTGGAGTCAGTGACCTTGGGTCCAAGCTGGCGAGCTTTTGCTCAAACCAGATGGGCCCGCGCTCAAGCTGGCAACCTCGGGGTCTCGAACCTGTGTCTTCCGCATCCCAGTCCAACGCTCTATCCACTGCGCCACCGTCTGGTCAGGCTCGTCTTCAGATCTTGATGAAAGTGTTGTCCCTGCTCATCACTAACAGCTCCAAGATTTTCAGGAAACTTACCAAAGTGACTGTTCAGGAAGTGAATCTTAACACATAACAAAGTAGAATGTCTTCTTGGGCATCATCTTTGTGAAAATATAATAATTTGAGGTCCATCGAATACACCTGCTTTTATCTTCTTGAAAGACAAGGCAGGAAAAGCAGAAATAATATGTTGAAAGCATTCACTTTCTCTATTCAAAGCCTGAACAAACTGGTTCATTAAGCCAAGGTTGATGTGAAGTGGGGAAAATTGATCCTGTCTCAATTAACTACAGGTTCATTCACAATATTCTGCATCCCTAATTCCAGAGCTTCACATTTCAGCCATTCATTCTCTTTTCTTCTTCTTCTTCTTCTTCTTCTTCTTCTTCTTCTTCTTCTTCTTCTTCTTCTTCTTCTTCACAGAGACAGAGAGAGAGTCAGAGAGAGGGATAGATAGGGACAGACAGACAGGAACGGAGAGAGATAAGAAGCATCAATCATCAGTTTTTCATTGCGACACCTTAGTTGTTTATTGATTGCTTTCTCATATGTGCCTTGACCGCGAGCCTTCAGCAGACCGAGTAACCCCTTGCTCAAGCCAGCAACCTTGGGTCCAAGTTAGTGAGCTTTTTGCTTAAGCCAGATGAGCCCGTGCTCAAGCTGGCAACCTCGGGGTCTCGAACCTGGCCTCCACAACCCAGTCCAACGCTCTATCCACTGCGCCACCACCTGGTCAGGCTGTCCACTCCTTCTGTGTCCAGTGTTTCTCCCAAGCTCGGCTGTCCCACAAGCACAGAAAGCAAGATACTTCGTGAAACCTCTCTGTTGTCCTAGCAGGAAATTTATCATTTTACGATCCACACAAATGATCCAGTGATGCTCCTCATACTTCAGTAAGTCAAGGACAATTTTTATGTCATTATAATCTTCTCGCAGATGAGTTGAATAACCAGTTGGAACCACTGCATAAACATTACCGTTATGTAGGAGAACACATTTCAGAGTCTGTTTAGAGCTGTCAAGAAATAGCTGCCATTCTGTTGGACTGTAAGTGGTAACACCTAGCTGGCTGAGAAGACTACTAATATCATGACAGTAAACAAAGTGTTTGTCTTCAGAAAAAAAGTCCACAAAAATTTGTTCACGCTTCTTAAAATAGGATACTTTAGCTGACTAGAATAGGCCAGGGGTCCTGAGAAGTGTTCTTTCAGACTCCATTCCTTTGCACATGCTGTTTCCTCTTCCAGGAGCAGGCTTCTCTCCATCCTCTGAAGCCTGGTGCCTGCCCAGTCCTTGCCAAGTAAGAGCATCTTTATTACCTTTTACAGATGAGGAACCAGAGGCTCAGAAGGTCCTGTAACCTGTTCAAAGCCATACAGCTTTGCCTAGATACCATAGTGATTGATGAGTGGATAGAGTTCTATGCCAGCTATATAGTCTTGAGAACATCACTTGACCTCTTGATGCTTTGGTGTCCTCACCAATGAAATGGGGTACCTACTGCATAAGGTTGGTGTGGGGCTTACAGAAAAGCTATACAGTAGGGCCTCTATTCCTTTGCTCCCCAGGTCATTCATTCAACATTCACTCCTTCTGACATCAAAACCCTGCAATGCCTGCTCTGTGCCCAGCCCTGAGCCGGTGCTGGGAACTCCTTGGATGTAAATCAGACACAGCTCCTGCCTCAAAGCCTGAACAAACTGCTTCATTAAGCCAAGTTTGTTGTCTGACTCTGAGGTTGCCAGCTTGAGCACGGGCTCATCTGGCTTAAGCAAAAAGCTCACTAGCTTTTGTGAGGGACACCGAGCAGAGATCAAAAAGGTCACTCAAAATCTTTCTGCTCTTGACTTCATACTTTTAAAACTGAAACTGATAACACGCTCTTCTCTGCATATGGAGTTAAGAAGGGGGAAACGGTTAAGAAAGATCCTCTATTTTCAAAAACTTACTTTTTGCCGCTTCCTGAAATTTGCATATTTCACAGTATCCCAAAGCTCACCTCCTTGCGCTGAGCCCTAGAAGCTAGGGACGGGGAAGAGTATTGTGAGAGATGTGTCCCACCACTCCCGAGGACTCCACTGTCCCTGGAGATTCCACCGCCCAGGATAGCCCACCTTCAATCTCGTTTCTTTCCTTAGTCTGACTCCTGTTCCTACCCCATTACTCCTTCTCTCCCACACAACGCAGGCCCCACGCCCCAGTCCCAGATATAGTCCTCCTTCAACTCTCCCTCCAACCTTATCCCCAGGTTCCATTCCCTCCCGCTCCGATCTTTAAACTGCCCCAACCCCTTGCAATGTCCTCTCTCTAGCCTTACCTCTCCACTGACGGCCTCGCCCTCTCCAGGGTAGAGTCCCTGTCCCGCAGAGCTCTGCTCTCTTCCCACTATCCATTGGCTCCTGCTGCTTGACAGCACCAGCCTAGGGTGGGCATCTGGAAAGCGCCCCGCCCTTGCCCGCCGTCCGGGAGAGGGGTGGGGTCTCGGACTGACTCCGCCCTGTTCGGGCGGGACCACACTTGCTGGCGCTTCGGCGCTGGGCGGTGCTGATTGGGTTCGGCTCGGCTCAGCCCGCAGCTCCTGTGAGGGTGGGCGACCAGGATGACAGCCGCGGGGGAGGCAGCGGTTGCAGCGCAGGGCTGAGCCGGCCGCGTGCGAGCCAGAGGAAGAGGAGGAAGTGGAGCGGCGGCCCGGAGCTTCGGAGTCAGCCGCCGCGCTGAGGTCCGCCCCATTTTACAGAGCGAGCCGAGTCCGGACCTGGGAAGACTTCCCGCTGGGCTCCGGCCGCCGCGGCTCCTCGCCGGCGTCCTGACCTGCCCCGCCTGCCCCGGCCCCGGGTTCAGCGCCGGGACGCTTCCAGCCCCACGGCCCGGGCGTTGTGGCCGGACTCCCCGAGCCCCAGACCTGATTCAGTGCACCTGGGCGGGACGCTCCTGGCCCACCATACGGGTCGATGGCTGCGGGCTTGTTCCCAGCCTTTTATAGTGTTTTTCTGAGCCCCCAGCACTCAGTCCGGCGTTAACGCAGGTTGTTCTCAGGACCCCGACTCAGTGCAAAGGAGCCCGGACGCCCCCAGCCTCTGTTTCCCCGAGGCCTGGACCTTCAGCTGCTTCAGACCCGGTGCTTCGGACTTGGGAGTCGCGAACGCCCAGGAAGCCCCGGCCCGGGTCCAGCGCCCCGGGAGAGGTCCCAGGCGGGCTGGACAATCGGACTGAGCCGGACCAGGGTGGTGCTGCGAGCTAACGCCGCCACCTTCCTGCCGTCCCAGGCGAGGGGCTTGGCGCTTGCCTCGAAGAAAATACAGGGGCCCCTCCGCCCCAGCGGCCGGCGGGAGCCGAGAGCTGCAGGTGAGAGTCCCGGATGCGGGGCGAAGGCGGCCTCCGACCCCATCCCGGCAGCGCTGGGGCCAGCTGCGAGCGTGTGCTGGGCACTAGCTGAGGCTGGAGCTGGCTAGGAGGGGGACACGGGAAAAGGAGGGGAGAGGGAGAAAACGGGCACTTATTGAGCGCCCATTGTGTGCGGGTGCGCGCCACCCTTAGCAAGTGGTCCCTTATTAAGGCTCACTACTACTTGGTGAGATAAAAGGTGTCATGTACTGTTATGAGCGCTTACATATGGGGAAACTGAGGCTCAACGGGGTTGAGTGACCCTGCTCTTTCCACTCGGAGGCTGAGACTAGGAGGAGGGTTAGGTTGGAGAGAGAAATAAGCAGAAAGTGAAAACAAAGGAAGTGGGAGGGGGATAGACACCAGACAGGAGGTAGGGGAACGGGTCAAGGTGGGGTCATTGGGTCATCCTGGAGCTGATCCTTAGGCTGGGAGGATGCTTCTGCTGGCCTCTTTCCCTCCCACACCTTGGCCAAGTCTCTTTTCCGGGAAGGTGACCCAGAGTTGAGGGCAGAGGTGGGAAACTGCCCTCGTCCACAGCTTCCCTTCATGTGGACCCAGGACCAGAGAGCATCAGCATCCCCTGTCCCTACTCCAGGGTCTCTAAGTCACTCTGGAGGTCCTGAGACGGTGCGCATCTGTTGGGAAAACTCACCGTAGAGGTCCCCAAGTCAGAGTATATCAGAGCTGGAGAAGATGAGGTCCCTCAATACTAACTCAGTTTACATCCTTCATATTACTGACAAGGGTGTGTGCGTGTGCATGTGTGTGATTTGTCCCAGGTCCTAAAGCACTGACTGAGTGAGTGGTTGAGCCACAAGTATACTTGAGAAAACCTTCTCAAACATCCTTCCAGGTATCTACTCCTCCTCCCCAGTCAGCATCTTCTTGGTGGGTGATTGGGGTTTTCCCCATCCCTGATGTGAGGTCAGTGTGACCACATATGAGACTGTTGTGAGACTCTGTGTGGTTAGTGCTGGGTCCAAGACATGCCAGCAGCCTCATAGCCTTTTACTCAGACTAAAGATCTGCCCTTAGTATCTCCTGGGCTGGGGAACCTGCAAGACACCTCTGACCCAAGAAGGGATGTCTTGCTCATGGTCTCAGGGCTGGGGCTGCCAGGGCTGGGGGCACAGTCCCAGGTATCTGGATTTCCAGGCAGGGGTTTCTTCTGCTACCCACCCCTCCCCACCCGCAGGGCAGTGCAGGGAGAGGGGTGTTGTGAAAGAGGGTTTGGCATGGATTCTGTGGACTCTTGTTCTGGGTGGGGTGGGGGGAGGGACATGACCTTGATTTGAGCCCTGTGGCCTTGGCTGGGACTATTTAACCCCTGCTGTGCCCAGCTTCCTGGAGTCTGGGAGAAACCACCTTGGAAAGCCCCAGGGAGGTAGAGGAGGATGGAAAGGTCAGTTGAAAGCTGGAAGCCTGAGAATTTCCTGGGGATGGATGGGTCAGGGGAGCTGCAAAAGAAGGTGAATGAGAGCTGGGAATCCCTCCCAATCTATGGGATTCAAATTCTCATAATAATCCCTGACTCTAAACAAAGCTCCTTTATGATGAGATGATTTCACACCTGTGATCTCATTTCATGGTGTGACAGAAAGAACCTGGAGTGAGGCAGAACAGGGTTGGGGAGCCACCTGGGACCTTTCAGATGCATCCATGGCTCCCAGCCTCACCTATAAAATGGGGCCAAGGCAGGCTGTGTTACCTGTTCAGATAATGGGGCCATCATATCTGGCAGATGGTCAAGTGCTAAAGAGTTGTTTTTTGTGTGTGTTTCCCAGGACTGGGTTTGTTATTAATGGCTACTTTGTGTGGGAAACTGAGGCTCAGAGAGGTGAAACCACTTGCCCAGGGTCTTTGGGTTTGCTTCAGGAACTGAGTGTCAATTGCATCCCAGGTGCCCTAGGAGTTACCCAGATGGAAAAGGCAGGATGATAACTACCTCACAACTGGGTAGGCTAAGTGGTGAGACAGATCAGGTGGGCATGAGTTCACTCTGCCTCCCACTGGCCATGTGGCATTGGGCAAATCACTTCACTCTTCGGAGCCCCAGCTTCTGCTCTATAAATTAGCATTCCTCCTTTATGAAATTGTTGTGAGGATTAAGTGAGATATAAATATACAGTGCTTGGCAGAATATCTATTTCCTTCCCTATAAGGAAAGGAAGCTTGAATTTTGACCAGGAAATCTGGGGAAATTCTCAGGCTTGCCTCAGATTAGAATGCAGGTTACTGTTGCAGGTGCACAGACCTAGGTTTGTTCAGCTGAGACTCCTGTGTGGGTCAGGCTTGCCTGTGCCTCCTTCCTGGGGTCATAGCCCTCTAGAATCTGCTTGGGGACCCTGGCAAGGGGCTTTGGATTCTGACACCCCAATGCAGGGCCAGGGTTGTGGAGAGCTGGTATTCATTCCCTCTGGCTCATTGTCTGGCCTCCCTTAGGCACAAAGGTACAGTGAATAATTTATGAGCCCCCTCATGCTGAGAGGCAGGCCCAGAAAAATTTCTCTGTGCTCAGCTGAGCTTCTGAACTCTCCCCTTCCCCCAAAGGAGGTGGGATGTTCTTGCTAGTGCTATAACCAGTCTTGAATGGAGGTGGGGAGGCAGGACAGGAAGAAAGTAGAAAGTGACCTATTGACCTATTATTGACCCTGGCTCTTTCCAATGGAAACCAAGCTAGCTGAGCTGGGGTCAAGCTGTGGGCCTCTGATTCCGAGTGGGTGATGAGAGGTGGCAGGGAGAGGCCCTTGAGGACTGGAGTAGCCCTGGAAGGCTTCATCACGGAGGAAGGTGTCTGGGCTGGGGATAGAGGCTACTTGCTATAGAGAGTAGGGGTTTTGACGTCAGTTCAAGGTTGAATCCTGGCAGTGCCACTTACTCACTGTGAGACTATGAGCAAGACATCTGACTCTGCCAGGCCTCCATTTGTTCCTCTGTAAAATTAGGGTAGTTATAGGTGACGGTGAGGTCGTATATGTAAAGCATGTGGCACAATTGGTACTTAATGAAAAGGTGCTTCATTGTGAACATGAACCAGCAGGGGAGAGGGCCCAGCGTAGTAAGCAGAGAAGTGGACAGAACTCTGGGATAGTGGCGCTGGGGTTAATGGAGTCATTGAGGGGTATAGAGAAGAGGGGTGAATGACCAGATGGTAGAGTGAAAGACAGAATTCACATTTTAGAAGGCATCATTGAGTGCCCACTCAGAACACTCTGTGGCTCCTTTTTGCCTGTAAGGTGAAGACCAGGTTCCTTTGTTGGGTATTCAAGGCCTTGCCCATTGCAGCCACTGCGTGGACCCCTGGCTCATTGCTCATCATTGCCTCCTAAGCACATGTTGCCCCATCACTGCTTCCATGCAGTTCCTCCTCTCTGAACTGCCATCCCTGACTCGTCTCTGCTTACTGCCCCATCTGTTGAGGCCCAACTGCAGTGATAAATTACCCAAGTAACATTCCTGGATTACTCAACCCTCTGGTTACACCCCTCTGAATCTTGAACATGTCACAGTAATAGTAATAAATAATACCTACCATTGCATCACATTTTACAGTTTGTAGAATGCGTTCACATACTCATTAATAATACTGTGATGATGATATTAACAATAGCAAAAGCTTTGAGTACTTATTATGAGCTAAACATAGCTAAGCTCTTTACAGACACTCACATTCACAAATTTGGAAGGTAACTATTGTCATCTCCCCGAAACTAGGGCTCAAAGAGGTACTTTGTATTGCTCAAGGTCATATAGATAGACAGTAGGGAGTAAGGAACCAAGCTTGGCTCCTATTTGGGACTAAACACACAGCTTGACAGCTTTTAGAAGATACCCTGTCTCCTCAACTGGACCCAAGTAACTTGAGAGCATACTTCCCATGTAAAAAGTTTGTAAATGAACTTTCTTTTCAAAGCTAAGGAAGGGCAGTGCTAGGGTTAGCTTGGGGCCCAGGAAGGAGCCCTTGGCTAGGCATTTAGGGCACTGGCTGGTGGTGTGACTTGGGGTGAATCAGTCCGCTCTGTGGTCCTGTTTTTCCACAGGTGAGTGGGGTGGTATCCAAGCTCCTGGATCTCCAACTTCTGCAGTGTCCTTCGTGACCCTGGAAGGTAGAGGAGGAGACCACAGTATCAGGGCCAGAGGATGTGGTATGCTGGGCAGCTGTGATTCTTGGCCTGACTGCTGTCTGGGACAGCAGGCTCTGTAGTTAGCTGCTGCCTTTCCCGAAGAAGGGTGGTGCCTGCTGCTGCTGGCAGCATGGTCATTAGTTGGGCAGAGAAGACCCTGTGAATTGGGAGCTGGCTGGGCCAGGCCAGGTTGGCAATGCTGGAGGCAGGCTGGCCCAGCCACAGTGAGGTCATTGGCAGGGCAGCCACTGCTCCTTCCTTTGCAGCCTCCAGGGCCATGGCAAGTACCTACTGGGCACCAGAGTTTGTAGGCCAAGGTGTGCCCTTGTTTTTGTTATGGTGGTTGTGGGAGTGGAGTGGTGAGGAATCTAGCCAGGCCAAAGATGCCACCTCCTAGAAGCTTGCATGACTCGCAAGCAGACGGAAATTCAACCTTCCTCCTCTGCAGATCCATAGCCCCCACTCAGTATCTGGGGTGTGTGGATTGGGGCTGTTTAAGTCTGCTTTCCTTACCAGCCATCCAGAACTAGATTCTTTGCCACCCCAATCCTCCCCTCCCACCAGGATGCCTAGCAGCATGCCTGGCATAAAGTGGCATCCCTCTGGGCAGGAAAGGCAATGTGAGTGGCTCCTTGGGCAAGTTGCTCAACCTCTGTTTGGAAAAAAGTGGGCTGCTACTAAGTGTTAAAGAAGTTAAATGGGATGATGGGAGGAAGATGCTCCATCAGCCTGAGTCCACTTGCCCGTCCTCTTGGTAGCCTTGTGAACAAGTGACTCAGTCGGAAACTGGTGGAAGAATCCAGCTAGTAATGCCAGGAGGCTGGGTGTGCCAGGTGGCAGGGAGGAATTCCCAGAGGAGGACACTATCTGTTTGGGGAGGACTTTGTCAGTGAGATTTGTAGAGCTGCGATTCCCACCACTTTCTCGATGAGCATGCAGTTGAAAGAGATGAGAGAGGCTCTGAAATAAGTTCAGGGCAGGGAGCAGGGTATCCAGGGACCTAGTTGTTCTCAGGCCTTAGCAGCAGGAATGACCCAATTGGCAGGAGCCATCTGGGCCCATCTAGCAGATCATGGCAGAGTGTGTCCTTTCTTAAGCAGTATTCATTTGTTCTCTCTCTCTCATCCAAAATATAACATGATAGGACATTTTAGTCTGTGAGGGGAAACAGACATCAAACAAGTAAGCACACAGATACAAAACTTCCAAATTGTTGAGAGTGAGCTTCTGAGGTGGGGTCAATCCCATCGATGTCTGTGGATGATGGTAACGGGTAATGTTCAAATCGCAGCTTGAACACACACACGAGCTGTGTGACTTGGACTCATGATTTGACCTCCCCAGGCCTAGTTTCTCCATCCGTAAAATGGGACAGTGATAGCATCTGCTTCATAAGGTTGTAATAAGGATTGAAGAAGTTAAACATGTAAAGTGCTCAGAAAAATACCCCACACTTAGTAAGCACTCCATGAATGCTAGCTCTTATTGGCTCTATTTCCAGCACCTCTCAGAGCACCTGGAAGAGGGCAGTGCTTGGGAAGGACGTAAGGAATGAATCTCGGGGAAAGGGCAGCTACTCTGTGCAAGGAAAGGAAGGATGGCCTGGTAAGGAGGGAAGGACACAGAAACAATGACAGCCAACACAGAATGTGGCAGGGAAGGCCAGGGGCTGGGGTTGTCCAGTGCTGGATGGGAGGAAGTCAGGAAAGGCTTCCCGGAGGTGGAGTTTGAAAGTATCATTTAACACATCCGCATGCCCTGGCACTGCCATACGGTCAGCGCCAGGAAGGAGCTCAGAGGTAAATGGATTCTGTCCCAGGGTAGCCAGCTAGGGTGGAGCTTGGGCAGACCCCAGGTCTGCTGGACTCCACAGATCTCCCTCTTTCCACCGCCTCCCACTGCCTTGCTGTCTGTGACATCCTGTTTGTGGGCACAAGGAAGGCAAGAAGACAGTTGGGGAGAAAGTGTGGCCCGAGGTCTGAGTGTCCCAGCTCTTCCCAGGCCTGAGGCCAAATCTCCTACAGAAAAGAATAAACAGGCCATGCTCCCAAGGCACACTGCAGGCTGGGGTGGTCTTCCAGGTTAATCCTGCAGCTGGTCAGTGCTGAATGAGAGTACTCTATTTAAATAATGCCAGGAAGAATTCCTCTCACCCTCCCACCCAGGAGGCTCAAAGGAAAGTTTCCTTCTACTGACAAGGAAACTAGGACTCCCCGAAGTATCTTAAAGGAGATCACCCCAGAAGTACCTTGAAATCAGGGTTCCCTTGTGCTACCAGCACTCGTGGTTGGCTGTGGGGCCTTGGGGACATGACCTCACCCTTTATATTTTGCCTGTGTTTTTGCCCCTCCTGTAAAATGGGGTCAGAGTAGTAAAGCCCTTCTCTCCTTCAAGAGGTGTGGGGTGGGGCGCTTGTGAGGTGGGAGTCTTTAATGGGCATCTGTGCCCATGGCTATCAAATTTTGCTGCACACATTAGAATTATTTAGGAAACTTTAAAAGTCCTTCCTGGGCCCTGGCTGGATATCTTGGTTGGTTAGAGTGTTGTCCCAATGTGCCATGATGTGGGTTTGCTCCCTGATCTGGGCACATACAGGAATAGATCGGTTTCTGTCTCTCTCCTTAAATCAATCCATAAAAATTTTTAGAAAATTAAACACAAAATCCTTCCTGGGTCCACCCCACAATCCAGGGCAAGGCCCAGGCATCAGTAGTTTTCTAAAGTGTCCTAAGAAGAACAGTGGTCGCACTCTGCGGCATGCCGTGCCTCCTACAGCTTCCCTGGGATGGCGCCTTCTCATCCCCACAAGGAGCTCATTGCTTTCAGCTGCTCCCTCCTCTGTGGACTGCTCTTCCTGGGACCTCCTGGCCTGGAGAGACCAGGGAGTAGAAAGACTTTACAATCCGATACACGTGGGTTCCAATGCTCCTCTGCTCTTTGCTGGGGTATCTTCTTGGAGACTTGGGGTCCTCATCTGAAAACAGGGGTAATGATACCCCTCCCTGAAAGGGCCATAGAGACCAAACAAAGCCACATGGAGAAAGCACTAGCACAGGACCTGACACATCCACAGTGTGCAATAGAAGGTCACAGACTGGCAGAGCTGACTGGACTCAGACCCTGGACACCCCCTGCAGTGCGTGTCCTCCTGTCCTAGACACCTGCTGGAGGGGAGAGGGAGTAGCACCCAGTCTTGGCCCTTCCCTCCTGCCCCCCTTCTAAGAGATAAGACAAGACAGCAAGCATTTTGTTTTGCTTGGTTTTGTTTTAATGGCCAGAACGTCAGACTCTCCTTAACAATGAAGCCTTGTCTGAATCTGTTTGTTTTTCTAGCCGGACACCCAACTGCACCACCCACTTGGGGCCCCCTCTCCCCATTCCACCTGGGAAAACTGAAGAATGTCAGAGGTTTATTTTTCATGAAGGGGAGGGGTCTGGGGAGACACTGGAGGCCTCTGTCTGGCCCTAACCAATAATTGACCCCAATTAAGTCAGCTGCTTTTGTTGCAAGAAACTTGTTCACTAAAATTATTTCAAGGTAGTTACCAGGATGGGTTTTAGAGGCAGAAAAACTTATGTTTGAGTCCTGACTTTGTTACTTACTGGCAGTATGACCCTGGGTGAGTCATTTCAGCTTTTTCAGCAGTAGTGTTCTCTTCTGTAAAATGCATAAATAGGATATACTTCCGTGGGTTGTTCTGAGAAGCGAATGAAGTGCTGGGTGTGTAAAGCTCAGTGCCTGCCATGTAGTAAGCCCTCAGAAACTGTCCACGAGTGTCCTCGTTAGGAACTGAACTCTACCCCGCTCCTTCACTGGTCACGTCCTACTCCCTGTGCCCAGCCTACTCCACGTGCTGGACCAGGTCCCGGCTGAGACAGCAGAGGCCTGCATCCCTGCAGACTGCTCTCCTGCAATCACTGTTTCATGCATACTGTATTCAGAGGAGGCTCTGAGGGCTGTGGGTGGCAGTGCTTGGTCTCCTCTGCTCTGGCCCAGCTGGAGAGTGTATCAGCCCAGGGTGAACTGCTCAGGCACTGGGGTGTAACAGAACAAAGGAGAATACAGCACTGGGACTAGCAGCCCCTGGGGGTGGTTATGACCTAGGAAAGCTACACGGGGGGGGGGGGGGTGTAAGTGGTCAGTTCTATGGACAGGAGTTGTGGTCTGCAGTAGAGGGTATCAGCCCAGGAGAACTATCATGGGAGCAAAACCTCAACTATCTTTCTTCCTTACTCCAGTCTCCCCTTGGGGCTTCCCACTGGGTGAGCCCACCCAGAAGTCAGTGGCATGGAGACCAAAGCAGTCCACTGAGATTAGCCTCCAGGTCCCCAAGCAGGACAGAGAGTGGATCTGGAAAGGCAAACAGGAGACATTTCTCAATATGTCGGTCAAAAGCAGATTAAGGATCATCTGTTGTTACTTGGGCATACCTCTTATAAAGGAAGTCTCTGTCCCCACCCCAAAGACAAGCCAAAGGATTCCAACTGCCACAGCTTTTCAGGGAGAGAAGTTCTGGGGTACCCATGTTTCCATCTCTGCCTATCCAAAGGTACCTTAGTACCCCTTTAAGATTGGTGCCCAGACTCTGCCCCCGTGCCCATCACTTCACTCAGCTCCACCCTGGCTGGTTGTCAGAGGACCTGGTTCTGAGCTTTCTCCAGCCTGAGTACCTGAACAACCTGTGTTTGTTCCTCTTAGGCAGTATGGAGCAGTGGCTAGAACACAGGCTCTGCAAATAGCCTTTCCCCTGCAATCCTGACTCTACCATAATATGGCTGGGGAACTATATGGTGTACCCTTTAATCTCTCTGCACCTTGGTTTCCTCATCTTTGAAGTGGAGAAACAGACCAGGGTTGTTGTGAAGACTAAATGAGTGAATCAACATAAAGTGCTTAGGACAGCCCCTGGCAAGCAGGAGGTGCCCAGTAAGTGATGGTCACCATCATCACAGATAATCCACTGAGAGCCCAGAACACACAGTATGGCCGCAGCATTAGTGAGAGGACGGGGACTGTCACTGCCCTCAGTCTAGATTCTGCTAACCGACAGGGCTGTGATGGTTTCCCATAGCCTTGCCACATTGTGGACACTCACCTGTCAGTGCTCCACCCCCCCCCCCTGCAGCCCTGTCCTGCAGACCACATCCTGTGAAAAGTGGCCTCATTCTATCCAGATGCAGTTTCCCCTCTGTAAAAGAAAGCCGCTGGACTAGATGTCCCCAGGTTCTGCATCTGAGCCTGAGCCAGGAGCTGGCAGGAAGAGGACTCCAGTCCCTGACCTGGAGGAATCCTGAAGATCGGGGATGGAGGGGAGTGGTTGGGGCATAGTCCAGTTCTTTTCCTTACAGGGCGGGCTGGGCAGCCATGAGTAGGAGACAAGCAAAAAGCAGGAGCTCAGAGGAGAATGAAGGAAATCAGAGAGGCTCCACGGAGAAGGAGGCATTTGAAATGAGCCTTAAAGGTAGGCTAGGATCTTGGCTGGTTCGTTGTATAGGAAAGACATTGTTAAAAGGGGGAAGAGTGAGCATGAGGCCAGGAGGCGTGGCCATAGGGCTACAGCAGGGAATGGGGGTGTGCAGCACGTAGGGGACAGCGGATGCAGCAGGTCCTCGAAGGCAGAGTGATGTGCTGGAAAGTATTCAGCTTACTGGAATCAGGCAGGCCTGGTTTTGAATCCTGGCTCAGTTTCTTATTTATTTATTTATCTATTTATAACAGAGAGACAAAGAGAGGGACAGACAGACAGGAAGGGAGAGAGATGAGAAGCATCAATTCTTCATTGCGGCTCCTTAATTGTTCATTGATTGCTTTCTCATAGGTGCCTTGACTTGGGGGCTACAGTAGAGCGAATGACCCCTTGCTCAAG
Organism: Rhynchonycteris naso; assembly: GCA_037038555.1. Classification (NCBI taxonomy): domain Eukaryota; kingdom Metazoa; phylum Chordata; class Mammalia; order Chiroptera; family Emballonuridae; genus Rhynchonycteris; species Rhynchonycteris naso. The sequence goes on from CM072995.1 coordinate 317,357,543, forward strand.
CCAGCAACCTTGGGCTTCAAGCCAGCAACTTTTGGGCTCAAGCCAGTGACCATGGGGTCATGTTTATGATCCCATGCTCAAGCTAGTGATCCCGTGCTCAAGCTGATGAGCCTGAGCTCAAGTTGGATGAGCCTGCACTCAAGCCAGTGACCTTGGGGTTTCAAACCTGGGTCCTCTGCATCCCATTCCGACACTCTATCTGCTGTACCACTGCCTGGCAGTGCACTGATTGATTGACTTTAGAGAGAGGAGAGAGAAAGCCAGTGGTGGAGGAGCAGAAAGCATCAGCTCTCAGTTGTTGCTTCTTGTATATGCTTTGACCGGGCAAGCCCAGCATTTTGAACCAGCGACCTTACACTCCAGGTTGATGTTTTATCCATTGCACCACCACAGGTTAGGCTCTTGACTGGGACAAGTGGCTTGGCTTCTCTAACCCTCCTTTTCCCCATTTGTGGAATGGGACAAGCCCTTACAGGGCTGGGGCAGTGACACAGAACAAGTTGAGTATGGCTGGAAAAGCCAGCCTGCAGAGAAGTCAGGGACCCAAGGGGCCTTCCTTGGTCCATGCTTCCTCTTCCAAATCAGGCTGCAGGTGGATTCTGGGGTGGCCTTACTAGGGGTAGCCTTATTTCTGGAGTGGGGCCAAGGTCATGGGTAGCCGGTGTCAGATAAATTCAGGTGCCAAGCTCAGAGATGGCCCTGGTATAGCCATCTTACATGCTCTCCTGAGAACTGGGAAGCTATCAGCAGCTTGGGGGATCAACCCTGGGCCCACATCAGCCTCTCACCTCCAGAGTTAGCCATGCTGCCCTGAGCGCAGGTGGCCCACAGGAGCCTATGAAGACCTGGTAAGGGGAGTGTGGGGCCAGGCAGGCCATGCACATGTGGCTGGGTCAGTACTACAGGGCCCGTAATTGGTGCCTGGATCTAGGATGCGGGGAGAAGGTATGTTGGGCACATTACACGTAAAGCCTCTGGGAGGCTCCCAGGGCATAGTGCCTTGGGAGCAGCTGGGCAGGCCTAGAACACAGACCCTTTCTTGATAGCTGGCCACCACTAAGCACTCCCTCTTCTCCCTGGCAGGAGTTTCTCTGGCATCTCTAGAGGCCCACCCCTAGGCGTCTGAGAGGAAGCTGTGAGGCCCACGGTGGTGCGGTAGTGCCTTGATCCTCAGGCCTTCCTGATAAGGGAGATATGTGGGCTTTCAAGTCAGTCCTGGCTTTGAAGCCCAGCTCTGCTTCTTTTGAGCAGAGCTTCGAAGAAACTGGGCAAGTCACTTAGCCTCTCTGAGCTTCAGTTGCTCACCTGTAAAATGAGGGCAACAATACTTACCTTCTAGGTCTGCTTTGAAGCTCCAATGACATATGCATGAGGCAGCATCTTGTATTTTAGGGGAGATTCTACAACCACCCTCATCCTGTTCCCTTTTTCTGTGCACTGTCCATTTTTTAAGCCACCACAGGAAGTTCTTTCTTATGTCTAACTTAATTCAAGTATGCTGCAAATGACCTCCTTCCTCTTGTTGAGGGCTGTACATAGGCAGACTGAGCCCTCTACAAATGTAACCCATCAGTACCTGTTGTGAGTGAGGCAGGGAATGGAGCAACTGGCAGCTGGTTTTCACTTTGGAGTCTGGGGGCCCAGCTGTCAATGGCGAGCACCTCCTGGTCAGTGTGGAGTGGGGGTGGATGCATCATCTTGGCTGTTCACACTGTTCTTCCTCTCTGTGCTTGATGCATGCTCCAAAAGGATGACTCTCGCCTGACTAGGCGGTGGCACAGTGAATAGAGCGTCGGACTGGGATGCGGAGGACCCAGGTTCAAGACCCCGAAGTCGTCAGCTTGAGTGCGGTCTCATCTGGCTTGAGCAAAAAGCTCACCAGCTTGGACCCAAGGTCGCTGGCTCGAGCAAGGGGTTGCTCAGTCTGCTGAAGGCCCGCGGTCAAGGCACATGTGAGAAAGCAATCAATGATCAACTAAGGTCTCAAAATGAAAAACTGATGATTGATGCTTCTCATTTCTCTCTGTTCCTGTCTATCCCTATCTATCCCTCTCTCTGACTCTCTCCCTCTGTCCCTGTAAAAAAACAAACAAAAAAACAAAAGGATGACTCGGGCAATGGAGAGAGCCCTGGGCTGGGCCTAGAAGGCCTGAGTCCCAGCATCACTTGACCCCTATCATTTTGTGTGGCCCTAAGCCACTTAGCAACCTCTCTAGGCCACTGTAGGCTCATGAGGATGTCTATGCCCGGGGCCCAGTCTCTCCAGTGCAGGTGTATGTAGTTAAGCTGGATGACCCATTTTCTACCTCTCCCCGCGTTGGCCCAAGGCAACCTGGGAAGCTCGCAGATTAGTGTTCTGCAGGCGGTGGGCGGTGGTCGTAGGAGCTGGGTCCGCCTCTCAGACCAGGATTCCCATGAGCACGTGGTGAGTTGAGATTATTGGAGGGTTGGGTAGTGCCTTCCTTCTCAGACTAGGGATTTTGAGAGCCTTCATCTCCTCCTATCCACCTAGCTAAACTTATCCAGATCAAGGTCAGTTGAGTCCCCTGTTGAAGTAGCTCCTTTTCCATATGAAGTCTGCTCTAATTCCTCATTTTGTGGGTGGGAAACCTGGGGGCCAGAGAGGTGAGACAACTGGCCTGAGGTCCCCAGCCTGTCATTGGGGAGTGGTGAGGGAGTCCCCATGGTACCTGGGCCAGGTTGGACCTTTTGGATCCTCGGTGGGGTAGAGCACAGCAGAGCCAGATGATTATCAGCAAGGCAGTTTCTGTTGTGGGAGGGGGATCCATTGGGTATGCTGGGGTTAGCTGGGGCTCTGGGACAGCCAGGTCTCTCTCCCTGGGAAGAAGTTGGCCGAGGAATGTAGGAGGTAGAGGGATAGGGAACCCCAGAGCTTTGGGCTGCGGCCAGTTCTGAATGCCCCTGTGAACCTCAGAGTCTGGTTTCATGGGATAATCAAGACTTCTTTCATGTTGACTTTGGACACATAATAGTTTAACTTTTATAAAGTGGTTTGATATCCATGATGTCACCAAATAATCCTCACAGCAATCTGTGAGAGGCAGCATGGAACATGTTTAGGAGGGCAGGGAGAGGGTAAGCTCTGGAATCAGACAAACCTAGGGTTAAATTCTGGCTCCCACCAACTCTCTTCCCTCAGACAAGAGTAACCAGCTGAGCTCAGTTTGTTCATCTGTGAAAGGGACAATCATTCCCTATAACACATAGCAATAGCTATTTTGTGGGCTTTACATATTAGGTGAGATAAGATCTGTAACCACTGATGCAATATCTGGTGCAATGTAGTAGTTTTCGTGATTTTTACTATCAGCCCACTTTACAGATGGGAAGATGGAGGCTCAGAGAATGAAGGTGACTTGCCCGAGGTCATGTAGTAATATATATATATATATTTTTGCATGTGCGAGAGAGAGAAAGAGAAAAAGAGAGAGAGAAACAGACAGGGAGGGATGGAGATGAGAAGCATCAACTCGTGGTTGCGGCACTTTAGCTGTTCACTGATTGCTTCTCATTCGTGCCTTGACCAGGGGGCTTCAACTGAGCCAGTAACCCCTTTCTCAAGCCAGCAACCTTGGGCTTCAAGCCAGAGACCATGGAGTCACCTTGATGATCCTATGCTCAAGCTGGCGGCCCTGTGCTCAAGATGGAGAGCCTGTGCTCAAGCCAATAACCTTCGGGGTTTCAATCCTGGGACCTCCATGTCCCAGGCCAATGCTCTATCCAGTATACCACCATTGGTAAGGTGGTCATGTAATGATTTAACTTGGTCCTCCAGATTTCCTATCTGTGTCTTTTTTCTCCAATACTTCCTTTTTTGTCCCTGACCTGACACCTCATTTATCCTGTCTTCAATGTGTGATGCTTGTGGTCTTGTGCTGCCCTTCACACCTAACAGAGCTTGCCTGGCACACAGGAGGCACTTGAAAAATGTTTGTCCTGTGTATGACCATACTGATAAGTTGGTGTAAAAAACGTAAGAAGTATTTTTCCAGGCATCTAAGGCTTGTGCCCCTAAGCCTGCCTTCTCCCTATCCTTTTTAACAACAGCCTTTTAAATGTTTTGATTGGAAACCTTTGTGAACAGGACTGGCAGTTCCTTTGCACATTGTGATATGGTTAACCTCTCAGGGATGGGTTTCAGGAACACACACTGCCTTGCTGGGAATACTGAAACCATTTGGCTCCCGCACTGAGTGACCCTGGACTACTGCAGCTGTTCAGCAATAGTTTCTGCCTTTTTGGGTTTCTGGGTCTCACTGACCCTTCAGTCTGCTGTCCACAGACTTGCCTCCAGCAGTCCAGCACCTCCTCCTTCTTTTTCTTACTTTTATATGTGTGTGTTTATATGTTTGTGTCCTTCCTAATTTGCTACTTCTACCAATTGAGAACTGAGACATGGGACAGTTGAGCTTGTTAGAACTGGTTTATCCCCTTGGCCTGTGTAGGTACAATGGATAAAGCACTGACCTGGAATGCTAAGGTCACCGGTTCAGAACTCTGGGCTTGCCCCGTTAAGGCATATATGACAAGCAACCAAAGAACAATTAAAGTGAAGCAAGCCCTGGCCAGTTGGCTCAGTGGATAGAGTGTTTGCCTGGCGTGTGGACATCCAGGGTTTGATTTCTGGTCAGGGCACACAGGAGAAGCAGCCATCTGCTTCTTGCCCCCACCCTCTCCCCATTCTCCCACTTGCAGCCAGCAGCTCAACTGGTCCAAGTGTGTCAGCCTCAGGCACTAAAAATAGCTGGGTTGATTTGAGCATTGGCCTCAGACATTATCTTTTGGGGGCCCCAAACTCCCAAAAAGCATTGGGGGTTGCCAGGTGGGCCCTGGTCTGGGCACATGAGGGAGTCTGTCTCATATCTTCCCTTCTCTCAATTAAAAAATAAAGTGAATTGATACTTCTCATGGCCCCCCTTCTCTCTCTGTGAAAGCAATAAATAAAGTCTTTTTTGAAAAAGAAGGTGGAGGGAGTGGGAAGCATCAATTTGTAGTTGCTTCTCATATGAGCCTTGACTGGGCAAGGCTGGGGTTTCAAACTAGCAACCTCAGCAATCCAGGTTGATGCTTTATCTACTGCATCACCACTGGTCAGGCAATAAATAAAATTTTAAAAAAGAGGAAAAAAAAAGAATTGATTTATCCATTCATTCATACCTATTCAGTCTGCCATTGTTGATCTCGGATCTTGCTTGGAATTTGTCCACCTACCCATCCCCCCACCCATTCATCCATCCTCATTAGGGACCTCCACAGTGGCTTGTGATCAATCAAAACCACACCTTCCTGGCAGTGCAGGCAGGGAAATAAGGCTGTACATAGCCAATGCCAGTACAGGACTATACAGTTTGTAATCTGCCTCTGCTTGTATCATCACACCCAATCTTCACAGTTGCCCTCAAAATAGTATTATCCCCATTTTTGCAGACAATAAAAGCAAAACTCCCAGAATGAAGTCCCCAGTCCAGTGTCCAGCAGTGAACGCAGTATTACGGTTGGAACTCAGGTCTCTAGCCTGGCCTGTTACTTGTTCCCTCTTCTGGGCTCCATTTGTGAGTTGTATGATGCCTCATTCAATTTCTGCTTCTGTCACAAAGGATTGTTGGTAGCTTAGGTCAGACCTCTACCTCTATTAAATGGTCAGTGCAAGGAAGTGTGGCCTTGACTGTGTGCCAGGTGTCAACACCCTGTAGTGTACATACCTTGTCCTGCAGTGGATCTGGGCACACCATCTAGTACACACTTTCTAAATTGTGCTCTGAGGAGCCCTAGTTCCTAGGATGGAAACAGGTCTTGGGACACATGGGCATACAAAGTCCAGAAATGCTAGGTCACATAAGTCACACAGGACTTCTCAGGGCTTTTAGCAACGACATGAGTTAGGGATCCCCAACAGGAGGGACAGTGTGAAGTCAGCCTTTCCCAAGCTTGCCTGAACATGCAACTCCATTGTCACAGAGCGCCCGTCTGAGAATAACAGTCTAGAGAAAACACTTTGAGAAGCCAGCAAACCCTCACTTTCCCACTTTGCACACAGAAGCCTCCAACTATAGATGTTTCCTGCCCAGGGCTGTTTGATTTTGAGAGGATCACAGGGAGCAGAGTTTAGTCCCAGTGTAGAATCCGTAATAATGGTGGCATTCAGGCAGCAGGGGAATGTGGAAGGTGGAGATATTTTTATTCTTTCATCCACCAAACTAACGAATCTGATATCTACTCTGTGCCAGGCATAAAGCCAGAGTTTGGAAATGCCAAGACAAGCCTAAGAACCTTCCATTTCATTTCCCCATGCCCACTAAGGGCTTTTAAAGAAAGACATATACAGACCTTAGAAGGAAGAAGTGACTGTTTAAATTGTTCTGGGTCTTCGTGGTAGGTGGCTATGTGACACATTTACTCAATTCAGTGACGCTTTAGCACCAGATCCTGAGGGGTGTGAGACAGTTCCAGCAATAATCACCCTGGGCAGAGTGCACAGATGTTGTAAGGGAGGGAGGTCAGTAGTGTGGGGAGGCTCAGAAGAGGAAGGGAGGGAGGGAGGGAGACTTCCCCTGGGATTAGCCTGAGTGGGGAGGGTTAGGGAGGGGGAGTTTGAGTGAGGTTCTGCAAAGAGGACAGAGCTTACCTTGGGGGGTCGAGGGGTAATAGGCTCTGGTCAGCTGGAACAGCAACAGCAGAGCAAACATATAGAGGTGACAACAGGTGGGTTACATCTTTAAGACACTGGGGCAGATCGTGAGGGTCCATACTTTGGCTGAATGGGTGCCCACCTGGCCGGGAGTGCCTTGAAGGCTAGACTATGTCACATTCATTCTGATGTCCCAGCCCCTGGCTGGCACCTGGTAGGTTTGTGGGTTGACTGGATTCCTCCATTGTAGGACCTTGGACAAGTCTTCCCCTCTCTGGACTTCCTCATGCTTATGGGCAGTCCAGGTTACCAAGCACATCCCTTTCGGCTCTGAAGGGCTCTCAGGAACTCTTGCCTGTGTGTAGGGGAAGGCCAGCCTGTTTTCCCCAACTTCTAGGTTTGCTGGGTGGACCTCATGGACCCTGGATAGGCAGTAGCTCGTTTGCTGGGTGGCAGTCAGGCTGGCTCTGCTTCTCTGCCTTCAGCATTGGCCCTCTGAGCTCAGAGTAGAGTGCCCTGGTGTCCTTGCTGATAGCACCTTTAAGGCCCAGATTTGGGGGAGGAGGCAGTGGAGCCAGGCTGCGGTTGAGGGTCGTATGTATGCAGCAGCAGGGTAGAAAGTTCTGCTTCTTCCTTCCCTCTGAAAATGGTAAGTTGCTTTACCTCTGAGCCTCAGTTTCCCATCTGTAAAATGGAAACAATAGTAACTTCCACACTGGGCTTTTATAAGATACAATGAGGTAAAATTTGTGTAAGCATATGGTAAACTGACTTACCCCACATACATGGGAACAGTTTTTGTTGATAATTATATTTATTGGTCCAATTTTCATAATAACCTAGGCCCACTCACCCTTTCCCAGAAGTGCTCCCTGCTCGCCATTCCCCCTGTGGTTTCTGCCGGGTTCATTTTATCTAGGCCAAAGCGATAGGAGCCCATGAATTATGTACAAGTTGCACATGCAGGGCAGGCTGTATGTTTGCACTCCTGTGTCTGTGTGCATTTAAACAAGAAGAGAATCAACCCACTGGGTCCTGGGGCCAGATACCCCCCCCCCAGCCACATCCCAGAGGCCCAGAGTATTAGGTTTGGCCTCTAGGAAAGTGTGGTGAGCACATGTCAGGAGCTCCTCCTCCCCAACTTGCCTGTACTGCTCATAGGCGGGGTCCAGCAGGGCTTGCCCACATGCAGATGACTGTGTCCCTTGTAGCTGGGAGTTGGGGAGACACTGGACTGGAGGGGAAGAACAAGGCTGTCACCCCTCCCTCCCCTCCACTTCTCAGTTGGTGCCAGGAGGTGTCAGTCAAAGCAACTCAGATTTCTGGTGTGACTTCATTTCATCAGGGCCAGGGGCACCTGCTCTGGAAGGCCCACCACCTGTCACACGTAATGCTTGCTCAAAGCCACCTGTGCAGGATGGGGTACAAGAGTACAGGGCTAGGCTATGCCCAGCATTCTTTCCCCCAGAGTTCTGGGGGTTCTTCTCATGGCCCTTGTTCCTGAGTGGCTCCCAGATGCTGTCCTGACCCACCAGGGCTGGGGTTGGGGACAGACAGCTGGGCTCAGCTGGTACATGGAAGCATCACAGATGGTCCCTCTGCCTTGGTAGCATGGGTGCAGAGGGGTGGGGGCAGGGAGCAGACAGAGAGGATATAATGGAGGATCAGTGTAAACTGAAGCAGTTTATTGAGAAAAGAGCCCAGTGAACATCAATATCAACTCTCCACTGTTTTTAAAAGGCCTGACACACCTGGGTTCCTGTCCCAGCTCCACATCGTGCCTGTGCAACCTCGGATTTGTAACATGGCTACTTTGAGGCTCATCCTAGGCCAACTTCACAAGGCTGGTATGAGGTCTGTCCAAACCACCCAGTGGGTGGGACACCCAGTAAGTAGGGTGCAGAACTCAAGTAGGCCACTGATCAGCAGAGAGGATCTAATTCCAGCTCAGAGCAAAGAAATTGGGTTTTAAGGTCCTGGCTAGTGGTGGCTCAGTGGATAGAGCATCAACCCGGCTATGGACGTCCCAGGTTCGATTTCTGGTCAGGGCACACAAGAGAAGCGACTACCTACTTCTCCCCACCCCACTTCTCTCTCCCTTCCCCTCCCACAGCCAGTGGCTTGATTGGTTCGAGTGTCAGCCCTGGGTGCTGAGGATAGCTCAGTGGGTCTGAGCGGCTCATCCTCAGATGCTAAAAATAGATCGGTTGGGAGCATCCACCCAAGACAGGGTTGCCGGTGGATCCTGGTAGGGGCATATGCAGGAGTCTGTCTCACTATCTCCCTTCCTCTCACCTGAAATAAATTGGGTTTTTTAAATACTTCGCCTTTGGTTTCTCTAAGCAGGAAAGAGGGAATTTCTGTTGAGCTCCTTGAGTAGTCAGTACAGCTTAGATATGTTCTCAACTATGATCCCAGCAGAGGACCCTCCAAATCACTGGGGCAGAGGATAACACTCCTCGCTCTGGGACCACGTGAGCCATGCAGCCCCGGGTGCAAGTCCTGACTCTGCGTAGTTGCCAGTGGCCTGGGCTAAGTCCCAGGTTTCCCTGTACCTGTAAAAGAGAGTTGAAGGACACCTAACTCTCAGCTCTGTGAGATTTGAATGAGAAATTATCTACAAAACTCTATTGGGATGCCTAACCAGGCAGTGGCGCAGTGGATAGAGCGTCGGACTGGGATGCAGAGGACCCAGGTTCGAGACCCCGAGGTTGCCAGCTTGAGCACGGGCTCATCTGGTTTGAGCAAAAAGCTTGCCAGCTTGGACCCAAGGTCGCTGGCTCCAGCAGGGGGTTGCTCGGTCTGCTGAAGGCCCGTGGTCAAGGCACATGTGAGAAAGCAATCAATGAACAACTAAGGTGTCGCAATGGCAATGAAAAACTAATGATTGATGCTTCTCATCTCTCTCTGTTCCTGTCTGTCTGTCCCTATCTATCCCTCTCTCTGACTCTCTCTGTCCCTGTAAGAAAACAAACAAAAAAACTCTATTGGGGAAAAAAGCAACTGACACGCAGTAGGTACTTGAGGGAGTCTAGGGCTGGGAGGCCCGAGATGCAAGCCAGTGGCTCAGGAAGCCAAGGCTGGGTTCCCCATGGGGATGACAAGCAGGCTCTGTGAGGCCAGGCGAGTGAACCCATTTGCTTTTCTTCATGGGACAGCTGGCCAGTTAGCCTGAGTATTCCTGACAAGTGCCCATGTGCACGTTCCTGACACATGGCAGGGTCAGCCCTTGCCAGACCGGGTGGTAGTCAGCTGGCCAGCCTTGGGCATCAGTCTGTGACCCATACTGTCCTACCCGCTGATTTTCAGCTTGTCCCTCAGATGACCCCACGAAGCAGTTACTATACTGGGGACTGAAGGAGCAGGAGACAGCCCTGCGCCAGGAGCCCTGGTTCTGGGTAGGTGGAAAGGGGTATCCAGAAAAGGATCACTGGTGGGGACCTGGCCAGGGTACGGGGGACAATCAGTGGGAACAAGTCTGCCATGCTCTGCCACCAATTTCTGTGACCTTGAGTACCTGACCTTTCTTACTCTGGGTCTCAGTTTTACATCTAAAAAAGACTGTTGGAAGTGGTGGTCCCAGGAAGCTGTGCCTTAAAGCCAAAAAGTGTGAGGAATGGTCTCTGAAGTCACCAGGCATGAGTTCTCACCCTGGCTCCTCCACCTCCCAGGCTTGACCTTGGGCAGGTCAACCAGCCTAGGCCTGTCTGACAGGGCATGCTGCCCTGCTGGCACAGGACAGGCACTAATTATAGATGTCCTGCCTAGCAGTGTCTGGTGTTGGTGGGCCCCAGGGTGGCTTTGGCCCATCCCTCCCTCTTTCCCTGTTTCTCCTGCAGTGTCCAGAGGTCCCCCAGGAACTCTTGCCTCAGCGGATCTGGGCAGTAGGGGAGCATTGCTGACCTCCATGCTGAGTCTACTTGGGTTGTATGTGCTGGGGCCCCAGAGTCAGAATGGAGTTGGCCATACTCTTCTGCTTTTTCTTTTTTTGAGAGAGAGAGGAAGAGGTAAGGATAGGGAGAGAGAAAGACAGGAATGGAAAGAAATGAGAAGCATCAACTCATAGTTGTGGCACTTTAGTTGTTCATCAGTTGCTTTTCATAGATACCTTGACTGGGGGGCTCCAGCTGAGCCAGCGAGTTTGGGCTTCAAGCCAGCGACCTGGGATCATGTTGATGATTGCACGCTCAAGCCGGTGACCCCGTGCTCAAGCTGGATGAACCTGCACTCAAGCTGGTGACCTCAAGTTTTCAAACCTGAGTCCTCACCATCCCAGGTTGATGCTCTATCCACTACACCACCAGTCAGGTAGCCATCCTCTACTTCTTAAGGGGAAGACAGGTGCACACACTAGAGCTCAGCCTCAGGTTGTCTGTATCTCGGGACCTTGATCGTTTAGAACCATGGAATCTTTTCATTTCCAAATCCTGGAAGCACTGAATCGTGGAAACTTAGAATCTTGGCCCTTTGAAATCAAGACTTGGGAACCAGATTGGACTTGGCAGGACCTTAGGGCATCATCAGATCCAGTCCTCCATCTAGTACAGGCAGCCAATCTTCAGACCCCCTGGACACCCTAGTGTCAGGGGCTCACTCTGCAGCCTCCTCAGTCATCAGTCAGGTCACAGGGATGCTCACCATCTCTTGTGGTTGTGACTGACCCCTGGTCCCACTCTACTGGGGCTGGTAGCACTGATGGGCTGCGGGAAGGAACTTGTCCCTGCTCAGCTAAGAATAGAAGGCTTTGTATGATTTAAGTAGCAGCCTGATCATATCAGACCTCCCAGCCAGTCCCCAGGCAGCTTATTAAGTAGGATCTGGGGTCACTGGGGCCTCCTGGGTGGAAGAGGGAGAGGGGGCTGAGGGTGCTGCCGGCTTCCCCTGAACTTCTCTCTTGTTTTTTACTTTTTCCATAAGGCTCATTGCTTCTCCTTTCTTCTCCCTGGGGCTGGCTAGGGATCATTACCAGCATTTCTGGAGGGAAATCTCTTCTGGGAAGAGTTCAAACAAGCAAATTGGCCTCTGAGAGGAACAAACAGATCGGTGAAAATGGCTTTGTCTTCAAGAAGAGAGCCAATGATGGCAGCCATTTTTTGAGTTCCTACTGTATGCCAGACCCTAGGTTCAGCGTTCTGTGCCCTTGCCCCATCTAACTGTCACCAGGGTACTGTGGAGGCTGTGTTATTCCCACGAAGCAGATGGGGATGCTGAGACCCAGCTAGTACTTGGCAGAACAGGTATGGGAACCAAGGACTGTCCCACCTTTGTTCCTTCTGGGGGCAAAGGGCTTCTGAGTGAGAGGAAAAGATGAGAGTCAGAATTCTTTGAGAGAGCCCTGGGCATGGAGGGCTTTGTCGCTCAGTGCAATCAATGGTGCCTTGCCTTACATTAGAGTCCAGGGTTGGGAGGAGGAATTGTGATGCTATCACAAACATAGTGGGTACAGGTGCCTGTTTGTTGTGTTGGGATGAAATCGAACTCGCTCTGTGAAGTGGGCAAAGACTGCTCTGGGTGGGGCCATGAAGCTGCAGCTCCTGATTCCTGGTCCCCCTCTCTAGTGCCTCTCACCTCTCTCTCCCCTCAGAGATTATTCCCAGCATGAGAATGGAAAGGAATTCTGAGTCATCCTCTGGGAAGACTGAGGCCCTAGCAGGACAGGGACTGTCCCAAGGTCTCACAGTAAGTGGGCCTAGGGACAGAGTAGTGTCCAGGAAGTCCCTTCTTCCAGGCCAGTGCCTGTTCCCCTGTGGGGCACAGCTGTCGTGTGGAGATCTGGAGGGCCTGTGACCTCCTGGAGATGGAGTCAGCTGGGACCTCAGCGTGGGGCAGGGGCGGAAGGCCGGAACCTCTGTCTGCAGTGCCCCAGACTCATCTCTGCTTGTCCAAATCCTGCCCAACTCAAATGCCCCCTTTCCTGCTGGACTCCTCTCCCTAATATTCCTCCTAATCTCTCTCTCTACCCCAAAGAATGGGAATATTTTTTAACTAGTAAGAAGCACACAACATAAACTCTATCATCTTAATCATTTTTATGTGTACAGTTCAATAGAGTTAACTATGTTCACATTGTTTCACAAAAGTTCACAGAACGTTTTCATCTTGCAAATCTGAAACTCTATACCCATTAAACAACAGCTCCCTATCCTCCCCCCTCCACCAGCCCTTGGCAACCACCATTCTACTTTCTGTTTCTGAATTTGACTACTTTAGATACCTCATATATGTGGAGTCACTCAGTATTTGTTCTTTTGTGACTGGCTTATTTCATTTTGCATACTATCCTCCAGGTTCACCCGTGTTTGCTACATGGTTTAGCATGTGACAAGATTTCCTTCTTTGTTATGGTTGAATAATATTCCATTGTGTGAATATACCAGCTTTTGTTTATCCATTTGTTTGTTGTTGGACACTTGGGTGGCTTCTACTGCTTGCTATTGTGAAAGGGGTGGGAGTTTTGAAGTTGAATGGGCCTGCATTGGATATTGGCTTTTTTTAAATTGCAAATTTGAGTCCTTCATCACTTGATAATGTGCCTAATGGGATTGCTGGCAAGGATTGGACGTTGTGCATATAGAAATGCCTGGCACATAGCAAGCTCCCAGTGAGTGGTAGGTAGGATTTATTCTCATCAAACACTTTCCTTCTAGGGACAGATGCCTTTGAGGGTTTATAGGACTGTGGATTATTGGACCCACATACCCAAGCTCACCTCGAACCTCATCCATGTCAGCATATGGTGGGTCTCAGGACCATAGAGCTGAAAAGCACATAGCCCAGAGAGGGGCAGGGACTTGCCCAAATTCACATAGTCAATGGCCATGCCAGGATTAAACCCAGACTCCAGCCTCCCAGTCTGGGGACCTTCCTGGTATAGTCCCCAAGATTGACTTAAGAGGGGCCCGTGTCTAATCCTGCAGCATGTAGAGTTGTGGGAGGCAGGGAACAGGGAGACGAGCCTCTCAGGCTCACCTCTGACAGGTAGCATCCTCCAGGCACCTCTGGTCATCACTTCACCTATGGCTATGGACATTGGAGCTGCCCCAGTGGCGAGCAGCTCTTGTCAAGTTCATTTACGTTGTACAGGCTTGTCTAAATTCCCTGATTGCACCTGGGGGGTCAGTCTTGGCTTTCGCTCAATCAGTTTTCATTTACTTATTTCTTTCCTCAGTCATTATTCAGCATCTGCTCCCTGATCCTGCTACGGGCCTGGAGACCAATCATACCTCGGAGGCAGTTAGTAAAGCATCAAAGTGAAGAGTGTGGATTCTGGGACTACATTGCCTGGATTTAAATCCTGCCTTTGTCAGTAACTAGCTCTCTGACCTTGGGCAGTTTGCTTAACCTCTCTGTGCCTCAGATTCTTCTCTGAATTAGGGATAACAATGTTCCAGTTACTATTACACTGAAACTTAGTGTCTTTATATAAGAACAATCATTTTATTATTCACAGTTTCTATAGAAAAGAAATTTAAAATGGGCTCTGCTGAGTGGTTCTGGCTCAGGGTCTCCCACGTGGACAACAGTCAGATGGTAGCTAGCAGCGGGTAGCTGGAGCAGCTAGAGGTTGGTTGGGCCTGTCTTGTTCTTCATGTAGTCTTGGGGCTTTGTTCCTCTCTGCGGCTCATCTGGGCTTCCCCATTGTATGGCAGCCTCAGAGCAGTCAGTTGTGTACATAGTGCTAAGCCTCCCGCAGGAATATTCCAGTGAATGGGGCAGAAGCTGCATCACATTTGATGACCTGAGCTTGGAAGTCTTGTAGTGTTACTTCAGCCATTAGTCCCCAACCCCCAGTTCCAGTGGGAATAACAGAGACCCTGCCTCTCTAAGAGAAGAGTGTCAAAGTTACATTGTAAGAAGACCACGTGGGAAGTAAAATGTCTCTGCAGAAGTGTTTAGGAATACAATCTGCCACAGTTTTGAGAATGAGATGAGTCAAACTATGGGAACTGTCTAGAACAATGCTTAGGCATCGTATGTAAGTGGTAGGTGTATGTATGGTCCAAAGTCAGGGTGATTTTGAGCATATGTGGTTTGCTTGTGATGTGCTAGCTCTAGGACCTGACTCCCACTACAGAAGCCAGTTCACTGAGCCACAGCATTTCCCATTTGGGTGTTGAGGGAATCTATAGGAATTCACCAAGCAGAGACAAGTGGAAAGGCGTTCCTTGCAGAGTAAACTCATTGTGTAAGGGTGTAGAGTTGTTAAGTAGAATTCCTGGGGCAGAGACTTAGCTTCTGGAGGCTGGCGCTCCCCTGATGTGAGCAGGGGGAGGCCAGGGAGGTGAGTTGAGGTGAGGATGAGAAGAACTTTCTGAACATGGGGTTTGATGCTGTAGGTCTCAGGCAGTTCTCAGCTATTTCTCAGGTAGCTATGTGAAGGGCTGGAGTGCCCTAATGGGGAGCCACTTCTGAAGCAGAATCAACAGGACTGAGGGAGGTACTGGGCTTAGGGGGTAATAGAGAAAGGTGGGGAGTGATTGGGCTCAAACCCAGGTGTTTGCCTAGGGCATTTGCATCAGCTTTGCATGGGATATGCATGCCCAACCTGGCTTACTTTCCTTCTCTTCTAGTATGTTAGATAGTTTGCTATTTTTCCCTGCTCTGATCAACTCTCCTATAGGGGAAAGTGGAGGAGTTGAAGGGTGACTCCCTTGGAAGACTGGTGGAGCCTGGCATCTGGCTCTGGGTTAGCAGGCCAGGCCCTCTCCTCTTCCCCCAGCCCTGTCTGTGGAGAATAACTCTTGCACCCTAATGGTCTCCCCTTCCAACCCCATTCCCTATTCTGCAGTCTTGGCAGGGTCCACATGAAACAGATCCTGATATCCAGCTCCCCTCACATCACAGATGGGGAAACTGAGGCCTACTGACTTGCTCCAAATCCTGCAGTAAAGGAGCCAGCCAAGGGCAGTGGCACTTGGTGCTGCCTCCAGTTCAGGGGGGGCAGGGCACCTCCCTGTGCGACCCTCCACCCACCACTCCACCTGAAGCCTCATCCGAGCTGCCCTCAAAAGCCAATGCTCCCTCCAGAGGGAGGTGGTGGCTAGGAACGTGATGTTAATGATTTCAAGGGGAGAAAAGAAAGGCTTAGCAACTGTGTGGCCCTGGGCAAGTCACCTTGTTCTTCTGAGTCATGGTTTTTTCATCTGTAAAAAGAGTATGAGAGCACAGACCCCAGCAGGGCTGTCCCTAAGATTAGATGAACTCACCAGTGCTGAGTTCAGTCTCTCTGCTACCTGGAAAAGGGGACTGTCAAGGGTTACTCAGGAGGGACAGTTGAGCTGTGATTTGGAGGCGAGGCAGGACTAGGGCTGGGAAAAGGGAGGGATCTTGATCCTAAAATCTCTGAGCTATGACTGGGCAGGTACAACACTCTCCTTGCATATAAAGGGGCCCAAGGGAAAGATTGGGGTAGGATCTAGCCAGGATCCTCTTTGGGGGCAGCCTCCTGCCCCAGCACTGAGTGGGAGGGGGTGATGAGGGAGGGTTTCCTGGAGGAAGAGTTTGTAGAAACTGTGAGTGAAGGAAGGGTTGAAGCAGGTAGAGCTCCAGGGCTGGGCCCTGTCCTGGGGGCTACTGTCCCATGTCCCCAAGTCCGTAGCTTACACCCCTGAGAGCCAGCCTTGAGCTCTGGCCAAGCCAGTCTCAACTCCTGGAGCCCATGACACCCAGGGAGGTTGGAGCCCTGAGGGAGGCAGTGCCCCAAGTCCATGCCTCTTTCAGGATGTTGTGTGCCTGTGTGCCTGTCTGCATACCTGCACGTTCCTTCATGAGCTCATGTGCTTG
This sequence comes from Rhynchonycteris naso, assembly GCA_037038555.1. NCBI lineage: Eukaryota > Metazoa > Chordata > Mammalia > Chiroptera > Emballonuridae > Rhynchonycteris > Rhynchonycteris naso. The sequence goes on from CM072995.1 coordinate 317,373,975, forward strand.
TGCCCGTGTGCTTTTACCTGGGTCTATCTGGGAACATGTTCTCTGTATACTTGTGTATGTCTGCCTGTATGCACCTGGGTGTGCATCTGCACACGTGTGAGTGGGCCCCTTGGTTCCTTCCCGGCCCCACTGATCTCCTTGTCAATGACAGGCCAGTTGACTCAGTTCTCCTGTGTTTTAAGCCCTGAGTAGGGGCAGAGCAAAGAGACTACCCTTGCCCTACGGTGGGGGGGTGAAAGAACTGTGGGTCTGAGGGGAGATCCAGACCTCACCAGTGGGGCACATTGAGCAGAAACACAGCTTCTCAGAATTGGGAACTCTCTCCTGGACCAAGCTCAGGCTGGGTGCTGGGACCCCGAATCAGATCAGACGCTGCCCTGCCCTTCTGAAGGGAGGCAGCCTGGCAGAGGGATGCGTAGCCAGACACCAGCATGGCTGGTGACCGGAGGGCATCTCACACAGACCGGAAAGGCACGCCTGAGTCCAACAGGAGAGTTAGGAAGGCTTCCTACAGCAGACCTGAGGGTGTGTGTGAGAGATGAGGGGAAGGGCGCAGAGCACAGAGCAGGATGTTCTGCCCACTGGAATTTGGGGATTGAAGAAGAGGGAGGTGGGTGGGGAGGCTGATTCCCACCTTCTAGGCCTGGAAGACAGGGAGGTGGCTTGAAATGGGGGAAGGGGAAGGAGTAGGTTTTGGGGCATATGACGGATTCCCATTTGGCCACTGTGAGCATGAGATTCCTGTGGGACGTCGAGGATGGGGTGACCTGAGGTTCGTTGGGTACACGAGCCTTGAGCTTGGTCTGGGCAGAAACGGATGGTGGGTAATATCACCCAAGGAGAGTGTGAAGGGCAGGGGAAGGAACAGGGCTTAGGATAAAGAGCAGCAGTGTGGGGCCTGGGCAGAGAGAGGAGCCAGCTTAGGAAGTGTGGGTGGGGGACGGCTGGAGAGGGAGTAGGGAAACTGGAGCAACTGGTGTCCTGGAAGCCAGGGAAGGAAGGGGAGGTCCACAGTGTAAGGAGGATTGAGAACTGTCCAGTGAGCTTACTGACATGGAGGTCATGATTGAACTTGGTGGGAACAGAGCGTGGCTGGTTTTGCAGCAGGTGGGAGGGAGGAAGTGGAGACAAGTCTTTGAGAAGTTGGGATGGGAAGGAAGGAAAGAAAGGGAGTGCCAGCTGGAAAGGGGTGGAGGGGGACACACTGGGTAAGAGTCAGGCCTGCTTAGTGCTTCCTGGAGAGGGGAGAAGAGTTGCAGGAGGAGGGAGAAGTCTCATCTACAAACACCACTGTAGCCTTCTGCATTGAAGGAGGACTCCTAGAAGAGGTGGCTCTTCCTGGAGGAATGATCATGGAAAGTGGGGGCAGAGGAGGTGGCATAGTGGCCCTCAGCTCTGCCCTAAGCTCTGACAGGCTCCAGGGCTTCCGTCCACTCTGGGTGAGGGGAGGACCCTGGGCCCTCACTTGTGGAGAGAGTTTTGACATCCTAGGAGTCAGAAGCTGCACAAACTGAGAGCATCCTCATAAACCAGTTTCCAGGTCAGTGGTGGAAACCCAGGGCTGGCTGGGCAGGGTTGTCCTGCGGTGGTTTGTGTTCCAAGGCTCACTGAAGTGGCTTCATAAATGCTTCAGACAGGAAAGGCCTCGGAAAGTCACAACATGAATTCGTCTGCTTCCAAAGAGGCCATGCCCCATTCCATCCCTGGTTCCATCCCTGGACTTACCTCCCAGTTACAGGGAAGTTCTTACTTTGAGTCTAGCCTATGTCTTTCCTTCTGTGTGTTCCCTTCTGTTGAACTTGTTCAACCCAGCCCTGTGGAGCCAAGCTGATCAGCCAGCTGCTTTGAATGACCGCCAGTGTTTTTACAACTTGTTTTCATGAAGTTGGTTTGAAGTCTCCCTGCATTCCCAGGATGTCAGGCCCTCCCTGATTCACAAGATTGACCAAAACAGGATCTGAGCCAAGAGAGGACTCTGAAGACTTAGTCATCCCTCTTGGATCATCCATTGGTTTTCCTGCTTTTCTTCCAATAAAAGAAGAAAAGAAAGTTAGCTCGGATGGCTACGAGGGAACAGCGTTCCAGGATGTAAACAGGCTCCGATGGTGCTGGTGTGGACAGGGCTGAGGGCTCAGGCGCAGCACTGGGCGGAGCTCAGCTTAAGTCTTGGACAACTCTGTCTTTGAGCTTCATTTTCCTCATTTCTGAAATGGGGGAAGTTTTTTGTTTAATATTTTATTTATTGATTTTACAGAGGGCAGGGGGTAAGAAGTATCAACTCATAGTTCCTTCACTTTAGTTGTTCATTGCTTGCTTGTTGCTTGTTGTATGTGCCTTGACCAGGCAAGGCCAGGGTTTTGAACCAGAAACCTCAGTGTTCCAAGTCGATGCTCTGTCTGCTGCACCACCACAGGCCAGGTGAAATGAAAAAATTAATTTATAACACCTACCTCATAGGTTGGGTGATGTCGAAACAGACCCTGCGACCAGAATTTATGTTACAATAATTCACATCAGAAGTTTTTCCAGGAAAGAAAAAAAACTGCTAAGGGAATATGAGAAAGAACCAGAAAGAGGAAAAAGAAGCAAGAATATGACTCCAAGCCAAACCCCTCGAGGACAACTTGGCTTAGTCCCCAGAGCTCTCTGGACAGGGAGCCAGAGCTGGACAACTTGGACCTCCACCCACCAGGTCACTGGTAAAAGGGTTTCGGGGGATCCCTGGGCCATAGGCAAGGGGATTCCAAATGCCTGAAGGCAGCCCACTCATGTACCTCCTCAGGTGTTGGCTGTTGGACAGGACCACACAAGTTAGTGTACCCCAGAATAGTGAAGAGGTCCCAAGAAATGGGGGTGCAGCATGACAGAGGCCTCTCCTGAGGATTAATGTGTGGATTAGATACAATAAAGTATACACGGCGTTGATTATGCAGAACCCGGCACAGAGGGAGCATCAATAAGTGACAGCTCTTCTCACCTATTAGAAAGAGGGACCAGAATGGTGTCCATGGACGGTATGGTCAGTGAGAGGCAGGAGCTCGGAGAGCCGCCTTGTGTCTCTATTGCTCCTCCAGCCCTAGTGTAAGGCCAGTAGCCGCGGCCACCATCGCAGCCGCCTGGCCCGTGCAGGTTTAGGTTTGCATTTAATTCAGATCGATTGTAGAGAAGCAACAGAGCCAAGAACTGGTGGGCCATTTTACTTTATTCTAGACTCGTACAGGCCAACGAGTAAAAACAAACACATGAGCACCAAAACCCGTTCACATGTTCTCCTGTTCTACAACCAGGAGAATCTTTCTGTTTTGTTCTAGAATCAAAGGCTTCACCAGCCTTACCCAGTCCCCTCTGCATGCCTCCATTTTGGCTGCCTCCTCTCCTCCACGTGGCCTCCCTGCCCTGCTACAACATGGTATTCTCCCCTCTCTACAACAACGTGGTCTCTCCCCAAATGGTCTCCTAGCTCCTCCTCTTAACACTTTTCTGTGAGACAGCCCCCTCCTCCAGCACACATTAGCATAACCAAGCTCCTTCCCAAGCATGAAGGCAATCAGCTGTATCATATGAGAGCATCATCACGTGAGCAGCAGCCATTTTTAACAATAAGAGTGAGCAAAACCAGAAAATACAGATTTTACAACTCATTTGCCCAACACCTGGCTACTCACGTCTCTCAGCTTCTGGAGGCGGAACCTCACAGAGCTCCCCAGCCCCCAGGTTCTTCCCACAACTTGGCTGTTGGCAATCTCTTCAACCCTGCTGGGGCTCGCCTGGTACCCTGCCATAGCCCCTCTGCGCCACCCCACCTCTACATGCACAGCCCAGAGTGGATTGGTGGAGGAGGGCATGGTACAGGGTCGAAAGGTAGAGGGTAGGTCAGGGCCATGGAGGCACTGAGCACTGGAGAAAGTTGAGGTCCCTCCCCACTTCACTTGAATTTGGCTTTTCTTCTCAGCCCAGACCACCCACTGAGTCTCCCAGGCTTTCTCCTTAGATGCTCAGGGGTCACTGAGGGAGCTTGTGTCAGTCAATGTGTCCCAGGAATGAGCAGATAGAAGTTGTGTTTCCAGGACTCTGAGGCCGACTCTGAGGTTGTCAGCCTGGGTTGGCCCGATAGAATCTGACCCAGCCCCTCTCCTGTTTCTCCTCGCCCCACGATACCACACGGAATATTCCCCATAATCTGGCCTCCCCACTCAAGCCTCTGGGAGTTTAGCCCTTCAGAGCATGACAGGCCTAGGTTCTAGTCCAGACTCCACCTGCTGTTTAACTTTGACCAGGTCATCTTCCCTCTCTGAGTCTCAGTGCCCCATGTTTCTAACCAAAGTTTAGATGCTTTCAGCATGGCATTAATCCCTGTTTGACTGATATCCAGAGGTGAAGTGATTTGCCCGTGATCACACAGCAGAAGTGTGGAGGTGAAAGGGCCAGGACCTACTTCCTGCTCCATGGCTGCTTACATGAGTACCTTACCCTTGATCAGCTCTGCTCTGGTCCCGAGCCCACCTGACTCAGATCCTGAACTAACCTCCTGGTGGCCAGTATGGGCAGGACCAGACACCCGAGCAGTCAGTCATTGCTGTTTAGTCATGAGCTTATCTGGCAACGATTTATTAAGCTCCTACTGTGCTCACATGGGGAGGCTTTCACTTTCTCCAGGCTTAATGTCCAGTCACAGTAAGGCTGTACTCTGTCCTGCAGCCTGGAGGACCTGCAGACCCCAGAGAAAGGGTAGACATATGGTGGTGGCCCCAGAACAGGCAGGGAGTGGTGGGCCAGGGTGCTGGGTGCAGGGGAAACAAGGTTGCTCACTCCCAGGTGTGTGTTGCTGCCTGTGGTGGGTCCCTGCTGGCCTAGGCTGGAAGATGGCTTTGATCCACCAGCAGGCCCTCCCCTGGCTCCTGCCTCCTTTGTTCACACATGCTCTAGATAGCATCTGGGCACCATTAGACCTTAGGCTTCTTCAGTAGAAACTCTGTTCACTGGGGCCTCAAGGCCTCTTCTGGCACACACAAGAGCTTAGGAAATGTATGTTGGTGACTGGATTTATGTTGTCTAGACTGGTTTGGAAGGCAGGGTATAAATCTTGGCTCTGCTGTTTGCTTAGCTGGGCCCTTGAGCAAGGGACTGAAACCCCCTTGAGCCTCCGTTTTTGCCATTTGTAGAAAGTGTTGCAATGGGAGGCTAAGAGGAGTGAGAGGACAGACCTTGTACGAGGCTATGGCCAGCCCTCTATAAATGGTGGATAGTGTTATAGTAGATAGACTCTGTATGTGCCAGGCTGAGTAGGACACACGCAAGAGATGGAGCTAGGCCCTGGTCCCATGGTTTAGCACTTTACAGTTTACAAAGCTCTGTCATGTTCTGATCACTGGGTTCTCCCAGTCATCCTATGAAGCAGTCTGGACTGGTTGCAGAATCCCTATCTGACAAATGAGGACTCTGAGCCTAAAGAGGAGGCTTACCTGCCTTCCAGTGGCTGAGCCAGGTTGAGAACCCGGGTCTCCTGGCTCTCAGCCTCCTGATCATTCCTCAACACCCCTACCCCGCCCAGAACCCAGCCCCTATCCTCTGGAAGATCTTGGTGGAAGGTACTAGGAAGTAAGAGTGGTGGGCAGGGAATGTAGAGATTTGTCAGCCCAGATATCAGGATGCAGGGGCTGAGGGTGTATGCTGGGCTTTAGTCAAAAGGAGGCCACTTTGACCAGTAGGCCCAGACTAAGGGGACAGGAGGAGGGGCTGGGTAGCAGTAGACCAAATAGTGGTGCAGAGGAGGAGAGAAATAGCTCTGGGAGCCATAGGTCATTCATTTAGTCTGATGGCCGGGGACTACCAGCCTGGTGGACCAGAGGCTGCTGAGCCCTCCAACCCAGATCCCTTCACAGATAGTGCTGGGATGTAAGGGACATTAAGGAGCATCAGGTCTGTGAGGAATGCCGGTCAAGTCATGGTTATTGCCCTTGAGGTCATTTAGTCACTCTGGAAATAAGAACCCCATCTAAGAATGAGGACATTTCATGTACAGAGCACTTTCTAAAGTCAGACTCTGGGGAAGCCAAGGCTGGCTGGCAGCTGAGCTGATGCTCAGCAAGGTGACATGACCAGCACAGGTGGTCTGGGCCCCATGAAAGTTAGAGCCCAGGGGGTAGACAGGCAGGCCTGGCCCCAAATTTTCAGGGCCTGGGATAAAAATACAAATAGAGACCCCTATATATTTGAAACTGTTAAATAAAATAATTTGCTTTTCCTACATTGACAAATATGTCTTCATAATGTAAATTAAAATATACATGTAAAGTATGATTTTATTTGACGAACACGATAATATTAGGGAAGACTGAATTTAATTATTATTACATGTCTGGGTGTTTTGAGATTGGGCTGGTGATGTTTACATGAATAATAAGACTTATGGTTCATACATAATTTATTTCATGAAATATATTTTATTGTCTTCATTTTAACAAGATCACTATAAGTATATTGTTATAATCAAGATTTTCAGCCTAACCAGGTGGTGGCACAGTAGTGGTGCAGTGGATAGAGCACTGGCCTGAGACGCAGGGGACCCAGGCTCAAAACCCCAAGGTTGCAGCCTTGAGTGTGGGCTCACCATCTTGAGCGCTGGGTCTCTGGCTTTAGTGTAGGATCATAGACATGACCCCATGGTCGCTGCCTTGAGCCCAAAGGTCGCTGCCTTGAGCCCAAGGTCGTTGGCTTGAGCAAGGGGTCACTGGCTCAGCTGCAGCCCCCTGGTCAAGGTACATATGAGAAAGCAATCAATGCACAACTAAGATGCCGCAACGAAGAATTGATGCTTCTCATCTCTGTCCCTCTCTCTGTCTCCCTGTCTCTGTCTCTCTCACTAAAAGAAAAGATTTTCACATCTCTTGAAAATTTTCTATCGATGGTTGTAATCTAAAGGATCAAAAATGAAATGCAATTGTATTTTTTAAATTTTTATTAATTTGAGAGAGACAAGAAGAGAGAGAGAGAATGAGAAGCATTAACTTGTAGTTGTTTCAATTTAGTTGTTTATTGATGGCTTCTCATCTGCCTTGACTAGAGGGTTCAAGCCAAGCCAGTGACCCAGGGCTCAAGCCAGTGACCTCAGGGTTTCGAACCAGGGACCTCAGCGTCCTGGATTGATGCTCTATCCATTATGTCACCACTGGTCAGACACAATTGTGTTTAAAGAGTATAGCATTTAAATATATTTCTATAAAAAATGTAATTTTAAGTAAACATAAAGAAAAATTTATATTAAAAATTTATTTTTTGGTGGGAGAGAGAGAGACAGAAGAAGACAGAAAGGGAGAGAGATGAGAAGCATCAACTCATAGTTGTGGTACTTTTAGTTGTTCATTAATTGCTTCTCATACATGCTTTGATGGGGGTCAGGGGCCGAGGGCTCCAGCAAAGTCAGTGACCCCTTGTTCAAGCCAGTGACCTTGGGCTTCAAGTCAGTGACATTTGGGCTCCAGCTAGTGACTATGGGATCTTTTCAATGATTCCATGCTCAAGCTGGCTATCCGCACTCAAGCTGGCAACTTTGGGGTTTTGAACCTGGGACCTCAGTCTCCTAGGTTGACACTCTATCCATTGTGCCACCATTGGCTAGAAAATTATTTTTCTTGAAAATTTGGAAATTAAAATGATACACATCATAATTAACAAATATCAGATTTAAAATAGAATTATTTAGAGATTAAATATTCAAATTTTTGAAGATTTTATAAATTTGAAATTATTGACAGCTCTAGTGTTTAATGTTCATCTAGTTGCCAATGTAAAGAATTAGTATTATACTTTATGTTACATTGATTTGAGTAATACGAATTGTTAAATACAGTAGTCCCTCTTATCCACAGGGGATAAATTCCAAGACCCCTAGTTAAGGGCTGAAACCACAGGTAGCACCAAGCCCTATATAATTGACCCTGAACACCTTGAGAATTAGGGCCCCTGAACAATTGAAAATCCATGTATAACTTAAGTGGGCCCTCCACATATGCAGATTCCCAACTGCAAATTAAAAACACAGTTGACCCTTGAACAACACAGATTTGAACAGGTCCACTTAAACTTAGGGCTATTTTATTTATTTATTTATTTATTTATTTATTTATTTATTTATTTATTTACAGAGACAGAGAGAGGGACAGATAGGGACAGACAGACTGGAAGGGAGAGAAATGAGAAGCATCAATTCTTTGTTGCAGCTCCTTAGTTTCTCACTGATTGATTTCTCTTATGTGCCTTAAGGGGGGGGCGTGGCTACAGCAGACCAAGTGACCCCTTGCTCAAGCTGGTGAGCCTTGCTCAAACCAGATGAGCCTGCACTCAAACTGCAGACCTCGGGGTTTTGAACCTGGGTCCTCTGAGTCCCAGTTCGATGTTCTAGCCACTGCGCCACCACCTGATCAGGCCTAATGGCATTTAAAAAAAAACACATATTATTCAAGGATCAACCATATATACTATGTATTTTTCTTATGTATACATACCAACAATAAAGTTTAATTTATAAATTAGGCACAGTAAGAGATGAATAACAATAAAAAATAATAAAATAGAACAATTGGCCCTGGCCATTTGGCTCAATGGGAGAGCGTTGGCCCAGCATGTGGATGTCCTGGGTTTGGTTTCAGGTCAGGGCACACAGGAGAATTGCCCATCTGCTTTTCCATCCCTCCCTCTCTCATTTCTCTCTCTCTCTCTCTCTCTCTCTATCTCTCTCTCTACTCTCTCTCCATCTCTCTCTCTACTCTCTCTCCCTCTCTCCCCTCCTGCAGCCATTGCTTGATTGTAGAGAGTTGGCCACAGATGCTGAGGAAGGCTGCATGGCCTCCGACTCTAAGAAGGGGCACTAAGAAGAGCTCAATAGCTGAGCAATGAAGCAAGGCCCCTGATGGGCAGAGCATTGCCCCCTAGTGGGTTTGCCAGGTGGATCCTGGTCAGGGCATCTGTGGAAGTCTGTCTCTGCTTCCCCTCCTCTCACTGAATTAGAAAAAAACCAATTATAACAATATATTGTAATAAAAGTTATGTACATGTAGTCTCTCTCAGCAAACTAGTGCAAAGCAGCATATATATATTTTTCTTATTAAGTTGAACACTTTCCCCTTTTCACTTAAAGGAAGCACTTTATGGCTTCTCTTTGGCATGTCTGGATTTCCAGTGTCACTGCTCTTGCACTTTGAGACCATTGTTAAGTAAAATAAGGATTATTTGAACACAAACACTGTGATACTGTAATAGTTAATCGATAACTAGATGGCTACTAAGTAACTAAGGGTAGGAAGCGTATACAGTATGGACAAGGCATGGACAGAGAGGTGATTAATATCCAAGGCCAGGTGAAGTGGAATGGCATGGGATTTCATCATACTACTACTCAGAATGGAGTGTAATTTAAAACTTGTGAATTGTTTATTTCTGGAATTTACTATTTAATAATTTTGGACCATAGTTAACCATAGGTAACTCATACCATGGAAGGTGGAACCACAGATGAGAAACTACTGTACCATAAGATGTTCCCTCAGCTGCCATGCACATTTACTGTGAATAATCACACTAATTCATGAGTACTTCTAGAACCACAAATTGGAACAGGGAGAAAAGCTTCTCCCATTCCCACTCACAAATAAAAGGATGCTCAGCATCACTTGGAAACTGATAAAGTAAATCCTCACTGCCTGACCAGGTGCTGGGACAGTGGATAGAGCGTTGAACTGGGATGCAGAGGACCCAGGTTCAAAACCCCAAGGTCTCCGGCTTGACAGCCGGCTCACCAGCTTGAGTGTGGGACCACTGGCTTAAACATGGAATCATAGACATGGTCACTGGCTTGAGTTCATAGGTTGCTGGCTTGGAGCCCAAAGGTTGCTGGCTTGAAGTCCAAGGTCACTGGCTTGAGCCTGAGGTCGCTGGCTTGAGCAAGGGGTCACTCAGTCTGCTGTAGCTTCTTGGTGAAGGCACATATGAGAAAGCAATCAATGAACAACTAAGGTGATGCAATGAAGAATTGATGCTTCTCATCTCTCCCTTCCTATTTGTCCCTATTTATCTCTTTCTGTGTTTTCTCTCTCTGTCTCTGTAAAAATAAATAAATAAACAATAAATAATCCTCAATTCTGTTTATAGTTTCTGGGAAACTGCCACTTTAAGTGCAACAACATATATCAAAGCCAATTTTACCATACACTAGTTGATATAAACAAGATTTAAATTTCTATGGCATATTTCTAGTCACAAAAACATCACTAAACTTGTAAATAGAGGCTGAAAACACTTCTAATATTAAACATGGAAAGAAATGTGAGCTATACATACATATAAGAAAGGTGAATAAAAACTAGTAAAATAATTAATTTTCAAACCATTTATTCCAGTTTAAGGTCAAGGATGGCCAGAGCCTCTCCCCACAGCTGGAGTTTAGATCTGTATTCACTCATTCATTTCGTTCATATAAGCATTTATTCATTTATTTAAAACCCCATATGCACTTCCTCCAATTCTTTATTTCACCGTAGAATGACAGGTCATAATAGTCTGGTAATGCCATCCTGTGATTCTACAGATAAGGGAATTGAGGCTCAGAGAAGGGCACTGATGTACCTAAAATTACACAGCAGAGAAGCCCCCTTGGCGAGGTTTCACCATGTGGAGCTGGATGCCATGTTTGAGTTTCAGGTAAAATCTGAATAGGTGTTGCTATGTCCCTGTCAGCTTCCCTTCATCAGACTCTGCTACCCAGGCCACCCGCCACAGGGCCTTGGGGAGATCCTAAGGGGGTTTCTACTTGAAGAGCCACTTCCTGTTTGGGGCTGAGCACTTCCTTCAAGTGACTCACAGGCTCCCACTGGCCCCGTGCTGGGAAACCAAGGTGGGGGTGGAGGCAAGCCCAGGCTGCACCACCCTCTGCCTGCAACCCCAGCTGGGTGACCCTGAGACTGAGCAGTGCCACAGGCTGGAGGTAGGAGACGGAGAGAGGAGAATGCTGGACTTTTCTCACCCAGTCTGATGGGCAGAGCTCTGAGAGAGCAGGGAACTTGGGCTGGTGGCTGTCATGGCCTAGGGGCAGCCGCCACAGCCAGCCATTCCCACATCTGGTTTCCAGGAGAACCACTGCCCAGGTGGGGGCTGACAGCAGAGCTGGGATCCCTTCGGGCAAATTTGTGACCCCTCTCTTCCTTGTAGGACAGTGAGGTGTGATAGAAAGAGCACTAGGCCAGGAGTCATGGATTTGGATTTCTGATACCAGTATTTCGTGACCTTGTTAGTTCTCTGCCCCTCCGGGCCTCAGTATCCATATCTGTCTAATGGGGGCAGGGTGGGACTTGCTGGCTGTGACATCTTATGGCAGCTTGGTATTGCAGGATTTACATTAAGAGAATTGGGTCTGAATTCTGGCTCTGCCACCTTGCTGAGTGTGTCCACCTCTTGGAGGCTCCACTTAAAAATGTGAAATAATAATCACTTTAGTCATTTTATATAATTTAATCTTCACATCAACATTATTGGGTAGGTATTATTATTATTTTATACGTAAGGAGAGTGAGGCACAGAGAGGATTAGTAACCTGCCTAAGGCCACACAGTAAGAGCTAAGATTCTAACTTGAGTCTTGACCCCAGCACCCACGCTGTTAACAACGATGGTCTTGCTATTTAAATTCTGGTCCCAGGACCTGTATGTAGCATTAGCATCACTCAGGAGCGGGGCAGAGATGTGGACTATCAGACCCCAGCCCGGGCCTACAGAGTCAGACTGCATTTGAACAAGATCTCCAGGTGATTTGCTTGCACATTAAAGTTTGAGAAGTCCTGCTATATTTACATTCCCTCTGTCATGTAGGTCTTAGGATCGCTGTAGGAAATGAATGTATTCATTTATACTGTATATATTGTATAATATATTGTATAAAGTATTCATTTATACAATATATTCAGTGCACTGCGAGAAACCTGGGGGCGGGAGGTGGAAGGAGGCAGGGCTGGGGGTGACCCAGGAATCTGTCTCTTACTAGCAGGCTATCATTTCCATCTGTCTCTGAACCCAGCTCTGCCCCCTTCCCATCCAAGGCTGTGTCTTTGCTGTGTGTTTCTTGCTGGTATGTGGCTCCAGGGCCCAGTTGGGTTGGAGAGAATTCTCATGTTGGCATGGGCTTGTGCTGGGCATCAGGCCTGAGCCACCACTGCCCTAGGTTTCAGCCCTGACACTGCCTGTGACACTCTGGGTGACCCAGGCAGGCCCTTGGCCCTGCCAGCCTGTATGTGCCCTTTACAGGGTGATGTGGCAGCATCCTCTGAAGCTTGCAGCCTGATCTGGAACTCCCTTCTCTCTCCTCCTCTCCCCATCCATGGCCTATTGGTACCATCTTTTCTCCCAGTTCCTGGGCTGTGAGAGCTGGTGATGGGGGAGGTGGTGCATGAGTCAGAAGTAAGCTACATAATTGCGGTGCCCCAGATCCCGCCTCCAGGCCCCCAGCCCTCCCTCTGTGGCTGCTTTAGAACAGCTGCTTTGGTGGCTGCTTCTGGAGAAGCAGGTCCCTGGGCAGCACGAAGGGGCCTCTGCCTCCCCCCTACCCCAAGGAGCTGGGCAGAGCCCCCCAGCTTTCGCCCCAGGGTGGCTGGGCCTTGGATTGTGTTTCTGTGGGTCCTGGGCAGGAGGAAGAATGATTCAGGGAGCAGGTTATACTGGGTTTGGGGTTGGGCTGGTTTGTGGATAGCATGTGTGGAGCGGGACTGTGTGTGAGAGGTCTCATGGCCCAAGACTGGATCGCGTGTGTCTCCTTAGCTCACCCTCCAGCTTGGTGACTTCTTCAGAGCCAAGACTACATGTGCCCCACCCCTGGGCCCCACACCCAATGCAAGGCGGGCACAGGGTGGGGGTTCACTAAGGGTCAGTTGGGAGGGGAGAGGGCAGGGTCAACTGAAGAGTGATCTGATTGGGTTTGTCCCCTTACCCCCACAGCTCTCCCAGTGAAGTGACATCACTACCTCCCTGACAGGACACCCCTGTGAGCCCAGCTCATAGCCACTGTTACCTTCTTCCAGGTAAAGAAAAAAAGAAAGGAAGGAGGTAGGGAGAAAGGGTCTATAGAGTCAAGCTACATAGAGCAGCCCACTGTGTTCTAAAACAATGTCTGCCTCTCACATGGGAGCAGCACTCTACAGTTTACAAAAAATAACAGGGATTATTGTCCCATTTTACAGCAAGAAAAAAAAACCCTAAAACTCTCGCTTCCTCCAGTATTCCTGTGCTTATCTAAGCACCTTATTTGTATTAGTTCATTTAATCCTCACAACAGCCCATGGGGTTGGCACTATTATTATCCCCACTTTACAAATTAGGAGCCTTAAGGAATTTGCTCAGTGGTAGAATAGGGTTTCAAACATTCCTGACTACTAGAATTTCTTGCTTCTCTAGAGCCAAGTACTAAATGAAGCTACCTTGCCCTCCAGTTTGGGTAGGTTTTTCTGGCCTCCCATTTCCAAGGGAGATTTGTGTTTTCAGAGAGAATCCTAGTGAATGATGCTTCACTCAAAGGAATGAAGTGCAAATGATGGAATTGGCGGCTTTGGCTTATGGACTTTGCATGAACCTCAAAGGTGCACGGGCTACTAACTCTGGGGACTTTCTTCTTCAGCATCCAAGCGAGGACAGTTCTGTTTGGTTGCTGAAGGGAAACCTGAAAATTTGAGAGAAGGGTAGCCAAGTTTAGACCCTGGGCTCTCAGAATTGCCTGCAAGTGGAAAGGCTGCTCCTCTTCACAGGACTCCATGAGGAAGAGATGCCAACGGCAGTGAAGATCGGTGCTCTGTGCTAAACCTGAGGTCATCTTGTGCTAGACCAGGAACAGAAGTGTGCAAACAGATAGCAGAGATTTAAGAAAAAGTTGTGGGAGAAAATAAAAATACTGAATTGAGACTCTTTTAGTAAATTAATTTTTCTGGAAGTAGGGAACGGCTAGTTGTCATTCAGAGGCAGAATTGAGATCCGTCTCGGAAGGGCTCTGCTACTGAGTGGTTTCGGGGGCCCCAATCAGTTCCTTTTTTCCTTCCTTTGCACATTGAACCTGCTTTTCTGACTGAGAAATGAATGGGTGCCTCCTTGGTACTGGCACAGTGCAGGGACACAGGTCCCCTGCACAGTGACTCCTCTCGCAGGGACAGGGGCCTGGGGTATCTCGTGTCCCCATCTCCTGGTGCGAGGCCACAGACACTGCGGCTCTTCAGAAGAGCGGGGCTGCTCTTCGACAGAGTGGGGCTGAGTGGATCAGAAGTCTCTGCCTGGGGAAGCTTTCATCCTGGTGGGCAAGGCGGCCACGGAAGCAGATAATTACTGTGCACAGAGTTCTGCGATCATGTCTCAAGAGCTCTACCAGAGGACGTGAGCACAGAGGGGCGAGGCCGTGGGCTTCTGTGTGTGTGTTGGAGAGCGGGGCAGTGGTTGTCAGACTGAGCTTTGCACGGGGTCCATTTGTAAAGATGGATGGGATGTGGGTTGGGGAGGTGGGGTGGGCTTTCCTGGCAGAGGGCCCAGCAGGAGCGAAGGCAAGGCTGTGGGAAGGTGGGGAGTGTGGGGTGCTTGGAGCCCTGCAGTGTGGGGAGGGCGGGGTGGGGGGAGGGTGAGACAGGTCAGTATGAATGGAAGGAAGCAAAAGAGACTCCTTAAATGGTAGAACTAGCTTTTCTTCCTACCCCAGGGCCTATTTGGGAAGCCTGTTTGTATAATAACCGACTATTTTACATAAATAAATAAGATAAATCATTGCTTTCCATTTCCTCAGGGGGCAGAAACTAGTCAGAAACAAGTTTGCTCAGTGCAAGTCTCTACCTGACTCAGCTTCCTCCTCCTCCTCCTATTCAAGTGGCCCCTTCACTGGAACTCAGGAGAGGCACTGGAAAAAGCCAGCCTGGTCCCTGGGACAGAGTCACTGGGCTCCTGGGAGGGGCTGAGGTGTCAGTGCAGCAAGAGAAGGTGAAAGTCTTCCTTACTCGACAGGTCCCCAGGCTAGCTGTGTGAGGCCGTGGGACATTTGCTCACTGCCTGCTCCCAGAAGGACCTGTCAGTGCCAGGTTTTGTTTTGGGGGAGTATGGGGAAGGGGCTAGGGGGAGTCTGCTTCTTTCAGGAGAGCTTTCCTATAGGCCTGCCTTGAGGAGGGCCATCAGTCACAGAGAGCGTGCTCCCTTGTGCAGGCCACTCTGCTGGGGAACCACCACCAGCAGCTGTCCTGGGATTTCTGCATGGAAAGCGAGGCTGCATGGAATGGCTGCAGGTCTTCCCTGGTGCTGGCATTGGATGGTTTTAATCATCTGAAATCCAGGAATGATTCCATTGGATTGCGCCAGGACTCCACGATTGTGTGAGTCTTGGGTGAGGTGATTCTAAGACTCCAGTTTAAAGAGTTTTCAGGCTATTCTGACCAGGCAGTGGCATAGTGGATAGAGCATCAGACTGGGACCCGGAGGACCCAGGTTCAAGATCCTGAGCTCACCAGCTTGAGCTCGGGCTCATCTGGTTTGAGCAAGGCTCACCAGCTTGAGCCCAAGGTCACTGGCTTGAGCAAGGGGTCACTCGGTCTATTGTAACCCCTCAGTCAAGGCACATATGAGAAAGAAATCAATGAACAACTAAGGTGCCACAGCAAAGAATTGATGCTTCTCATCTTTCTCTCTTTCTGTCTGTCCCTATCTGTCCCTCTCTCTTGACTCTCTATGTCTCTCTCACACAAAGAAAGTTTTTAGCTAGAGATTTTGAGTCTGAGATGTTGAGTTCTGCTCTCTGTGCAAGGCCAGGTAATGCCTGGTAACAACTCAGCCCAAGCTCATAGCCCTGACTTGGGAAAGAGAGGTTCTTTTTTGTGCCAGGAGAACCCAAGGCCCCTGGGCAGAGTCCTGAGCCGGGCTCATGTCCAGCCTGTCACTCCAAACTGTCCCAAAATGTGGGTCTGTCCCCCGAGGGCCTTAGCTGAGGGTGTGTCTTAGACCTGTCCTGACCTCCACCAACCTTGCCTCCTTGTCTGTAAAATGAGGACCTAGACTTAACCTGCAGAGTTGGTGTGATGCTTCAGTGAAACACTGTGGGGGGAGACTCTTTATAAACAGCAAAGCACTGGGCATGTGGTTGTAATTGTAGCTGCTGTCACTGAGAAGACATCCCCCTAAAAGGAATGTTCATGTCTGATTCTCTGTAAATCTTTCTTGGCTCCTAGTCCTGCCTGGCTCATAGTGGAGGTTTCTTAAACATTTTTTTTAATTTTTTTATTTTATTTTTTTGACAGAGACAGAGAGAGTCAGAGAGAGGGACAGACAGACAGGAAGGGAGAGAGATGAGAAGCACCAATTCTTCATTGCGGCACCTTAGTTGTTCATTGATTGCTTTCTCATAAGTGCCTCGACGGAGGTGGGGGGCTACAGCAGACCGAGTGACCCCCCTTATTCAAGCCATTATAACCTTGGGCTCAAGCTGGTGAGCTTTGCTCAAACCAGATGAGCCCACACTCAAGCTGGTGACCTCGGGATCTCGAACCTGGGTCCTCTGGGTCCCAGTCCGACACTCTATCCACTGCGCCACTTCCTAGTCAGGCCTCGTAAACATTTCTTTTTCTTTCTTTTTTTTTTTTTTTACAGGGACAGAGATAGAGAGTCAGAGAAAGGAATAGATAGGAACAGACAGGAACAGAGAGAGATGAGAAGCATCAATCATTAGTTTTTCGTTGCCGTTGCGACACCATAGTTGTTCATTGATTGCGTTCTCACATGTGCCTTGACCGCGGGCCTTCAGCAGACCGAGCAACCCCTTGCTGGAGCCAGCAACCTTGGGTCCTAGCTGGCGAGCTTTTGCTCAAGCCAGATGGGCCTGCGGTCAAGCTGGCGACCTCGGGGTCTCGAACCTGGGTCTTCCGCATCCCAGTCCGACGCTCTATCCACTGCACCACCGCCTGGTCAGGGTCTTTTTCTTTTTTGTTGTTGTTTTGGTGACAGAGACAGAGAGGGACAGACAGGAGGGGGGAGAGATGAGAAGCATCAATTATTTGTTGCAACACCTTAGTTGTTCATTGATTGCTTTCTCATATGTGCCTTGACCGCGGGCTCTCAGCAGACGGAGTAACCCCTTCCTCGAGCCAGTGACCTTGGGCTCAAGCTGATGAGCCTTGCTCAAACCAGATGAGCCTGTGCTGAAGCTGGAGACCTCGGGGTTTTGAACCGGGGTCCTCCGTGTCCCAATCCGACGCTCTATTCACTGCGCCACCACCTGGCCAGGCCTCTTAAACACTTCTTGAATGAGCAAAAAACAACCTTAGACATGGGACAGATGGTACCAGAGGGCACAGTCCCCAGAGAAGAGCAGGGAGTACTTCCCACAGGGAGATAGCACTGAGGGGCAAGAGAACTTGAGAACCCATGACAAGGGTGACCAAGCCACCCAGAGTCTGCCCAGTGATGCTGTCATCCTTGCCACCCACCCCCAGGAAGAATAATCAGAGGTCTCTAGGGACAAAAATGTTGTATAAACAGGAGGCTCTGACACCTCCATGGAAACAGATCAATAATGACCCTAATTATGACATGACTGAGTCTTTGAGGACTCTTGCTGAGCCCCAGTCTCAACCACTGAGTAACATTTTCCCAAAGAATGACACAGGGGGACAAGGGGCTGGCTTACCTTGTCCTCTTATCTCCAGGCCTCCCTCCTGGTTCCTCCTCACCCAGCCTCTCCCCACTGGCAGCTGGGCCCCCATCCCCTCACCACTGGATTGAACCCACCTAGCATTAACTTTCTGGCTGGAGCCTTGGGATACCCTTGGCCCTGAGGAAGGCCCTGCTCACCCCCTGCCTGCCACCAGGCTTTCCCTGTGCTATTCCTTCACCTAGAGTCCCCTTCTTCTCCCCTTTGCACTACAGACCTACCTGATTTCTGGATTCTGCTTAGACCCCGCCTCTCCAGGGAGCCACTATGCAGTGATCAGTGCTGGGACTCAGGGAAGCACAGGAGCTATGGGTCGAGAAGACCCTGATGCAAGCAGGGAGGGTTTCTTAAAGGAGGAGTTTGCAGTCCTTAAGGATGAGCAGAGGGGCCCAGAGCTAAGGTAGCTTCATAGGCATACCTGCACTGGGAGCAGGGGATGGGCAAGGCAGGGAGGAAAGACCACAGGGCAGCCCTGGTCTCATTTCAAGGCCGTGTTCCCTGAGCATGGTGGGGAGAAGTCACTGTGGCCTCTTACTCCTTAAATTTTACTCTAAGTCAAGTTTGGGGTCATTACTGTGGGTTATCCAGACTATGACTCCCTGTACCTTGGTCCCTGTCAAAAGATAGTGGAGCCGCCTGGGCAGGGGCAGTCATGGGTCCTCCTGCAGCTTTTATCCTCATTTGATTGCTCCAGTCAGTGGCAGGATCCGGGCTCCCAGCCCTTAGTCCTGGGAATGTAGGGGCTCCTCCCCTCAGACCAGGCAAGGACTGTAGGACAGTTCTTTCCTCCTCCCTGAGCTGTCCCATCCCTGCTTTCCTCCCAGGGAAAAGGAGAAGGCAGGTGGTTAAAAGGGTTTTAAAGCTGAATGCCAAAGGCCTTGGAGATCATCTGGTGGTGTTCAGACCCTCCCATGACACAGGCGGGAAAGCCCAGGCAGAGGCTTGTGGGGGTCACCCAGCCTGCCGTGGTTGAGCTCAGCCTGTGAGCCCTGGGGTGGGGCTGGGGCTGAGGCACCAGGGAGGGCAACCATGGCCAAGGAAAAGGGGAGAGGGGAGCGACTCCTTCCCCGCATGCGTGCTTTGCCTCGTTCTCTAGGGCCCTGGCAGGCTCTGGAGAAGGTCAGGTCTCCACCAACCCAGCCCTGTGATTGTCGTGGTGGTGGTGGTGGGGTTCCCTTTTCCTCCCATCTGTTCTTGGCCCTACTCCATGCCCTTGTTCCCTTGGTGCCAAACAAAATATTGAGCTTGGTCCTTTGAGGTGCAATTTGCAGTGACACAAATGCTGTGGCTGGTGTAGACGTGGAAGGCAGCAGGAGCATAGGCAGGCACACCCCCTGGAGCTGGTGCCAGGGAAAGACTGGGCTTTAAAGTCGGCGGCCCTGGGTTCAAGTCCTTCTTCTGTCCCTGTTAGCTGTTTGGCCTTGAGAAAATCATGTAATGTTTATCTATTGGTCAATCAATATAGATATCTAAATTAAATGCATATATACTCAATTAATGGACTTTATTGTTTATAAGAACAGTTTTAGGTTTATAGAAAAATTGAGCAGAGTTCCTATGTGCTCTTTCTCCCTTACTTCTCAGTTTAGTCTCCTTCAACTGATTTATGCCCTATGATTAACATTGTACCTTAGGGTGGCACATTTGTTACAACTGATGAGTCAACATTGATACAATATTATTAACATAAAGTTCATGGTTTGCTTTAGGGTTTACTCTATGTGTTGTATATTCTATGGGGTTTGGAAAATTTGTGATGACATGTTCATCATTATTACAGTGTCATACAGAATAGTTTCACTGTCCTAAAAATCCCCTGTGCTTTCTACCTATAACCCCTGGCACCCACTGATCTTGTTCCTGCTTCTGTGGTTTTGTCTACTCCAGTGTCATGTAGTTGAATCACAGAGTTATGTAGCCTTTGCAGGTTGGCTCTGTCATTTAAAATTATGCTTTCAAGGTCCCTTCATGTCTTTTTGTGTCTTGGTCATACATTTCTTTTTATCATTGACTACTATTCCATTTCTGGATGGACCACAGTTTTTTCATCCATTGCCCTAGGGCCCATGTTTCTCATCTGTAACAGGAGCCTGTTGAGCTCTTCTGGGAAAGTTGTCATCAGGAGATGACATGGGTCCATTGCTCAGCATGGGCCGGCAAGCCCCATACCACCTTCTGTAACTAGCTTCTTTTGCTTAGCATACTGTTTTCAAGATACCTTCTTGTTGTTGCATGGATCAGTGTTTTATTCCTTTTTATTGCAGCCTTGGGTCCTTTTATTTGTTATTACATCTAGTTCTTATATATCAGATGGGGAAAGTAAGGCTCACAGAGAGCTAGTGACCTGTTTGAGGTCATACAGCAAGTCAGCTAAAGGAGACCAAGCTGGAACCTGGGCACTGACATTTGGCCTATGAGTCTTTCTACTCTCATTAGAGAGAATGGGCTTGGGACCAGAGGCAGCAGGCTCTGGGGGCAGTAATGGCCTGGCAGCCTGGGGGTCATGGGAGGGAGGAGGAGCAGGGAAGTAGGTTGGGTAACTTCCCAGGACCAGGATCAGAGTGGGAGAGAACCCTATAACTTTGTTGCAGGTGCTCACTGCATGTCAGGCCTGGACTCCTGGGAGGTCCTTCCCTGTGCAAACAGCCATTCAGGGCAGGGGCCAAGAATTCAGAGAGAAAATGGGACTTTGAGCTGGGGGTGGGAGGGCTTGAATTTGAACATCAGGCTTAGAGGTAGGGGCTTCCTCTTTTCCCAGAACCAGCATGGGCTCCAGGCAGGGGATTTCTTGTGAGGTTGGCTGATACCCTGAGACGTAGCTTGGAAAAATCAATTGAGCCTAAGTAATGCATTGCCCTGGCAGGAAAAGAGGGGCGGGGGCAAGGGAAAGTCTGGCCTCTGGGAGCTTGTCCAAATGCCCTGTCTGAGCAGTGCATCTGTGTTAGTAGAACTTCTAGGCCTTCTTGGCTTTATAGTCCAGGAAGCCCCAGGGCCTCTTTTTGTTGCCCTGTGGGCCACTGGGGATGTAGGAATAACTCATGATGTGGGAGATCAGCCTGTTGGCAGTACTCATATGCGGTGGGGGGGAATGGACCCAGGAAGATTTAGGGATGCTCAGGGCTATGGGAGGCTGGGAATGCTCTAACCACACCTGGGGCTCAGGGGAGGCTCCCTGGAGGAGGTACCATCTGAGTTGAGATTCGAAGGGTCAGTTGAGGAGATAGCAAATTCTGGAGTGCTGAGACTGGAAGGGCCAGATCCTGGTCATGTGCCTGTTCAAACGCTAGCGCTAGAGCTTGGATTGATGGGCAGTGTGCCCTTCACCCCTGGGCAGTGGCCAATGGGATGGTGAGAAAAGGGCTCTGAGGGATATGAGAAGTAGGTTAGGGGTAGTGAAGAGGTCAGTGTGGCTGTGCTGGGTGTGCAGGGCCTCAGTGACACCCCTGGAGACAGCCAGGAGCCTGCTATCTCAATGAAGAGGCAGAGATTGGGTGGCCGTGGCTGCGCCTGGTAACTGAAGCCATGGGAGTTCACGAATGAACCCAGAAGAATATGAGAAGGAAAGAGAAAAGGTTTGCCTCCCAGAGATGCCCCTGAAGTTATGAATAGTGTGAAATGTACCTGGGAAGAGATGGTTCCAAGGAGCACAGTCAGCTGGTCCTGAGCTGAAGCCTAGTACAGGCCATTCTACTTCCCTATTTCCCCATCTGCAATGCAATTCCCATTGCTAAGGATTGCGTTGTTCAGTTGTGGGGTGGGCCAGCAGGGAAGGGTACAGGACACATGGGAACCAGTCCCAGGGTTAGGAGTCCTGGGAAAGGAATGTGAGGACAGGGGAACCCAGATGTGGGCGTCTGCTTACACAATGCCCACCTGTAGCACCTCAGTCATTGCAACCATGTGTCTTCCCCCCCCCCCCATAATCTGATCTCTATAGAAGTCAAGGCAAAGGCTGTTACCCCTCAGAAAGCAAGACTCAGGGAGGAGAGGCCTCAGCCACAGAGCAAGTCAGTGACTGACACAGGGTGAATCCAGGCTTCTTTCTACATATCAGCTATCTCCTTCCTTTCTGGGGAGGTGGGGGCAGATGTGCTGGTCAGCCTGATAGTAGAGGCCCTAACCTGAAGGTGCACAAAGTGAGCTATCTGGCTGAGTAAAGCTGAGAGCATCCCCATCTGCTCCCAGACCGCCCCTCGGCTAAGCCAACTGCAACAGCATCCCCAGCCCTTACTGCGCCTCAAGCCCTGGGCTCAGCTCAACTCAGAGAATCCCAGCAGCTGGACCATATTCCACACAGCTCCCCAGAGGCCACAGGCACAGAGGCTGCAACAAACAATTCCCAGCAATTAGGAGACACTGGGTCAGTCGATGTTCCCAGCAAGCCCCTAATGCATCTCTCTCCTCGCACTGGAGGCTGTAGTCCTTGTGCTGAGGCTTGCATTTGGTGGAGAGAGGGAGCAGAGGCCCTGTGTGAGGCCCAGAGGTGGAAGCAGTGGGCGGGTCTGAAGCCCTTGGTGCCCCTGTGGTGCAATCCCTGAGCATTTAGAGAGAGGCATTTTAGGAGTTCATCTTTTAGGCGTCAGCCCAGCACTGCCTCCAGGAAGCATGCCCTGACCTTTCTGCCCCATGTTAAGTGCCCACAGCCTCCCTTTACTCTCTCCACCATATGCTGCACTTATGAGCCATTATAGCCGGGTGGCTGCCAGGGTCAGCAAACTTACCCTGTAAAGGGGCCAGGCGTAAGTATTTAGGCTCTGTGAGCCTCACGGGCTCTGTGTAGCTACTCACCTCTCAGTTATAGTTGAAGCTGCCACGCTGCCATGGTGTGAGCCTGGCTGCGTCCACTGAAACCCAATTTAAGGACCCACGGAAATCTGACTCTCATATAATTTTCCTGTGTCACAAAAGTGTTCTTGTTTTGATTCCCCCCCCCCAATCATTTAAAAATGTATAAACCATTCTTAGCTGTGGGCTATATAATAATAGTTGGCTGGCCGGATATGGCCCATGAGTTAACGTTTGCCAACCCCTGGGTTGGAGCAAGGCCCCTGGAGTCAGACTGCCCGGCTCTGCTGAACCTTTCTATCCTTCTGATACTCATCTGTAAAATAGGTGGCAATGGTAATGCTTTGGGACTGTAAAACGGTGCAGCTGCTTTGGGAAACAGCTTTCTTCAGTTTTTCAAAAGTTTACACTATATGACCCAGCAATTCCATCCCAGAGTGTGGGCCCAAGAGAAATGAAAACATACATTCACACAGAAACTTGTTCACAGCAGTGCTATTTGTAACAACTGAAAGGTGCTAACAACCCAGGTGTCCATCGACTGGTGAGTGGGTAAAATGGCACATCTGTGCAACTGAATATTATTCAGCCCTAACAGAGAATGCAGTACTGATTCATCCGACGACACGGATGAAAACATTTTGTTAAGTGAAAGAAGCCAGTCATAAAAGATCGTATAGTGTGTGATATCACTTATAAGAAATGTCCAGAACCGACACCTAAATAGAGACAGAAAGTAGATGAGTGGTTGTCAGGAGCTTCATGGGTGGAAGTGAGGTTGATCAGGGGCGGGGGTGACTGAAAATGAGTATGAAGCTTTTGTTGGGATGATGAAAATGCTTTGGAATTAGATAATGGTGATGGTTTCACAACTCTGCGACTATCCTAAAAACAGAATATGCTAAATACTGAATTGCACACTTTAAAGGGGTGAATTTTATGGCATGTGAATTAGATCTCAATAAAAAAAAACAATGATGCCTGACCAGTGGTGCAGTAGATAGAGTGTTGACTTAGGACACTAAGGTCCCAGGTTTGAAACCCCAAGGTCACTGGCTTGAGCTCAGACTTGCTAGCTTGAGTGCTGTGTAGCTGGCTTGAGCATGGGATCATCAATATGGTCCCAGGTTCGAAACCCCAAGGTCACCGGCTTGAGTGCAGGCTTGTCAGCTTGAGTGCTGCGTAGCCGGCTTGAGCACAGGATCATCAACATGGTGCCATGGTTGCTGGCTTGAGCAAGGGGTCACTGACTCTTCTGGATCCACCCGGTCAAGGCATGTATGAGAAGCAATCAATGAACAACTAAAGTGACACAACTACAAGTTGATGCTTCTCATCTCTCTCCCTTCCTGTCTCTCTCTCTTGTAAAACAAAGCAAAAATGAAACAATGACAATACTTAGCCCATAGATTCCTGTTAGTGTTAGTGTATGAACAGGGCTTAGAATGGTGCCTGGGCATAATAAGGGCCTGTTCACCCCCCTCTCCCCCTCACCCCCCCGACTGGCCCTATGAGGGCTGTGAAGGGTCACTGTGTCTATCCTGTGTTCAGGGCTAGAACAGGTCTGATATAGAACAAATGGCTTCAGTTTCTGGAATCTCACAGACCAGGGATCAAGTCCTGATTCCTTGGATAAATCATTTTGCTGCTCTGAGCCCCAGGCTCCTCATCTGTAAAACGGGACAATAATAACAGTGCTGTTGAGGATCAGATAATACCTGACATCAGGGTGTGTGAGGTGCCCAAGCCAGTGGCCACTGGCCATACTTGGCCAAAGCTGAGCTCCAGCAGGTAACTCCAGGGCACCAAGCAGGACTGGGTCAGTTGCTCCTGGTGGCAGCAACTTAACCCACAAGGCTCTTCCCGTTGTTTGGCCAACCTCCCATGGCTTCATTGGGCTGGCTCTCCCTGAGCCTGAAGGAATGAAAACTTTAGGGCGCCAGAGCAGATTCCCAGACTGACCACACCCAGCTATGGGACTGCAGGTCAGGCACTGCCCCTTTCTCCCTCTGAGCCTCCGCTTGTTCACTTATCAAACTGAGGGCACAGGACCGGCCCCATCATGACAGTGAGATGAAACAATGCGTATAAAGAGTTCACATAGTGCCTGGAGTATTTTAAGTGCTCAATACATCTCAGCTTTTATGAGAATTTCTTTTAAAATATTTATTTGGAAAGTTCCACTACGTCCTAGGCACTGGTCTAGTTACTGGGGATACAGCAGAGGTGAAAACAGACAAAATCCTTGCCTTTATGAAATTTACGTCATAATAGGATAGGCAGGCAAGAAGCAAAATAAGTAAATTATGTTTGAGAACATGGTCGAGAAAATAAAGCTAAGACTGGCTGAGAGAATGTGAGGAGGGGTTGCAGTTTTACGGAAGGTGACATGGGAAAGTCTGGTTGAGACAACATTTGAGAAGAGACCTGAGAAGAGGAAGGAGGAGGGAACCATGCGGGATCTAAGGGAAGAGCCTTCCAGGCAGAGGCAGCAGCAGCAGTGTGCTGGGCAAGTATGCCTGGGGGTGGGGGGCATGGATTAGGTCAGGGGTGGGTGGCAGGGGAGTGCCCTCAGAGACCTGCACGGATGGGCCTCTGATTCCAAGTCAGCCTGGGACCCACTGCAGGGATTTGTGCAGAGGCTGACCCACCCTTCCCCAGGCGACAATGATTTTTGCTGTGTCTCGGGCTGACTCTGTACCCCTCCCCTGCCTCACAGTCCTGTGCTTTCTCCCACAGGACCAGCCTGGGGCCCCCATGGGCTCCTGAGGGCTGGGCACCAGGGCCTCGGGCACGAGCATGGTAAGACACCAGCCCCTGCAGTACTATGAGCCCCAGCTGTGCCTCTCCTGCCTCACGGGCATCTACGGCTGCCGCTGGAAACGCTACCAGCGCTCCCATGATGACACCACACCGGTGAGCCACACTGGGACCTAGTCAGGAGGACCCAGAGAGCCCCAGAGTCTGGGGGAAGGGGTGTCAGCTCTGTCACTCTGCTATGTGGCTCTGGGCAGGTCAATGCTCCTTCTGGGTTTCAGTTCTGCCTCTGTAAAATGGGCCCATGGTAATTTTTGAATCTACTTGACTAGGGGGGGTAAGAACATTCTACCATGGATATAGCCAGTAGTTAAGTTAGCTCCCCTCTGACAGGGGGCAGGCTGCTCCTGAGGCCTGGGCAGGGAGGGGGGCTCCAGGAGGGGCACTCCAAGAGGAAGGGGTCACCCCAAGGTGAAGAGAAGTTTTTAGCTTCCTGGCAGATCCGGCTTGGCAGGCAAGCAGGTGGGGGAGGGGGAGGAGGTGGGCCAGGCCATGAGGAGCCTGGGAGCTGGCAGGGCTATGGCCTGGCACCAGGGCTGGTCACCTGAGCCACAGGCCTGCCAGGGCTGGCAGCAGGTGTGCAGCGGGTGAGGGACGCCCCCATTGGTGCTGGGCTTTGCAGGCCAGGCTCCCGGGTGCACTTCATCCCTGGGCACTATCAGTGGTGAGTTTAGTTTCTTTTCAGAAGGAACCCAATTCCTGGAGAAAGAGATAAATTGTGTTTATCTAAAAGCTTTGCTGCCTGAAAAACAACTTTCTTCTTCCCTCCTGTCAGAACAAAGAAGCCGGCCTCCACATGCAGAACAGGCCAAGGGAAGGGCATCGCTAAGGCCAGAGGGCAGACATCACAGGAAGGCTGGGGAGCTTGCCCCCTGTCTGTTCTTTTTTCCTGGGACAGAGAGGGACAGAGCAGAGTGCTAGGCTGAGCCAGGAGCCTGGGCTCATGACCCCCAGTGGTGAGAAGGAGGTACCTCCTGGTGGGTACCTGGTCTGATTCATTGCTATGTCCCCACTCCCGGCACAGAGGCAAGGGAGAGGAAGGGGCCTGTCCAAAGCCACAGAGCAGATCCCTGCATTGTTGGGACAGCAGCCCTGGTCTCTAACCCAGGCCCTGCCCAGGTCAGCTTTTCCATCTTATGTGGACCCAGGGTCCCCCCCAGAGTGCAGTCTGTGAGACTGGGAGTCAGGCCATCCTCAAGTTCAAACTGTGCCTCTTCTACTTGTACTGTTGACGTAAAAAATGCCCAAACCTGGAAAGAGAAAAGAAATGGCCAAATCAGTAGAGAATTTTAATACTGTTTTTTGAGCCAAACTGATCACAGCGCTGGGAAGCAAGGTCTCAAATGCTCCGGAGAATGATACTTTTGTTTTTTTGTTTGCTTGTTTTTTAATGCATTTAGAATTAAGGAGGCAAAATTACATGAAGGTGGGAGAAAGCAAGGCAAGGGTTGGACTACAGGTAGTTGACAAGATTATGTGCTCCCTTGTGGTCAGTTCTGCTCCTCAGGGGTCTGAACAAGAGGCATTTCAACAGTTTTTAAACCTTTATGCACAGAAACTGATAAGACTTGCTTAAGGCTCAGATAAGCTTTTACTATAGAAGTTCTAAGCCTGCGATGTGGCTACC
Source organism: Rhynchonycteris naso (assembly GCA_037038555.1). Lineage (NCBI taxonomy): Eukaryota > Metazoa > Chordata > Mammalia > Chiroptera > Emballonuridae > Rhynchonycteris > Rhynchonycteris naso. The sequence goes on from CM072995.1 coordinate 317,400,904, forward strand.
CACCATGACCTGCCCAGTTAGGAATTTAGGATCAGATCACCCTGTGATGTTACTTTCAGTTAGATTTATTACACAGCCCCTTTTCTGTGCACAGTACGTACTTAACGTTGAGCTTTCTCACTTGCAAATCAGTACACACACCTCTCAAAGAGCTGCTGGGCAGAGAGCATGTGAATAGGACATGAAGTGACCAGCACAGTGCTGACTGTGACTAGTCAGTAAGACCAGTCATCCTTGAGTCCCATGCCTTGGCCTCTTCACCTCTGAAATGGAAGAGGGGTTGGGTGAAGACTTTAGAATTCCTTAGACACTCTGCTTTGCTCTGAGCTCTGTTCTCCCCAGAGACTGGGACCAGGCCTCAGGGCTTCTCTGTGTGGGGAAAGGCAGGTGGAAGGCAGCAGTCAGCCTGCACCCTGTGTGTCTTTCACCAGAGCCTATGCTGAGCACTGACACACAGCCGTGAGCTAGGTGTTGTGGCCACCATTTCACTTGAGGAAACAGAAGCCACCACATTGTCAGTGATGGCCCATGTCACATAGCCAGTGAGGGGCAGAGCTCAATCTGGCCCCAGGCAGTGTAGTTCCAAAAGCTCTTGGTGGGGTGGAGAGACAGCTAGGCTAAGGAGGTAGAGAAGACTGGCTGAGTTTCCAAGCAGAAAGTGCCTTGGCTGTTGGAGTAGACCCTGGAGCAGTGGTTCTTAACCTTTTCTGAGGTACCGAACCCACCAGTTTCATATGCACATTCACCGAACCATTCTTTAGTGATAAATAAAATATGATTTTTTTTCCAAATTCAAGACATAGGTATATGTTTTTTTACTGGTGCACAAAATGAGCCATGCATGAACATCACCTTGCTCAAAGAACAAAACCAACAAAGTGCATGAACTCACAACAAATAACGGTATTACTTTATTCTGGCAAATAGTGGTATTACTTTATTCTGGCCTCTGCGGCAGAGGCTTCTCTGAACCCCTGAAACCTACTCATCGAACCCCTAGGGTTCGATAGAACCCAGGTTAAGAACCACTGCCCTGGAGGAAGGTGCATCTCCCAGGACACTTGCACACTTGGGCGCAGGGCCAGCCAATGATATGTGGAGTCAGGAAGTAATGGGCCAGGCTGTGGCCAGCACAGGGCTCAGAGTGGAGGAAGCAGTGAGCTGAGGCCAGTTTTGAGTTGACTGGGAGCCTGAGTGATGCAGGTTCTGCAAATGCCAAGGTCTGGGTGCCAGGTATGGGGCAAGAGCAGGAAGGCCTCAGGAGGTCACAAACCAGCTTGGGGTGGGAGACGGGAGAAGGGTGAGGGTTTTGCAGCAGCTCTGGGTGGCAGGGCCTCTGCAGAAAGGGCTGAGTTCACCTCAAGTGACCCTAAGACTCCTAGCTGAGGATGAGCATCCTCCCTCTTCCCTGTCACTCAGCTCCTGCTTCCCCTCCCACTTCCTGGGCTCCAGCCTTAGCCTGCTCACCCTGTTTCTCACTCTTTCTCCTCTCTTCTCTCCCCAGTCCCTCACAGACAGCTGGGTGAGGACTGTGATGGGGTACTGGGCTATCTGGCCTGACACCGTGAAGGGAACAGCCATCTGCTGTCTCAGAGTCAGGGCTGGTGCGGAGAAGGTGCTCTATAAATTGTGCTGAACAAATGGAGGCCCTGGAGTGAGCTCTGGGAACACAGGAAAGAAGAGTCGCTGGGCTGGGGGCAGAGAGAGTCCCCGGGAAGGGACAGGCCTAGCTCAGAGCCTGTGCTTCTCCTCATCCCCACTTTCCCCGTCGCCTTTGCAGACGCCCTGTGCTGCGCCTGCCCAGGCAATGGCTCCCCTCCGGTCCTTTGGGGGAGTCCCACTGTATCTCCCAAATGAGACAAGCCTGGGATCAATTTCTTCTGTGAAGCTGACCTCTCTGGGCCTCATCTGAGAAATGGGGTTACAGAGGGGTGGTGAGTCACAGGACATCTCACTCTCCTCAGCAGGCTGGGAAATAATGTGAGAGTTAACATTTACTGAGTACCTATTGTTTTCAGGGAGCATAAGGCTTGCATGCATTGCCCTATTAACCGTTACAGCACCCCTGTGTTATAACATGGGGCGTGTTTAATTGTTATGCCCCATTTGTGGAGAAAGAAGTCAAGGCTTAAAGCCATGTCACACCTGGAGTTGGAAAGACTTGCAGCAAGGACCTCAGGAAGATGAAGGCTGTCGAGGAGGACCCTGGGTATTCTTTCATAAGAGCTTGTGAGACGAGAAGAAAGGAAGAGCAGGGAGGACTTGGGAAGTGGCCTGAAGAAGGAGAAAAGCACTGGGCCAGGAGCTGCTCAGAAAAGATGCGAGTGTCTCCAGTGCCCTGCTAGGGACCCTCCGTGTTTCCTCTGGCTCAGATTGGCCCCGCAGTACTGGAAGGGGTCCTGGGGAGGGTGAAGGGTGGGCGGGGAGCTTGGGGAGGAGCCCCTTCTCACTACCCAAGCTGGCCTCCTTCCTTCCTGCCCCAAGCCTCTGCTCACACAGTCTCCTCCTCCCAGGACACACACTGAACAAATAAGGAAACAGGAAACCGAGGACTAGAGAGGTGAAACGACCTATTCTCCTGTCATCAGCCCAGGGAGTTGGGGAGCCTGGCAACAGGAGGCCAGCTCAGTCAACAGCTAGGAAGGGGAAGCAAAGCTTTTTATAACTGGGGATAATTAATTGGTTGTTGTCTGTGACTCATTACTCAACTGCTGCCAATTAAGGCCTTGGTAGGACAGAAGACAGTTCTCAGGCCATCCCCATTGGGCCCCCTGAAGACTGTGCGGCTGTGGGAGGCAGCAGAGTGTCCAAGTCAGCTTCTCAGTAGCAAGATGGATATAGGTCAGGTGCCTGGAGGAACGTCCCGGCCAAGGCACTGAAGGAGACAGTGACAGTCAGCTCTTGCACTTCTCTAGTAAGCTTGCTTTTTGAGGGTTGTTTTAAGCTTGTTTGACACCCTCCAACTTACAAAGGGGGGGGGCTCTGGGAAGAATAAGTGATGTATTCAAGCCGAGGAGATGAAGGCGCATCCTGTACTGCCCCTGCTTGCACCCCCAGTCCTGTGTCCTGTCCCCTGCTCCCTACTAGTCTTGTCCGGGAGGCACTGGTTACTTATTCAATCAAGAAACCTTTCATGATACCTGCTCTGGGCCCAGAGGTAACAGGTCTATCAGACATGGTTCCCCTTCCTTGAAGGCTCCTAAGCAGGCTGGGGAGCAGACAGATAAGAATTGACACACCCAGACCACCCAGGTGATCACTGCTGAGTCCAGGAAACCCCAAGCAGGAAAGCTTGCCTGAGCTGGTGTCTGAGTGTGGGGAAGTGATCCAGGCAGGGCGCTGGTGTGCAGTGCCTTGAGCTTGGGAACTGAAAGCAGTTGGGCCCCAGCGTGCCCCGGTGTACATGTGTGAAGAGAAGGGTGCACTGGGCTGTGCTGGTGAGCCTGCACTACCATGGGCAGTGGGAGCCTGGTCAGGCTCAGGCTGTGCAAGGACGACCCTGGTTAAATCACAGGAATGGGTGCTGAAGCGCCTTAGTGAAAGTGGGGAGGGCAGGGAGCCAGGTGAGAAAGGCTGAGGTCTCAATAGGAGTGGGAGGTGCGGGGAGGCAGTGAAGGGAGGGATTCTGGAGACACCTAGATGCTGCAATCAATAGTCTGGCCAGCTATAGAAGAGATTGAGTCTCTGATGATATGTCCCGTCATCCCACAAAGTCAAGGCTGGCTGGATGAGGCCACCATGCTGTGCCCAGGGGTAAATGACAGGGGCAGAGTGGCCTCAGTAGAGTCCAGGACTAGTGCAGTGTGTGCGGGTAGGTTGAACACAGACAAAATAAAGCTCCCGCCCCCAACTGCCACCCTCCTCGGATGGGAGCAGTAGGACACCTGCTGTGGGGGAAGCCCACATGCCACTGCCCCCCCCCACATGCCACTGCAGCCACCCCATAATCACTTCCTCTCTCACAGCATGATGCCTTTGCTCAGACCATTCCCTCTCCTGGAATTCTCTTGGTCTCTACCTCTCAAGATTCATTGTAAATGTCTATTCCTCTAAGAAGGGCCCCCTTCCCCAATCATTAATGAGTCAGGCCTCTCTTCATTCCTCTCTTCCTCCTTCCCTCCCTTCCTGGGCTCTTGCAGCACCTCTAGCCTGGGCTGCCCATGTGCATTGTGATTTTCTGTTTCCAGCTAGACTATGTGTTTTGAGGAAAGGACCTGGCTCAGAGGAGGGGGCAAGGTCTGCAGGGCTGACTGAGCTCTGAGATAAAGAGTGAGTGAGGAAGCCAGTGAGGGAATGCGCTGCTATCCGCTGTGCAGCTGTGTGGAGAGGCAGGACCCCAGTGAGCTCACCGAGAGAGTGCAGTGTGTGCTGCTGCATTCCCTGACCCCTGGCCGGGACTGGCAGGGAAGGGGGCTGATTCAGCTTCGGACCTCCCAGGTCACCCTGGGGCTAGGGTTGAGCTCTGCCAGTGTGCAGGAGGATTCCAAGCTGGCTCCTCACCTCCCTGTCCTATCAACACCATGTGGGCCTATGACAGGCATGGATGTGTGGCAGGGAAGAGTAGATCCTTCTTGGGAATCAAGGTGGTCCTCCTGGATGAAGCAGTCTTTGGAGCAGGATGTGTTTGAAGTCAGCCAAAAGCACCTAGGTGGGCATTCCTGGCCAAGGGACCTGTGTGCAGTCTGGAGGACCCTACCCTGCCTCCTCCAGTGACTTGGTTCTTGTGACCTTAGGCAAGGCCAGACCCTTTCCTAGTCTCAGCTTGACTATGGGTTAGACGGAGGTATAAATCCATGCCTCAAAGGACAAGTTACATAAGGGATACCAATGTGACTCATATCCTGCACCAGAGAGACCACTGCTCCAACCTTGGGGAAGTGTGTTCTACCTATAAACTTGCAAGGCATGGCTGTTCCCTTCTTCAGTGCTTTGGGGAAAAGCCGTCCAGCAAGTCAGAGAGGCACCCTCTGAGCTTCTAAAATGGGGAAGATAAGACCCCCTTTTATCCTTTAAACCATACAGGGCTGCTAAGAGGATTAAGAAAATGGGAGATGATATTGTGTCCATGAGAGAGAGAAGAGAGGCTGACAGAACCGGCTAGTGGCAGCACAGGGAGCTGAGGATTAATCTCTGCAATAAAGCCATGCCGTTTCTGGCCTTCGGGGAACCCCCAAACCCCACCTAGCTCTTCTCTGAATGTGCCTGGCATGGGCAAGCCACGCTCTTGGGGAAGCAGGTAAGCCTGTCTATGACGGTCCTGACCACCCTGACTACTTAGGAAGTGTGCATTGGGTGGGGTGATGATAAGGGGTTCGCAGGGGTGCGGCACCCACCGCCCTGTGTCAGCGCCCTCTGAGGGGCTCTGGGATAATCCCTCAACCTATTCTGGACCCCCAGCTCTTCTGCTCAGGTCTCCTCTTGAGTTGCTGTAGCCCACAGGACTGGCGGGAGAAACTGGGTGCTCCAGGCCGGGCTGGTTCCGTGCTCCTGCCTAATGAGTGGCTCTGAGTGCCCCCAGCTGAAGAAGGTCAGACAGAGGCCTAATTGCCCTGCTCTCTGGAGCCCAGAAAAATAAATCCAGCCTCTTAGGCTGTCAATTGCTGGCTGGGGGTGGGGATTCTAATCCCTTTGCCTGCTAGGCCCTAATGCTGTCATACATCTTAAACCTCCCATTGCCGCCCCTCCCCCAAATCTCCTATGTCAGGGCCAGAATAATCCTGCCAGAGCCTGCCTATCTCTCCCTTCCAGGAGCTCCCTGCGCCCTTCCCAGCTGACATTACCGAGACTTTTTCTGTGCATCAGTCCCCCCTTTTGGAACCTGGTGAGAGTGAAACAAGCTGGAGGTCCTGGGTGCCCAAGATCTGGCCAGCAGGTGGGCAGACTGAGTGGGTAGGCTCCCTCTGTCTCTCTCTCCAGTGTAGTGCTATGGGTGCTGAAGGCATAGCTGGACTCGGGGACCTCAGAACAGAGCCAGGACCACACGGGTGACTCAGGGGCCAGAGCCCAGCCACACAGAAGGAGCCATACCAGCAGAGCCGGCACAAAGGGGTGAGGGTTGCCTCAGGACAGACCAGACAACCTAGAAACAGTTCGCATAATGTCTGTGACCATGCTTGTGTGCTAAACGAACGTGGGAGTTACTGCAAATAGCACAAATGGTATAGGGACAGCCGAAGCATCCGTTTGGTGGAAGTAAAATTAGATCCCAGCCTCTTACCTCAAACCAAAATAAATTCCAGATGGATTAAAATGTATTTTTGTTCTATTTAGGAAGCACACATTTGTTGAGAAAATTCAAACAACTTAGAAAGATATAAAGTTAAATATTCTAGTCTCAGCGCTTTAGCAATAAAGCTTTCAAACCTCTCTCCATACGTGTAGACATCCGTATGGAGCTTCAGATAGAAGGATATAGAGAAATGGGCTACAGGTTTAAATGTAAACAATGAAGCCAGGAAATCACCAGTGTAAAATATGAGTTAGATATATAATCTTGGGCCACCTTCCGTAAACACGATACCGAAGGCAAAACCTATAAAGGAAAAGAGAGATGGATTTGATTGCCTAAAAACTTAACTTAAAAAAATAATAATTTAGGCCTGACCTGTGGTGGCGCAGTGGATAAAGTGTCGACCTGGGAACACTGAGGTCGCCAGTTCAAAACCCTGCACTGGTCTGGTCAAGGCACATATGGGAGTTGATGCTTCCAGCTCCTCTCCCCTTTCTCTCTTTCTCTCTCTCTCTCTCTCTCTCTCTCTCTCTCTTTCTCTCTCTCTCACTCTGTGTCTCCTCTCTAAAATGAATAAAATAAAATAAAAATGTTAATAATAATAATAATAATAATTTATTTAGAAAATTAAATATAATAGGATGACATTAATCAATAAGAGTACAAAGGTGTCAGGCTGACCTGTGGTGGCGCAGTGGATAAAGCATCGATCTGGAATGCTGAGGTTGCCGGTTCAAAACCCTGGGTTTGCCTGGTCAAGGCATATATGAGAGTTGATGCTTCCTGCTCCTCACCCCTTCTCTCTCTCTCTCTCTCCCTCTCTCTCTCTCTCTCTCTCTCTCTGTCTCTCTCTTCTCTCTAAAATTATAAAAAAAAAAACCTAGAAAAAAAATTAAACAAAAAAAGAGTACATAGGTTTCAAGTAAATAAACATTTATATGGCATTTGAACTATTGATTGTGTTGTGTACCCATCACCCAAAGTCAAATCATTTTCCGTCACCAAATATTTGTTCCTTTCCCCCAAAAAACTTAAATTTTTATACAAAAAAATTGATAAAAAGTTAAAGTCAAATGATAGAATAAAAAATATACACTATATATGAATGTTAATGCTCACATTGAGAAAGTTTTTATAAGCCCACAAGGAAAGAAGTCAGTTTCCCCAAACAAAAGCTGCCTGGTTCTATGCCTTTGCACCTTTCACTCTCTCCCTGTGCCTGAATGGAGGCTCCCTAACTTTGTCATCCTAGCAAGTGCATTTCTTCCAGCTTTCTATAGACATCTCCTCCTCTTAGAAGTCCTCCAGACTTTTCCTCCTCCCATAACTGGCACTGTGCCCTAAGCAGCACTTTGGGTTGTTCAGCATGGAGTCCAGGCCTGATTTACATTCCAGTGCCAGCACAAGTATGTAGAACAACTGGAAGGGAGTGAGGATGAGGACATGGAAGGAAATACACTGGAATTTAGTTTAGTACAGGGCGTGAGGTAGGGGTCTGGTTGTATTTTTTACTAAACAGATGTCCAGATGTCTCAGTACCATCTGTTGGATTCTCTATCATTTCTGTACCAATTTACGCTGTACAAATCCTGTGTACATGCTTCTATGCTAGTTCCCTTCTTTGGGTCTCAGTTTTTCCATTTCTTAATTGAACCTTTAAAGGACAAGGCAAGGTGATCTCTGCAACATTTTCTAACTCTGTAATTCCAGGGTTCCTGACCTGGCACTGCCTATGACTTGCAGTGTGACCTCGGGCAAGGCCCTGCCTCCTGACTCTGTTTCCTTGGTAAGACAAGGATAATTACACGTCCTGTTCCTTGTTGCTTCTGGGACAGTTAGGACTGGGGGCAACTAAACCTGGGTGTGAATTTTGGTTCCACCGTTATGTTTGTCCTTTGTGATTTGGGGCAAGTCACTTCCGCTCTCTGAGCCCTGATTCCCTCTGACTGCCCTGCCTGCTTTGCAGAGCTTTGAGAGGATGTGATGAGAGAGAGCAAGTAGAGAGCTCTGAGGAGTCCATCCCTCCTCGCATGCCAGCTCTGTGAAGAACTCACATAGAGCTCCATCCTCCATAGCCAACAATGCAGGGATATGAGACAAGATGGGGCAGCTGCCATGCCAGGGTATTCTTCCCCCATCTGTGCCAGCTCCTACAACTGCAGCCTGCGGAGCCAGACCGGACCTCCGTTTCTGCTGATTAGGGCACCCACCCTGGGCTGAGGGTGGGTGATCTGCTGACTATCCTCAGCAGCCAGAAAAATTTTGGTGTAGAACAGGGGGTAGGGGAAGACTTAATCACTGTCTTCACATAATTAAAGGGCTGTCAGATGGGAAATGATAATTACAGGAATGAACATGGATTTGGCGATTTACAGCTTACATCTGTAATCTTATTTGGGCCTGGCAGCCCTCCCGTGAGGTAGAGGTGATGTCATCCCCGTGAGCAGAGGAAGCTGAGGTTTGATGTCCTGACTGATTGGACCACAGCCACATGGCTAAGAAATAAAAGAGCTGGCTCTTGATTATATTCCTATGCCCTGTCATTTGCTGCAATATTTCTTGCCCTTTATGGGGGACTTGTTCTGTATGGTATCAGAACCAGCTGCAAGGTGGCAGTAAAGGCAGCTGCATCACAGGGAGGGACAGAACAAAAGGAAATAACTCCCACTGCCCTCTTGTCACCAGACACTTTGCAGGTCCTACTGGTCTGTGTGCATGCTAGCCCTGCTGTCCCCATTTTACAGAGCAGGAAGCTGGGTGCCCAGAGAAGATAAATAAATGTCTTCTCCCAGGTCATACATTCAGCCAGTCTGGGATTCACACTCAGTGTTAGACCCCCAAACGCAGCCTGTCCCTACCCGGTTGCTGTCTTACAAGGAGGAACTTTTGGTCCAGCAGACAACAAGGCAGCATCCAGAGGAATGTGCCCATCCCTGGAGCTGAGAGAGCAGAAGCAGGGTGACCTTCTGCCCTCGAGGCTATAGAGGCAGTCTCTACCCTGGGTGACAGCCGGGACAGGAGTCCAGCAAGATAGCTTTGGCCTTGTGACTCTGTGGATCTGAAGTCTATGATAGTGTCAAGGCCAGGGAGGTGGCTTGTGCTCAGATGCTGTCCTGACGTGGAGTTCAGGCTCCAGGTTCTGTTTAGGGACCCAGAGGAGATGCTCCAAACCCTTCAGGGTCCCCATCAGTGGGAGCAGTGTCTGTGTGCATCCTGGCCAGAGGTTGTGGCCTGGGGCATCAGTAGCAGCTGCAGGTCCTGTGCTCACGCTTCCTGTGCAAGGCTGGGCTTCAGCCACGTTCCAGGACTATTAACAAGCAGAGAGGGGGTGTCAGACTTGTTAACAAGCTCTTGACACCATTTTTCTCTGAATGCAGAAGACTCCAGGGGGCAGAGCAGTGATGAAGAGGGGTGAGGAGAAGATGTGACAATCAGCATGAGACAGTGAGAAGGAGGTGGGCATTGGGGAAATTGGTACATTGGTGCTCTGCAAGGGTGAAGGGTCTCATCCTCCTGGAGGGTGGGGACAACAGTGGGAGGAGATGAGGCGGGCGTATGGGACTGAATGCCCGCAGCCTCTGGGATTCTGTGGCAGCCACCACTGGGAGCAGTGAGCGATAATGGAAGCATCCTACCCGTCCACAGCCAGGGCCCATCCCTTCCCCAGCGCGCTCAGCCTCCGCCTTGGGCCTGCAGCACCTGTCAGCTCAGGAGCTGCCTGACCTTCGTCCCGCTCCCAGACTGCTGCAAGGCTTTGTGGTGTCACAGGAGCTCCTTCCCTTGGTTCCATGCAGCCCCCTGCTCAGCCTGAGGACATGTCTGGGGTTGGATGATGGTCTTGTCCAGTCATAGCCCTGAAGCCTCCTCGTGTGACATTTACCTTCACACATTCTTCTGTTCCTAATACCATATCTGAGCACTGCCTTGTGCCCGCAAGATGTGGGCCCAGGGCACACAGAGATATCTTAAATACCACTGCATTGTAAGAGTCCACAGCCCTGGGACCTGATCCGTATTATGTTCCTACTGTGCGTCACTTGGCTTACATCACCTCATGTAACATCAACACTCCAAGGTAGGGCTTTTTATTCCTATTTTATAGGTGAGCAAACTGAAACTCAGAGGGACCAAATAAGAGGCCCATGTGCAGAGCCAGGACTGTCTGCCTCTCAAGCCTGGGTTTTTTCCATCTTCATAATTCAGAATGTGGGTAAGGGTCAATATGGGTACCAAGAGTCTGTGCATAAGGGCTCAGGGAAGGGAGGTCTTCAGAGGCTGGAGTCATGGGAGGGATTCCTCAATGAGAAAGATTCCGACAAGGGGTTGGGGGGAGCAGAGAGAGAGGAGATGAGTCCCAGTGAGCTGAGCTGGGCCGGGGGTGGCCATACTGGTCCTAGAGGGCAAGGGTGGGTTTCGGAGAGAGATGTGTAGGGCTGGCTCCCAAGAAGCCTGCAGAGGACTGCTTCCTGTCAGGACACCCGGGTTCAATGACACCTCTGCTCTTCCTCCACTTGGTGACCTTGGGTACATTGCTCAACCTCTGAGTCACCTCCACTTATCCACATTGAGCCTTTGTGCAAATTAGCAAAAGGTGCCTCTTCCCCAGGACTCTTTTTTCTTTTTTTTTTTTACAGGGACAGAGAGAGACTCAGAGAGAGGGAGAGAGAGATAGACAGACAGGAACGGAGAGCAATAAGAAGCATCAATCATCAGTTTTTCGTTGTGATACCTTAGTTGTTCATTGATTGCTTTCTCACATGTGCCTTGACCACGGGCCTTCAGCAGACCGAGCAACCCCTTGCAGGAGCCAGTAACCTTGGGTCCTAGCTGGCGAGCTTTTGCTCAAGCCAGATGGGCCCGCACTCAAGCTGGCGACCTCGGGGTCTCGAACCTGGGTCCTCCGCATCCCAGTCCAACGCTCTATCCACCCCAGGACTCTTTTATTTTATTTTATTTTATTTTTTATTTTATTCATTTTAGAGAGGAGACACAGAGTGAGAGAGAGAGAGAAAGAGAGAAAGGGGGGAGGAGCTGGAAGCATCAACTCCCATATGTGCCTTGACCGGACCAGTGCAGGGTTTTGAACTGGCGACCTCAGTGTTCCCAGGTCGACACTTTATCCACTGCGCCACCACAGGTCAGGCCACCCCAGGACTCTTGACAGGCATTTCCTGGAAAACTGTCATGACAAATATGCATATTGATATAACCATGATATAACTGGCACTTTTCAATGTTGGTCCACAACTTGCTCAGCCGTACGTGGTGGCTCTTCTCTGAGGTTCAGTATCCTCGTTTGCTCTCAGGTAGGGATAAATACCCGTAAATAAATAGCCCCTGGCATTGTACCGACTGTGAGAGTGAGGGCGGACCAGTGGACCCACTACCCCTCCTCTGGCCCCTCAGCCCCCATTTTCCCGGGCAGCTCAGCCTCTCCTGTATGGCCCTGACAAGGACTGTCAGTACCATTTGGAGCCTTTTCATCAGTGGAGTTGCTCCCCAGTCCCCAATTCCTTATACCAGTTCCCTGCCTTCCCCTCTCCCTCTTCCAGCCTCTGTTATTCAGTTTTTCCCTCTGGTTGTTCTTAGAATGACCCTCTCTCCCTCCTCATTGTGTTGGGGCCTCTCCATCCCCATATATAGGCTTCCTGTGGCCATGGGGCCTCTGGCTTCCAGCTCCCAGGACAGTTATCTCTAGATGGTCCCCAACCCCTCCTCATGCCTAGTACTGATAATGGGGTTCCTAGTTCCTTGTTGTTTAGGCCCTGCTTCTATCCCTGCCATGCCCTGGGTGCCCCACCCACCTGCCAGCTCTAATCTTGTCACCCCGCTGATTCCCAGGGGTGGGGCATGGCAGCCTCTCCTTCTTGTCCTGTTCTCCCTGCTGCACACTCAGGATTTAACCAAGTGAGGACAGTGACCCTTAGTGAACAAGAGACCTGTCTTCAGGGAGCCTTCCTGACCACCTGTCAGCATCATTCCTGGGTCCTACATTACACCTCGCCACAGGACAACTCCCAACATACAAGGCACTATCCCTGTCTCTGCAGCCAGCCTCTGGTCCCACCACCTACCGACCTCTAGACCACTTGCCTGAGACAGGACGCATCATAGGTCAAGGCTCAGCTGTCACCCAGGCCCTCTTAGAACCTTGTCTAGGTCAAGGCCCAGTGGCCGTGTCCTGCTGAAATAGAGCAGTCTCCAAACCGATGGCCACTCACCACTGCCAGCTTAGGGTGCCTGGAAGCCTACAGCTCCTCTGTGGGCAGGGTGGTAAGCCCCCAGTGAAATCTCTCCTCGGAGGTATACTCATTCAGAAGTTTGGAGAAAGGGTGTTTCCTCACCTTCTATTTCATTATCAAATCTTAAGTTCCCAGCCACTCTGGGAATAGGAAGCCCACTTAGATTTTCAGGGCTCTTACACTATAGCAGGAAGATTGACAGAGAGGAAGTGTCAGAACTGCAGGCCCTGAGCTGGAACTGACATGGGTGCAAGGGGAAGGGAGCTCTGAGGAGATGAGAGTCTCCCTGTGGGACAGGGAAGGCCTCAGGGATGGGGAGGGCTTGCTCATGGACTAGTTACTTTCTAGTCCAGTGGTTCTTAACCTGGGTTCTATCGAACCCTGGGGGTTCGATGAGTCGGTCTCAGGGGTTCAGAGAAGCCTCTGCCACGGAGGCCAGAATAAAGTAATACCGTAATTTGTTGTGAGTTCATGCACTTTGTTGGTTTTGTTCTTTGAGCAAGGTGATGTTCATGCATGGCTCATTTTGTGCACCAGTAAAAAAACATATACCTATGTCTTGAATTTGGGAAAAAAAATCACATTTTATTTATCACTAAAGAAGGGTTTGGTGAATGCGCATATGAAACTGGTGGGTTCAGTACCTCAAAAAAGGTTAAGAGCCACTCTTCTAGATGGAGAGTATGGCTCGTGCAAAAGCATGGGGCCTGAAAGAGACTGTTCCAGGAACTGCGTGTGATTCTTACATGGCGTGTGAAGTGCCTGTGTGGGGCAGAGGGTGGGAGTTGGGGACGTGGAGGTGGGCTGGGCTGAGGGGCTCAGGCCAGTGAGACTCTTGAGCTGGAACATGACATCACCATAGGTGGCTCGGTCTTGGGAGACCCAGATGTTTATGCTGGCCTGGGACATGCCAGCTGCACTCTGCAGGAAACGGTGCAAATGAATTCTTTGTGAGCAAATAAAAATTGGAGGTAGCAAGAAGGATCTGAGAAGGACTTGGGCAAGGGGGAGGCCAGACCAGCCAGGGTGGGAGTGTGCACTTAGATGTACCAGCATGGGCCGACCTCTCTGGAGCCAGGGTCCAGCACAGGAAACAGACTGAACTTTGGCCCTGCTCTGCTCTCCCAGACGGTCCCAGCCATGCTCTGGCAGGTGGCTGCCAGGCTTCCCTTGCTCCTGAGGGCACGTGCTTGCCTGCCCCTCACCGGAGATTCTCCATTCCTGAACAAGGCCGGGCCTCACTGCGCCTGGCACTGGGGCTCATGCCGTCCTCTGTGCGGGTGGGGCAGACACCAGTGTCATACTCTGAGAAGCCACCCCTTCCACCTGCTGGAAAGATGGTTTCTTCAGGGTGTTGTCGCCTTCACATCTCTGTTTATATACAAAGTGGCACTAAGCAAGGTGTGTAAGAATGAGTAGGGGAAGCTGCTTTGTGACCCAAGCTGAGCCCTCATGCCCCCGGCTAGGTCTGGAGACAAGCTTGTGGTCATGACTGATCAGGCTTGAGGGCCTTCCCTGGGTGCTGGGACAGGGAGAACATGCTTGCCAACTTACTGAGACGGCACTGGCTGTGCGCCAGTCCTGAGCACTTGACTTGTATGATCTCACTTAATTCTCACCTCAGCCCCAGGGATCAGTACTATTACTGTCCTCATTTCACAGAGGGGGAAACTGAGGCGTGGAGAAGTTACCTCAGCTTGCAGTGCCCGAGATTATACTGCTAGTAAGTGGGGGACAGGAAGTCTGGCTCCAGAGACTGCATAACCTCGCCACTGTGGTGTCTTTGGGCAGCCTGGGCAGCGAGTGTACTCTCCCTGCCCTCCTTCCAGTCATAAAGCACCGAGGTAGTGGAGGCAGGCTCAGTCCCTGTCCTTGCAGAACCCAAAGGGACACAGGGTTGTCGTCTGGGAGACACAGTCACATGAGCAGATTACAATGTACAGAGTGTGAGTTTAAAGACAGGTATACTGATACTGTGAGAGCAGCCAAGAGGGAGCATGGTGGCAGGGACAAAGTCCAGGAAGGCTTCATAGAGGAGGTGACATTTGAGCTGACTTGAAAGGTAAATGGGAATGTTAGGTGACCAAAGCCACATGGCAATGGCCCTTCCAGAGTGAGGGAACTGGCAGGGGATATAAAGCTGGGGGTGGGGAGCATCTCCAGAGGGGACCCCTACAAGAAAGTCAATTGGGATTAGAGCGGTAGCTCCAGGGCTGGCTGTCCTGTGTGTGCATGGAGGTTAGCTGGAGGGAGCCTGGCAAGGCGCCTCCTGGGAGGTGCCCAAGTGAGAGGCTGCCCAGCTGCCTCAAGCTCTCCAGCCCATCAAGGGAGAGTGGTCTTGGTTCAATCCTGCACTGACTTCCCCTCAAGGGCTGTTGATCTCAGCAGTTTCCCATGTGCAGGATGTCCAAGCTCTTTGTGCTTCTGAGATAAGGGGACGGATGAAAGCAGGGATAAACCTGAGGGCCCAGCGGAAGTGTCTGCAGACCTCTGAGCTGGTCCTTCGGGAAGTAACAGTGGTGGGAAGCAACGGTAGGGGGTCAGCGGCCCCCACCCTCCCCACTCCCACCCGTACAGGACAGAGAGGTGGCCTGGCTCAGCCTTGAGGGGCCAGTGTCTGGTGGGGGCAACAGAACACTGCATTTTCTTAACGAGAGAGAGAGAGAGAGAGAGAGAGAGAGAGAAAGAGAGAGAGAGAGAGAGAGAGAGTGTGTGTGTGTGTGTGTGTGTGTGTGTGTGTGTGTGTGTTGGGAGGGGGTGTCTCTAATCCCCCACTACTTGCTATGTGACTTAGGCAAGTTGCCTTGCCTCTCCGGGCCTCAGTGTTTACATCAGTAGCACAAGGCAGAGGTGGGGAAGAACAATACCTGCTCTGTGGGCCTGTGTGAGGAGGGAAGGAGAGGAAGGATGTTACCTCTGTTCACGGCCCGCAGATCGCCATGCCAGTGGTAAGGCTCTGGGCAGATGTGGCCTTTGCTCCTGGGGCCATTGCCAGAAGGGAGAGACTGGTGCATGCTGCCAAGGCCTCAGGCTGCGGCAGGAAGGGCCCAGCTCCAGGGTGGCCTGCTCCTAGCTCCCCACCTGTTCCTAGCTCCCCACCACTTTCTGCCTTCAGGCTCTGTGATGGACAGGTGACTTTCCCTCTCTGAGCCTCATGTCCCCACCAGTGTGAAGAGGACACTAATTCCTGCCTGGCAGATTTGGCTATAGGGGGGAGAAGGAGGGCACATTCAGTGGGGTGGCCTGTTGTCCATTCCCTGAGGTATAGCACTCCGACAGCCCTGACCGCACTTGACCCTTTCCTGCTCTGCTCCTCCAGTGGGAACGCCTCTGGTTCCTGCTCCTCACCATCACCTTCGGCCTCACACTCATCTGGCTCTACTTCTGGTGGGAAGTCCACAATGACTACGATGAATTCAACTGGTGAGTGGGGGAAGGAGGCCTGGGTCCGGCATCCGGTGACTGAAACTGGGGTGGGGGGCGGAGTTTGAGCCTCTCCCAGTCTGGCCCTCAGAACTCTGCCAACAACTGTGTGTGGCTTTAGGGGCAGGGTCCTCTGGAAAGACGAAACTCAGCAGGAGCTGAGACCCGGCTGGAGAGAACAGGGAACTCCTTCCTGGGGTTGCTATCTTGGAAAACAGGAATAGAAGGCTGGGGCAGGGCTCAGTTGGGAAAGGGCGGGGGCTCCAGCCCCCTTTGTAGACCAGAACTCCAAGGCCCAGAGACAGCAAGGCCTCAGCAGAGGAGGTGGCCCCACACCCCAGGCCTTTTAACTCCCTAGCAGGGCCTTGGGCGGGGCTGCTAGATGCTATGATTCTGAGACAGCTCCGTTCTTTGTGAGCACCAGCCTCAGGTCCAAGGGCTGGGCTGTCGGAATGCTATACCCGGTATAGGAGAGCACCTCTTTCTTCCTTACCCTCCCCTTCATTGCCTGTCTTTGTCAAACAGTGAAGGGAGGAGGGAAGCGCCCCTGGGTTCTAGTGGGAACTCCATTGATAAGTGTAGATATTAAGGCCCAAGTTTACACAATCAGTTGGGAACAGAGTTGGGGCTTGAAAGCCAGACCTCCTCACTTCGTGTTCAGTGCTGTCTCTTCCTTTTGGTCAGAAGTTCAGCTTAGTGTGACTCTGAGCAAGTCTCTGGTCCTCTGTGAGCCTCAGTGTCCTCTTCTGTAAAATGGCATGACCCTGGCCTCATCAGGTCTTTCTGAGGGTGAAATGAAGTGATAGACTTGAGAATGTTCAAAGCTCTACCTAAACCCAAGGGTTGTTTCCTGGGAGGCTCTTTCTCTAGCTAGAAAGTGGCCATGCTGTTTGAACTGGGGTATTCTAGGGATCCGGGCTTCTGATGGGCCACAGTTCTGGGATTCTATTCATGGAGTTGGGAATCCACTCCCCTCTGCATGGCTCTAGGCTGCACCTGTTACCTAATGAGCACAATAAAGGACATGCTGCTATCCTGCCACAGCCTGGCAAGATGAGCCTCAGCCCCAGCTGAGTCCCAGAGGTAGCCTCTGGCCTTTATTAAATGCCATACATCAATTATTTATGCTTATAGGTATCCACCGCACAGGCACTGCTGTGGGGATATAGAGACACTCCTCCTGGCTCTGAACTGCAGACCTTGGACAGTTCTGCTGAGCTGGAGGTTGGCTGCCTAGAAGATCATCAGGTCCATTCCCATCATGTCCAGATGGGGAAACTAAGCCCCAGAGAGGGTCAGGACTCACCTGTGGCCACACAGCCAATTAGTACCAAAAAGACATTGAGGACAGTCAGAGGAGACTGAGGCTGAGAGAGGTTAAATAGCCTTCCAGAGTCACACAGTGACATGCAGACAGCTCTAGGGCAGGGACTTAAGCTGGACTGACTGTATCGTGCTGTCCACAGAGCTACCCCACTCTTCCTGGAGTGTGAGCTTCCTGTCTCCTGGCAGCTCAGGCGGAGGATGGGTGCCTACCCTGTCGGGAGGCTGCTGAGGGAAGGCCTGCCTAGGACTTAGGGATGGCCTGAACACCTGCTTGTCACCTCAGTTTTTTGAAGTTGGTGATGGGATTCAAGAGATGCTGGCCTGGCCCTCATGAGTCTCTAGAGAGGATGTGAGTGAGACCCCAGGCAGGGCTGGATGATGAGAGCCCGGGAGGGCCATCTGGGCTGCTTCTGTTGCGGAGGGCTCCCCAAAAAGTGGAGCCAGGACATTTGTCATCAGTAGTTACCAGGAGTAGGCCCCCCTCTGGGACTCAGTTTCCCCAACTGTACAGGAGATTGCACTCAGTGATCTTCCAGGCACCAGATTTTCCTCAGAAATCTAAGGGTAAGGGCCAGGAAGGGCAGGGGACAGAGCCTTAAATACTTTATTCCCTTTGTTCCTGTAATTCTATTTGTAGGAGTCTATTCTAAGTATATAATTACTAATACAGAATGCAAATTTTTCTCTTTTTGTGTGTTAATTTATAGTAGCAAACAATTGGAAATGACTAATTGCTATCACTAGGAGGTCAGCTACATATGGTGCACTAATTCAACAGATCATGTGGTTGTTGAAAAACACATTTTCTCAGGATTTTTAATTACCTCAGTAAATGCCTGTGTTAATAAGAAGAGGATTGATTATTTACCACAGGCCCCCCGACCCCCAATTCATCCTCAGGAAATCCTATGAAGGGCATTTTATCAATACTAAAATCCCTTATTATTACTTGTTAACATTGAAATTGAGATGAATGTCAAAATTGATGGCATTTTAGTCAGTGAAGCCTGTCACCTACACAGGGACCTATAAGCCAGTAAGGGGCAGAGTGGACATTTGAATCTGCATGTATCTCCCTCCAAAGCCCGAACTCTGACCACTATGCTGTGTGCAGCAGGCCCTGGCGTTGCTGTTTGTACAAACACACAAGCATGGGGGAAAGCCACGGGAACACAGTCAGCCCAGTCTGGGAAACGGTCACTTCTGGGGAGGAAAGTTATGGGGGTTGTTGTTTCTTCTCTATGCTCTTGGCATGCCAGGTGTCCACTACGAGTCTGTGATAGGCCTGACTGATGGTCAGGGAAATAATGGCATCATTACAGAGTGGGCAGGGCCTGGCCCTGGAGCCTGGCCAGCCCAAGGGAACATCCTAGTTTCTGCGGGAGGTCTGACCCCGGCCCCTTCTCCTCCTGTAGGTACCTCTACAACCGCATGGGCTACTGGAGTGACTGGTCCATGCCCATCCTCATGGCCACGGCCATTGCCTTCACTTACATTGCTGGCCTCCTGGTACGTGGGGGCCCTGCTCTCGGGATGGAGACTCTGCCTGTGCAGAGCTGATGGAAGCACCTGCCTTGGACTAAAGAGGGAAGCTGGCTTTTCCCTTCTCTGAGGCTGCTGCAGCTTAGGGCTCGGCTCCTTCAAGATGGGAGGTCCTCTTGTTTTGCCCCATCCTCGAGTGTTTCCCCTTACCTAGTGAGAGCCACCCCGCCATCGGGACACACTGCAGACTTTCTCTTCTGGGAACTTCTACATTGGTTCCTGCTCCTGGGACTCTGTTCCCGCAGACTTGGGTCAGTCCCTATGTTGGACCAAGACCTCCTCAGGGACAAGGTTCAAATGAGCCTCACCTTCCTGGGGCCTGGCACTCCTAAAATGTTAATTGAGCAGTCCAAGAGCAGCAGGGCCTGGTGCCCTCTTGAGGGAGACATTCTGGAGAAGGAGGAGGAGGAGCTGGAGGCTGGGAATGATTTGGGAGGGGGCCAGGCTGGGGTTAAGCTGGGCTGCGCATCCTCATCACATACTGGAAGGCTTCCTGACTGGTCTGAGCCAGGCCCAGGGCAGCAGTGGGGAGAAGGGTGTCTGGGGAATTGGTGGAAACCTTTGAGTCACATGTGGGGCCTGACTGTCACCCTCTGGGCCCCTCCTCAGGCCCTGGCACTATGTCACATTGCCGTGGGGCAACAGATGAACCTCCATTGGCTGCACAAGGTAAGAGCTGCCTCCCTGAAGTCTGATAGAGGGGAGAGGAGGCTGGAGGCCACAGTAGCAGAGGAAGAGCCTGGACATATCATCCATCCTCTGGATCATGATTGTAATTGTTCTAGTAGCTAATGCTGAATACTCACTATGTGCCCAGCACTGTATTCATAGCCTGGCCTGTATTAACTCATTTAACCCTCACAGCAGCCATATGATATAGGTGCTATTATCCCACTTTGCAAAGAGGTTAAAGTAATCTGCCCAAGATCTCCCACTTAATAAATGGAGGATCCAGGATCCTAACCCTGTAGCTGTTCAATTAACCAGCATGGGTCATAGCTCCAGCCTTCTCAGGTCTCACTCTCTCTTTGTTCCTCAATGAGCTCATTCTAAAACTCTGACCCAGTCATGTAATTCCCATCTTAAAACCCTTTCCGTCACTCCCATTACTCCCAGAATGATCCCAACACCCCCACGCAGCATTAAAGCCCTGCGTGACTTGCCCCTGCTGCTGTCTCCCAGCTGCCATGACGGGATGGTCAGCCCCAGCTTCTGCCCCATGACACATCTCAGGACCTGCCAGCATGTCTGCCTCTTCTCTACTTGACCGCTTTGCTCTTGCCTCCCTTTATCTCTCATTTGGACCCTTCCTAGGTTCTCTACCACCTGCACAGGCTGCTTGCGCTCCCCCAGCCCCTGCAGGGTCCCCCGCCACAATCCTGAGCATCTGTGTTGTCTGTTCCCACCTGGTCCCTTTCCTCCCAGTCTGGGAGCTTCCTGTAGGCTTTGCCCATCTCTGTGCCCCGCTCAGGGCTGGGCCCGAAGGAGGGAGGCTTCTTGGGTTCAGAACCTCAGCCCTCTTGCTCTTCATTGCACGCATGGTGCTGACTGTGTGTGCCTGATGCCTGCTCTTCCTGAGGCCCCAGTGAGAACACTGGTGGCACAAAACTGACCAAGAGAGAGCCCTTCTCTCCAGGAGCACCTGGGCCATGGAGGGCGGGCTAGGCCATCTCTATTTTCCCCAGAGCCTGGCTCAGAGTGGGCATGCCATTTAGGAAGGGATAGAAATGTCCAGAAATAACCATGAGCCCATGAGACGGGTTCAGCGTGCTCTGAGGGAAGGGCTCACTTCTAGCTAGAAGGGGGACATGGAGCAGGAAGTGGAAGAGACAGTGAGCTGAGTTGGGCTATGTGGTGGAGGTGCCTGTGGGCATCCAGGGGGCCTTTGAGATCAGGAGCTGGGGAGTCAGACTGGGTGACTGAAGCCTTGGAGTGGTGAAGAGAGGCTAGCAGCCCAGGTGTCCCACCTTCCTCCTGCTTGTCACTCTATCCGGCGATCTCCTCTGGGCTTGTGAAGTCCCCTCTGTGAGGTACTTTTTTCTTCCAGCTGCAAAACTGATACTTGAAAGAACTGCACCAGATGGCACTTGGGTGGGTCTGGCACACACCACAGTCACCTCCTCTAGGTCATGCCTGGTTCTCAGCAGGTCACAGCTGCTTGGTCCTGGTGGAGAGGCCGCTGGAGGCACTGATCCAGCAGGGGCGGCAGAGCCTGCAGGGAGCCTTCTCCTGGAAGGGGAAGCAGATCCCTTCATCCACATGGGTGCCAGCTCCGGGTGCCAGCCCTGCCCTCCCTCCTCTCAGCACCCCCCCCCCAAGCTCTCAGCATGAGCAAGACCCTTCCAGATAGACTGATGCATAGCTGGACCCTCTGCACCAGGAGGGGGGGAGCTGAGTTGTCAAGTAGGGACTGGACACCTTCCTATTCTGTTGCCAAGATTTTATCATTTTATTTGAAGAGTCTAAGGAATCCTTATCCTTATCCTTTTCTGTGTGAGTTAACCAATTTATGACCATCTAATGCTATACATTGACACGGCTCAAAATTAGAAAAGTACAAAAAAGTATACAATATAAATCTCCTTACTATCTCTCCAGAGTATTTTAAGTATGTACAAATATACATATATACTTCTTCCTTCCTTTTCTTTAAACACAAGCCTCCTACACCCTCCATTCAGACAAGCTCCTTCCCCTCAGTGCATTCAGAGCTTCCCCATTGGGGTCCAACCCCTGCTCCGTCCCTGGGCCTAACCCCGGGTACCGAGGTATCTAGCCAGACCCCTGCTGATGTGCCTGATTACATCCCAGTTGCTTTTAATTTTAATATGCCAGGATCATATGGTAGTGACCTGGGTGGGGAATTCTGGGTGTGGAATGTGTACTTCTGTGGTTGTGAGAGTTCTATTTTTTAGATTTTATTTATTGATTTTACAGAGAGAGACAGGGGTTGGGGGAACAAGAAGTTTCAGCTCATAGTTGCTTCACTTTAGTTGTTCATTGATTGCTTGTTGTGTGTGCCTTGAAAACCCAGGGCAGCCGAGGGTTTTGAAACAGTAACAGCATTCCAGGTCGATGTTCTATCCACTGAGCCACCACAGGCTAGGCGGTGATTGTGACAGTTCTTGTCAAATTATCACCTTGTCAAGTGCCACCAGTTCATGTTCCCTCGGCAGTCTATGATTGTGCTTATAAAATCACCCTTGCCCATAAAGTGTTCAGAGATTTCTCGACTTGTGCCAATCGATGGGTAAAAACAGTCCTTCAGTGTGGTTTTGATTTGCATTTCCCTGATGATGAGTTAGATTCAGCATCTTTCATGGGCTTGAGTCATTTGCATTTTCTTTTCTATAAACTGGCTCTTCTTATCTTTTGCCCTTTTTGCTACAGGATTTGCTTTTTGCTTATAAATTGCAGGAGCTCTTTATAGATTCAGAAAATTGGCCCTTTGGCTGATGAACTGCAAATAATTCTTCCTAGTGTGTCACTCATCCTTTGACTTCCCTTGTTGTATTTTTGCCATAGGATGTTTTTTTTATTCTTAAGGATGTGAATCTGTCATCTCATTTTATGGCTTCTGGCTTTTGTGTCAGAATCTTTCCCACTCCAAGATTATAAAAAATATCTCTATGGTATTATTTGGTAATGACATGTTTCTACCTTTTTTTTTTTTAAACACAGGGACAGAGAGAGAGAGTCAGACAGAGGGATAGATAGGAACAGACAGACAGGAACAGAGAGAGGTGAGAAGCATCAATCACCAGCCTTTCATTGCCATTACAACATCATAGTTGTTCATTGATTGCTTTCTCACATGTGCCTTGACCGCGGGCCTTCAGCAGACCAAGCAACCCCCTGCTGGAGCCAGCGACCTTGGGTCCAAGCTGGTAAGCTTTTGCTCAAGCCAGATGGGCCCGCGTTCAAGCTGGCGACCTCGGGGTCTCGAACCTGGGTCCCAGTCCAACGCTCCATCCACTGCGCCACTGCCCGGTCAGGCTATTTCTACTTTTTTTTTAACATTTATGGTTTTTTTTTTTATCTTTTTGGAAGATACCCTCAGGTATAGTATGATCTTATTTTGTTCTTCTTAGATGGCTTCCCACTGCTCCTGACTGTCTATCTAATAATCTATCCTTTCCCCTCTAATTCGAGATGCCTCTTTAAATCATATACTATTTTTTTTTTAAATCTAGTTAGATCTGTTTCTGAGTTTTTTATTTACTTTCATTTATCTCTGTGGTCTTATACCAGTGTCATACTGCTTTACATGCTACAGTTTTGTACTATGTTTTAACCGAGATCTTTATCTTGAGTCTCTGGTTCCCCCCGAGTGCTGAGTAGGGGAGGGCTGGACAGCAGGGCTGGGACATCAGGCACTGTGCTCATCGTAACAGCCATGACCTTCATTTATCAGACCCTTCCTCTATGTGTCAGGTGCCTTCCACACAGTATTTCATTTACTCCTCGTAATAATCCTGTTCATCTGATACCATGCCTGCTTTTAAAAATGATAGCACTAACATTTAGTAAGCATTTAGTACTTCGGTGCCAGCCATGTGCTAAGCGCATCACTTGTATTTTCTCACTTACCTTCCCCAGTACCCACTAGCGTAGGCACTCACTCCGGTTTCACAGCGCAGGAAACGTGCTGTAAGAGGTTAACTTCCCCCTTCCCCCACCAGGCAGCCCAGCTGGAATCTGACTGATGGATATACTCAAGTGTCTCCCTGTGCCCTGGCCAACCATCTGCCACCCAGACCCAGATTCCAGCCACCACAAAGAGGCCAATCTGGGGCACCTTTGCAAGGCTGGGATCCAAGTCCTCTTAGTCCCAGCACCCAGGCAAGGCTCACTGAACAAATGGATGTACCTCCTGTATACCTGTCCTTCCCACTGTCATCACAAACCACAGAAACTAAAGACTGTGTGCTCAAAGGACAGTGGGCTGGCTGCCTCTGGGCCTTCTGGGTGGGGTCTCTCCAGTCCTATCTGAGGAGTGGTGGTCACATTGTTGCGATTCAGTGCTGTTCCTGTGGCTTAAGGACACGTGTGGGGGAAACCTCACAAACATTGAACAGTGCAGCAACGCTGCTGAGCACAAAGCTGCACTACAGCAACTGCGAAACTCATAATAAAAATTTTAATTGCATTAGGATTATGGGGAATTCGTTTTATTATATTTCCACAAGCAATTAAATATTGCAATAAGATGCTCTCAGAAATGACCCTTCAGAGATGCTTCTTGTGCCCAGGGCCTGCCTGGTGGGGGCAGCAGGGGCCAGGGCACCTATGTATTGAGGGGGGATTCTAAGGGATGGTTAGGACACTGCTTGGCTTCCCGCCCCTGCAGCATGACCTCTGAGACAGGCGGAATGGGGGCTGGGGCCAGATCCACCCCCTCAAAGCTACATGACCAAGCAAACCCTCATGGTTTATGAGTCTGGTTTCTCTCTATATAAAATGACGATAATACCTCACCTGAGATGTTCGGAGAATAAACAGGAAGAGAACAGGAAGTGCCTTCCATAGACCCAGGCACACAGGCCCTCCACAGACCTGTGTTTTCCTCCTTCCTGTGTTCCCTGGGCAGGCATGTCACAGTCTGCCCATCTCAGCCTTACTATTGTTTCTTATTGGAACATTTGTTTACAGAGGGATAGGCTGGAATGACAAACCTGCAAAGGAAAACTTCATCCCAGGCAAGAATGATTCTTTACTGCCTGGCAGGGAACCAAGATCCATCCCTGTCTCTGCCCTTATCATCTAGAAACTCATTTAGGACTTGTTTGGTTATTGAAAGGTTCTCAGAACACTGTTGAGGCCCTGGCCACTGGCTCAGTGGATAAAGCATCGGCCTGGCATATGGACGTCCTGGGTTCGATTCCCGGTCAGGACATATACGAGAAGCAATCATCTGCTTCCCTTCCCCTTCTCTTCCTCTTCCCCTCTATCTTCTCCTCCCGCAGCCAGTGGCTTGATTGGTTTGGGCATCAGCCTCAGGCACTAAAAATAGCTTGGTACTCAAGCACTGGCCCCAGAGTTGTCAGGTGGATCCCGATCAGGGCACATGTGGGAGTCTATCTCACTGTCTCCCCTCCTTGCACTTAAAACAACAAAAGGAACACTACTGAGAGGGGCTAAGAAACACTCTGTAGGGAGATAAAAAGGGGCGAGGCCCCCACTGGCAAAGAGGACAGCTGGAGGCAGGCCATAGGAAGTCAGTCGGGGCAGTGTGTGGTGGCCTTCACTGGCCATTACAGAGAGCCAGGTAGGGACTTTTGGGTACAGATATGACCTGGGCCTTACTTAGGGAGGCATGCCTGGTAGTGTAGGAAGGTGGGTAGAGTGAGTGTCAGGGCTCAAGGAGGGGGGCTCTGGGGACTAAGTAGCCGGAAACCAGGCTTCACTTAGTTTGGGGGAGCATCTTAGGTTGTGTGAGATGGTTCCGATCCCTTATTCCCCCGAAGAGCTGTCCTGTGAAGGTTCCATCTTGTTTTCTGTCAGAACTGTGCCGCTTTCTCAGGAAGCTACTGTGCAGCAGCCCCGTGACACGTCAGTCTGGAAGCTCAGAGACTGGGGCAGGGAGCAAGCCTCTGCAATGGGGCAAGCGGGCAGAACCCTCCCTCACCTCTGCTTGCTCCAGCCTGAAGGGCGGCTGGGAGCCTGGATGGCTGGGCGTAAGGCTCCTGCAGGGGACCTGGCTCCCCAGCCTCCTGCTCCTGTGGGCCAGGCAAGTCACCCTTCACCCCAAAGGTTGCTGGCAGGGCTGGCAGAAGCCTTGGATGTGACCTGCTGACCGAGGAGAGCTCCCTCCCGAAATTTACCAGATTTGCCAGGTGTCTTTCCTCCTCACAGCCTCAGTGGGACTGAGCCCTGGGGCTCCAGGGCTCCCTCCCACCTCATCTTCCCTCCTGTTGGTCTTTGGCTCCTCTTTGCTGGGTCTGCCTGCCTCCTCCTGCATCCGTCTCTCGCTGTCATCTCTGTCTGGCTGTCTCTGGCTTCTTTCAGTCTGCCCCTGGGTCTCTCCTGCTCGCCCTTCCCGCTCTGTTTGCCTCTCTTGCACTCCCCATGTCTTCCCCTTAGTCTCTGTCTCTGCACCTTGGCTGGGGACCCTCGGGCTGTCCATCCACACCTGCTCTGACCTCCTGTCTGGTGGCTCTTCCCCTTCCAGATAGGGCTGGTGGTCATCCTGGGGTCCACGTTGGTGGCCATGTCGGCTGTGGCCCAGCTGTGGGAGGATGAGTGGGAGGTGCTCCTGATCTCCCTGCAGGTGAGTGGGGAGTGGGGTGGGCTGCTTCCCCCAAACCCTCGAAAGAAGGTAGTGCCTTTTTACCTCTTCCATTTCCTCAGCCCAAGACAGGGGAGGGGGGCAGGGAGTGTGCTACAGCCCAGGGTCCCAGGACTCCCAGTTTCCTCTGAGATGGGCCATCAGGATGTTGCTGACCAGAGGGTCTGGCATGGCTTGGAGCCAATGGTCCTCTTGCCCCTCCCACACAAGGGCACAGCTCCGTTCCTGCACATGGGGGCCCTGGCCACCATCACTGCGCTCTCCTGGATCGTGGCAGGACAGTTCGCCCGGGCAGAGCGGTCCTGTAAGTATGACTGGCCAGGACCTGCCCCCCAACCATGCCTTCCAAGTATCAGGCCAGCCTATCCTGCCCTCACCTAGATGTTACTTGGGCACGCTGGGATGAGGTAGGGCCCTTGCTCTCAGTGCGCACACGTACGTGCGTGTGTGTATGTGTGTGATCTGTTCAGAGTGGCTTTGCCTATTTCCTCTTTTGCATCTCTGTCTGGCATGTCTGTGTGTGAGTTAGATGCCTTTCCAGCAAGGATGGGGCTATGCTTAGTGCAAGGTCTCTCCAGAGTGTCTGGGTCCTGACAGGCAGAGGGAAAAGGGGTCCCCGACAACCTGCCCAGGGCTCACCATTGGCCTGGTGGAAATCAAGCGCCAGTAGGCAGTGCTCACCGCCTGTGTCCACAGCCTCCCAGATGGCGATCCTCTGCATCTTCTTGGCCATGGTGTTTGCTCTCTACCTGGCCCCTCTCACCATCTCCTCTCCCTGCATCATGGAGAAAAAGAACCTGGGCCCTAAGCCGGCCATCATTGGCCACCGTGGGGCCCCTATGGTAAGTGCCACCTGATGGCCCTATTAGACTAGGGTAGGGGCAGGGGAACAAAGCCGCCATTCTAGGAGGAGATAAACAAAGACCTATCTTCTTGTAGGGAAGAATTGTAGGGAAATGAATACCATACCTGTAATATAATAATAGCAACAATTTTTAGCCCATTGAGGTGTCCACAGGAAGGATTGATGAAAAGGTGGAGAACTTAGATGGGATCAAATCCTGAAGAACCATGAAAACATCTTGCTAAAACGATGTAACTTTTGTCAAGAGTGCCCTGGACAGAAAGACACTGGAGGGTTTTAGGCCAGAGCCGACCCTGCCGGTGTGGGTTGGGAAGGCCCAGAAGAGAGAGCTCCTGGGTGTGGGGTGGAGAGCTGGCAGCAGGAGAACCCACCAGGCAGTGGGGTGTGGCTCAGAGCCCACTGCCAAAGGGAAGCTGCTGACGTTGAACTGGGTTGAAATGGAGAGAGGAAGGAGGCAAAGTCAGCCACCCACGCCTCTACCGATGCCCCTGTGACCCTGCAGTAGATGCTCCCGTCAAAGCAAACTCCAGCACCAGGCTTCCCATGGCAGCCCTGGAATCCCAGACCAATTGCATCTTCTCTGTGCCGGTTTCCTCACCTCGTACCCTGAAATAATGAGACTCTCTGAGCTGGAGGGCCCTTGAGGTAGGGCTTAGCACATGTGAGGTGCCCAACTATGAGCTTAGCACATGGGAGGTGCCCAACTATGAGCCTGGTGGACATTCCTGGTGTCTTGGGAAGGCCCTCCTCCTTCTCTGGACAGGGTTTTCTCATCTTGAACCTGGGTTCTCAACTTCCCACCTCCACTGGGTGCTTGGGGACTTCTTGAAAACTTTATTTTATTTTTTTCTAGAGAGAGAGAAGAAGATAGAAAGAGAAAGAGAGAGAGGAAGGAAGAGAGTGAAACATTAACTTATCGTTCCACTTAGTTATGAATTCACTGGTTGATTCTTGTATTGGCCCTGGCCAGGGATCGAACCCACAACCTTGGCATATAGGAATGACACTCTAACCAACAGAGCTACCCAGCAAAGGCCAAAGCTTGCACTCTTAACTATAGTGGCCTGCCCACTTGAGTTTGTGACAACCCTCCCTGCCACACACACACACTCACTCCTACAGCAGAACCACGTGTGGGGTTAGGCCTGAGGCAGTGGGAGCCCTGACATGGAGGTTAAGAAGTCACCCTGGAATCCCGCATACTTCCTAGGGCCCTGCTGGAGTTCCCCGACTGGTCAGGGAGGGCCAGCTTCCCGTGCCTTTCTTCAGGAGGCCAGCCCCTAATGCAGGGAGACTGAGTTGAAAAAAGCCTCTAGAAACACTTCCTCTGGGCCTATCCACAGCTTACCTTCTGCAGCCCCAGCCCAGGCAAGGCAGAGCAATGCCTCTTGGGCAGTCACTTGTGGAGGCCTGGCCACAGTACATTTAGAGGCGAGATGGGTGGGACATGCATACCTCTCACTAGTTGCCTCTATGGCCCTGCTCCACCTCTGGGTGAGGCCTCACACAGCCCACTTGACTGGGAGACAGGTAGCTCATTCCCTAGTGCTGCCACGCACCAGGGAAAGGGGAAGGAAGAAAGTCGTGTTATAGAGACTGCTCATATCTGTCAACTTACCTATGAGCTTGATACCATTGGCCCATTTTATAGCTAAAGAAACTGAGGTTCCAAAAGATGAGGTGATAGCCCAGGACTGGGAAATGGAATTGTTCCTTCTCAGCTCCAAAGCCCTTTCCATGTTAGGTTGCCCTGCATGGCCAGAGTGATAGAAAATGGGAATGAGCAGGTCTTGGTAGGAATGACATCAGTCATGGGGACTCTTTCCACCCCATCCCTTCACAGTCAGGAGAGTCTTTCTCCCCCTCTGTCTTCCTTGTACTGTTCCTGGCCCTAGCCCAATCTTTGGTATGTTGCTGACCCCCAGTGGCAGAAAAGAGTATGACAGGGTCTTCAGATCAGCTGGAACTAGAGACTTGAACCTCCACTCCCAAATGGAGCGTACCCTCGAAGAATAGTGAATATGCTCTTTCAGGGGTTAATGGGAAAACTGAGGTTCATAGAAGAAGACGCACCCAAAGTTACAAAGCTGGTTAATGGTAGATTCATGGCTAGAACCAAGCTCCTCTGATGTGTATGCTATGAGTTAGCAATTGTCATTACTAATTGTCTATGAGAAAGCATGTTAGGGGCTTTTCATCCATGTACCAGTCTTGGAGATGGTCTTGTCATTTTCTGTATAGATGAGGAAACTTGTCACCTATCTGAAACTGCCACCTATCTACCTTCATCTCTCCCTCAAGAATCTCCACCTGGACTTGGGGTATAACAAGGGGAAAACTTGGCACTCAGCTCCAGCCCAAGATTGCCATAAGACAGAGGACCGTAGAAAAACCCTCTCATGCCCACGTTTATATACTTCAACACTAACTGCCCCTGCCTCCCACTCCCACCCAAAAATCTGTGAGGCAGCCATGCTTTAACAGATGAGAAAACTGACCTTCAGAGAAGCTGTGTGGGTGCCCAGGTCACAGAGCTATTGCTTGGAGGAGATGGAATGAGAAACAGGCCCAACAGGGAAGATTTTTCATTGGCTGGTCGGGGGAGTACATCACCTAAATTACAGCTCTCCTCTCACTACCCTCTTTCTCTGCAGCTGGCCCCAGAGCACACACTGATGTCCTTTCGGAAGGCCCTAGAGCAGAAGCTGTATGGGTTACAAGCTGATGTCACCATCAGGTAGGTGTTGGGGTTGGGAGGATAGTACCGCTTCTCATCCCCATTGCACCCACATCCGGGTCTCTGCTGGAGAAACTTCAGGTCCCAGAGTCTTGGAGGAGAGAGGGCAGAGGCTTGGATTATCCACTACAGGGCAAGCACCCTGTTCGTGACAGTAAATCTTGTGCCAAACTCCAGGATATAAGATAGAGAAAAGAACAGGTGTTCTTGGTTCAAGCAGGGGGTGGGACCTGGCATCCTGCTACCAATCCACTTGAAGGAAAGAATAGCTAACGAAAGACTAGCTCTCAGAAAGATGGAGCTCAAACACTCTGATAAGTGATATAAGCGCATTGCAGAGTGATACATTCACTGTGATGTCAGTTACATGGTAAAAGACCACATTAAAATGACCAACACTTTTTCTACATGTAGGTATATGTGTAGATGGGTATGAAAGGCAGGAAGAATCCACACCCATCTCATAGCAGATGTCTCTGAGACGGGGAGAGAGGCAGGACTGCCATGTTTAGCTGCATAGATGGTGTATTGCACAAGAGCACCACTTATGTGAGAACACCTTCCCAGTACAGACATTGCAGAATTATATATTTATAAAAACTTATTGTAGACGGTGGTAAAATGCCTGAGGAAGGGGGACATGGGTCCTTTTACTGTTTCACACTAGACCTGGACAGGCTTAGGCAGCTGCAGTGGGAT
This sequence comes from Rhynchonycteris naso, assembly GCA_037038555.1. NCBI lineage: Eukaryota > Metazoa > Chordata > Mammalia > Chiroptera > Emballonuridae > Rhynchonycteris > Rhynchonycteris naso. The sequence continues at coordinate 317,431,255 of CM072995.1, forward strand.
AGACCAGGATGGTGGGGGGTATACTCAGAGGAGCCTATATTTACATGTTCTCATTATGGCATTGCATGGACTGGGTTCAAAGCCAAGTTCTACCATTCACTGGTTGTGGACCTTGACCCTCTCTCAGCCTCAGTTTCACCATTCTCAAATGAGGTAGCACCTACCTTCCAAGGTCACTAAGAGAATAGGCCCTGCCCTCGCTCCTCAGCAGTCCTTACCCCCATCTGATCATCACAGAGAACTTGAGGAATTGCTCACCAGCCCACTGCCTTCCCTGGGCAGATGGGGAGCCTGAGGACCAGAAAGGGGCCAGGCCTGCCTGCGTCCTGTGGTGGGTCGGTGTAAGTGGGTGGGGAGGAATAGGGGGGTGCATGTGTGTTGGGGGGTGATTAGTGTGGGCAGGTGAGGGGCTTGGGTGGACACTGATGCTGGGACCACCCTCCTGCAGCCTGGATGGCGTGCCTTTCCTCATGCATGACGCCACCCTGCGGCGCACCACCAATGTGGAAGAGGAGTTCCCGGAGCTCGCCCGCAGGCCGGCCTCTATGCTCAACTGGACTGTCCTGCAGAGGCTCAACGCTGGCCAGTGGTTCCTGAAGGTCTGGTTACACCTGTCCTGGTCAGAGGCATGGAAAGCATGGGCGCAGACCCCATGGAGTGAGAGGGCTGGGTGGCCATCAGCTCAGGGGACCCCGTTCCCTGAGCTTCCCTCACAGCCAGGCTGGTGAGTGGCCTCCTTGGGCTCCTGCCACGGTAGCCCTAGCAGTGTGCATGTCATTGCCTGTGTTGGTGCTGTCTCCTTCACCAGAGAAAGCTGATAGCAATAGTAAATAGTTAAAATTGTCAACTGTAAAACTAGACCGGTTCTCTGGTCGGAAATGTGGCTAAAGGAGAAGTGCGCGTCTAAGAGACATGCCGTACAGACACTTCTTTGGTAAGCAGGGCGTGGGGCAGCGAGGTTAGGGCTGGGGTCTCCTAGAGCCACCGCACGGCCACAGCCATCAATCTGCCTGACACTTACACATCAGTAGACACTGGCAGCTCAGGGGACTCCACGCTTGTAGGTAGGAAGGCATGTAGAGGCTCCCAAAGGGCTGGTGAGGCATCCATGTGTATCCTTGTCTGCCAGACGGACCCCTTCTGGACGGCCAGCTCCCTGTCACCCTCCGATCACAGAGAGGTCCAGAACCAGTCCATCTGCAGCCTAGCTGAGCTTCTGGAGTTGGCCAAGGGCAATGCCACACTGCTGCTCAACCTGCGTGACCCTCCGATGGAACATCCCTACCGTGGCAGCTTCCTCAACATCACACTGGAGGCCTTGCTGCGCTCTGGCTTCCCACAGCACCAGGTGAGGCCTGGCTGCCTAACTCCGCCCAGCCACGCCCCTAGCTCCGCCAGCCACGCCCCCTGGCGAACCTTGCCCAGCCCCTGGGAGGGCCACCCTGCCCCAGGAAGCCCAGGCCTGCTGAGAGCGGGACTCCAGCATAAACTCACCATATCCCCTCTCCAGACCTCAGCTTCCACATTTATAAAATGGGGATAGCATTCCCCTCATCTCCCCGATGGGGTCATTTTGGGAACAAGGAAGTCCTTTAAACTGTACAAAGGGCAGGAGCAAGTCCAGATTCTCTGAAGCACTTAGTTCCATGAAGCATTGCCCACATCCTTGTGGTGTAATATTTGTGGATCAGAGGAATCCCACACCAGCTTATGATTCACACTGGATGCTGGTGGCCACAAGCAGAATAATTGACATTTGGGTTATCAGTCTTACCATGACAAGGGTCTAGAGGGGAAGCTCCCTGGATTGTTGCCAAAACAGTTCACAGCCTTGGCTGGGACCAAGTCGTCTCCTGATTATGATCATTATATGTAAGCTTTCACTATGTGCCAGGTCCTGTCTCTTACACCTTCAAGATGCTTTAGGAGGCGTAGACGCTCTAAACCCATTTTACAGATGAGAAATCTGAGATCACACCCTCTCTGCCTGCAGGTCATGTGGCTGCCTAACAGACAAAGGCCCTTTGTACAGAAGGTGGCTCCTGGTTTCCAGCAGACTTCAGGTTCCAAGGAGGCAGCCACCAGCCTGAGGAGAGGCCACATCCAGTGGCTGAACCTGCGCTATACTCAGGTGTCCCGCCAGGAGCTCAGGTGCCTACCCCACCTGCTCCATCCTGTCTGTCTGTCAGACACACACACACCTGCACATCTGGTCAGAGGGCTAGAATCACAGGTACTTCTGGTTCAAAGAGGAGAAGTCAAGAACATCAGGCAGACATGGGTTTGTTTCTGAATCTGGTGCTCTGGGAGTGGAGATTCTTTCTTCCAGGGACAGTTGTGAGGATGACATGATAGTTTACAGGCTTCCCAGAGGCCCAAAATGTGGGCTGAACAGCCTCTGTCCCCTACCCCACAGGGACTACGCATCCTGGAACCTGAGTGTGAACCTCTACACAGTCAACGCGCCGTGGCTCTTCTCCCTGCTGTGGTGCGCGGGGGTCCCATCTGTCACCTCCGACAATTCCCACACCCTGGCCCAGGTGCCTTCCCCCCTCTGGATCATGGTGAGTTGGGGGTTACTGGGGGTCAGAGGGCACAGTGGGGGAGAAGAGCACTGCCTGTGGCATCCAGGAGGGTGCAGGCTCCACACTGGGGGCTCTCTGATGGGATCTCCGGTTGGGGGAGCCTCTGAAGAGTACAGGCTTGAGGCACCAGAAGGATTTCTGTGGCCTCTGGGGCCTGCACTAAGGTGCTGGGAGATAGGCCTAACCCACAGGGAGAAAACATCACTTAAAGCCCCTAGAGAACTAGAAACAGCTACTTGGGTTTTTTGGTTTGGGGTGTTTATTATATTTTGTTTTAAACGTAGGGGAAGTATTATAAAAAGAGGGTAACAGGGTCCTGGCTGGTGGCTCAGTGGTAGAGCATTGACCCGGCGTGTGGAAGTCCCAGGTTCGATTCCTAGTCAGGGCACACAGGAGAAGCTAGCTTGATCTGTTCAAGCAAGTTGGTCTGGGCACTGAGGGTGGCTCCATGGCCTTGCCACAGATGCTAAAATAACTCAGTTGCCAAGCAATGGAGCAATGGCCCCAGTTGGACAGAACACTGTCCGATAGGGGACCTGCCAGGTGGATTCTGGTTTGGGCACATGCAGGAGTCTGTCTCTCTGCCTCCCTGCCTCTCACTTAATAATAATAATAAGAGGGTAACAGGACAAGAATAGGGAACATTAAAATCTGCTCAGGCCTGAGCTGTGGTGGCGCAGTGGATAAAGCATCGACCTGGGAACACTGAGGTTGCCAGTTCAAAACCCTGCACTGGTCTGGTCAAGGCACATATGGGAGTTAATGCTTCCAGCTCCTCCCCCCTTTCTCTCTTCTCTCTCTCTGTGTCTCCTCTCTAAAATGAATAAAATAATAAGAAATTTCTCTCTCTCTCTCTCTCTCTCTCTCTCATTCTGTGTCTCCTCTCTAAAATGAATAAAATAAAAATTTAAAAAAAAAACTTAAAAAAAAAAAAAAAGGCCTGACCTGTGGTGGCGCAGTGGATAAAGCGTCGACCTGGGAACACTGAGGTGGCCAGTTCAAAACCCTGCACTGGTCTGGTCAAGGCACATATGGGAGTTGATGCTTCCAGCTCCTTCTCTCTCTCTCTCTCTCTCTCTCTCTCTCACTCTGTGTCTCCTCTCTAATATAAATAAAATAAAAATTAAAAAAAACAACTTAAAAAAAAAAATCTGCTCAGATGCCTGACCAGGCAGTGGCGCAGTGGATAGAGCATCGAACTGGGATGTGGAAGACCCAGGTTCGAGACCCCCAGGTCGCCAACTGGAGCGCAGGCTCATCTGGCTTGAGCAAAAGCTGGCCAGCTTGGACCCAAGGTCGCTGGCTCCAGCAAGGGGTGGCTCGGTCTGCTGAGGGCCCGCATCAAGGGACATGTGAAAAAGCAATCAATGAACAACTATGGTGTCTCAACAGCAACAAAGAACTAATGATTGATGCTTCTCATCTCTCTCCGTTCCTGTCTGTCCCTATCTATCCCTCTCTCTGACTCTCTCTCTGTTCCTGTAAAAAAAAAAAAAAATCTACTTAGATATTACAGCAAATCAAACCAGTTTTCAATTTGTTGACTGAGCACCTGTAGACAGGCTTGAATTCCAGTCCCCACTCTGCCACTGGTGGGAGAGCCCTTGATCTCCCTCCTTTGCTCTCGTTAGGGCTAAGACAGTACCAGAGTCAGTGAACTGGATCTAGGTTATGGATGGTTAAGTCCATCCACAAGTAGCAATCGGATTCTGGGGCCACAGGAGTTGACCAACAGTAATAAGTGCCCCCTGCCCCTTCTCCAGGAGGTTTAACCTCCTGACCCCTCCCCACTGTCCCTGGAGGGAAAGCCCCGGTGCTGCACACTCTGCACTGACATGTCTCACACCCACAGAAATGCCACGTGCCTGCATACCTGCTGGTCATGTCGCACCCTCACAGTCATCTACTTGTATTTCATTATTTGCTTCTTGCTTTGAGCCCCCTTGAGTACACAAATCCTCCAGGCTTAACACAAACCACCTCTACCCTGAACACCACAGAGATCTCCTTTATCCTACACACACACACACACACATGCCCCCATGCACAAAGCCCATGCCTCCAGGTCCTCCCCTGTCCCTCTTCAGTGGTGACAGGGGTCCTCCTGCCCATGGAGCCTCAGTCTGGAGCCCAGTATGGACTACCCATGACTGGAGGCTGACCGCCGGCCATCTCTTCGCAGCCCCCTGACGAGTACTGTCTCATGTGGGTCACCGCCGACCTGATCTCCTTCACCCTCATTGTTGGCATCTTCATGCTCCAGAAGTGAGTAGGCTCTGACCACTTTCCTTGGCCTCCCCTGCCCTAAGGCAGACCCAACTCCCAGCCCAACCAGGTGACCCTCCTCCTGAGCCCTGGGCCAGGAGAAGGCCTGGCCAGATGGCTTGTGTGGGGAGAAAAGGACTCCCAGTGGCCCCCAGCCCACTCCCCCAGCCAGCGCTGGCGGCTGCTGGAGTGAGCACCCAGATGGGAGCCCAGAGCCACCCTCTGCCATGATTTGCTGCGTGGACTCACAAGCGTCAGCTCCTCTGCAGCTCAGTCTCCTCACCTGTTGCCCAAGGCCAGCACTCAGCACTCGGTTGTACCACTGGAGACCCCCCACCCACCTCCACCCCTCAGGACAACAGCCGGGATAGTGGTGACAGTGGGGAGGGACGGGGTTTTATTCTTGACTGACGTTCTCTCTCTGTCCCATACTGCTCTGACCCGGCGCATGTCCCTCCTCTCTCCCCCACCCCCTCTCTGCTGCACTCTGGCATCTCACAGCTATCACTTGATCAGGTAATTCTGGTGTGATCTTCCTCCTCCTGTTCCTCTTTTCTCCCTCCTCCTTGCTATGCCTTTCTCCAGTTCCTCTGCAAACCTGCACCGAGCCCTGTCCCTGGGTCAGGCTCCCTCACCATCACCCTCCCAGAGACCTTCGCACGAAGCCTCCTTCCCTCCCCATCGGTCCTCCCTTCTCTTCCCACCTTGCCATGTGTGCCCCTCTGCTCTGTTCCTTCTGCTGTTTCTGCAGACGAGGAACCAGCGTTCCCTTGTCGGTTGTGGATCCGGCCTCTCAGTACCAATGCATCCTACTCTGGGGAGAGGGCTCTGCCCAGGGTCACTTGCAGGGCCTTCCCCACTGCCCAGCGCACACCCTACCAAGTCCTGTCCCTTCCCTCCCATTGTTGCCTTCCCCCTCTCTGGGTTTGCCTCTGCCATCACTCATTCTCTCCTCCTGTGTCTCTCATCTCTATCTCCTTTTCCTTTCTGCCTCCGACCCTCCCAGACAGACATCTCCCCCACTTTCACCTGGGGAGGGCCCCACAGTGCCGAGCTTCCTGTCCTAAATGTGATGGCTGCAGAAACCCTGGCCTGACATTTTCATTCTGAGTTTAATTTTCCAAGATGAGGCTTAGGTCTCAGGAAGCCAAGTCCTTCTTGGTCAAGTGCCTTGGGCCCTCCTGGGTCCAGTGGCTTCACTGACAGCTTCTAGGAGAAACTACTCCCTGGCTGTGGGACTAAGCCCAGTGAAGGTACATTTACCCAGTCGTTCCCCCATTCTCAGCCAGCAGATGTCCACATGTGCTGGCTGGTGCTGTGCTGGGCCTACAGGAGTCAGGCCTTTACACGTGGGCCCAGTGTGCTGGGGAGGCTGGCCCGTGATGGCCCAGGAGCCGGGACAGACATGCTGGGCTGCTAAACACACAGCCATGGCCGCGTCCTGTCTCCCTGGGGTCAGGAGAGTCTGATGGAGAAGGGAACCCTTGGGGAGAAGGACATTTCCTCCTTCTTCCATTCATTCACTCAACAGGCACTTAGCCCCTCCCCCAACACACACACACACACACACACACACACACACACACACACACACACACACACAGTAGGCATTGAGGTTGGTGCCAGGGACACAGCAATAAATAAGAGACCCAACTGCTGTCCTCAAGGACATGAAGGGCGCTAGCCCGGCCCAGGCTGCCTTCCCCTCTGCCTCCTGCTTTGCCCTTGTCTGTCTGCTCTGTTCACCCACCCATCTGCCTGTCCCTCTGTTTGTCCATTTCTGCTGCGCTGACCCCATCTGGAAACAATTGATTACTTGTGGAGTCTGGGCTCCCTTCATCCACCCCAGCAGGGCTCAGTGCCCTGGGGGTTGGGTTGTTTCTAAGCTGGCCCCTGCTTCTATTGGTGGGAGTGGGGGATCCAGTGAAGCCTTCTGTCCAGGTCGCAGGAAAAGTCTTAAGTTCCTCAGAGGCCAGGGATTTGGGACTAGTTCAGAGGAACCAGAACAGGAAAAACTGCCTGGCTCAGCCTGACCCCTATAAGCCCTGTGCAGCTCCAGCTCTCAGCCCACTTGGTTAATTTTACCCCTCGGGCCCGGCCATCAGAGGCATTAACACTCAGCCTGTCCTCCCCGTTGGGGAGTATATGCCCCCCTCTTCCAGGGTGGTTGGGACAGAGTAGCAGCAGGTCCTGTCCCCTCTCACTCTAATGTCCTTAGCTCTGAACCGGTGAGACCAGTTCTGACAAGTCCCGTGCCTTCTCCTTCACCTCTGCTTTCATTCACTTCCTCTCTGGGGTTGCCTCTGGCTGCACTCAGCCAGGTCAGGAGCATGGAGCTGTAGGAGACATTAGCTGGGACTCCCCAAGACTGCTGTGCACCCAAGGCTGTGCCATCAGAGTCATCAGCTAAGCCGTCCCCCACCCCAAATTTATACCATCCATAGACAGCCAGGTGCATAAATGGGGGCACCTGAGATAGAACTAACCAACTGAGAACATCTCCCTGGGCAAGGGAAGCTGCCCTTGGGTTCTGGAGGTAAGAGGGAGGAAGGAGAGCCCTGGCTGGGGACTCTGATTCAAGCTCCAGCTCTGTCCATCACTGGGCCCTGTCTGTATAGTCAGACACGAGTCCTTCTGGTCTCTCAGGACAAATCCAAAGAGGCTCTGGAAGTGGGCAGGATCATTGCTCCAGGGAAGGGGGGCTGATGCCCATGGGGCCATCTCTGCAGGTGGCGCCTGGGTGGCATACGGAGCTACAACCCCGAGCAGATCATGCTGAGTGCAGCGGTGCACCGGACCAGCCGGGACGTCAGCATCATGAAGGAGAAGCTCATTTTCTCAGGTAGGCGGCATCGCACACAGGATGACACAGGCACTGGGCTCAGTTCTCTACCCCACTGTGCACACAGGTGTGTATGCTTGCATTCACACACAGCACATACAGGCAGGGACATACAGATGCCCACACACATAGAGGGACACATTCACATATAGACACGCATACCCTCTACGTGCAGCCATCGACTCAGATCCTGCGGCTCATGGGCAGCCCCATGAGTGGTGGGCAGGGGTGATGTGCATGGGTGGGGAGAAGAGTCTGCTCTGAGGCCTGTCCCCCTGCCTGGTTAATACTGGGACCCCAAATATTGACTCACCCGTTGCCAGCCAGTTGACATTCCCAGTCTGATGGAGGAGGCAGCTATATAAGCACGTACATGGGAAACTGGGTGTCACTAGCTCTCTAAAGATGAGGGTGCTGAACCAAAGTGGGGTACAGAGGAGAGAGCAGTTAGAGTTCCCTGGGGTAGTGAGGAAGGGAAGTGACATAGCTGAGATGGGAAAGATGGCCAGGAGGGGCCTGGGCAAGCGAGGGGTGTCCCACAGGAGCACGCGGCTCAGAGGCAGCGAGGCAGCACTGTCTTCCAGGGCGCCGAGGGCTAAGCAGCATTCCATGTGGCTTGAGCTTGAGCGGATGGGCTTCTGGCTGGCTCACCCCACAATGGTGTGCTTAGGGGTGGGGGTGAGGAGGTTCTCGGGCCCCAGGTGTGTGATCAAAAATTTGGGCTTCATTTTGAGAGCAGAGGAGGGTTGGGGGTGGATTTGTCTTTGGCCCTTTTTGCAGTAGGGCTGTAACAAAGTACAGTACTACCAAATGGGAGGCTTAGACAGCAGTTTATTGTCTCACAGTTCTGGAATCTAGGAGTCTAAAAATCAGGGTGTCGGCAGGGCTGGGAGGGAGGGGGTCTGGTCCAGGCCTCTCTCCTTGGCTTACAGACGGGCATCTTCCTGTTCACATGGTATTCTTCTAGTCTGCACCTCGGTAATTCAGGCGAGAGGTGGGCATGGGAAAAGAGAGGAGAGATTTATAAAGAATTTAGGACTCAGATGGACCTGGATTCAAATCCCAGCTGCATTCCCAACTAGCTGTGTAAACTAGAGCACACTATCTAACCTCCCTCAGCATCAGACTCCCTGTCTGTAAAATGGGCTGTTACCCCATCACAGGGTACTTGGAGGGTTACTACCATGCCCAGCCCAGAGGGGTACCCGGTAAACCCTGCACGAATGAAACAGGGCCCAATGGGGGTAACTGGTTTTGGTGGGGCTGACTCCAAGGATCAAGGATTGTGTGAACATCTCATTCATTCACTCCTTTACTTATTCATTTCTCTAACAGATGAATACCAGGCACTGTTTTAAGTGCTTAGGATACACAGATTCTTGCTTAACTTAGCTCAAAAAACCTCCTCCTGGGAGCCTTCCCTGAGCACCAAGACTGGGTTGGAATGCCTCCCTGGCATCCCACAGCCCTCTCGCCACACTGGAGAGCTTCTGGAGGGAGTGACCTGTGCCTGGCCTGGAGTAGTCAGAAGGGGCAGGTAGATGAATGGAAGGCAGGAGGCCAGCCCCTAAAGCCTGGCGGCTCCACTCATCCAGGCTCCCCATCTCTCCTGTAGTGCCAGTGACCATTAACTGAGCACCTTCTGAGTGCAGCCTGAGGAATCAGCCACGGGCCTCCAGCCCTGCCCCAACTCCAGGTTGAGAAGTCCTCTCCAGAGACCTTCAACTTCACCAAGGAACCCTGAGTCCCCTCAGGGTGGGCTTGGCTCCACTCAATAGACCTTTGCTGAGCCTCAGCTGTGTGTCCAGCATTGTGCCAGACACTGGGGACACAGATGCTCAGACATTTCCCCTATTCATGAAGTGCTCCAGATTGGGGGGGCACAGTCAGCAACAGTACAGGATGTGATGAGATGGGGGGAAGCCGGGCCTAGGGTGTCTATAAGGAGGTCCCGTCCCAGCCAGGGGAGTGAGATAAGGGGAGGCTTTCGGGAGCCTGCAATAACAGAGATAAGAGGAATTGAGCCAGATATTAAGAAAAGGTGGTGTTGATGGGAAGGTCACTCCCAGTAGAGGGGCCAGTATGTGCAAAGACCCTGAAAAGAATAAACACATGGGTGCCAAGCTCAGGAGGATGCAGAGTTCTGTGTGGTTAGAAGGAAGAGTTCCAGGGGAGAGTAAGCACCAATAAGGGGCTTGAGTACAACCCTCAGTACTAAACCTGAACCCAGCAGTCTCATCACCCTTCCCACAGTTATCTTCCAGCCATCCTTCCTGACACCTCTCCTGTCTCTACTCATATTCTGCTTCCTCTGGCCCAACAGAGATCAGTGACGGCATGGAGGTCTCCGATGAGCTCTCTGTGTGTTCAGACAACAGTTATGATGCATATGCCAACAGCACCACCACCCCAGTGGACCCCCGAGGGACTGGCAGCCATGCCAAGACCCTCACAGATCGGAGTGGCCGTTAGCTGAAGAGCTATCTTCCCAGCCTGTACCTAACGTGGAGACCAGGGAACCCAGAAAAGCTGGCACAGGTGTCTGGATTGGAGTGCTCTGGGAGCTGGCTCCATGGCCTCCACATTGGCTCCAGGCCCTTGTCCACCACGGTCTCTCTTGGGGGTGCTCTGCTCTCCCCTGAGGCCCAGCTGGGCCAGAACTACAACCTCTCAGATGCCCCTGCAAGCCTGGGGATCTTTCTTCTGGAAAGTGGGGGCCTGAGGCCCTCTCCTGAATCCTGATCTGGAAACTCTGATGGGTCACTGGGCCAGGCCAGGCCATACCCCCCGTGGCAATGGAGGATGCAATGCCAGGCCATACCCCCCGTGGCAATGGAGGATGCGATGCCAGGCCATACCCCCCGTGGCAGTGAAGGATAAGATGCTCATGTGTGAACACCCTCCTGTTGTGCTGTGAGGCAGCCGACTTCTCCGGGTGTGTCCTGCCTCGAAGACCTGGGGCTGGGCCTCTGCCCCCAGCAGCTCTGTTGTTCGCATCAGTCTCAAAGCACAAGGAGGTTTGACCTGGAGGAAAGCTGGCTGCAGTGCTGGAGACACTCCTCCTGAGCAGGCCCCCACCGCACTGGCCCTGCCCCATGAGAGGGTCCACGCCACGTTCCCTAGGAGCAGCTGGAAATGGCCAGAAGGGCAGGCTCAGGGCAGAGTGGCCTGGAGGCTCAGGAGACCCACAGACTAAGACAACCTCAGTGGCCACAGGGCAGGGCCACCTGGGAAAAGAGCTCTGGTCGAGGGTGTGCATGTGGCCAAGGAGGCTACAGTGGCGGGAGCCTGAGGGATCTTGGCCAAGATGATTAAAGCTGCCATCATGACATGTCATTTCTGAATTGTCAGCGGGAGGGTGGAGACTGAGCTTGCTGGGTTTGGGAGTCAGTCTTGGACCCATGATTTGAGGAGGAGCCACTCTCAGAAATGAACAAGAGTGTGGCAGAGTGGTGGATTCCTTAATAGACCTGGCACTGGGACCAGTCTCCCGAAACTGTGTTTGGGGAGATGGTTTTGGAAATGTAAAGTGACCGTCCAAAGCCACACAGAACAGGTGACACCAGTATCCCACCCAGGCTCTTGTCCCAGAGCATGCGTATGCCTTCTGTAACCATGCAGAAGCAGCACACCAGATAGGGAGGGCTCCTGGGCCCAACGCAGGGGTGGGCAATGGGACTAGGAGGTCCGCTCACAGCCAGCCACATGAGGGCTTTCTGAGGTCTCTGGCCTGAACAGTGACAGACTCAGACAGGAGATGCATCTCTACCATAGCAGAGGTTTGTCTTGGAATACTCAAACTGTGTAACAGAGCAAAGCAGGCCCACCCTGTTCCTGGCACATTAGGGTACCTAAGCTGAAAGCCCCCATATGGCCCCTGGGACCACAGGTGTCCCTTCCTATCTTTTAGTCCTTGGATCTCTGCCCTCCATGAAGGGGACCAGCAATGGAGTCAGGGAAGGTCTGTAACTCCCATCTTTGTACTGAGTCTGTGATATTGGGTAGGTCCTAAGGAGCAAAGGGGAGAAGCTGAACCCTAGCACCAGCCAGCATTAAATAAACATGGTGCTTTCTGGGAGTCAAGGGATGTGTCTCTTCTCCAAACAGGGGTCGTCTTCTGGATAGACTTCTTAGAGTCTCGGTGATTCTGCCACCTTCTTGGAGGAAAGAAAGAGAACTCCTTCCCAAATGTTGAAATGCAGTCTGGCTCCCCCTACTTTAACTAACAGGACTGCCCTTCAGGAACTGGGGAGGACTCACCCCACTTCCCCCCTAGAGAGCATCTGCCAAGTGCTTCCCTTCCTGCGGCAGAGGTCAGCTCTGCTCCTTGGGTACAGGGAATATGAGTGAACTCTGGAGTAGCCTTCACCACCTTACCCAAAATGCCCCGACAAACTCCTGCAGCCTCTGGCAGGCCCACCAGGAAGTTGGATTTGACCTTTCATGCCAGCTCTTCCCTGTCCAGTCCATGCCCCTGGTCATGATGTCCCAGGCTCCTGGACTGACTTGGGCAAGCTGAGACATCCAGGAGTTCTCAGGAGGGCACAGAGTAGGCTGGGAGTGCTGTGTGGAACAGCCAGAGTCCCACTCTCACCAGAGCCCTACACTGTACCCCTCACTCCCCAATGCAGAGGCAGGGAAGCTTCCTCCCCTCACCCCAAAAATAGAGGACCGATGCCATCCCCAACTTGGACAGAGTGCTAGGCCTGACTCCACCCTCAACTGAGCCCACAGCTTATGGTCAGCCCTGGCTCCTCCCTTGACCTGAAGAGTTACTGAGAACCCTACCTTCCTGATGTCCTCCCTTGTCTGCAGAGAACAGTCTGACTGCCCATTCAAAGGGAGACAGAAAATGGGTCCCCTTCCCTTCATGGCCACTCCCTGTCGACCCTCTTCTTCCTTTCTGCCTTAGACCACAGTGGGTCAGGTCTCCTCCAGGCTGAGCCCATGCTCCAATTCCTCCAGGGCCCTCCATGAACTCTCAACCCTTCCTTCCCAAGTATATATATAATGGTGCCTGAATCTAGAGGTCTAAGTTGGCAGAAGTATAGGATGCTGAACTCAACCATAAACAGAATCCAATACACAGAAGCATAGAGAGCAACTATTCCTGCAAGACCACTGAGGACTGAACGAACTGCAAGACATCTGAGGACTGGTCTTTTTCTAAATTCGAGAAAGACCAAATACAGAAGGCTGGGGCCATGGGAGCGGTCCAGGAGCTGTGGAACGCTCCCAACTGGAGGAGCCTGTGAGCACCATTGTTTATACCCCCCTCCACTTGATAGGGTGGGTGGGGTTCTACTTAAGGGGCTCTGGCCTTCCTGCAAGATCACCCCAGGGTCCCAGCCTATACTGCCTGGAGCCTTTTACCTCCAACAAAGGGAGCAAGCAGGAACAGCAGGGCCTCGCTACACACACTTGGCCTCACTGGCAGGGTCAGTACCTAGCAGGCCAGTGACCCAGGCTCTATAAATACCTGCTCGGCTACAGCCAGATTCCCCCAAACTACCAGGCAACACAAACTAAAGCCTATACAGAAATCACTTCTACAGGGACCACTTTCTGTACAACAAAAAGTGAGACTGTATAGAGAACGCTGGCAGCCGTGGGAGCTCTCCAGGAATAGCAGGAAAACTCCAGGGCTGGAGGGCCAAGAAAACACCATTGTTCACATCCCCCTTCACCTCCATAGTGTAGGTGAGGCTCTATCCATGTGCCTGGCTTAACTGCAAAGGTTGCTGCAGTGAGTTCCCGGACAATCACTTGGGCCCATTTGGGCTCCAAACAAATGGTGCAAGCACAATCAACAGGACATTACTACGGGCACCTGGCCTCCCACTTGGAGCTGCTCTGGCTTGGCAGGCCACTGCCCTATATACCTTAGGCACCGGCCCAGCTCCTACCGCCAGCCAAAACCACCGGACACATACAGTCTACACAGCACCCACTTTACGTAAGGCCACTTTTTCAAGACTGGAAGAGACAATTGTTTTACTTAATTCATATAAACACATATAGAAAGTCAAACAAAATGAAAAAATAAAAATAAATAAAAAGACAGCTTATCTTTCAAATGAAGGAACAAAAAGAACTCTAACCAATGTCACCTCTATAAATTTAATAAAAAAATAAAATTTATAGCCTGACCAGGTGGTGGCGCAGTGGATAGAGTGTTGGACTGGGACACGGAGGACCCAGGTTTGAAACTCTGGCATCACTGGCTTGAGTGCAGGGTTGCTGGCTTGAGTGTGGGATCACAGACATGACCCTATGGTCACTGACTTGAGCCCAAAGGTCACTGGCTTGAAGCCCAAGGTTGCCTGCTTGAGCAAGGGGTCACTCGCTCTGCTGTAGCCCCCCGGTCAAGGCACATATGAGATAGCAATCAACGAACAATTAAGATGCTGTAACAAATAATTGATGCTTCTCATCTCTCTCCCTGTCTGTCCCTACCCAGAAAAAAAAGAAATTTATATAATATATATATAAAATTCAAAGTAATTGTCATGATGATGCTCAGCAAACTCAAGAGTGGAATAGAGGAACCTAGAAAGGGCTACCACAAAGAGTTAGAAGCTGTAATAAATAACCAAGCAGAACTGAAGAATACAATGACAAATGAAAAACACATTAGAAGGAATCAACAACAGATTATCTAAGACAGAACAGATAGGTGACTTGGAAGATAGACTAGTGGAAGTCACCCAATCAGAACAGCAAAAAGGAAAAAGAATTGAAAAAAAATGAGGACTAGTTTAAGGGTCCTCTGGGGTAATATCAAGTGCTCAAATATTCATAGGATAGGGATTCCAGAAGGAGAAAAAAGAGAGAAAGGAACAGAAATTTTATTTAAGCCAATAATGGCTAAAAACTTTCCTAACCTGAGAAACAGACATCCCAGTCCAGAAAGCAAGTTCCAAACACAATGAACCCAGAGACCCACACCAAGACATATTGTAATTAAAACGGCAAAAGTTAAAGAGACAATCTTAAAAGAATCATGAGGAAAATGAATTACAGACAAAGGAAACACCATAATGCTTATAGCTGATTTCTCAGCATCAACTTTACAGGCCAGAAGGGAGTAGCAGAGCACCTTTAAAGTGCTAAAAGAAAGGAACATACAATCTAGAGTAATTTACAAAGCAAGGTTATCATTTAGACTTGAAGTAAAGAAAAAGTTTCCGAGACAAAAATTAAAAGGGTTCATCACATTTAAACTAGTTTTATAAGAAGTGTTAAAGGATCTTCTTTAAACAGAAAAGGAAAGGTCATACTAGAAATAAGAAACTATGAGTCCTGGCCAGGTAGCTCAGTTGGTTAGAGCGCCATCCCGATATGCTGAGATTGCAGGTTGGATCCCTGCTCAGGGAACAAACAAATCAACCAACGAATGCATGAATAAGTAGAACAACAAATCCATGTTTCTTTTTCTCTCTCTCCCTAAAATCAATCAATAAAAAGAAAATATGAGAAAGGGGAAAATCTCACAGGTCAAGGCAAATATTTGGTAAATACAGTGAATCACACAACTAAAAAGCCACTATAATGGTAAAATAAAAGAGTATCAAACTCAACTCAAACTACAATATGTATGCCCTGTCTGGCTGGCTCAGTGGTAGAGCATCGGCCAGGTGTGTGAAAGTCCCAGGTTCGATTCCCAGCCAGGGCACACAGGAAAAGTACCCATCTGCTTCTCCATCCTTCCTCCTCTCCTTTGTCTTTTATCTCTCTCTTCCCCTCCCATAGCCAAGGTTCCACTGGAGCAAAGTTGGCCCAGGCGCTCAGGATAGCTCCATGGCCTCCGCCTCAGGCGCTAGAATGGCTCCGGTTGCAACAGAGCAATGCCCCAGATGGGCAAAGCATCACCCCCTAGTAGGCATGCCAATGGATCCCAGTCAGGCACATGCAGGAGTCTGTCTCTCTGCCTCCCTGCTTCTCATTTCAGAAAAATACAAACACACACACACACAAAAAAAACCCCTACAATATGTAGTTAGAAAATACACAACACAAAAAGATCTAAAATATAACATCAAAAACATAAACCATGTAGTAGGTTATAAAAATGTAGTCCTTGTCTGGCCTGTGGTGGTGCAGTGGATAGAGCATCAACCTGGAACACTGAGGTCACCAGTTCGAAACCCTGGGCTTGCTTGGTTAAGGCATATATGACAAGCAAGCAATGAACAACTAAACTGAAGCAACTATCAGTTAATATTTCTCACTCCCCCCCATCTCTCTGAAAAATCAATAAATAAAATCTTTTTAAAAAATACCTTGCAGCTTATATGTATAAACTGCTATAGGTGTAGAATGATATAACACATAAACCTCATGGTAGCCACAAGCAAAAAACCTAAAATATACACAAAAACCAAAAAGGAATCCAAAGAAAAACAGCAAACCACAGGCAAGACATAAAAAAAGGAAGAAGAAGAAAAGAAGAAAAGAAGAAAAAGGAAGAGGAGGAGGAGGAAGAGGAAGAGAAGGAAGAAGAGGAATAATAATAAGAAGAAACAGGACTATAAAAATAGCTTAAAAGCAATTAACAAAATGGCAATAAGTACATACATTATCAATTACTTCAGATGTAAGTGGACTAAATGCTCCAATAAAAAAAATCATGGATGGTTGAATGGATTAAAAAACATGACTTGTCCAATGCTGCTTACAAAGGACTCACTTCAAATCGAAAGACACACTCAGACTGGAAGTGAAATCATTAAGGAAAGTAACCTTAAATGACAATTAGGGCCCTGGCTGGTTGGTTCAGCAGCAGTAGAGCATTGGTCCAGCATGTGGATATCCCAGGTTCAATTCCTGGTCAGGGTACACAGGAGAAGCAACCATCTTCTTCTCCACCCCTTCCCCTTCTCTCTCCATCTCTTTATTTCTCCTTTCTCTCTTCCCCTCCTGCAGCCATGGCTCAAATGGTTTAAGCACATTGGCCTCGGGTGCTAAGGATGGCTCCATGGCCTTGCCTCAGATGCTAAAATAGCTTGGTTGCCGAGCAATGGAGCAGCAGCCCCAGATGGGCAGAGCATTGCCCCATAGGGGGCTTGCCAGGTGGATCCCAGTTGGGCACATACAGAACTCTGTCTCTGCCTCCCTGCCTCTCACTTAATAATAATAATAAAGGGATATGACAATTAGGCCAGATGGACTTAGTGGTGTAAAGCAGCAGAATACACATTCTTTTCAAGTACACATGGAATATTTTCCAGGATAGACCACATGTTAGGTCAAAAACAAATCTTGCCTGACCAGGCGGTGGCACAGTGGATAGAGCATCGGACTGGGATGCAGAAGACCCAGGTTCGAGACCCCGAGCTCGCCAGCTTGAGCGCGAGCCCATCTGGCTTGAGCAATAGCTCACCAGCTTGGACCCAAGGTCGCTGGCTCCAGCAAGGGGTGGCTCGGTCTGCTGAAGGCCCGCAGTCAAGGCACATGTGAGAAAGCAATGAACAACTATGGTGTCTCAAGGCAACGAAAAACTAATGATTGATGTTTCTCACCTCTCTCCGTTCCTGTCTGTCTGTCCCTATCTATCCCTCTCTCTGACTCTCTCTCTGTCCCTGTAAAAAACAAACAAACAAAAAAACTTCAACAAACCACAATGAAAAAAACACCCCACAAACTAAAAC
The DNA here is from genome assembly GCA_037038555.1 of Rhynchonycteris naso. NCBI lineage: Eukaryota > Metazoa > Chordata > Mammalia > Chiroptera > Emballonuridae > Rhynchonycteris > Rhynchonycteris naso. Next base: position 317,448,597 of record CM072995.1, read on the forward strand.
CTCAAACCTCCCTCTTTCTGTCCCTATCACTTAAAAAAAAAACAACAAATCTTAATAAATTTAAGGAGATTTAAACCATATAAAGCATCTTTTCCAATCACAATGGTATGAAACTAGAAATCACAAGAAGAAAACTGAAAAACACACAAACATGTGGGGACTAAATAACACTACTAAACAATGAATAGGTTAACAATGAGATCAATGAGTAAATGAAAATATACTTTTAAATAAATGAAATTGAAAATACAATGACCACACCTCAAATCTATGTGGTGCAGCCAATGCAGTCCAATGAGGGAAATTCATTGCAATAAAGGCCTACCTAAAGAAATAAGAAAAATCTCAAATAAATAATATATCTTACACTTATAGGTATAAGAAAAAGAAGGGGGAAAATCAAAGCCAAAATGAGTAGAAAAACAGGAAATTATAAGAAAGATCAGAATGGAAATAAACAAAATAGAGACTAAAAATACAATTAAAAAGATCAGTGAAACTAAGAGCTGGTTCTTTGAAAAAAAAAGCCAAAATTAATAAACCTTTAGCCAGACTCATCAAGAAAAAATGAGGGCCCAAATAAATAAAACCAGAAATGAAAGAGAAGTGAAAATTGACCTCATAGAAATACAAAGGATTATAAGAAAAACTACAATTATATGTCAACAAATTAGACAACCTGGAAGAAATGGATAAATTCCTAGAAACATAATCTTCCAAGACTGAATGAGGATGAAACAGAAAATTTGAACAGAGCAATAACTATTAATGAAATAGAATGAGTAATCAAAAAACTCCCCAACAGCCTGACTAGGAAGTGGTGCAGTGGATAACTTATTGACCTGGGATGCTAAGAATCCAGGTTCAAAACCCCAAGATCACTGGTTTGAGCACAGACTCATTTGGCTTGAGCAAGGGCTCACCAGCTTGAGCTCTGGGTCACCGGCTTAAGCTTGGGATCATAGACATAGCTCCATGGTTGCTGGCTTGAGCAAGGGGTCACTGGCTCAGCTGTAGCCCTCCGGTCAGGCACGTATGAGAAAGCAATCAATGAACAACTAAAGCGCTGCAATTTTGAGTTGATGCTTCTCATCTCTCTCCCTTCGTGTCTGTCTGTCCCAGTCTGTCTGTCTTTCTCTCCTTCACTAAAAAACAAACAATTCCAAAAAACTGAAAAGGAAGAAAAGCTCCCAAAATCATATTATGAGGCCAGTTTTACTCCAATACCAATACTAGAAAAAGACGCTACAAAGAAAGAAAATTATAGGCCAATATTCCTGGATGAACATAGATGCAAAAGTCTAAAACAAAATATTAGCAAACCAAATTTAGCAATACATTAAAAAGATCATACACCACTATCAAGTGGGACTTAGTCTCAGGCTGCAAGGCTGATTCAATATCTGCAAATCAATTCATGTGATACACTACATAAACAAACTGGAGAAAAATCACACATGATAATATCAATTGATGCAGGAAAACGCATTTGACAAAATCCAACATCCATTTCTGATAAAAATACTCTCTGCAAAGTGGGGCTGGAGGGAACATGCCTCAACTTAATAAAGGTCATGTATGACAAACCCACAGGCAACATCATGCTCTATGGTATAAAACTGAAAGAAAGCTCTTTCTCTAAGATCAGGAACAAGATAAAGATGTCTACTTTCACCAGTTTTATTCAACATAGTATTGGAAGTCCTATCTACAGCAATCAGATAAGAAAAAGAAAAAAGGCATCCAAATTGGAAAGGAAGAAGTAAAACTCTCATTAGTTGCAGATGACCTAACACTATACAAAGAGAAACCTTAAAATTCTGCCAATAAAAACCTACTGGAATAAATGAATTCAGTAAAGTAGTGAGACACAAAATTAATATTCAGAAATGGGCTGCATTTTTATACACCAATAATGAACTATTCAAAAGAAAAATTAAAAAAAACACACCAGTGCCATCTGCAATTATATCTAAAAGAATAAAATACCTAGGAAGAAATTGAATCAAAAAGGTGAAGGCCTGCCTCACCAGGCAGTGGCACAGTGGATAGAGTGAGTATTGGACTGGGATGCTGAAGACCCAGGTTTGAAACCCCGAGGTCACCGGCTTAAGTGCAGGCTCATATGGTTTGAGCAAGGCTCACCAGCTTGAGCCCAAGGTTGATGGCTTGAGCAAGGGGTCACTCCATCTGATGTAGCCTCCTCTCTAAAATGAATAAAATAAAATAAAATAAAATAAAAATAAATAAAAGTTTGGGGACCACTGGACTAGATCCTTGCAGCCAGAGTGGAAGGAAGAACAGTTAAATAAATGAATGAAGGCACACTACTTACCTTCATGCCTGCCTGGGATGAGGCACGTTCTAACTTCTATTTGACCCCAGTCAGGTAGAAATTCCGACGCTGTGTCCTTTACCCAGCAGGATGCTAGAGGGCCCCTTCCTGAAGGAGTCAGAGCCAGGCGCTGTGGCCCGGAACGCGGGGTCCTCCACGTGCAGCGCGTCCTGTAGAGGCTCTGCGTCCTGCAGAGGCTCAGCGCCTACTGGCGGAGTGGCACCCTCACCGACGTGGGGCTGAGCACCGGCGGCCGCGATTTTCCATGCCACCGAACAGCGCTCTGCGCGGGCAGCACCTGCTTCTGCAGCCTGTCTACAGCCGGGTGGCCGGAGCGTGGCCTGGCCGTGGTGCCCGTGGAGCCCAAGACGCCGCACGGGGCAGACAGGGGCGGCAGCGGCGCTGACCGTGGTGCTCAATAACGTGCGCGGTGAGGAAGTGCGGCTGCGCGGAAGACGCGGCGGCCGTGCTGGAGCTGGCCGAGCGGCTGGACGTGGCGGGTCTGCGTGAGATCAGCGCCCTCTTCCTCTGGGGGCCGCCTGCGCTTCGTCAACTGCCTGGCGCTGCGCCGCGTGGCCGCAGTGTTCTTGCTCCCTTCTCTGACCGAGGGCTGCGGCCGCGCGCTGCGTCGGGCTTACACTTAAGTGGTGAGCCACGCCAGCTTCCTGGAGCTGGCGCCGGATGAAGTGGCCGCGCAGTTGGCGACCCGGCGCTGGTAGGGGCTCGCGGGGAGGCCGTGTTCGAGGGGGCCATGCATCAAGTCGCGCCGGCCTGACACGGACAGCTGCGGCGCTGGCTGCAGCACGTGCGCCTGCCCCTGCTGGCGCCCGGCTACCCTGGAGGTAGAGGCTGACGAACTGCTGTGGGTCTGCGGCGAGTGCGGCTCACGGCTGCTCGAGGCTCGCGCCTGCTTCATCTTGGGCCGGGAGACCGCCGGACTGCGAACGCGGCCACGGAAGTAAACCACCCCGTAGCTCCCTTGCCCCTGGCTTTTGTTATTCCCGCATTCTTTAGCCACTCACTCATTCTTCCCTCATTCTTTAATTCATCTTTCAATCATGCTGCTGTTAATGAAATTCAGTCGTTTATTCAACAAGCATTTTACAGGTTTGGTGTTCGGCATTTTGCCCTTGAGAAGTTAACAGCCATTAGGGAGATGTAGGGATCTCACACCTTAGATAATTTTTCTCTTGCCCATGCATCCATAAGTTTGAGTGCTCCCTTTGTGCAAGTCTTGTTCTGGGTCCCTGGGACTCACGAGTACACTCTGGGAGCTCAGACTAGTGAGGGAGGAATCCAAGAGTCTGTCATCCTCCCCGGGGATAGAAGACAAGGGAATCCTCTGTCTTACCACTCTATCTCCCACAATAAGCACGGGGCCTGGTACATGGTACAAACAAGATGCTCAATATTTGTCATGGGAATTAGGTAGGAAACCAATGGCTGAAGCATTTGGGAATTCTGGTGGGGTCAGAGGCCTGATGGGTCAGTGGGAGGAGAAAATGCTTTGCCAGAAGGGTGTGGCCTGGTTCAATGGGATTAGTGATCAGGGTATGGGTTTTAGGGATGGTTATAGGAGGGAAGCAGCAAAATTAGAGAATGAAGATCAGAAATGATGAAGTTGACAAACCTGGACTTGAATTCTAGTTCTTGCTTATTGGTTTGCATGACTTTGGGCAAGCCAAAGACTGTTCGCCTCATTTCCTAACTACTGCCTAATAAAACTGTAATAGATTAAACCAGGTGATTTTTCTAGGTAAGATTTAGGGCTTTGTAAAGATTCTTTTCCTGTAACTTAGAGGTCAGTAGAACAGGTTAAAGATTAGTGACCGTTGTCCCATCAATAGCCAGAGACAAGGTGAGAAGTTACACAGCCCAGCATGGGTATTAGGATGGGAACAGAGGGCATGAAAAGGCTGGAGGACCCTACAGGGTGGTCAGTGAGGGTGAGAGAAGGTTGAAACTTGGATACAGATCAATGGATATTGGGCTTATTATCCAAATGCCAGATTCATGGACCTAGCTGAAGTGATTGTGGTCATTGGCGGTTGTGACTGCAAAGGGTTCCTGAAGTTGCCCTTCATCAATGCCTACCACTCAGAGAGCCAGCGCTGGACCCCCTGCCTAGCCTACCTGGCTACGTGTGCTCAGATTTCACTGCCTGTACTCTCTGCAATGACATCTACATCTCAGGTGAGAGAGCAGGGCCACCTTGGGAGCCTCCCAGGATTGGCTCATCACCTCATAAGCACTGCCCCTTTTCCCATCCAGCTGGGAGATGGCGTTAGGGTTACTGGCTAGTTATTGGCTGAAATGGTATGTAGTCCTGCAGAGCCAATCACTAGTGTGACTCCACTCTATTCAGTAAAGTCTGCTTCAACTCATATTAGTATTATTCACTTGTTTTTAGCTTACTATGTACCAGGCATTATGCTAAGCAGATTACATTAATTAAATCTCTACAATACCATTTCACAGATGAGAAAAAAGGCTCAGAGAGGTTATGAATTTCCCACTGTCTCAAAGTTGACAAAGCTAGATTTGATATCAACAGATTGTGTCCTCCCTGGTATTCAGGCCCTAGAACTTTCTCCATTTTTCTCACTTAATTCCATCAAAGAATAAAACAGTCCCTGCTCCCCTGAAGTGCCCTGGAGAGGGGACATGGACTTCACTTTGTCACAGAGCAGAACATAATGGGAACTCTTATTCCCCAAGAGAGCTGGAATCCTACTCCGGGTATGTGGCCCAACTTGAAGGAAATAGCACAGGCAGAGGCACGAAGGCAGGAACATGCAGGGCTCTGAAGTGCAGATTGAATTTATTTTTAAGAGGAGGGGAAGCCATTGTAGGTAAGGCAGGAAAGAGAGTCTGGAGTCAGATCGGGGAGTCTTTTACTCCAGGCCTAGGAGTTGATGTTGTAGAAGCTAAGGGTGCCTGGAAAGGATTTGGAGCAGAAGAATGAGAGAGGAAGGCCTTAGAGACCATCCAGGCTACACTTTATCAACAGACAGCTTATCCAACACCACTGATGGCCTTTGAGCAACATATGGGGCCTCTGTTCGATGCTGCTGGAAATACACACGGGCAAGGGCTACAAAACAGAGATGTGGCTCAGGCTGAGGGGTGCAGTCACGATTGTCCCTGGGGAGGCTACTCCTAAGAGGCAAGTCCCTAGTCAGGAACCCCAGAGCAGCCAGGTAGTGGGAGGAAGAGTCCATAGCCTGCACTCCAGTGCCTGGCCCCATGGAGTGTGCTGTGTCTTTCACTAGCACCAATGTTGGGCTTGCGGGATGGAAGCTCTGGTTCTCATCAGTGCTCTGGCAGTGAAAGGCCATGTGATCTTCAGCAGGTCATTCCCAGTCTCATGTCTCATCTGAGTTTTCTATCTGTAAACAGGGTACAGTAACTCCAACACCTCATGGAGGGGTGAGAACGAACATGAAATCATGAAGGTAAAGGCAGAAGTGAGACAAAAGTAATGGGTTACCCACTACCCCTCCCCGTCCCAGGGCAGTGTCTCTGCTTTTCCCTGCCGCAGTAATTCCTGATACTTGTTTTGGGCACCTTTTGTACTTTTACCTTCAGTAGAGTTCTAAAGTGTCCCCTTTGCTTCCCTGAGCACAGAGCCTGGCACACCACCACAGTGCACCCAGTAAAGTTTAGTTCTTGTTCTCTGAATCTCTCAGGCCTCCCTCCTCAAGAGTCTATGCCCATTGTCCTAACTCAGACCTTCTCACCACTTATTCAAAGCACAGTGTCTGGGTGACAGGCTCAGGAGAAAGTCCTTCCTGTTGTGTACCCTTAACCCTTCCTTTGGATCTAAGGGCAACAGCTGCTTCTCTCTCCCTAGGAGGCCACATCAACAGCCATGATATGGATATTTAGCTCCCGTCTGCACACCTGGATCAAAGTGGCCTCACTGCACAAGATGGCGGTCTTGTGGGGGCAGGTAGGGACATGCAGCAGTTGCTGCCTTGGGTGGATCCCAAGGTAGCTCAGTTGGCTAGAACATCCTCCCGATACACCAAGGTTGTGGGTTTGATCTCCAGTCTGGGCACATATAAGAATCAACCAGTGAATGGAAAAATAAATGGAACAACAAATTGATGTTTCTTTCTCTCTCTAAAGCCAATTAAAAACAACTACCGGTTATCTCTATAATCTAAATCCCAACTCAGACATACAAATAAAAGTGCTTCTTATAATCATTTAAGGTAATAAACCCTTAATTACTAGCTATTATTAAGCATTAGCTTGGTGCCAAGTTATTTTACAGATCAATTCTGCATTCAGTACCCATCCTGGAGACCAATCTCATTATCCCCAGTTAATGAGAGGAAGCTTGCTAAGGGAGGCACAGTAACTGGGTGGTGGCAGTGCTGGGATTTGCCCTGGGTGGGTCTGGCCCTTGTGCTGGAGTGGGATAGCTTCTGGCACACAGCTGAAGCCAGCCCTGACCCTGAGCCATCTCCCTTGTCCTCACACACAGCTGTTAGTGGTGCACGGCTTTGATGGCCTGCAGCGCCTGCAAAGTGTGGAGCAGTATGACCCTTTCTCCAACACCTGGGCTGCCGTGGTGCTGCTCCCAGAAGCCGTGAGCTCAGCAGCAGTGGTGCTGCACTGGCCGCTCTATGTAACCGAGGGGGGGGGCACTGGGCAGGAAGGCATCAGCACAGACAAGGTGGGCATGGAAAGATCACCGGAGGCCTGCTGTGTGTTGGCGTCGGGTCGCGCTTTCCTCTCCTCATCCACTTTTTCATTTAATCCCATTAATAGCCCTGCGGAGTAAGCCCCATGACTGAGGCAAAGAAATGAGTTCACAGATGACCCCACGGTCACACAGTGAGTTAGCAACACAGGCCTAAATATTTGGGCTGGTACTGTATGGTTTCGCAGATTAAAAATTAAGTGAGGGCAAGAGTGGGATTAGTTGCAATGTTTTCCCACCATTCAAAAAAAATTAGATACTCATTACTGAAAATTTAGAAAATATGGAGGAAAAAAATCACCCATAATTCCCTCACCTGAGGATAACTATTAATGTTTTGTGGCATTGTCTCCCGGTTTCCTCTGAATTGACTTGCTTTTCTGTTTTAGTTTTGCATTCTTATGGTAGAAAAATTTTGTATTCTGCTTCTTATTCTTCTTTAAGCAGAAACACTCCCACATGTTTCGCAACTCTTCACAGCTATCCTTTCAGTGTCTGTGTAGTAGTCTATCACTTGCCCATCCTTATCCCCTGAGCCCATTTCCCCTGCACACCTTCCTGGGACTGGCTGAGCTGCCCATCTGGTACCCTCTCATGCAGCACTGAATTATTTCAGGCCATCCTGGGGGTCTCCAAAGAAACAATTGAAACAGAGTACAAGTGAGCAAGCAGGTACAGATGTGAACCCTCACAAATTATTAAAGGTGTCTTAAACACATGCAGGACTGGGAGGCATGTGGACAGCAGTAGTCATGTGAGCTGCAAGGCACCCCAGCTGGAATCTTGTCATGACCTCAGAACACCAGGAAGAGGGACAAGGGGTGACTGACAGTGTATGCAGTAAGAACACATGTCCATGCTCTGAGGGCCCTCTATAGCACTATTGCAAACAGAACCTCCGTCTCCTGGAATGGAGACCTCTCTTTGAACCTTGAAAGATGAGGACACTTTCCACAGGGGAGTCCAGGGGTAGGAGGAACTAGACTTGAGGGCAGGGACAGTGGATTTTCTCTTCCCTCCCAGATACTACCTCAGCCTGGCAGAGGCAAATATTATGAATGAGTCCCCTTGATGGAGGGCAGTGGGAGTGCACCGGCAGCAGTACAGTTGTGGGGGCCAGGGGAGTAAGGCTTCCCCACTGCCCATGAGTGAGGTGCAGTGCTTTGACCCCAAGGAGGACCCATGGAGCCTGCAGTCACCAGCGCCCTTCTCACAGCGATGTCTTGTGGCTGTCTCTCCCTTGAGGACACCATCTACATGGTGGAGGGCTCATGAGCAAAGTCTTCATCTACAACCCCAGTAAAGATGTCTGGGGGGAGGCAGCTGTCCTCCCCAGCCCCGTGGTAAGTGGAGGCTCATGGGTATGGCCCTAGCACAGGTTCCATTCAGGTGAGAGAAGGCCCGCTGTATCTTGGAGATAGTGAGTCTTGTGTCTGATTCTGTTCTAGGTGGTTTTACAGTTCTCTAGCTTTGTCCTCACAATGACAATCAGCCTTGCATTTCACAAATGACCAGACTGGCCTTAGAGAGATTGAGGCCCCAGTCCAAAGCCACCAGTTACACCATAATAAGGCAGAGCCTGGAACCCCAGTCCCAAGTTCAATAGCCCTGGATGGGAGACTCTTGGTCTAAATGACCTCTCTTCTGTCTTAAAGGTCACCAGCTGGTAGCCTGTTGCGGGGATGGAGGAGAGGTGGGTGGCACGGAGAAGGAACTTGCTAAGTTTCTTTGCCCCAGTGATATCAGAGAAAGGAGGCCCAGGCCCTAGATACCCCTGCATTCTGAGATCCTCAGATGGTGGCAGTGGTAATTATTGTCATTGGAGTGCTTGTTGTCTTCCAGACACTATGTAAAATACAGTGTGTCCGTAAAGTCATGGTGCACTTTTGACCGGTGACCAGTCAAAAGTGCACAATGACTTTACGGACACACTGTACTTTACATGCTTAACCCCATTAACTGGTAAGGGGACCTTTTGAAGAAGGTACTATTGTTCTTCTCACTTTGCAGATAAAGAAACTGAGGCCCAGAGAGGTTAAGTGACTTGTCCAACGCTATTCATTTAGTAAGGATCAAGCCAGAGCTTCCTGCCTTCCACCCAGTTTTCTGCCTTTCTACCATCCAGATTGCTTGCTCACACCCTGTGTGTCAAGGTTTTATTGTCTGGCCTGGTCAGTTAGGGACAGAGTGAGCCCCAAGCTGGACCCCAAAGCTGACTGTCTTTCTATTTGCCCAGCCAGGAGAGCTGTGGCATGACTGTGTGATGGGAAGGTCCACATCCTTGGTGGGCGAGATGATCACAGGGAGAGCACCAACAGGGTCTTCACCTTTGACCCCAGCAGTGGGCAGATGGAGGCCCAGCCGTCCCTGCAGTGCTGCACCAGCTCCCACAGCTGCGTCACTACTGTCCAGACCTGGGAAGGTGATTCAGACTTGGACAACCTGAGCCAGGTGGCAGAGAAAGGAGAACTTGGGCTCACTACTCTGCTTACCTCATGGCACCTCCATGTAAACAGCCCCTTGTTGTCCCCTTTCTTGTAGAAATAAAACCTCATTCAAAGTTTGGGTCTGTGTTCCAGCTCAAGCCTATTTTGCCTAGAGAAGCGTCTGTTACTCGCTTTGACTCTTTACAAAGCACCTTCATGTTACCTTATTTACATTTATAATAGCAGTGGGGACATAATTTTTAAAAAGCATGAAATATTTCATGTATAAAAGAATATATAGTTTTGTACAGTTTAAGGATAATAAACATCTGTATTCCTACCACCTAGCTTAAGAATTAGAATGTTAACAAATGCTGAGGTAGGGTCAGGTGTCTATTTCCAAACCTATTCCCTTCCCAGTCATACCAGAGGTAATCACTGTCCTTCAGTTTGAGATTAATAACATTTTTAACTTTTTTTTTTTTTTTTACAGAGACAGATAGAGAGACAGATAGGGACAGACAGCCAGAAAGGGAGAGAGATGAGAAGCATCAATTCTTCGTTGCGTCACCTTAGTTGTTCATTGATTGCTTTCTCATATGTGCTTTGGCTGGAGGGGCTACAGCAGAGCAAGTGACCCCTTGCTAAAGCCAGCGACCTTGGGCTCAAACCAGCGATCTTTGGGCTCAAGCCAGCGACCATGGGGTCATGTCTATAATGACATACTCAAGCCAGTGACTCCACACTCAAGCTAGTGAGTCTGTGCTCAAGTCGGTGACCTTGGGGTTTTGAACCTGGGTCCTCTGTGTCCCAGTCTGAGGCTCCTTCCACTACGTCACTGCCTAGTCAGGCAACACTTTTGACTTTTAGCAAGCTACTTATTTTTAAATTTTTTTTGTTGATGGCAGTGCTTTTTTTAAAATGTTATTTAGAAAATTAAATTTAACAATGATGTTCATCAGTAAGAGTACAGGTCTCAGGTCAACATTTTTATAACATTTGAACTATTGATTATGTTGCATACCCATCACCCAAAGTCAAATTGTTTTCGTCACCTTATATTTGTCCCTCTTTATACCCTCTTCCACCCTCTCCCTTTTAAAAAAAAAAAAATATATATATATATATATATATATATATATATATATTTTTTTTTTTTTTAATTGATTTATTTGGGGGGGGGGGCAGAAGTGGGAAGCATCAGCTTGTAGTAGTTGCTTCCTGTATGCCCCTTGACTGGGCAAGCCGAGGGATTTGAACCGGCAACCTCAGCATTCCAGGTCGACGTTTTATCCACTGTGCTACCACAGATCAGGCTGCAAGTTCATTAATAATATCTATTTTACAAAGAAGGAATTGTTTTGTAAAGAGTAAGAGAATCACCCAAGGCCACATACTTGGAGTCTATGATTAAGATTCCATGAATCTGCAGAATCAATGAGGCTAACAACAACAAAAAATCAATGAAGCACTTCTAGTCAGGATGGCTCTCTTTCTAAACAGCCTTCTCAAATTCAGAAATAGACAAAATTAAAACCCAGACAATTAAAAAGATGAAGGCCTAGGCTTATAAGTAAACAAACATGGCTAAGGAGTAGAGACAACAAAATTGTAAATCCCGGAGGAAGGCAGAAATTTGAGCTCTGTGTAATAGAGGCCTTAAAATAGGATTCCAATCCAGACTATTGGAAGCCAGGGCTGAGGTGGTGCGCCCCTACTCATGAAAGAAGCTGAAACAAAACAAAAACCCCAACAGCCTTGGGATCCGAGTCTTGAAGCTGGGTGGTAGGTGCCAGAACCACAGGCCTCTGAGAACCCAGCCAACCTGGCTGTGCATTTGGGCCTGCGAGACCCCCAGCATCAATAGGGGGACACTTAACTCGAAACCCAATGCTATTACAAGCACCTGGGTTGGCCTGGGGCTCTAGAGACAGCAACATAAAACTGCTGGATAGGGAGGGATGACCTCAGAAGAGAGAAGATGCCACAAAAGAGATTCTGTGATGCAGAGGCCCAGAGGGCAGAATTGGCCAGACTCCACCTGGGGTTCCCTCACTTGCATTCAGGTTGCCTTATGAAGAGCTATCATCTCCTTTTAACTCTCCCAGCACAGGGCCAGTCCAACACCCATCCCATCTTCCAAAGCCCAACAGGCAGTCTGGGAGATCTTTCATTCTGGAACTGGCCCTTCACAGCCCCACACAAAGACCCAGGTCCCAGCTGACTCCTACCCTCTGATTATCCCAGTTTAGGGAGCCTGTGACCATCTGGACACAGCTGATAATGACAGAGAGCGGTGGGGAATAGGATTGAGGCTCAGAGCCTGCTTATCCCCATCTCAGGGAAAACACCCAGATGGTTCATTATGAACCCTGAACATGGCCCCTTAGCTGTGCAGTTTGCCAGAACAAAGACATAGTCCTTGGTATACCATTAGAAGCTACTGGGGTCAAAGTCAGTTTCTGAGGTTTTTGAGCAGTTCTAATATTTTTGCCCTTGGCCAGGTAGCTGTTGGTTGCAGAGTCATCCTGATATGACAAGGTTGTAGGTTCGATCCCCTTTTATTTATTTTTAAAGAGGGGAGAGGAGGAGACAAAGTGTCAACTCAGTAGTTGCTTCTTGTATGAGCCTTGAATGGGCAAGCCTGGGGTTTGAAACTGGCAACCTCAGCGTTCCAGGTCGACGGTTTATCCACTGTGCCACCACAGGTCAGGCAAGAAAGCACTTTATTCCTGTATTTGCCTATCCCCTCAAAAGCCCAAGTGAAAAAGGTAGGGGCAAATCCAGGGAAGGCTCTCTGTCACCTGGGCGGGGCACACTTCCTGTGTACCAAGAAGACTGTACCACTTCCCCACAATGACCATCCGTACCCCCAGTGCTCTTTCACACAAGTGCTGATGCCCCTTCTTGCTGTCTGCCTGGGCGGACCTGACAGCCTGCACCCCCCAGTTTACTACTCTCCTTATGGCCCTTCCTATCCATCCCTCTTCTATCACCTGACATACAGCCAGGCCTTTATGATTCCAGTCTCCCGACACACCCAAAAAATGCTCTTTGAGGCAGAAAAAGTGTCCGCTTCATGTATTCCCCAGTGCCTAGAACAAAGCCTTCCAATGAATACATTAAATCAAAGTTTCCTGGTTTTCTCCCTCATAATATGTGAGTTGGTACTACTGTGCCCTACCCACACCACCACCACCACCACCTTTACAAATGAGGAAACAAACTCAAGAGTTGTTAGGTGACTTGCTTACAAAGGTCAGCATGCTGGTGAGTGATGGCAAAGCCAGGATTCCAATCTGGGCCGTTACTTCCGAAGCCTACTCTCCTCATGCAGCCTCACCCAGGATCAGCTAATCTGAGAAAATGGATGTTGAAAGAAGCACAAGAGTTGTTCAGAAGCAGGAGATACATCATCTCCACCATGGAACACCCCAGCCTGGCAGGCTATTGTTCCTTCCCTTAGGGGCCTCCTTGAATGAGGGCAGAGATGGTCCACGTTCCTGGAGAGAAGGTGATACCCCGTATGTCCTTATTTTCTAAGACTGCTGGTTACACCTAATACATTGTCTGATAGTCCATATGTTTAAGTGGTCTCTGGCTCTGAGTCCACTCCTTCCCTACCCCCACCACCCTCCAGCAGCCAGACAAGTCCAGAGCATGAACCCTGAACATGGCCCCTTAGCTGTGCAGTTTGCCAGAACAAAGACGTAGTCCTTGGTATACCATTAGAAGCTACTGGGGTCAAAGTCAGTTTCTGAGGTTTTTGAGCAGTTCTAATATTTTTGCCCTGGCCAGGTAGCTCTGTTGGTTGAAGTGTCACCCTGATATGACAAGGTTGTAGGTTTGATCCCCGGAGAGGGCACAAATAAGAATCAACCAATGAAGGCATAAATAAGTGTAACAACAAATCGATGTTTCTCTCCTTCTTTCCCTTCATCTCTCTCTAAAAATTAATAAATAAAAAATTTAAAGAATGTTTTATGTGTCCTGGCTGGCTGGCTCAGTGGATACAGTGTTGGCCCAGCATGTGGACGTCCAAGGTTTGATCCCTGGTCAGAGCACACATGAGAAGTAACTGTCCTTCTCTTCCCTTCCTTCTCCCCTTTCTCTCTTCCCCTCTCACAGTGGCTCAACTGGTTCGAGCACTGGTCCTGGGTGCTGAGTATAGCACTGTTGGTCTGAGCATTGGCCTCAGGCACTGAAGACAGCTTGGTTGATTCAAGCACTGGCCCTAGATGTGGGTTGCCAGGTGGATCCCAGTCAGGGTGCATGCAGTAGTCTATTTCCCCTCCTCTCACTTAAAAGAAAGAAATTCTTATGACTGTTCTTTTTTAGTGGGCTTCCAAGAAACAATGAGGATATTTACTTTTAAAATAAGTAGAATAAAATTCATTCTCTCTTGAAATCACCATATGAATTCTGAGACCTTGATGAATTTATTTCTCTATACCTTGAAAAATTTTGCTATTTCATCATCATAAAAATTATTTCATATTACTCATTAATCATTCCTAACTATGTCAAACAAGACTAAGATGGTAAGAAAATGGAAGAATGATGGCATTGCCTAGAAGGAAGATGCAATGAGGTAAATCACTATTACATCATCTTTCTGTTTCCATATTGCATTGCCCAAGTACAGGTATTATTAACATCTTTTAAGAAGGTATAAAAGAAGTCTAGAGACATCAGTTAAGAATTCAGGATTTAGTCCTGGCCAGATAGTTCGGTTGGTTGGAGCATCGCTCCAGAGCATGAAAAAATAAACATTAAGAATTCAGGATTTTGCCTGACCTGTGGTGGTGCAGTGAATAAGGCATCAACCTAGAACACTGAGGTTTATGGTTTGAAACCCCGGGCTTGCCCAGTCAAGGAACATATGAGAACTACAATGAATTGATGCTTCCCACTCTTCCCCCTGCCTCTCTCTCTCCCTAAAACCAACAAATAAAAATCTTGGTCCTGGCTGGTTGGCTCTGGCCAGTTGGCTCAGTGGTAGAGTGTGGGCCTGGAGTATGGATGTCCCGGGTTCAATTTCTGGTCATGACACACAGGAGAAGTGCCCATCTGCTTCTCTACCCCTCCCCCTCTTGCTTCTCTCTCTCTCTCTCTCTCCCTCCCTCCTTCAGCCATGGCTCAATTGGAGCAAGTTGGCCCCTCGCACTGAGGATGGCTCCATGGCCTCACCTCAGGTGCTGAAATAGCTCGGTTGAGCAGTGGCCACAGATGGGCAGAATGTCACCATAGGGGGCTTGCCGGGTGGATCTGGTCAGGGTGCACGCAGGAGTCTCTCTGCCTCCATGCCTCTCATTTAACAACAAAAAAAGAATCAACCAATGGATGCATAAACAATTGGGATAAAAACTCTCTCTGTAAAATCAATCAACAAAAAAGGATTCAGGAGTTTTCATTCGCATCCATGATGAAAGAGAAGTTGACAGAAAACATTTTCTTCTCTTTAAATTCACTTTAGAGAAAGGGAAATGGGGGAAGGAGCAGGAAGCACCAACTCCTATATGTGCCTTGACCAGGCAAGCCCAGGGTTTCAAACCAGCAACCTCAGAGTTCCAGGACTTTAGAGGACATTTCACTTATTACACAAGTTAGAAAAAGAATGCAGAGGCACACTGCACCACTCTTGCCTCTAAGGATGATGGGTAAATTGGTCACATGAATTTTCTCTAATTCAAGAATTGGTGGAATGAGTATTTCTATAAACAAATTTAGTGAAGTCATTCGACAGGATTTCATCACAAGATTTTTATGACAAAAACCTGAACCATCCTGTTTTGCTAAAAGGCGGTGTGACAATATTCTTTCATCTTTTATGTTATTTATGCACCAAATTTACTTCATACTGTTTCAGTTCTAAGTGAAGACGTGCTGAAGACAGGTATGTAAGTGACTGAAGGAAGTAGATGCTATAAAAATGTATTCTTTTTAATTCACTGGCTTGGTCATTCTAATTGATCTTTGTAAATCTAAAAAGTGTTTTAAAATTATGAAGAAGATGGCTGTCCTTTCTTGCACAAAATTATGAGCCATCAAAAACATTGCATGTTGCCTGACCAAGCGGTGGCACAGTGGATAGAGCGTTGAACCGGGATGCGGAGGACCCAGGTTCGAGACCCCGAGCTCGCTCAGCTTGAGCGTGGGCTTATCTGGCTTGAGCAAAAGCTCGCCAGCTTGGACCCAAGGTTGCTGGCTCCAGCAAGGGGTGGCTCGGTCTGCTAAAGGCCCACAGTCAAGGCACATGTGAGAAAGCAATCAATGAACAACTAAGGCAACGTAAACTAATGATTGATGCTTCTCACTTCTCTTCGTTCCTGTCTGTCTGTTCCTATCTATCCCTCTCTGACTTTCTCTGTCCCTGTAAAAAAAATAATAATAATAAAAAAAAAATATATTGCATGTTGACACTGAGAGTGCTAAACAAAACTAAACCAGAAAAAATATCCCCAAAACCAATGATAAACTAGAGCCTATGAGAGATGTATCTGAAATCTGGAATCAGTAGTTACATTACTAAGCTCCAGCTTCACACCTACATTCTGATGAGCGTTTATTGCATTCAAGGGGTGTTGCTCATTTGGGTATTTCCTTCAAAACAAGGAAAATTTGAAATTGCTGTTTTAATTCTTATATATGCATGCATATATACATATACATATATATATATGACTTTATTGAGATAATTCACGTACCATAAAATTCACCCACTTGAAAAGCCTAATTTAATGGTTTTTAGTATATTCAGAGTTGTATTAATACTTGTGCTGGTCATGGGTGCTGATGATGGCCCATCAGTGAGGGCAGGGAGAATCCATTATCATGAAGTTAGCTATACTGACTTCCATGAGGATATGTTTAACTAAGTAGTAATAGTAACAAGAGCTAGCTAGCATTCACTGAGCATACACGTAGGTGAGCAGATGGACAGAGATGTGCTCATGCTAAGTTGTGGGCTTGGTTTTGAATCAGTCTGGCTTGAAGGCCTGGGCTCTTAACTGTTAATGTCTCCAAATGGAGATAATACGTTAGAGGATGTGTATTAAAGTACATGTATTGGCATTTAGATCTCCTTTAACCCCCACAGCAGCCATGTGAGATTAGGATCAGAACAGTCCAAAGCCTCAGTAAATCAGTTTTGGCACCAGGACTTGAACCCAGGTTTCTGATTACAAAGCCATTTCTCAAGTCCTCTTTCTAAAACGCTCTGCAGAGAAGAGCATCCTTTAATCCATCACATCCTGGCTGACACTCTCTTAACTTCTTTCCAGCCAGGAGTGGAGGTGGGGATCTGAGGTCCATGGCTGAAGTTTCTTGGACCTCCTCGTGAAAGTGAGAACATAGCTAAGAGGAACAAGATCCACAGCCTGCTTTAGCAGCCTTTCTAAGTGTTTTGCAAGCACAGATTCTGTCTGGAGGTAGAACTAGCCCCTCAAAAAAACTTTTAAGCATTTCCTTAATCCTGTAAGTTCCTGTGTCCTTTTCCTGGTTCTCTAGGGCTGTTGTCCATTGGTCCCCAATCCTGTTTTTTGTTTTTGCTTTTGTTGACTGGTCCCAAATCCTTGCTTGCCCTCTGGGCCTATTCCCAAATTCTCATACTTCAGCAAATGTTCTTTTCCTGCCTCACGGGTCACTGAGCTCCCAGCTCCTGTGAGGCCCATCACTAGCTGCTACATATCCTAAAGATCACAAGCTAACTCTTCAGAGCCTTGGTAAAAAGTTCATAAAAGGTTTTCGTATGGGCCCTGGCTCAGCGGTACAGCATCAGCTTGGCATGTGTAAGGCCCAGGTTCAATTCCCGGTCAGGGCACACAGGAGAAGCACCCATCTGCTTCTCCACCCTTTCCCCTCTCCTTCCTCTCTTCCCTGCCATGGCCTCTGTTTCAGGTCCTAGAATGGCTTTGGCCGCAAAAGAGCATCACCCCGTGGTGGACATGCTGGGAGGATCCAGGTCAGGCACATGCGGGAGTCTTTCTGACTGCTTCCCCACTTCTAAATTCAGAAAAACACAAATACACACACAAAAAAAGGTTTTCATACTTGCTTCCATATTGCCAACAGCCATATTTCCACCAGCGGGTCCTAAGGGATATTTCACAAGTTTTGGCTGCTCAGTATTAACACCTTGCCTATTGAGGGGAAGGAAGCAGTGTATGATTCTGAACCTCACCTCCCCTATGAAAACCAAAGGTGCTAGTTATCTTTTAAAAGAAATTTATTGATTTTGAGGGGTGGGAGAGGAGGTCAGAAGCATCAACTGGTAGTTGCTTCTCTTAAGTGCCCTGACATGAGAAGTCCAGGGTTTTGTTTAGTTTTTACAGGGACAGAGTCAGAGAGAGGGATAGATAGGAACAGACAGGAACGGAGAGATATGAGAAGTATCAATTATTAGTTTTTCGTTGCTGTTGCGACACCATAGTTGTTTATTGATTGCTTTCTCACATGTGCCTTGACTGCGGGCCTTCAGCAGCCGAGCCACCCCTTGCTGGAGCCAGTGACCTTGGGTCCAAACTGATGAGCTTTTGCTCAAGCCAGAAGGGCCCGCACTCAATCTGGCAAGCTCGGGGTCTCGAACCTGGGTCTTCCGCATCCCAGTCCGACGCTGTATCCCCTGCACCACTGCCTGGTCAGGTGAGAAGTCCAGGGTTTTGAACCAGCAACCTCTGCTCAAGGTTGACACTTCATCCACTGTCATCACACGTCAGGTGGGACTAGCTATCTTTCTCCTGACCCCTGGCAACTGGCTCAGATACCAGGGTTGGCCAGTCAGAAGTGACTTTCTGGAACCTTAGAGATGTAAAGAAAATGACAGCTGAGCCTGACCATTAGTGGCACAGTGGACTGAACATCAACCTGGGATGCTGAGAGCCCAAAGTCAAAACCCTGAGGTCACTGGCTCAGCTTGAAACACGCCCCGCAAAGGCACACATGAGAAACAACCAATAAAACTCGTGAAGCAACTATGAATTGATGCTTCTCATCCCCCCCCCCCCCCCACACACACACAGTTACTGTCTCCCTCTTAAAAAAAAAATAGGGAAAACCATTTACTGGGAAAATTGGGGGATGGTAGTGATATCCTCTGGGTAGCCTGTATCTCTTGATGGGCTGTGGTTACTGAGTGTTCACCTAATCTCTACCTTTATCTTGCACGGTTTTCTGAAACAAAAAGCTTAAACTTTGCTTCCTTTCCTGACCTCAAACAATGGCTCTACAGGGGTGTTCATGTTGACAATTCAAGCTGTACATTTAAGTACTACTGTGCATACTTTCTTGCATGTCGGCACAGTCCCCAAATGACATTGCTTAAGATTTTTCGACTTTGTGATGTTGCAGAGGTGATACCCTGCAGCAGAAACTAACTTCAAATTCCAACCTTTCCCCGGCTAGCATTATGCAGTACAATACTCCCGTTACGGTGGGCAGTGGCACCAACAGCAGCTTGTCAGCCCCACACTGGGGGGAGTTGGGGGTGGTGGTAAACAACTGATACTCTACAGTGTACTGTGTGTGTTGCCAGTATTTCTGAAGTGTTTTTGCATCCCATCATGTCTACAAAATGGCCCCATCTCCTACTTCTGGTAGGAAGGCAATTACTCTTGAGATGAAAACTCAACATAACTGCCCAACTGTAAAATATAAGTGTTCTGAGCACATTTAAGGTAAGCTAGGCTAAAAGGCATTAGGTTAGGTACATTAAAAGCACTTTTGATTTATGGTATTTTCCCTTTCCAAGCTGCTACTTTGGTGCACGTTTGTTACAGCACCACCTAGTGGGAAGTTAACAGCACTACTGAACCCTACAGAACGGGTGGTCAACCTTTTTATAAAAACTGCTCACTTAGACTAACTCAGTCTGAATGCTGGATGCAGTCTAATCAGGCCATGTGTAGGGTCCATGACAGCTGTCATTAGGAAGGCCAGTCCTCTCTCTCTGATAAGTCAATCTAGTCATCATTAGTCTTGTAGAACTATGCCAGTCTAATGTTAGTGGACTGAAGTATATAGAAAACTCACTAGGAAATTAAGGAAATTTAAAAAGTCACCTAATCTAGTATACAAAGACCTGTGACTGGCTGTGTCAGTACTAGATGCTAAGATTCCAGATGACCAATATTGTCATAACCTGTTGCCAGCACCCAGCCCTTTGGATGCTCAATTAAGTTTAACTAGTTTTTCTAAAAATATACCCCTCATAAATGAACTACGAATTCAGAAATACAGGAATAAAGCAGCTTATAGCTCAATTCAAACAGTAACATTTCCAGTAAAACTGCAAAGTGCCAATATCTTTACCTACTTATAAAAGGTGAATATCTTAGCCTGACTGTGGTGGCACAGTGGATGAAGCGTCGACCTGGAATGCTGAGGTCACTGGTTCAAAACCCTGCGCTTGTCTGGTCAAGGCACATACGGGAGTTGATGCTTCCTGCCCCCCACCCCACTCTCTCCTCTCTAAAATGAATTTAAAAAAGAAAACGGTATTCTTTACTAATAGGAAGTGGTCTCAAATCCATCAATACAGTGTGTCCGTAAAGTCATGGTGCACTTTTGACTTTTGACCGGTCAAAAGTGCACCATGAGCCTGACCAGGCAGTGGCGCAGTGGAAAGAGCGTCGGACTGGATGTGGAAGACCCAGGTTCAAGACCCCGAGGTCGCCAGCTTGAGCACAGGCCCATCTGGCTCGAGCAAAAGCTCGCCAGCTTGGACCTAAAGTCGCTGGCTCCAGCAAGGGGTGGCTCGGTCTGCTGAAGGCCCATGGTCAAGGCACATGTGAGAAAGCAATCAATGAACGACTATGGTGTCGCAACAGCAACAAAAAACTAATGATTGATGCTTCTCATCTCTCTCTGTTCCTGTCTGTCTGTCCCTATCTATCCCTCTCTCTCTGTATCCCTGTAAAAAAAAAAAAAGTGCACCATGACTTCACGAACACACTGTACTGATAAAAACAGTAGGATGTTAGTCTAGACAAAAATCAATATAAACATGATTCTTTTTAAAAGTCGGGGGGGGGGGGAACCCCAGAGATACATTTGTCAGTGCATTCCAAACATAATTAATTCACTAAAATATTAATCCCTTCCCAAGTGCTAAGCAGTATAATATAATGTGCAGTGCCTGTCCTCGTGTGGTTTACAGACTAGTCGAAAAGACAACCAATCTGAGTACCTACTAGGCGGTCTGTGAGGCCAGGTTATTTCACAGCCAGGCCTCATCACCACCAGGATGGTGTGGCTATCTAACTTGGCCCTCCAGGCCCATGATAGCTGTGACTAGGAAGGCCAGCCCTCTTTCTGTGATAAAATCAATCTAGTCATCATTAGTCTTATAGAATTATGCCACTCTGTCCCTCACTAGTTTCGCCTGAATATACCAAGAGCATTCAACTGCTTGTAAATAGACATAAATAGAAAACACTTCAAAATACACCAAATAAAACAGTAGACAATTTTAACGTTCTTTACTTCTGTGCTCCAGACTGTTTATCACTTGCACAAATTCCCCTGACACATTAGATATGTTGAGGATTAAATAGGCATCACCATTTACACCCAACAGGGTATCTCTCTGGTTAGCTCTGCTTGGGCCCTACTGTTCTGGCCCTTGTCTCCCAAGTCCAGTTGAAACCAAGAGGATTTCAGAAAAAGCACAGAAACACACTGTGAGCCAGGCAACCCTAAAAAATCAATCAAGTAATGCTCTGATGGGGTGACATGACCCTCTGAATAATGGATGTACAGTCTACTTAGGCCATGCATCTTTTAAAAAGATTTTATTAAAAGTATTTATGGATCAACATCCATACTCCAGATCCAGCTGCCAAGGAGACCCTAAAAATGAAATAAAGTACAACAGTAAGAAAGGAAATTTCATCTGAGTATTGGGTTCTTTCATTTACCAAACAGGTATACACTTCCACTTAGGGTTTGCTTGAAAGTTAATAAGCATGAAGAACATTTAGAAAAACAAACAACAAAACAAAAAAACCCCCACCCCACCGGTGTTCTGTTTTAAGGGGGTTGCTGAAGGATAGAATTACTAGCAAGAGTACTTTGAAATTTAAGAGAATAAAGGAAAATACCTACTTTAAGTACTGTAGTGAACATAGGAATTTAAGAGACTAAGGCCAAACACCCCTCAATAGAACCCTGGGTATTAAAAGTGTCCCTGGCTCTAACCTCCATTCTCCCAATTAAATTAAGTGCCATCCAATTATTATTCACTAAATGCTTACCACAGTGTGTAATACAAGTAATAGCAGGGAGACAAAGGAATAGGGTCCTATTCTGCCCAAGAGGCTGCTAGAGACATACCTGTTATGCTGTGGGTACTGGCTGGGGCATGGCAGGTGGCTCTGGCTTCCCACCCTTCTGTTCCGAGATGGGAGTGGTGGGCAGTATCTCATCTTTGGGTTCCACGATGCTCACATGGTCAGGCAGGGGCTTCTTAGGACCTATCTTACCACTAGGGTCCCAAGGAAGCATAATCTTCACTTTGATGCCCAGCACACCTAGATGATAGGACCACAGTTAGAACCTACCAGTGGTTTTGCTGGCCCCACTACACAATAGAACAGGGCAGAGAAAGAGAAAGTAAATTACTTAAACAACCCTAGATCTGGTCCCTTCTCAGACAAATGCCTCTACTCAATCAATAACAGAACACTTTTGCAAAAGGAACCCACGCAGTGCCACAGAACATGGCACTGACAAGGACCAAGAGCAGGATGTGCCCTTTCTGACTCGTCATCGTGTCATCACTGAAGGGTACACAGGTGGCTGCGAAAAGGACAAACCAACTCTTGGATCTGACCTGCAGAGCACTAACATGCTCTGCTACTCCAACGATGGATTCCAAAACCCTAGCAGAGGTCCCAAACCTACGGCCCTGCGGGCCAAATTGCGGCCCGCTGAGGCCATTTATCCGCCCCCGCCGCACTTCCAGAAGGGGCACCTCTTTCATTGGTGGTCAGTGTATGGAGTACTGTATGTGGCGGCCCTCCAACGGTCTGAGGGACAGTGAACTGGCCCCCTGTGTAAAAAGTTTGGGGACCCCTGCTAGGGATGCATGGAAAACCGCGTCTATCACCAAGTCCCTTTGTTCCAAGAGCCCCCAACTGCTCACCCTGCCTGAGCAGCACGTGGCGCACAGCAGTGTCCACGTAGTAGTTAACAGGGTCCCCGCTGTGGATCATTAGACCATCGACAAACTTCATGGACTTAGCCCTCTGCCCGCGGAGCTTCCCAGACACCACGACCTCACAGCCTTTGGCCCCGCTCTCCATGATGAACCGCAGCACGCCATAGCAGGCCCTTGGGAAAACATGAGACAGATACCCACTTGTGTTATGACCAAAGACAGGATCACCAACCCCATGCCATGTTAAAAACAAACTCCAAAAAAAGAAACAAAAACAAGACTTATGACTCTGCCCTGTTTTCAATGTTCCTTTACATCAGGGGTAGTCAACCTTTTTATACCTACCGCCCACTTTTGTATCTGTTAGTAGTAAAATTTTCTAACCGCCCACCAGTTCCACAGTATTGGTGATTTATAAAGTAGGGAAGTAACTTTACTTTATAAAATTTATAAAGCAGAGTTATAGCAAGTTAAAGCATATAATAATTACTTACCAAGTACTTTATGTCGGATTTTCGCTAAGTTTGGCAGTATAAATCTTTATAAAACAACCTACTATAGTTAAATCTATCTTTTTATTTATACTTTGGTTGCTCCGCTACCGCCCACCATGAAAGCTGTTAACGCCCACTAGTGGGCGGTAGGGACCAGGTGGACTACCACTGCTTTAAAGGAACAAACCTCCTGTACTTCTCCAAGTACAAGCCCTACATTAGGCCAACTAAATTGCTAATCTGGGGAGGTAGGCATGGTAAAGCTCAGGAACTAGCATTAAAAAAAGAAAAGTTACTCCCCAGATGAATATAATGTGCAACCAAAGTTGAGACCCACACTCAAACTCATGATTGTCAAGTTGACACTCTCCCCTCACCCTTCCATCATTCTGGTGCGAGCCTTTCCAGTCCAGTCCATCTCCGACAACTCAAGACTTCGAAATCAGGCACGCTGTCAGTAAATATCCAGAAGTACCCCAGCCACAGAATGAACCTTTATGCTTTGCTAAAACATACCTCAACCTCCAGAATTCCCGTTGATGAGGTGTCCTAACTACCAATTTAGGCTCCTAGCGGCCTTAACTATTAATATGCTGGAAAAAACATTCCTAGTAGGTCTATAATACTGATAGTAAGCCTTGGACAGGTACCTCAGTTGATTAGTGTCATCCCCATACACCAAAGGTTACAGGTTCAATCCCTGGTCAGAGTACATATAAGAATCAACCAACGAATGCATAAATAAATGGAACAACAAATCAATGTCTGTGTCTATCCTTCTCCCTACCCCTCCTCTCTCTCTAAAACCAATCAAGAATAAATTGCCAGTAAGCCTTATAATATTATGCCCCCTCCCAACCCATTTGTTTACGCCCTGGGAGATAATACTTGGAGCTAGTTGCCACTTCCAAAATAGGAAAGCAGAGTAAGATTTACCACCATGCCCCAAGCTCT
Organism: Rhynchonycteris naso; assembly: GCA_037038555.1. Lineage (NCBI taxonomy): Eukaryota > Metazoa > Chordata > Mammalia > Chiroptera > Emballonuridae > Rhynchonycteris > Rhynchonycteris naso. The sequence goes on from CM072995.1 coordinate 317,472,673, forward strand.
TTCTTTCACACATGACCTCATTTAATCTTCACAAAAAGGTTGCGATATAATGCTTCCCATTTAGAGACAGACCTCAGGGTCAGAGAAATAAGTTGCTCAGGTCTCAGAACTTCCAAGTCAAACGTCAGTGCATGCAAAAATCACCGGGTGTGCTTGTTAAAAGAGGGTAGCTGGCCTACACTACCACTTTCCAAACCAGTGGGTCTAAGACAGAGATTGAGAGTTTTTTCTAACAAGCGCCTTCAGATGATGGCAGTGATGCTGGCCCATGGACCAAACTTCTAAGAATCACTTTTTACAAGTGGTGGAGCTGGCATTCAAAAGAGGTGGGTAGTCTCCTACAAGTCCTTGCCTCTGGCCTTTCCTACCCATCCCAACATCAACCTGCGACAGCACAGCCCTCATGTCCTTCCTCTGATGAAAAACCTCTAGGGGCTCTGCTTCAGGGCCAACCCAACCACCTCCCGTCCTCTATAGTCCATCACTCCCCACATTACTATCAATATACAGCTTGCAAAAGTAAATGGCTAAATTTTTAAGCTCTCTTCCATCTACACTGTGTCTTATCTCCTTGTAGTCCCCAGAAGAGTTAACACATGATAGAGCTGAATGACTTCAACAGGAATCCTAACCTCCCCTCCCTGGAGTTCTATTTTTGTTTCACTTCCAAAGCACTCAGAACAGTTCTCCACTAAAACACTGACCACTCCTTTAAAATCTTGCTTTTTTAATTAGTCTTTCTAGCTAAACTGGAAGAATCTTATTGTTAAAACTCTCATAGACTAGCAGAGCATGCCATGTAGACAGGATTCATTGCTGAATTAATAAAATGGCAGACACACCTTATTCTGAACCACACAAGAAAGGACACTCGCCTGACCAAGCAGTGGCACAGTGGATAGAGCGTCGGACTGGGATGGGGAGGACCCAGGTTCGAGACCCCGAGGTCGCTAGCTTGAGCGGAGGCTCATCTGGCTTGAGCAAAAAGCTCACCAGCTTGGACGCAAGGTCACTGGCTCGAGCAAGGGGGTTAATCGGTCTGCTGAAGGCCCATGGTCAAGGCACATGTAAGAAAGCAATCAATGAACAACTAAGGTGTCGCAACGAAAAACTGATGATTGATGCTTCTCATCTCTCTCCGTTCCTGTCTGTCTGTCCCTATCCCTCTCTCTGTCCCTGTTTAAAAAAAAAAAAAGAAAAAAAAGGACACTCACCTCCGCACAGCAAGGCCGCCTAGAAGTTTGTAACGCAGAGATTCTGCCTGGGCAATAGCACACAGACCTCTTGTAGCCACCTTTTCGGCATAAAGCTTTAAGAAAGAAACAAGGTACACGCTAAAACTTGTTTCCTCCATTGTTTTCAATTAAAAATCAGAAAATTCATCATATAGCACATACTGCATAGACACCACTGTAGCAACCGTCAGTACTAAAACTCTTCCACTCCCCTCACTTAGCGCACACTCGGTGACACTGGCTGAACCATCACTCATTGCCCTCTTATCCCTAGCTCTTCCAACAGTCATACCGAGGAGGCAGGACCGTCAACCCATAATATGTATCATTACTACACTCAAGGCGAATATAAAATCCCTTAACCACCAGAATTGAGCAGATCAGGCCTATAAAATTAAGCTCACTACTTATTCTGAGAACTTCAACAAAATCACCAAACCATTTCTAACATTCACCAATCATGAGTAAACTACGCCTTCAGGGTGGTAAGCATGTTTAGAAGTACCATCGTAAGGAGCCACTTCCAGGCCCAGTTACCTCTGGCATAAACCAGGATCACTCACCTCTACACTGCCCTCAGGGAAGCCAAACCTCTTCTGAACCACAGCAGTCAACTCCCGTATCCGTCGGCCCTTCTCACCAAGAACATTCTGTGTCCTGTGGAAAGTAGAAAGTTACAATTCATAGTTCTCACAAAATTCTGGATCTAACTTCAAATACTGCATATATGTAGTAGTAAAATCTCACTCATCAGGCACAATCAATTATCAAGTTTGGATGACAAGAACAAGTTTGATTTAAAAATGAGTTTGAGCTCGGTTGGTTAACTGTCCCAGAACGCCAAGGTTGCAGGTTCGATCCCCAGACAGGGCACATACAGGAAGCAACCAATGAATGCACAACTAAGTAGAACAATATACAAATCTTCTCTCTCTAAAAGCAATCAATGATAAAATAAGAAAATGAGCTTTTACCTGGTGGCCAAAATAATAATTTCTGTCCTAGTTGGTGTAACTCGGACCTCAACTCCAGAGTAGCCATCTTCAGCCAGTTCCCGAGTGAGAAACTCGTTCAGTTCAGCTTTAAAGATGCCATCAGCAACAAACTAACCAAAAAATAAAATTCAAAATTAGGACATGGATACAGGTTCACTTTTTCCTGCCCAGGCTTTTCAGCCAATGCAACCTTCATCAAAACTCATCACCTCCGACAAATGACCCATTATCAATCATATTACCCTCATTCAGACAGAAGTGTAGCAACCCTTCTCAGACAAATGCCTCTAGGTCATCTTTTGGTGGTTACTTTGACCCAGGGCCCTTAAACCTATGCCACAGAACGCAGCACACAGTAGGGGCCACCCGGACAGTAACACCTCCAATCAGACTCGTCATCTTCTCTTCACTGAAGGGTTTCTAAGACTGTTATTTCAGGTACATGTGCTAAACAAAAACTGTTTCCAAAAATGGTACATTTACAACTCATTCATTCAGCACAGCAGGGGCACCACTCAAGTGATTGATTAATCATTCTCACTACAGAGACAAACTTGGATCATCAAAAGAATCCCTGCCACGTTATCGTGCCTTACTTGGATGTAACGTTAGGAAGTCACAAAAGCCTGTAGGTTTAATTTTAACATGCATGTATTCAAAAAAATGACCAACTGCCTATTTCTAAAGCAAATGAACTTTACAGTTCTTTCCCACGGAAAGGTGAAAAGTTAAACTCAAGGAAGCGTTATTCCCAGGTTCCCTCTCTCTACTTGCCCATAGCTTTTCCTTGGGCTCTAGAGAGAGCGATAAACTGTCAGCAAGCTGTCCAGGTAAGGTCTTTGGAATCAGAAGGCTGCACCCAGACACGACCAGTAAGAAGGCAAGAATACACAGGTACCACCCTTCCCAAAGCCAAGGTGTTACCACCTGCAACGAACGGCTCAGCTCACGCTCTCAAAATACCACACGTTTGTTAATTTTACTTGTTGATCAAGGGATGTTCACAAGCGCCTTCTCCCGGGCAGAAGAGGTACCCGGTGCTCCTCTCTGCTCTTCGCTCGGAACCAGTAGAACTCGTCTCCCTTTCCCCGCCACACTGCGCTTGCAGGGATCGGGCCCCGTACTCAATCCACCGCCATCCGCAGCCCGCGGGAATGCCTCGCGGCCCGAGCCACTTCCCGGGGCAAGACACAGAGCTGCGGGTCCCACGACAACACCTCTAACCCGCACGGCGCTGCAATTCTCTGGACTCGAACCCCATCATCTTACCTTCCTCTTCTTGGAAATTTGCACCGCCATCTTGCCGCCGTAGGCCGCCGAAAGAAAAGGAAGTGGTGTCCGGACGGAAGTAGATATAAAGTGTGCGGAGCGAAAACGAACAACTTCGCGACGTTGACGCCTGTGGACGCTCATGGGAAATGTAGTTTTTATGTTAAGGAAGCTGGTCAGGGTAGGAGAAGAGTGATGGCGACAACTATAAAAGGAAACAGGAAAGGGAGCAGCAGATCAGTTAGAACTTGGAAATTGTAAGGAAGTTTAGAGTCCAGTTCTAACTAGTGTAGTTTAAAAATGAACGTGAGGCACAGAGATGGAAATTATAAGTATAAGCTCACAGAGCAACAGAGTTTAACAAGCACAGAACTCTGGATCCTACAGTCTGTAATGAAAATTGATTGGAAGTCCTCTGAAATTTATTTAGGCGCCCACTCTTTCAGTTCGTTTTCATTTCCTCTGTTCCAACTGCTATCTAACATTTACTAAGCATTCTAGGGACTGTTCTATGTCCTTTATATTATTAACTAATTTACCCCTACCTCACTTTAAGAAAGTCTGTTAACTTGTGACAAGAAGTAAAGTAGTGGCACATGGGCCAACAATTCTTTTTCAGTTAAAAATATTTCTCCCCATATTTTGCTATGAAAATCTTCAAGCATTCAGAAAAGTTGAATTGTGCAGTGCATACCCATATATTCATCACCTAGGCACTGTAATTAACATTTTTGCTATATTTGCTTTATCACATATCTATCCATCCCTCTGTTCACCCATCAATGCATCTTTTGATACATTTCAAAGAAAGTTTCAGGCATCAGTACACTTCAGCCCTTAACACTTTAACAGTTTTATGTTAAACTAGTTGTACCTGGCCACGCGTTCCTGTAGCTCAGTCTGGTTAAATGGAAAAGAAAGAAAAGAGAAAGCACACGTTTGTAATATGTTTAATTTCACAATGCTTGTGAGTATACAATATTTTTTGTTGTTCCCTTGTCTGTGCAGATATAGAGATTGTCTGGTTTGCCAACTCTAGAAGAAGCAACATATAATTGTCCATGTTGGAATCATAGAATATTTAGTATAGTGTGTGTTGCTTTTACATCCAACAGATGGCGTTGTTTTTCAAAAAAGCATGTTTTTTACCTTTCACAGGTGTGACATCTATATAATAGTAGGTATATAAAAATGCGCATATTCGCCTGACCTGTGGTGGCGCAGTGGATAAAGCGTTGACCTGGGAACACTGAGTTCGCCAGTTCAAAACCCTGCACTGGTCTGGTCAAAGGCACATATGGGAGTTGATGCTTCCAGCTCCTCCCCCCTTTCTCTCTCTCTCTCTCTCTCTCTCTCTCTCTCTCACTCTGTGTCTCCTCTGTAAAATGAATAAAATAAAAAGAAATTTAAAAAAAATTTAAAAAAATGCGTATATTTGAATGCAATGTTGTGTCAAAATTTCAAAGCAATCGGTGAAGAACTTTCAGAGATTTTTAACAAACGAACATTTACATTTTTATTTATACAGATTTGAAAAGTTTGCCTACATTTAAAATCAGGAAATTTCACTTGCTCTCCCTTGCTGAGCATGCCCAAGAATTTTTTTCCCTCTCAGATGTACATCTCCTAAATTGGAAGGGTTCCTACAGACTTGCCACCAGGGGTGCAATGGGCAGTCACAGCTGGTCCAGGACTAACCCCCTGAACCTGTCTTCAAGGCCCCCTTTTCTCTGACTTTTCAGTGAACCAGAGCAGCCCCATCTAGGCTCTCTCCTGTTGCTTCTTCTATCCTAAGCTCACTCTTGTTTCACTGTCCCCAGCTTTAATAAACTTACTCTCAAAATAATAATAGCCTGACCAGGCGATGGTGCAGTGGATAGAGCGTTGGATTGGGATGTGGAAGACCCAGGTTCAAGACCCCGACCTCGCCAGCTTGAGCGTGGGCCCATCTGGCTTGAGCAAAAAAAAAAAAGCTCGTCAGCTTGGACCCAAGGTCGCTGACTCCAGCAAGGGGTGGCTCAGTCTGCTGAAGGCCTGCGGTCAAGGCACATATGAGAAAGCAATCAATGAACAACTAAGGTGTTGCGATGGCAACAAAAAACTAATGATTGATGCTTCTCACCTCTCTCCGTTCCTGTCTGTCTGTCCTTCTCTCTGACTCTCTCTCTGTCCCTGTAAAAAATAAATAAACAAATAAATAATTACAAATAAAATCAGAAGATTTCTCCATAAAACTATTTTTTAAAAGATTTTATTGATTTTATAGGAGATGGAGTGAGAAGTATCAACTCATAGTTGCTTCACTTTAGTTGTTCGTTGGTTGTATGTGCCTTGGCCAGGCAAACCCAGGGTTTCAAACTGGCAACCTCAGCATTGCAGGTCAAAGTTCTATCCACTGCAACACCACAGGTCAGGCTCTTCTTCCTAACTTATTGCCCCCCAAATAGATTGTACAGGCAAGGACTGCCTCTTATTTACCCTGTAATTGTTTGCTTCCCTGGCCAGCCTTCTCTTTTTCCTTCCCTGCTCATGAAAGAGACCGTCTTCTTGACCTGCCCAAGGTCAGCCTTCCCTGTGTGTTCTAGTTCAGGTTTAGTTCTACTTCTTTGAGACCTCCCTTTCCAGTGATAGTCTCCTTTACTGGCTCTTTCCTTCCCCATCCCTCATGTTAAATAGTATGTCACTCCCTCCAGGGTTGTGACTCTCTTAGCTGCTCCTAGAATAAATTTTCTTTGAAGGTTTTTCTTTGTTTTGTTTTGTTTTGTTTTTGAGGGAAAGAAGCAGGGAGAAAGAGACAGTAACATCGAGCTGCTCCTGTATGTGCCTGATTGGGATAGAACCAGCAACCTCTGCGCTTCAGGACAATGCTCTAGCCAAGGGGTTGGGAACCTTTTTGGCTGAGAGAGCCATGAACAACACATATTTTAAAATGTAATTCCATGAGAGCCATACAATATGTTTAACACTAAATATAAGTAAATGTGTGCATTTTATGTAAGACCAACACTTTTAATTTCTTTTTATTTTATTCATTTTTAGAGAGGAGACACAGAGAGAGAGAGAGAGAGAGAGAGAGAGAGAGAGAGAGAGAGGGCGGAGGAGCTGGAAGCATCAACTCCCATATGTGCCTTGACCAGACCAGTGCAGGGTTTTAAACTGGCGACCTCAGTGTTCCCAGGTCGACGCTTTATCCACTGCGCCACCACAGGTCAGGCAAAGACCAACACTTTTAAAGTACAATAAGTCTCTGAATTGTTTTTAATAACATTGTTATGCTGTTGCTAACCAATGATGAATAAAGTACTTCTTACCATTAATGCGACTTCTGGTGCTGCATGGTTTTGCTGATGGCTTTGTAGTCTGGTTGATACGTGGTGAGGTTAAGCTTCATGCAGGCATTGAGACTTCCATCCGTTAAACGTGATTGTAGGTTGGTCTTAACGTTCTTTAGATGTGAGAAAGACTGCTCACATGCATATGTAGAGCCAAACATTGTCAGTACAGCAATACTCATATGCTGCAGTGTGTGGTATGTGACGGGAAGCGTGTTCCAAGTTTTGACAATCAGCTGGTCCGGGGGTTGAAGTTTTTTCATTTCTCCCGCCTTGTGTTTGCTCACCAACTCTGTTTGGTGTCATGCAAGTCTTTCCAAATCTTCATTCAGTGACTTGAACTTATTCACCCACATGTCTGAGGCCTTCAGGTCAGCAGCTTGTAGCTCATAATCTCTGACGGAGACACTGGGGATGTTACTCAGGTCTGTGCTGTTCACTGCACACTCGTGTGGATGGATGATGAACTTAAAAATACGAGTGCGCTCACGAAATTCTCCAAAGTATGCTTTGAATGAGTGCAGGAGATTAGATGTGAAGCCCGCTAGCTGCTAGAGATCAGATCAAGATGTTGAGCGGGGTCACTTGCTGTGCATGCATCTTTAAACTCTCCCAGTTTTTCAAAGTGTAGTAAACTACCTGTTTCAATGTCAGCAATGAAGAGTTCCAGCTTGTTTTCAAATGCAAACACTGCTTGTTGAAGGGATAAGACTATATTTCCAACGCCTTGCATTTTCACATTGAGCTGGTTCAGATGTTCAGTCATGTTTACAAGATAGTAGAACTTCAGGAGCCACTCAGTGTTAGCTAACTCAGGGTGCTCGACGTTTTTAATTTCGAGAAAAGTCTAATTTCGCTTAGACAAGCCGCAAAATGGCTGAGCACCTTCCCTCTTGACAACCAATGCACATTGCTGTGCAGAAGCAGACCAGGATAATTATTCCCAACTTCATCCAGCAGTGTTTTAAACTGGAGATCATTTGAAGCTCGGACAACAATAAAGTTGACTACTGAAATGACCAATGACATCACCTCACCAAGCTGCTCACCACACATCTGAGCACAAAGCACCTCCTGATGTAGGATGCAGTGAAAACTTAGGATGGGTCTCTTTTCATGTTCACGAAGAAGCGCTACGAGTCCTCTGTTTTTCTCCACCATGCACGGAGCACCATCAGTACACACCAAAATAAGTTTATCCATCGGTAGATTTTTTTTCTTTAGTGAACTCAGTGAAAGACCTGAATAAATTCTCCCCTCTTGTTGTCTCTTTCATAGGCAAAACAGCAAGACTTTCCTCATGTAGTGTGTCACCAACAGCATACCTTACAATCACGCTGAACTTGGATAAATGGCTTACATCTGTTGACTCATCCAAAGCGAGAGAAAAGAATGGTGCTGCATTTATGTCCTTCCCTTGTGTTGCCTCAATTTTATTTGCCATCATGATGGTAAGATTGTGAACAGTTCTTGCTAACAGAGGCATGTCTTTTATTCATTTGATTATCTTGTCTTTATCCAAAAAGTCGTCAAAAAGTTCATTGGCAACATCAAGCATGAATGTTTTGGCATACTCCTCATATGTGAATGGCTTTCCGGTTCTCACAATTGCTAAAGCACCAGCAAAGCTAGCCGAATTCCAGTTACCTTGTTGGGTCCAAACACGGAGTTGCTGCTGACTAGCTTGCACTCTGCACAGTAACTTTTTTTTTTTTTACAGGGACAGAGAGAGTCAGAGAGGGATAGATATGGACAGACAGACAGACAGGAACAGAGAGAGGTGAGAAGCATCAATCATTAGTTTTTCATTGCCGTCACAACACCTTAGTTGTTCATTGGTTGCTTTCTCACATGTGCCTTGACCGCGGGCCTTCAGCAGACCGAGCAACCTCTTGCTGGAGCCAGTGACTTTGGGTCCAACTCGGTGAGCTTTTGCTCAAGCCAGATGGGCCTGTGCTCAAACTGGCGAGGTCGGGGTCTCGAACCTGGGTCTTCCACATCTCAGTCTGACGCTCTATCCACTGCACCACCACCTGGTCAGGTTGCACAGTAACTCTTGACATGCTTTCTTCCTGCTGTCCTCAGCTATATATTTCGATGTAAATGTAGTATGGCGTGTGTCGAAGTGCCGCTTTATATTTGACCATTTCATCGATGCAATTTTATCATTGCATATTAGACACACTGCAGAACCTGCTCTCTCCACAAAAGCGAATTCCTCTGTCCATTCCTGCTGAAAAGTACTATACTCCTCATCTTTTTTCTTTTAGCCATTTTCTTCATCAAAAGGGTTTCTGCAATTAGCTAGCTGTCTACTTGATTAAAAGAAGGGAAGCTTACTTCCTGACCTCACAACGACCCATGTAAGTTATGCATTATCCAATGAAAATTTGGTGTTGTCCCAGAAGACAGCTGTGATTGGCTCTAGCCGCCTGCAACCATGAACACGAGCGGTAGGAAATGAATGGATTGTAATACATGAGAATGTTTTATATTTTTAACATTATTTTTTTATTAAAGATTTGTCTGCGAGCCAGATGCAGCCATCAAAAGAGTCACAACTGGTTCACGAGCCATAGGTTCCCGACCCCTGCTCTAGCCAGTGGTCAGCAAACTCATTAGTTAACAGAGCCAAATATCAACAGTACAACGATTGAAATTTCTTTTGAGAGCCAAATTTTTAATCTTAAACAATATAGATAGGTACATTCCTTATCGAGGTAGCCCCCGCATGTGGTTTTGTGGAAGAGCCACACTCTAGGGGCCAAGGAGCTGCATGTGGCTCGCGAACCACAGTTTGCAAACCAGGGCTCTAACCAACCAAGCTATCTGGTCAGGGCAGAATAACCTTTAAAAGAATTTTTTAAACTGCTTTTGTATTATTGCTATAGAACTCACATTTCTGATAAAAATACTTACAACAAAAATAAGATGCAGAATGTGGAAGAGTGTACAAAAAGGAGCATCCTCACAGGGTAGATGGGGTGTGAACGGGGCTTCTTTTTGGAGGGCAACTTGATAGCAACCATCATAATTTAAGATGTAGATTCCCTTTGGCCCAGCAAACATATTTCCTTTTATCTACTCCAGAAAAACACCTACACAAATACACACAGAGGTGGATGCAAGAATGCTCATTATAACCCTGGCTGGGCAGCTCAGTTTCTTACAGCATCATCCTGATACACCAAGGTTGCAGATTGGATCCCCAGTCAGAGCACATACAAGAATCAACCAGTTAATGTGTGAATAGGTTTAATAACAAGACGATGTTTCTCTATTTCTCTCTTCAATCAATAATAAAAAAAAATTGTTTTTTTTTTTAAAGAATACTCATGCCTGACCTGTGGTGGCACAGTGGATAGAGCATAAACCTGGGATGCTGAGGTCCCAGGTTCAAAACCCCAAGGTCACTGGCTTGAGTGTGGGCTTGTCTGGGTTGAGCACAGGCTTCCCAGCTTGAGTGAGGGTTGCTGGCTTGAGCGTGGGATCATAGGCATGAACCTATGGTCACTGGCTTGAGCCCAAGGTCGCTGGCTTGAGCAAAGAATCACTGGCTTGGCTGAAGCCCCCAGTCAAGGCACATTTTGAGAAGCAATCAATGAACAACTAGAGTGTTGCAACTACAAGTTGATGCTTCTCATCTCTCCCTTTCTCTCAAAAAAAAAAAAAGAAAAAAGAATGTGCATTATAGCACTATTAGGAACAGTGGAAAAAGTAAATTAAGAATCACCCCTGGCCTGACCTGTGGCTCAGTGGATAAAACATTGATCTGGAGTGCTGAGGTCGCCAGTTCAAAAGCTCCGGCTTGCCGGTCAAGGCACATATGAGAAGCAACTACTATGAGGTGATGCTTCCTGCTCCTACTCCCGCCCTTCTCTCTCTATCTCTCTCCAAGCCCAACAAATAAAATCTTTAAAAAAAAGAATATCTAAATAATTTTTATATTTATTACATGTTAAAACAATAACATTTTAGATATGAGTACAATAAAATATACTATTTAAGTTCACTGGTTTCTTTTTTTCCATCTATTTCTTTTTCTTTTTTAAAAATTTCTTTTTATTTATTCATTTTAAAGAGGAGACAGAGAGAGAGAGAGAGAGAGAGAGAGAGAGAGAGAGAGAGAGAGAGAAGGGGGAGGAGCTGGAAGCATCAACTCCCATATGTGCCTTGACCAGACCAGTGCAGGGTTTTGAACTGGCGACCTTAGTATTCCCAGGTCGATGCTTTATCCACTGCACCACCACAGGTCAGGCTCTTTCTTTCTTTATTTTTTTTTCATGTGGCTAACAGAAACTTTAGAATTCCACATATGACTTGTATTTCTGTTGGGCAGTGCTGCTTTAATCTTCCAATCACAAAAGTCAATGGTGTTTTACTTCTCTTTGTTTCCATGAAATTTGGCACCGTGATATGCACAGATAGGGCACTTAGCTACTGTTTAAAGGCTTATTGAACAAAAGAAAGTTTACAAAGAGTGTGACCAATCTTGTTCCCTCTTTGCCTGGGACCCTGGGAGACTCAGATCTAAGTTTCAAGCTCAGTTGAGTTCCTGTGATTCCACCCTGGCCCATGGGTGAAGGAGACCTATGAGGTGGAATTCAGAATTATTTCTAGAGCCCCGAAGCCAGGAAAGTGAGACCATCACAGCCTCCTCTTCTGCATACACACACTGTTCCTCTTCTATAAACTGAGGCGCCAAGTGGTCCAGTGGATGGGTTGTGGTAAACTTGGTGAGAGGAACCATTTAACCTTGTTCAGATTTTTCTGTACAAACAGCCTATATAGCTGCTGGATCTGTATACTGTACTGGAATTTGGATTTAAATCCCCACCTTTGCACCAAACAAAATGTTTTTCAGATTGAATGATGGAAGAAGAAGGAGGAGGAGGAGGAGGAGGAGGAGGAGGAGGAGGAGGAAGAGGAGAAGGAGAAGGAGAAGGAAAAGGAGAAGAAACAGATTGAATGATGCTTTGGAGAAACTCTAGATTTTTTTTCATTCAGTAAAACTTTTCCAAGCATGTGTTCTGTGTAGTATAGTGTTTAAGGTCACAGACTTGATCCAGACAGTCTGGGGTCACATCCTTGGTCTGGTTGTTTACTAGTTATGCGGCCTTGGGGGAGTTATCTCTGCATAAGTTTTCTCATCTATAAAACAGGATGAATATATTAATTAACCAATCCCATGGGATGGCTGTGAGATTAAGTGAATTAATACAGGCAGAGTGCTTAGCATGTAACAAAGCATCTGGAGCATAATAAGTGCTCAATTAGCATTCATTTTATTGCTTGGAGCCACTGCCTATGCCAGGTCCTGGGGATACTGATTAATCTGATTCTGCTCCTGGTACTCTCCCTCCCAGGAGCACACCCTCTCCTTTTATTTCCTTTTCTTCTTTCTTTACAGACGTGTATCTCTTAAACTCTACGGGACTCCAAGAGACTTGCAAACAGGGGAGCAATGGGCAGCAGCAGCTCATTCTAGACTAACCCCCTAGACCTGTTTCTCAGGCCCCCTTTACTCTGACTTTCTAGTGAGCCAAAGCAGCCCCACCCGCCTAGGCTTATTTCTTAGCTATAACTTTCTCAAGAATGAAAGCAGCCCCCACCTAACCTCTCCTGTTGCTTCTTTCATCCTAAGCCCTCCCTTGTTTCATTGTCCCAAGCTCTGTAACATGGGGCACTTGTTCTCTCGAGTGAGTTGCCCAAACAGTCCCTTCTGAATGTGTTCCTGCATGGCCAATACATTCTTACCTTACTTGCTGCAAAAAATAATTAACATAAAGTAAAATAAAAATAAAATTTGACTCAGTTTCTGTCCTCCAGAAGCTCAGATCTGGGGTAAGGGGTGCGTATACAGATAAATAAATGTGATGTCATGTCATGAGAAGGACGACAGAGCAGTGAGGAGAGCAGGGTATTGGAAAAGAGATCACAGAGCTCCAGTCCTTGAGCAGAGGTTCACAAGACACTCAGGTATTTGCCAGACCAGCTGACACATCAGGCAGAATGAATGGGCTGAACCCTTTAGGAGCTAACGAAGAACCCCCAAACCACAATCTAAAATAAAAATAAAAATTCAAAATATATTCAAGTGATTCAAATAATAAAATATATTAATAAAAAATATTGAAAAGGATAAAGAGGAAAGAACAATACTGTTCTGGTCAAGCTGTGTAAATATTTTGGGGCTCATGTTTACAGATCTCTCCTTAGGCAGTGAGATACCTTGTGATGAATATACGTGCACCTGCAATGTCACACAGATGGGGTCACCACAATGCATGAGTACCATGAAGGATGCTGGTGCCAGACCAGGAGGGTGCTGAGGGAGTGGACAGCATGGTCAGAGGCAGGGTAGTGGGGAAATCATATTTCAGGATTGCCACTTTCAGACCTTGTGATCTCAGGCAAGTTACTTAACTTTCTGAGTTCAGATACTTCATCTGGGAAGTGGAGGAATTGTTAACCAAAAATAGGTGCTGTGGCCCTGGCCGGTTGGCTCAGTGGTAGAGCGTCGGCCCAGCATGTGGAAGTCCTTGGTTCAATTCCTGGCCAGAGCACACAGGAGAAGTGCCCATTTGCTTCTCCACCCTTCTCCCTCTCCTTTCTCTCTATCTCTCTCTTCCCCTCCTGCAGCCAAGGCTCCATTGGAGCAAAGTTGGCCCAGGTGCTGAGGATGGCTCCATGACCTCCACCTCAGGTGCTAGAATGGCTCCGATTGCAGCAGAGCAACGCCCCAGTGGGGCGGAGCATCGTCCCCTAGTGGGCATGCTGGGTGGATCCTGGTCAGGCGTATGCAGGAGTCTGTCTGCCTCGCCCTGCTTCTTACTATGGAAAAATAAACAAGAAAAAAAATAGGTGCTGTAACAAATCATAAATTTCTAACTGGGCTGGTCATGATGGATAGTCATGCTCCAGTCCTATAACTTCTCTAATGAAAGGTTTTAAGCCAGATGACTACTGTTCTTGTGTATTTAGGCTAACACACCTTTGAAATGCCAGGAGTAATACCCCTCAAAGGCACCACCTTCAAGAGAGCCCATATACTTGTTAACTACCTGTAACCCAATCCCGTCTTGCTTTCCCCCATCTTCATGTAATCCTCCTTAAATTCCTTTCTTAACTCCAAATGCATAAAAGAAACTGCCAACGACTATTGTTTGGAACATTTTAGATCTTGTTTCTTGGTGATGTCAGTTTGTGCTCAAATAAACTCATAAAAATTCTCTTCAGGTTTGGATGTTTCTTATGTTGACAAACTCATAGGATTTCTGTGATTGAATTAAATGGTATTTTTAAAGCATTCAGCATAGCACCCAGTACATGGAAAGTGTTTGTAAAATGGGACAGATGATTATTGCTTTTAGTGCAAATAAACAACTTGGCTTTTAGGTTTACATTAACCTTCAGTGTTTTTGGTTAGGGTGAATCACCTCACCAAGTACTACCCAACACTAACACAGGGGCTCCTACCACTGCTCTTTGCAGATGAACATACACACTGGGCACAATTTAATTAAAAGCAAAAGGACTATGCCATACTATCAGGTGTAGGACAGAGAAAGTATTCTTAAAGGAAAGATGTGGGAATAATTGGGTCAGACATCAGGCTGCTGAAGCAGAAAGATGTGGCCAAGGGAGAGAAAAAGGCCAGGGATGTCCCAAGCTTTCTCCAGAACTGTGGGATCCGTTCATTCTGGAGAGGTGGGGCTGGGCCCCAAGAACAGCTATACTAAGTTCTTACCCGAGGCTAGTGAGGTTTAGGCAGGGGAGAGCAGAATGGGGGCTGCTGGTAAGAAACACCAGCTGGTTCTTTCCTGGGGGTGTCACTGAGCCCAGTTGGTGGGGCTCACAGGGAAGTACCCAGATGGTAAGTTTGTCCAGTTTAATTTTAGGACCCAGAAATTCTACCTTTTCTAAACTGGTTCTCCCAAAGAGCTGCATGCTTCACTTCACCCTCCTATGGTGACAGCCGGCAACTACAATGCCTTGGTCACCCTCCTGCCCAGAAAGGGGCAGGACTGCTGTCTACCCAGCCACACTCCTTATCCCTTCAAGCGGTCAGCTAGCCAAACGGACATCTTTGGTGGCTCCATTCAAGAGACTGGGAGTGTCTGACCAGGCGGTGGCGCAGTGGATAGAGCGTCAGACTGGGAGAAGACCCAGGTTCGCCAGCTTGAGCGCGGGCCCATTTGGCTTGAGCCAAAGCTCGTCAGCTTGGACCCAAGGTCGCTGGCTCCAGCAAGGGGTTGCTCGGTCTGCTGAAGGCCCGCAGTCAAGGCACATGTGAGAAAGCAATCAATGAACAACTATGGTGTCACAACGGCAATGAAAAACTAATGATTGATGCTTCTCATCTCTCTCCATTCCTGTCTGTCTGTCCCTGTCTCTCTCTGTGTACCTGTAAGGAAAAGAAAAAAGAGGCTGGGAGTGTAAGAGGGAGGTGGACATACTCCATAGAAACAAGAAGCAGGAGGCTGGCTTCTCAAAATTTGACTAGTGAAACCACACAGAAAGGACTGAATTTACTGTGATTCCACTGAAGTGACGAGAGAACAGGAATAAGATGGTGGCAAGCCGGTGCTACCAACTGTCCAGCTTCCTGCCAGAGCAAGGCCGTGTGAATAGGCAGCTGGTTGGCTTGGAGACAAAGGGAAAGGGTAAGAGACAAGAGCTGGCATGCAGCCAATGCTGCCCAGGGACAGGAGCCAGGCTTGGGGTTCTCAGCAAAGAGGGCTTTTTCTTAGAGATGATAGCTTTGGGCTTTTGTAGAGAGAAGCCATTAGAACCATCTAACTAGTTCTCCAGACCCTGATCCCACAGGCTTGGAAGGTTTGTGGTTCTAGCTCCAAGAAATTTCTGCTTAGCCTGTGCTTCTGCAGAGAGACAGTGAAGTGAGTATGTCTGCCTCATGAATAGTGCAGATCTCCATACAGTCATTGAGCTTTGGGGAGAATTCAGAGCAATGCAACTTGCCTCCAATGCTAGGGGGAATGTAAATTAGCAGAGAGGCTTTGAAAAGTTTGTTATACTTGAGGAATGTTCATTGCATGTTCCCCAAACCTAGGAATTCCACTCCTGGGTATATAGCCTAGCGCCTGGTCTTCAAAATTTTGTGTGCATATTCTTCCTTATAGAATCTGAAGTTTCCTTTGTACATTCAAAACTATGTAGAACTTTAACATAGGTAGGCACTTTTCACCATGTTTAAATAAACTTGCAAAGACTATAATTTCCAGCAGCATCATAATGTCAACACTAAAATAAAGCAGTTAGTCACTCTTATAAATGTCTCCATAAGAATATAAATGTCACAGTGATTTGATACCCACAATTATCTACTTAAAAATACAGAAACAAGTTTTTCTTGAACAGTTGCACTTTTTATATTGTTTCATTTTCTCCTTGAACTTATATTTCCATTCTGTACAAGCCTGGAAATATCTTCGTACACCCTGGATAATCCAGAGTACCCTGTGGAGTGGACCTGTGACCTCTTCCCTGTCCATTCTTCGTGCCCTGGTTGACTGAGTTAACTCAAGTTTGGTTTAGCTGGGTGATTTTCCAGGAAGATCCCGAGCCAGCTGGATGTCTTCCTAGGTCAGTGACCTCTTGAGATTTAATTTCTTTCCATTACCTCTTGTTTACTCATCAAAAAGGCTATGAACCGTGATACAGTTTAACGTATTTACCATACGATTAACTCATTTTACCAACAAAAAGGAAACTGTCTCATAAGTCCAAAAAATCTAGTCCCTTAAGTAAAATTACTTATTAACACCTAGGAATTTAAAGAGTTAGGCAATATCGTTTTCCAAATGTTATTGATAATTTTTTACCAACAAGAAGCCACAGTTGGAGCCTGACCAGTGGTGGTGCAGTGGATAGAGCATTGACCTGGGATGCTGAGGTTGCAGGTTCGAAACCTCGAGGTCGCCAGTTTTAGCATGGGCTCATCAGCTTGAGCATGGGGTTGCCAGCTTGAACGCATGGTCACCGGCTTGAGCATTGGATCATTGACACGATCCCATGGCCACTGGTTTGAGCAAGGGGTCACTGGTCCTCCCCCCACCAGGCACATATCTGAAGCAATCAGTGAACAACTAGAAGCGCTGCAACTATTAGTTGATGTTTCTCATCTCTCTCCCTTACTGTCTCTCTCTTGCTAAATCAATCAATCAATCAATTAATCAAATCCACAGTCAGAGAAGTTAAGAAAATTTAAGGTCTTAAGATGCCTTCATCTTAATTGTGTTTTAACCTGGGGAGAAGATAGTAACTAGGGACCAGGACAACAAAGCGACTTTAAATTAACTAAAATTAAAGCAAGATAGTGATTGGTTGGGGACCACAGAGTGTTTCAGGATGCCCAGCCCAGTCTCATCAGGAAGATTAGATGTCGCTGAAGAGCAAGCAGGACAGGTTGGAGAAGGAGCCGCTAGAGGACGGCAGAGCACAGCAGACCTGGACGCATCACGGGAAATCCAGCCTCGGTCCGTTGTTGAGTGAAACCAAATGAAAAAATCGGGCAGAGGAACAACTAACTGAAACGAGTTCATGCTTCTCTCTTTTTCTCTCCCTCTCCACCCCTCCTTCTCCTCTCTCTCTCTCTTCATCAATGGGGTAAAAATGCCTGGCAGAGAGCACATCTAACTAATCAGCCATCACTTTGGCTACAGCTTCTCAGGACCGGGAAGGAGGCAGGTCCCTGAAGGAAAGCTATGAACCAGCGCTGTCCAATAGAAATATAAAACGTGACCTACGTACGTAATTTCAAATTTTCCAATAGCCACTTATTAATGGAAAAAAAGAAGAAGAAGAAGAGGAAACAAGGGGTGTTACTTTTAATAATACTTTTTATTTACCCCATAGATCCAAAGTATCATTTAATATATAATTAATATAAAATTATTGTGATATCTTACTTTTGGTATTAAATCTTTGAAATCCAATGTGTATTTTCTATTTACAGTGCTTCTCAGTTTGGACTAGCCACATTTAAAGGGTTCAATAGCTACTTGTGACTGTAGACATTTAATTTCCAGCAGGAATTAAGTTTCCAGTTTGCTACGCCAGAGCTTCTTTCTAAAATTCCCAGAATGGGAAACTCTCATGACTCCTCCTTTTCCCTCTGCTTCCCTCTGTTCTGAGGCCAGAGCTGTTCAGGCTTGCAGAGGTTCCAGAGTTCAGACAGCTTCACTTCAAAAGAGCACAATCGTTGGTAAGATGACAACAACTTGATTCTAGATTCAGTTCCCCACTGGAGAGGCAGATCTCAGAGAAGTGAGAGCAGGCTCTGGTCTCACCAAGCTTGGGTGGATCCCTACTGTGGTGGCTTTGGGAAAATGGCTTGAGAACTCTCTTGGTGCCTCAGTTTCCTCATCTATAAAATGTGGATAATAATAGCAGTTATCTAATAGGCTTGGTGTGAGATTTAAATGAGATACTTGAAGTTGTGTTTGCCTAAATAAATGTTAACTCTTAAAAATCTATATTTACACAACTGCATCTCAACACTTTTGTGTGTGTGTATGTATATGTGTGTTTATTTCTTATTTAGAAAATTGAATTTAATGGGGGTGACATTGATCAATAAGAGTACATAGGTTTCAGGTAAACATTTCTATATAATTTGAACTGCTGATTGAGTTGTACGCCATTACCCAAAGTCAAATCATTTTCTGTCACCACACATTTGTCCCCTTTACTTCCCTCCCGCACCTCCCCCTGGTAACCACTCACTTTTATCTACGTCCATGAGTCTCAGTTTTATATCCCACCCATGTGTGAAATCATACAGTTCTTAGCTTTTTCTGATATACTTATTTCACTCAGTGTGATGTTCTCAAGGCTCATCCATGTTGTAACACTTTTTAAAGAATACCAATTTGGTGAAATATGTAAATACTGAGAACTGCCCATTACTGTGCTGAACCTAGTTGCTCTGCTCAGACCTGGCTGTGGTGCCTGGACTTGTCTGCATGACATCACCTCTTGTCACCTTCAACTAAAGATTGACCCCATTATTACAGTCTGCCAACAAAAAATTTTAACAGCAGCAAAAGAAAAAATGATTACCAATTAAAATACCTTTGGAAACAATTTAATTATTCTCTAATAAATAACTAAGGCTTATTGAACACTTGCAAAGTGTCAGGTATTTGTTTTTCTTTTATAAATATGCTTTAACACACTTAATCTCCACAACAACTTTATGAATTAGATTCTATATTTTCAATTAAAAAGATCTTTTAAATATATTTATTTTAGAGAAGGGAGATAGAGAAAGAGAAGTGGGGGGTAGGAACAAGAAGCTTCAACTTCCATTTGTGCCTTGACCAGGCAAGCCCAAGGTTTCGAACTGGCGACCTCAGTGTTCCAGGTCAATGTTTTATCCACTGTGCCACCACAGGTGAGGCACTAGATTCTGTATTTTATACATGAGGCCGATCACACAGCTAGGAAGAGGCAAAAGAAAGATTCAGACAGCCGGGCTCCTGAGTCTGAGCATGGGCCACCCTTTTCTATCTTTCACTAGCAAAATCTGTTCCTTCAACCCTTAGGCCTCACCTTAAAAGCTCTCACCTCTATAAAGCTTTTTTGTTCACCAGTCCCACCCCTGCCCATCATGTGCTTCCAGGCACTTGGTTAAGGCCTCCTGTCACGTGTCATGTAACATCACCCTGAGTTATCTGGAATCTAGTTATTCATACCAGGGTGTCAGCCTCCTGCCTGGTGACAAGGCCCAGACCCAGGCCCGGAGTGGGGAGGCAGGTGCAGAGCCTTGTAGGCCAAGGTTTGATTTCTAGCTCTGCTGCCCATTTTGTGAGTGCCTTAAACAAAAGGCTTAATTCACTGTGTCTCAGAGGTGTCATGAGAATTTTTGGCAATACGTGTCAAGTTTCTGGCACAGTAGATGCTCTATAAGTCATGGTGTCTCTGAATTAAAAATAAGATAATTTCTTTACAATCATTAAATGATATAATTGGTAAATTGACATGGAAGGTAATTTGGTTACAATTTAAAATTCTTAAAAAACACTTGCCCTTTGAGTCAGCAATTCCACTTCTAGGGAATTACCTACAAATATTCTCATATGTAAGAAATCATATATGTGTAAGATATTCATTGTAGCAAAAGATCAGGAACCACAAAAATGTTAAACACAATGGAACTGTGGAAAAAAAATTGTAACAAACCTATCAAACCAGATGTTATGAAATCATGAACAAGAATAGCATGGCTCTATGAACAGTGGGATGAGCCACTTTCCAGATTGAAAAAAGAAAAAGAGCAGAACAGTGTGTAATACGTTACAATTTGTGTAAAAACTAAAGAGAAAGCTCTAATATAAGTAATATGTAAGTACTTATATGTGCACTGAAAATCTTTAAAAGGAAGCACCAGAAATTGCTTTCAGGGGTGGTCTTTGGGTAGGGGGCTGCCAAGCTGGGCTTCAGACATGGGAAAACAGCTGACTTTTCACTGACTACCCTTTTTGAATGTTGTATGATGTGCATGTATATTGATTACATTTTAACTTAATTTAAAAATTAAGAAGAGCACCTGAAAATATTCAATCTTAGTCATTACATTTTCTCAAAGATGGTGTACAAATGGCCAACAGGTATATGAAAAGATGCTTAACATCCCTAATTATCAGGGAAATGCAAATCAAAACCACAATAAGATACTATCTTATACCTGCTAGAATGGCTATCATCAAAAAGATAAGAGATAAAATACAAAAAAAGAAAAAGAAACCCAAATAAATAAAAAGAGAAAAGAGACTGACTGGTGGTGGTGCAGTGGATAGAGCATTGATTGACCTGGGATGCTGAGGACCCATGTTTGAAACCTCGTGGTTGCTGGCTTGAGCACAGGCTCACCAGCTTGAACATGGGATCATAGACATAATTCCATGGTCTCTGGCTTAAGCCCAAAGGTCACTGGCTTGAGCAATGGGTCACTGGCTCTGCTAAAGCCCTCCCCTCCTCCCCCGTCAAGGCACATATGAGAAAGCAATCAGTGAACAACTAAAGTGATACAACTATGGGTTGATGCTTCTCATCTCTCTCCCTTCTTATCTCTCTCTCCTTTTTGCAGAAAAAAAAAAAAGACAAGAGATAAGTGTTGGCCAGGATGTGGAGAAAAGGGAACCCTTTTGCACAGCTGGTAGAAATGCAAATATTATGGAAAATAATATAGAGGTTCCTCAAAAAACTAAATATAAAACTATCATATAATCCAGCAATTCTACTTCTGAGTATATTTCCCAAAGGAAATTAAAACAAAATACAAAATATTGAACATCCCCATGTTTGTGTCAGTATTACTTATAATAGCCAAGACATGGAAGCAAGTGTTTACTCATAGATGAATGGATAAAGAAAATGTGGTGTTACATATATATGTATATATACACATATGTGAGTATTATTCAGCAATAAAATGGTGGAAATTCTGCCATTTGTGACCATATGGGTGAATGTTGAGAGTACTATACTAAGTGAAATAAGTCAGATAGAGAAAGACCAATACTGTGTGATCTTAATGTGGAATCTTCAAAAACAAACCAAACAACCTGAACTCTTAGGAACAGAGATTAGTAGTTGCCAGAGGCTGAAGAGTGGAGGAAATGGGTGAAGGTGGTCAAAGGATACAAACGTCCAGTTATAAGATGAGTAAGTTCTGAGGATGCAATGTACAGCATGGTGACTATAGTTAAACAATGTTGTATATTTGCAAGTTGCTAAGAAAGTAAATCTTAAAAGTTCTCGTCAGATGCACACAAAAAAACGTTTAATTACGTGCGGTGATGAGGTGTTCATTAGTCTTATTGTGGTTATTATTTTATGATATATACATCTAACAAATCATCATGCCTGACCAGGCAGTGGCACAGTGAGTGGAGCGTAAGCATAGGATGCTGATGATTTAGGTCCGAAACCCCGAGGTCACCGGCTTGAGTGCAGGCTCATCCGGCTTGAGAGTGGGGTTGCCGGCTTGAACATGGGATCATAGACATGACCCATGGTTGCTGGCTTGAAGCTCAAGGTCACTGGCTTGAGTCCAAGGTCGCTGGCTTGAGCAAGGGGTCACTCACTCTGCTGGCCCCCCCTCCGTCAAGGCACATATGAGAAAGCAATCAGTGAACAACTAAGGTGCCGCAACAAAGAATTGATGCTTCTCATTTCTCTCCCTTTCTGTCTGTCTGTCCCTCAATCTCCCCTCTCTCTCGCTAAAAAAAAAAAAAGTGCAAATCATCACATTGAATACCTTAGACTTCCAAAAGTTATAATTCAGTTAAATCTTTAAGCCAGAAAATAAAACTCATTATAATAAGGGAAATGTAAATTAAAATATCATACTTTTCAGCCATCAGACTGGCAAGTATTGGCTCACACTGGTCTTGTGATATTTTATTGGTGGCAGAGTAAAATGGTACAGCTAACTTTCAAACAAATTGTCTGTATCTGGTAAATGCTCTTGCCTTAGGACCGTGCGATCGATTCTCCAGTGTCAGCTCAAAGCCAGAGGCAGAGCTAGGTCCCTGCTATGGCCCGACATAAGCCCCGCAGCAGCGGGTATTGCTGTGGGGGGCTGCGACCAGACTGGAGGTGCTGGCTGCAGGGGACTTGGCCTTGCTGTACTCTATCCAATTTTTTCAAATATAAGAAGAATGTACTTATGCAGTACTTATATAACTAAAAGTTTAAGAATTCAAGAATGTTTTACAAACATGGTTCTCAGGAATGGTGTGGGAAAAGGAAAAAATGAGAGAGGAAAAACCATTTCCATTGCCTTGACATTTTAGTCATTTTCCTCCCATTGGATTTTTTAATTCATTGTTTACCCCTGTGCAGTGTTGAGAAGTTACACAATTTTGTATTCTGTTTTCCCTGTTAACTTCATAATGGCCTTAACATCTGGGACAGGTCCATGAGTCTCTTTCCTAAATCAGTGGCCTGAGAGAAGGTAGGTAGATGGACAGGGGTGAGTGGTGGAGGCAGGGTGGGGAGTTCTGTGTGCTCTCGGTACCTACTACCCATAGGGAGTTTCTCAGCCTTGGCACTCTTGACATATGGTTCAGATAATTCTTGGTTGTGGGGCTGTCCTATGCACTGTAGGTTGTTTAGCAGCATCTTTGGCCTTAAAACCCATTAAATGCCATAGCACCCACTGCACACTGTGACAACCAAAAGTCTCCAAACACTGCTAAAAGTCCCCTGGGGGCAGAGTTGACAGGTTTTTAGCTAAAAAAAAAAAGAAGAAGAGGATAGCCAGTTAAATTTGAATTTGGATTTCAGATAAAAAAACAAATAATATATTTTCTTGAGAGAGAGAGAAGCAGGAAAGGAAAGAAATGAGAAGCATCAACTCACAGTCGCTTCTTTAATTATTCATTGATTGTTTCTCACATGTACCTTCACCTGCAGCATCCAGCTGAGCCAGTGGCCCCTTGCTCAAGCCAGCGACCTTGGGCTTAAGCCAGCAACTTTAGGATGAAGCCAGTGTCCCTGGGATCATGTTGATGATCCCGTGCTCAAGCCCATAACCCTGCATTCAAGCCTGATGAGCCCACACTCAAGCCAGCGACCTTGGGGTTTCGAATCTGGATCTTCAGCATCCCAGGTCGATGCTCTACCCACTGTGCCACCACCAGTCAGGTAAACACAAATAATTTTTAAGGTAAGTATGTGTCAAAGAAGAGATTGGGTGGGGGAATATACTTATACTGTAATTTTACTTGTTTATTTGAAATTCAAACTAAACTGGACAGCCTGTACTTTATCTAGCAACCAAGGCATAAAGTGGAAGGGTCACCCTCTGTCCATAGCCCCTGCCATAGGGCGTCAGATAAAAAGGAGAAGGCAGAAGAGGTCCTTGCTCCACAGGGCTTACAATCTCACCATGGGAAACAAACACAGCAGGGTGCTGTGCTAAGCTGCACCACCAAGGTTCCTTGGGTGCCAGGCTCGCTGGGCCCTTCAACTCCTGGTTCTGTTTCTGCCCCCTCCTCCTGCTCAAACTGCTCTCCTCAAGGGTTTCCATGACCTATTCACATTCTGCCCCCCAGAGGCAGAAATCACTGAAACCACAGTAAGTGTCCCTCCAGTGGGCAGGTGTAAGGGGTTGGCAGTCTCCTGAGCCCCAATCTCCTCAAGAAGCACTCCTTGGAGTCCAGAAGGACTTCAAAGGGCAGGCTCATGGGGCCTCCTCCACTCAGGGTTTGGGGAGGTGAGGGATCTGAGGGTGTGGCTGCTGGTCCTGGCAGGGGTCCCTGGGAGAAGGAATCAGGTTCAGAAGCTGTAGGCAGTGGATGAGACAGCTCAACCATTTGATAAAGTCTGTTAAGTGCTCACGGTGGGCCAGGCCCTGTGTGAGGTTCTGGGGTGGCATCAGCCATCAAGCGGAACTGTTCCTTGCTCAGGTGGGCAGCTATAGAAGGTGCAGGCAGGGAGCATCAGTGCCATCGAGGAGAGGGCATCCAGAGGACCAGTACATCCAGTCTGGAGGGCAGAGGGACAATCGACAAGCAGTGAGTCCAGCTCTGGACATATGCGGAGTCCAAGGTGCCGGAGACATCTGGGACAGAAGTTCCAAGGGGCAGAAGAACTTTGGGTCTGCACTAGGGAGAGAAGTGTGGGCAGAATCCCTGGGGGAGGATGAGGACAAGAGCTGGTAAGAGAGAGAAAAGAGGGCGAGGACAGAGCCTGGGAGACTAGGTGTTTAGGGCCAGTGGGAGAGACTTAGAAGACATGGGCAGAGGGATTGATGTTGGGACATCAGTGGAGAAGAGGTCCCAGGAGGGAGCAGTCAACAGCAACCAGCACCGCTGAGAGTCGGGTCAGCAGGGGATGGCAATGGAGGGCGTTGAAGACACTAGCCAGCATAGTTATGGACATGACACTTTAGGACAAAAGTCCACAAGCAGAGAAGATCCAAGGGAAGACCAGATGTCATCGGTGGAAATAGCTGAATGCACCGGGGAGATCAGCATGAGAAGGAAGCCTCCCAGGGCCATGAGCAACCCACAGCTGCAGGCCCTTAGACTCAGGGTACCTAGGTTGGCAACACTGGCACACCCACTGCTTCTGGATCACTCTTTTCCAAATCAGCTGGTCCTTGGACATGCCAGACGGGCTTCTACCTCAGGGCCTTTGCACCTGGTAACAGCACCTGGAACACTTCCCCAGTACATCCTCATCAAATGTTATTTTCTACTTTAGGCTATCCCTGACAATCAGTTTAAAATAACAACTTCCCCTTCCAGCATTACCCAGTCCCCTTCCCTACTTTATTTTTCTCCAAAATATATTTATCATCATTTAATAAGACCTATATTCGATATATTATTTGTTTTGATTTGAATGAATATGTTCACATAGTTCAAGATTCAAAGTTGTGCCTGGTCTTTTGCTATTACAAGTAGTACTGCAAACAATAACCTTGTGCCTACATTATCTTACTGTGCAGATAAAGCTCTTGCCTAAAGTCCCAGAAGTGGCATTGCTGGGTCAACGGTAAATTTATTTATAATTTTATCTTACTTATTTTTTTTCCTGCTCTCCCGGCTAGAATGGAAACTTCAGAAGAGAGAAGAAATTTTAAAACATATTATTCGTTTCTGTATCCCCAGTACTTCAAACAAGGCTTAACACATAGTAAATGCTCAATAAATAACATGCTGAATGAATGAATGAACCCATCCCTGGAATCCTGAGGATATGCTCCTGAGGACTGTTTCAGTCTGCTTCTTTTCCAACCTCAGGGATACAGATCCTTAGAGACTCCTGAACACAGCACGTGGTCCCTGCTGGTCCCACACCCCCTCTAGAAATCGAAAGCCTTTTTTCTAAGCAGATAGAGGGGTACTGTTCCAAGGCTGGTTGTTTTCTCCCTCTGCTTCCCTTACTTTAGCCAGGAAGGCATTTAATAAATATGTCTAGCCTGACCTATGGTGGTGCAGTAGATAGAGCCTCGACCTGGAATGCTGAGATCTCCAGTTCGAAACCTCGGGCTTACCCAGTTAAGATACCTATGAGAAGCAATAAGTTGATGCTTTCTGCTCCTCCTCCCTTCTCTCTCTTTCTCGTTCTCTCCTCTCTTTACAGTTAATAATAATAATAAAGAAATATGTCTAATATGCAGCATGCCTCATTTCACCTCTCAATTCCCTGTCCTGACCACAGTTTCCTCTTTTTAAAAAATTTACAAAACCAAGGCCCTGGCCAGGTAGCTCAGTTGGTTGGAGTGTCATCTCGGCATACTAAAGTTGCAGGTTCAATCGCAGGTCAGGACATGTACAAGAATCAACCAACAATGGCATGAATAGATGGAACCACATATTGAGGTTTCTCTGTCTCTGTCTCCTCTCCCTCTCTCTAAAAATCACTCAATTTTTTTTTTAATTTACAAACTCACTAAAAGCTTTAAAAATGATCAGGTGGCAGAGAGACTGGACTAAGTTTCAAAAATGAAATTCATTCATGGAATAAGAGTTTTTTTGTTTCTGGCCCTGTGCTGGCAATGAGAACAGATGGTAAGAACATGTTGAAAATTATCTCTTGTCCTGGATTCATCATTCACAAGTACAAAGCACCCAGGAAGTTTCCTTGAGGGCAGGGACTCAGTATCCACCTCATCCTCCACCCCACAGGAAAACAAACTGCTTGATGTCTGAGTCCTCCAGGCCTCCAGGGCAACAGTGAAGAGGCTGATTTGAGTAATTCTCTGATTTTCTCTCACCTGTCCAAGGGACCTTTCTTTATTGGTTGGTAGGTTGACTTTCCGTTTCATGTTTCTGGGAGTGTCTGTTGATATCTGTCTGAGTCAAAGGTTTAACTGTAGGAAGCTTGGTCATTCTGATTCCAGGTGTTTTCCCTTTGGGACCCTTGCGCACCAAGTCGAATTGGGACTTCTTCCATTGGCTCCCAGGTTTCACCAGAGCGGGGAGAAAGGAGGAGGGGGAAATTTGGACTGAGATGGACCTGGGTTCAAGCCTTGACAATTTAGTAGATGTGAGGTCTTAAGCAACTAAGGTCAAAGCTCCCTTCATCCTGTGTTCCAGCTCCGCCTGTCCCTTTTGCCCTCCTACAACCAGCCACCACAATAAAGAGGACTGGAGGGGTAAAGTCCAGGACCTGTGACTCAGGGTTGGACAGAAGATTCCACATTGCAATCTCCAGGTGCCTCAGGCCAGGTACCTCCTTCATCTCCATGGTGAAGTGGGCTCTTTCTAACAAAACCTGGGAGTCATGGCTGCAGATCACCCCTCAGGGTCTTTTGCAGCTGGGGCTCCAAACATGTTTTCGCTCCTAATCTAAATATTTAGGATTTTCTGAGAAGTCCAGATATAAATGAGAGCAATGTTTTAGATCTCTTTAATCACATCTGGCACTCACGTATCCATAGCCTGTGCAGCCAGAAGCGCTCTTACAAAACTTCGGTTAACAGAAGAGTCCAGAAGATTCCTAGTTATTGGACACCTTTCTCAGTGTTGATGCTACAATGGGGGCCCATATGTCTATATGGACCGGACCATCAAGAAAAGATCCTTCAAGATCAAAAGAAACTGTAGATTCTTTTGGCTCTAAAGAAGCTGAAGATTTGAGAGGGCTTGAAGCAGTCTGGACTTGACTACCCAGTACTTATTTCAGATGATAGTGATTAAGACAAAGCGTTTGGCTTTAAAACAGGAATAAAACTACCCCTGCAGATTTGAGATGGTGGCTGGATCAGCAGAGAAGGAAATGTCATTTCAAGTCCTTGAACTGTTGCTGTCTAGAATGGAATGCTCCACTGCAACCAGGCAGAGATTTAGGAGACATAGCAGCTACAGGCAACCCATAGACCCTGTTTGGGTTCTGACTCAAACAAACCAACTATAAAAAAGAGAAAAAAATGAGATATTTAGTGAAATTTGAAAACTGACAAGATATTTGAGATTGAGTTTTTATTTATTTATTCCTTTTAGTCAGCGAGAAAGAGAGAGACAGGGACAGACAGACAGGAAGAGAGAGAGATAAGAAGCATCAACTCATAGTTGTATCACTTTAGCTACTCACTGATTGCTTCTCATATGTGCCTTGACTGGGGGGGCTCCAGTTGAGCCAGTGATCCCTTGCTCAAGCCAGTGACCTTGGGCTTATGCCAGTGACCTTGGGCTTCAAGCCAGTGACCTTTGGGCTCAAGCCAGCAACCATGGGATCATGCTGATGATCCCACACTCAAGCTGGTGACCCCGTGCTCAAACTGGCGAGCCCATGCTCAAGCTGGTGACCTCAGGGTTTTGAACCTGGGACCTCAGCATCCCAGGTTGATGCTCTAACCACTGTGAAACCACTGGTCAGAAGAGATTGAGATCTTGATGACAGTCAAAGCTGAGAGTGAGGGTACACAGGGTTCATTTTTAAAAATTTGTTTTATTGATTGCTTTGAGAGAGAGAAAGAGAAAAACATAGATTTATTGTTTCATTTATTTATGCATTCATTGGTTGAATCTTTTATGTGTCCTGACTGGGGATCAAACCCACAACCTTGGGGTATTGGGACGTCACTCTAACCAACTCAGCCATGGGCTCAGGGTTCATTTTGCTATTCTTTTTACCTCTGCATATGTTTGAATTTTTCCATAATAAAATTAAAATAAGATAAGGCTATAAAAAAATGGAGTATTTCAAATGTTAAGATCAAATACTCCTCTTTCCTTACATACCATCAATTGCTTAACATCATGCCACATTTTTGTTTATTTTTGTTATTTGAATCACAATGCTCTGGTACAGTTTTGTGTTTTCACTAAAGTTTCTTGGCTCCATTCCCACTAGTTTCTGCAAGGAGAAATATAGAAATGTGTACTTTTTTTTTCCACCATATGACTTAAAGCTTCTTCTTCTTCTTTTTTTTTTTTTTTACAGGGACAGAGAGAGAGTCAGAGAGAGGGATAGATAGGAACAGACAGACAGGAACAGAGAGACATGAGAAGCATCAATCATCAGTTTTTCGTTGCAACACCTTAGTTGTTCATTGATTGCTTTTTCACATGTGCCTTGACCGCGGGCCTTCAGCAGACCGAGCCACCCCTTGCTGGAGCCAGCGACCTTGGGTCCAAGCTGGTAAGCTTTTGCTCAAGCCAGATGGGCCCACGCTCAAGCTGGCGAGCTTGGGGTCTCGAACCTGGGTCTTCTGCATCCCAGTCCGATGCTCTATCCACTGCACCACTGCCTGGTCAGGCATTAAAGCTTCTTAATTGCAGTATTTATTGACTGGAATTCACTTTATTCTTGAAGACATTTTTAAGACTCTGTTAATCAGAGCCTTTTGTTTTCCTATTCTAATTTAAATCAAACACTTCCAGGAAAACAATTACCACTCTGGGGGTTCTGTCCAAAGTGGGTCTGGGTTAGTGCTGCTCTGTTGTCTCTTGGATATCATGTATCTTAGGTCAGGCTCCCCAGAAGCAGAGCCTGAGACAGAGATTGTGGTGAGAGTGAGACCACTCTCTCTGTTAGTCACTGTCACCAGGATAGAGCAGGGAAAAAAGTTAAGCAAAGAACTATTCTCGGCAGGAGACTAGGTTCAGCCTGGTCCCACAGAGACTTTGGAGTTTGTTCCCCTTGAAACGGGGGAATATTGTGCAGCAACTCACAGCCCCCGGGAGATGAGTGCGCCAGACTGGTGATGATGGGTTTGGAGAGCACCACTCATGGCTCCAGTGGTTCTCCAGCTTGTTAAAGCAGATTGCTGGGCCCCACTCCTGATCTAATTCAATAGATCAGGAGTGGGGCCTGAGAATGTATATTTCTAGCACCTTGTCAGACTCAGCTTCTGGAACTATACTTTGATGAAAATTGAAGCACTATATTGTTCCTTGTTTGTTTTCTGAGAGCACAGCTCAAGTAACTTTTTTCAGCAGGAGTGCATAAGAGGTATACTATATTTGTTCTCACAAGCCTATTTTGTCTCTACTAGAGTTTTTGTTGGTGGTGGTGTTTTTTTTTTTTAGTTTGGCTGGTTCAACAATATTTCTTCCCAGAACTTTGCAGGTCATTCTTCAAAAGCTTCTAGCTTCACACAAGCCTGATGCTAATAGGTAGCCTGTTTGTTTGTTTTCAACTTCAGAACTGTTAGCCCTTTTTTTTTTTTTTTTTTTTTAACAGGGCCAGAGAGAGGGATAGATAGGGACAGACAGACAGGAACGGAGAGAGATGAGAAGCATCAATCATTAGTCCCTCGTTGCCGTTGCGACACCTTAGTTGTTCATTGATGGCTTTCTCACATGTGCCTTGACCGCAGGCCTTCATCAGACCGAGCAACCCCTTGCTGGAGCCAGCGACCTTGGGTCCAAGCTGACGAGCTTTTGCTCAAGCCAGATGGTCCCACGCTCAAGCTGGCGAGTTTGGGGTCTCAAACCTGGGTCCTCTGCATCCCAGTCCGACGCGCTATCCACTGCGCCACCGCCTGGTCAGGCAGAACTGTTAGCCTTTTTGAAACCTCAGGAGACCCTAGGTAGCATAATTTTTCTTTGAGTCAGGTTAGCATGAGCACTTTTTTTTTTTAGATTTTACTTATTCATTTTTAGAGAGGGGAGAGTGAGAGAGGCAGGGGAGAAACTGGAAGCATCAACTCATAGTAGTTGCTTCCTGTATGTGCCCCAACCAGGTAAGCCCAGAGTCTCAAACCGGGGACCCCAGTGTTCCAGGTCAATACCCCATCCACTGCACCACCACAGGTCAGGCAGCATGAGCATTTTTAATCTAAAGGCTTTTTTTTTTTTCATTGCTCTGGGGAAATTTTCTTCTATCATTACACAGATATTGGGCTTTTGAATTGATTTCTTATGACTCAATTTTTTCCCATTAATAAAAAGAATATTTTCTTTGTCTCTGTATTTTTGGAGAATTCCATGACTTTTGCTTCTAGATATTTTTAAGTGTGTGTGTGTGTGTGTGTGTGTGTGTGTGTGTGTGTGTGTGTGTATTTTAACATTTGAAATAATTTTAGGGAAGTGGAAGAAATAATACAGAGTTCCTATGTGTACCCTTCATGCAATTTCCTCTCATAGCAGCTTATATAACCATAGTACATCAAAACTAAGACATGAGCCTGACCTGTGGTGGCGCAGTGGATAAAGCGTCGACCTGGGAACACTGAGGTCATCAGTTCAAAACCTTGCACTGGTCTGGTCAAAGCACATATGGGAGTTGATGCTTCCAGCTCCTCCCCCCTTTCTCTCTCTCTCTCTCTCTCTCTCTCTCTCTCTCTCTCACTTTGTGTCTCCTCTCTAAAAATGAATAAAATAAAAAGAAATTAAAAAAAAAAAACTAAGACATGAACATTCAGCCCTGACTAGTTAACTCAGTTGGTTAGAGCACTATCCCAATATACTCTGTTGGGTTGTAGGTTTAATCCCCCGGTCAGGCACATACAAGAGCCAACCACTAATGAGTGCATAAATAAGTGAAACAGTAAAGCTTCTCTTTCTTATGCCCCCCCTAAAATCAATACATAAAAATTCAAAATGAATCTTAGAAAGAAATGAACATTCATACATTTCTATGACCAAAAATCCAGATTTTATTAGAATTTGAACAGTTTTCCCATTACATCCTTTTTCTGTTCCAGGACCCAATCCAGTATACCACATTGTATTTAGTCATCATGTCTCCTGAGTCTACAATGTGACAATTTCTCAGTCTTTCCTTGCTTTCTATCTTTTTCTTTCTTTCTTAATAAAACTATTTGATTTATTGATTTTAGAGAGAGGAGAGAGAGAGAGAAAGGTGGGGAGGAGGAGAAGAAAGTATTAACTCATAGTTGCTTCTCATATGTGCCTTGACAGAGCAAACCTGCGGTTTGGAACTGGCAACCTCAGCATTCCAGGTTGATGCTTTATCTACTATGCCACCATAGGCCATGCGTGTCTTTGTTTTTCTTAATCACTTTGACAATTTTGAAGAATATTAATCAGATATTTGGTATAAACATCACTCAATTGGAATTTTTTTTTTCTCCTGATTATACTTGGGTGAGGTGTTTTGGCAAAAAATACCAAAAAGGTAAAGAGTCCCTCTCATCACATAACATCAGCTGGTGACCATAACCTTGATTTCTTGAGTAAAGTAGTTTGTCAGATTTATCCACTGTGACTATTTTTTCTCTTTTCATACTCTATTTCTTGGAAGCAATTCACTAAATCTAGCACAACACATTTATGGCAGGAGAGCCAATTAAGCTCCATCTGGAGAGGAGAGTGGCTACATATGTTCTTTGGAATTCTGCTCTAAGGAAGATTTCCCCTTCTTCCATGTATTTATTTATTCAATCATTTATTTAGATCGGCACAGAATTGTGTATATTTATTTAGACTTCGGGTTATGCTCCACTACTACACGATTTATTTTGTTGCTCAAATTGTCCCAGCCCTGGCCATTGAGAACTCTTTCAGGTTGGTTTCTGCGTCCCCTGGACACACCCATCCTGATTAATTTAAGCACTTCCTCACTTTTGCCACTAGCTTCTTAGCTGTCAAATTATATATTTTTTATTTTGGCAATCATTCTTTTCATTTCCCAGAAAATCTTCATGTTTTCTGATTGATCCTTTTTATTAGCAGGCCTTTCTTGTACTATGGAATCAATATAATCCCGAATTAGAATTTACTTCTAATCATAATGTTGTTAAGTGCTGTTTATTGGATTTAAATGATCAAGATTACTCTCTAGATAAAACACAAAAGACTTAATTATAGTTACAATATATGTAAGTATGAAAAGTCTTGGGCATGTAAAAGTATAATTCAGAAAGTTGGGGTGGAGGACAGGTGAAACAGAGTACAGGTGCTGATTGCTGATTCCATTTTACATGGAAATCACAAGACATAGATAGCTAAAGCATACGGAACTGGAAATAAAGATGGCAAACAATTATTGAGCTTGAAGAAATAATCACTAGAAGAATAAACTAACACAATAACTAATACAATGTGGAAGGAATTGGAAAATGAGCAGTAGTGTGAGCAGATTTCTTCATTAATAATAAATGTTAATTCAGTTAATCAAGAAATGAAGGTATATGCATATTAATCAGATTTGTGATGAAAGCCACCACATCTCAAAGCAGAAAAGAGAGGCAACCTAGAGCAGGCTAAGGTAAGATGAAGCAAGACTGAGTTTTCCCTCAGTCTTCCAATTCTATATTGAAGCATTAGCAAACAAGCATCTATTACCGTATTTCTCCATGTATAAGAACATACCTTTTTTCACCTGACCTGTGGTGGCGCAGTGGATAAAGCGACGACCTGGGAACACTGAGGTCGCCAGTTCAAAACCCTGCACTGGTCTGGTCAAGGCGCATATGGGAGTTGATGCTTCCAGCTCCTCCCCCCTTTCTCTCTTTCTCTCTCTCTCTCTCTCTCTCTCTCTCACTCTGTGTCTCCTCTCTAAAAGGAATAAAAAAAAAAGAACATACCCTTTTTCGAAAAATTTGGGGTCTAAAAACGGGGTGTGTCTTATACATTTAAAAAAGTGTGGCATTTCAAATGCCATAGATGGAACTGAGGATGAGGCAATATAAAAAGACAGTGATTTGTCTTCAGACACAGATGAGAACAAGCTCATGGATGGGAGTTTTGACAGTGATGAGCAGTTGTATGAATTTTATGATGAATAAAACTTGAGTTCAATAACTTTATGTAAAACATTTTAAAAAACATTTCGGGCCCAAAAATTAAGGAGCATCTCATACGTGGGTGCGTCTTATACATAGGGAATACGATACTGTGATAAAAATAACATTTTATAAAAGTAATTTCAGTGTATGTACATGTTGATTGCCACAACTTGATAGATTGTGCAGGGTGGGGAGGGAAATGAGGGGGCCGGATGAGGTACAGTGTGCACAGTGTTGTGGCTTCAGAAAACAGCCCACCTTGGGTAGGGAGTTTCCCAGAGCCAGGGCCATTTTCTTCTGCTCCTTCAGCATGTTCATTCATCCAACAATTTACCTAGTACTGGCTAAGTCTCAGACCCCATATTGAGTCAGAGGTTGTGGACCTGCCTTTGCTCTTGACATTTAAACTAATTGTTACAGAAGACTGCTCACCCTGGAGCTGATCCCCACCCTGGGAAGGGTGTATAATCCACATGCACTTCCCTTCAGGATGAAGGAGGTTGGAGGAGGATTCCGGGAGGGATGGTGACCAATCCTCTCTGTATGCCCACACTGGCCGGTTTAAAAACTGAAAGTCCTTTGCCTCAGGAAATCTCTCTTTCCTAGGCAAACCTGGGCAGTCGGTCACCCTTGGGCAGGGGCAGTGCTAACCCTATCTCTCACTTCTTCGTGGTCTTTGTTCTGCTGGAGGAGATCCATGGCTGTACTGACTCTGGAGTCAACAGCATGATCTACTTTCTGAATTTGGGGGGTCTGCAGTCATAGGGTGGGCAGATAGTGGATCAGGAAGCTGCCAGTTCTGACTTCTGGATGGCTAACATGAAGGGAAAAGAGGACTCCAAGTAAGGAAACTAAGAGAGATGGGTTGGGGTTCCTTATGGTGGTTTCTTCACCTCAAAAATTGCATATCTGGGGGCATTCAGGAGACCAGATTGTTACACTCACCCCATTACTTAAAATGCATGTATATAATGAATATGTATTGAGTATCTACTATATACTATGCTCTGATTACTAAGTTACGTTAAAATCATTTGTTAATTGAACCCTGTTTTAGACTCTGGGGCGGTGGCAAGGAAACAAGCAGATTCAGATACAGATGGAGAGTTTGCAGGCTGGACAGGGATGATGACAATTGACCTGGGGGGTATATCTAGTTTATCTAGTTTTAAATTTATTTGTCTGTCCTTATACCAGTACTGTTCTGTCTTCATGGTTGTAGCTTGATATTAAGTTTTAAAATCATATAGTATAGGTCCTCCAACTTTGTCCTCCACCCCCCCAAGATTGATTTAACTATTTCCATATTAATGTCTACTAAAAGAAAAACTTTACTAGGATTTTGATTGGGATTGTATTGAATTTATAGATCGATTTTGGGAAAATAACACCCTAATATTGTCTTCTAAACCATGAACTTGGTATGCTTTTTTTTTTTTTTGGTATGCTTCTTTATTTATTTAGATCTCCTTTGATTTCTCTCAACAATGTTTGGTGCAATAAAGGTCTGCATGTCTTCTGTTAAATTTATTCCTGTTTTTGATGCTCTTGTAAATAGAATTTTATGTATTTATTTGTGTGTGTGAACACAGAATTTTAAATTTCACTTACAATTTCTTCCTGCTGATATTTAAAATACAATTGATTTTTATATGTTGACTTCATTTATTAATTCTAGTAACTGTACATTCCTTAGTATTTTCTATGTTACCAAGCATGTCATCTGCAAATAGACAGCTCTACTTTTTTTTCCAATCTTTGCCTTTTATTTCTTTTTATTCTTCATTATAATGGCTAGGATCTGTGGTGTCAAGTTAAATAGAAGTAATGAGAACTAATATCATTGCCTTATTCTTGATCTGAAAGAGAGCATTCAGAAAGGTATAGAGATTGCCCATATTTTCTCTGCCCCACAAATACATAGCCTCCCCCACTACCAACATCCCTCCCCCAGAGTGGAACATTTGTCGCAAATGATGAACATACATGGATATATTATAATCACCAAAACTTCATAATTTACATTAGGGTTCACTCTAGATGTTGTACATTCTATGGGTTTGGACAAATTTATAGTATGTATCCACCATTATCAATGCCTGGCAACCACTGGTCTTTTTATTGTCTCTATAGTTTTGCCTTATCTATAATGTCATATAGTTGGAATCACATAGTATGTAGCCTTTCAGATCAGCTTCTTTCACATAGTAAAATGCACTTAAGTTTCTCCATGTCTTTGGTTTGTTTTTTTTTTTTTTTGGACGGGACACCCTGATTTGAACTGGGGAACTCTTGATTTGAAGTCCCCCATGTATCTTTTTTTTTTTTTGAGGGGGAGGCAGACAGAGACAGGAAGGGAGAGAGAAGAGAAACATCAATTCTTCGGTGTGGCACCTTAGTTGTTCATCGATTGCTTTCTCTTATGTGCCTTGACCGTGGGGTTCCAGCTGAGCCAGTGACCTTGGGCTCAAGCCAGTGACCTTTGGGCTCAACCCAGGAACCATGGGATCCTGTCAATAATCCCACACTCAAGCCAGCAACCCTGCACTCAAGCTGGTGAGCCTGCACTCAAGCCAGATGAGCCCGTGCTCAAGCTGGTGACCTTGGGGTTTCAAACCTAGGTGCTCTGTATTCCAGATTGATGCTCTATCCACTGCACCATTGCCTGGTCAGGCCCTCTATGTCTTTTCATAACTTGATAGCTCATGTGTTTTTAGCACTGAGTCATATTACACTGTCTGGATGCATCCCAGTTGGATCCATCTGGGTTACTTCCAAGTTTTGGCAATTATGGATAAGGCTGCTATAAACATTTATATGTTGATTCTTGTGTGGACATAAGTTTTCAACTTACCTTGGTAAATAGCAAGAAGCATGATTGCAAGATTATATGGTAAAGTATGTTTAGTTTTGTAAGAAACAATAAAACTGTCTTCCGAAGTGGCTATACCATTTTGCATTCCTACCAGCCTTGAATGAGAGTTCCTATTTTCCTACATCTTTATCGACTTTGGCATAGTCAGTGTTTTGGATTTTATCCATGCTAATAGGTGTATAGTAGTATCTCACTGCTGTTCTAATTTGCATTTCCCTGATGACATAATGTAAAACATCTTCTTAAGCTTACTTGCCATCTGTATATCTTCTTTGGTGAGGTGAGGTGTCACTTCTTTTTCTGGCATTGAAATGACATGCTTTTGTACACAACTCAGTGAGGCATTTCTTTTTCTTTTTATTCTTTAAATTAGATAATTTAGACCTATCTTCAAGGGTATTCACTCTTTCTCCTGCTGCCACCAACTGATAGTAAGCCCAACCAGTGAATATTTCACTTCAAATACTGTATTTTGAGCTTTAAAATTTCCATTTGGTTCTTTTAAATTTTTTCCATTTCTGTGCTGAAACTTACCTACCTGTTTACTCATTAAAGACTTATTTTCCTTTAATTTCTTGAACATATTTATAATAGCTGACTTGAAATTCTTGTCTGATTATACCAACATCTGGGTTTCCTTGGAGTCAATTTCAATTGACTATTTCTTTTTTTTTTTTTTGCTTTACTTTGGATTACATTTTCCTGTTTTTGTTTGTTTGCTTTTATCATCTGTCTAGTAATTTTTATTTTTGCAGTAGACATTTTAGATGATATGCTGTGGAAACTCTGGATTTTGTCATCCTCGTATAAAAAGTTTTGAGTTTTGTGCTAGTACGCAGTTAAAATACAAACTGATTGTCCTGAACTGTGGAAACTGAATTGTATGCTTTGTTAAGGCAGATCCATTTTACTTATTATTTCTTTTTTATGATTAATGGTTTAGAGAAGTTTCTTTTAGCTTAACTGTTATTGGTAACGTCACATAAAATTTTAAGGTTGTTGTCAAATTTGTTACAAAACTTTAATGTTTTATCATATGTGAGCTTTAAGACCTTTTTGTTCATTATCTTTTGTAGATGGTAATTAACCTTAAATATGGTTTTATTCTTTAACTAATTTGTCTTTGAGAATCTCCTTGCAGTGTCCTGTCATTAGTTTTGTTATCTTCTTTTTCTTTTTTTTATGTTATCTTTCTTTTTAATTTTTATTTAAAAATATGGAATGCTTCACGAATTTGCGTGTCATCCTTGAGCAGGGGCCATGCTAATCTCTGTATCGTTCCAATTTTAGTATATGTGCTGCCAAAGCGAGCACTATGTTATCTTTTTTAATGTCAGTGTTTTATGTCAAATCTGGAAAACATTAAAAAAGTATTTTTCAATGTGTTAGTTTCATTATAAAAACTATTCATTAATTAAATTTCTTCTATTTATTAGGAGCAATTGAATAACTCCTACTCATTAATCAAATTGTTGTACAATCTAGGAGAACATTCATGGCTTCTATTTGGAATTTATCTCTTCTTCTTGACTGCCCTTTGGGGTATGATCTGAGAAAAAAATTGTTCCATTGTCTTAATGTTTACATGTTTATATTTTTCCATTTCTGTGCTGAAACTTACCTTAATTGTTACATAGCTTAATGTTTAAATAGTTTCTGTTAACTTTATCACTTAGTTTAAAAATATATAACCTTATTGAGGTATCTTTTACATATAGGCATATCAATGATTAATAATTTGAAATGCACAATTTAATGATTCTTTTCAGCAAATTTTCCAAGTTTTATAACATTTTCTTCACCCCAGTAAGATCCTTCATGCATTTACTGTCAATCCCCTCCTGCTCAGCATTGCCCCAGGCAGCTATTAATCTACTTTCTATCTCTATATATTTGCCTTTTCTGGGCATTTCATATAAATGAAATCATACAACATATGGTCTTTTGTGACTAGCTTTTTTTCACAAAGCATAATGCTTTTGAACATTATCCATGTTATAGCATCTATTTGTATTTTATTTCTTTTAGTTGCTGAATTGTATTTCTTTGTATGTATATACTGCATTCGGTCTACCCATTTTGTCTACCCATGTTGCTGAACATCTGGATTGTTTCCAATTGTTGACTGTTGGGCCTATATTCTTTGCCTTTAATCTTGGGGAAAAACTAGTCTTGGGATACTGTTTTTATTGTTAAGGTAGAGCATTTCTGAGGTTTCAGCAGAAAACCCGAGGTGTTTACTAAATTGTGATAACTTGGGAAGACTCAAACTTATCTCCCGTGTGGTGAGAAGCATCTAAAATTTCTGCTCAGCTCTTTCAGATTTCCAGCTAAGATTTTCCACAGTCATCCCCATGTATGTACAGTTAGGGGCAGCCAAGGTCTTGAGATCAGTCTATGTGCAGATTTGGAGTCTTCACCCTGTTGTGGCTTCCCCCTTTCCAGGATTCCCCACTTCAATGTCTAGCTGTTCTAGCAACCCAGATACTTTCCTCTAACACCTCAAGCAACCTTCTGCTCCCTACAGGTTTCTGCTTGAGTTCTGGCTTCCTTACACTGTCCAGAATGGGGAGGAAAAATGCATATAAAATTAGACTTCACCCAGTGTGTTTCCCATCTTTCAAGAGTGAAATTCCCTCCAGTAATGACTGTTTTTGTTTGATCTCCAGTGCCTTCTAATCCTTGTTGTTATATTTTGTCTAAAGTTTGTATTGTTATCTACAGGAGGGTTATTCTGATACAAGATACTTTACCATTACTAGAATTGTGGGCCTGGCCTGTGGTGGTGCAGTGAATAGAGCATGGACCTGGAATGCTGAGGTCACCTGTTCAAAACCTAATGCTTGCCTGGTTAAAGAACATACACACAAGAAGCAACTACGATGAGTTGATGCTTCCTACTCCTCCTCTCCTTTCTCTCTCTCTCTCCTCTTTCTAAAATCAATAAATAAATCTTAAAAAGAATAAAGAATTGTGGCATGCAATTAGACAGACATGAGCAGAGCAAGGACTGTAGGCCAGGCACAGAAGTTCACCAGGGCGGAAAGACCCAGGTGCCTGGCAACAAGCAAAACTGGAAAATCAAGGATCCTGCCCCTAGGTCGACCTTTCCTCCACTAGCATATTGCTGGTCATGTGGTTTAGACCCCCTGATTTCATATTGCTGCCCATGGGTTAGACCCTCCCTTGACCTTTCCTCCCTGGCATGTTGCTAATTGTGCAGGATAAACCTGCTTGGCAGAGGAGTGAACAGGGGGCTGGAGAATAGTCCTTAAGCATTAAGCCCCCAGGACAATGAGTCTCTGACGTGCATCAAATACCTCTAGGCCTCAGTTGTGTTTCAGCTTCAGGCCCAGAAAAGCAACAGAACCAGGTAAGCCACCGCTAATCTCAGAACCAGCTGCATTGTCTAATGATCACCTGCCTTGACACCAAACAATTAGTGGAGACCATGACCCTAAAAGGATACACTTAGAAAGCTGATGACTAGTCTATTGAGATCTTTCCCTGAAACCCATCTAAAACCTCCACCCTTACAACCCTTTGGGTGGAGGACCCAGTGTACGCCCTCCCAGGTGTATGCCCATACCTTCCTCTTCCTCCTCCCTCTCTGCTTATCCTCAGGTGCATTTTCCTTACCTCTCTGTTTTTTACTAAGCTCTAAGGGACCCCACAAGACTTGTAACCAGGGGGGAGCAATGGGCAGGAGCAGCTCATCCAGGGCTTACACCCTTAACCTGTCTCCAAGGCCCCTTTCCTCTTGCACGGGCAATAAATCCTTGCTTTAATTGCTGCACTTTGTCTCTTGATTAATTTCTTTCCTTCAGGAAGACAAGAATTGAGATCTCCTCATTTCGCTGGTAACAGAAGCAGAACCATTCTCTTGACAAGTTACTGTAGCTCACTTAGCTGCATTTCATAGTAAAGTAGATATTTGTATTTTTTTGCTACTCAGCCTCTAAACTCCCTTCCTTTGTCTGGGGAATCTTTCAACTTATGATCCTTGGAGTTAGTTAAACTCTGCATCCCAGTATGAAAATCACAAGTGCCAATGATACTGTTTCTGTCTTGTAGCAAGGGCAGGGTCATGTGACCTAGGGCAAGGGCACATGATAAGGCACAGCCAATCAGACACGTGGAGGCTTTAACTCAAAGTTGCAGGCCCAACAATGAATCTTTTCTGGTGAGAGGTGACAGTGGCCATATCTAGTTTCTGGAGTTGGCAATAGTGGGGGTATGGGTTGCGGTGTTCTTTATTTAGCAGTTGCAGCTACCTGAATATACTGTCGATAAGCTCTTTGTATGTTTAAGTTAGCCACACGTGGTTTTGTTGATTACAAATGAGAATCTGGAATTGTCCACCTGGTGATAGCTAAATACCAGTAATCCCACTATGAAGAAATCTTGTTAGACAAATGTCCAGGCAAGCCCAGGGTTTTGAACCAGCAACCTCAGCATTTCAGGTCAATGCTTGATCCACTGTACCACCACAGGACAGTTGTTAGACAAATGTAAAACGTACTGGGAGCTGACCCATCTGTGAGCTTACTTCCTCGGTATGGCCCCTCCTTTTCAGTGCCTCCTTCCCCTCCCTGTTCTCTGGCCATGGATCCATCTGAATTCCTCCAAAATGTCTTGCCCTTTCCTTCCTCCCTGGCTTTGCAGCTGTTGAATGTCCTCTCCTTGGAATGCAGTTACCATTCCTCCCCTAAACTGCTGACATGGCCTCCTCTGCATCCCCTCTGGCCCATGTCCAATTCATTCTTCACACAACAGCCAGAGCCATCTTTTCAAAACGCATGTCTGAGCATGTCATCACTCTGCATAAAATCTTTCAAAGCTTCTTTACTGACCTTTAGATAAAGACAAACTCCTTAACTTGATCCCCAAAGCAGAGAAACACTTAGGAGATAGATATCCAGGCTTTGTAAGGATTGAGGGGATCAAAGGAGGAACACACCCAGATTTCTTGTGTGGGTAGAGGTAGGGAAGCCCCTGAGTTTACTAACCTTTAACATTGATAAAGCACGCACTAGTCAGCCTCACATCCTTTGTTGAACAGGGAGCTGAAAACTCATCCACCCACCCACCCACCCACCCATTCACACTTCCATTTGACATTCAACTACTTGACCAGCTAAGCAGAGACCTTAGGTTTGAGCTGCAGCTCTACCTTTTATTTGCTATGGCCTTGGATTAAACACTTGCCCTCTTAGAGCCTTTCTTTTCTCATCTATATTGCAGGAATAATACTTCCTTTCTATCTTTTGGTAAAAAAATTACTGTAAGCAGTAAAATCTCAAACATGTGACTGGCCCAAATTGGGACATAGTTGGAGATGATCATCTTCTATGAACCTCAGTAGTAGAATCTATTTGCCTTATTAAAAAAATTACTCTTTCTGTCTGTCTGTTCCTATCTATCCCTCTCTCTGACTCTCTCTATATATCCCTGTAAAAAAAAAAAATTACTCTTGTTTTCAGATGAAAGTTGTATTACAAAAGGGTTGAGACAGGAAGGAAGGAGCCTCTGGGCCTCTTAACTGTCAGTGCCCTTGGAGAATGCCTGGGGAGGTGACCTGCATGGGGGGTGGAACAAACAGACCTGCCCACACCTCAGAGTAATCCTGGATCCCCCACTGTCCACAGTCAGTCCCTCAGCATGTGCTGTTGGCTCTACTTCCAAATATATATGAACCCCTTTATTTCTTTTCATTTCTGCCATCACCCTAGTTCAAACCATTATTTGCTCTCTATTGCCTACTGCAGTAATGAAATTCCTGGCTTCTGCTCTTGTCTTGCTCCAAGACATCCTTCCAACAGGCAGAGTGACCTTTAAAAATGTAAAGCAGTCACTTTTACTCATCTCCTAAGTTCTCCACGGGCTCCCCAAACTCCTCAGCCCAACCACAAGCCCTACATGATCTTCACCACTGCTTCTCCTTTCACCCACACCCAGGCACCCTGTTCCTGGGCTGCTGAAGGCCCCACATCTGTACTTGCTCCTCCCTCTGCCTGGGTAGCTCTTCCCAGGGCTCTCCCCACACTCCGCACAGCACTGGCGCCTGACCCGCAGGTCTCAGCCCACAGGCCATCTCCTTGAAGAGCTTTTTTCTTAATACACTTGCCCCCATCACACTTTGTTTTGTTGTCATTTTATTTCCTTAATAACACTTATTACTGCCTGAAATTATTGTTTATATTTATTTACAGAGGTCCCCTCAAGATTACTATTACCTTTTAATTATACTAGGAATACATAACAATATTGTATTCCTGACCAGTAAAGCAAAAATACCCTCTTCACTCCTTTCCCCCCATCCTAGATCCCTCACTGGAATGACAGCTCCATTTGTCCTATTGATTCCTAGAATCATGTATGATACATTCAACAAACAGTTATTGAATGAACAGTAAATAAAAGGCCAAGCTCTGGCTCTACTATATATTAACTTCTCTTTGGGGAGAACCTTGGAGGGAAGATCAGAGGCCAAGGTCCAGAGAAAGCTATGGCTTTGGGCAAACTATTTCGCTTCTCTGAGGGTCAGTTTGCTCATTTATTTAAAAAAAGGGAAAAGAGCACTTAATATATAGAATTGTGAGCATCAGAGAGTTCCAGGCACACCATATACCTCCTCATGAAGTTTGTAGACTAGCAAGGATGTACTTGAAATCCTGCTTGTTGATTCCACAGGCTACCAATCTGCTTGGTGTCCCAAGAATGTTAGAGCCATGCTTTCCAAACTGAGCTGGGAAGAGCTGTGTGCTGACAGAAGTTACCTGAAACCATCTGATGCCTCTTCCTGGGTTGTTTGTTTTACTTGGAAGTAATTTCAACATTATATTTTATCTTGAGTCAAACGATGCTTTGGGCATCATCATGGGGAGACTCACTGGAGATCATGTGGTTTGGTTGCACTCCTGTTTTCTAGGTGGGGACACTGGGGCAGAGAGTGGCAGGATGTGGCTTCTCCATCCTGGTAAGGTCCCTCTCGGGCTCACAGAGTGAGCCTTCTGTCATCACACAGGACTCTGGTGTATTTCTCTCAAGATCCCTGACCATAGCTGAAACAGCAGGGGGCTTCTTCTCCATCCCTAGAAGGAGTGAGGGTGAAGCCAGAGGCCAAGGCCAGGAATAGAGTTCTAAGCCTTAATTCATATTCTACTAGCTCAACATTGTCCAGACCCTGGACCACCCTGTCTGCCTATCAATTCCCCAGCCCTCTACCACTTGCCATCTGGACGTAATTACAGTAATTCCTTACCCAACTATAGATATAACCAGCATAGGTATCTGTTTCTGAGCATGATTGCAGAAGATGTTTACAGACCCACAATCACATCAGAGTAAATGATAGTTTCCTTTCCTCCTATTAATACGCCAATATTAGGGACCTATCAGGGCCAATGAGCAAAATCCTGCAGTGAAAGACCTCACACTCTATAGCTACAAAGCAGGAGTAACCTCAGGTAAAGTGGGGTCCCAACCAGAATTTCAAAGGACACCAAGAGGCCTGCAGCTGCAGGGGGATGGGTTAACATCTACTAGGCACCTACTATGTGTCAGGCACTCAGGGGACATCAGCAAATACCTATGACCAACTCTGCAAGC
Source organism: Rhynchonycteris naso (assembly GCA_037038555.1). Classification (NCBI taxonomy): domain Eukaryota; kingdom Metazoa; phylum Chordata; class Mammalia; order Chiroptera; family Emballonuridae; genus Rhynchonycteris; species Rhynchonycteris naso. The sequence continues at coordinate 317,516,673 of CM072995.1, forward strand.
TGGTACTAGTGTCCCACTTTACATGTTTGGAGATTGGTTCAGGGAGGGCTGCTGTCTGGGATCACCCACAGCAGCCTGTGGAGCTGGGCCAGGGTGCTCTCCATCATGCTATGCCACCAGGCCAGACTCCCAGGTGGGCAGGGCTAGCTCTATGCCTTCTTTCTTTATCTCCTCTTTTCACTGCTTCCTCTTTTCATTTAGGGAAGCCATGACTGCTGCTCTGCTTCCTCAGATCCCCCTCTCACCCCCATCAGTTCCTGCCACCCACCACCAGGCCTGGGCCGCAGCTTCCTGTCTCTGTTGAGTTGTTTGTTGGGTGTTATCTCTCCAGAATGGTGGGGAGTTGGGGTTGATGGAGGGTGGACTAGAGGGCGACGGTCTTACCACCATCCCTCTCCACCGGGGGCACAGCCAGGAACTCAGCTTTGGGCTGGGAAGACCCTCAGCTTTAACCCTCCCCAACACACAAAGGCTGCCCCATGTGTGCTTGGGTAAGGGCGCCTGCACACACGCACAGCTGCACAAAGAAGTGCAGTGCGGTCGGTGCACACCATTCCATCCTCACAAACACACCCCTAATTGGCCCGCGCAAAAGGCGTGCACACGTACTCCTACCGGCACAATCGCATGCACACACGCGCACGTCTATCCACCCCAGCGTGTGCACCCACGTACACACCACATACACCATACACACATGCATCTGGACACGCACCCATGTGGACCTCTAAATGCACTGCGGCCCTGACACCTCCAGCCGCCCTGCCCTAGTAGATGGCTGGGCGGAGCGCGCACACACAGACACACACGCACTCTCCCCGCACTGCTCCACGCCCCTGGCCGCGGCCTGGGTGCTGTGCAACGCGGCGGGCGGTGACCCGAGCGGGGGCGGGGACTGCGGCGGCGGCGGCCTCAGAGAGGAGGAGGCGGAGCAGGGAACCGAGAGCCGGCTAGTCCGCGCTCCTCCTGCCGGCTGGGGATTTTCCAGCCTGGGAGCTTACGCCGCGGACCTCCCTGCGGCCGCCGTGGACCATGGGCGACAAAGGGACACGGTGAGTGCGGGAGGCGGCCGTGCCCGTTGCGCGTGGGGCTGACCTGGTCGAGGGCACGGGCAGGAGGTCTCGTCCGCGCCCTGGCTCTTCGTTCGCGGTCACCCCAGGACCGCCAGCGCCTGGCTCAGCGGCACTTGGTTCTCCTCTGCCCCGAGGTCTCCCGTGTGCTGGCAGGGCCGTGGCGGGGGTACAGAGAAGGGAGGACCCGGCAGCCCCAGCTGGCTCATGGCTTCTCAGCACCGAGACACACTCATGCACACTCACTCGCTGACACCCAGCACTGGCCATCAGACGCAGAGAACCAGGAGGCAGGTTGACACAATGGCACACATGCTCATATGGACACAGGGGCACATGCTGTCACACACACAGACATTCACAGCCACAAGCTTATCACATACAGTGACACTGTCATACACTCAATGGTACATACTTGTCAACACATTCTTTGCTGACAATTATGTTGGCATACACAGGCACACAAACGCTCCAGCACACATCAGGTCTAACACACCTTTATGCCAGCACACGCATGTTGGCCTACACTGTATACACAACACATACCCTGTATTTTTTTTTGCTCACTGTAACAAACACTTTTCCTAGCATACACATGTTGTCACCCTTACTGACATGAGCACTTGTGCTGGCACATATCTCACTAACATGATGTTTGCAAGACCCCACCGACACTGACCCCCTTAGACACAAACCAGACTAATACCCACACAGACTGGCACCCCATGTTCACAAGCTAACAGACCCTGGGGCTGCTGAAACACTCACTCTAGTCTCCACATGGCGAGGAGTGGAAAGATGGTGCAAGGCCCCCCTGGAGTCTGGGAAAACGGTATTCTATCCACTCTATTTCCTTTCCCTCTGACCTCCCTGAGACCTGGCTTGGCCAGCCAGGATCTGTTTTGAGCTGGGGATAGGGAGAGGGGCTCCCATCTTCTGAGGAGCCTGCTCTGACTCAAAGGGAGAGGATATGCCTCTGAAATGGGAAACTGGGACAAAAAAGGAGAGGGGGCTGAAGCTGGGCCAGGGTGGCCCCTGGGGACAGTCCTTGGTCAAGTGCTCAGCTTTTTCACCCTAGTTTTGCCCCTTCAGCCTGCCCACTTCCTTAAGTTTTAGAAGAAGCTCTCCCTTATCTTCTTCTCTTACCCCTTCTGTAACCTCCTCTTGCATTTTTCTTTCTTTCCTTTTTCCTATCCTTTTCCTCCTCTCTTCCCTCCTTTTTTCTCTCCTTGCTTTCAATAATTATTTATTAAGCATCTGCTTGCTGCATACCAAGTGTAGTGCAGAGTTCAAAGATTGTACTGAAAGAGCTAATAGACTAGGGAGAAATGACCCCAGTGGTTGTCACGTTTCGGGACCACTGACAAAGCAATTTCACACCCGCTGCTATTTGACACACTCTCAACAGTATGAAAAAGGTCCTTCAGAGATTATTTCCATTTTTCAGGAGAGGAAATTGAGGCTCAGAGGTAACTGGTGCTCCTAAGATTTAGAAACTGCTTTCCAGACATCCTCCTGACAGCTTTTCAAGGTTAATTTTCCTCTTTCTATTCTCCTGGAGAGGAACCAGGGGTCAGAGAGGTTACGACTTAAGGTCAGGAGGAGTCAGAGGCAGGGCCTACACTGGAGCCCACTTGGTCCTATTTCTCTTACTCTTGGCCACTGCCATGCCCCTGGTGGGCCCTGGGTTCAAGGCCAGGGTGGGGTGTCCTGCTCTTTGTTTGGAGGCCCAGGCTGGTGGGGAGGCTTCAGAAGATTGTGAGGTGTTTACATGTACCTTGATGGCTCGTCCCCACTGCAGCTGGCTGGCTAGCACTATGACCAGATCTCTATCCTCAGCAGGAGGATGTGTGACTCTCTCTTCCATATCCATGTCTCCAAAGCCGAGATCCTTCTGACCATTGAGATCAGACTTTTCTCCCTGCAGAAAGTCAGGAGACCTTGCTCTCTTTCATTCTTTCCCTGCTGCTTCGCCATCAGGGTGACTCAGTCTCTCTTGGGTCTTTTTTTTTTTTTTTTTTTTTTTTAAATTTTATTTATTGATTTTACAGAGAGCAGAGGGGAGAGAACAAGAAGTAACAAGTAATAGTTGCTACACTTATTTGTTCCTTGATTGCTTGTTGTATGTGCCTTGACCGGGCAAGCCCAGGGTTTTGAACCAGTGACCTTAGCATTCCAAGTCAATGCGTTATCCACCACGCCACCACAGGTCAGGCAGTCTCTTGGGTCTTGGCTTGCCTCTCTGTGACTTGGGCAGGAGTGTCATTGGTCCCTTGCTTCCATGGGTGGTCAGCAGGATGAGGACACCGTGAGCAGCCAGGCACCTATTGGAGACCCTATCCTTGGAGGCAGGACCTTTTCTATCAATCCCACTGCTCTGTCTCTAACTCACGGGGGCGGGGGGTGACCTTGGAGACACTGGGCAATGGCTTCACCTTTCTGGGTCTTTAGTTTTCTCATCTGGACATTGGAACTATTAATACTTAAAATTTTCAGGGTTCTCCTTATGTTTACTGAATTCATTGGGCAGGATAGAAAGTGCTCTCTGAAGCCTGGAGCCCAGACCTACCTACCCTTCACCCAACGGTAGCCCTGCTACTCTCTCAGTCTTTCCTGTAGGCCCAGTTGGCTTTCCTCTTCCTTCCAGGCAGGTTTTCTGAGTAATTTGGAAGAGAAGGGCAAAATCAATCATAGGTTGTACCTTGCCTTGTTCTCTGAGCTGTGGGACTTGGCTTTATCTCAGACTTAGATGAGGAAGTGGCAAAAATCCAATATTCTAAGGATCAGGAGTCATCACATCCATCCCTGTGCCTGGATTTGCATCCCCATATGAAAGTGACAATGGGAATTAGTCAAATTAGTCAGAAACTGCCAATGCCCTCTAGGAGGTTTTGGGTAAAAGGGGAGAAACAAATACCCGGATAAGACTCAGAATAGGGCAGTTAGTATGCTGACTACTCTAACAAGGTTATCTGTGAGCAATCATACATCTGGTCAACAAATGTTGACTGAATGCCAGGGTTGGGGGTTCATGATGAATAGCTCCACTCTGTCCCCATAGGTCTTAGAGTAGAGCAGATGATTATAATACAGGTGACATGTGCTGTGGGAGGCTAAGAGGAGTCCCCAACCCAGTCCTGGTAGGGGGAATGGTGAGGGAAGCTTTCATGTTAAGGAGGTTGCATGGGGGCTACTGAGTTACATCTAGAAGGATGAGGAGGACAAGGAGGTGGGGGATTGGGGATGCTGTTCCTGGCCAAGGGTGCAGAATGTGCGAAGGCTTGGAGGCATGAAGCAACATGTGTAGCCTGTGGGTTGGGCTGGGGGTGCTGGGTGAGCCTTAAGAGGTAAACACAGGCCAGTTATCAGTAGCCTGGAATGTCAGCTAAGGAATGAGGGTTTTCCCCTGAATGGAACATGATTCAGAGAGGGGAGGGATGGGAGTAGATTTTCATCTCAGGGGGCCTTTGGCAGTGGCAAGGAGGGTGGATAGGAAGAGCAATCCTAGAATCAAGGAGACCAGTAAGCAGGCTGAGGAGGGGCCTGAGAGAAGAGAGCTCTGGACAGAGGCTGTGGAGAGGACAGACCTGCTGCGTAACATGAATAAAGAGGTGGAGCCACTTAGCTTCTGGCTGGGTATCTGATGTGTCAGGAGCTAGCTACACGCATGATCTCATTCAGTTCTCCCAATGATCCTATTAAAATAGAAACTGCTGTTCCCATTTCACAGATGAGGAAACAGACCAGGAAAGGTTAAGTAATGTGTCCATAGCCATTTAGCCAGCGAGCTTCTGAACCCACCCCTGTCTGCTCACAAAGTCCTTCTGTTGCTGTATGCTTTCACTCAGAGGGAAGGGGCTTGTTTGGCTCACAGTTGGCCTCCCTCATCTCCCTGGTGACTCCCTCAAGCTGTGCCTCCCTTTTGACTTCTGCTGTTCCTAACTAGCTCAACTGGCAATGTGAGGGATCAGAGTTAGACAACAGGAGAGACTGCCTGAGAAGCAGTGAGATCAAATGGATTTTCCTCTCCTACAGATGCCTATGAACTCTTCATCTTTGGTGTGGGAGGAGGGCGGGCATGATGAGGTCACGTAATGGTCAGCTGTCTGTGAGCCTTGGTTGTTGTCTCTCAGCGGTTAAGTTCTGTGTGACACATCTTGGCTAGAACATGGGGAAGTCCTGTGGCTTTGGCCAGGGTCACTTGTGGGGCTGCTGGGAACAGAAGTGTGGAGCTTGATCTACCATCTAGATCCTGATTCCAGGCCAGCCTCTGGACTTTGACTTCTCCATGATCTCTTCGTTCCTCTCGGACCTCCTTGCCTGAGACTGAAGCACGAGGCCAGGGGTCCTGAGTTGTGGGCTGACCACACCATAGGGCTGTGGCAGTGGAAGAACACCAGCCTGGGGTCAGCATGCCCCGAGTGGCTTCCTGAAACTGCTTCCAGAATGACCATACTGACCATCTAATGAAGCCTGCAAGGGAGAGCAGCTTGGCAAGGAGCCACACTGGAAGTTGAGGAAGATGTAGGGATACTTCTGCATAGATGGGTCAGGATCTGGGTTGGGGAGAGGGAAGGGATGGGGAGAGTGGGAGGTGGGGATTTGAACGTCTTCTGTATAGAGATGGTAGTTGACTTAGGGAGGGTGGATAACCTGGTTCAGGGAGAAGGTGTGGCCTGTGGAGAGAGGATAGTTAGGGACAGCTGGGGCCTTGGAGAGCACCGATGGCAGGCTGTGGCTAAAGGTGGAGAGAGGAGGAGGATTTAGAGGAGGCTGTGTTCTGGGAGCCAAAGAAGCAGGAAAGGGCCAACAGAGGATGAACTGGGAAAAGACCCTTGGGATTTAGCCCATAGGCATTTGCTGTTGACTTGGTGAAGGGATTTTGATGGAGTGGTAAGGACAAAACCAGTCCAGGTGCAGAGGAGATGTTCTTGGTGCCTGGAGCTGGGGTAAGCCACTTGGAGGAAGGGTAGGATCTGGATGATGGGGCTTGGGTATGGGGACCTGGGGCATGAGTCTCAGCTGAGGGCTGGAAGGGACATTTTGGTAGTGTGAGCTGGTCACAAGGGAAGCATGTCTGTGCTGACTCCTGAAAGAAGGGCATCTGACTCAGGCTAGGGGTCTTGGGGGAGGCTTCCTGGAGGAGGTGCCCCCTGAGATGGGTCCTGGGCCATGGGGGAAGCTTATGTGACCTAGACAGAAAGAAGAGCCTACATTAGACTGGGGCATGTCTCCAGCACAATCCTTGGAATTAGAACAGATATGAGCCTTGATGGCTCCCAGGCATACTCCCTCCTTCCTGTGTGGGGAAAGGTCCTGCCCCAGTAGTGGTTTGTGTCCTAGTAGTGGGTGTGGAACAGAGGGAGTGGGGCAGGACAGGATGGCTGCTTGTGAGAGGGGAACAAAGGACTCTGTTGTCCCAACTCCCTTCCCTATCCCCCAAGGGGCCCTGGCAGGGTCATCTCTCTGGAGACACACCTCCTCCTTCCTGGGCCTAGACATCTTTAGTCCCACTTTAGAGGAACTGCTTGTTTCTTCCCAGGAGACCTAGTGCCAGACAAAAGCCCCAAGAGGCCAAGGCCCAGAGACTGGACCAGACAGGTCCCTGGAGTTCTGTATGACTAAAGTCATCACAGCCACTGAATAGCTCTCCCTCTGCCCAAGTCTGGGCTGGGCCTGGCTGAGACTATAGCCAGTCCAGTGGTGCCCACTGTACCTGGAGAGGAATCTGTCTATTGGTCTAAAGCAGTGGTTCTTAACCTGGGTTCTATCGAACCCTAGGGGTTCGATGAGTCGGTTTCAGGGGTTCGGAGAAGCTTCTGCCCCGGAGGCCAGAATAAAGTAATACCATAATTTGTTGTGAGTTCATGCACTTTGTTGGTTTTGTTCTTTGAGCAAGGTGATGTTCATGCATGGCTCATTTTGTGCACCAGTAAAAAAACATATACCTGTTTTGAATTTGGAAAAAAAAATCATATTTTATTTATTACTAAAGAAGGGTTCGGTGAATACACATATGAAACTGGTGGGTTCGGTACCTCAAAAAAGGTTAAAAACCACTGGTCTAAAGAGTGTGGAGCAAGGTGGGGTGCTATGGCTGGTGACAGGCCAGGAGGACTCAGGTGGCCATGCAGAGTGTAGCTTCTCTCTCTGGGTACACCCAGAAGCCCAGAAACTTAATAGGTATGGTCCTGGATGAGGCAGAGGTCCCTCCCATTCTGGCCCTGAGCTTCTAGGCGCACTCAGAGAGGAGCTGCTTGCTGCTTCCTTTTGCATCTTCATCCCCTTCTCCTAGCCTGTGCAATCAGTGGCATGGGTGCCCTTTGGCTAAGGACCTGGGGAGAGTGTAGGGAGTGGACAGCTGGGATCACCTCTCAGGAGGGTCCTGGAGGTATGCTCTCATGCTTACTCCTTGCTGTGTGACCTTGGGCATGGCATTTACCTTCTCTGGGTCTCGGTATCCCTATGGAAATCAAATTAGCCAGCATGTATAAGACTCTACTGGCTGAGTTACCCCTTTCCTATGTTCTGTTAGTGTGTTTTTTATCTTTCTTCTGAAGGACCAGAAGTGGAAGATTGGGCAGCTCAGGCCTCTGCCCCAGAGCAGGGGGCCAAGACTAACAGGGAGCTGGGTCTGGGTGATGATGTAGATTGCAGTTTCCCTCACAAGTCCTCACCTCAGCAGTCTTCCACCTCTCAAAGCATCTACAGTAACCCCCAGGTCCTGGAAGTTTCAGTCTCTTTGCCTAGGCTGTTTCCTCCTCATGGGCACCCTTCTCCCTTCCTCCCACACCCTCCTCCCTCTTGGGTGTCCACAGCCTCCTCTCTGATCTGATTAGCATAGATTAGAGGCTGATTAGAATAGTGGGTAGGCTCTAGCTGGAACCAGATTTCCTGGTTTCAGATGCCAGCCCTACCACTTAACAGCTGGGTGACCTGCCCGGATTATTTAACTCTTTCTCTGCTGCAGCTCCCTTATCTGTAAAATGGGGCAGTAATAGTGCTTGCACAGTAGGTTGTTGCAAGGATTAAGTGAGTAAAAATACATAAAGCTTGGAAACAGTCTCTGGCACAAGGGCAGAGACTGAAGTTAGCTCTTGGATGACCTCTCACTGGGTCTCCTTCCTCATCAGGCTGTGAGACCCTTCATTGAGGCCCCAAAAGGCTTAGCATAAGCATGTTTTATCATTGGCCCTCAGTACAGGGGTGATGACCTGACCCTACACAATTGCCCGTGCCCTTCCTGTCCTTTAAGGACTGGGTCACATGTAGCCTCCTCCTCGGGGAAGCCTTTACTGATCTCCAAGTGCCTTGTGATCTTTGTGCCATTCTCTCTCTCTCTCTGGCACTGTGTGGGTCTTGGTTATTTGCACACATGTGATGTTCTCTCTGTGAGGCCAAGGGCACCTAGCCTCGGTCTGTTGTTCCTAGCACCTGTGTAGACCTGGCATGGCACTGAGCTCCATAAATATTTGTTTAGTGAAGGAGAATGAATGTAGGTATTTCACTGAGAAAAGATATACTTGGGGGGTAAGCAGTGTGTTTGGTGAAGACAATGGGACACCATTGATGGTTTTGAAATGTCCAAAAGTGGCCCAGAGTTACAGGCATTAGATTATTCTTTGTGACCCAAACGGCAGAGGTCACTAGATGATCGGCTTTACCTTGCTAGGAGAATGTGTTTTCTGACAGCCAGAGCTACCTGGCAAGGTCATGATGGCTCATTCTAGCCTCTATGTTTTTCCCTCACTCCTCCCCCATCTAGAATGCCATTCTCACTTCTCTCTGCTTGTCCAAATCCTACCTTCTAAGTAAGTGCCCAAACCATGGAGCCATCCTCTCCTGACCTCCAGGGGGGTGGGATAAATTCGCCATCTCCTTTCTCAGACATCACTGAGCCTTTTCTGGGTCTGGGCAGTGATACGAGAGGCTGACTAGTTCCTCTTTAGAAAGGACATCTGGACCTGGCTACTGTATATTCAGTGTGGTTTGACCTGGCATGAGGAAGGGACCATGGCTTCCGATGACCCACTGGTGATCAAGGAGCTCTTTATGTAGCTGTAGAGCACAGAACTGCCCATCGACTTCCACTGGGCAAGTACTCAGAACCCACCTAATTACTGGGACAGAGTTCTGGGCACTGCATCTGGCAGCCTAAGGTCATAATCAGCTAATAAAACCACCAAAGAATTGCTCCTTGACCCAGAGGAGTGGAGGGAAAGGGGGTGGGGGTGTTGAGGCTTAGAAGAGATGTGAGAATGAGAGGGGTACTATGCAAGTGGGTTCAAACACTGGGCCTGCTGAGCTCAGCTGGAAAAGGGAAGCAGGAAGTGGGTAGGGAAGCAGGGAGAAAGATGGACAGATGAGAGAAGGTGCTATATGGGACAGCACCCAAGTGACATGACTCAGGGTAGGAGTTTTGGCCTGGGAGATAGGACCCCACTTCTTCACTGTCCCTTTGAGACCATGAAGAGTTGCCTTTCTTCTTTGGGCTTCAGTTTCTCCAGGTGTCAGGCAAGAAGTAGGAGAGACATTGGCCCAGAAGGTCTCTAGGACTTTTCCTTCTTGGCTCTAGAGCTGGAAGGGGAGAGGGCATCTACAGCAGGCTGTGTTCTAGTGTGGTCCTTAGCATCCCTGTCCTCTGGAAGGAGCAGACTGTACACAGTCTGACTCAGCCTGAGAGTGAGTTGCTGCAGGGTCATCAGAAGGCAAGAGTGTGGTGGCAGCAGGCAGCTGTCATGCTCTTATCCCTGCCCTGTGCTCATGACTGTCCTAGCAAATTAGTGTCCTCAGAGAGCGCCAATTTAAGGCTGCACAGTGTCTTTTCTATCAGTCTAGTAATTTCCCAATAGCACCCCCAAGGTGTATAGGACCTGGGCTCCCTAAAGGAAAGCCACAAGGTTGAGAGTATGGATTTGAGTCAGACAAACGTGGCTTTGCTGTCCAGCAATACTGCTCACTATCGCCATGATCTTAGGCGAAGGTATTAAAGTGTCTGGGCGTTGGTTTTCATATTTGTGAAATAGGTGTAATAATACTACTACTGCATAGAAATAGGTGGCTGGGGCAGAGAGGGTAAGGACTTGATCAGAAGTCATTGTTATTATTCAAGACCTGGAATGGATCTTAGCTTTTCTGTCTCTGCACCCCTTTCTGGCCTGTCCTGGACTATGCACTCAGCTGGGGGTGGGGATTGGGGGACTGCTTTGAGCCAGAGGAGAAGCTCTTATGATGGCAGGAAAAGGAAGTGAGATTGCCCAGAGTGGGGAGGGGTGGAGCAGAGAGGTGCTGGGGCAGCCTGGGTCTCCTCCCTTTTATCCCCTCACCCATGGCTGATTCTCTAGGAGGAAGTGGGGAGGACTTGGGGACCAGGAAGCCAGGGGTATGGGAGGGTGCTGTGGAGGGCCCAAGGCCTCTTTCCCTTACCCCTGCCCCAGGTGCCAGTGAGGAGCCCAGAGCCTGGTTTTCTGCCAGGGAAGCCAGCAGGCCCTGTTTCACACACCCAGACAACAGCCCTTCCTGGTTCCCATCCCCTAGGGGGAGGTGCCTCCTTGGAGCTGGGTGCTTGGAAAGCAGTGCCTGCCCAAGTCTGCCAGGTCTGGAGGAGAGGCAGCAAAGGCAGTAAAGAAACCACCATCCCCTCCCCCCACGCCTCCCCAAAGCTCTGGGCTGTGACAGCCAGGGCCTCTGACTCCGGAGGAAGCTGGTTACATAAGTCAGCTCCACTCCAGGCTTCCTTCTTTCATTCTTTACCAGAGGGGCCACAGAGGATGTGCAGGTCTGTGCAGAATTCTCAGGCCTGAGAGGTCCCTGCGACCACCCCGCTGCTTGGGGTGGTGGTAGGTTCTGCCCATACCATTTTGGGAGGAAGGTTGTGTGCACTACCTTGGTGCAAGCCGCTGGGGTCGGCTCTGCACACTGCCGGCCTTCCCGTATCCTGGGAGCAGAGCAGCACGGGGAAGAAGCCTCATTAGAGGAAACGGGCTGGGTCCTGAGCTAATTTGCCTGCAGAGTGCCCCCAGAGGGGATCTTCTCCGAAACCAGAGGAACAAATAGCCAGTGTCTTTCAGTTTGTTCCGTTCAGTTTCACAAACATTTCTCCATGTTTGTTGGGTGCCAGGCCCAGAACTTCACTCAAGGCTTGTCCCTGAAGCCATCTAGCCTGTCTCAGGGGCATGCCTCTCTTAGTGGGATGCCCTGCTCCTGTCTGCACCTAAGACCATGCCCTTTCTCATAGGGCGGGCCTTGGCCCTGGGGTGGCAGAGAACATCATGACAAGGAACACCCTCTACCCCACCCTCCAGGCTAGGAGTTTCAGGGTTGGTTTGTACCCTTTCTATTCAGCCACCCCAGCCCTCCCAGGGAGGTGCCCATGAACAAATGCTTCCATGAGTATCTGCCACATTGCATCGCTGGGTTGAACACCTGAGGTATGAAGAGGAAACAGACAAGTCTTGGCCCTCAGGCTGCTCATACCTTTTGGGAGAGAGGAATTGGATCATCACTACACACTCTAAGAAGGGGGGCAATGGAGATCAATTTATACTCAGGCAGGGCAAGCCCAGACAGTTAGGGTCAGAGGCAGCCCCTCAGAGAGAGGAACACTGGAGCCAGGTTGGGAGATGAGATTGAGATGAGCTAGAGGAGATGCTTGTCTTGGTGGTATTTGTGACAGTTGTTTTCAGCCAGGACTGACTTACTTGAGAACCCACTATGTGTCAGGCACAGTATCAGACTATCTGCTGTTGATGAGAGTTATCCTGGGACTGCAGACTTCTTTTCATTAAGTGAGAGGTGGGGAGGCAGAGACAGACTCCTGCATGTGCCCTGCTGGGGATCCATCTGGCAAACCCCTAACAGGCGATGCTCTCTGCCTGGCTGGGCCACAGCTCCATTGCTCGGTAACTGAGCTATTTTAGTGCCTGAGGCTGAGGTCATGGAGCCATCCTCAGTGCCAGGGGCCAACTTTGCTTGAATCATTTGAGCCATGGCTGCGGTAGAGGAAGAGCGAGGGAAAGAGTATGAGAGAGAGATGAGGGAGTGGAGAAGCAAATGGTTGCTTCTCCTGTGTGCCCTGATGGGGGGCGGGGGAGGGGGGGCTTCCACATGCCATGCCGACACTTTACTGCTGAGCCAACCAGCCAGGGCCAGCAGACTTCTTGAGGACACAAAATCTAGGGCGAATGTGAGAAAGTTCTGCCACATGGCATCCAGTCAGTGCGTGGACCTGGACATAGGAGCTAAAGCAGGTATATTAGAAGACACTGGGCTCAGCAAACTCACCATTGGAAACCAGGATCTTCCCAGGTCTCCTCTGCGGGAGGGCAGGGGGTGCAAGGCTTCCCTCTGGCGAAAGGGACCGGACTGGGCACAGTCAGATGAGCAATGGACATGAAATAGTCGAGAAACCACGTCTTATGAGAAACAGCTCTGGGCTTTGGGCTGTGGGGTGGTAGTGGGATGGGGCCATGTGGCTGTCTCTGCACCTCTAAGGGCCCAGGGGCGTGGTGGAGAGAGGCAGTGGGCTGGCATGTTCTCCTCCCCTCTATTAGTAGCTTTGTGTTTGTGGTGAGTTTTTCAGCCTCTGGGCATAAAGTTTCCATGCTTTCTTTGTTCTTTCTGTGCTAATGAAAGCACCCAGCACATTAGTAGGTTGATTTTATTAGGGTCAGGATAGCCCCAGGGCAGTGGAAGAAGCCTGGAAGCATTTTTAAACTCAGTAAGAACTTTCTTTTTTTTGGCAATAGATTTTTAAAATAATATCCTACAAATGACAAAGATGATCACACGTATAACCAAGTGGTTAATATGCACATATTCATTTCTCATTATTTAGAGTGCTGACTTCAGCAGCTACTCAGCACCATGCTTGAAACACTCCAGCCATCTCTGATGTCCACCATTTTGCAGAGTCAACTTTGCAAAAGAAAAGGAAATAAGTGAAAGCCCCCACCCCCAAACTATAAGAGAAAGTTTATTTAGAAAGTCACAGAGATAGAAGAAATGGGCTCAAGAAACAAGGTACAGCTTTGGCCGAGTGGCTCAGTAGATAAAGCATCATCTTGGTGCACAGAGGTTGCGGGTTCCATCCCTGGTCAGGGCACACATGAGAAGCAACCAATGTGTGCAAAACTGAATGGAATAGCAAGTTGATGCTTCTTGCTCACTCTAGCCTCCCCCCAAATCAATGGAAAAAATTAAAAGAAAAGAAACAAGTTACACAGACAAAAGAAGGGGCCCTTGGAGCTTAGGAGAGAGACTGGCAAAGATAATGTATGGGCGTAGGGGAAGTGGGGGAGGCGCATGCATGCTCCAGGGACGGAGAGCGCCCAAAAGCAAAAGATTTTAATAGGAAGAACTTTCAAACACAGAGCCATGACCCACTCTCAGACTGAGCCCTTACCCGGACCACAGACTGACCTGGCTCCCTCCAGCCTCAGCTTCCTTTGAAGTGTAGGGCTAGGGGAGAGGGTGTATGTGCAAGGAGAAAAAAAATCCTAATCCTAACCCTTGGGGGGATGGATACATGTCCCCATCTCCAAAGTGTTTTTCTTCTCCCCATTCCATGGCTACCAGCATAGTACAAGCCCTACTTCCGGCCTGGACTATTGCAGTAGCATTTTGGCTGTTGTCCATCTGCTCAGCCTAGACCCTTCAAACCCTCCTCTTGTTCTGAAATTTATATCTGGCCCTGTTCTTCCCTGGTTTAAAACCCAATTAGTTGCTCCCCATTTTCTATAGGACAGTCCACAATCTTCAGGTGGTTCTGGAGGTCATTCATGGTCTGTGCCAGACTTCTTCCCATGCTCCTTTCCCAGCTCTTCCAACCACACAGTCAGAGCTCTGGCTACACTGACTTTTTTGGATGTTCCTCCACTCTTCTTACTTTCCACACTTGTGTGCCTTTGTTCAAGTCAGTCTCTGTCTGGAATGCCTTCCTCCTCTGACTGATGACATCTCCCTTATATGTTAGGGTTGAACTTTACATCAATGCAGTTCAACTGAGCATGTTGCACTGGGCACCTGCTGCGTGCTTGGGCATGATGCCTTCCCGTGACACCTTGCTCCCTGCCCAGGCAGAGCCGGGCTCTCCTCCATGCTCCCTTATCTCCTTGCAGGCTTCTATGACGGCGTGTTGTATTGGAGTCAGCTGTTAACATGTCAGTTTCCTGTGCTAAAGGGCTGATGTGTGTTTGGTACCTGTTAGACGCCAGCACCCAACAGGGGCCTCTTAGAAATGGGGGCCAGAATTGGGTGGGGAAGTGAATCAGGGAAGATTCCCTGAAGGAAGTAAGCCCTGAGCTGCTGACCCAAAGAAGAAGCACTCTTTCCCTCTTTTCACTTCCTTCCTGGCCTTGGTGCTGAAGGAAAACTGCTGAAACTGTGAAAAGGGAAATGTATATATTTTAAATTAGGGGCTGGAATTTCCAAGCCTGAAGATGATTAAATAAGGCGTATATCTCCTCCCTGCCTCCTTCTCTCCTTCCTTCCCTCTCTCCCTCCCTGCCTTCCTTCCACACACATTTTTTGACATACCAGACATCATTGGGGCTGCAAAACTTGATGAAATAAAACATATCTTTATATTTTTCTGTCTTCTGAATGTTCATGCCAGAACTTACCTTTTTTTTTTTTTTTTTTAATCTGTCTCATTGGTTCTGAGTTCAAGTCTTGGTCTGTCACTTATAGCTCTATGACTCTGGGCAGGTCACATCACTTTTCTGAGCCTTGGTTTCCTATGTATACCACAGAGGTGATAATACCCTCCTTATAAGGTTACCGTTAATAATGTGTGTGAGGTGTTGAGCCTTTGGAAGTGGTTCCTCATTGAGTGAGAGCCACTCTCAGATTGGAAGCTTCCTGAGGGCAGTGAGCATACATAGTGTATCTTCAGTGCCCAGCACTGGGCCATACGTAGTACATTAGGGTGATCGGTCATCCCAGTTCTTCTGGGACTGTCAGTCCTGCATCATGGGAAACCAAGTCCTGGGTGAAAGGGGACATTTGGTCACCCTATGCTGCGTTCTCCGCAAGGATTTATAGAATGGATATATGACTGAGTGAGTCATAAGAGAGGGACAGGGGGACCCTCTGCAGCTTGGTGGGATGTGAGAGGACAAAAGGCCATGAGTCTATAAGGCTACTGTTGTCCAGAAGGTTTCAGGCTTCTAAGGCCTGTGCCCTCTTCCTCTGACACATCCAGAGAGAAGTCAGTTGCTGATTCCCACCTTTTCTGGGAAGTCCTATAATGAGCTCCCCGCTGCTCCTCTGCCTTGGAAGCTGGAGGCCTCTTGCTCCTGGACCCACTGTGTTCTGGCGTGTCTGCCCACTGCCTTCTGAGAGAGGGACAAGGGGTAAGAGAGCAGGGCTGCAGCCCCATCCTCAGGCCCATATTCAGAGGCTGAGTGAGGCCTCAGTTTCCCCACATGTTTCATGGGTATACAGCCCTTCCTGCCAGGATATCTGTGAGGTGTCATTTGTGGAAGGTGCCTTGGCATGTCTAGTACACAGTAGGTACACAACAAGTATCATTTGTTGTCTTCTTCTGTAAATGGGGACAATAAAGCTTGCTCTATTTCCCAGGGCTGCTGTGTGGACTAAGTGGGATGTGAGCTGTGGGAACACTGATAAACCGTGTCATACCCTTCAAATATTGGGGGTGGGGTTCTCTTAGAGCTGCTCCTGCTGGCCCCTGGTGCCAGGAATAGGTGGGGACTGACCCTGCCCACCCACTCAGAAAAGGCTTTTTCCCTGGGTTGTGCTGCAGGATCACAGAGAAACCCAGTGGTGCCGTCTGTGTGCACACACACCCTACACTCAGATGGGCTCTGCTTCTCTGAAACCATGGCACGAGAGAGAAACAGATGTGGACCGACCATAGGGAGGGTTTAGTAGCAGCAGGACGCCTGACAAGAAGAAGGAATGTCCTCAGGAGCCTCACCTGTCTTTTGGGCTGGAGGCAGGGCCTTTGTGAAGGCGGGTTGTGCTCAGATCGCCTCTGGGCCCTTCCTCCAGCCCAGAGACGGATTCACCATGAGGCTGGTGTGGCTGCAGCTTCAGGCCCTTCGCACTCCAGGGCCCTTTCCAAGGTAGAGCAATGCGTCTGTGCCCAGGGCTTTTGTGAAATGTGCAAAAGGAAGATGTGTGTATGTGTGTGTATGTTAAGAGGGCTTCCAAACTCCCATGAGTTTGAGGCCTATTTAAGCTGGGGTCTGTCCCTGTTCTGGCTGGATAGTGCTTTGTGCCAGGATGTTGGTGCCACATTGCTGCATATCCTCAGAGATCTCTATCCTACCTGTGGCCCTGATCATCATCAGAGCCCTCCCTTCTGAGGAAGGACCTGAAGCATCTCACAGAGCCAGTTCTGGACCAGGCCCTGCTCAGCTCCTGCTTGCTGTGTTAATAAGACACTGGAAAAGGTCTCTCTGCCCTCAATCTTATTTATCTGCAAAGTGGACATGATTCCCATGATTCCTACCCAGAAGGGCCATAGGACGGTTTAGATAACTTACCATAGGTAAAACTGCCTGGTACAGTCCTTAGCCTGTCATGGGAGCTGGGTAAATGTTGGTGAGAACTGGATGGAGATGGCTGGGGAGCCACTGGGAGGGGCCAGCTCTGCTATGGAATTCATCTGTGCTGTGCCTGATGCTAGCTGCTAGGACACAGCTGCTGGGGTGGGGGTGGGGCGTGAGATGAGCTGAAAGGGTGAAAGTGTTAATAAGTTGTGAAGTTCAGTTCCCTTGGAAGGAGCTGTTGTAAACTGGCCCTTTTTGTGGGAGAAGGGCAAGGTGGACGTCTAGACTGACCTTTCCTGCTCCTGGGTTTGGGCTGAGTAAAACTCCTCAGGCAGGCTGAGCTGACTTCTGCTGCCCAGAAAGGAAGCCAGGCCAGCAGGGTGCACTGCTTCCCCCTGAAGAGTCTAGGTTGCCTCCTGTCCCTCCCAACTTAAGTGCCCCCTCCAGGGTGGGGAGGGAGGAAACTGGGATGGGGCCTATGAGGAAAGAACATGGGCTTTGGTGTCAGGGCAGGTTTTAAATCTCATTTCTATTAATTGTTATGTTTGTGACCTTGAGACAGTTATGTAAATTTTCTGAACCTCAGTTTTAGAATGGAAGTGATAGCGTTTCCCCCCTTCACCCCACGGTTGTGATAAGACTTAAGTGAGATAATGTAGGGCTTAGCACAGTGCCTGGCTAAAAGAGGTGCTCCATAAATGTTGATTGTCTTTCATTCTGTCCCACGACCCTCATCAACCTGTCTGGCACTTCACCCTTTCACCCCTCATTGGACTGTGGGCTCCCTGTGGGCAGGGTTTATGTCTTGTTCTTCCATCATTATATCCCCAGCTCTGCCACAGTACCTTTGAAACACTTTGAATTGGTTGGTGAGAAGCTGTACTGGCCCAAAAGAAAACAGAAACTCACTTACTGTGCACCTATTATATGCTCCTGCTGAAGCCTACTGCGTGTTCTCTGCCCTTCAGAGCTCGAATGGTCAACTGTGGCTTGCTGCACAAGGGATTGTTTTCTTTCTTCTTAGCACCCTTGTAATCAAATCATTATTTGGTCAACATTTAAGATCTGCCTGTCCCCACAGGAATGCAAGGGCCGCCAGAGCTTGTCTCCAGGTCCCATTGCCTGGCACAGGGGGCATGTGTACATTTTTGTTGATTAAATGGCTGTCCTTTTCTTTGCCTTCTCTAAAGTCAGACCTGGTATCCCTTCCAGTCCAGCCACCTTCTAGTTGGGATAAGTCACCCTACCTCTTTCGGCTTCAATTTTATCTTCTTTAAGATGGGAAAATAGTGGTCCCAGATAACTGAGTGCTCAGCTGTGCCTGGAACCAGGAAAGCACCCAGTCATGTCAGCTGCTGTTTTGCAGAGGATATCTGAGGTGCCCTTCCAGTTCTGACCTGCAATGACCTCACGGCCTCTGGCTAGGAGGATACTGGGGAGTACCGTCCTTTTCTCAGACACTCTCTACTGGCCTCACAATGGATTTGGAGCTCTGTACAAACTGTTTATGTTTCCCCAGCAGAGTTTATTACCCGGCCGGCCGGGCCTACTGCAATTAATTACAAGCAGAGCAAATAACTTGTCCCTGGGAGGTTGGGCTTGGCATAAACAGTTATATCCAGCCAGGGGCCAGCCCAGGGGTGAGGCTCTTCCCTCCAGCCTTTGGAGCAGAGAGGGATTTGAGGATTAGGGCTGGGAAGGGTTGGATGCGGTAGGGAGCCGAAAAGAAACACTTTTTCTTCAATAGCTTTTCTTGGACTCCTCCTTAGTTCTTGAGGTGCTAGTATATGCTTTCTGTCTTTTTAAAAAAATTACTGATTGATTTGGGAGAGAGAGAGAGAGAGAGACAGAGAGAGAGAGAGAGACATCCACCTGTTGTTCCACTTAATTATGCATTTACTTGGTTGACTTTTGCATGTGCCCTGACTGGGAATGAACCATGGCATGTTGGGATGACACTCCAACCAACTGGGCTAATGGCCCAGCTGCTTTCTCTTTTAATCTTCCTAATTACCACACAAGTAGTGTTCCTGTTTGCAGATGAGGCAATTGAGGACCAGATAAGTGAAGCAGTCTGCCCACGGCTACACAGCTTGCATGGGAGGCAGGATCTGAAGGTTCACATGGCAGCTGTGTAAAAAAATAGATGAAAAAAGGGAGTTAGAAATTGGGAAATCACCAAGGGATTATTCATTCATTCATTCTTTGTTCATGCATTTATTCATTCATCACATGTTTTGGGGGCATTGTCATGTGTGAAGGAGACCTGAGGAGGCAATGGGGACTGTTAGTGACTCAGCTGATACTGTTTGCCAGATACTTTCTCAGGCTGGTCCCATTAACAGACTAATGTGTGGCAGAAGGCAGTTTCTTGGTGGTCTGGAAGGGGGTGGGCTCTGTGGGTCTCTAGTGGTCATAGACATACCATCTTACACAAAGAGATGGCTTGGGAAATCGTCTTCAACAGGAAGGGCCCTCTAAGGCCTGCCCACTCCTCCCAGCCTAGAAACTGGAATCTTCAATCTCTGAGCCTCTGCCTTTAGGCAGAGAAGGCTCAGAGAAGGTTTGGCTCTAGGTCACACAGCAGGAAGGCGCAGTGGGGACTCCTAGCAAAGGGCTTTTTCTAGTGCATTTATGTTTGAGAGGAGAAATGACTGATTGGCAGAGGAAAGCCTCACTAGCTGTCCTGTCCTGATCCCACACATCCTCCCCTCTCCAGGGTTGTGAATTCTGTGTTTCCTGAAGGCCCTTGAGTCTAGCAGTTCCTGCTCCACTGGACAGTCTTATTGTGCAGGTTTCTGGAGCCTTTTGCTGGGGGCCATCTTCCTTTTTTTGCAGGGAGGAAAGCTGAAACCCAGAGAGGAAAAGGAGCAGGGCATTCCTGCCTCTGTACTAATTTTGAACATGATGTGCCCCAGGATCCTGGAACCTTTGGGCTGAGCAAGAGCCCATCCCTGTGGCTTCAGGCTATGGTGGAGATTCACTCTGTGTCTCTAGCACCTGGCCTAGAGCCTAGTATATAACTGATGCTCAGGAAAGGTGTGACTTGGGGGATAAGTGACTGACTGATGGGAGACAAGGACATAGAGAAGGACTCTATAATCCAGGAGGTGGTGGATTTCAGTCCAAGTCACCTCTCCATCATAAGTGAACCTCACTGTTGCCTTCTGGGGAACAAGATAGAACAACAGTACTCACTCACAGGGTCATGGTGTGGATCAAAAGGCCACAGTGACTACTCATAGTTGCCAAAATATGGAAACAGGTGGCCCAAATGTTTATCAGTGGTTGACTAGATAAACAAATTGTGGTGTATTCCGATCATGGAATAATAGTCCATCATCAAAAGGAATGAAATATTGATCCATGCTACAATACGAATGAACCTTGAAAACATTATGTTAAAGGAAAGAAGCCAGTCATAAAGGCCACATATTGTATGATTCCATTTATATGAAATGTCCAGGATAGATAGTTCCATTGACACAGAAAACCAACGTGGGTAGTTGTCAGAGGCTGGGGGAAAGTGGAAAGAAGGGAAGAAGCTACTCCCAGGTGAGGGATTTTACTGTGAAAGATAGAAATGTTTTGGAACAAGAGAGAGGTAGTAGTTTTTTTCCCAACACTGTGAATGTACTAAATGCCACCAATTATTCACTATAAGATGATAAATTTTATGTCATGTAGATTTCACCCCAATAAATTATTTTTAAAAATTGTTATTAAAAAAGGCAACATCTGTTAGGAAGGGATATTGGATTTGAGACATGGGTGTTGGCATGAGGCTACTGGGGAAGGAATGGTGTGGGAGTGAGCAGCTGTTTCAGGGTGGAGGTGTTGAGTGGGTGGCAGACTGGTTAACACCAAGGGTTTTAGAACAAGGCAGCCAGGGTTCAAAGCTGCATGGCCTTGGACAGGTTCTTTATTTTCTTTTTTGACAGAGAGAGGGACAGATAAGGAACAGACAGGAAGGGAGAGAGATGAGAAACATCAATTCTTCGTTGCAGCACCTTACTTGTTGGTTGATTACTTTGTCATATGTGCCTTCACCAGGGGGTTACAGCAGAGTAAGTGACCCCTTGTTCAAACCAGATACCTTGGGTTTAAGCCAGTGACCATGAAGCCATGTCTATGACCTCATGCTCAAGCCAGTGATCCCACACTCAAGCCGGGTGAGCTCGCGCTCAAGCTGGCAACTTTGGGGTTTCGAACATGGGTCTTCCCATGTCTCAGTCCGATGCCCTATCCGCTGTGCCACCGCATAGTCAGGCAGATTCTTTAACCTCTCTTTGTTTCAGTTTACCCATCTATAAAATGGGAATAATAAAGTTTTAATTAGGGGAATCTTTATTTTTTATTATGGAAACCTGAGGATTAAATAATTTAATATCTACAAAGTGCATAGAATAGTGCTTGGCTCAAAGTAAGTCCTGCTGTAAGTGTTAGCTACTGTTATTAACACTCATTCACATTTCTTATTTATTTGTTTGTTTACTGAGCACCCCCACCAAGGCAGGCCCTGGGCTGCCTTCTGGGGACACAGCTGTGAGCATGGCTCAGGGTCTCCCTCACATCCTGGTATGGGGGTCACACCTGCAGCACTCGCTGCCCCTTGCAGTGCCTGCAGCTTCAGCTGTTAATGAAAACTGTTCATCACCTCCTGCTTCTCCAGAGCTGCCTGAACAGGCACCACCACCACCACCCCCGCCCCCCTGATCCGACAGGGCTCCTCATGGCGTTTGAAAATGCCCTGTGTTTGCGAGCTGGTGCCTTGGGTTTGAGGGGACCTTAGCAAGTCCCTGGGCCTTAGTTTGCCCATGTGTCACCAGACAAGTCAGGCTGGCTGAGTTCTGGGGTTCTCGGCCTTTTCTGATCTCCAGACCTCTGAACCACATAGGTCTCTAGCCCATGTTTGGGATGGGCCTGAGGTGTCATGTCTGCTGAGATTCAATTTATAAAAAGTGGACAATCTTTGGGGACTGGGCAGCGAGGGTAGGGGTTGGGGTGGGAATCGGGACACCCTGCCTGAGCTTCAGTCTTCAGGGACTGTGCTTCTGCCTCCTGTGGGGGTAGCCAGCACCCACTAGTGTATCCATATGCAAGTGTGCTTAATCAATACGTGGCATGCGATTACTACTTCTTTTCCTTCAGCCTTTCCCATGCCATTAACTTATCCTAATTTCTGTATTTGTTAATGACACACAAGAGTTCCTTATATGAATGCTCCACAGTTTCTTGAACCATTCACTTATTTGGCATTTACCTTATTTCCAGTTTTTTGCTCTTGTATATAATGCTTAACTGACCTCTGGTGGCGCAGTGGATAAACCGTCGACTTGGAATGCTGAGGTCACTGGTTCAAAACCCTGGGCTTGCCTGGTCAAGGCATATATGAGAGTTGATGCTTCCTGTCGCCACCCTCTAAAATGAATAAATTTTTAAAAATCTTAAAAAAATAATGCTGAAAAGGTTAGCTTTGAAGCTATCCGATCACTTCCTGATGACAGAATCCTGGACGCTGCAAGGATCCCAGGCTTGGCTGCTGCCCTCCTCCCTATGGGGGAGAGGAGGTTCTCTCCAGGTAACTCTCAATCTGAGTTGTTTCATTTATCTTTTGCTACATAATCAATCACCCAATAGCTAAGTAGCTCAAAACAACAACATTCATCTTCTTGTCTCCCGGTTTCTGTGAGTCAGGGATGTGGGAAGAGCTCAGCAAGGCAGTTCTGGCTCAGGGTCGGTGGTGGTTGCAGCTGGCTCCAGGCTGGAGCAGCTGGTGCTTACAGGGACCTGGGGATATTATCCCTGGACTCTTGCCACTCCTCTCTCTCCTTGCTACCTCTCTACTCTGGGCACCTTCATTTATCACCCGGATGAAAAATATCAGCTAAACACTCAGCACTCTACGGGCCAGGTATTGTTCCACGTCCTTTACAAACGAGAAGTTGCGCGTTCAGTCCTCACAACCCCCAGAGAAGCCGGTGCTGTTGTGAACAGTATTCTGGCTAATAAAGGGCAGATGGGGAATTTGAACCCAGAGCACTCTGGTTATTGATCCTGCTCCTTAACTGGTCTCTGTGTCTATATATACTAGCCCCTCAGCCTTCTGTTTTCCAGCCAGCAGCCAAAATGAGCATGTTAGAGTAACTGCACCATGTTTCTCCCCTGCTGAAACCCTGTGCACATCGTAACACAAATGACAGTAAAATCCCTACTCCTGATCGGGCTGCTTGGTGACCAGGCCCTCCTGCCCTGCCCCTGCTGGCTTCACCTCCCCACCTCCCTCAGTACCATCGGTGAGTCTTGCTCCACCCCACCCCCTTCCCGGGCCTTCCCACTGCGGGTTTTGTTCCATTTTGCCGCAATACATTTCCACCTTTTCCCCCTTTCAGAGGTCTTACTGCTTCTTCTTTGGCTTCTTGTTCAGATATCACTTCTTTGGGAAACCTACTAGACTTTTTAGGCTGGTCAGGTCGCCCATCCTGGCCTTCTGGAGCACTGCACCTGATAGCACTGATTAAATCACCATGCTTGTCTTGCAGGGCTGTTGTGTTGCACACTTGCAGGGGATACTGTTGGCATTGTGATCTGTGCCATGGCACCCCCTGGAGCGGTGCAGGGTCCTATTGTCTTCTGGCCAGAAGGAAACCTTCATCTAGACAGGTTTCATTGTACAATTCTGCCTTAGTTACCAATGTAATGTCTCTGGTGGCCAACAATGCTTGACACATAATAGGTCCTCAGTAAGTATTTGTTGAATATTATTATTAATAATAAAGCTAATATGTATTATTAGGTGCCAGGTATTATGCTCATTTAATTCTCAGGATGACACTGAATATTTTGGGTTAGGCTCTACTCTCATCCCTTCTTCCCAGATGCAGGAACAGGCCGAGGGAGAGGGAGTCGCTTGACTGCTTGCCTCAGGCTAGTGAAGGTGTCAACCAAGGCAGACTGGTTCACTATGATGAGAGAGTGAATGAAAGAAGAACCCTTAAATTCTAGCAGCTTAGAGCCAGTCAGATGAGGGTTAGGAGGGAAAGCCCAGACACTAGTCATCACAATGAAGCCTCTCAAATGGTGGTAAGGACATATGTGAGGGGAGGGTGAGGAGAGGAAGGAGAGAAAAGGCCCCTGGACAGGAAGTGCATTTGCTTTAGGGACACTCTCCCTCTTGGGTGCAAGGCCTGGCTGCCTACCCTCCTGACCTCTCCTAGGCTGGCTGTACCATACGGAGGCCTGAGGGAAGAGGGTGCCAGCCAAGGCAGGGATGGGGTGGGAGTTGGTGTGGGGGTGGGAGTTTCTCCCATGTGCCAAAGTCATACTAGAGGTCTCAATTCTTACCTGCTTGGAGGCCTGTCCTTCACGTTGGCCTCCCCCGAGGAAGGTGTATACCCATTGTGCCGGCGAGGGAATAGAGAGAGCAATAGAAGTCACGGAATTTGTCCAGGGGCCAGAGCCAGGATCAGAATCCAGGTCTGTGAGCCCCACAGCTCCCTGTACTGGGTGTGTGTTCATGCGTACGCGCATGCATGTGTGTATGTACGTGCATGCGTGTATGTACTAGGGGTGGGGGACAGAGATGATACCTCCCTCTTCCTGAGTCCCACAGCTCCTCCTGACTCCTTAGCCCAGCAGTGTTTCCTCCCAGAGAAAGGGCGTCTGTTGAGGCTTCCTGGCCTGGCCTGAAGTGCTGTCAGTCCCTGGTTGTATGGGAGTTCAGAGCAGTGTCAGTGCCCATACTCCTTTGAACTCCTTGGGTTTCCCATTGGACTGTGGGATTTCCATGGGCTTGGCCTGAACTCCTCCATCATATCAGTATTGTTCCACTATATTTTCTCAGTTTCCACTAATTCTGTGTGGAGCCCAGCCTAGCCCAGAGGTCAGGTCTGGGGGCTTTGGGAAGAGTTGTTACCTGAGTGGGTCTTGAAGGAGCAGCAGGAGTGACCAGGTAGGGCCCACATTCCTTTCCTTCTGTGCCTTTGCCCCTGTGGGTACTGAGTGGGGCCAGCCCTGGTGGCTGATGGGCCTCCTCAGCACTGCCACCTTCCAGTGCCTGTCCTGCCACCTGCCCCTCTGAGGCCTCAGCTTCTATCCCTGTCCCCTTCCTCACAGGTTCAGTCTGCTGGGAATTCTGTTTTGGTTGGAAAGAGGAGGCAGAAGTGTTTGCGTGTCTGGCTCTTTCCTCCTTTCTCATTCCTCCTCCCTTTTCCCCCTTGCCTCGCAGGATATTTCCTCTGTCAGCCTGGCTCTACCCCAGCCTCTCCCCAACTCAGCTAGGCAGTAACCATCCTTTCCCACGTGGGGCTTCTGTGGGCTACGGCTTTCCAGAGTGCATCCGTTAATGCCTTCTGCTGCTGAGGAGGGGTCTGCGGGGCACATCTCTCAGGGTGGGGGCACATTGCCTTCTCCTTCCTCCATTGTTTAAAACCCACATCTCCTGGGCGAGGATGCTACGGGACTACTCTGTGGCTGCCTTCCGCTCTGTATGGGACCTTGGGCTCATCCTTTTTCCTCTCTGGGCCTCGCTTTCCTGGAGGAGCCCACGGCCAGTGTGGTCCCGCCACACAGAGGCACACAGCATGCCTTGTGTTGAGTTGGCGGTGGTTTTGTGATCCTTTGTCAAGGATCTTTACTTTTGGGGTGGGGGCATTGGGGAGCTGCTCCCCACAACCTGGCAGTGGCTTGGAATGTAGAATTTGCATTACTTTCTCCCCTACCCCCTGCTCCCTCTTTGTCACATCCCCAGGTGAGGTTCCGTCATCTGCTGGGGACCCTCGCTGACCCCCTCTCTGTCTACCCTTCCTGGTAGAGGTTCACAGGGTGAAGCAGAGCCATCCCCTGGCCTGCCAGCGTTCAGTCTGGGCCTTGTGTCCTCAGCACCATGCACGGTGCCTTGAGCAGGATCAGGGAAGCAGAGTGGCATGGTGGAGCGGTGAGGATGGACAAAGTGTTGAGGGAGCACTTCCCAGAAGAGGTAGAACTAACCCAGGTATTTTTTTTGTTATGATTTTTTGACCTGGAGTTTTGGAAAGTGGGTAAAAGTTGGACAGATAGGCAGGGTGGGAAGGGCATTTTAGGCAGAAAGAACAGTCAGTGCAAACTCTGAAACAGAGGTGTGTAATGTGGGGCTTAGGACACATGGGGCAGGTGCCTAGAGGGGAGGCTGGAGAGAAGGACCTGGATGTGGAAGGAACCCCTGATCGGGGTTGGACACCCTGGCCTGCTGGAATGATACCAGCAATGAGCTCCCTTAATTGGGTCTCAAGTCTTTGTGCTGCTGGCCTGAGCTTGGAGGGTAGGCAGGCAGTGGAGGGGTGGGCCCTGGGGGTTGGCCAGGGCTTGGGACTGTGTGACTCCATCCCAAGGTTACTGGGTCTGCTCCCCTGGGTTGAGCAAGTCATGGGATTAGAACCTGTAAGGGCCGTCTGGTTAAAGCAGGCTTTATGACAACATGTAAAATAGAACCAGGTTCAACTGTGGTCTCCATAATTTCCTGGCTATGATCCTGGGCAAATTATTGACTCCTTTATAGTGTAGTTTCCTCTATGATAAAAAGAATAGAAGGTACCTCTAAAGATTGTTACAGAAATTAAACAAGGTACTTATGTAAAGCTTTCTTTTTTCTTTCCCACTTCCTCCCCTTCCTTTCCTCCCTCCCTCACACCGCTCTCCTTCTTAGCAGAGCTGGCCTTTTGGACTGAGGCCCGAGTATAATTTAAGAACTATGGGCATCCTCAGTCCTGATAGCTTCCCCCTAAGTCTTTCCTCCCACAAGGCCCCGGATTGGGAATGCCCCTGTTCATCTCCGTCTCCTTCCTCACATGGTTTCCCTAGGGCACTGGGTCTCAGTGTCTCATGGCTCCAGTATCACCTTTAGAAATGCAACTGTTAGAAATGAAAATTCCCAGGTCCACCTTATACCTACTGAATGGGAGCTTTTGGGGTGGGACCCAAAGGCTGGGCTTTAATAAGCCTCTGAGATGATGCTGACACAGGCTCAAGTGTGAGAAACACTGCCTATGGACAGGTGCCCAACGGCATCTCAGTGGGAGGAGCCTGGCTTTGGGCCTGGAGTCAGCCGACATGGATGCCCAGGGGGCTGGCTTTATGGGCCGGTGCCCTATGCATCACACAGGGCACTGGGCCTCATGATTGGTTAGTGCTCTCTGTCTCCCTCTTAAAATCTGAACAAGTGGCCCTGCATTCTCTTTCTTTCTTTTTATTTTTTAAAAATGTTTATTTTATTGGTTTTAGAGAGAGGAAGGGAGAGAGCAGGAGATAGGAACCTCTGTTCCTATATGTACCGTGACTGGGGATCAAACTGGAAACCTCTGCGTTTTGGGACTGCGCTCTAACCAACTGAACTATCTGGCCAGGGCAGGGGCCCTGCATTTTCATTTTGCATCAGACCCAAATAATGTGACTGGTCCTGGGTGCGGGTCAGCTGGGTATCCTTGGGGAAGTCACTTTTTCTGAGTTTCACTGCCCTCATCTGCATATGGGGGTGATAGTCCCCATGTTCTAGAGTAATCATGCAGATTAAACCTGATGCCTAAATTTAGCAGTTGGCATAGTGTCTGGCTCAGGCAAGTGAAGAGTGGCTTCCTGAGGTTGTGTGCCAGCCCTAGGCACACCTCTGGGGACATCATGGCTTAATGGGGCTTATGGGCTGAATCAGGGAGACAGCTGGCCAGAGACGCACACTGGGGAAGTACTCTCAGAGTGCCTCATGGGGGGATCTGACCTAGTTGGGTGTCACGGGAGGCTTTCTGAGGAAGTACGTAATGAGTAGAAAGCTGAGATGAAGTGAGGCGAAGTAGGTGTGAACTCAGTGTCATGGTGGACAGCATTGTGCAGATGGTGGCAACAGCATTATGATGTGCTTTTCCTAGTTATTAATCAGAGATCTTTGGGGCTGGCTGAGGTGAGATGAGAAGTCCTAGAGGGAGGAGATGGGCGCAGGGATCAGAAGGCAGGTCAGGAGGCGGCCTCCGGGCCTCAGAGCCTGGTCTGGGTGCCTGCCCTTCAGCAAAGCACTAGACCACAGCGCTTTAGAACAGGAATGGGCGCTGGCCCAGAGGACTCCTGGAGCAGGGCAGGAATGTGGCTTTGCCAGCTGGTACCGCAGGCAGAAATGTTATTAATTCTCCGGAAACCTCCGCTTCCTCTTTAGCAAAACGGGCCTCATCACCTCCTGTTGGTGGGCTGCGGTAAGCAGGAGGTGAGGTGATTGCATGGAAGCCCCAGCACAGCGCCCCCTGCAGGGAGTGCTCAATCCACAGTCCATTCCTCTTACCCACCTCAGTGTGGAAGTGGGAGCCCAGGTTTGGATCAGGAGCCCCTCTATCCCAGGCTTGCTCCCTGGGTGGTGGTGGCGGTAGGGACTTTCTTTTACTGTAAGGAAAATAAGGCTGATAATCCCTTTCCTAGAGATGATCATTTAAGGACTGACCAGCTTTGGGGGCCCAGAAGCAGTGGCTTTGGAGATAGCTAAGTCCCTGTTTATCCCTTGGGAATCCAGCCTGGGGTTAAGTTAACTCCCTAGTTACAGAATAGAGAGGGTACTCCCATCTGCAGTCCTCAGTCTGGGCCCAGCTCTCCCAGTGGTGACAGCAGCAATGATTTATCACAGGTTTTGCTGCACCAGGTACCGTATTTCCCCATGTATAAGACATACCATTTTTCGAAAAATGTGGGGTCTAAAAACTGGTTGCGTCTTATACAGTGGTTGTAGATTTTTTTACTTGCATTTCCTGCTTTTTCGCATGGATGAGGAGTTGTATAAATTTTATGATGAATAAAACTTGAGTTATAATGTAATACATTTTTTCCCCAAATTTCGGGCCCCCAAATTAAGGTGCATCTTATACATGGGAAATACAGTCCTTCCCAGGCATTCAACAAGGAAGGTGCTGTCATTGCTGTCATTTTAGAGGTGACAGAGTGATTCACTCTTTTCCCAAGGTCCCCCAGCTAGTAAGTGGCAGATCCCAAAGCCTTAATCACCACCCCAAACTGTCTCTCATTGTGACATACTGGGAGGCACGGTTGACTCCTGCATTTTTCTGGGCCTTAGAGTTGCCATGTGTGCCCCCGTGGGCAGGACCTGATGTTCTCTGAGGCTCCCTCAGCTCCAGTGCCCTGGGGTCTGTGTTTCTGGGAGGGCCTGTCACCTGGGTTGTGACACCACACACCCTGTCTTACATCCAGGGTGATGTTGCCTTAACTGTATAGGAAATGACCAGCTTCCTCGGCCCTCCCAGCTCCAGCCTCCCAGGCCTCCTGCCATCTGGGGCTGACACCAGACTCTGCGCCCTCTCTCTAACCACTAGGAGGAGTGGGCATGGCCAGAACCTGTGGTTTCTCCACCACAAGTGCATGTGGCCCAGGGCTGATGGAGCTGGAGCCCTGTAGGAGATTCCAAAGTTAGAAAGAGTTTGGTGGCTCTGGGGAACTGACCAAGGTCACTGTGGCTGGAGAGTGTATGTGCGTGTGTGTGTGTGTGTGGGGGCAGGGGAATGTGGGAGAGGAGGCTGGAAGGGAGGGCAGGGCCAGATTGCAAAGGGTTTGTTGGGGTTTTAGACAGAGGAGAGACTTGGTCAGGTTTGCATCTAGAATGACTGGAAATGCTAGCATGAGTTAAGAGCATCATGCACACAGCACTTACAGCCATTAGTACTGGTTGTGATGCTTTTTGTGAAGTCAGTCATTATCGATACCTGGATCCTATTTCTTACTAGCTATGAGACCTTGGGCCAGTCACTAACCCCAAAATCTCATTTTTTTCCACCAGTAATACAGGAAAAAGATAGAGCCTTCCTCTCAGGGATTGTATCAGGATCAAAGAGAGATTATGAGGGGATTTCATCTAATTCCAGTTAATCCTGCAAACACCCAGGCCAGCTGTATAGCCAGGGCCCTTCCCACATGCCTCCCTGCTTCGTGGTTTGGGGCGGGGCGAGGCGGGACTCAGTTACAAATTCCAGGAGGACCCAGCCATAACATAACCCCTTGCCAGCAGAGCTTTACTTCCCCAGATCCCTTTCTGTCCTCAGCCTCAGCCCTGCATTGGCTGGCCCCTGCCTGCTCCTCAGACTCTCCTCAGCCCTGAAGTCCTGGGCAAGGGGCACCGGTTTAAGAACCCTTGGAGATTTCCAGGAAGCTGGTGTGGTGTGGAGGGGAGCATGCAAGACCTGAGGAAGTCTCATGCCTTTCCTGAGCCTCAGTTTCCTCATATGCAAAATGAGAACGGAACTACCTACTATATTAGTCTCCTACAGCCCTGTAACAAATGACCACACATTTATTCTTTTATAGTTCCAGAGATCAGAAGTCTTAAAGTGGGTCAGTGGGGCTGTGTTTCTTCCAGGGGCTTGAAGGGAGACTCATTCCTCTGTCTCTTGTGGCTTCTAGAACCTGCCTGCATTCCTTGACTCCTGGCTCCATCCTCCACCTTAAAGCAGCAGTGCAGGATCTTCTTGTCTATCAATGCTCCAGTGGTCACATTGCCTTTTCTCTCTCTGAGCCCCCTGCCTCCCTCTTATTAGGACCCTGTGATCACACTGGGCCTACCCAGATAATGTAAAATAGTTTCCTCATTTCAAGATCCTCAACTAAATAACATCTGCGAAGTTCCTTTTACCACATAAGGGAATGTTCACAGTTCCTGGAGTTAGGACTTAGGCGTTTTGGGGACCATTATTCAGCCTTGCAGGGTGGTTGTGAGGATTAAAAAAGACAAGGAATGTGAAAGGCTCAAACAGGACCTAGGACATGGCAATCAGTCCCTCAATACACATTTTTTTTGTTTTTTTCATTTCTTTAATTGAATTTTATTGAGGTGACACTGGTTACTATAACTCGATATACTTTCTTTCCCTCCTTTCTCTGAGCCTGCCTCCCCATCCATACAGTGAGACCTTGTCCATCTTCAGCAGTGGGATCGCACCTCCTTTGGAACATGGAGCATGGACAGGCTGACTGTGCCCGTGGCCCAGCCTGGGATTCCTAGGAAGCAGCAAAACTGAGCCCTGCCCCTAGGATGCCCCCAGTGGCCCTCAAAAAGCCCTCCTCTCTTCCTCTCGCTGTGCTGGCCTCCTCTCAGTTCCTGGCCTGCTGAGCATTTCCCATCATTCCCAGGGATGGCTGATGGGAAAGGCTGAGCTCACCGATCCCTGGGGAGGGTATGGGGTGGAGGGAGGAGAGGGGTGAGGCTGGCAGCAGCCACTGTGAGAGAAGGGAAGAGGAGAGGCCAGGAGAAGAGATTTACAAGGGGAGAGGTTGAGATGATCAGTACTCAGTAAACGTGGAAGAGGGTGGGACAGAGCCTCCAAGCTGGGCTTTAAAGAATGGTCAGCTCTCCCTCTAGCTCCTGGGCCTGGCCCTGTCCATGCTGTTCTGTCCCTCTGCCAGACACTTCTTCTGAGAGGCCCTGAGACCTGGAGAAGTGTGTATGTATGTTGGGGATAGGAGGGAGGGTCTCCCAGACCAGAAAGGGCCAGAAATGAGGGGTTTCTGCTTGAGAAGAATACCCACCACCCTTTGTGAGAAGAGGGCCACCTCAATCAGTGTCGTCCCCACTCTTCCCTCTGCTCAGTCCTTGGGCTCATCATCTGCCTTAATTGCACCTCACTTTTATTTGTGTGTGTGTGTGTGTGTGATGGGGGCAGAGGAAGGTAATAATACCATTCTGGGATTTGAGAGAATCCAATAAGTGATTCTGAAAGGTACGCTCTGCTGTATAAGGATGTGTAATTCAATGCGTATGCCTGTTTCTTTAATGTTCTCTCTTGCACCTTGACAACCTGGCCAACTCTTAGCCATCCTTCAAGCCCCTGCTCAGATGTCCCCTGCTCTCTGTAACTTCCTCAGCAGCCAGCCCCTGCCATCTGGGAAGAACTGAGCCTCTCCCTCCTAGAGTTACTGTCACCCTCTTTATAACCCCCTCCTGTGGTGCCTTTTGCAGGATAGTTGTTGGTGTGTGCATCTGTCACACCCATCATATGTGAGTATGCATTCACCACAGACCCCTCTGCTTCTCAAGGTCACTGTAGTTGTGGCAGGACAGAGGCAGAAAGAATCTTAAAGGCTCTCAAGGAGCTGGCCTCCTGGGGTCTGATGTCGGCAAGGTCCTCACATGGCAGGTTGGTCCTTAGAAGTGAGCAGGCCCCCATGACTGACTCAGTCAAACTCACGAGAGACCCAGCTCAAAGCTGGTGGCCAAGTCATCAAGGTTTAAGCGTCCTTTCCCCTCTGTGTTGTTAATGCTTATGCCTGTGCCTGGATCCTCCTGCTGATAATCAAGGCATCAAGGGGGGCGCATTGGTCATGAGGTTTCCTGATGAAGGTGAAAGCTGAGCCAGGAGTGGAGAGAGTGTTGAGGGAGGGGCTGCCCAGGCCTTAAGCAGTGTATTTCATCATCTTATCCATTACACTAAGCACCCCCAGGAGGCCATGTCCCAGTGCCTTTAGCCCACTAAATACGCAGAGAGTGCCAAATAAATGTTGGGAGATGCAGCGTGGTGGTCAAAGGTTCCTCCACCCTTGTGTGTTCTTGCATGTGATTACCTAAGTCTTTCCTCCATGAGACTCTAAGCCACACGAAGGCGGGGGCGTGGATAGCCTTGCTCACCGTGGCACTTCTGCTGCCTCTCAATGCACGAATCCTACCATATATCGAACTTGGACTATGTGCCAGGCATAGACAGACATCCTCTTTTTCATTCTCCTCAACACCCTGGAGGTAGGTTGTTCTATCCCGTTATCCAGGTGAGGACAGGGAAGGTGAAGAACCAGTAAGTGCCAGGATAGAGGTCCGGACCCTGTTCCCAATTGCTCTTCCCTATGTCTGTCACCAATTGTGTGGTCTCCCTGGGGCTCAGGGGAAATGAGCATCTGGATTGGGGCAGGTGGAGCTGGTTCCGAAGCTGTCACTCCGGACAGGTTGGTGGATAAGGAGGAGGCTAGCACTATTCCTCCTGGCAGGTTTTTCATGGCCTCTCAGGGAAGAAAAAGGGAGCCGGTATGAAGGGCAGGTGTGGTTTGGGGAGCAGTTCGGGGTGCCCCAGAATGCTCCTCCCTGCTTGCTACATCATGAACAGCTGCTCTTGGCTGGCTTTGCTGGGATCACCTCATCTGCAAGCCCATGTGTTCTTGGAAGTAATGGAAATGCATTTCTTAAAAATGCTCGATAATTTAAGCCTTGTCCTAATAACAGACCTTTGTCTCTGCCCAGCACTCTGCCTCCCAGAAACTCTTCATATCCATTATCTTCTCTCAGCTGCCCAAGCTCCTGTGAGGTAACATGACCCTCACTGGGTGCTCACGAACCAGCTAAGGCTAAGATGGACAGGGACCAGCCCAAGGCCACCCAGCCAGCCTGTTTATTGCAGTGGTGGTGGTGGTTAGTATTTTCACCACTCACCAAGCTCTAACTATGCACCAGTGCCTCATTTAACACTCTAGACAGCTGAAATGCAGGCTAAGAGACACGCCTGCTGGCCCAAGCCCCTAACTCCTTGATGATGTACCTTCTTGTTCCCAAGCACGGTCCTCGCCCTGGAGCAGCTCCTGCCCTGGGGCTGCAGACATCAAGGAAGTACAGGAGATAGACACCTCTTAGAGGGATAGCCTAGAGGCACCAGGGCCTCCCCTGAGGAAATAATGTCCTTTTTTCCTTGAGTTATCCTTCCATATTAAACATGATATAAAGTTACCTAGCTCATGACAAATAAGAGACAAATCTTAAAAAATTGTTTTTGTCTTCTAAATTGTAATAAAACATTCAAAAGAAAGATGACTGTGATTTTGAGATGACTGATGAGCCCGTTTTACATTGTTAGGCTACTCTTTAGAAAATTTCTTACATCCTAAGCATGTCGGATAATGAATGTCCAATAACGAATGTATTAAGTTTGGAACACACTTAGAATAAACTGTATCTTTCAAAATTATTTAATTCTTTTTAAAATTCAGAAGCATTATTATATTTTTACCTCTTTTTATTTCTTTTTTTAATTGAGTGCTCTGACTGGGGATTGAACCTGCAACCTTGGTATATCGGGACAACACTCCAACCAATTGTGCTACCCAGACAGGGCCTAATTTCTTAATTTATCTAGCAGATGGTACATTTCGTAATTTTCTGCTCTGTGACTTTGGGCAAATTACTTAACCTCTCTGTGTCTAAATTTCCTTATATGTATAGTAGGAATAATAAGAATATTTACTTTACAGGGTTCTTATGAAGATTAAATGAATTAATAAAATATTTAGAATAGTGTCCTGCTTGTATTAAACACTTCATAAACATCAGTTATAATAATAACAATTATTGTTATTATTATTTTTTGTGAGGAGAGAGAGAGAGCAAAAGAGGAGACAAACAGACGGGAAGGAAGAGAGATGAGAAGCATCAACTCATAGTTGCAGCACTTTAGTTGTTCATTGATTGCTTCTCATATGTGCGATGACCGGGGGGCTCCAGCTGAGCCAGTGACCCCCTGCTCAAACCAGTGACCTTGAGCTTCAAGCCAGCAACCTTTGGGCTCCAGCCAGTGACAATGGGGGTTTTGAACTTGGGACCTCAGCATCCCAGGTCAACATTCTACCCATTGTGCCCCCACCAGTCAGGCTAATCATTATTATTTCTTAATCAGAAAATATACCCAGGTTAAGTTAACAAGTTCAGTCAGGTTACTTTTCAGCAGATGTGCACACAGCCCACATTTACTGAGTGCTGGCCCTGGGCCTTGGTCTCAGGGCTCAGCTGCTCCTTTGCTCTGACTGTGGCCTAGGTTTGCTTATTTCCACTTCTTGCTACCAGCCCCCAGTGCTGAGCTCATAAAATGTGTGGGCAAAGCACTTTATAGATTGAAGCTAACTAATAGCAGCTCCCTGGAGCTGTCATGAGTGCAGGGAAGGCAATTGGGAGGCCGCTTAGACACAGCTCAGGGACGGACCCCTGGGGATGGCCTTGAGAAGGGACTTGGAAAGGGCCTTGCTTTTCCTCCTCCCTGACTCCTCCTGCCAGGTCAGGCAGAGCTGGGTGTTGATAGAGTTGGGAAGTTGGGGAGTGGGGTATTAGTGACCATAGGAAAAGAGTTTTGCCAGTTAGAGGTAGAGACCATTCAGCCCACATATCGGGACACATCCAGACTAGAGCTAGGCAAACAGCTAGTCCTGGGCATCCTCTTGTCTGGATCTTTCATGGCCCACTTCACTGTCTTGATGGCCCTGGCCAGAACAGATGGCCGCTGGCCTCTGCTCAGACACATGGCTGTCTTAAGGATGATAAGGAAGCTTCAGTTTAGTTGAAGGCATGAGTGGGAAGCTGGCATGGGACTCTGTATAAGGGATGCTGTGGGCAAGTTTTCCCCCAGTTCTGCCCCACAGGGAAGCCCTTCTCTGTGTCTGTGTTAGACTGAGCAGAAGTCTGTTCTGAGAACTGTTGTGGGAGTAACAGATGGGATTGTCCCTTTGCGAGTCTCCTAGTCTGGCGGAGGAGACATAGCCTTGTCCTCCAGGAAGAACTCCTGTCTGATGGGGAACATGGCTCTCCTGTTTTCTGGGATTCCCTATCTAATTCAGGGGACAGAGCCCTCTTGACCTCTGGCAGCTCCTTGTCTGAGGAAGGAGGCATGACCTTTGTCCTGCAGAAGCCTTCTATCTGAAGGAGTCATGGCCACCACCCTCAGAGAAATCTCTATATGATAGAGGACATCTGATTTCTTTACTCAGTCTGGCCCCCTCGATGGGGGAGACTCATCTTGTCAATTCTCACTCAAGAAGCCCCATTTGATGGTTTCTGCCTTTCTTTGCCCCCCACCCCAAATTTGTGGAGAGCCCAGTCTATATGTAGTAGCCACAGAACACTAGGCAAAGTAATGTGCTTGGCTGCTGTGGGGCAGGAAGGAAGGGAAGAAGGGGTCTATAGAGGAGCCCCCATAACAAGTAAGGGTGACACGGAAGATTCCCAGTGGAGGTGCCATTATGGGACAATCTGATAGACAAGAAGGGCCTGGCTGTGCCAAGTATCTGCTGGGGATAAAGGGTAGAGGCTCTCCCAGGCAGCGAAGGGAGGCCTGAGTACTCACTCCAGGGAACCCCTGTTATCATGCAGGCCAGACTGCTGGAAGGAAAAAGCCCTGGAGACCCTCACCCTCGGCTTGTCCATGTGTAAACCTAGTGCTGTCAGCCCAGAGACATCCGCCCTCCAAGGCCTGAGAAGCCCAGAGGAGGAGAGGAAACAGGACGCATATCAGGAACGCCTTTTCCTTTTCTTTGTAACTAACCCCCTCGCTCGGGTCTGGGGAGAGCCGATCCTGCAGGCCTGCCCGGGCCTGGCTGCTGCCGGCTCTTCCAGGGCCTCCCTCTGTCCCATGCAGCCCCCGTATGGGCTGCTTCTCCTGGGCTGGTCCTTTAACTTCGCCAAGACACAGGGCTGTCATCTGTAAAATGGGGTAAGACTTTCTATCTGCCTCATAAAGAAGTTTTTCTCCTCTCTTTATAAAATTTACATATTGAGCATTTTTTGTGTGATGACCTCTAGGGTGGGCAGAGGCAGGGAGCATAGGGTAGGAACAGATATGGGCAGATAGCAAATCTGTTTGGTACTTGTCTGAAAAGTCAGGGGACATATGAGTAAAGATATCCCAAGGCTGGTGGATGTGAAGTCAGAGAGGGTCTGGCTGGAGATGGAGGTGTGGACTTACCAGCACCTGGTGGCAGCTAAAGTAGTGGGTGGAGTCACCTAGGGAACTGCTTGTCATGGGTTCTGGGAAGGGATGGAAGCTAGGCCCTGGAAGCCACAGCCCGCCGGGCTCAGCTCCAGAGCCTATGGAGAGCTGGGTGTGCCCAGCAGGATGGGGGACCACTCAGCTAGGGCTCCAGTGGCCAAGAGAACTGGGTGCAGAGATGAGGGTCACTAGGGGAAGGGGCTGTTGAGACCTTTACCTCAGCAGGTTGGGTGTGGTGATGTGTGCGGAAGGGTAGGCCACAGATGGGGAGCTAGGAAAGGTGAAGTTGCTCCGACACCCAAGAATGTGGTCAGCCAGACTGGCATTCTTTTTTCTTTTCTTTCTTTTTTTAGCATGCACATGAAGAGAGAGCCAGAGAGAGAGAAGGAGAGAGAGAGAAACAGGGACAGACAGGAAGGGAGAGAGATGAGAAGCATCACTTCTTCATTGCAACACCTTAATTGTTCATTGATTACTTTCTCATATGTGCCTTGACCGGGTGGCTCCAGCCAAACCAGTGACCCCTGTCTCAAACCAGCAACCTTGGGCTTCAAGCCAGCCACCTATAGGCTCAAGCCATCGACCATGGGGCCATGTCTATGATCCCATGCTCAAGCTGGTAAGCCTGCGCTCAAGCCAGATAAGCCCGTGCTCAAGCTGGCGATCTTGGGGTTTCAAACCTTAGTTCTCTGTGTCCCAGGCTGAAGTTCTATCCACTGTACCACTACCTGGTCGGGCTAGACTGGTATTCTTTTATTTTCCCATTGTTTTTGAGTTATTCCTCTAGATGGCTACTGTAGGAGTGCATATTTATGTGGTGTGTGTATGGCATAGGTCTGTGGGATTGTATGTGAGATGTGTGTGGGGTGTGCTTAGTATTTGTGTGTGTGTGTGGTATGTGTAAGTATCTGTGTATAATGTACATGTAGTGTGAGGTATGAACTATTTATAGTATGGTCTGGTATAGGTGTATGAGGTAAGCATGTACAATGTGTTTGTGGTGTCATGGGTGTGATATGCAGTGTGTTGTGTATATGTGTGGTGAGTGTGGTATCTGTGGGTATGTGGGGTGCATGTGTCTGTGGGTGTGTTAAGTGTGGGGTAGGTATGGTGTGCATGTGTGTGTGTTATGACATGTATAGAGTTTGTGCATATGGCCATGTTCAGCTCCTTGTTCTGCACTGCATCAGGCTGGTGCTGAGCTGTCTGCCTGGGCTGGACCTTTAAGCATTCAGTAGGCTTCTGAATTTCTCTTCTCTACTTAGGGTTACACCAGTGATGTACTGGTAACAATTAGTCTTTCAGAGAAAAAGGGAGCAAAAGTTGTGGTATTTGCCAATTTCTGTGGTGTAAATTCTCCCACCATAGATTTCACACTGCTACCATATCATTGAACTTGGAGTTGGGAAGAGGTATACAGTTAGACACCATCATATAGCATTCTCACCATATAGATTAGTAGACATAAATAGATCATCATATCAGATCAAGATCATCATTGTAAAATTTAGTAAAATAATTAGTAAGTGATAAGTTTTGAGTATGTATTCCCTTCGTTTGGAATATAATTTACTTAATTATAAGTTTAGATCAGGATTTCTTACCATCAGCACTATTGACATTTGGACTGGGGTTCTGGCCTGATAGCAAGGTTGGTTAGAACATCGTCCCAAAGTGCAGAAGTTGCCGGTTTAATCTCCGGTCAGGGCACATACAGGAACAGATTAATGTTTCTCTCTCTCTGTCTCTCTCTCTCCCTTTCCTTCCTCTCTTGCTAAAATAAATAAATGAAAAAATTAATAAAACAAAAGACATTTGGACTGGGGATTCCTTGTAGGGGGTGGGGAGGGGCTAACCTGTGTGCAGGCAGCACCCCTGGGTTCTATGTACTAGAGCCCAGTAGCCCCTTCATACCCTGTGACAACCCAACATGTCTCCATGCATTGCCAAATGTCCCTGGTGGGGGAGCAAGTTCACCCCTAGTATAGAGCCCCTGACAAGGGCTGTGTTTAACAACTAGCTCTCAAAATTCTTAAGAATGTGACAGTTGGCTCTTATGAGCCAGATCCAGCATACCAAAGACACCTTATGTAGCTAAACATAAGGCATAGATTTCCTCTTCCAAATAAGCTGCCACCTTAGGCCACAGCTGTCAGTCCTTGCAGCGCCCATGACTATAGAGAGCGTTCAGCCCCTGACAGACCCCAGAGTGGCTGATGAGTTGGAGTTGGAAATGCACCAATGTTCTGGTGTTTTATGATATGTGAAAATGGGGAAAAAATATAATGCTTCTGAATTGATATCTTATTTTAATATAGTATGTAATTCTATATTCCTAAAAATTGTATGTTTAATTTGGCAAACAAAACAAATAAAACTTTCAACAAAATCTCCCCACTGGGGAAATTATGGATTGTGTGTGGCAGGGGCCACCCGGTATTTAATGGGCTCCTGCTTAGGTCATACAAGTCCAACAGTCCATCGTGTCTCATCCTGGTGGCAAGCCTCTGATTTGCCATATGGCCCCAGGTCCTATTTTTCTGAATTTTGAGCTTAAGAGTTTGGCTCTTGTTTATTCATTTATTCAAAATATTTATTAAGCACCAACTATGTACCAAGGAGAATGAATGACCAAAGGAAGAGCGTTCCCAGTCTCAGAGTCTGTCAGGGTTTCAGTTCCAAGGTTGCCCATTGAGAGTTGGATGTGCAGGTCCTGTGAGGGACGCAGGGCAGGGTGAGGAGAGGGAGGGAGAGTGCGGTGTGCCTGGAGCCGAGCTGGGCACATGATGCATCATCTCACGCCACCCTCCCACTCTGCGTTTGAGGGAGGGTTTATTTGTGGAGCATCTGTCTCCCTGCTTCAGAGTATAGGTGCCCTGGAGATGGGGCACAGGGCTGCAGGTAAGAACAGTGCCAGGGGCAGAGATTGGAAAAAGTAAAAGGAAGAAAAGAAAGGAGGGAAGTAAGAAAGACGGATGAAAAGAGGAAAGAAGGGAAGGAGGTGGGGAAGGAGCAAGCAAACTCCCCACCGCCCCGATGAGAGGAGTCCGGGCAAGGGTACTTTAAGCTGCAGCAGGCAGGGAAGACTTCTAGGATGAGGTGATATTAGGAAGGAAGGGTGGAAAGGACTTCAGGAGGGAAAACGGATGGAAAGGCTAGGACAGAAAGACAGAATAGCAGGGTTTGTCTCTGGAGATTTCTGGAATGTGAGGGACTAAACTGGAGTTTAGATTAGTCCTAAACTGTTCATCTGAGACTAGGAGGGAGACAGATAATTAGAAAAATGTCCCAGTCTCCAGCAGGGGCAACATCACCACCTACCCCAAACCCCAGGGCTTTCTCACCTTAGTGGCATTTGGGCACTGGAGGGGAGGGCAGACTATTGGCTGGTCAATGATGAAAACAACAGTAATAATTATAGTACCACTGGTGTCAGTTTTCCTTTATTAATTTCCTATTAGGCACCAAGGTGTTTTTTTGTTTGTTTGTTTGTTTGTACTAGGTCTTTATATATACCTTCAACATATGGGGTTGATACCACCCCCATTTTCCAGACCAGGGAAGGTTTGCCTCAGAGAGGGTGCTACACTCACCTGGAGTCACACAGGACTTGGACAAGGTCTGCTTGCTTCAGTGCCCACACTGCTTCCTCTGCCAGCAGCCTCCCTTCCTGCCTCTTGACCCTACGGAAGGTTGGAGAGCGTTCAGGTGCCCTCCCTGGGTTCTTTGGGATCTGGCTGTCAGCTCACTTGTTGAAATTTTCTTTAGTCTTTGACTTTCAGATCTTCATTTTCTTGGCTTACCAGAAAACAGGTTATTCTCCTTTAAGAAACTCTCTCCTTTGTCATGGCCACCTGGTGGCTCCCCTCCTTCCTCACCCTTCAGCCCCTGAAAATCTTCACAAATCTGGATCATGGCCAGAAAAGTGAGCCGTGAATACAGCAGGAGGCCAGAGGCATTGCAATCTGCCTAAGAGCCATAGGCCCGGAGCTTGACTTGGTTGGACCCTCCACCCATCACCACCCAGGCCTCTCCAACCTGTCAGACTGTAGCATGTGTCCTGTGAGTCTGCAGAGGCCCAAGGGAGCCACAGGGATTTTGAGCCAGGATGAGACAGGAGCACCAGAATCCTGGGGCTCTCCTTTTCTGTGGCTCTGAGCACACCAGCAAGTTTCTGAGCCTGTTTCCTGGTCCCAGTGTAAGACTTCCCTCCCTTGGGTTTTGATTTCTCCATTTGGGAAATGAAACAGGCTGCACAAATCTGTGAAATGGGAATGACATTTTCTGTCTTCCTGCTTCCTTCCCCCACCTGGGCTGTCCGGAAAAGCAGGTGCACTAATGGTGGGTAAACAGGTAGGCAGTGTTCTGACACAGGGAGGGCTGTTTAATGCTGGCAGAGCAGACAAGCTGGTACACAAATAACTCTGCTACCAAGGAAAGTGTGATAAGGGCCCTAGAAACCTCTTTGCTGCCACAGCCACCTGCTCCTCACGCCCTTCTGCTCCCTGATGGCGGTTCTTACACCCACAAAGTAGGTCAGAATGTGGGCGGCTATACCTGAGAGTTAATGCCTCCTTGCATGGTCCCCACACTACCCAGCTAAGTCATGATTGCTATCAGAGGCAGCAGTTGGGGAGGGTTATGGGGTCTGGAGTGTCTGTGTCCAAAATATAGTCCTAGCCAATCATTCTTCCTTCCCCCAAATGCCCATGCCTACCTATTGCCTTCTATATATATGGTCCAAGTTCCTTAGCTTGGCATTCCAGACCCTTCACACCCAGCCTCAGGCCCGGCACATGGAGGTGCTCCAAGACTGCCTGGCAGTCAGCGGGTCCTTCTCTGGCTCATCCTCCTCCCTGGTGCTTTGCTCAGGTATGCCCTTGCTGCCACATCAGCCTGCCCAGTATATACCAAGCACCCAGGGGACTCAGTCATTCTTGTCAGGCCTCCGCCTGCAGTGCTCTTACTTCCCTCTTTCCCACATCCTCCCTTGAAGCCTTTCTTGACGTCCTGGACAGAACCACACATTCCCACCCAAAAGGTAATAATATTGTGAATGGTTAAAGATGTGATCTGTGGAGCCAGACTGCCTGAGCTCTGATAGCTAGTTCTACCCCTCACTAGCTCTGTGAGCTTGGGCAAATTACTTAGCTTCTCTCCACCTCAGTTTTTTCATCTGTGAAATGGGGATGATAGTAGTACCTCCTTATAAGGTTGTTAGAGGAACAAATTAATTAATATTTACAATGCACTTAAAGCAGGAACTAGTACCAGGTTTCTCTCCTGGGTAAGTTTTCTGATGTTGACTAAGATTGAGTAATATTTAAAGGTCTTCCCACATTCACCATTGAAATATATAGCACTTTTCTCCAACATGAATTTTCCGGTGCTCACACAAGGAATGGACTGTTATCAGTGCTCCCTCACATTTGCTGGTAGTGAATCCATGTTCACAGATACTCTCCCCAGGATGAGTTTTCTGATGTTAAGATGTGTTTTGTCTAAATGATTCCCCATAGATGGCCCATTCATTAAGTTGCTCTCTTGATACTGGCATTATGACTTTGGATAAGTTTTTAGGGATCTCTGAGTCTCAGGTTTCTTCTCTGAAAAAATGGGAATATTTAGATGGAATAATATAATATTGTAATGTGTGTGCTGTGCACCTCGCTCATAGGACGTTGTTATGCACAGAGGATATCATGCTTGGTGGGCGTCTCTGACTTGGCTATACTGTGGTCTTTTGTCAGTAGGGAACGTGAATTATTTCTCTCAGTGTCCCCAGAGCCTGGCAGTGGTAGGGGCTGTGCGAATGTGGGTAAGTAATAATAAGTGGGAGAGCCTTCAGTCAAAGCTGAGCAGTTGCCTGCTTTGGTATATCAGTTACATTCCTGACTCAGCCTGATGATGCCTGGGACCCTACCCCTATGAAGCATTTTCCAAGCCCAATGCCCACTGACCCTGACAGCCAAAGAGAACTATAGGCCGAAGAAGAGCTCCCTGGAGTCCACTAACCTAAAGAAAAGGACCATTGCCAACCACCATCTATTTAAACTTCATCCATACTCACTTTTGACTAATTCCCTCTAAGAACATTCACTCAACAACATTCAACCTGTAATTTATATATTGAGTACCTGCTATGCCCCAGATACCATGCTATCCCCTCGGGATCGAGTGTCAATACACAAATAAAAATCCCTGTTCTCACTGAAGTGATATAAGTGAAGCAGACATTGAGTAAACAGACCATTAAAAAGTGTGGGAAATGCTGTAACTGGGAACACACTGGGTGTGGGTGTTGGGAGG
The DNA here is from genome assembly GCA_037038555.1 of Rhynchonycteris naso. Classification (NCBI taxonomy): domain Eukaryota; kingdom Metazoa; phylum Chordata; class Mammalia; order Chiroptera; family Emballonuridae; genus Rhynchonycteris; species Rhynchonycteris naso. Next base: position 317,559,309 of record CM072995.1, read on the forward strand.
CATCTAACCCAGTCATGAGAGAGTCAGGGAAGGCTGCCTGGAAAGGAGGCAGCTGTGCAGAAGACTCATCACAGCAGTTCTAACAACTGCTACTGCACTGCAGGCTGGCAGAGAGATCTGAGGTACTGCTGACATGTGGACTCTGGATTGTAAAATTACGGAACTGAGGATTCTAACTTCAAAGGATCAGAGTCTCAGGGTCAATATTTCTCTACTTGACATACTGTATTTTTTCCAGACTCGCCTTTTCCCAAGACTTGAGACATACCTTGTTAAGGAAGCCCTGGTAACTTTATGAAGTTATTTATGCTTATTGTACAAGATGGAAAAATATGAGATAGAAAGAAGTGGGTGGATGGAGGGAGTCTCTTTCAACCCTTATTAATTTTTAAGCACATGTCCTTAAGATATAATTTACATGCCATAATAGTCACAGTTTTAGAGCAAAAAATACCATAATAGTCACAGTTTTAGTTTGTTCACAAAGTTGTATAACTATCACCACTATCTAATTCCAGAACATTTATTTTCATCACCCCAGACAGAAACTCTTACCCATTAATAATCCTTCTCATTTCCCGCTTGCAACAGCCCCTGGCAACCACTAATCTACTTTTTGTTTCTATGTACTTTCCTATTCTGGTCATTTCGTATAAGTGGAATCCAACAATGTATGTCTCTTGTGACTGGCTTCTTTCACTTAGCATAATGTGTTCTAGGTTCATCCATGTTGTAGTATGGATCAGTAAGTACTTTGTCTCTTTTTGTGGCTGAATAATACTCTGTTGTATGTATATATTGCATTTAAAAATATATTCATCAATTGATTGATATTTGTTTTTTATCTTTTATGATTACTATGGATAACATTGCTATGAATATTTATGTACATTCTTTTGTGTGAACATCTGTTTTCAGTTCTTTTGGGTATATACCTAGGAATGGAATTGGTAGGTCACACGGTAATTCTATGTTTAACTTAGAGTAACTACCAAACTCTTTTCCAAAGTGACTTCACTGCATTACATTACCACCAGCAATATGAGGGTTCCAGTTTCTCTATATCCTTGACAACACTTATTATCCTTTTTTTAATTATAGCTATTCTAGTGGGTATGAAGTCTCTCACTCTGGGCTTGATTTGCATTTCCATGGTGACTAATGATTTTGAACATCATTTCACGTGCTTATTGAATATCTTGTATATCTTCTTCAGAGAACTGTTTATTTAAATCTATTGTCCATTTCTAATTGGGTTATTTGCCTATTTATTATAGAAGCAAAGTAAGGTCTTTATATATCTTGGATACTAGACTTTTATCAGATACATAATTTGAAAACATTTTCTCCATTCTGTAGGTTATCTTTCACTTTCCTGACAGTGACCTTTGGAGCTCAAATGTTTTTAATTTTAATTAAGTCAGTTTTATCTATGTTTTTCTTTAGTTGCCTGTGCTTTTGATGTCATATCTAAGAAACCATTGCCTACTTTAAGGTCATGTTGCTCTGTCTGGGTAGCTCAGCTGGTTAGAGCATTGTCCCCATATGCCAAGGTTGCAAGTTTGAACCCTGGTGAGGGCATATACAAGAATCAACCAATGAATGGTTAAAGAAGTGCAACAAAAAATTAATGTCTTTCTCTCATCCTCCTTCTTTCCCTCTCTTTCTCTCCCTTCCTCTTTCTGTCTAAAATATAAACAAATAAAATGTATTTTTAAAGGTCACGCTTTCTTCTAAGAATTTTATAGTTGTAACTCTTACATTAGGTCTTTGATCCATTTTGAGTTAATTTTTGTACATGGTGTGAGGTAAGGGGTCAAACTTCATTCTTTTGGCTATGGATATTCAGTTATCTCAGCATCATTTATTGAAATGACTATTTTTTTCCCCATTGACTTGTCTTAGCTCCCTTGTCAAAAATCAATTGCCCATATATATATGGGTTTATTTTTGGAATTATAATTCTGTTCTTTTATTTCTTTTATTCTTCTTATTTTTGTGACAGAGACAGAGAGACAGAGAGAAGGACAGACAGGCAGGAAGGGAAAGAGATGAGAAGCATCAATCTGTTGCAGCACTTTAATGGTTTATTGATTGCTTTCTCATATGTGCCTTGACTGGGGGGCTACAGCAGAGCGACTGACCCCCTTACTCAAGCCAGCGACACTTGGGCTCAACCAGAAACTTTGGGCTTCAAGCCAGTGACCTTTGAGCTCAAGCCAGCGACCATGAGATCATGTTTATGATCCCATGCTCAAGCCAGTGACCCTGCGCTCAAGCTGGCGAGCCTGTGTTCAAACTGGATGAGCCTGCCGGTGACCTTAGGGTTTTGAATCTGGGTCCTCTGCATCCCAGGCCAACGCACTATCTACTGCACCACCGCTTGGTCAGGCTGGACTTGCAATTCTTTGCCATTGATCTATATATTTATCTTTATGTCAGTATCATACAGTTTTGACTACTATAGCCTTGTAGTAAGTTGTGAATTCCAGAATGTGAGCTCTCCAACTTTGTTTTATTTTTTTTTCAAGATTATTTTGGCTAGTCTGGATCTTTTTATTTCCATATGAATTTTAGGATCAGTCTGTCAATTTTTGCAGAAAAACCAGTAGGGATTTTGATAGAGATTGCATTAATTCTATAGATCAATTTGAGGAGTATTGCCATCTTATCATATTTTTAAATTTTTTTTTACATTTTGATTGATTTTTACAGAGAGAAGGAGGTGGGGAGAGAAGTAAGGACTCATAGTTGCTTCACTTTAGTTGTTCACTGATTTCTTGTCATCCTTGACTGGGAAAGCCCAAGGTTTTAAACTGGAGAACTCAGCATTCCAGGTTGATGCTCTATCCACTGTACCACCACAGGTCAGCCCATCTTATAATTTTTTTTGTATTTATTAAATACAAATAGAACTCCTGCCAAATATATTATTTTCAATCCTGATTTACTAATGTAATGGAGAGTTGACCCGCTGGCCTGCCTGGTAACACCACCCTGATGGAATTGAATCAGAAAACAGGATCCAATAGGTTTGCACACACTGCTAGAACATGTTTGTTTTAGGCATGTTTCTCTAGAATAATGAATTTTACATATTAAAATATTTGTACACCTGAGTCCTGGCTGGGTGGCTTAATGAATAAAGTGTCGTTCTGGTGCTCTGAGGTGGCAGGTTCGATCCTCGGTCAGGGCATATATGAAAAGCAACTGATGAGTATACAACTAAATAGAATAACTAAATGGAACAATGAGTCGATGCCTCTCTCTCTCTCTCATCAATGGAAAAAAAAAGATTCTATTAAAATAAATTTGAAGACCCAAAAGCTATGTAACTTTATTAACCAATGTCACCCCAATAAATTCAATTTAAGAAAAGAAAATAAACAGTGAAGGAAGTGACCTATCACCCACTGAAAAAAATGTAGAAGGCTATTAAAAAATAATATGAACAAGAAAAACAAACATTAAAAAAATTGCAGCATGAAATTCATTTAACATTGTAACTCAGTTCCCCTAAAATGAAAGTTTCACCAAATCATACTTACTTTTCACATCAGCCAGGCGAAGCTGTTCTGCTGCAATAGCAAACAACTCTCCAATCTCAGTGCTGCTAGAATTTTTCTTTTTCTCGCATGCTACTAGTCTATTTTGTAGCAGCAGTGTCCTGGCCTTAACTTGCTGGAGGCTTCCCCATCCAGATCATTGCTGCTTCCTGAGGGTGTGGTTGGCCGAAGAATAGCCCCAAAGATGTCTAAACTTAATCCTTGGAACCTTTGAATATATTATATTACATGGCCAAGGAGAATTACAGTTGCTGATGAAGTTAAGGTTGCTAATCAGTTGACCTTAAAATAGGGTACCGAATGTTTTAATAAGGGTCTTTAAAAGTAGAAGAGGGAAGCAGAAGAGGTCAGAGTGATGCAGTGTGATAAGAACCCAAGCTGCGGTTGCTGGCTTGGAAGATGAAGGAAGAGGCCATGAAACAAGGGATGTGGGTGGCCTAGAGGCTGGAAAGGGTGAGGAAACAGATTTGCCCCTAGATCCTTTGGAGAGGAACACAGCCCTGCCAACATCTTGATTTTGACCGAGGGAGGTACATTTCGAACTCTCACTCACAAAATTGTAAGATTATATTGTTTTAAGCCATTAAATTTGTAGTCATTTGTTATAAGCTGCAAGGAAAAATATAATGGGCATGCACCAGCCATTAAGTGCTCTGCCTAGAAATTACATGTGGCTCTTCTATTCATGTGTCATTGGCTGGAGCAAGCCACATGGGCACATCTAACTTCTTAGGACTGGAGAAACTCACCTAGCGTTAGAGGGGAATAGAGTAGTGGTGAAAAAAGCAATATCTACTATACCCTTGTTATCTGCACCTCATGCTTTATTTTCTGTTCCGTTAAAACTACAACAACAACCAAGTGTTGGTGGCAGTTCTTTAAGTTGATTTAATCATTAACTGAATGGTTTATGACCCCTGGTTAGAAAAACATTGCGTTATAGACTCTCTACTGCCCATGTCTCATGGACCTCGTGACACACCCTAGGCAGAATTGATTGGCCCAGGCATGGAACACCTGACCAATGAATTCCCTCACCTGGGAATTTGGAATTGGACCATTCAGCAGTTAACAGTGGGAAGCTGAACAGAGAGGCAGAGTAGACAGAGAATCACAGTGAGAGCCAGATGCAAGCCAAAATGATGACGGAGCAGAAAAGTTCTGAGTAAGCAGAGAGTATTGGTCCACGGAGCAGCCGCACAGAGAGCAGTGCAGCCTGGGGAACATGCAGCCCCAGAGGGAGAGGTGTCGTGAGAGCACAACCGTCTGAGAGGCCAATGGCTTCCCTGTTCCTGGCTCCCAACCCATAGCATCCTGCCTGCGCATTCTTCCTGAGATTTTTGTCTTCTCATCACACCCCTCCTCCTTTTCTTGAGCTCCCTTCAGTGTGTTTCTATTCCTTGTCTCCAGTGAGCCTTAATCAGCTAGAACACCACTGGGACCTGTCTTTGACTGAGAATCAGGCTTGTGGATCATAGGTGGGACTCGGGGGCTATAACAGACCCAGCCATGGTACAGTCTGGAAGTTTGGCTTTGACCACAGTCTTGTGCATTTGTGCTTCCCCTTCAGAGCAAACAGGCAGAAGCCATCTATGTGGTGCTGCACATGTGGAGGGTCCCGGTGACCTGGAGGCACCCCCACATGGGCTTTTTTACTGACAGCATTGGGGTCAGGAAGCTGGTGAAGTTGTTTCAGGGAGGGCTTGGCTGTGCGACAGAGTGGAAAGGTAGCCACAGTTTGCCTGTCTGACCCTCAGTTTCCTTTTCTCTGAAATGGGATTGTTGAAGAATCAGCAGTGTTTTGGGAAAAATATTTTGAAACATGACTAGGGCATAACATGCTCTCAGGTCATGGGCAGCTGCTGTTGTTGTTTGAGGAAGCCATCAGCATCCAGACTTCCTGAGGAGGTGGCCCTAGGGGCTGATTGAGTTAGTGACAGAACATTCTCCACCACTGGTCCTGCTTCCTGCCTCTCTCACCCGCACTCTCCTTCTCACCCCTTATAGGCCCTTTCATTTCTTCCTCTCCCCCGCCCCTCCTTTGTCCTCATTTACCCTCTTTTCTGTTCCTGATCTTGATAAAAACACCCACTTTAGGAAAGCAGCAGCAGAGTTGGGCATAAGGGATCCAGTTTCTGGAGACCGGCAGGTATAATTAATTGGTTCTGGACCCTGACATATAGCCCCTTGCTTGCTGTGTGTTCCTGGACAAATTACTACACATCTCTGAAACCCTAGTTCGTTATCTATAAAGTAGGGGTTATGATGCCTATTTCATAGTGCTGTTAAGAGAAATAATTAACTAGGCACTTAACACTGCTAGTTCCTTCCTAGCTCCCTTCCTCCCTTTTTGATTATCATTCTTTTTAGCCTGGTCCCCAGTCCCCTCCTTTGGCCAGGATGCCACTTGTCCCTTTAGGGATCTCTGGTTCCTCTGCAGATCTAGCCCAACTTGGGAGCTGCTTGTTCAAACCACGTGATCTGTATTTTTTCTCACTTTAGCAGTTATTACACTCCGGCTGACTATGGCATCTTCACACTCCAAACACTGATAAATATTTATGAGGAGGAGAAAAGCTCAGAACTCCTAGGGGAGGTGGGGGAAGGATATGCCAGGCCCTTCTCTGCAAGCTAAGCTCAGACCCATCGCTGGTTCCTTGGGCCCCAGAACATGGGGTAGGTGTGTGTGGGGGCGCTGTGGAGGCAACACCGACCCACTCTCCACTCTCGTGGGAGGAGCGACTGTTCCTGTGACATCGCTGACCTCAGCCTGCCTTGCCCTGGATGCCTGCTGGGCCTCCTGCTGCTGGGGAGAGACCTGGGCCATGTGGTTCCTCTCAGCGGCACATGGGCCTGCTCCATTGCCCTGTGTTTGCTGTATCTCTCTGTTTGTGACTGTTCCTCTCTCCCCCACCTCTTTTTTAATATTTGTTTTTTCATCTCTAATTCCATCTTTTATTTCCACTCCTCCAAGCCATGTCCCTCTCCTGTCTTCTCCCTCCTCCAAGACCTTCTCTTATTCCCTGGGTCTCAATCTTTCAATTTTCTTCTTTCCTTCCCAACATTACTCAGCATTTCTAGGGCTTGACGATGGGGGGTAGGTGAAGGGGTCTCAGGCTCCCAGACTCAGTCTGGGGGAGAGGGCAGGCGAGCTGCTGCTAACCTCGGTGTGCCCTGGAAGGCCGAGCAAGCTCTGGGCGGGAGTTGTGGGCCAGGCCTCTGCCTGACTCGACACCTGCTGCTGTGTTGTGTGGCTACAGGTATATCCCCTCCTTTTCCTGCCGGGGCCTTCGCTTCTCAGCCGATCCCTCCACTAGTCCATCCCTTCACCCACTCACCAAATATTTATTGAGTCTTTGCTACCTGCCATTTATTAACACATTTATTGAACAATTGAACACCTACTAGGTGCACCCTTCTAGGCACTTGGGATGTATCAGTGAAGAGAGACAAAGATGTCAGCCCTGTGGATCTGACCTGTAGCAGAATAGACAGGGCTACCTGTGGCCAGAAGTGATGTAGTATTAGATTAGAACGTGGTGAGTGCTTTGGAAAAAAGAAAAGTAGAGTGAGAGAGGGAGAGGGGGTGTGGGGCGGGCCACAGGTCAAAGACCCATCAAATAAGGCTGGGCAAGCAGATCTGAGGGAAGAGGTCCCAGGGGAGGGGACTGCTAGAGCAAAGGCCCCGGGGCAGGAACCACCCGGTGTGTTGGGAGAACAGTGAGGAGGAGGCTGTGTGGCTGGAGGAGTGAGGGAGAAAAGCGGGAGGCATGCTGTGAGGTAAAGGAGGCAAGGCAGACACACAGACAAGGCTTGTCCTCTGTGTGAACTGGGTGGATTTTGAGCAAGTGAGCGGCATGGTCTGACTTACATCTCAAAAGACTCCCTCCACCTGCTGGTTGAGGAATAGACTGAGGGGTCGTGGCCAGAGCCCAGGAGAACTATGATGGCAATGATGGAGGTTTGCGTGGGGTGGCGGTGGAGATGGTGAGATCTAACTATGCTGGGCATTTTTCTGGCTCTCAAGGCTCAGGGACCTGAAATCACTCCTGACCCTTGTCTTCAGTCCTGGTGAGGGATGACCTGCAGGAGCCTTCAGCTGCATGGGATATGCTAGCCCTGACCTTCCCTCTCTTTCTCTCCACAGGGTGTTCAAGAAGGCAAGCCCAAATGGAAAGGTGAGTCTACAGCAGGTGCACCCCAACTCCTCCCTGACCCCAAACTCTTGTCCTCTCTTGGACATGTCAACTGACCATGCAGGACCCCACGCACCCCAATCTGAGGCTGTTAGGAGCCCTCAGCCACAAAGGGAGGGGCATCCTCAGGAAACTTTCTGTCTGGGGTTGGGGCGGTACAATTCCCCTGGATTTCAGGGAGCCCCTGCTGAGGTGTGGGGAGATATAGTCTATCATAGAGAAACTTCCATGTGAATGCAGTAATTAGAGTAAGTGCCAAGGGCCTCAGGGGCACTGCTTCTCCTGGTGTGAGGGGCCCCTGGAGCCTCTCTGCAGAACCTGGTGTCACCTAGTTATCTGGGCAGCTTCCAGGGCCTGTCCTGCTTCCCTTATCCCCACGGTCCCCAGGCCTCATCCTGCTTTCCTCTCAGTTCAGCAAATAGATGTTACTGATATCATTCGTGTCAGGTCCCAGCAAGTGGGTGGAGACTGGGGCAAGATATACCGAGATAAATAAGGCACAGCCCATGCCACTCATAGCCAGATGGGGTAAGCAGACATGGAAAGTGATTATTTCAATTTAAAGTGGTAGGTGTGAGATAAAGGGCTGCCTGGGGACTGCAGGACCCAGGCTGGTGGTCAGCTACGCTGCTCCTAGGAGTTGTGTATTTCTAGGCAAGGCAGGGTCAACAGGGCAGTCTGGGCATGTGCATAAATCACAGGGAATGTGGGGGAGATCACAGCTGTTGCATCTAAGTGCCCAGAGGGAGGCCAAGGAAGCAGGAGCCCCGGTGGGGGAGGCTTAGAGGCTTGGACTCCTGTCCTGTGCTCCCACGGCAGATATCATCAGCCACCTTTCCTGCTGAGCTGGGATTCCATCCCAGATTCCTTCTCAGCACAGAGCCTCAGGCAGCTTCTACCAATTGACCAGAGTTGGCGTTAGTAATAAAATGTGTTTGTCATCTTAGCTCTGGGCACTGAGGGACCATTAAAGGGTTTTCAGAGGGGAATAGCATCATTAGATTAGCATTTTAGGAGGGTCAGTCTGGCGAAGGAGGGGGTTTGAGGCTGCAAGCCACAGACCATGGAGGGTCTGGTGCGCAGTCCAGGCAGAGGTGGCTGTGGGGAGGGAGAGGCGGGGGTGGGTTGAGAATGGTGATGGAGGGACTCATCAGGACTTAAGGGTTGTGGAGGCACAGGAAGCATCTAGGATGACCCTCTGGATTCTACCTCAGGGTCTGCCCTGAAGGCTGGCTACCATGCAGGGCACCAGCTCTGGATTCCTCACTGCTGGGAACACCGGCCTTCAAGTGAGTGGGTTTCTACCAGAGCTCAGTGTTCAGAGCTTCACACCTATGTCCCTGCTTTTGGTGTCCCTGGCTTTTGGAGATGCGCCCAGGACTCCACTCAGCAGGCCTCTTTGCCACTGCGGCGGCTCTACCCTCAGTGGTGCTTGGCAAGTTCTCTCCAGAGCTCAGTGTCCTCATCTGTAAAATGGAAACAATAGCAACTTCTAATATAGGGGTTTAGAATGAACAGGTGCTTTCAAAATTGTACAAAGGTGTGTTATTCTTAGTATGGGGGCTGGGGCTCAGGTCCAAGGCCAGATAGAGATGGGCCTAGGAGTTTCAGGGGCAGCTCTCAAGGTTTTCTGCGGGGCAAGGGCCAGTGGCTTTTCAGGAGTGTATTCACCGGTCCCACAGCTGCTAATGTAACCCTGTGCCTCTCCTCCCCAGCTCACCGTCTACCTGGGGAAGCGGGACTTTGTGGACCACATCGACCTTGTGGACCCTGTGGGTGAGTCCCTGCAGGCCAGGGAGGAAGGCAGTGGGGGAAACAGGGCTGGCCAGGCCCCTTCCAGAAAAGGATGTGTTGAAACAGCCCAGGAATAACCTTCAGGCTTCTGGTGCCAAGAATGGGGTGAGAGAGGCTTCCTGCTTCGGTCCACAAACATTTACTGAGCAGCGGCTTTCCCCGTAGCTGAGGTCCTGGTGAGAAGGGTGGAGGTGAGAAGTAGGGAAGGCTTCCTGATAATAATGAGGATGAGGATGAGGATGACAGCAGCTACCCCTCATGGTAAGGTTTGTACCGAACACTGGGAGTAACTACTGTTAACATCCAGCTTTACAGATGAGGAGACAAGGCCCAGAGAGGTTAAGTGACTTGCTCTAGGTCACAGAGCTGGCAGATCAAGGAACCTGGATTCAAACCCTGGGGTGCCTGGCTCTACAGAACCTTTTTCAGCGGCCTCCTGATGGCAAGGGCTGGGGGATGGAAGGAGGGCCTTGGGGTTTGTGAAATGGAGACTGTTCACACAGACTTGTGGTCCTGCTGGAGGCTGAAGCACCTTCCAAGGTCTTATTCTAGTTTCTCAACCTCAGTACTCTTGACATTTTAGGTTGGGTAATACTTTGTTACTGGGGCTATCCTGTGCATTGTAGGATATTTAGCAGTATCCCTGGCCTTTACCCATTAGACCATAGGAGTACCCCAATCCTGGGATGACAAGAAGTGTTTTTAGATATTGCTGACTGTCCCTTTGGAAGGTACATTCAGCCTGGTTAGGATTCTAAGAACTATAGCTCTCATTAGAAGAGCTTGATCTCATTGCCTGTTCCCACAACTGTTGGAGGGAGGGAGCCCAAAACGACCCCTATTGTACATATGGGGACAGTGAGGCCCAGAGTGGTTAAATTATGTTTTAAATAGAGACATGAACACCCTGGCCAGATAGCTCAGATGGTTAGAACATCATCCCAAAGCACAGAGGTTGCTGGTTTGATCCCCAGTCAGGGCACGTACAGGAACAAATCAATGATCCTGTCCCTCTCTCCCTCTCAAATCAATACCATGGACGTTAAAAAGACAGAGAGAGAAAGAGAGCTGTGAACACACCAAAGTGAGGCCAGTAGAGGTGACAGTTTGGGAGGATGGGCACTGGAAACGGCATGAGACTAAGTCCAGATGAAGAAACTAGAGTGTGTTGTTTGGAGAAAAGTTCACAGACTGGCCTCTGTCATCACGTTCCTGGGGCTGGCCTGGGACTGGGAGGGCAGTAGCAAGCTGAGCTGAGCGTATGGTAACCGAGCCAAGATGGACGCAGAGCACAGCAGCAAGTTTCAGCTCTGAGAGGAAGACCTTTGTGACGTTGAGACAGGAGACCTGGGGAGTTCCTGGGTCAGGAGGGGTGTGAGCAGAACCCCAAGGCTGTGGAGCCTAGCCTCCAGCTCCCGGTCTGGCTCCTCCCTTCTTGCCCAGTGGCGATGACCCCACTCTTCCCTCCAAGCCCCTGTCTGGGAACGCTGTTCGGTGTCCTCTGAAGCTCAGCATCCACTCTGCCATTTATACCTCCTCCCTGAGCTGGACCTTTGGAGACCATGAGCAAGTATCCCCGTGTTCACCTGTGGCCTGCTTTGAGGCCCATTGGCCTATTAAGGATAACAGCAGAGGTGGCTCAGAGGCTGGGGCAGGAGTAGCAACAGGAAGGAACCAGCCCCCAGCACCCTGGGCACCCTGAGAGCTATTGAGTACGTGTTCATAAGAGTACCTGCTTCATGGGAGGGCCTGTGGTGGGCCCTGCGGGCCCCAGAGGACTGCCTTGCAGCTCCCCTTGGTCATCTCTTGATGACTTTTACTTGCCCTTTAAGACCTGGTTACAACTTCCCTCCCTCAGGAAGCCTCCCCTGACGCCGCTGTTTGGAAGGTGTGCCCTCATTGGGATGCTCTCTGCACTGATTTTCCACTTAGCCCCTGGTGCCCAAGCACAGAAGGAATGCCCTCAGTAATAGGGAGGAAGGCACATGGCAAGCTCTGGGTATGGGTGAGCACTCCCCTGACCAGCTGTCTCTTGGGCCTGCCCAACATTGGGATAAAACTAGGGTCCTCTGGGCAGTCACTTCCAGATGTGCCCTCTGAGATTCCCTGAGAGGTCAGCTGTGGGGGGCAGTGTGGGCTAGGGGTAGGTTGGGTTAGGGTGTGGGCAGAGAGATAATTTTGCTTGTTCAATGCATAAAGCTGGGTCGAGTTTGGCTAGAGATGACTGGGGATGTCAGGCAAGGAGATGAATCCAAACCAGTGTTTCTGGCCTCCTGGAGCTCTGGGCAGAGAAAATGTCCTTTGTGTCTGTCTGTACTCTACACTCCCAAGGCCAGGCCTTGGGACATTCTCCATGGTGTCACCCATGCCAGGCACCATCTAATTCTTTACACATATTAACTCACTGAGCCCTTGCAGGAGCCCTGTGCAATCAGGACAACAGCATCACAAACCCTGGTCTGCAAACCCCAAATCCAAGAGGCTCTAAAAGCCTAAAATTGTTCATAAATTTGATACAGGACTCCTTTCATGGCAAAACCTGACCAGAATGGATAGGAGGCTATTTATCCTTCTTTGGCCTGTCAGTGATAACATTTACGTTTCCCTGCACAGGTAGCAACGGTTTGTTTGTTTTTTTTAAAGAGAACTCATAGAATGGGAGACAATTTTTTTTAATTTATTCATTATTATTTTTTTTTAGAGAGAGAGAGAAAGAGAGAGGGAGAGAGAGAGAGGAGGGGGAGGAGCAGATAGCATCAACTCCCATATGTGCCTTGACCAGGCAATCCCGGGGTTTTGAACCAGTGACCTCAGCACTCCAGGTCAATGCTTTTACCCACTGCACCACCGCAGGTCAGGCAGCATTAGGTTTCATCATAGGATGCAGCCCAGATCCTGCAGAGGGTGTTAAAGAATACATGGAAGATGCACCCTATGGCTCTTCTACAATTCAAAACTTCTACATTTTAAATTATACCTGATAATAGGGATTTTGGGACCCATATTATTCTTAGATGAAGAAACAGAGCAGTTAAGTAACCTGCAATGGTCACCAGCTGGGTCTGTAAGGCCAGCCTAGGGGTGGGAGGTAGGGCGTGGTGGTGCCATCTCCTTGGTGCTGGCCTTCCCATTTCTCTCCTGGTGCTTTTGGACAGGCAGATGGTTGGGTTTAGGTTTGGCTTGGTGTTTGGCAAGCCTTAAGAGTTTGAGAGATCAACTTGGGACGGTCTGCTCAACTCTCTGTCCTTCCTCCAGATGGTGTGGTCCTGGTGGATCCTGAGTATCTCAAGGAGAGGAGAGGTGAGACCCCCACTCCCAGCCTGTCCAGGGCCTCCTCTTCCCCCCCAAACCTCCAGCTTAGAACCTCCCTGACTCCCAGGCAGGGCAGCAGCCAATCATATTGCCTCTTCCTGCCCATCCCCACCTGGTTCTTCTGTCTACAGCCCCAACGCACATCCAAGCAGGTGCCCTGGCCTCCTCCGGCCTGGGATAGCCCTGCCCCATGCCCACTTGGGAGAACCCTTTTAATGCCCGGAGCGTCTTTACATCAACATATCCCAATGATCCCAAGGCTGGCTTGGGAGCAGGGCAGACAGGAGGCAGGGGTGAGATTGGGATAAGACACAGCACTTGTTTTCCCTCCCTCACCTCTCCTACCATGCCCTTCACACACGCCCTGGGCTGGAGTAGGGGAATGGAGGACAGAAATGACCTAGCAGTCAGCCCCTACCCACTCCAGGTGCCAGGCCATGGGTGGCTCTTCCAGGTACCCAGTCCTCCTGTCCTAAGGGCAGTGCAGCCTTCCCCACAGGAACTTTGGGACAGACCTGTGGCCTCCAGTTGGGCCAGTCTTAGGGATATAGATGCTGCATCTGTGTGTGGAGGGGTGCCTGTTCACTGCCCTCCGAGGCCCCCCCTCAGTGCCCACTGCTCCCACAGTCTATGTGACACTGACCTGCGCCTTCCGCTACGGCCGGGAGGACCTGGATGTCCTGGGCCTGACCTTCCGCAAGGACCTGTTTGTGGCCAACGTGCAGTCATTCCCACCAGCCCCCGAGGACAAGAAGCCTCTGACTCGGCTGCAGGAACGCCTCATCAAGAAGCTGGGAGAGCACGCCTACCCATTCACCTTTGAGGTCAGGGACTGGCAGCCCCCCCCCCCGGGGCCCCATTCCGGAAGCACCACCTATAAGAAGCCCTCTGGGTGGGCACATGGGGACAGTTGGGGAAGCAGCTCCACCCCACCTAGTTTCCCAGTGTATGCTGGGACCTAGGGCCCTGTCACACTGCCTGGTAAGTGTCTCTTCTCTGGCCTCTGCCAGGGGCTTCATTCACCCTTACCTACGAATCACTCCTCAGGCCCTCCAGGTTCCAGCTTACTGGTGAGGGAAAGGGGGTGTAGGGGACTGCAGAGAAAGAAGGAGCCCTTTCTCTCTCCTGGGTCACTACAAGGCTGTCTCTTCCCTCAGACTGGCTCTCCACTCGCCCGGCTTCAGCCCGGTTCACAAACGAGGAGTGGCAAGAAGTGGATTTCCCTGCTCTGCCATCTTTCTGGTCTAAAGCTCCAAGATTTTGGTTTTTGAATTTTCTTGTTTCTCAGACTCTGGTTCTGTGATGAAGTGGATTCTCCTGCCCTCTTGGAGAGTTAGAGAAGGGGAGAGGCTACGGGCCATTCTCTCCTTTGTGAATGTATTGGTCTCCCATGGCTGCCGTTCACAAACCACCACAAACCTGGTGGTGATTAAAACTGCCAGTTAGGACCCAGATTTATTACCTTAAAGTTCTGGAGATTAGAGGTCGAAAATGGGCCTCTTCCCACCCCCTCCCCCAGGCTAAAGTCAAAGTGTTGGCAGGGCCCCGTCCTTTCTGGAGGCTCAGGGAATAATCTGTTCCTCACCTTCCCAGCGTCTAGAGACGCTCAGGGTCCTTGCCTGGCAGCCTCCTCTCCCTCACCCATGTCCAGTCTCGCTTTCACTGCTCAGGACCTTTGTGATTACATCAGGCCCTCCTGGGTCATCCAGGATAATCTCTACATCCCAAGACCCTTAACTTTGTCATGCTCGGAAAGTCCCTTTTGCCATGTAAGGTAGCCTAGGTATAGGTTTTGGGGATTAGGACGTAGACATCTTTGGGGTCATTATTCTGCCCACCGCAGTAGACATCATGGAAAGGTCTTCTTCAACTGTTGTTCTGTGAGGGCTGGGCTAGGCAAACCCTTCAGTTAAGAAAATACTGGCATTCTTGGCTTTTCTGGAGGTGCCCTTTGCCCCATGTGGGACACGGCATGGCACGGTCTGATGCGGGAGACATGGTCTGGCCTTTGGAGCACCTAATCTAATGGAAGAGACATGCCTGTCCTTGAGGACCCCTGGTCTGATCAATGTGTGGGAGTGGGAAACATGGGAGGTAAGTGGTAAATGGGACAGGAGATTCATTCTGTCTGTCTTCTTAACAGATCCCTCTGAACCTCCCATGCTCGGTGACGTTGCAGCCAGGACCTGAAGACACAGGGAAGGTGGGTCATTTCAAAAGGGGCATCTCTCTGAGTACAAGAGACTTGTGTCCCTGGTCCCTGGCTTTCTCTCCAGGACGTGCTAAAACCAACCCCACCCCTGCCCTGTAGAAGCCTTCTCGTATCTAGGCCAATCTAATCTGTCTCTTTATAAAAGAGGGCAGCAGATACGGTATCATCTTTACCCCACATTCAGTTACGTATCCAAAGGCTCTCCTGAGTTACTCTCACTGACCTTGGTGTTGGCTGCAACAGGACCCAAATGTTCTCTGGTCTACCACCTGGCCTCACCCCTCCCATGGAGGTGCAGTCACTTCATGGGTGGGGAAACTGAAAAATGGAGATAAAAGGATGTACCTTGTCTTGTGGTTGCGAGGGCGGAGTGAGAAGCCAAAACAGTGTGCCCAGTGCCTGGTCTGCACACAGGGTGTGCTCCTGGACAGGATGCTGAGGCTCCTGTTGCTGTGTCTGGGCGGCCACCCTGGTGAGGATGGCCACCCAGACAAGGCAGGCATCCGTAGAATGGAGTCCAGTTAGGGTGGTTTGGATGACCTGTGGCGGGGGAGCCAGGGAACAGCTCTGCGGGAAGGTCAGGTGGGGGAGGCAGCCACAGAAGGAGGCAGCTCAGCCCTGGGGCCGACCACATGGCTCCTGAGTCAGACCAAGGGCCTGTTGGACTGTGGGAGCTGGGGGTTTTATTCTAGTCTCCTTGTTTATAAAACAAGAGGGTGGCTGCCCATGCTCTTGGGACCCTGCCCACTCCAAGGCCCTGTGGTGAGCGAGCCCTTCCCCACAGGCCTGTGGCGTGGACTATGAAGTCAAAGCCTTCTGTGCTGAGAACCTGGAGGAGAAGATCCACAAGCGGTGAGTGGCTCAGCTTCTGGCTTGGGCGTGGGCTGTCTGCTGGCAGAGAGAGGGACAGGCCAGTCGGTCAGTCAGAAGAGATAAGTAACAATACCTGGAAGTGTTTGAGGAGGGGCCATACATTCCAGCCTGGGAGCTCTGAGAAGGGCACTCTGGAAGGCTGGCAGGTCATGGAAGGCTTCCTGGGGGAGGTAGGTCAATTACCCTGACTCGGCTTTTTTTACTTTACACATTGTGCCTGCTTCCGTCATCTCCTTGACTCTGGTCTCATCCCCTGCAGACTGCATGCCTTTTTAATTTGTTTTGGAAAAACCCTGAAATTTAGATAGTCTTAAACAGTGAGTTAGTTGTTCCCAGGCCGTCTTAGACCTCATTTCCCAGTTCTCCTCCTGCAAATCTATCAGCAGTAGGTGGGGGTGGGGGTGTCAATGGAGGCTTCTAAGCAAGAAAGGGAAGTAGAGAAAGTGAACCCACCTAGGGGCGTGGGCTGTCTGCTGGCAGAGAGAGGGACAGGCTGGTTGGTCAGTCTGTCCCTGGTAACATGGTCAGGTAAACTCATGTCTCAGAGAGGGAAGTGTTCCTCTGGAGAGGCACAGCCCTGGGCAGGCATACAGCCCAGACTGGCAGCCCAGAACAGCTGGCCCTGAGTTCCCCCAATGGGCTGCCTCAGCCCCCAACTCAGATAGATACACCCTGCCTGTACAATTTCCAAAGGAGACTGGCAGAGGGAACTGCAGTCTCTTAGGGAGTGGGGTGAGTGTGCCACCTGGTGACTTCAGGATGTATTGCATGCATCTCCATCTCCAGCCTCCGCAGCTTGTGAGTGTTGGGGGTCGGGGTGGGGGAGGAATGGGACCCTTCCCCCTTGCTTCTCTGTCCCCCATTTCTTCTTAAGGTCTGAGACCGGGGAAAGGAGGGGAGTTGTGGGTTTTGAGGATGGAGCCTGATCAAAGCAAGGAAGAGGAGCAACACATTGCTCCTTACCTCACCACCAATGGGACATTTTAAATCCTCACTAGAGTTACTACTAATAATGACATAGCACCTATCCTTTATCAAAGATTTATTAAGTGCTGGACAGTATTCAAAGTGATGGGCATGTATGAACTAATTTAACCCTCGTAGCTACCCTAAGAGGTTGGTCCTGATACTGTCACTGCTCTTCAGATGAGGAACTGAGACACAGAGGTTAATTTACTCAAGGTCATAAGTTAGTAAGGGGAGAGCTAGGACTTTAACCCTGGCTGTCCAGTTCCAGGGAATGAAGGCAGCTTAGCTGAAAAATGGGGATGAGCCTATCTGGCATGTCATGGAGACTGCCTTATTGAGTCTCCGTCATTTCCCTGTCCTTGTTCCTCCCTGATCTCCCGTCACCTTCATAGAGCCCCATCTTGTCTCTGGGCCTCCACCTTCACTGAGTCTTTTCCCCCTTCCCTGGCCGGCAACCCCTGACTGAATCCCTGCCCCATCACTGAACCTGTCACCTCTCTAAGGCCCTCTTTCTTCATGGGGTCAGTGTCTCCTCTGCATATTTTTATTAAACAGATATTTAGCAGGCATTTGTTATATGGCAGCCATTGTCACTGCTGAGAATGCAGCAGTGCCTTTAAGGTCAATTTAGACCTTTAAAGTCTAAAATTTTTGCCTTTAAGGAGTTTACTCTATCAGCAAGAAGTGAAGACATGGTCCCTTTCTTACCATCCATGGCTACCAAGACAGACAGACATGCAGTGCTGCCATGGGGTGGTTTGGCCCTGATGTGGGAGTTCAGAGCAGGTGAAGATCCAAGTGGGTGAACCCAAGGTTTTCTGGAAAAGGAGGCATTTAGCTGGGCCTTGAAGAAGGAAGAAAATGAAGGCAGATGTGGTGGGAAGTGAGTATTATAGGCAGGGACCTAGTGCAAGTGGAGCTTCAGAGAAAGGGCTAGGCGGACCACCCAGGATGATAGCGAGAAGGTGGCGATGGCTGGGGACAGAATGGAGGAGGATGGCGTAGGGCCAGATGATAAGGCTCCTATTCCAATCTCTGCAGTTTGGACTGGAGTCTAAGGCCACGGGGAGCGATGGCAGCAGTCTCTTGAGCAGGAGATGGATGTGGGGATTGCAAGGGAAGAGGATGGAGGCAGGTGACTCTGGTCATCTTTTGCTCTGCCCATGTCCATTAGGAACTCTGTGCGCCTGGTTATCAGGAAGGTTCAGTACGCCCCAGAGAGGCCTGGCCCACAGCCCACAGCCGAGACCACCAGGCAGTTCCTCATGTCGGACAAACCCTTGCATCTAGAGGCCTCCCTGGATAAAGAGGTAGGAGGCTCAGACTTGGTGGGAGATGGGGACTGCTCTACCAGGGCTGGGACTCTCAGATCCTAGCTCTTTCACGGCCTCGGGACTCCTCAGGTAGGAGCTTCTGCCCCCAGTTCCAGGAGCACAGGGTTCAGGGGACCTGAATTTTTCCTTGGGGGATTTGGGGAATCTTGAGACCTAAAGGGGTGGCAGGAGGGGGCATGAACCTGAAGGGTGTGACTGACTTAAGAAATCAGTGTGCTTCCCAAAGGATTCTGGGTTGTGGCCATTCCTCCTGCCCCCTTCATCCTGGAGCTGTGAGCATCCCTTCTCCTTCTTTGGGAACAGCTGAAAGCAAGTACTTGGGGGAAGATTCAAGTTGAGGTTCTTCAGTAAGAATTCAGAGCTGGTTCCCTTATTGAGTAGTCCAACCCTCCCCACCTTCTGCTTCTTCGAGATCCACTTGTGCCTAAAATTCCAGGCAGCCAGAGCTGGCAGGAATTTTATACGTCATCACCTAGTCCAATTCCCCTATTGTACGGAGTTGAAAACTGAGGCTTAGATAGCCCGTCCAAGGTCACACCACTCTCATTCTCATTCTTCTTCTTATTGTTTCTGGTGACTAAACCCGGATTGGAGCCCAGGAACAGCACCTTCTTCTTCTTTTTTTTTTTAAGTTTTAAATTATATTTAGAAAATTAAATTTAACAAGTTGACATTGATCAGTAAGAGTACATGGGTTTCAGGTGAACATTTCTATAGCATTTGAACTGTTGATTAGGTTGTACACCTATCACCCAGAGTCAAATCCTTTTCCGTCACCTTATATTTGTTCCTCTTTACACCCTTCCCCCACCCGTCTCCCCACCCCCTTGCCCCTGGTAACCACTCTTTTTTCTATGACCATGAGTCTGTTTCATATCCCACCTATGTGTGAAATCATACAGTTCTTAGCTTTCTCTGATTTACTTATTTCACTCAGTATAATGTTCTCAAGGTCCTTCCATGTTGTCATAAATGTCACTATGTCATCGTTTCTTATGGCTGGGTAGAATAGCACCTTCTAATTCAGTTATCTTTCAAGGTCCTACGAAAGAACTGAAGTCTAACATGCCCGGTGGCTTAGCGTCATTGGAAAGTGGCTGATAAGCTAAGGGCCAATGTCAGAGTGGCCAAGGTCTGGGGGGCCCCAGGAGATGTGTGAGCGGCCTCTTGTGCCTCCTACTCTCTGGAGCTTTGGTGTCCTCCCATCCAACCCTTCTCTCTTCTCTCCAGATCTATTACCACGGAGAACCCATCAACGTCAATGTTCATGTCACTAACAACACCAACAAGACAGTGAAGAAGATCAAGATCTCGGGTACCCCAGGCAGAGGCCCAGCCCAGGGGGTGGGCAAGGGGCAATCCTCCCAAGGGTAGGGGTTAGCTGAAGGCTCTCGGCTTGTTAACAGCCTTATAAATAACTACTGGCCCGCACAGAAGCCCAGGGCCTGCTTAATCAAAGGGTAAGGCTTTTGAGGCTGCTTATTGGTCAAGTAATGAGTTTACTCTTTAAGCCACCTCCTGTTAAGTTCCTTGGGTTCAGAGCAAAGCTGTCCTTGAGGGGAAGATGGTTTGGTTATGGAAGGGAAAGGGTGTGTTTGGGCTGACTTTTGGGTGGAGGATGGGGACAGTCTCCTGTGGTAGCCACCAGGTGACTCTGGGCATTGCCTGGTGCTACACATCCCCAACTCAGGACGCCTGGAATGCCTGGGAGCTTCATTGCTGACTCCCACCACCCATTTCCCTCTTCCGCCCCAGTGCGCCAGTATGCAGACATCTGCCTTTTCAACACAGCCCAGTACAAGTGCCCTGTGGCCATGGAAGAGGCAGAGTAAGTGAACATAAGCCCAGCCTTGGGAGCATGGGGTTGGGTGGGGAAAAGAGAAACTCTTGGTCCACTTACAGGCTCAGATGACCCTTCTCCACCTGGCAGAGGGCTGGGCTTCAGACTTCCTTGCTACTCATGGTACATAATCCTGAATAGCCTTTTAGAAAACATTCACTTGATTTAGCTGCAAGAGAATGCATGTTACAGTCAAGGACAAGAACCACTAAAAGACCATTTTTAAAGTGTAACTATGATCTTTGAGATGTCCTGGCTAGGCTGGAATTGGCTCTGGGGAGTGGGCATTGCTACACCTGCCTCCCTTCTTCCCAGTGACACAGTGGCACCCAGCTCAACGTTCTGCAAGGTCTACACGCTGACCCCCTTCCTGGCCAACAATCGAGAAAAGCGGGGCCTCGCCCTGGATGGGAAGCTCAAGCATGAAGACACAAACCTGGCCTCCAGCACCCTGTGAGGACCTGCCCTCACCCCTGCCATGTCTTCCCCACGCAGTGAGCTCCCATGAACTGTCTTCCCCATGTCCTTGCAGGCTGAGGGAAGGAGCCAACCGGGAGATCCTGGGCATCATCGTTTCCTACAAAGTGAAAGTGAAGCTGGTGGTGTCTCGGGGCGGGTGAGTGCTTCCGTCCGGCCTGGGGCCCCTGAGTGCAGAGGGAAGTGCCCTTAACACCTGCAGCCTGCCTCCCCATTCTGCCTGTTTGCTGGTCTTTCTAGCTGCATCTACCTTGAGGGTGAACCAAGCTCGAGGACTTCCTATTCCCTTTCTTCTTCCTTCCTGCTTCTCTTTCTCCTCCTCTGCCCCTTTATCCTCTGTTGCTTCAGAAGCCTTCAGCCCCTCCTTGTTCCTCCCAACTTTCCCTCCTTCTCCTCCCCTCTTCCTTAGCCCCCCTCTGGGCACATGTTGGGGGGGAGTCTTCCCATAGTCTATGTGTAGCAGATCCAGGGGGTTCTGTGCCCCTCATCGTACCTTGGGATACAGCACCCACCCCCCACTCATGCCCATGCTGATCTGCCGGGGAAATGGCTAAAGTGGCTGAGAATCCCACAGCTGGATTGGGGGTGTTCTGACTCTCCTATTTTACAGATGGAGAAACAAAGAGGCCCAAATGTTTCCTGCAGTCACCTCCCTTACTCTCAGGTCATGGGCTGGGTGCTGGGTCATGGCAGTGCACAGGAAAATCTACTTTCCCCATATATTGGACCTACATGTTGTTATAAACCTAAAATTGGGATTTCTAATTTTCCACAGAGATTTTATTTTCTAATTCATAAATTTCTACAAAATGATTGGAAAGCTAAGAGCATTAGATGTTCAGTCCCATTTATTATGAGAATAATGCCTCACGCAGATGACAGCATGTAGCACTGACCACATGTTACAGGACAACATTTCAGAATCGTAAACCCAAGTCTCATGTCTTGCAAGCCTTGCAGGCCCCATTCTGCCTCAAGCTGCTCCCTGGAAAATCCTCGGTGAATCCCAAACTGCTTCCCAGGAGGGGCAGCATGGGGCTTAGTTTTTATATTTCCTTTGTGGATTTGGATCCTGGGGCTCAGTGAGGCTTTGTAGGGTGTTTGGCTGAGCCGGACCTGGATCTCAGTCCCCCAGGGAAAGACTCATGTCATGTCTGTTTATCTATGAATGAGCAGTGACAACTCTGCAGGGGGTGGGTGGGATTGTGTCCCGGGGTCTTCTTTACCCCGCTGGGCAGCCGAGGTGGTGAAATGAACATGCTTTCTGTTTCTTCCTCTTTGAACCTCTCCTGACCACTTCTCCCGCCTCCTCTGACCCACCCAGCCTGTTGGGAGACCTTGCGTCCAGGTAAAGTCCCTTCCTTCCACCTGATTGACCCACCTTCCAGAACTACAGGGCACGTGGTTAGAATGAATCGTATGTCATGTGCTGGAACTAGAAACCTCCCCTGAAGGACCAAGGGGATGCAGTTTTTCTTTTAAAAACCTCACACCCCAGTGATAAAGACCTTTGTAGACAGTGCAGTCGGCTTTACTGATCTAGGGAGTAGCTCCCAATTAGCCTGAATTATAGGTTGTTTTGGAGAAATGCCAGCTTCATGGCTTTCAAACTTCCGCACTAATGAGAAGGAACTGCTGGCTGAGTGTTGCTAAGGAGAGGTCCTTTGGAGATCTGCTTTAGGAGACAAGATTCCCTTGCTGCCAGCTCAAGCCACATACATCCAAAAATGTGTGTGCTCCAAATGCAGTGGTTTTGCCTCCTGCTGACACAAGATGGCAATATTCCTCATCCTAAGAAATCAGTCCATTTGGAGAGGTGAAATTCAGTTCAGTTCCATTCAGTTCAGTATATTTCAGTAAAGATTTCCTGCACCCAGCCTTGTGCCCAGCCTTGTGCTGGGTGCTGACGTTCCAGAGAGGAATCAGACACGGCCCTTGTCCTTGCTCACTCACAGCCTGGTGGCAGGTTCAGGTCCAGATTCTTCCACCTGTATTCTGTATGGCTCTAGTGGAGGCTGGCAAATTCAGTCTTCCACCAGCTTCCATTCTGAGAGCTCACTGTTCCAAGTGAACATGGAAAAGCAATCCCCTTAGGAAGCAAAAAGGAAAGAGAAAGAGCCAATTTGTTTCAACAGCCTTATGAGACCTCCCTGTTCTCACCAAGGCACAAGCCTCACAGTTTTACCAAGCCTTTTACCTACAGCATCTCCTGGAAGTTCTAGTGGTTCTGTAGAATGTAGGTGTTGTCATCCCCATTTTCCAGATGAACTCAGTGAGACTTGAAGATGTAAAGTGCCCCCAGGTGAGTGGTGGGGCTGGCAGAACAGATCTTTCCGGTTGCCTGTCCCCTGTGTTCCCTTGTCCCTTCCTCCCCCATTCCCGACAGGCCCTGGGCAGCAAGGGCAGTAGGATGAGGATGTTCCTGGCAGCACTCACAGTGGGCAGACAGCACCTCAAGCTGAGAGCAGGGGCTTCTGGGGCTGCTTTTGTAAGAGTGGAGAGCAGAGAGTGGGTGGGAATCACTTCAATTCCTACCCACTATTATCAATGGGTGCTTAAGGGTATGAATTATGGAATCAGAATCCTGTCTGTCACTTCCCATTAACAGTTGTGTGCCCTTGGGGAAGGTATGTTTACTCCTCCTGTGTCTGTTTCCCAATCTATACATTGGGTCGCATCATATGGTTGTGAAGATTAGAGTGACTCTAGAATAGTCCTTTGCACAGAGTCAGAGCCATGTAAATGTCTGGTCTTACTATTCTGTCTTTCAGAAGCACTGGCTGGTGACAGCACCCCCCTCTTGTTCTCCCCCACTATCCCCCCTCACCCCCACAAGGCTTTGAGCCTCTAAGCACAATGTAGACAGCCCCAGGGCCTGGGTCCCATTCAATCTGAATCTGATTAAACTGACCTCAGTAGTGTGTCATCGAGATGGCAGGGGGTAGGGCCACCCAAGCACTTTGACAGGAGCCTCCTGGAGATGTTGGGAGATGGGACAGATGAGGGTGGAGGAGTTCCAACCAGGACGTTGGGAAGGGCTGTGTCAGGGAGGGCTGGGCTGGCTATGGTGATTTGAGGTTGGCAGGGTCCCTGGCACCTCTGGAACTATCAGTGCCCAAGACGCACAAGATGTCCCAGGCAATCCTTTTCCCACCCCTGCCTCCTCCCAGCTCATGGGGAACCAAGGATCCTTCTCAGGAAAGGGGAGGGTTCCATTGTTTTGGGAGGCAGGAGAGGAGGTCTCCCAGGTCAACTCCAAGAAAGACCGAGGCTCAGAGAATGGCAAACTCAGAACCCGAGGCCAGATTTCCTGCCTCTCAGCCCAGAGCTGCTGCTTCTGACCATAAGAGCCTCCCCAGCCCTCACACTGACAAGGCATTGATTGCGTCTCACAGAGAGTGGGTTTGAAGCTCACTGGGTCTGGGTCTCCGTTTCAGTGACGTGGCCGTGGAGCTGCCCTTCACCCTAATGCACCCCAAGCCCAAAGAGGAACCTGCACATCGGGAAGGTGAGCACGATCTGTGGGTCACTAGGGTAGGGGTTTCTAGATAGCCAACCCCCTCCTCTACCAGCTGCTGTTTTCCAGTCTGGGTCAGCCCCTCTGGGTCAGCCTTCAGCTGTGGTCTTCCTGCTTCCCCAACTCTCCATGATCTTTTGTGAGGCCCACACTGCTGTTTACATCTAACTCCCCAGGAGACAGAGAGGTCTGGCTCTGTTCTCTCTGTGGGTGGGGGGAGGCTGGGAGTGGAGGGTGGCCCACTGGCCATGCGTGGAACCCTTGTCTCACATCCAGGTGTGGGGGAAAAGATAAGATGACCCCTGGACATGCCATCCCCATCATTTTTCCAAGTAATACTTGACTGGGAGACATTATAGTATGTACCGCAAGGAAAGAAAAATGTTCCCACAATTAAACTATGCAATGCCATTGATTGTAAAAATACCCCAACTTCAGAGATGTGAAAATGTGGGGGAAAAAGGTTGTTTTAAAATTAATGAAAATCATGCATGCAAGAAATAAACCTAAGTCATGTTGGAAATATGCCTAACAGAGCAGGTCCCAAGGCTTTCCCATTCCCCCTGGGGCTGCATGGGCCTCCGGAACCACCCTGAGCCCTTCCGCCTTCCTTTAGGATGACTTGGGGTATTTCTGAGACCAGGGACCGACCTTCCTTCCCTACTCTCTTCTTTCTTTGCCCTCCTCATTTTAGTTCTGGGGCAGGACCTGTGCCCCCATACCCACTCACCACTAACCCATGGGTGCCCACCCACCCTGTGTTTAGTTCCAGAAAACGAGGCGCCAGTAGATACCAATCTCATAGAACTTGACACAAAGTAAGCCAAACCCTGCCTGCAGACGTCTGGAGGGTGGGCCTCGGGGAGGTGGGTGGGGTAACAGGGTCATTTGCATATATGCTTATTAACCCCTGAGGAGCAGCTGGGCTAACCCCGCCTGCTGAGAGCCACCTTTGCTCGCCTCTTCAGCAACCCGCTTGCCTGCATGTGACTTGAAGGACCCTCCGTGCCTGTTCCTCTTCCTCCTGCCTTGGGGTCTGTCTTCCTCTCTCGTCCTTGCACGTCCGTCAGTCCTTCCACAGCACCTGCTCAGCTCACACAGGGCTGGTTCACAGCCCTAGGCTGGGGTTCTCCTGCCCTCCCCGCACCTAACCAGCAAATCAGGCTGTGGGGTGGGGAAGGCTCTGGGGATATTGTTGTTTCTGACTCCTGAGAACGGATGCGGATTTTCCTGCGGCCAAAGGCCATCGGGGTCTCTGGCCAGTGACCAGAGGGGCAGGACCTGGCCGGACATCACGAACCACGTCCAGGGCAAAACAGCTTTTTCATGCCAGCTCCATCCAAATATACTCTTCCCTTGTTTCCCAGGAGATATTAGGGGTCTCAAGTCACTCCATGAGGACACGTCACAAAGCTGGCTGAATTCTGGGGGAAAAGGGGTTTGGGTGACCTGAGTGGGTATATTTCGTGGTAGAGGGGAACTCCTTGTGCTTGGAAGCAATCCTTAGTCCTTAGAAACCTCACTCAGTACCCTCTTTCCCCACCAACCCTTCCTCTGCCCCCCTACTTAGATTTGCCACCCCCTAAGCCTTTCCTCTCTAGGGTCTTTCTGGGTTGAATGTGAGCTCACAGTTTCTCTTCCAGTGGGCCATGCCCACTCCTTTCTGTGCAGAAGCCAAGATGCTTCCTTTCAGTGACTGGCTGCGGTTTCTTGGGCCTGTTCTTGGGGGATTCAGAATATGCTGTGGAACTGCTGGGCGCCTGGCCTCTCAGAGTGGGAATAAGTTCTTCCTCTGGCCCAAGCCCACCCTGCCCCCCAAGTACAACTCATCAAAAACCGGGTCACTTTTCAGCCCTCAGGCACAGAAGGCAAACTTATGCCTTCCTCTGGTATTTCCACCACTGGCTAGAGGCCAGATGTGACCAGTCCCACTGTCACTGGTCACAAGTGGGACGAAGACAAGCAGCTAGACTGATTTTCTTACCAGCAGTCACATAGTCTAAGGCAAACCATGTGTACTAGCTCAGTCACCAGACCTGCCGGCCTGGCAGGTCTTTCTGCCCAAGATCAGCCTGGAGGCCAGTAGCCGAGTTCCCTCCGGCAGGCTGGCCTTCTGACCCCTCTAAGTAATCCTGCTCTCCCTGCCCTGCAAACAGCCTCCCATTTCCCTGTCTTTCCCACCAGCGATGACGACATTGTGTTTGAGGACTTTGCCCGTCAGAGACTGAAAGGCATGAAGGACGACAAGGAGGAGGAGGAAGATGGTACTGGCTCTCCACAGCTCAACAACAGATAGACGGGGCCGGCCCTCCCGGGGCAGCTCCGGGTCCACTCGCCTGCACTAGGCTGCTTATTTGTCTTCTTCCTGTCCTGGTGCTCCCTCCCCTTTGTTCTTCCAGTTTCTACTAGGGGGCGCAGTGGTCTTCCAGGTTGTGGTGGTGAACCTCTGGCTTCAGGCTGAGCCCCACGTCACCATGCCAGTAAGGCCACATGCACCACCATAACCCTCTCATTGCAGTCACCTCTCCATCCTCCCTCTTTTCCTGTTGACCTGCAGAAAGGCCACCACGGCTCTGGCCTTGGAATTTGACTTGCGATGGGGAGCAGGGGGGAGGATAGAGCACAGGGCTGGGATGGGGAATCAAGATATGTGAGAGGATGTCCACAGTCCCAGGTAGTTAATACAGCCTGGCAGCTAAAAAGATGACCACATTGAAGGTGACCCTCTTCTGGCTGGGAGGGTGGACTGTGGATAGATTCTCAATAGTTTTTTGCAGTTCTGACCCACTCAACACCTTTCCCCTCTACTTCTGTCTCTGCCCCATGTCCCACTGTGTCTGACAGTGACATTGGTGTAGACCCGAGGAGTGGAGAAAAGCAATTGGACTGACTTTCTTACCAGCAGTTACCTAGTCTAAGGCAAGCTGTGTGAACTCACCCAAGTCTATTTCAGTATTGTCAGGATATAACCTCCTTGTTTCTTATGTGTGTGTCCTATCTATAAATATGCAGAGAGAGAAAAGGGAGGGGTCTTTAGAAAGTACCCTCTTCTCCTCCAACTCCCGGCCTAGGCAGAGTGAGCCAAAGCTCCAGAGGAGGTTTCCTGAAGGGTGACTGACAGATGGGTGCAGGGGCAGCGGGGGAGAGTCTGCCCTGTCCACTGTCTTTGTGGACTTGCGATTGGTGACCCCATGGCAAATAAGGCTGGACGTCCAGAGGGTATCAGGTTCTGCCTTGCCTTGCAGTTCTCCAGGGCTGGGTTGTCCTGGTCCTACAGGCTTAGAGAGAGTGCCTGAGGCCACCATACCCACAGGCCGAAGGGGTCCTCCCTCAGAAGGTGGCAGGGTCCATCGAGATGCCCTCACCTAAAAGGTAGGGGGCTGCTGGGTAACAAGGAACCCTTTATTTCCTTGGGGAGTTGATGAACCCCCCTGGTAGCTCCCAGTGTCATGGGGACACAGTATCCATTGGATGGTGTTTGTGTGATTGAGACCTGGGGTGTTTCCAAGGAAAGAGGGCAGGCAGATGATGAAGTAGAAAGTGTTAAAAGCCTTTGCTCCTCACTTACTGTGTGACCTTGGGAAAGTTTCTTTCTCTTTCTGGGCCTCAGTTCTTCACCTGGAAAATCAATGGGTTAGACTAGATGATCACACAGGGCCCGCCCAGCTCTGGCTTCCAAGAATTGGTGAACATTAAAGTTTCTGGTTTAGAGGGTGGAGCCAGAGCCGCTGACACTGTTCTGGATGCCTCCAGAGGGGACTCATTAGAGCCTGGAGGTGGCCGGACCAGGTAGAGCTCCTACTTTCCCACCCCAGGCCTGAGAAGGCCCCTTCTTGGGCCTCTGGAGGGTTGCCTGATGTCAAAGTGTGGCCATACTAGCATGAGCTGCTCGGCCCTGGGGCCTGAGTATTATACAAGGACAGAGTTTGTACTTGTTGAGCCTGTTGGGGGTGGAGGGGTGCTTATGATAGGGCCTGAAGTAACTCATGTGGATGCAGACGCCTGAGGTTTACCTTATACCCAAGCAAATATATTGATTTACGGGTCAAGGGGCTGTCTCCTCAATTCCTGCTTCCTTCTATCTCTAGCCCAGACTTGTCTGAAAAGGGAGACAATGAAATTTTATTATTCAATTTGAATCTCAGCCCTGTTCTGTCCAGCCCCTCCTCTGTTGGACTGGGCAGCCATTCGCCATGGTGGATTCCCCAGTTCCCATGCTTGGCACTGCACTCTAGCGCTTCCTTTCTGACTCTCATGAAGACTCAACCCTAGAGACTCCTACCTAGGTGAGAATCAAGTCAGCTTGGGACAGTCACACTCCCCTGGCCAGACCTGGGGTCCTAGCTGCAGGTGCCACGGGCACCCAGCCCCTACTAGAGCTTGCTGGGCAGTTTGCACATTGCTGGCAGCTGCAGAGTTGTCAACATGCTGGCACAATGCAGCACAAGTGTAAAGTCGCCAGCGTCTCCCTCTGGAACCACTGGGGCTGGTATAAGACACATTAGGATTTGTGGTAACCACTGCCCTACACTCGTCCTCCTCCATCTCTAATGTGTGTGCACAAAAGACTTGCCACTGGTTTCTTGAGCTTGCACCCCCTCAACATCTCAGTCACCTTTGTGGGTTTATCCCAGAGTGGGCCTGAACTTTCTCCAGCCGCAGGAAGCACCAGAGCCCCATCTAGCCTTTCACTCTTTGAGTGCAGGACTGCAGAAGGGCAGTGGTCAAGTTCATTTGAATTTGGCTTAACCATCCTTTGCTGATAACTTAAATTGCTTGGTGCCAAGCAAAGACACAGAGATGGGTCAGTCAGTCCCAGCTCCTGTCCTCAGGAAACTCATGGTTGGGGAAAAGTCATGGGGAAGGAGTGAGGCCATTTTTTGAGGGCTCCATGGCTGTTGCTAGTCCATTTAGTGCCTTGATGTGAATTAGAAACAGTGCCCCTTCCAGGTGGATTCAGCCCACGTTAGAATGTACAGTTTTGTGAATGGTGCACAGGCTGGAGGTTAGCCCTCCTTGCCCCTGGGCTGCACAGCCATGTGCTGCAGCTCTGAGGACACCAGGCCAGTGTTTCCTCTGGCCTCCTGAAAGAAAAGCCCAGATCATCTTTCCAAACTTTCGGTCTGCTCCAGACCCCACGCTCCCTGCAGCTCCCAAACATGCCTGAGTCCCTTTCTGCAGGGCCCCTCTCCCTCTGGACTCACATGAGCCCTTAGAGTAAAGTGGGGTGTGGGGAGCCTCACTGGACCCCAGGCACCAGCCCACAGTGTCAGTTCTCTCTCTGCACACATTTGAGGCCAGCACTGACCATGTGGTGCCACACTGGTACTTTCCAGTGGACCCTGAAGGTGGCATCTAGGTAGCAGTCTAGGCAGGAAGATCGTGGCCCGGAGTGAGAAGTCCCCAGGCAGAGTGTCAGCTGGAGGCCTCAGCATTCCAACTACGAGAAGAATCAGTCCCAGTGAAACTAAGGATGAGCTTATTCAGCTGGAGAACACGGGCCTCCTCAGCCTCAGCACCCGGACAGGTGAGAGTGGGTTCCCTTGGGGTCCTGCTTGATCTGGGGGAGCTGCTGATGAGCTGGTTTCCACAGGGTGCAGTGAAAAGTACCCTGGCCTGGAAGTCCACAGTGTCTCTCAGTTCTGACTGTCATCAACCAGCCAAGTAACCTTGAGCAAGTCACTCAACCTCTTGGGCTCAGTTTCCCTGACTATAAAATGGGACAGCAATCTCCCACTCAAGGAATGCTGAGGCCCAGCTGGATAGAAGTCAGTAAAGATAAAAGTCAGCCCTGTGTATTGCAAATGGCTGCACAGGTCATAGCCCTGCCACCACAAGAGAGTGGCTCAAGGTCACACAGGAAGTTTGCTGTGGGTTGAGCCCTCCTCCCACTGGTCATCTCTTGTCCCCTTCTCACTTAGTCAGATGTCAACCAGAATGAGATGTAGCCAGGTTGGCTTTGGTGATCCAGCTGAGGGGGAAACTGAGACGCTATCCGGGAATGCCATGCCCACATGGGCATACAGGAGGGTGCCAGCCCAGGAACAGATAATGGTCCCAACAATGAGGACAGAGAGACAAGACATGGAGATTGTCAGTGGTTGGGACTGGGGGCATCTTGAACCCTCCCAAGCTTGGTGTCACCCACATCTCTCCTCTCTCAGACCCCATAGAGGCCAGGAAGCCTTGGCTCTGGTCCCAGGTTAGTAAGAATCCCTGCCCCAGGCCCTGAATCAGCATTCCATCACAGAACCCGAGTGAGGTGGAACAGAAAATGCCTGCCCCTTCTCTTCAAATTACAAGGCCCCTTTCAGGGTCAGCTGAAGCTGCCAATGCTTCTTGATGATACTTGGGAGGCATTCGGGCTCAGGGAAAACCCAGGCCTCTCACACTGAGCTGAACCCCAGCTGACCTGTCCCCAGTGGTCTCAACAGCCTACAAAGACAGCTTCTTTCCTGCCAACAACTGGGGACTGGACATTCTTTACTTGTCCCAAAGGAAGACATTAGCCCCCAATCTTGAACTCTTATACAGTCTCTTGTCCATAGGCCTCTACCTACTCTGATGTTTTTCTTTTTAAAGTTAACAAGGACCAAAACAAACTTCCCCATCCAAAACAGACTTCCCCATCCTCGTGCATAAACCTGCATTGGGCCTGCATCTTGGCCCAGGCAGCTCCATCACTGTGTCCTCCCTCCAGGACTGAAATGGCCTACCTGTTGGGACAGGATTTCTACCTGTGATACTCCCCTAGAGTCACTGCACAGTGGCTTCAAAGAGAGGCCTGTTGAAGGGGGGAGTATCCTACCCCCCTTCCCCCCTTCGCTCTCTCCCAACTCTTCACCCTGAAAGGGAAGTCAAAGCACAGGTCTCCAGGGCCCACGATCTAGAGACACTCTGACAGTGGTTTTCAAACCAGGTGCTGTGGAACCCCTGCTGTTCCACAGAGCTTTGTTGGGCTGCTAAAGTGGGAAGAGAGGGTGGAGGCATTAGATAGGTCTCCGGCACTCCCCCCGTTCCCACTTCCACCAGACCAACTCTGCTTTTGTCTGCCTTGCCTACTGAGGTTTCACCTTCAAACTTCCTTTTGAAGAAAACGTTCTTCAAACCACCATTCTGAGGTTTGATCTTAGACCAGCAAGCACAGGTTCTATTCTTGCTTTTCATGTTGGAGAGGCTCTAGCATTCCAGTGCAAACTATCTCTGTATTGGGACTTGGGTCACAGGACCCAGGCCCAAACATTTGCTCACACACACACACACACACACACTTTTGTTGGTTGTATAGCCTTCCACCCTGAAGCTCGGGCCTAGGTTTCATTCAGGCAAGGGCCTGGTGCTCAGTGAGGATGGGTCTTGACCCTGATACTGGCCTATTTAGCATGGGAAACTGGGGAGCAAGGAAACAGGCCGAGCCCTCACCCTAGCACTGGTGTCTGTATCCCAGTGTGATACCCAGCTCTCCTGGTCCAGGCACACGGGGTGGCAGAAGGAATAGTGTGACAGGAGGAGAAACTAGAATCAGGATCCTCTTTATACAAAGCCAGGCAGATAGAAGTTCAAGTTTCATAAAAAAAGCTGAAGGGGGACTTTATAGCAAAAAGCTGTCTTGTGAAGGCAGGCTCTGTCCAAAGACTTTTTAGGCAACAAGTTTCCCTGGAGTAATTCTAATAGGATTCCACTCCCACATTTGTGGCCAATCAAGTGTGTGGGCCACAGGAGGGTGCCTGATCATGGGATGTATGGATATGAGACATGGCATCACATGAGAAGTGGGATCCTCACAACCTCGGGGAGCAATCATGGCCTGCACTGCAGATCATCAGAGCACTCGGAACAAGTGAAGGACACGGTCTTACTGGACCATCTCTGCTCAGTGTTAAGGGCCAGCCACAGACACTGGAGGTGGGAGGTGGCACATGTTTCTACTCAATAAGAGTCAGTGCTCAGCCTGGCACAGTGACTGTGTGTGGGTCCTGGGTGTGGGGAGTGACGAATAATTGGAATAGGTCTCCAGATCTGTGGCTCCTCTGTGAAATGATTATTTTGTGACATCCTCATTCCTGGGCCACCTGCCAGGTTTATTTGTTGTACCTGTGGTGTTTCTTATTATCTCAGATAAGTTATTACAGTTTATTCGACTCTAACAGGACAATGAACAAAAGAACCATAAATAAGAGACCATTAAAGGTCTTTTGTGACAAGTGCTAGCTGTGCTTTATTTCCGTCTCATGCGCCCCCAGCATAACATAGACCAGCAAATGTGGTCCCTGATGCCCTGGACTGGTGGAAAGGGCTCGTTCATGTCTGGGTCAGGTGCTTTTTTCCCATCTGTGGTCCCAACTCCAAGCTGGTTCTTGTACCCTCTCTGGAGACTTCCAGGAAACTTCCTCTCCCTTTTCTGCCATTTACCAGCCTTATGGCTTTGGAGAAGTTGCAAAAACTCTGATCCCTCTCAGAAACCACTGGATCCCATAACCCCTGGTTTATTCCTGGGATGAAGCCACCCCATCATTTTGGCACTATCAACCGTGTCTACTGGGTCCTGCCCCAGTTCCAGCCCTGGTTCTTGTTCAGTTCTCATCTTCTGCTCTGCCAGGTCTTTCTGAAGTCACTTCAGTTTTCCACAACTTACCCTCTGCCTGTTTCCAAAGATTAAAATGGGGGGAGCTATGGTGTAGGTGTGAAAGGTTCAAAGTTCTATATGACAATATACTGTATTAACACAAAAGGAAGCTGCTGATGAGTAGAAGACAACTTTCTAAGAAAACAGATTGTATATAAAAAACAAATCTTTACATTCCTGTAAAATGATGTGTAACTTAGATTAAAGCATTGCCCTCTGGGTTGGCCAGAAGGTGGTCTGTTCCCTGATGCTCCCTCCTGGCCAGAGAAGGGCAGCAGGAAGACAGTGACGTTTGAATCAGGAGACTTAAGCTAGAGTTTTCACTGTTCCCTTCTGCATGGACTATATCAGTCTGAGTCCAGATAAACAGAGCCTATGCCAGTATTTCAGTAGCAGGAATTTAATTGAAGAAACTCGTTATAAAAAGGTTGTGAAAGTTGAAAGGGTAAAGGGGATGCAAGGCAACCCAGAAATCAGATACAACAGGAAATCACAACCACCTGTAAGGTGGAAGGACGGGGAACAGAGGTGGTGTTAGGGACATTGAGGGAGAGGGGATCTGAGAAATCTAGACTACAAAAGAAACATAGATATTGCTGAGGATGGGGCCCAAAGCAGAAAGAGGGGAAGAAGTACTCTGGTTTCTCCTCTCCTCCAGCCCTCCAATCTCATGTGAGTACCTCTTATTGGCAGAACTTAATTAGAGCTGATTTTCAAGGAATCTGTGGAAATATAGTTTATAATGGTCAGTGCCTTGCAGTACAGAGCAAGAGGAGGTCAGGGGATTAGATCAGGGACCAAATAGGCAAATTACCAGCTCTTCCTTAATCTTCTTATCCAGAAAATAGAAATAATCACATTGGGCTGGACATCACAATTTAGAAGGAGTGCCTTGACATCTAACCAAGACTCTAAATACAGGAGAGGTATTTGCTGTTGCCTCTTAGCTTTGAGGTTTTTCTCTTGCTGTCATTGTTTTTATGGTGCTTTTGGACTTCATTTATCTAGCTTTTTAAAACTTTAGTAAATCAAAATAAACTGGGTAGGAATTTAAAAGTCTGCTATAGCTTCTCTCTCTTCCTGGTTACATAAAAACTCTGGACAAAAATACAAAACAACTACCTAATAATTCTGAAAATTAAACAAAAGCAGGAAGATGGTGCACTGGAGTCAAAAATTGGAGAAGTAATTTGTCTTTTTTTGTCTTCCTTGGATAAATTTCCCTTTATTTCCTCTTTTCTCTTGGGGATTTGGGCTGAATTAGAACCACCAACAACAGAAGGTGAGACAGAACTTAGGGTCTGAACCTAAATTAGTCCTGCTTCATCTGGATTTGATGTTAGATTGCCTCTAAACACAACAAAATCAACATTCTATAAAGGATTTTAACGGGACTGAGTCTACACAACATAACATTCACAATGCCTAGTTCTCAAGAGAAAGTATAATCAACACATGTCAACTTCAACTCTAAGGTGACTTAGATGCTGGAATTATTAGAAAATATTTTGAAGTAGCTATTATAACTTGAAAGTGATAAAGATAGTTATTCTTGACAGAGATATAAAAACCAGAAAATGAGCCAAATGGAATTTTTAGCACTGAAAAATAAAATATCTGAAATTAAAAATTAACTGGCTAAGTTTAATAGCGGAGTGAAAGTGGCAGAAGAAAGAGCCAATGAACTTGAAGATACATCAGTATAAATTATTCAAACTGAAAAACAGTGGAGCCTGACCAGTGGTGGTGCAGTGGATAGATCATTGATCTGGAATGCTGAAGTCTCGTTCATAATCCCAAGGTCATCATCTTGAGTGCAGGCTTGCTTACCAACTTGAGCGTGAGATTGCTGGCTTGAGCACGAGATCATTTACATGATCCCAAAGCTGCTGGCTTGAGCAAGGGGTCAATGGCTCGGCTTGAGCCCCCTGGTTAAGGTATACAAGAGAAGTAATCAATAAACAACTAAACTGAAGCAACTACGAGTTGATGCTTCTTATCTCTCTCCCTTCCTGTCTTTCTCTCTCTAAAGTCATTTTTAAAAAAAAAAAAAAAAAGAAAGAAAAACAGAGGAAAAAGATTGAAAAAATTAACAGAGACTTATGGAATAATAGCATAGATTCTAAGATTTAAGTCATTGAACTCCCAGAGGAGAGGAGAGATACTACCGCAGAAAAAGAAAGTGCATGAAAGGCATAAATTTACAAATGCAAGAAGCTGAGAAAATCCCAAACAAGTTAACTCAAATAAAACTATATGATACACATAACCAAACTGCTGAAAACCAAAGATAAATTTTAGAATCTTGAAAGCAGCTAGAGAAATGACACATTCTTGTATGTTCTGTACAAAGCATAATGATTTGCTGCAGCTTCCTCAACAGAAATCATGGAGGTCAGAAGAGAGTGAACAATGTCTTTCAAGTGCTAAAAGAAAAAGAGTTGTAAACTCAGAATTTTGTATCCAGGGAAAATATCCTCCAAGAATGATGTAAAATAAAGATGAAGAGAATCAGATGAAGAGAATCTAAGAGAATTTGTCACCAGCAGACTTGCACATACACAAAAAAACTAAAGAAATTCTAAATTCTTTAGGTAGAAAGGAAATGATGCCAGAGATAAACCCATATCTTCAAGAATTAAGGGGAACAGAAATGGTAATTATTTGGGTAAATATAAGAGGTCCCATTGGTCATCTTAAGTTCTTTAAAATATGTATTATAGTTGAAAGAAAATAATTATAAATTATCTGATAAGGTTCCAATGTATGTAAATGGAACAACTATAATATAAAGATTAGTGAAGGAAGATAAAGAGACCTATATTTTTGTTAGATGTCTGTATTATACTTGAAGTGATCTGCTATTAATCCTAAGTATACTGAAAAAGATTATATATATAATTGCAATTCCTAGACCAATAACTAAAATAGAGCAAAAAAAAAAATTAAAATGGCATACTAAGAAATATTAAAATATTCCAAAAGAAGGTAGGATAATTGGAATATGGAATAAAAAACAGGTAGGACAAACAAAAAATAAAAAGTGATAGACCTAAATCCAATTATATCAACAACTATACTAAATGTAAATGATCTAAACATGATTAAAAGACAGATTGTCAAATTGGATTAAAACAAAACAAGATCTAGTTATATTCTGTCTACAGAAAAAAAAAACACTTTAAATAAAAAAGACAAAGCTAAGTAAAAGTAGAAAGGTAGTAAAGGTAACCTAAAACAATTTAAAAAAAAGAAAGCTGAAGTGGTTATATTAATATCAGACAAGTAGAGTTCAGAATAAGGAATGTTACCAAGAATAAAAAAAGACATAATATAAAACATAAAAGTGTCAACTTAGCAAGAAGTTCTAAAAATTGCAAGTATATATGCATCTAAATATATATGCATACTTGAAGCAAAACCTGATAGAACAGAAAGGAGAAATATAGAAATCCACACACTTCCAGAACAATAAGAAAAAATTAGTAAGGATATAGAAGATCTGAACTACACTATTAGTTAACTTGACCTAGTTGACATTAATATAACATTTTACCTCAAAACAATAAAATATGCATTCTTTACAAGTGCCTAGGGAACATTCATCAATAAAGACCAATTTCTGAGTCTAAAAAAAAAAACCTTAACAAATTTAATAGAATTTAAATAATAAAAAATGTTTTCTGACAGTAACAGAATTAAACTAGAAACAACAGAAAAGAATCTGGAAAATTCATATATACTGGGAAATTAAGCAACATATTTCTAAATAGGTCAAAGAGAAAATGATAAGGAAAATTAGAAAATATTGTGAATTAAATGAAATGAAAACACAAATAACTAAATTTATGAGATGCAGCTAAATTATTTCAGTAGATGTAAGAATGATATTTGATAATTTAATACCCATTTATAGAAAGAAAAAAAACACCTCTCAACTTTCTTAATCTGGTAACAGGCATCTACAACCCACAGCTAACACTGTATTTAATGGTGAAAAACAATGATTTTCCTCCAAGGCAAGGATGATTGTTCTCAACACTCCTACTTAGTATCCTCCTGAAGGTCCTCGCCAGTGCAATGAGACAAGAAAAGATATAAAAGGTCTGCAGATTATAAAGAAAAAAATAAAATGGCCTCTATTAGCAGGCAATGTGATTTATTTACACAGAACAAAAGAGTTACTAGAACAAATGAGTACATATAGGTTGCAGGATACATGATCCATCAAAAACCAATTGTATTTCTGTATAGTAAAATCAAACAACTGAAAATTGAAATTAAAAGGACAGTGCCAATAAAAAGATAATACTATATACAATAGTACCAAAATAGAAATATTTAGGTATAAATATAACAAAATACGTGCATATTCTTTATGGCATCTCTAAATCACAAAATGTTGAGGAAAGATATCAAAGATGACCTAAACAAATTGAGACACATACTAAGTTGATGGGTTGGAAGATTCGGTATTGTTAACATACCAGTCCTCTCTAAACTATGAATTCAATGCAGTCCAAATCAGATTTCTGTCAGATATTTTTGTAGATATGGACACGCTGATTCTAAAATTTATATGAAAAGCAAAGAAACTAGAATAGCCAACAATTTTTAAAAGGAAGAACAAAGTTGAAAATCTCCATTACCTGATCTTAAGATTTACTATGAAGCTATAGTAATCAATAAAGTGAGGTAGTAGTGAAAGAATAGACACCTACCTTGATTAAACTAAATCCCAAATCTAGAAGTAGACTTGCACATATAGTGCCAATTGATTTTCCAAAAAGGTGCAAAAGCAATTCAATTTGGTAAGAATGTAGGGGAACTGGAATACTCATGGTGGGAATGAAAAAATGGTAAGGCACCTTTTTTTTTTTTTTAAGATTTTATTTATTGGCCATAGCCAGTTTGCTCAGTGGCTAGATCATTGGCCCAGCATATAGACGTTCCTGGTTTGATTCCCGGTCAGGACACACAAGAAAAGCAACCATGTTCTTCTATCTCCCTCCCTCTCCCCTTTCTCTCCCTCTTCTCCTCCCACAACCAGTGGCTAGATTGGTTTGAGTGCTGGCCTTGGTGCTGAGAATAGCTCAGTTGATTTGAGCATTGGCCCCAGACAGGGGTTGCCAGGTGAATCCTGGTCAGGGGCCTATGGGAGTCTCTTTATCTCCACTCCTCTCACTTAAAAATAAAAGATTTTATTTATTGATTTTAGAGAGAGAGAGAAATGGGGGGAGAGGAGCAGTAAGCATCAACTCATAGTAGTTGTTTCTCATATGTGCCTTGACTGGGCAAGCCTAGGATTTCAAATTGGTGATGTCAACGTTCCACGTTGATGCTTTATCCACTGTGTCACCACAGGTCAGGCAGTAAGACACTTCCTTCAAAATTTATTTTTCAGTTATAATTGACATACAATGTTATATACTGCTTACAAAAATTAGGGGATATTTCAAAATGAATATGAAGCTATAAAATATCCCCTAATTTTTGTGAGCAGTATACTAATTTCAGGTGTACAACATAGTAATTAGACATTTATATAACTTATGAAGTGATGACCCCAATAAATCTAGCACTCATCTGACACCATACATAGTACAATATTATTGACTATATTCCCTACCCTGTGATACAGACACTTCGGAAAAGAGTTTGGCAGTTCCTTATACATTTGTATTATAAAATTGTACACCTGAAATCTATATAATTTTATTAACCAATGTCACCACAAATTCAATAGAAATTTTAAAAATTAAAAAAAATAAACATGCTACAAGACTTAATTCCACTCCTAAAAGAAATGACAAGTTACATTCTGACAAAAGCCGACATTAATGCTTATATTTATAATTGTCAATAACCTGAAACAACTGAAATGTTTTTCAACTAGTATGAATGGATGGTGTATGGTACACATACAGTAGGACACTGTTCAGCAATTAAAATGGACAAACCAGCAATAGCTACAACCTGGATGAATCTCAAATGCATTATACTAAGTCAGTGGTTCTTAACCTGGGTTCTATTGAACCCTATGGGTTCGATGAGTCTGTCTCAGGGGTTCAGAGAAGCCTCTGCCGCGGAGGCCAGAATAAAGTAATACCGTAATTTGTTGTGAATTCATGCACTTTGTTGGTTTTGTTCTTTGAGCAAGGTGATGTTCATGCACGGCTCATTTTGTGCACCAGTAAAAAAACATATACCTATGTCTTGAATTTGGAAAAAAAATCATATTTTATTTATCACTAAAGAAGGGTTCGGTGAATGCGCATATGAAACTGGTGGGTTCGGTACCTCAAAAAAGGTTAAGAATCACTGTACTAAGTGAAAGAAGTCAGACTTAAAAGGACAAATTGTATGAATCTATTTATTATAAATTCTGGAAAAGGCAAAACCATGGGGACAGAAAACAGACCACTAGTTGCCTGCAGTGGCTGGGGTTGAAGAAGGGTGGTTACAAACGGCAGCAGGAGGGAGTTTTTGGGGGGAGGGTTACGGAACTGTTCCAAATCTTGATGGTCCAAATCATCTGTATGCCAAAAGAGTGTATTTTACTATATGCAAATGTGCATCTCAATAAAAAAGCAAAAGGGGAGCAAAAAAAGAAACTCAACAGTTTATAGCGCACAAACCGCAAACAGTATTTACTGGGCATGTACCATTTGTGAGGGCTTAGGCTGGGCCTTGAAGACACAAAGATAAATAAGACAATACTTTCTTCAAGGAGCTCACAGACTCATAAGGCACCGCATCAAAGGGTTAGAATTGCCGTTGAGGATACTGGAGATGGGGGCTGACACATATTCATGGCCAGTGGTGGGATTCAAATAACTTAACAGCCGGTTTTCTGCCCTAATGACCGTTTTAAGTATAAAAAAAGATATACTGAAAGGTAGTTTATTATTTCATGCATTTAATACTTAAATAAGAACAATAAAAGAGGTACACAAAACTAGATTATAAGAGTTTTAAAATATTAATAAAAATATAAAATAATACCTGAAAAAAACAATAAAACTGTGATTTAAAATATTTCCATATTGCTTCTTGATTGGCATCCTCACTTGTAATATTCTTTCACCTATGGATGGAATAAACGTTACTACGGCGCTTAGAATACGCTGTTGTGCACATGAACGTTAAAGAGTAAGGAATGTAAATCTGTGATTTCCACACGGGGCAGCTGCCCAGGCACCCACCTTAGAGAGAACCCTGATTACAAGGGCCATTTTAACAACTGGTTCGCAGAATTCAGCAGAAAGTTAGAGATTGGTTCTGCCGAACTGGTGCGAACCGGCTGAATCCCAGCACTGTTCACGGCATGCCATCAGAGCACTGAGGAAGGGTGTCACGTTCAGCAGGGGTGGGTGAAGTCGGGAAGAAGGCAAGCTTTCTAGAGGAGGAATTGATTCAACTGAGTTTTGAAGGATGAGAAGGAGTTAGGCAGAGGAGGAGAGGCCATGGACTGGAAGGCACATGGGAAGGCCTCAGGAAGGGAGACAACCTGGGCCCTCAGGGAGTTTGAGGACTTTGCTATAGTGAGGATGAAGGGAACCAGTAGAGCCAGCAGCAGAGGACCGGCCATGGCCATGGGGAGGGAGGTTACAGGTAATCAGTCCAAAGAGTTTGATTTTTTAACCAGAAGATGATGGGCCAGGAGTTAAGCAAGGCAGTAAAAGGGATCGGATTCGTGCATTTTTACAATCGGTCTGCTGCAATGTAGAGGAGGGACCAGAGCAGGAGGCTAGAGGCGGGATACCAGAGAGGAACAGGGGCAAGGATCTAGCTGAGAGATGTAGTGCCTGGGACCAGGTGAGGAAGCAGGAGAGGGGCTGATTAGAGAGGTATTTAGGGGTAGACTGGTCAGGACTTGCCTCCCATTTGATAACTGTACATTTAGTGTCAAAGAAGAAACTGCACTCACCGTTTCTTCTGCCTGGATTGATCTTTCCTGGGCTCTTGACAAAGTGCATTCCTTCCCATTCTTTAGGGCAGTGGTTCTTAACCTGGGTTCTATCGAACCCTAGGGGTTCGATGAGTCGGTATCAGGGGTTCGGAGAAGCCTCTGCCACGGAGGCCAGAATAAAGTAATACCGTAATTTGTTGTGAGTTCATGCACTTTGTTGGTTTTGTTCTTTGAGCAAGGTGATGTTCATGCACGGCTCATTTTGTGCACCAGTAAAAAAACATATACCTATGTCTTGAATTTTGGGAAAAAAAATCATATTTTATTTATCACTAAAGAAGGGTTCGGTGAATGCGCATATGAAACTGGTGGGTTTGGTACCTCAAAAAAGGTTAAGAAACACTGCTTTAGGGTAAGCCACATTCTCAGGGGGTCTGCCTGACCACCCCATTCAAAGGACACCCTTCCCCACTGTTCTCCCATCACTCTATCTATTTCCCTCCTAAGAAGTGTATTGATTGTTTATTTACTTATTTATAGTCTAAGCACATGGTTCTAAGCTTAAGTTGGCATCTTATTCGTGGACCTTGACAAATTATTCATCTTTATGTGCCTTAGTTTATTCATTTGTAAAGTAGGACTAATAATACGTACTTCATAGAATTATCATCACGATAAAATGGGTTAATTTATCTGAAGTGCCTAGAACAATCCCTGGGATATAGTAAACTTATATGTGTTATTACTATTATTGTTTTAAAGAAGCATACACCTTATCATTTTTCTTCAATACTGCATCCTCAGTTTTTTCCTAGCACAGTGCTTGGCAATCGTAAGCACTTTAAATACAATACTTGTTGAAGGGATTGTGCCTAAACAAAAGAAGGAACTTCTCCATCTTCACCAGGAGATGGCGCTTGTATGCAAAGAAAAGTTAAAACTGGTTTGGCTTCTACACAATTCAGCCAACAGATGTCGCTGTGGTTCCCTGGAGGCAAGGAACCTACGCTGAGCCAGTGGCGCAAGGTAATCAGACAGGACCTCGGGCCTAGTCTTCCAAACGGAGGGCCAGAAAGCTGTAATGGTATTAAAAACTCAAAATCAAGAAGCTAAGGTGAAATTATGTTTTGCATGATTACAAATTCTAAAGCTGTACTTTCTGTTTTCTCACTTGACTGAACAGCAGCAACAAGAAGGTAGCCAGGCAGGCACCTTATGTAATCAAACCCTCAGTTCAATCAGGTGGGAGATTCTGGGAGTCAAAGGGAGTGAGCATCTGACATGCAGTAGAGGGAGGCCACAAGCCCTGCATTGCTTCTCCCCCGTACTGTGGATTTCTGTGGGGGTGTGGACAGTGCTCACAAGTCTCTGCACCAAGAGTGGGGATCCGAAAGGGAACAGGGCCCCTGGGGGAAGCTTCTGGGCCAGAAAACCAATCAGTACAAATAAAGATCTTGGGGTGGTTACAGACCAAGAGGGTGAGGTAAGTAAAGCAGAGAGGACTCTTAAGCTGTCCTGTTGCTTTGGTGTGGGGAAGGCATTCTGGCAGAGTGTACTGTGCGAGCAAAGGTATGGAGCTTGCAATACCTGGGCTCACTTACTGAAATCTGGGCAGTTTGGTATGGCTGGAGAATGGTGCTCAAGCTGCTGTGTGGCGTGGCTGGAGGACAGGGTCAAGGGCAGGACGTGCATTAACTATCCAGTGCTGGCTGACTAGCTTAGCTCATCTAGCAGGCTAGCACTTTTCCTTTTCCCCTCCAGCTCTTCTCAAAAGTCACTGGAGTCCAGGGCCCACCAGCCTGGCACAATTCTAGCTTATGCTTGTCCTCATGTAATTCTTAATAGTGGCCTCTTTCACTCTCCAAAGTTTTCTAGTATGGATGGTCACATTAGTTAGGGGCCCCTGATGTGCTTCCAAGATCACAATGACCCCATCTTTACTGAGGACAGAAGCAGGCTCAGCTGCTCAATGGAGAAAGAGGCTCAGGAAGAATGAGTTTCATGGCTGGGACCTCAGAGCTTGGAGGTCCGGAACAAATCCCCTTCTCTTCTCAGGGAGAGGTAGAGGTATCCCTTCCATCAAGAAGGACCCCCAGCAGGGTTCCTGCCTGCAGGAGGCTGGAGTGGGTTTCTGAGGCCTGCTGGTAGCTACCAATGGAGGCTGAAGAGTCCTCCCCAGCCCTCCCCTGTTTGTGTCCTTTCTCCATCTCCAGGCCACCACAGGCTTGGGTCTGGCCATAGGAGGTACAGAGGTGGAGATGCAGGGTTAGGAGGTGGGGCAGCCCTGGGTCAAATAGTCAGACCCAGAGCAGGGCATGGATGCCCCACGGGAGCATTCTGGGCTCTGGATCTGCTCTGCTCCTGATGCTCTGTGTGACCCTGGGGGGAGGGTGGCTGCTAGCTTTCTGGGCCTGTTTACCCACCAGTACAATGGAAGGTTAGTTGAAATGGTCTGCATGGGACTGGCCAGCCCTGGGTAAAATGCCCTGATGCAGCACAGAGGGAAGAGGGTAGAGACAGTGAGGGAGGGGTGAAGGGCCGGAGGAGGGGACTCTGAAGGAGCCAAGTGCATTAGACCAGGGATATTTACTGTGCCCATCACTTCTCCTAGTCCGGGAAAGGCCATGACCATAAATTAGGGCTGTGAGTCTGCCAGGCAGCAACTTAATGAAGAAGGAGATGGACTCCAGTGAGAGCAGGCAGTGGCTCTGGAGGTCAGAAGTCCAGCCCCAGCCTGGACAGAAGGAACCTGGAGCCATAGATGAGCAGGGGTGTCCAAGGTCAGTGTCAGACTGGGTCAGGATGGCTGGAGCCGGCCCTGCTGTGTTCACTGCTGAACCCCCGCACCCAGCACACAGTAACATCTCAACTGGTATTCTAAGGACCAAATGACATGGCAAGTCCCGCTGAGCTCTGGACCTTGTACTCGAGCTGGCCCCTCACTGGTTGCCATCTCAGACCTGAGAGTCATGGCAATAAACTTCTCAAGGAGATGGCTCTGTTTGTTTTTGAGAGAAAATTTCACAATTTTTACAGAATCACAGAACTCTGGGGAGTCTGACATGTTTTTCAAAGTGCATAGCTGGTTTTATGTCTATCACATTTCTAATAGTTACACACTTTTTCTCTCCCTCTTTTCTTTAACGTACTTGCTCTCTAAGGGGACATCCTGGACAGAATCCCCCCTGGCAATTGGTTCCTGCAGTCCCTAACCCACCTCAGATTTCCAGCAGCATCCCCTCAGCATAAGATTAGAGGGGGAGGCTGGCCACTCAGTGGGGCCTTGGTATTGATGAGAGTGGGTCTGGAGCTGGTGGGTGGCATCCGGATGTCGGGGCCAGCCAGGTCCCCCCAACTTACCTTTTCGTAGAAGGTATATTAAGGGCTCCTCCAGATACCTCTTCCCTTATCCCCTTGCCCATCTGGCCCCCCATAGGCACGGCTTAGTTCTGATTCCTCTCTATGCTTCCAGTGCCCAGCATGAGGTCTGGCACAAAAAACGATGGGCAGAAGGAACAAGTAAAAGACACCAAGCAGCTCTCCTGTCCTACATATCACACCTCTCTACTTACCTGACCTCTTGGAAGGTGGAGGTCCCTCTACCATTGCCCAGTGGAGAATGTGGGGCACAGATCTGTCTTACCCACATACAGCCTCCTACCTACTCCCAGCCATGAACGGTATTCTC
This sequence comes from Rhynchonycteris naso, assembly GCA_037038555.1. Lineage (NCBI taxonomy): Eukaryota > Metazoa > Chordata > Mammalia > Chiroptera > Emballonuridae > Rhynchonycteris > Rhynchonycteris naso. Next base: position 317,603,625 of record CM072995.1, read on the forward strand.
CAAATCTCAGATGAACATGGTTTTCCTGCCTAAAGACCTTTACAGAAGATGATAACTTCTGATCTTTCTCTACTCTGCAAACTCCTACTCCTCCTTTAAAACCCTGCTCAAGTGTGACTTCCTCTAAGTCTCCCTGGTTTGAGTCAGGGGTTCTTATTTTCAGCTTTCAGTTTCCTGAGACTATACTCTAAATCTTAATTAAATGTGACTCCTCTCCCGGATCATTAGCATCTCTGGGACAGGCCAAGTTGTATTCAGAGGCTGAATGAATGGCTGGCTTAGCAGAGGAGGCAAGGCTGGGGGCCCTGGAGACAGAGGCGGATTTAACGGTGGGCGCACCAGGTGCACACCCTGGGCCCTGACTTGTGAAGGGCCCCGCAAAACCCCAACTTTACACTTTTTTCTAATGTAAGAGGTCCAATATTTTCTTCTGTGCCCGGGGCCTCAACCGACCTTAATTCGCCTCTGCCTGGGACCTTGTGATAGTTCCATAATACCAAGGGCCACTAACAGGCTGCAAGCAGGGTGGCAACCTAGAGATGACATTTAATGGGCACTAAGGTTAAATGTCAATTGGCAATCATTAGGCACTCGGTTGACATTTGGCAACTGTTGATTTATACTTAGCAGCTCTCATATAAAACACTCAAAAGATTTTTGCTGACAATGAATCCACAGCTAATAGCATGTTCTATTTGCGAGGACTTATTGCAGTCTTTGGCTATATTATAAAAGGGCATGTCTTTGGAACTAGAGAGGTGACCAGTTAAAAACAGTTCTCTATGTTAGAGACACTACCACTACTTTGTCCTGGAGGGTTGACAGAGCACCTTTTGAAGGTTATTGGCAGACAGGAATGTTTCAAGAGAATTCAATCTCTTTTCATGAAGAGTAACCAGGGTAGGAGATTTACTGGGAGAAGATAAGGATTCATGTTACTGTTTCTGATTCTGCAAAGAGCTATCCTGGAGTGAGCTGTGCCACTGGCCCCAAGGCAAAGCTGGAACTGGGCTGTCAGGAAGTCCCAGGCGGATTCCTCTGGTGCTGAAAGTGATGCTCCCAGGAAGAGAGGGAGTGAGCACCTTATTGAGAGAGGGGGTACCTTGTTGAGATGGCTCCCACATTACCACTGAGGTCCTTTTCAATGTTTAGAAGGCAGGCACAAGTTCTAAGATGATATGGCCCTAAAATTCTAAAATGCCAGAATTCTAGACTTCCACCATGTGGTTCTAGGGCTCTGAGATGCTAAATGTGAAATACCCCAGCCTGAGGACCTCGAGGCAGGAGATAAGTCTCTTAGCCTGGCCCCACTGGCCCCGAACCCACTGCACCCTTGCTCCACACATCTTAAGGTTTCATTTTATCTCCCCCACCTCCACTAGGCTGCTTCTTCTCTCAGCCTCTCATACTCAAGGGGCAGTTCATAACCTTCCAGCCAGGACACTGGCAATGACAAGGGATATAAGGGAATTTCAGGTAATTTGTCAGAGGGATGATGCCAAAGCAGCAAATAAGTGACCCATCTTCTTTCTTGTTTGAATTAATTCCCTCAATTTTCTGTGGCTGGATTTCCTCCCTGATAGCCTCATCTAATACTAGCATTTCTCGGTCCAATTACATCTTCCCCCAAACCCCCAGCCCCCACTGTGACGAGGAAGGGTAAGACAATGTAGAAGAAGAACAGGATCCCACCCTGGCTGTGCATAACTGCATCTCAGAGGGTAAAAAGCAGACTGGTTTGGAGAACAATGCCATCCCAACAGGAAGTCTGTGCCTAGCCCCAATCCCGCAATGTGCAGTCCCTACAGTCTGGGAGAAGACACCAAGGGTCACCGTACCTCAGGGAGGCCCCAAATGCCCTCCCAAGCGCCCCCCTCAAACCCCTGTCAATGTTCTAAGGTCAGCAGGAATGACATGGCACCACATACAGAGCGGAAAATCAGAGATTATTGCAGACTTTATAGAAAACTGCCCAAGGGACATCCAGATTTCTTGGGTAGGGGTGGGAAGGCAGGCCTCAAGCCAGTATGTTGACGGAGATCCAGTGTGTGGAAGCAGCACAGGCGAGCCATTCTGCCTGACCAAGGAGGTGGGAGTCAGGGAGAGGCAGCCCCCTCCCCACTCACCAATTGTGCTTTGGGATCATGCAGAAGGCAGGACGCTGAGGCTCTGACCCTGAACAAAAGGGCTTGTGCCTGAGATAGGAGGCAAGATCCCCTTCCTCTTTTGGAAGGCGTGTGCGTGTGTGTGTGTGTGTGTGTGTAGCAGCAAGGTATTTTTAGGGTGGAAGAGTCACATGGTTGGGGAAGAACATGTGGGCAGCAGCTCACCCTCTTCCTTACTCCTCTCTGAGTCCATGATGGGTGAGTGACCCTGGTTCTGAGGCCCAATCTCACATACCCAGGACTCTCCTTTCTCCATGGGGATCTGCCCACAGATGGGGGTATGTGGCATCTCCATCTGCCTTGCAAGGCTGGAGACAGAGCTCATTTTAGGAGGTAAAAGGGGTGGGGACATCACAGGGATGGATCCTCACTGCACCCTGACCTAGTGAGTGGCAGGGTGGATGCTGAGTGCAAGCTATGGGCGTGGTGAGAATGCAAGAGCCTAGGATTTGGGCAGGGGGATGAAACTCAGATGGGCGTGAAGAGCTAAGAGTTTGAGATTAGAGGCAAGCACTGAGTACTAGGAGATAAGAGCCTGGGTGGGAAGTGAGGATTGGCTCCACACTAAGGCCATAAAAAGGTGTTCCTGTCCCTGGGATGGGAAAGACCAACAGAGCTGAGGCCTAGGGTGGTAGGTGGTATGAAATACATCCTTTGACTGGAGGAGGGTGTCCAACCCTTAGAGCCCCAGGATGTGGGTTTCTATGCAGAATGGAGGTCTCAGAGATCCAGTATGAGAAGAAAGGCTCAAAGTCTACAAAACCCTTTCCTTGAGAGTGCTCTGCTTCTGAGACCAGAAACGATGTGAGGACTTGAGCTCTGAGAAGGGAACTGAGAATTCCAAGCTGGAGATGGGGGTCCATGGGTCCATGATGTCAGGGCTCAAAGCACAGGAGAAGTGGAGGCAATTTCAGGGGTTTTGGATTGGATTTTAGGACAAGGTCTCTGGGTAAGTCTTAAAGGAGGAGGGGTTTTTTGTTTGCTTGTTTGTTTTTTGGTGGTTCCGAAACCTAGGATAGGTGGGTAGGGTTTCTGGAATCAGAAGGGAGTGTCTTTGGGTCTTTGATGATGAGTGCTCTCAGAGGCTGGGAAAATGGGGATACAGCTTGGGGGTTCCGGGTGTGTATGTTTGTGTGTATGTGAGGGGGGTGATGCCATATGCCATAATCCTAAGGTCTCAGGCCGGCCATGGGCAGGTCTCAAAGCCCCAAGTTCACGGGTGTCTCATACCACTGCTTCAGGCCAGGTAACCCCAGTAAAATCATCAGCAGGATGGGCACCCCCCACCTCCAACAGTCGAAACTCAGAGGCCTGAGCTCGGAGAAGTGGCGCGGGAGCCGGCGGGGGCGACTGGGGCGGGCACACGGCGCGGGTCGGTGTCCTGTTCATAGCGGTAGTGGTAGCCCTCCATCTGGTCCCGGCAGGCTTCGCGCAAGTTGCGCATCCAGCGCTGGATGCCGCGACGGTTTAGGTAGAGCACCATTAAGAAGATGAGGCCGATGAGCGCCAGCACCAGCCCGAAGAAGACATAGGAGGCTTCCAGCTCCGGGCCGGTGAGTTCTACTTCTTCCCCGCGACCTTCGGCGTCGCGGCCCGCGCAGCGCAGCCGCGTCTCGTCCAACTCCAGGAAAGGCCGGTCGTGCAGCGGCCGCGGGGAGGCACACCGCAGGCGCCGCGCGTCTGGGACACGCTCCGTGGCGTTACGAAGCCAAGCCAGCAGGGGGCGCGCGGCGCAGCCGCAGCGCAGGGGGTTGTCAGCAAGCAGCAGGCGCGGAGCGGGCAGGCTGCCATCGCGCTCAAGCGCCCGCAGGTCGTCGGGGCTCAGACCCGTCAGCGCGTTGAGGTGCGCGTCCAACTGCTCAAGGCGCGGCCGGTGCAGCGCAGCGGGCGGCAGATGGCTCAGCGCATTACCTGCCAGGCCCAAAAGGCGCAGTTCGTCAAGTGGGGCGAGCGCGGCGTCCAGTGCGGCCAGTAGCGCGGGCCCACCCCGGGCCAGCGCGTGGTTGAGCTGCAGCGAGCGCAGCGCCGGCAGCCCGCGGAAAGCGCCGGCGCCCAGGGCGCGCAGCGGGTTGTGGCTCAGGTCGAGCGCCGCCAGGCTGGGCAGCCCGTCGAAAGCGCCATCCTCCACCACCTCGATGTTGTTGTGCGTGAGGCGCAGCGCGGTCAGCATCGGCAGGCGCACGCCGCCGGCCGCTGCCTCCTCCCCATCCGCGTCCCCGCCGGCGAAGGCGGCCGCGCGCAGTACCGTCAGGTTGGCGCCCACAATGGTGAGGTTGCGCGCGTCGGGCGGCACGTCCCGCGGCGGCTGCCGGAGCTCGGCTCCCGACGCGCAGCGCAACAGCAGCTTGGGGCTGCCGAAGCAGTAGCACTGGAAGGGACAGGGCGCGGCGGGCTGGCTCAGCGCTGCCGCCACGAGCAGCAACCCCGGTAGCAGCGGCCCCCTTGGCTCCGGCCGTCCCGCGCGCGGGGCCATCGCGGCTGCCCCCGCATCCAGCGCCCGGTCCGCCACGCTCACCAGTGAGTTCGGAGCGCCCTGGGGGCGAGGGGCGGGTGGGAAAAATCCTTGACCTGGAGAGGCTGGCAGTCGCGGTCGGTCCGTCCGCTGGTTCTAAAATTCGAGGAGCCTTCACTTTCCTGGCTGGGGCGAGAGGTGTCAGGCGAGGAGCGGAGCCCCCCGCCCCCGGTGCCCCACTCGCCCTGCGCGCTGGCCTCCGGCTTCCGCGGCCGTTCCGGGCTCCGAGCCGAGTGGGCAGGGTTTGCCTCCCCCCTCCCCGCCTCCCGGCCTCCTCCTCCGCCCCCAGCAGATCTCCGCACCCTCCTCGCAGAGAGGCGGGGTGGGAGGCTCCACAGAATCTACGCTTTTGGCTGCCGTGCTTTCTCATCCCGCCACGGGCTCCGGGGCTGCTGAGAAGTTTGGCTTTCCCAGGCTCTGACTTGCAGCCCCTTCATATTTTCCACTTCTCATGTTTAATCTGGTTCCTTCCTCTCTTTCTGGCACACGTCGGCTGGGCCAGACCGAGGAGAGCAGGCAGGTGGGTCAGCACCATGGAGCGAGAATTTTGGGGCAGGACTTTAGCGTCCCCCCCTACAAGCGCAGGCAGGGATGAAGGGTGGGCTGAGAAAGTTACTCATTTTCAGCTTCTTCCTAATCTCTGATTTAGGCGAGGGCTGTGCCGGGAGAGACTGGAAAATCCCTAGCCTCAGGCCCCCTCCGCTGCGACCCCGGTTACATTGGACCTGGCTGGGTTACCACCACTGCAAGTACTATGGGAGTAGCGTTTTCTCGCCCCCATCCCACCCCTTTTAAGAAAGTCGACGACATCACCTCTACCGCCCTCCTCTTCCCAACTCACCGGCTGTTATGCCTGGAGTTCTTTCATCTGGTTTCCTCCACCAGACTGGACTCCTCCCCCCAAGCACTCTCCTAGTCCTTGGGACCAGTGGGTGTGGTGATTCAGCTCTTTGCTGTCCCCTCCCTGCCCCAACACCCAGGCACCTCATTAGACTGTTCTACAAGGTCTCAGGCCCCTGGGGCTGTTGGACACCATCAACTGTCCCTCCATTCCTCCAGGGTACCTCACCTGTAAATGGTAAATGGGTGGGAGGGTTTGGGGCTCTGGTGGTTGGAATAACAGGAGCAGGTTTGCAGTATGGAATGTGGGGGAGAGGGCTGAGCAGTATGTAGGTTTGTTTTGTTCTGGATTTTTCTTTATTTTTTGGGGGGCGGGGGGAGGCAGAATTGCGAAGCTTCAGACCTAATTTAAAGGAACAGGCTCCTGAAGGGAGCATTCCTAGCCTTGGCATGAATTATTCAGACTGGAGAGGCTGACACTTGAGCCTGTAGGCCATTCTGGTATCAGCAGAGCTGGTTGGGATAGAGGCTCCCCCTGCCCCCACCTAAGAATCATCAGTCTCTTTTTCCTGAATTAGGGATGGTTGTTGAGTTGACTCCTTCCCTGAGGTTATATTTAACAGATCGGCCAAGGGATCAATACCACTTAAGGAGAGGAGGCAGACCCTGCAGTGGCTTGGGTCTCTGGCAGGGACTAATGTTAAGGACCAGGGCTGTTGATGCTGGGGGGAGCAAGAGAGCTGGCCCTTCCCTCCACCTTCCCCCCTTTCCCAGGTAATGACAAATGAGAACAGTGACTTGCCCCTGCCTGGTTGGACATGTCTATACATATGTGCATGTGAGGTTGTCCACATGTGAGTACACACAGACTCATGCTCACTTGAGTGTGCATACACATGCATAGGAGGGCTTGCATAAACTTGTGCAGGGTTCCAGGCAGGCTCAACTGTGCCTCATGCAAATTCAGGCTTATTCGTACATGTGCACACATGAACATAGATTTGCGTGCATCCTGATATGTGTCCGTGGATTCTTAAACACATTCATACTTGAACATTCATATTTCTGGGCCCTTGAAGGTTCCTGGGTGTGTTCTGGGAGGAGCAAGCTTACAGACCCATTCATGTATGCATTTAGAGGTTGGCCAGCGTACTCTGAGCTCAGTCCGGCTTGCCACCAGGCCCCTTGATCTGTGGAGGTAACCAGTTATGTGGTCTTTTCTCATAAGAGCACAAGTACTTAGACAGGTGCCCTTGGGGCTGCGCCCTCAGCGCTTGTATTCCTCCCAGTCCTGGTCTATGACAGTTCCAAGCCCTAACTCTGACATATCATCCAGAGGGAGGCACTGGCTCTTCAGTATTGTGTTTCTACTATAGGGACTAGCACAAGACAGTGTATGGTAAATGTTCATAGATGAATGAATGAAAAAGTCTCTGCTTCCCAGTCTCGCTGCATAGAGCCCCTTTTACTTCCAGCCTCTGAGAAATCACAGTCCAACTGCTAAGGCAAGAGGCCCCTCTCCAGATCCCCATGGTCCTGGTTGGCCGATGACCCCCGTGAATGGGCTACAGGGCAGTAGGCAGCCTTGATTGGGGAATGCTAAACACCTCAGTTGGGGAAAGGAGACCCATAGAAAAGCGAGAACTATTAGGTACCAGAGCACAAGGCAAAAACTATGTTTTATAAATAGAGAAACTGAGATCAGAGGGCCAGGGACCCCAAAGCCAGTGGTTGTCAGGGCTTTGCCTGGAAGCCTGGCTCCAGGGTAAGGACCTTGGCTTTGTTCAAGGTAGTGGCTGTATCTGAGAGGGTACAGTGCCACAGGGAAATCTCATCCTGACCCCAGGGAGCCGAGGCCAGGAACATGCCAGGGTGGGTCTAGTGTGGCATTGGATCTCTATCTTTAGGCTGTCAGCTTCTACTTTGAAAAGTAGGTGGGCTTCTGAATTTCTGTCCTAACCCTCAAAGTTATTGTGATAAAATGAATGCAGAGTGCTTTGAAACAAGAAAAGCCCCTATCACCTAAGGGCTGGGGACCTAACACCCATCCTGCCACACTTTCACCACGTGACTCTGGACAAGGCATTGCCTCTTTCTGTGACTAATTAGCTCCCATGTCATTTTGCCTCGTTCTGTCTTCCTTCCTCCCCAACACAGCAAATTCATGATAGATAGTGAGTTGCCACTTACTGTCTCTATGCCTCTACCTGACCTCCTCCTCACACTCCCCTCTTTGTGCAGGTGTCCCCTTCTCTGTCCAGGTTCCCCCTGGAGCCAAGTCTGTGAGCCAGTCGGAGCCAAGTCTTTTCTCTGGAGGAACAGCCCTGTCCATCTTAGGGTTGTCAGTGTTTGGCATATAGTAGGGATTCAATAAATGTATGTCCAGTTGTATTTGAGGCTGTGTATATGTCCCTGAGACATGCAGTGGAAGTATTTTTGCTCAGATTGTCACACCTGGTGTGCTTTCTGTCACTGACTTTCTCTAGTCCAGCCTCCTGCCCCTCAGGGCTCAGCTTGAGTTCTGCCCCCTCCAGAAAGCCTTCATGGCTTCCTCCTTTGAATTTCACTTAGCAGTCAGAACATCAGAGCTTCCCTGCAGCCCCTGCTTGTCAGCCACTGAGGCTGACTGTTCTGATTTCCTGTGTTGCCAGCACACAGCTTGGAGCTCGGCATAGGGAACATTTATTGAATGAAATTGTGATTTTAAAATCCTTGGCTTGATCATCCCATTCCTGTGAGGCAAGCTAGGTGAGGATCCCCCATCTACACCTTATACCACGAGACACAGCCCAGAAAGGTTAAGTGCTTTTCCCCAAGGTTGCCCAACTGACTGGACTGGAGCCTGACAGGAGCTCAGGTTTCCTGCTCCTCCCCCTTTGCCACAGCCCTTCCCATCCCAGTCTCTCTCCCTCTGAGCAGCATGACTGGGTCAGATCCCTGTGGAGCCAGTGGTCCAAGAGCTCAGGCCTTCAGGGTTTCCTTTGGACCCAACAATGAGTCACCCCAGCCCCACCCAAGCAGAGTGATTGCCTGCCTTGTGCTGGGTTGAGAACCCCCCATGTCAGCCACTCAGGACCCCAATTCTTGCATTATCCCACTAGGCTTCAGAGCCCATCTCTGAGCTTTCCAAGGCACTGTCCCCTGCATAGAGCCCCAGTCTTGCTGCATAGAGCCCCTTTTGCTTCCAGCCTCTGAGAAATCACAGTCCACCCTCCCCTATTTCAGTTTCTCCACTGGGGTCCTTTTTCCTCCACAAAAGCCCTGCCCTCTGTAAGCTCCACTTCCTTGGTAGGAAGCCTGGAGAGGTTTGGCAACTTTCCTGAGGTCACCCAGCCAGTAGCCTCTTCCCCATCCACCTCCCATGCCATTCTGTTCATCAGAGTGGTCTGTAGCAAGTCCCCCTTCCCAGACTAAGTTTTCGGTCTACAAAGGGTGTGTGTGTGTATGTATATGGGATGGCTTTCAAGTCCTGTGCCCATTGGCCTTTTAGGGATGGGGGTCACGGAGGGGGAGGTAATACTATGATTTTCCCAAGTTGGTGTCTCTACCTTCTCAATATATGACCTTGAACTTGGCCCCACCCAACTAGGAAGTGGGGATAGAATGGTCTAGGGTTCTCCTAAGTCATGCTGTAGCAGCCTGCAGGGTCCCTTTATCCTGGTGGCCTCCCCGTTTTTCCACTCCTCCTCCCACTGAGGCAGTGGAGGAGCAACGGCAGGGCTGACATGGCGGAGCTCCATCGTTAGGTATAAGGGGAGGCCCCAGGTCCTTTCCTTTTGTGTGGCTTCTGCACTTGCGGGAGGGGAAAGCTCACTGCAGGCTTTGCCATTCCCATTTCTCACTCTCCCAGCCCCCACCGCTGTGAGACACGGGGAAATCCATAGGCCCTAGATTCATTTTCCTCATTGAATCAGCAGAGGCCACACACTGCTTTTGAGGGGCGGACAACTGGCTTCTAAATAACTCTCTGATATTTAATATCCTCCTCCTCCGCTCTGCAGCCAGGGCCTCTGGGGAAAGGCTGGAGTAAATGAGCTGGGCGAGTCCTCTGAAAGTCATAAGTGCTCCCGCCCTTCCCACTACCCCCAGACTCAGGCTGCAGGGCAAACTGTGTTCCTCGCTGCCTTCCCACAGTGCTTTACGGTTCCTGAGTGGTGCTCCAGGCTGGGCTTGTTATCCTTGGTTTAGAATTGGAAACAAGTTTGGAAAAGGGAAGTGACCCCATCTGGCTTTTGTTCTTGGTCTACTGCTGGCTGGCTATGCAGCTGTGAGCGGGCCCCTGTCCCTTTCTGGACTTCTGTTTTCTCATCAGTGCTTCAAGGCGGTTCAGCTGGTGGGTTGCCACTGGTCCCTCTAGCTGTAAAACTTCATGACTTGCTGCCCTGGTCAAGATTTTCTCCCACAGAGTTACTTTTTGCCTTAACATTCCTCTTCTTAGGAAAGCTAACCTGCCGAGCAGACTGAGGCTCCAGCCAGGCAGGGGCTGGCCCCAGGACTCCAGTGTCCATTTACTGAGTCAGGAGCAGGAGTGAGTGGGGGAAAGGGAAAAAGCAGAGTTAGACTCTTTTTCTCTCGTCTTCTGCCCTCTCCTCCCCTCCTTCCTTTATTTTGTAGGTAGAAGTCAGGATGGACCAAGGGCAATAATCTATTTAAATCTTTATTTCCTTAAAACTCAGGGTCTCAGCAGCTACAGATGCAGTTTGAGGGGATGGGAACAAAATCCTCTTCTTAAGCTGCACCAGGGTCAGGCTCCTGATGATGGAGGTCAGTGGGCCCAGTTCCCCTGGCTTCACCACTGCTCTGTGTCATTTGGAAGACAGGGATTGATACCCCCCTGTTGGTTATTTGAGAACATTGGGAAGTTAAGAGCCATGCTTGGCGTCACCCTAGATTAATGATGTACATTTTCTGATTCCCAACTTGGTGCTCATGTCACTGCTCTTCTCCAGGAAGGAAGTTGGGAGCTAAGGGATGGGGATGGGAGAGTCAGGTGGGTTCTTGCTGAGATCTGGGAGTGACCTTAGAGTGCTTGACTTTGTTGCGTCCTCTTGCATTCTCATGATCCTCCTCAGTTGTCCCGAGCCTTATGCTTCCAGAATTATAGAACCTTGGAATCAAAACATTGAATTCTAAGAACCAAAGACTCAGAGTGCCATAGAACCATGGTCTGTTTGAATCAGAACAGAAAACTCTTATGGTGCTGGTAACATGAATGGTGGTGAATGAAACACTCAGAGGCTGCCATGGGTGTTATATGAATGTTCTCCAGTGACTCCTGCCTGTTCCCCTACTCTCATACTGTCCCTTTCCACACTGACTTTGGTCTGGCCATGTGAATTCCTTTGGCTTTTGAGACATCATCTAATGTGATGTAAGCAGAGGGCTAAGAAGTACTTGTGCATGGGGACTCTCCTCTTCTTGCTCCTCTGAAATCTCTTATGTGTAGAAACCCAAGCAATCCTCTTAGAGGAAGAGACCAGAAATAAGCCATTTTAGCTAAAGCCCTCTAGACCAATCAGCTCCCAGGTGGCCTTCCAGCTGGCTCCAGCTGTCTGGGTGACCCTAGATAAGACCAAGAGGACACCCAGCTTGGGTCTAAATTGCTGATTCCAAATTGTGAGCCAATAAAATGGTTGCTGTTTTAATCCATCCAGTTCTGGTGGGAGGGAGGGGGTTGTTACACAGCAGAAGATAAGTGACTTAGAGCCTTAGGGTTGGAGTTGTAGACTCCTAGTTATAGATTCCATACAATCACAGTATCATAGATTCCTGGGAGCAGAAACTGAAATTTTTGATGTAGTTTCTGAGGCATGGAAGGGACCTGAGAACTCACTTTATTAACTCCCACCCAGTACTACTATCTTTTAATTCACAGACCGATTGACTCACTCACTCACTCACTGCGTGTTCTGTTTATTCTGTCAAAGTCTTCTTGTTCCCACCCCACAGCTGGCTTCTCGATCTTTCTTCTGCTTTAGGAAGCTTTCCTATGTTGGTTTGCTTGCTCTGGTTTTGGGAATGAAATGTGTACTTGGTGGGAGGTTGTCTTGGTATCTGTATCAGTTCCTGGCAGAGCACCTGGCATGGGTGAGGGTTAATGAACATATCTTTTTTTTTTTTTTTTTTTTTTTTTTTTTTTTTTTTTTTTTTTTTTTTAATATATATTTTATTATTATTAATTCTAATGGGGTGACATCAATAAATCAGGGTACATATGTACAATGAAAACATCTCCAGGTTATCTTATCATTCAATTGTGTTGCATACACATCACCAAAAGTCAAATTGTCCTCTGTCACCTTCAATCTGGTTTTCCCTGCGTCCCTCCCCTCCTCCCTATCCCATTCTTCCCTCCCTCCCCCCATCCCATAACCACCACTCTCTTGTCCATGTCTCATACCCTCACTTTCATGTCCCACCTATGTATGTAATCGTGCTGTTCTCAGTTTTTCTTTTTTTCTGATTTACTTATTTCACTCCGTATAATGTTATCAAGGTACATCCATTTTGTTATAAATGATCCGATGTCATCGTTTCTTATGGCTGAGTAGTATTCCATAGTATATATGTACCATAGCTTTTTAATCCACTCGTCTTCTGACGGACACTTGGGCTGGTTCCAGATCTTCGCTATTGTGAACAATGCTGCCACGAACATGGGGGCGCATTTCTTCTTTTCGAACAGTGCTATGGTGTTCTTAGGGTATATTCCTATAAGTGGGATAGCTGGGTCAAAAGGCAGTTCGATTTTTAATTTTCTGAGGAATCTCCAAACTGTTTTCCACAGTGGCTGCACCAGTCTGCATTCCCACCAGCAGTGCAGAAGGGTTCCCTTTTCTCCACATCCTCGCCAGCACTTATTCTGTGTTGTTTTGCTGATAAGTGCCATTCTGACTGGTGTGAGGTGATATCTCATTGTGGTTTTAATTTGCATTTCTCTAATGATTAGTGATGTTGAGCATTTTTTCATATGCCTATTGGCCATCTGTATGTCCTCTTTGGAGAAATTTCTATTCATTTCTTTTGCCCATTTTTTGATTGGATTATTTGTCTTCCTGGTGTTGCTTTTTATAAGTTCTTTATAAATTTTAGTTATTAACCCCTTATCAGATGTGCTGTCAAATATGTTCTCCCATTGTGTGGTTTGTCTTTTTATTCTGTTCCTATTGTCTTTAGCTGTGCAAAAACTTTTTAGTTTGATATAGTCCCATTTGTTTATCTTGCCTTTTATTTCAGTTGCCCATGAAGATAAATCGGCAAATATACCGCTGCTACAGATGTCGGAGAGCTTGCTGCCTATGTTTTCTTCTAAGATGTTTATGGTTTCACGGCTTACATTTAAGTCTTTTATCCATTTTGAGTTTGTTTTTGTGAATGGTGTAAGTTGATGGTCTAGTTTCATTTTTTTGCAGGTAGATGTCCAATTTTCCCAACACCATTTGTTAAAGAGGCTGTCTTTACTCCATTGTATGTTCTTTCCTCCTTTGTCAAATATCAGTTGTCCATAAAGCTGTGGGTTTATTTCTGGGTTCTCTATTCTGTTCCATTGATCTATGTGCCTGTTCTTATGCCAGTACCAGGCTGTCTTGAGTATAATGGCCTTGTAGTAAACCTTGATATCAGGAAGAGTGATACCTCCTGCTTTATTTTTTCTTTTTAAGATTGCTGAGGCTATTCGTGTTCTTTTTTGGTTCCATATAAATTTTTGGAATATGTGTTCTATATCTTTGAAGTATGTCATTGGTATTTTAATTGGTATTGCATTGAATTTATAAATTGCTTTGGGTAATATAGACATTTTAATGATGTTTATTCTTCCTAGCCATGAGCACGGTATGTGCTTCCACTTGTTTGTATCTTCCTTGATTTCTTTTATCAATGTTCTATAATTTTCTGAGTACAAGTCCTTAACCTCCTTGGTTAAATTTACTCCTAGGTACTTAATTTTTTTGGCTGCAATAGTGAAGGGGATTGTTTCCTTAATTTCTTTTGCTGATATTTCATTGTTGGTGTATAGAAATGCCTCTGATTTCTGAGTATTAATTTTATATCCTGCCACCTTGCTGAATTCATTTATCAGGTCCAGTAGTTTTTTGACTGAGACTTTAGGGTTTTCAATATACAATATCATATCATCTGCAAATAATGACAGTTTTACTTCTTCTTTTCCAATTTGGATGCCTTTTATTTCTTCTTCTTGTCTGATTGCTGTAGCTAGGACTTCCAGAACTATGTTGAATAAGAGTGGTGAAAGTGGGCAACCCTGCCTGGTTCCTGATCTTAAGGGGATTGCTTTTAATCTTTGTCCATTTAGTATGATGTTTGCTGTCGGTTTATCATAGATGGCCTTTATCATGTTAAGGAATGATCCCTGTATTCCCACTTTACTGAGAGTTTTGAGCATGAATGGGTGCTGGATTTTATCAAATGCCTTTTCTGCATCTATTGAAATTATCATGTGATTTTTGTCCTTCCTTTTGTTTATGTGGTGAATCACATTGATTGATTTGCGAATATTGAACCAGCCTTGCCTCTCCAGGATAAATCCCACTTGATCGTGGTGTATGATTTTTTTCATATATTGCTGGATCCGGTTGGCTAATATTTTGTTGAGAATTTTTGCGTCTAAATTCATCAAGGATATAGGCCTATAATTTTCTTTCTTTGTGTTGTCTTTGCCCGGTTTTGGGATCAGAATTATGCTCGCCTCATAAAAGGAGTTTGGAATTCTTCCTTCCTCTTGAATTTTTTGAAATAGCTTCAGGAGAATAGGAGTTAGTTCTTCTTTGAATTTTTGATAGAATTCACTTGTGAAGCCATCAGGCCCAGGACTTTTCTTTTTTGGGAGTTTTTTGATAACTGTTTCGATCTCATTTGCTGTAATTGGTCTGTTTAGGTGTTCTGATTCTTCCAGATTGATTTTTGGAAGGTTATATGATTCAAGAAATTTGTCCATTTCACCAAGATTGTCTAATTTTTTGGCATATAGTTCTTCATAGTATTTTCTTACAATGCTTTGTATTTCTGTTGTGTCAGTTGTTATTTCTCCACTGTCCTTTCTAATTTTATTTATTTGAGTCCTCTCTCTTTTTTTCTTGGTGAGTCTAGTTAAAGGTTCATCAATCTTGTTTACCTTTTCAAAGAACCAGCTTCTTGTTTCATTGATCCTCTGTATTGTTTCCTTAGCCTCTATGTCATTTATTTCTGCTCTGACCTTTATTATTTCCTTTCTTCTACTTGTCTTGGGTTTTATTTGTTGTTGTTTTTCTAGTTCTTTTAGATGCAGGGTCAAGTTGCTTATTTGAGCTTTTTCTAGCTTCTTATGATATGCCTGTAGTGCAATAAACTTCCCTCTCAGAACTGCTTTTGCTGTGTCCCATAAATTTTGAGTTGATGTATGCTCATTATCATTTGTTTCTAGAAACTTTTTTATTTCTTCTTTGATCTCATTGTTAATCCATTCATTATTTAATAACAAGCTATTTAGTTTCCAGGTGTTTGAGTATTTTTCAGTTTTTCTTTTGTGGTTAATTTCTAGTTTCATGGCATTGTGATCAGAGAAAATGCTTGATATGATTTCAATCTTCTTAAATTTATTGAGACCATTTTTGTGTCCTAACATGTGGTCTATCCTAGAAAACGTACCATGAGCGCTTGAGAAGAATGTATATTCTACTGCTTTAGGGTGAAAAGTTCTGAAGATATCTATTAAATCAAGTTGATCTAGTGTCTCCTTTAAGTCTGCTGTTTCTTTATTAATTTTCTTTCTTGAGGATCTATCCAGTGTTGTTAGAGGGGTATTGAAATCCCCTACTATGATAGTATTGCTGTTAATCTCGCCCTTTATATCCATCAAAGTCTGCTTTATGTATGTCGGGGCTCCTATATTTGGTGCATAGATATTTACAATAGTTATATCTTCCTGTTGAATTGTTCCCTTTATCATTATGTAGTGTCCTCTTTTATCTCTTACTACAGCCTTTGTTTTAAAGTCCATTTTGTCTGATATAAGTATTGCTACCCCTGCTTTTTTTTCATTTCCATTTGCATGAAATATTTTTTTCCATCCTTTTACCTTCAGTCTATGAATATCTTTTATTTTAAGGTGTGTCTCTTGTAGACAGCATATGTATGGGTCCTGTTTCTTTATCCATGCAGCTACCCTATGTCTTTTGATTGGATCATTTAATCCATTTACATTTAAGGTTATTATTGATATGTAGTTGTTTATTGCCATTTTATTCTTTAAAGCTGTATTCTTCTTTTGCTCTATTCTTTCCTCCCTTTAAACTGTTCACAAGAGGCCCCTTAGTATCTCTTGCAGAATTGGTTTGGTTTTTATGAATTCCTTGAGGCTTTCTTTTTCTGGGAAGCTCTTTATTTCTCCTTCAATTTTAAACGTTAGCCTTGCTGGATAAAGTAGTCTTGGTTGTAGGTTCTTGTTCTGCATTACTTTGATTATTTCTTGCCATTCCCTTCTGGCCTCAAGTGTTTCTGTTGAGAAGTCCGATGTCATCCTTATGGGGGTTCCTTTGTAGGTGATAGTCTTTTTTTCTCTAGCAGCTTTTAAAATTTTTTCTTTATCCATTAGCTTTGGTATTTTAACTATGATGTGTCTTGGTGTAGATTTTTTTGGGTTTCTCCTTAATGGAGTTCTGTGTGCTTCTTGAATGTGTGGAGTGTTTCCCAGCCTTAATTTAGGAAAGTTTTCTGCTATAATTTGATTGAACAAAGTTTCCATTTCCTGTCCTCTCTCCTCTTCTTCAGGCACCCCTATGATGCGAATGTTGTTTCTCTTCATGTTGTCACCAAGCTCCCTTAGAGTTTTCTCACATTTTTTAAGTCTCTTTTCCTTTTTCTTCTCTGCTTCTGTGCCTTTGTTTATTGTGTCCTCTAACTCGCTTATTCGATCCTCAGCGTCATCCATCCTGCTTTTAATTCCTTCCATTGTGGTCTTCAGTTCTGATACTGTATTTGTCATTTCTGTCTGATTCTTTTTTATTATTTCAATTTCATTTTTTATACTTGTTATCTCTTTATTTAGGTGTTCATAATGACTATCCATTGTTGCTCTAATTTCTTTGAACATCCTAACTATCATTATTCTAAATTCTGCTTCTGGTAATTTGGTTATATCTGGTTCATTCAGGTCCTTCTCTGGGGATTTCTCTTGATTCATTTGGTTTGCATTCCTCTGCCTACCCATTTTTTCTGTGTATAAGCAAGTTGTGGCCACTGGAGTCCAGTATGTGTTGCCTTTGTGTTCTCTAGGTGTGGTCTATCTGCAGGCCACCCACCCCCTCTGCCGGCGCCTAGGGTGGTTGGGTATGAGCGTTGCCAGCGCCGGCCCACTGTGGCTTTTGCTGTGATTTCTGCCTCTCCTCCGTGGGAGGGGCTGTCACTTAAGCCACAAGATTAGCACCAAGGGTAGAGGCAAGCACCTTTCCTCAGCTGCGGACCCAGCCTATTTCCGGACTTCCGCCCAGAACCAGCAGTCGGAGCCTGCTCGCTACAGTTCCGCGGGTTAGGCGGGGCTTTTGACGTGCTCTCAGCTGTAAGCTTTTGCCCGTCAGGAGCTTTAGCCCCGCCCTCGAGGCCAGGGCCCTTTGCGCAGGGTCGGAAACCAAGATTTATTGGGGCGGGCGTGTTTGCTGGCTTCCGCCGAGCTGCGTACTTCCGCTCGTCCCGGACTCTACCCCGCCCCCGCGTTCGGAGCCCGCTCGTGCACGTATTAACGCTATCCGGGGTTTCTCCGGCCGGATGGGGATAGCAGCCGTGGGCTCAGCTGCTAGCCTCCGCCTGTCTCGGGGTCCACCCCGTTCCCGCGCTCGGAGCCCGCTCGCGCACGTATACTGGCCAACCGCGGTTTCTCCGGCGGACGGCGGGGGGGGGGGGGGGGGGGGCGGACTAGTATCGTCAGCTCAGCCACGAGCCCCTGCCCGTCCCTGGTCCTAGCCCGGTCCCCGCGGTCAGGGCCGGCTTGCGCAGGGCCTGCCTATTCCTGGCCTCCCGCTTTGTCCCCGTAAGTGGGATTAAAGGCGGGCCCGCAGCTTCCGGACCGCTCTCGCGTTTACCCTCCGACCCTCTGGGCTAGACCGATCTCCCACCGGCTTGGCCTCTGCCCACGCCGACAGAACCGCCTTTCAGCGTCCTGCCGCCCCAAAACCTTAAGCAGCCCTCAGCAGAGTAGGAAGGGACCTAATACTCCACACTGTAGGCCTGGGAGCTCCCTCACTTGTTTCACAGCTCAATACTGTCCAAACGCCTCTTTTTGGCTCTGGGACTGCAGGCTGGGGCTTGGTTCCTGGGACCCAGGTCCCTCCCTCTCCGCCAAAATCTCCTCCCGCCCCGCGGGTCTCTCCGGGCTGCCGTTTGCTCCGGGGAGCTGGGCAGCCCTCTTCGCGTTTTTGCTATTCCTACCAGTCTCAATGTGGCTTCTTCTGTGTTCCTTGGTTGAAGAGTCCACTTAGTTTTGTTCAAAGTTGGTTTATCCAGGTGATGGTTCTTAAAATTGAGTTGTAATCCACTTTGGTTCTGGGAGTTGGAAGTTGGTACGTCCGCCTACTCCGTCGCCATCTTGCTCCCCCCTAATGAACATATCTTGAGGAAAACCACAACCATCATCACAAAATACTGAAGTGGGTGATCTGTCCATGGTGCTGAATGTCTTCATCCTCCTGGCCACTGTCTCCCTCAGAATGGCTACTTCTGAGGCTAGGAATCATGGAATAATTCCCTTGTCCTGGAATTCCATCTCTCTCTCTCTCTCTCCCCCCTCCCAACCCCATTACCATACCCCATCCCCCCTTTCCCATCTCACGTAGAGATCATTGGCCAGGAATATAAAAACAAACTGATAAGGGGTGATGTGTATTAATCAGGTTTAGGTTCAACTGTATGCATCAGAATGCCTAAAACAATAATCTCTTAAATGACATAGAACTAGAAGTTCATTTTTTTTTCCACAAAAATGTCCATACATAGCAGTCCAAAGTCTGTATGGTTTCTCCACAGTCATGAGAAGGCAGCCTCCACTCTGCTTTCCCTAGAATGTAGTCCTATTCTTGTGGTGCGAAATGGCTGCTAGAGCACCAGCCGTCACATCAGTTAGCAGATGGAGGCAAAGGACAAATAAAGGTGCCTCTTTCCTTTATGAGTATTTCCAGTAATTTCATTCAACACTTTTATTTACATGACCACATTTAACTAGTTTCAAAGGGCCTGGGAAATACAGTCTTTTAACTGGATGACCAATGTGCCTAGTCTGATGTTGTGGTCCCTATTACTGAGGAAGATGAAGAAATAGCTATTGAAAAGTACCTAGAAATCTCTGACATTAGCAATGGAATAATGGTGTCATGGTGACAGTATACCATGACGGTCACCATGGTATACTAGCTGTGGTGTTGATGGTGACAGCAATGGGAATGGTGGTGATGTGGTGGAGGCAGTGATAATGGTAGTGGTGATGATAATGAAGAAAAAAGGAGGTTGATGTGAGGATAGTGAGGATAAAGCTGGTGGTCAACATGAGCTCCGGTCTAGGAGCACAGACTTACTCAAGCGTCAGCCTGGATCAGGAGAATACCAGAAGATGGACCCAGTGACTACAAAGCACCCAGAGCGGGGGGCCTGCTTCAAGCCACGGGGGTACGATTTGTGTGGCACCCCTGCTTTTTGCAGTTCGCCAGCAACGAGCCTCTTATTTTCCTGTCTCTAAGTCACCTCCTGCAGAGCATAAATCAGGTCCTCCCCATTTAGGCTGGAAATAACTTTGGAATAAAAACTTAGGGCCTTAGGGAGGTGAAGTAGGAAGGATGATATTCGACTTCCTCTTACTAGACAATAAACACTGATGAAAGTAGTCGTAGTCAAGGAAAGCTTTGATGTGAAACACACATGGACACAGCATCAGAAACACAGGCACATGGTCGCAAAGACACACATGCGGAAAGAATGAGGATATACAGGGAGAAACAGGCCCGCGGCTATGGAGGTCCACAGGCGCAGGCACACTCACTCTTGCGAGAAGACACCAGACCAGCCCACGTTCTGTGGCTGAAGGTGACCAGAGGGGTGGGAGTTGGGAAGGAGTGGGTGTGTGCTTCAGGATGTCTCCCCCCATGGGCCCAAGGACACACCTGGAAGCCATTAGCAGAGGAGCCAGCAGGCTTTGGCTCCAGGTGAGAAGGCGTGATGAGAACATGTGGCAACCTCCTGCCCGCTGGAGCTGGAGCACGGAGGACACCTTGGCCTGAGCAGTGGCAGCGTCGCTCACCCAGCAGCCACTAGAATGCAGCTGGAACCCCAGCACAGGCCCTGGTGCTCAAGATGCGGGGTTGAACCCACTCCAGTTCACCTCCTGGATCTTGGGCACCAGATTTCCTCACTTCTATAGGGACACTCCTTTTCCAGGAAGCCTTCCTGATGACTCGTCTGTCCCCATGTCCTTGTCTCTCTCTGCTTTTGTGCAGAGCTCCCGTATGCCGACTTCCTGCCCTGGCTACCCTTTCCATTGCTCTGTGCTTCTTTGTGTGTGACAGCCATGCCTGGCTCCAGCTACCGTGGCCTCCTTCTCCCTGCCCAACTGGAGCAGCTTTATTTGACTGGGGTTTCTTTCAGTCCTTTCTTAGAGATTGGAGAGGTTTGCACCCCACCCCGCATCTCAGCCCCCTCTGCTGCTAGTCCTTGGCTCTGGGACTCATGACTGACTCATCTCCCACTGCTGGAGCATTGGAGTCTCACTCTTTGAAGACAGACTATCTATTGCCACCAGCCTAGGCCTCAAGAACTGGAGGTTCCCTAACACCCCAGAGCCTCTCTTCCTTTCCATCCTCATGTTGGCTATTTCCCAGAATGATCTAGTGCTGTTTTCCCTCTGTGGGTCAGGTTCTAGGTCCCTAGATTTCCCCACCTGTACTTAGAAATGGTAGATTGCACATTCAGCCTTGAGTGTGTGTGTGTGTGGTAGCTTCTGCCACACCAATAAAGGCATGACATTCCTGGGGGTCTCTAAACTCATCACTCCATGGAAGGTGTGGGTGGACAGGAAGACCTTGAAGTTTGGCCAGAACTTTGAATAATTGCTGCCCCACATAGTCCTGAACTTAGGACAGGAACCTCAGAACAGATTGCTGGACAGCAAGCAGCCTCAGCAGTCAAGCAGTTTTCTGTTGGGGCCACCCCAACTCAGCCTCAGTAGCTCCCATGAAACACCCCAGATAAGCAGCTCTCACCCCTCCTTTGTGTGAGGCCTGGCTGAGGCGGGAGCTTCAGTCTGGCATGGCCAGTGTGTCTCTATCCCTGCCCTGGGAAAGGAAAAAAAAAAGCCAGTTGGAAGTTCAGAAAAGGAAAGGCTAAAAAGGAGCCCACAATTAGCCCTAATTAGCCATTGGGAGAAAGAGAAGGAGGTCGGAGGACTGGGTCTAGTGCTGAAAGAAAGCACCTGGCAGGCAGAGCCATGCTGGTCTGCACCCCCACACTACCCAGCATGGGGCTTGGCCCCACGGAGGCCCAGCTGAGCCTGGCTCTTAAGTCCCCCTGCTGGAGGAGGGCTCTGTATCCATCCTTGGACCCCTTTATGACCCTCTCCCCTGCAAGCAACCGCTGGCTAGAGGGAGAAAGGGAGGGAGGGGGAAGGCAGGCAGACTTGAATGAGCATTCACTATATGCAGGGCACTGAGTTGAGAACTGTCCATACATGTTTGTATTTAATTCTCACAGGGGCCCTGAAATGGAGGTACTTTGGTTCCTATTTGAAAATAAAGACATAGACACTCAGGTTAAATTGCTGACCCAAGATCACATGGCTTAAAAGGGGCCGAATGGAGAGTACAGTTCAGGCTGTGCACTCTGCAACCTGTGCTCTTATTGCTATAAAGTGAGTGCTGGGAAGGCAGAGCTCTGCCTGCATCTTCTCTGTGCCCCAGTGCTCAGCCCTGGGTGGTAGTGGGAGGAGGGGACAGGCACGTGCCAAGTGCTGAGAAAGCTATTGAACTCAACAGGCAGGACAAGCTGAACCAGGGAGGACATTAAAAAGGGGGGGGGGACAGGTGTGGGATGGTGGAGGTGCTACAGAGATGGGCAGATCATTGCCATGCCCTGAGACACCATGCAGGGGCCCCTGGGGGGAGCTTTCCAAGGGTTGAAGACAATCTGGAGTGAATGCAGCTTGTGCCCGGGCCATGGGATGGGGTGGAAGGCAGGAGAGGAAGGAGCATGGAAACAGTGCATTTCTTTGCCCCTCTTTGCCACTTCTCTAACCCCTCCACCACCCCAGATGGTTAAACGGTAGAGAAAACAAAATGAAGAACCTTTAGCCCTTGCTGGAACCAAGCCACCCCTGCTTAGCCTGGGCAGATCACCAGCAATCCAGCTGGGCCAGGGCCAGGGCCAGGCGTGGTCCAGGGTGGGGTGAGGGGCACTGAGGAGGAGAGAACATACTAGGCCTCAGGGCTGGGCCACTGTGGACACAGTGCCCCTCCACACAGGCTGGAACTTCTGGCAGGGGCCAAGTGTCCCTAACAAAACAGAGGCAGCAGGATGGGGTGGGGGGAGTGGAGCCTTATTTGGTCTTGCCCTTGAGCACCCTAATAGCAACCAGGAAGTAGTAGAGACACATTTCGAGTCAGGCAGACTTCCCATGGCATCTGGTTCAGTTTTCATAACCTCCACCCTGAAAGGTAGTGATTCTTAGTCCTGACTTTAAAGATGAGGAAACTGAGGCACAGAGAGGGTCAGTAACTTACCTAAGGTCACAGAGTGAGTGCAAGAATGGCTGGTTGGCTCCAGGCCTGCTCTCAGACATCATGATCTCCCGAGAGGAGCAGCAAGAAGCTCACTGTCTGCACCCACCAGCAATTAGGGACTCCACGGTATTGTGAAAGATGTCAGCAGAGTGTGTCTGATTAGGCTCATCAGTGCCCAGCATGGGACATGTGCTTTTAAGATAAATCACCATTATCCTTGGCCAAAGAATTGTGTGGGGTTTTCTAATTACAAATTATTCCTGCTGGATTTCATTATGCTCCCTCTTGTACTGGCTTTTTGTGTTCTCAAAAGATTTAACAAAACTTTGCAAATCATAGTTGGCCAAGTTTATTTTCTCGGTCTTAAAATGTACAGCTAGGCTTTTATTAAGACACAATGTTGTTATATTTTTAACAAGAGAATGTTTGACTCAAGTTTACCACAGCAATTATTTGGATTGCACCTTTTCGCATTTATAAGGAATCAGAAAAGCAGGACGGAAATTTGCCTTCTCGTAGAGAACCTTCATTCAGGAAGTCAATTTCCTGTGGTAGAGGTAGGTTCTCAAGTATTTTAAACTGTTTTCATCCAACAGCCAACTGTTGTAGGCAAGTAGCCTGGGTTAATTTGATCATTTCTAAGTGAGATCATTCCACTGAGGACTGAAACATTTTTAGATTTAACATTAACTAAGACAGCAGAAAAAGATTGATGTGTACATCATTAAAAAATGATGAAGAAAATGTCGTGGTCCCCAGGACCCAGCATAGGTTTATTTAAAGAGAGTCTAATCTCCCCCATCTCCTCCTTTGGGAGAACCAAGTAATAGATCAGGGGTCTACCAGAGTCCTGAGACTCTTGACTTTGAAAGGCATTTAGAACATCTTGCAAAGCATTTTTATGGGGAGGGGGACAGCATCAAATAGTGCTACTGCAGGGAGCCCTGGCTGCCTGGATGGCCTGCCAGAGAGAATTGATTAGTGAATCAATAGCATCCTGGAAGGCAGACTAGAGCCTGCCTAGGGCTCTGTCTTCCATCCTGACTTGTTCAGTGGGATGTATTTTTGAAGTACCTGGGTGAGGCCAAATAAAACATATCAAAATCTGTGGGCAGGAAAGTGACTGTGTCAGATGGCAAGACTGGGTTTCAAAATGATCTGGATTGACTTGATCTATATAGGTGACAACCACAGGTTCAAGTTCATGGAGGTACATGTCAAATCCTCAAAGGTTGGGGAGGAAGAGAGGGAAAGGAATTGTTGAGCATAGACTGCATGCTACACCCTTTGCACACGATAGCTCATGTAATTATGAACACCCTCAGAGGAAGAGGATGTTTTCATTTTATAGGGGAAAAAACTGAGACCCTAAGAAGCTCGGCATTTGCTCTAGGGCACAGCTAGTCAGAAGTGTAGCTGAGATAAAAACAGGCTGGTCCGACTTGTAGGTGTGCCTTCTCACAAAGAAGTTCAGGAGGGAGAAGACAGAGCTGACAATCCTTTACATAAAAAGAAAACAAATACATGTACTGTGTGATGTTAGTGCCAAATTCTAATGCTGAGGCTTTTCTGAGCCTCTCCTTTGGAACCTCCCTTGAGCCAGGCTCAGGGTACAGAGATGAAAACATAGCTCCTGAGCTCTGGTCTCGGGAGAGAAACTGACAAGCAAATTCGACAGTGCTGAGCATACTGAGTGTCATGGGAGCCCAAGGAAAACCAAGGCCTCCTGCTTCAGGGGGTCCCAGCAAGCTGCACAGAGGAGGCAGTGCCTGGCCTGAGGCCTGAGGATGGCTGACTTGTCTGGGAGCCTAGGCAATACCTGGGTTGTGGGTCCAGGTGGAATGTATCAGTCTGAATACTTCGTTTCTAGGCTCTACTATAAGGCCCAGGAAAGGCCCAGGCTGAAAAGATGGGGAGGTTTGCCAACTCTCAGCCCCCAACCCCCAATCCGAAAATGGAAGAAGAGAGCAGAGGTGGAAGTTCTGGAAGGCATTTGGGAATGCTGAGGGGTTCTGGGACTACAGTCTGTGAGCATGCTGATGGCTTTATAACCACCAGCTGTGTCCTGCAGCTGTTCCTTCAAGTGCGAAGAGCCAGAGACTGATGTTCAGGGGCAACAAACATGCAAAGAACAGATGTCCCAGGAGTCCTTTAGAAGAGGCAAGGAGGGCAGCCCAAGTCCCAAGCCCATGTGGGTGACTCATTAACACATACAAAGGTCTCTGAGGTGGGGGACAGAGCCAGGTAGGTTGGAGACGAGAGATCAGGAGATGGAGGAGGTGTGCTGTGGGATACGATTGAGCAGGCAATGCTGGCCTTGCAGACCCTATTCAAGATTTTAACCTTTATCCCAGAGGCAAGGAGAAGCCACTGAAGGGTTTTAAGCAGAGAGGTGACAATTTTATTTGCATTTTGGAAAGATCACCGTCACTGTATGATTGAAGGGGTTTGAGTGCAAGAAGACAAATGAGATGCTTGGAGGAGTGCAGGTGGAGGACCGGGGCTTGGGCTGGGTGGTGGTGTGGAGGTGGGGAGAAGTGGGTTTGTCATTCGGGACCTGTTGACAGCTGGATATGGCGTGAGGGGGAGGGATGGCTCCGGGGTGTCTGGTTTATGGATGATGAGATCGTTCCCTGAGAAGGAAGACCAGGTGCGAGGTGGGCAGAGAGGGTAAACTTGGCCATGGTCCTGATGAGTTAGAGATGCCGAGATATCCAAGTGGAGACACTGAATGGGCAGTTGGATATTTAAGTCTGAAGTTCAGGAGCTGTGTCAGGGCTGGAGATGTGAAGTTGGGAGTAGCCAGTATTGAAGTGGTAACTGAAGCTGCCTGCATATTCAGGACCACCGGGGATCCATTGTCTGCTGTGGGAAGCAGTTCCTCACAGCCCTACCATGCTCGAAATCTGGCTCAGAGCTGCCTCCGGGCCCTCACAGCTCCTCTATCACAATGTGTGGGCAGTGTCGCCTTGCCCCTTAGATGGCGAGCTCCTTGAGGGCAGGGACCACATGATCTTTGCACCCTCAGAGCCCTGCACAGGTCCTGGCACAGAGAAGGTATTGGGGGCAATTAGATAATTGACGCATGAACCAGCTCTCGGTGGAGAGGGAGTGAGCTTCCTGCCCCAAAAGGCTTGTGAGCAAAGACTCTACAGCTAATGGGGCAGGAGAGGAGATTCCTACATACAGCAGGTGTCCTCTGGGGACCCTTTCAGCCTTGGATTCTAGCTTTCCAGGACCTGAGCATCTCCCCTAGGGAGGAGGAAGTGTAATCTCTTCTTATTCCTGAGTCCAGGGTTTGGGCTGCGACTCTTTGGCCTCTGGAGCGTGTCTGGAGGCTATGCTGACCTCAGCAGATGTCCTCCTCCCCCACAAGCCTCTCCGCTCTGGAGCTGCCACCCCAGCGTAGATGCCTTGCTAGAGTTTAGCAGAAGCTGCTGAGGTGGCTTTGGCCTGGGCTGCCAGGGCTGGCTGCGTGCCCTGCCCTGCCTCCTCGACCTCGGCCTTGGCTTGGGCCCTCCTCCCTCCCCAGCCACGTCTACTCTACCCCACTGCATCCCTTACTGCAGCAGCTTGGCTGCTGCAGGAGCCAAAGTGGACCTCTGCCTGGAGATTCAGAGGGCTTGGCAAGAAGAGGGTGTACCTGGAAGGAGGAGGAGAGGGAGCAGATCAGTGAAGATACTGGCACGGGAGAGGGAAGGGGAGGGGCTGAGAAGGAGCAAACAAGACACAAAATGTCCCCCTGGGTTGGAGGACCTTCAAGATTGTCTGGTTCCCTTGCTTTGTCCAGAAAGAACCTGAGGTGTGGGTTGGGTGTGGCGGGGGTGCAGCAGTGACTTGCCAGAGGATGCAGGGGGCACCAGAAACCTTCTAATGCTTGGAGAGATGGCGGAGGGGAGGAGCAGAGGGTCTGGAGCCCAGGGGAGGTCATGCTGGTGACTGTCCCACCTGGAGGAATGGGTGGAGAGGTGTGGGCATCCTGGGACTGAAGTTTCAGTAGTTAAGGTTGGCTGAGACTGATTCCTACTTGTACAAATCAGCCCCCACTCTCTCTCTGCTTATCTCCCCATCACACTAGGAGTCCCTGAAAAACATGGACTGCCTCTTCCATCGGATTGGGACATTTCTAAGGCAGAGACTAGTCTTGAGTCTTCCTGAGGTTGTATGACTGGCTCCTCCAACACACTGGGGCCGGGACAAGACAGAACCAAAGCTTCATCCTCTGTTTATCCACGGCCGTTGGTGTTGGGACAGCGTAGAGGAGAGCCTGGGACAGAGATGCAGAAGGCATCTCAGAGAGGTCTAAACTTCACGTGACTGAGCAGCCCTGCCCCATTCACAGAGGGGAAGGTAAAACTTGCAGCCAGGGAAATAGATAAAACCAGCAGGGAGCATGATTCCAAACTCCAGAGCAGAATTCTCAGAGTTGCAGGCCCTGGGAACACACATTGTTACAAGTGGAGGGCATGCTGGTTTGTTCCCAGCCTGGCTCAGAGTGTTCAGCTTGAGATAGCTGTGGGGACTGATCCATGCCAGCTATGCCAGCTCTGGTGGCAGACACAAACACTGCAAGGGACTGCCAGGCTGTCCCAGAAAACCCAGCACTACCTTGGCTTCCAAATTACTCTAGGACAGGACTACAGAAATTTATTTGTTTTTGCTTTTTGTTGTTCATTTTTGGTGACCTGACCAGGGATCAAACCCACAACCCTGGCACATTGGGACAATGCTTCAACCAACTGGCTAGGACTATGACTACAGAAATTTAAAAGGAGTAAGGCACACCAGCACTATCTCTTTGTTAATATCATTTTCATGCTTGTTTTTTTCATTGTTTATTAATTTATTGATTGATTTTAGAGAGAGGGGGAGAGAGAGAGAGGAACATTGACTTATTGTTCTACTTGTGTATGCATTCACTGGTTGTTTCTTGTACGTGCTCTGACCAGGATGGACCCCACAACCTTGGTGTATCAGGATGGCATTCTAACCAACTGAGCTATCTGGCCAGGGCTATGCTTGCTTTTAAAATACAACTTATTTTACTTTTTTTTCTGAGTTCATTCACCATAGAAAATTTGAAAAATATAAATTGAAAGAAAAATAAACATACCTATAATCCCGCAAGTCAGTGACTTTTTTTTTAAATTTATTTATTCATTTTACAGAGGAGACACAGAGTGAGAGAGATAGATAGAGAAAGAGAGAAAGGGGGGAGGAGCTGGAAGCATCAACTCCCACATGTGCCTTGACCAGACCAGTGCAGGGTTTTGAACCGGCGACCTCAGTGTTCCCAGGTCGACGCTTTATCCACTGCACCACTACAGGTCAGGCAAGTCAGTGACTTTTTAAAAAAGAAATTTTAAATTTTTTGACAGAGACAGAGAAAGGGACACACAGACAGGAAGGGAGAGAGATGAGAAGCATGGATTTTTTAGTTGCAGCACCTTCGTTGTTCATTGATAGCTTTCTCAACAGAGCAAGTGACCCCTTGCTCAAGCCAGTGACCCTTGAGCTCAAGCCAGTGACCTTGGGCTTCAAGCCAGTGGCCTTTGGACTCAAGCCAGCGACCATGAGGTCATTTCTATGATCCCACACTTAAGCTAGTGACTGCGCTCAAGCCAGTGAGTCCCTGCTCAAGGTAGATGAACCCACACTCAAAGCTGGTGACCTCAGAGTTTCAAACCTGGGTCCTCCACATCCTAGTCTGATGCTTTATCCACTGCGTCCCCGCCTGGTCAGGCCAGAGACGGTTTTCAAATTTTTATTTTTCAACTACAATTTACATTCAATATTATTTTATCTTAGTTTCAGATGTACAGCATAGTTAGATAACCACATACTTTACCAAGTGTTCCCTTTTTTGAGCCAGATTATATATACATAACACATAGATACAGACAACAGGGTAGCAAGTCCAGAGGGAAGGGGGGATGGCAGGAGGGGAGCCAAGGGGGTGAAATGGAAATGGAGAGACTTTGCATGGGACATGGGGGGGCATGCAATCCAGGAGGTTGAGGGTGTTATATTGAGCAGGAAACCATGTCAACACAATAAATTAAAAATTTAAAAAGTGTTTCCCTTAATATTTTTAGTACCCGTTCAGCACCATACATAGTTATTACATTATTGACTTTATTTCCTCTTCTGTACCTTTTACATCCTCGTGACTTTCCCCCCCCTTTTTAAGTGAGAGGAGGGCAGATAGACAGACTCCTGCATGTGCTCTGACTGGAAGCCACCTGGTAACCCCTGTCTGGGTCCAATGCTTGAATCAGCCAAGCTATCCCCAGTGCCTGGGGCTGACGCTTGAACCAACTGAGCCACTGGCTACAAGAGGGGAAGAGAGAGAGAGAAGGGAGAGAGGGAGGGGAAGAAAAACAGATGGTCACTTCTCTTGTGTGCCCTGACTGAAAATCGAACTCAGGACATCCATATGCCGGGCCGATGCTCTGTCCACTGAGCAAACCAGCTAGGGCCTCATCCCTGTGACTGTTTTGTAACTACCCATTTGTACTTTTTAATCTGTTTACGTTTTTCCCCCTGTCACCACCACCCTCATCTCTGACTATCAGTCTGTTCTCTGTGTCTATGAGTCTGTTTCAGTTTCGTTTATGTTTTTACTTAGATTTCACATATAAATGAAATCATATGGTATTTGCCTTTCTCTGTCTGACTTATTTCACCTAGCATAATACCTTCTAGGTCCATCCATGTTGTCGCAAATGCTAAGATTTCATTCTTTTTTATGGACATTAACCCTTTATCAGATGTATCATTTGTGAATATGTTCTCCCATATGGTTGGTGTCTTTTCATTTTGTTGGTCGTTTCCTTTGCTCTGCTAAAACTTTTTAATTTGATGTAGTCCTATTTGTTTATTTTTTCTTTTGTTTCTGATAGCAATACATTGGAAAAATATTGTTAAGAGAAATGTTATAGATTTTACTGCCTATGCTTTTTTCTAGTTTTCTGGTTCAAGTCTTAAATTTAAGTCCTTAATTTATGTTGCGTTTGTTCTTGTATATGCTGTAAGAAGATGGCCTGGTTTCATTTTTTGCATCTATCTGTCCAACTTTCCCAACATCATTTATTGCATAGACTGTCTTTACCCCATTGTATGATCTTGCCTCCTTTGTAAAATAATAATTGACCATATAGGCATGGGTTCATTTCTGGGCTCCACTGACCTTTTTTTTGACATTTTTTCTTCTAGTCTTTTTTTCTATACATATTTTCTTCATAATTGTGTTAACACTTCTATAACCTTTAAAACTGTTTTAACTTTATCTTTTCTCATGATTAAGATTTTTTTAAATGAAAGTACTGGAAAACATTAAGGAGCAGGAAATAATTACTCATCATCCCATCAGCTGCTATGTGAAGACATTGGAATATTTATTTCTAGTCATTTTCCTATGCCCCTCACTTATTAAAAACATGTTAAGAACCTTAAGTGCAGGTGCTTTGTGTTTAAAATTTGGGAGACAGTATAATGTATTTATACAACAACTATACAACAACCCTCCTTGCCGCACCACTCCCAACCCACACCTGTATTTGAATCTTGGCTCTATCACTTGCTTAGGAAAGTGATTCCACCATTAAAACTTCAATTTTCTCAGCTTTAAAATGGGATCAACCATTACCGAGTTAGAGAGCTACTTTGCAGATTTGTAAATATAAAATCCCTGGCCATGCATGCAGCACTTAGTGAGTCCTCAGTGAAGGTGTAATAGACATTTCTCATTTTTTTTTGTTGTCTAAAACTAATCCCTGGCTTTGTATTTTGCATTAATCTCCCACTAGACGAGTCCTTATGGAAACTAGGACCTCACCTTCCACTTCAAAGCCAAAGGAGGTTAGATACACTCCCACTGCCACCCCCTGGCAATTTCGTCAGCTGTACCAGCTGAGGACTTCGATGTGACAATTAGGCTAGGAGGAATATTTGTTAGAATTTATTTGTGCTATGTCATGTAGCAGTGCCACATCTGAGTGTGCAGTGTTGTAGTGATGTTTAAAGGCCCTGCTGGTGGAGACGTTGGGACCAGCTGTTCCTATGGTATGACCTTGGCTATGAATCCAGTTGCCTATTCATTTGGTTGTTCAGCTTTCTCATTCATTCTGAGCTGCTCAGTGGACCTGCCAATATTTTTTTTTCTTGTTCAGTTTAGCTTGAGTCAGTTTCTGTTGCTTGCAACTGCAAAGTTATTTCCTGTGTCTTTTCAATAGTAGAATAAATTTCAGGCACTAGCTTCAATTCCCAGCCAAAGTGTTCATGCAGGCAAATCCTGAATGTGTTAGAAGTGTCGTGCTTAATGCTGGCCTTTTGGACAAAGAACAGGGAGGGCATCCCTACATCTGTGTCTCACAGCTCAGTCTAGAGCCTTCCTGGAGAGAGGAGGTGCTGAGAGTTGCTGAAGGAAAGATTAAGGGAACGAGAGTGGGCAAGGGCGGGCTATTGCCATATGCCCACTTCCTTAAGGCAGCTTGCGTGTGTTCCACTTGAATTCTTGAGGCTCCTTGACCTTCCATATGATGAGTCCTGTGACTTAAGCAGCCTGAAACTGTTGCAACTTATCTTCTTCCTCTCCACCCATTATGTGCTCCCATGTTTCCTAGAAGATGGCATGACCCAAGATAAAACCTGGGTATCTCCCAAGACCCTTACAGTCTACCTCCTAAATGTTTTCTGATCCGTGCCTTGCCTCCCCAGGATACCAGTTCAGCCCATCACTGTCTCTCATCTACCTGAATTTGCTCATGGGAACCTTACTTGCCACAGCACTGGTCTTTGGGAGGCCAGCTGGGTGGCAGAAGCAGGCCCCCAGAGGCCAGCTCACATTTAACAAGCAATACTGTTTGCCTGGGATTCTCAGTTCTTAGGCAAGGGGTTGTGGGCAGGCCCAGTCAATAAGCAGAGCTCCAAAGACTCAAGCCAGACCTGAATCCCACCTAGAGCCAAGCTGGGGTATCCATCTTGGCAAGGGGAAATATTCGTGTGCCCTTCTAGAACTCCTGGTGGACAGGACCTGCGTTTATTTTCCCCACTTCCACCTACCCCCAGTTCCAGTGCAGGGCCTGGCCTGCCATCAGTGCTTAGGAAGTGTGTATTGATCAGAAACTCTAGGATCATTGCCTTAGGCCTTTCTTAGCATGCCATCAAAAGTGAGACCTGGCTCCAGCTCTCTCATATCTCTTACTCCTACCTTGAGCTCCAGACTCCATCCACACCAACCTATTCCCTGAGTGTGTGCCAACCTTTTGTACATCTCCACGCCTTTGGACATGCTGTTCTCTTCATCCAAGGCTCTCCCTCAACCCAGTCAGCCCAGTGAACCCCCATTAATCCATCCTTCCTTTAAGGCTCTGAGTGCAAGTACTGCCCCCTCTGGGAAGCCTTCTGGTACTGGACAGGGAGGCTCC
The DNA here is from genome assembly GCA_037038555.1 of Rhynchonycteris naso. Lineage (NCBI taxonomy): Eukaryota > Metazoa > Chordata > Mammalia > Chiroptera > Emballonuridae > Rhynchonycteris > Rhynchonycteris naso. Next base: position 317,635,318 of record CM072995.1, read on the forward strand.
CTCATTGTGCCCCCTCTGGGCTGTGCCCAAGCAGGCCTCTGTGATACCACTTGGCACAGAGTGTTGTGGGTATGTGTCCTCCTGCCAGGCAAAGCTTCTGAGGGAACTGGATCTGTTTCTTTCTGTACCATTGTCTAGCCAGGGCCTGGCACAAAATGAAAACCAGGATGTCTTCTCTCTACTCACCCCCATCTCTTGGAAGCAGGAGGTGCAGCTGGAAAGCTTGCAGGGCCTTGAATTCCATGGTAAGGAGAGAGGCTTAATTAGATTTTAATTGTTGAATGATAATAGTAGCTGGACCCCCTCATTTGGGGAAAAGTGATTTTTAAATTTGTTCTTCTTCCAGCCCCGAGAGCAAGGGGTTAGTTCTCAGCAAGAAGATGGAAGACGGACCTTTGCCTGGGGTCACTGCTGCCCCCTCCCCTGGACTCCACTTCTGCACTTACTCCCAAGTCCTGATGTCTCTCCCCAAAGGCTTGTGTTCTAGGCTCCACCCCCATTACTCAAGGGCCAAGGCCAAACCTCAATACCCTGTTATGTAAGTGAATTATCTGCTGTTCCCAACCAGAGCCAGCCAGATCTCCTCCTCCTCTTCTTCCTAATTGATTTAATCTTCTCATACAAGAGAGCTGGGCAGGATTGGGGAGACAGTGTTGATCAGAATCCAAAACATTAGTGACGTAGACTCATTAATTACAGGGAATCTAGGTCATGGATTGGCTCTGATTCTCCCTCTCCCAGTCATTTGGGTCTCTGAAAAGCCATTTTCAGCTCCTCATTCGTCCTCAAACCCCAGTCCTACATGGAGAGAAAGTTGAGGGTCCCATAAGACCCTATCTATCTCTCAAATCTCCCTAAACCCTCAGCTTTGGACAGAAATTTCCAACATTCTGTTCTGAGCACAAGGCACAGCTAAACTTAACTTTTTGAGGAACTAAGAGATGAACAGACGACTTAATTTTGAGGTGAGAAGAGAACTTAGAGTTGCTTTTATTTACTTTCCACACCAAAGAAGTCCCCATTTTGTAGCTTCTCTAATAGGATATGTTCAGATCATACTTGTATACCCCCAATACAGGGAGCTCACTTCCCTAAGATAGTCCTTCCCTTGTATGATGGCCTTTCTCACAAGGGGCTGAGAGCTCAGCCTTGTGACTTCCTCTGGGACCCAGCTTCTCCTCTAGGACCACAGGACACATCGAGGAAAGACAGCCAGATCCTGAGACATGGTGGTTGTCATCCATGACTTTGCTGTTCTCTAGGTGGAACACTCCTGATTCTTTCTCCAGTTTCTCACTGGTGACTTCAGACATTACTCCTTACTGTAACTACTCTGTGGCTGAGCCATGGCTTTCATTACCCCAGATGTGCAGAGCAGAGTGAATAGCTCAGTTCAGGGCAGGAACATCACCTTTCTTGGTCTTGATATTAGACTTCCACCTGAAATTGCATGAGATCTTTTGGGTCCTTAGTACATTTTGTGTGTGTGTGTGTGTGTGTGTGTGTGTGTGTGTGTGTGTTTTTCTGAAGAGAGAAGCAGGGAGGCAGAGAGACAGACTCCTGCATGCGCCCGATCTGGGATCCACTCGGCATGCCCACTAGGGGGTGATGCTCTGCCCATCTGGGGCGTTGCTCTGTTGCAACTGGAGCCTTCTAGCACCTGAGGTGAAGGTCATCGAGCTGTCCTCAACACCTGAGCCAACTTTGCTCCAATGGAGCCTTGGCTGCGGGAGGGGAAGAGAGAGACAGAGAGAAAAGAGAGGGGGAAGGGTAGAGAAGCAGATGGGTGCTTCTACTGTGTGCCTTGGCTGGGAATCGAACCAGGGACTTCCACACGCCAGGCCAATGTTCTACTGCTGAGCCAACCAGCCGGGGCCTAGCACATTTTTTACTTAAACTCAGAGTCAGCTAGCCCCCATAGTCATGTTTTTCTGACATTATTAATGGAAAGCCTCCATGAAAATGATCTTTGTGATATTAGGAACATCTCCATGTTTCTTTTCCATAATTCTTCTTTCCTTCTACTCTGACATTTATCTTTCCATACAATCACTTGATTATCCATCTATTCCTTCACCCACACAACTACCTAAGTATATATTAACCATCCATTCACCAAGTCCAATATTCACCTACACACCCTTCTATTCAGCTGTCCACAAATTTACTCATGCACTCACTCATTTACCTGTTCATTTACCCACCTACCAACCAACTCATTTACCCATTTATTCATTTTCTGTCCACCTATCTGATCATGGACTTATCTTTTTATTCATTCATTCACCCACCATACACCCATATATATACCCATACACCCATCCCTTCATCTATTCTTTCTCCTAGTCACCCATACATCTATATTCACCATCCAGTCACCCATCTTCCTAATACTTTCAGAAATTCTATTACATTTCAAATCTTAAATATTATAAGTGATTCAAAGCTGAGTAAAATAGAGGCTCCCCATCCCACCCCCACTCTCTCTCTCAGTCTATCTGTCTCTCTGTCTTCACTCTTCTTTGGGGAGAAAATGAGAGCCAATAAGGCAGATGATGCTGAGTACTATAAAACTGAGATGAAGAATGCTTTGGGGATTCAGAGGAGGGAGAACTGGCACCTGGATAAGTTTAAGGATGACTTTCCACCAGGGGAGACTTTTGGTTTGAGCTTTAATGGATCAGCAGTATTTTTAGACATACATAGATGCATTGGAAGTAATTCTAAGTAAAAGAAGCAGCACATCAAAGATATAGAGAGCATAATTCATGTGTCTTTCTTTGTATCCCTGCTTAAGTGCTTAGTGCAGAGCTGGGCACTCTATAATAACCTAATGTATACTTGTTGATTGATGTTTTACCTTCTCTGACAGTGGCACTGCCCAACATTGATCTGGATAAGATTTCTCTATCTTTGAGAGAATTCTCTAGATGGCCTTGGACAAGTCACAGAACGTTTCTGGACTTCTCTGAGTTTGCGGCTATATTTCTGTCTCTAATCAGGAAATCTTTTTCTCCAAATTTTAATTATTTTTACTATGCTCTCTGCTTTATGCAGAGAGATCAGCATTTCTACATATCTTAAAATTTATTTAGTTTGTCAGCACTAGTGAAATCAATTCCACCTATCTTCAATTTCCTCAGCCCCATTCCCAGGCAATGAAGTCTGTGATGTGGGTGAAGGTGAAGTTCCATGCAAATGAAATAGGATTTAAGTAGAAACCAGGAGCCGTGAATTCAAACCCAACTTTGCCATGGTCTTTCTATGTGACCTCAGGCAAGTCTCTTTCTCTCTCTGTTTTAAAGGTTCTTCTTCACCTCCACAGAATATGAGCACTGAATACAGCATCTAGTCCAACATCCTCATCTTACAAATGGAAAAACTGACTCATAAAGGTCATGTGACCTGCTCTAGATCATATCTAGATTAGTGGCAAAGCCAGAACTAAACTTCAAACTTCCTGACTTCATTCCAGGTTTATTTACCCAACTACCGCATTTCAGACTCCATTTACAGCCCCTATTTTTCTGGGGGAAAGTTTCCTTTCCCACCTTCATTTCCCAGGAAGAAACGTGAATCTTCCATGTGTTACTCATTCACGCCTGGGCGGGGGCAGGGGCTGGGCAGACAGTATTTAAGAGTAAGTCTTCCCAGCCTGGCAGAGTTAATTATGTTCATCAGGAAGAGAGAAGAGAACGGAACAGGGCGCTCTGGTTATCTACTGGTCTTTAATCAAATTGAGAAACGAGGAAATCCATCACCCAGAGGCTAAGGGAGTTGGAGAGCTTGGCTTCCGCTGGCTCCGGAGTCCTGTAATGGGTTGGGCGCTGTCCAAGGTGCTGACATCTTCACTTACTGCTGGAAGTTGCTGGGAGGAGCCAGGAGTCGTCCACTCCGGTGGAGGGATGGCTTGTAGGAGATGGCCCAGGATAGAGCAAGAAAGGGTCTGGACATGTTGGAGAGAGGCTTGAGTTCCTACTCTGCCTCCTGAATCTTCCCTTTTCCATTCATTTGTCTAGTGCTTTAGAAAAAACATCCCTTCTTATGTTCAGAATCCTGGGCTGGGATTGAAGGAATAGAAAAAGAGGAGAGAGCCCTAGACCCTTTGCCCTTAAGGAGACAGCCCCTGATATGAGGGTGGAAGCCCAGTCGTTCATCTTGGGACTTCCTCATTTTAAAGGGAGATGTAACTTCTGCTTTTATAAAATCTTCAGTGCAATGGGAGAGACATGAACTTGCTTTTGAGAATTTATCTGATGAAGGAACATCATTCTACCTTAACTCTAGCTCAAGTAAGATGTAAGGGAGTCGTGGCTCATGTCTACATGGAGCCTCCAGTCTGATGAGGAAGATAAGGTCTTTCTCTAGAACACTCTCAGTCCAATTGAAGAAGACGTGTTCTTGATTTAGGGGGAAACCTCAATTATAATGGAGACAAGATGGACAGATAACTTAAAATGTGCCAAATAACCAACTAAAGAGCTCAGATCCCACCCATGTAATTGAAGTTACTGGTGCTAGATATTTAGTGCCGATCAAGGAAGTCTTCCTAATAGAGGTGAATTTGAGTTAAACTTAAAGGAAAGCAAGGGATTTGGGTCCCTAGATCTTAGGTCCCCTGAGAATCATGACCATGCCTTCTCATTTCCTTATATCCCCTTTTTAATAATTGCAAGCCTGGGCACAGAGAAGGGTCTTATTTAATGAACGGTCACTAACAGATACAGAGTGAGTGTATCTATTTGGTGGGGTAGAAGACAGAGTGGGAATGGAGTACGGATCAGGGAGGAGAGTGAGTTGGAATGGAGCTCCTGAGGCTGGTGTGGGAGTATGGCAGTGCAGTGATAAGAGGGACAGAAAGAGTAGCCTTATGTGTGTGCAGGCCACTGAAGCATAGCATTTAGAGCAACTCCCTCATGTTTCTGGTATTAGTGAGAGACACTTTATTGAATCTTGGATTATTAAAGCTAAGGACGATTAAACCACAAAGTCATAGACTGCTCAGCTCCTAGAACCACACAATTATGGAAAGTTAGAGTATTAAAATCATAGCAAAATCACCGTGTGCTGAAATTATAGAACTGTAAAATCTTAGAGCCAAAGGGCCCAAAATCCATATTAGAGGATCTAAATCCACGAAATCTCAGTGTCAAAGGTGAAAAGAAACACTATTTTATGGAATCGCTCTATTTGTATCAGTTATGGTGCTGGAAATATTCTCATGTATTATTCCATTTAATTCTTATCACAAGTTTTAAGCCACTTAGTCCCATCCCTACTCAATGCCGTACTTCTGACAAACATTTATCAAACACAGGCTTTCATAAGCTTCTTTACAGGGGAGTCATTACTTCTGTGCATACTGCTACCCCATGCTGAATGGCAGCTGGGAAGTTCTAACTTATGTAATCTATACTCTGCTTCCTTGTAGTGTCCCACATTGGTCCAGTTCATGTCTTTTGAGCTACATGGAGTAAGTCTAATCTCCCATTCATATAACAGGCTTTCAGATGACTGAAGACAGTCCTTATTTCTTCTTTAGGATGAGCTGGTTTGTTCATCATGTAGCTAGAAATGGGACAGCAAATCAAAGCATGTTTGAGCTGGAAAGGCCTTTAAGTCCAGTTGTCCAGAGATGTTCTTTAATTTCCAGGCAGTACAGCATTATGGTCAGAAGCCCGGGTTTTAGAGGGAGAGACAAGTCTGAATTCAGAATCCAGAGATACAGCACTAGCTTGCTATGTAACCTTTGGCAAATTACCTAATATCTCTGGGCCTCAATCTCCTTATTTAGAAAACAAATAGAATAATAATATTGACATAGCAGAGTTGATGTGAGGACTGAACAAGATAGTGTAAGAGAAGCACTTAGCAGAGTGTTTGCCACATAGTGAGCTGTCAATAAATATTAGCTATAATTGTTAGAGGTCCAGAGGGGCAGGGACTTGCTCAAGATCACAGAGCAACACAGAGGAAGAGTTGGATTAGACCAGTGGTTCTTAACCTGGGTTCTATTGAACCCTAGGGGTTCGATGAGTCGGTCTCAGGGGTTCGAAGAAGCCTCTGCCGCGGAGGCCAGAATAAAGTAATACCATAATTTGTTGTGAGTTCATGCACTTTGTTGGTTTTGTTCTTTGAGCAAGGTGATGTTCATGCACGGCTCATTTTATGCACCAGTAAAAAAACATACCTATGTCTTGAATTTGGAAAAAAAAATCATATTTTATTTATCACTAAAGAAGGGTTCAGTGAATGCGCATATGAAACTGGTGGGTTCGGTACCTCAAGAAAGGTTAAGAACTACTGGATTAGACCAAGGACTCCTGCTTCCCAGCCCAGGGCCCCTTCCTGTTCCGCATTGCCACTCTGCCTTCCTTGGGAAAAGGAAATAACTCTAGAGATAACTGGAACACTTTGCTCACTGAATCAGTTAGAATACAAGTAAGAGAAAACCTAATTTAGAGTGGCTTAAATCTTTTAAGAAAGGTGGATCCAGGGTTGGTCTGGTGATTTGACCATGTTTCTGATGACCCAGACTTTTCCCATTCTAAGCCTTGAGGGAGACTCCCCTTGTGATTGCAAAATGGCTGATGTGACACCAAGCACTATGTCCTCCCAAGCACAGGAGGAAAGGACGTGGGAGTGAAAAGGGTCTCCTCCTTTCATGCTTCTCTCTCATCCAGGAGGGGAGCTTTCCAAGCAGACCATCCCCATATATGTCATTGACCAAAATGAGATCCCACATCCACTGTTTGATCACTCACTGGCAAAGGGAAAAGTATTTTCATGAGTGGCTTAGATCATCCCTGTTGCTGGGCATCTTGCTACTGAAATAAGGAAGAAGGAATTAGCTGTGGGAAGGCAACCAATGGTACCTGCCATACTCACCCTCTGTCTTCTCTCTAGATTGGGCTCCCATCTCCTCTCCAGTCTCTGCCAGGGAGCCTTCTCTGATTTACACCCCTTTGTCTACCATCTAATCAAGCATTGCCCAATTAAAATAACAGTCTACTTTGACAAGGTCTTTCATCTTTTTGTGTCCAAATCTTGTTTTCTCAATCTGTCAGCATTGGGAGATTAATAGCGGCTACTATTGTGTGCCAGGCACTGTTCTAGGCCTTTGTGTAGCCAGCTTCCACATGGCTTCCAATGATCAACACCTCCTGGTGTTCATACCCTTTTGTATTCCTCTTCCACATTTTAGCAAGGTTAGTCTGTGTGATCAATAGAATATGAAAAAAGTTATGGTATGTCACTTTTAAGATTAGATTATAAAAGCTGTGTGGCTTCCATCTGGGTCGCACACATTGTCTTTCTTGGATCATTCATTCTAGGGGAAGTTAGCCACCGTGTCATGAACAGCCTTATGGAGAGGCTTGTGTAAAAAGAAACTGAAACCTTTGACCATGGTTTCAGAATAAGCTTGGAAAATCCTCTCTTCCCAGTTGAGCTTTCTGATGACTACAGCCCTGACTGACACTTAATTGCAACCTCATGAAAGATTTTGAGCCAGAATCTCTTAGTAAATCCACTTCTCGTTCTTGAGCCTCAGAAATTGTATAAGATATTAAAAATGTGCTATTTTAAGCTGCAAAGTTTTGGAGTAATTTGTTACTCAGCAATAGGTACCTACTTACAATAATGCCACATTATCATATGAAATCCTCATAACCCTGAAAGATGGAGATTTTTTCTCCCATTTTTCAGATGAGAAAACCAACGCTGAGATGAGTGTAGAGACTTCCCACACCTGGAAAGCGGCTGAGCTGGAATTTGCCTCATGTCTATTGGATTCCAAATCAGAGGGAACCTGCTTCCGTTTTCTCAGCTGGAACGTTTCCAGCTCTAGAGTGAAGCTTAAGGAATTGAGGACAGGAGGGTGTGGTCTCTTTGAGTTGTTTTCTCTCCCCTTCTTTTCATTTCAATCATGTTAGTTAGCAGCTACGACCTTTATTGTGTGTATGTGACTCAGTGACAAGTAGGTTTATTAGAAAAAGCATCAGAGTCTTACGAGGGGGATACCTGGGTTCTTGAGTGACCTTGGACAAGTTCCTGCACTCTTTTAGGCCTCAGTTTATCTACTACTGTGTAACCTCTGTTACACATTCTTTTTTTATTTATTTTTGACAGAGACAGAGTCAGAGATAGGGACAGACAGGAAGGGAGAGAGATGAGAAGCATCAATTCTTTGTTGCGGCACCTTAGTTGTTCATTGATTGCTTTCTCATATGTGCCTTGATGGGGGAGGGGGAGCTACAGCAGAGCAAGTGACCCCTTGCTCAAGCCAGCGACCTTTGGGCTCAAGCCAGCAACCATGGGGTCACGTCTATGACCCCGGGCTCAAGCTGGTGAGCCCATGCTCAAGCCAGATGAGCCTGCGCTCAAGCTGGCAACCTCAGGGTTTCAAACCTGGGTACTCCGCGTCCCAATCTGATGCTCTATCCACTGTGCCACTGCCTGGTCAGGCACCTGTTACACATTCTTCACCAGGAAACCATGAGTATCAAGTATGAACGGAGTTTGTAAAATGTAAAGTGTTGTGTGATTCCAGAAAGGTTTGCTGTGAGTAAGCAGCACCCCTCACCCAGGGCTCTCACAGTCTGCAGGGAGGTAGTCCCGTCCAGCCACCTTTGCACAAGTGGCCAGTGTTCTCTCTTCTCTCCCACCTGAGTCTGGATTCAGGAGACAGAGAATACTGAGAGAAATTGAGGGCCCAGCCTCCCTCTTACGCCACACTGCAGCCCTACTTAACTAGTGGAAATTTCCGAAGCCGGCCCGGAGCTTTCTGCACACTGAGCTTTTCTGGGCCGTGTCTTCTCCCTGAACATCAGTCCCAACTTCTCCACCTGGCGTGTCACTACTCATCTTTCAAGACTCAGATGTCCCCACTTCCAGGATGCCTCTCTTGACCTGGTTCAAAGCCTCCTACTTCTCTGGATTAGTGCACCAATCTCTTACCTAACTACATGGCCAGCTTCTCTTTGCCACTGTAAAGCCCCCATGGTGCAGCCAGTGGCCTTTCTAAGACACAAATCTTGTCATGTCACTCCCTGCTTAAAATAACCAACCAATGGAATAATCCATCAATCAATGCTTCAGGAGCTCCTCTTTGCTGTCAGGAAGACATCCAAGGCCTTCAGCTGGAACTTAAGGCTTGCTCCCCACTGGTGTCCCCATCTCCAACTTTCCTCTCTCCTGATGGCCCTGTACAGGTGCTACACCCCAGTCACATCGCTCTCGTTCCATACCTCAGGCCCACCTCACTTTCTTATGCCTTTCTCTCTGCTGGCCCAGTTGTTTTCCAAGCCCATTCCCCTCTTCTCTACCTGGCGACTTCCTGCCTAACCTTGAAGGCCAGCTCCGACTTTACCTTTTCAGGAAAGCCTTCCCTGGTGGCCCCAGGAAGTGTTGGTGGCTTCTTCTTCCCTCTCCTATACGACTACTCAAGCTTTTGTTACTGTTTTTCAGCTTGCTCGCTTACACTGGGAGTCTCCTGTACCTGACACCGGGTTGTGTCCCCAGCAGGGTCAGCACAGGTGCTTGGAGCAGACATGTAGGATTGTTGGTTGGTTGAATGAACGACTGCTGAGTGGAACCATCCTAGAACCATCCCTTCTTGGCCAGCCTCAGAACTGCTGTTTTTCAGAGTAAACCCATTTTATAGCAAAAGGTGAAGCTGCAGGAAGGGACAGCTCTGGAAGAGAGAAAGAAAATCAATAAAAATGTAAATCTGGTTGAGCAAACCTGTCCCAGGTTGGCTGTAGGGAGAGATAAGACTAGGATGGCTGAGCCCTGGCTGACAGTGAAAGAGAGATTAGGGGCAAGCAGAGCTGCAGCCAGGGCAGGGCACAGGGAGAGGGTGCCTCCTCAGGGGTACCTCCTCCCTCTATCTTTGCCACTTTCCCTGACCCCATGCTCTAAGCACTCCTTAAATTCTTTCACGGATCCGGGGCAGAGAAGAAGCTTATAAATGTTGACCATCAGGTGCACTGCCTGTAAGTACGTTATCTTTATTTGGTCTTTCCAACTTTTGGGAGACAGGAGATAGGAATGATCAACTTCACTTTCCAGGTGAAGAAACAGATGCAGAGAAGTTAAATCACTTTTTCCAGGGTTACACTATGAGTAAGTGACAAAGTCAAGATTTGAATTCAAATCTGATTGACTTTAAAACTCTGTTCTTTTCCCTCTACTCTTCTGGAGGTCTAGAGTCAGGCTTCAGATGGTCCCCAGCCTCTGAAATCAGATGCACAATTGTGTATGTATTTGTGTGCTTTATTTTTTTTTATGGAGAGTCTATAACTTTTACCTCTAAGGTGATTGTCACCCAACCCCCTACTTATACTGTGTCACCTCCCTGGAGGTGGTGCCCTTTGCACTGAGTATAGCATATTGGGATACAGTGTAGTGGGATGAAGAAGACCAGCTGGGTAGCAAAGAGCACATGTAAGGGTATGTCAGAGGAAAAGAATCCAACAGGTCTGAAGAGTGTCAAGGGTGGGTTCTTGCTTCTCGTTTATTTCTGCTCCAGTCATGGCTCCTGGCTCCCAGCTCCAAAGAGGCGTCTGCCCACCCTGCAACTTCCCAGCATGGGTCTATAGGCCACAGGAGCTCCAGGCCAGGCATCAGGATATCCATTCTGGTCCCAGTCCTGTCCTCTGCTGGATTTTATCACCAGTTGAATCTTGCAGGAAGATTTCATACCTTTTCCTCCCAGCTCCAAAGTACAGCATGGGAAGAAAGTGAGCACACAGGTACAATTTCTTGTGGTTCCTCATTGGCCAGAGGGAAGTGTTAGGGAAGAGGGCTGCCCTGGGTCTCCTCCATTCCTGGGAACCTTCAGCCTCTGCCTGCTCCACTCCTGGCCCTCAGCCCCATGTCTCTCTCGTGAGGACTCCTAGAGTCTCCTTGCCCTGACCAGCCAGAGGTTTTAAGCACAAGAACCTCATCTTCAAATCTCAGTTCAACCCAGAGGTGGATTCAGCATGAAGCTAATGTTGCATGAGCATCAGGGCCTCTCCCAGGCCCAGGGAGGGGCCTCCACATGTGTTCATGTTGTCATATTTTTGGGAAATTTGCAAAGGTGAGATACTTTAACCATAGTAAGTTACAGTTGCTAGTTCTTTTCACTCTAACTTCCCTTATGTTCTAACTTCCCTTTATGTGAGGTGGTTGGAGAGGCCATGGGCAGTTCTGGGGTCTGGCTAAGGGGGAGTTGATTTGAGGATCAATTTAATTTGGGTTCATTAAGATATAATATTTATGTGGTTCTCAGCCATTTTTGCACCTAGATAAGTCATTGCTGGCCACCTCTATGTACAGAATGCCTTCTAGGAATCTTCCTACCCACTGCCTAACTCACTCAGAATTGTGACATCAAGGTGTCATATCCAGAGACCATCTAGTGACATGAGTGTATTTTATGCCACCTGGCCCTGGAAGCATATGGGCAATGGAGGAGAAACGGTAGAAACAGGTTTGAAACATACAGAAACTAGTCTGTGGGAAATCCTTTCAGTGGTCAGGGGGGAAATTACGTTAGAGGAGCGCACAGCAGTCAGCAAAAACTACGGTGCAATGTTTCTAAATTGTGTGATGTAGTTGTTTTGACTTTTCTCATTCTAAGTAAATATTCACTTTCTTACCACACTTTGTGTTCTTTTCCTTAGAGGGCTCCCCAAGTAGTATAAACCTTGGTGCCCACAAAATCTGGATTTAACCCTGGTGCCCATTTATTTTCTGTGTGATGTTGGGCAAGTTACTTATCCTTCCTAAACTGTTCTTTTTTGGTAAAACGCAAATGACAGTTTGGACAGGCGAGGCCTCAGAAAGCCTCATGCCCTTATTCCATTTCTGAAACTATTACTAGAGGAAGTAGCCCAGCTGAATGAAAATTAGACCAGAATATACAGATAGGAGAAGCCTAATATACAGGAAATAATGGTGAGCAATGGATACAGTAAAACTTAAATCTAAATAATTGGAAATGATGAATTGTTGCCAATTCTACTGCAGCTTGTAAGAAAGGATTTTTGTAATAGGCGAGACATTATGCAAGAACAAATTTAATAACAAGCTCTACCTATAATTCCATATTGTTTCTGAAAAACCTGGGAAACAGAAGTGAAGGAAAAGGAATATAAACATACAAATAGCCTTATCTTGTTGGGGACTTTGAAATTCTTGGCAGTGGTAATTACAGGCTCAAATATTTGTTACACGTTTAAAGGTATCAACAAATAGAATAAAATGGGAATTAGAAGTTCTGTACCCCACCTGAGACAACCTCAGAGCCTGCTGCTGGGAGCTGCTGAGGGCCACAGCCAGCTGTGCCCCTGTGCCTTCAGCTTCTCCCGGCTCCCAGCACGTGGCTGGACGCAGGGCTTGAGAAGCTGCTGCTGCTGGCTCCCTGTCTCCTGCCTTAGAGCAGCAGGTCCCAGCCAGGCCAGATAGGTGAGGGCAACAGAATTGGCTGGGGGCAGACCAGAAAGCTCTTTCCTCTCCTAGGGAGATAACTAGGGTCAACCATAAAATCAGACAAGTCCTGGCGTACACAGGCCTGGTTTATTCAGACCCACGCATTCCACAGACCAGCTCATTCCGCAGAGCCGGGCATGGCTGCCACCAGCATTACAGGCCGGGGCAGTACAAAGAGCAGGTCCTTAGGCCAACCCAGGCATCACAGAGAACCAGATGTTACCTCCCGAATTTGGGTATCACAGAACTGGGCATTACCTACATACACCCAGGTGACACAGATTCAAGCACCCAGGAGAAAATGGTGAAATTAAGATTCTAGTTACAAAAGTCACAGTGACTTTGGTGGGGGCCCTGGTCAGACGTGTGGAGTCTTGGCGGTGCAGAGGGTACTAGTGAGTGTGTGCTGGGTGTGTTTGGTCTTTGAAATTGGTAAACGCCCAAGTGGGGGGCCAGGGTCTCCCTCTCCACCAGAGCCCCTCACCCACATTGTGGCCCCCTGAGGACAAAGTCTTGGACTTTCTGAGTCGAGAGAGCGAGTCTCCCCACTAAGCTAAGGCCTGTTGGAGCTACGACATCAGATTTCCTAAAGGCTCTGCACAGGCTGGATGTCCTGAGAGTGAGGCCGCCTCCTCTCCAGTGAATCCCTCCTCAAGGCTCAGGGCTCTACCTCTAGGGGGAGCTAAAAGGACACTTCTTGACAGGCTGTCCTGGCCCCACCTCCAAGCTGAGTGGGGTTGGGGAGGAGACCAGAGTCCTTCCTGACTGCACAGATGGTCAAAGCTGGAAGGGGCCTGAAAACTGGTAAGTTTTTCCACCTGACAGAGATGTGGCTAAGGCTCAGAGAAGATGTTCCAGGCAAGTGGCAGAGCAGGGCTAGCATCTGGTGTGCTGGGCTGCCTGGCTTACTCTTATCCCTTTCTCTGCTCTGGGCCCCTAGGGAAAGATATGCAGTCCATTCACCCAGAAAAGCCTGGTTTCAGTTCTGCCTGTCTGGCTAGGGGAGAGACAAGGAAGACCTTCTTGCTTCAGAAGTGGCCAACACAGCAAAGCCCCAAATAACTCCTTGGTTCAGATGAGCAAACAAAGGCCCAGAGAGAATCAGTGACTTGCCCGAAGTGACATAGCAAATCAGTGGAGGAGTCAGAATGGAAAAACAAGGCTCCTGACAACCAGTCTCAGGCTGAGGGTTCAGAGGAGGTACTTGCTGGGGCTACCACTCTTGGCTAGGGTAGGACCCTGGTACAGCTCACACTTTGGATTCTTCAGGCTTCTCTTGTCCCGACACTAATAGCTGCTGCTGTAGGCCAGGGCATGTCGCCACCTTGGTCTCTTCCTCTTTGTCCTGCTGCCTTAGGATAGCCAAGATCAAGGCAAAGCAGGCCAGGGAGCCTGTCTTGAAGAAGAACTGGAGGCCAATAAACCTGGGAGAGAGAAAGACCTGCTGGCTCCCTGTCCAGGGCTTGGATGTCCTTGGGCTGGGGATAGAATGGGGTCAGCAATCATCACCCATTGTGCAATGGGAGATATTGAGGCCCTGGAGGGAGTCCAGCCCCAGGGCAGTGCACTCCTGTATCACCATCGCCTTTGTTGGGGAGATGTGGCAGCCCTTACCGGAAGTGGGGGATAAACTATGAAGGAGGAGCCCTGGGTGGGGAGCAGAAGCCAGGACATCTTCCCTGCCCTCTCCCTGACTGTCTGATGTGCTGCAAGAATTTTTATCTTATAAAGATTTTTATTTTTTAAATGTATTGCTTGATTTTATATAGAGAGAAGAGAGACAGGTGAAGGAGCAAGAAGCATCAACTCATAGCTGCTTCATTTTAGTTGTTCATTGATTGTTTATCATATGTGCCTTGACCAGGCAAGCCCAGGGCTTTGAACCAGCGACCTCAGCATTTCAGGTCTGGGTTTTATCCACTGTGCCACCACAAGCCAGGCTCCACAGTATTTTTAAAACATACAATACCTGACTATTTAGTCAGGGGCACTGACCTCTTTTCCCTTAAACTATAAAATAAAAGGATGACAGCAGCCAACACAACAATAGCCATCTGGTGTGAATGAATCAAAGTTAAATCTATTTCTTTTTGTCCAGTTGGCAAAAAAATATATGTTTTGGTGTGCTGCAGAATTTTGATATTTAGTTTATGTGTGCTAGGAGAGGAAAAAGGTTGAAAATCCCTGGTCTAACTCACCAAGTCTCTGTTTGACTTTTTCTCCTCTAGGAAGTCCCAACCCACAGGAACCATGCCCTCCTCATAGCTGGAAGTGACCAGCTCCATGCTCCAAACCATGCTAGCAAGTCCCCTTACTCCCCAAACCCCCAACCCATCCTGTAGCCAGTAGCCTCGCTCTGCCTTTAGGTTCCTCTGGGCTTCCCATTGTGCAGGTGGGAAGACTGAGCCCTGAAAAGGCAGGTCTCACAACAGGGGAGAAAGAGCTGGGCCTGGAGCGCAGGCCCCCAGTGTTGGAGATTGGGCCTTCTTCCTGTTTCCTGTCTCTCTCCCAGCCGGGCTGCTCCCCTGGGGCTCCCCACGCTCAGCTGTGATAACTCATGTTCCTGCACAGACTGCCATCAGACAGCTTGGGTTCATGGCCCAGCTCACCAGTTATCAGCTGTGTCTTTGGGCCACTTTAACTCTCACTTTTCTCTTCCATCAAGGGAGAGACAATGTCTAGCTCGCAGGACTGGTGAGCTCAGCACTGGATATAACACCTGCCACCGGCAGGACTGCCTTCTCTTGCTGGTGTCCTGGCCATGGACCCCTCCAGTACTTTAAGCATCCTTCCCAGAGCCTCCTGCTAGCACTCCACCCCAAGGCTTACCGGTTTCGGAGCAGGTCATGGTCATAGTAGCGGCAGACGGCCCGACGTCCACAGCTCCGGGCCCAGTGCACACAGGTGGTGTCGATGGCACTGCCGTGGATCACAGGGCTGGGCATCCAGGCTGGAGGAGAAGGTGCTCAGGGACAATGGGCCTGGCATTCCTGCAGCCCCCTTACTCCCTGGCATATACAACCCCTCGGGTTCTGAGCCACTGCAGGCCTCTTGGCTCAGAAGTCTTTGGTCCTCAAGCCTTTCCCTCACCCTGGTATCAGCTGCTGCCTCCCTGATGGGCTGTCTAGTTGTTTACACTTCCACCTCCAGGTGCCAGGGTCAGATCTGTTCCCTGTGGGCTTGTGAACCCCAAGGTCAGTGACTGGGTCTCACTCACCCCTGTACCCCCCCAGCCCTGGCACACAGTGGGTATCGGGACCAGTGGGCCCAAGCAAGTTCTTTACCCAAAACTCTCAGGAGCATGAACTGGATTCCCACAGCCAAAGACTTGTCTTCCTTCTTCACGCCCCTAACAAGCAGGGACAGGGATGACATGAGGATCAAGATGGTTCCAGCCCTCAAGGGACCCCCACCACCCAACCCCAGCCTTCCCCCAGTCCCCAGGTCCTCAGGCAGGAGGGGGCCAGCGCCTCAGGCTACACACTCCATTTTTGTTCTACCTGAGAAGCCTGGTCCCCATATGCCAGGCACAGCCACGGATCATCGGGGCCCTGTGTTGACCTCCTTATGTTCCTGGTCACAGATACCTCCCTCTCTCCCCACCGCCCAGCTCCTCCAAAATCTCCTCTTCCCTACACTTGACAAAACCTGGAGCTGGGAAGCCAGATGTACCTTCTAACTTCCTTAACTACTGTAATGCCACTGCCTAGGACACCCTGAAAATTGCAGGCTCTTCTAAGCGATGCCAACAGCTGGCATTTATGGAATGCTTACTATGGGCTCAGTCATTCTCTACTGTAACCCCCATCTCATCCCCATGAGGTAGGTATGTCATTAGCCTCATTTTACAGACGAGGAGACTGATAGATTCTTGGATAGGTTAAGTGACTTGGCCAAGATCCCATGGCTGATGAGTGTCAGGGGTTAGAATTGGTGCAGTATGTTGTCTGCCTTCACTCCTCCTAAGCTGGCTGCCTGCTAGGGCCTCTGATTCCTCCACTCTCTCACTTGTGGCCAGCCTATTTTAGGGGTCCACATGTCTTCTAATATTTGTAAGGGTCTCCATCCCCATTCTAATTTTCTAGAAAACAGATAAGGAATAAAATAATTCCAGCATCATGAAAAACTGGAATTATTCTTCTATGATGTCCCGAGCTGCTGACTGTGGCTTCGGGTGACAATTTGTCCGTCCCAACATGCACCCTCAGGACAATAGCCAGAAAGAACTTGGACCAAAAGGCAGTGCTCAGCATGGGCTGGGTCCACAGTGGACACTTTATAAGC
The DNA here is from genome assembly GCA_037038555.1 of Rhynchonycteris naso. Lineage (NCBI taxonomy): Eukaryota > Metazoa > Chordata > Mammalia > Chiroptera > Emballonuridae > Rhynchonycteris > Rhynchonycteris naso. The sequence goes on from CM072995.1 coordinate 317,652,079, forward strand.
AGTTGTTGATTTGAAGTGGCATTCAGAATTGTGACCTGCACTGACAGGGTTTGGTTTTCTGGATGTACCTCTTGTAGCCGGCCATGACAGATAGGATGGGGACAGGAAGTCAGGTGACACTCCTCCACTTCCTCCTCTCTGTGACTAGGAGGCCAGGGCAGGGCTTTGGGTGTACCCTGGGGCAAGCAGGGGCCTGGGCTCTGGGCCCTGGCGCCGGTTCTATTCCATTTGCTATCCGACACTTGCTACATGACCTGGAGTTAGCTCTGGAAGAATTGCTCTGAGCCTTGGTTTTCTTATACGTAAGATGGGAGAAAACTTCATCTCTACATTGCCATGAGGATGAAGACAGGGCAGGCGGAGGCTGGTCTATTATGGGGCCCACCCATACACCCTCCTTCTCCAAACTCCTCCTCAGGATTCCTTGTCCTGCCTGTGATTAAGGGCCTCTTGGCATCCACCAGCTCTGGCCCGCCCCCACTCACCTTAGGATGAGCATGAAGGAGGGTGTGTGGGTGACAGAGGCCATGGCTGCGCCCAGGCTGATCAGGAGCATGAAGGGCAGCACCAGGTGGCTGCAGGCCGAGACACAGGATCCCGCTGACACAGGGCCACCCCCCTCCACGCAGCTGCAGTTGGTATAGAAAACCTGGGGGAAAAGGGGAAGAGTCTTCAGTACCCTCCAGGGACAAGCAGCTGGCTAAGGGTGCAAGGCCCCAGGAAGCTTGTGAGAGACCCAAGGGCAGAAACCAGCTGGGATGGAGCGGAAGGCAGGCTGGGATTTCTTATCCCTTGGATGAGCCAGGGTGGCTAGGGCAGCCAGGCGGGTACCTGGGCTCAGGCTGTCTGCACACGAGTGGGCTGAGCCTGTGCGGAGACTGGGGGAGAGGGAAGTGGAAAAGAGAAAAGGGAGAGGGGCTTAGAAGAGCATCATCCTCAACACACACACACCGCACATACACGCTCACATGCACCACACACATACTCATTCTTTCACCTGGTGATATCAGGATGTTCAAAATTCCTAACTGTATGTGCAAAACTCAAAGCAACAAAGTGTTTGGAGAAGGAGCTCAGATTTTCAGCTCGGTGTTCCCCCTTCCCACCTCACTGAGCTCTCAGGATGTTGGCTCTCCAGTGGGCCCCACAAAGGGACTGGAGCAGAGTACAGAGATGCGGTCAGCACTGTGGGAGTCCTGGGCAAGCAGGGGAGGGCAAGGAAGGCTTTACCAAGGAGGGGTGCTGGATTTGGGGCTTGAGGAATGAAGAGTTTGCCAGGAGGAAAATTGGAATGAGTAGACAGAGGGACAACTAAAATCACAGTGGCATGAGAGACCCCAGCTGCTCTCTCCTGTCCTGGGCAGAGACCGTATGCAGTAGAGGGCAGAGTGGAGGTGACAAAGGGTGCGCTGGGGTGACATCTTGAAAGAGGAACCTGGACTGCTGTTTCCAGAAACACAGCGAACCAGGCGCCCTGCCAATCATCCTGCTGACAACAACTTAAAATCCTGGATAAGGTATTGAACATGTTGTCCTGAACGTACCCACAAGCTGGCAGAAAGCAGAATATACTGAGGTTCAGTACTAATTGAGGTCAAAACCCAGAAAGGAGCAGAGTCCTGAAACCAGCTTTTGCCCCAAGGCATTGACAGAACCTTCTACAATGGAGTATACCTTTCTGACTGACGGTTGGGGGCTACAGGGCCAGAGGATGAGTCCCAGCCCTCCTTCCTGCCAGAGTGAAAAGTCTAATTGGAGACCCCCAGAAAACTCCAATGGCTGAAGTACAAGTAAAACCTGGCCTCTTTTTAGACTGCAAGGAAGCATCCCAGGCCCACTAAGGGTGTTTGATGGCAGCCCACTTATCCATCCTCTAGACATCCTGGAAAGCCTCCAGGCAAAGATTCTTTCAGAAGCGATCTAGACTGGCAATGCCCTCACAAGCCGACAAAAGCAAAACAAAGCCAGGAAGCCCAGGCCTTTCTTTTGTGCCCCATGTATCAGTTTCCTGACTGGTGTGCCCCAGACCAGTGTGCCCCAGGGACCCTTGGGCTTCAGCTGGGAGATAGGTGAGCAGGAATTGGCCTCCATGTGGCCTGGCTGGCCTGAGGCAGCTGGAACCCTCTGGGCCTCTCACCTTCAGCGCTGGCAGCCTCATACACTTCCCAATGTGAAAAGGGTTGGGAAGCCCTGGGGCGGGTGCTGGGAACCCTGGAAAGATTTCAAGCATGGGAGAGAAAAGATCCAATAGTACAAAAGCTGCTCTGGCAGCTGCAATGGGAAGGGGCCGGAGAAAAGGGTATTGATTGAGAGAGGAGGGAGACTCCTAGGATTCAGGTGTGGGTAAGTGGGTGCTCTCTCCATTGCCCTGCAGAACTGTGCACGACAAGGCTGTGGCACCACATGTGTGTGACCTGAGCACACAACATTTGGACTTTCACCTATGGGTTGAGCAACTCCCTGGGTCGTAGATACACTGGAGGGACAGGAACACGGAGAAGTAAGCCATGGCAAGGTTACTGGGGGAGGAATACCCTGCCTTTCTGAGAGGTTGGGATGGACACAAAAGCTAGAGGCCTTTCTCAGTGGATTTTTCCAGCCCTTCATTCACATTCATCTAGTTCTAGGGCAAAAAGTTTTCACGATGACTTCAGTCTCTCCATCTGCCTCTGATTCAGCTTTACCCCATGAGTCTAGATCCCACTGGCCACCTACCTTCCCTCATCTTTCCCCTGGTCACTATTCATTCATCAGTGGTTACTGAGCACAGTTGTGCTAAACACGGACTCATCCATCCTTGGGCCAAGGAGCTCACAGTCAGCCTACGAGGCAGGCTCACCAAGAAACAATTCCAGGCCAGAGTGACAGTTCCTGAATGCTGACCAGGGCTCAAATGCACCCTTCTCCAAGTACTATACCACTTTGCTTGGAAGTCAGGGCCATGGGTTCTAGTCCTAGCTCTGGCATTAAGACTTTGGGCAATGCCTGGTCCTTTTCTGGGCCTCCATTTCCTATCTGTATAATGGGCATGAACAGGAGTGGGTATTATAGAGAGCTTAATGTTCCCTAGGCATTGTGCTAAATGCTTTTCATGGATTATGCCATGTGGCTCTTCACTTACCATTTAATGAATGCATGCGGGGAAAGCATTTAGCACAGAGCCTGGCATACAGTAAGCACTCACTACTATCACCTCCATTTTACAGACCAGGACACGGAGACACAGTTTAATTTGTCCAAGGACAGAGTCAGTTAGAGGCAGAATAGGGATTTGAACCACATGGCCTGGCTTCTGTGCTCAGAGGCCCATATTCACAGGAAATCACTGTCTCCTTGTGGACCCTGACCCAGTAACTAGGGCCTGGTGGCTTCTGGATTGGTCTCAAGGAAGTCAGACCAGGTCAGGACAGTGAGTTATAGGTAGCTCCAAAGGCCTGGATTGCGATTATTCCAAATGCAAACAGTTTACACAGCCCAGGTGCCGCCTGCATGGGTTCTGAAGCACAATAAACCAGGTGCTTCACTCTGCACCAGCCAGCGAGGACCAGGCCTCGTCCTGCAGGAGCTGCAGGCTTAGATGCTGATGCCAAGTAGGACACAGGCAGGTGGGAGACTCTGGACAGAAGGGGGTGTTGTCTAACAGCAAGCCTGACACTGCAACTTTACATATACATGCCTTAAACCTGGGGGCTGGATATCGCCCCCATTTGTCAGTTGGTAGGACTGAGGAGTAAGGGGAGGAGGAGCCAGCTACTCTCGGCAGCTTTTCTAAGGTTCACATAGAATGCACTACTGCTAGTAATGCTGCCCCCCTTCCTGCCCTGACAGTTCCTTGAAGGCAGGGCTCCTGGGCTCTGGGTCCCCAGCCCAGAGGATGGCTGATGTAGTGGGCTCACTGTGCAGCATCCCCTCTGGTCTCCCCATCTCCTAGCCTGCACCCGGCTCATCTTCCTCCTCACCATGGCCTCAGTGTGATCAAACAGGTCCAACTCTGTCAGTCCCTTGCCTAAAAGTCACCCAAGTCTCCCCGTTACTCTCTGGATAAGGTTCCACTCATGGTCTGGCATTCAAGGCCCTTCTTGGTCAGGCAGCTGTTTTCCTTCCATAAATGCTGGGGTCATAGACGGGGTTAAAGTCATCCGATGGGCAGGAGCAGGGCTCTATGCAGCCTGGAAAGGGCTCCAGCCCGGGGTGGGCACTGGTGGGAGAGAAAGCCAGAAGGTTTGGCCTGCACTCCTCCCTCCAGCCACAAGTCTTTTGCAGTTCCATGAAACATTGTGTTTATGTGTATGTGTGCGTGCGTGCATTCTATGTGAACGTGCTTGCTTCCAGACTCTGTTTCTGCTCTTAGCCTTGACTGGAAAGCCCTTCCCTAGTTCACCTACTCACCCTTGAAAATTCTGCACAAATGCCACATCCCGAGAAGCCTCTGGGACCCTCCCAGGTGGGAGGTATCTCCTTCCATCCTTGTTTCTGTAAGTGGGGACCACTTCTGCCTAGCAGCACCCCTGGGATTCCTGAGTTATTTCCTTGTGCATTTATCCTGCATGGACAGCTGGGGCCAGGTTGGCAATAAAAGCTTATTGAGAGAATAACGTTCTACATCTGCCAACAGAAGGAGACAAACGGGCAGGAGAGCCAGAGAGTGGGAACGCTTAGAGTTGGAGAGTGTGACAGGCACACAGAGACAGGGAAGGGCAGAGCCCATGAGAGGCAGAGGGAGCAGCCAGAGGCCTGACCCACCTGGCTTGTGTCCAGAGCCTCCTGGACCAGCCGGTTTGTGCAGCCTGCCTGACAGGGTGTGAGGTACTCCACGCGGGTACTGGGGTCGCAGACGGGGTTAAAGTCATCCGATGGGCAGGAGCAGGGCTCCATGCAGCCTGGAAAGAGCTCCAGCCCAGGCTGGGCACTGGTGGGAGAGAAAGCCAGAAGGGTTGGCCTGTACTGCCTCCCTCCAGCCACAAACCAGGTATACCTCAGCCCTCAGCCTGGCTCCCTACCCAATATGGCAAAGATCAGATTTCCACCCCATACAGGTTTTTTGCTGTCTGGACTGCTCCATGACATGTGGTGGTGAGCGCCTTGTAATGAGGTATACGAGCAGGAGGGTGGGCTGGGGGCTTCAGAGGACATCCCAATGGACAGGTGGGGAGTAGACTCTGGACTAGAGGCTCACATGCTCTTGCACATACTCACCCAGGCTGGTGGATGATGCCTGCAATCCGGTGGGTAGGGCAGCCCATGAAGAAGAGAGGCAGGCTGAGAAATAGGCAGAACAGCGCCCCCAGCAGGCAAAGGGCACTGCAGCACATGGGGCCCAGGTGGAGGCGCTTGACCAGGAAGCCCCCCACTACGATGCCCACAATGGCTGAGGGGATGGAGAGGCCACCAATGAGCATATTGGCGTAGGATGCTGTGATGGAAAACTGGCGCTCCAGGAACTTGGGCAGGAAGGTGGCTATGCCCGCCACCATGCATGACATGCACACCTGGGCCAGGGCCACCAGCAGGAAGATGGGGTGGCGCAGGGTTCGCAGCAGCACCCTTGGGAAGACTGTGGGGTGAGTGGGGAGAAGGTTAGTGTGGTCAGCCAACCACGTCATTCACTTCTGTTTCATCCTGCCCTGTTCAGTTTAAACTGTCCCATTCCTTCCATCCCATTTCATTGTATTTCATTTCTTTTTTAAAATTATTTTTATTGATTTGAGAGAGAGATGGAGTGGGCAGGGGGAGAGAGAGACATCAATTTGTTGTTCCACTTGTGCATTCATTGCTTAGTTCTTGTATGTACTCTGGCTGGGGATCGAACCCACAACCTTGTATCAGGACAACATTCTAACCAACCAAGCTACCTGGCCAGGTATTCTGTTACATTCAACTCTATCCTGACTCTTTTTCATTTAATTATATTTCATTTTTGAAATTCTGTTTCATTTTATTCCATTGAGTTAGATTGCATTTTATTCAATTGTGTTTCTTTCCATTCAACTCTGTTCAAAATTCTATTCCATATACTTCTACTGCATAGCACCCTATCTGATGCTATGTCATTTATACAGTCCCATCTCATTTCATTTCTTCTTTTCTACTTACTTGTCCCTTCTTTTTTTCACTCGGTCTTTTCCATCCTGACTTCTTATAGCTTTCTCAGCCAACCTAGGCCTGTGTCTTCCATTCTGTGTCCCCAACATAGGACAACACCCCCCCCCCCTGATCTCCCCATCCTCAGTTTATTTTTCTCCAAAGCACTTTACCTAACATACTACACACTTACTCATTTGACCATTTTTTTGCAGCCCACCAAAAAGCTTCATTTAGAGCAGGGATTTCTCTGTCTTTGTGTTAATTGCTAAATTTCCAGAGTCTGGGGCATACAGTAAGCACTCAACAAATATTTATTGAATGACTACAAATATGTGATCAATTATCAGAATGTTGGGCAGAACCTAAGACCTCCAGGTAAGGTGAAACCTGAGCAGCCTTGGTGCAGGACGGCTTCCCGGAGGTCAGACCAAGGAGTGGGAGGGTCTGGAGATGTGAGTGGGAAGGAAAAGGAATTCCTAACAGGCGGGCGGGCACAGCAGGGGCAGAAGCATGGAGACAGGAAAGACTTGATGACATCCCAGTCCCCTGCTGGCTCCTAAACTGGTGTCTGGGTCCAGATTTCCTCATTGCAAGTCTGCTACACTAAAGGGCACATAACACTGGGTAAGTCCCGAGCTCTGGGCTTCAGGGCTTTCATCAGCAGGGGCAGCTAAGGTGACCACCAAGAACGCCTCTGTTCTGACATCTGTGACTCTCTCAACAACAGAGGAGAAAGAGATGTGTTTCTACCTGCAGGTAAGCTGGAAGTTAGAGGAAGGCGTGTGGGAGAGGAAGAAAGGCTTTCCTAAGAAGAGGCGTCAGAGCAGCAAACCTCTCACCAGGCCAGGCTGTTGAGAAAGATGGCCACAGGGCTTTTCCAGGCTGAGTGGGTGGGTGAGGGGGTCTCTTTTTGCAGCAGCTGGACCAGTGCCTCTGTCACGGGAGATTTCTGCCTGACCTCACAGCATGGCCTGAGCCAAGCTAGCTGATTCCCTAGTTCCCTGCACCAGGCCTGGAGCTGTCTTCTTGGGACCCAAAAGATAAAGACAAACAGTCCAGGCAGGGTAAGTGAGAGCTGGGGCTGTGGAATTCCCCCACTTTCCCATCCGTAGTCCCTTGTCACATACAGAGTGCATTCAGCCAGAATTTGAAGCAGAGAGGTGTGACACCAGGACTTCACTCCAGGTAGCTGCTCCAGTCCCGTCCCCCCCTTACTCGATGAGCTGCCCTGTCCAGGACTGGCCTGAGCATGGCCCAAACTGTACAGGTGTCCTCACTGTATAGGGGGGAGGCACTCACCCAAGTTCAGCTGGAGAGGCTGGAGCAAGGCCAGGACTTGCCAGGGGTTTCCTGGCTCCTAGTATAAGGGGCCATTCCCTCCTCACTCCCCCCACCCCACATTACTAGGCCTCTGGCTGCCTGACTCCATCTATTAATTGTTTCTATGCTATTCTCCTGCATTAATCACTGCAGTGCAATTTATACCCATCCTCTGTCTCCAGCATCTGCAGCCTGTCCCTAGAACAGATGGAGAATTCTTAGAGGGCAGGGCTATGTCTTTCACTTGATAGGGATACCTGAAGGGAAACTTCAGGGTCCACCTCCAGCTCAGAAGCATGTATTTTCCATTAGGCAGGAGCTCCCCTTAGCTTGGCTCAATGTCTCCCGATCAGGCACGCCAAGGCCTCCCTCAATTCAGAGACTGTGTCTCCCTTTTTAGACAGGCTTCCCACAGCTCAGAGGCCAGGATCCCTCCCTTAAATAGAACAGGTCCCTTCTCAGATTAGGGACTATGTTTCTTCTACTGGTCAGGGACCTCCCTTAACTCAAGGACAATGTCTCCCTCATCAGACACGGGCTTCCTCCAGCACAGAGGCCAGGTATCCTCCATTAGACAAAGCAGGCTCCCCCTACATTCAAGGATTATGCATCCTCCACTAGCCATGGACCTATCACCCCACCACCATGGACACTGGTCTTTACCCTCATCCAAGGCCTCTCCCAGCTCAGGGATGCTGTCTCCTTTATCAGACAGGGGTCTGCCTTAGCTCAGGACTGTCTTTTCCCAAAAGCTTAGGGCTCCTCCAGCTAAAGGTTTCTTCCCTCTTTCCCCCGCCCCCATGGTTCCAGGTGGTCAAGGCCAAGCCTCAGGACCAGACTGATCCCAGTGGAGTTCAACAGAAAGCCAAGCAGCCAGGTTGGCTCACCAACCACAGGATTTGTGGCCAGCCCTGCCTCGGTTTCCTCAAGGCTTATGTAAAAGTTGAAACTACCAGAGATAATCTGGCCCAGGACATCCACTCTAGGATTCAGTTTCGGCATCTGACTCCAGCTTCCCTCTGGGCAGGAGCCAAAGCCATGATTAATAAGCTCTTCCTTGGAACAGCACACCAGTGCCTTCCAGCAGCTGAGTGTACCTGAGGTTAAGGAGTCCAAGACCCAGCCTCTTGGCCCAGCTCCAGGGGGCTGTGTTTTCCTGGGGATGCTGGAGAACTGGAGACTAGGTTACAGGAATCCCAACATCATATCTTAGGAAAAGCTTCCCAAGAATTGGGCCTAATTAACTTTCTGTTGCAAAAACCTTCAGTGGGGATATGAAATAAACCCCATGGTTATCACACTCTTAAACCATAGGTAGCTCAATTTATTATCCCGGAGCACGGTCAGAATAATAACAGTAAGGAAGGAGTGATAATCGAAATAATAATTGTACCTCATATAACTAGTTTTTAAAAATTATGTACAAAGGGCTTTCCATTCATCATCCCATTTGTTTTTTCCAATAGTCCTTGAGAGAGGCAGAGCGAGAATTGCAGGCCCAATCTTGCAGGTGAAGAAACTCAGACTAGGGGAGGAAAGGACCTTCCATAAAACTATCCACTGGTCAGTGTCAGGGGCCGGCCGCTAATCCAGGCCTCTGACTTGCCATCCAGGGCTGTACAAGAGCCTGACTCACAGTAGGCAATCAATGGTCATGAGGCCAGAATCTTTAGAGAGAGCGGCCTGGTTATAATGTGGACCCTGGTTACTGATCAACTGAGTATATAGTCTCAGGATGTGAGTGACATGGATCTTAGATCATCGAGTCTACCCTCACCCACTGCACAGATGGGGAAACCAAGGCCTAGACAGGAGTATTCACCCAGGACTAAAGTTCAGGTTTCTACACTTTAGCCCAGAGCTCCCTTTACTTATATCACAGCCTAGTAATTAAATAAATATTTACTGAGAGCCTTCTGTTTGCAGATTTAGTGATAGCTGGGAGAAGGGTCACAGATGAGCCAGCGCAGGCCCTGACCTTCAGGCCCTCACTGCTTGGGGGAAGGACTGGACAACTATGCAGCACAGAGCTGAGCTGTTCTAGAAGCCCAGAGGGTTCAGAGATCTGAGAGGAGCGAGAGCCAGACTAGGTGAGCAAAGGGGAGAAGTGGCACTTAATTTTGGCCTAGAGGGACAAGGAAGGTTTTGATAGATAACAATAAAAAGTGATGTTCCAGGCATAGGGGATCATACGAGCAAAGATTCACCAGGAGTGAATGGTGCCCATGAAGAGGTATGGAAGAGGAATCAAGAAAGGCAGGAAGGGACTAGATCATGTGCAGTGCTCCTTCCCTTCTGCTTCTCCATAGTCCAGCCTGAGCTCACCCACCTTTGATGAACTGGATCACGGTCAGGTCTGGTGCAATCTGGGCTAGGCCATCCTGCTTCTTCGGGGACTCCTCAGGGCTGTGCTCAGAGGAAGAGTCTTCACCCTGGGAGGACACAGCCAAGGGCAGTCAGCTGGAAGGGACATTCATGTGGGCTGGGGAAGGGAACTCTGGGAAAGAAGAGGGTGGGGTCGGTCCCTTGCTCAGGAGCAATAGGTGCCAGCAGTGTTCCATTTGTTCTTGGCCTATAGGCATTTAACAAGTGGGGTGTTTTTGTTTTTAAGAAAACATATTTTATTGTCCCACAATTAAAAGTAGTCAAACGGGTATTTTTTATTTATTGTGATCAGTGTTAAATAAAATATTAATTTTCATCATTTGCTTCAATTCATGTCTCCTTGACCAGTTCTTTGTTTTTCCTTGAAAAATGTCACATGTCTCACCTCTGAGGCAGTAAAGAAATTTTAAAACACCACAGTTGAGAACTTGAACATTCATTCATCTGCAGTGACTAACGTGCTATTACATGCAATTGTGCTCTTAGTGGCTTGGTCATCCTCTATAAGTTTTTGGAAAACATTTATCATGATAAGTGATTTTGAAAGAATGGATGAAATTCCAGTGGTTAATTCTGACATCCCCATCATTAACATCATAATAATCACCAACATTGCCATGAAAATTACCACCAAAATTATCATCATCATTATTCCCATCACCTTAAATATTTTCCCATTTTCATCACCAATATCATCATGAGTAAATGACCAATATGGTCCTTACCATTACCATTGTCTCTGTCATTATCACCCACCACCAGCATAATTATTATCATCATCACTGTCACCTGAAACTTCAGATGTTCAATAAAATCATGACTATAAAAATCACCAATATCGTCTCTGGTCAGGTGGCTCCTGGTCGGCTGAGGTTGGGGGTTACATCCCCAATCAGGGCACATACGAGAAGCAAAAGATGAGTACACAATTAAATGAAGCAACTAAGTGGAACAGCGAATCAATGCTTCTCTCTGTCTCTCTGCCTCCCCACCCCATATCAATGAAAAAATTTTTTTAAAAAATCACCAATATCGGGCCTGACCTGCGGTGGTGCAGTGGATAAAAGCATCGACCTAGAATGCTGAGGTCGCTGGTTCAAAACCCTGGGCTTGCCTGGTCAAGGCACATATGGGAGTTGATGCTCCCTGCTCCTCCCTCCTTGCATCTCTCCCCCTTCTAAAATAAATAAATAAATAAAACATGTTTTTTAAAAAAATCACCAATATCATAATCACTGTCGCTAACAACATCATTATCCCTGCCACTGTCTTTATCAGCATCATCACTGTTGGGCAGATGAAATATATTATGCTCACTTTGTTAAAGATGACGCTGCCCACGTGCAAGTTTTAAGAGTAAGCTTTCCCCCACACCCTTGACTGATTGGATGATGTGGGGTGGTGCACTGTCAGGAGGAATCCTCCCATTATGCCTCAGATAAGTGACTTCGTATCAGAGACTTCCTTGTTTGTAGATTGGATTAAAGGTTTGGATTTCTACACTATAAAGCGGGGTAGGCCAGGAGCTTGCTCTCTCTCAGTTCCTGAGGTTAGCATTAGAGAGGAGAGCAGTTAAGGTCACGTGGAGGAGAGGAGAAGCAGCCGAGATGGCGGAGTGCTGAGGAAGAAGTCAGTTTGTGCAGTTTGTTCAGAGGGAAGCAGATGGGAAACAGAGGTGAATAAGTCTGGTAAGCTAGAAACCTTTGATGCTAGGAAACTCGGATAAGTCAGTAGCTTTGTGAGCACTGAATGAGTGGGTTTTGGAGCCAAGTGTGTGTGTTTTTACTTGCCTGCTGGGTGCAAGCTAGAATTAAAGTTGATGACTCACCAGTTCTTGGCTCCATTGTTTCATTACTGTCTGTTCAAATCTAATGTGAACCTGCATGGGCCAGGTGGCTGTGATATTGGCTTTGGCTCCTGGCTTTACAATCACCAACCTCTATCTGAGTTTAACACCACACCACTATCTTCAGTTATTATGTCACTAGTGGCTATTATCACTTGGAAAGTCACCATTAGCAAGAGCCTCCAGTGAGCTATGCCGTCCTAGAGGTTGGGATGGTTTGGGTCTGTAGGCTTATTTTTTCTATACTGTATGCTATGAGAGGAAGAGAACTGGGTCAGAGGAGGCAAGAGGCAACAGACCTTCTTCTACTCCCTTTGGATGAGTCCGGCCACACTCTGAGAGGACTGCTCAGCATCACCACCACACTATGGGGGAACTCACGGACACCCTGAAGTGTGACCTTCCACCTGCATGAGGATGGCCTATCTGCACATCTTGAGAAGTCTTTTATTCCGGGAAGCAAGAGACTTTGAGGGCACAACCACAGTCTTCTGATTTTCAGAAAAGATGGAGGAAATAATGTCACTTGTGGCCACATGTACAACCCTATGTGATCTATGCTGCACCTTCGATTCTACCATGTCAGTTAGTTCCCATACAGCCTGGTGCGGGGGCGGGGGGTGTATTACTACACCTATTTCACAGAAAAAGAAACAGAGTGGAAGTGTCACTCAGGGAGTACTTGGCAGGACAGGCTCTTGAACCTAAGTCTTCTAGTAGCCCCAACTCACTCCTGTCTCATGCTATGAAAAGAACATGGGGACTGGAGATGGAAGGGGAGGGACAGATAGTCTGGGGCTGGGGGCTCAGGGAAGGTATCCAGAGAGCAGTGACCTTTGAGATTCGGACAGACAGGAAAGGAGAGGTTATCTGAAGCAGGGGCATAGTGAGACAGGCTGGTTAGCCAGGACAAGTGGAATAGGGAACTGAGACAGATAGCTAAACACAGTTTACACGTCTAGTAGATTGCAAAATCCTAGTTTCCCTAATCAAGGACACTTACAAGTAAATGGTTTACACTTCTCCCCACCCAGAGGTTAAATATGTGGGTCCTTGGGTTACGACAATCTTGACAAGCAACGTTTCGAGTTTACGACGCTCACTCCCATAAAAACCTTAAAAAGTTGAGATGTCAATGTTTCTGTTTACGCCGTTATCCTTGTACTAACAGACCGCATGAGCGAACCAGTTTGGTTGTGCAGTGGAAGAATACGCAGTACCATGCACAGTACAGTATATTTATGTCTTTTTTCTGTGGCTTGGTTGTATTTTTATGTTCTAGATTATGATTTTACAACTTGGTAGGATAGGTAAGTGCCTTTGGTAGGGTGTGTTTTGACTTACACCAAAATTCGGTTTACCTCACTGTTATAGGAACAGAACTATGTTGTAACTGGAACAGAACAGAACTGTGTCGTAACCTGAAAACCCTCCTGTAGCTTAAATGACCTTCCTCAGACCACAGGTACCAGGACATAGATAACAGAAATCCAGTTAGTGCCATTTGTCAACCACACCCACGGACAGATGAAGTCAGGATAATAAATCTCATTTTGGTGCATCAGCACAAAGCTGATAGCTATTCTATCATTATCCTCCCCTAAGACCTCCCCCTAAATTAAGAACCTTTAAAATCCTCAAGACAAAGGACCCCGCATGTGCTTTTCCTTCTTTCTGGAACACGGGACACCTCCCCCTCCCTCACCCCTTCTCCCCCCAAGGCGTATTACCTTTGCCTTTCTCTTAAGCTCCAAGGGCCCTTCTGTTGCTTCTGTAATTTATTTCCTGAGTCCACACAGCCTAACTGGCTCGCTCCTACTACCTCTGTAACTTTCTAAATAAACTTTCTCTTATAATTGGAGTTCTTGGCTTTTTTGGTCAAATAAGTTTGTAAATATGATATATATGTTTACTCGCTTATAGTTTGCATTGGGTGTGGGGAACAGGCTGTAAGCCTGCAAAGTCATTATGGCCTAAGGCAGTGATGGGCAATCTTTTGAGCTTGGTGTGTCAAAATTCGCCAAAAAACCAAGCATAACTCGGGTGGTTTGTCACTTTGAGAAAAATGGCCTAACCGAAGTCCCAGAACTAGACGCTCTGTGCCGGAGTTCTACTGTTTTGGCCTACAGACCTCCGGCACAGAGTGTCTACACTACAGCAAATGTTTTATCCTCGGCTACTGCACCTGGCCATACAGGAGCTGAGGATGAAATGTCCTTCTTGGTATGCGGCCCATATTGCTCTGGTATGCGGCCACATGCAGCCACGTGTCATCGAAAATGGCTACGAGTATCAGTGCTGACATGCGTATCATAGGTTCTCCATCACGGTCCTAAGGCTTAGTTTAAGACTCAGCTTTCCCCCACACCCTTGACTGTTGCATGATGTGGGGTTCTTATGAGGAATCCCATTGATGCCTCAGATAAGTGACTTTGTATCGGAGGCTTCCTTATTTGTATATTGGATTAAAGGTTTTTATTTCTACACTATAAAATGGGGCAGACCAAGAGCTTGCTCTCTCAGTTCCTGAGATTAGCATTAGAGAGGAGAAGCAGCCAAGATGGCGGAGTGCTGAAGGAAAAGCCTGTTTGTGTAGAGAGAAGGAGATGGGGATCAGAGTTGAATGAGGCTAGTGAGGTAGAAACCTTTGATTCTAGGAAACTCGGATAAGTCAGTGGCTTTGGGAGCCCTGAATGGAAAGGGAAGTGTTTTCCCACTGTGTATATTTCTTGCCTGCTGGATATTAGCTAGGATTAAAGCTAATGGCCCACCAATTCTTGGCTCCATTGTTTCATTACTGTCTGTCCAAATCAAATGTGAACCTGCATGGGCCAGGTGGCTGTGATGGTGGCTGTGGCTACTGGCTTTACAGCTCTGAATTCTTTCTTTTCTAAACATAAGAACCGAGGTCCAATTTCACCACCAACACCACCGGTTACAATAGTACAGCAAAAGCGTGGGGGAGGTAGTAGGGAAACTAACCTGACTGTGGCCAAGAGTCTCTGGGACAGGAACTGGGACAGGATTTGAGTTGACTTGGGCTTCATACCACAGGTGCCAGGAGCACTGTCTGCCCCTAACTCCCCTCCCTCTGCTCTCCACAAGTTTCTACCCCTCTCTCTCCAGATATGTTTTGAGGATTCCTGACTAATAGCGAGTTCCAGAAACAGGAAACATGCCTCTGCTCAGAGCACGGCTTGGAGGACTACTCATCTGGCTGTGGTTTGCCCAGGTCAGCAGCCTGGCCAAGGGAGGGAGCTGGTTAGAATTTCCCTTCTTGGGGCTGTGTGCTGACTGCTGCAGGTCTGCAAGACGCTGGATACTGTGTGGTCTGGTGCCCAGAAGGCCCCAATGTTTGCCGGGCCACCAGGGATCCAGGAACTGTCCTCAAGGGAGCTGATTCCTAAAAGGATTTGACCTAGGGCTGTGTCTCCTACCCCAACGAGCCAGGGCTGACCCCAGCGAGAGGTGTGGAACTTGCTGTCAGCCCTCAGCTTCCAACACATGTGGCCATAGAAAGCAGCCACTGGGATGGAGTTATTCACTAAATAACTTCTCCCCTACAGGAAGGAGGTCGTGTTTTGTAGCAGAGTGCCTAGAGATATAAACTTCTGCGAGAAGCCCAACATGCTTCTGGCTTTCTCATAACGAGAGTCATGCAACTGGACATGCCTCTCTTCTTTTTGGCTGCTAGAAAGATCAGAACCAAACAACAGGTTCAATTATATCAATTGAATTTATGTTTGTGGTCCACACTTTGATGCTTCTCTCTGTCATTCTCCGTTATTTCTATTTTCCTGCTTCTTGGTCCTGATTGAGCAGTTCAGCACAGCTCTAGTAACGCTTTTCCTGGGTCTGAATCCCAGCTGCAACATTTATGAGCCACACGTGATCAGGTTATTTAATCCCCTCTGTAACTCAGTCCCTTGTATGTAAAATGGGGGAGGTAATAAACCTATTTCCTAGGTAGGTTATGAAGATTAGATGAGATAATCCATACAGGGTTCAAAGCAGCGCATGAAACAATGCATGTTAGCCTCATTTCCCACTTGTTTACTAGTCCTAGGCGTGTGTTTTATGTAAGCTGCCTTAAACCTAATATGAAATAGAGTGAAAGTAGAATATAGAAGAGCATATAAAAAGAAAATTAGCTAAGAACAAGCTCTCCAGGTCATTGAACCTGCCAGGCATAAAATGCCCACCTCACCACTTTGCCTCATTTCATTCTTACAAAGAACCTAAAATGTAGATTTCATGGTTAAACCATTTGACCAATTTCAGAGATAGTAGGGAGTAGAGCCAAGATTCACACCCAGGCCAGTATGGTGTAGACACCCTGTGTCTAACTCCTGACATCGTGGGTCTCCCTCTCTGCCACTGCGGGATGCCTCAGACAAGGAGGCTCCCGTGTGGTGTCTTTTGGGCTGGATCAGCTACCAATCACCTCTCTTCTTTAACCTCAGTCTCCTCTTTTGTCAAGTGGGGGTATTGGACTAACTAGGTGTTTTAACTGGATTTTAGTAACAGAACCCTTTGGCTAATTGAAAACTCACTCAAAAGACTGGAATAAAGACACGGAAGAGTAGAACTTTTCTGATTGTGTGTGTGTGTGTGTGTGTGTGTGTGTGTGTGTGTGTGTGTGTGTGTGTCTAGGGAAGTGATGGGCAATCTTTTGAGCTTGGTGTGCCAAAATTCACCAAAAAAAAAATGAGCATAACTCGGGTGGTGTGTCACTTCGAGAAAAACGGCTAAACCGGAAGTCCCAGAACTAGACACTCTGTGCCGGAGTTCTGTTGTTTTGGCCTACAGACCTCTGGCACAGAGTGTCTACACTACAGCAAATGTTTTATCCTCGGCTACTGTACCTGGCCATACAGGAGCTGAGGATGAAACGTCCTTCTTGGCATGCGGCCCCATACTTCTCTGGTATGCAGCCGCATGTGGCTGCGTGTCATTGAAAATGGCTACGTGTGTCAGTGCTGATACGTGTGTCATACATAGGTTTGCCATCAGGGGTCTAGGGGGATGGAAGGCCCTTAGCCTTGCTAGGGATCACCTCTACTTAATGTCCCAGTGGTGACATGCTTGGGGTTCTGTGGGGAGCAGATCATCTCAAAAGGGCCTCTAGCCCACTAGGAAGCTCTAATATACACCAGGCTCAGGAAGCAGAGCCTCTCTCTCCTTAGCTCTTTGGGGCCAAGACCTGGCCTGTACATACTGGTACAAGAAAAGATGGTGTGGCCAAGCTTTGCGCTCAGCCTTAACCTTCTCTGGGCCTTAATCCCTCTATCTGCAAGATGGAAGAGAGTTGAACTGAATGATCACAGAAGACCTTTGCCCTTAAAGATTTCAAGATAGGATGAGGGTAGAGCATAAAGCCTGGAAAGCCAGGCTTGGGGAAGGCCACCGAGGGCTCTCAGACTACCTGAGAGGGGTCTGGAGGGAGTGATACTGAACCCAAGGAAGACCCGAGTCACCTCGGACCTCACAGGGCCTGCAGAAGATTGATCATAAGTTTTGAGTCTTAAGGGCCATTGCCACATCCCACTCCTGTGTTCATCCTTGACCATTCTCCCAAAAAAGCACATTGAAGTTAATGACTGAGACAATGGACCTCATAGACTAGACAAAATTTTAGTCATTTAGAAACATAAATTTTGGGAATCACAAACCATTTGAGTCTTAGAATATTGGAATAACAAAACATCAGTGCCTGAGAATCTGCAACTACTAGAATCAACTCTAAAACCATGTAATTATAGAATCCCAGGTTCTGGAAGATACCTCAGAACAACAGATATGGAAACTGCCAAGAAATATAAACCAATAGCCCTGGCCAGTTGGGTCAGCGGTAGAGTGTCAGCCTGGCTTGTGGAAGTCCTGGGTTCAATTCCCGGCCAGGGCACACAGGAGAAGTACCCATCTGCTTCTCCATCCCTCCCCCTCTCCTTTTTCTCTATCTCTCTCTTCCCCTCCTGCAGCAAGGCTCCATTGGAGCAAAGTTGGCCCGGGCATTGAGGACAGTTTCATGGACTCCACCTCAGGTGCTAGAATGGCTCTGGCTACAATGGAACAATGCCCCAGATGGGCAGAGCATTGCCCCCAAGTGGACATGCCAGGTGGATCCTGGGTTGGGCACATGCAGGAGTCTATCTGTCTGCCTCCTCGTTTCTCACTTCAGAAAAAAAAAAAAAAGAAATATTAACCGAGGGAAAGTGACAGAAGCCAGTGTGCTTAGAGGCTGGGCAGGGACTAGGGGTTTTGAGAGAGGAGGTCCTTCCCAGCCCCTGTCCCTGCCCCGAGGGCAGGTGCTTAGATGAGCTGAGGGTGCACAGGGCACAGGAGGGTTGCTGGCTGAATGGGTCCTTCCACCACAAGGACAGATGGGGCCAGACACCCTGCTAGGGAGCACCTAAGAGACCATCTTTACTCCACGGGTTCTGCAGAGCCTTCTGTTATGAGTCCTGAAGTTTGACAGGACCTTAGAGACTGGCTGATTGTAGGTAGGGAGACTGAGACTTAGAGAGGGTAAGCTCTGTCCTGTTTCACTCCTAGAAAGATGTCTGGGGGGCCACCAGAGCTCTGAGGTAACAGATACATGAATAAAGCCAAAGGCAAGAAAGCAGAGCTCTTGTCTCCTCTCATCCCTCATCTCACACAGCAGACTCTGTGGAAACTGTTAATGTTCCCCTCCCTCCAGGACGTGAACCTTAAGCACCGGTCCAGGGAGAAACCTGAGTTATCATTGGGTCAGGCCCCGTTTGTCTGTACTTGGCCTGCCTGCACTCCTTGGAGCTCTGTGGGGCAAGGGCTATGAAGTTCAACCCTCTGTCCTACTGTGAAAGTGCTCTAGAGACAGGGAGCCACTTAGAGGAGACATCACTGAACCTGGAAGATATTTTCAATCTTCTGCCCATTGTACAGACTGGAAGACTGAGGCCAGGGACCATCTCTCAATCACACAGTCTTTGAATTACATACCACCATTTCCTGGTACCATTAGAAACTGCATTTACTTCTAGGAGGGTATTTAGGGGACCCCTGATCCTGGGAGGGAATGTGTGAAGGGATTTCAGAAGCAGTCTCTTCTTTACTTCTCCCCCTGCCTGTTCCCACTCTCTGATGAAGAGGACACGTCCCATGTCTGGGGTCCTGGACTTTCTGGCAGCCCATTCCACCTAACTGGGCCCTCCTCCTGGTCCATCCACCTCGACATCAGTGAGAAGGGCTGGGCCGACCTGAGCAACTGTCTGCTGACAGTCAAGGCAGCTTCGGGAGGCAGAGGAACAATTCCTTCCACATCAATATTTATTGCCTGAGAGCTGCTGGCAGCAGATCATCATGTTCTCAGCCTTTGGTTCCTTTTTAAGAACCTTTCACCCCCTTCCCTCTCCACTCCCCATCGCCAATGTGCTGACAGAATGAATCCAGAGAGCCAGACAAGTTCACAGTCCAGGAACCAGGGTTTTAAGGCATCACAGAGACATAACTCTCAAAATACGAATCTCTGCATCACAACAGCTTCAACTCAAGGAATCAGACATTCATATAATCCAAGGTGCACAGAATACTCTCCAGGAATCTAAACTCAGCATTTTACAGGACAGAACAGAATAGGGAAGTGACTTGCTCAAGGTCAAATGACTGACATGTAACTGAGACCACTATAGACAAGTCTCTTCCACCTATTCTACCCCAAGGCCCAAGTGGATGTTCCTTCTGTTCAAATTTAGGACTCAACTTGGAGATTATTCATAACCAGTAACCAAGGCTCTCCCCTTCCTCTATGTTCACCACTTCTAAGAACTCTTCGCCATGTTTTAGGAATTCTAGCTCACCCAAATTTTGGCCTGAGACTGACTAGGGAATAGAGCATCGACCTGGGACACTGAGGTCCCAAGTTCAAAACCACGAGGTTGCCGGCTTGAGCCAGGACTCATCTGGCTTGAGCACGGGGTCGCCAGCTTGAGCGTGAGATCATTGACATAATCCCATGGTCACTGGCTTGAGCCTAAAGGTCTTTGACTGGAAATTCAAGGTCACTGGTTTGAGCCCAAGGTCAGTGGCTTGAGCAAGGGTTCAATGGCTTGGCTGGAGGCCCCTCAATCAAGGCACGTATGAGAAACCCTAATGAATGATTAAAATGCTACAACTACGAGTTGATGCTTTTCATCTCTCTCCCCTCCTGGCTCTCTCTCTCTCGCTAAACAAACAAACAAAAAACCAAAAATAATTTGGCTTGAGCTAGGCAGAAATGGGAAAGACCATCTGTGGTTCCAAGCTTTCTTCTTCCCCTGAAACTGGTTCTTCTGTAGCGCCTGCCTCCCCCTGAGTCTGATCCAACATCTGCCCAGCCCTTCACTGTCGGGACATCCCACAGCAAAGCAGCCCCCAGGTCTATGCAGTCTCCCTCATGGGTGGCTCCTGGACTCATTCCCATGCCCCACGTCACTGCCAATGCACTGCTTTCTCTTTGGACCAATGCTAACTGCTGCCACCTCAGTCTCCCTGCCTCCAGCTGCCCTCAGCACACTCCTGTTTATTGCAGTCTGGTTCCTGCCTAGCACCTGGTGATAAAGTCACGGGACCCTCTGCTTACCCTTCCTCCAGGGCCACCCACAGATGTTGAAGCTGACAGGTAAGGCTTTTCCTATTCTGGCCCCTGCTGGCTGTTCTTACATCATTTTTCGTTGGTCTCCTCACAGACACCTTGTGCTCCAGCAGGGGGATGAAGTGGTGAGGTTCTGAAAGCAGCCTGGTCTGGGGTCAGACAGACGGGGGCTGAAGTGCCAGCTTTTCTAGGTAGAGATATTTTTAGCCCTTGCTACTAGGCCCAAACATTCATGCTCTAAGAAAGAGGTTGTATCACGTATTACAGCAGACCTTTTTAAATGCACCAACCTGCCACATTAAATACAATTATTCTTGCTGCAAAATATTCAACATGATTTTTATAAATGTTTCTTTGAAATTAGAATTACTCAACAACAACTAACTTAATTTTTGCTTGTGATTTCTCACAATGACTTCTGTGAAAAAATTATATATACTGTATATTGTATATTATATATATGCAGGTCTCTGCCCCCAGTTCCTGACAGAGAGTGTCTAAAATTCTTGTAAATAAGCATGCTAGGAGAATTCTTTGTTCTAACATTTAGTCTTTGACCACAGTTCCTGACACAGAGCTCCTAAGATCTTTGGAATTTCCTGAGTGATAGGAGCGTCTTTTGTTATGAATAGAAGATTTGGGTGGGCTCCTGGATGAGGGCTGGTCACCAGAAAGACCAAGTTATGATTAGGAGCTTGGAACTCTCAGCCCATTTCTCCATCCTTCAGAGAGGGGCAGGGTGGCTGGGGGTGGAGTTAATAACTGATGTACCTACCTGCATGATGAAACCTCCCAAATATGTGGGGTTTTGGAGCATCCACGTGCTGATGGGTGACATGCCCCAACTTCACAGAGACAAAACTCCTGCACTCAGGACCCTCCCAGGCCTCGCCCTATGTATCTCTTCATCTGGCTGTTCATCTGTATCTTTTTTATGTAATAAATATTATGTAATAAACTGGTAAATGTGTTTCCATGAGTTCTGTGAGTGGTTCTAGCAAATCATTGACTTCAAGGAGGGCATTGTGGGAACCTCCAATTTGTAGCCAAGTTGGACAGAAGTTATGGTGACCTGGGACCTCCTCCTTATGACTGTCCTCTAAAGTAGGAACAGTCTGTGGGACTGTGCCCTTAACCTGCGGGAGCTGAGTCTAACTCCAAGATAGTGTCAGAATGGAGTTAAATTCTAGGACACACAGCAGGTGTCACAAAGCATCTGGCTACAGAGTGTTGTGTGCGTGAGTAAAGGAGACACATGGGAGTTGCTACGCCTGTAAAACCTCAGACTTGGGAAAAGCACTAATGTACAATTTTTCAAAGCATAATAAAATGTGTGTGACTATTTTAGAAAATAAATGAAATCGACATAAATGATGCAATTGAGCATTTATAAAACATTTCTATTTTGTCATTTTTATCTTTCTTTTGTATTTTGAATACAATTTATTGTTGTCTAGGCCTCCTGTTTTTGTGGGTCCCTGGAAAATCTGAAGGCTCCTTACCCAGAATCATCTCTCCTGCCCAGTGACTCACACGGTCCTGCCTTCTCTTACCAGCTGTGACACTGGGCAGATCCCTGCAGCTATTCGTCAGTATACTCCCCTGAGGAAAGACCACCCAGCACACAAGCTGAACAGGGGAATTCAGTGAGATATCCCTGGAGCACCTCACCGGTTGACCTGTTACTTATCCACAAGGCCTTGTCCTGACTAGGCTGTGCCTGTATTAAGGGCAGAGACCACGTATAGAGCTCCAATGTCCAGCCTGATGCCTGGCGCAAAGAAGCACTCAGTACATGTTTGTCCCCTGTCTCCAAGTTTGTCATCTCTATAGTGAAGTCTTTTGCCCAGGCTGTTTACACACCAGGATGCCTCTCCCTTTCTCCCATGCTGCCACACATCCTCTAAAGTCCAGCTCAAAGCCCTCCTTTCCAGAGAGGTCCTCCAAGACCCTCCATACACCCTCTTCTGGTTCTTAGCATTGCTGTAATGTGCCCAGAATTTACAAAAAACCTTTCAGTGACAAGCAGAGAGGCAGCAGTGTAGTGATTAGAAGTAGGGGCATGGGTTCAGACAGGCGTGGGTTCTCATCCCAGCTCTGCCCTTGTTGGCCTGGTGATCTTGGACAGAGGTCACTACCATCTCTGGCCCTTGATGTCCTCAGTTGTGGGAGGGGCAGGAACTGCTTACTGAGCAGGGCTGTTGTGGGGGCTCAGTGGCCCCTGACAGGAATGGCTTTGTAAGCTTTTATGAAATGCAAAGCCCAGGAGGGATGAAGCTTAATGTTACAAAGGAGGACAAGTTGGTAGGGGCTGGAGCCTGGACGAGGAAGGGGAACTGCAATGAGCTTACCTTGCTGACCACTGCTAAGACCCTCTGCCGGAAGTGAAACTCATGTTTCTCCTTGGGCATCTCCCTGGGGAAGAAGAAGTAAGGAATGGCAGCCAGGGCCACAATGCCAGAGGAGATGAGGAAGCCCAACCACCAGGCACCCACCCAGCGGGGGTCCGTCGAGGTCAAGCTGATGCCACCTGGAAGAGAAGACCATGTGATGTTAAGTTTCGGGATGGGCTGTCACTTCTTGGCCACCACCCTGGGACTGACCTCTGAAACATAAGATGGGAAGTCAGGAGACCTGGGTTATGATTCTGGCTCTGTCATTTATGTCCTGCATGACCTTGGACAAGTCCCTGACCATTGTAGGCCTCGGATTTTTCAAGTACTAAGGCAATGTGTGTAGTGGTCAAGGTCATAGACTTTGGAAACAGACTAATGGGTCTGAATTCCATTACTGACATAACTTTGGGCAAGTTACTTAACCTCTCTGTGCCTCAGTTTCTTCATCCGTAAAATACGGATATTAGTAGTACATACATAAGAGGGTTGTGAGAATCACAGAAATGATTACATGTAAAAATCACTTGAAATAATGCTGGCACCCAGTGTGTTCTATATAGCTGTTTGCTCTTCTTCATTCTACTGTTACTGTTGTGATTATTATTATTAAATGGACAATTAGGACTATTCTTGTGGTTCTCAGGTCTGCAGGATGATTAAAATCACCAGAGGTGCTTCTCAAAAATACGTTCTCTTACCTAAGACCAACTTAGAACTATGATGGGGCAGGTGGGAAGCTGACTGAGGGATCTGTACCTTTAACAAGGTTCCCCAGGTGATTTTGATCTCCCACCACAGTTAATGAGGACTAGATTATCCCAGATGGGTCTCCTATCTGGAGTGCCCACATCCCTACTCAAACATTTTGACCCCATGGCTGAGCTGGGTACCTCTTCCTTCAATCACCACAGTATCTGCAAACACTTTATAGTAACATGGAAGCGTGACGACACTTGCCCCAGGAGTCAAACTGGTTCCCAGGTAGTTGATCCTAACCATCTCCTGTGCAGAGGCCAGAGTACATAGTTGGCACTGAGCAAGTATATTTCGTAAAGCGGGGGGTGCAGTTGGCTTTAGCACTGATTCCCTCCTCCACTTATTATTCAACCTGCTTCAGTGCCAGGCTGGTGAGGGCTCACATAAGCCCTCTGCTTCTCACACACTAGTCTGTGCCTGCAGCAGACACGACCCACCCACCCCGTAAAATCTCTCAGTGAGAAAGAAGGACCAGTCCCGCGGGAGTGTCACATCTGCCTGTGGAGGTGCCACATCTGCAGGATGATGCCAACAGAGCCAAAAATGCTCTCTCTTGCCATGAGTTGGAATATGTCTTGGAAACCTAAGGAAACCCTGACTCCCAGAAGTTGTCCTTTAAGCAAGAGAAGAGTTGTAACCAGAGGTCGCACTTGGCTCTCAGGACCAGCTTTCTAGAAGAAAGAGAGGTGGAGGTGAGGTGTGGCTGTCTTTAGTGACAGAGCTGCCAAGACCTATCCTGGCTGGAAGCATTGTTGAGCAAAACCGGAGAACAAGGAGCAGAGTCTGCCTATTTATACAAATACACTTATTCCACCTATTCGTATGTGTAGCAGCTGATGAGGCTTCTCTGACTTTCTGGAAAATCTCCAGGTGAGAGATCAGAGTAGCACAAGGCAGAAGGCATAGTTGGGGTCTCAGAACTGCTTGATGTGACAAGCAGGCAGCTGAGATGCCACAGTGACCTGTTCTAAAAGGAATTCTCACTCACTCCCCACAGGGTGATAGAGTGCCAGGACCCTCAGACTCGTCCCTCTTGGCTGCCTTCATACCAAGCTTCGGTCCCACTCCTTGGCCCACTCTGACCACTACCTGGGTTCCCCAAATGGCACCCTGAGCACAAGTTCTCAGACTTGGAGGTGCTCAGAACTAGAAGGGTCCTTAGAGGTCCCCCAGTAAATTCACATTGGAGAGAGGCTCAAGGAAACTGGGTCCTGCTCCCTAAGTACTCTCTGGCCTGCCAGTGTCCTCTCTATTTCACCGTCTCTTTCCTCTATAGGCTAAGAGAGTATGTGCCCCTGTCTACCCATGGCGTATCTGAGCACAGGGCTGGGGACCCAGGGGACTCAGGATGGAACAAGGTGAAGATGTAATAATAACAGTGACGATAATCACAGCTCCTCCTCTGAAGGTGCTGTACAGCTCCCCCCATCACCTCACTGCATTGTACTTGCGCCTTTGGAAAGTAGACAGGCCGGAGATCATCTCGAAGATGAGAAAAAGAGAGGTTAAGAGGTATGTCCAAGGTCAGTGGGATTGCTGGAATTTGAATTTAGATCCCTTGACTCAGTGTCTCTTATGAGATCAGCAGTCAGTTAGCTAGTATCTGTGTGTCCCTGGGGACAACTGTGTGCTCTTGGGACTTACCTTCTGGCATTCGGTCAATGTCCACATAAAGGCGTAGCATGAGGCCACCCAGGCCATAGGCTAAGCCTGGCCCCATTGTCGTCACTGCAAACAGGATCCCTGCAACACAAAACCTAAGTTATTCCACTCCGACCTTGCCTTCCCTTAGCCTGTCCCCCGGGTTGGGCCTGGAAACTTTCCAGGGCTTCTAGGACCTTTACTAGCCACATGGGACAGAAGCCATCCATCCCTCCTCCTTTCCCCTCACTGGAGGCCTCTGGCCCTTCTACCTGAGCCTGGACCTCCCTCAGAGCCCAGGGTAGGACCATTCCCTCACCGAGGTAAAGGGGCGAGTTGCTATTGTGGGCAAAGTCATCGATATAGGAGATGCCGAAGGGCTGGATGGGCACACCGCCCACACCGAGCAGGGTCTGTGCCATGAACATTATGCCCACCATGGCCAGATGCTGGGTCTCCGTGTAGCTCAAACAGCTGCTGCCGTTGGAAGGGGCTGGGGCCATGGCCGAGGCTGTGGGCAGGCACAGGGAAGCCTCAAAGTCCTGTGGCATGCCCGCTGAGAGGTGATAAAGAAAACATTATGACAATAGCTAAGACTTTTATACAGCTCCTCCTGGATGCAAAGAACTATTATAAGTGCTTGTATAATTAAGTCATTGGATCCCCCCTTCCCCCACACAGTTTCGGGGATGGGCGCTCTCAGTACTCTTTTCACAGATGAGGAGACTGATGCTCAGACAGCAACTAGCAAGGGTAGGGTCACGATTGGAAGCCAGGCAGCCTGGCTTTAAGTTCATACCCTTAAACCACCTTATGCTCCCTTTCTGATCAGAGAGATATGTGCTCTTGGGCCGGATGGGGCTGTCAGATGAGGTCGAGTTTGAACTGGGTTAAGAAGAACAAACAAGATTTTCCAGAAAAAGAAGGCAGGGAAGGCTGCTTCAAGGAGTGGTCACAGTGTATTGCAAACCTAGGAGCTTAAGAATTCAGCACTGCTGGCCCCAGTGTGAGGGCAAGGTCGGAATGAAGGGAGGGCCAGGGAGAGATACTGGGGCTTCTCTGTGCTGGGCTCTAGTGCCCTTGGCCTTCATTCTGAGGGCGGGGGGCGGGGGGGCTCAGGCTCAGTGTCAGAGGCAAAGTGCAGTAAAGGGGCATTTCTTAACTTAGTACCAAACATTTGCTCCCTGCAGCTCACCAATATTTGGTGAGCAAACTTAAGGAGACATTCATGCTCTTATTATCCCAAACGTGGGTCTAGAAGTACCCTCTCCTCTGTGGCCTGCCCAGCCCTTTCTGGGAACTGGGGTCTGAGAAAATGCTGGGTGAACCACAATTGGCCCAGAGAGCCTCACCCCAGGACTGCACCCGCTCCCACTCCCCAAGATTACACGCGGGGCAACCACGTGAGAGGGAACTGAAGGAGGCAGTGGGGGTGGTGTGGGGAGGACTAGCAGGTACCCTGGGAAGCTAGGCCCACCCTGAACAGTGAAGGTCTAGGGATGGGCCCCAGTGCACAGGAATGCTGCTCCTCACGTTCACTCCCCCAGCCCTGCCCAGCCCCTCTTGCTCTTACCGGGGCTGGTGCGGTCATAGCGATATGGCTCCGAGATGAAGTGTGGGAGAGTTATGAGCAGGCCCGCCAGGGCCACAAGGATAGCCCCATAGCCGATCAGTCGGGGTCGGTGTACCCTGCTGCCAAAATAGCTCACAAACACAATCAGAGCTGTGTTCCCCACCTGCAAAAGGACGAGGGGACCCATTAAAGTGAAGCACAACCTAGAGCTGGAGGCCTATGTCACCCCTGCCTGGATTGCCAATCTCAGGGTTTCCTCCTATAGAGTGGACTAGCTGGATAAATCAGAATCAGATTCCAGGTCCTCCTGGAGAGGACCCCGCTGGCCCATTCGGGGAGAGAAATGAGGGCAGAGTGGGCAAGGTTAGCAGTTCAATTCATTCTGGAACCTGGGTTGGATCCTATATTAGAACATGAATGGAGCATGGAAGGGGGCAGGATACAGGGTTTGGAGGATGTTATATTGAGTGGCACATTTGAAACTATGTCAATGCAATAAATTAAAAATTAAAATAAAAAAAATATGAAGGGGAGCAGTCAAGAAAAGGGGTTTTGTGTTTCTAGAATGTCATGAATGAGAGAAACAAAGAAAGTCTCAAGCTTAAAGACTTAGGCTTGGAATTTTGAGTCTTCGAATCAACATCCTAGAATGTGGGCACTGGAGGGACTTGAGAGCTTGCAGGCCAGAAGCTGGGGTGTGCATCCCCCTCCACTGACCATGGCTGCAGTCCTTACCCCTTGAGTCCCAAGGTGTTTGCTGGGGGAGCGGGTCAGTATCAGCAGAGGGTTGATAGGAGGACTGACCCTGGGAAGGATAGACACTTGCCATTTTATAGATGGCACTTTGAGGCCCAGAGACAGAGAGTGACTTGACCAACATTCCAGAGCCAGGTAATGACAGTTTCTTCCCACTCCTAAGATCTGGAGGTGGGGACTAAGTGACATCTGGGAACTCTGTGTTACTGGCATAATTTGGGTTGGGTGGAATGTGACACATTGCTCAAGGGAGAGAGAATTCCATGAAAATCTGCTGTGAATCAGGAAGAAAGAGAGTGATCTCTGGACAGAGGCCTTCTCCAAACATCTGGTGGGGGGATGGGCACAGCTGGACTCCGATCTTCAAATCTACCCAGAGCAGTTTATCTACACCTCTCTGACTATTGGCCTCTGAGGCAGAGCTGGTGGGTCCTTGGACAACTCTTAGGACAACATTTCTTGCCATGGTATTGCTCCCTTCCCAACACCCCAAGTTCCACAGTTCCATCTTGAATCTAGTTTAATCCTCTATCACTACTGTTGAAGTGATTTCCTCTGACTCTTTTCTGGGACAGGCAAGAGCCAGGTGCCTAGAAAGGAAAATGAACCAAAGAGAGAGGGAGTGCGTATAGGGATGCTGCTAGCTCTAACATACTCCACATTCCCCACTGAAGTGTCCCCAAGGGTAGGATTGTCAATATTGTGACAGGAGGGGGAATTCCTCTCATTAGCCCTTGGCCTAACACATGGCTGGTCCCTTGGGCCAGGACAATGTAGAAGGAGCCAGCTAAGGAGCCTTGGGTTGGCAGCTGTGATGGGCTTGCCTGTAGGCTGTGGGAGGGGAAGGGTTTATGGAGGGGTAGTGAGAGAGGAGGATGGGAGTTGGTGGGGGTGTGAGTCGACCTCACATCCACCTTTGTGGCTGGGGCAGAGCCAGTACCTCATTGAAGGCAGCCAGCAGCCCCGAGGTCTGGCTGGAGAGGCCAAAGCGTTTCTCCACTGTTGAAATGGAGCTCTTGAGGTAGCCGGAGATCATGAGCTGTGCCAGCTGCAGCAGACTGTGGCACAGGACGAAGAACTGCCGGAGGGAGGGCCGCAGGGATGAGGGGGCAGAGGGACAGGAGGAACAGTCAGAGGGGTGGAGAGGCAGAGATGGAGTTGGGGAAAGAGGGAGAGAGAGGTCATGAGAGGAGCAAGGAAGAGAGATGGGGAGACAGTCAGGGGAGATAGACCCAGGAGGAGAGATAGTAAGGGTGAGTGGAGAACAAGAGGAGAGGGAGACAGAGAGAGACAGTTATTTGAGTAGTTATAGCTTGTCATACAAATGAGAAAAGCTGTCCTGGGTAACCTCAGAGACCAAGAGATTACTAGAGACTCACATGACTGAAAGTAGGGTGTTCATGGGCCTGTAGAGTGGTGGGGCCCCCTCTGACCTCAGAGCTTTCCGAGCTGGACTGGACCACTTCCCTGTCCGCCCTCCCTCTCCTTTCTCCACGAAGTTATCCCACATCCTCCTCCACACCTCCAACCCCACCCATCTTCCCCTAGAGCCCCCTGGGAGACAACCTGTACACACCAAATCCCCAAGCTGCTCTCCCCCACCCAGCCCACTTCAAACACCCCCTCTTGCTTCAAAAAAAAAAAAAAAAAGGCAAAATTCCTACAAGAAGAAAAACTAGCCCCAAAGAATTAAAAAATAGAGTCTTGATGTGAGAGGTTAATAAGTTATTCTGTTCTTTTCTCGTGTAAAGGAGGACAGTGTCCCTATCCCCCAGGGTTGCTGTGAGAACAAAATAAGATCATGTGGGAACAGCACGTGGCCCAGAGCCTGGCACCCTGTAGGTGCCAGTGGATGCTTGATGTGGAGGGCTGCTTGTGCGGGAGCCAGACCTTCCCCTCTATTCACATGGGCTGGGATCCCTGGGGCCCTTCTCTTTCCCTTTAGAGAAATGAGAGGTAGGGAGACTGGTTCCCCGCTGCCACAGAGCAGTCCGCTTTTCATTTCTGGAAGAAGAGAACATGTGCTGGGCATCTTCCATGTGCCCCAAACCAAACTAAGTGCTTTCATACATCATCCCTTTGATCCTCACAGTCACCCATTCTACAGATGAGAAAACTGAGGTTCAGAAGGGCAGCAACTCACTTGGCATTACACAACCAGTAAGTGGCAGAGCTCATTATGCTGCCTGGCCACAAGAGGTACCTTGATGCTGTGGAACACACTTGGTCGCAAGTCCTGAGAGTCTTGGATGGCTTTGTCTTCAGCTGTGTCTTCTGTGCCCATTGTGGTCTTGGTGTCCTTGTCTGGCATCTGGGACTCACCACTGACTGGCCCTGTGGGACAGACAGCCAAGGAGTGAGAGCAAAGATGGAATCCCAGAGAATGGCCCTGGCCCAGGGAGCCCGAGGTATTTAGGGGTTGGTGAGGATCTGAGAGTCAAGGCACCTTCAGACTTCCTGAGTCCCAGGTGCTAGAAGGGTCCTTCCTAAGAGGATATATACTCCTTCTGCTTTGCCCAGATTTTAAGTGGGACCACCTATTTTACACCTTCATTTCATTCCTAGTATCAACTGGCCTTGTAGGAAGAAGCCACTGACCCATTGCACAACCTCCGAGTACTGGCCCCAGTGGCAGGGATGTACACTCAGCCTGCCTTGGGCCTATGGCAATGAGGTACTGGTGTGCCTGAGGCTGGGTCTGCATCTGTCTGGCTTGGTCTAGGATCAGATGTTTGGGACCAGGTGCAGGGTCAAGGCTTGGTCTCTAGTCAGAGCATAAAGACTTTTCCTGGCGGGTAGTTTGGGACATATAGCAACATCACCATAGGGTAGCCCCTTGAGTGTAACCATAGAGCTAACCAGCCCAATCCCCCAATCATACAGCAAACCATGTTGTTGATTGATGCAGAGCGGGCCTTCAGAGGTCATTCTATTTAGCGCCCCCCAAACTGAGGCCCCAAGTGAGATGATGGCTCAGGAGGCAGAGCTGTGTGAGAACCCGACCCTTGGCTCGGTGACACCTCAATTTTCTCCCAGGGCAGCCGCGGAAGTCATGTCAGCATCCTGCTCGTTGCAGTGAGAGGAAGCTGAGCCCCCTCGGAGGACTCTCCGGAGGCTCATGACGTCTAATCTCAGCAAGGAGCCAGAAGTCCAGCCTTGGGACACTCCACCCCTCCACTTAGACAGAAACCACCTGTACCTCTGGCAGCCCGGGCCTCCTTGGTCTTCCTCCCCTCCCCGGGCCCCACTTCCTGCGGAAGCCTCTTCCATTGTTCCATCTGCCTCTCAACCTGGCAGGAGTTTCCTCTCATTCAACAAGCTCTTTCTGGAGCCTGAAAACTGATCTGAGGACACCTCTGACCAGAGAGGGGCTGGGGGCTTCCGTATCCAGCCCTGGAAGGCAAACTCAGGGAGGGGCTACAGGGGCTTAGAACGGCCAGAACAGAGCTTTTGTGCTCCTTACACTAGGCACCTGGGAGCCTGAGGAATTTTTTTTTAATGAAGATATAATTCACATACCATAGAATCTACCCTTTGAAGGTACAGTGGTTTTAGTATAGTAAAAAAAGTTACACACCATCACCACTATCTAATTCCAGAAGGTTTTCATCACCCCAATAAGAAACCCCATATCCATTAGCAGTCACTCCCCATCTCTCCCTCCCCAGCTCCTGGCAGCCACTAACCTCTTTTCTGGCTCTCTGGGTTTGCCTCTTCTGGATATTTCATATAAATTCATATAAATGAAATCACACGCTATGGGGTCTTTAATGGCTGGCTTCCTTCACTTAGTATAGCTTTCTAGGTTCATCCATGCTATAGCATGCCCTGTACTTCATTCTTTTTGATGACTGAATAATATTCCATCGAATGGGTATATATCGCATTTGGTTTATTCAGTCATCTGTTGAGGCACATCTGAGTTGTTTCTGGTGTTTTGAACATTCGTGTACAGATTTTTACTTCGACATATGTTTTTGATTCTCTTGGGTATATAGCCAGGAGTAGAATTCCTGGGTCGTATGGTAATTTTGTTTAACTTTTTGAGGAACTGCCAAACTGTTTTTTCCCAAGTGGCTGCACCATTTTATACTCCTGCCAATAATGTATGATGATTCCAATTTCTCCGCATTCTTGCCAGTACTTATTATGCCTGTCTTTTTTTATTACAGCCATCCTCATGGGTCTAAAGTGATTTCTCGTGTGGTTTTGATTTGCATTTCCCCCAGGGCTAATGGTTGAGCATCTTTTCATGTGCTTGCTGGCCGTTTGTATACTGTATCTTCTTTGGAGAAATGTCTGTTCAAATAGCTAGAGGAGCTTGATGGAGGAAATAAAAGTGTATGACCTTTTGGGGGCATAAACATGCACAGGAAACAGGAGATATTGAAATAGAAGTGACACCTGACAGGGAGGAAATATTGGGTTGGTTTTAGTGCAGGGGAGTGAGGGAAACTGCAAAGCTCACTGAAGAGGTCCCAAACAAACTCACCCAGAGACTATTGGCAGGAACATTTCTAAGCCCCAGACCCCCTCACCAGCCGAGACCAGTCGGCTGCAGCCCAGATGTTGCGCTTCACGCTCTCCGTGCTCATGAAGGCTGTCCACAGCTCTGGGCCTTTGCTGCTGTCATTGTCTCTATGCTTCTGAAAAGGACACCAAACCTCAGCGGTTACTAGCTTTGCTGGTTGACACGGTACAGGGACACAAGCTCACGTGTTTACCTCAACATCACACGTTGCTCCTTGTACAGGTTTTAGGAGGGGAGAAACTCAGTGCTCTAGCCCGACCAAACCTAGCCAGGCCACCTGGAAGGCAGCAGTGCCCGCCAACCATGGGGCCAGGTCAGCCAGGTAATCAGAGGGGAGCTGAGGCTAGGAGGGCAGAAATCACTGAGCTGGAGCCTCAGCTCTGAAAGAGACCCAAGGGATGGATGAGGGAGAGGGACAGAAGGTTGTGCACCAGCTCAAAACTGTCCAACTCCCTGTGGCTCAGTCCACAGCCTGAGACTCTGAGCAGAAGAGGGAAGCACTGGCCCCAACCCCCTGGTTCTGAGAGCAACTATCAGTTAGTGTACTGAGTGATCAATCGGTCACTGAATGGGGCTGGCCAGGCAGGTTGCCAGTCCTCGGAGCCCTTCCGGTGGGCTGAGCCTACCTCTGAGAAACTGGCAGCAAATGGTCCAACTCCCTGAGCGTGAACAGAATGCCCCTCATAAGAAGGGTCCTGAGTACAAGGCTGTGTGTCCTCCTCGTGTGACACCCCTGAGGCCCTCCCCGTCCTGTGATGTGCATGAACCTGGGCCAGACCATGGCAGCCTGTAGGAATCAAGGGAGAGGCAGGGAGCCGGACCCCAGGAAAAAAATCTTAGCCCCTTTTGCTCCCAGGTAGGCAAACAAGCCAGGTGGTCCCAAGAACTAGAGCCCACAGCCCCAGAGCTGGCAGGTGAGGGGTCTGTGTGCCCATCAGCGGGTTGTGTGGCAGGTCATTAGCACAGGCATACTCATGTCCATCACTTGGCAAGTCATTAACCCGGCTAGTCCTTCAGGAGACCTGTCTTTCTGGGCTGTCAGTTGGCCACCTGCCTGCAGCTGACAGTCGCCCTGAGACTTTGTTCAGTCAGACTCCGGAGGTAGTCCGCAAGGCAGAGGGTCTCCCTCTAGCTGCCCCCTCCAAGGCAGGAAGCAGCTTTCTTCACTCCAGCTGAGTCCGGAATGATGGGGACCAATGTTTTAGAGAGCCACCTGAGAGGGAAGGGCCACCTTCCCACTTGGGGAAGCCTGGAGGGGCTCAGGGACTTGCTTCCTCCATCACCTCGCAGCTGCCAACAGCAAGTCTCAGACAGATGGGAGGTTTCCAAGTTCTCGGACCTGGGTCTGAACACCAGCGCCACTGCCACCAGCCTGCTGGGTGAACTTGGACAAGACCCTTCATTTTTCTGAGCCTGTTTCCTCATCTGTAAAGTCAAGATACAGCATCTACCCCAAGGAGAGGTAGGCCACCTGGCCCAGGCCCAGACCCGGCACACCACAGGCCCCACTGAGGACATCTGCCCTCCCCTTGTCCGATACGCTTCAAGCACCTCTGAGACCACAAGGCCCAGCTGATCCCATTCCCTCCCATGCATATCTGACTCCTCCAAATTAACCCCATCTCTGGATTATCTCTCTCCCTCTCACCCAAGCCCCCTCAGCCATAAGACCTGAGGATGGCCCCTTCCCTCCATCACACTCACTGTCTTTAGAGGCAACTGCCCAGGTTTGAATCCCTCAGCTGCAATCCTGCTGCATGGCCTTGACCAGCAGTCCCTTGGCCTTTTAATTTGCAGTGCAGGGATGATTATCCCTACTTCCCAGTGCAGATGGGCTCCAGGCCCTTCCACTCCCATTCAGCCAGGACACTAAAAGCCTAAAACCCCATCTTACTGTCCACATTAACTTGACTTTGATATTCCACTGTTTTCATTAGTATTGTTCCTTGTTACCCTTCCCCTACTGACCAGACCAAGCAAATGGCTTGATTGTTTATTACAGGAACTTCCTAAAAGACCAATCAACTTTTCAAGGAAAACCATCAACAGAGTATGTCCAGGAAAATTCTTTGTATCTCTCTCCCCCAAATTCTTACCTTGCTGGTCCCACCCACTCTAAGATCATGATTCTTATCCAGTCCTAGTCAGGCTCCCCTCGCCTGCCTTAAAGCAAAATTTCAACTCAACAAATGACCTTTACTTCCCACTCTGAGACATTGAGAAATGCTGCTGTCCCTCGTTGTGGGAAATAATAGACTTGGTCTTATCAATGGGTTGTGTCAGTGATGAGTGGGGAGCCAGCGCAGATACAGTGCACAGCGGGTGTTCAGTAAGCTTTGTTCTCCTCTCAGTCAGACAGTGAGCCTCTCTGTGGGCTCTCTGTCCTGACACAAACACCCATCAGCTGTTTGTCCTACTACAAACACCCCGCCTGCCTCCATATTTGCTTTGTGACAGCAAGGAGCATTGTCACTTCTAGAACCTGAAGAAGTCCAACTCAAGGGCTAGGAAGGTGAGGGGTTGAGAGACCAGCTCTCTGGCCCCCCTCACCCTCTACAGCAAGAGGCCTGGATGAAGAGCTTGTCCTAGGGGCTACCATAGTTGAGCAACACTATACACCGGGATGGGCTGGACACACTCAACCATCCTCCTAGCAATCCTTTCAGGTAACTGCTGTGAATCCATAATACAGATGAGGAAACTGAGGCACAGAGAGGGGAGGTGACTTACCCAGGGTCCCCGGGCTGGTAAATGGAGAAGCCTGGACTGGAACCCAGATCTGTCTGACTCCTGGGTCCCCAACAGCAACCACAAGATGGTGGCTGTAATGATGGCCTTAGAATAAATGCAAAAATAACCCCCCCATGTAGCCATTTCTTATTCTGGCCTGGCTTCCCTCCTGTGACTTGTCGAAGGTGGTTGTATGGGACAGTCTGTCATTCTACCAGCTGATTCTTTAGCTAGTCTGTCAGTCAGTCAGTTCACTCGTCAGCCAACACCCTCTTCTGATGGCCTCAGAGAACACTGTCAGGGCAAGGCTGGAGAGAGGTGTGGTAAGGACGTGCAGCCCCCAATCCGGGGGACCTGAGTATGGTGGGAGTTTAGGACTCATAATCAATGCCCAGATTTGAACTTTCAGGAGGGACGTGCTGAGCAGTGCGGAGAGTTTTCACATCCCGAGGATGAAGGAGGAGGTCTTGAATCAAGCAGGGACAAGGCAATGACACTTTCGCTCTAAAATGTTTCAGCCTGCCCCTCAGCAGAGAGAGCAAGACCATCACTTAGACCCCGTATGGCCTTGGTCCAGCAATTAGACCTCTTTGAGCTTCTAAAATAGAAAACTAGCTTTGCCTCCCAAGCCTATGTGACAGACACATGGGATAACGTCCTTTGTCAACACCAAGAAGCCTCATAAATGGCAGCCTTGTCAGTCTTTGCCTCAAACTCACCAGGAAGTCTATTTCCAGGTCTGGCCACGAGGTCTCAGAATAACTTATTTTTCTTCCTGTGGGAGACTCTGCCCTAGCATTACTCTCTCACCTCCTCCTGATCCCAAAGCGACACCAACCCCTCTGGATGCCTCCCTCTGCTGTCTCTTCTCCTCCCTCCCCACCCCACTCCCACCAGCTGCATTCCAAGACCTCTTTTTTCCCTAATAATTTCTCCTTGCAGGAGAAGGAAAGGGCCCTCCCCCACACTCACCACCGCACACACTTTGCCAGAGCCATTAAAGGAACTGGCAAACTATAGGGCAGAGGTTACAACTGCGAGGCGCTGGGCCATGTGCAGCTGTGTGAGCTGGGCAGCATGGCGTGAATGGTGCCCTCTGTAGCTGTGCAATGCATCACGGCCTTGACTTGGGCTGCCTCTGACTCCTAGATATTTTTTTTGAGGGCTTACACAATGCTTGGATTGATGAGTGTTCTTAAGTAGGTGCCAACACTTAAAAATCAAGAAATTTCACATAAAACTCCAGATTTTTGTTTTTTCTTGGATGATTAGCTGATTTGGCAACAATGATCCCACATCCCACATGGCAACACTTAGCCGACCTAAGCTGCTGGAACTGCGTGTGGCACTGTGCCCTGTTGGAGCATTTTTGGGGGTGCCTGCCTGGCCTGCTTCATGGGCCCTCTTCACCTGTTTGGAGTATTCCCTGTCTGTGAGCTCACAGCAACACTGGGCCTGGGGAGTTCATTGGACGGGAAACCAGGGCTCATTTAACCCTTTGCAAGGTGAGAAAAAAGAGCAGATAGGGCCATGACTTGCCCAGGGTCACCATGGCGGGGACAGAGACGGTTTCTGCTGGTTTAAGAGTGACATTGAAAATTCATTCCATACATACTGACAGCTTCCCAAAGCAGGCCACTGAGGACCCAGAGGCAAGCAGTGCAGGCCTGCCCTTGGAGAGCTCCCAGTGTGTGTGTGGATAGAGGTGGTGGGCAGACATCTAACACAGAATCATAATGACATATGTTTACTGATGAGACTCAAGGAGTTTCAGGACTATGGAAACAACGAGTTTCGAGACAGTGTAAAGGCCCTAGCCCAGGGGTCCCCAAACTTCTTACACAGGGGGCCAGTTCACTGTCCCTCAGATCATTGGAGGGCTACCACCTACAGTACTCCATACACTGACCACCAATGAAAGACGTGTCCCTTCCGGAAGTGCGGTGGGGCCAGATAAATGGCCTCAGGGGGCCGCTATTTGGCCCGCAGGCCGTAGTTTGGCGACCTCTGCCCTAGCCTAATTAGAAGGTCCCAGAAGTCTTTCCGGAAGAAGAAACATCAGAGAGAAGGGCAGAAATATGAAGGGCAAAGACAGTTTAAGGAACAAGTAGTCTGGCAAGGCTGGAATGCTGGGGTTGAGGTGGGAGGTGAGGCTGGAGTGGTTGGGGAGCCAGGCAGAAGGGCTGGGCTTTGTTCTGAGTTCATTGATGAGGTCCAGCTGGGCCTCCTAGGAAGCCCTCTAGACTAAGGTGACCAGACATCCCGCTTTTGGCGGGACAGTCCCGATTTTTAACAATTTGTCCCGCATCCGGCGGCGTTTTAAAAAGTCCCGATTTTTTGAAAGAATGCACGACAAGCTAGGCAACGGCGGGAGAACGGGAAGGGAATATACGGTTTTCGGTGGGGAGACCCCGCCTCCGCCTGGAAGCGCTCACACTGCAGCAAGAGCTGGCTGCCCCGTGCGGCCCCAAAACAAACAACTTTGGGCAGGACGTACCTGCTGGGGCGGTGGCTGCCAAGTCCCCTAACTACACCTAGGCCTGGACGCCGGCGTGCGGCTCCAGGCTCCACGAGGTGCAAGCCGCTCAGTCTCCAGTGGGCAGCGGGGCCGGATGCGGGGAGCGCAGCCGCCGTAAGGACGAGTCCAGGTGGGGAGTGCGCTGCCCTGCCTGCTCCTGCCCGCTCATGTAGCTCCAGCATCAGTTTTGGGGCCGTGTAACCCAATCCTTCCGAATCACTCAGAATTTCCCATATAGTATTATTTCTGAAAATGATCTTTTTAATGAGGTATCATTATTTAAAAAAATAGATTGATAAGGAAAAGGTGAAATCTTGGGCATCAGCAAAAATCACAATAGAGAACAAATGGTTAGAAATATTTCATCATTTTGAAACAAACCATGTTTCATACAATAATGCACAAACAATTGTGGAATACCCGCTGTCTTTACCAGGAACTAATGCTGCGTGCTACTGAACGCGTTTTTTTGTTTTTTTTTTGACGGTAAAT
Organism: Rhynchonycteris naso; assembly: GCA_037038555.1. Taxonomy (NCBI): domain Eukaryota; kingdom Metazoa; phylum Chordata; class Mammalia; order Chiroptera; family Emballonuridae; genus Rhynchonycteris; species Rhynchonycteris naso. The sequence continues at coordinate 317,689,718 of CM072995.1, forward strand.
AAAGTGTGGACATCAGAAAAATCACAATTAAGTGTTGAGACTTTGAAAGCCATTTTATGTGTGAAATATAATTTAACAAATTCTTGTGAAAATTTTCATGACCTTTTAAACAACGACAGCAATCTACTAAAAAAAATCACTCAAATGAGAAATATGCCAAAGAATAAAATACTATACATAATTTTTTAATGTATTATATTTGTAAATTGTACTTAGGTTGAAATTTAAAAAAATATATTACAATACTATTTTGCATTCTGTGAAAATTTTTTTTGCTTCATATAGACCAAATTTTTAATCAAGAACCCCCCCTCCCCCGGTCAATAGTGTCCCGCTTTACCAATTTTAAAATCTGGTCACCTTACTCTAGACCTGTGGGGATGGGGTGAGCGAGTGGAGAAGTCAGGCTACAAACAGGAACCAAGGAGAAGGCAGCAGTGGGATCCAAGGGAGCGAGTGGTAATGGGACTGGGCCAGGCAGTAGCCCACGGAGAGAGATGAGGGACATACCATAGAGGGAACGTGGACGGACAGGGCTAGTGGAAAAGCAGCTATGGGGAGTGCAAGAGGCTGAGGTGCCCTGGGGGCAGGTGGAGGCACAGCTTTCTGCCTGTGTGTGCCACCACGGAGGACCAGGACTGCAAGGTGGTGCTGAGCACAGCTTTAGAAATGTGGTGAGTTTGGGGTGGCAAGGGGGCACCCAGGAGGTAATCCCTACAAGAGCATGGGCTCCAGGATAGCCCATGAGAGAATATAGCCTCGAGCCAAACGGCTGGAAGTCTGGGAGGCATGTGTGGACAAAGGTAACAGAAGCCAAAGGTGGGCAAACTTGCCCAGTGAGCCTAGGGAGCCCCCACATGTGGCCCAACTGAGGAGAACTGAGCAAAAGGAGGAACCATCCTGGAACTTTGTTCAGGTGCCAAGTGGGGGGAGGAGGGAATGGGACAGGATGAAATGTCACAAAGGAGCCAAGATGTTTCTAGAAAATCCACCATCTTCCAGCATTAACATACGCACAGCCCCGGCCTGCAAAGAGAAATATTCCCAGAAGCAGAGACTGGTCAATTCGTCTTTATCATGATGGCACTTACCTCTCTCTGGAGGTGCTAGGGTAGAAGGAAGTGGCCTCACTGTGGCCAGTGCCTGCCTTGGGCCCTTCCTACCACTGCCTGGGTCCCCTCCTGCCTCACTCCTGTAGCCTAGGCCAGCTGTCTCCCCTTCACAAAATCCTCTTCTGGAGCAGTTTCCTCAGCCCTTTCTCTGGGTTGCAGAGCTGACCACTCCTTCACATTAGCTTTGTCGCCGCTTATCTGATTAGTAAGTGACCAAGCCGTGAGAAGCAGAGGCTCTCTCTCCTGACCTATCAGGTCCCGGCAGAAACCCTCTGGGTCAGAGACTTTGGATTTAAATATTTGTTGTGCCACACTGTAGCTGTGTGCGTGACCTTGAGCAGCTTCTTTAGCCTCTGAAAGCCTCCCCTTCCTTCTTTGGAAGTGAGAGAAGCATCTCAGGTGAAAATGCCCTTCCAGTTACATTGTAGCCTCAACAATGGTCCGCCCTCCTCCCTCCGACCCCATCGGCAAAGACTGAGTACAGAAGGCCCAGCCTCAAGGAGGTCAAGGCCACTGGGAGCCACTTTATCTCATCTGCCCACCCCTAGTAAACATCATTCACTGGCCCCAGTAGATGCTGGCCATTCCCAAGTTCATCCTGGTTTTTTTCCACCTCTCAGCATTTGCGTGTGCTATACTCAGCCTGGAGTGTCCTCCCCCGCAAACCACTTCTCATCTTTCAGAGCCTGGCCCAGCTTAAAGACATGATTGTTAAATTGAAGTAAACTAAGTGAGGGAGAAACCAGGCTCTGAGTAGGGGATGGGGGCTGTCAGGAAGCCTAGGGTGGGGTGGGGGCTCTGTGGTGCCCCAAATACTCTGGGTCCCAGTGTGGCAGGGCTGGGCTTCTGAAGGGGGAAGAGTTAAAGGCAGGAAGGGAAGTCTCCAGGCATGTGCTTGGCTGTCCTCTTTGGGAAATTCCTCCTCCTAGCAGGACCTTTGGGTGGTCTGTTGGGTGGACAAGCGTGTGCTTGAGGTCCAGCTGTTACAGGCCTCCCAGCTGTTGCTTCTTGAGGAAGATCCATGCAGGGTGGGGGAAGGGGTCCAGCACTTTCTGGTGGTTTCCAAACCAGGTCTGGGACCCTGTGCTGGGACTTTCTGTTCCCGGTTCTGGCCCCAGCTATCCATCAAGACCCAAGATGACCCTAAAAATAGTGATGAGGGCTTAAGGGGAGGGTGAGCCCTGAGGCCACAGGGAATCCAGGCCAGTTTCCTTAGGCTAAAACGCAGAGCCTGAGGCTCAAGAGAGAAGTGTCATTGGACCAGGCCATGCTGCCTCCCCCAACCACTGGTCCCAGCTTGGCTCTTTCTGTGTTTACATGTGCTCCCTAAGAGCCTCATGTCCCCCACCTCACTCTGTATCCTGAGTCCTAGTCCTCAATCAGAGCGAGCTTTCAAAACAGGTCGGAGGAAGAGAAGGAATATCAGGAGGGAATGGGAACAGGAAGAGGATGGAAGACAGCCTAGCACTGAGCCTTCCCCAGGGCCGCTGCTGCCCAGCCTGTGCCGGTTCTGGGCCTTAGGAATGAATCAAATCAGGCCCCACCCCCAGAGAGCTCCCAGGCTGGTGAGGCAGGAGTTTTTCTCCATCATTTTAAGCGTTAGTACTGAAGGCTCTGGGCTGCAGCCCATGAGGGGTGGCAAGGACCAGGTTTACCTCCTTTCCATCTGCAGAGTGATGCTGAGGCCCAGGCTGGCCTCCTGGAGATAGCCAGGACCCCTAACACTGATGGGCAGACCCAGCCCTGTCCCTAAGCAGAGGCCTCGGCTCCCTCCAGAGACAGAAGACTGAGTTTCTCAGCACAGGAAGAGACCAAGTGACCACCTTGGCCAATATTGTACAGATATAAAAAGTGAGCCCTAGAAAGGGACAAAAGCAGGTGGGGCAAAGGTGCCTGGCACCCCCGATTGTGGGGTCTAAACAAGCTCTCCATTTAGTTCACAGCTGCCTGAGAGCTGGCCCAGGGGGCAAGGCCCGGCCTGGGAGGAAGTAACTCCCCACCACACGCCCACACTGCCCTCTCCTCACTCACTAGCATCCGGAGAACAGCTCACTTTGCCTGGAGCCAGTAGAGAAGTGCCTGGCGGGGCTGGAGGCTCACCAGTGTGGGGTCTATGGAAGGGCATAGGAAGCCTGACGGGCACTGACACAGAAAGGAAAGGGCTTTGGTATCAAGTAGAGCTGGGTTCTGGGGCCACTTTGCTGCTTGTTTGCAGGGTGGCCTTGCCCTCTCTGAGCAGCTTTTCCCTCACCTACTAAAAAGGGTGAAAGCTTGCACTGCTTTCTCATAAAGCCAGTAATGCTGAGCTGAAATATGAACATAGGGCTGTGGGTTTTTTGCCTTGCCCCAACTATCTGCCCTGGGTTGGCTCACATCTGAGCCCAGAAGAGCTGGAGAGAGCAATAGAAACAACACCAGGAACAAGGAAATATGGACCACAATAAGAGTCAAACAGCATAGAGGAGAGAGGTTGCTGCTAGCTGGAAGAATCACGGGGTGACACTGGCCACCACTCCTCTACATGGATTAGAAGAATCCAGCATAGTCTATAACATTATAAAGAAGAAAGAAGTGACCACATAGCACTCCTGAGCTCCAACCCAGCAAATATCACAGGGAGCCAGAAGTGTCTGAAGCCTTATAGACAGCAAAGTTCAAAATCACTGTATCATTGATAAGAAGTGATTTCTCCTATTGTAGAATCAATGGGGTTTGTTGCAGTATGGGGTTTGGACTTCCAGCTGCAGTCTGGAGGGCTTCCTGGAGGAATCCATATTTGGAGGAATTGGAAAACAGGGCAAATTTTACCAGAAGGCGATGTGGGTGGGGGGCTTTCCAGGTAAAAGTAAAGCTGAGCAAAGGTATGCAGGTGGGACAATGGCTTCTCCGTATCACAAAATGGGACTGGCCTGAGGAGATCACTTCTTCCAGCTCCTCCCCCACAGACAAGGAAGCTTGGCCTGTTGCCTAAAAGTATGTGGTGAGCTGGTGGTGGGTCTCTGCTAGGAGCCAGAGCTGATCCTGATTCTTCTCTCTCTGATGTCAGCCCCTGGCCGGGACAGGTGTCCCTCTCCCTCCAGCAAGCAGGACTGAGTCTTCTCAGGCTCCAGGCTCTCTGTACCTGCCCCTCCTGCAGCCTTACATCCCTCAGAGTGCTTTAAGACCAGAATAGAGCCTGGGGGAGGCCTGGCCATGGGCCAGGTGCAGGCTCAGGAAAATAGGCCAGGCACAGCATCTAGTGGCAGAGTAGACAGATGCTGGGATCACCTTCTGCTATATGTGTGTAGGTGGTGGTGCTGGTGGTGGCGTGTGTGTGTGTGCGTGTGTGTGTGTGTGTGTGTGTGTGTGTGTGTGTGTGTAGCAGCTAGAGAATATTCCAGGACTGAGCCTTGCCAGGGTCAGAATACCAGTTGGGGGTAGAGCAGGGCTGGGGGACAGCTAAAGTCTCCAGTTTCCTCTCGTACCCATAGGATCACCACCTGTCCCATCCCATCCCATAGCTCGCCAAAGCTGGTTGGGAAAGTAGTTTGTCAGTAGCCCATCTCCAAACCAACCCACCCAAGTCTGACCTCATTGTCATCTCTCCTGTGGGGCCCCCAAAGGAAGTGTCCATCCCCACCCTTCCTGCCATCTCATGGTCCCAAGCCATGGTTGCAACATGGCTGAGTTTGCCTGCTGGGCCCACAAAGCCCTCCCTGCCTCATTCTGGAGAGCAAGGCCAACCTTGCCAAATGGTGTGAGGCTACTACCACAGTTAGAGAAGGCCAGGCACCTGGAGGGAGGCCAGAGGTGATGCTGTAGGGTGTCCAGCCCAGAGGGCCACTATCTGAAGATCCTTTGTTTCTTTCACCTCCCTCCAACTGCCTGGAAAATGCTTAGCTGGGAGCTCTGCTCAGAACTGCCGCCCTCTCCACATGGTGCTCAGCTACTCTTCAGACTTGGCTACTCAAGGCTTCAGGACGTTTCCCCTCTGGCCTCCTCCCCACCTCACAGCCAAGGCACATAGGTCTCTGCAGTCTGTGCTGTGATAATCTTTCTGATGCACTGTCTGCAGATCTGCCTTTCTGTCCTGTATCTGTCTCTACTGGTTCTCTCTCGCTCGCTGTCTTGGCTTATCTTTATTTCTCCCTGTCTCTTCTGCAGCCCTCTCCACAGCTGGTCTCTGCGTGCTTCCAGATCTCTGCTTGCTCCTGCAGACACCTGCTGATCTTTGTCTTTTCCCTCAGACTTTGTCCTTCTGTCTTGGCCTTTGTCTGACTCTGTATATCTCTGGACTTGCTCTGTCTCTGACTACAGTTCTCTCTATTTCTGTTTTCCTCTGCTGTGTTTGTCTATCTCTGGCTGCTTCAGAGAGGGAAACAAGGTTCAGTGAAGGAAGGGCTCAGGAGGCTTGCCTTCCCATTGCCCTAGTGGTTGCTGTGCCTCATCAGGGAGGTTAGGCTGGGTTCCCTGGCTCCAGCTGAGTAAACAGCATCCTTTCCTGCCCCTTCCGCAGTTCACTCATTCATTCCATACACTCTTGCTAGGTCCAGCCATGTGTGTCTGGCTCTGTGAAAGGAACCCAGAGCCTCCCCTACACACACACCTCATCCCAACACACCCATTTTGGCTCAACAGTTGCACCCTCCACATTGAGAATGTGGTCCCCAGACTCACTCCCAAAGTCTCTTCTTCATTCGGACTTACCTAGCCGGGGCCCCATTACTGCTGGGTGCAGTGAGTTCCAGCCCCTATTTCACTCCCAGGACTGGAGCTTAGCCGGAAAGAGATTGAGCCCTTATCAGGGACCCCCGGAGACAGCAGCTTCAAACCGCAGCACAGATGCACCAACGTGGGAACTCCGGGCCCTGGGTCAGTGTTTCTTGGACCATACTACACGACAGCTACCTTTTCCAGGTAGGGGTTAAGAAGTCCTGTTCAGACCTGACCCCACTCTCTAAGTGCCTCTCTCCTGTGATCACTTGTTTCTTCTGCCTCTCTCTGCCCTGGCCTCCTATCTGTGTCCTGGCTTACAAGCTTGCAGTCTTTCTGTCTCCTCTCTCTGAATTCCTCTGATCTCCGGCTGGGACAGCCCAAGGAAAGTTGTGTAGGAGGCTGGGTTTGTTTAGCTCCAGCCCAGCTGATGGGAGGAGGCTGCTGTCTCACCTCCCCTCAGCCTGTTCCAGCCTCTTGCCTCTGTTAGCAGTGGAGAGGTAGGGCCAAAGAGAATGTCCCCAAGCTCTGATGTCATTCAGTCCCAATCTCCTCACTATGCTCCCATTCTCAGTCTGAGCCCCTGATCCACCAAGCTCTTGTCCCTCTCACTGAACTTTAATTGTCCATGAGCCCCCTAGAGAGTCCCTGTTCCTCCACTGTCTTCCTTCATGGAGCCCTGTCCTCCTCAAGCTCAGGTTCCCCCTCACCAAACCTCCATCTCCTCCCTGAGCTCCAAGGATTTAGAGCAAGGAGGAACCCTGTCCACTGGGAATCACAATGGCCAGCCTGCCTTATAGAAACTCACAGCAGCAGCTCCATAAAGCATGGCCATCTCAATGAAGTAGTCGGGGAGAGGAGGGGAAGCAGAAGGACAAATATGAAATTTTCAGTTTCCTGAACTGAGCCTGAGGATGAGCCAGAGAGATCTGGGTCCAATCTCAGCCCTGTTATTTGCCGGTCAAGTGGCCTTAGGCAAGTCTCTGTACCTCTCTGAGTGTCAGTTCCCTCACTATAAAGAAGGAACAATGTTCCTCACTTGTAAGGCTGCTGTAAAAGTTTAGTGATCAAGAAAGAAGCCAATTCTGAAGGCCTGGAGCTCAGAGAAGGGCGCAGCAGAGGGGCTCAGGGTAGGGCAAGAGAGAAAGGAAACCCAGGTTGCCTATTCCTGCTCACTAAGCATGTTCACACATGCAGCCCCATCGGGCCCTCCTATTGAACCATGAGCCAGGAATTTACTCCCTCACATCACAGATGAGACATTGAGTCTCTGGATCTGCCCAGAGGCCACTGAGTTAGTAGGTGAACCTGACCCAGTTCCAGGAATAGGGTCTTTGATTGAAATGAGAATGTGGGTTTGAAGTCCAACTTTCAGGGTGCAATGATTGAGAAACAGCATCAGCGCCACTTGGCTCCGAGTGGCTGTACGAGGATGTTAGGAAGAGGTAAGAAATATTTGAAATAATCACAGATTGGCCTGGCACAGTGGAAGGCACTCAGTATATCCTTGTTGTGTGAATGAGTCTTTTAGAAACCAGAAATGTGAGCACATGACCACTATACTGGGAGAGATTAATAGTTGGATTGATAGAAAGACCAGACCTGATCTGTCTGAGAAAACTGAATTGGGTCTATCTCTCTAAATCCTTCAGACTAGAGTCAGCACTGTGAGTCCTCACTGAGACAGGCAGAGGTGCATGCAGCCTACCAGATTCCAAACTGGAAGTACACAGTTGAGAGAGGGAAGTTCCCTTTAGACTTTCTAGAAGCACAGTCTCTGCACCCCCCCACCCCCCAACCTGCCCCTGCCATCTTGACCCTGGAGGATGGAGACACTATACGTATGGATTAGTCTGGGTATGTGCTAGGACTAACTTGTCTAGCAAGATTCACTTCATCAATGCACACAGCACCCCCACCGGGCACAAAAGATGCAGGAATGGTCTTCAGTTATCACCTCAGCCTCCCCAGGCTGTCACAGCCTGGTCCAGTAATATTCCTGCATTCACTTGTGGATTTGGTACCCAGGAGCTTCTGAGAGTTAGGCTAACAGGCCTTCAGGCGGCTCCTGGGCTAAACTTGTAGTGAGGTTTCACTGTGGGTGGCCCAGGTGGAGGTTTGATCAGCTTGTTTGCACCTCAGCTTTGCCACTTGCTAGTGTGGTGTTTGCTGAGCCCTGTGTACATTTTACAAAGCCCTATGATGTGTGTGGATAACACCATCTGTGAATTCCCCAGTTTGCAAACTTGATGCGTTTTTTGAGTCTGGAGCTGTTGGCAAAGCCTGGCACAGCTTGCAGCTTCCAGGGCCCCGTGATGCCGCACAGTCCTGTCCTCATGATGAGCCTGCAGCTATTTGTAAAACCTCAGGCTGTTTACAGAAACCAAGTCCTTCCCCTCTTTATATCAACCCACATAGGGAAATGACTTTCTGCAAACCAGGCAAAATAGGAGACTTCATTTTATAGAACTAAGTTGTAGTACAAGGGAAAAAAAATCCTGGGCGCCAGACTTGAGACCTCAATTCTGGTCCCAGCTCCATCACTATCTTGCAGTGGGACTTTGAGCAAGTCCTTTCTCTTCTCTGGGTCTCGGTCTTCTTATCTGTTTAATGGAGATTGTGAGGCCAAACTGCCAAACTTCTGGACTGTATGAGGATCACTGTGGAGATACCCAGAAGACGGGGGAGGGTTGCAGAGGGAAGGAAGAGTGGCCAGAGGCTCCTTCCTGAAAGGTTCCAAACTGCCACCTCAGCACCTTTGCTCCCACTTCCCCCTGGCCTGGCAGTGGAGAGCGGATATGTACAAAGGAGTCCTCCCTCTGGCAGACAAGTCAGAGCCTCAACCTCCCCCACCCCCAGAGGCTTCCTAGGGGTCAGACCCCACGCTGTGAAGACGTATTCCCATGCACAGTTTGTTAAATCTGTCCAGGGAAGGCAATGCCATAGTCATTTTATCCAGGAAGATTCGGAAACTCAGAGAAGTCGTGTGACTTGCCCAGGGCTGCATGTCAGGTATGAAGCAGAGGTTGGGAACCTGAGCCAGGGACAGCAAGGATGGAAGCCTGATACTCAGAAGGTCAGAGCAGGAAGGAACCAGAAGCTCGTTTACTTCAACCCTTCCCTGTTTTAGACTGGGAGACTGAGGCCGGAGAGGGGCAGGCTCTGCTGTGTGTGTTGTAACTGTCTTTCCTTAGGTTTCAGTTTCTCTCTCTGGTGGATGAGACACTGACCCATCCTGTCAAAAGTTCAGGACTTTTCCCTTCTTTGTTGACATGGCTCTTGGGTCAGAACACAGACAGTTTCCTAACCCTCTGAGAAGCTCAGGTTAGCAGGCAGATGGGTTTCTGGCTCGGCTCTCAGCCCCATCGCCTCGGCTCTGCACAGCCAGCCCTGTGCACTTCATGCCACGTTCCCTCTGCAGCCTAAACCCTTCCTGGGGGTTCCTCCTCAGGAAGACCCAACAGCAGCCTTCTCCTGGGTCCAACTGCCTCCACTTTCCACCAGCCTGTCTCCCCAGCCTGGAGAGAATACATACCATGCTAGAAGCTCTGCACCCCACCCCACCCCCCGCCCCCCAAGAGTGGCAGCCCTAAGCCCCAGAAACAGCATGAGTTTGGGCATTAGATAGTTTAATCCTAACCCAGTAAAAAGATCTCCGAGACTCACTTTCCCCATCTGTAAAATGGAGATGACAGGAAAGCTCCTGGCAGAACTGAATGAAATCTCATCCTCTCTTCCTATCTTCAGTTTGGTATGTGCATAGTTTCTCTCTCCCAGGAGACTGTAAACTCCCCCGAAGCCTGCCTGGGTGACCGAGGCTGGTTACTTGTCCTTTCTGATCCTCAGTGCCCTTGTCTATGAAAAACCTTCCCAGGGCTGTCATAAGGCTCAGATGAGCTGATGGATGGCTTAGTCCTCGCTAAGTTCTGGGAGCTGAGCAGAGACAGCCATTAATACAGTGATGATAGAAATGGCGATGACTTGTAATTCTGGAAGGAGAGGAGAGGGAGAAATAAATCAGATGTGCACCAGGCTGGTCTGACCTAACTGACAACCCCACAAGAATAAATCACAAAGAAAGGCCCCCCTGAGGTGTGAGGGAGCTCAAGGGCCAGTCTGGGGTTCATCAGGCAAGGGGGCTATTAGCAGGCCATTGTTAACAGCTGCTGTTCTGTGACTGCTACAATGCTGGGCCCTCTCACAGGGTCCGGACTGGGCATTGGCTGGCCTCTGGCCCCCAGCCCTGGCTCTGCCACACTGGCATTAGTTAAGTTCCATTTCCTGCCTGGTCCTCAGTTTCCTCATTATAAAATTGTGGTGGTGGGGATTAAAGGGAAGATCCCATTCTGCTCCATTCCTGCTTTTTGAGAAGGACCACATGAAATAATGGATGTAATACTGCTTTTGTCAAGTGTCAAGTGTGGGACATGAGGGATTACAGTTATTAATAATTAGTAACCTGGGAGATAGAACATGGGGGAGGGGATGCTGGAAAGTCTGGGAGAGGAGACAGGGAGCAAGCATTTGTCCCTGGCTGCAGGTAGTTTGGAGCAAGAACCCCAGCGTCTAAAAGACCTTGCAACACTGCCCCCTGGGGGCCAAAGAAGAGGTCTGTGCCCCAGGCTTTTTCTGCAAGATGACAATCAGGGAAGGAGGATTGCAAGGACTACTGTCAGAGGACGCTGATATGGATCGCTGATATGGATCGGCCTGAAGAAGCCCAGTAAGAGCAATTACTGCTTGCTCTTCCCGCTCCCTCCCCTGCACACAGTCTATTCCATTTCAGAAGTCTCTCAAAGGACAAGTCTACCCATCATGTGGTCACCACCCTGGTCTCCGCCATCAGCATCTCTGGCCGAGCTGTGCTGTGTCCCCACCTTCAGCCTCACCCTCCAGTCCATCTTTCTGGGAGTTAGAAGAAACTTTCCAACAGTTAAATCTGACCACGCATGCTTAAAACCCTGTCCCTGTCTCTGCCCCCCACCCAACCCCAGCTCTCAGAATAAACCCATCTTTCTCAGCCTGATATGAAGTACCCCTGTCTGTCTGTCTCTGTCTGCTGCCAGTTCAGTATCTTCACCTGCAAGTGAGATGAAATAGTGGGTGGTCAAGAACAACACTTTGGGGAAGGACTGTATGGGTGTAACCTGGCTTTGTTATAAAGTATATTACCTTAATTCCAGTGGTTACGTAGAGACACTGAGGCAGGATACAGAAGAAATTTCAGGAGATTTATTAACAAGCCGGCTACATATGACTTACACAGGATATAACTAACCCAAATCATGCAGCCTTGAATATAGCTCTGAGGCTAGTTATATACACTTGATCACATACAGGTTGGGGGGAAGAGGAGGGGAAGCATGACACAATAGTCAATCATTAACAAGCTTACAACATTTGTCTATAGGATCTATTAAAAGGAAAAAATATTCTTAAATATTAAAGCTTACAAGGTATCACAGTAGCAGAAAATGTCTTTTTACATATCAACACAGTAGCGATAAATGTCATTTTACATATCAAAAGACATCCCAAAATCTTCTAGTGTCTACCCCCCATCCCTGTCGCCACAGTGAAATGGTTAGCTTAAGATAAGGAGAGAAGCCAAATGAAAATACCCTTGAAAACCTAACAAGCTAGTCCCCACTTGTTTAGTTTACAAGTTTTTATACATGTGAAAGATTTCAAGAGGGATGATTATTAGAAAGCATATAGAATGTGACCCCTTTGTCTAGAGGTACATACATCAATCACACGGTTTCAGGATGGGAGGGGGCTTACATGATGTCAGAGGATAAGTGTCTGTAAATCGCCCATTAAGGAGAAAGAAAGGGGAGAGAAAAGGGCTACTCAAATCTCTCTTCCCTCTCCCACATTCCTGGCTGGCTGTTTACCTTCTTCCTCACAGGTATGGGGAAAAGAGGGGATCCAAGTCTCCTTCCTCCTGCCATTCAAAACCTAGTACAAAAACCTCTCTATTTACAATATAATAGCCCTTCCTAAGCGTGAATCTGATCAGCCATCTTGAGCTGGTGTAAATCACACACAAGTATAAAAATCATTTTTATAAAATCTCTCTAAATGCTTGGCCTAAATCATAAAATGTCTGTTAAGCCTCTTAGTAAAAGGGGGTTTCTTATCTCAGTACATAGTATGTCCTTGTAAGCCAGGAAGCTCCCACATTCTTCTCCTTCCATTCTCTACAGAAAGGAGAGGGCAAGAAGCCTGATTCTTCCTTCTAAAATACTAGTTAATTTTTGCAATTCTTCGGCACCTTGTCACAGCTTCTTTACTTGGGAGCTATGCTACTTAATTCTTTTTTGGTAGGTTTTTTGTTGTGGTGGTGGTGGTGGTAAATATCCATAGCATTAAATTTACTATTTTAATAATTTTAAGTGCACAGTTCAGTGGCATTAAGCACATTCACATTGTTATGCAACCATCACCACCATTCCTCTCCAGAACTTTTTTGTATTCTCACACTGAAACTCCACATCCATGTGTGACTTAATTCTTCGTGCCTCTGTTTTCTCATCTGTAGGATGGGACTAGTAAATAAATGGACATGCTTAGCACAGTGCCTGACAGGTAGAGAGGTTGTCAACAAATACCATTAAAATTTTTTTTCTCTCTCTTTTAAGCAAACAAAATAGGGTTTTTTTTACATTTTTATTGAATCTATTGAGGTGACATTGGTTAATAAAATTATATAAGTTTCAGGTGTATGATTCTACAATACATTCTCTGTATATTATATTTTGTGTTTACCGTAGGGGACTAAAAAATCAACAGGGTTTTTTAGAGTTTGGATTTCTGGGGGACAGAGGTGCTGGGAACTGGCTGCTGCCCAACCCCCTACATCACTTGTTCTGTGAAAGTGTAAAAGGCTAAGCCCTTTCCCACACCTCCATGTATTAGCTCCTCCTGCCTTCTATGGTCTCTGGAAAAGACTGGAAGTAAGTTTCCTCTTTATGTAAAGTTAGGATGTTAAGTATTGGTGGGAGGTTTTGCATTTGATGGAATTCTTGAGTTGCCTTGGAAACTGTAATCAGAAAAGTCATTGATTTACTAATTTCCACTTTGCCCTGTAAATAAAGAAGGATGCGGTTTCGGGTGGCAGCCATGTTTTCTCTCTCTGCGAGGACGGAAATTTCTGCTAGCAATAATAACTGCAAAGGCCTCCTAAACCATCTTTTATATTCTTTAAGTCTATTTTCTCTAATTCTGTACCGTTCCCGCTTGGGACCTGAATATACTCCTCGCGGCAGGTCTGCGGCAGTTCACCATGCTAAGTCAAGTCTCCATCTGTCACCATTTGCCCCCAATACCTTCTTGCACCTTCCCTGCCTCCTTCCTTCTGGTAATCAGCATACTGTTATCTGTGTCTATGAGTTGTATTTTTTTCCCCTTAATCCCATCACCCTTTTCACTGAGCTATATTTTGTTCTCTTGAAGAAACTGCTCCAGAAAGCAATTGCAGCAGCAGGCATGAGGTATCTATAGAAATCCAAAAGCCCGTCCATGTCACTGGGACACCAAGACCTCCGAGCAGACCCTCGTTGACCATGCTGTCTCAGGTGGTATTTTCCGCTGCCACGATAGCCCCCTCTCTGAAGAACGCAGCCTTCCTCGGTCCGGGGGCGTGGCTGACCACAAGGACGGTTCACTCGAGTCAGCCATGTCTTGCCCCTGTACCACCTCTTTGTGAATATGAGGAAGTTCATCATTGGCTGATCCTTGAGGAGCTCTTCCAGTTCCTTTACCATAAAACCAGTGTAACAGGACCCTATGTGCTCGGAACTGGCTTATTCTATATTTTCTATCCAAAGCAATACGTGTGAGTTCTCCAGAGACCATCTCTGCCATATTAACAATAGAGTTGATTGTCTATGTGATTAAAAAATATTATGTCTTATCGGGGAATTTGCTGATAAACTCAATGAGCAAAAATTGCCGAACTAGAAGAAACAAAACAGACTTCCATCAAAAACACCCAGGATGCAACTGACCTAAGAGAAGTCCCAGCAGGTGCTGGTTCAAAAGCACCACTACCTTTTTGATGTCCAGGGGAATGATATTGCTATGGCCGTGGAGGTTACTTACTGGGAACAGCCGTGTAGCGTTGACAAAGAGGTAAAGAATCACCTGAACTATATCATATCTCTGCAACATAGGATGCATCCATCGAAAGGAACAAGAGTGCATGATAAAATGTGTGGAGAAGCATGTGAAGCAGGGCATCTCTGCACAGCAGGAAAAAGGGGACAAATGCCAAGTGCACTGCAGATCTAAAGCTGCTTGCAAAGAAGGCTCAGCACAGCCAGCTCTGTAAAAGCATCTATCTCGATTGAAACAGCTACATTGACTGACTAGATGGAAACTGGCTGTGTGACAAAACCTTTCTGCAAAACCATTTACTGGAGTTACAGTTTATCCCACCGAAAAATAAAAAAGAATTTCATCTCGTGAGAAAATGAAAACATTCAATTTACCAATGGGGGAAAAAAGAAATCCAAAGGCCATTACTGCCCAGATTTATTTCTGTGACGGGGCAGAGTTTAGGACAGCTGCTGGAGCAGCATACAACATGCTTCATCTCAAAAGATGAGTCGCTTCCTCTCCTGATGGGCTTATAAAGAAGGTAAGAAGCGGAGTGAGCGTGCGTATGGGCAGCTGCTTCTCAGCCAGGCTGGCCCTCTGCAGATGCTCCAGTGAGAAGTGCATGGGCAGAGAGAATTCTGCCTGGCATCAGGGCCCAGGTGGGTTGGTGGAGGACCCCCAGCTTGCCTCTGTTCTAACTCTTTCAGGAGGGGCTGTTCTGGTTGGTGTTATTTGCAGCATTGTCAGCTTGCATTTTGCTTGATTCGCTCTTTCTCATGTTCCACCACAAACATAACTGCTCCCTCTACTCTGCATACACTTTTCCTGAATTCACTCACTCCAACTGTTCTTCACACTCGTGTCTATAATTCTCTCACAACCCAGGTGGTGCTGTCGTTATTTAAATGCTTGCTCTCTTTGTTTTTGTTTTTGTCTTTGTTTTTTTTCCTCTGGGTAGAACACAGATGTGAGTTCCTAGGGGATGGGAAGACTAGGCCTGCAGTGTCCTACAGGGAGCAGGCCTAGTCTCTGGCAAAGGCCAGAGCGGATCTCTCCAGCAAAATGCTTCATTGTGGTGTTAGAATCAGAGCTGGGCCCAGACAGAGAGCCTAGAGGGCCATGAAATCTCCTCTCAGTGTCCTTAAAGTGGGTACTTCTGTCTCTCCAGTTAAAAACAACCATCTTCCAGAAAGAACTACAAAAGAAGGTGCTTCAGCATAAGCAAACCAATGCAATCTTGGGAGTCATGTAGGCCTGAACTGTGCCAGCAGCTAAGTGTGTGGCATTGCACAGTGAGTTCATTTTTTTTAAACCTCAGTTTTCTCAACTATCAAACGGATACAATAATTAGGACTGACTATAAAATGTATACAATAATTAAGACTGACATTTGTTACACAAGCACTCTTTGAAGTACTTTACTTGCATTAACTCAAGTTAACATTCTTGAGTACCCAGTATAATCCCCAATTTACAAATGAGGAAGCCAAGACACATAGAGTTTAGGAGACTTGCCCAAAGTTACACAGCTGATAAGAGGCAGAACCAGGATTTAACCTAGACATTTTGGCCCCAGAATTCATGTCCTGAACAATGACGCTAAACTGTCTCCAAGGGCTAGTTTGAGGTCTCAGTCATCTGTCCACCAGTCCTTAGGCCAGGGGTTCTCAAACTTTTTGAAATTGAGGCACATTTAAAATTCTACAAATAATTGTAGGTGCACTATATACAAATTTCTGAGAAATATGTTATAATAATTAAGTCAAATATTAAAGAAAAAAATATAAAGTCCAAGCGTGCTTTTATGGTAATTAAATGAAATAAATATGACAAAATTAAATTTATTCTGACATTAAAAAACATTTTTATGTTACATTTTTTGAGTTATGCTTTTTAGAATTCATAAAAAAGAGGGGTTAAAAAATAAAAACACAACAAAATGTTATCTTTTTATATATATAGATACATTCTTAATAAGATTTAGTAAATTCAGTGGGTCCCAGCATGAATGTGTTAAGTTTCTTCATTCTTGTGTTTATGAGAAACATGAGCCTGATGTGTCCTAGCGATTTCTTCAATGTTTGGGCAGATGTTTGAAAGGCAAACTCTCATTTCCTCATCAATACATTGAAGAATTCCTCTCTTCTTACTCTAAATTGTGCTGAGGGTAGAAAATCCTAATTCACATAAATAGGATGTTGAAAATTGTAGTAAAATGTTCAAAGCTTTTTTAGATATTGCACATATTCTTCTTTTATAGAAATCCAAAAGGCTTCAATAGATAATTCCTTATGTTTAATCATCAATCCAAAACCCCCACCATACAAAATATCTTAACTTTACACCAAACAAAGGATAGAAGAAACCTGCCTCCAGTCTTTCCAGGGAACATGGTGGGTAGTGTAAACAATCCAGCACCACAGCTTTACAGCCTTTTGCAACCTAATCAGGCAAATGAGGTGGGGGGTTGGGCAGACTGTCAGCTTATAGCCAATTCCCCACACCTCTGTCCCCCAAAAATCTAAACTCCAAAAACCCTGTTGGGTTTTGGTCCCCAACAAGCACATATTTCTCTGGAATACCATAGGGTGCACCTGGAAATCTTCTAGGGTGCACCAGTGCGCCCTGGCGCACACTTTGAGAACCACTGCCCTAGGCCATGGGGTTGAATACAGAGTTGAGTACTAAGCTAAGCACCTTTGACTGAGTTCCAGGCCTGTTCTACTAATGACCATCTATCTCAGTGTCCTTGGTATGTGACTGTCTTCCTCAGGTTTTCCTCCTACAACAGAAAGAACCTGAACCTCAGCAGGTGACCCCTAGATTCTGTTCTAGCTCAGAATCCCTCCTGATGTCTCCCTGTTCCTACAGACCCCCCCAGGTACCTCCATCCCAGAAAGGAGCTCATCATTGGCCCCAAAATCTGTCCCTCCCAAGTCCGTGCACTGAGCTCCCAGTCTCCTTGGAGCCAGACCCATCCCTGACCCCTTTTCCCCTCTCTCCCTCCCCATAGCCTGTGGCAACTCTTTGGTCCTTCACATTCCCGCCTCTTCCTCCTCCACCCTTCAATTCAGAGACCCCTCCTCATTTCTCCTAGACCCTTGCACAGTCTCCTCACTCTTGTGTGACTCCAGTTTCCCTGTCCTAATGCATCTCCCAAACCCTGGTCTTACAGCACCCAGCCCTGCTCCCCAGAGAAAAGTTTATCTCTTAACCTAACATTTGATGCTCCTCATCACACACCTCTAACCTTCCTGCCAGCTCCCTTTACTCCCCTGGCCTGGCTCCTGACCAGATCATAGCAGGCACACTAGTGTCTTGGTGTTGTGTGTGTTGTTCCCCCTGGTCAAATGCTCTTCCTCCCTTTGTCACAGGAGTAGCACTCACCCTCAAGGACCACCTCGAAGCCTCACCAATCCCCCCTTCACCTAGTGTTTCCTGACTCATCCAGAAAGAAAGTGGACGAGGTCAAGATCATATTATAATTTTCTACACGGCTTTGGTCAAGCAAGCATTGTACAGACCCTTGGGGAGCTTTCGATGATCCAAGAGGAAGCCTTGAGGTTGAAAAACCACAGAAGGGAAGATATCCAGGAGTGGGCTCCCTGTGACTATGGTGGTGATGCCAATGGAAATCTTGACAGCACTTCACAGTCTGCAAAGTACTCTCACCCAGAGCATCTTACTAAACCTTCCCTCCAGCCAGTATTGCTGGCACTGTCACCCTATTCACAGAGGGGAGACAGAGGCAGAGACAAGTGAAGTCACTTGTCCAAGTGGGGCTTGTAAATGGAGGAGCTAGAATTTGAACTCAATAGTGCTTGGCCCCTAAAGCAGATGACACTCTACTTCTTAGTGTCACAAAGGATGGTGCCAGTAGTGAGCAGGCGGAAAGGTCCTAACAGTGGGGCCTGATTCTGAACTTTTCTCCCCAGAGCTCCATGGAGCTCCTGCCCATTGCCAGGAATGCAGCATGGGCTCTCCCTGGACACATTTATAACTTCCCTTTCCTCCTTGGTGCTTTCCTTTTCCAGCCTCTCGCATTGGTCAGAGCCTCACACTGGTGAGGGTGAAGAGCAATGGGGCACAATGGAGTGAGACAGGGCATTACTGATGACTTTCCAGGGCTGGCCGCTGGCCACTGCTCTGGTGGGACCATCACAGGGCTGGTTGTTTTCTGTTCTGAGCTCAGAAAGGTTCCTGAGATACACAGGCTCCTCCTGGAGATATTTCCAGACCTCCCCATTCTCTAAGGAGGGTGAGACCGGGACAGTAGATGTTATGGACTTTCTGTGGTCCCAGGAGAGAGGGATAGTTTTGTGCAATCTCCATGGGAAATGCTAATGACACCTGCTTGTGTCCTTCACCGCTTCTCAACCTACACCATGCTAGCACAGAACTTGCTCTCAAGAGATACTTATTCAATGAACAAACCCATTTTACAGAAGAAACAGAATCTTTGAAAGCTATATGCCAGGCTTGAATCTATATCAGTCTGGTACCAAGATCTGGGCATGTATTAACTATGCGGACTCTCTGCCCCATCAGGTGGAAAACAGCCTGCAATTTCAGTGTCTTTACAAAATCCATCTGCCACTTTTGTCTTTAGTGAGACTTCTCCCCACTGGGGCCACTAAATTGGCAGACTTTTCTTTAGCCCTTTTTTTTTAACCTTTCTCTCTCCCACCTGATTCATGAGGAGTCTAGATCCTGGGCTCAGAACCTCCTCTTATCCTCTGTTGACTATCTCTTCCTCTCTCATTCCTCCCATCTCTTCTACACTGGCTAATTCCCACCAACAAATGGTGAGAAATCTGCTCAAATATCTCCAATTAAAAAATACAACGGTCCCTGGCTGGTTGGCTCAGTGGTAGAGTGTTGGCCTGGCGTGTGGATGTCCCAGGTTTAATTTCTGGTCAGGGCACACATGAAAAGCAACCATCTTCTTCTCCACTCCTCCTCTTCCTCTCTTCTGCTTCTGCCATGGCCTAATGGTTCAGCAGTTTGAGCAAGTTGGCTCCTGGCACTAAGGATGGCTCTGTGACCTGTGCCTCAGGTACTAAAAATAGCTCAGTTGCAGAGCAAAGGAGCAGGCCCAGAGCGTCAGAGCACTAGCCTAGGAGGCTTGCCGGGTGAATTCCAGTTGGGATACCTGCAGGAGTCTGTCTCTCTGCTTCCCCTCCTCTCACTTAATAATAATAATAATAATAAATACAACAAAATTCTTCCTGACCCTTCATTTCCTTTCAACCATCCAATTCTCTTCAGTCAGACATCTTGACATCTACTCTCTAGCTCCTCATCCTTAACCTCCCATACACACTGTTCCACTGGACCTGTTCACCACTGACCTCTTCTTTGTTGAAAGAGTGGACACTTGTCACTTCTCATCTTGATCCCATCAATAGTTTCATTTTATTTATTTATTTAATTAATTAATTTATAATTTTTAGTTAGAAAATTAAATTTAACAGGGTGACATTACTCAATAAGAGTACATAGGTTTCAGGTGAACATTTCTATACCATTTGAACTGTATTTTTTTGTTTTGTTTTTTTGTTTAACAGAGACAGAGAAAGAGTCAGAGAGAGGGATAGATAGGGACAGACAGACAGGAACAAGGAGAGATGAGAAGCATCAATCATCAGTTTTTCGTTGCGACACTTTAGTTGTTCATCGACTGCTCTCTCACATATGCCTTGACCGCGGGCCTTCACCTTGGGTCCAAGCTGGTGAGCCTTGCTCAAGTTGGCAACCTCGGGGTCTCAAACCTGGGTCCTCCGCATCCCGGTTCGACGCTCTATCCACTGTGCCACCGCCTGGTCAGGCCCATTTGAACTGTTGATTATGTTGCACACCCATCACCCAAAGTCAAATCATTTTTCATAACCTTATATTTGTCCTTTTTTACACCCTTCCTCCCCCCGTCCCCTGATAACCACTTCACTTTTATCTATGTCCATAATTCTCAGTTTTCCATCCCACCTATGTGTGAAATCATACAGTCCTTAGCTTTTTAAAATTTACTTATTTCACTCAGTATAATGTTCTCAAGGTCCACCCATGTTGTCGTAATGGCAATAGGTCATTATTTCTCATGGCTGAGTAGTATTCCATTGTATATATGTACCACATCTTCTTTATCCAATCCTCTATTGAGGAACACTTTGGTTGTTTTCATGTCTTGGCCACTGTGAATAATGCTGCAATGAACATGGGGGTGCATGTGTCTTTACGTACCAGTGTTTTTGAGCTTTTCTTTGGGGGGGTATATACCCAGTAGAGGGATTGCTGGATCATATGATAGTTCTAGTCTTAATTTTTTGAGGAACCACCATACTTTCTTCCACAATGGTTGTCCTAATTTGCATTCCCACCAGCACTGAATGAGATTTCCTTTTTCTCCACGGCCTCTCCAACACTTGTCATTACCTGTCTTGTTCATAATAGCCAATCTAACAGGTGTGAAGTGATTATCTCATTGTAGTTTTGATTTGTATTTCTCGAATAGCTAGTGAAGATGAACATCTTTTATATATTTGTTGGCTATTTGTATGTCTTCTTGGGAGAAGTGTCTGTTCAGGTCATCTTCCCACTTTTTAATTGGATTGTTTGCTTGTTTGTTGCTGAGCTTTGTGAGTTCTTTGTATATTTTGGATATTAACCCCTTATCAGAGCTGTTGTTTGAAAATATTGTATCCCCTTTAGTTGGCTTCTTATTTGTTTTGTCACTTTCTTTTGCTGTGCAGAAGCTTTTTAATTTGATATAGCCTCATTCACTTATTTTTGCCTTTACTTGCCTTTGGGTCAAATTCATAAATTGTTATCTATGACCAAAGTTCATGAGTTTAGTATTTACGTTTTCTTCTATGTAATTTATTGTTTCAGATCTTATATTTAGGTCTTTGATCTATTTTGAATTAATTTTTGTGCAGGGGGACTAACTATAGTCAAGTTTCATTCTTTTGCATGTGGCTTTCCAATTTTCCCAGCACCATTTATTGAAGATGCTTTCTTTCCTCCATTGTGTGGTTTTGTTTCCTTCAGTTGAAGATTATTTGTCCATATACATGTGGTTTTATCTCTGGGCTCTCAATTCTGTTTCATAGGTCTGTTGGTATGTTTTTCTGCCAATGCCATGCTCTTTTGATTATCATGGCTCTATATAGTATAATTTGAAGTCAGGTAGTGTGATACCTCCAGTTTTATTCTTTTTTCTCAGTATTGCTTTGGCTATTCTTTTCTTTTATGGTTTCATACAAACCTGGTAATATTTTGTTCTATTTCTCTAAAAAATGACATTGGGATTTTGATGGGGATTGCATTAAATTTGTATATTACTTTGGGTAATATGGCCATTTTAACTATGTTGGTTCTTTTAATCCATGAATATGGAATATTTTTCCATTTCATTGTTTGTTTTTTAATTTCTTTCAAAAATGTTTTGTAGTTTTCAGTATATAGGTTCTTCATATCCTTTGTTAAATTTATTCCTAGGTATTTTATTTTTTTGTCACAATTGTAAAAGGAATTTTTTTTGGTTCATTTTCCAAAGTTTCAACATTGGCATATAGAAAAGAAATAAAATTTTGTATATTGATTTTGTATCCTGTGACTTTATGGTATTGGTTTATTATTTCTAATAGTTTTTTGGTACAGTCTTTGGGGTTTTCTATATATAGAATCATGTCATCTGCTAAAAGTTATACCTTTATTTCTTCTTTCCCAATATGAATACCTTTTATTTCTTTCTCTTGCCTGATCACTCTGGCTAAAACTTCCAAAACTATGTTGAGTAAGAGTGGAGAGAGTGGGCAAACTTGCCTTGTTGCTGATTTTAGAAAAAAAGCCTTCATTTTTCACCATTTTGTATGATATTAGCTGATGGTTTGTCATATATGGCATTTATTATGTTAAAGTATTTTCCTTCAATTCCAATTTTATTAAGTGTTTTAAATATAAAGTGATGTTATATCTTATCAAGTACCTTTTCTGCATCTATTGATAGGATCATATGATTTTTGTTCTTTGTTTTGTTGATATGGTGTATTATGCTGATTTATTTACATATGTTGAACCATCCCTGTCCTCCTGGAATAAATCCCACTTCATTGTGATGTATTATTTTTTTAATGTGTTGTTATATTTGATTTGCTAGCATTTTGTTTAGGATTTCTGCATCTGTATTCATTAGAGATATTGGTCTGTAGTTTTCCTTTTTTGTGTTCTCCTTGCCAGGTTTTGGTATGAGGGTTATGTTGGCCTCATAAAATGTGTTGGGGAGTATTGCTTCTTCTTCCTTTTTATGGAAGACTTTGAGAAGGATAGATACCAAATCTTTGAATGTTTGGTTGAATTCACTAGTGTAACCATCTGGTTCTGGACTTTTGTTTTTTGGGAGGTTTTTGATAAATGTTTCTATTTTCTCCCTGCTTATAGGTCTATTTAGGTTTTTCACTTCTTTTGACTCAGTCTAGGAAGATTGTATAGTTCTAAGAATTTATCCATTTCTTCTAGGTTGTTGAATAATATTCTACTATGATCCTTAGTATATTTATGATGTCTGTGGTAATTTCTCCTCTTTCATTTCAGATTTTGTATACATGAGTCCTTCCTCTTTTTTCCTTAGTGAGTCTAGTAAGTGGTTTATTGATTTTATTTTTCTTTTCAAAAAACCAGCTTTTTGTTGTTTTAATTTTTTCTATAGTTATTTTGTTCTCTATTTTATTTAGTTCTGCTCTAACTTTTATTATTTACTTTCTTCTACTGACTTTGGGTTGCCTTTGTTCTTCTTTTTCTAGTTCCTTAAGATGTGATGTTAGGTTGTTTACTTGGGATCTCTCTTGTTTCTTGATATAAGCCTGTAATGATATAAACTTCCCTCTTCTTACTGCTTTCGTTGAATCCCAGAAATTTTGATATGTGTTGTCATTTTTGTCTGTCTGTCTATATCTTTTGATTTCTGCTTTTATTTTTTCTTTACCCACTCATTTTTTAGAAGTAAGCTGTTTAATTTCCACAGTTTTGCAGGTTTCTTTACTTCCTTTTGCAGTTGAATTCTAATCTCAAAGCTTTATGGTAAAAAAATATGCTTGGTATAATTTCAATCTTTCTGAATTTGTTGATGTCAGTTTTGTGGCCCAGCATATGGTCTAGTGTTGAGAATGTTCCATGCACACTGGAGAAGAATGTATAATCTGATGTTCTGGGATAGAATATCCTGTAGATGACTATTATGTCCATTTGGCCTAGGGTGTCATTTAAGGCTGATATTTCTTTATTGATTTTCTGTTTGGATGATCTATCTAAAGCCATCAATTATGTATTGAGATCTCCAAGTATGACTATATTTTTGTCTTTTTCTATTATTAGATCACTTAATAGATATCATATATTTTGGTGCTCCCTGGTTCAGTGCATATATATCAAGAAGTGTTATGTCTTTTTGATACAATGTCCTCTTTATCATTATGAAATGTCCATCTTTGTCTTTGGTTATATTTATTGTCTTGAAGTCAGTACTGTCAGATATGAGTATGGCTACACTTGCTTTTCTTTGGATGTTATTTTTTTGGAGAATTGTTTTCCAGCCTTTCACTTTGAATCTACTTTTGTCCTTACAGCTTGGATGTGTCTCTTGAAGGCAGCATATGTTTGGGTTTTTGATCCAATCTGCTACTCTGTGCCTTGTTATTGGTGAATTTAGTCCATTTGCATTTAGGGTAATTAATGACACTTGAGGATTTTCTATAATCATTTTATGTTTTGTTTTCTGGTAACTTTGTGTCTCATTTGGTTTTTCTCTTTTGTGTTTCTGTCAGTTGTGTTTTTTCGGTGCTTTTCCCTACTTCTTTCTCGTTTCTTCTTTTTTTAAACTGTGTGTTTCAGTAGTGGCTTTTTTGTGGATGGTTATTAAGAGAAAAAATTGACATATGTACAAAGAGTCCTTTGTCTTATGATTGCTTCTGCAATCCATCCTCCTTTGCTACTGCAGATCTTTATCCTCTCCCCTTTTATGTTATTGTTGACACAGGCTATCCTTGTTTAATTGTGACCTTGTTGGAGATTTTACTTATAGTTTTTATTTGTTTTGTTCTTTGTATCTGGTTGAATAACTCCCTTGAGTATTTCCTGCACTGGGGTTTTCTGGTGATAAATTCCCTCAGCTTCTCCATGTTTGTAGAATTTTTTTATTTCTCCTTCATATATGGAAGATACCTTTGATGGATATAGTATTCATTGCTGGTAATTTCTCTCTTTCAATACTTTGAATGTTTGGGTCCACTCTCTTCTGGCTTGTATGTAGAGTTACTGCTGAGAAGTCCAATAATAACCTGATGGGCCTTCCTTTATATGTTATATTCTTGTTTTCCCTAGCTGCCTTGAGGATTCTTTGTCATTGTTTTTTGACAATTTTATTATCATGTGCCTTGGAGTAGGTTTGTTTGGGTTGAGGTAACTTAGTGTTCTGGTTGGTTCTTGGATTCAAGGCTCCAATTCTTTCCATAGGCTTGGGAAGTTCCCATCAACTATTTATTTGAATAGGCTCCTCCTTTCCTTCTCCATCTCTTCTTCTTCTGATATACTCATTACTACTACTACTACTACTACTACTATTATTATTATTATTAGATTTTATTTATTCATTTTTCTTTTAGAGAGAGAGGAGGGAAAGAGAGAGATGATGCAGGAGCAGGAAGCAACAACTTCCATATGTACCTTGACTGGCAACTTCAGTGTTACAGGTCGATACTTTATCCACTGTGCCACCACAGGTTCGGCTGATATACGCATTATTATTGCTTTTTCCTATCAGCAGTTTTGCCGTTACTGCTGTGCTATCATACTCTCCTGGCTTTGCGTCACTCTCTCCCACCATTTTTTCTCAGTATTTTTGCATACCCTTCTTTTCCTGCCTCAGTTTTATCCTGGTTTCCTCCAAGGTTCTGTTCTTCTCACTCTACAGTCTCTCTAAGCTCCATAGAACATAGACATCCCAAGTCTTTTTCTGCAACTCAGCTCTCTCCTGAGCTTCAGACAGAGACACAATATCTGCCAGAAATCCCCACTTGGATGCCCCACAGGCTCCTCAAATAGGACATGTTTAAAGCCAAACTCAACATTTTCTTCCTAACCCTTCATCCCATTTAAACTGCCCACCACCCACCACCATGTTCTCCATCTCAGTCAGTACTGCCACCAGCTGCCTTGTTAGCCAAACTAGAATGCTGGGCGCCACCTTGGATGCTTCCATATGCAGTTATCAAATTCTGACTATTCTGCCTCAAACATTTCTCTAAGCTTTGATAGTTAAGAAGTGTGGGCTTTGGAAATAGATAGGATTCTAACAGCGACTTATGTTGGCCCAGAGAAGGGACCAAAACAAGCTTAATTACTTAACTTCTCTGAGCTTCCTCATCTATAAAAGTAAGAGTCATAAAAACCACTGCTCAGATGGACTGAAATAACGTCTGTGACTACCTGGACACAGTCACTAGCATAAGTAAGCACTCAGTAAAGGGCAGTGGCTTCTGTCATCATTATCATTATTACTTCTCCCTCTTCCTCTCCTTGCTATCCAGCCCCTTGCTATCCAGTTTTCCTGTCTCTAACCTCTCCCATTCAAATCCTTTCTGCATGTAAGAGTGAGTGTGATCTTTTTGAAACATGCAGCTGACTATTGTTCCTCTGCCTAAAGTCTGGCCTTGACTCTCGAATGTCCTTGTCCTAAGTTCTTATTCCCTGGCTTAGAATTTGAGACCCTGCTCACTCTGGACCCTGCCAACTTCTTTAGTCTCATCCTTTGAGACTCCCAGTGTGTCCCTCAATATTGCATCCCAATCACATTTGTATCTGCCCTCTAGTATACCTACTACTTTTTTCACCCCTTCTTGACTTTGTCCCTGCTTTATTGATCTATAGTGCTCTTCTCATCTGCTTATAATTCAAACCCACATGAAAGATGTCTTCCATGATTCAAGCTCACTCTGTTCCTTTCTCTGAGCCCTTCAACTCTATAGCAGCACAGATCACACTGGATTAATTGACAATTAGTTTTTTCATTGGCTCTCCCTCTAGATTGTGTCAATTCACAGTGATCAGGCACCCAGCACAAAGCCAGCTTCATTCACTGTGGAATGAATGATGAGCCTCAGTTCCCTTAATCTTTAAGTGGGCAGCCTATGCAGCCAGGTCTGGTTAATCCAAAGGAGAGCAAGAACACTGGAGGCTGGAGGAAAGTGAAGTCACAGAAGGCTTTCTGGAAGAGGTTGCTTTATTTATTTGTTTGTTTGTTTGTTTGTTTATTTTACAAGGATAGAGAGAGTCAGAGAGAGGGGTAGATAGGGACAGACAGACAGGAACGGAGAGAGGTGAGAAGCATCAATCATTAGTTTTTCATTGCCGTTGTAACACCATAGTTGTTCATTGATTGCTTTCTCACATGTACCTTGACCACAGGCCTTCAGCAGACTGAGCAACCCCTTGCTGGAGCCAGAGACCGTGGGTCCAAGCTGGCAAGCTTTTGCTCAAGCCAGATGGGCCCCGCGTTCAAGCTGGCGAGCTCGGTGTCTCGAACCTGAGTGTTCCGCATCCCAGTCCAACGCTCTATCCACTGCGCCACCGCCTGGTCAGGCAAGAGGTTGCTTTAGAGTTATAAGACATCTCTGAAAGAATGAGAGTGGTCAAAAAAGGGCAAGTGAGTGAAGATTTGGGAAACTGAATGGCTCTTCACACTGTCACACTTGTTCCTTTATCTTTAAAATACTCAAAGGGTCCCCACCAGCACCATCATCCCCTGGCCAATCACATACCATTTTACATTTACATAGAAAATTTTCATAACTTCCTTTTTTCTTTATTTGTGTGGTTGGTTGGCTCCATGGCTAAACTGAGAGTCAGCAAATATGAGATCTCAGATCCTGCCTTGTCCTTGGCTTGTTGTGTGACAAGGGCAAACCCACTCACATCTGAGCCTTGGTTTCCTTGTCTGTCACATGGGAATACCAATTGCTGCTCAGTAGGTGGGAAAGGTTCCGTAGACCATAGTGTGCTGTGCCCCACTGAGGACTATCAGTCCTGTTCTAATATCATCAAAGCTAAGTGGTAGCTGCTAACTAGCCACTTGGGAATCCCCAGAAAAACATTACTCAGGGTCCCAGTAGAAGAGGATCTCAGGGGGCAGGATCCCAGCAAGCTAAGGATGGGTAAGACCTGGAGGTTTAATGGGATCAGGCTCAGCCCCAACCTAGTCCCACCCACTGAAGCAGCATTGGCTTGCGGAGAGGAGGGAGCAGTTGGAGTGGCCTGGGTACAGGTGAGGTGGGCCACCTTGCAGAGGTCTCAGGTATGAAGGCTACAAAGAAAGCACCCAGAGTTGGTAGAGCCCAGTGAGGGACAAAGTTCTGGGAGGGCAGGATTTAGGGGACAGGCAGTGAAGGACACTTACCCCACTATGACAGGGGTTCTAAGAGAAGGGAGATGGACTAAAATATTTCTGCCCCAAGTATAGCATTCTGGGCTGGGTGGCTCTAATGCAGACTTGCTGACTCTGTGATGCTGGCCAGGTCATTGCCCCCCTCTTGCCTTCCTCACCCTATCAGCCACAGTGAGGGAGCAGGACCAGAATGCTTCACAATGTCACATATGGTCTGCTTCTGCAGGAATGCTAAAGAAAAAGAGCTGAGGTGGTCAGGACAGCCATGCTCCAGTCTCTGGCTGTGTGAATCCTGAGAAGCAAGGTACTGGGCCCCACTGAGACTCCGGTTTTATAAGAAAGGAGTCAGAGCCAACCTCCAGCTTCGAGGAACCTCCAGGCAGAAGAGGGAAACAGGCCGACAACACTCAGAATGATCTTGACATCCAGACAGGGACACCTCAGCGCCTCTCCCACAGGGGGCCCTTAGGAGCCCTGGGACGGAGCCAGGAGTCCGGCTTCCAGTGCAGCTCTGCCAACAACTCCCTGTGCCACCTTGAGCAAGTCACTCCCTTCCCTAAACTTTTCTTATTTGAAAAATGGGGGGAAGTGCAGACTGGACAGCATTTTTTGCATTTTAAGGACAATTCTGGCTCTGACATTCTGTGATTGCCCAGCAAACGCTGCACAACCAGCTTCCCCAGCCCAGCCAGTTGGGGGAGCAGCCTCACAGGGAGAGGCAGTTTGTATCAATTGAGATGCTAACATAAAAGAAACCAAAAATTCTTTCTGATTAGTCCATTATGGAGGGAAGTTCAGTTTAACTTAGGTTACCTGATTCATTCCTTAACTCACTTACTTAAAAGTGTTTGCTGAGGGTTCATTATGAGCTAGGTTTCACCAGGCAGCAGGTGTACATACAACATTGCTGTCCAGCACCCGGGGCCTGTCTGCCATGACCATTTTCCAGGCAGATGCGCCCAACCCATCTTTTCTTTAAGTCATTTCTTGAAAGGAACATTATCTTTTTCTAGCCATGTAGAACCTCTACTTAGTAACCAGTCAATCTGAAACTATTTGAAAACACCCTCAGAACAAAACAGAAACTTGTATTTGTATCTAGCATCAGCATAAGAAATGGAGGAAAGAAAATAAAAGCTTTGGTCTAATTTTTCCCGAGGTGGAAACCAGAGCTTCCGAATTGTTTTGGTGGCCTGGCATGGCAGGAAGAGTTCCAGGCCAGAGCCAGGAGGCTTGGTTTTGGCTTGCTGCTGACGCGGGGCTGTCCCCCATCCCCAACCTGGCATGATTCTTCATTTGTGAATAAATGTTCATGGCCTGAACTCTCCACAGGGCCATTTCCATTCTTTCATATTCTGTGATATAAGAAGGATTTTTTTTAGAAGAGGGAGGCCCTGGAGGTGGCTTCGAAGAGCCAAACAGAACTGTGCCAGGGTTTGTGGGGGCAGAGAGACAGTGATCTGAATGTCAATGTCACCTGGCCCTGGATTGCTTAGTCAATGTAAAAAGTGAGTCAACGCTTCCCTTAGCTCAGCTCTGTGTGTTGCAAAGTCTCACTTTGGGAGTCTGGGACCACTGTGGATGATGCTAACTTGCACCAGCTTCTGGGAGCAGAGGAGCTACCTGCAGAGTGCTTGGTCCTCTCTCCTGACGCTGGTTCTGAGACTTTTCAGTTCTTTGTGGTGCCCTCTGCGCTGGGACCAAGGAAGCAAGGCTCCAGGATGTGGGGATGAAATGGCTAAACGGTGGCACCTGCCAAGCTGCAGCCACCAGGCAAAGGGAGAATGTGTGGAGTAACATGGGAGGTACAAGGAGTATGTTTTTTTCCCAGTAGGGGGAGAATCCATCTTCAACTTGGATTCCATTTGGGAAATGTCTCCTTCTACTAAAGGTATATATAATACCTCTACCCTTCTATAGTGACCAACATCTGGGTTTGTCAGAAACTGAGTGATTCCCTGGGACATGGGGCTTTCAGTGCTCAAACTAGGCAGTTCTGGGCAAGTCAGGATGGTTGGCCTTTAAATATAACCAAAGGACAGAATTCAAAGACAGGTCACAGGGTACCCAGGTTAGACTGAGACAGGCAGAGAGCCCCAGCAGCAACTTAACCCACTCTTGGCAGTAAATGGAAATCTAGCAAGAAAGAACACTGAGTGAAATGATTGAATGGGGATTGAAAGAGGAAGACTCTAGAATGGATTGTGGAAAAGACGATGAGTATCATTTGTAGCCTTGGAACTGACCGTAGAATCAGGGGCAATAGTTAATCTCATTAATCCTTCTTTTCAAGATTTTTCTTTAAATTGTGGAAACCCTCTATCCAAATGAAGTGAACTTCTTGTGATAAGTGAATGAATTTGAGAGGTTCAAGGGATAGACTATAGTAGACACAGTTGGTGGCCTGCCCTCCAGCAGTTGAGCGTTGCTGCTAACAGTCACACATATACATCCCGAGTTACAGGTATAACAGCACTAGCCCTATTGCTTCCCTTTTTTGGGGGGAAAGGAGAAGGAGAGTAGCTTTATAAGCAGACAAACCAACCACTGGATACTAAGCAGTCCAAACTTATATGCCAGCTGTTGACTGCAGTTCTTGGTAACCCTGCTGTTTGGCATCTAGAGACTATAAGAATCCATAAAAGTTGCATCTTCTTGTGCAGGAGATGGACACCTGCAGTCCCCTGGGCAGTTGAATATAAGCAAGAAGCTTATCTCCTCTGGCTGTTGCCAGTTAATACAAACAAGACTCCTGGAGTCATTTTCAAATAATCATGTTTCACCCCAAGTACCCTATTTCCCTTACCTCATGAAATCCTCCCCAAAACTCTCAGAGATAAGTAATATTGTTATGTTCCATTTTACAGTTGGAGAAACTCAAAGAGGTTAACTAAATTACCTAAGGTAACGGAGCTAAAATATATTAAAACTGGTGTTCAAATCCAACACTCTACCTTATGCCTTCTGCTTTTGCTCACGATAGAATACTGCCGAGCACAGACCTGGGACTAAGCCTTGGATCTGACTTGCAGCTCTGATACTAAACATCAGCACTAAGTCATTTCACTTTTCCGGACCTTACTTTTCTCCTCTTGGGCTGCTTGCTGTTTCTGCTGGCTGTTCTGAGGACCTATAGAATAACGCCAATAGAAGCTGCCCTACTGATTGTAAGTTCTGGAGCCCCTGAGTGTTGTTAACAATGTTGTTTTCATATCAGCATATCCCAGAGGCTAATTAGGAGATGCTCTAGGAGGGACCAAGAAGTTGATCCTGGGGGGGGGGGGAAATGGGGGAGGGTGTGTGTGTGTGGGGGTATGTGCTGTCCCAAGGAGCCCCATATAGAGGGAGAGGGCCATAGCAGAGCCAGATGAAAGAAGGGGTTAGAGGGTTTGATGGGCCACAGCTCAGCACCTGCCTGGCTCTTCTCTGCCAGGCCAGATTGGAAGACACAAGGGGACACCATGGGAGACACCAAGGCGGACAGGGCTTGGCAAGTGTTGGGCAGATAAAATATATTATGCTAAAAAAAATTTTTATATATATAATCCTCACTTTGTTGAAGATGGCGCTGCCCACGTGGAAGCCTGTCGCCCAGGTGATTGCTTGGGATGGGCGTGATTATGTCAAACTGTGGTGGAGAGGGGACAGGCTGTAAACAGGCAGAGTCGTTATAGCCCAAGGCTTAGTTTTAAGACTAAGCCTTTCTCACCCTTTTTGATGTGGGGTGGTGCACTCTTATGAGGAATCCCATTTATGCCTTAGATAAGTGGCTTTGTATCAAAGACTTTCTTGTTTGTAGATTGGATTAAAGGTTTGGATTTCTACACTATAAAGTGGGACAGACTGGGAGCTTGCTCTCTCTTGGTTCCTGAGATTAGCATTAGAGAAGAGCGATTGCGTTCTAGGAGGAGTTCATGCTGTAAGAGGGCAGAGTAAGGCCACGTGGAGGAGGCCAGGAGAAGCAGCCAAGATGGTGGAGTGCTGAGAGAGAAGCCAGTTTGTGCAGAGTTTGTGTAGAGAGAAGGAGATGGGGAACAGAAGTGAATAAGACTGGTAAGCTAGAAACCTTTGATTCTAGGAAACTCGGATAAGTCAGTAGCTTTGTGAGCACTGAATGAGTGGGTTTTGGAGCCCAGTGTGTATTTTTACTTGCCCACCAGGTGCAAGCTAGGATTAAAGTTAATGGCCCACCAGTTCTTGGCTCCATTGTTTCATTACCGACTGTCCGAATCTAATGCAAACTTGCACGGGCCAGGCAGCTGTGATAGTGGTCGTGGCTACTGGCTTTACAGTAAGTGAGTGGACTGGAGGTAAAGTGCCAAATCTCAGCAAAGACCAGAGTGGAGAGACAGGGACAAGATGTGGGGATGGGTAATGTAGAGCCAGGATCAGGAACTTGGAAAGACTGAATGCCTCCTTTAGTCCCTAAGCACAAGGCTGCATTACTCAGATGTCATTTTTTTTTTTTTAAAAAAAGAATGCTAACCTATAAAATAAGTGTAAGAAAATCAAGCCAAATTCAGATAATGTGCTTTGATCCAGTTGAATGGTGCTTTGAAACAACCAATGTGAAATTCTTTCAGGGAGTATTGTTAGTGCCCCTGCCTTGTGGTGACCCAGCACATGCCAGTCTGCCTGTTTGACAGTCCAGCACCGCCTGGCAGTGAAAAGCACGTGTCAGCTCTCCACCTGGGTCTCAGCATCCCTACCTCCATCTGCAAAGCAGTGGGACAGAGGAGGCAGGAGAGGGGCAGCTAGATTAATGGCCCCTTAGCACCCCTCTGGCTTTGGTCCTGTTTCTGCCCTTGCCTGGGGCCATCAGCCATAACTGCCTTTCTGAGAGCGGAAAGGTCCAGGGCAGTGCACTTTGCATTCATTAAGATATGAGAAAAAACCTAGTGACTGAAGCTGTTGGAATGGGGTTCTGGTTAGCTAAGGGATACCCTCATAAAATGGAGAGAATCAGGTTTATCCTCTTGCCCAGGTCATGGGAGGGGGGAAGGTTCTGAGGTTTTCTTGCAAGCAGCACACACACAGGTTGATTGAGTCTCCTATGCTCGTTTTAGACAAAGCATTTGCCAGTCACCACTTCCAAATCTAGAAGCCAGACTGCACAATCCAAATCAATATTAGAGCAAACCAGAAAAAATTATAAAAGGTGATGAGGAAGTGGGGGGCAGGGGGGTGGAATTAGGTTAGAATTAAAGACTGAAATATCTCTTTTTCTGGTTCTGCGATTACATGATTCTAGGACACAAGAGCTGTGTTTCTGTTAATTTGCTTTAGAAAAGAAAGAAGACAGATATAGTTTTAAGGAATTCAAAGGGAAACTGCTTGTGGAATCACTGGGGTTCAAACAGCAGTGACGCTGAAGTAAGTAGGAAGCCGTCTGGACCACACATCAGCAGTCATCCTGAGGTCAGAACTAGCCAGCACTCCCTTGGCTCAAGTCCAGCAGTCCCGGCATTGACCCCAGCACAGTCAGTGGACAATATCTGTTTTAAGGTTCTTTACTTTTTGGGAGGTTACAGCTTTCAGGTCTCTGGGTCCTTCCTAGCAACAATGGCTCTCACGACAGCTCCTTTTATTCTGAGTTGTTATTTAGAGGAGCCAAGGGCAGAGTGGGCATAAAAGAACTAAACAAAACACCCACTGGGGTATAGCAGCCAGGAGGAAGGAAGACAATAGGTCCCAGGATGTGCCCTGAGTGGTGGGAAGATCCACCATCAGCTTGGGCTCCATCAGAAAGAGAGCTGTCCTGGAACAAGAAGGCATTTATTTGTCCCTCCCACCACTGAGATCTGAGTGGGAGAGAATTCAGACAACTCAGTAGGGAGAGAGGCAGCCAAAGCTGCTGCACCTGGAAAATGAGAGAGGAGTCACTTCCTGGGTAATGGGTAGACAAGCAGCAGCATGTTACAGAAAATCCTGGGAAAATCAACCCTTCCTAATTAGGTGGTGCTATGGAAATCACTTAGTAGAACTTTAAGCAAGAGCAAATGAAAATACAGTAAGGTAGGAATTTAAGAGCTCATCTAAGGTCTGATGCCCAAAAGATAGTGTGGGACATGGAGCTTTGAAACATACCATCCTTTTAGTAGACTTTAAGCAGGGGCCTTGAGTGCCTTGTCCTCCTTCTCACAGTCTTGCACATTGTATGCACTTACTAAATGATTAATAGGAGAAGGAAGGAGTGAATGTTGAGTTAAGTTGGAAGAATCAATATTGGAGGGCACTACCAGTTCTCTAAACTTGGTCATAAATGATTTAAACTGTATAGAATTCTCACTCCAAACTCCTGGTTTCTCCGGTTTCCAGGTGCTCTGGCTGCCTGTCACCTTGTCACACAGCTCTCTTCCCCCATGGATGGCACAGCCTGTAATGCGTCAAAAGACTCTTCCCCCCTATTCTACCTTGTAGGCATTCCCTCTCTCCAGGAGTTCCTCTTCATCCCTGTCTTTTTCGTCTTCCTGTTCTTCTACCTACTCATCCTTGCAGGTAATACCCTGATCCTGGTGGCTGTGGTCACAGAGCCCAGCCTCCACAAGCCCATGTACTTCTTCCTGATCAACCTCTCTGCCTTGGACATCCTTCTCACCACTTCTACTGTCCCCAAGATGCTGTCCCTACTCTTACTTGGGGACCATTTCCTCAGCTTCCCTGCCTGTTTCCTGCAGATGTATCTCTTTCACAGTTTCTCTTGCTCTGAAGCCTTCATCCTGGTGGTCATGGCCTATGACCGCTATGTGGCTATCTGCCGCCCACTGCACTACCCCGTCCTCATGACCCCACAGACCAATGCTGCACTGGCAGCCAGCGCCTGGCTCACCGCCCTTCTCCTACCCATCCCAGCAGTGGTGCAGACATCCCACATGGCTTTTGACGACATTACTCACATCTACCACTGCTTCTGCGACCACCTGGCTGTAGTCCAGGCCTCCTGCTCTGACACCACATCCCAGGCCTTCATGGGATTCTGCATTGCCATGGTGGTATCCTTCCTGCCCCTTCTCCTGGTACTTTTCTCCTATGTCCGCATCCTGGCCTCAGTACTTTGCATCAGCTCCCAAGAAGGACGCTCAAAAGCCTTCTCCACCTGCAGCTCCCACCTTCTGGTGGTTGGCACCTACTACTCATCCATTTTCATAGCCTATGTGGCCTACCGGGCTGACCTGCCCCTGGACTTCCACATCATGGGCAATGTGGTGTTCGCCATCCTCACTCCTGTCCTCAACCCTCTCATCTACACACTGAGGAACAAGGATGTCAAAACAGGCATCACCAAAATGGCATGTCTCCGGGTCAGGGCATCTGGAGACCTTTGAACCTTAGGTGTAGTTAATTCTGCTTCCAGGATACCAGCGCACTAAGAACAGGGAATGACATGAAACATTATTTGAGGAAAAGAATGACTTATATAGCAGGGCCAAAAATATGCCATTGGGACTTTAATTTCCATTAATAATAGGTTAGGTTATGAAGTCAATCCTTCTATGGAAAGAAAGACAAATGTCAAATAAACAAATATCTAATAAATATTTTATAAAGTGCTCAACCTCTTTAGTAATAGGAGAAGTGCAAATTGCAAAAACAAATAGATACCACTAGAAACCACTTAGACTGGTTAAAATGTCAGATAAAACATAAGAAGTATCTTCTTAAAAGTCTCGAATTGATTTTTCAATATTAATAAGGCTAAATGGTAATAACGATGAGAACACAGTAAGGTTATTTAGTCCTGAATAGATATAGAGGTTAATGAAACAGAATAGAGAGCTCAGAAGCAAATCCTTAAGGATATGGACAATTGATACACAAAAGAATGACCCAGCAGACCTTGGCCAGTTGGCTCAGCGGTAGAGTGTCAACCTGGCATGTGGATGTCCTGGGTTCGATTCCCAGCCAGAGCACACAGGAGAAGCACCCCTCTACTCCTCTACCCTTCCCCCTCTACTTTCTCTCTCTCTCTTCCCATCCTACAGCCATGACTCCATTGGAGCAAAGTTGGCCTGGGCGCTGAGGATGGCTCCATGGCCTCCATCTCAGGCTCTAGAGTGGCTCTGGTTGCAACGGAGCAATGGCCCAGATGGGCAGAGCATTGCCCCATAGTGGGCATGCCAGGTGGATCCCAGTCAGGTGCATGTGGGAGTCTGTCTCTCTGCCTCCCTGCTTCCCACTTCAGAAAAAAAAAAAAGAATGACACAGCAATAAGTGTGGAGGATGGATGTATAATAAATAGTATTAGTACTCTCAGGTATCCACATGTCAAAACTGAAATTTGTCTCTTATATCAAGTGAACATAATCAATCTCATTAAAGACCTAAATATGAAAGGTAAAACTATAAAACTATGAGACTATAGTTTTGATCTTGGCATTGGGAATTGTTTCTTAAACAAGATCTTTTAATTAACCTCTAAACTTAGAAAAAATGAAAATATAAGTTTTTCTGGTTTATGTAGAATCTCTATTCCTCAAAAGATACCAAAAACAAACAAAAAGCGGGAAAAGACAAGCTACAGAACAAAAGTTATTTACAATGCAGATAGCCACTAAAGGATTCAGGATTTAGAGTCAAATGTATAAAGAATCACTCCAAATCAATGAGAAATTACAGTCAAGGCAAATAGTTGTAAAAGAGAATAAACTAATGTCCAATAAATATAGGAAAAAGTGTTCAACTTCATTAGTAATAAGAAAAGTGCAGCCTGACCAGGCGGTGGCGCAGTGGATAGAGCATCAGACTGGGATGCGGAGGACCCAGGTTCAAGACCTCAAGGTCACCAGCTTGAGTGTGGGCTCATCAGGCTTGAGCAAAAAAGCTCACCAGCTTGGACCCAAAGTCGCTGGCTCAAGCAAGGGGTTACTAGATCTGCTGAATGCCCATGGTCAAGGCACATATGAGAAATCAATCAATGAACAACTAAGGTGTTACAATGAAAAACTGATGACACTAAGAAAAAATTTATTTTTTCATTTTCTGTTGCATGAGGTTTTAGAACTGTTTCTATATATTTCTGCATCGCTGATTCCAAATCTGAAATCCATTTTTTGGTGCATGCTAGAATTTTTATGCAAATTTAATTTCTTTTTGTTACAGTTAATGGCATGCATTGGTTTTTAAATTGAAGTAAAAGGGCAATGACTCTTGGATTGAACATAACCACAAGGCAATTAATGTTTTACAAACATTACTTTTACATAATTGTAGTTGTTTTGAAATGTAAAAAATTATTATCTTATAAAAACATCCTCTTTTTTTTGTTTGTTTTAAGATTGAATCATGGCTTCTTCGAGTAGGCATAAATGTAAGAATAGTCCTCACACCTTCTGTTATATATGTGGCTGTTACACACTTCAACGTCAAAGGCACAATATTTCATCATTTGTGACATGTGCATATATTGCCTATTTTTAAGTTCCCCTTGGCGATCAAGACAAGAATTGGGCTCCTCTTAATGTGTGTCATAATTGTAAGGAAATGCTTCAGGACTGGACAAAGGAAAAATGCAAAGGAATGCCTTTTGGTATTCCCATGATTTGGCATGAACCTAAGGACCATAGCAGTGACTGTTATTTCTGTCTGATCCATACAAAGGGCATCGGCAAGAAAAAAACGGCATATGATTGCATATTCTAATATTCCTACAGCAATACGACCTATACCACACTCTGAGACACTTCCGGTTCCAGTTTTCAATGGTTTTATTTCTTCTAAGGATGAAGAAAGTGAACATGGTGATCAAGTGTATTTTGATAAGATGCATGAGGAAATGGTTGTAGAATCTAAAGGGTCTTCTTCTGATGCCAAGCAGTCATTAACCCAGAGGTCCCCAAACTACAGCCCATGGGTCAAACTGCGGCCACCTGAGGCCATTTATCCAGCCCCCGCTGCACTTCCGGAAGGGGCACCTCTTTCATTGGTGGTCAGTGTATGGAGTACTGTATGTGGCGGCCCTCCAACGGTATGAGGGACAGTGAACCAATCCCCTGTGTAAAAAGTTTGGGTACCCCTGCATTAACCCCTCAGCAGTTTAGCCAACCCGAATTGAATGACTTAGTAAGAAATTTGGACCTATCAAAGAAAGCAGCTGAGTTATTAGCCTAAGGATTCAAGAAAGGAATGTACTTCACCGGTCAGCTAAAGTATCCCATTTCAGGAAGCATGAACAAGTTTTTGTGGACTATTTTTCCAAAGACAAACACTTTGTTTACTGTCATGATATCAGTGGTCTTCTCAGCCAGGTAGGTGTTACCACTTACAGTCTAACAGAATGGCAGCTATTTCTTGACAGCTCTAAATGGAGTCTGAAATGTGTTCTCCTACACAATGATAATGTTTATGCAGCAGTTCCAATTGGTTATTCAACTCATCTGCAAGAAGATTATAATGACATAAAAATAGTCCTTGATTTTCTGAAGTATGAGGAACATAACTGGATCATTTGTGTGGATCTTAAAATGGTAAATTTCCTGCTAGGACAACAGAGAGGTTTCACGAAGTATCCTTGCTTTCTGTGTTTGTGGGACAGCCAAGCTCGGGAAAAGCACTGGACACAGAAGAAGTGGCCGAAACGTGAAGCTCTGGAAGTAGGGGTGCAAAATATTGTGAATGAACCTGTGGTTAACCAAGACAGAATTATTTTTCCCCCATTTCACATCAAACTTGGCTTAATGAAGCAGTTTGTTCAGGCTTTGAATACAGAAAGTGAATGCTTTCAACATATTATTTCTGCTTTTCCTGCCTTGTCTTTTGAGAAGATAAAAGCAGGTGTAGAACCTCAAATTCAAACCCTCATACGTGACGAAGAATTTGCCAGGAATATGAATAAAGAGGAGAAAGCAGCACGGCAGTCTTTTGTGGCAGTTACAAAGAACTTCCTTGGCAACAAAAAAGCAGAAAACTGTGAACTTCTGGTTCGAAGGATGCTGTTGGCTTTCTGCAACATTGGATTTAACACGAGCGTTAAGATTTACTTCCTGAACAGTCACCTTGATAAGTTTCCCGAAAATCTTGGAGCTTTTAGTGATGAGCAGGGAGAACGCTTTCATCAAGATCTGAAGACAATGGAAGAGCGTTATCAGGGGCGATGGGACAGAAATATGATAGCAGACTACTGCTGGAGCATCAAGCAAGATTGTCCTCAACAAGTACACAAACACAAGTACTACAAACGCAAATTTTTGCCTGAATAGAATTTAAATAAGTTTTGTGCAAATTTTATGATTAAGATAAGTGTTTTAATATGTTCTATTTTGAAATTGTAGACAAATTCTAATGCAATCATATCTTTTAGTGTATTTACAGCATTATATAAATTATTGTATTTTCACAAAGATGATGCCCATGAAGATATTCGACTTTATTATGTTAAACTAAATGTTGAAAATTTTACAATAAGATAAAAACCTAAAATCTTGAATTGCAAAAATACTGTAGCTTACAGAGAAAAACTAATGTCATATTTGAAATCAGCACACTTGAATTAGGTAAGAACAAGTTTTTTTGTGGATGCAACAAAGATTTTGTTCCCCAGTAATGATTGATGCTTCTCTTCTCTCTCTGTTCCTATTTCTCTGACCCTATCTGTCTCTTTCTCTGACTCTCTCTCTGTTCCTGTGTTAAAAAAAAAGTGTACTGACCAGGCGGTGGCATATATTAGAGAAGAAAATTCTTCCTTAGAAAATTTTGATAAAGTTGTAGAGCTTATAACTAAAGGCATTAGCAGAGAGTATTTCAGCAAATAGTATTTAGGCCTTCATACATGACTGTTAAAGTCACAATTATAACAATTCTAAATCAAAATTATGAAACAAGGCATTTTTTATGAATTCCCACCTCCATTCCTGTCTCCCCTACCTGTTTTTTGTTTCCATGAAGTTTCATACTCAGCTAACAGAG
Organism: Rhynchonycteris naso; assembly: GCA_037038555.1. Classification (NCBI taxonomy): domain Eukaryota; kingdom Metazoa; phylum Chordata; class Mammalia; order Chiroptera; family Emballonuridae; genus Rhynchonycteris; species Rhynchonycteris naso. Next base: position 317,728,961 of record CM072995.1, read on the forward strand.
GCCTAGTCATCTCATATCCTGTAGTCATAAATCTATGGTCAGTGGGGATCTACTATGGAAGTCTCTTCTGTGGGATGAAATGAATCTCTCCTGTGTGGTTTATTCCTGGTTCTGAATGCAGCATCAGTTACTGGTGTGATAGGGTCATCTCAGTCACTGCTGTGGTTCTCTGTTCTCAAAGCCTCCGGCTTGAAGCTGGGATGGTCCCTGAATGTCACATTCTATTCTGTTTGAAATAAGGGCTCACTGCTTGGCCCAGAAGATCTACTTCTAAGGCTCTATCTATCTCAGAGAAGTACTTGAGCACATGTGCCCTAAAACACATGTTTAAAAGATGTTAATTATTATTCAATTAGCAATAATTGGAGTCAACTCAAATATCCATCAGCAGGGAAATTTTAGACAAACTGTCATATCCATACTATCAAATACCAAAAAATAAACAAACAAAAAACAGATTAAAAGAATGAAGTAGATCAGATATAGAAAAAATCCAAGACTTAGTAAGTTAGAATGTAAGGGACACAACAAGTACAAAATGATTCAATTTCTGTTAAAAAAAAAACAACAAAACAAACCACACACACACATACACACGCACACTTAGAGAAGATCTGGAAGGACCATACCAAATTAGTAATAGTGATTACCACTGGAGAGGGAAGGGAAAACAGTATATAAAAAATTTTAAATTGTTTAAATTTTACAATATTAGTGAAAGAGGGACAAAGTCAGAAAGAGTCCTGGGGCCATGGAAAAGAGTAAGGAAGAATGAGGCAGGAACCATTGGTGATGCAGCGCTGGCCCCGGGTAGGGTTAGGGCACAGCACTCAACACCATATTCCATCCCCACATTCTTTTTCTTTTTTTGTTTGTTTGGTTTGGGGTTTTTTGTTTGTTTGTTTTTTTGTAGCAGAGACAGAGTCAGAGAGAGGGACAGATAGGAAGGGAGAGAGATGAGAAGCAGCAATTCTTCGTTGTGGTTCCTTAGTTGTTCATTGATTGCTTTCTCATATGTGCCTTGACCAGAGGGCTACAGGACACCAAGTGACCCCTTGCTCGAGCCAGCGACTTTGGGCTCAGGCTGGTGAGCCTTGCTCAAACCAGATGAGCCAACGCTCAAGCTGGCGACCTTGGGGTCTCAAACCTGGGTCCTCGGCATCCCAGTCTGACGCTCTATCCAATGCGCCACCGCCTGGTCAGGCTCCACCCCACATTCTTTCCACAGAACCTTTCCACGTTACCTGTTGCATAACAGCAGTAGTGTATCCCAACCATGCAACAGGGGGTTACAATTTGAGTTTATCAAATAACAGCTCTTGCTTATTAAATGTTGGCTATGTGGGAGATGCTAGGCACAGCATCTAACCTTTCCCAGGTGTCTGTGAAAGAGGCAGTGTTGTTAAAGCCTGTTTAACAGCTAAGAAAAGGAAGGCTCATTGCAGTTACAGGATTTGTCCAAAGTGACATGACTGGAAAGAACCTGAGTTCTCAGACATTAGACCATGTGCTGCTGAACTGTGGATCCAGAATTGGGGCCTATGCTCTAAATCCCAGATCTGCCACTAGCCACTCGTGTGACCTTAGGCAAGCCAGGCCAGTCTTCTAGGCCCTAGTTTCCTTAAGTTCCAAATATGAGAAACAATCTTGACTCTGCTTGTCTTCCCTGGCTGTTGTGAGACAGATCCAACTTCCTCATTAGTGATGAAGTTCTGGAACCCATGAGGGTTGCTAATGATGCTGCTTTCATTATCTGCAAAGCCCAGGACCCAATCCCAACTCCACCCTAGGAAGTTGCTCCTAGGTGTGCATGAGGTCCCATGGAGGAGCCAACTTGCAAGAGAGGGCCCCAGCAGACCCTGGCTCTAGGGTTTAATGTGCTGTGACTCAGCCCCAACCTGGCTCCTCCCCCAGGGTCAAGTGCAGTGACTCCACAGAGGACACCAAGGTGGATCAATCAGGCTTGGCAGGTGAGCCAGGCCGAGGAGGGAGTGGGCAGAAGCAGGCAAAGAAAGCAGTACAGACAGGCTCAGAAAAGCCAGGGGTTTGGAGATCCATGGCGCAGATCTCAGGAGCATACATGGTGTGGGGAAAACAGCTGTGTTAGGCTTCCTCACTGGTTTACCAGGGCAAACACTTTGCCTGACAAATGCGTCTATGTAAGGCTACAGGTTCTTTCCCTGGAGGGCAATTCTCCAGGTCATTCTCCCACTATTGTGAGGTGTGGTTTTCCTGATTCCTTGTCCTTTCACTACAAAAAGCAGGTTTTCCTTTGTTCACTGGCCTGTCTTTAGGAGCCTCCAGTAAAAGGGTAATAATGGCCTGACACTGTCCGTCTCCGCAGTTCCTCCATCTGCATGAATTCAGTGCGAACCTGCACGGCCTCAACCACCAGCATTACACGTGGTTTGTGTGAACATCAGGGTCCCCGTGTGTACACATGGTCTGTGTGACCCTCGGTCAAACACCCTGGTAGGACAGGCAAGGATGTGCAGTCACAAGCAAGAGGCTAATGAGCTTGTGAGAGTTTTTCTTAAGAAGGTAAAGCCTATGACAGTAAAGGAAATGAGAATGTTTAATGAGGTCTCCGTCAATATTACGAGTCACAGATGAGGGAACTGCAATTTAGAGAGGGAACGTGGAAGGTGGTGGAGCCAGAATGGAAACGAGATCTTTCTAACTCCAAAGTTAACAATCTTGAACTCCATAATTCACACATATCCTGCTCCTTTTCTGTGGGAACAGCACAGCATGGTAGAAATATTGTGAGAAAATGGCGTGGAGGAACCAAGCATGCAGTAATTAATAAATTACTGAATAATAATTAAGTACTATATGTGAGAGCCACGCTCTCTCTCCTTAGAGGCTTGGGCCATGAGACATCTATCTCCCACCCCTCACTGGGCCAAACTCAGTAGTGACACTCAAAAATGTTTATTGAAGGCCCTGGCTGGTTAGCTCAGTCACTAGAACAACTAGTGGTTGCAGGTTCGATCCCTGGTCAGAGCACACACAGGAAGAGACCAAGGAATGCACAACTAAGTGGAGCAACAAATGTTTCTTTCTCTCTTTCTTTCCATTCCTCTCTCTGTCTCTCTAAAATCAATTTTAAAGATGTTCATTGAGCTGGAAGAGATCATCACTTCCAAAGCCCTCATTTTACAGATGGGAAAATGGAGGCTCAGAGCCCCCAAACCACAGCTGTTCCAGGAGCCGAGATTGTTGGCTGCCAGGCAGGGCTTTCTTTGCAGTAGACTGACTCCATAACACCCTCTGTTCTCACCCCTCACCAGCCATGGCTCTGAACAAGGGCATAACCACACCCTGGCAGTTTGGGTGGTGAGAGGAGGCGACAACAGCAAGTGTGGCATCAGGCTGGAACCCACGGCTGGGTTTCCTGTCTTTGCTCCCCTCCAGCACCATAACTGGCTGGTGGGGAACTGTCCCCTAGCAATAGCATAGTGATATATGATAGTAATATATAGTAATAATATAGTACACTTAGGCACCGAAAACACCCCTGTAATATATGGTTAAAATTAGTCAGTCAATTGAAACCACAAAATAAACGTAAAGTCCGGAGACTCTGATTTTTACTATGATGCTACAACAATGCTTTTAAAAAACGTTGAATACTAAATTCTTTCCAAAATGTTTCAGTGCTCCTATCTAGCTGCCCACCCCCGCCCCCAAGTTCATTCTTTGTCTGTCCTATAAGCCCACTGTGCCAAAGCAGAAGTTTAGAAGAGGAACAGGGTAAGCATGCACACCACAGCTGGTTGCTCTGTCCTTGACCCCAAGTAAGTGGGGTAACCTGGGCTCATTGCTGAGTTACCCCGGGCTCAAGGTGATATCCCAGCACAGCTGGTAGTCTAGTTCTGGTTATGTGGCTCACTTACTGTGTGACCTTGGGTAAATCACAGCCCACTTTTGTGTCCCCCATCTGTATAAGACAGGATTAGAGTAAAAATATTGAATTGTCAATGACCCCTTCATTCTGATTTTATATTTCAGCAGCAAAACAAGGCCTGTTGGGAAAGCTGCATTATGGCTCTTGCCTCTGAGCACCAAGGTCCTGGGAGGGGTTGAGTGCATTGCTAGATGGAAGTGATCAGGCTCCATAGCAGCTCTGTGAGTGCTCCCAGTCTGGTGGAGCCATAAACACATAAATAGACAGGGACAGCCCAGTATGATTATAGCAATGGCAAAGGAAAGCACAGGAACTGGGAGAGGCCAGAAAATAAAGGGCCCTGAGCTAGCCAAGAGCTTCTCCTTAGAAAAGGGAATATTTGAGCTGAGTTTGGCAGAATACGCAAGAGCAAGAAGTTGCCATTTGACTAGAGTAAGGGGAAACAGACTGCAAGAAAACTACAAGAAGGCTGAGCAATCATCTTCACTCATGAAAAATCTTATGAACACTGGGTGGGAGCCAGGACAGAGTTCAAGACCCACTTCTGCCATGAACTTGTTTGACCTGAGAAAATACTCTATTTCTGGAGTTCAGACTCAGCATCTGTGTCTCCACTCTTTAAAAAAGTGGGCAGTGGAGGGAGGTGGAAGGGACAACTGGACTTGATAGGTCTGAACTGCTGCCCCTCAAACCCTGAGACAGCTTAACTCAATGACATTTAATCCAAAATTGTCTTGTCTTTCGAGAAGATAAAAGCAGGTGTATTAGATGGACATCAAATTTTAACCCTCATACATGACGAAGAATTTGCCAGGAAGAAGGAGAAAGCAGCATGGCAGTCTTTTGTGGCTGGTACAAAGAACTTCCTTGGCAACAAAAAAGCAGAAAACTATGAACTTCTGGTTCAAAGGATGCTATTTTCTTTCCACAACATTGGATATAACATGAGTGTTAGGATTCACTTCCTGAACAGTCACCTTGATAAGTTTCCCAAAAATCTTGGAGCTGTTAGTGATGAGCAGAGTACTGCTGGAGCATCAGACAAGATTGTCCTCAACAAGTACACAAATGCAAGAGCTACAAATGCAAATTTTTGCCTGAATAGAATATAAATAAGTTTTGTGCAAATTTTATGATAAGATAAGTGTTTTAATATGTTCTATTTTGAAATTGTAGACAAATTCTGATGCAATCATATCTTTTAGTGTATTTACTGCATTATATAAATTATTATATTTTCACAAAGATGATGCCCTAGAAGACATTCTACTTCATTATGTTAAACTAAATGTTGAAAATTTTACAATAAGGTAATAACCTAAAATCTTGAATTGCCAAAAAACTGTAGCTTACAGAGAAAAACTAATGTCATATTTGAGATTAGCACACTCTAATTAGGTAAGAACAAATGTTTTTGTTGATACAACAGAAATTTTGTTCCCCAGTGATAATCAACTGTTTAGATCTGACTTTACCAGTAAAATATAAACTCCAAGAAGTTGGAACTTCACCTGCCATCTTTACTTTCTTCACTGTGTGTCACCTGAATGCAGTATAATGACTTCCATTTGGCAAATTACTAGTTAACTAATAGTTAATATTTGAACAAAGAAGAAAGGTAGTAATTGGGGGTTCACATGGTAGAAGTCAATACCATAGCCCATCATCAGTCTTGTAAAGTTGGTTGTAAATAATTGTGCTTATATGAACTATCGAGTAAATATTATTGATTCACATTCTAAAATCCTTTGTTTCTATGATTTTCAGATATTCCCAGTATCCAGATGTTCCAGCTGTTTATTTCCCAGAAATCCAGCTTTGTCTCATTATCTGAAATGGATCAGTGAGTGTATGGCTCACCAGTCTTCTACCTGGTGGGTATATCCTCTCTGCCAGAGTCTTTCTTTCTCCCTGCATTTTTTATTATCCTCCTGTTCTATATTCTCATTCTTATGGGTAATGCCTTGGTCCCAGTGACTGTGGTCACAGAGCCCAGCCTTGACAAGCCCATGTAGTTCTTTCTAACCAATTTCTCTACTCTGGACATCCTCTTTACCACAACTACTATCCCCAAGATGCTGTCCCTATTCCTGTTTGGGGACCACTTCCTCAGCTTCCCTGCCTGCTTATTGCAGATGTACCTCTTTCAAAGCTTTACATGCTCAGAAGCCTTTATCCTGGTGGTCGTGGCCTATGACCGCTATGTGGCTATCTGCCACCCACTGCACTACCCTGTCTAGGTGACTCCACAGACCAATGCTGCACTGGCAGCCAGCCTGGCTCATTGCCCAGTTCACTGCCCTTCTCCTGCCCATCCCAGCAGTAGTGAAAATCTCCCATATGGCTTATAACAACATTGCTCACATCTACCACTGCTTCTGTGACAACTTAGCTGTGGTCCAGACCTCCTGCTCTGACACCACATCCCAGACCTTCATGGGCTTCTGCATCGCCATGGTGGTGTCCTCCCAGCCCCTTCTCCTGGTGCTTCTCTCATATGCCCACATCCTAGCCTCGGTGCTTCACATCAGCTCCTAAGAAGGACACTCAAAAGCCTTCTTCACCTGCAGCTCCCACCTCCTGGTGGTTGGTATCTCCTACTCATCCATTGTCATAGCCTATGTGGCCTGTGGGGCTGACCTGCCCCTGGACTTCAGTCTCATGGGTAATGTGGTGTTTACCATCCTCACACCTACCCTCAACCCCTCATTTATACTCTGAGATACAAGGATGTGAAAGCAGCCATTATCAAAGTGGCATATCTCAAGACCATGTTTGGGATAGGAGTCCTTGGCCTTGAGATGTAGCTAATCCTGCCTTCAGGACACAAAATAACAGTGCCCAACATATATTAGGAATTCTATAGTGAAATGAATAAATTAATATAGGCTCTGGCCAGTTTGCTCAGTGCATAGAGCATTGGCCTAGCATATGGAAGTCCCAGTTTTTATTCCCAGTCAGGGCACACAAGAGAAGCAACCATCTGCTTCTATCCCCCTCCATCTCCTTTTTCTCTCTCTTTTCCTGTCCTGCAGCCAGCGGCTCAATTGGTTCAAGCTTTGGTCCTGGGTGCTGAAGATAGTTGGATTGGTCTGAGCATGTCAGCCTCAAGTACTGAAAATAGCCTGGTTGATTCAAGCATCGGCCCACAGGGTTGCTGGGTGAATCCTAGTCGGAGCACATGTGACAGTTTGTCTCTCTATCTCCCTTCCTCTCACATTTAAAAAAAAGAAAAAAGAAAAAAAGAATGAATTAATATAGTATGGCAAAAGAAAAATCAGTTAAGCAGACATCTCCAACAGTGGTTCTCACACTTTGGTCCAGGGCTTCTCCCCTAGTGTAATGGAATATGTTAACCTTTATAAGAAACCTTAAATTGTATAATAATTTTATTACATAGTATTTCAAGAAACTCTTTCTGAAATTAAAAAAAAAATCAACATGGCAAAATACTTTTATAAGCAAAGTAAAAAAACAAATTAAAGACATGTCACAGAGAAAGCCAAGTTAATCATAATATATAAAGAGTTTCTAAGAAAAGAAGAACAAAGGCAGCCCAAAGTCTGCAGAAGGAAATAATAAAAATTAGAGCAGAACTAAATAAAATAGAGAACAAAATAACTATAGAAAAAGTTACTGCAAAATAAAAAAGGTGGATCTTAGAAAAGATCAGTAAAATCGACAAATCCTTGACTAGACTCACTAAGGAAAAAAGAGGAAGGACTCATATAAACAAAATCTGAAATGAAAGAGCAGAAATTACCAAAGACATCATAAATATACAAAGGATCATAGTAGAACATTATGAAAGATTATATGCCACCAAATTCAACAACATAGAAGAAATGGATAAGTTCCTAGAACTATACAGTATTCCTAGACTGAGTCACAAAGAGGTAGAGAACCTAAATAGACCTATAAGCAGGAAGGAAATAGAAACAACTATCAACAACCTCCCAAAAAACAAAAGTCCAGGACTAGATGGCTACCCTAGTGAATTCTCCCAAACATTCAAAGATTTGGTACCAATCCTTCTCAAAGTCTTCCAAAAAATAGAAGAAGAAGCAATACTCCCTACATATTTTATTAGGCCAATATAACCCTCATACCAAAACCTGGCAAGCACAACACAGACACACACAAAAAAACTACAAACAAATATCTCTCATGACCTCTGGCCAGTTGGCTCAGTGGCAGAACATCGGCCAAGCATGTGGAAGTCCCAGGTTCAATTCCTGGCCAGGGCACACAGGAGAAGAGCCCCTCTACTTCTCTACCCTTCCCCCTCTACTTTCTCTCTCTCTCTTCCCCTCCTGCAGCCAAGACTCCATTGGAGCAAAGTTGGCCCAGGCACGGAGGATGGCTCCATGGGCCTCCACCTCAGGCACTAGAATGGTTCTGGTTGCAACAGAGAAATGCCCCAGATGGGCAGAGCATCGCCCCCTAGTGGGTATGCCAGGTGGATCCAGGTCGAGCACATGACGGAGTCTGCCTCTCTGCCTCTCTGCTTCTCACTTCAGAAAATTACAAAAAATAAAATAAATAAAAATTAAAAAACACATCTCTAATGAATACAGATGCAAAAATCCAAAACAAAATACTAGCAAATCAAATACAACAACACATTAAAAAGAATACATCATGATGAAGTGAGATTCATTCCAGGAGCACAAGGATGGTTCAACATATGTAAATCGATCAACGTAATACACCACATCAACAAAACAAAGAACAGAAATTATATGATCCTATCAATAGATGCAGAAAAGGCTTTCAAAAAGATTCAACATTCCTTTACGTTTAAAACACTCAATAAAATGGGTATAGAGGGAAGTACCTCAACATAATAAAGGCCATATATGACAAACCATCAGCTAATATCATACTAAATGGTGAAAAACTGAAAACTTTCCCTCTAAAATCAGGAACAAGAAAAGGCTGTTCATTCTCTCCACTTCTATTCAATATAAGTGCTAGAAGTTTTAGCCAGAGCGATCAGGCAAGAGAAAGAAATAAAAGGCATCCATATTGGGAATAAAGAAGTAAAGGTATCACCTTTTGCAGATGACATGATCCTGTATATAGAAAACCTCAAAGACTCCATTGAAAAACTATTAGAAACAATAAACCAATACAGTAAGGTCGCAGGATACAAAATCAATATACAAAAGTCTAATGCTTTTCTATACACCAACAATGAAACCTCGAAAAACAAACTAAAAAGAAATTCCTTTTATAGTTGCAACAAAAAATAAATAAAATAAAATACCTAGGAATACACTTAACAAAGGATGTAAAGGATCTATATACTGAAAACTATAAGACATTATCAAAAGAAATTGAAAAAGAGACAATGAAATGAAAAAATATTCCATGTTCACGGATTGGAAGGCTCAACGTAGTTAAAATGGCCATATTACCTAAAACAATATACAAATTTAATGCAATTCTCATCAAAATCCCAATGTCATTTTTTAAAGAAATGGAACAAAAAAATCACTAGGTTTATATAGAACCATAAAATAACCCAGAATAGCCAATGCAATCCTGAGAGAAAAGAACAAAGCCAGAGGTATTATAATACCTGACTTCAAATTATACTATAGAGCCACAATAATCAAGACAGCATGGGTATTACCTGAAAAACAGACTACAAACCAATGGAACAGAATTGAGAGCCCAGAAATAAAATATATATATATGGACGAATCATCTTTGACAAAGGAGCCAAAAACACACAATGAAAAAAAAAAGCCTCTTCAATAAATGGTGCTGGGAAAATTGGAAAACCACATGCAAAAGAATGAAATTTGACTACAGTTTGTCCACCTGCACAAAAATTAATTCAAAATGGATCAAAAACCTAAATATAAAAGCTTAAACAATAAATTGCATAGAAGAAAACATAGGTACTAAACTCATGGACCTGAGCCATAGAGAACAATTTATGAATTTGACCCCAAAGGCAAGGGAAGTAAAGGCAAAAATAAATGAATGGGACTATATCAAATTAAAAAGCTTCTGCACAGCAAAAGAAACTGACAATAAAACAGACAACCAACCTAATAAGAGATGATATTTGCAAACAACAGCTACAATCAGAGGTTAATATCCAAATATATAGTGTTGGGAGCCGATTCAACCTTGCTCTCTGACACAGTCGCAGCAGGAAAGAAGCATTTGCAAAGCATATGTTTTTTTGGGTCGTATCTGGGCAGTTCCTTTGACAATTCTTTCTTTATTAGGGTTATGTGCATACACTATTGGGACGGGTCCACGTATGATTCCAACAATACTGTACTTTCCCAGGCTACTCGAGACCTGAGGTCAACTAGCCTATGAATGTGTCTCTCCAGAATTACTCCAAAAGTAACCACATGAATATCCCTTTGACCATTCGAATCCCCTGTTCCCTTTAAGATAATTTACCAGCAACTACAAAAACAAGAGATAGAGGCAATTATCAAGGCAATTGTACTTCCCACTGTCAAAGCTGTTCCCCTCAGGAGTTCCCTAAAGAAACTCTGGCTAAAGAATATAACCCCCTTGACTAAGCCCATAGATATAGGAGGCTGGCTATGGTATCCCTCTAAAGGGGCTAGGTCTGTAGGAAAACTCCCTCCTAAAAATCATATTATGAGAAAATAGCTTGTTTATGAATAGGTGGGAAACAGAGGCTAAATACAAAAGCACCTTTTAGCCTTTACCTAATCGATTGCTTAACCCCCCTAGCCTTTTTTCATACTATAAAAGAGTGGAAAATTTTTCCATTCCTCTTACATACCTGACCTTCAGGTAGTGGAGCGCTCTGAGAAAAATAAAGTTGGAACTTAACTAGTAGATAAAAGTAGTAGACAAACATAATTTTCTAGACAATAAGCCATTAGGTAAAGCAGAGTTATTAATCAATAGTGACCTTTTAGAAGCCTGCATTAGGCTGATGCCAACATTGTTGTTGCTGTTCAACGTATTGTGTAACTGTACTTAGAATGGCTTACCACCTGATTTATAGCTTAAAGAAATGTCCAAACCTCTTCCTGGAATATTTATCCATATTAAAGCAAAAATAACTATTAATCAATGTATTCTACATAACATGTGATTATAACTTAGTGTATAAAAATAAAGCTATACTAGCAATTGGCAGAGATGCCTGGCTGATGAACTGAAGAGTTTGGTTCTCTCACTAATTTCTCGCCGAAGCTATCCATTCTTTGGGGACCCCTGGACCAGCTGGAGCGGGTCTCCGGCAATAAAGAACTCACAAATCTCAGCAACAAACAAGCAAGCAATCCAATTAAAAAATGGGGAGAGGGCCTGACCAGGCGGTGGCACAGTGGATGGAGCGTTGGACTGGGATGCGGAAGACCCAGGTTCCAGACCCCGAGCTCGCCAGCTTGAGCGCGGGCCCATCTGGCTTGAGCAAAAAAGCTCATCAGCTTGGACCCAAGGTTGCTGGCTCCTGCAAGGGGTGGCTTGGTCTGGTGAAGGCCCACGGTCAAGGCACGTGTGAGAAAGCAATCAATGAACAACTATGGTGTCGCAACGGCAATGAAAAACTAATGATTGATGCTTCTCACCTCTCTCCGTTCCTGTCTGTCTGTTCCTATCTATCCCTCTCTCTGACTCTCTCTCTCTGTCCCTGTAAAAAACAAAAAACAAAAAACAACAAAAAACAAGGACGTACAAAATTAAAATCTAATTTAAAAAAATGGGGAGAGGACCTGAACAGACACTTCTCCCAAGAAGACATACCAATGGCCAACAGATATATGAAAGACACTCATCTTCACTAGCTATTCAAGAAATTCAAACCAAAACTAGAATGAGATACCACCTCACACCAGTAAGACTGGCTGTAATCAATAAGACAGGTAATAACAAGTGTTGGAGAGGCTGTGGAGAAAAAAGAACCCTCATTCACTGTTGGTGGAAATGCAAATTAGTACATGCACCCTCATGTTCATCGCAGCATTGTTCACAGTGGCCACAACATGGAAACAACCCAAGTGTCCCTCAATAGAGGATTGGATAAAGAAGATGTGGGACATATATACAATGGAATACTACTCAGCCATAAGAAATGATGACATAGTGTCATTTACAACATGGATGACCTTGGGAACATTATACTGAGTCAAATAAGTAAATCAGAAAAAGCTAAGAACTGTATGATTTCACACATAGGTAGGATACAAAACTGAGACTCATGGACATAGATAAGAGTGCAGTGGTTACGGGGGGAAGAAGAACATGGGGGAGGGGGAGGAGGAAGGGGTGTGGGGAAAGGTGTAAAGAAGGACAAATATAAGATGATGGATAATGTTTTGACTTTGGATGATAGGTGCACAACATAATCAATTGTTCAAATGCTATAGAAATGTTTACCTGAAGCCTATGTACTCTTGTGGTTCAATGTCACTGTGCTAAATTTAATTTTTTAAATTAAGAAAATAAATAGTTTCTAAAACTTTAGAAGAACAAGTGTAATATGCCAATATAAAAGTGAACAAAATACGTGAAATGACAGATTACCAAAAACTGCAATGGTCTTTAAACAATGAGAAGATATTCAGTCTATTGTACAAAAAGAATAAAATTTAAAACTACTCTGAAATGTCCTTTTTCATCTAATCAGGTTAGTAAAATCTAATATGTTGACAATGCATGTGGAAAATCAGAACTCTCATAACTTGCTTGAGAGAATGCAAATTGGCACAGAACTACCACAATACTGACCAAAAGTACATATGCACTTACCCTTTGAGTAATCTCATTCAGGAATCCATTGCAAAGATACACTGGCAATAGCTCATCAGGCTACTCACTAGGGACTGATTGAACAAGCTATAAACACGTACAATGCAGCTATAAAAAGGAAATGAAGAAGCTGTCTATATACTGATATGGTGTCATCCCTAGAACATGTGGTTAAGTGAGAAAAACAAGCTGCAAAACAGTATTTTTGTAAGAAAGTAGTTAATTTGTCAGAAATTTTACAAAGAACTAGAGGACTTAAACCTCTGAACTAATGAGACATTTACCTATAAGGAGTTGGAGGGAACAGGGTGCAGTGAACAAGAGTGGAAGCTGGATGAACTTAAATGTGCAGTCTGATTTTAGACTGTACAGTTTTTACAGAATTTAACAAAATTAAAAAGAAAAATAAACAATTCCCCCATATTTAAAACAAACAGAAACACTTGGCCCTGGCTGACTATCACATTAGTGGCATGACCATGTGGAAAATTACAGACGACTTGAAAACAGTGTTTTAACTATACATCCTAACAGGGATATAAACAAGAAAAATTGTAACAACACCTTAAACTTCGTTGAGTAGTCTTTTAAAAAATATGTTTTATCTCCATAAAATAGGTTTGATTTAAATTACACATTTCTATAACCAGTTTTAAACATTTTATTTGAATGATATTTTATTTACAGAGAGTTGCAAAGATGTACAGAGAGTTTCTGTTTACCCCTCAACCATGGTATATTTTCAAAACTAAGAAATTAACATTAAATACTGTTAACTAAATTCAGACTTGATTCAAATTTCTCCAGTTTTTCCATTAATATCTTTGTTTCATTCCATTATCTTTTTTTTTTATAGGAACAGAGAGAGAGTCAAAGAGAGGGATAGATAGGGACAGACAGACAGGAACGGAGAGAGGTGAGAAGCATCAATCATTAGTTTTTCATTGCCGTTGCAACACCCTAGTTGTTCATTGATTGCTTTCTCACATGTGCCTTGACCACGGGCCTTCAGCAGACCAAGCCACCCCTTGCTGAAGCCAGCAACCTTGGATCTAAGCTGGCAAGCTTTTTGCTCAACCCGGATGGGCCTGCGCTCAAGCTGGCGACCTCCGGGTCTGGAACCTGGGTCTTCCGCATCCCAGTCCGACGCTCTATCCACTGCGCCACCGCCTGGTCAGGCATATCTTTTATCTGTCTAATCCAGCATACCACATTGCATTTAATTATCATGCTTCCTTAGTTGACATTTTCTTAGTCCTTCCTTGTGTTAGGTCCAAGTTCAGAGGCAAGGTATGGAGGGGTGCAAGGGGCTAGGAGCTGAAAGAAGACGTGCGGAACTGTAGACAGATGATACATGCTTTATTGGGTAGCAATGGCAGCCAAATGCAGTATGACAGCTGCAGCTTGACACAGTGTGCAGTAGTTTTATAGTAAATCACACAAAAGTGGCAGCAAGCCATGATTACAGACAGGTTATATAAGTGAAGGTTACATAAGGTGGGCAAGCATCCATACTGTCCCTGCCTGTCTCCCTTAGTCATGCATGGCCAGATCTGAACAAACAGACCTGTCCACACTGACTCCATCTTGTGCAGGCTGTTTAACAATTCTAGGGAGACAAGCTTCCCCACACTTTGTCTTTCATGACTGACACTTTTGAAGAGTAATAGTAAACTGCAATGAAATTCTGAAGAAGGCCAAACTACGGCGATCACTGGTTTGGTGACAGATAGTTAGTGGACTTTTTGTAGTGATCACATTGTAAGGTATATAAATGTTGAACCACTATATTGTATACCTGGAACTAATGTACTATTGTATGCCACCTTTATAATTAAAACTAATTTTTTTTTAAAGCAGTAAAAAAGTGATCAGACTTCCGGCAAGATGGCGATGGAGTAGGCGGATGTACCAACTTCCAACTCCCAGAACCAAAGTGGATTATAACTTGATTTTAAGAACCATCAACTGGATAAACCAACGTTGAACTGGACTGAGAGGACTCTTCAACCAGGGAACACGGAAGAAGCAACATTGAGACTGGTAGGAAAAGTGAAAACGTGGAAAGGGCTGCCCAGCTCCCTGGAGCGAAAGGCAGCCCGGAGAGACTCATGTGGCAGGAAGAGAGGCTAGCGGAAGGGTAGGGACCCGGATCCCAGGAACAAAGCCCCAGCCTACAGCCCCAGAGCCGAGAAGAGGCGTTTGGACAATATTTAGCTGTGAAACAGGTTAGGATACTGTTTGTAAGAAAGAGACAGTTGTCTCAGACCCAGGATTCTTCTTAAAGGGACGGCGCAGAAAACCTCTCTCACAACCACTCACCTGGGACTCTGGGAGACAGGGAGAGAGGAGAGGACCGGAGCAGTGGGAAGAGAGTGCGGTCTGGAAGGCACAGGGAGAAAAGCTTTGAGGGACAGCCACCCTAAACACTGGGCTGAGTCACTCCACAAATCTGAAACAATATTTCCCCTGGAACCAGCAAGGGGAAGCAGGACACCAGCCAAACAGGCTCCCCTGTGGCAATTAGAGCACAGTCGCTTAGAAAGAGGGAGCTTTCAGGTCTACAGTATGGAGTGTTAGGGTCTGAGCTGCAGCGCCCCCGCCCACACTGCTGAGGGCTTGCTAGAGGGTGAGCCGCAGCAGGATGTGGAAGCAGAGGCCGAGCTGGCTGGCATGAGCTCAGTCTAGCCCAGTGGGGGTGAGGGGGATGTGCGAAAGTGGTCCAGCGGCTGCCGGCCCGCCTGTGACTGCACCTGTGGGGGAAAGCAGGAGCCTGGAATGGGCAGAGATCTGCCGCTGAGAAGGGGCGAGTGGGTGCGCAGCCTCACCCAGCCTCTGAGGCTTGAAGCCCTGCACCAACGGCTTTGCCCGAGGAGATGGGGTGGAAGCCTCTCCAAGCCGAGGAGCCGAGGTTGGCGGGGACGGGGCAGAAGCATGGCTCACAGCTGAGCACGTATCAGCAGCCCCTCCCAGCCGAGGAGGTGAGGTTGGCGGGGATGGGGCAGAAGCCTGGCTTGCAGTTGAGCGCGCATCAGCAGCCCCTCCCAGCTGGAGAAACCGGCTGACAGAAACCCGCAGCTGAGAAAAAGTACTCACCCTTGCCCTTGGTTCCCAGGCTTGTGGCCCGAGTGTGGTGCGCAATGCCACCTGTGGGAGAGGGGCGAAGGCTGAGACTGGCTGAGGTTTATAGAGCCTGGCACGAGAACACAGCCCCTCCCATGGAGGCGGAGGCGAGCTGGAAACCACAGCAACAGCCGCAGCGCCGGCAACACCCATACCCAACTGCCCTAGGCAGCAGCAGAAAGGGTGGCGAGCCTGCAGACAGACCACACCTAGGGAACACAGAGGCAACACCCATTGGACTCCAGTAGCCAAACCCTTCTTACACACAGACAAAATGGGCAGGGAGAGGAATGCAACCCAAATGAATCAAGAGAAATCCCCAGAGAAGGACCTGAATGAATCAGATATAACCAAACTACCTGATGCAGAGTTTAAAATAATGATAGTTAGGATGTTCAAAAAGCTTAGAGCAACAATGGATAGTCACTACAAACACCTAAATAAAGAGATAGCAAGTATAAAAAAGGAAATTGAAATAATAAAAAGAATCAGACAGAAATGACAAATACAGTATCAGAACTGAAGACCACAATGGAAGGAATTAAAAGCAGGATAGATGAAGCTGAGGATTGAATCAGCGAGTTAGAGGACAAAATAAACAAAGGCACAGAAGAAGAGCAGAAAAAAGAAAAAATACTTAAAAAATCTGAGGAAACTCTAAGGGAGCTTTGTGAAAACATGAAGAGAAATAACATCTGCATCATAGGGGTTCCCGAAGATGAAGAAAAAGAACAAGGGATAGAAACTTGTTCAATAAATGATAGCTGAAAACTTCCCTAAATTAAGACTGGATAACGTTTCACATGTGCAAGAAGCACAGAGAACTCCATTAAAGAGAAACCCAAAGAAATCTATACGAAGACACATCATAGTTAAAATACCAAAGCTAAGGATTAAAGAGAAAAAATTTAAAGCTCTGCTAGAGGGAAAAAGTCTATCACCTATAAAGGAGCCCTCATAAGGATGACATCAGACTAATCAACAGAAACACTTGAGGCCAGAAGGGAATGGCAAGATATATTCAAAGTAATGCAGAACAAGAACCTACAAACAAGACCACTCTATCCAGCAAGGCTAACATTTAAAATTGAAGGAGAAATAAAGAGCTTCCCAGACAAAAAAACCCTCAAGGAATTCATTTAAACCAAACCAATTCTGCAAGAGATGCTAAGGGACTTGTTGTGAACAGTTCAAAGGGGGAAAAGAATATAGAAAAAGAAGAATACAGCTTTAAAGAATAAAATGGCAATAAACAACTACATATCAATAATAACCTTAAATGTAAATGGATTAAATGATCCAATCAAAAGACATAGGGTAGCTGCGTGGATAAAAAAACAGGAACCATACATATGCTGTCTACAAGAGACTCTCCTTAAAACAAAAGATGCACACAGACTGAAGATAAAAGGATGGGAAAAAATATTTCATGCAAATGGAAATGAAAATAAAACCAGGGTAGCAATACTTGTATCAGACAAAATGGACTTTAAAACAAAGGCTGTAGTAAGAGATAAAGAGGACACTACATAGTGATAAAGGGAACAATTCAACAGGAAGATATAACCATTATAAATATCTATGCACCAAACATAGGAACCCCAACATACATAAAGCAAACTTTAATGAATATAAATGGCAAGATTAAGCAATATTATAATAGTAGGGGATTTCAATACCTCACTAACATCACTGGAGAGATCCTCAAGAAAGAAAATTAACAGGGGGGAAGCAAGATGGCGACAGAGTAGGCGGACGTACCAACTTCCAACTCCCAGAAGCAAAGTGGATTATAACTCAATTTAAAGAACCATCATCTGGATAAACCAACTATGAACTAAACTAAGTGGACTCTTCAACCAAGGAACACAGAAGAAGCCACTGAGACTGGTAGGAATAGCGAAAACGCGAAGAGGGCTGCCCAGCTCCCCAGAGCAAACGGCAGCCCGGAGAGACCTGCGGGGCGGGAGGAAAGTTTGGCGGAGAGGGAGGGACCTGGGTCCCAGGAACCAAGCCCCAGCCTGCAGTCCCAGAGCCTAGAAGAGGTGTTTGGACAGTTTTGAGCTGTGAAACAAGTGAGGGAGCTCCCAGGCCTACAGTGTGGAGTATTAGGTCCCTTCCTACTCTGCTGAGGGCTGCTGAAGGGTTTGGGGCGACAGGACGCTGAAACGTGGTTCTGTCGGCATGGGCGGAGGCCAAGCCGGTGGGAGCTCGGTCTAGCCCAGAGGGTCGGAGGGGACGTACGAAAGTGGTCCAGAAGCTGCGGGCCCGCCTTTAATCCCACTTACGGGGACAAAGCGGGAGGCCAGGAACGAGCAGAAATCTGCTCTGCGACCCTGCGCAAGCCGGCCCTGACTGCGGGGACCGGGCTAGGACCAGGGGCAGGCAGGGGCTCGCAGCTGAGCTCACGCTACCAGCCCCCTGCCCCCCGGGCCGGAGAAACCGCAGTTGGGCAGTATACGTGCACGAGTGGGCTCCGAGCGCGGGAACAGGGTAGACCCCGAGACAAGTGGAAGCTCGCAGCTGAGCTCACGCTACTATCCCCGCCTGGCCGGAGAAACCGCGGATTGCATTCATACGTGCACGAGCGGGTTCCGAACGCGGAGCGGGGTAGAGTTCTGGACGAGCGGAAGTACGCAGCTGAGCGGAAGCCAGCAAACACGCCCGGCCCTGCGACCCTGCGCAGAAGGGCCCTAGCCTCGAGGGCGGGGCTAAAGCTCCGGACGGGCAAAGGCTCGCAGCTGAGAGCACGTCAAAAGCCCCACCCAACACACGAAACTGTGGCGAGCAGGCTCTGACTGAGGGTTCTGGGCGGAAGTCCGGAAATAGGCTGGGTCCGCAGCTGAGCAAAGGTGCTCACCTCTACCCTTGGTGCTAAGACTTGTGGCTTCAGTGATAGCCCCTCCCACGGAGGAGAGGCAGAAATCACAGCAAAAGCCACAGTGGGCCGGCGCTGGCAACGCTCATACCCAACCACCCTAGGCACCGGCAGAGGGGGTGGGGGACCTGCAGACAGACCACACCTAGAGAACACAAAGGCAAAACCTACTGGACTCCAGTGGCCACAACTTGCTTATACACAGACAAAATGAGCAGGCAGAGGAATGCAAACCAAATGAATCAAGAGAAATCCCCAGAGAAGGACCTGAATGAACCAGATATAACCAAATTACCAGAAGCAGAATTTAGAATAATGATAGTTAGGATGTTTAAAGAAATTAGAGCAACAATGGATAGTCATTATGAACACCGAAATAAAGAGATAACAAGTATAAAAAACGAAATTGAAATAATAAAAAAGAATCAGACAGAAATGACAAATACAGTATCAGAACTGAAGACCACAATGGAAGGAATTAAAAGCAGGATGAATCACGCTGAGGATCGAATAAGCGAGTTAGAGGACACAATAAACAAAGGCACAGAAGCAGAGAAGAAAAAGGAAAAGAGACTTAAAAAATGTGAGGAAACTCTAAGGGAGCTTTGTGACAACATGAAGAGAAACAACATTCGCATCATAGAGGTGCCTGAAGAAGAGGAGAGAGGACAGGAAATGGAAACTTTGTTCAATCAAATCATAGCAGAAAACTTTCCTAAATTAAGGCTGGGAAACACTTCACACGTTCAAGAAGCACACAGAACTCCATTAAAGAGAAACCCAAAAAGATCTACACCAAGACACATCATAGTTAAAATACCAAAGCTAATGGATAAAGAAAAAATTTTTAAAGCTGCTAGAGAAAAAAAGGTTATCACCTCCAAAGGAGCCCCCATAAGGATCACATCAGACTTCTCAACAGAAACACTTGAGGCCAGAAGGGAATGGCAAGATATAATCAAAGTAATGCAGAACAAGAACCTACAACCAAGACTACTTTATCCAGCAAGGCTAACGTTTAAAATTGAAGGAGAAATAAAGAGCTTCCCAGAAACAGAAAGCCTCAAGGAATTCATAAAAAACAAACCAATTCTGCAAGAGATACTAAGGGGCCTCTTGTGAACAGTTTAAAGGGAAGAATGAATAGAGCAAAAGAAGAATACAGCTTTAAAGAATAAAATGGCAATAAACAACTACATATCAATAATAACCTTAAATGTAAATGGATTAAATGATCCAATCAAAAGACATAGGGTAGCTGCATGGATAAAGAAACAGGACCCATACATATGCTGTCTACAAGAGACACACCTTAAAACAAAAGAGGCTCATAGACTGAAGGTAAAAGGATGGAAAAAAATATTTCATGCAAATGGAAATGAAAAAAAAGCAGGGGTAGCAATACTTATATCAGACAAAATGGACTTTAAAACAAAGGCTGTAGTAAGAGATAAAGAAGGACACTACATAATGATAAAGGGAACAATTCAACAGGAAGATATAACTATTATAAATATCTATGCACCAAATATAGGAGCCCCGACATACATAAAGCAGACTTTGATGGATATAAAGGGCGAGATTAACAGCAATACTATCATAGTAGGGGATTTCAATACCCCTCTAACAACACTGGATCCTCAAGAAAGAAAATTAATAAAGAAACAGCAGACTTAAAGGAGACACTAGATCAACTTGATTTAATAGATATCTTCAGAAGTTTTCACCCTAAACCAGTAGAATATACATTCTTCGCAAGCGCTCATGGTACGTTTTCTAGGATGGACCACATGTTAGGACACAAAAATGGTCTCAATAAATTTAAGAAGATTGAAATCATATCAAGCATTTTCTCTGATCACAATGGCATGAAACTAGAAATTAACCACAAAAGAAAAACTGAAAAATACTCAAACACTTGGAAACTAAATAGCATGTTATTAAAAATGAATGGATTAACAATGCGATCAAAGAAGAAATAAAAAAGTTTCTAGAAACAAATGATAATGAGCATACATCAACTCAAAATTTATGGGACACAACATGTTAGGACACAAAAAAGGCCTCAACACATTTAAGAAGATTGAAATTATATCAAGCATTTTCTCTGATCACAATGCCATGAAACTAGAAATCAACCACAAAAGAAAAACTGAAAAATACTCAAACACTTGGAAACTAAATAGCATGTTATTAAATAATGAATGGATTAACATTGAGATCAAAGAAGAAATAAAAAAGTTTCTAGAAACAAATGATAACGAGCATACGTCAACTCAAAATCTATGGGACACAGCAAAAGCAGTCCTGAGAGGGAAGTTTATTGCACTACAGGCATATCATAAGAAGCTAGAAAAAGAACATATAAGCAACTTAACCCTGCAGCTAAAAGAACTTGAAAAGCAACAACAAATAAAATGCAGGACAAGTAGAAGGAAGGAAATAATAAAGATCAGAGCAGAAATAAATGACATAGAGGCTAAGGAAACAATACAGAGGATCAATGAAACCAGAAGCTGGTTCTTCGAAAAGGTAAACAAGATTGATGAACCCTTAACTAGACTCATCAAGAAAAAAAGAGAGAGGTCTCAAATAGATAAAATTAGAAAGGACACTAAAGAAATTACAACTAGTTCAACAGAGATACAAAGCATTGTAAGAAAATACTATGAAGAACTATATGCCAAAAAATTTGACAATCTAGATGAAATGGACAAATTTCTTGAATCATATAAACTTCCAAAAATCAATCTGGAAGAATCAGAGCACCTGAACAGACCAATTACAGCAAATGAGATCGAAACAGTTATCAAAAAACTCCCAAAAAAGAAAAGTCCTGGGCCTGATGGCTTCACAAGTGAATTCTATCAAAAATTCAAAGAAGAATTAACTCCTATCCTCCTCAAGCTATTTCAAAAAATTCAAGAGGAAGGCAGACTTCCAAACTCCTTTTATGAGGCGAGCATAATTCTGATCCCCAAACTGGGCAAAGACAACACAAAGAAAGAAAATTATAGGCCTATATCCCTGATGAATTTAGACGCTAAAATTCTCAACAAAATATTAGCCAACCGGATCCAGCAATATATGAAAAAAATCATACACCACTATCAAGTGGGATTTATCCTGGAGAGGCAAGGCTGGTTCAATATTCGCAAATCAATCAATGTGATTCATCACATAAACAAAAGAAAGGACAAAAATCACATGATAATTTCAATAGATGCAGAAAAGGCATTTGATAAAATCCAGCACCCATTCATGCTTAAAACTCTCAATAAAGTGGGAATACAAGGAACATTCCTTAACATGATAAAGGCCATCTACGACAAACCCACAGCAAACATCATACTTAATGGACAAAAATTAAAAGCAATCCCCTTAAGATCAGGAACCAGGCAGGGTTGCCCACTTTCACCACTTTTATTCAACATAGTTCTGGAAGTCCTAGCTACAGCAATCAGACAAAAAGAAGAAATAAAAGGCATCCAAATTGGAAAAGAAGAAGTAAAACTGTCACTATTTGCAGATGATATGATATTGTACATAGAAAACCCTAAAGTCTCAGTTAAAAAACTACTGGACCTTATAAATGAATTCAGCAAGGTGGCAGGATATAAAATTAATACCCAGAAATCAGAGGAATTTCTATATACAAACAATGAACTGTCAGCAAAAGAAATTAAGGAATCAATCCCCTTCACTATTGCAGCCAAAAAAATAAAATACCTAGGAGTAAATTTAACCAAGGAGGTTAAGGACTTGTACTCGGAAAATTATAAAACATTGATAAAAGAAATCAAGGAAGATACAAACAAGTGGAAGCATATACCGTGCTCATGGCTAGGAAGAATAAACATCATTAAAATGTCTATATTACCCAAAGCAATTTATAAATTCAATGCAATACCAATTAAAATACCAATGACATACTTCAGAGATATAGAAAACATACTCCAAAAAATTATATGGAACCAAAAAAGAACACGAATAGCCTCAGCAATCTTAAAAAGAAAAAATAAAGCAGGAGGCATCACTCTTCCGGATGTCAAGGTTTACTACAAGGCCAATATACTCAAGACTGCCTGGTACTGGCATAAGAACAGGCACAGTGATCAATGGAACAGAACAGAAAACCCAGAAATAAACCCACAGCTTTATGGACAACTGATATTTGACAAAGGAGGAAAGAACATACAATGGAGTAAAGACAGCCTCTTTAACAAATGGTGCTGGGAAAATTGGACATCTACCTGCAAAAAAATGAAACTAGACCATCAACTTACTCCATGCACAAAAACAAATTCAAAATGGATAAAGGACTTAAACATAAGCCGTGAAACTATAAGCATCGTAGAAGAAAACATAGGCAGCAAGCTCTCCGACATCTGTAGCAGCAATTTATTTGCCGATTTATCTCCACGAGCAAATGAAATAAAAGGCAAGATAAACAAATGGGACTACATCAAACTAAAAAGCTTTTGCACAGCTAAAGACAATAAGAACAGAATAAAAAGACAAACTACACAATGGGAGAACATATTCGACAGCACGTCTGATAAGGGGTTAATAACCAAAATTTATAAAGAACTTATAAAACTCAACACCAGGAAGACAAACAATCCAATCAAAAAATGGGCAAAAAAAATGAATAGAAATTTTACCAAAGAAGACATACAGATGGCCAAAAGACATATGAAAAAATGCTCAACATCACTAATTATTAGAGAAATGCAAATTAAAACCACAATGAGATATCACCTCACACCAGTCAGAATGGCGCTCATCAGCAAAACAACACAGAACAAGTGCTGGCGAGGATGTGGAGAAAAGGGAACCCTTCTGCACTGCTGGTGGGAATGCAGACTGGTGCAGTCACTGTGGAAAACAGTTTGGAGATTCCTCAAAAAATTAAAAGTCGAACTGCCTTTTGACCCAGCTATCCCACTTTTAGGAATATACCCTAAGAACACCATAACACTGTTCGAAAAGAAGAAATGCGCCCCCATGTTTGTGGCAGCATTGTTCACAATAGCGAAGATCTGGAACCAGCCCAAGTGTCCGTCAGAAGACGAGTGGATTAAAAAGCTTTGGTATATATATACTATGGAACAATATTCAGCCATAAGAAATGATGACATCGGATCATTTATAACAAAATGGATGTACCTTGATAACATTGTACGGAGTGAAATAAGTAAATCAGAAAAAAAGAAAAACTGAGAACAGCATGATTTCAAACATAGGTGGGACATTAAAATGAGACTACGAGACACGTACAAGAGTGTGGTGGTTACGGGATGGGGGGAGGGAGGGGAGGGTGGGATAAGGAGAAGGGGAGGGACACAGGGAAAAACAGATAGAAGGTGACAGAGGACAATTTGACTTTGGGTAATGGGTATGCAGCACAATTGAATGATGGGATAATCTGGAGATGTTTTCATTGTACATATGTACCCTGATTTATTGGTGTCACCCCATTAAAGTTAATAAAAAAAAATTTATGGGACACAGCAAAAGCAGTACTGAGAGGGAAGTTTATTGCACTACAGGCATATCATAAGAAGCTAGAAAAAGCTCAAATAAGCAACCTGACCCTGCATCTAAAAGAACTAGAAAAACAACAACAAATAAAACCCAAGACAAGTAGAAGAAAGGAAATAATAAAGATCAGAGCAGAAATAAATAACATAGAGGCTAAGGAAACAATACAGAGGATCAATGAAACCAGAAGCTGGTTCTTTGAAAAGGTAAACAAGATCGATGAACCTTTAACTAGACTCACCAAGTAAAAAAGAGAGAGGACTCAAATAAATAAAATTAGAAAGGACAGTGGAGAAATAACAACTGACACAACAGAAATACAAAGCATTGTAAGAAAATACTATGAAGAACTATATGCCAAAAAATTAGACAATCTTGGGAAAATGGACAAATTTCTTGAATCATATAACCTTCCAAAAATCAATCTGGAAGAATCAGAACACCTAGACAGACCAATTACAGCAAATGAGATCGAAACAGTTATCAAAAAACTCCCAACAAAGAAAAGTCCTGGGCCTGATGGCTTCACAAGTGAATTCTATCAAAAATTCAAAGAAGAACTAACTCCTATCTTTCTCAAGCTATTTCAAAAAATTCAAGAGGAAGGAAGACTTCCAAACTCCTTTTATGAGGCGAGCATAATTCTGATCCCAAAACCGGGCAAAGACAACACAAAGAAAGAAAATTATAGGCCTATATCCCTGATGAATTTAGACGCTAAAATTCTCAACAAAATATTAGCCAACCGGATCCAGCAATATATGAAAAAAATCATACACCACTATCAAGTGGGATTTATCCTGGAGAGGCAAGGCTGGTTCAATATTCGCAAATCAATCAATGTGATTCATCACATAAACAAAAGAAAGGACAAAAATCACATGATAATTTCAATAGATGCAGAAAAGGCATTTGATAAAATCCACCACCCATTCATGCTCAAAACTCTCAGTAAAGTAGGAATACAGGGATCATTCCTTAACATGATAAAGGCCACCTACGATAAACCGACAGCAAACATCATACTAAATGGAAAAAGATTAAAAGCAATCCCCTTAAGATCAGGAACCAGGCAGGGATGCCCCCTTTCACCACTCTTATTCAACATAGTTCTGGAAGTCCTAGCTACAGCAATTAGACAAGAAGAAGAAATAAAAGGCATCCAAATTGGAAAAGAAGAAGTAAAACTGTCACTATTTGCAGATGATATGATATGGTATATTGAAAACCCTAAAGTCTCAGTCAAAAAACTACTGGACCTGATAAATGAATTCAGCAAGGTGGCAGGATATAAAATTAATACTCAGAAATCAGAGGCATTTTTATACACCAACAATGAAATATCAGCAAAAGAAATTAAGGAAACAATCCCCTTCACTATTGCAGCCAAAAAAATAAAGTACCTAGGAATAAATTTAACCAAGGAGGTTAAGGACTTGTACTCGAAAAATTATAGAACATTGATAAAAGAAATCAAGGAAGATACAAACAGTGGAAGCATATACCGTGCTCATGGCTAGGAAGAATAGACATCATTAAAATGTCTATATTACCCAAAGCAATTTATAAATTCAATGCAATACCAATTAAAATACCAATGACATACTTCAGAGATATAGAACACATATTCCAAAAATTTATATGGAACCAAAAAAGAACACGAATAGCCCCAGCAATCTTAAAAAGAAAAAATAAAGCAGGAGGTATCACTCTTCCTGATATCAAGGTTTACTATAAGGCCATTATACTCAAGACAGCCTGGTACTGGCATAAGAACAGGCACATAGATCAATGGAAAAGAACAGAGGACCCAGAAATAAACCCACAGCTTTATGGACAACTGATATTTGACAAAGGAGGAAAGAACATACAATGGAGTAAAGACAGCCTCTTTAACAAGTGGTGTTGGGAAAATTGGACATCTACCTGCAAAAAAATGAAACTAGACCATCAACTTACACCATTCAGCCGCTTTAACAAATGGTGTTGGGAAAATTGGACATCTACCTGCAAAAAAATGAAACTAGACCATCAACTTACACAATTCACAAAAACAAATTCAAAATGGATAAAAGACTTAAATGTACCCCGTGAAACCATAAGCATCTTAGAAGAAAACATAGGCAGCAAGCTCTCCGACATCTGTAGCAGCAATATATTTGCCGATTTATCTCCACGGGCAACTGAAATAAAAGGCAAGATAAACAAATGGGACTATATCAAACTAAAAAGTTTTTGCACAACTAAAGACAATAGGAACAGAATAAAAAGACAAACCACACAATTGGAGAACATATTCGACAGCACATCTGATAAGGGGTTAATAACTAAAATTTATAAAGAACTTATAAAACTCAACACCAGGAAGACAAACAACCCAATCAAAAAATGGGCAAAAGAAATGAATAGAAATTTCTCCAAAGAGGACATACAGATGGCCAATAGGCATATGAAAAAATGCTCAACATCACTAATCATTAGAGAAATGCAAATTAAAACCACAATGAGATATCACCTCACACCAGTCAGAATGGCACTTATCAGCAAAACAACACAGAATAAGGGCTGGCGAGGATGTGGAGAAAAGGGAACCCTTCTGCACTGCTGGTGGGAATGCAGACTGGTGCAGCCACTGTGGAAAACAGTTTGGAGATTCCTCAGAAAATTAAAAATCGAACTGCCTTTAGACCCAGCTATCCCACTTTTAGGAATATACCCTAAGAACACCATAGTACTGTTCGAAAAGAAGAAATGCGCCCCCATGTTCGTGGCAGCATTGTTCACAATAGCGAAGATTTGGAACCAGCCCAAGTGTCCGTCAGAAGACGAGTGGATTAAAAAGCTATGGTACATCTATACTATGGAATACTACTCAGCCATAAGAAACGATGACATAGGATCATTTATAACAAAATGGATGTACCTTGATAACATTATACGAAGTGGAACAAGTAAATCAGAAAAAAAGAAAAACTGACAACAGCATGATTTCATACATAGGTGGGACATAAAAGTGAGAATATGAGACATGGACAAGAGAGTGGTGGTTATGGGATGGGGGGAGGGAGGGAAGAGTGGGATAGGGAGGAGGGGAGGGACACAGGGTAAACCAGATTGAAGATGACAGAGGACAATTTGACTTTTGGTGATGGGTATGCAACACAATTGAATGATAAGATAACCTGGAGATGTTTTCATTGTAAATATGTACCCTGATTTATTGGTGTCACCCCATTAGAATTAATAATAATAAAATATATATATAAAATAAATAAATAAATAAATAAATAAAAACAAAATAAAAAAGAAAGAAAATTAACAAAGAAACAGCAGACTTAAAGGATACACTAGATCAACTCGATTTAATAGATATCTTCAGAAGTTTTCACCCTAAACCAGTAGAATATACATTCTTTTCAAACGCTCATGGTACATTCTCTAGGATAGACCTCATGTTAGGACACAAAAATGGTCTCAACAAATTTAAGAAGATTGAAATCATATCAAGCATTTTCTCTGATCACAATGGCATGAAACTAGAAATTAACCACAATAGAAAAACTGAAAGATACTCAAACACTTGGAAACTAAATAGCATGTTATTAAATAATGAATGGATTAACAATGAGATCAAAGAAGAAGAAAAAAGTTTCTAGAAACAAATGATAATGAGCATACATCAACTCAAAATTTATGGGACACAGCAAAAGCAGTACTGAGAGGGAAGTTCAAAGCACTACAGGCATACCATGAGAAGCTAGAAAAAAACTCAAATAAGCAACTTGACCCTGCATCTAAAAGAACTAGAAAAACAACAGCAAATATAGCCCAGGACTAGTAGAAGGAAGGAAATAATAAAGATCAGAGCAGAAATAAATGACATAGAGGCTAAGGAAACAATACAGAGGATCAATGAAACCAGAAGCTGGTTCTTTGAAAAGGTAAACAAGATCGATGAACCTTTAACTAGACTCACCAAGAAAAAAAGAGAGAGGACTCAAATAAATAAAATTAGAAAGGACAGTGGAGAAATAACAACCGATCAATAGAAATACAAAGTATTGTAAGAAAACACTATGAAGAAGTCTGTGCCAAAAAATTAGACAACCTAGGTGAAATGAACAAATTTCTTGAATCACATAATCTTCCAAAAAACAATCTGGAAGAATCAGAACACCTAGACAGACCAATTACAACAAATGAGATCAAAACAGTTATCAAAAAACTCCCAACAAAGAAAAGTCCTGGGCCTGATGGCTTCACAAGTGAATTCTACCAAAAATTCAAAGAAGAACTAACTCCTATCCTTCTCAAGTTATTTCAAAAAATTCAAGAGAAAGGAAGACTTACAAACCCCTTTTATTAGGCGAGCATAATTCTGATCCTGAAACCAGGCAAAGACAACACAAAGAAAGAGAATTATAGGCCAATATCCCTGATGAATTTAGATGCTAAAATTCTCAACAAAAGCCTGACCTGTGGTGGCGCAGTGGATAAATCGTCGACCTGGGAACACTGAGGTCGCCAGTTCAAAACCCTGTACTGGTCTGGTCAAGGCACATATGGGAGTTGATGCTTCCAGCTCCTCCCCCTTTCTCTCTCTCTCTCTCTCTCTCTCTCTCTCTGTGTTTCCTCTCTAAAATGAATAAAATAAAAAAAATAAAAAATTTAAAAAAGTGTTTCTTTAAAATTCTCAACAAAATATTAGCCAACCGGATCCAGCAATATATGAAAAAAATCATATACCATGATCAAGTGGGATTTATTCTGGAGAGGCAAGGCTGGTTCAATATTCGCAAATCAATCAATGTGATTCATTAGGTAAACAAAAGGAAGGACAAAAATCACATGATAATTTCAATAGATGCAGAAAAAGCATTTGATAAAATCCAGCACCCATTCATGATCAAAACTCTCAGTAAAGTGGGAAAATACCTTTACATGATAAAGGCCATCTATGACAAACCCACAACCAACATCATACTAAATGGGCAAAAATTAAAAACAATTCCTTAAGATCAGGAATCAGGCAGGGGTGCCCCCTTTCACCACAGTTATTCAACATAGTTCTGAAAGTCTTAGCCACAGCAATCAGACAACAAGAAGAGATAAAAGGCATCCAAATTGGAAAAGAAGAAGTAAAACTGTCATTATTTGCAGATGATATGATATTGTATATAGAAAACCCTAAAGTTTCAGTCAAAAAACTAATGGACCTGATAAATGAATTCAGCAAGGTGGTAGGATATAAAATTAATACTCAGAAATCAGAGGCATTTTTATATACCAACAATGAACTGTCAGCAAAAGAAATTAAGGAAACAATCCCCTTCACTATTGCAACCAAAACAATAAAGTACCTAGGAGTAAATTTAACCAAGGAGGTTAAGGACTTGTACTCGGAAAATTATAAAACATTGATAAAAGAAATCAAGGAAGATACAAACAAGTGGAAGCATATACCGTGCTCATGGTTAGGAAGAATAAACATCATTAAAATGTCTATATTACCCAAAGCAATTTATAAATTCAATGCAACACCAATGACATACTTCAAAGATATAGAACACATATTCCAAAAATTTATATGGAACCAAAAAAGAACACGAATAGCCTCAGCAATCTTTTTTTTTTTTGAAGCACACATCAATTTATTGGCATTGTCCATCTACCCACAGCCAGGTATTCCCCACCCCATGAAGTGAGCTCATTTTCAGTCTCCTATAACACATGCCCACACATCTCCACCTTGAAAATGTAGCATTTCAAGCTTTAGTCAGGGTACATTATTCCTTCTTCACTTTCACAATTTTTACGCTGCTCCCAGAAGTTTTCTCCGCGGCTACTTAGAATTCCGTTTTCAGTGCATTCCGCACTGCTTTTGCACAGATCTGGGAGTACCGGATGTAGCTGAGTCCAGCCTGTCGCCAGTAGGCCACCATGATGTCGTGAGAGGGGGCTGGGTGAACCGAATCGCGAGGACAATTCAATGTCGGCTCAGCGCGCGACCCAGCAGCCGGAAGGTCCGCCTCAGCAATCTTAAAAAGAAAAAATAAAGCAGGAGGTATCTCTCTTCCAGATATCAAGGTATACTACAAGGCCATTGTACTCAAGACAGCCTGGTATTAGCATAAGAACAGGCACATAGATCAATAAAACAGAACAGAGAATCCAGAAATAAACCCACACCTTTATAGACAACTGATATTTGACAAAGGAGGAAAGAACATACAATGGAGTAAAGACAGCCTCTTTAACAAATGGTGTTGGGAAAATTGGACATCTACCTGCAAAAAAATGAAACTAGACCATCAACTTACACCATTCACAAAAACAAACTCAAAATGGATAAAAGACTTAAATGTAAGTCATGAAACCATAAGCATCTTAGAAGAATACATAGACAGTAAGCTCTCCAACATCTGTCGCAGCAATATATTTGCCGATTTATCTCCACAGGCAAATGAAATAAAAGGCAGGAAAAAAAATGGGACTATATCAAACTAAAAAGTTTTTTGCACAGCTACAAACAATAAGAACAGAATACAAAGACAAACCACACAATGGGAGAACATATTCGACAATACGTCTGATAAAGGGTTAATAACCAAAATTTATAAAGAACTTATAAAACTCAACACCAGGAAGACAAAAAATCAATCAAAAAATGGGCAAAAGAAATGAATAGAAATTTCTCCAAAGAGGACATACAGATGGCCAATAGGCATATGAAAAAATGCTCAACACCACTAATCATTAGAGAAATGCAAATTAAAATCACAATGAGATATCACCTCACTCCAGTCAGGTTGGCACTCATCAGCAAAACAACACAGAATAAGTGCTGGCGAGGATGTGGAGAAAAGGGAGCCCTCCTGCACTGCTGGTGGCGATGCAGACTGGTGCAGCCACTGTGGAAAACAGTATGGAGATTCCTCAAAAAATTAAAAATCGAACTGCCTTTTGACCAGCTATCCCACTTTTAGGAATATACCGTAAGAACACCATAGCACTGTTCGAAAAGAAGAAATGTGCCCCCATGTTCGTGGCAGCATTGTTCACAATAGCGAAGAGCTGGAAGCAGCCCAAGTGTTCGTCAGAAGACGAGTGGATTAAAAAGCTATGGTACATCTATACTATGGAATACTACTCAGCCATAAGAAATGATTACATCAGATCATTTACAACAAAATGGATGGACCTTGATAACATTATATGGAGTGAAATAAGTAAAACAGAAAAAAACTGAGAACAGCATGATTTCATACATAGGTGGGACATAAAAGTGAGATTATGAGACATGGACAAGAGTGTGGTGGTTATGGGGTGGGGGGAGGGAAGTGAGGGTAGGAGGGGGGAGGGGAGGGGCACAAAGAAAACCAGATAGAAGGTGATGGAGGACAATTTTACTTTTTTTTTTTTTTTTTTACAGGGATAGAGAGTGAGTCAGAGAGAGGGATAGATAGGGACAGACAGACAGGAACAGAGAGAGGTGAGAAGCATCAATCATTAGTTTTTCATTGCCATTGCGACACCATAGTTTTTCATTGATTGCTTTCTCACATGTGCCTTGACCGCGGGCCTTCAGCAGACTGAGCCACTCCTTGCTGGAGCCAGCGACCTTGGGTCCAAGCTGGCGAGCTTTTTGCTTAAGCCAGATGGGCCCGTGCTCAAGATGGCGAGCTCAGGGTCTCGAGCCTAGGTCTTCCGCATCCCAGTCTGATGCTCTATCCACTGCGCCACCGCCTGGTCAGGCGACAATTTAATTTTGGGTGATGGGTATGCAATATAATCAAATGTCAAAATAACCTGGAAATATTTTCTCTGAACATATGTGCCCTGATTTATCAATGTCATCCCATTAAAATTAATTTTAAAAAAGAAATTAATAAAAAATATCCAAGGTTACCTGCTTGAGCACAGGCTCAACAGCTTGAGAGCGGGGTCACTAGCTTAAGCATGGGATCATATACATGACCCTATTCATGGTAACTGGCTTGAGCCCAAAGGTCGCTGGTTTGAAGCCTAAGGTTGCTGGCTTGAGTCCAAGTTTGCTGGCTTGAGCAAGGGGTCACTCATTCTGCTGTAGCCCCCTGGTCAAGGTACATATGAGAAAACAATCAATGAACAACTAAGGAGCCACAATGAAGAATTGATGTTTCTCATCTCTCTTTCTACCTTTCCGTCTGTCCTTATCTGTCCCTCTGTCTGTCTCTCTCTCTGTCTTTGTCACACAGAAAAAAAATTTTGTAATTTTTTTTCCTTTTACACACTTTGGGTTTAATTTGATCTTCTTTTTTTAGTTTAATAATATGGAAATTATAATTGTTAATATAAGACTTTTCTTCTTTTCCAATAGATGCATTTAACTATAAGTCTCCCTCTAGCTACTGCTTTAGCCATTCCCTACAATTTTTGATATGTATTTTCATTTTAATTCCATTCAAAATGCATGTTCAATTTCCCTTGAGATTTCCTAATTGAACTATGGGTTATTTAGAGTGTGCTGTTTAATTTCAAAATATTTGGAGGAGTTAACCAACATCTACTGTTTCTGCTTTCTAGTTTAATTGCATTGTGGTCTGAGAATATATTTCATATGATTTGTTGTTCTCTTTTAAAACTTTTGAGGTTTACTTAATGGCTCAGAATATGCTCTATCTTGGTGGATGTTTTATGTCCACTTGAAGGTATATTCTGCTGCCGTGTGCAGTATTCTATAAATGTCATTAGGTCTAGTTGTTTGATGGTGCTGTTTAGCCCTCCTTTCCTAATTGATGTTCTATCTAATTATTCTATCAATTACTGAGAAGGAGATCATTGAAGTCTCCAATTATAATTGTAGATTTGTCTATTTCTCCCTCAGTTTAGTTTTTGTCTCATGTACTTGGAAGTTCTGTTGGTAGGAACAGATATATTTAGGATTGTTATGTCTTCTTGCATAATTCCACAATTTATGATTATATCATGTTCTTCTTTATCCCTAAAATTTCCTTTATTCTGAAACTTGCTTTTTCTGATATTAATATAGCTATTCCTTTCAGAAAACTACCGGTTATCAGAAAAGGTACCAAGAATTTTCACTGAGGAAGAAATAGTGCTGAAACAACTGGATGGAGACTGTCATTTCCTTAATGGCCAATGTGGCAGATCCTGATGAGAAATAAACTCTTGGGATGTGGCAACAGACATCTTTCTTCCCTAAAATTTCTTTGCACGTTGTTACCCCTCACTTTTGCATTATTACCATAGCTCCTGAAGTGGTACCCTAAGAAAAAAGTTGCATTTATTGAGAGAGAATTTATTGGGATTGCATTATATATAAGAGAGGTGGGAGAGAAGAGTACGATATATTTCAGACAGGCTGAAAGTGTCAAGTGTTCTCAACTCCTCTAACTGTTCTTAGATATCCACATTCCAATAGTCAGATTGCCAGTTACAAAATTAACACGGACCATAAACACACTGCATTTAGGGAGTACAATCAGGCTGCAATTTGGCAATGCTGTTATAATGTTCTGGACTAGTAATCTGTTCTTCTGTTATAGCATTTAATGACAGTTCTATGGTTTCTAATTTACTTCCAGATGGCCAGTCTAGTATTGGAGATTTTCAATTGCACTTTGTAAGAAATAATCAACTCTCATTTCTCTGAATATATTTTTTATTCCCTTGAAATTTTTTTAGCAATTGCTACCAGGCCCATCAAAGATTTATGTTTGCTTGGTAGGAATATAATCCCAAAGACTATAGGCTATAGCCAAATAGGTTACCTCGTCACCATATACTCTTAACTTATTGGCATTGCATCCTTGGAATCTCATTAACTCTATCCATGGTCACTCAATAACCCAGACCAAATACACCCTTAACTTCTTTACCTACTTTTTCTCCCCTCTAGATGTATTTTTAAAATCAACTTTATTGAGGTAAAATATTCAAATAATACAATGCACCTGTTTTAAGTATAGAATTTTATAAGTTCTAGAAAATGTATATACCCATGTACTCAGCACCACAATCAAATAGGCTATCACCATCAACCCAAAATTTACTTCTGCCCATTTCTAGTCAACCTCTCTTCCTAGCTTTAGTGCTAGGCAACCTCTAATCTGATTTCTATTGCTATAGATTAAATTTATTTTTTTCAAGAGTTTTGAGTTCCAAGATGTAAGTGGAATATAAACTCATCTCCTCCCAGGACCAAACTGGAATTATAACTAAAATATAGAACAATCAACATGAAAACCAGCTGAAGGCTAACTGAACAAAAGTTTTATAATAAAGGATTTACAGAAGAAGCCACATAGAGACTGGTAGGAAAGACGAAGATGCAAAAAGGGCTGGTCCTTATCATGCGCACTGGTTATGAATTCAAAGGAATAGCTCAGCTGCAAAGATTTTCCACCTAAGGAATGTGGGCTCTCAATACCATACTGGGTTCCTTAGCCCAGAGCATCAGAGCCAGGAAGAGAATCCCACATGAAATCTGGCTGTGAAAATAAGCAAGAATTCTGTCTACCAGGGAGAGACAAGAGTCTGGTGGAAATCCAGGTGCCCTCTTAAAGGGCCAGTATACAAAATCTCATTTGCTGTAATTCAACTTGGGCCCCCTGGAAGAGGAAGGGTGGTTCGGATCTAAGCAGACTAAAATGGTAGGTTGCATGGCTCTGGGCTGAGAACTGAATGGAAAAATGACAGGGTCCTTGTGTTGTGTCTTTCTCTCACACCATCATTCTTGGGTTGAGCACTTCCTTCCATATTGCATCCATCATGGGGCAATGCAATAGCCCTACTCTCCTGACTCTCTGCCAAGCTCACACCATCAGAAGGAGTCAGCTTCCTGGGCCCATGATGTAGAGTTCTGGATAGAAGCAGGAAGATGGAGCTCTTGGACAGGGGCCCTTCCCCACTTCCTATGAGCTTGACTGGAACCTTCCCCCAATTGGAGACACATTAACTCCACTCTCACATCTCCCAGTGGACTAGCCTTGCAAGGTCAGGCTCTCAACGAGGTCTGGGAAGAATCCAGGACAGACTGAGTTGTGTGGCTCTATTGCAGGCACTATTTTTCCCTCACACACTTGACCCATGCAAAATTCTCCCTTCACACAACATAATCTTATTCTGTTTGGGCCTAAAAAGCTCTCCTAGCCTCTCTCTCATGACATCCTGAGACTCTGCACTACCATGAGTGTTTGAAGACACCCAATGGATGGCAGCTGGTCTTGATGTGCCCTGGGACTTTTGCTAAGTGGAGTCAGCCTCAGAACTGGTACTTAATTCCAATCTATCAATATATCAGTCTGGTGAATACCCCACACCCCTACATTGTGACTTAGTGAGGATATACCTCATTCAACTCACAAACAGTCAGAGGCTCTTTCAGTGACTGAGCTAATTGGCAGCTGGCAGGCAGAGGCAGAAAGAGGCAGATTTTGAGGTGCTTTGTGCCTTTTTTTGGCTTGCCCCTGGGATCAGTTCCGGTGGAAGGTGATCTTGGTGAGCACCTGACCCTTCCCACGTACATCCAAGCCCAGCAGAGGTAGCCATAAATGTGGACTACTTTGTAGCTCCCAAAAGGTTGTGCAGGATCAGTTACTGGCAACTTCTGACACTGACCTGCACTGGAATCCCTCCCAAGAGGCCCCAGAATTAACACACCTGATGGTGGACTTCAGACAATATCAGAGTAGGATCCAATTACCTCCACAATCAGCACATCCAAAGAGAGTTTTTGGCAAGCATCAGACCCTGCTGAGGTGAATTCTTATTCATGTGGTCAGCATCCACACAGCTGTTCATATGCTGTGGTTGAGGTTGATCCTCAAAGTTAGCCAGCCTGAGGATCGACCCCACACATGGATAGGGCAACATAATCAGCACTCAACTACAACAGGAGGGCTCACATAAGCCACACAAGGAACATTCCTGGAGCACCAGCTCAGGAAAACTGTACCACTGGGTCCCACAAGACACCTATTACAACATTAGGCCACCTTACCAAGACTGCTGGAAGACATAGCAAATCTACTTAATATACAGAAACAAACACAGAGAGACAGCCAAAATGGCAAAACAAAAAATAAACTGGCCCCAAATGAAAGAGTAGGATAAATCTCCAGAAAAGGAACTAAATGAAATGGAAGCAAACAATCTACCAGATACAGTGTGCAAAAACAATGGTTATAAGGATGCTTAAGGAACTTAGTGAGAAATCAGTATAAAACAGATCATTAAAACCATTAAAAAACACCCTTCAGAAATGAAGAATCCAATATCTGAAATAAAAAATACACTAGAAAGAATCAGCAGTATGTTAGATGAAGCAGAGGTTCAAGTCAGTGATTTGCAAGTCAAGGCAGCAGAAAACACCCAAACTGAGCAGCAAAAGAAAAAAGAATTTTAAAAAATGATATATATATATATTTTTTAATTTTGTTTTAATTTTATTCATTTTAGAGAGGAGACACAGAGTGAGAGAGAGAGATAGAGAAAGAGAGAAAGGGGGGAGGAGCTGGAAGCATCAACTCCCATATGTGCCTTGACCAGACCAGTGCAGGGTTTTGAACTGGCGACCTCAGTGTTCCCAGGTCGACGCTTTATCCACCGCGCCACCACAGGTCAGGCAAAAAATGATATTTTAAAGGACCTTTAGAACAACATGAAGCACAATGTACCCCACATGAGAAGGGTACAAGAAGGAGAAGAGAAGGAGCAAGGGATTGGAACCTATTTGAAGAAATAATGACTAAAAACTTGCATAACCTGGTGAAGGAAAAAAACACACACACAAATCCAGGAATTGCAGAGTCCCAAACAACATGAACCCAAAGAGTCTAATATATAGCATCATTAAAATGGCAAAGATTAAAGATAAAGAGAAAACCTTAAAAGCAGCAAGAGAAAGACAGTTAGTTACAACAAGAAAACTCCAATAAAACTGTCAGCTGATTTTTCAACAGAAACATTTAGGACCAGAAGGTACAGGCATAAAATATTTAAAGTGTTGAAAAGCAAGAACCTACAACCAAGACTACTCTATACAGCAAGGCTATCATTTAAAATTGAAGGAGAAATAAAGAGCATCCCAGAAAAAATAAAGTTAAAGGTGTTCATTATTACCAAACCAGTATTAAAAGAAATGTTAAAAGCTTTCTTTTAAAAATAAAGAAAGAAAAAAGAAACACACTAATATAGAATAAAATGGCAATAAATGCATACCTATCAATAATCACTTTAAATGTAAATATCTTAAATGCCTCAGTCAAAAGACATAGGTTAGCTGAAAGGATAAGAAAACAGGATGCACATATCTGTCATCTACAAGAGACTCACCTCAGAAAAACAGACACACAGACTGAAAATAAAGGAATGAAAAAAAATATTTCATGCAGGTGTAAATGAGAAAGAAAAGCTTGGGTAGCTCGGTTGCGAGCAGCCCTAGATGGGCAGGGCACTAGCCACGAACAGGGGTTACTTGGAAGATTCTGTTCAGGGTGCATGCGGGAGTCTGTCTCTCTATCTTCCCTACTCTCACTTAAAAAAAAAAAGCTTGGGTGGCATACCTAAATCAGATAAAAGAGACTTTAATACAAAGTCCATAATAAGAGACAAAAAAGAACATTTCATAATAATGAAAGGATCAATGACACACTAGACTAGATGGATTTAACTAATATTTATAGAGTATTTCACCCCAAAACAGCAGAATATACATTATTTTCAAGTATGTGTAGAAAATTTTCTACAAGACACCAAATATTAAGACACAAAACAAGTCTAAATAAATTTTAAAATATTGGAATCATATCAAGCATCTTCTCTGACTAAAATGGTATGAAACTAGAAATCAATAAAAAGAAAAAACTGAAAAACACATAAACACATGAAGGCTAAACAACATGTTGCTAAAAATAAGTGATTTAACAATGAGATAAATAAGAAATAAAAAGATACCTTTAGACAAATAAAAATGGAAACACAAAAACCTCAAATCACTGTGAAAGCAGTCCTGTGAGGGAAATTCATAGTATTACAGGCCTACCTCAAAAAACTAGAAAAATCTCAAATAAACAATCTGATATCCCATTTAAAGGAACTAGAAAAAGAACAACAAACAAAGCCCAAAGTTAGTAGAAGGAAAGAAATAATAAAAAGCAGAGCAGAAATAAACAGAATAGAGTCTAAAATAACAATACAAAAGATCATTGAAACCAAGAGCTGATTCTTTGAAAAGATATAAAAGAGATTGATAAACTTGTAAGCAGACTCATCAAAAAGTAGAAAGAGAACACAAATAAATAAAATCATAAATGAAAGAGAAGTATGACTAACACCACAGAAATACAAAGTATATTAAGAAAATATTATTAACAACTGTGTGCCAACAAATTGAATAATCTGGAAGAAACAGATAAATTCCTAGAAACATATAATCTTCCAAAACTGAATCAAGAAGACTGATTACAACTAATGAAATTAACACAGAACAAACAAAAGTTGTGGACCAGATCGCTTCACAGGTCAATTTTACCAAGCATCAAAGACCTATCTTTTTCAAACTATTCCAAAAAATTAAAGAGGAAGAAAGACTCTCAACCTCATTTTATGCAGCCAGCATTATCTCAATTCTAAAACCAGATAGAGATACTACAAAGTAAGAAAATTATAGGTCAATATTCCTGATGCACAGATGCAAACATCCTCAACAAATATAAGCAAATCAAACTCAGCAATACATTCAAAAGATCATCTACCATAATCAAGTGAAATTTATTTCTGGGATGCAAGGTTGGCACACTATCTACAAATTATTTCATGTGATACAACACACAAAATGAAGGATAAAAATCATATGATCACATCAATAGATGCAGAAAGAGCATTTGACAAAATCCAGTACCCATTTATGAATAAAAAAAATAAATTCTCAGCAAAGTGGTAATACAGGGAACATATCTCAACATAATAAAGGTTATATATCACAAACCCACAGCTAATACCATACTAATGGGGTGAAATTAAAGCATTACCCTTAAGATTAGGAGCAAGATGGGGATGCCCAGTTTCACCACTCTTATTCGACATAGGACTGGATGTCCTAGCCACACCAATCAAACAAAAAGAAGAAATAAAAGGCATCGAAATTGGAAAGGAAGAAATAAAACTGTCATTTTCAGATGATAAGACACTGTATATAAAGAACCCTAAAGATTTCACTAGAACACTACTAGAATTTATAAATGAATTCAGTAAAGTAACAGGATACAAAATATTCAGAAATTGGTTGCATTTTTTTATACGTCAATGAACTGTCAGAAGGGCAAACTAAGAAAACAATCTCATTTACAACTGCTTCAAAAAAAATAAAATACCTAGGAATACATATAATCATATCAAGCAAAAGAAGATAAAGACCTGTACTCAGAAAATTATAAGATGCTGAAGAAAGAAATTGAAGAAGGTACAGAAAAATGGAAGCATATATCCTGTTCATGGAGAGGAAAAATTAACATTGTTAAAATGTATACACTACCAAAAGCAATCTATAGATTCAACACAATTTCTATCAAAATACTATTGGCATTTCCCCACCCCCCAGAATTAGAACGAATAATCCAAAACTTTATATGGAATCAGCAAAGACCCTAAATAGCCACAGCAATGTTGAGAAAGAACAAAGTTAGAGGTATCACACTACCTGATATCAAACTATAATACAGTGTGTCCATAAAGTCATGGTGCACTTTTGACCAGTCACAGGAAAGCAACAAAAGATGATAGAAATGTGAAATCTACACCAAATAAAAGGAAAACTCTCTCAGTTTCATATCTATTCAGTGCAGTTTGATGTGGGCTCCATTTGTTGCCCTACACACATCCAAACGATAGTGAAGTTCTTGCCACACACGGGTAAGGACATCTGGTGTAACAGAGTGAATAACGTCTGTGATTCTCTGTTTTAAGTGAATAATGTCTTTGATACGTTCAATGTACACATGTTGCTTCACACAACCCCAAAAGTAAAAGTCTAAGGGCGTCAGATCTGGGGATCATGGTGGCCATGGCTTGACAGAACCCCTGCTTATCCACCACCAGGGAAATGTTCTATCCAGAAACTCACGAACAATGGTGGTGTAGTGTGGAGGAGCGTAGTCCTGTTGAAAGATGACACCTTCTGGAAATTGTGGCACTGCATACAGTTCCAACATGTGTTTGCTGTCACAGACTGCTCTGCGAAAAAAAATGGGCCTATCACCTTATCATGCATCAGGCCGCACCACACGTTCACTTTAGGGGTGTTATGTTCGTACTCAACGTAGGCATGAGGATGTTCAGCAGCCCATATTCGGACGTTATGGTGATGAACATGTCCACAGATATGGAAGGTTGCCTCATCGCTAAACACAATTTTCTGCAAAAATCTTGCATCATTGTCAATCTCATGAAGCATATCTGTAGCAAATGCGCATCGTGTGGGTCTATCCGCCGGTTTGATAGCGTGCAACAGCCGCAATTTGTACCCCATAAAACAGAGATGTTTCTTTAATACCTATGAACTGTAGTCTTGCTTAGGTGTAATTGTCGAGCACACACACGCACAGATTTTTTAGGGCTCCTTAGGTAGCTATGCCCGTATAGCCTCTACTGTACAGACTCGTCACTGACTGATAGCCTACCAGAACGGTATTTCTCCACCAAACTGCCGGTTTCCTTCAACTGCTTATCCCACCGAGTAATGTTATTCCTATGTGGTGGAGCTTTGTTATAAACACGTTGATATTCACATTGCACTTTGGTCACAAACTCAAATTTAGCGAGCCACAGAACACACTGAACTTTCCTCTGTACCATCCACGTCTGGACTGGCATGGCTGTGGGCTGCTCCACTGTATACATGGTGTTACGTCATCAGCTGCGCATGCGCACATGCTGCCACATCATCCTACAGAAACTGGGAGGGTTTTCCTTTTATTTGGTGCAGATTTCACATTTCTATCGTCTTTTGTTGCTTTCCTGTGACCAGTCAAAAGTGCACCATGACTTTAAGGACACACTGTGTGTCACAAGGCTATAGTAAACAAGGAAGCATGGTACAGGCATTCAAAGACACATTGGCCAATGAAACAAATTAGAGATCCCACAAATAAACTCACACTTATATGGTCAATTAATATATAACAAAGGAGGCAAAAACATATAATGGGATAAAAACAGGTTATTCAATAAATGGTGTTGGGAAGATTGGACAGACACATGCAAAATGAAAAAAAAACTAGACCACTTTTTTACACCATATACAAGAATAAAGTAAAAAATGAATTAAAGACTTAAATGTAAGATTCAAACCCATAAAATCCCTCAAAGAAAACATAGGCAGTAAAATCTCTGACATCTCTCATAGCAATATTTTTTGTGATATATCTCTTCAAGCCAAAGAAACAACAACAAAAAATACTCAAATGTGACTACATCAAATAAAAATGTTTTTGCACAGCAAAGAAAATGGTCAATAAAACTAACAGACAATCTACCGAATGGAGGAAGATATTCTCCAATAATACATCTGATAAGGAATTTATAAAGAACTTATACAACTCAACAACAAAAAAGCAATCCAGTTGAAAATGGGCAGAGGGCCTGACCTGCGCGGTGGTGCAGTGGGTAAAAGCATTGACCTGGAGCGCTGAGGTCACTGGTTCAAAACCCCGGGCTTGCCTGGTCAAGGCACATATGGGAGTTGATGCTTTCTGCTCCTTCCCCCTCCTCTCTCGCTCTCTCTTTCTCTCTCTCTGTCTCCTCTCTCTAAAAAATGAATAAATAAAGAAATCTAAAAAAAAAAAAAGGGCAGAGGATTTGAACATCTGTTCAGATCCTTCTCCAAAGAGGACACACAGATGACCAATAGACATATGAAAAGATGCTCAATGTCTCTAATCATCAGAGAAATGCCAATTAAAGCCACAATGAGAGATCACCTTACACCTGTCAGAATTACTATAGTCAATAAATTAAAAAAAAACAAAAACAAGTGTTGGTGAGAATGATAATGGGAACTTGTGTACTGTTGTGGAAATACCGACTGGTGCAGCCATTATGGAAAACACCATAGAGGATCCTCAAAAAAATAAAAAATGAAACTGCCTTATGACCCAATGATTCAATTAATGGGTATATATAAAAAGAAACCCAAAACACTCATTTGAAAGAGTATATGCATTCTTTTGTTCATTGCAGCGTTGTTTACAATAGCCAAGTTATGGTAGTAACCCACGTGTCTATCAGTAGATGAGTGGATAAAAAAGCTGTGGTACATTTACACAGTGGT
Source organism: Rhynchonycteris naso (assembly GCA_037038555.1). NCBI lineage: Eukaryota > Metazoa > Chordata > Mammalia > Chiroptera > Emballonuridae > Rhynchonycteris > Rhynchonycteris naso. The sequence continues at coordinate 317,771,507 of CM072995.1, forward strand.
ATATTACTAGGCCATAAAAAGAAGAAAATCTTACTATTTGCAATAGTAAGATGGATGGACCTAGAGGGTATTGTGCTACATCAGTCAGAGAATAACAAATACCATATAATTTCACTTATATGTAGAATCTAAAGAATAAAATAAATGAATAAACAAAACAGAAACAGACTTCTAGATACAGAGAGCAGAACAATGGTTGCCAGGGGAAAGGGAGGTCGGAGGACTAGAAGAAAAAGGTGAAGGAATTGATGCCTGACCAGGCGCTGGCGCAGTGGATAGAGCATCGGGCTGGGATGCGGAAGGACCCAGGTTCAAGACGCCGAGGTTGCCAGCTTGAGCACGGGCTCATCTGGTTTGAGCAAAAGTTCACCAGCTTGTACCCAAGGTCGCTGGCTCCAGCAAGGGGTTATTCAGTCTGTTGAAGGCCCACGGTCAAGGCACATATGAGAAAGCAATCAATGAACAACTAAGGTGTCGCAACGGCAACAAAAAACTGATGATTGATGCTTCTCATCTCTCTCTGTTCCTGTCTGTCTGTCTCTATCTATCCTTCTCTCTGACTCTCTCTCTGTTTCTGTAAAAAAATAAAAACAAAAAGGTGAAGGGATTGAGAAGTACAGATTGTTAGTTACAAAATAGTCATGGGTGAACAAAGTACAGCATAGAGAATTTGGTCAATAATACTGTAATAACTATGTGTGGTGCCAGTTGGGTATTGGAAATATCAGAAGAGCTCTTTATGAAGTATGCATTTGTCTAACCACTCTGTTATACACTTGAAACTAATACAAAATAATATTGAATATTAACTAATTAAAAATTTTTTAAAACTCAATTAAAAATGAGTTTCATATAATTGGAATCACAGTATATAGTCTTTTGTGTCTGGATTCTGTTCATTATGGGTTTTTTTCAATTTTATTTATTCATTTTAGAGAGAAGAGAGAGAGAGAGAGAGAAAGGGGGGAGGAGCAGGAAGCATCAACTCCCATATGTGCCTTGACCAGGCAAGCGCAGGATTTTGAACCAGCGACCTCAGTGTTCCAGGTCGACACTTTATCCACTGAGCCACCACAGGTCAGGCAATGTTCATTATGTTTTTAAAAGTCACTCATTTCATTGAATGTATCAATCAATACTTCATGGTTTTTATTACAGGAATTATTTTATTGTATGGATATACATATTCATCCACTGATGGACATTTGGGTTTTTTCCAGTTTGAGGCTATTATAAATAAAGTTTACAAGAACGATTTTATGCATATGTGTGGAGATAAGCTTTCATTTCTGTTGTAGTGAAACTTCTGGGTCATATAGTAGGTGTCTTTCATTTAAAAATCACTTTGCCACTGCTTTCAAAGCATTATATTTCCACAAGCACCATATTATCATTCTAGTTGCTTCACATATTCACCATCACTTGGCATGATCAGTCTTTTTAATTCTATCTATTCTAATGAGTGTGTCGTCATAGATCATTATGGTTTCTTCATATTTCCATAATTAATGATGTTGGCCATCTTTTTATGCACTCATTGACCATTCATATACCTCATTTTCATAGTGTCTGATCAAATTTTGCCTATTTTTTTAAACAAGGGATTTTTTAAATTACTGAGTTGTACGATTCTTCATATATTTTAAAACAAGTATATATATAAAATGCTATTTTCTCCCAGTTTTGACTTTCCTTTACATTTTTTCTTAATGATGTCATTTGAAGAGTAGAAGTTCTTAACTTGCTAAAGCCTAATTACTATATTTTCCCATGTATAAGATGCACCTGTTTTTGAAAAATTTGGGGTCTAAAACCTGGGTGCATCTTATATAGTGATTGTAGATTTTACTTGCATTTCCCGCTTTTTTGTGCTTGTTGAGAAGTTGTATGAATTTTATGATGAATAAAACTTGAGTTCAGTAACTTTATGTAATTTTTTTTTTCAAATTTCAGGCCCCAAAATTATGGTGCGTTTTATACATGGGATCGTCTTATACATGGGGAAATACAGTACCTTTTTTTCCCTCTTACATATTGTGCTTGGGGGTCTTATTTAGGAAATCTTTGTCTACCTCAAGCTTTCAAAGATTTATCTTCTGTGTTTTATTTTAAAAGTTTAATAGTTTTAGTTTTTAACATTTAGGTTTACATTACATTTTGAATTAATGTTTTCATATGGTCTGAGCTAAGGATCAAGTTTTACTTTTTTCTATATGGAATCTTGAAAATCACATAACATATGTTCACCTAGTTTTTTTTTCTTTTTCAAAATTGTATTGGCTCTCCCAGGTCCTTCATTTCCATAAAAATTTAGAATCGGCTCTGCAATGTCTAGAAAAGTGCCTGCTTGTATTTGGTAAGGATTGCATTGATCCCATAGAGTAATTTGGACATACTGGACCTCTCAACAATGTTGACTCTTTCAATCCACAATTATGGTTTACCTCTCCATTTATTTAATTCTCTTTTAATTTTTTTCAGCACTGTTTTATAGTTTTGAGTACAGGTCTTGCATATACAGTGTGTCCGTAAAGTCATGGTGCACTTTTGGCCGGTCATATGGTCAAAAGTGCACCATGACTTTACGGACACACTGTATTTTGTTAAATTTATCACCAATTATTTAATGTTTGTGATACCATTACAAATGACATTTAATTTTTTTAAATTTTCAATTGTTTATATTTTGTATACAAAAATAAAATAGATATTTTATATAGTGATTTTATATATCGTTATCTTGCTAAACTCACTTATTAATTCTATTAGCTATTTTAGGTTCCTTAGGGTTTTTAACATATATGATCCAGTCACTTATAAATAACAACTTTTATTTATTCCTTTCCAATATTTATGCCTTTTATTTCTTTTTTTACCTTTTGCACTGGCTCGAACATTCAACACAATATTGAATAAAAGTGCTGAGAGCAGATAGGCAGTCTACTTCCTGATCTTACAGTAAAGGGCATTCAGTTTCAGACCATTAAATATGTTAGCTGTGGGTTTTTCACAGATGCCCTTTATCAAGCTAAGGATGTTCTCTTCTATATCCCATTTTTGCTGAGATACTTTAATATGAACTCTATTTTTATAGGATATTTTGGTGAGTATAAAATTCTAGGCTAGGATATTTTTTCCTTTTAGCACTGTTAAAATGTCATCCATAGTCTGTCAGTTTCCATAGTTTCTATTGAAAAGACAGCTCTCAGTCCTATTGTTGCTACAATAAAAGAAAATTTTTACTTTCTCTGGCTACTTTTTTAGTTTTTCCCTTTAACTGGTTTTCAAAAGTTTGACTATGATGCAATGCGGTTCCTTTGTGGGTTTTTGCGTTTTGGCTTGGAATTTGCTGAGCTTCTTAAATCTGTAGGTTGATTTGCTGTCAGTTTTGAAGATTTCTCAACATTATCTCAGTATAAATTGTTTCTGCATCATTCTTTTTCTCTTCTACTTCTGGGACTTCAATTGCATGCACGTTAGATCTATTGAACAGGTACCACAATCATTTGTGTTCTTTTTATTTTTCTATTTATTTTTTCCTCTGTGATTCACCTTGGTTATTTTCTATTACCCTGCCTTCCTTTTGCTTATCCTTTCCTTTTTATACCTGTCCAAAACGTTTTTATGTTCACATACTATATTTTTCAGTTCTGAAATGTTCGTTTATTCCTTTTTATAGATCCCAAATCCCTCTTGAAATCCCTCATTTCTTATATTTTGTCTTTTTCTCTGGAGGAGGGAGACTATAATCATCATAGGTAATTTAAGGTCCTTGTCTGCTAATTGTGATATCTGAATCATCTGGGTCTCTGTTTCTACTTTGTTTTTTTCTCATTTGGTGTTATCAAGCTTTTAAACCTTGCCTTACACTTTCTGATTGGGTACTGGGCATTGAAGATGACAAAATTTTACAGGTCTAAATGATTTATCATCCTCCAAAAAGGGTTATATTCTTCTAGCAAACTGAATACCAATGGCCTATCCTTGTTGTGGCTTGGCTGTAGACTGTGTTATGCCTCTTCTACTCTAATTTGGTTCTTATATTTAAAGTTTAGCCACTACTTCTATAGCCTGGTATTTTCAGGGTCTCAACTGAAGTCCTGGGAGACATACTGAGGTCCATCTACTTAGACAGGACATGGATTCTATCTTCTGACTCTCCTATATCATGTGGCTACTCACATCTTTCTGCAGCTCTGTAGCCTCCTGGCTATCGTGTTCTTCTAGATTCTCCAAGTTTTTCCCTATCCACGCACATTATAGAATTTGTTCGATACTTGGAGGGAATTTGTACACAGAGTGTGATGTTCTTTCTCTGCAGTATTCTTCTCTCCAGGATTTTGCTCCTCAGTGTCAGTGCCTTTGGTTACCCAAATTTCAACCCTCTATCTCCTCAGCCTAGGAAGCCTTCTTTTTTCCAATTCAGCTTTGTTTCCCAGTCCTAAAAATTGGGAAATGCCCTCAGGTAAAAAGCTGGAGTCCTATGGAACTCACCTCACAAGCCTTCCTTCTCCCAAGGGCTGCAGCTCTTCAGGACCTGCCATTGGTTGCTCTCTGAAGCCTTCAAACAATTGTTTTATTTATTTATGTATTTATTTATTTACTTACTTTCTTTCTTACTTTTTAGTGAGAGACAATGAGGGATAGACAGAGACAGACAGACAGGAAGGGAAAGAGTAAAGAAGCATCAATTTGTAGTTGCAGCACCTTAGTTGTTTATTGATTGCTTTCTCATATGTGCCTTGACCAGGGGCTCCAGCCAAGCCAGTGACCCCTTCCTCAAGCCAGCAACCTTGGGCTCAAGCCAGCGACCATGGGGTCATGTCTATAATGCTATACTCAAGCTGGTGACCCCATGCTGAAGCTGGTGAACCTGCACTCAAGCTGGTGACATCAGGGTTTCGAACCTGAGTCCTCAGCATCCCAAGCCAATGTGCTATCCAGTGTGTCACTGCCTGGTCAGGACAAACAATTATTTTATATTTTGTCTAGCTTTTGTAGTTGTTTTCAGCAAGAAGGTTAGTTCAAACAAGCTATTCTGTCATAGCCAAAACTTTAAAGTCCTCTTTGAATTTTTGAGGTAACATACACTAGAATAGGAGAATCACAGCACTGGTCCTAGAATTTTAGAGTGAACTCATACTTTTTTGGGGTGTGTGTGTGTGATAGAGACAGAGAGAAGGACAGATAGGGACAGACGAACAGGAAAGGAGAGAAATGAGAAGCATCAATTCTTCGTTGCGGCACCTTAGTTGTTCATTTATTGCTTTCTCATATGTGCCTTGACCGGGGGGCTACAGCAGACCGAGTGACCCTTGCTCAAGCCAGTGATTTGGACTCAAGCTGGCGAGCCTTGCTCAAACCAGATGAGCCCGCGCTGAAGCTGGCGACCCTGGGGTTTCAAACCTGGGTCCTCTGCGTCCCAGTCTGACGCTCTCTCCACTGCACTACCTCCTGGTCAGGCCATACATTTTTCTGTAGATAACTGTTATTCTTCTGAGAAATAGTTCCTGGTCCTGGTGCAGACTGAATGCCTAACCAGGGAATTCTCAATGACTATGGGCCTTAGGCTGTTCCTTATGTATTTATTAATTTGAACAAACAAAATATAAAATTGGACATGTACAGAAATATCCAGTCATCAATTGCAATGTTATATGAAGTCAAGCAGATCCTGAAGGCACAAGTAAATTGTATGAGCAGTTGGCTTAGACTCCCATAACACACAGTGTTGCTACACTGTCACCTTTCCGTCAACTCTAACCTGCAGCCTTACAGGAAATGTCCTATAACCAACTCCCCCAGGAAGAAAAAAATTCAGCCCTGATTTACAAATAGTTTTTCAAAATATGCTGAGACCACTCAAAAGTAGACTGCTGCTAATTACAGCCCTGTTCAGGAGAACCCTGAATAATCAACAAGAAGGTAAATCTTGCCCAGGCTGGATAGCTCCGTTTGTTAGAGCATTGCCTCCATATGCAAAGGTCATCAGTTCAATCCCTGGTTGGGGCACATACAAGAACAGATCAATGTTCTCATCTCTCTCTCTCTCTCCCTTCCTCTCTCTCTAAAATCAATCAATAAATTAAAATTTTAAATAAAGAAGGTAAATCCCATCAGTGGGCAGTGGGAAAAATCTTGGGCAATGCATCTGGCTTTTTGTCTGATAGGTTTAGAAGATGAAATGGAAAGAGATATGAATCTATACAAGTTTATGGGCAACAGTTGATGGTTTTTGCTGTAATAGAAAGGGAACTGGACTGGTAGAGAGAAAATCTGGAGAAGAGTTAAGGTGCTTGATCTCTCAGAATGGCACAAATTATGAAGATATTTGTGTCCCATGTAACTATTTACCAAAGAGTATCCATGGCAGAAAAGCTCTCCAAAATCATCAAGAAGCAAAGTCAGGTAGACAAGGTGATCCATCCCAGGCATATCAGTCAGACTCATAATGAGAATAAAGGCTACAGCACTGGAGTAAAGTGCTGAACCCTCAAGGGCTTTAATGATCCTCTTCTCATCAGCCGCGCCTAGGGACATCCTTCCCCCTTTCCTATATGCTCTAGGAGGTGCCAGGGAGTTGATCCCTGAGGAATGGTGGATGCAGTGCCCCACGGAGCACCACCTTGAGGGAAGTAACCCAGGAGATCTCCCTGAAAGGAGGTGCTGAGGGTTTAATAGGCCATAACAACCTTCAACAAGACCTTGCACAGAGACATCACAAGAAACACCAGTGTGGACCAGGTTTAACAGGTGAGAAGGGCTTGGGTTAGAGTGCTGAGAGACAGTCAGAGAAAGCTGGGGTGGGGAGACAAGGGCAGGGAGGCCAGAACCTATAAACCAGGGATGAAAAAGATTTACTGGGTGCGCACAAGAGGCAGGCAACCAGGATCCATGCTGGCTGTGCATACGTGGGCTGAGACCTGAGACCACATATCCTTGCAGGTTTGGGTATTCAAGCCACCTTGGCCAACGGCTTCCCACAGGAAAGCAAGACTGATGACAGTGTAACCATTGGAAACACTAGCAAACTTTGCACTCTTGCATGTTCCAGGTTCTTGTGCAAGTTTTGCCTAGCATTCTCTCAGTAAAGATTCCCAACAACCCCAGGAAGTCATAATGAGGGAAAAGTGTTCAGAGAGGGGAACATACTCCATGTCACACAGTTGAAGGTAGGAGGTGGGATTACAATCCAGTCCTCTGTGACTCACATCCCATACACTTAACCACAAAGATCCATGTGACATAATGAATATAAAGAACCCAGCTGGCAGTAGGTGCTCACTAGGTGGGCTTTTCCTCTAAGCTCACTGAACAGATGAGAAAAACAAAGGTTCAGGGGCCCAAAGTCCCAGGAGCAAGTGGCAGAACTGGTCCAGGATCCAGGACTATCTGCTGCCAACCTCTCACCAGCCTGTCATTCTCCGATCCTCAGTTTCTCATTTGCTGAAGGGGCATAACCACTCCCTGGCAGGGCTGGATGAGAAGCGATGATGTACGTAAAGTATGTAAGGCGTTCATTCTGGTGATTGGTTTTGTGTTCTCCTCTGTGTCCACCAGCACTGTACCTGGCTCACGGACAGTCCTGACAGGGAGAATCTGCTGGTGCAGGCTTAGAGCCCTGAGAAACAGTAGGCTTTCAGCCCTAAGCACAGGGCTGCGTCACTCAAGTGAAGGATGTTATTAAAAATAAAAGAAGACAAGTGTTTTGAAATATCAAATGTGAAATTCTTTCAGGGAGTATTGTTGGTGCCCCTGCCTGTGGTGACCCAGCACATGCCAGTCTGCCTGTTGGACAGTCCAGCACCACCTGGCAGTGAAAAGCACGTGTCAGCTCTCCATTCGGGTCTCAGCATCCCTACCTCCATCTACAAAGAAGTGGGACAGAGGCGGCAGGAGAGAGGTAGCTTGGTTGATGGCCCCTTAGAACCCCTCTGAGTTTGGTCCTGTTTCTGCCCTCACCTGGGGCCATCAGACATGACTGCCTCTCTGAAAGCACAAAGGTCCAGGGCAGTGCACTTTGCATCCCTTTGGGTTTGAGTAAAACCTGGTGACTGACGTGTTGGATGGGGTTTGGTTAACTAAGGGATAACCCTCTCTCCATTTGGGGCAAAGCAGGTTCACTCTTTTGCTAGGTCCTGGGGGATGGCTTCTGAATCATTATTTCAAGTGAAGTTGCATTGCCAGGTACCAATCCTCAATTTAGTACTTGCCATATACAGACTCAGATTAAATCTGAAATAAAGATTTGTCTCATGTCATCAATTAAGAAAAAACAGAAATGGAAATAGAAAGCTTTTGTCCTACCATTATCTCACCTGTGAACTGGAACTTCTGGATTCTCCAGGAAACATGGCATAGATGAGAGGGTCCTGTCCTGAGAATCAAAGACCTGAGTCTAGGTGGTGACTTTGTAACCAATGCCTGTGGCACCTGAGAAAGTCCCTGCTGAATTTCAGGGGGAAAATTAGTTGGTCTTGAAAAATATTTTTTTTTTAAATTTGTTTTCCATGGGACGACAAGATGGCAATGGAGTAGGCGGACGTACCAACCTCCAACTCCTGAAACCAAAGTGGATTATAACTTGATTTTAAGAACCATCATCTGTATAAACCAACTTTGAACTAATCTAAGTGGACTCTTCAACCAAGGAACACTGAAGAAGCCATATTGAGACTGGTAGGAAAAACAAAAACGTGGAAAGGGCTGCCCAGCTCCCCAGAGCGAACGGCAGCCCGGAGAGACTCGCGTGGTGGGAAGAGAGTTTAGCGGAGAGGAAGGGACCTGGGTCCCAGGAACAAAGCCCTAGCCTGCAGCCCCAGAGCCTAGAAGAGGCGTTTGGACAGTATTGAGCTGTGAAACAAGTGAGGATACTGTTTGTGAGAAAGAGACAGTTTTCTCAGACCCAGGATTCTTCTTAAAGGGACAGTTCAGAAAACCTCTCTCACAACCACTCACCCGGGGCTCCGGGGAACGGGGACAGAGGAGAGAACCGGAGCAGCAGGAAGAGAGTGTGGACTGGAAGGCAGAGGGAGAAACACCCTGAGGGACAGCCACCCTAACCCCTGGGCTGAGTCACTTCCCTATTTGAAAACAAATATTTCCCCTGGAACTAGCAATACCAGCAAAGGGAGACAGGACACCAGCCAAACAAGCTCTCCTGTGGCACTTAGAGCAGAGCTGCTTAGACGAAGGGAGCTTTCAGGACTTCAGTATGGAGTGTTGAAGTCTGAACTGCAGTGCCCCTACCCACACTGCTGAGGGCTTGCTGGAGGGATGGTGGCAGCAGGACTCTGAAACGCAGTTCTGTTGGGCCCTGCCAGCGTGAGCTCAGTCTAGCCCAGCAGGGGTGGAGGGGACGCACGAAAATGGTTTGGCAGCTGCGGGCCCACCTGCAGCCACACCTGTGGGGGAAAAGCGGGAGGCCAGGAATGGGCAGAGAGATCTGCTGCTGAGCAGGACCTGATGGGCATGCAACATAACCTGGCCTCCGAGGTTTGCAACACTGCGCAAGCCGGCCCTGACTGCGGGGGCGGGGCTAAAGTTCGGGACAGGCGGAGGCTGGCAGCTGAGTCCACGGCAGCAGCCCCACCCGATCTAAGAAACTGCTGCGAGCAGGCTCTGACTGTGGGGGTTGGGCGGAAGCCCAGGAACAGGTGGGGTTTGCAGCTGAGCAAATGTGCTCACCCCTACCCTTGGTGCTGAGGCTTGTGGCTTGAGTGCGGTGCGCAGCCCCACCTGTGGGGGAGAGGCGAAGGCCCAGACAGGCTGAGGCTTATAGAGCCAGGCACCAGAACATAGACCCTCCCGTGGAAGAGAGGCGGAAATCACAGCAACAGCCACAGTGGGCCAGCGCTGGCAACGCCCATACCGCACCGCCCTAGGCAGTGACAGAGGGGGTGGCAGGCCTGCAGACAGACCATACCTAGGGAACACAGAGGCAACACCCATTGAGCCACACCCCTCTTATACACAGACAAAATGGGCAGGCAGAGAAATGCAACCCAAATGAATCAAGAAAAATCCCCAGAGAAGGATCTGAATGAACCAGATATAACCAAATTACCAGATGCAGAGTTTAAAATAATGACAGTTAGGATGTTCAAAGAGCTTAGAGCAACAATGGATAGTCATTACGAACACTTAAATAAAGAGATAACAAGTATAAAAAAGGAAATTGAAATAATAAAAAATCAGAAGTGACACATACAGTATCAGAACTGAAGACCACAATGGAAGGAATTAAAAGCAAGATGGATGAAGCTGAGGATTGAATCAGCGAGTTAGAGGACAAAATAGACAAAGGCACAGAAGCAGAGCAGAAAAAAGAAAAGAGACTAAAATAATCTGAGGAAACTCTAAAGGAGATCTGTAATAACATGAAGAGAAATAACATCCGCATCATAGGGGTTCCCAAAGATGAAGAGAAAGAACAAGGGATAGAAACTTTGTTCAATCAAATCATAGCTGAAAACTTCCCTAAATTAAGGATGGAAAAAAATTCACATGTTCAAGAAGCACAGAGAACTCCATTAAAGAGAAACCCAAAGAAATCTACACCAAGACACATCATAGTTAAAATACCAAAGCTAAGGGATAAAGAGAAAAATTTAAAAGCTGCTAGAGAAAAAAAGGCTATCACCTACAAAGGAGCCCCCATAAGGATGACATACGACTTCTCAACAGAAACACATGAGGCCAGAAGAGAATGGCAAGATATATTCAAAGTAATGCAGAACAAGAACCTACAACCAAGACTACTCTATCCAGCAAAGCTAACATTTAAAATTGAAGGAGAAATAAAGAGCTTCCCAGACAAAAAAAACCCTCAAGGAATTCATTAAAACCAAACCAATTATGCAAGAGATGCTAAGGGGCCTGTTGTGAACAGTTCAAAGGGGGAAAAGAATATAGCAAAAGAAGAATACAGCTTTAAAGAATAAAACGGCAATAAACAACTACATATCAATAATAACCTTAAATGTAAATGGATTAAATGATCCAATCAAAAGATATAGGGTAGCTGCATGGATAAAGAAACAGGACCCATACATATGCTGTCTACAAGAGACACACCTTAAAACAAAAGATGCACATAAACTGACAGTAAAAGGATAGAAAAACATATTTCATGCAAATGGAAATGAAAATAAAGCCGAGGTAGCAATACTTATATCTGACAAAATGGACTTTAAAACAAAGGCTGTAGTAAGAGATAAAGAAGGACACTACATAATGATAAAGGGAACAATTCAACAGGAAGATATAACCATTATAAATAGCAACGCACCAAACATAGGAGCCCCAACATACATAACGCAGACTTTAATGGATATAAAGGGCGAGATTAACGGCAATACTATAATAGTAGGGAATTTCAATACCCCACTAACATCACTGGATAGATCCTCAGGAAAGAAAATAAATTAAAAAACAGCAGACTTAAAGGATACACTAGATCAACTCGATTTAATAGATCTCTTCAGAACTTTGTACCCTAAAGCAGTAGAATATACATTCTTTTCAAATGCTCATGCTACATTCTCTAGGATAGACCACATGTTAGGACACAAAAGTGGTCTCAACAAATTTAAGAAGATTGAAATCATATCAAGCATTTTCTCTGATCACAATGGCATGAAACTAGAAATTAACCACAAAAGAAAAACTGAAAGATACTCAAACACTTGGAAACTAAATAGCATGTTATTAAATAATGGAAGGATTAACAATAAGATCAAAGAAGAAATAAAAAAGTTTCCAGAAACGAATGATAATGAGCATACATCAACTCAAAATTTATGGGATACAGCAAAAGCAGAACTAAGAGGAAAGTTCATAGCACTACAGGCATACCATGAGAAGTAAGAAAAAGCTCAAGTAAGCAATCTGACCCTGCATCTAAAAGAACTAGAAAAACAACAGCAAATAAAGCCCAGGACTAGTAGAAGGAAGGAAATAATAAAGATCAGAGCAGAAATTAATGACATAGAGGCTAAGGAAACAATACAGAGAATCAATGAAACCAGGAGCTGGTTCTTTGAAAAGGTAAACAAGATTGATGAACCTTTAACTAGACTCACCAGGAAAAAAAGAGAGAGAACTCAAATAAATAAAATTAGAAAGGAGAGTGGAGAAATAACAATTGACTCAACAGAAATACAAAGTATTGTAAGAAAATACTATGAAGATTTCTATGCCAAAAAATTAGACAACCTAGGTGAAATGAACAAATTTCTTGAATCATATAATCTTCCAAAAATCAATCTGGAAGAATCAGAACACCTAAACAGACCAATTACAACAAATGAGATAGAAACAGTTATCAAAAAACTCCCCCAAAAGAAAAGTCCTGGGCCTGATGGCTTCACAAGTGAATTCTATCAAAAATTCAAAGAAGAACTAACTCCTATCTTCCTCAAGCTATTTCAAAAAATTCAAGAGGAAGGAAGACTTCCAAACTCCTTCTATGAGGCGAGCATAATTCTGATTCCGAAACCAGGCAAAGACAACACAAAGAAAGAAAATTATAGGCCAATATCCCTGATGAATTTAGATGCTAAAATTTTCACAAAATATTAGCCAACCGGATCCAGCAATATATGAAAAAAATCATACACCATGATCGAGTGGGATTTATTCTGGAGAGGCAAGGCTGGTTCAATATTCACAAATCAATCAATGGGATTCATCACATAAAAAGGAAGGACAAAAATCACATGATAATTTCTATAGATGCAGAAAAAGCATTTGATAAAATCCAGTACCCATTCATGCTCAAAACTCTCAGTAAAGTGGGAATACAGGGAACATTCCTTAACATGATAAACGCCATCTATGACAAACCCACAGCAAACATCATACTCAATGGGCAAAAATTAAAAGCAATCCCCTTAAGATCAGGAACCAGGCAGGGGTGCCCCCTTTCACCACTCTATTGAACATAGTTCTGAAAGTCCTAGCTACAGCAATCAGATAAGAAGAAGAAATAAAAGGCATCCAAATTGGAAAAGAAGAAGTAAAACTGTCATTATTTGCAGATGATATGATATTATATATAGAAAACCCTAAAGTCTCAGTCAAAAAACTACTGGACCTGATAAGTGAATTCAGCAAGGTGGCAGGATATAAAATTAATACTCAGAAATCAGAGGCATTTTTATGTATCAATAATGAACTGTCAGCAAAAGAAATTAAGGAAACAATTCCCTTCACTACTGCTACCAAAACAATAAAGTACCTAGGAGTAAATTTAACCAAGGAGGTTAAGGACTTGTATTTTGAAAATTATAAAACATTGATAAAAGAAATCAAGGAAGATACAAACACGTGGAAGCATATACCGTGCTCATGGTTAGGAAGAATAAACATCATTAAAATGTCTATATTACCCAAAGCAATTTATAAATTCAATGCAATACCAATTAAAATACCAATGACATACTTCAAAGATATAGAACACATATTCCAAAAATTTATATGGAATCAAAAAAGAACACAAATAGCCTCAGAAATCTTAAAAAGAAAAAAAAAAGCAGAAGGTATCACTCTTCCGGATATCAAGGTATACTACAAGGCCATTATACTCAAGACAGCCTGGTACTGGCATAAGAACAGGCACATAGATCAATGGAACAGAACAGAGAACCCAGAAATAAACCCACGCCTTTATGGACAACTGATATTTGACAAAGGAGGAAAGAACATACAATGGAGTAAAGACAGTCTCTTTAACAAATGGTGTTGGGAAAATTAGACATCTATCTGCAAAAAAATGAAATTAGACCATCAACTTACACCATTCACAAAAACAAACTCAAAATAGATAAAAGACTTAAATGTAAGCTGTGAAACCATAAGCATCCTAGAAGAAAACATAGGCAGCAAGCTCTCCGACATCTGTAGCAGCAATATATTTGCCTATGTATCTCCACGGGCAAATGAAATAAAAGGCAAGGTAAACAAATGGGACTATATCAAACTAAAAAGTTTTTGCACAGCTAAAGACAATAAGAACAGAATAAGAAGACAAACCACACAATGGGAGAACATAGATGACAACACGTCTGATAAGGGGTTAATAACCAAAATTTATAAAGAACTTATAAAACTCAACACCAGGAAGACAAACAACCCAATCAAAAAATGGACAAAAGAAATGAATAGAAATTTCTCCAAAGAGGACACACAGATGGCCAATAGGCATATGAAAAAATGCTCAACATCACTAATCATTAGAGAAATGCAAATTAAAACCACAATGAGATATCACCTCACACCAGTCAGAATGGCACTCATCAGCAAAACAACACAGAATAAGTGCTGGCGAGGATGTGGAGAAAGGGGAACCCTCCTGCACTGCTGGTGGGAATGCAGACTGGTGTAGCCACTGTGGAAAACAGTATGGAGATTCCTCAAAAAATTAAAAATCGAACTGCCTTTTGACCCAGCTATCCCACTTTTAGGAATATACCCTAAGAACACCATAGCACTGTTTGAAAAGAAGAAATGCGCCCCCATGTTCGTGGCAGCATTGTTCACAATAGCGAAGATCTGGAAACAGCCCAAGTGTCCGTCAGAGGACAAGTGGATTAAAAAGCTTTGGTACATATATACTATGGAATACTACTCAGCCATAAGAAATGTTGACATCGAATCATTTACAACAAAATGGATGGACCTTGATAACATTATACGGAGTGAAATAAGTAAAACAGAAAAAAACTGAGAACAGCATGATTTCATACATAGGTGGGACATAAAAGCGTGACTATGAGACATGAACAAGAGTGTGGTGGTTACGGAGAGGGGGAGGGGTGGGGCACAAAGAAAACCAGATAGAAGGTGACAGAGGACAATTTGACTTTGGGTGATGGGTATGCAACATAATTGAATGATAAGATAACCTGGAGATATTTTCTTTGAACACATGTACCCTGATTTATTAATGTCACCCCATTAAAATTAATTTAAAAAAATAAATAAAAATTTGTTTTCCAGTTTTTACATTGGTGGTTTTATGCATGAGTTGTTGTGGACCCTGGCTGGTTGGATCATCAGTGGATAGAGCATCAGACCAGCATGTGAAAGTCTCAGGTTCAATCCCTGGTCAGGGCACACAGGAGAAGTGACCATCTGCTTTTCTCCCCCTCCTCCCTCATTTCTCTCCCTCTTCTCCTCCTGCAGCCAGTGGCTTTATTGGTTTGAGCATAGGTCCTAAATGGGGTTACTAGATGGTTTCTGGTGAGGGTGCATGTGGGAGTCTGTGTCACTACCTCCCCTCCTCTCACTTAAAAAAATAGAGTTGTTGGGTGAAAAAAAAGAAATCAGAGGTGACTCTAGGAAAATCAGAGGAACACTATTCATTGACTCATCAGGATCAACGATGCAGTCATACCAATATCAATATGAACGAGCTGGTGGGTAGCAGGTGGGAATGGTGTGGCTTAGTCTAAGGGACAAGTCTAAAGTGGAAGTTGAATCAGTACTTTCCTTAGCTCAAATCCCCCAGGTCTGTGGGTTGAAAACGCTCCCTTCTGATTCCTCTGGGAGGAGTGTTTTGGCTTTGAGCAGTAACTGCAAGCAGATCTCTAGTTCCCGTCTACCAACCATGCCGCCTAGCCTTCCCAATTCACATAATAACTTCTGACCAGGGACTAGAGAAGCTGGCTCAGTAATGGACACCCAACAGTTAAACAGGCACACCTGCTGAGCTGTAGCAGCCAGTAGGGAGGTGAGTTCAATGGAGTGACACAGACATTGTCTTGGATTCTCTATTGCTACCCAACTGTGGGACAATCCATTACACTGCAGGACAAAATTTTTGTTGCATCCACAAAAACACTTGTTCTTACCTAATTTGAGTGTACTGATCTCAAATCTGACTTTAGTTTTTCTCTGTAAGCTACAGCGTTTATTTTTGCAATTCAAGATTTTAGGTTTTCATCTCATTGTAAAATTTTCAACATTTAGTTTAACACAGTGGTAGTCAACCTGGTCCCTACTGCCCCCTAGTGGGCGTTCCAGCTTTCATGGTGGGCGGTAGCGGAGCAAGCAAACGGCGCCGCGATTACATACTAATCAATTAACTGTTGACCAGTCAAGATCAGGACAGCAGTCAGACTCTGTTACAGGGCATTTGTATTGGGACCACACCAACCTCTTTCGTGACCACTGGGCCCACATCTGTGAGCGGCCAGGTACCTGATCCCGGGTCCACACCCGCCCGACCCTCTGCCTCCTATCAGTGGGCAGTTTATGATCGCTATTGTCACCCAAAAACTAGCAGTTCATTGTTTTATTTCCCCATAGACAAAGAACTCCATGGTTTGATGCTTCTTTCTATGACAGAAACTGCCGGACAACGGAGACACCAATTAACTCATATTTTTGTCTCGATTCCCGGATTTTAGGGTAATAGGGTGACAACATTCTAGGAACCCCCCCTTGGACTGCCAAAACTAGCCGATGTCTTGCACTTCACCCCAATCGCAAAGAAGTGATGCCATTGGCCAACATCCGCTACATAAAATTTTATAAAATGCACAACCACGGATACTCACTTAGTCTCGTCTTGACAAACTCCCGCTCAACCACGACACTTGTAACGTCGCGACCACGCAACAGACTTCAAGTGCATAAGTTTTGTTCACGTTACATAAGTGAAGCTAAATCATTACGTAATCAAAACTAAAGTCAGTACATAATTAGATTTCTGAGAGCAAGCACGTGCTTACAGCTTCAAACAAAATATTGTGAATATTGTGAGCCCATGTCTCAAAAAAAATAAAATAGGCACACAGCTATTCACCAGAGTATCTGAAGATGGGTTTCATAGAATCTGTTGCAAATAAACAACATCCAATGTGTTTATTGTGCCATAAAACATTATCCAATGAGGCAATGAAGCCAAGTCAATTGCGAAAACATCTTTCTACAAAGCATACAAATGACAAGGACAAGCCCATTAAATATTTTCAGGAAATATATAAAAAATTTCAAAATTGTTCAACTATCGTTGCATCATTTAAGAAACAACATTCAACAAATGAAGATGGATTAATTGCCACTTACCGCATTTCACAAATAATTGCACAAAGTGGTAAAAGCTATAATAATGAAGAAACTGTAATAATACCCTCTATAAAAGAATTTATCTCAACAGTAATGCATCAGGATATACCTCAAATTTTAAAAACATTGCCCCTAAGCGATAGCACAGTAAAGCAATGAATTGATAAAATGGCAGTTAATGTTGAAAACAAACTTATAAGTATTCTCCAAAACTCTTCATTTTCCATGCAGTTGGACGAATCTACCATTGCAGATAATGATGCTTTACTCATGGCATATGTACACTATTTTGATGAAAACAATATATTATGAGAAGAAATACTATTCGCAATAAATCTCATCACAGATACAAAAGGATTATCTATATTTAATACTGTGAGAACATACTTTACAAAAAATAATATTCCTTTGAATAATATTGTTGCATGCCCTACTGATGGAGCACCATCAATGGTAGGTCGCTGTCGTGGATTTGTTGCTTATTTGAAGCAGGAAGTGCCAAATGTTTTATGTATTCATTGTGTGGTGCACAGACAACATCTTGTAGGAAAACATCTAAGTACAAGTCTCCATTCATCATTAACTATAATAATTTGAACTGTAAACAAGATCAAATCCAATGCAAAGAATGATAGAATGTTTGGGCAGCTTTGCCAGGACAATAATGAAGATTTTATTAAGTTACTTTTGCACACAGAAGTTTGGTGGCTGTCAAAGGGTACATCTTTGGCTAGATTTGTAGCATTATATGATAGTGTCATACAAGTTTTTGAAAGTAATAATGAGATCATCTGTGTCAACAGTTAAAAACAGTAAAGAATGATGCCTTTTACTTGGCAGATATTTTTAAGAGATTTAACTATGTCAATTTGCAGCTTCAAGGAGCTAATAAAACTCTTATAGGTTGCCAAAGTATTGTGCTATTATTTATTGACAAACTTGAACTACTTCGTCATAATCTATTGAAGAGATAATTTCATCAATTATCATCTATAAAAGATGATGTAACTCCAGAGGATATTGACAGATTCATTAGCCACCTCAACAAACTTAAATTGGACATGGAAAAATGATTTGAAGATATTTAAAATTGAAGGTATATGACTTGATGAAAAATCCTTTTACCGCAAATATTGAAGAGGCTGATACAACTTGCCAAGAAGAACTGTTAGAAATTAGATATGATGAAGAAAGTAAACATAAATTCAACAGTGGTTGATATGAAAACCTATGGCAAAATAAAAAAATGCCAGTCTTATATCCAAATATGTGGAAAATGGTATTCAGTTTATTGATACCTTTCCTACCTCATATCTTGTGGAATCAGGATTTAGTGCTGTTAATCATATTATGACGAAGGAAAGAAACTGCCTGAATATTTCCGAAAGGGGAGACCTTCATTTGTTCCTCACAAAGATTGAACAGGATATTCAATATTTAATTTCCCAGCATCAGCCTCAGGAATCCCACTAATAATTCAATTAGTTAATGTAATTTCTATGTATGCAAAGTATAAATAAAAAGATAGATTTAACTATAGTAAGTTGTTTTATAAAGATTTATTCTGCCAAACAGCAAAAATCCGACATAAAGTACTTGGTAAGTAATTATTATATGCCTTAACTTGCTGTAACTCTGATTTATAAATTTTATAAAGTAAAGTTACTTCCCTACTTTATAAATTACCATTACTGTGGAACCGGTGGGCGGTTAGAAAATTTTACTACTAACAGAGATACAAAAGTGGGCGGTAGGTATAGAAAGGTTGAATACCCCTGGTTTAACATAATGAAGTAGAATGTCTTCTTGGGCATCATCTTTGTGAAAATATAATAATTTATATAATGTAGTAAATACACTAATACACTAAAGGATATGATTGCTTCAGAATTTCAAAACAGAACATATTAAAACACTTATTTTAATCATAAAATTTGTGTAAAACATTTAAATTCTATTCAGGCAAAAACTTGCATTTGTAGCTCTTGCGCTCTTGCGTTTGTGTACTTGTTGAGTACAATCTCGTTGGATGCTCCAGCAGTAGTCTACCATCATATTTCTGTCCCATCACCCCTGATAATGCTCTTCCATTGTCTTCAGATCTTGATGAAAGCGTTCTCCCTGCTCATCACTAACAGCTCCAAGATTTTCAGGAAACTTATCAAGGTGACTGCTCAGAAAGTGAATCTTAATGCTCATGTTCCATCCAATGTCGCAGAAAGCCAAAAGCATCCTTTGAACCAAAAGTTCATAGTTTTCTGCTTTTTTGTTGCCAAGAGAGTTCTTTGTAACTGCCACAAAAGGCTGCCATGATGCTTTTTCCTCCTTATTTATCTTCCTGGCAAATTCTTCATCATGTATAAGGGTTCAAATTTGAGGTCCATCAAATACACCTGCTTTTATCTTCTCGAAAGACAAGGCAGAAAAAAACAGAAATAATATATTAAAGCATTCACTTTCTCTATTCAAAGCCTGAACAAACTGCTTCATTAAGCCAAGTTTGATGTGAAGTAGGGGAAAAATGATCCTGTCTCGATTAACTACAGGTTCATTCACAATATTTTGCATCCCTACTTTCAGAGCTTCACATTTTGGCCACTCCTTCTGTGTCCAGTGTTTCTCCCAAGCTCTGCTGTCCCACAAATGCAGAAAGCAAGGATACTTTATGAAACCTCTCTGTTGTTCTAGCAGGAAATTTACCATATTAAGATCCACACAAATGATCCCGTTATGTTCCTCATACTTCAGAAAGTCGAAGACAATTTTTATGTCATTATAATCTTCTCGCAGATGAGTTCAATAACCAATTGGAACCCCTGCATAAACATTACCGTTGTGTAGGAGAACACGTTTCAGACTCCGTTTAAAGCTGTCAAGAAATAGCCGCCATTCTGTTGGACTGTAAGTGGTAACACCTACCTGGCTGAGAAGACCACTGATATCATGACAGTAACAAAGTGTTTGTCTTTGGAAAAAAAGTCCACAAACATTCGTTCACGCTTCCTGAAATGGGATACTTTAGTTGACCGGTGAAGTACATTCCTTTCTTGAAGCCTGAAGGCTAATAACTCAGCTGCTTTCATTGATAGGCCCAAGTCTCTTATTAAGTCATTCAATTCGGGTTGGCTAAACTGCTGAGGGGTTATTGACTGCTTGGCATAAAAAGACTCTTCAGATTCTACAACCATTTCCTCATGCATCTTATCAAAATACACTTGATCACCATGTTCACTTTCTTCATCCTTAGAAGAAATAAAACCATTGAAAACTGGAACCGGGAGTGTCTCAGAGTATGGGATAGGTCGTATTGCTGAAGGAATATTAGGATATGCGATCATGTGCCGTTTTTTACTTGCCGATGCCCTTTGTATGGATTAGACAGAAATAACAGTCACTGCTGTGGTCCTTAGGTTCATGCCAAATCATGAGAATACCAAAAGTCATTCTTTTGCGTTTTACCTTTGTTAATTCACGAAGCATTTCCTCACAATTATGACACACAATATGAAGAGTCCAATTCTTGTCTTGATCACCAAAGGGAACTTGAAAATAGGCAATATATGCACGTGTCACAAATGATGAAATATTGCACCTTTGACGTTGAAGTGTGTGACAGTTACATATATAACAGAAGGTGTCAGGACTATTCTTACATTTATGCCTGCTCGAAGAAGCCATGATTCAATCTTAAAACAAAATAAGAGGGTGTTTTTATCAGATAATAATATTTTACATTTCAAAACAACTACAATTATGTAAAATTGATGTTTGTAGAACATTAATTGCCTTGTGGTTATGTTCAATCCAAGAGTCATTGCCCTTTTACTTCAATTTAAAAACCAATGTATGCCATTAACTGTAACAAAAAGAAATTGCATAAAAAATAGAGCATGCACCAAAAAACAAATTTCAGATTTTGAATCACCGATGCAGAAATACATAGAAACAGTTCTAAAACCTCATGCAAGAGAAAATGAAAAAAATAATTGTTCCCCAGTGTTATCAGTTCAGACTCCATCAGGAAGGACTCTTCCCATCAAAATCATTTTCAGTGTCACTCCCTTTACTGTAACTCAGTGGTTCTTAACCTGGGTTCTATCGAACCCTAGGGGTTCGATGAGTGGTCTCAAGGGTTCGGAGAAGCCTCTGCCGTTGAGGTAAAGACACACTTGTGTAAAGTCGTGATGACACACCCTGCTTGGCCATCACTTGCTGCGGAGGATCATGTTACATTGCTTGGCCAACCAGTGCTGTGGGGAATTTAGTGCACGCAGTAGTCAACGGCTGTCATAGTTGTACGTCGTGTGGTTTCTTTCTTAATATTTTAATCCATACTAAATATGTCGAGCAAAAAAAGGAAGTGGTCGAACAAATATGTACAACATGGATTCACATGTATCATGGAATGGGATGGGAGTCAGCGTCCTATCTGCATGATATGCAATGCCAAGTTGAGCAACTCTAGTCTCACACCGGCAAAACTAAATTTGGGGGGAAAATCATATTTTATTTATCACTAAGGAAGGGTTTGGTGAATGCGCATATGAAACTGGTGGGTTTGGTACCTCAAAAAAGGTTAAGAACCACTGCTGTAACTTGAAAAAGAGCCCTGCACCCAAAGACAGGATACAGAGTACTCAACTTAGATGGAGACAGGCAAAACCACAGCACCACGCCAACAAGAGAGAGAAGAGCCATTCCCTGGTTAATAATTATGGCGGGAAGACAACATGTTATTGTAAACTTTGGAGAAATCAACCCTCCCTAGCAACATTGTGGCAAAGATGTCACTTTTTAAAAAATTTAAGCCAATGGCAAAAGAGAAAAGATTTTAGAGGCCTGGTTTAAGAGATCTGACATCCCTCAAAGGATCACATGTGACATGGAAAAGAGGACCAGCGAAAGATCTTCCATAACACAACACAATTGCAATTAAATAACAATGCAATTTATTGCTTAATGTCTTTCTCTAACGACTAGAATTTCTGCACCATGAGATTAGAGATCTTTTCTGACTTGTTAACTGTCTACTACATACCAGCATATAACGCCTGGTTTTGCATATCATAGGTACTTTTTCCATACTTGATTAAAAAAGGAAAGAGGGAATTCTGAAATGGGATAAAAACAGGGCCTGCCATCTTTCTTTTAAAGTCATTGTGGTTACGTCAACTATACAGTGATCATTATTTAATTCTCATTCCAGAATCACTGATTATTCTGGTTTCCAGACGTGTTTGGTTCCACTGTTTTTACTTCCCACCTTCCAGCATCCAGATTAATCCACTATGCAAACTATAGCCTGTAATAGATCAGAGGATTCCTCGACCATCTTCTATCTGATGGGCATCCCCTTTCTGCCAAAATCTCTCTTCCTGCCTATCTTCTTTGTCTTTCTCCTCCTTTATCTGCTCATCCTTGCAGGTAACACCCTGATCCTGGTGGCTGTGGTCACAGAGCCCAGCCTCCACAAGCCCATGTACTTCTTCTTGATCAACCTCTCTGCCTTGGACATCCTTCTCACCACTTCTACTGTCCCCAAGATGCTGTCCCTAGGTCTTGGGCGGCGGGGGCGGTGGTCGCTGTGATGCCCGCCGGGCTGGGCGGCTGACCGCTGGGCTTGGAGAGGGCCCCGGTCCCCGAATTTCGGCGGCCGCTTCTAGAGTGCAGCCTGCGCCATGGCCACCTCCGCCTCCTCCTCCAAGCATTTGGAGAAACTGCACAAGATCTTCCACGGCCTCCATGAAGATCTACGAGGCATGCCAGAGCGGCTCCTGGGGACTGGAGGGACAGAAGAGAAGAAGAAATTGATCAGAGATTTTGATGAAAAGCAACAGGAAGCAAATGAAACGCTGGCAGAGATGGAAGAGGAACTACGTTATGCACCCTTGTCTTTCCGTAATCCTATGATGTCTAAGCTTCGAACCTACCAGAAGGACTTTGCCAAACTCCACCAGGAAGTGAGAAGCACACCTTTGACAGCCACACCTGGGGGCCGAGGAGACATGAAATATGGCACATACACTGTAGAGAATGAGCATATGAATCGGCTGCAGTCTCAAAGGGCTTTACTTCTGCAAGGCACTGATAGCCTGAACCGGGCCACCCAGACTATGGAGTGTTCTCATCGGATTGCCACAGAGACAGACCAGATTGGCTCAGAAATCATAGAAGCTGGGGGAGCAACGTGACCAGTTGGAACGTACCAAGAATAGACTGGTAAACACAAATGAAAATTTGAGCAAAAGTCGAAAGATTCTCCGGTCAATGGCCAGAAAAGTGACAACCAACAAGTTGCTACTTTCCATTGTCATCTTACTGGAGTTAGTCATCCTAGGAGGCCTGGTTTATTACAAATTCTTTCGCAAACACTGAACTTTCTGCAGGGGAGGGTTTGTGAACCCGAACTTTGACCCCGCGAATGAATGGTTTTAGAGGTATGGAATAAGCATATTGCTGCTGTGAGCTAACGGTTCAAGGATGCACTGTGTAGCCAGACTTTGGGAAGAGGGAGGGAAGACGGAAAACCAGTTAAATGTGAAGGAACAGCAACAGGACAAGTGTGAAATACCAAGGTAATAAATGCAAAAAAAAAAGATGCTGTCCCTACTCTTACTTGGGGACCATTTCCTCAGCTTCCCTGCCTGTTTCCTGCAGATGTACCTCTATCACAGTTTCTCTTGCTCTGAAGCCTTCATCCTGGTGGTCATGGCCTATGACCGCTATGTGGCTATCTGCCGCCCACTGCACTACCCCGTCCTCATGACCCCACAGACCAATGCTGCACTGGCAGCCAGCGCCTGGCTCACCGCCCTTCTCCTACCCATCCCAGCAGTGGTGCAGACATCCCACATGGCTTTTGACAACATTACTCATATCTACCACTGCTTCTACGACCACCTGGCTGTAGTCCAGGCCTCCTGCTCTGACATCACATCCCAGACCTTCATGGGATTCTGCATCGCCATGGTGGTATCCTTCCTGCCCCTTTTCCTGGTACTTTTCTCCTGTGTCTGCATCCTGGCCTCAGTACTTTGCATCAGCTCCTGAGAAGGACACTCAAAAGCCTTCTCCACCTGCAGCTCCCACTTCCTGGTGGTTGGCACCTACTACTCATCCATTGTCATAGCCTATGTGGCCTACAGGGCTGAGCTGCCCCTGGACTTCCATGTCATGGGCAATGTGGTATATGCTATCCTCACTCCTGTCCTCAACCCTTTCATCTACACGCTGAGGAATAAGAATGTCAAGGCAGCCTGACCAGGCGGTGGCGCAGTGGATAGAGCGTCAGACTGGGATGCAGAAGACCCAGGTTCGAGACCCCGAGGTCGCCAGCTTGCGCACGGGCCCATCTGGCTTGAGCTAAAGCTCGTCAGCTTGGACCCAAGGTCGCTGGCTCCAGCAAAGAGTTGCTCGGTCTGCTAAAGGCGTGTGGTCAAGGCACATGTGAGAAAGCAATCAATGAACAACTAAGGTGTTGCGACGGCAACGAAAAACTAATGATTGATGCTTCTCACCTCTCTCCGTTCCTGTCTGTCTGTTCCTATCTATCCCTCTCTCTGACTCTCTCTCTCTCTCTGTCCTTGCAAAAAAAAAAAAAAAAAAATGTCAAGGCAGCCATCACCAAAATGACATGTCCCCAGAACCCAAAGAATGCTGGGAAATCCTGATCCGTCGTGTAACCTGATCCACTCACAAACGCCAATAAAAATAAAGGGGAAACTGGACAATTAAAGCAGTCAGATAGAGCAATAATTCTCAAAACACAATTTTAAGTATTCCTCCATTGTAGTAAAATAACAATTTTCTTTCCTTAATTCACAGACAAAATGGATGAGAGTTTTTTATTTAATTGTTAAACTGTGAATCCCATTTCACAAGATTGTGAACATAATTGTGGTCACATTTTCATTAATTCAAACTATTTTGATTCTCAAAAACTCCAGGTCTTTGATCCATAAGAAGTTCAATCTTTTCCTTTGTATCTCTTCTTCCAATTGCTCTGAACATCCCCAGGACTATTGACATATAGATGTGAATCAGTCTTCCTCTTATTGATAGAACAGCAACTTAGAAACCCCCTTCAGGGATAAAGTCTGACACTACTACCAGGTCAATCCATGTTGCCTTAAAAAGGAATAATATTCTGATACATGCTACAGCATGGATAAACGTCGAAGTAAAATAAGCCAGACACTAAAAGACAAATATTATATGATTTCATTTATATGAGGTATGTGAACTAGTCAAATCGCAAAGACAGAAAAGAAAACAACAGTTACCAGGAGCTGGGGTGGAGAGGGGAAAGGAGGATTATTGTTTTACATATGCCGAGTTTCTGTTGGAATGATGAAACCCTCCTGGAAATGGGCAGTGGTCATGACTGCACAGCCTTGTGAATGAACTCAATGACACTGTATATTACATTTTAAATGGCTAAAATGGTAAATCTTATATTATGTATATTTCACCACAATAAAAAATATTTAAAAAATAGTTTCACCAGGCCATAGATCCCAGGTCTCTGAGTATCAAGCGCCTGGCTGTAGTCGGATGCCCACCTCTGGATCTGTAAGCCAGAGATGTATGTTGTTCAATCACATGGTTTAACATGGGCACAAAAATTAGTGGAGCTAAAAAATTAGTGGGGTGGGAGGGCAGGCATTTGACACCTGGAACCCTTAGGGAGTCTTTTCCCTATTTGTATCAGATGATTGTTGAGAAGATTTGAGTGAGAGCAAGTCATTTCATCTCCCAAATATCTCAAGACTGCATCCACTCCTCTCCATCCCCACCCAATCCACTCTGGTGCAGATATTTCCACCTTCTCTCTCCTGAATGGGCACAGCAGTCTTCTCACCAGTCCCTCTCCCTGTGGGCCCACCCTCCATTCCGTAAGTGGGCAAAATGGGCTCTCTGATGTACACCTCTGGTTACCATAACACCCTCAGCATAACTTGAAGGCTTTCTCTAATCTGGCCTGAAATGATCTTTGACCTCAAATCTCACAATTGCCTTCCTCATGGAAATTTTGAACTTCTTCAGTTTCTCAAACAACCAAGTCTTCATTCTCACCAACAACTCACTCTTCTCTCTTCCCAAAGCCCTCTTCCTTTCTCTCTGTGTCAGCTGAAATCTTACTCAGGCTGCTCCTGGAACCACATCTTCCCAAAGGGAGCCAGCCTCCCTGGCACCTCACCCTGAAATGTGTGGTGGATACTATCCTATGCTTTCCTCAGCACTCTGTATTTTCCCCACCATGGCACCTTTTTTTTTTGGACCTTAGGCAAAGGGAGCTCTGAGCACATTATAACCATTGGTCTGTGCGTGCTCCTTGCTTGTCTAATCATCTTCCTCTTTACCTCCAACGTCCCAGTTCTCATCCTATTCCCCTTTCCCCACTTAAGCGTCCATTCTGATGTGCTGGATGTATATCCATAAATATAAAAATATATTTGTGAAATATGTAATTTGGTTTTGTGCAGGTATGTACACTTTTAGTTTATATAAAAAGAATTATGTTACACATCTCAGTTTATTTCTTAACATTTGCCTTCAATTCTATGTTTTAGATCTATGTTGTTGTTTGTACATCTGGTTTCATTGGTTCCAATCAACGTATAATACTCCATAGCACAATTTCATCACATCTTACTTTTCTCCTAGGGGAGGACACCTAAATTACTTCCAAGTCTTTGCTACCACAATGTCTTCATAAATGTCCCTGTGTCTGTCCTTTTATGGGTCCACAGAGGATTTCCCCTGAAATATATAACAAGGAGTCAGGTTAGTCATCGGGTGTGCACAAACTTTAGCTAAATATAGTCTCTCTTCATTATTTGCAGATTCTGTATTTGCAAAATCGCTTACTCATTAATCCCAACACCAATTCTCATGGCACTCTCAGGGTCACTCACAGGCATGCCCAAAGCAGCAAAATATCTGAGTTCCCCCCCCCCCCCCCCCGTTCTCTCAGTTGAGGTCTAACAAGACAACACTCTGCTTTCTTGTTTCAGCTTATACAGCATACAGTGTCCTTTTCATGGTCTATT
Source organism: Rhynchonycteris naso (assembly GCA_037038555.1). Classification (NCBI taxonomy): domain Eukaryota; kingdom Metazoa; phylum Chordata; class Mammalia; order Chiroptera; family Emballonuridae; genus Rhynchonycteris; species Rhynchonycteris naso. The sequence goes on from CM072995.1 coordinate 317,798,632, forward strand.
CAGTGCTATGTGGGGGGTGGGGGGTTGTGGGTTTCATTTTGCATATTTGTGCTTTGGGGTATGGGGTAACTTTGCTGTTTGAATGGTACCTGTGCATAGTGCTGAAGCGCTGTCTGGGACTCCTAAGCGTAGAAAGTGTGCGATGTGCCTTATGGGGGAAATGTGTGTGTTAGATAAGCTTAATCACAGCATGAGTTATGGTGCTGGTGGCCGAGTTCAGTGGTAATGAATCAACAATATATATTAAATAAGGTGCTCTTAAACTGATTTTTAAAAATATTTTCCTATTTTTTGGTTTTACGGGGGTGGGGGGGGGAGACGGCAATTATCAACTCATAATTGCTTTACTTTTGTTGTGCATTGACTGCTGTTGTAGGTGCCTTGACCAGGGAAGCCCAGGGTTTCGAACCAGCAATCTCAGCATTCCAGGTCAACATCCTATCCACTGCACAACCACAGACCAGGCAAATAAGGTGCTTTAAAATAGAAACACACATAAAACAAGAGTATGTATCTGATCAGTTGATGAAGATGTTGCGACCACAGGCTCACAAGAAACTAACCCTGTATTTCCAATAGAAGAACAGTTCAGTATTCCCAATTCAGTGCTCAAACCTACTTTATAGAATGTAAAATACCACAACTAATGAAACTTGACTGTACTTCAATATTGCTTCCTAAAATAGTTGTATCATTTACACTCCCAGCAGTAGTGGACTATGAAGTTCCCATCTCCCCACATACTCACTAACATTTGGTATTATGCAACTTTCTAAATTTTTGCCTTCCTTATCAGGCTAGAGTCGTACCTCATTTTGTTTACTCTGCATCTATCTAATTACTAATGTATCATCTCTGTAAATATTTGTTAGCAATTAGCATTTACCCTAATGTGAATTGCTTGTTGAGAACATTTGCTCATTTTCTTTGGATTTTCTGTATTATTTTATTGCTTTCAGGGCTTCTCTTTGTTCCTTGGCAATTCTTTTTTTTTTTTTTTTTTTTTTTTTTTAGAGACAACAGAGAGACAAGAAAGGAGAGATAGGTGGGAAGAAAAGAGATGAGAAGCATCAACTTGTAGTTGCTTCACTTCAGTGGTTCATTGATTGCTTTCTCATATATGCCTTGATGGGGTGGGGTGTGGGGGCTCCAACTGAGCCAGTGACCCCTCATTCGACCTAGCAACCTTGGGCTCAATCCAGTGATCTTGGGATTAGGTCTATGATCCTATGCTCAAGCCAACAACCCTGCACTGAAGCGCTCAAGCAGATGAGCCCATGCTCTAACCGGCAACTTCCAGGTTTTGAACCAGGGCCCTTAGCATCCTGGGCCAAAGCTCAACTCACTGCACCTCTACGGTTCAGGCAAGTTCCTTGGCAACTTTAAATACTGCAAATATATTGCCTGACCTGTGGTGGCGCAGTGGATAAAGCGTCGACCTGGGAACACTGAGGTCGCCAGTTCAAAACCCTGTACTGGTCTGGTCAAGGCACATATGGGAGTTGATGCTTCCAGCTCCTCCCGCCCCCCTCTCTCTCTCTCTCACTCTGTGTCTCCTCTCTAAAATGAATAAAATAAAATTAAAATTAAAATAAATTTAAAAAAATACTGCAAATATATTTTCATTTTGATATACTCAGATCTATTATATTTTTTACCTTTTGTTATGTGAGTATGTAGCCTTTTCTTATTATTTCACCAAGGTATTCCCCAACATTTTCTTTCATTAGCTTCCTAGTTTGATTTTTCACATTTATGTCTTGAATCCATGTGGAATTTCTCCCTTTTTAACATGTAGGGTTGGAACTATGTTTAATTTTTCTTCACGGTGAAAGCTATTTTTCCTTAAATCTATCTGAAAACTATCTGTTTTTCCTCATTGTTTTATAGTGCTACCTTTATTAATTTCAAATTTCTATATACCTTGTCTACTTTGAGCTATTTATTTAGTTATATTATCTATTTACCTTTGGATATACCAGCATCATATTATTTTATTATTATAGCTTTGCAGTATATCTTTTTACTTATCTGATTCAGGATACCTCTTTTCACTATAGAGATAGATAGATAGATAGATAGATAGATAGATAGATAGATAGATAGATAGACAGACTTACCTGTTTGTTTGTCTTTATTTCTCCAGTGAAATTTTGGGCTTGGCCTGTGGTTGTGTAGTGAATAAAGTGTCGACCTGGAATACTGAGGTCACTGGTTTGAAACCCTGGGCTTGCTGGTTCAAGGCACATACACCAAGCAAGCAATGAACAACTAAAGTGAAGCAGCTATGAGTTGGTAGTTCTCACTCCCTTCCTTCTTCTCTCTCTATAAAATCAATAAATAAAAAATCTAAAAAAAAAAAAAGAAATTTTGGAATATGTTTGCAAGCTCCCTCAAAAACTTAGCAATAAAAGGCCCTGGCTGGTTGGCTCAGTAGTATAACGTCGGCCCAGCTTGTGGAAATCTCAGGTTCGATTCCCTGTCAGGGCACACAGAAGAAGAGGCCATCTGCTTCTCTACCCCTCCACCTCCTCCTTCACTTTCTCTCTCCTCCCCCCCCCTCTCTCTCGCCTCCCAAATGGGTGTGAGCAAGTAGGCTCTGGGCACTGAGGATGGCTCCATGACCTCGATTCAGGCGCTAAAATAACTCAGTTGCAGAGCAATGGAGAACCGGCTCCAAATGGGCAGAGCATCCCCCAGTAGCGGGCTTGCCGGGTGGATCCTGGTTGGGGGCATGTGGTAGTCTGTCTCTCTGCCTCTCTGTCTCTAACTTAATTAAAAACAAAACTTAGCAATAAATTTTTGAGATTGCATTATGCTATACCTCCCACTTGTTTGTTATAGCTCCTGATTTATTCAAATCTTCTTTTATATCTTTCACTTAAATTTTTAATTTTTTCAACAAACATGGTAGTCATTTTAGACAGTATAATGTCATTCGAGTTACTATTACAAAATGCATTAAAATTTTATCTTAGTTGTTATACTAGAAAAACACACCAGTTTCTAGCTAGTATAAGGGTTCCCAATCATAGCCCTTATTACACTGAATTATAATTATCTTGTTATTGTTTCTGTGTATTTTTTATTAGATGCCAAGTTATGTGAGAATTGATGCTGGGTCAGCTGTTTTTATCTCTGTGGGCCCAGCACCTCTCACAGGGCTAGGCACATAGCAGTGACTTAGCAAATAGCTTGGTCCTTGACATGTGGTGTCATTCAGCATTAGTTGCCTCCCACTCTCTGAACAATCATCTCATCAGATGCCATATTGAAGAGAGCATGTATTTTCCAAAAACTCAGAGTAAATGAAAAAAAAAAAAACTGGAGCCACAGCCTGGGTCTCCTGGATGAGATCCATTTCATCTCCACTTAGCAGTCTCTGCTCATTAAGTACCCTCCTCTTAACATTTTTTTTTTTTTAGATTTTATTTATTCATTTTTAAAGAGGAGAAATAGAGAGAGAGAGAAGGAGGAAGGAGAAGGAAGCATCAACTCCCATATGTGCCTTGATCAGGGAAGCCAGAGTTTTGAACCAGTGACCTCAGTGTTCTAGGTCAATGCTTACCCACTGTGCCACCTCAGGCCAGGCAGTGCCCCTACTCTTAACCTCACAGGAAGAACAGATAGAAGATTCTTTGAGAGATGGAGGAAAGAGAGCAAAGTTGTCACTTGAATCTCTGGATCAGCCAAACCATGCAGTTGGACCTCCTGGTTAAGTAAACAACTAGATCCCACGTTTTACTCAAGCTACTATGCTGGATATTGTCATTATGTTGGACAGCAGGAGACCAGGGTTCCAATACACTTTGTCGCAGTCTTATGTGTCCCTCACCACGTCCTTACCCACCTCTTCTCTCTATATAAGATGAAGGGTTTGGACCAAGATATCCTTAAGGGCCCTTCTAAGTCAGGCCTTCTAAGATGCTAAAAAGTTGCTAATATGTCTGGAGATCTCAATGCTTTTAAAGGGCTGCCTTCAGGGGACATTGTGAATTAACTACTTTTCTCACTGCTTTTCCTTTTGGATCTTATTGATAACATTCCTTCATCCAACAAATATCAACGGAGAAGAGCCAGAGGATAGAAAATAGAAAGAGGAACAAGGAAAAGTTCTTGTCCTTGGGTATTCTATAGTCAAGTGAGAGCACTGACAAGATGCAAATAAGAAAGATGCTTACAGTTCATGTAATGCTAGGAATAAAATAAGCCATCAGATACATATGTGGCAGACAGAGCTAACAGTGTGTCTTCAGGTAAGTCACTTTCCCATTATGGGCCTCACTTCTTTCTCTGGAAAGGGGATAATAATTGTGGGAGACAGGGCAGGGGGAAAGCACAGGGTGATTTTCTGTTGCACAGCCATGATAGTGAGAGAACCAGTTGCTGGAGGAAACACACTCATGCTGTGGTGAAGGAGAACAGACTCACTCAGGACCCAGGAAGGGGGAATGGATGCAGGAGGGAGGAGGGAAGGAGAGAGAACCAAAAACCAATGTCACTAAGCACTTACTTTAGGCCATGCACTATGTTCGTGGCTTGAGGCCAGTGGTTCTTAACCTTTTTTGAGGTACCGAACCCACCAGTTTCATATGCGCATTCACCAAACCCTTCTTTAGTGATAAATAAAATATGATTTTTTTCCCCAAATTTAGTTTTGCTGGTGCGAGACTAGAGTTGCTCAACTTGGCATTGCATATCATGCAGATAGGACACTGACTCCCATCCCGTTCCATGATACATGTGAATCCATGTTGTACATATTCGTCTGACCACTTTCTTTTTTTGCTCGACATATTTAGTATGGATTAAAATATTAAGAAAGAAACCACATGACGTACAACTATGACAGCCGTTGACTACTGCGTGCACTAAATTCCCCACAGCACTGGTTGGCCAAGCAATGTAATATGATCCTCTGCAGCAAGTGATGGCCAAGCGGGGCGTGTCATCACGACTTTACACAAGTGTGTCTTTACCTCAACGGCAGAGGCTTCTCCAAACCCCTGAGACCAACTCATCGAACCCCTAGGGTTCGATAGAACCCAGGTTAAGAACCACTGCTTTAGGGTATTAGGCTATTGTTTCTAAGTTTCTAGACCAGTGAACTTTTTACACATGGGGCCAGTTCACTGTCCCTCGGACCATTGGAGGGCCGCCACATACAGTACTCCATACACTGACCACCAATGAAAGAGGTGCCCCTTCTGGAAGTGCGACGGGGATTGGATAAATGGCCTCAGGTGGCCGCAATTTGGCTCGTGGGCTGTAGTTTGGGGACCTATGCTAAACAAACCAGGCAGGTATGCATTGCTGTCCCCATTTTACAGAGGACGAAACTGAGGTTCTGAGTGATAATGTGACTTTACATTGAAGCAGAAAGAGGATTCAAGATCAGGTTTCTCTGATGCCAAATCTGATGCTGATTCAGATGTTACAAAGAGTTTAATGACATACAAAGAAGTATAATATGGAGACTGCATTCTGTGGGAAGGGAAGAAAAGAGATGTGTGCGGGCCAAAGGGTTAGGAAAGTCTTCCTGGAGCAGGTGGGTTGTCAGCTGGGCCTTTGAATGAGAGTGCATTTGAGAAAAAAAAAAGAGAGAGAGAGAGAAGCAGAAAGCATGGCTCATTGGACCGGCCATTGGACCGGGTACATAATGGTGCTTCAGGAAGATGAGGCTGGAAATTTGAACTGGCCCAATAAAGAGCCTGGGGTACCTTATTGAGGAGGATGGTCTTAGTTCTTGAACACGCAGGAGCTGAAGGACGTATGCAAACAGGGGAGGGACATGGCACAGGAGAGCAGATTCGGAGTAAAGAAACCTAGAGTAGAGTCATAATTCTCCCACTTATTAACTATGTGGCCCAGAGGCAGATTAAGGTCGGTTGAGGCCCTGGGTGCAGAAGAAAATATTGGACCCCTTACTTAGAAAAAAAGTGTAAAGTTAGGGTTTTGCAGAGCCTTTCAGAAGTCAGGCCCCAGGGCGTGTACCCAGGGCACCCGCCATTAAATCCGTCTCTGATGTGACCTTAGACAGTTTACTTCATGGCTCTGAGCCTCAAATCTGTCATGTGAAACATGCCTGACTTAAAGCTTGTATTCCTCATTGTATCCTCAAGCCCAGGATCCATCACTTAGAAGGTGCTCCATAGATGTTCATTAAATAAACTAAGGTTAAAAACTGCCTATGCCAAAGGCCTAAACATAAAAACTAAGAGTATAAAACTCTTAGAAGAAAACATAAGAGAAAAGCTTCATGGCATGGTATGATCACAAAAGCACGGCAGCAAAAAAAAAAAAAAAAAGATTAATTGGGCTTCATCAAAATGGAAATATTTTCTTCATCATAGGATACTATCAAGGGAGCAAAAAGGCAACCCACAGAATGGGAGAAAATATCTGGTAAGGGATTAATTCTCAGAATATATAAAGAACTCAACAACTAAACCAAGTAACCCAATTTAAAAATGGGCAAAAGACTCAGATACATATTTCTCCAAAGAAAACACAAATGAACAATAAATGCATAATATGATGCTCAAAAATCACTAGTTATTAAGGAAATGCATATCAAACCACAATGAAATACCCCTTCATACCCATTAGGATGACTAGTATCAAAATCAGAGAACAGGTATTAGTGAGGATATGGAAAAACTGGAACCCTGTACATTGCTGGGGGATCAAGAACATAAAGGACTAGCCTAGGGTTTGGCCCCTAGTGAGTGTCCATCACAGGACAATATTCCAGAAGGCAGGCTGATGTCTGTGATGAGGATAGTGCACTTCATACAGTGCAGCACTGAACTTCCTTTCTTAGATGATGAAACAGCTCCATAATTATCTTTGCACTTGTACTTTTCCTCTAAGTGGACAGGGTGCCCCTGAGGCCTACTGTCCCCGCAGAGGGACCCAGCCCAGCAGAGTAAAGATGAGCCCACACATACTCACATACCTACCTCTGCTCTCCTCACCACCCAAGTTTCCAGATACCCTAATTGGTCTCCAGAGGGGAAACAGATCTCATTGAAGGGCCTTAATTAATCCCTGGGAATCTGGGTCCCCACGTTCTCCTCTCACTCGACTCCAACTCTCCAGTTGTGTGTTCCAGACAGGAAAGGAGCTTTGCAGACTCCCCAAGGAAAGAAAGGCCTTGGGAGGCTCTCATGTGTGGTCTGTGCCAACTGTCATAATGAGGCCCCAGGAGCACCTGCCTCAAGGCAGACCCAGAAATTGGAAAGTGAATGCTAAGTACCCTGCTCAGCACCTGTTCTGGCTGCATGCCAACACCCACCTCTGCCCCAGGTCATGGATGTATGTGTTCTCACCTGACTTCTCCAGGGGCATCTACTTTGGGCATCCCCATTCATACAGCTCTTTCCATCCCATGGTTCTGGAGGCATGGTCTGTGCCACTGCCCTGGTAGGGTGTCACCACTAGAGGTCTTCTGTCACAAGAACTATTTCTGCTCAGCCTTAAAGGCCCAAAGCAATCACTCCTCTGTGAAGTGTTAGTCCAGTGCCAGGCAGGCCACCTTGTCTGCCCTGGGGTACCCATTGTTTCTGGTTCCTGGCCAAGCTCATAGCACTACGAGCCCTGGAGCAGAACTGCTCGTTTGCATATCATTAACCCCGGCAGACCCCAGATCCACAAGGTGGTAGAAGCAGGATCTGAGGCAGATGAGGCCTCAGTCTCGATTCTTCCCTTCTATGGTCTTTACTCCAAAGTGGATGCCTGCATTGTGTTCACAGCTGTTATTTAAAAGTGGGTTCTGTAGTCAAATAAAATTAGGGAACAAGACATAAGGGTTTACTTACTGTAGAATTCCTCAGAGCCTCTACTATGTACACATCTCTTCTGAATCTCTAACAAGGTTATGGGATGCAATGGTCCCTAAACTTTGTTGACTACAGATCTTTTTGACCCCTAAGTATCTTATGGGACAAGTATTCTGCAGAATCACTCCGGAAAATTTTAACCTAGATTACAATTCACATGTACTCAATTCAACTGTGGTGGTGGTGGGGGGGATGATTTAGCACTTCTTATATTAGATGCCCAAGTAAGCCCTAAATGAGTTAAAGAATGAAATGTGAAAATGAAATTATAAAAACTAAGAAAAATGGAAGCATGGACTATAGACCCACCACCACCACCACCACCAAGCCTGGCACTGAGTCTAGCCCACGGTGCTCTCATTATTTGTAGAGTGAATATAGGGTTATGACATCACAGACAGACATGTTATGTAGGTAACATTCAATTTTGCATCTTGAATAGGCTGCTTCAGCTGTTAGACTGATGAGATTCCATTTTGGCCATATTCTTCCTATGAAATTACATCTAGGAAACTAATAACCTCACAGTTGGAAAAGCTCCTGAATGGTGTCACTTGATACATCCATAACATTAGGCCTGCATAAAATAGTCTTTCATCCAAAGCTGTGACTCCAGCCCTGAGATGATGATTACCTAGAAGGTGGGGAGGGACCTGGGGAGAAACTCTCCACCCTCTCCTAGTGGCCAGTTTTGGAAAAGCCCAGGCCGGGTGTCAGAGCTCAAGAGAGAACAGGGAGTGGTGTGGGAGAACAGCTTGGGCATCAGCGTGGAAGAGGGAAGCAAGGAGACCAGCCAGAAAGGTGCAGAAAGACAAGACCGGGCCAGGTTATGTTGGGGCTTAAATACCACTCTAAGGAGCTCAAACAAGGACAGTAAATTTGCTGAGAAAAGGTTTGGCACAGCAAAGGGGTGGCATGGTCAGATATATGCTTTAGAAGAGTCACTCTGACTAGAGTATGGAGAGGGGTGGGTGGAGGCTATGAGACCAGCAAAGAGGTTACTGCACTAGTCCAGCAAGAAAGAGGAGTACCAAGGTAAGGCATGGCCATTGTTGGAGGGGAAAGCAATGGATTAGGGCGACACTTAGGAGAGCCAACAGAATTTAGTCATCGACTGACTGATTCTTAGGGACCTTAACTGCCTCACTGATCCTGTGCAGAAATCTTACAGATGGGGAAACTGAGACCTGGAGACAGCGCTATCCAAAGTTATATAGCAAGGTAGTGGTGAGACTGTCCAGATCCAGGTGTCCTGGGTCCCAGCCCCAAACCCTTTCCCCATAATAGCACAAATAGCCATAGAACCAGGCAGCTTTCACAGAGACTTGAATGCTAAGCCTGGGAATTTGGACCATTCCAATGCACAACTGGGAGCCATGGCAGGCTCTTAATATTTGGCAGCATTTCTTATTTCTTTGCCTTCCTCCAATAGGCGCATTCTAGTGTTGTTGCTGAAATGCATGACCTAGCTGCCTATAGACCAACCAACTCCCTCAGTCTTTATATGGAAGTAAGATCAATGCTCTCCTCTCTACAAGGAGAAAGCACAAATCTCAGAGAGGTAAAGAGATTTACCTAAAGCCACACAGCAAATTAGTAACCCAGATTTCCCCAAATCTCAATACAGCTCTCTTATAACCTGGTAAAACAAAAACAAAACACAGAAGCCTGAAATTATGGCCTTGGAGAAGGAAGGGTCTGACTCAAGGTCATCACAGGTGGGTGGCAGAAGCAGGACCTTGGGTCTGGGTCAGACTCCTGGGGCCAGTGCAGCAGCCTGCTTACTGCCTTCCCTTCCCTAGCCTCCACTCTATGGCTGCAGTCCTGGGCAGTCTGTGTCCTGACTCCCTCCCTCACAGTCATTGTGCTCCATCTGTCTTGCTGGGGCCAGTGCTGGGACATCTCCAGGCTGCCTTCAATTACAAGCCAATAAATATGAAATGTGCTGTGCCATGAGCGGCCCCACCCACACTGCAGCCTGCCAGCCTTTGCAACAAGGAAGATTGGATTTTGTGTCGTTCATTTTTTATCTCTCGTCCATGTCGGACGGGAAGATACAGAATGTGAATAGTGGATAATTTTATCCTTCCCTCACTTATCAGACACTGCACTGAGATGAGGGGTGTGATGTCCTCAGGTCGCCTGCTGCCCTCATATGGAGAGGTCCTCCATCCCTGGGCTCCTGCTCTCTGCTGGGAGAAAAGAGTTCTGGGCAGGAAGACAAGGGACCTGAGTTCAAACTTTGGTTTTGCTGCTCACCATGGGTGAGTGTCTGAAGACATTCTGTGAGAGCTTTCTTTGTGAAGAGCCCTGTGCAGCCAGGCAGGGGCCACAGAGCAGAGCCAACCAACCTGCTCCCTCCGCTCACGGAGCTAGCAGCCAACTCCTAGTAAACAGCATCCCATGGAGGCAGGCATGAAGAATAAGGATTTTCAAGGTAGGGTATGAGGAAATGGAGGAAAAGGAAAACATTCAGGCAGAGGCAGAAGAAGTTACATGAATAAAATATGGTGGAAGGCAGTGAATGACCATGTGCTTAGAGCCCTGAGAGAATGGCTAGAGCATATGGTAGATGAAAGGAGGAAGAGAAGATTTTTAGGCAAGTAAGTCATTATGACATTTGCATTTTCAAAAAAAAATTTCTTCATCTACAGTCTAAAAAGCAGTTTGGGGGATAGTGATGGAGAATGAAGGCAGGGGGTTCAATGAGGAGGAGGCTGATGCAATGGTCCAGGAGAGAGAAAATGATATCCTAGATTAGAACAATAACAGTGAATCCAGAAATGATAATAACCATTATCACCATTATGATGAATATTATTGTTACTGTAGGACAGGCACAGTGCTAGGTGTTTACGTCATTGCTTCTAATCCTCACAACAACTCTTCAAAGTGGTTATTTCCCCCATTTTGTAGACAAGGAAATTAAGCCCTGGCTGAATTAAGAGTCACCAAAGGTCATGTAGGCAGTAAGTGGCAGGGGGAGGTTATCAAGCCAGGTCTGTCTAACCCTACTCTTTCTTTTGTGTTCTTCTTAGAAAGGGAGGCATGGTTTCCAGGGAGCCTAAGGGACTACGGAATTCATCTTATTTCTGCTATTGATTGGATGTGAAAAGCAAATGATAGAGAGGATTCAGGCAGCTGTGGAGAGAGGGAGTACAGGAGAAAGAACAGGTTTGGGAGCAGTAGATGGGTTCGATATTGGCTGGTTGAAGTAGAGGGTAGTTGAATATCTGGGTGTGGAGCCAAGACCTAGCTTGGAGACAGAGATTTGGAAATCATCAACACACAGGTAGTCATAGTTGTGTGAGCGGACTAGGTCATTAGATGGACTATGTATACTAAATGGAAGATTGAGGTTAGAACTTCAGAGAAAGCAAACCCTTAGAGGATGAGCAGCAGGAGGATAGATAGGGAATCAGAGTGATGCAATGTGATGTCAACCCAGGAAAAATGGAATTGTTTCAGGAAGTTCAAAGAGGAAATGGTCTCTGGTGCTGCTCAGTGGTCAGTGACATGAAAGCTAAAAGCTGGGTTCAGGGACCAGCATGTAGCAGTGCAGTGAGTGCTCCATGCAGCAGTCATTGGGAACCTTGGCAAAGTAGTCTTCAAGGGCACGGTGTAACCAAGTGGTTGGTGGGGCCTCTATACCCTACCCATGAGCCTGAATTGTCTCTGCACTAGGCTTTGGGCAGGAAAGGGGTGTTTTCTGACCCTGGCACACTAGTGACTCCTATCCAAACTCTCCCAGAAATCCCAAGCTAGGTGAGAAAAGTAGCAGTGTTAGAGAGATGTGAAGAGAAGAAAACAAAAGATTGTAGGAGGAAGAAAGAAAGACTGAAAAACGTATAAAGACTGTTAGGGAGGTATGGTAACTGAGAAACCACAAAGAAGAAAAGAAGAATTTTGATGCTATTTTATAACAATTATAGTTACCAAGAGAGAAGCCACAATCCACCATGGATGACTGTTAAGTAAGTGAAGAAGAGTAAGAACTATGTGTACCCTGGGAAACAGAGCTGTGCAAGTGTCAGTTATGTCACTTTTAAAGACACTTGGGCTGTTGTCTTTGCACTTGAACGACACATTGGCTGGGTATAATATTAGAGTGCATGTGGGCAAAAAAGCAAAACTGAAGATGGAAAGAGAAAACCTGACTCCAGTGTCATAAATTGGGTTATGCCAAAGTACTCAGTGTTTGTCTTGCAACTCCTTTCAATCTTGATGAAAAATTTGTCTAGAGCTGTAACATGTTTTACACTTTACCTAGCTAATTTCATGTTTTATTGACAGGGGTTTTTTTAGGCTGTTTATGGGCATACAATTTTTTTCCTCTGGAAAGGTGGGGGGCCACAACCTCCATATGCTTAGACCGGAGTTAAGGTGGAGTGGGGAGTGGAAGCCAGTGAGATGAGGGGACATGTAGAGAGCATGTAGGAAAAAAAAAAAAAAAGAAAATGGGCTGTGTTGTTACAGTGAAGAGAGTAGTTGCTGTGGATTAACATGGGACGAAGGACATTTTTGAGATGGGAGAATAATAAACATGTTAAATACTAAGGAGCCAGTGAAGAGAAAAAGCTTAAAGAGGAGAGGCAGTAATTCATGGAACCAGTTCCTGGAGGAAGTGGGCAGGAAATGAGCTCCAGGGCCCTTAACCGGAGCAGGGGCAGCTTTGTGGCCACTATGCTATACAGCATCGTGAATAACGGCTAGGGGTCTATAGCAAGATGGTCTGGCTTTAAAATCTCTCTCCATCGGGATCGCATGGCTTTGGTCAAGTGACTTAACTTGACTGAGGTGTCAGTTCCTTGTTTCCAAAGTGGGGATACTGACACTGCCTGTCCCAGAGTTACTATAAAAATCAAATGAGTTGATACATTTAAAGAGCTTAGAACAGTGCATAGCACATATTAAGTGCTTGATAAAAGTTAGCTGTTAGTGGTCAACACAAACTAGGTGTTAGCAAACTCATCTTGTAAAGCTAGAGAGAAGGGGGAAATAATCAGTGTGACCTGTGGAAACTCACTTGGCAGGGAGAAATAATGATAGAGCTCATACCAACAGCTTTGCTCTTGAGCCACGTTTGGGAGTTAGAGCTGGGTTCACTTCTCTTTATCATGCCAATCCTCAGTTCTTTCCTCTGGACAAAGCTCCATCTGAAGGGGGACTGGGAAGGCCAGGCACTTGGAGGTGCTCAATGAGCGGTAGCTACTTACAGTTATTTACCTGCTTCCTCCCCAATGACGTAGACCTTGACAGGAAGTTCTGCTGAGAGGGAGGGCAGAGCTGGGATTTGGAGCTTTAAGTGTGGAAGGTTTGCTGGGGGGAGGGTGCCAGGGTTGTGAGTGCTGGGCGCTGCAGAGGATCTGGGTAGGACAACCTGCAGGCTGCCAGGAGATGAAAAGAGACCAAGAAACGTTTCAGAGGTGAGGGAATCCAAGGCTAGAGGCCTTAATCAAGGTGAGGGTAAGAGGAAGGGGCCAGGAGAAAGGTCTATGGTACGAGAGGGGGATTGCTGAGTTTCACTCAGTTAAACTTGTCTGAGCACAGCAGTTTTCCAGAAGCCATGAACAACATCCAACCCCCACCTCCATCTGGCAAGAAGCATGTCAGTAAGTCCAGGGGCCTGTCCCTCCCTCAGGTCTATGATGGCCTTCTGACCCCGACAGGTGCAGACCACAAAAGATTCTATAATGTCTGGCAAGGCTGGGTAGGACAAATGAATGGGGTCAATCAGATTCCCTGTGTCATGCATATGAGTTGGGAAGGCTGGGGCATCTGTTAGTATGTAGTGAGAACTGCAAGGTGGCTCAGGAAGAGGAACCACGGAGTTGAGTTGTAACCATAAGAAGTCATGTGTAAAGAAAAGTGGTGAGAGCACAGGACCTCTGAGGAAGGAGAAGCTGTGAGACAGAGGAGAGGAAAGGAATCAGCCAATGAATAGAGAGAGGTAAGCAGATAGCAACAGAGACCTACTGGCAAAGAGGTGGGAGAGGTGCCAGCTCTCTACTGGCCTCAGTTCTTCTCAATGTTTGGTCCAGTTCCTGTCCTCAGAGCTGGCACCTTCCCTAACTCCCCCTTGTCTAAATAAACTTGTGATTTTCTGTTCTTTGCAACTAAAGAAATCCCTATTTTTATTTGCAAATAAAGTATTCCCTATTTAGCAGATGAGAAAACTAAGGCTGAGATAGGAAATGAGTTGTGAAGTCACATACAGCTAGCTGGAGAACTGGCAGAGCTAGAGTTAGAATCCAAGAGCTTTCTTTCTCCAGAGCCCACTTCTCTTTACCCCCAGCTCTTACCCCCAGGCCCTGTTACTCCTGAAAGAGGGGGAAGGCAAACACCGTAAAACCCAGCCAGAATTCTACCAAGTGGGAGATGCCAGTAAGAAGCTCTCCTAGCTGGGAGAGGGTGCCTGGACTCAGGACTGATTTGTTTTCTAAATCTGCCTTCCCTCAAGGTAGAAGAGGCCTCCATAGTCCATTTTGGGTTTTATCATCGCCCGGGGGACAATTACCAGTCATGCAGAAAGTGCCCACAGGGGTTGGGCATAACATTTGAGGGCTCTGGGAAGGGGGTGAAAGGGCTCGCAGGATCCAGGCAGGGGGGCAGGGCCAGATCTGAGCAGTGTGGGTGAGAATAAGTTTGCCCAGAGTGGATCCCAAGTCTACAAAAGGCCCAACAATCTCCTTGGATTCTCACCACTTTTTGGTAAAGTCAACACCAACATCCTCATTTGATAGCTGGGAAAATTGAGGCTCAGAGATATTAAATCACCTTCCTAAGGTTACAAAGCCAGTAACTGACAAAGCTGGGATTTCCTTGCTGGCCTCAGGACTCCGTGTCCTGGCACCCCTTGCTGCTGTAGCTGCCCATTTCCCCCAGGAACTAGCTACACTCAGAGCAGAGAGCTCTCACCCCGCTCTGCTCCGTAACTGCTTGGCTCTGGGCCAGTCGCCCTCTTTGGTTCTCAGCTTGAGTGGGGAGGGGTCTATTGATTTCTGAGGTCTGCGGGCCTGCTCTGCCGATGGGTGACAGTCTCCATTGCCTGCATCATCCAGGCCACTCCCCGTCCTCTCTAACAATTAATCTCCAGCCAACAGCCCTAGCTGCAGTGCCTTCATCATCCAATTACCGGAGTTGTTGGCACAATAAATCTTGGTCACACAAATGCAGTCAGATCTGCAGCTATTTTCATGGCCATTACTGTGCATAGGACATTGAGACTCGGGTCATTTGCCCTTTTGATGTGAATCTTGCCCACTTCACTCCCTCTCATTTTCCCTGCTTTCTTCCATTTCTCGTTGGTAGCCGCTCCACCCCCACTCCCATCCCCCCTACTCCATCCTCCCACTAGGCACACATACCCCTCTCTTCCCATCTCCTATTCATAGGCAGTTGGGCAAAGAACTTCAGAAGCCTCTGTGTGAGTCAGTTCACCTCCCCGAGCTTCTTTTGTTTCATCTGTAAAACAGAAATAACATTACTGTATTCACCTTATAGGGTTTTGCAAAAATTAAATAACCCAAGTGTGGTATACACCTCACTGCTGGTACATAGGTTGCTTGTTAATGGTCTCTTACTATTTTTTAAAGAGAGACACATTTATTTTCATGTGTTTTAGGAAAAAATATAACTAAGACATCAAGCCTATGATCTCATGAGTATTATTACCTAAGAGACAATGAAATTGGGTATATACAGGCTCTGGCAGGTTGGCTAAAGGTAGAGTGTTGGCCTACTGTGTAGATGTCCTGGGTTTGATTCCTAGTGAGGGCACACAGAAGAAGTGCCTGTCTGCTTCTCCACCTTTCCCCCTCTAACTTCTCTCTCCTCTCTCACTCTTGCTCTTTCTCTCTTTCTCTCTCTCCTCCTGCAGCCATAACTCAATTGGAGCAAGTTGGCCCTGGGTGCTGAGGATGGCTTTAAGGCCTCTGCCTCAGGCACTAAGAAGAGCTAGGTTGCTGAGCAACAAAGCAATGCCCAAATGGGCAGAGCATTGCCTCCTAGTGGGCTTGCTGGGTGGATCCCAGTCAGGGTGCATGCAGGAGTCTGTCTCTGCCTCCCCTCCTCTCACTGAATTAAGAAAAAAAGAGCCTGACCTGTGGTGGTGCAGTGGATAAAGCGTCGACCTGGGAACACTGAGGTCACCAGTTCAAAACCCTGCACTGGTCTGGTCAAGGCACATATGGGAGTTGATGCTTCCAGCTCCTCCCCCCTTTCTCTCTTTCTTTCTCTCTCTCTCACTCTGTGTCTCCTCTCTAAAATGAATAAAATAAAAAGAAATTTAAAAAAAGAAAGAAAAGAAAAGAAAAAAAGAGCCTGACCAGGCGGTGGCGCAGTGGATAGAGCGTCGGACTGGGATGCGGAGGACCCAGGTTCGAGACCCCGAGGTCGCCAGCTTGAGCGCGGGCTCATCTGGTTTGAGCAAAAGCTCACCAGCTTGGACCCAAGGTCGCTAGCTCTAGCAAGGGGTTACTCAGTCTGCTGAAGGCCCGCGGTCAAGACACATATGAGAAAGCAATCAATTAACAACTAAGATGTTGCAATGGCAACAAAAAACTGATGACAGATGCTTCTCATCTCTCTCTGTTCCTGTCTGTCTGTCCCTATCTATCCCTCTCTCTGAATCTCTCTCTGTCTCTGAAAAAAGAAAAGAAATTGGGTATATATATAAAATATGTTAAAGAAATATATGAAGAATAATACATGGAGCCTGACCAGGCGGTGGCACAGTGGATAGAGCATCAGACTGGGATGCGGAGGACCCAGGTTTGAGACCCCAATATCACCAGCTTGAGCACGGGCTCATCTGGCTGGAGCAAAAAGCTCACCAGCTTGGACCTAGCTCGAGCCAGGTTGCTGGCTCAAGCAAGGGGTTGCTTGGTCTGCCGAAGGCCCATGTCAAGGCACGTATGAGAAAGCAATCAATGAACAACTAGGGTGTTGCAATGAAAAACTGATGATTGATGCTTCTCACCTCTCTCTGTTCCTGTCTGTCTGTCCCTACCTATCCCTCTCTCTGACTCTCTCTCTGTCCCTGTTAAAAATAAATAAATAAATAAATAAATAAATAAATAAATAAATAAATAAAAGGAATAATACATGGATTTAACAAAAATTGTGGAGGAGGAATGAGGCTAAGAAAAGCTTGGAAACCTTGAACTAAGGGCTGTGTGATGCTTAATAAATATTTGTTCAGTTATCCAGCCCCGCTTCTGTGGAGAGTAATGGGGGGAGCTACAGAGGGAGGGGAGCCCTTCCTATGCTGAGAGATGACCCGATCTAATCTGGGCGGGTGGGGTCACCTCAGGAATTTTCATTCATGTAAGAAACCTTCCCAGATGCCTGCTCCATGCAGGTCCTGTAATGGATGCAGCGGACACACAGTTCAAATGGCAGATCTCTGCCCCACTGAGGGGCCCCCACTTTCTCTCACTCCTGAATTAAACCCTTTCAGGGTCCACCAAGGTAGCTGTCATTACCTTTACTTGACAAGAGGTAGAGTAGAACTTTCATTAAGGCTTCTGATCTGTGGAATAGCAGTGAAGCCCCAAGCTGAGGACAAGAGGTTCTAAGACCACACTTTGTAAAGAGATACACTCACATGCACACGCGCGCATGCACGGACACACACACACACAAATACACACACACACAGGACTTATGTGGGAAAGGGGAGAAGTCGGCCATAGGCTTGTGAGAAGTGTCTGTTCACCGCTGAGAAGTTCCTGTTCACCGCTGAGAAGTTCCTGCCATGATGGAGAGTGGAGAGTGTTCCAGAGCTCCTCACAGACACCGGGCATGCCAGTCAGGAGAACCTCACCCTCTTATTCAGGCAGAAAGCTTGCTGAGCTAGGAACCCACAGGTGTACAGAGCCTGAGACAGTTTCTGGGAGAGCTAGCCAGCAGTTGGATTCCCACTGGGGGCGGGGGGCCCATTCCTGCCAAGGGCAATGAAGGGGTGGGCAGGCTTAAGAGAAGATCACAGCAGATCCCATGTGCCACACAAAGAACACACAGGGAAACAAACACAAGGAAAACTCAGCTGCCATCTCTGAGCAGGACCTTGGCAACAAAGGGGGCAGAAGGGAAAGAATGCTGTACCAAGAAAATCATGCCCCTCATGGTGGTCAGCAGGTCCACCTATCTCAAATGGAACTGGACTGAAAGCAGATCACGTGCTCATGCTCACAGAACTCTCTCCTCTGGAGAGCCATGGCACCTCTCTGGCATCAGTTTCTTCTTGGGAACAACAGAATTAATAACTGATGCCTCAGAGCAGTATTGAAAGACTGACAGAGATTGCTGTTGTCCCCAACCCCTGGCACTGATATTTAATAAGCTTCCAGGTTGTTGTGTGGCCAGCAGGGAGTTGGGGGAGATTGCCACCTGGTGGTCAATATCGACAGTGTCAGGGAGCTACAGGTGAAACCTCAGTCTTAGAGCCGCCAGGCTGAGCCAGACCTGACTTTAATTGAATGAACTTGGGCAAGTTCACTGCCACTTTCCGAGCCTCACTTTTCTCATATCAAATGTGGAACAATTATGCCAGCCTCGCAGGACCATAGTGAGCATTAAACTAAACAACTGCATTTATGTACCTGTCTTAGGCAGGCTGAGTTCCAGCAGGACTCAAAAGCAAGAGTCAACCCCAGGGGACAGAGGGAAGGGGAGGCACTCACAGAGATCCCAGCTCCTCGGGTTTCTCTCACGGCCCTGTCTAGGATTTTCGTTCTGTGGGTGGGTGGGTGGGAACTGTTCTTAACCCCCACCTGGACAGCTCCTAGGGTTACAGAAGTTCAGAAAATTGAAATGTCAACTCCAGAGAGTCTCTGGGCTACTTGGGTCCAGCTTTAGTCCATCACAAAGTTGCTGTGTGGCCTTCAGCAAGGCACCTGGACAATGTCTAAGCCTCTACTTCCTCTTCTGAGCAGAGCGGGTAACCGCTCCTGTCCTGGAGGAGCAGTGAGGAGTGGTTAGGCAACCCTGACAAGACATAGTGGGGCCCTCTTCAGGGAGAGCAAATACAAGTTTGCCCGTCTGTCCCATTGCACTCTGAGTCCTACTGCTGTGTCCACTTTACAGAGAACAAAGGCAGGCACAAAGAGTTTAATAAATTGCCCAGGGTCTCACTCAGCTGGATATTTATTTTTTCAGTTAGAAAGGAAGGAAGGAGGGAGGGAAGGGGGGGACTAAAACAGAAAGAGCTAGCTACCATCTAATTAGGGCTAAAACTTTTTTTTTTTTTTAACAGGGACAGAGAGAGAGTCAGAGAGAAGGATAGATAGGGACAGACAGACAGACAGACAGGAACAGAAAGAGATGAGAAGCAATAATCATTAGTTTCTTGTTGCCCTTGTGACACCATAGTTGTTCATTGATTGCTTTCTCACATGTGCCTTGACCGCGGGCCTTCAGCAGACCAAGCCACCCCTTGCTGGAGCCAGCGACCTTGGGTCCAAGCTGGCTAGTTTTTGCTCAAGCCACATGGGCCCACGCTCAAGCTGGCGAGTTCGGCGTCTCGAACCTGGGTCTTCCACATCCCAGTCCGACGCTCTATCCACTGCACCACCGCCTGGTCAGGCTAGGGCTAAAACTCTTTACCTCTGCTCCAAGCTGCCTCTTGTTCCCAGTATAAACCTAATCTCCCATATTTTTATCTCTCTACCTCCCAGTCTTCAAAGAAAAAAATGTTTTACTCCTCCCAATCCACAAGCCAGAGGTCCCATTGTCAAACACAAGGATACTTTTGAAAGTGGTCTAGAGTGCCCTACACTGAGATGCAAGGCAGGCATATCTCAGCCCCACATCGACCTCAAACATGGCCAGGAGCGCCAGCCCTTGGCTCCAGTACTCCCCAGAGCCAGACACAGCCTCCCCCGTCAGAGCTTACCCCAACCCCAGACACCCAACCCCAGGCTTTCCCATGGTTTGCCCTGTACTAATTAGAAGGGTCACCCTCTGGGCAATTGCAGCCTTATAGATAGATGTATGGCTTGAAGAGCTCCATGTGGCTGGATTTCAGTCCCCAGTTGTCCCTTGGTCAGGAACTTATATATGGCACACTTAAAGCAGCAGTCTGTACCAAACATAGCACCTACCTGAGCTCCTGAATCTGGAACCATCTGTCCCTAGCTGGTAGGATCAGCCTCAGCTCCCAGCAAGTATAAGTGTACTTGCAGCTGCGGGTCCTTGTCAGGCCCCACTGAGCTCAGGGAGGGCTGATGAGGACCTGACCCACCTCCTGACTCTGGGCGGAACCCTCCATTTGCCACTCTGTAGTGCTGGGATACTTCCAAGGGGAAACCCTACCCCCAAGGCGCACCCCTATCCTCCTGAGACTTACCTTCCTGCAAGGTGGAAGGTAGATGACACATCAGATTCTGACCTCACTTCAAGACTCAGCTTTCCCGTTAGGTCTTCTCTCACTAATCCCTGATGCCACCACCATGATGTCCTTTGGGAGCCTCATCCCCACTTCCAAGGCTCCAGGTCAAGTGTGCCCGCAAAACCATTCCTCAATGCCAATAACACACAAAATTTTTTTTATTGATGTTAGAGAGAGAGAGAGGAAGGGAGAGAGACAGAGAAACACCGATTTGTTATTCCAGTTATTTATACATTCATTGGTTGATTCTTTTATTGTTGTTGTTAGGCTGATTCTTGTATGTTCCTTGACCAGGGATTGAACTGCAACCTTGGCATGTTGGGACGACGCTCTAACGAAGCGAGCCAGGGCCCAGACCAGGTTTTAGGAAAGGTTTCTGGGCAACAACACAGAACATGGTCCGAACCAGGATTAATGGAATGGCAAGGTGTTCCTCAGCTCAAGCCTGGCATCCTCTTAATGGCACCTCCCTGAGTCCATGGTTCCCTTTAACTCAGGCTACCAGAGATCATCCTTTGGGTCACTTAGATGCCATGGAGTCTCCAGCTGAAGTGAGGCCTGGAAAAGCAGGAGTGTCCTATTCCATCTAAGCCACTTTTCCAAATGATTGCAACTAAAATGGCCGTTTATTAATTCATTCAAAAAATACGGGGGGGGGGGGGCGGCAAAAGTAGGTTTACAATTGTTCATATGGAAAGTAATACAGTAATTAGTGTGTATTTCGTGTAGTCACAACTGTAAACAAACCTACATTAGCCACACCCTGTATTATTGAGAACTTACTCTGCTAGGGGTAAAATAGTACCCTGAACAAATGGGCATAGCACCCTCCCCTCAAAGCTCATACCTGTCCATAGGACTTGTCTTTAATCCAAACTCCATGACCTATAACCATCACTTAATTTCAATTAAAAAACAAAAAACGAGCTTTCAAACCAGGCAAGAGAGTAGCAGGAAGGATGCTGCAGCTTCCTGACCATTTTCCAATGTCTTGACCCCAAAGAAATCTGATTCTGGGGCCCCTGGGCGGGGAACTAAGGAAAGGAATGTCAGGAGACAGTAATGAGGATCTTTACCTTAAGGCCATATACATGGTGTGACCACCAAGCACAGAACAAGACACTCCAAACCAGACACAGGATCAGATTACTGTCTGACTGATGGGTACCATGTAGCTCCCCCCTCCAAACCTCATATTTGACTGTCAAGCCCATGTCAGCAATCTCTAGCTTGGCAACTGTTCAACCTTACCTTGTGCTCTGTGCTAATCCTCTCTCTCCCCTTTGCGGGCATAAAAAGCCCCTCTTCACAGAGCTGAGGCCCGGGGCCTCTTTGTCCACTGCCTGCCAATCCTTAGCTGAGCCCAGGAGTCTTGCAAACCTGTTCTACAGATGGGAGAACACCCTGTGCCCACAGGCTCAGGTCTGTGTCCAAGCTGTGGTATCACTTTTAATTTCTATGAGATTTGGCAAGAATATCAATAGGAATCTCGAGCAATCATCCTACATGGGAAAGCTGAGCTTCTGACCTAGGACAGATACAGCTGACTGGCAGGCTAGAGAACCAAGCTAGACACCTATTTGGGAACAGAAACTTGGTTCCACATGGACATTAGTGGTAGAAGTCTACATTCCTCCTACCCCGCGGGCTGGCGAGGGTTTGAGTAGGTAAGGTAAAAAATGGAGAGGCAGCTGCCATGCTATAATGCTACTCAAAGAGTAGTCTGTAGACCTGTAGCATCAGCATTACTTGTGAGCTTGTTAGAGATGCAGATTCTCAGACTCCACCCCAGACCTACTGAGTTAGAGTCTTGGGGGGTGGGGGGGCAGCAGAAACCTATTTTTTAAAACCTCTCCAGGTGACTCATATGCACACATAAGTTTGAAAAGTACTGCTAACACTGTGCACGATGGGCTAATATGATTACTACGGGAAAATATAATTATGGTAGCTCCCATTTTTTGAGTATCTACTATGTGCCAAACAGTTTTAAACTTTTATCTAAGTTTAAACACATTATCTCATATAACCATTGCAACAGCCCCATGAGATACTTTTATTGTCCTAGTTTTTACAGATGAAGATATTATACCTAAGATATTTACCCAAGTTCTTTAACCTTTCCAAGGCTCAATTTCCTTGTCTGTAGGTTGTGGGATAATAGTATCTTGCTTTCCTGGTTGTTGTGAGTTTTGGAGACAATGTATGTAGGACCATCCATGTTGCGTGATGAGGTCAGACCTGGCCTCCAGATCAGCTCCAGGGACTGGTCCACAGTGGGGAAAGGTAGAGGCAGCACTGCTATCTCCAACTTGTGGCCCATTCAGAGACCTGCCCAGTGCCTGCAGGCCCCTGACCTTCTCACTTAGCACTAAGTCAGCTTCACCTGCTCAAGGTCTATGTTTACCTCCCAAGGAAATTCATGCTCTCATTTCTGATTCTATTTCTAGTTGATGACAACAAACTCTACGTTCAGGATAACTCTGGGCCTTAGAAAGCAGATGCTCTGAAGGTTGGGGGTACTGTAATCTCCAGCGAGATCTGGGATTCCAAGGAACAGAAACAATTTCTCTTGGCTGAGATAGATGGTGAAGATCTTTGGTTTGACAGGCCAACCAGTGCAACAGTGAGACATGTCACTACAGGGGTCATCACCAGTCTCGTACCAGCTGCTGAATACCCACCATGTTTCAAGGAGGTATAAGAGGCACTGACTCTGCCTCACGTCGATCTGCAAGCTATCATCTCCAGTTCTGCCTCTTCATTGCCATATGACAAAAATATAGGTTTGGAACCAGATCCAACTTCATCACTTACAGGTGTGACATTGGGAACATGTCATGTAACCTTGTTGAGTCTCAACTTAGTTTCTAAAATAGGTTGTTGAATTAAATAAAAGTACATATAACTCAAAATATTACTTTCCTTGTATCTCTCTTTCCTATTGTGTTATTCATGGCTTTATGGTGGGCACAGAGAACAGAGATGGCTCAGACCAGGTCCCCTCCTACTTAGAGCTAAGATTTCCCTCTTTTATATCCAGTCTGGGTCATTCCCCATTGCAAGGGAGCAGGTCTGAGGCAAAGTCAGAAGGTTGGGCAAAAATAAGGCCTGAAGTGTGCTAAGGACATGATGCAGGTGACACAAGATAGCTGTCCAGCCCTGCAGTGCCCTCCTCAGGGGGCCCTGCTTTTCTTCTCTCCTTTGTATCTATGACTTTCATTTTCAGCATTCAGCTGTCAAATGTTGCCAATGCTGATGGGTAATGGAGATCAGTGGGTGAAAGATAAAATTTATCTGCTATTTACATTACATTGCACTGCTTCCTAAACCCTCTGAGGACTCACTACCTCATCAGATCCACAGCAGTCCCTGGTGAATGGCAGGGCAAGGATCATGCTCCTGCTATAGCCGAATGGGTTTTCAGAGGGCCAGTAACTGGCAGTCACCCATCACATCAGTGGCAAGCTCTAGGAAAAGAACCCTAGGCTCCTGATTCCCCCTAGTCATTCTTTCTTCCATTTTATCCCAATGTCTCTGTTAATGAACCCTTTAGATAATACTGTTGATCACACTTTAGTAGAGTGCATCAAAAGTTAATTTCTCATGGCTATAGTGCTGCTCCACATGGTAACTAAAAGACTGTAGTAGTGATTAATCAAATTTTTTTGTGAAAATGTGTACTTACCTTCTTTTGGTTTCAAGCTATATGCACCCAACTCAAATTAGCTTAGGAAATAAAAATTAAAGGTTGGGGTTTATTAGGTTCCCGTAACAGCGAGGACCCCAGTGGTATTATAAGGACTGTTTCTGCCTGGCTCCATTCTTTCAGGCTTCTACTACACACAGGCATTCTCACAGGCCAAGGAGGGTAAAATGGCTATCTTTGGTTCCACACCACTAACCACCCAGTTGAATGTTGAGCTTGTCGGAAATGGTGTTCTTTCTCCTTAGGACCTGCTATTACTAAATCCCTGGGAGGGTGGAGGGAAAAAACTGGTAAAGTTACTAAAACTCTGAAGAGGTTTAAAAGAAGTCCTAAAAGGTGTAATGATAGTGAGGAACAGTTAACCCCCCTGGCATCAATTCCTTTGTCCTCCATTTTGGTTTAAGGATGTGTTTTATAATCTTTGGGTTTATTTATTGTTTTATCTACTATGTAGGGCCATGATGGCAAACCTGACACGCGTAGCCATTTTCAATGACATGCGGCCCCATGTGGCCACATACCAGAGATATATGGGGCCACATGCCCAGAAGGATGATTCATCCTCGGCTCCTGCACAGCCAGGTGCAGTAGCCGAGGATAAAACATTTGCTGTAGTGTAGACACTCTGTGCTGGAGGTCTGTAGGCCAAAACAACAGAACTCTGGCACAGAGCGTGTAGTTCTGGGATTTCCGGTTAGGCCGTTTTTCTCGAAGTGACACACCACCGGAGTTATGTTCGGTTTTTGGTGAATTTTGACACACCAAGCTCAAAAGATTGCCCATCACTGATGTAGGGTGTTTGAACTGTTGTTCAAAAGGATCAACTATACAAATTTGTAACTGGTATTTAAAGCAGTTTAATTAAATGTTATTGTTTAAATATTCAAGAGGCTTTCAAAGTTTTATTAAATATGAGTTTAATAAACTCAGCACTAAAATTTACACAGTAGTACAAACTCCTCAAACCAGAGGTCCCTCAGACATTAAGAAATTCAACAAAACACACAATAATAAAATAGATCATCGGATTTTTAAAATTGATTACATAATTATAAAACTATTTTTAGAACTTAGTTTTCTAAAGTCCACTTATTCTTCCATCATTATATGACTCTCAGTGGTATGATAAAAGTTATGTCCATTTGAAACGTTTTCAAGTCAATTTGTTTTTAAAAAGCTCACTGACCTACTGACAGAACTGGAGGAGTTATGCTGAAACACTGGGCAGAATGAGTAGTGTCTTAAGCATCCCAATAAAACAAAGAGAAAGTCAAGCAAAAATCCTAAATTAGGTTCTGGCCGATTGATTCAATGGTAGAGCTTTGGCCTGGAGTGTGGATGTTCCAGGTTCAATTCCCAGTCATGGTATATAGAAGAAGTGGCCATCTGATTCTCCACCTTCTGCCTCTCCCTTCTGTCTCTCTCTTCCCCTCCCACAGTCAAGGCTCCACCGGAGCAAGTTGGCCCAGGCGCTGAGGATGGCTCCATGGCCTCACTAAAATGGCTCAGGCTGCAACAGAGCATCACCCCCTAGTGATGCTGGGTGGATCCTGGTTGGGTGCATGAAGGCATCTGTCTCTCTGCCTCTCACTTAAAGAGAAATACAAAATAAAATAAATTTTTAAAAAATCCTAAGTTAAAGCTATCACTGCACTTCATTGAGGTAAATATTTGTGGTCTCTCCAACTGCAATTTGAGAGTAATCTCAAGGTTGTTTTTTTAAGAAACAAGACATGCAGTGACAGACACTTGGGCTGGTGTCAGAAGGGGGATCCTGGGCATCCTGGTACCTCCACATAACAACTATTGTGTAACATGCAAGCAAACCAGTCACAGTCACTTCTGCCCTGCTTCCCTTGATTGGTAACTAAGTTCAAGTAACAATGTGTAAAAGTGCAAAAAATTATTAATATTTTCTGAAAGTAAAAGTTCTTATGAAAAGCAAAAAAAATGCCTCAGATCCAAACTATAAGTAATAGGATGATGATATCCTAGTTTCTCCACAACAAAACCAGCAGTTGTCAGAATTATGATCTTTATTCATCTTCCTTGCTTCAAAGAGTCACAGCAGTTTCTACAATACAGAGAGCATTTGTGGCACAGGTATCACAGAGCCAAGACATGCACAGGCAGGCCCTGGACAGTTGGCTCAGTGGTAAAGAATTGGCCTGGTGTGTGGAAGTCCTGGGTTCGATTCCTAGTCAGAGCACAGAGAAGCGACCATCTGCTTCTCTTCCCCTTTTCTCCACCCCCTTCTCCCGTAGCCATGGCTAGATTGATTCAAGTGCATCGGCCCCAGGCACTGATGTTGGCTCTGTGGAGCCTCTGCCTCAGGTGCTAAAATCAGCCCGATGATGCAGGAGTCTATCTAGCCTCCTCTCACTTGGAAAAATAAAAAGGCATGCACAGAATGTGCTGAGCCCATCATTTCCCTCATAGTCCTGGAGGAGTCACAGTTATAGAAAACCCAATTAGACAAAGGGGAATACCAGTGAAATGAGAACCTCAAATCAAGGCTTCGCTTTGGGCTTGGGCTGTGATCCTTCAGATTTTCAGGCAGGACCAAGCTCAAGCCAGAGAAAAGCTGATTCTAAAGAAATACTGAGTGACCCGGAAGCAGGCCAGCACAGAGAAGACTCCTTTAGGGTGAGTATTCAGCAGATGTAGAGTGCTATGGAACCACAGAGGGACACAACATGCCCCTCCCGGAGAGGAATCCTTCTCAATTAGCTCCAGAAAGCAAAGGGTCTTTAAGTCTTTTATTAATTCAGCATAACTTTACTGTTGTCTGTCCCGTGCCAGGCCCTGTGCTGGATGCAGAGGACGGGGAGAACTCAAGAACCCTTATCTTGAGGGAATTAAAAATATGATAGAAAAAGCATTTATTTAGAAATAAGTCATTGTGACTCAAGGTAAAAAGGATATAGGTAAGAGTCAGATTTGGCCCTCGTGAAGTTTCCAGCCTAGCAGAGGCCTAGAGGGCACAACAGACAATAAACAGCCCTGGGGAGCCTGTGGCAGGGCCAAAGGGAGGCTCAGACTGCACACTGCGGCAGCCCAGGCAAGGATGACACACTTACTGAATAATGCAGTGGGGAAAATTCACTGCCTACTGGAGACTGCGCAACTTAATCTGGCCCAAGTGAAAGTATTAAATCCCAATGTCCTGGGGCGGAGGCTATGCAGTATTAGGGTGGCCTTTGTGGGTCCCATGAACTACCCAACAGGCAAGCTGCAAGGTTTCTTACCTATGGCTGTAGTTACATGAGACCCTATGGATATTTGAGGGCAGACTAATAACCAGGAGAAACAGATCCAAATAACAAAGGCTTAAAGTAAATATCAGGATCCTAGGAGTGAGGAACCAGACTTAGGGAGAATTAGCAGGACCAGCAGGTTGAATGGCTGGGAGGCTGGTCTGGGTCCACACCAGCAGCAGGAGCCCACTACTTGTGCTTTCTTGCACTTCCAGTGATGGGCCACGTGTACTAAATGGATCCATTCTAAGGATCTAAGGACAGGGCAGGGGGCATCTGGGGGCAAAGGACCACAGCCTATGAAGTCCTCTTTCCAGGCCTCTTGATTAGAGGTCTTCAGTCTGCTTTCCTGTTTTCCTCACAGCCACCACCATTTGCCCTACCTTCTCCATTCTATCAACCCAAAATGGCTGAAGGGGCTTAGTTAGGATACCAGTATCATGGTATAGGTCCTAATGCCCTGAAGATACTCAGTAACTGGCAAGAGTTGTTTGTGGCTAAAGCTGTTTTTGTCAGTCATCTAGAGCATAGACATGTTTAACTAGCTTAAAGTCACAGGCTTGGTAGAAACTTATTTGCAGCCTAACCTGCTGCCCTGTGCAGGCCTCTGTCTGTTGCCACATGCTTCCGGGAACAGCTCCAGCCTATTATCACTTCTTCACAGCAAGCACCATCTATACCATCTCTCTAGCCTGGGCCTCATGTCTGTGCTACTCTCTCTTCCTACACATGCCAGGAATTCTCTCTGTGGTTCTTTTTCTTCATTGCTGCCATCATCCACGGCTTCTCAAATCCTAATTGTGGATGCCTGTCCCCAACTCTCTTTTCTTGCTATTCCTGACATGTGCACATAGACCCTTTGCCTAATAAGGGAATTTCTGAGAAGCAAACATGAGGCAAAAGGGAAGGAGAAAGGGGAGGGCAACTAAAGATGGATGAGACATCTTTTGAGTCCTGGTACTGGACATCTGTGGTCCCCACTGGCATGTGACTGAAGCCCCTTCCTTGACTCCCTTCTTGGATGGTCTCAAAGTCTTGATGTTCTCATTCCCCCCACCCTTTAGCCTGATTGTAGAGCTTGGCCACCCTCTCTATCCCCACCTACCTGCAGTACAGTGCTCAGAAAAGCTGTGCTGAACAAGAAGTTTCTACTATTCTAGATGGGGATGTTCTTTTAATTCTCTCCCCTGCACCACCACTCTGCTCACCCCTATACCTCCACCTCCTTCCACTTGTCAAGTTGGCAGAGGTCTTCCTGGCAGTGGGCTTCACATAAAGTAGTAGTGGTAGGTAATCATTATTTCACCCAACAACTGAATGTCACATGCCAGGCTAAAATACCCTTTAGTAGGCAACAAGGAGCCACAAATTATTTTCAACCAGGGAATGGCAACAGAAAGCACCTTACATTCTGCACAGGCACTCAAGAAATATTTATACAAATGTATGAATGAGTGAGCAAATAATCATAACTGACTACTGGGAAGATGGATAACGGCAAAGATATGAGAAGCCATCCTATGCATGGGCTTAAGCCTTATGCTGAAGTAGGTGAAGTTAATCTCTACTTTCCTCATGCAGGACTCTTGCCCATGTGAAGTGTGCATCCCAGGCTATGCTCTACCGCTAAGACTTGCTCTCTGGGGTCATTTCCTAGCACCACATATACAGAGATGGGGCAAAAGTAGATTTATAGTTGTAAGTACATGAAACAGAGTTTATTCTTGTATTATTATCTTCCATATGAACAACTGCAAACCTACTTTTGCCCCACCCTGTATTTAATTGATAAGTCAGTTAAGAGGGACAAAAAAGAAATCTCATGACAGAATTCTCTCACAATAACTGGCTATGGAGTAAACAATCTAAATTAAGAGTAACCACTCTGATATCATCTGAGAGACCTAGTACTGGCAAAGTTCAGTCCCCAAACTACTAGACAAAGTGTTATCCCCACTTCAAAAATCGTGATTTCGGTAGGTCCAAACAGACAGATTTAGTGGTTTGGTGTGCATGTATGGGGGTGTCCAGAGACCTTCCTAAGGGTGAAGCCTTTTTCCATTGGCAAACGGTGTGGCGGAGCCAGGACAACATTTTAAGAAAAACAAACTCAGGGAAAAATCAGCAGCCTGAACAGGTCTTGAGGCAGATGACTCCAGGCTCAATCAAAATGCAACTGAGACAATGACATCATAGCTTGCATCAAACCAACTTAGATCCCAACATCTACAAACTATCCCACTAGCTTCATTTATTTTTAAAAAGTTTTTGCCTCTTCTATCCTCACAAACTGTGAGCTCCTTGAGGGCAGAGACTGGGAAGTTTAGGCCAATGCTTTTTCCCATGAGGAACCATCCTAATAAATGAACTTCAGGTTCATCCTTCGTAGAATAATGCCAGCAGAAACAATAAGGACTACTAGTATGCAGCCTCTCACCTTCTCCCAAGGATAATGCTTTCTGGGTGAGGATGGACCAATTGAGTAGAGCTGCAAAGCTGAAGGTAGGTGACCTCATGATTTTGCCCATTTCCTCCAACATAGCCTGTAGAGCTCTGAGCATGATTAGAAGGGTGTGGATGTTTGTATAAAAAACTGAACCACCCAGATCTTTCTCTGTGCCATGACACCTGCCTATAACCTAACACTTGGGTGACTGGTGAGTCATTTGGAAAGATGAGTCCTCTGATTTCCATTTTGAGATCAGTCTTATATGCAGCCAGGACTTGATGATCATGGAGCCTGGAAGCACTCTGCCTTCCCAAGGAATATGAAAAGGAGAGCCAATCTTTTTATTTTACAGATGCAGACCTGACGCCCCGCGAGTTCAAGGTCCCAAAGCCAGTCAGTGGCAGGTTCAGGATCATAACATGGTCTCCCAATTCACACGATTCAGTGCTATTTTCACTGCAGTAGCTATGGCAAAATTTTCATTTTGTTCTTTGAAGAGGTGTAAAAGTCAGGAAGAAGAATATTAAATTCTGGGATTCCCAGTAGGTTTCAGTAAGCTGTTATTCCAGCCTCCATTACCCTGGCTATGGCTGCCTTCCAATGGTTTCCCTTCTATGGAAAGTTGTATTCTAATCCAATTAGTTTTGAATTGGTTCAGAGTTGTTATGAGCGCTGATGCAGTTACCCTGCACATGGCTCAGGATCTCTTGGTCTGTAAACAGGCGGAAGGCAATCTGCTCACACTCCCGCTTGGTCCCACACTCAAACAAACACCCAAACAAGCCCTCCTCCAGAGCAGCCAAATCAGAGTAGCCACTAGGCCCGCAGTGCAAGATCCAGGGTGGGGACCAGCAAGTGGCCTCCAAGGGGGTCCGGTTGAGGTAGATGCCTAGGTTAACCCTCCGTTTCTTACTGGTTGGGTGTGAGTACAAGAGCCATGATTCTGACTGATTCCCAGCTTCCTGCTCCAGCCTCAGAGAACTCTCCAGCAGAGGGCTCTGCTGAACAGTAAGAGCATCTTTGCCAGCAGGGTCTCGGCACTCACGTGGTATCTCCAGGGGCTGGAAACTCACCACACTGCCTTGGCAGCCATGCGGAGGCTCACAGAGCTGTCGGCTCAGGGCTGGCCTCTGAAAGCATTCACCATGGTCAGTGCTGACAGCCTCTGCCCGGCACCTGTTTGGTGTCCGGGCACTGCAATATAACACAGGGTGGCCGGCTCGCCCAGTCACCTCTGCCACTTCACACTCCACTGTCACCATGGGCTTAATGAGCCTGCCATGGTGCCATGTGACCCCTAGGTCATCACTGTAGATCATCAGGGAATGAGGTCTGGCTTTACATGGTAGCGGGAAGCAAAAGAACCAGTAAGGGATATAGTAGGTATATGCAGGAATGATCAGCCTCCCCGACTGCAGCTGGATGCCATGGCCTGGGCCCACAGCAAACGTGGCCCAGCGCTTCACTGCTGGGCCAATAACCTCCTCAGTCAGGTCCCTCACATCGCTCCATGAATGGCCAGAATCCCGACTGCAGATGAAGCAGAGGCGAGCAGCATTCCTGCCTGACACAATCTGTTGACGCTCAGTGATGTGGCCCCGCACACAAATGAAGAACAGGTACACAGAACCACTCTTCCGCTCCCACACAGGACAGGGGTTCATGGTCCGATGCCCAGGTAGCATGGCTTTCATCAGTGGCGTCAGTGGTCCCCACTAGACAAAAGTAATGGGAGAGAGAGCAGGAGTGAGAAACCAGTAGGAAGATATGAGGCTCGTTAAAAACATTAGAATTTTTCAAAGAGGAGAAATAAATGGTATTGAAATCTATAACAGTGTTTAAGTCCAAGTAGTCACTGAATTTTCATGCTGTCCCTTCTGTCTGAAACATTCCTCCTCACTTTGTCTAGATGCCCAATTCAGCCCCCAAAACCAACTCCAAAGTCACCTCCTTTATGAAGCCTTCCATGGGACTCCCTCCCATCCTCTGGCAGAGGTTTCCTCTTTGTGCATACAGAAGAATTATAACAATTCTTACCATATTTCCCCATTTATAAGATGCATACTTTTTCGAAAAATTTGGGGTCTAAAGACTGGGTGCGTCTTACACAGTGGTTTTGGCATTTCAAATGTCATAGATGGAACTGAGGACAAGACAATACATGAAGACAGTGATTCATCATCAGACACAGATGAGGACAAGCTAATGAATGGGAGTTTTGACAGTGATGAGGAGTTGTATGAATTTTACGATGAATAAAACTTGAGTTCAATAACTATGTAATATTTTTTTTCCCCAAAATTTTGGGCTCCCAAATTAAGGTGCATCTTATACATGGGGAAGTATGGTATATGATGTTATATTTTATGTGAATGTCTCCCTCCCTACACTATGAATCTCTTGAGGGTAGAAATCAGATTATTCTAATTCTGTATCTCCAGTGCTCAGCACATGACAGGAGCTACATAATTTTTTTTTTCAAAAGGAAGACCTCCTCTGCCTCAAGAAAAGGAAAGAAGAAAAGAAGCAAAGGAAGAAACATAAAGCAGAGCGAAAAAACATGGAAGTTTTAGGCAAATAAAGAAAAATTTAACGCACTGATTTATTTTCCTTCTACTACTACTCTGGGAGGCAATTAGTAATAGTGTCATTAAAAACTCAAGCACGAAGTTGCCTGACCAGGCAGTGGCGCAGTGGATAGAGCGCCGGACTGGGATGCGGAAGACCCGGGTTCGAGACCCCGAGGTCGCCATCTTGAGCGCGGGCCCATCTGGCTTGAGCTAAAGCTCGCCAGCTTGGACTCAAGGTCGCTGGCTCCAGCAAGGGGTTGCTCGGTCTGCTGAAGGCCTGCGGTCAAGGCACGTGTGAGAAAGCAATCAGTGAACCACTATGATGTTGCAACGGCAACGAAAAGCTAATGACTGATGCTCCTCATCTCTCTCCTTTCCTGTCTGTCTGTCCCTATCTATTCCTCTCTCTGACTCTCTCTCTGTCCCTGTAAAAAAAAAAAAAAACAACAAAAAACAAACTCAAGCATGGAGTCAGAGATATCTAGTTTAAATCCTGCCTTCATCACCTGTCATGTGACCCAGGGAAAGTTATTTAACCCTCCTTTATTTCAGTTTCTTCATCAGTTAAATGGAGGATATAATAACATGCTCAGAGAGTTGTTGCAAGGATAAAATGAGATAATGCCTAATCAGACATATCACAAATAAAGAGGCCTAATCTCTTTAATATATTTTAAAAACAATATTAGAAACAATATAAGAAAATTTCCAGAAACCCAACTGAAATGGGCAAAGAGCAAGATCAAACAACTTGCAGAAAGAGAATAAATATGAAAATACGTTCAACCTCACATATAAAAGAGAAAAGCAACCAAAATTGAGATAGTATTTTTCATCTAACAAATTGGCAAATCATGAACTTGGACAATATTCTTCTGTTAGCAAAAAAAATGTGAAGCAACGAACACTCTCAAATATGAACTGAAGTCCAAAATGGTTTATCGCTTATCTAGGACTTATTGAAATTACACATGCATTTATCTTTTCCCAGCCTGCACAACTTTGGGAATTTATCCTAATATATATCTGCTCATCAAACTTAAGTGTGTATAAGATTATTCATCCTCGGGAGATGCAAGATGGCAGTGAAGTAAAAAAGTGCAAGTTACGTACACTTCTCAAAACCAAACCAAAACTATAAATAAATTATAGAAAAATCAACTTGAATAACCAACCTGAAGAGCTGACAAAGACTTACAGAATAAGACACATCAAGACTGGTAGAAGAAGACGAAACATGGGAAGGGCTGGCCCCGCACCCACATGTGATGGCTAAGCATCAAGACAAATAGTATATCAGATGCAAAAGTACCCTCTGAAAAGCAAGGGGTCTCAGCCTCATATCGTGCTCCCCAGCCAGGAAGAGGAGCCCACATAACATCTGGCTATGAAAATCAGCAGAAATTCCCTCTACTAGAGAAATACAAGTCTACTAGAAATCCAGGTGCCCTCCTAAAGGTGCAGTACATAAAATTTCATTTGCAGGCACTCATCCTGCTCTGGTGGAGGCACAGCAACTCAGAGCAAACTGAAATCATACAGGTAGAGCCTCGTAAGGCTTCAAGGAGAGACCTATAGAAACAGCCACCACTGTCCCTATGCTTTCTTTCCCATACCACCCACAGATGCCA
The DNA here is from genome assembly GCA_037038555.1 of Rhynchonycteris naso. Classification (NCBI taxonomy): domain Eukaryota; kingdom Metazoa; phylum Chordata; class Mammalia; order Chiroptera; family Emballonuridae; genus Rhynchonycteris; species Rhynchonycteris naso. The sequence goes on from CM072995.1 coordinate 317,832,480, forward strand.
TCTTTCTTGAGTCCAGCATTCCCATTCATGCCATGTCAGCCTGTAGGGAAACACTAGCGCCACCCTCCCAACTCCCTGTGGCCCCACCCTGTCAAGCTCATGCCCTGAGGAGGAGTCTTTTGCCTGAAGCCAGCCTGGGCCTGCAGTGCAGACTTTCCTGGAAGGCTCTCAAGGTCTATTTCCTGACCCCCAAAAAACACACACCCTGACTAGTGCTATCTATGCCCCCACCCTCCACACAATCAAAATTTAATCTGTGTTATCCTCATGAACTCTAGTGGCCTCACCCTGAAAACTCCTGAGTTCCCACCTCACCACAAAGGTCTGTAAGCCCCAAGCAGATGGTAGCTGGTCTTGTGTACCCTGAGACTTTTGCTGTGTGGCCTCAGACCCAGAACTGGTGCTAAGTTTGAATCTCTATCAACCTGGTGAACACCACTCACCCATACTGGGTGATTCAACAAAAACCTCTGTTGGGCAAGTAAGTTTGTAAAATGTGATTTTTATGTTTGCTCGCTTTGTTAAAAATGGCGCTGCCCAGGTGAAACTGCTAATTACCTTCCTGCTTGGGAAGGACCATTGTTATGCTAATGTGTGTTGGAGGAGGGGTCTTTGTGGGTCCAGATAGCTTTTAAGGAGGAAGAAGGAGAAGAGGAAGAAGAAGCCAAGATGGAAGGAAAGAAGGGAGAAGCCAGTTTTGCAAAGTAAGAAGCCATGTTTGCAGATGGGGAACTGAGGTGACTAAGACTGGTGGTGTGGCCTTTGATTCTAGAAAAACCCGGATGTGTCAGTGGCTTTGGGAGCCCTGAATGGAAAGGGAAATGTTTTTCCTCTGTGTGTTTCTCACTGGCCAGGTGCGAGGCTAGAATAAAGAAATGGCCCACCATTTTTTGGCCCTGCTGTTTCTTTACCGTCTGATTGAATTTAGTGAGAACCTGCACTGAATGGCCGCGACTCCTGGCCTTACAACCTCCCTCATGCAACTCAATCAGTGACTGAGCCTAACAGGCAGCCAGCAAATGGAGAAGGATCTTGGGGTGCCTTGGGCCTTTTGCCAATCTGCCCACGGGCTCAGTGCTGGTGGAAACCAGCCTTGGTGTGCAACCTGGTGCCTTCTATGTATACCCAGACCCAGCAGAGGCAGCCACAAACTGTGGATCACTTTGTAGCTCCTAATAGGTAGCTCAGAGTTCAGCACTGGCAGCATCTAACATTAACCTATACCTGAGTCCCTCTAAAGATGCCCCCAAACCAACACACACAATGGTGAGCTTCACACAACATCAGAGCTTGACCCAATTAGCACCATATGCAGCACATCCAAAGGGAGATCTTGGCAGGCTCCAGACCGCACTGGGACAAATTTCATTTCATGGGGTCAGCCCCCGTGCTGCACAGCAGCTCATACACTGTGGTCAGGGTCAATCCTCATAGTCAGCAGTCAGCCAGCCTATGGGTCAACCTCACCCACAAACAGGAAATCAGCAATCAAGGCTAAACTGTAACAGGATGATTTGCATAACCCACACAAAAGACAGTCCTGGAGCACTTAACTCAGGTGATCAGGGAGTTTGTGCCATTGAGCCGCACAGAACACCTACTACATAAGGCCACTCTACCAAGACTAGAAAACAGCAAATCTACCTAATACACACAAACAAATACAGAGAGGCAGTCAAAATGAGGAGACAAAGAAATATGCCCCAAATTAAAGAAAAGAAAATATCTCCAGAAAAAGAACTAAATGAAAAGGAAGCAAGCAGGCCCTGGCAGGTTGGCTCAGTAGTAGAGTGTCAGCTTGGAGTGTGTAAGTCCCGGGTTTGATTCCCCAGGCCAGGGCACACAGGAGAAGTGCCCATCTGCTTCTTCACCCTTCCCTCTCCTTTATCTCTCTCTTCTCCTCTCACAGCCAAGGCTCCATTGGAGCAAAGTTGGCCCGGGCGCTGAGGATGGCTCCATGGCCTCCGCCTCAGGCGCTAGAATAGCTCTGGTTGCAACGAAGCAACACCCCAGATGGGCAGAGCATCGCCCCCTAGTGGGTATGCCGGGTGGATCCTGGTCAGGCACATGCGGGAGTCTGTCTCTCTGCCTCCCTGATTTTCACTTCAGAAAAATACAAAAAAGGAAGCAAGCAATTTACCAGATACAGAGTTCAAAACAATGGGTATAAGGATGCTCAAAGAACTTAGGGGAAGAATGGATGAACTCAGTAAGAACTTAAACAAAGAGATAGTAAACATTTAAAAAGGACATACATAACATTAAAAATAACCAGTCAGAAATCAAGAAAACAATATCTGAAGTGAAAAATATACTATAAGGAATCAGTAGCAAAGATTAGATGAATAAGAGGATCAAAACAGTGATTTGGAAGACAAGTAGCAGAAAACACCCAATCAGAGCAGCAAAACAAAAAAGAATTAAAAAAATAATGATGATAGTTTAAAGAACCACTGTGATAATACCAAGCATAACCCTATTCATATTATAAGGGTACCAGAAGGAGAAAAAAGAAAGCAAGAGTTTGGGAACCTATCTGAAGAAATAATGACTAAAAACTTCCCTAATCTGGTGAAGGAAAAAGACACACAATACAGAAGGCCCACACCAAGACACATCAAAATTTAATGCCAAAGGTTAGAGACAAAGAGTGAATCTTAAAAGCAGCAAGAGAAAGACAGTTATCTACAAGGGTACTCACATAAGACTGTCAGCTGATTTCTCAACAGAAACATTTCAGGCCAGAACAGATTGGCACAAAATATTCAAAGTGATGAAAATCAATATTCAAAGTAATGAAAAGCAAGGACCTACAGCCAAGACTAGTCTACACAGCAAGGTTATCATTCAAAATTGAAGGTGAAATAAAGAGCTTCCCAGCCAATCAGAAAAAGACAAGAACCATATAATTGCCTTCATGTGTAATCTAATGAACTAACAAGCAAAACAGGGACTCAGAGACAGAAGGCTAACAGTTGTTGGTGTGGGACCTGGTGAGAGGGGTGAAGGGATTGAATAAAAAATGGAAAAAAGAGAAAAACTCATGGACACTGACCAACACTGTGGTGATGGTGGGAGGAGGGGTAGTATAGGTAGATGGAGGGAGGTATGAGGGGATAAATGGTAATGAATGGAGACTTAACTTGAGGTGGTGACAAACAATACAGATGATGTGCTATAAAATTGTGCACCTGAAATCTGTATAATTCTGTTAACAGTATCACCCTAATACATTCAATGAAAAGGGGAAAAAGCTGTAGTACATATATACAATGGAATATTATTTGGCCATAAAAAATGACATCTTAACATTTGCAAAGCATGGATAAATCTAGAGGGTATAATGCTATGTCAAATAAGTTAGTCAGAGAAAGACAAATACTATTTGATTTCACTTATAGTGGAATCTAAAGAACAAAATAAATGAACAAATAAAATTGAAACAGACCCATAGACACAAAGAACAAACTGATGGCTGCCAGAGGGGTGAAAAGGTGAAGAGATTAAATCAGTAGTATAAATCAGTAGTTACAAAATAGTCACAGGCATGTAAAGTACAGCATAGGTTTTATAGTCAATAATATTGTAATAACAATGTATGTGCCAAGTGGGTACTGGAGATATTGGGGCGTGGGGGCGGGGGGTGGCGGGGGGAGGGGGATGACACTTTGTAACACATTTGATTGTCTAACCACTAATGTTGCACACCTGAAACTAATATAAAATAATATTGAAAGTGAACTGTATAAAAAAGGTTACTTGTAGTATTGCTTGAAACAACAAAATATTGCAGACAACCCATATATTCACCAATAGGGGACTGGTTAAATGAGCACACAATGCAAGGGGTTTAAAAAGAAAAAAAAGGGAAGTCTTGAATATATGGCTATGGAAAGATGTCCCTAATATATTGTTAAATGAACAAAGCAAAATATATAATATTGTATGTGGTATGCTACTACCCATAACAAATGTGGAGAAAGGAACTTCCAATTACAGCAAACTAGGTAATTTGAACCAACTCTTCTACTGAGAACTAGGATACATAGAGAATTAAAACAAAAACATGTTTGAAAGCACCAGGGAGCAAACAAGGCAATGAAGAATCATAGGCCAAGAATGAGAACAGTTCATTGAGAGTGTGGCCTGATATGCCAAGTCCCTTTCCCCCTCCGAGCATCTCCATGATTCTAAAATAGGTAAATAAAAGGCTGAGAAGCTGAGCAATTCCTGTCATACTTGTGGGGCTAGGAAGTCAAAAAAAAAAAAAATAGAGGACCTGGTAAACTGTCATGCTTTAAGTTGGAACCTTAAAGGGCTAAATCCCAGGAGTAAGGGTAAACTGAAGTAGACCATCCCTCATAACCACCACTCTGGAAAACTGGTTGGCATTATCTCCTGAAGTGAGACATCAACATACCCTAAGATCCAGTAATTCCACTTCTAGATATAAAGCCAACAAATACACGCACACAGTACTGAAAAACACATATGAGAATATTCAGAGCAGCATCATCTATATACATAACAGCTAACTCAAATATGCAACAACAGTAGAATGAATGAAATAATGGAATACTATGTAACAATGAAAATGAACAATCACAGCTCTACACCCAAGTTGTATTAACCTCAAGACTGTAAAATTGAACAAAAGTAAAAACATAAAGAATATATAGAGTATATGATTGTCTAACCACTATGCTGTACACCTGAAACTAATACAAAATACTGAATGTAAACTTTAATTAAGAAAATAAAATTCATGAATTAAAAACAAGCAAAATTAAACTCAAGAGCTATAAATCAGGACAGTAATGACTTCTGGGAAGGAGAGAGGAGCATAAGAGAAGCCTCCAAGATGCTGGCAATATTTTACTTTGAGTTGAGTGGTGAATTCACAAATGTTGGCTCTGTGAATTTTGATCTGACATTTCTGTTTTGTGCATCTGACATTTATGTTATGTCTTATATTTTCACATTAAAATGTTTTAAAAGAGAGTATTAACGGTATGTACTTGTATTTCTTTGTTTCTGTATGAAGAACGAGAAGAACACATATAAACCAAGAGTGAGTTCCTATAAAAAGGTGTATCTCCCATTCTCAGTCTTCTAGGAGGTAGAAGACTGAGAATGGGAGATACACCTTTTTATATTGTTTTTATTTTTCAGTTATATAAATGTGTTAACTAAGCAAAACAAAAAATAAGTTTTAAAAATTTAATTCTCCTATGAATGGGCAAAACATATTATTAAGCAAAGTTCAGATCACAGATTCTCAAAATCATAAGGACTTAGTGCTAATTCCCAACCTACATATGATTTTCTTCTAAGTTTTCTGGTTAAAGACCATTCAGTCTCTCCTTAAACTAGTCTAAGGACAGAGAACTCTTATCTCTGGGGCAGCCCATTCTATAGCAAAATGCCTTGTGCACTGTAAACACTTCAAACATATGTGCCAAAATCAATGTAATCACTGGGTAGGAGTCTGCTTTCCTTCACAAAGCTCTCCCAGATTGCCAATTAATGGAAGACTGCGCCTGACCAGGCAGTGGCACAGTGAATAGAGCGTCAGACTGGGACATGAAGGACCCAGGCTCAAAACCCCAAGGTTGCCGGCTTGAGCGTGGGATCACGGACATGACCCCATGGTCACTGGTTTGAGCCCAAAGGTCACTGGCTTGAGCAAGGGGTCACTCACTCTACTGTCCCTGGTCAAGGCACATATAAGAAAGCAATCACTGAACAACTAAGGTGCCGCAACAAAGAATTGATGCTTCTCATCTCTCTCCCTTTCCGTCCCTCTCTCTCACTCTCTCTCTCTCTCTGTCTCTGTCAAAAAAAAGAAAAGACGGCTTCCAAAATCCTCCCAAATGGCACTGTTACTCTCTGGAAACTCTCTATGCATAAGAAGTTCGTATCACTGTCTGACTGCTTTTAAACTCCTGGAGGCAGGGCCTCAGCTGTGACTCTCAGGGACTCAAGATCCAGAGGGCAACTAGTGGGAGGGGCAGCCAGATCTGCCTGGAGGAGAGGAAAGACACCCCAGAGCAGAATCCAGGGCCTCACAGCTTCCATCAGAGAGAGGAAACAAAGCACTGTGGACAGCAGAGAAGGAAAAGACCATTTCTGGATGTGGAGAATCCAGGGAGAAGCCTTTGATTCTGTTCACCTTCAACCCACTCACATTGAGAATCAGCTTACATGCCAGGGCCCACAAAATAGCTTCTCTGATCCTCAAATGCACATGAACTCCTTCTAAGAATATCCCCCACCCTGAGTGGACCTGCCTAGTGACACTTCCTGGATCCTGTGTGGGTTTTGGACACCTACATCTGTGCACAGCTCTGCTTTCTCACTGCAGTTAAGTTGTGCAAATTCTATGCAAAGAGAGGCCAGAATCTGTCAACTTTTTTATCGCTTCCCTCCACACATCCACCCTGACTTCATGCTTGGTACACAGTAGTGCTCAATAAATGCTGTGTAAGAGAAGAAGGAAAGAAAGAAGAGATAGAGGAAAGAAGGGAAGAAGGGAAGAAGGGAGAAGGGAAGGAGGGAGAGAAAAACAAAAAGGAAGAGTGAAGGGAGTGATTACAGAAATGCTCTCAGGTAGAAACAACATATAAACAATGTCCAGAGGCTGCTCTCCCTCCCAAGTGCCAAGAAGGGGCCCTGGGAGCAGATTTAATTTCCTATTGTTGCTCTGGGGATAGAGCCCTTCTCCTCAGCACCCTGTGTGAAAGCCAACACTTTATGGATAGCACTGAATGTGTGCTTCTGATGAAAAGTAATTCGACTATATACCACCCTGAATGCAACCGATCTCATCTGATCTCAAAAGCTAAGCAGGATTGGGCCTGGTTAGTACTTGGATGGGGGAAATAACTCATCCTTTGCAAACTCATTTAGATGATTAAGATTACCCAGATCAGCCTGACCAGGCGGTGGCACAGTGGTTAGAGCATCGGATTGGGATGCGGAAGACTCAGGTTCGAGACCCCGAGCTCGCCAGCTTGAGTGCAGGCTCATCTGACTTGAGCAAAAAGCTCACCGGCTTGGACCCAAGGTCGCTGCCTCAAGCAAGGGGTTACTCAGTTTGCTGAAGGCCCGCAGTCAAGGCACATGTAAGAAAGCAATCAATGAACAACTAAGGTATTGCAACGAAAAACTGATGATTGATGCTTCTCATCTCTCTCCATTCCTGTCTGTCTGTCCCTATCTAACCCTCTCTCTGATTCTCTCTCTGTCCCTGTAAAAAAAAAAAAAAAAAAAATTTCCCAGATCAATAACCCTGAGCAGGATTCAGTAAGATATAAAAAACCCATTAGCACTGCTACTCCCCCCTTTAGGAACAGGAGGGAAAAACATTAACGGAGCAGGCTAGTCACTGGGAAGTCAGAAGCTCAGCCATCCTTTGTAAGTGAGAGGAGAACATGATCTGGGCCATTTGTCTAAAATAAAGTTGACATGAAGCTAGAATAAACAGGACACTAAGATGAAAGTGTTAGAATCCAAATGATCTCAACCAGCTGCAGCAATGGAATATAAACATGCTTGATGAAGCTTAAACAAGTCTGGGCTTAAAAATCTGGATGGATAAACATAATTAAAGAACAACAAATGTAATGGCCAACAAGCATATGAAAAGATATTCAACATTATTAAAAAGTGGGAAAGTTCAAATCAAAACTACAATATCACCTCATATTCATGAGGATGACTACTATAAAAAAACACAAAACAGGTGTTGGCAAGGATATAGAGAAATTGGAACCCTTGTGCACTGTTGATGAGATAATAAAATGGTGAATTCATTGTGGAGAACAGTATGGAGGTTTCTCAAGATATTAAATATCAAATTACCATATGACCCAGTAATTCCACTTCTAGGAATATATGCAAACAATTTAAGGCAATTTCTTGAAGATATATTTGCACACCATGTTCATGGAGCATTATTCACAACAGTAAAAAGGATAAGATAAACAAAATGGATATAATGGAATATTATTCAGCCTTTAAAAAGAAAATTCTACCATATGCTACAACATGAACCTTGAGGATATTATTCTAAATCAGCAATTGTCAACCTTTTTCACCTCAGCACACATAAACTAATTACTAAAATTTAGCAGCGCACCAAAAATATATTTTTTGCCAAACTGACAAAAAAAGAAAAAGCTATAATTTTGATCCATTCACTCCAGACGGCTATTGTCATTATTTTAATTTGACAATCTAAGGCCGTGATGGCGAAGCTATGACACGCGTGTCAGCACTGACACGCATATCCATTTTTGATGACAGGCAGCTGCATGCAGCCGCGTACCAGAGAAGGATGGGGCCGCATGCCTAGAAGGATGTTTCATCCTCGGCTCCTGCATGGCCAGGTGCAGTAGCCAAGGATAAAACATTTGCTGTAGTGTAGACACTCTGTGCAGGAAGAGAAACAACGAAACTCCAGCACAGAGCGTCCAGTTCTGGGACTTCCAGTTAAGCCGTTTTTCTTGAAGTGACACACCACCCGAGTTATGCTCCGCTTTTTGGCGAATTTTGACACACCAAGCTCAAAAGATTGCCTATCACTGATCTAAGGGAAAAGAGGTCAGTGCCCCTGACTAAATAGTCAGTATTGCATGTTTTAAAAATTCTTACAGGATACTGGTTGAAAATTGCTGTTTTAAATGAAATAAGCCAATCACAAAAAATAAACACTGCATGATTCTACTAATATGAGATACCTAAAGTAATCAAACTCATAGAAAAAAAGTAGAAGAGTGGCTAAGGGTGGGGAAAATGAGGAGTTCAATGTGAATAGAACTGCAATCATGCACAATGACAAAGATTTAAAAATAGCTGTTCTACAATGTGCACATAGTTAGTACCATAATGCACACTTAAAATGATTAAGATGGAAAATTTTGTTAGGTATATTTTACCCCAATTAGAAGTGTTTTAAGAAAAAAGAACAAAGGAAAAAACAACTAGGAGGTTTTAGCTGACCATTTCCTTAATATTAGTCGACTGTGTTGTGCAGGATCAAAAAAAGAAATGCTACTTTACCTTAGGATGCATGAAAAGAATACAAGATGGGACAGCCCCCTCATTGCTGGGGTGGCTCTATCCTTGGGGTCCGAAGTTCCAATCTGAGTACCATTCTTTGAAACAGGACACTGATATCCCAGCCCAGACCTAAGGAGAGTAATCAGTTTTCAATGGCCCAGAAGCCAAATTCAGACTGTGGCCTAAGACACTAAAAGAAATCAAGTTGTTGAGCCAAAAAAAATACAAGACTCACAGGCATGAACAACACTTACAGGTAAATCACAGAGCAGTTTCAGCAGAAGGGACTTTATTACCAATTGACCACCCCAGAAGGCAGAAAAAGACCAACAGGAAATTATAGAAGAGTATAGATCATCTCAGCCCCTCAAAAAAGTTAACAGCTGCCACAGGATTAAGTTCCTCATCTGAGGAGCTGTGTACACAGACCCATTATAGAAAATGACTCGTGTTGAGTTCCTACTATTGCTATTATTACATTTTGCAGATGATGAAAGAGTCAAGTATTCAAGGTCACAAAGCGAATATATGGTAGGTCTTGCCTAACTTCAAAGCCATGCCCTTAACCACTAAGCTATTGATAGCTACCAATGGAATACAGAAGATTTCCATACTTGGAATGAGGTTGGGCTGATGATTCTTCTAACTGCAAGATTCTACAATTGAGTAAATCAGAGAGGAAAAATGAGTAAGGTATAAGGTAGGAAGAAGAGCAGGAGTAGTAGAATGACTGTTGTTATCCTACACCCCCAACCTGTCATCTGCCTTTTAACCTGTCTTGAATGAGTTAACTACCTCTTGAGAAGACCAGGATCCACCAGCAGCAACTCCAGGCCAACAGTGTTTACATTCCTGGGTGACTTACAAAGATAAAGAATGTGAATGAAAAGTACACGTGAACCATGGAGGCCTCCAGAGTCAGAGATTAAGTCTGAAACCTGCTTCTACTCCATTTTTAAAAGAATTTATTTATTAATTTTAGAGAGAGAGGAAGGGACAGAGAGAGAGACAGAAACACCGATCTGTATGTGCTCTGACCCGGTTACCGAAATGGCAACTTCTGCATATTGGGATGACGCTCTAACCAACCCAGCTATCTGGCCAGTGCTCTACTCCTTTGTTACAGCTGTGTGTTCTTGAGCAAGTGACAAGCTCTCTGAACCTCAGTGTCTTCATCTGTAAAATAAGACTGACAACAATTCCTATGTCAGAGTGGCTGAGAGGATCCATGTGCTCCTGGTGCACAGTAGTGAGAGGTGCTGCTTTTGTTGTTTTTCCTTCTCGGCTCCCACCCAGGGCTTTTCCTGCACTGATGGGAAAATGCAGTCTCTGCACGCTCTGAACAAATGTGGAGAGAAACTGAGGCCCAGGACCAGATCTGGGATGAGGAGTCACCTGTACCGACTGCCCAGTCCTCAACCCTCGCCTCAGCACCAGGTGGAGAGCATCCTCATCCCTGCTTGTAGAGCGCTTCTCTGCAAAGGCCAGGAAGGTGTGGGTTGGGGGTATGTAGAGCAGGGCTGGGATCCGGTAGGTAATCCCTCTCTTGTCTTCCTGCTGGAACAGAGGTCTGTTGAAGGAGCACGACGTCACTTCTTCCAGGACCTCTGCAAGAATAGGAAGCAGCTAAATGTACACCCATATCCAAACGCTGGCATGTATGTAAGTTCTGTTGTTGTTCCATTTCTGGAGATCACTGAGAGGCAGGGATGTACTGAAATGCTTATTTTTTAATGCCAAAATAACATCATTTTCTCAACAATACAAAGCAAGCAATATGCATTCTAGTTTAACAAATCCTTCCAGGCTCTGTGGGAATCCTATGCAGCCTGTGTCAAGTGGGTCTCTCCAAAGATTCTGCATGTGCTTCTGCCAAGCATCCAGGGCTATTATTAGCCCAGATGGCTTCTAATGTCAATTTCCTGGCTTGGAGTTTTAAGGGCATTCTGGTAAAATAAATATAAACCCAAATCCATATGCAGGAATGCCTGTTTGCCTGTTTAAGAATTATCTGAGGAAACTTTTCCCTCTACTGGAGCCTAGGATAAAAGGCAATCAATCTTCTTTGTCATTTTTGCATCACTAGCAAGATTTTTTCCCCTAGTCCACCCATGAGAAGTCGTAGATTTTCAAAGGACGTGACTTCAGGCAGGGATCTCAGTTCCAACCAGAGTCTAACCCATGCAGGTCCACAGTTTCATTCACCGTAACAGCAGGTCTATTAAAGACCAAGCTGCTAGGTAAGTAAGACGAGCAAACATCCAGAGCAGCTGAGGTCAAGTTAAAGGGGCTTTAATGCTCTGGTTTACAGTTTACTCTTGGTTTTTAGGCTCCTGGGGATTTCTTTTACTTTCTTGCAAATTCAGCTATAAAAGGACTTTGTTACATTTTATCCACTATTTTACAGGTTAGATAGCCTGCCCTAATCCTGAAAATGGAAGTCTCCCAGCACATTTCTCAAAGAAATTCAGGTGTTCTATTTCTCAAGGCCCAAAAAGGGAATCAATCAATCCAGCCAGAACAAGGCTTAAAATTCTTTTTCTCTTTCCCTCTATTAGCTCTCATCCAAGCTCTATCTTACAAATCATTTGTAGAATTTATTAAACTGTAAGAACGAGGCCTGTAAGACTATATTCATTTATTTAATCAATATTTCCAGGTAGCTGCTCCAAGTCAGGCCATAAGGTAGTTACAAAGAAGATAGAAACCAAGGTCCCTGCCCTCAAGAAAGGCACATCCTAGTGAAGGAAACAGACGTAAACATGGACAATTACATGTCATGTAACAAATGCTACTTTAGAGGTAAACCAAGAGAGCATAGGAAACAGAAAAGGGCACATCAAGGCAGCAGAGGCTTTTCAGAGGTAACAACTGAACCATGGGAGCTTCTGTCTAATATGTCCTTATACTGTGTCTGAAATAGTCTTCTTTCAGATAGCCACAGATCTCACTCCCTCACCTCCTCAGCTCTGTTCAAATACCATCCAATCCAAGGCCTTCCCTGACAATTCTCCTGTACTCCTCATCGCCTTTCCCTGCTGTATTCTCCATGCCACTTACCATCCACATATTGTATTTAATATACAGTATAGTACAAAACAGACACTCTGTAAAGGACAGGGATATGTCTGTTTTATTCTCTGCTAAATACCTCTACACCTAGAACCATGCCTGGCAATTGATAAGCACCTGACTAATATTTGTTGAATGGGTGAGCTGGATCTTAAAGGATGAATAGTGGGTAAGCCAACTGAAAGAGAAGGGCAGAGAGTCAACGTGAAAAGCCTACATGAAGAAAACACAGTGATGCGTGGGAAATCTCAGTAGTTCAGTATAACTATCCTAGTCAAAAGCTATGAGGAGAGATGGGACTAAAGGGGTCAGCAGAGTAGAGATCCTGGAAAGCTTTAATGCCTTATTAAGGTATTTATCCCACAGATAGGGAAGCACATAAGAGTTTTTGGCAGAAGAATGGCATCATCAAGTGTGCATTTTAGACCAATTTCTCAGGTAGCCTTGTGGGCAAGGGGAAATTTACACTGCTTTTGGCTGCATCCTCCTAGTGTCAACCAAGACAAATTTTCATCAATAGCATATGAATGATTCATTTAGTCACCATTTCCAACTTAAAGAGAACCATGGCTCACTATCATGAGGGATGTGGGGAAGTGGTCTCCTGAGTTCAGAAGAAAAGCCTCCCCTCACTCCAGTTCTGGGTTCTCAATAGCTGAATTTAAAAGCATGGGTGAACTTCTTCTTTACACAATACTAGAACTTCTTTCCCTCCCCCAATTCAGGCTCTGTTAGTGAGGATCAGGCTTTCCTTTAAGTAAAACTCAGTCCCTGAGCCAATCTGGTTAAAGGTTAAGAACATGTGATTTGGACCAGGCCAGGACTACATGACTTTGGGCATGTTATTTAACTTCTGTATGCTTCAGAATCCTCATTTATAAAATTCAATAGAGTGGTTGAGAGAATTAAGTTAAAAAGTTTAAGTGGCTGGTACAGGGCCCATGACATACTATAATATGAGCTCAATATATGACAGTTATTATTTTTAGATTGTCAATCACTGCATATTCTAGTTTTATTTCTTGAAATCTGTGAATGATAATGATGATGATAATAACAACCACAAATGCAATTCTCCTTCTTAAAACATTTAAATCTCTCTGCACCTCTGGGAGCAATCATATTCTAAACTCTTATCAGCTGACACTTCAATTATGAATTAATTCCAACACTATTAATCATCACTCAACACATGATGATTAGTTAACATCAAAACAATAATTCTCTCAGTGATAAGAACGGAGCATAGGATAGGCAGAGTGGGGAGGAAGGAGTAAGGAAAGGGAGAGGATGTAGAGAGAGCACCAAAGTAGAGCACAACATATCATATGGGACCCAACTGGTGTCCCAGCTCTATTTCTTTATCATGTGACTTTGTGTTAGTCACTTCATCTCTCTAGGTCTTGGATTCCTTACTTGTAAAATGTGCCTAATAATACCAACCTAAGATGATCAATAGGACCATTGGAAAATGCTTTATAAACGTTAAAGCACCTTAATTAAAGTATAAATTTTGATGTCTTCACAATTTCATTTATGACTTTGCTATCACTACAACAATTATAGTCACTATCATTAATTTTTGTTATGATTATGCTGATTATGTTGATGCCAGTGTTAACACAGATGGTGGCTCTGGCATTGACACCCAGATTATTTCACAAAAACCATAAGCTGAGAAGAACGAGACACAGTTCTGCCGTAGAGTTATTCACTTTAGCAGAAAACTCATTAATTGCTGCTCCTTTCAACCAAGTCTTCCCTGCTCTCTTACTGGGAAAGAGGATAGGTGTGGCACGGACTTTGAAATGGAATTGGCTTTGATACTTACCAGCAAATTGCTTTACTTCTGAGCCCGTTTTCTCACTTGTAATGGAGATAATACCTATTTCTCAGGCTGTAAGACCGATATAATTCCACATACTCCTAATGAATGCAATGCAGCTGGCAGCCTCCAGTGAACCCAGAAAGGAGACCTCCTTATCTCACTTATTCACTCCTAAACAACTAGCATTTAAGGAACACCCATAATATGTCAGGCTTTTGGAGATCCTGTAGTCCCAACCCTTCTCATGGTACCGATGGGAAACTGAGATCTATGGAGAGGAATAAATTTATGTAAGGCCATTCAATGGGTCATTAGCAAAACCTGGACCAAGACCCAGGTCTCCCAGTCAGTTATAACTCAAAGCTCTCTGCGGCCCACAAACCCCTTTCTAGCAAGAAGGGTTTTCCCAGTCTCCGTTCCCTTTCATCTCTAAAATGCTAACTCTCAAATTTAAGTTTGGCCTCAGTGTAAGGAAAATAAAAACGGAACTAGCCAAGAATACTCTCCAGCTCTCTGAGTTGCTAACCGACTGACTTGGCTCTGACTTAACAACAGTCTTAAGACTGGAGTTCCTAAGACTAGATGGTGCTGCCGAACTAGTCCCCACTTTTCCGTGGGGTGGGGGTGCGGGGAGTCTCCAGTCTCCCAGACCCGCTCACCTGCGTGGGACCCCGGTTCCTCCATTTCTCTCCAGGCAGAGCTGAGCGCAGAGGCAGATTCTCGTTTCGGACACCGGCGCATGGAAGAATAACCGAGGATGGGGAGAGGGAGGCCAGAGAAAAAGGCTGCTTACACGAAAATCACCAAAAGTGAAGAAAGAGGGAGACAAGGACATCGAGAGGTCGGGAGGCCGACCGACCCGGGACGCTGAGCCCCAGCAGGCGAGGAAGGTGAGCGGAGACGTTAAGACCGCGGGTTGGCGGAGGCCCGGAGCCAGCCCCGCCCCCTAGCTGCCCAGCCTCGGATGTCCCTCCTTCTTCAGTCCCCAGCCCAGGTTCAGGAGCGGCGAGGGGTCCAGCCTTGTTCTCTTTGACCACGCCCCTCTCCACCCCAGGCCTCAGTCCAGTTCAGACTAGGTCTACAACGGCTTCCAAAGGCTGCGCAGCTCCCTGGCTCCGCCCCCCACCCTTCCATTTCCTTTCCCTCCACCCCTTCTTCAGCTCTCTATCACCACTATTGGTTGCCAGTCTGTTAGTAAGCATCACCGCCTAAAACTTCCCTGGACCACCTGAGAGTCAAGAAAAGGTTCCGGAGCTCAGAAGAGAGTCCACAAAAAGGACCCGAGAGCCAGAATTTGGGGGCACTCCTACTCAAAAAAAGAAAAAAAATTTACAATAATATATGTTATTATATATGTGTATATATTGAGTTAGAAAATAATAGCATTAGGTTATACCTCAATAAAAACCCACGAGTCCAGATTTATAGGAATAATTGAATAAGGAAGTAAATGGGGGAAAAAGGACAGCTCTTATAGAATTCCAATTCATAAATGTAGACTATGTTGCGACTGAACACAATATGGTTTATGCTGAACACATTTGCCTTCTGGGAGTCTAGATATTTGGTATATGTTTGGCAGAAGACCAGCCTCCAATAAAAACTATGGGTGCTGAGTCTCTCATGGGTTTCCTGGGCAGAAACACAACACACGCGCTGAATTTTCATCTCTGGGGGAAAGTGTGCCTAGTGTGTTTCCTCATGAGAGTGAGAGAACATAGAAAGCCTACACATGGATGCCTCCACACTTTGCCTTTTACTTATGATCTAATGTGTGTCCTTACTATATGCATCATTGTATGTCTTAGCTGTGAGTATGGCTATATGCTGAGTTCTGTGATTCCTAGTGAACCTCTGAACCCAGGGGTACTCTTGGGGACCCTCAACCAAATACCACATAAAAAAATTTAAAATATGTAACATAGTACCATAGCTTGTTAATGGACACATATGTATGAAGAAAATGCACAGCAATAGGAGCTACCAAGCACAGGATAGCCATTACTCTTGGGAGTGCAGGAAGTAGAATACGATTAAGGATAATCAAAGGGCTTCAATTGTATTTGTAATTTTTTAAAGGTGGCAGTGGTTTCATGGGTGTTCATTTTATTATTCTTTAAACTTTATATGTCTGATATATTTCATTTTTATAGATAAGCCTATACAAAGTGCTAGGGTTGTTCTCCAGACTTGTCCAAATTCACAATCATCAACTCTGTGGATCACCATGTCAATTTAAAAATAAAAAATCTAAAGCTAACACCAAATCTTTCTCAATTCTTTGATGGTTTCAGTCTTATGCCTGAGGCAGTGAGGTTTAGTAGTAATCTCTATATTTGGAGATGAAGACATCTTAGCTCCAATCTTGACTTCCCACTTCCTAGTTGAGTGACCTTGGCATGTTATTTAATTTCTGTGCTGCAGGTTCCTCATCTGTAAAATGGGCACACTTGACTCTCTTCATGGCTCAAAGTTTCACTTCCTGTATGAGAACCCCCTAGTCCTCCATGCTAAAACAGTAACTCCTATCAGACTCCACAGTACTTTGTACAGCTTGTTTCTTTTTTTTAATTTTTTTTACAGGGACAGAGAGTCAGAGAGAGGGATAGATAGGGACAGACAGGAATGGAGAGAGGTGAGAAGCATCAATCATTAGTTTTTCATTGCCGTCACAACACCTTAGTTGTTCATTGATTGCTTTCTCACATGTGCCTTGACCATGGGCCTTCAGCAGACTGAGCAACCCCTTGCTGGAGCCAGTGACCTTGGGTCCAAGCTGGCGAGCTTTTGCTCAAGCCAGATGGGCCCACGCTCAAGCTAGCGAGCTCAGGGTCTCGAACCCGGATCTTCCGCATCCCAGTCCAACACTCTATCCACTGCGTCACCACCTTGTCAGGCTGTACAGCTTGTATCTAATGAATTTTCTGAATATACAATTCCTTTGGTCACACTGATTAATCTGTCAAAAATGGGGAACAAATCTATTCTGATGGTTTCATACAGCATTTAATTAAGGGTATTGTCAACAGAACTCCAAAATACAGGATGAGACCAATCTGCAGAATTGACCTCAATCATACCCAAGGACCTTGACCAATCCAGCTGGAAAAACAACCACCAAAAAACAAACAAAACAGCCTGACACAGTGGTGGCACAGTGGATAGGGCATTGACCTGGGACACTGAGGTTGCAAGTTTGAGTGTGTGCTCATCCAGCTTGAGTGTGGGCTCATCAAGCTTGAGCACAAGCTCACCAGCTTGAGTGCAAGGTTGCCAGCTTGAGAATGGGATCATTGACAAGATCCCATGGTTGCCGGCTTGAGGCCAAAGTCGCTGGCTTGAGCAAGGAAGGCATCATTGGCTTGGCTGGAGCCTGCCGGTCAAAGCATGTATGAGAAGCAATCAACGAACAATTAAAGTGCCATAACTATGAGTTGATGCTTCTCATCTCTCTTCCTCCCCCACCTCACTAAAAAAAAAGCCAAGGTATATCTTAGAAAGCCAGGTGGTATCCTCTAACTTCTATAGTGACCTTGAATCTTGCCTGAGGCATTAATTCAGGTACAGCAGGATCACATTGGCTATTAGACTATGTTAGCCAACAAGAATGTTGAGAACAATTCTATCATCCTGGCCAGTAAGTTGAGGCTCACTTGAATGCAATCCAGGGCTAAGCTGATATCATTGATGGCTTCATCTAAAGTCAGGAACAAAATCTATATCAACATTTATAATAGAATGACCATTAAAATATGGATAACCTCCCACAGAGTGTGCATAAATTAGCCCTCCAGGAAGCTCCCCCATGTAACCAAGGGTAGCCTCATTTTGGAGCAATCTCCATAGTTATCTCATGGCTACATGATCTACTGGTGATGCTTCCCTAAATACCTGAAAGTTGCTTAAGACTCTCCCTATGGTGCAAGGCACATTTTCAGGGAGGAAGGCAAATTTGTGCCTGGCTTCCACACGGAGATATTCTGTGTGTATCCTGGGGCCATATATGATGCCCCTGTTTACAACTGTTGGAGCCTCCCCCAAATGGGACCTACATCATTCAGGGATTATAAACTGTCCTTAATGTGGCCTCATGGCCACCTGGTAGGCCTCAGGACTCCCTGTTCACTTAGAATAATTGAAAGCAGTCCTTATTTTGGAAAGATTGCCCAATGGCAATTAGTCCAAGCTGTCCCATTTGTCCACACCATCAGCCAGGTGGCATTTGTCCACCCCATAGGATGACTGAGTAAGAGTTACAATAATCAGGGATGGGAGGTTCTGGAAGTTGTGACATGTTTTGCATGAGAGGTATAGGAACTGAAAGTGCTGATTTTCTGATACACTTCTTAGAAGGTTAAAGGAAATGGCTACCAAATTGTAGTCAGAGTCATCTGGGGGGGGGGGGTGTGTGACAAAACCAATGATCAGTCAAGTTAAGGAGCTCACAACAGTTTGGGAGAGTTATACTAAGCCATTTTACTCTGAGAGGAAGGCTCCAGGAGGTGACTCCTTATCCAAATGTTCTATCTAAGACCATGTCAAACCAACAAGAAAATCCATGTGGCTGAACGAGAATTAAATGTGAATACTTAAAGCCTCCTTTTGGCTAAGGTGCCACCTGGAGGGTATGGCAACCAGGTTGGCCTGGAGATGCTGTTAGGGCAAAGAAAACACAATTGGAGTGATGGGCATATGATGCAGTGCACAGATGATGTTTTATTAGGTTTCACACCTAAGCCTGTACCCCAACAAATTTAATTTAAATATATATAAACATCACACTCAGCAATAGTCAGGAAAGTAGAAAACTGAATTTTCAAAATACATCTGTAAAACATTCCCCAATCCTTACTCAGTAAGCAACTATAATTAATTCTATGTCTCAACTTGACTGGAACACAGGATCCCCAGTGATTTGGTTAAGCATTATTCTGGATGTGTCTGAAGGTGTTTCTGCATAAGATTACTATTTGAATCGCTGCTCTCAGTAAAGAACACTGCCCTCTGTAATGTTGGCAGGCTTCATCCAATTTGTTGGAGGCTAGAACAAAAATTGGAGTATTGGAGAATTCACTCTCTCTCTCTCTGCCTGTTTGCAAGGTAGGACATCAGTCTTCTGCTTCTGGATGGGAACTTACACCATCAGTTCTCCTGGTTATCAGGCTTTCAGACTCAGACTGGAACTACACTATTGGGTCTCCTGGCTCTCCAGCTTACAGACAGCAGATCATGGGACTTCTCAAGCCTCCATAAACGTAATCCCATTCCTCATAATACATCTCTCTACACACACACACATGAATCCTATTTATTCTGTTTCTTTGGAGAGCCCTAACATAGTAGTCAAGAGGAAGTGACTGCTGTCTAGGGACAGCCACATTTAGTGACCACACTGCCTTACTAAGATGTATTGACCAAGGTGAGGTTAGAGATGTAGAGTCAGAAATCTTTCAAGTACATTGTTTTAATAGGCTGTTCCAACAGTTAACAATCTAGCCCTGGCCAGTTTGCTCAGTGGATAGTGTCAGTCCAGTGTGTGGTCATCCTAGATTCGATCTCCGGTCAGGGCATTTATGAGAAATTACTATTTGCTTCTCTTCCCCTTCCTCTCCCCCTTCTCTCTCTCTTCCCCTCTCACAGCCACTGGCTTAATTGGTTCAAATGTCAGCCCCAGGCACTGAGGATAGCTCAGTTGATTCAAGCATTGGCTCCAGACGGAGAGTTGCCGGGTAGATCCCAGTCAGAGCGCATGCAGGAGTCTATCACCCCTCCTCTCACCTAAAAAATAATAAAAATAAACAATACTAGATGCCCATGGATGAAAGAGTGGAAGGTTCATCAAACACCTTGACTATCATATAGCCTACCATTAACTGGCTTTTGCAATAAAAGTTGCACCGCTATCAGACTGCATGTGATCAAGAAAAGCAAAGACATGAGACATAAGTTTGAAGACCAAATTAGTGTGGTTGAAGTTGACTGAAAAGAAAACACTAGAAAAAACAACACTAACCTAAAAAAATGTCAACAGTGGTGAGGTACGACTGATAACTCCCGGAGGAAGCCAAAGGTCTGATACAATCAATCAGCCAAGAGTGGGTGGCGGTCACATCCTGTGCTATGGGGCTTCACTCAAGGCTAGACAAATGGGGCTTTTGACAGGAGTCACAATCTGGCATGCAGCAGTAGCCTCTGCATCAGAAACATAGGTGTTTTACTTTGTGCCTAGGCTACAATGGTGAGTATAATGCCATGTCTGGTATGATGACGGATCCAGGCAACAATGGTGGCGATCTGAGCGGTACAGGCTCCAGCAGCAGCAACAACTTTATTCCAGATGGTCTCATCAAAAAACAGGCCCCCACTGTGGGCATCTATATGAGTGACCCAGACAGTTCAATTATAATAATAGCTGTAATTCATTTCTAGTTTGTGGCACTAAAGAATAGTGTCTTTATTCTGACAAGTCTGTAGACTTCTAAGTGATACACCAGAATTCTAGGCCATTGGCAAGAGCTTGAGACTCAGTAAAAATATATCATATCTAGTCCCTGGGAATGATCTAGGGCAAGGGTGACAGCTTTCAATTCATCCCATTGTGCTGATCAGCTCTTATTGTAGTCAGTCTTCCAGGATTGTCACTGGACTCCAAGAGCTTTTAACTTAGCTGGACCATCAGTGAACTGAGCCCAGGCATCTGATTGAGGAAGTCTCTGCAAACCAAAAGCCCAATGAGCCAGAGGCTCTGCTTCAGGGAGCCAAGTGGAGAAGTCCTCCAGATGAATATTTTCCATGTTTTCATGTAAGACTAAGATGATTGGGTTGGCTGCACCCCAGAACACACCTTATCCATTTAACTAAGGAAGGCTTCTGGGCCCTTATTTGTTAGTTGTCAAGTCTGAGTTAAGTTGTCCAATGGTAGTTATGCCAGTTAGAAGGCTTCCATGGGTCAGACGAGTTTCAGCAATAACTCAATAGCAGTCTAAAACCTGTCCACCTCCTTAAAAGGGTATACTTGATACCTGTAAAGGGCGTGTGGCACTGGGAAATGGCCTGAGTACTCTAGCAGTCACCAAGTTTTCAACTAAAATTGTGGTTTTCATTTCTTTCCTCTTAGGATTCTATATTATTTTTACTCGTTTGCTCAGAGAAGAGACAGGGATCATTTCTTTTATGCAGTAGTGTAGGAATGGGGAGACTTATAAGCATTCACCGTTCAATCAAACATACAGGTTAATTTCCCTTTCCCATTGCACTTTGCCCAAACCCTACCAGTTGAATACAGGCACATTTTCACCCAAGGGAACCCAAACCAAGCAGTTTAAAGGAAGTATGTTGGAGGCACCAGCCACCAAGAGTCTATGTTCTCTCAGCTACGAGTGTGGGAACGTAACAAGAGTGGGAGAGACTGGCCTGCAGGGTGCAGCCACATCAGTGGGAAGTGACTCCTGCTTCTGGGTCAGTGCTGCCTCTTCCCTTGTGTACCCCTTGGCTCCAGCAAGCACCGAGAGCTCAGGGGCTGCTATTTTAGTTTTGGGTTCTTTCCCTCCTGCACACCACTGTGGATCTGCTCCACAGTCCTTGCCACTTTTGACCATTCCTGTGCCCAGGGCTTCTTGTCCCCATAGGACCAAATAAGATGGTGACTTAGGTCCTTATAGTCAAGAGCTTTAAAAGGTGATCTCCTCAAACATCACCAGCATACACAGCTTCTTTCCTTGAAGCAGCAGAGGGAGAAAGAGGAATCAGAGGGAGTGGCTTAATGCCAGTAAGCAAGGTCATGTATTTACTTTCAAGTGCCTACCTTCTTGAACTCAACAAGCTCCTAATGTTTGGGGTTCACTTAAAGCTCTCTATATACACTTATTGCTGATACCATTTATTTCATCTTTGGGGAATCCCTTCCTCATCAGTCACAGATACATTGCCTTTAGCTGGGACTACAGGCTTACTGCCTTACTGTCAAAACATCCTTTCCTCCTACCCAGAGGACTGAGCAACAATATAAGTACCATGTGGGAAGTGTGTTATAATCCAAACTCTTGCTGCTTGGCCTCAAAATATTCATTAACAAGTAGGACAAGAGGAAACCCTTACTATCCCCACCCTTGTTTCAGCAGCATTTGCCACCAGACCCCAGGTTGTCCTCTCACACCCCCTCACCTGGCCCATTAACTTTCTCTTCTAGAAAGCCATGTCTGTCAGCATCCCATCCTTGTTACCTATACTGTCACAACAGTCTATATAGCCTAGAATTTTATCATACTTTAACACTAACAAGATAACCTACTATTCTTTCATGGACACTGGCCGAAGACCTAAGATTCCTAAATCAGAGGGAAAGACTTTATAGTACAGCAAAGGACATGATCATATTTGTCCATTTCCCATGCCCCCCAACAGAAGTGATGCAGGGTAGCCTGGATGGATGCCTACACATGCAGTGAGTTTATCACAGGCAAAGAACCCTGAGCTTGGGGGATTCAACACTTTTATGGTGAACAGTAGACAAACCTGTTCCTTAGGGAGAGGCATTACCTCATCTCTAAAGTTTGCTCACTACCAACAAAACCCTGAGATAGGGCCCAGGAAAAGAGTAGTCAGGGTTTTGCATTCACATGAAGAACATGCAGGAACACTCAGGGCTCATAACAGATTGCCCCTGCCAACAATGAGGCAGACGCGAGGCTGATAGCCACATTACTAAGTCCTCCTGCCCAGAGGGGGTGAGCCACCATCTTTGAATCTACCTACTTGCCAGTAATCAGAGCCTGCAACCACCTCCCAATTCCTCATTAACAGGCAACAATGCACTTATTTAAAACATTACTCTGAGAAGACAGGCACAGACAATATCAGACTATCAGAAAGATTCAGGATACAAAAGAAAGATTAACAATCTCTGTTGATTATTCCTTTTTGTGTGTGTGTGGCAGAGACAGGGAGAGTCAGAGAGAGGGACAGATAGGGAGACAGGAAGTGAGAGATGAGAAACATCAATTCTTCATTGCGGTTCCTTAGTTGTTCATTGATTGATTTCTCATATGTGCCTAGACCAGGGGGCTACAGCAGACCCAGTGACCCCTTGCTCAAGCCAGTGTCCTTGGGCTCAAGCTGGTGAGCCTTGCTCAAACCTGATGAGCCCATGCTCAAGCTGGCGACCTCGGGGTCTTGAACCTGGGTCCTCTGCATCCCAGTTGGACACTCTATCCACTGGGCCACCACCTGGTCAGGCTCTGTTGATTATTCTTAAGGTATTGTAGTTGTCATCAGAGGAGTCATCTGAGCAAACATGCTTTAGGCTGGGTTGTTAAAAATATTATTCACTTAACAACATAAAAGGCTCTCAATGGGGTCAGTAGACATTCTACAAAAAAATGTGAATATTATATTAGAAGTTTTCACAGATAACTCCCACCCGGGAGACAAAGTTTGGAGGAGGGAGTACATACTGAGCCAGAGATGGAGACATGAGAGACACTTGGTAAGAGAAAGGGCTCTAAACTAATAAGGAACTTGGACCCAGAGAAACATAACTTACATGTTTATAAGGAACTCTGAAATTTTCCCATTCCCTAAGGTTGTTCTGAAGCAAAAAGATTCTCAAAATAGATATTAAAAAGCACCAAGCAAATATACATTAGCAGCTAAAACTTGCTGCTGGGCAAATGAGTTTGTAAAATTTGTAGTTTTTGAGTTTTTCACAGATCACATACCTGCAGCGCCAGGTATGTGATCTGTAAAACTGCACATTACCTTCCTGTTTGGGAAGAGCCACTGTTTGCTAGAGGAGAGGTTTACAAAGTGAGTGCAGATGGGGAACCAGAGGTAAGGGACTGATGAGGCTTTTGATTCTAGGAGAAACCAGAGAAGATTCTCCTGGTTGTGGAACCAGATGTGTTAGGGTTTTGTGAGCTCTGAATGAATGAAGAGGGAAGTATTTTCCCTGTGTGTTTACTTGTCGGCTGGTACAAGACTTGAATAAAGGAATGGCCCACCATTTTTTGGCTCATTTCTTTACCGTCTGCCTGAATCCAATGTGAGCCTGCATGTGAATGGCCAAGATAGCCACGACTACTGGCCATACACTTGCAAATAATGAAAAGCAAAGCATGTGTTCTTTCCCCACTCTCCTCAGTCATCACCTATTTTAGAAGACCTAGGTTCATCCTAGGCAGGTCTGGAGTCAAGGGCCCGGAGGAAATGTGATGGATGTCCTGACAGGAGGGGTGCTGCAGACTCATTAAAAAGAGAGTAAAGAGCCTGACCAGGCGGTGGCGCAGTGGATAGAGTGTCGGACTGGGACAAGGAAGACCCAGGTTCGAGACCCCCGAGGTTGCCAGCTTGAGCGTGGGCCCATCTGGCTTGAGCAAAAGCTCGCCAGCTTGGACCCAAGGTCACTGCCTCCAGCAAGGGGTGGCTCAGTCTGCTGAAGGACCAAGGTCAAGGCACATGTGAGAAAGCAATCAATGAACAACTAAAGTGTCACAACCACAATGAAAAACTTGTGGTTCTCATCTCTCTCCGTTCCTGTCTGTCCCTATCTATCCCTCTCTGACTCTCTCTGTCCCTGTAAAAAAAAAAAAGAGGGTAAAGAGCAGCCCAGCAGCATTCAAACAGGTTGAAGGGACAAAGGAGTCAAAAGCCAGTCAGAGGCATTCTGTAGCCTCACAAACTGCAACCACGCTGAGGCATGAGCCTGTCCGAGTAATGGAAAACTGTCTTAAAATACCACTAGTGTGGGCCTGACCTGTGGTGGCGCAGTGGATAAAGCGTCGACCTGGGAACACTGAGGTCGCCAGTTCAAAACCCTGCACTGGTCTGGGCAAGGCACATATGGGAGTTGATGCTTCCAGCTCCTCCCCCCTTTCTCTCTTTCTTTCTCTCTCTCTCACTCTGTGTCTCCTCTCTAAAATGAATAAAAAGAATTAAAAAAAAATACCACTAGTGTGGGGTTGGGGTGGCGGTGAATGACCAAGTGCAACACAGGGCTGCCTACCCACTTTTCAGCAAACTGATTTTGCCTATACTGGTATCTAAAGTCAGAGAAAAACCTTAAGAAATCCATTCAGCCTAAGAAGTCTTAAAGTGGGGTTTATGGGCAGATTTAAAAGATTATAGCACTCAAATCCTTTGTAATCATAAGGGATGCTTTGTATGTGGGCATTTGTGGAGGGTAAGGAACCTTCATAATCTCAAAAAGGATACACTACCTAAAACCTCTTTGATAGCACAGTGTAAAGCCAGTAGCCATGGCCACCATCACAGCCACCTGGCCCATGCAGGTTTGCATTTGATTTGGACAGACGGTAATGAAACAACGGAGCCAAGAACTGGCGGGCCATTACTTTTAATCCTAGCTTGCACCCGGAGGGCGAGAAAATACACACTGTGGGAAAACACTTCCCTTTCTATTCAGGACTCTCAAAGCAACTGACTCATCTGAGTATTTCTAGAATCAAAGGCCCTACCAGCCTTATTCACCTTTGTTCCCCATCTCCTTTTCTTTGCACAAACTGGCTTCTCCTTCAGCACTCCTCCATCTTGGCTGCCTATCCTCTGCAATGCTGATGGCAGGAACTGAGAGAGAGACCCCGGTCTGCCTTATTTTATAGTGTAGAAATTAAAACCTTTAAGCCAATATACAAATAAAGAAGTCCCTGATACAAAGCCAATTATCTGAGGCAAAAATGGGGTTCCTCATAAGAGTGCACCACCCCACATCATGCAACAGTCAAGGGTGTGGGGAAAAGCTTAGTTTTGATAAGACCTTAGTATTAGAAGGATGTTGAAAAGATCTTAGGATCAAAAGGGTAGGAAGCGCTTATTCTTAAAACTAAGCCTTAGGTTATAAGGACCCTGCCAGCCTACAGCCTGTCTCCCACACCCAATGCAAACTATAAGCGGAAAAACATATACATCATATTTATAAATTTATTTAACCAATATTTAGATATTTAGTCCTAGAGAAGGAATAAGATTTGCCCAAGGTTGACAAATTGGAATAAAGCTAGCAACAACCCAGATCTCTCATCTCTCACTTGAGAAACTATTCTTTTCCCCTCTACCTCAAACCCACTCCTCCCCTGGGATAGTGAAAAGCTAGAAACAAAACAACAAGCATATCTATCAGTAGGGACAGAGTTCAATTAAAAACATTTCTACTATAGAACATCATGCAGCTACAGTGGTACCTTGAGCTACAAATTTAATTCGTTCTGTAACCAAGCTCATAAGTCAGTCAACTTGTATATCAAACTGCCAATACTGGAACCATGTGCCAACGTGCCACGGTTCAGCAGCTTCCTGAATCATGAGGAATTTCGCTTGGATCTCGAACAAAAATACAGACCAAGTTGCAGCTCGTATCTTAAAAAATTCATATGTTGGGCTGTTCGTATTTGTATCTCAAAGTACCACTGTACTAAAAATGAGTTTGACTTATATATACTGACAGGGAAAGTGCCTAAAAATATTAAGTTAAACAAAATAGTTTAAAACATAATTCAATTTTTAAGAAAAAAGTGACATTTCAAGGCTCCTGAATAGCCAAGGCTTCTCTTTAAGATCTCAAAATTTCAAAATATCACCTAGTATTAGCAGCATTTCCAAATGCATTACCTCTGTAATTCTCTCATTTCCTTCAATAAAAGAAGATAGTAGTTAAAATAATAAAGTGAAATTACATGTTTGTATATGTAAAGAAAAAGGTAACCCAGTGTAAAAGAAGCTAAGAAATAATCTTGGAAAAGGTTATATTACCTGTCTATATCCACAAGCCTTGGGACCCCTATGTCTTAACAGTAACTCCTGTTGATTGTAGATGGAAAAACATTTTTTTTAAATAAATCAAGATGTGGTCACAAACTGAATCTGACAAGCTCAGGGAAAGCCTACACAATGGCCTTGAGAACTCAGGGAACTAAGGTAAGCACAGGATGGTCTAAATCAGTGGTTCTTAACCTTTTTTGAGGTACCGAACACACCAGTTTCATATGCACATTAATCAAACCCTTCTTTAGTGATAAATAATATGATTTTTTTTTCCAAATTCAAGACATAGGTATATGTTTTTTTTACTGGTGCACAAAATGAGCCATGCATGAACATCACCTTGCTCAAAGAACAAAACCAACAAAGTGCATGAACTCACAACAAATTACGGTATTACTTTATTCTGGCCTCCGTGGCAGAGGCTTCTCCGAACCCGAGACCGACTCATCTCGAACCCCTAGGGTTCGATAGAACCCAGGTTAAGAACCACTGGTCTAAATCAAACCTAACTAAAAGCAGTTCATGGTGGGTATGGGTAGTCATGTCCTAGGGAAGAACTTTCTCTAAACAAAAGTCAATGAAGCTTTTACTCAAGCCTGTCTGTCTTTTGCATCTATAATAATGTACCTGATAATATGCCTTTGGAATGTAAGGGTTGTCTTCATTGTTTCCAATCAGACCAGATATCCCACCAGAGCAGAATGATTCATTGTTATTGTTATGTGAACCATTAACTGTTAACTGTCTTGTTCTTGCCCATGTTAAAGAAGTTTCAGCATATACACTTTTTACCCAATCCCAGAGATTTCCCTGCTTTGCTTTCTCCTGCCTCCCTCTATCACCAATCAATTTCATGTAACCACCTTATATCTTCATCTTTGATTAGGATGTATAATACGAGTGGTGAAACCACCATTTTCTGGAGCATTTTCTCAATCCATTGAGACTTTGCTTCCTGGCAGTTGTTGACAGTTTGGCTCAGATAAACTCATACAAATTCTTACACGTTTGGAAGTTTTTTTTATGTTGACATTATTCACTTTCAGAAGCTTGCAATTGCTGACATAACAGAATTATCATCAAAGGGGAGGGAGGCTCTAGAAGCTCAGAGAATTATCCAAGGTTGACAGGAATATAGAATCCAAGGCTTCAAGTCCAACCCAGTGATGCCCCATAACCGCTATGGTGTGACACTAACTAGAGAAGGCAATATTCTCAAATCAGAGAAAAAAAAAAGTGATACATTTTATAAGGTGAATATAGTTTTAACTTTAACTATTTTTATTTTTTTTAAGTTATTTTTTTTTTTTTTTTAGAGTCAGAGAGAGGGATAGATAGGGACAGACAGACAGGAATGAAGAGAGATGAGAAGCATCAATCATCAGTTTTTCGTTGCGACACCTTAGCTGTTCATCGACTGCTCTCTCATATGTGCCTTGACTGCGGGCCTTCAGCAGACCGAGTAACCCCTTGCTCCAGCCAGCGACCTTGGGTCCAAGCTGGTGAGCTTTGCTCAAACCAGATGAGCCCTCGCTCAAGCTGGCGACCTCGGGGTCTCAAACCTGGGTTTTCCACATCCCAGGTCTGAAGCTCTCTATCCACTGCGCCACTGCCTAGTCAGGCGTGAATATGGTTTTAGACATTAGGTTCAGCTAGAATTCTGTAAGGATAGGAAGACAATATTCCGATAGGTCACAGGATCTAGGCAAATGCCCAGTTCTTCTCTGACCACAGTAGGAAAATACTGGAAAAGAAGCTACTCGCAATTTTGGAGCCAGACTACCCAGGTTTAAATTCCAGTTCTATGACTAGCTGCGTGACAAATTATTCAACTTTTGTGCCTTGGTTCCCTCAAGGTATAAAACTGAGATGATAATAAAAGTACCTACTTCTTAGGATTATTGTGAGAATTAGTGAGTTAATATATGTAAGTACTTGGAACACTACCAGAGACAAAGTAAGTACCGAGGATCATCACTATTATCATGGAAAGCCACCAGTTCCTCTCTAGTTCCTCAGGGAACTCTGAGCAGTAAAACAGCCTAGAAATGAAAGGAACCTAGAGTAGAGTTGGACTGTTAACACTTGCTGCTGTTCCTTCCATCAAAACTATTCATCAAATACTCCATGTTTTCACATCTTCTTTCCTTTTATTGAAAAAAAATTTTAGAAAATTAATTAATAAAGGATACAAACCAATCAGCAAATCAACAGGAATATACTAGGGAAAAGCAGACAATATAAAACTAAAAATGTCATTGGCTTCTTTAATTGGTAAGAGAACACAAAATGTAACAGGCAGAAGGTCTGTCTTACACAAATTATAAATCTGTGTTTTTCCCCAAGTCAGATATATACACACCACAAAAAAAATGATGTGTAAAAATGTACACAAGAAATTGTATTCTGAATTAAGAGAAACAGCTACTAAAACAGGAATTAACACAATAAAGCCAGCAACAGATTAGCAATTTTAAAAACTGATACATCAAATGCTGCATGGCACAGAGCTACACTATGTTGCCAGATAAGAAGAAGAAAGTCTGTTCAGTTTTTAGCCAAAATTCTTTTCCAGAAAAGCAAATCAAAACAGTGTAATTAGCAGAACAAGGAGGCTACAGCTAGATATCAGAGCTACAATTTCTCATAACCCAGACAGAAAACCCTATATGGGGAATGGACTAAGTTTCAGGACAAAACAGGAACATTTAACATTTTTTTTTATTTTCTGTTTCTTTGCCTGTCACCCCATAATTCCACATAATCCTGCAGAAGGATGGCTGCTTTTAGAATTGGCTATTTCATTTTTCTTTCTGTGGCAAGACTGTCATGGAGCCTGGATATTTCAGGCTCATATGCATCCATGACCAGTGTCCCGCTGTGGTCAAAAAACTTAGCAATGGACTTGGTGAACTCAGCTTCCCGCTGCTGCTTTGTTCTCCCACTGATGAAGGTCAGCTTCAGAGTGTACTTGTCATCAAACCTAAGCAAAGATAATAAATCAAAAACCAAACACAGAGATTCAACCAGTAACAGTAGAGCACCACGTATTTTTAAAGAATAGCGTTGAGAGGCCAACACAAAGATTTATTCTATCAAAAATTAAATTAAATTAAAATCAAAGGGCTCTTAACTGCCTTCAAGATACAAAATTGAGTCATGGGTGTTGCTGTGTCTTCCCTGATTCAATTACTGCGTACCTCCTTTACCTTGTCACAGACTGTTAAGCTATATGGACCATCTTCTCTCTCCTCTGGACTTTATACTTGTTATGCTAGAAGGGTCTTCCTAGCAGACAATTCTCTCCAATCTTGACTGGGTTCCATTTATTAATATTAGGGCATAAACTTCTCTGGGAAATCCTTCCCAAACTATGTCAGATGTCTCTCGTTTGTCTGCCGTAACACCATCAATCAATAGTCAAATACTGAGTGCCAAGTTTAATGTTTGGCTCCCATGCTGTCAATGAAATCACCTATGAAATAATGTTTATGCGTTTGCATTTGATGGGTAATCACATTTTTATAAATGAAGAGCCCTTGTTTTCACAGATGTTCCCCAATTCCAAGTTGCTCAGTCCTAATACCCCATAATCAATTGAACTCCAGGCTTACCCTGATCCCAGGTCAGAGATATCTTTTACTCAGTGAACTCCAGAGATCCCTTATCCACGCCTTCCGTCCATCTTGAAGGCTGTTACTATCTCTACCCATTCAAGAAGGTTTGTAACAACAACCTCTGGCAGGCTAACATTCCTCCCCAACCCACACCTGTTTCTGCCTCCATTTAGGGCATATTTAGAAGATTGTCAGGTTGGTATTATCTTTAGAGGAATAATTCATTGAGCCAGTTTCTACATATTTAAATCAAGAAAACTACCAGCTACTTTTCAGGATCATTGTCATGGTTAAAACAGTAACTATCCTTAACCACTCCTGAAAAAAATTGTTACTCAATAAACTGTCATCTAGTCAGTTACTCCCAACCTGGACAGCTAGGAGTGAAGGTCCTTGAACTATTTTCAATACCTCAAAATTTTTTCTCAAGGTCTGACCAATTGCTGCCAATTGATAGCAGAGGAATATTTGACTTTTGGACCCAGTTCCACTGGCAGCTCCATGGCTTTGATGACAGAACATGATCTGATGAACTGTGATATAATACATTTTAGAAGTAATCATTAATTCAATAAATATTTTTTTTCAGCCTATGCACGTCGGGTAGTTTTAGATGCTATGGATTTACGTCAGTTAACACAATAGACAAATCTCACCTTTTGGGCTAGTAGTGTAAGAAAACCAAAAATAAAATAAAAATACAATGTTTCTGTTATATATGGTAGGTAGGAAAAAGGCTTCACCAAGCCTATGTTTAAACAGAACAGTGAGAAAAGAACATAATGGGGTGAAAAAGGCTAAAAGTTCACAAGAAATGAGGGATGTGTTTGCATATGTGTGAGATGTCTAAGCAATGCTTAAGATTTTAGTTTTTTTCCCTCAGTGAGGATTTTCAGCAGAGGAATGAGTTGATCTGCCTTGTTTTAAAAGGCTCACTCTGCCTGCTGTACTGGGAACAGATTATGGGCAGAGACAGCAGCTGCAAAGGTCCTTTAGGACATTATCACAGTAACCTAACTGAGAGATCATGGTAGCAGTGGTGATGGTAAGTGGTCAGATTCAATATACTTAGAAAGTAGAGGCTGTGACAGGATTTACTGGAAGTACTGAGAAAGAGCAGTCAAAATGATTCCGCAGTTCTGGCCTAAGTAATTAGAAGGATAGAGTTGCTACTTACTGGGATGGGAAAAGCAGGTTTAAATGAGGGATAGCAGAGTTATGCCTTGAATATGTTAATCTTGAGATGCTCATTAGGATCCAGTGTCGAATAGAAAATTAGGATATATTTGGAGTTCATAGTAGAGGTCTAAGGCAAAAATTTAGATTTAAATAGTATTTAAAATCTTAAAAGTCTAGTAAGAAGATTACACCTAGTGAGTAAATATAAAGAGGTGCTCAGAACAAGCACGGTCACATTTTAAATTTAGAGAAAGGGAATAAAGAATTACAAAAGAGATTAAGAAATAGGCATTATAGTAAGATGAAAATTAGAAGATTATGGTATCCTAGAAGCCTAGTTAAAAAAAAACAGAAAAGCGTTAACAAGGAGAATGAGCCACTGTGTCACATGCCGCTGACAGGTCGAGTACAATGAGGAAAGAGAAGCGAAGACAAGGGCAGGTCAAGAGACAATGGGAGAAGAAGAAAGGAGCAATGCGAGGAAAATAAGGGGAAAAAATTTTTATTTTAATTTTTAATTGGGAGAAATTACAGCTTGTTTGTATGCCAGAAACAATAATTCAGCAGGAGAAACATCAAGTAAATGAGACAGGATAAGAATCTAGCGGTCAGGCCCTGGCCGGCTGGCTCAGTGGTAGAGCATCGGCCTGACGTGTGGAAGTCCAGGGTTCGATTCCCGGTCAGGGCACACAGAAGAAGTACCCATCTGCTTCTCCACCCTTCCCCCTCTCCTTCCTCTCTATCTCTCTCTTCCCCTCCCACAGCCAAGGCTCCATTGGAGCAAGTTGATCTGGGCACTGAGGACGGCTCCATGGCCTCTGCCTCAGGCGCTAAGTGGCTCTGGCCACAACAGAGCAACGCCCAAGATGGGCAGAGCATCGCCCTCTGGAGGGCATGCCGGGTGGATTCCAGTCGGGTGCATGCGAGAGTCTGTCTGACTGCCTCCCCACTTCTAACTTCAGGATTAAAAAAAAAAAAAGAATCTAGTGGATAAATAAAGCGGAAGCTTCAGGTAGAAACTTAGAAAGATGGAATATGCAGAACAGGCAAAGATGTGAGACTTCTGGTTGCTTCTATCTTCTCATGAACAAAAGAAGTTGAGAGTAAAGGTGCAGGAGAAGGGGAGAAGGTTCGAGGATAGAGAAGAAGGTATGAAAGACCCTCTAGGTCAGTGGCAGAGTAATTGGACTACAGAAATGACATGGAATCTAAGCTGGCTAGGGAGAAAGTGAGGGGAAGAGAGACCACGAAAAGGTGGTACGCTCAACAGATTACAGATGCCAATGAGGCTGAAGAACTATTAGGACAAGAGAACTACAAGGAGATAAACTAGAAAAATAGGAAGCAGTGGTCAGAGTGGGATACTTAAAACTGAAATTACTTAAGGTAGTTACCAGAAATAGCAAGGTCTTGGTAGTAAACAAGATAATCAGAAAAGAAAAAGTAAAACTGAGGGCCAAAGTACTGGAATAATCATCCACTAGGACACAGAGTCACCAAGACTTCTGGAAAGAGCTATGTTAGAGACAGTGCCAATGAACCAGGAGCTTTCTTTCTTCAAGGCAAGAGAAGTGGGTCTATATTTAACTACAATCAAAACGAGCAGAGGTGGCGTATTTCCTCTCCATAGGCACCAACACTGCAGTTAGTGGGGAAAAAAACAAAACAAAACAAAGTAACAGCAGGTCGAATGGAAAATTCAGAACTCTCAGACATGCTAGTGGGATTGTAAAATGGTGAAATTGTTTTGAAAAACAATCTTGCAGTTCCTCAAGCAATTTAAAAAGTTACCATTTGACCCCTATGAGAGTAATTCCTCTTCTAGGTAAATAACCGAAAAAATGAAAATATATGTCTATACAAACACAAATGTTTAGAGCATCATTATTCATAATAGCGAAAAGGTGGAAACTGAAAAATGTCTTCAACTAATAAATGGATGAGCAAAACGTAGTATATACATGCAATGGAACATTATTCACCATAAAAAGGAATGAAATATTGATACATGCTACACCACGAATGAACCTTGAAAACACTGAAGTGAAAGAAGACTGTCACAAAAATATCATGTATTATTATATGATTCATTCATACAAAATATCCGAAACAGGAAAATCTAGTGACATAAAGTAGATAAACAGTTACTTAAGGTTGTGGGGAATGGGGGCAGAGGGAGATAACAGCTAAGGCTATAGGCTTTGCTTTTGAGGTGGTGAAAATGTTCTCAAGTTAACTGTGATGACAGCTGTAAATATCTGTAAATACACTAGCAACCATTGAACTGTACACGTTAGATGGTAAACTGTATGGTATGTGAATTATATTTCAGTAAAGCTGTTTTAAAAACACATGTGAGAATGAAAATAATGAAATCAAGATGTTGTTGAGGTCTAAAATTCTGCAACTCTGCTTCAGTGGCTTAGCACAGATTTAGGATGGCTGCGGCCAAAAGGGCAAATAGGAGCCCAGCCAGGAGGAGATAATAACTCAGGTGCAACAACAGGCATCTTCACAAGTAATGAGAGGCTTTTTGGCACCGATGCTTTACTAACCCTCATATTTGTGAATAATTGCACTTTACAATTTGAGAGCCTACTATATTCTAGAAACTGTATCATGTGTCTTTAGGATTGTGACTAAAAGCATGAATTATGGGCTCAGATGTGGGCTGGCATACCTGCCAGAATTCATTTTTGAGCTATACAACCCTGGAAGAATTCACTGAAACCTTTAGGCCTGTGTTCTTTTTTTTTTTTTCTTTAGTTAGAGAGTGAGAATGAGAGAGAGAAAGACAGACAGGGAAGGGAGAGAGATGAGAAGCATCAATTCTTCGTTATGGCACCTCAGTTGTTCATTGATTGCTTTCTCATATGTGTCTTGATTAGGGGACTCCAGCAGAATGAGTGATTCCTTGCTCAAGCCAGCGACCTCAAGTTTTTGAACCTAGGTCCTTAGCATCCCAAGCCACCGCTTGGTCAGGTTAGACCTGTGTTCTTACTTATAAAATGAGTTGCTTTAGGTTTATAACAGATAATGCACTTTGCTCAATAGAAACTTGCTATTATTATAACGAGTATTTCATCTTTACTCTACAAATCATTTTTGACCCTACTAAAGCTCAAATACTTTAAATGACATATCAAAAGTCACACAGCTGAACTTGAACCCTATTCTGGATAGACCTCAGTTGTCAGCTGGACAAAGTCATACCCACTAATGGTCACAGATGGAATTGTCCTTCTCTGAGTTCCCTCGTATATCACTTCATAGATTCCTGATTGCACAGAGTACAGTTAGGATCATAAAAGAAATGGAAGCTAACAGGATTCTTTAAAGATATCTGACTTCATACCTTTGGCCTTTATAATTCTGCACTCTAATTGACTCACTTAATTTTAGCCACAAGGAAAAAGAGTATCAGGCCCTGACCGGATGGCTCAGTGGCAGAGCATTAACACAGCGTGTGGAAGTCCTAGGTTCAATTCCTTGTCAGGGCACACAGGATAAGCAACCATCTGCTTCTCCCCCCCTCCTCCTTCTTTCTCTTCCCTTCCCCCCCCCCTTTCTCTTCCCCTCCTGCAGCCATGTCTCAACTAATTAGAGTGTGCTGATGGTGTTGAGGATAGCTCTGTTGAGCCTCTGCCACTAAAAATAGCTCAGCTGCAAGCATCAGCCCCAGCTGGGGGTCACCAGGTGGATTCCAGTCACAGCACATGCAGGAGTCTATCTCCCCTCCTCTCACTTAAAATTAAAAAAAAAAAAGAGAGAGAGAACCATTCTTCCTTCTTCCACCAAAGTACTTTCTCCCTGAGTTTATCCTCAGAGTTTATCTGTGATAATGCCAGCTCAGACCTACAATTCTTAGAAAAGCCATCTAGATCGTTCAAATCCCTTTATTCATTTTACATGATTAGTACCATGATCTGCATAGAGTAGGCATACAATAGTCTGTTGTTGACAACTCAATACATAGGGAAAGCCAACACCAGGATTTAAAAATCTGTGAAGATAGTCATACCTTTTGAGACTGGAGGACAGTTGCCAAATATCATCAGGATCCATCCCTGTAGGATCTTTCCTGTGGGCCACGAGAAAGATGCTCTTCTCCTTATACGAGGTATAAATGGTCAGGATCCCCATCATCACAAAATATGTTCACATAAAGTTAAGGAAGAAACACACAAACATATACACAAAAGAGAACACAGATTGACAAGCAAGGGCTACAAAAACTACCAAAGAAGAGTTTTGTCTTCCTGCAAAAACAGTGAAAATATAGCTATTGCATTTTCATCCTTACATTTATGTACCAAGAAAAGCAAGGCTTTCTTAGTTTAGAGTACTTCAAAGGGGAATACTTCAAAAATGGAAGGAAAAAAAGTAAAGAACATAAACCAGCTCTCATCTTTTCTGTTCAAAGATAACATGCATAAGATTCTGTTATCTAGTCTGTCAAGACTTGTGCTTATTTCTCTATAACATACAAAATTAGTAATCACACTGGGCTTGACCAAGCTCAACCAATTTCAAGGGCCATTAAAAGTGACTTCAGATTAGCTTACTAGAAGAACAATTACTTCCTATACACATATAGTTTATTATTAGATTCACTTTTTCACCATATAAATACCATTTTGAGAACGTACTATGTGCCAGAAGTTGGCATAACAGCTTTGTATACATTGTATAATTTAAATTTTATGACAGTGAGAGGCAGGAAAGTATTGTGTCAAGTGTTTAGGTTCGGGAGTGAAGCAGTCCTAGATTTAAATTCTGGCTTTTAACCAATGTACCCTTGATAAATTACTTCCTTCCCCAAAGCTTAATCACTTCCAAAATGGGTATAATACTGGATTTTTTAGAATTGTCATGAAACTTATACCGTATTTTTCACTCCATAAGATGCATTTTCCCCCCAAAAGCGGAGGGGAAAATGCCCATGTGTCTTACAGAGCAAAAAATACAGTATTTTATTAAATATTTTAACATATCATTTGGTTCAGAATGTTTTTTTTCTTATTTTCCTCCTTAAAATCCTAGGTGTGTCTTAGGGAGTGAAAAATATGGTGTGTGTATATATACGTATATATATATATATATATATTTTTAAGTGTCTAGCACACGGAAGACATTTATTATAGTAGTCATTATTATTATTTTAAAACTGACATGATCAGCCTGACCAGGCGGTGGTGCAGTGGATAGAGCGTCGGACTGGGATGTGGAGGGCCCAGGTTCGAGACCCCGGGGTTGCCAGTTTGAGCGCGGGCTCATGTGGTTTGAGCAAAATCTCACCAGCTTGGACCCAAGGTCACTGGCTCCAGCAAGGGGTTGTTCGGTCTGCTGAAGGCCCGCGGTCAAGGCACATATGAGAAAGCAATCAATGAGCAACTAAGGTGTCGCAACGGATGACTGATTTTCTCATCTCTCTCCGTTCCTGTCTGTCTGTCCCTATCT
The DNA here is from genome assembly GCA_037038555.1 of Rhynchonycteris naso. Classification (NCBI taxonomy): domain Eukaryota; kingdom Metazoa; phylum Chordata; class Mammalia; order Chiroptera; family Emballonuridae; genus Rhynchonycteris; species Rhynchonycteris naso. The sequence continues at coordinate 317,869,473 of CM072995.1, forward strand.
ATCTCTCTCTGACTCTCTGTCCCTGTAAAAAAATAAAATAATTTTAAAAAACTGACATGATCAGCAAAATCTTAAACAAATATAACCAAACAAATAAAATTCCATGAAGCTATTTAGTTCTCTCGGGAGGCTGTATTTTTCAATAATGTTACTCATTCTTCAAACCTCTTTGGGCCCAACCAGATGGTGGAGCAGTGGATAGAGTATCAGCCTGGGATACTGAGGACCCAGGTTCGAAACCCTGAGGTCACCAGCTTGACCACAGCTTGGGCTGGGGATAGGAGACATATTCCCATGGTCTGTGGCTTGAGCGCAAGGTCACTGGCTTGAACAAGAGGTTACTGGCTCAGCTGGAGCTCCCCTCCCCCATCTAGGCACAAATAAGAAAGCAATCAATGAACTAAAATGCCACAACAACGATTTGATGCTTCTCATTTCTCTCCATTACTGTCTGTCTCTCTCTCTCACTAAAAACAAAACAAAACAAAGAAACAACAATCTCTTTGGATTTGGAAGTACTTTGGGAATTATCTCCAGAACATATGGTATATTCTTTTAAACTGCATTAATAATGAAAAAAATTCAGCCCTGGCTGGTTGGCTCAGCAGTAGAGTGTTGACTCAGTGTGTGGAAGTCCTGGTTCGATTCCTGATCAGGGCACACAGGAAAGGCAAACATCTGCTTATCCACCCTTCCTCTACCCTTCTCTCTCTCTCCCTCTTCCCTCTTCCACTATGGCTTGACTGGTTCAAGCGCACTGGCCCCAGGTACTAAGGATGGCTACCTCTAGTCTCCACCTAAGGAGCTAAAAATAGTGAGGTTGCGAGTGGCCCAGGATGGGTAGAGCACTGCCCCCCAAACAGGGGTTGCCAGGTGGATCCCAGTCGGGGTGCATGCAGGAGTCTGTCTCTTATCTCCCCTACTCTTCCTTTAAAAAAATAATGAAAAAATTCATAATGGGATGACTTGCTGGTGCCAAAACTGGCGACAATAATTTGGAATGAATTTGGATGATACTATATTTCTCACAAAAATTAGGAGATATTTCAAAATGAATATGAAGCGATAAAATATCACCTAATTTTTGTGAGCAGTGTATTTTTTATCAGAACCTGCTTTATTAAACGGCTTTGTAAATGCCAAGATTTTAGAAATATTTCAGGTTGTGGCAACACTGTTAAGAAAAATTAAACAGCCTACCAAATTAATCTGTTTTAAACAAATAGCAGTAATGGCACACAGCAGACACTCAGTAACACTATGGTTACTACGAATGAGACAGATCTGTATACTCTGATAGGAAAAACATCTACATTTTAAGTTCAAAAGCACAATATGTACAAATTGATTTGGGGAAAAGGTGTGGGAACCACAAGAAAACTGGTACTATGAACATGTATTGTTTTTGTAGTAATAGTATAATATAAAAGTTCTTTATATTCAGCTTTTTGAGAAATAATCAAGCCGGTAGGTAACAAACATGAGTCCACATTTATAAAAGGATAAGGAAAAGAGAATATTTCAGAGCCAATTACATACCAAACACATTATAAAATATCTCTTTATGATAATTCTGAGTATATATTACCCTTATTTATAAATAAGCACCATTCAGTCTCAAAATAGTTAAGTTCTTATTAGCACAAGATCACAAAACAGTTTGGATTTCAGACCAAGATTTCTCTAACTCCAGAATAGGTTCTTCTTCTTTTTTTTTTTTTACAGGGACAGAGAGAGAGTCAGAGAGAGGGATAGATAGGGACAGACAGCCAGAAACGGAGAAAGGCGAGATCATTAGTTTTTCGTTGCCGTCGCAATACCTTAGTTGTTCATTGATTGCTTTCTCACATGTGCCTTGACCACGGGTATTCAGCAGACTGAGCAACCCCTTGCTGGAGCCAGCGACTTTGGGTCCAAGCTGGCGAGCTTTTGCTCAAGCCAGACGGGCCTGCACTCAAGCTGGCAACCTCAGGGTCTCGAACCTGGGTCTTCCGCATCCCAGTGCGACGCTCTATCCACTGCGCCACCACCTGGTCAGGCCAGAATAGGTTCTTATTTCCACTATTACACAAGCCACACCTGTGCCTCATGCTCAGTAACTCCCAGTCAAGCCCCTCAGCTTCAAGAGAACCTGACACAGATCAGTACCTCCAAAGTCTGAGCCTTTCCTAATATCCTGGATTCAGTAGCTTGAAGCAACACAGCCTAATGGGAGAAGTTTTGGATTAGAAATAAGAAGAGCTGGGTCGTCACTATTACTGTGTTTTGCTAACAAGTGCTGACACCTGGAGGATAATATCCTCTATATTCACAACTAAACAGAATTAAAGATAAAATAACCATATTAAATCTAAAATATTAGTGATAATTACTACATAAATTTATAGATTCCTCGGAGTTGATAATGTTAAATTCTAACATGAGCAGGCCTCCAGATCAAAGTTTGTTTTTTTGTAAATAGCAGGGAGGTTATCAGTAGAGATTTTAAAATAGTCACTAGAAACAAACCTGAGTGTAAATAAAGGATATGATATGACGCACAAAGCCAAAACAGGCTTGGACTCAGGAAAGGGGTGCATATAGTCCCAAATCAAAGCCACTATGGCAAAGAAACAGGAGATGGTACAGATGGTGAGGCGACCGTCAATTAGTCCAAAATTCTCCACATACTTGTACTTTTCCAGAAGTACCTAGTGAGAAGAACAAGGAATCAAGCTAACAGGAATGCTTTCTTCCTAGAACCTGCTTTTACTCATAATTTCCATGATAAAAGCTACATTAGAATCATAAATTACCTAGTTCTTTCGAATCAGAATTTTACTACTCCTACCAAAGAGTCAAGCTGTTTACAATAGATCCCAGAGAAAAAGTTCAACTTCTCATACGTTTTTTTAATCCTCAACTTATTCCTTAGAACAAAGCTAAAATTTTCTTTTCCTTTTTCAAATGGAGACATGATCAATCATGGATGAATATTCGTCTTATATACTTACTGTCAATCTTCTTGGCTCTTGGCTAATTAACCTCAAAAACAAGATTAACAGCTTTCTGAAGTTAAAACATTAGAGAATTTGAGGGGCCCAAGGTAGCTAACATTTTTAACACATGCTCCCCTACATACACTGTAAGGATTTTAGAAACAGGTTTTCTGGTTCGCTTCCTAACACTAAAAATTAAGGTCATTCCAAGAGACAGAAGAAAAAGATCCTGCAGATGAACACCAGGTATACACATGCTAAAAAACTGCCATCTCAAAAGTACCTTTTTGGCAGAATCATCCAAAGAATTTTTCACAGCAGATCCATCCCATTTGTCAATTTTTAAAGGCTTATCATCAATCTTCCACTGTAAAACAAACAGAAGAGTTGTACATCAAGAATATGGCACCTAGCCTGACCAGGCAGTGGCGCAGTGAATAGAGCGTCAGACTGGGATGCGGAGGACCCAGGTTCGAGACCCAGAGGTTGACAGCTTGAGCGCGGGGCCCATCTGGCTTGAGCATAAGCTCACCAGCTTGGACCCAAGGTCACTGGCTGAAGCAAGGGGTTACTGAAGGCCCGCAGTCACGGCACATGTGAGAAAGCAATCAATGAACAACTAAGGTGTCACAAGGAAAAACTGATGATTGATGCTTCTCATCTCTCTCCATTCCTGTCTGTCCCTATCGATCCCTCTCTCTGACTCTCTCTCTGTCCCTGTAAAAAAAATATGGCATCTTTCTGAAAATAAAATGAACTACTTTCTTAAGAACATCCTTAAGTATAATTATCATTTACTCTGTCGTCAGATGTTGGACAGCTAAAAGACAAAACACTTAAAATGAAGGTGAAGGACACTATAGTCAACAAATCAAGTGGTAGGTACTCTTGATGTTGTCACTCTCCATACTGAGAAGGCAAAATCTACCACCCCAAATCAGAAAAGTACTTACATGGGCTACAGAGACTAAGTGTGAACTCACATATCCCATCCCTGTTCTACCCAAATGTGAGTACAGACAAAATCTCCTTTTGGTCATCCTTTCATTCTGTAATCACAAAACTCAGAAAATATAAATCCATGGACTTGCAAACAATAACAAAATGAGGAAGGTCTCATTTAATAAGTTTTTGTCAGCTAACAATTTTTACATTTTGCCAGCATGTCTTAACTATAGGAAAATAGCAAGTCCAGTGTAGTCTGTTGGACTAAAAACCAAGTTATATCGCCAGGGACTTATGTGATTTTTGGACAAATCCTGCTTCAATTTTCCTCATCTATACAAGATGAGAAAGGTTACCAAATACTGTGTTACTTAGAGGCAAGAGAGTCACACATTGTAGGCCGAAATTCCAATGGTACACCACCTATAGAAGACAATTTAGTACTTTGGATTCAACTTCCCACTTCTGGAAAATTTTCCGTATTTGCAGACATGCAATAATATATAAGGCTATAAATGCAACAGCATTTATAACAGTAATTATTACATAGTTATCATATATAAAATATTTATATGTAAATATATTTCCACTCAGATATCTAGTGCATCCACCTACATACACTAGATATCTAAGTGGAGATGGCAAGTAGGCAGTTGGACATCTATGCTGGGGCTCAGAGGAGAGGTCTAGGTTGGAAATATAAACGCAGGTCATCAACTTATACATATTTATTTTTTAATTTTATTTAGAAAACTAAATTTAACGGCAGGGTAACATTGATCAGTTAAGAGTACACAGATTTCAGGTAAACATTTATATAGCATTTGAACTGTTATATACCCATCACACAAAGCCAAGTCATTTTCTGTCACCGTATATTGGTCCCTCTTTACACTCTTCCTCCCATCCCCCCCATCATGTCCCCCTTTCCTACAACCTCCTCCCTCAGGTAACTACTTCACTTTTATCTATGTCCACGAGTCTCAGTTTTATATCCCACCCATGTGTGAAATCATACAGTTCTTAGCTTTTTCTGATTTGCTTATTTCACTCAGTATAATTGTTCTCAAGGTCCAATCCATGTTGTCATAAATGACACTATGTCATTGTTTCTTATGGCTGAGTAGTATTCCATTGTATATATGTACCACATCGTTATCCAATCCTCTATCGAGGCACACTTTGTTTCCATGTGTTGGCCACTGTGAATAATGCTGTGATGAACATGGGGGTGCATGTGTCTTTACCAATGTTTTCGAGTTTTGGGGGTAGATACCCAGTAGAGGGATTGTCACATGATAGTTGTAGTCTTAATTTTTTGAGGAACCACCACACTTTCTTCCATGTTTGTACTAATTGCATTCCTACTAGCAATAAATGAGGGTTCCTTTTTCTCCACAGCCTCTCCAACACTTATTTGTCTTGTTTTTGTTTTTTGTTTTTAGATTTTTATTTATTCATTTTAGAGAGGGGAAAGGGGGAGAGAGGGAGGGAGAGAGCGAGAGAGAGTGAGAAGGGGGGAGGAGAAAGAAGCATCAACTTTCATATGTGCCTTGACCAGGCAAGCCTAGGATTTCAAACCAGACACTTCAGGTGTGAGGTGGTATCTCATTGTAGTTTTGATTTGTATTTCTCAAACAGCTAGTGAAGATGAGCATCTTTTCATAAACCTGTTGGTCATTTCTATGTCCTCTTGAGAAAAGTGTCTGTTCAGGTCCTCTCCCCATTTATTAATTGAATTGTTTGCTTGTTTTTTGCTGAGCTTTAAATACACACACACACGATATTTAAGTCATGACACTGATATCTCTTTGGAATGAGTATAGACAGAGGACAGGGCCTGAGGCTTGCCAGCATTTACAGGTGAGGAAGAAGACCAAAAAAACAAAGCAAAACAAAAAACAAACAACAACAACAAAAAAACAATAAAGACAAAGAAACCAGTGAAGGAGGAAGAAAACCAGGGGCTAGTAGTGTTCCTGAAGTCACATAAAGAAACTATTTCAAGAAAGAAATAAAGTCAAACGCTACTGAAAAGTCAAATAATATGAAAAAGTACCACTGAGATTTGACAAGGGTACGGCAGAGAAACAGTGCAGGCAAGAGCCAAAAACGGGACCTGGGTCAATGGTGGCTATTAACTTCGGTGATATCCCTGAGTTACATAATGATGAATAAGCAGTTAATATTGATATTTTGGAGCTTCAAAGGTTACTCCATAAACACAGTGAAGATTTAAAAAAGAATTTAAAACACACTTTATATACTACAAAACTCACCATTTTAAAATGTACAATTCAGTAGTTTTTTTTTCCTTTTTTTTTTTTTACAGGGACAGAGAGAGAGTCAGAGAGAGGGATAGATAGGGACAGACAGACAGGAACGGAGAGAGGTGAGAAGCATCAATCATCAGTTTTTCGTTGCCGTCGTAACACCTTAGTTGTTCATTGATTGTTTTCTCACATGTGCCTTGACCGCGGGCCTTCAGCAGACCGAGCAACCCCTTTGCTGCAGCCAAGGACCTTGGGTCCAAGCTGACAAGCTTTTGCTCAAGCCAGATGGGCCCATGCTCAAGCAGGCACTCTCGGGGGTCTCGAACCTGGGTCCTTCGCATCCCAGTCCAACACTCTATCCACTGCGCCACCGCCTGGTCAGGCAATTCAGTAGTTTTTAATTAGACTCACAAGGTTGTGCAACCATCACCACTGTCTAATTCCAGAATACCCTAAAAAGAAACCCCATATCCATAAGCAATCACTCCCCTCTCAGCTGCTCTCCAGCCCTGGTAACCACTAATCTACTTTTTGTCTGCATGTATTGGCTTATTCTGGACATTTTACATACTAGCTGGAATTATATAATATGCAGCCTTTTGTGACTGACTTCTCTCACTGAGCATGTCTTAAAGGTTCACCCATGTGGTAACAAATACCACTACTTTATTCCCTATTATAACCAAATATTACATTACATGGATAGATCATATTTTGTTTATCCATATATCTGCCAGTGGATACATGAGGTGTGTCCCCTTTTGGCTATTGTGAGTAATGCTGCTATGATCATCTACATACGTGTTTTTGTGCAGACATATATTTTCAATTCTACTGGGTTTATTATACCTAGAATTGTAATACACAATTATATGGTAACTCTGCATGTTTAACTTTCTGAGGAACTAATAGTTTTCCAAAGTGGCTGCATCACTTTACATTCTTACCAGCAATGCAAGAGGGTTCCAATTTCTCCACATCCTCACCAACACTGGTTTTTATTTTTAATTATAGCCATACTAGTAGGTGGGAAGTGGAATCTCATTGTGGTTTTGATTTGCATTTCTCTAATGACTAATATGTTGAACATCTTTTCATGTGCTTGGCCATCTGTTTATCTTCTATGCAGAAATGTCTATTCACATCCTTTACTCTTCTTAAAATTGGGCTGTCTTTTTATTATTGAGCTATAAGATTCTTCAGATAGTCTAGATACTAGATCCTTATTAGATATATAATTTTCAAACATTTTTTCTCATTCTATAGACTTTTTTACTTTCTTGATAGTGTCCTTTGACACAAAAATGTTTTCCATTTTTAAGTAAAAAATGAGTTTTAAGATGCTATTAAAGTTTAGCTTGCAAGTGTTAAAATGCCAGCACCGTTTCTTTAAACACACACAAACACAGACTTATAGTAACACGAAAAAAACTGCATTGTCTTTCTCAGAGTTAGGTCAAGATACAGACATACCACCCAGAAGTCTGGCAAATTAAGATACCATCGCTGAGAGTAAAGGATACATGACCTGTTTACAGACGCAGGTTGGTAGATGACAAAACCAAGGCTTAAGCTAAGTTGATCTCAAAACAGATGCTTTTTCCACTATTACATTAACTAGAACATGGCCTGTTCCAGAATGAAAGGCAATGTACTAAGTAAGGCAAAAGAACTGGATTAAGAGCTGGGGAAGCCAGGTTCTGGTATGTTACTAGCTCGAGGTGTGGTCTTGGGCAAGCTGCTTCATCTTCCCCTTTCCAAATGTATCCATGTCTACAGAATGAGGAGGCTGACACAGATGAGCTTTGAAGTCTCTTCATTATAAATATTTTAGAGAAACCACTATTGATTAAGCAGGATAGTTAAAAAAACAACAACCAAAAAAACCCTTACAATGTCACAAGTCATCTAGGACAATAGTCCTCAACCCAGTAGGAACTGGAAGTAACTGTTAAAATATAGAGAAAATAAATAGCTCTGTGTGAAAACATGCAGCTATCCAGGTCCCACGTCCAGAGAATGATTCAGGCCTAGGATGAGGTCCAGATACCTGTATTTTTAACTAGAACCCAATGGGGTCTGATGTACAGTCTCCATATCATGTTATAAAAAACATTTATATAAGAAAGCTAGAGCCCAGAATAACCACTATTTAGCAGTAGTTATATGTATTCTGTTAAGTACTTACTATGTGCTAGACACCTCCTTTTAAGATAAACACTACAATTATCACAACCTTGCAAATGAGGAAACACATGCAGAGATTTACTAACTTGCCAAAGAACATATACCTGGTAAGTGGTAGAGACATTAAAAAATACAGATGGCCTGGTTCCAGAGCCTGTGTTCTCAACTACTAAGCTATAAAAACTGGACTTTAAGATTAAGCTGAGAGTCTAGTGAGGTGACAGAAATCCAGCTATGAGGTTAAAAGGGTCTGGATATAGCTTCTAGAAAGCATGATTTAATACCACTTTTTAATAGCCAAAACAAATCCAGTCAGAAGACAGACTCAGGTAATGTTAAAAGGATTTGGGGATAGTTTCTGGGAAGAATGGTTTAATGCAACTTATTGATTTAATAGCCAAAACAAACTAAGCAAGCAGTTTTTCTTTTGAGCTTGCTATGTAGAACAAAATGTTTTGATGTATTTGGGGCAAAATAACTTATTGCAATGACCTAGGTTATTCTGCGATGGAGTATAAATTATATCTGCATACCTATTTTTAAGATCAGGAAACTAGAATTGCTTTGTTCTTTTCTCTTTTTTTCCAGATTTTATTTATTGATTTTACAGAGAGACGAGGGGTGGTGAGGAACAAGAAATATCACATAGTTGCTTCACTTTAGTTGTTCATTGATTGCTTGTCTTATGTGCCTTAAAGGGGCAAGACCAGGGTTTACAATCAAGAACCTTAGCTGGTCAATATTCTATTCATTGTGCCACCCCAGGCCAGGCTAGAATTGCTTTGTTCTTAAAGTAGGTTTCGTAGAAACAGAAATTTACACCTGCTTAGGGAAAACTTTAAGCACATTTGCATCTCTTTATTACATTTGTTTATAGCAAGTAAAACTATAGCTGCAGGAAATAAAATAAAAACCCTCCAAAAAAAGTCAAGACAAATCAAATTAAAGAGATTGTAAGAAAACAAACAGCCTCTCATTCCCACAGAGCAGAAGCTTCTCTATTAATTCAGATCCTGCTCCATTGAGAATAACTTTTTTTTTTCATGTTCTCTTCCTCAATACCCTGTTTTCTTGTTTATTTTATTATTAAGTGAGAGGCAGGAAGGCAGACAGACTCCCAAATGCGCCAGGATCCACCTGGCAAGCCCCCTACAGGGCGATGCTCTGCCCATCTGGGGCCGCTGCTCTGTTGCTCAGCACAAGGCCTGGAAGCCATCCTCAGCACTTGGGGCTAACTTGCTCCAACCTTTGGAGCCCTGGCTGTGGGGGAGGTGGGGAGGAGAGGGTTAAGAAGCAGATGGTCGCTTCTCCTGTGTGCCCTGGCTGGGAATCAAACCAGGACTTCCATGCAGGGCAGATGCTCTACCGCTAAGCCAACCAGCCAGGGCCTGTACCCCGAGTTTTTAGATAGCTAGAGGTACCATCTTCTAAGGTTGTTTTTGAAAACTGAGGTGGCAGAGCTGAAGTTCTTTCTCTGCTTAATTCAATACTGCAAGTACTTATTCCAGAACCTCTTATTGGAAAGTGGACAAATACAAACTGGTATAATGATAGAAGACTGTATGACATTGACAGCTTAATTACCAGATGCCATAAATGCTACAGAATTCAGAAGGGGAACAACTCAATGTAAGGCAGAAATAAAGTTTTCCCCCAAAAAAATACCTAAACAGTTCTTGATTTATTTCTGTCTCACTTTTTGGTTAATTCTACCAAGTGCTCCTTTGTGAAGCTTTTTTTTCCTTTTTTAAATCTATTTCTGTTACTCAAGTTAGGGGTTCTCATCACCTTGTCATTCTATTTTTATAGCCTTTTGCAAATAACATTATTTACCAGTATTATACAATTTAATATTTACAAGTCTGTAATATGTGTGTGTATATATCGGCATCCACGATATTTACATAAGGAGATTTTAAGTTCAGTAATACCAAGTAACTTACCCAAGGCCATGTAGCTTTTAACAGGCTGTACAAAAACTCTAACTTTTCTTTTTACATTAAACCCTATACACTACTATGGCATAAGGCCTTACTAGAAGGCTTTTAATTTTTACCTCTCCAAACTATCTGAATAATTTCCCTAAAACCACTTTAGCCTCAAAAATCTTCAACACTTGCTTACTCCTACTTCAAGTAACCCATGCCCTCTTCAATTCTGTCACTACAGGTTTCTGGGAAAACCATCCAGTCAACTCACTACCGGAGAAACATCCCGAGAAACATCAGACACCATCTGTGCACCTTTGTTCTAGGACAGTGGTTCTTAACCTTTTTTGAGGTACCGAACCCATCAGTTTCATATGCGCATTCACCGAACCCTTCTTTAGTGATAAATAAAATATATTTTTTTCCAAATTCAAGACATAGGTATATGTCTTTTTACTGGTGCACAAAATCAGTCGTGCATAAACATCACCTTGCTCAAACAAAACCAACAAAGTGCATGGATTCACAAATTACAGTATTACTTTATTCTGGCCTTCGCGGCAGAGGCTTCTCTGAACCCGAGATCGACTCATTGAACCCCTAGGGTTTGATAGAACCCAGGTTAAGAACCACTGTTCTAGGACATTAACTGGTGTATGTGGTCTCTCCCCCAAAATTAAGGTCCTAGCTCTACTCTCAAAAAAGAAAGTCATCCCTTGGAGCACTTACCCCTTATCAATTAGATCTCAAGAGATCCTTTTCTCTCTCACTTGAACTTTTGTATAAAGTTCACAATTTGAATACACAAAACACTTCAATGTTTAATATTTTGGGTAACCCATGTTGTATACTCAGCAATACTGAATATATACTTTCTGACAGTAGGATTCTTGATTTATTCCTCTGCCATCACATATTTGTGTTAGACACTATAGGTGAGAGATTAATGCATACCATCTCCTTTGATTCTCCCCAAAACCCTAACATTTCAGATGAAGAAGGAAAGTCTTAGCAAAGTTAACTAAGTCTTCATATAGTTTGAAAGTAGCAGAGCTACTTTAAAGCCCAAATCTTATGACCCCCAAATCCAAATTCTTTCAATAACACAATGATGCCATATACTTTTCATTAAGCACTACCGTAGCATAGTGCCCACGCTTTATGTTTGCTGGTGACAATCTAAATAGATGGAAAAGAGAAGTAGTCAATAGGATAGGATGAGCACAGGTTATATAAGGTGCTCACTCAGCAGAAAGGCAGGATTTGTGTATGAAAATGACAACCAATCCCAAACACTCTCAAATCTTGGAGCAATTTACCATTTCAACTTCCAGAAAACGTTCCTGTCAGTTAAGAAGGACTAAAAGTGTGAGAACCATTTATTTATTTATTTTTAATTCTTTTTATTTATTCATTTTTTTTAGAGAGGAGACACAGAGTGAGTGAGAGAGAGAAGAGAGAGAGAGAGAGAGAGAGAGAAAGGGGGGAGGAGCTGAAAGCATCAACTCCCATATGTGCCTTGACCAGACCAGTACATGGCTTTGAACAGGCGACCTCAGTGTTCCCAGGTCGACGCTTTATCCACTGCGCCACCACAGGTCAGGCGTGAGAACCATTTAATTCAAAATCAATAACACCAAAATAAACAAAGCAAAAAGATCAGGACCCCTCAATATGATCATGTATTTATCTCTTAAGCATCTACAGTGTGTCAGGCACAGGAAAATCTGAAAGCTGTTTTCAAAGTTTAAAAAAAAAAAAAAAGAACCTAACTATTTACTTTATCACAGACCCTATGCTTAACACTTCTCATCAAACTGACTCAGGGCCCTACAATGAAAATGGGAAGGGACCGTAGGGTACATTAAAGCTAACTGCCTCCTTTCACAGATGAGGAAACATAGGGAAAACAAGTATATTTCAAGGTCACACAGTTAATTAGAAGCAAAAGCAGAACCAATGCTAGGATGCAGATCTCCATGCAACTGTTGCTTCCAAAAAGCTATGCAAAGGACAAGAGGGGCCAACCCAAGAACAGATTTTCCCTTTTCTTCTAAACCCTTGCTGCTAGGACGGCAGTTTATAAAATGGATGGGCAGAGGGAGAAAGAGGCAAGCAGGAACAAACTGCAAACTCGTGAATTTGATTCACCTATAGCACTTGGAGGCAGCAGGAGGGGAGAAGTGAGGGCAGCGAGGGGGGGGGGTACTGTGAAGATGGCAAAAGATAAGTTTTAAAGGGTTCCTGTCAGCCCAAAAGGGAAAATCAAAACTCAAATAAGTTTGATATTCGAGGTATCGTGATAAGGAGAAACTTCAGAAAGCAAAACGCTACGGAGCAGTATGGAATTCGTAGCGACCCAAGAATGATACTCGTGGGGAGGAGTTTGGGGACTACTACTGACTTCCAGCAGCGGCTTTCATTCCTCCGAGTTTCAATTTTCCACATCGGTGAAATGGGCACACTGAACAGTAGCCCCCAGCACCTTCGCGTTGAAATGTGAAAACAATCAAATTTTCCTAGAAAGATGTGGTGACCAGCATTAAGGCCCAGGTACACTTCCGAGAAAAGAAGACCTAAAGAGGAAAAAGCCCAAATCTGACGGCATGGAGAGAGAGGGCAGCAAGTGCCCGTAAAGTCCCCATAGTGGGCCAGACCCCTACTCCCTTGAGAACCCTCTGAAGGGGGGCGGGGATGGGAAAGTGGGTTCGCTGCCTCCCGGACCTCCGCTGGCCTGAACTGTCCCCAAGAATAGGATTCTCACCTTATCCAACAAGCCACTGCGCCCACTGCCTGTCCCGCAGATAGGGCCACCGCCAGACCCACTACCGCCTCCGCCACCACCACTCCTCCCGCCTTGTGCAGCTGCCGCGGCCATCTTGTCCGCCTCTGCGTCTCCCTCCCACTACTTGTCCGAAGCCGATTGGCTGAAGTGCACGGCGGGACGCGCTGCGCAGAGTGCACCGGGATTGGTAGTTCACAGCGGGGCTAACGCAAGGTTCCCGGCAGAAGTGGCCGCGGGGCTTGCCGGGACTTGTAGTAGTTAGGCCCTCCTGTCGCCGGTTGCTGTTCACACGGCTCGCCACCGCGTCGCGGTTACTAAGGAGTGAAGGAGAAACTGACAGGCGCCACCGTGGAGCGGCTCCGACATTCCCGTGAGGCTCTCAGGCGCTCATTCCGCCAGACTAAGACGTCGCCCCCGCGAACGCCTCGGAGGCGGAAGCGACGCCAGAGGCAGGTGCGGCTTGGAAAATTAGTTTGCGTGAGGTGTTACAGTCTCCTCCGCGCCGAATGTAAAATTTCCAAACGGAGGGCTGGAACTTGTTCTTCATCTTTTCTCTCTGTCCCAGTTAGAGCACTTACCAGTTATTCTCTCTGGTGACTGTCGTCTTGCCCATTAGCAATGTTTTTTGTGTTATAGAGTGACTGCTGTATGCCAGGCAGTGTTCTCTGTGCGTTTACTTATTTTTTTTAAATGTAAGTTTAGTTGGTATATAATATGTTAGTTTTCGGCATATAAAATAGTGACTCAACATTTATATGCCTTACCACCTGATCACGACACTAAGTCTAGTAATCATCTGTCACTGTGCGAACATCACAATAAGTTTGATCATCTCTCACCTATCCATCCTCCTCCCCTCAGGCAATCATCAGTTTGATCTTTGTTTCTATGAGTCTGTTTTTGTTTTGTTTGTTCATTTGTTTTATTTTTTTAGATTACACATTTAAGTGAAATCATACTGTATTTGTGTTTCTCTGACTAACTTCACTTAGCATAATACTTTCTAGGTTTATCCAGATTGTCGCAAATCGCAGATTTCATTTTTTTTAATTATTTGTTTTTTATTTTTGAAATGCCAGATGGCAGCCTGACCAAGCGGTGCCACAGTGGACAGAGTGTCGGACTGGGATGCAGAAGACCCAGGTTCGAGACCCCGAGCTCGCCAGCTTGAGCGCGGGCCCATCTGGCTTGAGCAAAAGCTCGTCAGCTTGGACCCAAGGTCGCTGGCTCCAGCAAGGGGTTGCTCAGTCTGCTGAAGGCTCCGGGTCAAGACACATGTGAGAAAACAAGGAATGAACAACTAAGGTGTTGTGACGGCAACGAAAAACTAATGATTGATGCTTCTCACCTCTCTCCGTTCCTGTCTGTCTGTCCCTATCTATCCCTCTCTCTGACTCTCTCTCTGTCCCTGTGTAAAAAAAAAAAAAAAAAGAATCTAAGAAATGCCAGATGGCATAATTTTATGACTTTACTAACCCAAATGCAATGTGCACATAAGTTTTCTATTCATTTTCTTTGCTGCACAGCCTGGCGTTGGGATTGGTGACTGATGGCTAGTTGGGCTATTATTTCTGCAATGGCTTTGCGGTTGTGGAAGGAGAGATGGTGAGCAATCTTCACAGATTAGTTGCACCTCAACAGCACTTCCAATTCCTTGACGTTGTGGACCAGGAACTTCCGAAAGCCAGTAGGCAGCCTGTGCTTTGTTTTCTTGTTGCTCCTGCAACCAATGTTAGGCATCAAGTTCTGGCCTTTGAATCCTTTGTGCACTCTATTGTCAGTGCCCCTGGGTTTTTGCCATTTACACTTAATTTTGACATATCAACCTGACTGGTGCCAGATGAACTTCTTGGTCTTCTTTTGACTATTTTGGGTTTCACGAGGGGTCTGAGGGCAGCCATGAGGCAGAGTTGGAGATGGCTGCCACCTCCATAGGCAGTTCTGAGGAAGGGAGCTCACTCTTTTTTTATTGCTGAGTAATACTAATACTTCCTAGTGTGTACGTACCACATCATCTTTACACGTACTTAGTCCCCTGACAGCCCTGTCAGATGAGTAAAGTTAGGAACTTACTCAAGGCCAGATAGTATATATCAGAACTTGATTTAGAAGCCAGATTTATTTTTTTACACCAAAACCCATGGTATGTTCTCTCTACTGCTCTGCTTTTACAGTTTTAGGATGTAATAGTATTCTAGATTTTTATTCACTTTATTCCCACAAAAATTTTTGAGAACCAGCATTCCCCAGAACTGTACTAAGGAATACAGGGGGATCAAGACAGCTCTGTTTCCTACTCTCATGGAACTCCTAGTGATCTATAGCTATCACATAATAGGAATGTATTATGCCATGCTCAGTTACATTCATCACTTGTTTTATATCTCCAGGCTGTGGTGCAATGGATAGAGCGTGGGACTGGGATGTGGAGGACCCAGGTTCGAGACCCTGAGGTCACCAGCTTGAGCGCGGGCTCATCTGGTTTGAGCAAAGCTCACAAGCTTGAGCCCAAGGTCGCTAGCTAGAGCAAGGGGTTACTCTATCTGCTGTAGCCCCCTGGTCAAGGCACATCTGAGAAATCAATCAATGAACAACTAAGGAACTGCAATGAAGAATTGATGTTTCTCATCTCTCTTCCTTCCTATCTGTCCCTATCTGTCCCTCTCTCTGACTCCCTGTCTCTGCCACAAAAAAAAAAAAAAAAAAAAAAAAAAGGAACAGATGTTTATAGTGTTTACTATGCAGCAGTCACTGGAGATATTTCATACCTGTCTTGGTGAAGCTAGCATTCATCTGGTAATTATCACTAAACAGTATTAGACAAGATTTCTTCACCTCTGTGAAGCAATCCTCTCAGATGTCCCTGTAGCTTTTTATTAATTTTTATTTTTTATAACTTCTTATTTCTCAAGACCCAGCTCTAATGTCACCGGCTCTGTGAAATCTTCCCTGGTCCCACCTCCTCCTCCTCCTTCACAGACATGAAGTGCTCCATAGCATTGTGTTCATTGAGCCTCTTCAGTGGGATATATGAGGTGCTGGGTTAGAGATGTAGGTAGGACCCCAGTCTGGCCTTAGAGGAGCCCACAGCCTACGGCTGGCGATGTTTGGAGTGGAGAACAGGCAATTAAGTAAAATATTATAATACACTGGGACAGAGTGCCTGTGTTAAGAGGTGGGCCTAAGGTGGTGGTAGCACAGGGAAGGGTCAACCTGCGGAGAGGACATCTACATAAGCCAGGCAAAGAAGAGGGGCAGAAGTGTGATAGGCCAAAGGAATGGGACAAGCAGATGAGAAGCATTTGTGTGCATGTGTGTGTGTGCGCGCACACTCGCGTGTGTCTCTGTGTGTTTGGACCTGGGAGGCACTACAATTAGATTGAGATTAGCTGCTTCAAGTTTGAGATAGAGACCAGCAGTAGCTGAAGCTAACTAGGCAGGCAGCCTCTGAGTCTGGTACTTGGACTTTCTTTTTTCCCCCATCCAAATAAAGTTTCCCCCATCCAAATATTTCTCTTTGGGTTATATTCTAGACCAGGGGTGCTCAATACGTCGATCGCGAAGGAAGTGTGGGTAGATCGCATGATATTAAAAAGACATTTGTCTTTTGATTGGCATACAGGGTAGCCAATATGACGTCTGAACTTTTGACACCCTACGCATGTGCATTAAACCACACTAACTTGTTCAGTTGCATTGCTGCGTAGTTAGCCTTCAATTTATTTAAACTAAATACAACAAAGGGTATAAAAATGAGTGCCGTAGCTGGTCCGAGTAAAAAGCCTAAAACCTACCACTTTCATACAGAATGGGAGGGGATTTTTTTCACTATGTCATATCTAAGTGCATTTGCCTCATCTGTCTGTGTGCCATTGCTATTCCAAAGAAGGGAAATGTGGAGCGGCTTTTTTGGACTGTTCATAAAAACTATGACATTGACTTTCCTCCTAAAAGAGAGCTGAGAAGGAGAAAGGTGAAAGAAGAATACACAATATTAAATAGTAATAATAGTAACTTAAATAATGATAGTATAGAAGAAATAAATTTATGTTTTGCATTTTTATTGTAGGTAGATCATTTCAACTTGGTCATCTTATAAATAGCTCGCAAGCTGAAAAAGTGTGGGCACCCCTGCTCTAGACAATAAACTTGAAGGTTATGTGCCCTTTCTTGATCATTAGTTGTAAATCCACACCTTCTCAGCTTAGTAGTGTGCAGGTCTATATGTCCCCAATGAACATGAGTCTGAGTCATTCTTTTGTTGTGTGCGTAGCAAATATCTTTTCCAAAATTATGTCTTGTCTTTCAACATTGTGTTTTACTACTATTACTGTTTATCAATTTTTTTGTATAAAATATTATATAAACCAATCCTTTCCTTACTGATTTGTGATTTGCATATCTTATGTAAGTACTCTAGCCCCACCCCATTGTCATAATATTATTCTCTTTTTCTACCTTCCCATGTATGTCTCTGTCTCCATTTCTACATCTATATCAATCTACTTCTGGGCTTTTTAGTCCTGCAGTATTTTTCTAGGCCTTAGGTGAGACACATTTTGGAGTAGAAGGGTAATAGCAGAATATAATTAATGAGAAAGGTCAAGAACTCTGAATGGCAGGCTAAAGAGTGTAATATCTATTTTACAGGTAAAGAAAAAAAAGAAAAAGGAAGTCAAGGAGTATTCTCCAAGATCAAAGATCAAGTAAGTACAATGCAAACCAGAAGCCAGTTTTCTATATTCTGTAAGTTACTTGAGCCTTCTCCAACAGTCATCATCTCTAACATTTCCCAGCCAGCTATTTATTCATTCAGTTATTCACCTATCTGGCAGGTAGGTGGGGTTGGTCACAAGAAAGATTTCCTGAAAGACAGATTCGGTGAATGACTGTTGATCTTTCCCTATCCATCCATCAACTCATTCATCTCAACACATTTTTAGTGAGTTCTAAGCTCTATGCTAGGCTCTGGAATTACATAGGTGGGTAATGTATCACAGGCCTCATAGTAGGTGGGAAGTTGGTAAGGGGAGCAAACAATTATAATAAAGTAATAAGTACTACCCTAGGACAAGAACAGGTTGTCATGGGAACAATAAGAGAGGCCCTCCAATTCTTTTCAGGGTGGTCAAGGATCAAGAAATTCAGAGTGCTGCCTGACCAGGCAGTGGCACAGTGGATAGAGTGTCAGCCTGGGATGCAGAGGACCCAAGTTTGAAACCCCTAGGTTGCTGGCTTGAGCACAGGCTCATCCAGCTTGAGCACAGGTTCACCAGTTTGAGTGCAGGGTTGCTGGCTTGAGCGTTGGATCATAAATATGACCCATGGTCTCTGGTTTGAGCCCAAAGGTTGCTGGCTTAAAGCCCAAGGTTGCTGGCTTGAGCAAGGGGTCACTCACTCTGCTGTAGCCCCTGGTCAAGGCACATATGAGAAAGCAATAGATGAACAACTAAGTTGCTGCAATGAAGAACTGATGCTTCTCATCTCTCTCCCTTCCTGTCTGTCTGCCCCTATCTCTCTGTCCCTCTCTCTCTCTCTCTCTCTCTCTTTGTCACACACACACAAAAAGAAATAAAAATTCAGAGTGCCCTGTGTTGGACCAAAAAAACTATCAACATCACTCAGTTATCCCACAATTTTTATTTTTTTAGATTATACATATGGAATCTGTTATGTGACAGGTGCTGGGAATAAAGAGATAGATATCATAGATGCTGTCCTTCCTCTAGAGGAGCTTATAATCTAATTAGGAGGCTCAGAAGTATGTATAAAAACCCCTGGACCCTGCCCAACCTGTGGTGGCACAGTGGATAAAGCGCCAACCTGGAATACTGAGGTCATTGGTTCAAAACCCTGGGCTTGCCTGGTCAAGGCACATATGAAAAGCAACTACTACAAGTGATGCTTCCTGCTCCACCCCCTGCCTTTCTCTATATAATCTCTCTAAAATCAATAAATAAAATCTTTAAAACAACAACAACAACCAAAAAAACCCTTGGACCCTGGCATTACCATTGTAGCCTTCATTTGGCTCACACATGTTTACTGGACATTTCCTGTGAGCATTCCAGGAGTGGAGGAGAGACAGTAAATTGGATGCGTGTCCAGACTCGAAGGTTCATAGGCCACTGAAGCCGCCTCCTCAAGAGTGTTAGTTATCTTTGAGGTAGACAGGCTCCATCCATGAAAGAGGTACAGAAGAGGTCCTCCAGGGTTTAGCCGCAGCAGCAATCATTTCCCACCAGAAGGTGCAGGCTTTGGGGAAGAGGTGACATTTGACTGGATCTAAAAAGTTTTATTCTATTTTTACCTAATTTAATTTTTACACTTTTCTGCAGTGCAGGTTTTTATCCTCATTTCATATGTGAGACATCTTAGGCACAAAGAGATAGACTGATTTGCTTGAGGGCACTCAGCTTAATGGCAGAAACCAGACTCAAATTTAATCCTCCTATCTCCATAATTGTTGCCCTCCCTACTGCACCACTCTACTTTGGAAGTTTGTTAGTTCCAGGAAACATTTCCTGAGGACACCGGATCCCAGCTTCCCCTTCTGCCCTCCCTTTTACTGAATGAATCTCTTCCCAGATCCTCTACAGCAGGGTTCCACATTCTTCCCATAACTTCCCTATAAGCTAGGTGCTTATAGGTTCCCAAACCTCTGCTACCTCAAGTTGACTCAAGCTGTCCCAAAGCAGATTTGGGAATGGCTGGATCTTGTGAATGAAGACCCTCAAATCTCTAAGCGCCCAAGATTTAAGAAATTTATATCTTTTTTTAGAAATTTATTCCTGCCTGACCAGGTGGTGGCGCAATGGATAGAATGTCAGACTGGGACGTGGAGGACCCAGGTTCGAGACCCCAAGGTTGCCAACTTGAGCACAGGCTCATCTGGTCTGAGCAAGGCTCACCAGCTTGAGCCCAAGGTCACTGGCTCGAGCAAGGAGTCACTCGGTCTGCTGGAGCCCCCCAGTCAAGCAATCAATGAACAACTAAGGTGCTGCAATGAAGAATTGATACTTCTCATCTCTCTCCCTTCTTGTCTGTCTCTATCTGTCCCACTCTCTGACTCTCTCTGTCACTGTCACACACAGACACAAAAATTATTCCTAAAGGAATTGGTGTTTGAGCTGAATGTTATAGGACAAGATCAACCAGATGAACCAAATGGAAAGGCTAAGAACAAAGGCAGGCAAGACTGAATGTGGATGATATGTTGTAGGGATAGAAAATGATTCTGTGAGCCTGAAGGGTAGAGCTAACTGGTTGGAATTAGGGGCCTTCAAGACCAGGATCAAGCATTTGGCCTTCATGGTCAGTGGAAATCCAATCAGAAGACTTGCAGTATTGGGCTGAGGTTGGGGGAGGTGGGGGTGTAAGATTTAATGAAATCAATGAGAGACAGAAAAGTACATTGAAAAGTATTTCTGAGCTGGAATTATGACTCAGTGACCAGTTAATGAAAAGCCATTTCTGCAAGCATTATTTTGATGAGATCTCTTCTTTCTAAAGCATGGCTTGGATCATTGCTCTCCCCAGCTCAGATATCATGCATGGCTCTCGGTTATTTACAAGATGAAACCTGAGCTCCTAGCCTGGTGCTGAATGAAGATCCTTCAGAAGCAGACACTATTCTTTCTGTCTAGCCTTGTCCAGGACTCCCAAACACACATCTCCTTCCTGGGTCAGGTTTCTTTACTGCACCAGTCATGCCTACTACCAGGTCCTCAGTCCTATGGCCTTTCTGTTTAGCTCATCCCTCAAATCTGACTTACCCAGTTCAAATCTCATTTGCCTAAAATGTGAGCCCTTTCTTCCCTGAATGCTGTTAAAACAAAGAATATTTCTAGTAAGCACTTAATATGTACCAGGCACTACCTTTCTACCTTGAGCCTTTTATCTGTCTATTATAGTAGGTGTTATTACCCACATTTTACAGGTGAGGAAATAGGCTTAGAGTGATAGAGTAACTTTTCCACTCATGGAGCAAGGAAAATCACAGCCAGTATTCAAAACGGGTCTGCCTGAGCCCGAAGGTGATGCTTTTGCTAGTGATCCACTGGGTTAGGATTGATTTGAACTAAAACACCCAAGGCCTTGTCTCCCTCTTCATTTAACCCTTTGAGTAGAGAATTTTATTCATGCTCGCTGACCCCGGGGAGTGAGTTATTTTTCAAAAAATGAAATTAGTTACAGTTACAGTTTTATTAAGTTAAAATCATGTTTGTTTGGTAACCAATTTATAGAAACAAGAAGAACATACATTTGCCCTTTTTAAATGTTGCCTTACACATTTTTAAAATAAAAATTTTTGTGACGATCGTACTCTGCATGGTCAGGAGGCACGAGGATGTACATGAACATTTGTACTACCCAAAGGGTTAAAGGGGCAGCCTATTTCTGGAGCAGGGCAGTGGGCCTCCAGCCCTCCCAGATAGGGTGTATGTATTGTGTGGTGGTTCTGGGGCGCTCACAAGCTGTGTTGAGATGAGAGAGCAATGCTGTACTTTCTCACTCTTGTACTTCCTCTTTTTCCTTGCTTGGCTCTCAGGGAGATGTCCTCCTCGGGAATCTACAAGCTGGATGATGGGAAGCCTTTCCTGTCCAACTGCTTTCCAGCCAAAAGTCTGCTTCAGAAACCGGAGGAAGGTCAGGTGACTTCTCAGATTGGCACCCTTGGCTCACAGCCAGCTTGCACTTTAGAATGTCTCTCACATCCGTTTCTTTTTCTTCAACGACTTGACTTCTGTTCTCTGTCCCACCCAATCCCATCCTTTCCTGTCCATCTGTCCTCAGGAGCCTTGGGGAGCCTGCTAAAGTGCACGTCTAACCACTGTGTTCCCTTCTGTTCAGTGACTTCTCATTGCTGGTTCCCTCACCTGCTGTTCTGTCTTCACAGTCTAACCTCCACGTATCCTTTGGACAACCCCATTCCTTTATTTATACCCCATTGATTCCATAGTGCTCTCATTTCACATAGCTTTTTCTTATTTGTCGAGAATGTTCCAGCCTTCATTCCAGTTATCCCAACCCTTCCCATCCCACAAATCCCTGGTCTTCTCTCACTTCTTCCATATATCTAGCTACTCCAGACCCCAATCCCCATCCTCTTGTGAGCCATCTTCCTCTCTGTTTCCTCTTTGATGATTAATTATATTCTGCCAAGATTCCAAATAAAATGGCTTAAACTTAACGCTGCTAAGTAGTTTTTCAAACTTTTATCTAATTAAAACCTCCTCAGTCTGACCAGGCGGTAGCGCAGTGGACAGAGCGTCGGACTGGGATGCGGAAGATCCGGGTTTGAGACCTCAAGCTTGCTCAGCTTGAGCGCGGGCCCATCTGGCTTGAGCAAAAGCTCACCAGCTTGGACCCAAGGTCCCCGGCTCCAGCAAGGGGTGGCTCGGTCAGCTGAAGGCTCACGGTCAAGGCACATGTGAGAAAGCAATCAATGAACAACTAAGGTGTCTCAACGGCAACGAAAAACTAATGATTGATGCTTCTCACCTCTCTCCGTTTCTGTCTGTCTGTCCCTATCTATCCCTCTCTCTGACTCTCACTCTGTCTCTGTAAAAACAAAACAAAACAAAACAAAAACAACCTCCTCTGCAGTAAGGACTCCTCACAACACCGAGCAGAGCCATACAGGAGGAACACTGCCAAGGAAGTATGGTTCACTGGATCAGATCCATTGCTTTGAACAAGTAGAGCGAGGGAGAAGTACCCTTTGTCTACTCTAGATAAAGTGACTTGTTGGTCACTCTGTACATTGTATTTTGGAAGAATCATCTCCTTTAGTCTGCCTTCCCTCATCCCTAGCATGATTTAATTTTTCACATAGAGACATTCTCTGGCTACTTACCGTATTTTTCACTCCATAAGACACACTTTTTCCCCAAAAAAGTGGAGGGGAAAATGCCCGTGCATCTTATGGAGCAAAAAATACGGTATTTTGTTAAATATTTTAACACACTATTTGGTTCAGAATATTTTTTTTCTTATTTTCCTCCTTAAAACCCTAGGTGTATCTTACGGTCAAGTGCATCTTATGGAGCGAAAAATCTATCAGTATAAACTCATGATTTCATACTCATACCTCCTCACACACACACACAGATGGACAGATAAAGAAATAAATACAGTCGTGTGTATCTGCATGTGTTAGTATATGTATGTATATATCTTTGTCCACTGAAAGCAGTGATACCTCAGTCATGAAAAGCATACTGGTACCTAGAAGTTGGTTTCTAAATACTCTTCTCCAATAGAGGAAGCCAGGGCTCCTCAGAGAACAAGTTGTTTCTAGGGCTGGGCAAGAACAACATAGATTGAGCCTGGAACATAATATGGTGCCAGAAAGTAAAGAAGTACTCAGAAAAAAACGATGGGTTCAATAAATAACCATGAGCCCATAATTATATATATAATTATTACTTATAAGTATAATTATATTAAAATTATTAACATAATATATAATTACTTGTTCTGTTTTCATATACTGTATTTTTTGCTCCATAAGATGCACTTTTTTTCCCCAAAAAAAGTGGAGGGGAAAATGCCCGTTTGTCTTACGGAGCAAATGTTCATCTTTTTTTAGCTGCTGTGGGGCACTGCGCCGGGTAAACATATGTAGAATGAGTGCCAGCGGGAGCATAATCATACCCACCAGGGCAGCGTGCGGCACCCAGCATCTGTTGAGTGATCTCCTGGTTCTGGTTTCCACAATTGCATGCAGCGCAGGAGGGAAGGCAAGCGACTTTGTGTGGGCGCATTCATGTGGCATCATGGAGGGCAGACGTGAGAGGCGTACTGCAGTGGTGGGGGGCTGCGCTGCAGCTGCTGGCGCTCTGTGTGAAGTGCTGTCACCTGTTGCCAGCCTCATAGCATTTCATTGGCTGGCTGGCAGATAGGGGAGGGGCCAAGGGTGCTAGAGGGCTTCTGAAAAAATCTGCTCTATTAGTGCTTGACCAGTTTAGAGCACATATTAGCGAAACCACAAAATAAAAAAACTTTAAAGAAGTGAAGACTCATCTAGCTGTAATTCCTGGGGTCTTATCAGCTAGTTTCAACCTCTCAATGTTTCCATCAAACCGTTTAAAGTCTTTATGCGAGAAGAGTGGAACAAATGGATGGCTGCTGGTAATCGTGATCTGACACCAAGTGAAGGAATGAAGAGACCCACTATCACTCAAGTTTGTGAATGGGTGAAAACACCATGGCAGTCAGTGAAGAATGAAACCGTGGTACGGTCATTCAAAAAATGTGGCATCAGCAGTGTCTAAGATGGCACTGAAGATGGTACCATATATGAAAATAGCGAAGAAGATGATACCAGTGATTATGAACAACTGAGCTTCCTCAATTCTGACACTAGCGATGATGAGTTCCTGGGGTTCCCGGACAATTAGAAGAGTATTTGAACATTAGTCTTTTCTCATTTGTTAATAACAGTGCTAATGGTTGTTAATATTGCTGTTGAATTTACATTGTTGAAATATTATTGTGGTATGTTTTATTAAATATTTTAACACACCATTTGGTTCAGAATATATTTTTCTTATTTTCCTCCTTAAAACCCTAGGTGCATCTTATGGTTAAGTGTGTCTTATGGAGTGAAAAATACAGTACATACATGTATTCATGTACTATATAGATGTACACATGTATATACACATTACATATTTCAGGGAATTTATATAACATGATGGGCTGGCAAATCTGAAATCTATAGAGGAAGCAGGCTAAAAACTTAGGAAAGAGCTGATGCTACAGTCTTTTTTCTTTTTTCTTTTTTTCTTTTTCTTTAGTGAGAGAGAGAGACAAGGGACCGAGATGAGCTCGCAGTTGTGGCACCTTAGTTCATTGATTGCTTACCATCGACGCTACAGTCTTAAGGCAAAAATCTTTCTCCTCTGAGAAACTTCATTTTTTTGCTTTTAGAAAGGTTTTTCAGCTGATTGGATGAGATGTATGCACATTATCGAGGATGGTCTCCTTTATTTCAAGTCAATTGATTGTAGCTCTTAGCCACATCTACAAATACCTTCACAGCCACACCTGTATTAGTGTTTGATTGAATAACTCTTTGCCAAACCATAGCCAAGTTGACACCTAAAATTAACCATCACAGGTGCTGGAATTAGTGGGTCAAAGTATGATGAAAAACATATTTGTATAGTCTCAAGGCACTTTGCAAATACAAGGGAAAATTAGTAACCTCTCTTAGAAACGAGGTGGACACCACCTTGCCTGAGTGATCAAAATGAACATCACCACAATAAGATGTACCCTCTGTTCTGATATGCTGACAAGAGTATAGTATCACTTCTGTGGTAGTTTTGCCAAAGTGCAGAGCTGTTGCTGAGTTATGGGAAAGCACCAAAGATTCAAATTGAGGAGCATTTCACAAAATAATTGACTAGTATTCTTCAAAAGTATCAAGATCACTTAAGAAAAAGGGAAGACCAAAGAATTGTCACAAATTGGAGGAGACTAAGGAGACTAAAGGAAATATGAGATTCTGGATTGGATCCTGGAACAAAAAGAACACATTAGTGAGAAAATTGGCAAAATTCAAGGAAGAGCTATAGATTAGTTACTAATATTACACCAGAGTTAATTTCTTGTTTTCAATCATGGTATTATGATTATATAATACATTAGGGAAATTGAACGAAAGCTGTACAGGAACTCTGTACTATTTTTACAACTTTTCTGGAAGTCTAAAATTATCTCAAAATGAAAAATTATGAGGGGAAAATAACCTTCCCATGGATACTATTTCTGCTATAAGCCTACCCCATTGTAACCCAAGCTCCTTATTCTCCTCAAGACCATTTCTGATCTGAATCTGCTGACCTCCCAGCCTCACCTCTGTAACCTTATGTTCATCTCCTGACACACTCTGGGCCTTCCTGGCTGTGTTAGCTGTTTGGAAACAACTCAGACTGAAAGCTCCAAGAGTCAGGGCTATTGAGATATAGGACAAAGGTCCATGCCCCAGATGGGGATGGCATTGGGAGTGTCCCACTCAATATAACACCCTTCTTTCACCTCTTTGAGTCTTAGCCTTTTCATCTGTGAAATGAGACAGTACGATATCTTCACTGGATTTGGGGGCCAATTAATTGAAATAGTTATATAGCCTGACCAGGCGGTGGCACAGTGGATGGAGTGTCGGACTGGGATGCGGAAGACCTAGGTTCGAGACCCTGAGCTCGCCAGCTTGAGCACAGGCCCATCTGGCTTGAGCAATAGCTCACCAGCTTGGACCCAAGGTCGCTGGCTCCAACAAGGGGTTGCTTGGTCTGCTGAAGGCCCGCGGTCAAGGCACATGTGAGAAAGCAATCAATGAACAACTATGGTGTCACAACGGCAACGAAAAATTAATGATTGATGCTTCTCACCTCTCTCCATTCCTGTCTGTCTGTTCCTATCTATCCCTCTCTCTTACTCTCTCTCTGTCTTTGTGGGAAAAAAAATAAAAGAAATAGTTATATAGACATCTCCCTCCCCCAACCGCCAGTAGTATCACAGTATCTGGTGCATATTAGGTAATGAGAAGCCAGTTTTGATTTTAGCATTATAGATAAATAATATGCAAGTACACTAGCTGTAGCTTTGAAAGAGTTTGCTCCTCACTGTTCTGTTCTTCTCAACAGGCCGAGGACACTGGTTAGTGACTCGGAAATGTAACCTCAAGAAGCCCAAGGGTGTGGCTGGGGCACCAGCGCAAGGTCAGGAAAGCCAGAAGATTTCTTTTGCAGTCAGAAGGAAGAAACGCTCTCGATGGAAAAACCAAGTGGACATTCCTGGCCATGTGCTAGACGGGGATTTTCTGGTGAGAGTAAATGCTAGAATGGCTGACAATATCAGCTGATGGCTGTCCTGGTGGTTCCACTCTGGAACACCATCTCCAACACACCCCAAACTGTTAGAGTAGCAAATTGAGTAGTAGGATGATGAAGGGACCCAAAACTTTCTTTATGTGTAAAGCTTTCTTTACCTCCACCTTGTAGGGTAGCTATTATTATCCCTATTAAGTTGTTATCATGCAGATGATGCCCCAAGGGCTAATTTGCCTTGACCAAGGTAAATTACCGCTAGTAATTAAAACTCTAGTCTGCTCAGGATTAGAAAAACTCAAGATTAGAACTCCTATCTACTGACTCCAAATACTGGTAAAAATTCTTAATTGAGTTGAGGGTTCAAATGAATAAATTAGGGGGAACAATAATTGAAAATCCCATGCCAGCACCTACTAAGGTAGAGAGATTCCTGCTCTGCTCTGGGGAGATCTCTTGATGAGGAAGAGGTGTTGGGGAGCTGTACACTCCTCAACCTTTGTCTTTGGGTATAGTGTCTGTCTGAAGGCCAGGAGAGATGACTAGATATCACCCCATTTCCAAAGAGAACTGGGATGGTGGTGTTGGAGACTACTTGGGTTAATGTCACATCTGCTTTGTGCAATACCTCAGTGGCTTTGCAGAGAAAGACACATTTAAGCTAAGGTGACCAGATTTTAAAATTAGTAAAGTGGGACACCATTGACGGGGGAGTGGGGGTTCTTGATTAAGAATTTGGTCAATATGGTGTGGTGGCGCAGTGGATAAAGCGTCGACCTGGGAACACTGAGGTCGCCAGTTCAAAACCCTGCACTGGTCTGGTCAAGGCACATATGGGAGTTGATGCTTCTAGCTCCTCCCCGCTTTCTCTCTCTCTCTCTCTCTCTCTCTCTCTGTGTGTCTCCTCTCTAAAATAAATAAATAAAAAGAAATTTAAAAAAAAAGAATTTGGTCAATATGGAGCAAAAAAAATTTCATAGAATGCAAAAATAGTATTGTAATATATTTTTTTAAATGTCAACATAAGTACAATTTACAAATATAATACATTAAAAAATTAGAGTATTCTTTGGCATATTTCTCATTTGAGTGAATTTTTTTAGTAGATTGCTGTCGTTTAAAAGGTCATGAAATTCTTCACAAGAATTTGTTAAATTACATTTCACACATAAAATGGGTTTCAAAGTCTCAACACTTAATTGTGATTTTTCTGATGTCCACACTTTATTTACTGTAGAAAAAAGGCGTTCACTCTCACGCAGCATTAGTTCCTGGTAAAGACAGCGCGTATTCCACAATTTTTAGTGCATTATTGTATGGAACATGGTTTGTTTCAAAATGATGAAATATTTCTCACCATTTGTTCTCTATTGTGATTTTTGCTGATGCCCAAGATTTCACCTTTTCCTTACCAATCTATTTTTTTTATAATGATACCTCATTAAAAAGATCATTTTCAGAAATATTACTATATGGGAAGTTTGAGTGAGTCAAAGGGATCGGGTTACACGGTCCCGAAACCAATGCCAGAGCTGTGTGTGTATATGAGCAGGAGGGAGCAGGCAGGGCAACGCCACTGAGCGGTTGCACACACTCCCCGCCTGGACTCGTCCTTGCGGCAGCGCCCTACCCGCGTCCAACCCCGCCGCCCACTGAAGGCTGAGCGGCTTGCGCCTCGTGGAGCCTGGAGCCCCACACCGGCGTCCAGGACATGGGCCTATGGGTAGTTAGGGGACTTGACAGCCGCCGCCCCAGCAGGTACATCCTTCCCGAAGTTGTTTGTTTTGGGGCCCTGCACAGGGCAGCCAGCTCTTGCAGCAGTGTGGGCGCTTCCAGGTCGAGGTGGGGTCTCAGTGCCGAAAACCGTGTATTCCCTTCCCATTCTCCCACCATTCCCTAGCTTTTCGTGCATTCTTTCCAAAAATCGGAACTTTTTTAAAACGCCGCGGGACGCGGGACAGATTGTTAAAAATCAGGACTGTCCCTCCAAAAGCAGACGTCTGGTCACCTTAACTTAAGACAATATTAATGTGCAGTCCAGTTCTCGTAGCTCCCTACAAAGAACTTTCTGGCAGCCTAATTTGTTCTCAGGCTCACTTATGGTTCCCAAAGGATAGGTTTCTGCACAAATCAGATGTTAAAAGAGCTTTGAGGAGATAGCTGGTTGCATTTCACCTCAAGTGGTGAGGTGTAAGCTTTTTGCAGAGTCCTATGGAATTTCTTTTGTGATTTTGTTCACTTCACATTGGGGGAGGAGGACTAAAATAACTGTACTGAGGAGGGGCAGAAACAGTTTGCCATTTTGAATAGCAGAGGCAACACGGATGTTTTTCAGAGTAATGCGATACCACCTACCCACTTGTTGGTCAAATAAGTTTGTGAATATGATATATATGTTTGCTTGCTTATAGTTTATATTGGGTGTGGGGAACCGGCTGTAAGCAGGCCGGGTCATTATAGCCCAAGGCTTAGTTTTAAGACTAAGCCTTTCCCACCCTTTTTGATGTAGGGTGGTACACTCTCATGAGGAATTTCATTATGCCTCAGATGAGTGACTTTGTATCAGAGACTTTCTTGTTTGTAGATTGGATTAAGGGTTTGGGTTTCTACACTATAAAGTGTGGCTGACTGGGAGCTTACTCTCTCGGTTCCTGCTATCACCATTGCAGGGGCCTCCCTGATCCCTTGCCCTGCATGGTAAAAGCAGGTTTTCTGCTTTCCCTTGTCTTCTCTTGTGGCTTGTCTGTGAGACACCAATAAACAGAATGGCCTACCATCCTCTGACTTCACCGTTTCTTTACCATCTGCCGGAATCCAATGGGAACCTGCATATGATGGCCACAATGGCGACTCCTGGCCTTACACCACTTATTAGATGGTTCCACTTGGATGCTTCACTAGCACCTTATATTTACATACTGTACCAATCCCCATACTCCAAGTTCCAGCACTTACCTCTCTTCTAGTGTTTCCTCTACTGTTTCTGTGATGGCACTATTACCTACCCAGTCCCTAAGCCAGTAAGCTGGGGTTATCCTTGACACTTGTCTCTCTTTCACCACCCCCACCCCACCATTGCCAAGCCCTGGCACTTGTATTTAATAGTTGTTAAATCTGTATTCTTCTCCTCATCTCCACTGCCACCACCTTAATCAGAGTCATTATCATCTTTTATTGACTAATTTAGTAACTTCCTAAGTAATTTGAACCAACTAGGAGCTTTTATTTCAAATAAAAAGAACCCATAGGTATTGTTATTCCACCGTAAGTTAATTATCTGGCTTAATGACATCTTTTGAGGTCCAGGTTCCACTGTCTTTCTGCTCTTATAGCCTCAGCATGTGAACTTGTTCTCTTGGGCTCAGTACCTTCATGATCCCAAGATTGCTGCAGCCACTCTGGTCATTATATATAAATGATAACATCCAGGGATAGAAAGGGATTGTCTGTCACTTTCTTATGCCTATTTTTAAAAATAAGAAAAAGGTTTCCACAACTGGCCTCTCAACCCCAGCAGCCAGTATCTCAATGGGCAGACCTAGGTCACTGTAAAGCCAGTGGCCAAGGCCACCATCACAGTTGCCTGGCCAATGCAGGTTCGCATTTGATTCAGACAGTCGGCAATGAAACAATGGAGCCAAAAACTAGTGGGCCATCAGCTTTAATCCTAGCTTGCACCCGGTGGGCAAGTAAAAAGACACACTGGGCTCCAAAACCCACTCATTCAGTGCTCACAAGGCTACTGACTTATCCGAGTTTCCTAGCATCAAAGGTTTCTAGTTCACCAGACTTATTCACCTCTGTTTCCCATCTCCTTCTCTCTGCACAAACTCTGCACTAACTGGCTTCTCACTCAGCACTCCACCATCTTAACTGCTTCTCCTGGCCTCCTCCACGTGGCCTTAATCTGCTCTCCTCTCTAATGCTAACCTCAGGAACCAAGAGAGAGCAAGCTCTCGGTCTACCCCACTTTATAGTGTAGAAACCCAAACCTTTAATCCAGTCTACAAACAAGGAAGTCTCTGATACAAAGTCACTTATCTGAGGCATAATGGGAGGATTCCTCATGAGAGTGCACCACCCACATCATCCAATCAATCAAGGGTGTGGGGAAAAGCTTACTCTTAAAACTAAGCCTTAGGCTATACTGACCCGGCCTGCCCACAGCCTGTCCCCCAACACACATTAATATCAATGGACTTGAACGTGGGCAGCGCCATCTTTAACAAAGTGAGCATAATATATTTTATCTGCCCAACAGTCACATATCCCAACAACCACTGGACAAGGAATGTGACCTCCATGATTGGATTAGATAAGTCAGGACTTATCCCTCGGAGCTGAAGTCTAAGGATTTATCCACTCAGAGAAATATGAAGAACACTGGGGCTCTTTAACAAGGAATAAGTAGAGAAGTAGCTCTCAGGAAGGTAATTAATAATGCTTAGTAGATCTCTCCCCTTCCACTCATGTCGTCTTCTCCTTTCTGTTTATCAGACATAGCAATCAGCCCCCTGACAAAAATTCTCTGACAGCTTTCCATTGACTATAGGATAAAATCAACACTCCTTTACAGAGTCAACATGGACCCCAATGAGCTCATTACTGCCCCCTAGTCTTGTCTTGTTTTGTTTTTCATCCTCTCAAAAGGATCTTGCTGCCCTGGCACAGAGGTTGCCTGTTCGATCCAGGTCAGGGCACATACAGGAACAGATTGATGTTCCTGTCTCTCTCTTTTTCTTTCACATTCTCCTTTCCTCTCACACTAAAGTCAATAAATAAAATTATTTTAAAAAATTTAAAAAGCATCTTGCTTTTGTTTTTTGGTGTTTTGCCTTGATAGTTTTCATAGCCCCTGTGTAAAGCCAGTGTCCAAGGCCACCATCACAGCCGCCTGGCCAATGCAGGTTCGCATTTGATTCGGACAGTCGGTAATGAAACAACGGAGCCAAGAACTGGTGAGCCATCAGCTTTAATTCTAGCTTGCACCCGGCGGGCAAGCAAAAACACACACTGGGCTCCAAAACCCACTCATTCAGTGCTCACAAAGCTACTGATTTATCCGAGTTTCCTAGAATCAAAAGGTTTCTAGCTCGCCAGCCTTATTCACCTGTTCCCCATCTCCTTCTCTCTATACAAACTCTGCACAAACTGGCTTCTTCCTCAGCATTCCACCATCTTGGCTGCTTCTCCTGGCCTCCACCTGGCCTTAATCTGTTCTCCTCTCTGATACTAATCCCAGGAACCGAGAGAGCAAGCTCCCGGCCTGCCCCACTTTATAGCGTAGATTCAAAACCTTTAATCCAATCTACAAACAAGGAAGTCTCTGATACAAAGTCACTTATCTGAGACATACTGGGAGGATTCCTCATGAGTGCACCACCCCACATCATCCAATCAGTCAAGGGTGTGGGGAAAAGCTTACTCTTAAAACTTGCATGTGGGCAGCGCCATCTTTAACAAAGTGAGCATAATATATTTCATCTGCCCAACACCCTGCTACCCACTTTGATGGGACCATCTTCTACTTAGCTTTTAGGTCTCAGTTGAACTATTACTTCCTCAGTAAATATTTTCTCACTTCCAGCCTGAGATTGGGACCTCCTTTATTATCTCCCTTAGCATCTTGAATTTCTCATTTAAAATATTTATCACATTATAAAATCTTGCTTTCTACTTGACTTCCACACACTTAAAAGTTGTATAAAGACATGGAATATTTGTTTTTTTCTCATTATCTTCCCAATGCCTAGTTTCATGCCTAAATGTAAAAGATACCATAAATAAATGATTAACAGAAAAAAGGAATGATCTCATTAAACAGAAATAGAAGCTCCAAAACTGAAATTTTCTTCCAAATTTTAGTTACAAGGGGCAACATATGATAGTCAAAAGAGCACAGTTTAGTGATTACAGATTTAGATTCAAATTATAGCGCTCTCTCATACTGTAGGACCATAGGTAAGGCATTTTATCTTTCTTAGCCTTTCTTTTCCCATTTTAAAAGGGGGTAATAATAGGATTAGAAGAAAGTTTGTTGGTATATTTAGCATAAGCATGGCTCAACATAGTGCGTAGTAAATATTTGATGAATGAATGAGTGAATGAACAAATGTATGAGATTGGTAAAGCGCCAGAAGTACAGTTTTTGTAAGAACCAGGTAAAGGAAGTGGGGCTCAAAAAGACAGAGAAGGAACAGAGAGGAAGGAATCCTCCTAAGAACCCCATAAAGTCAATGTTACTCTCCCCAGCTTACAGGTGGGAAACTGAGAGGTGGAGGAGCTCAGATGGCATCTTGGTTCTGAAAGGCAGACACCACGGGCTGAACCAAAAACACAAGGCTAGTGTGTTCCAAAAGGAAAGTTTACTATACTTTAAAAATGCCTGGGTGCAAACGGGCTGAGACCAGCAAAGGTGTCAGCCCTGAGGGAGGGATGGAGTGGAGGTTACAGGTATTGATCAACTTACTACCTATGCAACTTACGACCATTCGACTTTAAGACCACAATCGCTAGCCACGACTGCTCCACCTGCTCCACGTCTGGCAGTACAAATGTTGCCCAGCTGGGCGTACGACAGTGCGGACCAGCTTCTGGCAGCACTTTGCAATAGGGAAAATGTTTCCTATGGTATTTTTTACATCTGTATTTTGTATTTTTGTATGCACCTGTATTTTGTAATTTTGTATTTTTTGCAAATATTAAACCAGTTGTACTGGTAATGCAGTGTTTTACTTAAACCTGATGAATGGCCTGACCAGGCGGTGGTGCAGTGGATAGTGCGTCGGACTGGGATGCGGAAGACCCAGGTTCGAGACCCCGAGTTCACCAGCTTGAGCGCGGGCCCATCTGGCTTGAGCAAAAGCTCGCCAGCTTGGACCTAAGGTCGCTGGCTCCAGCAAGGGGTTGCTCGGTCTGCTGAAGGCCCGCGGTCAAGGCACATGTGAGAAAGCAATCAATGAACAACTAAGGTGTTGCGACGGCAACGAAAAACTAATGATTGATGCTTCTTACCTCTCTCCGTTCCTGTCTGTCTGTCCCTATCTATCCCTCTCTCTGACTCTCTCTCTGTCCCTATAAAAAAAGAAAAACCTGATGAATGTAAAAATAAGAAACAAAATGGTGTAGAGATGATACAAATGGCATAAAATGAACAAAGAAAATTATGATATATAATAATAATAATGAAAGAAAATTATGATAAAACATAACTTAAAGATTTTTATAACATCATTTCACAGTACTATACATATTGCCTACTCAGTTTATGACCAAATCGTGTTACAACCAGTCTGGCAGCTGCAAGATCACTTCTTCTGTTTGTGGTTGGGAGAGGCGCCAGAGTTCATCAAAATTGTCTGTACCCTGATCCAATTGTCCTTTATCAACATCTAGCATAGTGGTTCTTAACCTGAATTCTATCGAACCCTAGGGGTTCGATGAGTCGGTCTCAGGGGTTTGGAGAAGCCTCTGCCGTGGAGGCCAGAATAAAGTAATACCGTAATTTGTTGTGAGTTCATGCACTTTGTTGGTTTTGTTCTTTGAGCAAGGTGATGTTCATGCATGGCTCATTTTGTGCACCAGTAAAAAAACATATACCTATGTCTTGAATTTGGGGAAAAAATCATATTTTATTTATCACTAAAGAAGGGTTCGGTGAGTGCGCATATGAAACTGGTGGGTTCAGTACCTCAAAAAAGGTTAAGAACCACTGATCTAGCAGCAAGGGAGGTCTGAGCAGGATTACTGAGTAGGCAAGTCCTTCCTCCTTTAGACCTGCATTGTGCTTAAGAAAGATGGTGACTGAGTAGCCAGTTTACCTATCATTCCCCTCTTGTTCTATCTAGTATTAAAATATAAGGGGTGTTGTTTTCTTAAGACTGCTTTAAGCTAAGAAGGGGTATCATGGACACCTAAGAGTGAAAGGCTATACTTCCTGGGGTATTAGTTGTATCTGTATGAGGCCTGGAGGAAGACTAATTGGCCAACAGTTTTATTGGTGAGTATCTGGTCTTGATTCTGTATGAAGCACATGAAAACCCTGAAAAGACAGGAGCCAAAGAGAAGTATTAATAGGAGGGTTATAGTGGACCTATGAAAGGTAATAACCAGGTTAATTTCGGCAGAGCCTCCTGTTTAGCTGACCAGATGGAGTCCTCAAGCCCTTCTTGGCTGAAAGCTTTGAGCCAGGCTGCATTTCCTAAGATCCTTTGGGGTTCTTTCTTCTACCTGTCCTAGTAACCCACAGACAGCTATTGATGGTGGATTGAGGCACTGTAAGGAAACACTGTGGGGATGCATGTCAAGATTCTGCTACCATCAAGGTTACTTGTTGGTCAAATAAGTTTGTAAATATGACGTATATGTTTGCTCGCTTATAGTTTGCATTGGGTGTGGGAGACAGGTTGTAAGCTGGTAAGATCCTTATAACCTACGGCTTAGTTTTAAGACTAAGCCTTTCCCACCCTTTTAACACTAAGATATTTTCAAAACTAAGCTTTTCCCCACACCCTTGACTTATGCATGATATGGGGTGGTGCACTCTTACGAGGAATCCCATATATGCCTCAGATAAATGGCTTTGTATCAGAGACTTCCTTATTTGTATGTTGGCTTAAAGGCTTTGATTTCTACACTATAAAATGAGGCAGACTAGGGGCTCTGTCTCTCTCTTTCTCTTTCTCTCTTTTTTTTTTCTCTCTCTCTTGCTCAGATCCTGCCATCAGCATTGCAAAAGAGAGGCAGCCAAGATGGCAGAGTGCTGAAGGAGAAGCCAGTTTGTGCAGAATTTGTGCAGAGAGAAGGAGATGGAGAACAGAGGTGAATAAGGCTGGTGGGGCCTTTGATTCTAGGAATACTTGCATGAGTCAGTGGCTTTGGGAGCCCTGAATGGAAAGGGAAGTGTTTTCCCACTGTGTGTATTTCCTGCCTGCTGAGTGCAAGCTAGGATTAAAGGTAATGGCCCACCAGTTCTTGGTTCCATTGTTTCATTACTGTCTGTCTGAATCAAATACGAACCTATATGGACCAGGTGGCTGTGTTTATGGCCGCGGCTACTGGCCTTACAGTCCCAGTGTCCAGTTTTTGGTTCATCTCCATACAGAGAAAGGGAGTTTCCCTTCTTGAAGGATTCAGGCAGCATGGCCAGAGGGTGGGAGGGCAGAGGGAGGGAACTAGTCTCACAACTCTATGGGCAAGGGTAAGCCTGAGATGAGCTGCCACTGCTCACTGTTCCTCAGGTTGCAAACCTCAGCCTTCCCAGGGTCATGGTTAGACCCCCAGCTAGTCTCTGGCACACACACTTCCTGGGTTTTGGCACCAGACTGAAAGGCAGAAACCACAGGCCAAACCAAAAACACAAGGCCAAAAGGAAAGTATTTTTAAAAAAAGCCTGGGTGCAGGTGGGCTGAGAATTTTAAAAACGCCTGGGTGTAGGCGGGCTGAGACCAGCAAAGGGTGTCAGCCATGAGGGAGGGATGGGGTGAAGGTTATATGGATTTGTGAAAGGGCCTTGGGCAAAGACAGCTGCAAGATTGCTTCTTCTGTTTGTGATTGGGAGTGGTGTTACAGTTCTTCAAAATTGTATGTACCCTAGTCCAATTGTCCCTTATCAGCATCTAACAGCAAGGGAGGTCTGAGCGGGATTACTAAGTAGGCAAGTTCTTCTTCCTCCTTCAGACCTGCATTGTGCTTAAGAAAGATGGTGACTGAGTAGCCATTTTACCTATCAGGTTCTGAACAACTTCAAAGCCCATGCACTTTCTGCTGTACCAGGCTGCCTTCCTCAACAGGGAGTCATTTGTTCTTCTGGCCAATTATTTAAACTTTGTTGGAGCCCTGGCTGGTTGACTCAGTGGATAGAGCGTCAGTCCTGTGTATAGATAATCTCAGGTTTGCTTCCCAGTCAGGGCATACAAAAGAAGTGACCATCTGCTTCTCCCCTGCCCCTCTTCTCTCCCTCTTCCTCTCCCACAGTTAGTGGCTCGATTGATTCAAATGTGGCCCTGGGCACCAAGGATAGCTCAGTTGGTCTGAGTGAGTCAGCCTCAGGTGCTGAGGATAGTTCAGCTCATTTGAGCATAGGCACCAGAGTGGGGTTGCTTTGTGGATCCCGGCTGGGCCGCATGAGGGAATCTGCCTTACTATCTCCCCTCCTCTCACTTATAAAAAACCACAAAAGTAAAAGCTTTTATGGGGCCTTGAGAGTTGACTCTCTGCACTGTGTTCCAGCTGAAGCATCACTGTGTGAAGAAGCCATCAGACCTGTGCACCATTAACGTGAGTGGCCTCAAGTTCTCCAAGGTAAGGCCAGCCAGGAGTCATGTAGCTGGGTTGAGCCAGACCTGGGTGACTCCTGGCTCCTTGTCCATTGGCTCTCGAGAGTCCCTGGGGAATGGGAATCTGTTCACAAGGGAGGGAGAGGATCAGACAAGGAATCATTGGGTGAAAACAACATTAAGACACAACCACCTGACCAGGAGGTGGCGCAGTGGATAGAGCGTCCGACTGGGATATGGAGGACCCAGGTTCGAGACCCCCGAGGTCACCAGCTTGAGCGCAGGCTCATCTGGTTTGAGCAAAGCTCACCAGCTTGGACCCAAGGTCGTTGGCTTGAGCAAGGGGTTACTTGGTCTGTTGTAGCCCCACGGTCAAGGCACATATGAGAAAACAATCAATGAACAACTAAGGTGTCGCAACAAAATACTAATGATTGATGCTTCTCATCTCTCTCTGTTCCTGTCTGTCTGTCCCTCTCTCTGACTCTCTCTCTTTCTATGTAAAAAAAAAAAAAAAAGACACAACATTCTGCTCTAAGGTTGGTATTGTACTGTCCCATGTAAAGTGAATTAAAGGAAATAGACTTGTAGAAGTGGATTTGAATTAGCCATATCATTTTGTTGGGGTATGATTCATTGTGTAACAGAGTTCTCATCAAAGGAGCTTACAGGAGGAATTTCTGTCAGGTTTCAGTGCCAGGAGTGGTAATGGTTCTCCTAAGATGCTGCTTTGTTCTTAATTTGTAGATACTGTGACTAATGTAATGAGTCATGTTTTTTTCTTTGCACTGGCTAATAGGTATCTCAGAGCCAAGTGTGTGGCCTACCATTAGCCAATGTGAGCACGGGATATTGTAGCATGTGCTTTTGGTTTGTAGGCCTTCCATGGCATGTGAACAGAAATTGCTTGTATAATACCATATAACAGTTAAAGTGAATGAACTAGAGCTGCATGCACCAACACAAGTAAATCTCAAAAACATAGTGTTGAGTGAGAAAGTCAGGTTGCAGAATATCTACAGTATGATTGCATTTAATATAGTTTTAAAAATATGTAAATAATATTATATGCGGTTTATGGATACACATATATGTAGTGTATGTATGTATGTAGTATGGGGATGGTAATTACCAATTCAGAATAGCTGTCATCTGTGGGAGAGAGGGAGGAGAATGTGTTTGGAGAAGGGTATGGGGGTCAGGGAAACTACAAAATGTTTTATTACTTTAAAGAAATTTGAAGCAGGTTCACCAGTGGTGGCATAGTAGTTAGAATGTAGACCTCGAATGCTGATGTCCCTGGTTCAAAACCTCGAGGTCGCCGCCTTGAGCGCAGGCTCATTAGCTTGAGCACAGGATCATCAACATGATCCCAAGGTTGCTGACTTGAGCCCAAAGGTTGCTGGCTAGAAACCCAAGGTCACTGGCTTGAGCAAGGGGTCACTGACTCAGTTTGAAGAGACCCCCTGCTCCCCAGTCAAGACGTGTATGAGAAACAATCAATGAACAACTAAAGTGAAGCAACTAATAGTTGATGCTTCTCATCTCTCTCCTTCTCTCTCTCTTCCTTTCTCCATTTCTCTAAAAAAGAAAAGGAAAGAGATTTGAAGCAAAGATAGCAAAATATTCTGACTTATTAGAGCTGGACAGTGGTTACATGGGTCTTCAGAATGTCATTCATTATACTTTTCTAAACATTCTTTCTAAATGCCTTCCCACAGGCTAAGGAAAAGGACTTCAAGCATTTTGATTCTGTGATTTACATCAATGCCTCAGAAAACCTGCTGTCTCTAGGTGAGCTTTTCCTTCCTGAAAACTATCTTCTGCCTCTTGTTTTAACTCATGTTAGAACTTGCCTGTCAGTCCATCAATAACTGGCAACTCATCTCTTTTTCGGAGTACACCAAGGTGGGCCCTGGAGAACACACAGACCTGGGTTCCAGCCCAGAGTAGGCACTACCTACTTAGAACATTTCTCTGTGAGTTGCTGCTCCTCTACCTGTAAATGGAAATAGTTTTATTCCTTCTTCCTCCCAAAGAGAGGATGCCTGGTAGGCTCAGATAAGATGAGTATATAAAGACATTTTTGCGCCCATAAGAGCTTCTGTTGGAGCATAAAGCCTTCTTGTTTATTCAGCAAATCCACAGCGACCCCTGCTGGGTGTCAGGACTATGTGAATGTTTGGCTTTTAGAAATGAATGCATCCAGGTCCTGTTCTGGTGAATCGTAGTTTGGTGGGAGAGATGGACTCAGACACAGTCATAGAAGAGTGTGGTAAATGCAGTGATAGAGGGAATCACAAAATGCTATGGGAGTATATAAGCAGGACATCAACCTGGGCTAGAGTGTCTGGAGAAACTTTTGAGAAGAGGAGCACCTAAACTGAGATCTAACAAATGGATAGGAGAGACTCAGGAATTAAGGAGGCATTTCAGGTCGACAAGGCAGATGTGGGACAGAAGTGCCTGATCAGGGTCCCTGAAGAAGCTTTGTATGTTTGCAAGAGATACGAAAGAAAGGAAACTATAAAATATCTAGGGACTAGATTATCAAAGGCCCTGGGTGATATGGACTTAATCCCATAGGCAAAGAGAGCCTTGAACAGCTTTTAAATAGAGAGCCTCTGTAGCGGCTCTGAGGAGGGTGGGTTATAAATGAAGAAGAAGGTAGAGACTAGGAAAGCTGGGAGATGTTTTCATTTTTCTAGCGGAGGAATGAGGGGGTCTGAAGCAGGGCTGTGGCAAAAGGGGGTGAAAGGGGTTAAGAGAGAGATTCAGGTGGAGGTAGAGATAACAGGACTTGGTAACTAGTGTGCGTATGGAGAGAGGGAGGAAACCAAGGAGATTCCCTGAGACACCACTAGAGGAGAGGCAAATTTGGGAAGAAATAGGATGAGTTCAGTCTGAACATATTGACTTGGAGGGGTATTGTTAAAGAAGCATGTGACAAAGTCCCTGCCCTTGAGGAAACAGTGTGGTCTGTCCAGAATATGGGCTTGAAATACAAAGGCCAACAGGAATATGAAAAGATGTTCAACCTTACTAATAATTAAAGCAACATCAAAATACTATTTTCTACCTATCAAATATTGACAAAAAATGAGAATTGAAGGCAGTTGGCATTGGCAGGGAAATGGACACTCCTATATTCAATTGGCAGAAGTGTGATAAATTGGTACAACATCTTCAGAAGGTAATTTGAGCGTGTCTCTTAAAATAGCCATTGCCTTCTTTTCCTTTTCTTCTTTTTAAAGATTTTATTTATTGACTTTAGATAGAGGGGAGAGAGAGAGAGAGAGAGAGAAAGAGAGAGAAGGGGGGAGCATGAAGCATTAACTCATAATAGTTGGCTTCTCATAATGTGCCTTGACCGGGCAAGCCCAGGGTTTCAAACTGGCGACCTCAGCATTCCAGGTTGACGCTTCATCCGCTGCGCCACCACAGGCCAGGCAAAATAGTCATTGCCCTTAATCTAGTTGTTCCACTTCCAGTAATTTATTCTACAGAAGCACACTTGTACAGCATTTTCATTTGGAAATATTCTGAAATATCTACCAAGACTTTTTTTTTTTAGGCTTTACTGAACTTTCTGACATGTAAGACCACACTTGAACCAGGTTCACTACACAGTATGCCAGCCACACAGCATCATCAGTTCCTCTTCAGTGAAATCCTCATAGCATTTTGTGTAGTAATCCATGTAACCATCCCTGAGCCATTCTCTGTGGCACCAGCTCACAGCCAAGACAGTGAGACTTATTGGGTTACCACACTGGTATAAAAAGTAGAAACTTCATTCCCCATGGGAACAAATAGCTACTGTAACACTCCATAAACATAGCTCTGAGAGTTGCTGTAAAGAACATGTCCAATGATAGGAATCACCACTTGCAGGGAAGTATGGGAACATGCTGTGAAAACATGCAAAGTTAGGATAACAATTAGAGACAGTGAGGCACCCTAGGGCAAAAGCCCTGAGTAGATGGATGAGAGTCCAGGGGCCTCTCTGACCCGTACTGAATACAGTGAATGCTGGAAACAGCAAAACAGCAGGCTAAGATTTAGAAATAGAAAATGTTTAGGCTCCTAGAACAGAGATTAGGAGTCAGCATGTTCCTTG
Source organism: Rhynchonycteris naso (assembly GCA_037038555.1). Taxonomy (NCBI): domain Eukaryota; kingdom Metazoa; phylum Chordata; class Mammalia; order Chiroptera; family Emballonuridae; genus Rhynchonycteris; species Rhynchonycteris naso. Next base: position 317,910,807 of record CM072995.1, read on the forward strand.
TCCTTTACTTCACCCCCTGAAAACGTCTTCTTTCCACTTCCTTGAGTTTTTTGTACTTGCTAATATCTGAGTAAGGCTGAAGACAGGGCTTCAGTCCTTTAATCTGCTGACCAGGACTATTGCCTTACCTTGGTCCCTAGATGCATTTCATTTGGTGTCTGAGTAGTTTTTTGTCATTGTGACAGGGAAGCTCAAAGTTATGGTGCCTCTTTAAGATGTTTATTGTTCATTTATAGTTTCTCTTAGTCCTGCTGTGATTTTTTTTTTTTTTTTTTTTTTTTTTTTTGTGGCAAAAACAGAGAGAGTCAGAGAGAAGGACAGATAGGGACAGACAGACAGGAAGGGAGAGAGATGAGAGATGAGAAACATCAATTCTTCGTTGCGGTTCCCTAGTTGTCCACTGATTGATTTTTCAAATGTGCCTTGACCAGGGGGCTACAGCAGACCAAGTGACCCCTTGCTCGAGCCAGTGACCTTGGGCTCAAGCTGGTGAGCCCTGCTCAAACCCGATGAGCCCATGCTCAAGCTGACGACCTCGGGGTCTCGAACCTGGGTCCTCCACGTCCCAGTCCGACGCTCTATCCACTGTGCCACCGCCTGGTCAGGCTCGCTGTGATTTTTACCACAGCAATATTGCCTGATAACAGTTTTCATACCATTTGTTTCAAGTTACCAGGGGAATGGGCTAGAAAGTTAACCCAAGGTCCAATTGCCACACAGAAGGGGAAAAGTGTTTTTACCTTTTATCCAGATAGCCTAAAAGCTATCAATAGGGAAACAGTTAAATAAACTAGGGTATATCTCTATTGTAGAACGTAATTCAAACATTATATAGATCTACATATTTTGACATGGAGTAATCCTTAACTCGTATTGTTAAGGGGAAAAAGCAAGTTACAGCACAATGTGAATGGTATATTCCATTTCTGTAAAAAGAAGTGTGTATGGGTCAGTGCACACCAGAGAAAAAGTCTGGGGTGTATACATGACAGTTTCAACAGTTATCTCTGGGTATTGAGATTAAAGGCAACTATTATTTTTCTGTGGGTTTTTAAAAAAATGTTTTTGGTGGATTTGTTTTACTTTGATAACCAGAAATTATTACTTTTATTTCATATTTTATTATCTTTTTAAATGGGTTTTAGAGTTAGACACAGATTCGATTTTTGGCCCTTCATTTACCAGATATTCTGTTTTAGCAAATCACTTAGTTTGGCTGAGCCTTGGATTCCTCAGCAGTAGAATGGAACTAGTAATCTCTATTTTTCAGGACTGTTGGAGGTTTAGAGGTCGTGTATGTAAAGCACCCAATACTGTGCCCGGCCTCACCCCATTGGAACCTGATAAATGATCACTGTTAAATCTTTCTTTTAAGTCCTTTACGAGCTGAAGATTCTCTTTCTTCTCCCCCTATAGAGACATTTCACACATTTCCAGTCTTAAAGGAACTGGAGCTTGCACTTAACGGCATCAAAACAGTCTGCGTGAAATATGGAGACTTTGAGTTCTTGGAAGTAAGTTGGAGGTAGGGAGTTTTTGGTGCCCACCTGTTTCCCTGTAAGGAACAGTGTAAAAGTGTCTCCCTCTACTGCTTATAAGTGTGTGAAGGGGCTCTCTGGGCCTTTATAGCCAGACCTTTGCTTTAGAGCAGTCCTCTAGGGAGAATGGTGGGGTTGGTGGAAGTGATGGGGGTAATCGGGTTGTTGTTGGTAGTGGTGCATGGTCCTGGAAAATAATGCCAAGCGTCATGTTGAAAGGATTCTTTGCAGAAAAGTGAGTTTAAACAGAGTATTACATTAAAGGAAGGGGAGCTTGAGGGAAGATATGGATCCAGTGAGGGTTGAGGAGACATGGAAGTTAAGTGCTAAGTACAGCAGCTTGGACTAGCCAAACCAGAGGCATTATGGACTGAGTCCAGAGCCAGACTGGTTCCACCGGGCTTGAACAAGGCAGACTGTAGGCCTGGTCTGTAAGCCTAGAGATGAGTGTGAAACAAAACAGGACTCCTGTGAGCTCTATAGCAGACTCTTGACATTTGAACATCTGCCGCTGTTCATTAAACTCCAGATTTGAAAATACTCTACAGGAAAATGAATTTGCATTCTTGGCTTTCTCCTAAATTTTCCATAGTTGTGCATTTTCTGTGCATGTTCTCGTACTTTAAGTTAATCATCTCTTCAACTTCAGTGAAAACTTACGTACACTTTTCATAAAGAAACAGCTTTTGCTACTACTACCTGAGAGCCATTGTATACTTGGAGAGTAGAGGACAACAGAACTGGAGTGAGGTGTGGGGCTGGGCATCTGGCCAGGCTCATTTGCTGAATAATGGACTCTTCCCTACACATTAACCTAATAGCAAAAGTGTTTCTGATTCAAACCTCAGCAAAATGTCTGTATGTCATTGCCCCAGAGAGTTGGTAACTTAAATTATTTAATCTGCAAACATCAGTGGTCAGCCATTCTTTACCAAAGCCTCACTTAATCTGGTCTTGCCAGAGACAAAGAAAGAGAGAGAGATACCAAGAAAGACCTTCTACAGAGTGAATTTTTTTATAAAGTTGATGTCCGCCTGACCTGTGGTAGCGCAGTGGATAAAGCGTCGACCTGGGAACACTGAGGTCGCCAGTTCAAAACCCTGCACTGGTCTGGTCAAGGCACATATGGGAGTTGATGCTTCCAGCTCCTCCCCCCTTTCTCTCTTTCTCTCTCTCTCTCTCTCTCTCTCTCTCTCACTCTCTCTCACTCTGTGTCTCCTCTCTAAAATGAATAAAATAAAATAAAAATAATTTATAAAGTTAATGTCCTTTATATACCAAAGTTTAAAAAATTTTAAGTGCTTGGGATGACAATGCTCCTAAAAAGGATTATATATCCTTGCATTCTTAAAGCACACTTTACTGAATGTAATAGTTCCTTCTCTCCATGTTTTCAGATTATATTGAGGATAACAGGGATTTCTATGATTTGAACAGGAATGGTCCTCAGACTTGTCCAGGAAGCATAGCTCCTAAAAGTCCAATAAAACAGAGAGAATAAATTTACAACTGATGCAATTTTACACTATATTAAAAACATTTTATACTAGGTTTTTGTATAGATAGTGAGAAATAGGTTCCAGATGCTCCAGAGATACTGGGATCCATTATCCTGACTTACAGGTCTGGGAGCTTCTTGGGAACTTTTATTTATTCATTATTTCACTTTTTAAAAAGCAGTTATTGATCTCATTTATGTCACGCATGGTGCCAGGCATCTTGTCTTCCTCACACCTACTATTTCAAACCCTTATTTCACGTGCCAGTATGCCATGGGGAGAAGACATGACTGTAGGCTCTGACATACAGCTGACTAGCTTGGATCTGCGGTGATCCTGATTGACTTCGTGGAGGCCCTACTTCATAGCTTGATAGATTCTGATGAACAGTATTTATCCAGCTGACCCAGCCTTACCCAAGGGGATTTACTTACGTAAGAGAACAGACCAAGTCACAATGTAGAATATAAATGAGAAAACCAAACCTCTTGGCCAATTACTTGTTTTCATCTCTGTGATTTTCAAGGGCTCCTTGCGGAAAAGAATAAACATGTCAAATGTCCTGAATTTTCAGCTTACAGTAATGAATTTTGATGTGTGATCAAATTTGATGTGACTCAGCAGATACAGGAGCCAGGTTAGGAGTCTTCTGCCCTTGCTTGCCAGAAGGCTGCCACTCAGAGTAGAATTCTTCAGGAGTCAATTTAGAAAATCTTAATTTTTGCAATGATTTGATTCTCTGCAACCAGGTCTGCTGGAGTCCTGCCCTGAGAGTCAGGGGAACTTGTTTCTAGCCTTGGTTCTGCCACTACTTTGGCATACCTCCTTGGCCAAATAACATTCTCTCTGAGGCTTAAGTTTCCCCCCTCTGTAAATTCTTGACCAGCTGTGAAGTTCTGTGATTTGTGATTCTAAGACTATTCATTTTTCTGAGCTGCCTTTAATTCTATGGAAAGCAAATTTGGACCCAACTTTAAATAGCTATAGCAGCTAAAACAGGGATCAGAAAACTTTTTCTATAAGAGGCCAAACAGTAAACATTTTCAGCTTTATGGTCCATATGGTCAAACCTAGTCAACTCTGCTGTTGTAGAAGGAAAGCAACCATAAATAATACACATACATAGGGCTGTGTTCCACTAAAGCTTTATGATGCTGAAATTTGAATTTCACATAATTTTCGGACAATATTATTTTGATTTTCCTCCCAGCCATTTAAAAATATAAAAATCATTCTTAGCTCACAGGCCTTAATTTGCCAACTCCTGAGCTAGAACATTGGTGAAACAGCTCACTATGGTTAGAATGGAGAGTGAGACAAAGCAGAGTGTAGATAGATGAGCTTGAAGAGGTAACAGAAGAGAAGCTGTGGAGAACCTTGGAAGTCTTGCTAAGGAGTTTAAATTTGAACCTTTTCCTATGGATAATAGGGATGCACTGAAGAGTTTGGAACTGAGGAGTAATAGGGTCAGAACTTTATTGTAGAAAAACCACTATGGCTGCTGTATGAAAAATGGGTTAGAAGGAACAAGTGTGGGAGATATTAGGGAGGTAGAATCCATTGTCTACTGACTATCTACATATGGTATGCAAGAGAGAATTTTCCCCACCGTTACCTGTACTTCTCTGAGCTAGCTTTTCAAGTCTTCCTCCTTGGCCCTGCCAAGTGGAATCACCCCTTTGTGTGAACTCTCAAAACTTGGAATTTGCTGCTGGCAGCATGAAGTTGGCACTCATTAATTGCTTGGCACCTGTCACAGCCTGTCCAGTCTTATCAAGCTCTTTCTTAATAACATGGACTCTAATTATAGCCAGACCACTTATAGTTATCAGAATAAGCAAGACTGCCTCCTGCGCCTGTTTTCTATACATGCCACTTGCTGCACTGCATCTTTCTTTGCTCCTAACAATTTGGTAATACCCACTAGTCTCTGAACTTAAGTGTCACCTGCTCTATGAAACTGGTCGGGATCCCTGGTAGAGATGATCATTCCTTCCATTGGCCTGTGCTCAGACATCTGTCCCAGCACATATATGTGTCTAGTTGCCTGACTAGGCAGTGAACTTGCAGAGGGCAGGAACTGGTTCAAAGCAAACCTTTACTATAGGGGCCTTGAATGAAGGGATGGTGATGGTGACCGCAGTTAACATCAACTAAGCATTTACTGTGTGCTAGCATCCATGGTAAAGGCTTTACCTACATAATTCATCATAAAAGCCCATTAGTATTTCCACTTTATAGATAAGGAAGTTCAGGTTAGATAATGTGCCCAAGATCACACAGTTAGCCAAGACTTAAATCCAGGTCTACAGAGTCCATCACTTAATTACTACAGTGGAGTCAGACCAATCTCAGTCCTCTGGCAGTGACCTGAAGTCATTTATATATGTCTGATTGTGTAATCCTTAAATGGCTGACCAAAGACCTTGCACCAGGACCAGCTGGATGAGATGATGAATTCAACAAGCTCCAGTGGGTGGAAGAGAAGGGAAGGGAACAGACTTGTACATAAGAGCTAAAATGAGTGTTTAGAGAGGCTCAGAAGAGAGAAAGAAAAACTGGGCTGATATCATTTATCCCAATTGCCTTTGTCTTTATAGAGGAAAACTCAGTTTTCTGACTGGCTTCTGACCCCATCAACTATCTCATTAATCTGAGTGGCTACCCTGGCTGGGTAACTCAGTTGGTTAGATTGTCATCTTTATACGCCAAGGTTGTGGATTCAATCTCTGGTCAAGGCATATACAAGAATCAATGGATTAATGCATAATAAGTGGAACAACAACTCAATGTTTCTCTCTCTCAAATCAATCAATAAAAATTGTTTTAAATGTGGGTGGCCAGCCTGACCAGGTGGTGGCGCAGTGGATAGAGCGTCAGACTGGGATGCGGAAGACCCAGGTTCGAGACCCCAAGGTCGCCAGCTTGAGCGTGGGCCCATCTGGCTTGAGCAAAAGCTCTCCAGCTTAGACCCAAGGTCGCTGGCTCCAGCAAGGGGTTGCTTGGTCTGCTGAAAGCCCGCAATCAAGGCACATGTGAGAAAGCAATCAATGAACAACTAAGGTGTTGCAATGACAACGAAAAACTAATGATTGATGCTTCTCACCTCTCTCCATTCCTGTCTGTCTGTTCCTATCTATTCCTCTCTCTGACACTCTCTCCTCTCTCTCTCTGTCTCTGTAAAAAAAAAAAAAAAATTCTGGGTGGATAGTTAGAAGGTGGTTGATGATGGGATGACAAGTTGGGCCATTATCCTCATAAGCCAGTTCATTTCAGCTGATTTTTTATGTGCACCTACTTAGTGCCAGCTAAACTACTTTACAAGGATACAGAGATACGGTGGCAGGACCCTTGACCTCAGGGTTATGATCTAGTTCACCACTTTGTGCCAGGACTCTGTTGGGCACATCCGTGTGCCAATATCCTTATTCCTCAGACATGTATCTGGCTATTGCAGATGTCTGGCCTACTGTGAGAAAACCCCCAGAGCAGTCTAGTAAAGCACTCAAAGTCAGAGGAGAGAGATTCCATCTAACCAGAGAATTAGGAAAGGTTTTATAAGGAAGCAGCTTTTGAACTGGTCTTTTGGGGCTTAGATTGAGATACCTGGAGAAAAGGGCATTACTGGTTGAGTGAAAAGGTAAGGGGAGGCAGGGAATGGTGAAGAGTCCTTTGGCCAGCACACAGGATAAATAAAGGTTTGCAGTGGGAGCTGAGGCTGGCAAATAGGTTGAGAATGGACTCTAGTAGACCTTAAATGTTAATCCAGAGAGTCAGGATTGCTTTAGCCTTGGGTGATAGGCCCCCCAGAAAGTAAAAAAAAAAAAGTTACTATTTCCCACCTCCTATATGAAAATCATTGTCACAGATAGTACTTATTTTCTTATATTTTTTTATTTTTGCACTATAGTTCCTGGATCTTTCCTTTAACAACCTGACTGCAAAAGCCATCTGTGAACTGGGGATTCTGCCACACCTCCGTGTCCTGCTCCTCACAGGCAATGGGCTCACCTCCCTGCCACCTAATTTGGCTGTCACAGAGCAGTAAGTTCTATATCCGAGAGTCCATCCTAAATATCCCCTTATGAACCTTTGTCTGGGTCCACATAACCAAGGAAATAGTCTGAAGCAGGTCAGAAGTGCTGTAAAGACAAACTGTGAGTGCTCAAAGCAGGGAGAATGCCATCTACCAAAACTCTCAAGGAAGGCAACCATGGGAACAGGGCCCCAAAGGATAGGGAGGACTCAGATGGGTGTCCCCACTTCTCTGTGCTATTGGGAAAGAGAGAAGTGTCTGGCAAGTTGCTTTATCTACCTCTGATTTGTCACTGGTAAATTATGGATATTGCTTCATGAACCTCTAACTAAGCTTTTCATGTTCTCATTTTGTACATTTGCTGAGTCTGTGCCTTCTGGCCAGATTGTACTGGTTCTTCCATTCTTAATAATAACACACGTGTAGTGCTTACTATGTGCCAGACATTGTTTTCAGTTCTTAACACATATTAACTCATTTAATCCTCTCAACAATTCTTTGAGGTAAGTGTCCTGTTATTATCCCATTTTATAGACAAAGAAATTGAAGCACAGCTAGGTTCAATAACTCATGCAGAGTTACAAAGCTAGTAAATGGCAGAGCCAAGATTTGAACCAAGTCCTTCTGATCCCACAGACCATGCTTATGACCATTGCATTTTCTTTTTATTCAGATTCTGTACATATTCCAAGGACTGGCTCAGACCCTCCTCCTTTCCCTTTCGGAAACTGTCCCATCTTAATCATTTTTAAGAGTACACACAATGGCATTAAGTATATTCAAATTGTTGTGCAACTATCATCATCATTCCTCTCCAGAACTCTTTACTTCTTGAAAAAAATCCGTTAACTTTGAGTACTGAACCTGACACTTCTAAGAATATCAGATAATTCCCTGGGTTCCAATCATATTCCTTTTTGCACTCAGGTGTAACAGCAATCATGTCTACTTTTGATAATCAGTACCAATCACCAAGTGAATATAGGAAACCCCTCTTTTCCTGCCAATGGGTTCAGTGGAACAAGGGACCCAAGTAGCCAGTAGCAAACTCAACCTCTAGTTAAGTGGCACTAGTCTTGTGTCCCCTGTAAAAGCATTCCTTCTTAGGAAACTAAGACCTCTTCTGACTCAGAAAAGTTCAGTTGTAGGATAAGAAGCAAAAATGCTGCAAGTGGATTGTTAGGTACACAGGTAAGAGGAGCTGCTCTCATTTTCATTCATTGATTTCTGGGTCCTTCGTTCTGGTTGTAAGGCTTTCTCAGCTTCTCTGCCACTTCTGGGGTCAGCACACAGTCCTACTGGAAAAGTGGTCCCAAATACTGCACAAACCCCTTTGCATCTCCCAAATATTGACATCCCATCAACTTTTCACAGCTGGTTAGTTCCCACATGTCTTAAAGATTGTTTTTAATATATATATATTTTTATCTATATATTCTAATTTTTTAAAAGCAATTGAAGGGGAGATAGTGAGATAGACTCTTGCATGGGCTCTGACTGAGATCCAGTTTTAGCACCTGAGGTTAATGTGCTAGGATCAACTGAGCTATCCTTAGTGCCCATCCCTGTTCAAACCAATTGAGCCACTGGCTTCAGGAGGGAAAAAGGGAGAGAAGGGGGAATGAGAGGGCAAAAATCAGGTGGTCACTTCTTCTGTGTGCCTTGATCAGAGGCAGATGAAGGTCAGTTGAGGCCCTGGGTGCAGAAGAAAATATTGGGCCCCTTAAGAAAAGAGAGAGACCAGAATATGGTGACAAAGTAGGTGGATGTTACAACTCCCACCTCCCAGAACTAAAGTGGATTACAACTTATCTTGGGAACAGTCATCTTGAAAAACCAACTTTTGGACTAAACTAAGAGGAATCTATTCGAAGAAGATCACTGAAGAAGCCATACTGAGACTGGTAGGAAGGGCAGTGATGCGGAATGGACTGCCCCACTCCCAGGAGCAAGCGGCAGCCCAGAGGGACTCTTACAGCAGGGTGGGTTGCCAGGAGAGTTGTGGGTCCTCAGCCTCAGGATCAGAGCCCCAGCCTAGAACCCCAAAGACTAGAAGACATGTATGGACAGTATTTAGCTGAGAGAAGAGCTAGGTTACTGTTTGCAAGAAGGAGACAGAACTCTCAGACCCAGGCTTTGTCTTAAAGGGACCACACAGAAAACCTTGTTCACAGCTACTTACTCAGGCTCTGGGAGCGGGAGCACTGTGAGGACTGGAGCCACCCTACTCCCTGTGCTGCTGAGTCACTCCTCAAATCTTAAGTGGCCACTTTTTCCTGGGAGAAGCAACACCAGCAAATGGAAGCAATTACCCCGCCCACCAGAGGCTCTCTTACTCCAGTCAGAGCAAAGAATCGATAAGAAGCAGGAGGTACATCAGGGACACAGGTTCTGAGTTCTGAGGTCTGGGATACACTGACCCCCCCATGCTGCTGAGTACCCCCAAAGGGAGGGTGGCCCAGCTGCAGCAGTGGCAGCAGCTGCCCGATGATGAGGCGGCTTACACACCCGGCAGTGACTGTGCCCGAACGCCCAAGGTGGCGGCAGTGCCAGTGGGCAGGCGGGCAGACCACACCTCAGGAACACAGAGGCCACACCCACTGGCCAAGAGTAGATAAAAGCCAGCTTAGGAGTGCAGCTGATATTTACAATGGCACCTGGGCCCATCAGAGGCAACCACGAATTCTGAATCACTTGTAGCTCCAAGAAGGTTGTTAAGGGCCAGTCATAGGTAGTGACCCCCACTGGTCTGCACCAGGTTCCGGCCAGGGAGGTCCAGGGCTGGCACATCCAGTGACCAGATACAGAGAGCATCAGCTCAGGACCTAACAACCCTAGTTAGAGTGGTATCTTAAGGAAGGGCTCCTCACACCTGATCCAGCTAAGGCATAGAAAACACTGACATAAATAACAAAAAGAGCAGTAGCAGCAGACAAGTTGCCCACAGTGGATTACAAACAACAGCTGATGCCAACTCAAGAAGATCTTGAAACAACACAACTGAAAGCTGGAGGCAGACAATACCAACCTTATACTTAGCTACACAAACAGGACACCCAAAGGAGCAGTCTATACACAGACAAATTTGGAAGATAGAGAAATGAAATCCAAATGAATCAACAAGAAAAATCCCCAGAAAAAGAACTGAGATGGAAATAACCAAGACACCGGATGCAGAATTTGAAATAATGATTGTTAGGATGCTCAAGGATCTTAAAGCAAGAATGAATGGACATAATGAGCACCTAAATAAAGAGATAGCAAGCATCAAAAAGGACAATGAAATCATAAAAGAGAATCAGAAATGACAAATACAGTATCAAAAATGAAGACTACACTAGAAGGAATTAACAGGCTGGATGAAGCAGAGAATTGAATCAATGATTTAGAGGATAAAACAAACAAAAGCATGGAGGCAGAGCAGCAAAAAGAAAAAAGGCTCAGAAAGTCTGAGGAAACTCTAAAAGAGCTCTGTGATAACATGAAGAGAAACATGTGGAACCCACATCATAGGGGTTCCAGAAGGAGAAGAGAAAGAACAAGGGATAGAGAACCTGATTGAAGAAGTCATAGCTGAAAACTTCCCTAAATCGATGAAGGAAAAAGTCACACAAGTTCAAAAAGCACAGAGAGTCCCACTAAAGAGGAACCCAAAGAGACCTACACTAAGACACATCATAATTAAAATACCAAAGTTAAGAGATAAAGAAAGAATACTAAAAGCTGCAAGAGAAAAGCAGTCAATCACTTACAAAAGAGCCCCCATAGGATGACATCTGACTTTTCAACAGAAACACTTGAGGCCAGAAGGGAATAGCAAGAAATATTCAAAGTAATGCAAACCAAGAGCCTACAATCGAGAATTCTTTATCCATCAAGGCTATTGTTTAAAATTGGAGAAATAAAAAGCTTCCCAGACCAAAACAAACAAACAAACAAAACTCAAGGAACTCATTACAGCCAAACCAATGCTGCAAGAAATGTTAAGGAGCCTGTCGTAAAAAGAACAAGGGGGGGACTACAAAAAGAGAAATGTATATTTAAAGAATAAAATGGCAATAAACAACTACATATCAATAATAACCTTAAATGTAAATGAATTAAATGCTCCAATCAAAAGACATAGGTTAGCTGCGTGGATAAGGAAACAGGACCCGTACACATGCTGTCTACAAGAGCCCCACTTCAAAACGATAGATACACATAGACTCTCACTCTGGATGGAAAAAAATATTTCAAGCAAATGGAAATGAAAAGAAAGCTGGGGTAACAATACTTATATCTGAAAAAATAGACTTTAAAACAAAGGCTATAGTAAGGTATAAAGAAGGTCATTACATAATGATAAAGGGAGCATTACAACAGGAAGATATAACCATTATAAATATCTATGTGCCTAATATAGGAGCAACCACTAAACCAACCATCCAGGGCCCATATTTTCTAATTTATACTCAGGAGAGAGTTGGCCTGTATCATTTAGTCTGCAATACCAGAAACCTTTCCATTTATTTTGGCCAAGCCTAGGGACACTCAGTATAAAAATATAAAGCAGATTTTGATGGACATAAAGGGTGAAATCAACGGCAATACTATAATAGTAGGGGACTTTAATACCGTACTAATATCAATGGATAGATCCTCAAGAAAGAAAATTAACAAAGAAACAGCAGCCTTAAAGGACACTCTAGATCAACTGGATTTAACAGATATCTTCAGAACCTTTCAACCTAAATCAGCAGAATATACATTCTTTTCAAATGCTCATAGTACATTCTTTAGGGAGTCATATCAAGTATCTTCTCTGATCACAATAGCATGAAACTAGAAATCAACTACAATGGAAAAACTGAAAAAAACATTCAAACACTTGAAGACTAAACAGCATGTTATTAAATAATGAATGGGTTAACAATGAGATCAAGGAAGAAATAAAAAATTTCCTTGAAACAAATGAAAATGAACATACAACTCAAAATTTATGGTACACAACAAAAGCAGTCCTGAGAGGGAAGTTTATAGCATTACAGGCATACCTTAAGAAGCAAGAAAAAGCTCAAATAAACAACCCTGCTTCTAAAAGAACTAGGTAAAGAATAGTAAGTAAAGCCCAGAGGAATTAAAGGAAGGAAATAATAAAGATCAGAGCAGAAATAAATGACATAGAGACTAAAAAACAATACAGAAACCAAAAGCTGGTTCTTTGAAAAGGTAAATAAGATTGATGAACCTTTAACTAGACTCACCAACAAATAAAGAGAGAGAACTCAAATAAATAAAATTAGAAATGAGAGTGGAGAAGTAACAACTGACACAGCAGAAATACAAAGGATTGTAAGAAAATACTATGAAGAACTGTATGCCAAAAAATTATACAACCTACGTGAAATGGATAAATTTCTTGAAACATATAATCTTTCAAAAATCAATCTGGAAGAGCCTGACCTGTGGTGGTGCAGTGGATAAAGCATCGACCTGGGAACACTGAGGTAGCCAGTTCAAAGCCCTGCACTGGTCTGGTCAAGGCACATATGGGAGTTGATGCTTCCAGCTCCTCCCCCTTTCTCTCTCTCTCTCTCTCTCTCTCTCTCTCTCACTCTGTGTCTCCTCTCTAAAATGAATAAATAAAAAGAATTTTAAAAAAATCAATCTGGAAGAATCAGAAAACCTAAACAGACCAATTACAACAAATGAGATTGAAACAGTTATCAAAAAATTCCCAACAAACAAAAGTCCTGGGCCAGATGGTTTCATAGGCGAATTCTACCAAATATTCAAAGAAGAACTAACAACTCTCTTTCTCAAGCTATTTCAAAAAATTCAAGAGGAGGGAAGACTTCCAAGCTTCTTTTATGAGGCGAGCATAATCCTCATTCCAAAACCAGGCAAAGACAATACAAAGAAACAAAACTATAGGCCAATATCCCTGATGAACTTAGATGCTAAAATTCTCAACAAAATATTAGCTAACCGGATCCAGCAATACATGAAAAAAAATTATGCATCATGATCAAGCGGGATTTATTCTGGGGAGGCAAGGCTGGTTCAATATTCACAAATCAATCAATGTGATTCATCACATAAACAAAAGGAAGGAGAAAAATCACATGATAATATCAATAGATGCAGAAAAAGCATTTGATAAAATCCAGCACCCATTTATGATCAAAACTCTCAGCAAGGTGGGAATACACAGAACATACCTCAACATGATAAAGGCCATCTATGACAAACCCACAGCCAACATCATATTCAGTGGGCAATAACTAAAAGGAATGCCCTTAAGATCAAGAACAAGGCAGGGTGCCCCCTTTCACCACTCTTACTCAATATAGTTCTGGAAGTCCTAGCTACAGCAATCAGACAACAAGAAGAAATAAAAGGCATCCAAATTGGAAAAGAAGAAGTAAAACTATCATTATTTTCTGATTACATGATACTGTACATAGAAAACCCTGAAGTCTCAGCCAAAAAACTATTGGACCTGATAAATGAATTTAGCAAGGTGGCAGGATATAAAATTAATACTCAGAAATCAGAGGCATTTTTATACACCAACAATGAACTGTCTGAAAGAGAAATTAAGAAAACAATCCCCTTCACTATTGCAACAAAAATAAATAAAGTACCTAGGAGTAAATGTAACCAAGGAGGTTAAAGACTTATACTTGAAAAATTATAAAACATTGATAAAAGAAATCAAGGAAGATACAAACAAGTGGAAGCATATACCGTGCTCGTGGTTAGGAAGAATAAACATCATTAAAATGTCTATACTACCCAAAGCAATTTATAAATTCAATGCAATACCAACTAAAATACCAATGACATACTTCAAAGATATAGAACACATATTCCAAAAATTATATGGAATCAAAAAAGAACACGAAGAGCCTCAGCAATCTTAAAAAGAAAAAATAAAGCAGGAGGTATCACTCTTCCGGATATCAAGGTAAACTACAAGGCCATTGTACTCAAGACAGCCTGGTACTGGCATAAGAACAGGCACATAGATCAATGGAACAGAACAGAGAACCCAGAAATAAACCCACACCTTTATGGAAATTGATATTTGACAAAGGAGGCAAGAGTATACAATGGAGTAAAGACAGTCTCTTTAACAAATGATGTTGGGAAAATTGGACAGGGACTTGCAAAAAAATGAAACTAGACCACCAACTTACACCATTCACAAAAATAAACTCAAATTGGATAAAAGACTTAAATGTAAGTCATGAAACCATAATCATCTTGGAAGAAAACATAGGCAGTAAGCTCTCCGACATCTCTCACAGCAATATATTTGCTGATTTATCTCCACGAGCAAGTAAAATAAAGGATAGGATGAACAAATGGAACTATATCAAACTAAAATGCTTTTGCACAATTAAAGATAATATGAACAAAATAAAAAGACAAACCACACAATGGGAGAACATATTCGACAATATGTCTGATAAGGGGTTAATAACCGAAATTTATAAAGAACTTGTAAAACTCAACACCAGGAAGGTAAACAATTCAAAAGAAAAACGGGCAAAAGAAATGAATAAACACTTCTCCAGAGAGGACATACAGATGGCCAATAGGCATATGAAAAAATGTTCAATGTCACTAATCATTAGAGAAATGCAAATTAAAACTACAATGAGATACCACCTCACACCTGTCAGAATGGCACTCATAAACAAAACAACACATAATAAGTGCCGACAAAGGTGTAGAGAAAAGGGAACCATCCTGAACTCTGCTGGTGGGAATGCAGAGTGGTGCAGCCACTGTGGAAAACAGTATGGAGATTCCTCAAAAAATTCAAAACAGAAACTGCCTTTTGACCCAGCTATCTCACTTTTAGGAATATATCCTAAGAATACCAAATCACTGATCCAAAAGAAAAAATACACCCTTATGTTTATTGCAGCATTGTTTACAATAACCAAGATCTGGAAATAGCCCAAGTGTCCATCAGTGGACGAGTGGATTAAAAAGCTGTGGTACGTATAAACACAATGGAATACTAGGTGGCCATGAAGAAGAAGGAAATCTTACCTTTTGCAACAACATGGATGGACCTGGAAACTATTATGCTAAGTGAAATAAGCCAGGCAGAGAAAGAAAAATATATGACCTCACTCATTTGAGGAATCTAATGAAAAATGTGAACTGAGGAACGGAATAGAGGCAGAGGAACCAGAGGGAAAGGGGATGAGAGGATGGGATCAGAGAAGGGAGAGAGATTGGTGAAATTATATATACATAACAGTGTTATAGAGAGCAGGACTGAAAATCCTGGAGGAAATGGGGGAGGGCGTTGGGGGAGAGGGCCAAGGGGGTGTCGAGGGGAACACGGGGGTGAGGGGCATATATTTGGTGGAACATTTGAATCTATGGAAATACAATAAATTAAAATCAATAAAAATTTAAAAAATGAGAGAAATGGAAAATAAAAATACATGTTAACCATATTTTTAAATAAATAAAAAATATTATGTACTATTAGTGTTAAAATTGCACATATGAAACCAAACTTGGTGTCATTAGAAAAAAGTGTAAAGTTGGGGTTTTGTGGGGTCCTTCAGAAGTTGGGGCCCAGGGTGCACAGCTGGTGCGCCTGCTGTTAAATCTGCCTCTGGCCCTGACCATGAATCAAACCCAGGACATCCATATACCAGGCCGATGCTCTAGCCACTAAGCCAACCATCCAGGGCCCATATTTTCTAATTTATACTCAGGAGAGAGTTGGCCTGTATCATTTAGTCTGCAATACCAGAAACCTTTCCATTTATTTTGGCCAAGCCTAGGGATACTCAGTATGGAACCACTTTAAACTAAACTAGCTGGTTATTTCCTGAATCACGCCATGATACAAATTTGGGTTAGAGTTTTGTGAGAGCACCAGTCCTCCCCACTTGCCTTTTCTTTTCACTCCAAGGCAGCCTTCCCCCGGTTCTAGGATAAGGGGAATGGATGTAATTCTGTCTCACCCTCTCCCAAGGGTGTAGATCAATGTAGGGCAGGGGTCCCCAAACTATGGCCCGGCCCGTGGGCCGCATGCAGCCCCCTGAGGCCATTTATCCAGCCCCCGCCACACTTCCGGAAGGGGCACCTCTTTCATTGGTGGTCAGTGAGAGGAGTACAGGATACATCCACACCCATAGTTCCCATTGAAATACTGGTCAGTTTGTTGATTTAAATTTACTTGTTCTTTATTTTAAATATTATATTGGTTCCCGTTTTGTTTTTTTACTTTAAAATAAGATATGTGCAGTGTGCATAGGGATTTGTTCATAGTTTCTTTTTATAGTCCGGCCCTCCAATGGTCTGAGGGACAGTGAACTGGCCCCCTGTGTAAAAAGTTTGGGGACCCCTGATGTAGAGGATCTCCTATTACAGGTCCTTCCTTCTCTTTCAACAAGATCAGCAAATGTCCTCAAGGCAGCAGTGGCTTCTTGTATTCAGTTCCTGTCTCTGGATTTTTAAATTTTGGCATAATGCTTTCTTATTCTTGCTCTCTTCACATCTCCTACATGTTTTTCCTATTTTATTCATTATTCCAGTTGTTTTCAGTGGGAAGTCTTGTTACATTAAGTAAGGTAAATCGCCGCCACTCTACACTTCTTATTTCCTGACATATCACATCTGGAGAATAAATGCACTCCTACTTGCATCAGAGCATCAGTTGAAATGACTGTGCTTTGAAGGTTGGAAGCCTCCAGACAGATAGTATTGTCATTTTCTTCTCATTTACCTGGCCACACTCAATATGCTCTGTGGATTCCTCTTTCTCTACCAATCCCTTAAATGTTGGTGATCCCCAATTGTCCTCTCTCAATCCCCTGTTTTTCTT
This sequence comes from Rhynchonycteris naso, assembly GCA_037038555.1. Lineage (NCBI taxonomy): Eukaryota > Metazoa > Chordata > Mammalia > Chiroptera > Emballonuridae > Rhynchonycteris > Rhynchonycteris naso. Next base: position 317,927,727 of record CM072995.1, read on the forward strand.
AATCTTTATACTCTTTCTTAGCAGTCTGTCCAAAGTCTTAGTTATTTCTCTGCCTCTCTTCCATCCTCTGAGCTCTAAGTGCATGTATCCTGCTTATCATACCACACTTACCACACATATGCCCATCCCATATGGGTCTCGGGAGTAAGCACTGTTTCCCCTCTGCTCTGCAGTTGTCCAGGCTAGAAACCTGGGCATAGGCCTGAGTTCTTCCCTCCCAGACCTTACACTCTTCCCTCCCTGACCTTACACATCCATTCAGTCATCAGATGCTGGGAATTGTCCTTCCTAAATTTTTCTCAAACTTGCCTGTTTCTGTTATCCTCCTGTTTAGTCTCAGTTTCCATTTTCTTACCTCCCAACCCATCCTCCTTACCATCAGCCAAAGTGATGTTTCTAAAATGCATAGCTGATTCTACAACTTCCCTGCTTAGGGTCCACGGTATGCTAAAGATAAACTTCAATAAGGTTGATCACTAAACTTTTCATGAACTGACTCTGCCTATTTCTCCATCCGCCTCTCTCTTTTCTCCATTTCATGATATACCTCAGGGTTGCCCACACTTTTTCAGCTTGCGAGCTACTTATAAGATGACCAAGTCAAAATGATCTACCTACAATAAAAATGCAAAACATAAATTTATTTATTTTTATTTATTTTTTTATTTATTTTTACAGAGACAGAGAGAAGGATAGACAGGGACAGACAGACAGGAACAGAGAGAAATGAGAAGCATCAATCATTAGTTTTTCATTGTGACACATTAGTTGTTCATTGATTGCTCTCTCACATGTGCCTTGACCATGGGCCTTCAGCACACTGAGCAACCCCTTGTTTGAGCCAGCGACCTTGGGTCCAAGCTGGTGAACTTTTTGCTCAAGCCAGATGAGCCCGCACTCAAGCTGGCGGCCTCAAGGTCTTGAACCTGGGTCCTCCGCATCCCAGTCCAACACTCTATCCACTGCGCCACCGCCTGGTCAGGCTAAATTTATTTCTTCTATATTATCATTATTTCAGTTACTATTATTACTATTTAATATTGTGTTCTTCTTTCACCTTTCTCCTTCTCAGCTCTCTTTTCGGAGGAAAGTTAATGTCATAGTTTTTATGAACAGTCCGAAAAAGCGGCTCCACATTTCCCTTCTTTGGAATAGCAATGGCACACAGACAGATGAGGCAAATGCACTTAGAATATGACATATTGAAAAAAATCCCCTCCCATTCTGTATGAAAGTGGTAGGTTTTAGGCTTCTTACTCGGACCAGCTACGGCACTCATTTTTATACCCTTTGTTGTATTTAGTTTAAATAAATTGAAGGCTAACTACGCAGCAATGTAACTGAACAAGTTATGTGGTTTAACGCAAATGCGTAGGGTGTCAAAAGTTCGGACGTCAGATTGGCTACCCTGTATGTCAATCAAAAGACAAATGTCTTTTTAATGTCATGCAATCTACCCACACGTCCTTCGCAATCGACCAGTAGATCATGATCGACGTATTGAGCACCCCTGATCTACCTCATCTATTCGGCACTGCCTGCATCTTCATTTCCAGGCAGATCACACTACTCTCTTTCTGGGTGAGTGAGGGGAATCATATTTGACCTACTCCATCGTTAGACTGCTCTCATACATGTTTTGACTGACAGCTGCCACTTGAGCTCTCTCCCATTAAGCCTCTTTCCTATCCCCCTTGGAGAGTACAAGTCGGCTCTCTCAGGCTTGACTAGCACAGAGCAGAGGGGTTAACTCCTTTTTTCTAATCACTGTGTTCCTAACAACCACCTAAAATAGCACTAGCTATTTTTAGCAGCCATATCATAAGTTCCTTTTTAAACAAGCAAACTATTCATCCATGTCTCCCTCACCCTATGTTTGGCATGGTGGGTTTTCTGTATCTTACCACAGATGCTGATCTGACATTTGAACAGACCTTAGAAGCTTGCTAAATTTTATCTTGTTGGCCACAGCCTTTGGTTCAATCTGTTGAGCAGTATTTTTTAGCCGAAGTCTTACAATGTAAAATAAAAGGAATTCCCTTTCATTATACAGATAAAGGAAGTGGTCAGGCCCAGAGATGCTCAACTAGAGCTGACTGCAGGCAAAGCAGCAGCAGCCCCAGAATCAGAGCCCGGGGCTCCTGATCCTCTTTCCCATGCTTCTTCTACAATGACTCACAAATGTCCCATTCCCGAATCCAGCCCTGGGGGAGAATACTCTTAGGTTCTAAAAAAAAATTAAGTTAAATCCATCAGGTTAAATGGCATTGATTCCTTTCTCCAAAAGAAGGTATAATAAAAATAGCACCACTCTGAACAGCCAGACGCCTCGGCCTCTCCACTTAGGAACAGACTCCTGCCACTTCAAAGCGCTCTTCTCCCAAAATTACCACAGGAAGGGCTCAGTGGGAGAGGCTGATACTTTCCTCTAAAGTCTTGCATCTTGTCCTCCTCTCCCACCTATGGACTGTCCCCCTTTTTCTAAGACCTCTGTTTTGGAGACAAATGAAACTTTTCTGTTATAATTAGGGTAAACTTTTGAAAGGCAAAGTACTGTACCTTGTCACATGAGACAGGACAGAGCCAACTTCTCCATTGGGGAAGGTATGAGGAATTTTTTGAGGGCTTATTTCTTAGCTGTTTTGTATTTCACTGAAGTAAAATAAAGGTTGGCCAATTAATTTTAAATCAACAGAGCTGCTGTGCACCCTCCTGTCATTGCTCTCAGGTGGAAATTAAAAATTTAGTGTATGAAAGTTGATCCCGTTCAGGAATAAAAAAGAGTCCTCTGTGACCTTGAAATACCATGAACGAAGACTTATTTTCCTTCTCTGTTGAATGTCTCTGGTCTTTGGACATCAAACCTATTCCACTCCACACTGCCAGGGCTCTTTCTTACACCACATCTGACCTGCTCCCTTGTTCTTCAGAACTGTCGTGGTTATAACTAACAGAAGTCCCTTGGTACTAGAGTAACAGAAAAGGAGGAATTTACCAGAACATTAGGGAATCTCACAGCCGTGCCTTAGGAACATACCAAATGTAGGTCCTAGGCATCACAGAGGAGCCAGAAGTTCTGTCTCGGTTCACGTCTGCTCCTCTCTGAGACTCACCTCATTTTTTTGCATAGGCGAGTTGCTTGTGTCTCCCTGGGCCCCATGATGGGAAACATGGCTGCCACAAAAGATCATTTTTATCCCTGTCCTCCCTCTCTCACGGTGGTTAAGAGCACAGTAGATTCCCTCTCCGTTCTTTGTGGTTTAGCTTAAACATTGCCTTCTCTGGGCTCTCACCACCAGAGTGGGTTACTCCCACAGGCTCTGCACCTGTATAGCTCTTGTCCCACTGCGTGCAGTGTGTCCACCTCCTCCACAAGGTAAGCACCTTGAGGTGAGAGATGTGTTAGTTCTTTTTCTCTTTGTATTCACAGTGCCTGACTCCAGAAATGCTTGAGCATGAATAGATGAATGAGTGGCTATTAGTGCTGTTGTAGTCCTTTCAGACTTTTGAACTCACTGCCTATCCTGATGAAGCTCTCTCTGGCCCAGGCAACAGCTGCCCTCCCGTCTCCCCACCCTTTAATACCACATGGGGCTTGCAGATGTGATGTGAGAGGTGGGTGCTACAGGACAGGGCCTGGGGTTTCGATTCGAATTTGAGCTCTACCATATTCTAGCTATGAGACTTTAGGCAAGTCACTGAGTTTGAGTTTCCTCATCTGCAAAGGAGATAACACCTGTCCTCCATAGTGCCATTCTGAGATGACATATATAAAACACCTAACACAATGCCAGGAAGGCAGTAAGCTCTGAGGAAATGCTTCCTCTTGCTGTTTATGGCTTTTTTGTATCTGTATGTCTTGGTAACTGGATGTCTGTGTGTGTTTATTTGGGTATATGGAGGGAATGGAATGAAACATGGTCTGAGTCATCTACCTTTGTGTACTTAAAAAGAATTACCTAGGCCTCATCCACCTGGGAACGAGAATGAGGTCACATTAATGGTAGTACCTAAAATGCTACTACCTCCTGCCCCATCTGTGTGACTAGAACCTCGGCCTGTTACATCCCACTCTTGGGTGTTTCTGGGAATCCTGAGTTTAAGTTTAAAAAGAGACTTCTCAGTTTTTTTCTGCTGTGTACATTTTATGAAGCCTCTTTAGTCTCACCGCAGCCAGCCTGTGTTACCTCTCCCACTCAGTGACAAAGCTGTTGTTCATGCCAAGGACATCGTCTCCTGGTGCTCTCATGCTGGGCATCCTTGGGGCGATAGAATGTACCCAGTGTCTGTTCTGACCCCAAAATTGGCACTGTTCTCCCTGCAGAATGCTTCCCCCAACTTGGTTACACCTCTTCACTCTGGTATTTTTCACGAGCCCCCATCCTGTCCCAACTGAGTCTCACAGAGCCCATCAGTGAATGTGCACCCTTTCTCCCTGCAGGAGACTGTACGTGTGAGCGGGGTTGGGGAAGGGAACTACATGTTCTGACCTTTCTCTGAGGGACCTTTCTTGGCCACTATAGAAGTTTCCAAGCTGATTAGACCTCTTGATTGATTCTTTATCTTCCATTTCTTCCTGGGAATGGTGAAGTTTGTTCCCTGCCTTTGCTCATTAACCAAGATCTTTGCACTCACAGGGAGGCATCTATAACATCGCTGACAAACAAGAGGTACCGCCTGAGGTTCCCAGCACTCGAGACACTGATGCTGGATGACAACAAACTCTCCAACCCCAATTGCTTTGCCAGCCTGGCTGGGCTCAGGAGGTAAAGCCATAGCCTCTCTCTGCAGGGCCTTCTATAACCCCCCAGCCTATCTGACACCCTGATTGCTGCTCTGGAAGCTAAAAGGCCTAGGTTTAAATTCCAGCTCCACCACTTATCTCTGCTGTGTGGCCATGGGTAAGTCATTTCTCCCCTCTGAGCTTTAGCACAGCCATAAAAGTAGAGAATCAGTAGACATTTCTGATCACGTGACTGGATTAGAAGCAGCAAAGAGAAAAGAGGATAGGAGATATTATCAGAGGCAGGATCCTGACCCTGAGAGAGGAGACAGAAAAATAAAGAGGCAGTATCAGAAAGATAAGTTTAACTGCTTTTTTTGGTTGAAGTAATGAAAATGACGGCACATAAATGGTTAAGCTTTAGAGCCTTGGAAAATTTACTTTGGATTCAACTACCATTTACTGACCATGACTTTGTGCCAGCACATTTACATTGTCTCATTTAATCTTCACAAGAACCTTGAAAAGTTAATAAATATTATCCCCATTTTAGAGAGAGGGATTTTGAGGCCCAGAGAGGGTAAGCCGCTGGCTTAGCATCACACAGGAGAAGTAAGTGTCCAAGCCTGATTCCATGTTCTGTCCCTAAAGTTGCTTGGTAGTGTCCCTTAGGTTTAATTATTGCTGTGACTCTGATTTCATTTTCCTTAACTGAAGACTGAAGAAGTTAAGCCTGGACCAAAACAGGATTTCCCGGATCCCATACCTACAGCAGGTTCTGCTCCAAGACACGTCGGGAGAGTCCGTTGAAGGCAGGGGGAGTCATCAGAAAGGTTCCCAATCAATGCTGCAGCCCAAGTCATGGATGACTGAAGCCTCAGATGAGCAACCAGATTATACTGTACTGCCCTTGAAAAAGGATGATGACCGGACAGGTGAATGATGCCCTTGTTCCAGAGATGCTAACCCCGTGGTGGGATTAAGCTTCTTCAAGTTTATTCTGAAAGTATGTGGCTCCCTGGGGAGCTGCTGCACTTAAGCTATTTGGCCTGAGGACATAAAGGTCTCACATGAATTATTTCAGTGACTTCCTAGCTACTTCTCAGTTAACACACTTTTAAAATCCAATTAAAAGTTGATTTTTAAAGAAAACGTCAACAAGAAACTCAGAGGTAAGGCTTTCCAGAGATGATTAATTCTGGAATCATTGATGTTCTCAAGGGTCTCAGGTTCTTTCCATCCTCTTTTCTGCCATCTTTGGCCTGCTTGCTTATCCTTGTAGGCTGCTTCCCATTGAGGTCTCAAGATGGCCACCACAGTGCCAAGGACCACAGCCAGATGGCAACATTCAGAGGCAGAAAAGGAAAGAAATGTCACCTTTATTATATATTCTTCTTCCCTGATCTAGTTCTCTATTACTGTGCCATTACCACACTGTACATATTTTTAAACATTTATTTATAGAAATATAGAGAGTGAAATACAGAGATGGTATGTAGAACTTGAACTTTTACATATATACACTTTTTTAAACCACCACGCATATTACAATATAGGACATTTCCAGCATCCCAAGTGGAACCCTCCCAGTCAGTACCTCCTCCAAGAATAACCCCCATTTTGACTATCACCATAGATAAGCTTTGCCTGATTCAAAATTCACATGCAGTTGATTTTTGAACAACAAAGGGTTGTGGCTTAATGAACAGAAATGTATTAGTTCTGGAGGCTAGACATCTAAGATCAAGGTGTTGGCAGGTTTGATTTCTTCTGAAGCCTCTCTCCTTGGCTTATAGATGACCACATTCTTGCTTTGTCTTCACATGGTCATCCTTCTGTCTGTATTGTCTGTGTCCTAATCTCCTTTTTTTTTATATATATATATAAGAAAACCATTCATATTGGATAAAAGTCTATCCCAATGACCTTATTTAACCTTAAATATCTTTCTAAGGGCTCTGTCTCCAAATATAGTCACATTTCGAGATCCTGGGTTGAGGACTTCAACATATGATTTTGATGGGGATACAGTTGAGCCCATTATAATAAATTACCCAATTTTACCATATGGTTTATGCCTTTGGGTTCTTATTTAAGAAGTAGCTCCCAGCCCTGGCCAGTTGGCTCAGTGGTAGAGTGTCGGCCCAGCATGTGAATGTCTTGGGTTAGATTCCTAGTCAGGACACACAGGAGAAGCGCCCATCTGCTTCTCTCCCCCCTTCTCTTCTATCTCTCTCTCTCTCTTCTCCTCCCACAGCCATGGCTCGATTGATTCGAGCACAGTTGGCCCAGGCCCAGGCGCAGAGGATGGCTAGCCAGGTCCTGGCCTCCACCTCAGTTACTAAAAATAGCTTATTTGTGAGCATCAGCTTTAGATGGGGGTTGCTGGGTGGATCCCAGTTGGGGCACATGCAGAAATCTGTCTCTCTATCTCCCCTCCTCTCACTTGAAAAAGAAAAAAAAAATAGAGCAGCTCTCTTTCTCATAATCACAAAGATAGTTTCCTTTTGTGTGTTGCATTTCATTTTGCTGTTTGAATTATTCTTTAAAAGAGAGTTTACAGCCTGACCAGGCGGTGGTGCAGTGGATGGAGCGTCGGACTGGGATGCGGAAGACCCAGGTTCGAGACCCCGAGGTTGCCAGCTTGAGCACGGGCCCATCTGGCTTGAGCAAGGGCTCGTCAGCTTGGACCCAGGGTCACTGGCTCCAGCAAGGAATTGCTCAGTCTGCTGAAGGCCCGCGGTCAGGGCACATGTGAGAAAACAATCAATGAACAGCTAGGGTGGTACGACGGCAATGAGAAGCTAGTGGTTGGTGCTTCTCACCTCTCTCCGTTCCTGTCTGTCTGTCCCTATCTATCCCTCTCTCTGACTCTCTCTCTGTCCCTGTGAAAAATAATAAATAAATAAATAAAAGAGTTTACATGTAGTAAATTTTTCTGAATTTTGAAAATATTGAAAAGCCACCTTCATTTTGTTATCATACTTACATGCTAGTTTGGTTGAATAGAGAATTCTAGCTTTGAAATTATTTTCCCTTAAAACTTTGGTGATAGTACTCCCTTGCCTCTAGACCTGTGTTTGCCAATGAGAAGTCTGATGCCAATCTGATTCTCATCTCTCTGTGGAAACCTATTTTTGCTTTCTGAAATTTAATATATCCCTTTTATCCTTGGAAAATTTTACTAAGATGCATCTGCACATACAACTCTTTTTGTTTATCCTCTGAGGTATTTTAAAGGTTCTTTCAATCAAAGACGTATGTGTGGTTTCCTTCATCTTTGAGAAATTTTCTTTATTTTCCCCTTTCCGTTCTCTTTGTCATCTTCCTGTGAAATGAGTTATATGCTTACAGCTATGTATCTACCTTCTATTCCTCTTTTCTGTTATACTTTATATTTCTTTGCCTTTTGCACTGCATTCTGAGAGAGTCTCTCAGCTTAACCTTTCCTTTTATGAATTAGTTCTTCAACTGGACCTGTTCATTTATGTAGCACATTTTTAAAGTCTTTTATTTGATTATCATATTTTAAATTCACAAAATTGTTAATAGAGCCTTTCCCCTCCTGTTATTTTAGGAACGAAATAGCCTTTCAAATTCCTCAGAGGATACAATTATTCTGTTTAAATTCTTTTATTCTTTTGTTAAACTAAACTCTGTTATTATTTTTTTCTTTTCAGATGCTAGTTTTTCATATGCAATAACTTATTTTCATAGTGTTAATTTTCCTCGAATATTAAGGGATTCTTAATTGTCCATCTTTTTGTTGAACAGTCCCCAATGAAAACCTTAGGATGCAGGGTCTGATATCTGGGGCTGCTTCCTGAGACCGTGGGCACGGGCAGGACACACATACAGATAGAGCGTGATGCAGCCCATCTTCCTAGATGCGGGGCTCTCTGCCTCCCCAGATGGTCTCTATTCAGCACCCACACTTGTGACCATGGCCCATCCTCCTGCTAATCCCTACTGCGATTCTGGTACGAACCTTTCTTAAAATCCGTTCCAGTCCCTCATCACTGGAGAAGTTATTTATACCATGTGTTCCACCCATATTATTGTTAATGTCATTTCATGTAATGTTTTTCAGTATAATTTCATTAACATGTGGAAGGGGTCTTCTTAGCTGGAGCGAAGGTGAGTGGTGCCTGCACAGATTGTAGTCCCAGTCAACACTCTGATTTATTAGGTTGAACTCAGCTCTGTACTGGTTCATCTCATTCTGATGGTCCCAAGAATAAAATCCCTCTGCAGCCTCTTCCTTACTACTGTGCTGCTGGTTATTCTTATTCTTTCTCCTGCATTCACAGTCTTAACACATTCTATTTCTACTAATATAACAAGTAGTACTTTTAAATCCTCTGACAACATCTTTTATTTGTTTATTTTTCTTTTTGTGGCAAAGACAGAGAGAGTCAGAGAGAGGGACAGTCAGACAGGAAGGGAGAGAGATGAGAAACATCAATTCTTTGTTGCGGATCCTAGTTGTTCATGGATTGGTTTCTCATATGTACCTTGACCGGGGGCTACATTAGACCGAGTGACCCCTTGTTTGAGACAGCGACCTCGGGCTCAAGCTGGTGAGCCTTGCTCAAACCAGATGAGCCTTAACTCAAGCTGGCGAACTCGGGGTCTCGAACCTGGGTCCTCCGCATCCCAGTCCGACACACTATCCACTGTGCCACCGCCTGGTCAGGCTTCTCTGACAACATCTTATATCCACATTTCTCTCTTCTAAGAAACGGTTTGCTTTCTGATCAATTCTGACTGCCCACTGGTTCTTAGACTAGAAAGAGCTTGTATATTGCAAAGTCAAAAAGGGAGTTTGTGAGTATTCAGTAAGTATATTACTTACTGAAATACAGTAAGTGAGGGACGCAGGGTAGCATGAGATAAGACTGGAAAAGTAGGCAGGGGCCAGGTAAGGCAGGAACTCTGGGGACTTGCCAAGGAGTTTGGATTTTAAGTGCAAAAGGCTGAATACCTGACAGATGTCGCAGCCGCTCCCCTTCGCAGTTAGCCCTGGAGCTGAGGACCAGTGAGGACCCGTGGGTGGCAGACCAAGACCCTGGCCTCTCTGGAGTCACTCCCTGCTCCCCCCCCACCGTTGTTCTGTTTCTCTTTTGTTGCAGAGGTTGTATTCACATCTTACCCTGGATGTTCAGCCTCAGAGGTAGGAACTGTTTGTTTTATGTCTGTGACTTGAATTAGAACATTAATTTAAATAAACAAAAATAAGCTAATGGAGCCATGAGAGCCATTTATACATACCACGTTGAGGAAACTGATTCATTGAGCAAGTATTTCCTGAGTACCTGTCACATGCCGGGCACTGTGCAGGCCTGCGGAGATGCAGTGCTGGACCACAGACAGGTGCCTGCCCTCCCACGGCCGCAGGCCTGCTTTCAGTACAGCAGGTGCTACTCCCTAGGTTGAGGTTGCTGCCACAAGTGATCAAGGTGGCATTGAAATGAGGTTGCCCACAGGATGAATTTTATTAACTCCTAACAAGAGCCTCCTAAAGTGAGTGATACTTGCCAAAAACACCATCATCCAGGTTCTAATCCTTGGTGCCACTGGCTTAGACACTTTATTTTTGTTAGTCCAGAATACTGGTTTTTCTCTCCAAGTAATCACTACTAATGGAGCTTGGAACAGAATCTGGTTCATTTGAATTCAATCATTAGCCCAGTATCTACCATACTTCCCCATGTATAAGACACACCCTTTTTCAAAAAACCTGGTGTCTAAAAACTGGGTGCATTGTATACAGTGGTTGTAGATTTTTTTACTTGCATTTCCCGCTTTTTCACGCTTGTTGTCTTTGTGCTCATTGTTTTGCACTTGTTACTGGTATATTGCAGTAGGTTATATTTTGCCACATTCTGTCCAGAAATGGCTCAGAAAAGATTTTTGTACAGTGCTGAATTTAAGTTAAAAGTGATCCAGTTTGCAAAAGTGAATGGAAACAGTGCTGCTGAACATAAGTTTGGTCCTCCTCCAACTGAGAAATCAATCCGAGACTGGCTACGGGAAGAAGAAATACTACTGAAAATGCCTCGGCAGAAGGCATTGAGAGGCAAGTCAGCAAAATGGCCTGATTTAGAGAGGGAATTGAAGATGTGGATTGAAGAGCAAAGGGCAACTGGAATTCCTGGGTCCACAAAGATGGTTCAGCATGAGGCAAGAAGAATTGCTGATGAAAAAGAAGTAACTGATTTCAAAGGAGGACAAATTGGTGCTTCAGGTTCATGAAATGGAATGGACTAAGCATGTGTACACACACCAGACTTGCCCAAAAGATGCCTGAAAGCTCTGAGCAAAAGGTCCTTGAATCTCATCGTTTTGTCATTCAATGTCAGAAGACATATCAGTTTGAATTGGGACAGATTGCAAATATGGACAAAGCCCCCCTTCAATTTGATGTCCCAAGTAACAGAACTGTTCAGAAGGGTGTGAAAACTGTAACTGTGAAGACAAGTGGACATGAAAAGATCCATTATATGGTTGTTCTAGCTTGTTGTGCCGGCAGAACCAAGCTGCCTCCTCTGCTGATTTTTAAACATAAAACAATGCCAAAAGACATTCCTCGAGGAGTGATTGTCCACGTTCATGACAAGGGTTGGATGGATCAGGTTGGGATAAAGACCTGGTCTGAGAAAGTTTGAAGAAAGAGACCAGGTGGGCTCTTACTCAAACCTGCAACTATTGGTGCTTGATTAGTTCAGGGCACGCATAACAAAAAACACAAAGAAGATTGCTGCAGAACAAAAAACAAAACTTGCAGTCATACCTGGAGGCTTGACATCCCAACTCCAACCACTTGATGTCACCATTAACAAACTCTTCAAAGCTGCCGTGAGAGATGAATGGAACCAATGGATGAAGTCTTCTGGTGACAATTTGACACCAGCAGGAAAACTGAAGAAACCAACTATAGGAGAAGTTTGTACCTGGATGAAAAGATCCTGGGATAATATCAAGATTGAGATCGTTGTCAAGTCATTTAAGAAGTGTGGCATTTCAAATGCCATAGATGGAACTGAGGATGAGGCAGTATATGTGAAGACAGTGATTCATTGTAGACACAGATGAGGACAAATAAATGGATGGGAGTTTTGACAGTGATGAGGAGTTGTATGAATTTTATGATGAATAAAACTTGAGTTCAATAACTTTATGTAATACTTTTTTTTTTTCAAATTTCAGGCCCCAAAATTAAGGTGCGTCTTATACATGTGGAAATATGGCACCTTGTAATTTTCTTTGATCCCATCTAGCTCAAGGAATCAGTGATTGAGCTAAGTTAGGTGTGATTAATCTAGCAATTTCAATTTTCTGTTTGGTCAAACAGTTGACCCTGAGGCAAGCTGGGTTGTGCTGAGATGACCCTGCAAGTTATCCAGAGGCACATGGTGCTACATTCAGTCCCAGAGCCTGCCTGAAGTAATTCAGGACTTAGCTGTTGTTCCATCCCCGAAAGGAGTGAGCTGACCCTTCAGCCCAGGTGTTCAAGGCTCAGGTCACTCTTCTCCATCTCCCCACTAGGAAGAGTCCCCTTAATAATGCAAGCTACTGTCCCTTTGTCCTTGAGGAGTGATTGTCCATGTTTATGACAAGGGTTGGAGAAATGTTTGCCCAGTTGTGTAGAGGGAGAGTCCAATTCAGGATAAGCTGCTATAGGACAGAGTATGAGAAGTGGGGGAAAGAACCTCTAATATCTACACCAGTGCTATATTTTCCTTTGGCCTTAAGGAACTTTAAACTGGAACTTTGGGTACTGGGGAATTAGCTCACATGTGACCTCAGAGAACTTGGAACCAGAACCATGGACTCTTGGAGACATCCTCCTTTATGACCCAACATATATCTTTTGACCAAGCCTTTCTTCAGTGGTCATTCGTTCCACCACATGCCATTGGAAGAGTCTCTTGGCCCTTGGCAGCTTTCAACTTTTTTTTTTATCATCAAGGCACTTTGACTTTGATTTCTTTTTCTTCTAAGACAACCGAGGTATATGCACTTCCTCCCATATTCGAGATTCTTCCTGTGAAGTCACTGAAGGCCAGGAACCAGACGCTGGCCCCACCCTTCCCAGAGCTGAGATACCTTAGCCTGGCCTACAACAAGGTGACTCCCTGCTTCCCTACCTATTTCCTCAGTGACACAGAAAGGAGGGGGGATGCCAGCCAGCTGCTGTGGCCTGAAGTCCAGCCCTCTGATTCCCTGCATTACAGGTATCAGGGCTCAGGAATTCTCAGGGTAGAGGAAGTAGAGGGAGTGTAGGCTAAGGCAAGAGTCGATCCCATTCAGCCATAGATATTTATTTAGCACTTACCATATATCAGGCTCTTTTAGGCCCTGGGTACACAGCTATGTAAAGAAATATTGGGCTTTTGCCCTTATGGGGCTTGTTACTTGTAGGGAAGACTAATACTGGACAAATAACCACAATACAAGCATGTTTAGTGTTATGAAGCAATAAATGGTGCTATGAAGTATATGATGGGGTTGGGGGACATCTAACCTAATATTTGGGATTGGGGAAGGTTCTGGAGAGAGTGATATTTAAGCTGAGATCTGCATCAATGAATTTAGTGAGGTGAAGACTAATGGTAGAGTGTACAGAAATGTTCTAGCCCTAAGGGTACAGCAGATGTAAAGTCCATAGAACAGATTTAACATGTTTTTCCTTAACATGTTTATGTCAACATACTTTGCCAATATCCATGTCCTGTTTAAATTCCTGTAAATCCCACTAGTTGAGCTCTACTCGTATCTCCAATGCAGGCAACTGTGAAGGTACTCTCTGCTCATTTTCCTTCTAAGGGAAGGAGTTGGTCCAGCCAGCTAAACTCCTGAGTGTTTTCTTATTTTTTTTGTCAGGTTTATTATTATTATTATTTTATTTAGACAATTAAATTTAACAGTGTGACATTGATCAGTAAGAGTAAATAGGTTTCAGGTAAACGTCTCTATAGCATTTGAATTGTGGATTGTGTTTTATATACTCATCACCCAAAGTCAAATCATTTTCTGTCACCTTATATTTGTTCCTCTTTACACCCTTCTCCCCATCCCCTCCTCCTATTCTCCTTCCCTATATTCCCTTCCCCCTGGTAACCTCTTCACTTTTATCTATGTCCATGAGTCTCAGTTTTATATCCCCCCATGTGTGAAATCATACAGTTCTTAGCTTTTTCTGATTTACTTAATTGACTCAGTATAATATTCTCAAGGTCTATTCATGTTGTTGTAAATGACACTATGTCATCATTTCTTATGGCTGAGTAGTATTCCATTGTATATATGTACCCTTTTCATATATCTGTTGACCATTTTTGTATGTCCTCTTGGGAGAAGTGTCTGTTCAGGTCCTCTCCACATTTTTTAATTGGATTGTTTTCTTGTTTGTTGCTGAGCTTTGTGAGTTCTTTATATATTTTGGATATTAACCTCTGATTGTAGCTGTTGTTTGCAAATATCATTTCCCTTTTAGTTGGCTGTCTGTTTTGTTGTCAGTTTCTTTTGCTGTGCAGAAGCTTTTTACTTTGATATAGTTCCATTCATTTATTTTTTACTTTACTTCCCTTGCCTTTAGGGTCAAATTCATAAATTGTTCTCTATTGCCTTTAGGGTCAAATTCATAAATTGTTCTCTATGGCCAAGATCCATGAATTTAGTACCTGTGTTTTCTTCTATGTAATTTCTTGTTTCAGATCTTATATTTAGGTCTTTGATCCATTTTGAATTAATTTTTGTGCAGGGGGACAAACTGTAGTCAAGTTTCATACTTTTTCATGTGGTTTTCCAAGTTTCCCAGCCCCATTTATTGAAGATGCTTTCTTTTCTCTATTGTGTGTTTTTGGCTTCTTTGTCGAAGATGACTTGTCCATATATATATATATATATATATATGGTTTTATTTCTAGGCTCTCAAATCTGTTCCATTGGTCTGTTTGTTTGTTTATCTGCCAATACCATGCTGTTTTGTTATTGTAGCTCTATAGCATAACTTGAGGTCAGGTAGTATGATACCTCCATTTTCCTCAGGATTACTTTGGCTATTTGGGCTTTTTTATGGTCCCATGAAACCTGGTAATTTTTTTGTTCTATTTCTTTAAATCATGACATTGGGATTTTGGTGGGGATTGCATTAAATTTGTATATTGCTTTGGATAATATGGCCATTTTAACTATGTTGATTCTCTCAACCCATGAACATGAAATACTTTTTTATTTTTTATTTTGTTGTGTCTTTTTCTATTTCTTTCAATAATGTTTTGTAGTTTTCATTATATATGTCCTTCACATCCTTTGTTAAGTTTATTCCTTGGTATTTTATTTATTTATTTGTTGCAGTTGTAAAAGGAATTGTTATTTTGAGTTCATTTTCCAAAGTTTCATTATTGGCATTTAGAAAAGCAATAGACTTTTGTGTATTGATTTTGTATCCTGCAATTTTACTGTATTGATTTATTGTTTCTAATAGTTTTTTGGCGGAGTAGTTGGACTTTTCTATATACAGAATCATGTCATATGCAAAAAGTGATACCTTTACTTCTTCTTTCCCAATATGGATGTCTTTTATTTCTTTCTCTTGCCTGATCGCTCTGGCTAAAACTTTCAAAACAATGTTGAATACGAGTGGAGAGAGTGGGCAGCCTTGTCTTGTTCCTGATTTTAGAATAAAAGCCTTCATTTTTTTTTATTATTTAATATGATATTAGCTGATGGATTGTCATATATGGCATTTATTTTGTTGAGGTACTTTCCTTCTATTCCAATTTTATTGCGTTTTAAACATAAAGGGATATTGTATTTTGTTGAATGCCTTTTCTGCATCTATTGGTAGGATTATATGATATTTTGTTCTTTGTTTTGTTGTTGTGGTGTATTATGTTAATTGATTTCTGTATGTTGAACCATCCTTGTGCTCCTGCAATGAATCCTACTTGATCGTGATATATTGTTTTTTTAATGTGTCATTGTATTTGATTTGGTAGTGTTTTGTTTAGGATTTTTGCATCTGTATTCATTAGAGATATTGGTCTGTATTTGTGTGTGTGTGTGTGTGTGTGTGTGTGTGTTTGTGTGTGTGTGTGTGTTGTGCTTGCCATGTTTTAGAATGAAGGTTATGTTGGCTTCATAAAATGTGTTAGGGTGTATTGCTTCTTCTATTTTTTGGAAGACTTTGAGAAGGATAGGTACCAAATCTTCTTTGAATGTTTGGCAGACTTCACTAGTATAGCCATCTGGTCCTAGACTTTTGTTTTTGGGGAGGTTTTTGATTGTTTTTTTATTTCCTCCCTGTCCATTAAGGTTTTCTACTTCTTTGTGACTCCGTGTAGGAAGATTGTATAGTTTTAGAAATTTATTCATTTCTTCTATGTTGTTGAATTTGGTGGCATATAATCTTTCATAATATTCACCTATTATCTTTTGTATATCTATGATATCTGTGGTAATTTCTCCTCTTTCATTTTCAATTTTGTATATATAAGTCCTTCCTCTTTTTTCCTAGTGAGTCTAGCAAGTGGATTGTTAATTTTATTGATATGTTCAAAGAACTAGCTCTTTGTTGTATTAATTTTTTCTATAGTTTTTTTGTTCTGTATTTCATTTAGTTCTACTCGAATTTTTACTATTTTCTTCTTTCTGCTGACTTTGGGTTGCCTTTGTTCTTCTTTTTCTAGTTCCTTAAGATGTGATGTTAGGTTGTTTACTTGGGATCTCTCTTGTTTCTTGATGTAAACCTGTGATGATATAAACTTCCCTCTTACTACTGCTTTCGCTGCATTCTAGAAATTTTGATATGTTGTGTTGTCATTTTCATTTGCCTGTGTGTACCTTTTGAGCTCTGCTTTTATTTCTTCTTTTACCCAGTCATCTTTAGAAGTATGTTGTTTAATTTTCACATTTTTGGGGGTTTCTTTACTTTCTTTTTACAGTTGAATTCTAATTTTAAAACCTTATGGTCAGAAAATATGCTTGGTATAATTTCAGTCTTTCTGAATTTGTTGATGTTAGTTTTGTGGCCCAGCGTATTGTCAATCCTTGAGAATATTCCATGCACACTAGAGAAGAATGTATATAATCTGACGTTTTGGAATGAAATGTCCTGTAAGTGTCTATTATGTCCATTTTGTCCAGTGTGTCATTTAAGGCTGATATTTCTTTATTGATTTTCTGTTTGGATGATCTATCTAAAGCCGTCAATGTTATGTTGAAATCTCCAAGTATGATTGTGTTTTTGTCTGCTTCTATTTTTAGATCAGTTAGTAGATGTCTTATATACAGTGTGTCCGTAAAGTCATGGTATACTTTTGACCAGTCAAAAGTCAAAAGTGCACCATATGGGCACACTGTATATTTTTGGTGCTCCCTGGTTCAATGCATATATATTAAGAAGTGTTATGTCTTCTTGATACAATATCCCCTTTATCATTATGAAATGTCCATCTTTGTCTCTGGTTATTTTTGTTGTTGTTGAAGTCAGCATTATCAGATATGAGTATGGTTACACCTGATTTCATTTGAATATTATTTGCTTAGAGAATCATTTTCCAACCTTTTACTTTGAGTCTACTTTTCTCCTTGCATCTTAGATGTGTCTCTTGAAGGCTGCATATGGTTGAGTTTTGCTTCTTGTTCAATCTGCTACTCTCTGCCTCTTTATTGGTAAGTTCAGTCCATTTACATTTAGGGCAATTATTGACACTTGAAGGTTTCCTGTAGCCATTTTATGTTTTGTTTTCTGGTAGCTCTGTGTCGTGGTTGGTTCTTTTCTTCTTTGTTTCAGTTCATAAGTATTTTCTTCTAAGAGTTTTATAGTTTTAGCTCTGACATTTAGGTTTTTTATCTATTTTGGGTTACATTTTAAAAATAGTGTGAAATAGTGGTTTTCTCAACATCATTTATTGTAAAGACTATTCTTTCCCCACTGAATGATCTTCTCACCTTATACAAAGTATAGGACCATAGAAGTATGATGGGTCCCTCTTTTATTCTTTTATTTTTAAATTTTTAGAGAGAGAGAGAGACAGACAGACAGGAAGGGAGAAAGATGAAACGTATCAACTGTAGACTCTTTGCTAAAGCCAACAGCCGGCAACCCCCCACTAAAGCTGTTGAGCCTGAGTTTAAACCAGATGAGCCCATGATCATGCCAGCGACCTTGGGGTTTCAAACCTGGAAACTCAGTGTCCCAGGTCAATGCTCTATCCACTGTGCCACCACTAGTCAGGCTATCTTTCATTCTTGACATTGGTAATTTGTGTCTTTTCTCATATTTTATTGATCCACAATTGTTAGATATTATTCCTTTTTGTCTTTTCCATTTTATTTATTTTTGCTCAGTTTTATTTTTGTACTATTCACAATGAATTTAATTTGCTTCACTTTTTCTAGTTTCCCAAGTAGTGTACTTTTAGGCCATTGATTTAGACCTTTCTTCATTTTAATGTAAGAATATAAAACAATTTATAAGCACTGTTTTAGCTTTACCCTACAAATTGTGATTTATATTTTTATTTTCATTCAATTAAAATATTAAAAATTTTTGTTATGATTTCTTCTTTGATCCATCGGTTGTATAGAAGTGATTTAGTTTTCAAATATATGGAGCTTTTTTACATGTCTTGTATTTTTTGATTTCTAATTTAATTCTGTTGTGGTCAGATAACATGAGCTATAGGACTCTATTCTTCTGAAATCTGTTTAAGCCTGTTTTATGATCTACTCTGTATTCTATCTTCATGAACATTTCATCTATATTTAGAAAAAAATTGTATTCTGCAGTTTGGGGGGCAGTCTTCTATAAATATCTATTAAAGAGGTTGGTAGTGTCACTCAGATCTTTTCTGTACCGTTGTTTTGTCTATTTGCTCTATCAGTTACTGAGAGCTGCATGTTAAAATCTGTAGTCATGGCTGTGGGTTTGTTTTTTTCTCCCTTAAGCTTTGTCAGTTTTGCTACATATGTTCTGAAGCTCTACACTGAGGTACATAAACATTTAGAATTTTTATATCTATCTGATATGTTGATCCTTTCATTATTAGATTTTCACACTTTGCCTGAATAATACTCCTTGTCTTGATGTCTGTTTTGTCTGGTTTTAATATACACACATGGCATACTCTTACTATTGTCATGGTGTATCTCTTTTTCATCTCTTACTTCCAACTAATTTGTGGCTTGGTATTTAAAGAGCTTCTCTTTGAGACAGCATATAGTTGGGCTTTGCTGGGGGTGACAGCACATTCTCCTGTGTTCCTGCTCTTTCCTCAGCTTGCAGCCTTCCCTGGGTTCCTACACCTGAAGGGTTTATCTCCACACTCTTATTCCTTCCCCATCAATAGACTGTTTTTGTTTGTTGCTTAGTGCTGGCTAGTCTGGTGGTAACAAGGCCAACAAGAAGGTCCAACCCCAGTCTTAAGAAGACCCTTGGTTCCTGTGTCTCAAGAATGAGCCTTTCTCAGTGGTTCTACCCCTCTCCCCTCAAAGACCTCTAATGTAGTGGGCCCCAGTTGGTTTCCTGCCCCTACACCAGGAGTAGTAGGTTTTAATATTTTCCCTTCTTCCCCTGTCCCATATCCCCCCATGCAGAGCCCTCAGCCCTGGGCCCAACAGAGTTTGCTGACCTTCCTCAGCAACTTAAACCTTTTGTTTACTAGGAAGAAGGATTGGCAAGAATTCTTGCCTTTCTTTCAGGGGCAGCTGTTTAGTTCCTCCAGGACTACACCCTGAGGAAGGCTTTCTGTCTCCCTTCCTGGGTCCAGTCTTTCACACACAAATGGCTCTGAATTCCCCTGGTGTCTTCAACCTGTTCTCTTCCTCTAACCCACATTCGGCCTTTAGCAATTCATTAAAATGTTTAGCTGTTTTCTTCTTAAATGTGTAGACAGCGCTTGCCATCTCTTCCTCCCACATTCTGCCACCGGTGTCTGTGTCCCATCTCTCCTTCGAGTTGCCCATCTGTTAGATTTCAGGACACTTGATTGGCCTGAGACCTTAGCTCTCTGTTGGACCCAAGACAAGTTATGATATCAACATTTTTTTTCCTCGTGAGGAGAGGAGCAACACTCTTTCCATTTCTTCTGTATTCTCACTTGAGATTTTAAATGGTATTTTTCTTTATGGCAGTTACCACCTAACATACCTATCTTTTTGTCTGTTATCAGTTGTCTGCGACCCAGAATGTAGTATTTTTTTTTGATCTAGAACTTTTTTTGCTTATAGTTATCTCCATCATCTAAAATAACAACTAATATAAAAGGTCAGTAAATTTGTTAGATGAATGAATGATGTTTGGATCATATCAAGGAATACTCATAGCTACCTTTATTGACATTGAAAGTAACCTTCTGCATATTAAAATTACAAATTTTAAAGCCAATTCTACCTTTAAACAGAAACATACACTCATAATATCCACTCAGATATCTAGTAATTTTTTGTCAAAAATAATCACTTTTAAACTTTTATTTAAATAGTTTTTTATTTTTCATTACAGTAGACATAAAATACTATTTTAGTTTCAGCTGTACAACTCAGTGATCAGACATTATATAACTTAGTAAGTATTCACCCTGATAAATCAAGTACCCATCTGATACCATACATAATTATTAAATTTTATTGACTATCTATAACTAACAATTTGTACTTAATCTTTTCACCATTTTCACCCATCCCTCCAACCCCTTTTTTCATATGGCAAACATCAAAATGTTCTCTTTATTTTTTTCATATTGAGTTTATTGGGGTGACATTGGTTAATAAAATTATACAGGTCTCAGGTGTAATATTCTATAATACATCACTTATCCCAAAATATTCTCTTTATCTAGGAAAACATTTCTGTTATGCTTGTTCATTTTGTTTTTCAGATTCCACCCATAAGTGAAACATCTGGTATTTGTCTTTCTCTGTCTTAGGTCATTCAGCACAATACCCTCCTGGTTCATCCTTGTTGTTGTAAATGACAAGATTTTTTCTTTTTTATTTTTTTATGGCTGAGTCATATTCTACTGTATATTTGCACTGCTTCTTTATCCATTTATTTACTAGTAGACATTTAGCTTTCTTCCATATCTTGGCTATTGTAAATAATGCTGCAATGAATATATGAATGTATATGTCTTTTTGATATAGTGTTTTGGGTTTCTTCTGATAAATACCCAGAAGTGGAGTTACTGGGTTGTTCTTTGTCTCTTGTTATATAGCCTTTTGTCTGGTATAAGTTGTCCTATCTCAGCTTTTGGTTTGTTTGTTTCCACTTTCATGAAATATTTTTTTCCATTCCTTTCAATCTGAAGTGAGTCTCTTGTAGACAGTATATGTTGTAAGGGTTTTGTTTTGTTATCTGTTCAGCCTCCATGTGTCTTTTTTTTTGCAGCATTTAACCCTTTGATTTAAAGCAATTGTTTATAGATATGTGTTTATTACCATTTTATTATTCATATTTTTAACCTTTTTTCTCTTTGTCTTTTAAAGAAGACCCTTTAACATTCAGTATTACATTTCTTGTAATACTGGTTTGATGGTGATGAACTCCTTTAGCTGTTCCTTGTCTGGGAAGCTCTTCACCTGTTCTTTGACTCTAAACAATAGCTTTGCTAAGTAGAGTAATCTTGGTTGTAGGTCCTCACTTTTCATCACTTTTGAGTATTTTGTGCCAATCCCTTCTGGCCTACAAAGTTTCTGTTGCGAAGTCAACAGACAGTCTTATGGGAGCTCACTTATAGGTATGGTCTTTCTTTTGCTGCTTTTAAGATTCTCTCTTTGTCTCTAACCTTTTGCATTTTAATTATGATGTTTCTTGGTGTGGGCTCTTTGGGTTCATCATGTTTGGGGCTCTGCGCTGTATGTCTATTTCCTTCACAGGTTAGGGAAGTATTTCATCATTATTTTTCATGTAGGTTTCAATTCCCTGCTTTCTCTTTTCTCCTTCTGGCACCCCCATGATGCAAATGTTGGTACACTTGAAGTTGTCCCAGAGGCTCTTTACACTATCCTTAATTTTTAGATTCTTTTTTTTTTCTTCTTGCTGTTAGGATTGGATGTTTTCTGCTTCTTGTCTTCCAAATCTTGATTTGATCATCTGCTTCATCTACTCCACTATCAATTCCCTATAAAGTATTCTTTATTTTTGACTAGTTCCTTTTTGTTTCCTCTGTGCTTTGGAATGAAGCTCTACCAACTGAGCCAGCCAGCCAGGGCTTTTTTAATGTTTTCTCTCCATTTTTATGTTTCCTATCTCTTTGTTGAAATTTTCACTAAGTTTGTCAAGCAACCTTATAATCATTGTTTTGAACTCTGTATCTGGTAGATTGCTTGTTTCCATTTTGTTCTTTTTTTTTTTTTTTTTTCTGAGTTCTGTTCTTTCATTTGGGACATGTTTCTCTGTCTTCTCATTTAGGAAGCTTATGTTTGTTTCTGTTTATTAGGTAGAACTGCTTCCAGGGTTTGTAGAGTAGCCTTATGTAGTAAGTGTCCTGTAGGCTCCAGGTGTCACTCCCCATGTAGGCCGTGTATACCCTCTTTGATTGCTGTTGGCAGATCTATGGCAGATATTGACTCACAGGCCAATCAGCTGTGAGGACTGGCTGTGATCACCATGGAGGATCAGTTGTACAGTGGCCAACCTCATGAAGCAGGACTTACTTCAGTAGAGCTCTGTGCCTGCTGAGTTCACCCTTTGAGAGTGTTGCTTGTGGAGGTAGGAGAGTGGTTTTTCAATGTGGTCTGAAGTTGCCCATTGGATGCACTGGCTCTGGGGCCTCCCAGGAGGTGCAGGCCAAGATCAGCCTCCACCTATGCCTTGGCCAGGGCCACCAGCATAAGCTATAAAGCAGTCTACAAATGGCATCATCTTGTGCTGAGCTTGGAGGTGTCCAGAAGGGGCCAAGCTGTGAACTAAGGCTGGATGACACTAAGATGGGCCTGGGACCACTTAGCAAGTGGTACAGCATACTAAAGTCAGATGCTGCTTGTTTGAGAGATTTTAGGAAAGTCTAAAGCATGAGCCAAGACAGGCTATGTGTATGGAAAAGACACTGGCAATGGTTTGGGTAGGAGGCACAAGTTGGGTGGGACAGAGTTTCAGGGAATCACCAGGGCTGGTTGAACAGTGTTAGCCAGGTTGACGGAGACTTAGATATGGAACCCACCTATTGGCTCTGTTGGGGGAGGGCTTAGCAAAAGAACTGCCTCTGCCAGCACTTCTATCTGGGAGAAAGCTTCCCCTCCAGCTCTTGTTTTGAAGCTAGACAATTTCATTCCTTCCCGTATGTCCCTGGTGCCTTTTGAGCTTCTTTGCTAGGACTGGAACTCAGAGTGAGCCCATCAGCGAGTAAGTCAGTGTACAAGCCTTTTAAGAGGAATGCCTGTGATTCCAGCAGCCCTCTGTCTCACTCAGCCATAATCTCCACTGGTGTTCACAGCCAGAAGTTATGGAGACCCCTCTTCCTAGCACTGGAACCCTGGCCTGGGGGGCCTGGTGTGGAGCTGGGACCCCTCACTCCTCAAGGGGGACTTCCACAGCCAGATATCCCTCCTGATTGTTATCTGCTACACTTGGGTGTGGGATCAGCCCATTCCTCCCCTTCACCCCATCTACAAGTCTTATGGCTTCTTTATATCTTTTGTTGTAGGACTGTAGGATGCTTTCTGTTCAGCTAGATTTCAGGCATTCTGAATGATGGTTGTTCTGTAGTTCAGTTATAATTTTGATATAGTTATGGGAGGATTCGAGCACCACATTTACCTACACTGCCATTTTGACTGGAACCAACACTTTCACTTAATCTTTAACAATATTTACTTCTGATTAAGTTATATTCTCATCAACCCAATGAAATTGGGTAGAAATTTCAAGTTGTCATTGGTACCCAAATTTACTTCTAGGGCCATTCAACTTACCTTGTAGGGAACAAGCTAACCGGATGGCCAAATTCTGCCTAATACATCAGCCAGAATCCTAAACCCATATCTCAGCTGGAACTTAATTTCACAGAAAATATGACACACATGCCCTGTGTATCTTTCAACTTTCTACCAGTTTTAATTGTAGATTTCTTCACCATTCTAGCCGCCTGATTTGGATGGATGAAATTTTACATCCTGGCAAAATTAAAATTTCCATCCCCCATCCTGTTTGACTGCTTCTTGACCACTTGATTTGCATACAAGAGACTGCACCCTTTTTAACCACCATTATATAGTATATATCAACATATGTGAGGCTTCTTTGTAGATTCATTCTCTTTCCCTCCTTTTCTAGCTTCTAGATAAGAAGTGAGCAAACATTTTCTGTAAAGGGCCATATAGTGAATGTATTACTCTGTCGCAGCAATTCAACTCTGTCCTTGTAGCACAAAAGGTAAATGAATGAGCGTGGTAGTGTTCTAATGAAACTTTGTTAAACAGACGGGGACCTGATTTGGCCCATAAGCTGTATCTGCCCATCCTGGTTTTTGTACAGCTTTCAAGCTAAAAATGATTCTTACATTTTTTAAATGGTTGTAAAAAATCAAAAGAAGGATAACACTTCATGACATGAAAATTATATGAAATTTAAATTTTAGAGTGCATAAGTAAAGTTCTTTTGAAAAAGAGCCACAACATTTGTTTGTTTCTGAATTGTCTGTGGCTGCTTTTGTGCTACAACAGCAAAGTTGAAATATAGTAGTTACAACAGAATCTGGATGGCCTGCAAAGCCTAAAGTATTTATTACCTAGCCCTTCCCTGAAAAGGGCTGCCAACCCCTGGTCTAGATAGTCAAAGCACACTCCTTGTTCCTCTTCTTTTCTCACTCTTTACTCTCTCCCTAGGGATGACTTCACACACCCATTGGCCTATGAACAATGACTCACAAATTTATAGCTCCATTATGGACCACCTCTGTACTCCAGACCAGTGTAGCCACTACCTACATGAATCTCTACTTTGAAATCTCAAAGTTACCTCCAAAGAACATGTATCCACAGTGAATTAATGATCTTCCCCTTCAAGTCTGACTTTCTTTTGTTGCCCCATGCCTTAGAGAATAGCTCCAACATCCACCCAGTTTCTCAAGCCAAAACCTGGTTCTCCTTGATACTTCTCTCTCTGCTTTCATCACTCCTCTCCACCCATATCTTCTCTAACAAGTCTTGTCAGATTTAGGTGCTTATATTTCTAAAAATTTATCTAATAGGTTCCCCAAGGACCAAAATCTTTAACTAGCTTTAGTCTGGCCCATATTTGCATCACTGGTCTCACTTGCAAGAGGTGCCCTTTTCTTCTGCTTCAGTCATGCTAGCCTTCTTTAAATCCGTCCATCAGGCTTTTCTCCTCCTTGCTGTCAGGGCTCTCCCACACTGTTTTCCTTGCATGGAACACTTCATCTCTGTGTTAATCCAGTAGAGTAATACTAGCTGCTGCAACAAACTTTAAAATCTCAGTGACCTGCAATAAAAGTTTATTTCTCACTTTTACAAAATCCACTCCGGATATTCTTGGTTGGCTGATAGCCTTCCACGTAATCACCCAGAGACCCAGGTCCATTCTGGCTCTGGCTCTGGCATCCCCTAGAGTCCTTTATTGGATCCTCTGAATCTAGGAGATAGGTGGTTGAGTGATATAGAGGATCATGAAGGAGGTTTTGAACAGGCTATGCCTGGAAATGGCATTTATCACTCCACTAAGGTTGCATTGGCTAGAACTGAGTCATATGACCACATCTGGCTGCCTGGTAGACAAGAAGATGCACAATCTAGCTGTGTGCCCAGGAAGCAGAGGAAATGGTTTTGGTTAATATAGAGGTTTCTCTGCCACCTACTCCACCCCCCCACAGCATTCACTGATTACCTTCAGCCTATCCTTCAGATGTCAGGAGTGCCTTATCTTATCTCCCTCACTAGGTCAGACCACCTGAGTATTTCATGTGCCTCTTTCTCATGGCACTAATCATAGTTGTAAATCCGCTCTCCTTTATGTTACTATTTCTTCCAGTGCTCTGTGAGGACAGAAGTTATGTTTTATTCATTCCCAACCCAGTGCGTGGCCCATGTAGGCATTCAGTAACTATTTGATTGAATGAACAAAAATGAAAGACAGTAACTAGCTTTAGTCTGGCCCATATTTGCATCACCAAGTGAAACGCAGTGAAGTTCCAGAGGAAGTCAAAGTGAAGAGCTGTCCTTGCAGCCTGCAGACCTTGGTGCCTTCTATGGGTCCCGAACCTGACCCTATAGCTTTCAGTGTCACCAGGCATCTGGAACATCATTGCCCTACTCCTGCTCCCTGTGACACTCATAGCTCTCATACTGTTCTTTTGCTTATAGACATTGTCCCCAAGGTTGTCCCCAGATGTTCCAGCCACTCTGCTCAACAGGATTCTGTATTTTTTGTCCTTCAGAGGCTGGCCTTAAAGGGGTGTACCGGCCTCTGAGCCTCAGACAGCCATGAGGCCTCCCTTACCATGGGCTCTGCTTATCCCTTAGATAGGTGGGCTCCCCTGACCTCCTGTCCCCTGTCCCTCCCTAGATTAGCATCAGGACAGGCTTCAGAGAAGGAGATCATCAGAAGTGCTGTTGACAGACTGACAGGGTATGCAGAGGATACACTGAGGAAAAGAAGTCTCAGACAAATTATTTCCTGAAGTCAAAGTCAGTGCCCTGCCTACCTTCCAGGCTCCTTGCAAGACAAGTGCTAGATGTGCCATTATTTTGCTACCGATATCCTCAGTACTTGGTGTAGGCTACATAACCAGTGTGGAAAAGGGAGAAAAATTCTTAACTTTCAAATGTGGAACAGTGATGATGGGATTTCAGATAGGAGGGCAGTGTTCTGGGTGTGAGCAGCTGAAATTGCAGGGATTAGATGCTGCCCAGCATGAGTCCCGTCCACAGCAGCATCACTTCCCCTGCCTCACCCCAGTCCTAGCAAGCATGTAGCCCTGTGGTGTGAGCCCAGAGGCACTTGGGCAGAGGTAGGGGGGACATGTCAACCCAATGCTCTCTCCTGCATGCCTCACAGATTGTGAAGGAAGATGCCATCCTGCCTGTAGCCCTATTCCCATCTCTCTGTGAGCTCATCTTTCATAACAACCCTCTGGTGACCCACAGACGAGGTATGGTGCCTGCAAAGCTACCCCCCCCAAGCCCAGTGTCCAGGAAACAATGTGGGTACCTTCATCCCCACCTCATCGATGCCAAGCCCTGGGCTCTGCTCTTCATTGTGGGTGGACAAGGGGGATGGAGAAAACAGCAGACACTGCTGAGCACCTGCTCCGCACCCACCCATCCTGACAGCAATGCTGTGAGGCAGGCTCTACTGTCCCTGTGCACAGAGGAGGAAACTGAGAATCAGTGCGGTTCAGGATATGCCCAAGGTCACACAGCAAGAAAGAGGTCTTATCTAGATCCCACATGAGTTATTTAAGCAACACCCTGCTTTTGGACACAAACCAGGTCTGTTGTAACCTTATTTACCAGTTGGAAAGGGCAGGGCTGCTCCATCCTAAGCACACTGAATGCAGTGAAAGCCACTGTCAAAGATGAGGCAGCTGAAGGCATTTTGGAATCCTGGGCCCTGAGGTGACAGTAGCAGAGTTCTAGTTCTTACACCACACTATCTGTGCACTGCCTTAGGCAAATTCCTTGACCTTTCTGTGCCTCAGTTTCCTTACCGATTAAATGGGAATAATATAGGTGCCTACCTCCTAGGGTTGGTGTGATAATTAAGTATGTTAATATATGTAATATATGTACAGCAATTTGAACAGTGCCTGGCACATAATAAACCCCCAGTAAATGCTAGCTAACTATAATCTTTTCTCATCATGGCTCCAGGGCTCCCTCCACTGCTAAAAAGCTTTCTCCAGGAGCGGCTGGGGATCCACTTAATTCGAAGGAAGATAGTGAAAGCTAAGCATCATATTTTGGTGCCTCGGAAGGCTTTGCGGAAGGTAAGGCTTCCAAGGTGGGACCCCCAACCCCAGAGAGAATGGAGCCTATGTCAATGCATGTGGATTAACCTGGTGTTAGGGCCACGTCTCCCACAATGCCCGGAATCCTTTCATCATGTTTGTAGTAGCAGTAGTGTCTTCTCCTCTCCTTACTCTATTAATACAGAGAACCCCAGGAAGGATGAGGCAGGAGAGGCAGAGTCAGGAGAAGCCTTGCAGGTCATTGAGTCTGACCCCTAATTTTACAGAGAAACTGAGGCCCAGAGAAGGATCTGTGAAGATGTGGTGAGAATCAGAAGACCCAGGTACGAGCCTGGCCCCATCACTTCCCATATCTGTCTGAACTTGGGCAAGAGTTTCACTCTCTGAGCTTCAGCTTCTCAATTCTAAAACCTCTCAGAGCTGCTGAAAGAACTGAATGAATCAACAGATGCGAAAATACATGATAAACTCCCAACCCCATGCCAGTGCACGTTATAGCCACCTATGGCAGTCATGAAGGCTGTGCAAGGCCCAGAATGCATGCCTTCTGCCTGAATCTTTCTTTTTTCTAATTCAGTGAGAGGAGGGGAGGCAGAGAGACAGACTTCTGCATGTGCCCTGACTGGGATCCACCCTGCAAGCACAGTAGGGGGCGATACTGTTCCCATCTGAGGTGTTGCTCCATTGCTCAGCAACCGAGCTCTTAGTGCCTGAGGCAGAGGCCATGGAGCCATCCTCAGCACCTGGGGCCAACTCACTCCAATCAAGCCTTTGCTGCAGGAGGGGAAGAGAGAGAGAGAGAAAGAAGCAAGAGAGGGAGGGGTGGAGAAGCAGATGGGTGCCTCTCCTGTGTTCCCTGACCGGGAACCGAACCTAGGACATCCACACACTGGGCCAACGCTCTACCACTGAGCCAACCAGCCAGGGCTTCCTGTCTGAATCTTAACAAGCATTCCCCTAAAGTTGAGAGCAGTCGGTTCCCTCTGTATCTTCCCCAGCCAGTGCTCTTAGACTTGCATTCTGAGATGCCAGAAAGTAAGTTAAATCCAGTGGTAGGATTCAGCTAGTTCACACCAGTTTGGCAGAACCGATACCTAATGTTTTGTTGAGTTCCACTAACTGGTTGTTAAAATGGCACTTGTAATCAGGGTTCTCTCTAAGGTGGGCTCCTGGGCAGCTACCCAATGTGGAAATCACAAATTTACATTTCTTACTTTTTTATAATGTTCATTTGTGCAACAGCATACTCTAAGTGCTCATAGTAATGTTCATTCCGTCCATATGTGAAAAAATTTGACAAAACTATGCTTGTAATATTTATTTGTTCATTTCATAAGACTCATTATACCTTTGATGAAATACTACATTTTAATTCTCTTGTGCTTGTTACTTCAGTAAGCAGATATATAACATAAAGAGAAAAAATGCCAAACAACCAGAGGGTGACAATTTGTATTGTTTTTTTGTCAGGTATTATTTAATATTTTTTCATTAATATTTTTAAACTCTTTATTATAACCTAATATAGTTTTGTGGAGTTTTTTATTGTTCTTTTTTCTTTTCTTTTCTTTTTTTGTATTTTTTTCTGAAGTGAGAAGTGGGGAGGCAGACAGACAGATTCCCGCATGCGCCCAACCGGGATTCACCTGGCATGCCCACCAGGGGGCAATGCTCCGCTGTGACCAGCGCCATCCTCAGCACCTGAGGCAGAGGCCATAGAGCCATTCTCAGTGCCCCGGCCAACTTTGCTCCAGTGGAGCCTTGGCTGCAGGAGGGGAAGAGAGAGATAGAGGGAAAGGAGAGAAGGAAGGGTGAAGAAACAGATAGGCACTTCTCCTTTGTGCCCTGGCCAGGATTTGAACCTGGGACTTCCACATGCCAGGCCAACGCTCTACCACTGAGCCAACCTGCCAGGGCCTCTCTTTAATTATTCTTATTTAAGTATTAAATGCATAAAATAATAAACTACCTTCTGGCATATCATTGTTTTTATACAAAACAGTCATTAGGGCAGAGGACCGGCTGTTAAATTATTTGAATCCCACCACTGGTTAAATCCCTCTTTCATCTGCTGGATATCAGAAATTTCTGTGAAATGCTCCTTCCTCCTTCGTAAAGCCCAAAGCTGGACTGGGCGTTGCTGGTAACAAAAGTTAAGTACAGTTTTTCCCGTGCCACCCGCTCTATAGCCTTTCTCTGTCCAGCCAAGCTCTTTCTTGTCGGGAGCCCTCATAGGACCTGGGAAGCATTTAAAACCAGAAAAAGACAGAAATTCAAAGGGTTTCCATCATCTTCCCCTTCTTTGTTGCCTCCTCTTAGGGCCCCACTCTCTCCTTCCTGTGAGCAGCTGGGGAGGGGTAGAATCAGAGTGGGCAGAGGCTAAGTACATAATCCTCTCTCCCACATACAGAGCACCGATGCCCAGTACTCTGCTGAGCATTTGCACATGTGCCATCCCATAATCCTCACAGCAGATAAGGAAGCAGGTGAAATAACGTCCTTATTAAAAGTTAGCGTGTAGGTCCAGAGAGCCTCTTAGTTTCTGATTAATAGAGGGTAAACACAAATCCAGTGGCCAAATGAGAAACAAACCAGTGCTGTACATCTAGGCAAACACCATTCAACCTCCAGTGCAGACTGAGTCTTCAGCTAGATTAGAGATGCCTGTATGTCCCAATGTGTTTACAGAGATGGGCTGATATACACAGCAGACTCTGAGTCTTTTACTCAATCAGTCACATGGACAAAGGCTGCTGGCCCTCAGGCGTAGGCATGGACAGAACTTGGAGAAAATAGAGAACCTGCCAGAGGGGCCCAGATCCATCTAACACGTAACCAAGAAGCTGGTCAGTCCAGGTCACCTGGCCAGTCCAGGTCACCAGGCACATAGGGCCCAGTGACTGTCAGCCTCTGATCCATTGCGTTCTCTGTTCTTCCTCGAGAAGGAGCTGGGAAAGTGGTGGAGGAATAGACAGAGCACGCCACCCCCACTCCAGCACAGACCTGTGAGAGGTGGAAGTAAGTTCCCCACCAGCAGCAATGGTAACTCTGCAGTGTGGGTTCTGAGAAAAGACTGGGTCCCTAGGCTTTAAGTCTAAACACTACAGTTTTATATATTTTCCAAAAGCAAATATTGTTTATAACACAGATTCCCTTCACACTTTTTAGTTAGGTACATTTGCATACATCATCTGTTTTGGGAGCACTCTGCAGTATAGGCAGGGCAGGGACTGCTCTCCCACTTCAAGAGAAGGAGGTGGAAGCTCAAAAGATAGAACTGTATTCCAGCCCGTATTTTTCTAACAACAGTGCTTAGGATATTTCTACTATACTCCATTGTCTGCCAAATAAATGGTAGATAGCAGTGGACCAAATACCTTTGGCAAAGAATAAAGTGAACCCACCATGTAACTTGGGAGGGGGGGTGGTACAAAGCCCAGCTGAGGGAAGCTGAGCACATGGCTCTCTCCTGGCAGCTGAGGCAGAAAAGGAGAGAGGAAGGATGACAAGCTTTGGCTAATTAAGGAAGCTGAGCAGTTCAACAAGAAAGAAGTTATTTCCTTGGTCCTGAACCCTGAGAGAGATTTACCTTATGGATCTTTATATAAGGTGCAGGGACGAGCATCCTGAAGGGGGTCTCCTGCTGCACCTTCTAGAAGATGCAGGACCATGTCCTACTTGCCCTAGGAGTCCCCAAGGGAAGTGAAGGGCATTGTGTTAACCTTGAACAGAGAAATAAGGCTACTGAGGGCCAGAGTGATATGGTCAGGGGTTTAAAATTAGACCTGGAGTCCAGGACAGGAATTATATAGTCCAGGCTCTGCCACTGAAAAACTCTGTGACATTGGACAAGTCATTTTACCTTTCTGAGCCCATTTCCCCTTCTATAAAATGAGGATAATTATTCACAGGGTCATTTTGAGTATAAATGAAACAACATATGTCTTGTAGAGGGTACATCACGGATGCCCAGTAAGTGTGATTTTGCTCCCTCCCTCCCCCCTGAGCACTCACCCAGTGTTCTGATCACTGTACCAAGTGGCATTAGGCTGGTAAGATCCAGAAGGAGAGATTCCAGTTAGGAAGCAAACCAATCCAGTCCTTCTCCCATGACAGGTGAAAACCCAAGTCCCAAAGGTGCCAAAGCAACCTCTGATTCCTCATCACCTACCTGCTGACACAGTCGAGTCTCCCGCAGAGATGTTGGAGTCACAGCTGACTGAACTGCTGCCGCCTGCCAGAGACAGTTCTCTGAAACCAGAGATGCCCATCGAGGGCCTGCGGGGCCTTTCTCTGTCCCACCGGGCCTTTGTGCCACTTCCTCCCATCCGCTCCAACTCCACTGTGCTTAGTGAAGAGATCGAGTCTTGCCGGAGCAACACTGCTGGCCACCTCAGCCCAGAGTACCCATCAGATGATGACACCAAGAGCCCACAGTCCATCTTCTTGACACAGGTGCCTGATCCACCTGGCCCTGCCCACTTGTTTCCAGCCCCCACAGGTTCCTGCGCAGCCCTTAGATGGCCGGACTACTGTATAAGCAAGCACATGGCAGGTCTGGAAACCAGAAGGCAGCACCCTGCAAGGCCTGCAAGGCCCTTCTAAGAGATCCACTTATCCATGGCTACTGATGGGGGCTCCTGTGAGGACAAGCCATGGTCCCATGGCAGAGACAACACCTGGGGGTCTGGCTAGGGTGTGGTTCTGACCAGTTTTAGAAAGGGTTGCTGTTGCCTCTGCCTACCTGCTTAAGGTCACCTTACTTCTGATGCTGCCTCTGAATCCTGGGAATACAAATGGATAAGACATGGTCCTGTCATGAGATGTCCTTATAAGTGAGGGAGCTGGACAGGAATAGTGCACACAGTGAGTGCTCAGAGTAAGAAACTCAGGGGCTGGAAACCTAGAGGACGGGGGCATGTCTCTGCTGCAGACCAGAAAGGCAGGCTTCCTGCAAGAGGTGCAAATGAGATGAGCTTTGCAGGCAGAGTAGCAGTTAACAAGGTGAGGACAGCACAAGGGCAGTTGGGCAGAGTAAACAGCATGAAGCAGGATACAGAGGAAAGAAATTAAAATGTACATGAAGAACCACGAATGGTTCAGTGTCAGTGCAACAGAAGGGTGTCATGTAGGAAAAGGGAAACACAAGGCTGGAGGAGTTGGCAGCGCCCCCTAAAACTTTATTATTGTATCATTGCCCTCCCTGGTCTTCCCACATCCAGTCTTGCCCCTCCAGTCTGCCAGATCTGTCCAAGATATACATCCAGCCACACATTTATGTCTAGTCCTCCATCCATCTCTTACTCCACAGATGGTTTACAGTGACATACATATTCATACACATAAAAGCGTCTTTGTGAACTGTAACAGAACATTTTACAGTAGAGTATACCCAGGTAAGCATTAAAAAGTAAACAACTGGGAGCTGTATGAAAGAAAAGTATGGACAGGAAATGAGTAAGTCCAAGGGTGATTCTGTCACACAAACATGCACTTCACACACTGCTGCTCTCAGAGGTGCACTGCCCAAAGCAATACAATTGAGTCACCATGATTGAAAAAAAAAACACTTGTTCTTCTTTTGGCTAATTACCAAGGTTATAACCTCAAGTACAATGTTGAGTAGAAGTGGAAAGAGCTGATATCCTAGTCTTATTCCTGATCTTAGTGAGAAAGTTTTTAGTCTTCCACCATTAATTATAATGTTAGTTGTGGGTTTTTCATAAATGTCTTTTATCAGGTTAAGAAAATTTCTTTCAATTCCTGGTTTAAGTGTTATTAATCCTGAAGGGGTGTTACATTTTGCCAAATGTTCTTTTCTGTGGCTGTTGAGATGATCATGTGGTTTGTATACTTTAATTATATGGCATATTATTACATTTGATTTCCAAGTATTAAACCAACCTTGTATACCTGGGGATAAATCCCACTTGGTGGTGACATAGAAATCCTTCTTATATGTTGCTCATTCAGTGTGCTAGTATGTTTTGAGGAGTTTTGTGTCTATATTCATAAGGATATAAGTTTGTAGTTTTCCTTTCTTATAATGTCTGTCTTTAGTTTTGGTTTTAGGGTAAAACTGACCTTGAGTATTCCCTCTTCCCTTAATTTTTAGAAGAGTTTGTGAGGTACTGGCATTCATTCTTCTTGTTTTTTATTTTCTAACTCCTATTTTTTAAAAATCCCTGAATATGCTTGATATTTTGTTTTACTCCTTATCTCTGCTGTAGTAAATTTATTTTTATTTTTCAATTACAGTTTACTTTTAATATCTTTTGTATTGGTTTCAGGTGTACAGCATAGTGGTTAGATAATCATATACACAAAGTGTTCCCCTGATATTTCCAATACTCACCTGGCCCCGTATATAGTTACTACAATAGTATTGATTTTAGTCCCTATGCTGCACTTTACATCCCCATGACTGTTTTATAACTACCAGCTTGTGCTTCTTAGTCCCTTCACCTCTTTCACCCAGTTCCCTGACCCCCTTCCTTCTGGCAACAATCAATCTGCTTGCTGTGTCTATAGTTTTGTTTCTTTTGTTCTTTAGATTCCACATATAAGTGAATTTGTCTCTGACTTGTTTCGCTTAGCATAATACCCTCTAGGTCCATCCAGGCTGTCACAAATGGTAAGGTTTCATTCTTTTTTATGGCTAAATAATATTCCATTGTACATATGTACCATTTCTTCTTTATCCAGTCGTCTATTGATGGGCACTTGGGCTGCTTCCCTATCTTGGCTATTGTAGATAACACTGCATATATATATATATTCTTTCAAATTAGTGTTTTGGGCCTGACCAGGCGGTGGCGCAGTGGATAGAGCGTTGGACTGGGATGCGGAGGACCCCGGTTCGAGACCCCGAGCTCGCCAGCTTGAGTGTGGGCCCATCTGGCTTGAGTGAAGGCTCGCCAGCTTGGACCCAAGGTCGCTGGCTCCAGCAAGGGGTTGCTTTGGTCCGCTGAATGCCCGTGGTCAAGGCACATATGAGAAAGCAATCAATGAACAACTAAGGTGTTGCAATGGCAATGAAAAACTAATGATTGATGCTTCTCACCTCTCTCCATTCCTGTCTGTCTGTCCCTATCTGTCCCTCTCTCTGACTCTCTCTGTCCCTGTTAAAAAAATAAATAAACAAATTAGTGTTTTGGGTCTCTTCAGATATATAGTCAGAAGTGGAATCACTGGGTCATAAGGCAGTTGCATTTTTTTTAAAGATTTTTAAAATTTATTTTTATTTATTCATTTTAGAGAGGAGACACAGAGTGAGAGAGAGAGAGAGAGAAAGAGAGAAAGGAGGGAGGAGCTGAAAGCATCAACTCCCATATGTGCCTTGACCAGACCAGTGCAGGGTTTTGAACTGGTGACCTCAGTGTTCACAGGTCGACGCTTTACCCACTGCTCCACCACAGGTCAGGCAAGGCAGTTGCATTTTTAAAAAAAGATTTTATTTATTGATTTTACAGGGGCGGGGGTCTCAAGAAGTACCAACTCATGGTTGCTTCATTTTAGATGTTTATTGATTGCTTGTCATACATGTTTTGACTGGGCAAGCCCAGCGTTTTGAACCGGTGACCTCAGCATTCCAGGTTGATGCTCTCTCCACTGTACCACCACAGGCCAGGCAGCAGTTCCATTTTTAATTTTTTGAAGAACCTCCATACTGTTTTCCATAGTGGTTGCACCAATCTGCATTCCCACCAACAGTGCACGAGGGTTCCCTTTTCTCCAAACCCTAGTCAACACTTATTGTGTGATAATAGCCATTCTGACAGGTATAAAGTGATATATAATTGTGGGATTTTTGTTTGTTTGTTTTTGCAACATAGAGAGAGAGACAGGGGGACGGATAGGGACAGACAGAAAGGGAGAGAGATGAGAAGCATCAAGTCTTTGTTGTGGCACCTTAGTTGTTCATTGATTGCTTTCTTATATGTGACTTGACTGGGGGGCTGCAGCAGAGCGAGTTACCCCTTGCTCAAACCAGAAACCTTTGGGCTCAAGTCAGTGATTAAGGGGTCTCATCTATGATCCCACGCTCAAGCCGGTGACCCTGCGCTCAAGCTGTTGAGATGGCACTCAAGTCAGCAACCTTGGGGCTTCAAACCCACGTCCTCTGTGTCTCAGTACCACACTGCACCACCGCCTGGTCAAGCTAATTGCGGTTTTAATTTGCATTCTCTGACAATGACGTTGAGCATCTTTTATATGTCTATTGGCCATCTCTATGTCCTCTTTGGAGAAGTATCTCTTCAGGTCCTCTGCCCATTTTTTATTTGGATTATGAATTCTTTATAAATTTTGGATATTAAACCCTAATCAGATATATTATTGGCTAATATGTCCTCCCATTCAGTAGCCTATCTTTTCCTTTTGTTGATGGTTTTCTTTGCTGTGCAAAAACTTTTTAGTTTGATAGAGTCCAATTTGTTTTTTCTTTTGTTTCACTTGCTTAAGGAGACATATCAAAGAAATATTGCTAAGAGAAATGTCAGAGCTTTTATTGCCTGTGTTTTTTTCTAGGAGTTTTATGATTTTGAGTTTTACATTTAAATATTTTTTAAAATTTTATTTATTGTTTTTAGCAAGAGAGGAAGGGAGAGAGAGAGAGACAGGAACATTGATCTGTTCCTGTGTGTGCTCCCAATGAAGTTGGTTGTGGGTTTGCCATATATGGCCTTTATTGTATTGATGTATGTTTCCTCTATTCCAACTTTGCTGGGAATTTTAATCATAAATGGGTGCTATATTTTGTCGTGTTTTTTCTGTATCTATTGATATGATCTAAGTGATTTTTATCCTTCATTTTGTTTTTGATCACATTAATTGATTTGCAGATGTTGTACCAACCTTGCATTCCAGGACTAAATCCCACTTGATCAAGGTGTATCATCCTTTTAATGTATTGCTGTATTCAGTTTGCTAATATTAAGGATTTTGGCATCTATGTTCATCAGAGTTAGCCTCTAATTTTCTTTCTTTGTAGTGTCATTATCTGGTTTTAGAATTAGGATAATGTCTATTGGCCATCATAAAGTAAGGTTGTGTGTCTTCCCTCCTCTTGAATTTTTTGGAAATGCTTGAATAGGATTGGTGTTAGTCTTTGAATATTTGGTAAAATTTAGCTGTGAAGCCATCCAGTTCAGGACTTTGGTTTGCTGGGAGTTTTTTGATTTTGCTTTGATTTCATTAGTTGTATTTAGTCTGTTCAGAATTTCTGTTTCTTCTTTATTCAGTTTTGGAAAATTGTATGTTTCTAAG
Organism: Rhynchonycteris naso; assembly: GCA_037038555.1. NCBI lineage: Eukaryota > Metazoa > Chordata > Mammalia > Chiroptera > Emballonuridae > Rhynchonycteris > Rhynchonycteris naso. Next base: position 317,964,654 of record CM072995.1, read on the forward strand.
AATTTATCCATTTCTTCCAGATTGTCCAATTTGTTGGCATATAGTTTTCATAATATTTTCTTACAATCCTTTGTATTTCTGTGGTATCAGTTGGTACCTTTCTTCTTTCATTTCTGATTTTATTTATTTGAGTCTTCTCTTTTTTTTTACTTAATGAATCTGGTCACAGATTTATTGGTCTTGTTTATATTTTCAAAGAATCAGCTTTTTATTTCATTGATCTTTTGTATTATTTTTAGTATGTATTTTCTTTATTTCTGTTCTGATCTTTATTCCCTTCCTTCTACTCACTTTGTTCTTTGTTTGTTGTTATTTTGCTAGTTCCTTTAGGTGTAAGGTTCGATTGCTTTTTGTTTTTGTTTTTTAAATGAGAGGAGGGGAAGTAGACATATTCCCACATACACACCAATCGGGATTCACCTGGCAACCCCCATCTGGGGCCAATGCTTGAATCAATAGAGCTATCCTCAGCGCCTGAGGCCAACATTCGGACCAATTGAGATATCCTCAGTGCCTGGGGCCAACGCTCAAACCAATCAGGCCACTGGCTGAGAGAGGGGAAGAGAGAGAGAAGGGGGAGAGGAAGAGGAAATGAAGCAGATGGTCGTTTCTCATGTGTGCCCTGACCAGGAATCAAACCTGGGACTTCTGCATGCTGGGCCAACACTCTATCCACTAAGCCAACCAGCCAGGACTTAGATTATTTGAGATTTTTCTTGCTTTTTTGGGGTAGGTCTGTATTGCTATGAATTTCTCTCTTAGGACTGCTTTCACTCTGTCTCATAGATTTTGGGTACTTGTGTGTTCATTGTCATTTGTCTCAAAATAACTTTTGATTTCTCTCTTGCTCTCATTGTTAATCCATTCATTGTTTAGTAACATTATTTAGCCTCCATGTATTTGTTTTTCAGTATTTTTCTTATAATTTATTTCTAGTTTCATACTATTGTAATTGGAGAAGATACTTGATATGATTTCAATTTCTTAAATTTACTGAGATTTGTTTTGTGCCTATCCTAGAAAAAATGTTCCGTGTGTATATTCACTGCTTTGGTGTAAATGTTCTGAAAATACAGTGTGGAATAAAAATAGGTTTACAGTTGCAAGTACACAGTACAGAGTTTATTTTAATATTATTATTAATTAATGTATTCTATAGAACAACTATAAACCTACTTGCTAATTGTATTTAATTGTATCAAATCCATATGGTCTAATGTGCAATTAAGGCTGCTGTCTCCTTACTGAGTTTTTGTTGAATATCTCTTTGTTAATGTCAATTGGGTGTTAAAATCCTCTGTGGTAACTGTATTATTGTTGCTGTCTCCCTTTATACCCATCAAGATTTGCTTTGTGTATTTAGGTACTACAATGTTGGGTGCATAAATGTTTACAATGGTTATATCCTTTTGTTGGATTGATTCATACATACATTATCATTATGTAATGTCCTTCTTTGTCTATTATTATAGCCTTTGTTTTAAAGTCTATTTTGTCTCATATATGTATTGCTACCCCAGCTTTTCTTTCATTTCCATTTGCATGAAGTATCCTTTTTTATCTTTTTAGTTTCAGTCTGTGTGTATTTCATTCTGAGGTGGGTCTCTTTTAGACAGTATATACATGGGTATTGTATTCTTATTCTCTCAGCTACCCTGTGTCTCTTTAAAAAAAAATTTTTTTTTGTATTTTCCGAATTAGAAGCAGGGAAGCAGTCAGACTCACTCCCGCATGTGCCCGATGGGGATCCACCCAAAATACCCACCAGGGGGCAATGCTCTGCCCATCTGGGTCACTGCTCCATTGTGGCTGGAGCCATTCTAGTGCCTAAGGTGGAGGCTGTGGAGCCATCCTCCGTGCCCCGGCAAACTTTGCTTGAATGAAGCCTTGGCTACAGGATGGGAAGAGAGAGAGAGGAAGGAGGGGGAAGGGTGGAGAAGCAGATGGGCACTTCTCTGTGCCCTGACCGGGAATCAAACCTGGGACTTGCACACACTGGGCCAACACTCTACTGCTGAGCCAACCAGCCAGGGCTATGTCTCTTCATTGGAGCATTTAGCTATTTACATTTAAAGTAACTATTGATAAATACATATTTAGTGCCATTTTATTCTTTGTGTATTTCTCTTTTTCTTTTTAAAGACCCTTTGACATTTCTTGTAATAATGATTTTGTAATCATAATGAACTCCTTTAGTTTTTTCTTGTCTGGGAAACTCTTTATTTCACCTTCAATTTTAAATCATAGCTTTCCTGGGTAGTAGAGTAGTCTTGATTGTAGGCCATCACTTTGAATATATCATGCCAATTTCTTCTAGCCTGTAATGTTTTTGTTGAGACATCATGTGACAGTCTTATGGGAGCTCCCTATAGGTAACTAACTGTCTGTCTTTCTCTTGCTACTTTTAAGATTCTTTGTCTTTAACCTTTGCATTTTAATTATGATGTGTCTTGGTGTGGGTTTTTTTTTTTATTTTTATGTTTTTGTATTTTTCTGAAGTGAGAAGCAAGGAGACAGAGAGATAGACTCCCACATGTGCCTGACCTGGCAAGCCCACTAGGGGGTGATGCTCTGCCCATCTGGAGCACTGCTCCATTGCAACTGGAGCCATTCTAGCACCTCAGGTGAGGCCATGGAGCCATCCTCAGCGTCTGGGCCACCTTTGCTCCAATGGAGCCTTGGCTGCTGGAGAAGAGAGTGATAGAAAAGAGGGGGGCAGGGAGAAGCAGATGGGCACTTCTCCTGTGTGCCCTGGCTGGGAATCAAACCCTAGACTTCCACATGCCAGGCCAATGCTCTACCACTGAGTCATCCAGCCAGGACCTTGGTGTGAGCCTCTAGGTTCATCTTGTTTAGGACTCTCTGTGCTTTCTGGACATGTGTATCTTTTTTCTTCACCAGGTTAGGAAACTTTTTAGCCATTACTTCTTCAAATAAATTCTCAATTCCTTGCTCTTTCTCTTTTTCTTCTGGGATCACTATGATGCAGATGTTGTTGTGCTTCACATTGTCCCAGAGGTCCCTTAGACTATTCTCAATTGTTTAAATTATTTTTTTCTTTTTGCTGCTCTAATTGTTTTCTGTTACCTTGTCCATTGTTCTTTTAAATGTTTGGTAGAATTCACTACTGAAGCCATCTAGTCCTTGGCATTTCTTTGTGGGAAGTTTTAAAATTACTAATTCAATCTTTTTACTTGTTATAGGTCTATTCAGATTTTCAATTTTTTTTATTTTTAGGCAGCCATAAGTTTTAATAATGTGTATAACTATATCCTTACATGTAATACAGGTTTCATAAAGTTGTTTCTTATAAAACCTATTGGGGTAGACTAAAAATGTGACTTCAGACAGTGTTCACTCACTCCCTTAAAACGTTTTGCTGTCCATCATAGTGTGGATAAATAAAATATAAACCAAGACAAAATAAACACCTTCAGCTTGGCAATTAAAGGTCTTTCATGGTTTGGGCCCTGAATTTTACTCCAGCTGTCTATTGCTTCATGGGATACTCCAACTATACCAATATAAAGTTCTTCTCAGTGCACCTTACTGTCTTACCTGTGTATCTTGCTTCAATAGTATCATGCTATCCCTTGCTTGCAAAAGTCTTTCTTTTTCATCTCTTGCAGCCCACACTTCTCCCACCCCTGCCTTGGGATGGCTCTCCTCATTCTTCAAGACTTAGTTCAGGCTAAGGCATCACTTCTTCTAGGAAGCTTCCTGACACCCCAGGCTGGGTTAGGGCTTCCTATGAGCTCACCTGGAACCTTTGTGCTCTCTTCTGTTACAGCATTTATCAGGGTATAGGTCATTGTCTATTTTCATGTCTCTCTCCTCTTATGGGTTCTTGGTTCTTGCCCTTAACAGAGCCTAGTATGGGGACCCACACAGAGCTGATAAGAAGTGTTAGTAGAATGAAGGAATGTGTTTTTCTTCCTGGGCACAGATGAGGGGGCTGCCTTACTCCGTCCTCCAGAGAGTTGATTCAGAGGTAAAGAAAGACCAAATACCACGACCACCAGCACCAACCTCAGCACCCAGAGAGGTGAAGAGGACTCGGAGGAAGCTCCCATCTGCCTCACTCTCCAGCAAATACAATGGCTATGAAGAGCTGCTGACAGCCACCCCTGATCCAGCCTTCATTGAGCCAAAGGGTATGTGAGGAGAATGCCTCCAAGGTAGGGGGCCATCACCACAGCCCAGATCAAGTCTTGGCAAAGCCAAGACTGGTGACAAGACTCTTTTCCAGACCAGGGTGCTGTCTTCTATATGAGTATCTGTCAAAGGGCCCTGAGGGTGTCCTGGTTTAGAGCCTTACATGTCAGGACTCCTGGCTTAGGATTTAAATGGCTTTGGGGAGCCACAGCTATTCAGAGATTCCATCCAGTCTGGGCCAAACTCTGGTTGGAAATGTCCCTCCAGAAAGAGTTTGATGAAAAAATACCCAGACTGGCCAGATTCCCAGTTAAGCATCAAATTGAACACCCAAAATTATTTTCCCTATTTTTTTTTTAACAGGGACAGAGAGAGAGTCAGAGAGAGGGATAGATAGGGACAGACAGACAGGAACGGAAACAGATGAGAAGCATCAATCATCAGTTTTTCGTTGCGACGCCTTAGTTGTTCATTGCTTTCTCATGTGTGCCTTGACCTCAGGCCTTCAGCAGACTGAGTAATCCCTTGCTCAAGCCAGTGACCTTGGGTCCAAGCTGGCGAGTTTTTGCTCAAGCCAGATGAGCCCGCGCTCAAGCTGGCGACCTCGGGGTCTCAAACCTGGGTCCTCCGCATCCCAATCCGACGCTCTATCCACTGCACCACCGCCTGGTCAGGCAATTCTCCCTATTTGTTTTGAGGCAAGAAAGGCAGTGACCTCTCTGAGTCCTTTATTTCATCCTGATGTGTTAACAGTATTGGTACTTTTAAAGGAACTGATGCTCAGCTGTGTTCTCTTGGGTGTCAGTCCCTTCAGTTTAACCCCTCTGAAGCTAACAGGGTTACACTGGGTCAGCTCCTTTCCCCATTCCAATGCTATTTTCCTATTGGGATCTTTGCTCACAGGAGACTGGTATTCACTGCATGAATGATGGCACTTCTGACACTGTAACAGACCAGGGAGAGATGTGGGGCTTTTCTTTCTTTTACCCAGGGCCTCTATTCTATGGGAAATGAAGAGATTGGGGGAGGGATCTAGGAGGAGGGGAAAGTGCCTGGCCTCCACCTTGCCTTGCTGCCCTAGGAATCCAAAAGAATGCACGGGTCCTGCAGCACATACTGAAGCATCCGCTCCTGTCCTGTACCTCCAAGCCCAAGATGGACGCTCTTCAGAAACCCTATGTTCCCAAGGAGAAACGGGTAAAACCTTCACCTCACTAACTATACAAATACCCACTGGGGATCCCCACAGGGACAGAGGTAGCTGTCACCTCCAGGCCTTCTAAAGTCCATGCCCTCCCAGAGCCCCCACTTGCTTCTCTGCCTCTGGCTGTGAGTATATGAGGAGGTGAGGCCAGGAAAGTCTGATCATAGACTGGGATAATATTCTCCTCTCTTAACTTCTATCAGGCCCAGAGGATCATTGTCCCGCCCCCACGGAAGACTCGAGCCCAGCTGCTGGATGACATCCTCATTCGTATGAAGGACTCCCGGAACATCACAGAGGCTCCATTAGGTATGGCTCTGGCCCCCAGTCGTCAGCCACCAGAACCCGAGATCTAGAACTTTATCATCTGCTGGCATAAGGCAAAGGACTGTGTCAGAGAAGGAAGGGCCCTTAGGAGCCTCCGCCCCAGCCCTTCTCATGTGCAGATGGGGGGCCTGAGTGAGGCGGCATGTTAGGGGCTGGAACTAAGGCTTGAGATAAAATAGAATCAGGAGGGGGCACGTGCTGGCTTCCTAATGCCCCAACCTGGAGAGGCCATTTTCAGCCAGTCCCCTGAACACCCTTCTGTCACTCCATCCCACTTTTTGGGAGACTCTGGATCCAGCCCCCACTGCCTTGGGCTAGGCAAGACGCAGAGCAAGCCTGCTGCCCCTCCTGGCTCTCTCCCTGCAGGAGCTGTCCTGCAGCAGCGGGCAGGGCGGCGGCTGGTGAACCAGAAGCAGTACCTGGAGGCCAAGAGGCTGCTGAAGGAGTTTCGGGCGCGCTACCGGGATCTGGTGCGTGGCTCGCTGCGGAGCGTGTTCAGGGCCGCAGCACCGCCTCCGGCTCACCCGGCCCTGAATGAGAGCCCGCCTAAGTTTGGCCGCTTCCTCCAGTTCATGGATGAGTTCTGCCCGGAATCGGAATCGGCCAGTGACACAAAAGGCTAGAGCCGCATACAGGGCCATGTGCCCCCTGGCCTGCGCCCCACAACCGCCCCCCCACCCCCCAGGGCTGCGCACTCTGGACAGAGCCTCGGGCAGGCTCAGCTGGGTGTGGGCCTCAGAGCTCAGCTCAGCCTTGCTGGATGGCCAGCCGCCAGAGTGGGGAGCTCGTCAGGACCTCCTCTCCCAGGCCTGGCAGGACCCACGTCTGGCCCAGCACCAATAAATTGTGGGTGCACAAAGCAGGGTAGTCCATGTTCTTTCTCGGAGCCTGTCAGGCTGTTACACTGAAGAAAGATCCCTCCAGTCCTGTGGCAAAACTAAGTTCTGAGTTACACGTGTCCAACAGAGCTATGTTGACTGACCACTAAGATAGAAAAGGGAGTTGATGGAAGAAAAGCAATACAGAGTCTAAGGCTCAGAGAAGTTAACTCACAGCCAATTGTGTGTATGTGTGTAGGGGGGGAGGGCGGCAAAATTGAGGCCATCAACCTCCAGAAATGATGATGCTTTTCCTGTTGGATAGCTTTTTCTCTTGTGAGGACAAATGTGGGGAAGGGAGGAAGAGAAAATTGGAATTCCCTTATCAGTTAGCCATGGCCACAAGTTGGGACAAGCTGAGGAGAGGGCTTACGTGCAGTTTCACAAGGAACACAAGCCCCATAAGTAAACATGGTGAGCTGTGCAGTAATACATAACCTGGGGCTATGTTAGGTCAGCTACTTAAGTAAACTAGTTCTGGCCAATGTCAACTATGTAAGTAAACTACATAATTCTGGCCAAGGCAGCCTGTGGGGTTGTCCCACTCTTGTGAGTGCTCAGTAGTCAATATTTGCTACAGAGGAGGGTCTCAAGAAGGCCAATGGGGGTAGGGTGGGGGTCCCAGAGATGTGAGGGCTGGGAGAGCCCTCAGTCCTAAGGCTGCTGTCCTAGCGGTACCTTCAGTTCGGACCTGGAAAGCAGGCCTTAAATTCCCTGGGTTCAGAAATAAGGGATACAAGAATTTGGGATCATTAGCAAAAAACAAACTTCTACAACCTAAATTGTAACTACAGAGATTATAGAAATATAGTCTTGTAGCCACAGATCTGACAGAAGTACAGATTATATACTGTATTCAAGCATGAGGTTCTATTAGGACACAGAATATTTGCATACTATCATACTCAACCAACCTCACATATGTGGCCAGTTAAATATTTACCGTACCAGACACATTCTCAATCATACGGTCACATCCACATAAGTTACAGAGACAGTCATCACTCACTCATTCACACAGGCACCCGGCCAGATGCAGACAATACAGCAGCACTCCTGTGCAGGAGCATGTTGCTGATGCACCACCTCGGATCTGGGGTCCCAAATCACCCTGCCCCTAATGTCAGGAGGGAGAAGCTACCCCACCATTTACACTAACCTCACTAGGTTCCAGTTCTGGAGAACTGGACCGCTCTCCTCAGTCAAAAACACTATCAAACCGTGGGCTCTCAGGCCTGAAAGGCTCCTCCTGGAAGCATCCTATTTCAACCTCAAGGCAGGAAACCTTTTGTAAACACAACAGATCTTACAGCTGCTGCTTGTTCGTGTAGTGGCAGGGAGCTCACTCCCTCCAAAGACTGTCCCTTTCTTTGTTGGTAAAGCTATAGGCCAGTTCTAGCCATTGGGCTAAGCTGTCTACCTAGGTCACTCAGTTGTCCTAGCTCTGTTCTCTCTGTCCAGCCAGGCCAGCCCTTCACCAGTGTGAAAACATCCTGAAAAGGCTACATTTATCCAGGTCAAACACTCCTAACATTCTGTTGTTCTACAGATTGCCTCTCATAGACTGTTAGATGTGAGGGCTTTCCCCTCCTCAAAGTACCCCAGTGGGTACTCCAGCCGTGTCCAGCAGCACACAGAAGCAGTGCCTAATACTTCTCTGGCCAGGATATTTTTATACAGCCATACATTTTTCTTTTTGCATACTCTTGAAACCAATGAAATTACGGCTTCAGCTTTTATCAAGCCTTTATCAGCAGACTACTAATATCAGAACTTTTTGGTTTTTTACTTGAAATTGGTCTATGATGTCTGATGCAGGATTTTTAACATTTCTTCATCTTAGTCTCAGCCTGGAACTAAGATGACAGGCTGCCAAAGTCATTCTGCATTCCTGATTATTGGCTTTGCCATCACAGAGGCTGTTTACAGAGTGAGTGTAGAGTGTTGGCCCCTTTTCTACCACATGTAACCAAGTCATGCTCCCAGGGGAAAGCCGCTAGGAGGATGGCTACACAGCAACTCTGCTACTCATCTAGGAAGAGACCTGGCTAGGTAAGACCACCTGGGAGCTAATGCTTCTTATTCATCCTTTTAGCCTTGAGCTCTCCTCCCAAACTGAACTGGGCTTTCCTTTCCAGTGATCTAGATGATCTCATTGGGTATCACACTGCATTGTACCAAGAAGTGATACCACTGGTGCTCAGCCCAGGGCCTGATTCCAGGGAATAAGATTGAATAGGTGGGAAAAATAGGAAATAGTTCAGGCTGGCTATAATAATGATATTATACACAGCTATGGGCTAAGACACTCAAAGCCAGTGCTAGGCATGTTTCTACAGGTACTGCCTCAGATTTCCCTTAAACCCACCATGTTCCTGTCAAGAAAACAGTACTTCAACCTGCCTGCTATTTTAAGGCAGAGAGTATCAGACTACTAACTCACCCTCCCATTCAGTGAATCGCTGCATCTCTGGAAGTCATTCAATCATTTACCACTAGTATGTAACTCTTTTCTAAGATTCTGGAGTAATCTGGACTCAGTCACATTAACAGGGTCCAATATTTAACCTTCTTATTTGCTGTATAACATAGGGTAGCTCATTAAACCTTACCATAGCAGCCATAGAGTTCACAATCTCTATGGGTCTTTCTGGTGTTAAAAAACACTTTGAGCCTGACCAGGCGGTGGCGCAGTGGATAGAGCATTGGACTGGGATGCAGAAGACCCAGGTTCAAGACCCCGAGCTCACTAGCTTGAGTGTGGGCCCATCTGGCTTGAGCAAAAGGTCGCCAGCTTGGACCCAAGGTCGCTGGCTCCAGCAAGGAGTGGCTCGGTCTGCTGAAGGCCCGCGGTCAAGGCACATATGAAAAAGCAATCAATGAACAACTATGGTATTGCAACGGCAACGAAAAACTAATGATTGATGCTTCTCACCTCTCTCCGTTCCTGTCTGTCTAACTCTCTCTCTGTCCCTGTAAAAAAAAAAAAAACCACTTTGAGGGAGGGCTCTTCACTGAACAAATTTCAGTCACTTGGTTTCCTTAGTTTTGTGCTTTTGAATAGAAATGACCTAGTCCTTATTTGAGTAAGGCTTCAGACTAGATTTATTAAATGAAGTGGCATTCATAATTAATCAAGAAGGCCTTCTGGGTGATAGCTACCCTCCCTGTCATCAGCATAGTCCCTCTTCCCAGCAGGTTTGACCTACCACAGTGATCATCTCCCTCGGCTGGCTCTCCCCCCACAGCCCTCTTCCTCCTCCATATGCATTGGGGAAGCTGGCTGCCACACTCTTCTGAGCCTTCTCCAACCTTCTAACAAGAGCAAAACAAGAAAGTTTCTCCCATCAATTATTCAAAATGCTTTCTATATCTCTTATCCGAGGTGCGAGTGAGCACCCAGGAGTCGATTGTGGCCACAGTGGACAACTGATTTAGATGCAGATTGTGTCTCATATTTGCTAGCTCCACCCCTGCAGTGGGTGCAGAGGATAAGACTGATCTTTTAGCCCTGTGAGGCCCAGTCCAGGTGGAAAGCCAACCCAGAAAGCAGCTGGAACTATACTGTTAGCCACGGCCAGCGAAGGAGGGAGGATGGCACCACCCTCCGGTTTTGAGCCAGGGCTGCAGAAAAAAACAATCACTGTCTCTGGAGTCAGAAAACCCAGCTTCCAGTTATGTCAGGGCCAGTTTCCTATCCGAAGTGAAGGCCACCTCTTTCTCAGAGTCAGGCCGGAAGGTAATGAGTATGGTATGTAGAGCATTGTCTGTTACTTTAGGAGCCAAGGGACAATCAAGTTCTGTTCTCATATATTCAACTAGCTGCTTGTTTCTTGTGAGTCATTTTAACAGCCCTCTTTGGAAGAGGCTGGGCCAGATTATGTCAAAGGTCCCTTAAATGCTGGTTTACCTTGCATGGCATAGACTCTTACATCAGTCCTTCGAATTGGTTTTACAAGTTTAGATGAAATGGATACATTTGTTCTCTGTTGGATGAGAAACTGACACCAAGGGGATTTTTTTTTTCTTTCAGGGACAGAGAGTCAGAGAGAGGGATAGATAGGGACAGACAGGAATGGAGAGATGAGAAGCAAGAATCATTAGTTTTTCGTTGCCGTTGCGACACCTTAGTTGTTCATTGATTGCTTTCTCACATGTGCCTTGGCTGCGGGCCTTCAGCAGACCGAGCCACCCCTTGCTGGAGCCAGCGACCTTGGGTCCAAGCTGGCGAGCTTTTGCTCAAGCCAGATGGGCCCGTGCTCAAGCTGGTGACCTTAGGGTCTCGAATGTGGGTCTTCCGCATCCTAGTCCGACGCTCTATCCACTACGCCACCGCCTGGTCAGGCACCAAGGCGATTTTGATGAATACCTGAATAATGGTTCCAAAAGACAGTATTTTAAAAAATCAGATGTTTTGAGTAAAGCCCTACTATGCAAGGACAATGCCATACTGTACACTTGTTCTTTACTCAAATTATTTCTTGGTGCATTCATTAGAAGAATGGTTGAATATGAGTAACAGCTGTAAATTGGAAATAACTCAGAAGATGTAGTTGTATACCATGGAAACACTGTCCCACCTAATTTCCCCCATCGTTCTGAATGCCAAAGCAAGACATTCCAAGGTGGATATTCCCCAGAGCAAATAGCATAAAAAATGAAACTTATATAGTTTAAGCTTAGCCCAGATTTGCCTGAGATTGCTCTCCACTGATCAGACTTTTGACTAGAAAGAGAACATTTACTTTCATGAGTTTACTTTACTATATTCTCAACTTGGTCCTCTCCTCAAACAGATAAACATCCATTGGAGAATGCACTTTGGTACCATTTAAATAAACAACACATTGTCCCATTTGATTCCATGCCATTTCCTTGTTGGCAGAAGCATCCCGACAGGGTATGCCCTGTTCTAAGTCCTCTGTATTTGTAAAAATGTTCTTTATGATGAGCGGAGGTGGCCAGCAGTGACAGTATACAAGGATCCAGGCCCCTTCTCCAATCCTAATGCACACAGCAGGTTAAATAAAACCAATTTTCTATTTCTAGGTGGGAAGGGAAAACGCCCAAGGACAAGTGTTATATAAAGAATTGCGAATAGGCCCTGGCTGGATGCAAATCAAGCATTGTCCTGGAGCACCGAGGTTGTGATTTCAATCCCTGGTCAGAGCACATACAAAAACAACCAAATGAACGCACAATGAAGTAGAACAATGAGCTGATGTTTTTCTCTCTCCCCCTTCCAAAAGCTGGCATTTATTATAACATTTTTTTCCTTGAAGTTACTCCTTCTCTCTTAAGCACTTTAAGTGTCCTGCTGGAGGCCAAGGCTGACCCCACTGAGGCAGAGCCCAGGTCCCATTGATGACCCAACTTGGAAGGTGGCCAGCAAGGGAGACTCTGCTGCCTTCAGCAGAGAAGCCAGGACCCAGAAGCAGCTCTGCAGCTCTAACAGCTTGATCTTTGAAGAGTACATTGCCTGTTCTCACCCCTTATTAAATCTGAGGAAAGGAAGATGAGCAAGCTCAGCCTTACCTTGGCTTTATCCAACTAGTTCTTGATTTAAGACACCAGAAAAGGTAGAGAAGGAGCCTGTCCCAAGTCTGAGGTTGCCTCCCACACTTACTGACAAGACATTAAGGAAGCATTTACTCACAAAGCAAAGTGTGTAAATATTTTTCTTAGGAAGAAAAAAATACTGAGAATACATAAAACAATGTGCACATACAATCTTGGCACTTTTCCTTCATCCAACTTAACCAATCTCTAAACTAGTGATCTCTATATATCTTGAAATAGCATTTTCTGTAGAACAATCATCTTCAAAAAGTTACAGTGGATAATAACCATGTGTAAAGGTAAATTTCTGGATCCTCTTTGCAGGAAAATATATTCAGCAGCCTTTCCCTAGCATCCCACATCTCCCCAAACCCCCCTAAGCAGACCTGTTTTCTCATTGAGCCCCCAAAATTTATAAGCAGCTATACTCACTTTTAAAACCTGGCAAAAAGACCACTCTGTGGTTGAAGGAAAACACTGGCTGAGAAAGATTTAAGTCCTTAAGTTCTTGATTTTCAAAGAAAAATGAAGGGCTGGCTGTGTTTTAACCCTTGATAGTTAAAATAACAGTTCCAATAAAAATATATCTTTTCCCAAGATTCCATATTCACTTTACTCACACAATGAGGGTTTCCCCTACCTGGGTATATTCGGGGGGCGGGGGAAGATATAGATACATTTTAATTCTAACTGAAAAAAATCAGTAAGAAAAGCTGTTAAAAAGCCTTTATATCATTTGAGTGTCCCCCACCCCCATTACCCAATTGTGTGTGTGTTAGTGTATGTAACTTAAAGGACTCTTTATTCAGACCCTAGAAAACTATAACAAAATAGGGCACAGGGTACTAGCCATCAACTTCCTAATTTCTTAAAAAAGGACAGGAGTGGCAAGGGGGAGAGTCTGACTTGGATGATTTCCATGCCCATTCCAGCTACATAACGTTTTATGATTATGATCCAGCCTTCTGATTTTCTTTCCTTCCTCTCCTGCTGGCCTTCCATCTCCACAAGAAGTCAGGCAGGAAAAAAGAAAGACATTACACACCACTGCCAGCCCCAATTGAGAGGTTTGATGGGGGAAGAGGTTAGGTGCTCACTAAGTTGAGATGTGGACCTCAGACCATATCAGGGATCCACACCTGCCTCATTTCTTGGGGCTTATGCTACTAGATGTAGCTTCTGAAGAGATCTTAATGTTCTAGAATCCCATGAGGATAAAATTCATTCTCCTCTGGTAAAATTAGGTAGGAAGTTGGAATCAAATTCACAAATACTGATGGGAGTATCTAAAATGTTCAAGGCAGCCTGCTTGGTGCCGAACAGTGTCTTGAATGGGACCATCCATGATCATCACAACAAAAGTGGCCTTCTATAAGACCATGAACAAACTCTCCAGCCACATATACATTCAAATACACTGCTCACAAAAAGTAGGGGATATTTTACCGCTTCGTATTCCTTTTGAAATATCCCCTACTTTTTGTGAGCAGTGTACATTCCCTTAGACATTGAGCTCCACAAGAACAGAGGCTGTCCTTTCCATCTTCGTATCTCCATGACCCAGCACATAGTTGGCACGAGTTAGAAGCTCAGGAATGTCTGTCACATGAAACAGAAAGGACAAACAACACAGCCTTCGGTCAGCAGCTTCACTGTCACACACAATGGCAGCTTCCCATTTTAGTCAGTTTGTAATCATAAGCAATTAATTAAGCAGCTTTAATATCTTAAGGGCATTTTTCTTTTAGGGAAAATGAACAAAAAACACAGAGAGAAGGCATTTATCACTAGCGTTCCCTTCAGGCAAAAAATTTTAAATTAAGTTTAGAAAAAATAAATGAAGCCACTTACAAAAGCAGAAAGCCTCACCCAAGAATAATTAACCTTTTAAAAAGAGGCAATTATATGAAAGAGGCAGGGGCTAGGTACGTGCTCCCCTGATTTGACACCAACCCAACAAGCCCAGATGACTTCTTCCAACAGATACAATCAATGGAGTCATAAACACGGTCCCAAAGTGACTTTCCCACTCTATGGAAAAGGGCTGAAAGCCCCCTTCTCAGGGTACAACATTTCTTAGATTTCCCATCAATGACCTCCATCCTCCAACCTCTCATAACTTCCCCTTTAATAAGAAAAAACAAAGAATGCCTATACACAAGGAACAGTTAGTAGAACATGATAAATTTGTATGGTGATCAGATCCTAGTATGTGAGAAATTTTTGCTTTGTGAAATAGTGTGTTTCATTCTAGCTGAGAAATCCTCCACCCATGATTCTATTCTCCTACCTTGTCATTCTTTTTCTTCAAAGAATTCATGTCAACAACTCCATTTGTGACCAACTTGACAATAAAGCAACGAGAGAAAATTTTCAGAAAAAGTGTTCAGGTTTTAGTTATTAAGTATGGGAAGCATCTTAAAATATAGATAATACCTAGTGGTTTTTGCCTCCTCCAAAGCCAAGCAGATTAAAGATTAAGCCTTGTCCCTCCCTAACCTAAACTGCTTTGCCTATATTTGAAGGACTACTGCTCAGCTGCAAGAATGGAAACCAACTGTCAGTACTATTGCAGGCACCACAGCAAGGCCAAGGGGGAAAATCAGTAACCAGATGCAGAAGTTGGGGTATTTGCTTAACAAGAAGTAGCTTTTAACTCTGCACCTGAAGCTAAAACTCGCTGCTACTACTACGCAATTTCTTAAAATGAAAGGATTACTCTGGGGAAATATTTAAAATATATCTCTTTCTATTAAAAATATTTATCTTTTTCCAAAAACAAAAATCAGTTCCAACTGAAAAGTATTTTTCAAATCATTAGAGATACAGAAAGAAGTGGCAAGTGGAAAAATAAGTGTCTTTGCTACTATCAATGAGACTAGTCTCCCAATAATACTAAGATCAAAAAGGAACTATCTGAAGTGGCAGTAACTGAAGGTTTCTCTAAGGGCATTTACTGAGTCACACTCCTGGAGCTTTCTTAAGGGTATTTAGTGAGTCACCCTCCTGGAGCTTTCTCTAAGGGCATTTAGTGAGTCACCCTCTCTGTTTTCTGCAGACCAGTGCTAGCTCTTCTATCTTGGGCATCAATATGCCCTCCAGCAGCCTTGGGAGGGCATATGTTGCTGGTATGACCTAGAACTGAAGTGATGTGAATATAAAGTAATGAAAACTGATGTATGTTTTTTAAACATACATCTGCACATGTGCAATGCAGACACAGAGAACGCTGAATGCATACATTCAGGTGAGTGACTCCCCACCAAAGTTGTCTCTGAGAAGGTTCCACATATTTCAATGATCACCAAAATGCTTAAGACATCTCTGGAACTTCTCTCTGGGAACTGTTCATGAGCTGCTCAAGAAAATGGCTCTACTTTACAGATGCGCCTCATTCATGACTCCAAACCCTCTTGTTAACCCTCCCTCTCTTCCAGAGGCTTCAAACAGCTTCTGACTAGTTTCAAACTTAAAATTCTCTCTCCTATAACCCGAAAAGATTCAAGGCAAATCTCCTGAGAGGAAGCAAAATAAGGTGAAGAGTAAATCCCTAGTGACCTGGATCAGTGAGTCACTGTTCTGGATCTCTCAGCTTCTGCCTTAATAATAAGAAATTGGAATACATGACCATTAAGGTCCCTTCCAGTTCTAATATTTTAAGAGTCTTATGTTTCCAGATGTTTCTAGATTTTGAGGACAGTTCCAGAAATATTTTCACCAATGGGAATATCATTAGAAAAACTATGCAGTATCCTGCTGGGGCCTCTCAAGGGGGAAAATGTACATTGGGATATATAAGCTCTGAAAGATTTGATAAATGCCAGTCACATGACTTTATAGTAACAGTTCATTCATGCACAGGGAATGCCAGCCCATCTGAGTTCCCCTACAATATCTTTATCCTTATTCTCAATGAGCCCAGATGGGCAGAAGCACCAAGCACCACCAGGGATGCAAAGACACATGGTGTCAGCTGCTAAGGAAAATGAACCCCAAAGGTTCATGGAACTGAATTTACTAGCTGCATCCAGCTAGATACCTTATTTCCAAAGTATAGAGTTTCAGCATTGTTCTTGCCTGACTTCCGGGCAAAGTTTTGGACTTTAGGTCAACATTGCAGATAACCCCTTGGTCATGTGGAGAGTAATAATGACGTCCACTGTCCTTATCTCAGGTAGAAACCTGGCAAAAGGCGGCTATAAACTGTGGGGGTGGGGCTGACTGCACAGGATATGTTGGTAGTTCCAAGAAATCTCAATGATCTGCACGTGGATTTTACACAAAGGGTACTCATTAGCTAGCCAGCTTTCCCTAGGCTTCCCTGGCATGACCTTAGGTTGCAGTCCAGTATGGCAACCTGTTAGTGTGGAAAATCCATGGGATTTGTGGTCAGGAGACCCAGCGGTCAGTCTGGGCTATGTCACTAGGGTGAGAGAACCCGAACACCTGAACTGCAGTTTCATCATCTAAAAATGGGGTTAATCCCACTTACATGTTAGGTCTCCTGGCAAGACCAAGTTAACTACTGAAATGGTCTGTTAACTATCTAGCATTAATCAAATGTTACTTTTTAACAGAGAATGTTAATTAGCTTTTCTAAAACTCAACTGATTTCATTAGAAATATTTACTTGTGGCAGGGTCAGGAGAAGGGCTAACATAATCTTTTTGGAACTGTCAAAGAACTACACTGTTCCACTTTCTTGAAAAAGATGGAACTTATTTTTATCTGCAAGGCTGATTTAAAAATTCACCCTGTTAAAGAAGTCAGGAGGTCTATAGGTTTGAGAAGGTATCCCCTCTTTCCTTTACCATTTCTAACTCTGGCCATTGTGCTCTTGAATCTCATTCCAAGTGGGTGCTGCCAGGTTTGGCCTAGAAGCCTTCAGGCATGGGTTACTTAGGGGGTGGGGAGTGCTTCTGGCCTGGGTCACAGGGAGGCAGAGACACAATTCCCTTGGATACAGACTACAAAAGCTCTGGAACCTCTCAGAACCACATCACGGTGTTTTCCCATTAACAGAAACCCAAAGTGAGAACACTCCATTCTTCAGGATAAATGATCAAGCCCAAAAATCTCTTAAAAATAGGTAACACTGTTCACAAGGTGCTACTTGGCCCCAGTCATATTGCTGGACCGTAAGAGATACTGATCCACACTTCCTTTTCGCCGACTCACAGCCCGCCTCTCATTGTCAAACATGCGCTGCAGCTGCACAGCCAGCTGTCGGTCCTCTTCCTCTTGCTGCAATTTCTGCTCCATCTCTTGTACTGCTGGATCTGCTGGGGCCAGACCCACCTCACCGCTGCTTTGTCGCAGTTTCTTAAGGGACCCATTTTGTTCCAAGTGCTTGGTCTTACAGTGTCTTTTCCGGCCTCGACGCAGGGAAGGGAGTGGCTCGTCACCTAGGTTGTCAGCCAGAACACCATTAGGCAGATCAAAATGGTTCGCTGTCTTCAGCTGTTTCTTTGTTTTGAGGACCCCATCCAAAACACTGTTTTGGGGCAGCGCTGAATGAACTGCCGAGACTTTCATGGCTGTGCTTATATAAGCTTTGTCTAACTTGGCATCTGGGGTTGACCCTGACCCTTCAAACTGCTCTCTCTCCAAAGTGCCACTGGCTCCCACTCTGAGTTCTGAAGAACAGCAGGTTTCCAATGGGATCTCAGCGCTCCTTTTACTGTCACTGACCTGTTCTGTTTTTGTTTGGCTCACAGAGGAGAAATAGTCCAGGTCGGCAGGGGTGGGTCCAGTATGCTCAGAGAGTACATGCCCACTGGACAGTCTTGTATTGAAAGCCAGAAGTGGCTTCTCCTTGCTAGAATGGATAACATCTGAGATTAGCAAGTCTTCTCCTGTCTCTGGAGCCAAGGAGGTGAGGGTGGCTTTCGAAAGGGTTTTTTTGATCTGCCGCTCCTGAAAGATCTGTTCCCACTTTTTAAGAATCCGTGGACTGGCCTCATAAGAAGTCTGCTTCTGCAGACTTCTGTTCAGGTTGCGGGGTGTTGATTTGATGATGAGGGGACTTAGCACGCGGCCATCAGGCAGTCTCTTAGGAGGAGTACATGGTGAGCAGACAATGGGCTTGAAATGGTTGAGCTCTTCAGAGATGCTGTCATTGCTCTCAGGGCTGATGGAGCGCTCAGGCTTATGTAGGGACGCCAAGGAGGAGAGGGAGCTGAAGGGCAGACGCTTTTCAATGGTCAAGTCAGGGGCCGAGAGGCAGCGGTTGTTCTGAGTGGACAATAGGACACCAATAATAGGGTTGGAGTTTGGAGTTACAGTTGTAACCTGAAAGAGAGTAAAAAGATTATCCATGCATACATATATAGGGGGAAAAAAGAAAAGGGATAAACAGTGATATGAGCCTAAGAAATGGGGAAAACCCTAACCTAGAATGTACACCATTTGCAGAAATTCCCAAACACTTGAAATAATAAAACTGAAAATCTACAGAATAAAAGAGTCTTCTAGAACTTATAAAAACGTTCTTCTACCAACCCTTATGCCACCCATCTGGCTATATTAATGCAAACTCTCTTACCTCGCACCTATTTGTAAAATTCTCCAGCATAATTAGTATGTCTAGAACCCATTCTGCCTGTTCTCATCAAATGGTTTCTTCCATGGCCCTGGGCAGAAGGTTATGGGATAGGACTAGAAAGTCCCAGAAGCCTGTGTCCGAGGTTTACCTTGGCTTTGCTGGTTGGGGCTGCTCGGAGTCTGCTCTTTGCTCTGTCCTGAGCAGTGTCACTGCAGCTCTGACTCCTTTCCACCTTTAGGTTCCTAAAAAAAAGAATAAAGAAAAGACAAATAGTCAAGAGTAGCCCAAATGCTAGCTAAGAAAAAGAAAAAGAAGAATAAATTTTTTTGAATGAAGAATAAATTTTGTCAAAAGAGAAAGAGTTCTCCAGAGAGGACATCTGGTTTAAGCCTTTGTCTGCAACTGAGACTGATTAAATGACATAAGACCAATGGCTATTTTGTTCATGCTTTTGAGAGATCTAGGGATACTTCACCTTCCTTAATAGGGTAGATACAGTGTTCATTCACCTTTGAAAACAACAGATTTTTGTTTCCTCTAAACGTCTCTGCAAAGCAATCTAAATCAGCCATGAAACAAATATTTAAGTACCTACAAAATGCATAGCAGTGCACTAAATCTTTATGTAGGGAGTCAAAATTAAATGTAGTTTCTCGTTTAATCCATTACATTTGAGCTCCTAAATCCTGGTGATTTAAGAGATTTCAAGAACACATAATTTTTTATCTTATGCATGCATCACATTATGACTTTATAATCCAAAGCAATACTCATAGTACCTGTATTATAACATTAATCTTAGTAAGAATTATGTGCAGATGACTGTCACCTACCCCATAAACTGCCAGTAGGAATTCTTGATTTTTCTTACTCCTCACCTTTGTTTCCCACTCTCCAATTCTTGCCTAATACATGTCTGGTGAGAATAATGCTTTTACAAAGGTTTGCAACTGATCTATACCTGTGATACAACTCTATTCAATGAGCATTGATCACACACTTTCTATATGCCACTCACAGATGAGCACTACCTGAAGACTGAAAACACAGAGAATAATAAGGCACAGTTTAGGCCAGAGGTGCCCAAACTACGGCCCATAGGCCCGCTGCACTTCTGGAAAGGGCACCTTTTTCATTGGGGTCAGTGAGAGGAGTACAGGATGCATCCGCACCCATAGTTCCCAGTGAAATACTGGTCAGTTTGTTGATTTAAATTTACTTGTTCTTTATTTTAAATATTGTATTTGTTCCCGTTTGTTTTTTTACTTTAAAATGTGTGCAGTGCGCATAGGGATTTTTTCATAGTTTTTTTATAGTTTAGCCCCCCGACGGTCTGAGGGACAGTGAACTGGCCCCCTGTATAAAATGTTTGGGGACCCTTGGTCTAGGCCTTAAAGGAATCAGAGTACAGTGAGGCAAACAAATAAATAATTCAATACAATACAGTAAAATGATATAACAAAAAAAGTGTGCCTAAAAGACAGAATAGCACCTGCCCCCGCCAGAAAGCTCAGTTGGTTAGTGTCAGCCCAAGCACAGAGGTTGCCAGTTTGATTGCTGGTCAGGGCACATACAGGACAGCTTGATGTTCCTGTCTCTCTCTCCCTTCCCCTCTCTCTAATTAACAAAGATATTTTAAAAATAAAAATAAAAGACAGACTGGCATAAAAGAGGGAGTTATTAATTACCTGGAATGGGTTGAGAGCAGGGTTAGAAAAGCCAGAAGTCAAGGTTGATACAAAGCGATACAGATGTTCCCAAACAGAAATTATTTCCCTGAATAGTTCTATTTAGCTTTAGAATGGAATACATCATATTTACTTTTTTTTGCAGCAGATTTACTTTTAAAATTTTACTATGCCCAGGGCCTGACCTGTGGTGGAGCAGTGGATAAAGCGTCGACCTGGAAACACTGAGGTTGCCGGTTCAAAGCCCTGGGCTTGCCTGGTCAAGGCACATAAGGGAGTTGATGCTTCCTGCTCCTCCCCCCTTCTCTCTCTCTCTCCCTCTCTCTATTCTTCTCTCTCTCTTCTCTAAAATGAATAAATAAAAAAAAAATTTACTATGCCAGGGAAATTTTACAAAGGTGGTAATAAGGTATATTTCTTGGGTCCCTCTCCTCTCCCTACATCTCTAGCAAAAGCCTGTCCTGCCTATCCACAACGGCTTCCATTCCAGCATTTTTGTGTTATTGCTGTCATTCAACACCCTCTCATCCTATGTCTCATGGTCACATCACCTTGCTAGATGGCTTCAATCTGATGAATTAATGCTGTTATTAATAGGAATAAAGGAGTGGCTAACCTGCATTACATGACTGCACGTCACCAAGAAAATTCAACACTGAACCTAAACAAAAATGTGAGAGTTGTACTACCTAATGGGAGATTTCTTTTGAAACAGGTAGAAAACTTCAACATCACCCTATAAAGGCAGCCTCTCACCGAGCCCTCTCCCAATCCCACACAAACATTTGAATGAAACTGGCAGCTTCCTTAGGCCTAGTTGTAGCTGCCATACAACAAGAAATGGGTGAGATTTTATTAAAATCCTCCCCTTGTATATTTATAATCTTGGTTATGTGCATTGTGCACACCAGTACTCTTTCTTTTTTTAAGTGTACAATTTAAGTTTTTACTAATCAGTTATTAACCTCCACCTCATAAAGAACATCTCCATCACCTCATAAAAAAACCTCATACCCTTTAGCTAATACTCCTAAACCCCACCCTTTCCTCCAGCCCTAAGAAATCACTGATCTACTTTCTATCTCTATATATTTGTCTATTCTGGACTTACACTATTTATTCATTTGTAGATGGATAGGAACACTATTTCCATAGCATAACTCAAAAGGATTTGAGTCCCCTCAAATAGCATGATAACTGGACAGCTTCTTGGATCTCTGCAGCAACCCTGTATCTTTTTAGAACAAGGCAGGATATAAATTATCCATCAAAAAGAAGGACAACTTTCTGTTACAAAGGTAGATTGTTTCAAGGCAAAGATCCAAGCACAGGGCCTTTTGTCAGAGGATTCTGAGAATGGTTTGATAGAAAGAGCTTAGGTTTACATAAAGAGAGACCCAAGTTCGAAATCCGTCTGTCACTATACAGAGGTGATAAGTTCTTGGGTGAGTTACTTAACCTCTTTAAACTGCATTTTCCTTAGCTGTAGTATGAGAATATTATAAATCTTCTAGGCTTAATGTAAGAACTAAATGAAATGAGGTATGTAAAACACTCAACATGGCAGGACGCACTGGGAAAAGGCAAGTTCCCTCACCATCTTGCCAGTCCCCTCTGAAAACTACCAGTATATTTCTATCCTAATATGTCAGAGATATTACTGACACCTCAGAAACCTCCCATTCTTCTTAAGTTCCACATCACTTCTCCTTAAGCTATTTTCATTTTCTAACCATATTCTATTACTTTTCACAGAGGCAGCATAGGGATCTGTAAGAAGGTCATGGGGGACAATGGGTTATAGTGGAAAGAGCCAAGAAATCTCAGTTCTAAATCAGTTTCCTACTAATCTAGCTGTCTAAAATGTGGCAAGCCATATTCTTTCTCTGGGCTTTAGTCTTCTCATCCATAAAACAAAAGAATTAGATAAGACATTTAAAGTCCTTTTCAGCTCTAAAAGTCCACGTTCTAAAAGATAAAATAGCAGCAACAATGCCTTATCATGTGCCAGCAATCTTGCTAGCCACCATTTACTTAAGATTCAACTTTCTATGGCATGGCAGGACTAGCATTACTGCATCACTTTCTTTTTAGTATTTTAAACTGCAAAGAGGATAGATGGTTTGTTTATATTTTTTATGGTTACTTTCTATTTCCAAGAAGAAATTCAAGCGACTTACAATAAAAATATATAAAGACTGGCTTTAATCGAAAATAAAGACAGTAAGTAATAAACATGGGAAGAGTATATCAACAAATATTGTTTAAAAAATTATAGGCCATGTGCAACCACAGAACAGCTCAAAACAGTACTATCCTATTTAAGGAGATACTGACCTGCTTTTCAGAGACAACGGACCAAAACTATTAAGGCATGCGGCTGATGCATGCGCAGAGAACTTTGACCTCCAGCTGCACCCGAAAGCAAAGGACTGGGACAGAAGCAGAACTTGAACACTGGAACCCTCCCAGAAGCAGATCTGTTTTCCAGGAAGATCCTGTGGTGACATCCCTCACCAGAAACAGCCACGCTCCAAGGTCCTCCAATTGAAACTTGCCCCGCCAGCGCTTCCGCATACCTGTCCCCCTCTACTCTTAAGAACACACCCTGAACTCTGGATGGGGAGTTCGGGCTTTTGAGCATCAGCTTCCCGTTCTCGTGAGTGGCACCATTCATTATAAAATAGCCAACATTTCTCTACTGCAGTTATCGGTGTTTAATGTTTGGCTCTGCCCGCAGCAGAGGAACTCTCCGTTCTGCAACCAAAATGGCGGCCACGGGCGTCTTAGCCCTCAGCGGGTGGTCCGCGTGCTATTCAGGGACTCCTGGCCGGTGGCAGTCTCTTCAGGTTCTGTCAAACCAGCTGCTGGCTGTTCCAGGGACTCACCTGCCATCTTGAGCCGGCGCGGCTGACCTACGGCGCTTCCACTGCTCAGTGAGAGAAACCATGCTCGGCTGGGGAGACGTCGCTCGGTGAGTACATCGTGTGTGACACGGCAGAGAGCCTTTCCCCTTCGGTCGTATGGGAATTTCCCACTGGTTACAGGAGGGAACTGGCTTTGGGAAGTTACCTTGGTACTTGGGCTTGAAATTGGTGTGTTTGAACCCAGCCTCGAAATTTTGTTTCTAACTTGAAATGAGTTTTGAGCTTGGTCTAGAACAGGCAAATTAAGTCTGCAAGTTGTGTATGGGGTTGGAGGTGTGTGAATCAGCAAGGTATGTTGTTTGTTGTTATTTGTTATAAATGATTTTACTTTTAGGAACTAAAGTTCTAGGTGACCATAGTAGACTCCTTTGTGAAAGCCTTCTCACCCCACAGAAGAGAGGTGCTGCTCTCCCCCGGCCCCGAGTTGTTCCCAGGGGCCTGGGAACTGAACACCCCTCCCAGGCTGTCAGAACGCACGGTGCCGGTGGCGCAGAGCAGAGGAATCCGTGTGGTACTCCGTCAGTTTAACCCACACCTCCCGGGTTTTGGCAGTTTGGATGGGGTGCTCTGACCATTGTGGCCCCACTTCAGATTCCAGTCAGAGTTTATCCCATGTCGTGTTCACTGTGGCCCTTTCCATTTTGTGGCTGGGCCCCACTGTCGGATCAAACACGGGGTAAACCAGCATCTGAGGCTTCTCCTCCTCCCCCTCCCATCTGCGGAGATGGCAGCCGCCATCTTGCGCTCAGGCCATCTTCCTCTGGGGAAATCTGCCCCTTTACTGTCAGTCAGGTGTTCTGAAGCCCCACAGTTTTTACTTTCTGAGCCTTCCTACTTTATTGTGCACACTTGCTATGTATTCTCTGTTGTTTGTGTTTGTTGACAAGTCCACCTTAGGGTAGGCAGAGTTGAAGGAGAGGCCCTCAAGGCCTTTAAGAGACAATGGAGTGAATTCTACGATTGATTATAATTTTTTTTCTTTTCCAAGTGAGAGGAGGGGAGATAGAGAGACAGACTCCTGCATGTGCCCCGTCCAAACCCATGGGGCCATGCTCCCAACAAAGCTATTTTTAGTGCCTGAGGGGAGGCTCCATAGAGCCATCTTCAGCATCCTAGCCCATGTGCTCAATGGAGCCATGGCTGCAGAAGGGGTAGAGGGGAGTAGGAGGAGGGGGAGGGGAGGAAAGGAAAAGGGAGAGGGGGAAAGAGAGAGAGAAAAAAAGGGGGAAAGAAAGGGGACTTAAAAAAATACATGAGAATTTTCAAAAACATCAACTAACCCAAGTGCTTTTCAGAATCTTGTGACGCGGGAAAATATTTGATATTAAATATTTTGTTTGAGTTTGGATAAATAGGCATATCTTTAGAATAATCAATTAAATAATACTTTTATCCCAACTGAGTTTATTAGCCAAATAAGTTCGTGTTATCCCTATTGCAAAACTTGTCAGCAAGAAAATTAACTTGGTATGATAAAATTTTCATAAGTAATCTGAATTTAATTGTTAGGAGCAAATATATAGATTAAATAATTATAAATGGGTTAAGTTTCTTTTCAGTTAACTCTAGCAGTAATTATACTGTATGTGTTCTTTAATGGTTTTCTAAATCTCTTTGGTACCTTGAATTTTAGAGTTTTACTAAGTTAAGTTAAATAATAAAAATTGAGGCCCTGGCTGGGTAGGTCAGTTGGTTAGAGTGTGGGTCTGATATGCCAAGGTTGTGTATAGGATCCCTGATCAGGGCACAGACAAGATTCAACAAATGAAAGCATGGGTGGCTGAAGCAGCAAATCGACATTTCTTTCCTTTTCTCTCTCTCTCTAAAATCAATCTCTCAAAAAATAAAAATTTTTAAAAGATTACTGAGCCTGACCAGGTGGTGGTGCAGTGGATAGAGCATCAGACTGGGATGGGGAGGACCCAGGTGCGAAACCCTGAAGTCGCCAGCTTGAGCGCAGGTTCATCTGGTTTGAGCAAGGCTCACCAGCTTGAGCCCAAGGTCGCTGGCTAGATCAAGGGGTTACTCGATCTGCTGTGGCCCTCCCAGTCAAGGCACATGTGAGAAAGCAATCAATGAACAACTAAGGTGCCCCAACGAAGAATTGATGCTTCTCATCTCTCCCTTCCTGTCTGTCTGTCCTTATCTGTCCCTCTCTGTCTCTGTCACAAATATATATATTATTGAATATCTAAAATATTTCCAAATAACATGAAATGATGAGACATTACTTGCTAGGTAAGTATAGTTTACCTACTTTTGGCTTCCTATTACAGAGAAACTAAAATATAAATTTGGATCTATCAATAAATTTCTTGTGCTTTATTTTTAAAAAATGTAATTGCTAACAAAAGCCTGTTTCTAGAGATTATAAAATGTATTCATATATTTGCAAATCTAAAGAATGCTAATTGACTATATTTTTAGTTGTCACTAAAAATTAAGGTTTCTAAGGATTAAGAATTGTAAGTTAATCTGAAAGAAAATATGTTTTCAATAAAAAAGGTATAAGGTATGGACTATTTATTTATTTACTATATTTTCCCATATATAAGATGCACCCGTTTTTAAAAAAAATTTGGGGTCTAAAAACTGGGTGCGTCTTAAACAATGGTTGTAGTTTTTTTACTTGCATTTCCTGCTTTTTCATGCATGTTGTCTTTGCGCTCATTGTTTAATGATGAATAAAACTTGAGTTCAATAACTTTATGTAATACATTTTTTCCCCCAAATTTCGGGCCCCCAAATTAAGGTGCATCTTATACATGGGGAAATATGGTATATTTTTGAGGGAAAGGAATTTTATCCTGAAGTGGGGCTGGCTGTTTCAGAATGGGAAGGGAAAAACAAAAGGACAAAATCTGAATGTAAAAAGGAAAGCTGTGGAAGGTCTGTGAAAAAAGAATCCTGAGACAAGAAATAGCAAAAGTAAGCTGATGTAAAATTAGTTTTATTTTCTTTCTCTGCTATGAAGGACAGAGTTTCTTGGACTATTGGTCTGCTACAGATACTGTCCATAAAGCAAAGATTCTGTGTTTTATGTTGTCTTAATCAGGTCCTTGATTACTAAAGAAAACAATGTCTTCAATAGTAAGAACTAAGTTTTGCTAACAATTATTTAAAACTTCTGTATTTGTCTTCTATTGTCACTTTGGTTAAATGGACAATTAAGTATTGCTCCTTAATGACTTATGATCCTATTTAGTCAAATGTTCAAACCTTTGATATATTTTGACAACTTTCCAGGGTTCCGGGTTATTCCAGTGGACCCCTTGAAATGCCTCAAAGATATGTTCTCAATTTTTTTATTACTATGGATTGATTTTTAGTGAGAGAGGAAGGGAGACAGAGAAAGAGGGAGAGACAGAGACATGAATAGGTATCTCTTCCTGTGTGTGCCCTGACCAGGAATCCAACCCACAACCTCTGTGCTTCTGGCTGATGCTCTAACCAGCTGAGGTATGAGCCCATGTTCAAGCTGGCAACCTTGGGTTTCGAATCTGGGTCCTCTGCATCCCAGTCCAATGCTCAATCCACTGCATCACCACCTGGTCAGACAAATTTTTGTTATTCATAGGCAGTCCTTAGGTCTAATTTTAATAGCTATTTATATGTTTGCTTCTAGAAGGATGATGTACATGACTGATGTACCTTTCCATCATATCAGTCCCAGAGATAGGTATTATTAAATCATGGAAAAACAAACATCCTGATAATCAGTTTGAGCCCAACTGGGTAGGGCCCTACCAAGTTAAGAATCTATTCCTCTGTTAAATTGATCTGTCTCTTAAGGACACCAGGACAGCCCCACCCCCTACAAAAACATCATTCAGAAGACTTCCAGAAATCAGAGGTGACATGCTGCTGTTTGCCATAGATATGCACCAACAGTTGAAATACTCATGCAAACCCCTAACAGATCTCAAGTTACTGATTAGAAGACAGCCAACAAAAGATAAGGCTTGCCCTGGCCAGCTGGTTCAGTGGTAGAGCACTGGCCCAGTATGTGGATGTCTCAGGATCAATTTCCAGTCAGGACATACAGGAGAAGTGCCCATTTGCTTCTCCACCCTTCCCCCTCTTCTTTCTCTCTATCTCTCTCTTCCCCTCCTACAGCCAAGGCTCCATTGGAGCAAAGTTGGCCCAGGCACTGAGGATGGCTCCATGACCTCTGCCTCAGGCTCTAGAATGGCTTGGGTTGCAACGAAGCAATGCCCCAGATGGGCAGAGCATCGCCCCCCAGTGGGCTTGCCGGGTGGATCTCGGTTGGGTACATGAGGGAGTCTGTCTCTCTGCCTCCCTGCTTCTCACTTCAAAAAATATAAAAGAAAAAAAAAGATAAGGCTCAACTCACTTCCTTGCCTCCTTGTCTTCAATTTACTTGCCTGTATTTTTAATATTCCACTTGCTTTAAACCATCTCCTTTGTACATATAAAATTTAATTAGTTTCCTTTAAATTTATTCAACCAACTCAAAAGGGAAGCTCCCCAATATTCTATCTACAATATTCTAACTATCCACAGTATTCTGAGTATCTACTTAACACCTATGAAGACAGCTTTAGGACAGTATTTGGCAGGGCCCCCCAGTGGGGAGTGGGAGACAATGAACGTGATTAGAAATCTTTCAATAACTTTAGAAATAATAGCCAACAAGACGTCTCTAGCCATAGCATATCAAAAGGAGGCCTAGACTCTTTGGCCAAAGTTGTATTAGGTAATTGAATTGCTTTGGATTATATCCTTTCGAACAGAGTGTTATCTACATACTAGTCAACTGTGGCCAAGAGCTAGAGACCAGGATATAAAAATATTAGTAATACAAGACAACAGTGCCTAACCAAGTATATGGGAATATTTGCAATTAGGTACAAAGCAGTTCCATTCCTTAAGCCCCTAACTCATAGCTGCAGGTTCTTTAACAATCTTCTACCTTGCATGGGTAGGCAAAGGTTATTGCTTAGGCAGTTAGAAAAACAAATTTGGCCGATAATATTGATAGTATGGGGTTAACTCCTTAACAAGGCAAGGCTGAGGCACTTCTGCAAAGGAAGATCCTCTGGCTTTGTCTGTTAAAGGCTACAGCCTGAAGCCTTAGCACCAGAGCTAACAAAAGGCAAACATCAAATACTTTTCAGAGCCCCTCAAGATACCGAACCAAGAGAGAGGCTGCTTGAATGGGGGTTAGACTGGCAACTTCCCCCAAGTGAAACAGCGTATGTCTTGTTAGAGAGTAAGGTGTGTCTTAGCCAGCTCAAGTGATCCCCCATTGATCCTGATGAAGTCAGGGCTAAAATGCTCTGTGGACAGGAAATGACACCAAAACCACTATGATAGGCCGCTTAGCACAGTCTTTTGCACCCACTCAAACTGCAAATGCGAGCAACCTTGTCCTTTGGACAACATGACTGATAAGCACCACCTTCACACAACCAAGTGGCCAACATGTTTAGTAATAACAGAAAAGGCCATTGTACTTGTTATTTATAGAGTAAAGAACCTCAGGAAACGTTGAGCACCTCAAGAAGAGAGGAATTCGCCCCAGACTACAGGTGCTGTAGAAATCCTCTGATGGCAAGTCCTTCCATTGTTTTTCCTGCCTTGAGAAGCTTTATTTTTATTTTAACTTCAACCTGAAGATTGCTATGAAAAGAATTCCAGCAAAGCAGATTTAAAAGTGCCTATGTGGCTAGTTACTATTCTTGTGGCTTATACAAATAAGCCAAATTTATTGAAATTAGACTTATTTTGTAAATAAATTAGTCTTAATTTGACTATCTTTGGTAAAAATGGAGGTGATTTTTTAGAGAGAAAAGTTATATTTCAATAGAAACTATAATATACCATTGTGGATATTAGAGTCTAATGCTATTCATTGTCTTTTGAGTTTTGTTTTCTACTTGTAAACTGGACTGGATCCTGAATTATCTTAGTTTCCTTCAGTATCTGCCTATGATGCTCCAAATATGTTTCCAATTTTTTTCCCATCCTTTGACTCGGAAGTGTTCACAACTAACACTAGTTTTCCTGAGCCTTGCAATTACATACTGCACCTAGACTACATGCACCCCAATGATCAGCATGGTTTGGGTCCTGCGGGACATAATAACAAAAGTTACTCTTTATTCCTTATCTCATATTACTCTTAACTGCCTATTTAGAAGTTTCATTTTTGAAGGGTTGTAGAACTTCATTAATAGTGCTGCAAAGCCTCTTTGCTTTGAATTTTTCAAATGAAAATAGACGAAGCTATTGGCAAAGCCAGAATCTATTGATGGATTCCTTCCAAAGTAACCATTCTATCAGGCCTACTCACTCTTACCTCCATGCTTTTGGGCTTAAGAAAGAAATTATAAAGTAGAGAAGTAAAAAAAAATGCAGATTTATTTAATTTAAAGTTGTAAAAACTTGAAACTTTTACATATAAACACTCTATGAAAATAACTTGCAGAGAAAACCTTTTCTTTTGTTGTTGCTTGACAGAAAAAAAAATGCATTTGAAATATCCAAAAACTATTAACAATGTTAATTCTTTTTTTTATTGTGGTAAATATAATGAACATAAAAGTTGACAACTTAATCTTTTGTTTGTTTGTTTTTAGGTAAGAGGAGATATAGTGAGGCAGACTCCTACATACAACCTGACCAGGATCTACCTGACAACCCCATCTTGGGCCAATGCTCAAGTTCTGAGCTATTTTTAGTGCCTGAGGCTGATGAGCTCCAAAGAAGCTATCCTTAGTGCCCAGGGCTGATGCCTGAACTAATAGATTCACTGGCTGCAGGAGAGGAAGAGGGAGAGAAGGGGGAAAAAGGAAAGGGGGGGAAGCAGATGGTTGCTTCTCCTGTATGCCCTGACCAGGAATCAAACCCTGGACATCAATATGCCAGGCTGATGCTATATCCAGTGAGCCACCGGCCAGGGGCACCATTTTAAGTTTACAGTCACATTGCTGTATGACCATTACCAAACTAATTCTTTTTCAATATATCCATCCATGTGCTACATCTCATTGTCAACACCAACAATTCCATATTGTTTTCCTAAATAACATTTGCAACTGGAACTTAATAATTTTCTTACCTAAGGAGAAAAACATGTTGACTAAACAAGAGATGCAATTCACAATATTACCATAATAGATTTTCCAACCTAAGGTTTCATCAGCAAACTATTTCCTACCAACCAAATCCAATTGTTTTAATAACTATACTAATAACTGAATCCAACCCACAACCTTGACTACTTTTTAAAAATGAATACTGAAATCCAGAAATGTGTAATGCTGATCACAAACATTTCTTAACAGTAAACTGTTAAGTAAATGTGGCTCAGCAATATAGGATAAGGGCAAGGGTGGGCCAACGAGCAGGAAATGAAGATATATTACAGGTATTCCAGAGCCACAAAAGCACAACCCCACCACATAGGCCCGTGATGGCAAACCTATGACACGTATGTCAGCACTGACACACATAGCCATTTTCGATGACACGCAGCCGCATGTGGCTACATACCAGAGAAGTATGGGGCCGCATGCCGAGAAGGACGTTTCATCCTCGGCTCCTGCATGGCCAGGTGCAGTAGCCGAGGATAAAACATTTGCTGTAGTGTAGACACTCTGTGCCAGGAGGTCTGTAGGCCAAAACAACAGAACTCCGGCACAGAGCGTCTAGTTCTGGGACTTCCGGTTAGGCCATTTTTCTCAAAGTAACACACCACCAGAGTTATGCTCGGTTTTTTGGCGAATTTTGACACACCAAGCTCAAAAGATTGCCCATCACTGATATAGGCTTTAAGTTTTGTCCTTTAGAGAGAATTTCCTAAATTTCTTTATAGGCATTTCTAGGTAAGGATATATTAACGTACAACTAGCTGTAAAAGAATGAATTACAAAGATAGAGACTGGAATTGGTGGTAATTCACCTGTTTCATACCCATTCCAACTAACAGAGGCAGTTTGGCCTTGGTATCATAATTGGGTTGTAATAAAATTTTCTTCTTTTCCAAGTCATTCCAAACTATGAGATATTAATTAATCACAGATTGTCTAAAGCAACATCTGTTTCAGGAAGTATTTATTATGACTCGACTGGAAGAATGGCATGATCTTTATCTCTTTTCAACAGATTCCTTTTATAATCATTAAGATTTGCCTGCTATAAATAAGGGGGAGGGTCCATATTCACAATTAGCAGCTGAAAATTCTTAGTCAAGCAGCCTTTTTTAACATTAGAGGGCATCTATAGCTCCACTCACACAAAGCAAGAGTTTCATCTTCATCATAAATGTAAAGTAAACTGGCTTATTACATCTTACTTATTGGGCCCTGATTACATCAAGTCTAAGTGGCTACAATACAACAAATAAGTGAGTGAATAAATATTTTAGGAAAGGGCCCTCCTGGAAGAAAGAGTTACCATTACCTAGAGAAGGGAGGCATTTAAGGGAAGGGGGAAGATAGTGAATTGTACTCTGAGAAATAAGGAGAAGTCAGACTGCTCCAAAAGAATATATACAAAAACTACATCAGGGATCACAACAGTATATACTTTATAACATTCTTAAACTTGGTAGTTTTGTTTGGTCATATTTATTAGTGATTAGCAATAAAAAGCCTTCAAATAAAAAGGGTCCAGGTATACGTCTATAGCGGCAGGAAGAGAGATCGACTGTACTTCACAGTGTTGCTGGGAAGGAAGGGAGGAACCCTAGAAATAAGGGTGAGCAATGTCAGCTTTAAACAACAACTAAAAAGATAAAATAGGGTCAAGATTGTCTTCATTTTTATTTTAAAATAGAGCATGGCACGTAGTAGCTGCTCTCAAAATTCCTGTTGAATGAATGATTCCTTCCTACCTTCTTCCTCCATTTCTTCCTTTCCTTCCTCCCTCCCATCCATCCATCCCTTCATTATTCCCCAGTCATACAACATTCAGTCCAGTTACACCCTCCTCACTTCCCCAGGGCCTGCAAAGTCTAAAAGAATCAAGAGGTTCCTTGGCAATGGTCTTAAAAACTTTTCAGTTTGCTCTCTTGAAACCTATCTATATATTTTGGTTCCAGCCATTGAACCAACTCTGGCTTTCCTACTAAGAGAAAAAAACCCACAGAGAGAATCCATGGACATTGTTAACTGAGTGAGGCCTTATTATTTCCTCCCAGGATGGAAAATTCACACTTTGCAGCAGATCAGTTAGCAGTCTTACTCTGAGGATACCAGAAATACATAAAGTTTACTTTTCTTTAAAATGCAGGCCCTGGGTGGCTGGCTCAGCAGTAGAGCATCAGCCCGGGCGTGTACAAGTCCCAGGTTTGATTCCCAGTCAGGGCATACAGGAGAAACGACCATCTACTTCTCCACCCCCACCCCCCTTCCCTCCAGCAGCCATGGCCTTGAAGTTGGCCCTGGGTTCTAATAAGGTTGGCTCTGTGGCCTTGCCTCAAACGCTGAAATAGCCAGAGCAAGGGAACATCCCCCATAGGAAGCTTGCCGGGTGGGGTGCCTGTGGGAATCTATCTGTCTGCCTCCCTATAAATAATAATAAATAAATTATTATTTATTAATAAAAATAATAATTCAGGTGACTCCCTCAACTGTGTTTGAAAACCAGTTCCCACCTCTTCCCCCCACTCCCACCATCCCAAAAGTGCCTACAATAAATACTTTTGCTTCCCCAGTCCCTTTTGTCTCATACCCCAAAACGAAAGAACCCTGATGGAATTCAGTATTGGTTTCTTACCCTGCCAGGAAAGCTAAGGAGTAGGAGTTGTTCTTAGCAACAAATGCAGAGCGGTGTGTCTGTGTCATCTTGCCTCGGGAAGGTTCTTCATTCTCTGAATCTGAGAGACGTGCAGGACACTGGCAGGAGAGAAGGGAGACAACACTGTCCATTTGGGGTTCCCATTGAATCTCCCAGAGCTACTGTTTCAAATCTCTCTTATATGTCACTCCTGTCTGAGCTGCAGTCTATGTTTATGTTTCCAGCTGCCTTCTGGAGATCCCAATCTGGATATCCTAAATGTAGCTCAAACTGAATATATCCAAAAATAGACTCACTATGTATCTTCTCTGAGCCCCACTACCAACCCAGCTAGAAGTTTCGGTGTCATGTATGACTCTTCGTCCCTCTTCTTTGAAGACATAATAGCATTGTATAGAGGTTTTGAGTACCCCAACACTTCTAAATATTTTATTTCACTTACTGTTTATATCAGCTCCATTAAAAAGGGATTATTAGCTGTCTTAACAGATGGAAAACTGAGGCTCAGTGTAGTTAATTTGCCTAGGATTGTAGAGTGAATAAATAGCTACCACTGGTACTTAAATCTGTCTCCAAACTGCTCCATGTTCGTTCTACTCTAGTCCATTCTACTGCTAAAATGTCTCTCAGATCTGAATCTTCCCATGTATACTCAATTGTCATCGCCTTTCCTTAGATTCTCATCATCCTCTACCTAGACCATTGCACTAATCTACTTACTGGTCTCACTGTCTTCCACCTTTCTTCCCTCCAATTCCCTTCACTATTCTATCAAGCACATGGAATCCTGCTTAACTACTGGTGACTTTCAGGATAGAGTCTCAACACCTCAGAATAATACATTAATCTTTAAAACTGGACTCAACTTTCTTTCAGTTTTCCCTCACACCAATTGCCACACATGGAATTACTTGAGCTTTTAGTACAACCAAACTACTTTCTACTCCCCACATGTAACATTATAGTCTTTCAAAACCTGTATTCGTTTGGGTAGGCTATTCCCTTTGCCTGATATTCCCCTTCCACATTCTTTGCCTGTAAAATTCTCATTGCTCTTTCAAGGGATCTTAAATGTCTCTTTCTTTGAAAGGGCTCCCAAATACCCGTTTCCATCTTGATACTCATTCATTTACCTTTATTTTATTTTAGTCTCTTTTTAAGTCTTTCAATTTACTTTTGAAGTTTTTTTTCTTTTTCTTTTTTTACAAGGAAGGGAGATAGACTCCCGCATGCACCCAGCAACCCCTATCTGGGGCTGATGCTTGAATCATTCAAGCTATTTTTGGCGCCTGGGGCTGATGCTCACTCAAATCAATCGAGCCACTGGCTGGGGGAGGGGAAGAGGTACAGAAGTGGGAGATGGAAGGGAAGAGAAGCAGGTGGTTACTTCTCTTGTGTGCCCTGATCTGGAATCAAACCGAGTGTCTATGTGCCAGGCTGGTGCTCTATCCACAGAGCAAACCAGCTAGGGCCTGAAGTTTCTTTTACATGTGCCTTTTGCATACAACATACAGTAAGGATTTGCCTCAGGATTCAATATGAGAGTCTTTTTTTTAGAGAGAGCAACCAATTACATTGAACTGTAGCTTCTGATTTAAGAATCTGTCTTCTGCTTTAGACAATAAACACTGTGAGAGCAAGTGACCATCTTTTCTTTAGGACTCCCAGTACTATAGAACGGGTAAAAAAAAAAAAAGTCTAATCATCTAATGATTAACCAGTTGTCTAATAACCAAATGACTACCAAAGCGAGAAATAAAGTGAAGGATTACAGTTTACAGGGAAGCTTTTCAATTTTGTAGGGCACCACTTCTTAAAGAATCCTGCTGTACAAACTGTTGACTGGAGAAACTTTTTAACAGTACTAACCCATTACCAAATTTTATATAATATTCTCTTTATCAATTCTGAGAAGAAGAAAAAGGTTTGACATCTATTGGGTCAACAGGGCTCAATAATGGCTGTGTCTATTTAGATGTTCCCATATAGTCAATTCAGTACCAAATAAAAGAATGTTCAAATCCCAGCTCTATTACTTAGCTGTCAAGGTCACTATAGGTTAGTTGTTTTATCTTTCTGAGCCTCAGTTTCCTCATCTATAAAATAAAGATTGCTCCATCTACTATAAAGATTGTATAAACCACAAAGATTGTATAAAAGCACTTAGTGCATTAAGAAGGAATAAGTACTCAAAAGATGATTATATTTTTATCAACTAAAATACTATTAGTCTTTTTAAAAACTTTAGCATTATAACAGAAATATCCTAGGTTACTTTCAATTATTGAAAAATATATTTACAATATTATAAATAACTATGTAAACAGAAAATACCCTCCATGTCTCTATATTTCTACCCCCACAAAACCTAGAACCATAAAATAAAAAGATATTTACCTCTCATCTTTCCCTTTAGATAAAAACAAACCTATAGCACTACGGATTCCTAAAATGCATAATAAAATCCCCAAAGAAATTTTTTTTAATTTACCTAAAATAATTAAACAAATGATAATACACATTTGGCAAGGGTGTGAGGAAATTAGTTTAATACTTTACTATTGGTGGGAGTATAACTGTACAAACTTCCTGGAGGTCAAATGAATAAGTACCAAAAGACTTAAAAAGGACACTCCTTTGACCAGGTCATTCCAGTCTGATAGTTTATTTGAAGGAACTAATCACAGTGGTGGTTTAAAATAGCAAAACATGAACAGGAGAGTAATTAAATTCTACCATAAAGAATACTAATAGACCACTAAATAATGATGTAGGGTTCTTTATTTACACACAAAGACATCCACAAATTAATAGTTTATTTTTAAAAAAAGGTTTGAAACAATATGTACACTGGCTTGCATTTTCTAAAATGAAAAAATATATATGTGGTTTATGTGCACTTAGAAAAGTAGTCTGGCAAGACCATTTACTAAAATGTTCACAGGGGTTATCTCTAGATTTTGAGATGACAAGCAGTTTTTCACTTCTGTTTTATATTACTTGGTACAACTATAATTGTTATACCAAATTGTTTTCCAATAATTTAGATTATTATTGATATTAGTTATAGCATAACAAATCATAAATTAAACATTACCCATTTTATTTCCATTCTGAACAAATAACAGATGATAATCTGATTCTGGAATAAGCACTTTCCTTCCTCCATTTGAATTCAACTTGATAAATATGTATCAAACACTTGTGATATATAAGGTACAGTAGGGAATTTTAAAATAAGACATTTCCTATACTCAAGATACTTACAGATCTAGTAGAGAAAAACACAAAAAAATTACAAGATAAAGGAGAATGAATTAAATAAGTGCTGTAAACATTACAAAGTAGGGGGAAGGATGTTGGAAGAGAGTGGATGATGGGAGCGAGGAATCCCTATAGGTTCCAGGTACGTGACAGGTTTTGAACTGGACATAGAAAGATGAATAGCCTTTCAACAGTAAGCTGGATGACTTTTCAGTGAGGTGAAGATGTGGGTGCAAAGACTCTAAGGGAAAACAGAGTACACATTTGGGGGAAAGCAAACAGCTCCATTTCCTAGAGTTTTGGGGATACAAACAAGGATGGAAATATAA
Source organism: Rhynchonycteris naso (assembly GCA_037038555.1). Taxonomy (NCBI): domain Eukaryota; kingdom Metazoa; phylum Chordata; class Mammalia; order Chiroptera; family Emballonuridae; genus Rhynchonycteris; species Rhynchonycteris naso. Next base: position 318,001,294 of record CM072995.1, read on the forward strand.
GCTAGAATAATACTAAGAATCTCAATGTTGGGGTGAAGAGTTCTCATTTAAGTCCAGAGGAAACAGGGAGTCCAGTCCCTGAGGTTTGGGGGACAAAACAGTGAAATAATCCACTTTAGTCAACACACTCTATATAAAATATAATCTTTCATCTGGCTTCCACTAAAGTTTACTTGAGGTTTTCTCTGGTCCCAATTCAAATGTAGTCTTGGCTAAACTAAATGAAATTATCAGTTCAACAGCAAAAACACATTTTTAAAGCAAAATGAGAGCTACTTAAAAACCCTCAGAATTATAAAAGCAAACAAAATAAAAATCTAAAACTTGAAGTATTTCATAGATGAGATCTTTTTTTTTTTAAGAGAGGGGAGAGAGAGGAAGGGAGAGAGATGAGAAGCATCAGCTTGGAGTTGCGTCACTTTAGTTGTTCACTGATTGCTTCTCATACATGCTTTGATTGCAGGGCTCAAGCCAAGCTAGTGGCCCCTTGCTCAAGCCATTAACCTTGGGCTTACAGCCAGCAATCATGGGTTCTTGATGATCTCACACTCAACCCAGTGACCCTGTGCTCAATCTGGTGAACTTGCACTCAAGCCAGATGAGCCCACGCTCAAGCTAGTTGATCTTGTGGTTTCAAACCTGGGTTCTCAGCATCCCACGTCAATGCTCTATCCACTTTGCCACCACCACTCAGACCACAGATCACACTTGATTCAATGTGTTTTTGCATAGAGAATTTTTATAACTGGCTATTACCAACATATATGAGAATTTGCACTTCCTGATTCCTTTTAAGATTAAAATTAGGTTCATGCAATTGATTTTTCTTTCAAAGATGGTAGTAGCAAAAGAAAAAATCATTACACCAATTTCCCAGTCTTGACATGAATTAATTAATACTAGAGACCATTTCCTGGAGAAAACCTGGATCTGATAAGGCTAAATCAGCAGGTTCAGAGAAAAGGGAAATGAACATCTAGGTTGTTTTACCTGATGGCTCTAATGAACAGTCTTGCTGGGGTGAAGTCACCGGCAGAACTGCAGTCTTTAGAGACCAAAGACCATAGTTGGGGATATCAGAAGACATACTATATGCAGAAGACTCATATTTCATTCTTGCCTTCCTAGTCAAATAGCATCTCTGGTAGCAGTCTTTTTGTTTTTGTAATTCCCAATAAACAGAGCATTAAGAGTACACAAGCATTTTTTTTTTTTTTTTTTACAGACAGAATCAGAGAGAGGAATAGAAAGGGACAGACAGACAGGAACGGAGAGAGATGAGAAGCATCAATTATTAGTTTTTCGTTGCCGTTGTGACACCATAGTTGTTCATTGATTGCTTTCTCACATGTGCCTTGACCATGGCCTTCAGCAGACTGAGCAACTCCTTGCTGGACCTTGGAGCCAGCGACCTTGGGTCCAAGCTGGAGAGCTTATGCTCAAGCCAGATGGACCCGTGCTCAAGCTGGCGAGCTCGGGGTCTCGAACCTGGGTCTTCCACATCCCAGTCCAACACTCTATTCACTGTGCCACTGCCTGGTCAGGCAGTACACAAGCATTTTATGTTTGTTAAACTGAATCTTTTAGAACGGGGGTCCCCAAACTTTTTACACAGGGGACCAGTTCACTGTCCCTCAGACCGTTGGAGGGCCGGACTATAAAAAGAACTGAACAAATCCCTATGCACACTGCACATATCTTATTTTAAAGTAAAAAAAACAAAACGGGAACAAATACAATATTTAAAATAAAGAACAAGTAAGTTTAAATCAACAAACTGACCAGTATTTCAATGGGAACTATGGGTGCAGATGCACCCTGTGCTCCTCTCACTGACCACCAATGAAAGAGGTGCCCCTTCCGGAAGTGTGGCGGGGGGGGGGGGATAAATGGCCTCAGGGGGCCACATGCGGCCCGCAGGCCATAGTTTGGGGATCCCTGTTTTAGAAGGTTGAAACCCTATAAAATAGAAGTAGTTGTTTTTAATAATAAAAATTATTATTATTATTATAATAACTGGATTCAAGAAGCCTTACATGCCTTTTGATAATCAGCAAATACTATCCAAGAAAGCTTAAGTAATTTAATTTTAGGGATTCCAAGATCATGACGGATTAGGCAGACATCCCAACTGCCACCTCCCAGGACCAAATTGGATTACAACTAAATTTAAGAACAATCATCTTGAAAAACCAACTCTGGACTAAATGAAGAGGAGTCGGTAACCAAGGAGTTGCAAAAGCCACACTGAGACTGGTAGGAAGGGTGGAAATGCAAAATGGACTGCCCCACTTCCAGGAGCAAGCAGTGGCTGAGGGCCCAGATGGATTCTGACTGCAGGGAGGTTTGCCCTAAAAGGCAAGGGTCCTAAACCCCAGCCTAGAGCACCTGAGCCTAGAAGAGGTTCCCACATAGCATTTGGTGGTGAAAAGAGGAAGGTTTCTATCTGTGAGAAAGAGGGGAGCTCTCAGAGGCTTCATCTTAAACGGCCTACGCAGAAAATCTTGTTCATAGCCACTTACCTGGGGCTCCGGCAGATGGAGAGTTGAGAGGCCTAGAGCTGCCTCGGGACTGTGTAAAGTTGATGGCCCAGGGAGAGACTCTGTGGGGGACAAGCAACTGAGCTCCTCTACTGAGTCATTCTCTGGTGCTGTACTCGACATCTTTCTTGGATGCAGCAGTCCCCACACTATGGAGACTGAGCCGTTCTGAGAAGCCCGGAAGCAGGGGGTGCATCAGACTCAGTTTCTGGTGTTGAGGCCAGAGTTTTCCCTCACACTCCCCAAGAATATGACTGGTGCTTCCACCTCACAGGAGATTCAGTAGAAACTGTCTGGACGGAGAGCAGATCACATCTATAGGTTTCAGAAACCACACCCACCAACTCCTGGTGGCCAAACCTACTGAGGTCTGTTAAAAAGTCAGGGAAGACTGAAACCTGGGGCCAAGGCCACACCTATTATCTTTCCTAAACCCTGAATTGCCCCAGGCTTTAGACAGTACCAGAGATTTTATTTCAGTGGCCAAGCCTGACAAGTAGCCAGCAGACAAGAGGCAGCAGGAGGCAGTTCTTGGGGAATCTTGGGCCTTTTGCTCACTTGCCCCAAGGCTCTGTGGGTAAAAGCCAGCCTAGGTGAGGCAAATCTTAGGAGCTTGGGCCCTTTTACGGAGCTGCTGTCAGCTCTAGGCAGGAGGAAGCTGATCTTTATACACAGGTTGGCCCCTCCCACACTACCCAGGCACAGAAAATGCAGGCACAAACAGTGAACACAGAGCAGTAGCTCCAGACAGGTAGCCCACAGTGGTTATAAACAACTGCTGATGTCAACTCATACCCGAACCCTGCCCAAGAAGACCCAGAACCAATACAATCAGTAGTGAGTGACAGAACGCACCAATGCTAGACTCAACTAGATACACAAGTGGTACACCAAAAGGAATCCAGCAGGCATCAGACACTGGAGAATAAATACACCCAACAGGACAGCCACTGCATAGTATCTAATACCTGTGATCAAGGTTGTCCCTTAAAACCAGCCAGCCTGAAGGGATAACCCCACCTATGAAAGGGCCAACTGCATTCTTTTTTATTATTATAAAATGGGGGGTGGGGAGGCAGAGAGACAGACTCCTGATGTGCCCCTGACCAGAATCTACCTGGCAAGCCCTCTATGGGGGGATGCTCTGCCAATTAGGGGCATTGCTCCGTTGCTCATCAACCTAGCTACGTTAGCACCTAAGGAAAGGCCATGGAGCCATTCTCAGTACCCAGGGCCAATGTTGCTTGAACCATTTGAGCCTTGGCTGTGGGAGGGGAGAGAGAGAGGAGAGAGAAGGAGGAGGGCTGGAGAAGTTGATGGTCACTTCTTCTGTGTGGCCTGACCAGGAATTAAACCCAGGACGTCCACATGCCAGGCCGATGCTCTACCACTAAGCCAACTGGCCAGGGCTGGGCCAACTGCATTCAATACTCACATACTGCAGGAGGGTAAATATAACCCTCAAGATGCATTCCTAGAGCAAGGAGCTCAGGTGGCCTAGAGGTCAGTACCAGAGCCCATTTTTCTCCTAGAGACACCACAACAAATTTGGAAGTCAGAGCAGAGCTATCTAATACACAGACAAAATGGGCAAACAAGGAAATATGACCCAAATGAATCAACAAGAGAATTTCCTAGAAAAAGAACTAAATGAAATGGAAGTAACCAAACTACTAGACACAGAGTTTAAAATAATGATTATTAGGATGCTCAAGGATCTTAAAGCGAGAATGGATAATCACAATGAGAACTTAAAGGAAAAGATAGTAAGCATTAAAAAGGACATTGAAATTATAAAAAAGAACTAGTCAGAAATGACAAATACAATATCATAAAAGAAGACCGCCTGACCTGTGGTGGCGCAGTGGATAAAGTGTCAACCTGGAACGCTGAGTTCGCCAGTTTGAAACCCTGCACTTGTCTGGTCAAGGCACATATGGGAGTTGATGCCTTCTGCTCCCCCCCCCTTCTCTCTCTCTCTCTCCTCTCTAAAAAGAATTAAAAATTAAAAAAAATAAAAGAAGACCACTAGAAGGAATCAACAACAGGCTGGATGAAGCAGAGGATCAAATCAGTGATTGAGAGGACAAGATAAATGTAAGCATAGAAGCAAAAAAAAAAAAAAAAAGAGGCTCAGAACATCCACATCATAGGGATTCCTAAAGGAGAACAAATAAGGCATAGAGAAATTATTTGAAGAAAGCATAGCCAAAAACTTCCCTACAGTGATGAAGGAAAATGTCACACAAGTTCAAGAAGCACAGAGAGTCCCATTAAAGAAGAACCCAAGGAGGCCCACATTAAGACACACCATAATTAAAATGCCAAAGTTAACAGAGAAAGAATACTAAAACCTGCAATAGAAAAGCAATTAATTACTTACAGAGGAACCCCCATAAGGATGACATCTGACTTCTCAACAGAAACACTTCAGGCCAGAAGGAGTTGGCAAGAAATATTCAAAGTGATGCAAAACAAGGCCCTACAATCAAGACTACTCTATCCAGCAAAGCTATCATTTAAAATTGAAGAAGATACAGATTCCCAGACAAAAAAGACTCAAGGAATTCATTACAACCAAACTAGTACTGCAAGAAATGTTAAAAGGCTTGCTATAAAAATAACAAAGGAAAAAAGAAATAGAAAGAGGACTGTAGGTTTAAAGAATAAAATGGCAATAAATAAGTACTTATCAATAATAACTTTAAATGTAAATGGTTAAGTGCTCCAATCTAAAGGCAGAGGGTAGCTGCATGGATAAGGAAACAAGACCCATATATATGCTGTATACTAGAAACCCACCTCAGAACAAAGATAAACAAAGACTAAAAGAGAAGGGATGGAAAAAAAATATTTCATGCAAATGGAAATGAAGAAAAAGCTGGGGTAGCAGTACTTATATCTGATAAAATAGTCTGTAAACCAGGCTATTGTAAGGGACAAAGAAGGTCATTACATAATGATAAAGGGATCAATACAACAAGAGAATATAACTATTGTAAATAATTATGCACTCAATATAGGAGCACCTAAATATATAAAGCAGATTTTGACAGACATAAAGGGTAAGATTGACAACAATTCTATATTAGTAGGGGAATTTAATACCCTACTAACAACAATGGATAGATCCTCCAGACAGAAAATTAACAAAGAAACAGTGGCCTTAAATGACATGCTGGATTTAACTGGTATCTTCAAAACATTTCACCCCAAAGCAGCAGACTATACATTCTTTTCAAGTGACACACGGTACATTTCCTAGGATAGAACACATGTTAGGACACAAAACAAGTCTCAAAAATTTAAGAAGACTGAAATCATATCAAGCATCTTCTCTGAACACAATGGCATGAAACTAAAAATCAACTACAACAGAAAAACTTAAAAATATTCAATTGCTTGGAGGCTAAGTCACATGTTATTAAATAATGAATGGGTTAACAATGAGATCAAGGAAGAAATAAAAATTTTCCTTGAAACAAATGAAAATGAACATACAACGACCCAAAACCTATGGGTTACAATGAAAGCAGTCCTGAGAGGGAAGTTCATAGCATTACAGGCATAATTTAAGAAGCAAGAAAATGTTCAAATAAAAAACAATCTAACCCTGCACCTAAAAGAACTAGAAAAAGAACAAATAAAGCCCAGAGGAAGTAGAAGGAAGAAAATAATATAGATCAGAGCAGAAATAAATGACACAGAGACTAAAAAAAAAGAAAAAACAAAAGATCAATGAAACCAAGAGCTGGTTCTTTGAAAAGGTAAACAAGACTGATGAATCTTTTAACCACACTCATCAAGAAAAAAAGAGAGAAGACCCAAATAAAATTAGAAATGAAAAGAGAAATAACAACTAACATCAGATAAATGCAAAGGATTATAAAAAAATACTATGAAGATCTATATGCCAAAAAATTGGACAATTTAGGTGAAATGGATAAATTCCTAGAAACATACAATCTTCCAAAACTGAATCTAGAAGAATCAGAAAACCTAAGCAGAGCAATGACAACAAATGATATTGAAACAGATATAAAAAACTACCAGCAAACAGCCTGACCAGGCTGTGGCGCAGTGGATAGAGCATTGGACTGGGATGTGGAGGACCCAGGTTCGAGACCCCGAGGTCGCCAGCTTGAGCGCGGGCCCATCTGGCTTGAACAAAAGCTCGCCAGCTTGGACCCAAGGTCACTGGCTCCAGCAAGAGGTTGCTCAGTCTGCTGAAGGCCTGCGGTCAAGGCACATGTGAGAAAGCAATCAGTGAACAACTATGGTGTCGCAATGGCAACGAAAAAAAAAAAACAAAACTACCAGCAAACAAAAGTCCTGGACAGGATGGCTTCACAGATGAATTTTATCAAACGTTCAGAGAAAAACTAACACCTATCCTTCTCAAGCTATCCCAAGAAATTCGAGGAGGGAAGACTTCTAAGCTCATTTTACGAGGTAAGCATTATCCTCATTCCAAAACCAGGTAAAGAAGGAAAACTATAGGCCAATATCCCTGATAAACATAGATGCTAAAATTCTCAACAAAATTAGCAAATCAGATCTAGCAATACATTAAAAAGATCATATATCACAATCAAGTAGGATTTATTCCGGGGAGGCAAGGCTGTTACAATATTCACAAATAGCCCATGGCCAGTTGGTGCAGTGGTAGAGTGTCAGCCTGACATTTGGATGTCCCAGGTTTGATTTCCAGTCAGGGCACACAGGAGAGGTGCCTCTCTTGCTTCTCTATTTCTCTCTACCCCCATCCTGTAGCCATGGCTCAAATGGAGTGAACTGTTCCCGGGCATAGAGGATGGCTCCATGACTTCCGCCTCAGGCGCTAAGAGATTGGTTGCTGAGCAATGGAGCAACACCCCAAATGTGCAGAGCATCATCCCCTAGTGGGCTTGCCAGGTGGATCCCAGTTGGGGTGCATGGAGAAGTCTGTTTCTGCCTCCACTCCTCTCACTGAATTAAAAAAAAAATGCAAATCAATAAATGTGATTCATCAATAAAATGGTGCATAAAAATCACATGATTATATCAATAGGTGCAGAAATAACATTTGATAATATCTAGCACCCATTTATGATCAAAACTTTGAGCAAAGTGGGAATACAGGGAACACAGCTCAACATAATAAAGGTCAGATATGACAAACTGACAACCAAACATCATACTCAATGGGCAAAAATTAAAAGCAATCCTCTTAAGATCAGGAACATGATAGGGGTGCCCCCTTTCACCATACATGTTCAACATAGTTCTGGAAGTCCTAGACACAACAATTAGACAAGAAGAAGAAATGTCAGGCATCCAAATTGGAAAAGAAGTAAAACTGTCATTATTTGCTGATGACATGATACTGTACATAGAAAACTTTAAAGTTTCAGTAAAAAAACTATTGGACCTGATAAATGAATTCAGCAAGGTGAAAGGATATAAAATTAATATTCAGAAATCAATGGCATTTTTATACACCAACAATAAATTGTCAGAAAGAGAAATTAAGGAAACAATCTCCTTTGCTATTGCAACAAAACAATAAAGAAGTAAATAAATAAAGTACGTACCTAGGAATAAATTTAACCAAGGAGGAAAAGACTTGTACTTGGAAAATTAAGACACTGAAAAAAGAAATCAAGGAAGATACAAACAAATAAAAGCATGTACCATGTTCATGGAGAGGAAGAATTAAGATCATTAAAATGTCCATACTACCCAAAGCAATCTAGAAATTCAGTGCAATTCATATTAAAACACCAATGGTATACTTCACAGATGTAGAACAAATATTCCAAAAATTTATATAGAACTAAAAAATAATCTGAGTAGCCTCAGCAATCTTGAAAGTGAAGAACAAAGTGGGAGGTATCACACTTCCTGATATCAAGTTATATTACAAGTGCATTGTAATCAAAATAGCTGGGTACTGGCATAAGAACAGGCATACAGATCAATGGAGCATAATAGAGAACCCAGAAATACACTCATGCCTTTACGGTCAATTAATATTTGACAAAGTAGGCAAGAGTATATACCATGGAGTAGAGACAGGTTTTTTTGTTTATTTTTTTGTTTTGTTTTGTTTTATTTCAAGGACAGAGAGAGGGATAGATAGGGACATACAGACAGGAATGAAGAGAGATGAGAAGCATCAATCATTAGTTTTTTTGTTGCCGTTGTGACACCATAGTTGTTCATTGATTGCTTTCTCACATGTGCCTTGACCGCGGGCATTCAGCAGACTGAACAACCCCTTGCTGGAGCCAGCAACCTTGGGCCCAAGCAGGCAAGCTTTTGCTCAAGCCAGATGGGCCCACGCTCAAGCTGGTGAGCTTGGGGTCTTGAACATGGGTCTTCCACATCCCAGTCCGACGCTCTATCCACTGCGCCACTGCCTGGTCAGGCAGAGACAGTTTTTTTAATAAATGGTGTTCGAAAAATTGGACAGGTACATGCAAAAAAATGAAACTAGACCACCAACTTATACCATTAACAAAAACAAACTCAAAATGAATAAAAGACTTAAAAAGACTTAAACGTAAGTCACGAAACCATAAAAATCTTGGAACAAAACACAGGCAGTAAACTCTCCAATATCTCTTGTAGCAATATTTTTGTCAATATATATCCACGGGCAAGTGAAATAAAGGACATAATAAACAAATGGGACTATCTCAAACTAAAAAGCTTTTGCACAGCAAAAGACACCATTAACACAATAAGACAAGCCACTCAATGGGAGAACATATTCACCGATACAACTGATAAGGGGTTAATAACCAAAATTTATAAAGAACTTCTAAAACTCAACACCAGGAAGATAAACAATCCAATTAGAAAATGGGCCAAGGAACTGAATAGACACTTCTCCAAAGAAGACATATAGATGGCCAATAGGCATATGAAAAAATGTTCAATGTCACTAATCATCAGAGAAACGCAAATTAAAACCACAATGAGATACCACCTCACACCAGTCAGAATCTCGTTAACAAACAAGTGCTGGCAAGGATGTGGAGAAAAGGGAACTCTCCCACACTGCTGGTGGGAATGCAGACTTGTGCAGCCACTGTGGAAAACAGTATGGCATTTAATAAATTAAAAATGGAACTGCCTTTGGACCCAGGTATCCCACTTCTAGGATAAGATCCTAAGAATCCCAAAATACTAATTCAAAAGAAGATATGTACCCCCATTATTGCAGCATTGTTTACAATAGCCAAGATCTGGAAGCAGCCCAAGTGTCCAACAGTGGACAAATGGATAAAAAGCTGTGGTACATATACATAATGGAATACTACGTGGCTGTGAAAAAAGGAAATCTTACCTTTGCAACACCATGGATGGACTTGGAGATTGTTATGCTAAATGAAATATGCCAGGCAGAGAAAGACAAATATTGTATACTCTCACTTACCATATTTCCCCATGTATAAGACGCGCACACAGTATATGTGGAATCTAATGAACACAATAAGTTTTTTTTGTCTTTTTTTTCTCTATCCCTCCACCTCCCTCATCCAACCCCACACCATACCCCTAGCTTTCAGCCTGCTCTCTATGAGTCTGTCTCTATTTTGCTTATTAGTTCATTTTGTTCATTAGATCCCACATGAGTGAAATCATATGTGGGGATCTAATAGGAAGAGTTTTGTCTTTCTCTGACTAGTTTATTTCACTTAGCATTATGATCTCTATGTCCATACATAAAAAGTGCTTTCTTACATAAGTTAAACATACTACTTACACCTTTTCCAGTAATATTCTTGGTAAAAAAGTAATGAAAGAAATTTAGGCAAGATTTGGCTCAAATGGAAGTCTAATTAGGTTAAAGTTTAAACTAAGTATCTAATCTAATAAAATCTACCACATTTCCTCATGTATAAGATGCTTCCTTGTATAAGACTCACCTTAATTTTGGAGCCCGAAATTTGAAAATAAAAGTATTAACATAAAGTTATCAAACTCAAGTTTTATTCATCATAAAATTCAAACAACTCCTCATCACTGTCAAAACTCCCATCCATTAGCTTGTCCTCATCTGTGTCTAATGACGAATCACTGTCTTCATATACTGCCTCATCCTCAGTTCCATCTATGGCATTTGAAATGCCACACTTCTTAAAAGACTTGACAATCATCTCAATCTTGATATTATCCCAAGACCTTTTCACCCAGTTACAAACTTCTCCTATAGTTGGTTTCTTCACTCTTCCTGCTGGTGTCAAGTTGTCCCCAGACAAGTAAAAAAACCTACAACAATGAGTGCAAAAACAAGTGCAGAAAAGCAGGAAATGCAAATAAAAAAAACTACAGTCACTTTGTAAGAAGCACCCATTTTTTAGACCCAAAAATTTTCAAAAAAGGGTACGTCTTATATGTGGGGAAATACTATAATACCTTATATCTAGCACTGCTTGCTTAGGGCATTATAAAGAATAAAGGGAAATTCAAGCTTTAAGGAAATGTTGTAGAGGATATAAGACAAAACTCAAATAATAAATAACACATAAGTCAAAATGACAATCTATGTATAAAATTTACCACAATTAATATACTGTACTAGGTTTTTCCTTCCACCTTTTCCCTTCACAGTTCCCTTAATCCTTCCACACAAATCTCATTATCCCATTCATAAATTACTTTCTCCAGCTTACATCTGGATGCTAAGTTTCTCTCTACTCTTAAGCTTCACAGTCAGTAACTATTACTAGTCTCACAGTTCACCAACATAAGTTTTTCAGATCCATATCACCTTGGCTAAATGCTCATTTTGAGACAGATGTTCATCAAAAAAGTGATCTACTTACACGTTCCAGATTTGTTTTCAGTACTAATGGTTCATCTCTTTTTTTCTGTTCTTCCATTTTCCTTTTCACTGTTTCAGTATCCTCTGGTAACAGCTTGTGGATCTGACCTTCAGAGGTTTTCTCCTCTTGTAATTTTTCTTCTTTCAGCTAAAAATAAAAATCACACCAAGACAGTAAAGTTTCAGGCAACTATAGACTTAAAAATATCTTTTTTTCCAGTAGTGTATTAGAACAAACATCACATGGCAGTTTTAAGACTATTTTCCTTATTAAATATAAAGCCTTCTTAATTTTTTATTTTTTTTTTAAATGAGTGAGAGAGAGACAGGGACAGACAGGAAGGGAGAGAGATGAGAAGCATCAACTCATAGTTGCAGCACCTTAGTTGTTCACTGATTGCTTTCTCGTATGAGCCTTGACTGGGGAGCTCCAGCCAAGTCAGTGACTACTTGTTCAAGCCAGCCACCTTGGGCTTCAATCCGGCAGCTCCATGGTCAGGCTGGAGACCTCAGGTTTTGAACCTGGGTCCTAAGTGTCCCATGCCGATGCCCCATCCACTTTGCCACTGCCTGGTCAGGCTTAATTTTTAATTAAGTAAGCCCTTGCCGAGCATATGCTTCATGGCTTAAGATTTCACTGCTCTGTATTCTTGAGCAATACGAGACCATAGATAATACACAATCAAAATATACAGTTTATTCATTTAGCTAAAAGAGGCTGAACCTAAAAACTTTCTTATTCCCTAAACCGGATATAAATGTACTGGGCCAGGAGAATAGCAGAGATGTAGGCCACAAAGGTCCAGAAAGCGGGGCTAGGCAAGACAGGTCTTTAGGCCTAGTAGCAATAGAAAAATGACTTTATCACAGTTCCAATGTCCTATAATTTATGCTATTATTCATGGTCTAGAGAACAGGTCAAGATATATACCTACAAAGAAATTTAAGGCAGAGGCATATGCTCCTCATTTGGAGATAGTCACATGGCATTATAAAAATAAGATGGGCTTTGGAATAAACCTGCGTTCTAGTGGTTCTGTCACTTATATCAGCTAGATGATCTTTGGAAAATGAACCATCATATACTCAGCTACAAAACAAATAATGTCACTTACTTTACAGATATTATTATAAGAAGTAAATGAGTTAATAAGGTACTTAATGTTGTGTCTTGCTGTGTACTTACATCAAGAGTTTCCTTTCCTAATCTTCTTTTCATTCTTTTTTTACTACCCAGGGTTTTAACAAAATTTAAATGACAATGTATGTCAAAGTTGGTAACGTGTTCAAATTCAGAGTTATAGTTATAGAGTTGGAATTCAAATCTAGGTTTATCTCAGTGGTTCTCAACCAATGACTTTGACTCTCAGGGTACTTCTGGCGATGTCTGGAGACAGTTTTGATTACAACTTAAGGGTAGATAGAGTATGTGTGCTACTGGCATCTAGTGGCTAAGAGGCCAAAGATTGCTACTAAACATCCTAAATACACAGGACAGCCCCCAATAATATATATATACACACAGATGTTACAATTAAAAAAAAAATTCCTTTTATATATTTTAGTATTAATTTGTTTAATGCTTTATGGTATTTACATACTCTGCCCTTTGGCTTTTCTAAGTGTTTTAGGATGTATGTTATACTTCCTAATGTTTGTTGCTGCTCTTAAAAGTTTTTGACAACTGATTTGTGTTGCTGGAAAAACCACCTTTTCACTGCAGTGCTGAGTCTCTGCTAACACAGCATCATCTTAACAAAGCTAAAAATTTATACAATGGAAAAAAACATATATCCATTTAAATTTTCACATGAATCATGTTAGTATTTTTCTCTTTATGCTGGGTTTTATAGAAGTTTTTTTTTTTTGTCCTTTTGGCAATTATTTATAAGGACGTGAGAGCTTGATCTCTAGGAAATAATTTTTATACTCATGGAAAATGGTTCTGAGTGTGTCAGAAAGTAGCATATAGCCTGACCTGTGATGGCGCAGCAGAAAAAGCACCGACCTGGAATGCTGAGATTGCTGGCCCGAAACCTTGGGCTTGCCTGGCCAAGGTACATATGGGAGTTGGTGCTTCCTGCTCCTCCCCCCTCTTCTCTCTCTTTCTCTTTCTCTCCTCTCTCTCTAAAAATGGATAAATAAAATCTAAAAAAAGGAAAAGAAAGTAGCATATAAATTTGAGTAAGAAATATCAAGGGCTGTTGTGTATGAAACTCTTCTATGTTCCAGGAATTAAAGTTTATAGAGCTTACCTTATTTAATCTTTAAGGGCTCTGTTTGTATCTATAATTATCATTTTATAAACACAAAAATTAATACTCAGTGGTTATTTCCCAAAGTCACAGTAATTGAATATGAAAGAGCTTGAATTTTATAGCAAACCGTTGCCTTCAGATACCAGGGCTTCAGAAATAACACGGTGTTTCGACCTCAGCATAACTGATATTTTGGGCTAGATAATTCTTTGTTATGGGGGGAGATGGGCTGAGCGGAGTCTATTAAGAAGGTTTATGCATGAACACTAGCCCAATCATTGGTTACAGAGGACAAAACAAGACTTTACAATGCATCTCAAAACTGTCAGTTTTCAATGAGAAAAAGGGAATCTATTGATTTACACCTCCCAATGACCAAAGTTTCCTCCACATGGTGGTAAATACTCACTGATTGGAACAACTTAAGTTCTTATAAGAGGTATTACAGCTGCAACAAGAGCGAAAAGCAAGAGGCAAGCAGTTGGCTCCTTACAAGGAGATCTCAGGTTGTATGAACTAGAGCTACCCGCAACTGTAAGTGAAATTATTTTTATTGTTTCCTTTTTCACATGCTGATTACTTGAGAAAAACTACTGATTTATGTACATTAATCTCATACTCAGTCATAGTACCAAGAATACAATGGAAAATTTCCTGAAAATATGTTTTCTTTGCCATACTTTTTAAAAATAAACTTTAAAAAATCAAAGCATTATACACAGAAAAGTATACAAATCATAAACGCAAGGCAATGACCACCCAGATCAAGAAATGGTATATATATTACCAGAAGTAACCACAATCCTAGCTTCCAACACCAAAAAAGTCATTATACCTATTTTAAATTTTACATAAGTGAAATCTTATATGCATTAAATGCCTTCTTTGGTCAAGATTCTAGTTGTGAGATTCATCCATGTAGGCACATCTATTTTGTTCTTTCTCATTGTTTTATAGTATCTATAAATACTATTTTATAGTATTATAGTATTATATACTAGTTTTTGGCGAATATGTATTCTCATACACATACTGTTCTGTGGGGTATATTCTAGAAGAGAAACTATTTAGTCCTAAATTATGGGTATGCCGCTATAGTTTTCCAAACTGGTACAAATTACACTCGCACTCCCCAAAGTAGCAATGATAGATGCTCTCAGTTGTCTATTTCAGACATTCCGGTAAGAATATACTGGTATTGCATTATGACTTCCATTTATTTGCATTTCCCTTCCAAAGATGTGGAGCAGCTTTTCATGATTACTATTTGTAAATTCCCTTTTATAAAGTGCCTGTTACATTGGTTCCCTTTCCTTTAGTTATTTGGAGTTTTCCTTAGTAATTTGTAAGAGCTATTCATATTTTTATGGATATTAGGCAATTTTCAAGAAAAAAATACATAACAGTAGCACCCTCTTATCTGTGGTTACACTTTCTGCAGCTTCAGTTACCTGCAGTCAATGATGGTCTGAAAATATGAAATGGAAAATTCCAGAAATAAACTATTTGTAAGTTTTAAATTTTGTGTGGTTCTGAATAGCATGATGAAATCTCGCAATGCCAACAAATCAATGCTGTGTATGCTCCCCACCTGTTCACCACTTAGTAGCCGTCTTGGTCATCAGATTGACTGTCATGGTATCACAGAGCTTGTGCTCAAGTCACCCTTATTTTCTTGTTATAATTGATCTTATTCCTAGTTATTGCTGTTAAGCTCTTTCTGTGCCTAATTTATAAATTAAACTTTCTCACAGATGTATATGTACAGGAAAAAGCATAGTATATAAAGGGTTCAGTACTATCTGCAGTTTTAGGTATCGTCTAAGGGTCTCGGAACATCTCCCCTGCAAATAAGGAGGGGTACTACTGTCCAAAATATATACGTTTGTATATGTATTTACGTATGTGTGTGCACATATACCTTTCCCCTCATACAGTTGCTTGCTTTTTTCACTCTCTTAGTGTATTTTGAAGACAAGAAGTTCCAGGTTTTAATACAGCCTAATTTAATGTTAGCACTTTTATATCCTTTTCAAGAAATTCTCCCATGTTATTTTTTGTTTGTTTGTTTTTTTACAAGGACAGAGAGAGCCAGAGAGAAGGATAGATAGGGACAGACAGACAGGAACGGAGAGAGGTGAGAAGCATCAATCATTAGTTTTTCCTTGTGACACCTTAGTTGTTCATTGATTGCTTTCTCACATGTGCCTTGACCGTGGGCCTTCAGCAGACCGAGCAACCCCTTGCTGGAGCCAGCGACCTTGGGTCCAAGCTGGCGAGCTTTTGCTCAAGCCAGATGGGTCCGCGCTCAAGCTGGCGAGCTCAGGGTCTCGAACCTGGGTCTTCCACATCCCAGTCCGACGCTCTATCCACTGCACTACCGCCTGGTCAGGCTCTCCCATGTTATTTTTTAAGGAGTTTATTATTTGACCTTCTACATTTAAATCTACAATCCACTTAGAATTAATTTTTTAAAATTAACTATGTTAAGGTATTAGCTACATATGATAAAATGAATGCTTACGGGAAGTATATAGCTTAATGAGTTTGACAAATGTATATATCCATGTAACTGTCCCCCTAATCAAGATATGGAAGGAACATTTTTACCACCCAAGAAAGTCTCTTCAAGCCCACCAGCAATCAGTCTTCCACCCCACTCAAATTTAGGCAACCCCTAATCTGGTAACTATGACTACAGATTAGTTTTTCCTCTATAAAATTATACAGCATAGATTCTTTTGTGTCAGGCTTCATTCACTCAGCATATTTTTGAGATTTATCAATGATACTGAGTTTATTATTAATATCCCTTTTTATGGATGAATTGTACGGGGTGGAGCAAAAAGTAGGTTTACAGTTGTTCATACGGGAAAAGAAATTATAATATACTGCTCATAAAATTAGGGGATATTTCAAAATGAGTATGAAGCAATAAAATATCTCCTAATTTATGTGATCAGAATATAAAAATAAACCGTGTTTTGCATACTCACAACTGTAAACTACTTCTGCCCCACCCTGTATTCCATTATATAAATGTACCATAATTTATCTGTTCAAGTGTTGGACATGTGGGTTATATTTAGTTTTGGAATATTATGAATAAAGATGCTATGAACATTCATATCTTTTGTGGACAGATGTTTTTATTTTGGTTGGTTAAATATCTACAAATGGGATTGCTGGAGATCACATAGTAAGTTTATATTTAAATTTATAAAGCAACTACCAAAAAGTTTCCCATGGTGGTTATACCACTTTACTGGCATGCCTTGGATAGACTGCAGGTTTGATTCCAGACCACCACTGTAAAGCAAGTATCACAATAAAGAAAGTTGAAGCAAGAATCACAATAAAGCAAGTTGCAATGTTTTGCTGGTGGTGAGTCTTGCCTTCAATTTTTTTAAAAATGCAACACCTATAAGGAGCACTAAAGTATGGTACAATAAAAATGAGGCATGCCTGTTTACTGTCACTAGCAATGCATGAGCATTCCAAGTGATTCACATTCTCACATTCTTTTTTTATATATATATAAACTCCACCCTTACTTTTTTGTTCTGTTTAGACTTCCTACCTCTATTTGTTTAAAATTAACTTATTGTGTTTACATAGATTCTAATGTCACCCATGTTCCCAGTACATCCCCCGTCTCCCTCCCTGTAATGCTCTCCCCCCTTCCATCCAGGATTTCCTTTTCTGCTCTCATCCCATCATATCACCGTATCATCCCTTTCCCCTCTGTTCGCTTTCCTTCTGGATCCTTTGATCCCGCCTCTGTCTCTATTGCACTCCTCAGTTCATATTGTTCGTCATATTCCTCATATGAGTGAGGTCATATATTTTTCTTTCTCTGCCTGGCTTATTTCACTTAACATAACAGTTCCCAGGTCCATCCATGTTGTCACAAAAAATAATATTTCCTTCCTTTTCATGGCCCCATAGTATTCCATCGTGTATATGTACCACAGCTTTTTAATCCAATCACAACTGACGGACACTTGGGCTGTTTCCAGATCTTGGCTATTGTAAACAATGCTGCCATAAACATAGGGGTGCACTTCTCCTTTTCAAACTGTGCTATGATATTCTTGGGGTATATTCCCAAAAGTGGGATGGCTGGGTCAAAAGGCAGTTTGATTTTTAATTTTTTGAGGAATCTCCATACTGTTTTCCTCAGTGGCTGCACCAGTCTGCATTCCCACCAGCAGTGCAGGGGGCTTACCTTTTCTCCACATCCTCGCCGGCACTTAATCTGTGTTGTTTTGTTGATGAACTCCATTCTGACTGGTGTGAGGTGATATCTCATTGTGGTTTTAATTTGCATTTCTCTAATGATTAGTGATGTTGAGCATTTTTTCATATGCCTATTGGCCATCTGTATGTCCTCTTTGGAGAAATTTCTATTCATTTCTTTTGCCCATTTTTTGATTGGATTGTTTGTCTTCCTGGTGTTGAGTTTTATGAGTTCTTTATAAATTTTGGTTATTAACCCCTTATCAGACGTATTGTCAAATATGTTCTCCCATTGTGTGGTTTGACTTTTTTTCTGTTCTTATTGTCTTTAGCTGTGCAAAAACTTTTTAGTTTGATATAGTCCCATTTGTTTATCCTCCCTTTTATTTCATTTGCCCGTGGAGATAAATTGACAAATATATTGCTGCAACAGATGTTGGAGAGCTTTCTGCCTATGTTTTCTTCTAAGATGCTTATGGTTTCACAGCTTACATTTAAGTCTTTTATCCATTTTGAGTTTGTTTTTGTGAATGGTGTAAGTTGATGGTCTAGTTTCATTTTTTTGCAGGTAGATGTCCAATTTTCCTAACACCATTTGTTAAAGAGGCTGTCTTTACTCCATTGTATACTCTTGCCTCCTTTGTCAAATATCAGTTGTCCATAAAGGTGTCGGTTTATTTCTGAATTCTCTGTTCTGTTCCAATGATCTATGTGCCTGTTCTTATGCCAGTACCAGGCTGTCTTGAGTACAAAGGCCTTGTAGTATATACCTTGATATCTGGAAGAGTGATACCTCCTACTTTATTTTTTCTTTTTAAGATTGCTGAGGCTATTCATGTTCTTTTTTAGTTCCATGTAAATTTTTGGAATATGTGTTCTATATCTTTAAAGTATGTCATTGGTATTTTAATTGGTATTGCATTGAATTTATAAATTGGTTTGGGTAATATAGACATTTTAATGATGTTTATTCTTCCTAACCATGAGCACGGTATATGCTTCCACTTGTTTGTAGCTTCCTTGATTTCTTTTATCAATGTTTTATAATTTTCCAAGTACAAGTCCTTAACCTCCTTGGTTAAATTTACTCCTAGGTACTTAATTTTTTTGGTTGCAATAGTGAAGGGGATGGTTTCCTTAATTTCTTTTGCTGACAGTTCATTGTTGGTATATAAAAATGCCTCTGATTTCTCAATATTAATTTTATATCCTCCTACCTTGCTAAATTCATTTATCAGGTCCAGTAGTTTTTTGACTGAGACTTTAGGGCTTTCTATATACAATATCATATCATCTGCAAATAATGACGGTTTTACTTCTTTTCCAATTTGGATGCCTTTTATTTCTTCTTCTTGTCTGATTGCTGTGGCTAAGACTTCCAGAACTATGTTGAATAAGAGTGGTGAAAGGGGGCATCCCTGCCTGGTTCCTGATCTTAAGGGGATGGCTTTTAATTTTTGCCCATTTAGTATGATGTTTGCTGTGGGTTTGTCATAGATGGCCTTTATCATGTTAAGGAATGTTCCCTGTATTCCCACTTTACTGAGTATTGATCATGAATGGGGCTGGATTTTATCAAATGTTTTTTCTGCATCTATTGAAATTATCATCTGATTTTTGTCTTTTATGTGATGAATCACATTGATTGATTTGCGAATATTGAACCAACCTTGCCTCTCCAGAATAAATCCCACTTGATCGTGGTGTATGATTTTTTTCATATATTGCTGGATCCGGTTTGCTAATATTTTGTTGAGAATTTTAGCACCTAAATTCATCAGGGATATTGGCCTATAATTTTCTTTGTGTTGTCTTTGCCTGGTTTTGGGATCAGAATTATGCCGCCTCATAAAAGGAGTTTGGGCCTGACCCGGCGGTTGCGCAGTGGATAGAGCGTCAGACTGGGATGCAGAAGACCCAGGTTCGAGACCCCGAGCTCGCCAGCTTGAGCGCGGGCCCACCTGGCTTGAGCAAAAAGCTCGCCAGCTTGGACCCAAGGTCGCTGGCTCTAGCAAGGGGTGGCTCAGTCTACTGAAGGCCCGCGGTCAAGTCACGTGTGAGAAAGCAATCAATGAACAACTATGGTGTCGCAACGGCAACGAAAAACTAATGATTGATGCTTCTCACTTCTCTCCGTTCCTGTCTGTCTGTCCCTATCTCTCTCTCTCTCTTTCTTTCTGTCCCTGTAAAAAAAAAAAAGGAGTTTGAAAGTCTTCCTTCCTCTTGAATTTTTTGAAATAGCTTGAAAAGGATAGGAGTTAGTTCTTCTTTGAATTTTTTTGTAGAATTCACTTGTGAAGCCATCAGGCCCAGGACTTTTCTTTTTTGGGAGTTTTTGATAACTGTTTCTATCTCATTTGTTATAATTGGTCTGTCTAGGTGTTCTGATTCTTCCAGATTAATTTTTGGAAGATTATATGATTCAAGAAATTTGTCCATTTCACCAAGGTTGTCTAATTTTTTGGCATAGAGTTCTTCATAGTATTTTCTTACAATACTTTGTATTTCTGTTGTGTCAGTTATTTCTCCACTCTTATTTCTAATTGTATTTGAGTCTTCTCTCTTTTTTTCTTGGTGAGTCTAGTTAAAGATTCATTGATCTTATTTACCTTTTCAAAGAACCAGCTCTTGGTTTCATTGATCCTCTGTATTGTTTCCTTAGTCTCTATGACATTTATTTCCGCTCTGATCTTTATTATTCCCTTCCTTCTACTTCCTCTAGGCTTTACTTGCTGTTCTTTTTCTAGTTCTTTTAGTTGCAGGATTAAGTTGTTTTTCTGAGCTTTTTCTAGCTTCTTAAGTTATGCTTGTAATGCTATGTACTTTCTTCTCAGGACTGCTTTTGCTGTGTCCCACAGATTTTGAGTTGTTGTATGCTTACTTTCATTTGTTTCAAGAAAATTTTTTATTTCTTCCTTGATTTCATTGTTGACCCAGTCGTTTAATAACATGCTGTTTAGTTTCTAAGTGTTTGAATGGTTTTCAGTTTTCCTATTGTAATTGATTTCTAGTTTTATGCCATTATGGTCAGAGAAGATGCTTGATATGGTTTCAATCTTAAATTTGTTGAGACTCGTTTTATGTCCTAATATGTGCTCTATCCTAGAGAATGTATCATGAGCACTTGAAAAGAACGTATATTCTGCTGCTTTAGGGTGGAAGGTTCTGAAGATATCTATTAAATCCAGTTAATCTAGTGCAGTGGTTCTTAACCTTTTTTGAGGTACTGAACCCACCAGTTTCATATGTGCATTCACCGAACTCTTTTTTAGTGATAAATAAAATATGATTTTTTTTTTCCAAATTCAAGACATAGGTATATGTTTTTTTTACTGGTGAGCAAAATGAGCCGTGCACGAACATCACCTTGCTCAAAGAACAAAACCAACAAAGTGCATGACCTCACAACAAATTATGGTATTACTTTATTCTGGTCTCCGCAGCAGAGGCTTCTCCAAACCCCTGAGATCGATTCATCGAACCCCTAGGGTTTGATAAAACCCAGGTAAGAACCACTGATCTAGTGTATCCGTTAATTCTGTTGTTTCTTTGTTAATTTTCTTTCTTAAGGATCTATATATTGATGTTAGTGGGGTATTGAAATCTCCTACTATTATAGTGTTGCTGTTGATCTCTCCCTTTATGTCCATCAGAATCTGCTTTATATATTTAGGTGCTCCTATATTAGGTGCATAGATATTTATAATGGTTACCTCTTCCTGTTGGATGGCTCTCTTTATCATTATGTAGTGACCTTCTTTATCCCTTACTGTAGTCTTTGTTTTAAAGTCTATTTTGTCAGATATAAGTATTGCTACCCCAGCTTTTTTTCATTTCCATTTGCATGAAATATTTTTTTCCATCCTTTTAATTTCATAGACTTCCTACCTCTACCGAGGTCAATATTGGTAAAGTATATTTTCCTGGAAATTTTTCATACTATCAGTGTTTTTTTTTTCTTAAGATTTTATTTACAGGAGTTCCTCGGGTTATGACACAGTTCTGTTCCTATGACAGTGACATAACCCAAATTTTGGTATAAGTTGAAACTCACCCTTGCCTAAGTCACTTACTTATCCTAACACAGTTTAAAATCATAAATCACAACTAAGCCATAGGAAAAGGAAAAGGACATAAAAACACAACTAAGTCTCAGAAAAAGGAAAAAGACATAAATAAACTGTACTGTAGTAACAGAAAATAATGAGTGTAAGAAAACATACAATGCTGTGCCTGACTGTGGTGGCGCAGTGGATAAAGCCGTCGACCTGGGAACACTGAGGTCACCAGTTCAAAACCCTGCACTGGTTTGGTCAAGGCACATATGGGAGTTGATGCTTCCAGCTCCTCCCCCCTTTCTCTCTTTCTCTCTCTCACTCTGTGTCTCCTCTCTAAAAATGAATAAAAAAACCCAAAACATACAATGCTAATGGCGTTAGCCTAAATACTTACATCTCAATGTTTTAAAGTTTTTATGGGAGTGAGCATCATAAACTCAAAACGTCTTATGCCAATACTGTCATAACACAAGGACCCCCTCATGGGGATGGAGTGTATAACGAGAAGAATCAACTCATAGTTACTTCACTTTAGTTGTTCACTGAATTTTTTTTTTTTTTTTACAGGGACAGAGAAAGAGAGAGAAGGACAAACCTAGCCTGACCAGGTGGTGGCGCAGTGGATAGAGCGCCGGACTGGGATGCGGAAGACCCAGGTTCGAGACCCCGAGCTCGCCAGCTTGAGTGCGGGCCCATCTGGCTTGAGTAAAAGCTCGTCAGCTTGGACCCAAGGTCGCTGGCTCCAGCAAGGGATTGCTCGGTCTGCTGAAGGCCCGTGGTCAAGGCACATGTGAGAAAGCAATCAATGAACAACTAAGATGTCGCAATGGCAACGAAAACTGATGATTGATGCTTCTCATCTCTCTCCATTCCTGTCTGTCTGTCCCTATCTATCCCTCTCTCTGACTCTCTCTCTCTGTCCCTGTAAAAAACAAACAACAACAACAACAAAAAGATACTCGAAATAAATGAAATAAAACATATTTTAAAAAAAAACTAAAAATTTCTGTGCAAAGAACATTAACAAAAAATGAGAAGACCTACAGAATGCAAGAAAATATTTGCAAATCATATACACATCTAATAAGAACTTAGTATTCAGAATACATAAGGAACTCTTAACTCAACAAAAAGAAAACCCAATTCAAAAATTAACAAAGATCTTGAATACACGTATCTCCAAAGATGAAATACAAATACTCATGAGAAGATGCTTACCATCACTGTTCATCAGGAAAATACAAATCAAAACCATAATGAGATACCCACTGAATGACTATTAAAAAAAGAAAAAACGTTCTGGCCAGTTAGCTCAGTTGGTTAGCGCATTATCCCGAAATACCAAGGTTCCGTGTTCTATCCCCAGTCAAGGCATATATACCAAGCAACGAGTGAAGACAAAACTAAGTGGAAGAACAAATGAACGCATTATCTCTTTTTCTCCCTCCCTTCCTCTCTCTAAACTCAAGCAATAAAATTTTAAAAATTTAAAAAGAAAAAATAGTTAAGTGCCAGCAAGAATGTGGAGAAATTGAAATCCTCATACATTGCTGATTGAAATGTTAAATGGTGCAGCTGCTGCGGTAAACAGTTTGATGATCTCTCAAAAAATTAAACATTCCATAATTGTATGACCCAGCAATTCTACTCCTAGAAATACACCGAAAATAACTGAAAACAGGGATTCAGACATTTGTATGCCAGTGTTCAGTAGCATTATTCACAATAGCCAAAAACTGAAAACTATTCAAATGTCCATCTAGAGATGAATGGATGAACAAAAAGTGATATATACATACAATGGTATTAGCCATAAAAAAAAAACAAAATACTAAAACATGCTACAGTGTGGCTGAATCTTGAAAACAGTTTGTCAAGTGAAATGAACCAGTCACAAAAGGACAAATATTGTATGGTTTTGTGTATAAATCTAGAAGAGACAAATCTGTAGAAATAAGAAGTAGCTTAGAGGTTACCAGTGGCTGGGGGGATAGTGAAATCGGGAAATACTGATTCAAGAGTACAGAATTTCTGTTTAGAGTGATCAAAAACTTTTGGAAAAAGATAGCAGTGATGCTACATAACATTGTGAATATACTTAAGGCTACTGAATTTTACATTTAACATGATTAAAATGGCAAAATATTTTATAATCTGAACTTTTTTCACAGACTTCTATAATTCTACCTACTTTTATATCAACAGAAAAATAAAGCTATTTTAATTTACTAAAACCCTCATTAATAAAATGTTTTAACAAAATATTTTCTTTTCTACTAGAGACAGAAGAGTTGCAACAGCTTCTTGAAAATTCTCTAGTTTGAATTTCCACTAACATTGAAATGATTTCAAACTATTTTCTAACCCATAACAACTACTATACTAATTTAGTAATCTTATAACTACTGATTCTCTCCTCTAATAAATAAGAGATAAGGAAAGAGCATATTGCAAATACAGCCTGAATAACTTGCTATTCTGATTAAATTTGATCATGCTTTAATTTCCCAAGTGTGTTATTTTCTTTAAAAAGCACAGTACTTGATAAAGTTGTTTTTCCTCATCTGGGTAGTTAAGTAGCAAAAGGAAAAAACAAACGTGTTTAACATTTTTAGATTTGAGCATCCTATAAAACAACTGTTCTTCTCTCATGCAGTCAAAATGAAAACTTACTCTTTTGAGTTTTTTCCTTCTATTATATAGCTTACCTACTCATAAAGATGTAGGAGATTCTGTATCTACATTATTTTCTGGTTTTAGAAAGAGGAATTTAAATACATGCCGAAAGTAAGCATTTCCTCAAAGATTACTACATAGCATTTCAGAGGAAGAAAAAAAAATGTAGCAAAAGAACTCTAGAATAAAATACCGCTAGTTCTGTCATGAACCAGTTATCCATCCTTACATAAGTCATTTCTCTTAAAAGAGGTGGCTCTGAAACTATATAACCAACAATTCAATTCAGTCATCATATGATAACTACCTATGTGCAAGATATAGTATTATATTATATGCAGTGGAGAGTTAAAGAGACTAAACAAACAGAGCCATCTTAAAATTTAGTCTAAAAGGAAAAATAAAATTTTTTAATGAGCAAATAACCTGATCTTCTGCAGTGTGACATAACATATTTTAAACTTACCAGGTAAATAAAAGCTTCTTTTAAAATAAATAAATGGAGGGGTTGGGGGTAAGGCCAGCTCAACTCAACATTCAGCTCATGATTTATTACACAGTCAAATACTAGATTTAAGTGAAATGTTCAAGTTTTAATAAAGTACATTATATTCTACAGTTCATGGCAGAAATAAAAGGAATTTTAAAGATATAATTTCATACATAATTAGGTCCTAAAAGTTTACTTACCTTTAAAAAAATTCCTTCACAAAAGTTAATGTCTGCCTTATAGAGACATTATTCACTTCAGTAACTCATTGACCATATCTGATTACTTTGCACTCTAGCTAAGGACTAAGAACTGCATGCTTATTACTTGACTAATTTAGCCAGTAATGGGGAAAAAATACTCCTAAAAAACGAACCAGTGGGGAGGGAGATAAAAGAAAATGGATAGGTTAGTAAAACAACTGAGAGAAAGCCTAAACCACTCATGTGATCCACAGAATTACTGAAAGCAGTTCATCTTTCCCCCTACAGAAACCAGGGAAATAAACAGTCTAGAAGCCAAGGCTCTTTCCCCCACTACCTTCAACCTTACAGAGTCCATTGATTCAAAGACAAACAAAAGCATGCTGGATCATGTATTTCCCAACTCTTAACATAAAGCAACTATTATTTAACCACATAGTTGAGGTTAAACACCTAACAAACTGTATAAGCAGAAGAAATAATGATGTAAAGAAGAAGTTTAATCCAACAAATAAATAGAATTTAAGAAATGAATCAATTATTTCAAAAGACAAAAATGACTAACAATATCACATAGAATAAATAAAATGAAATCAATATTGAAAAATAATTTCTCCCTGAAAATTTTTTCATTTCAAAATATTTACTTCAGACAAGTATATAACAAGAATGTGTGTTTGTGCCTGACCAGGCGGTGGCGCAGTGGATAGAGCAATGGACTGGGATGTGGAGGACCCAGGTTTGAAACCCTGAGGTTGCCAGCTTGAGCGCAGGCTCATCTGGTTTGAACAAGGCTCCCAGTTACCTACCTACTTAACTCTCTGTCAAATCCCCTAATTCACAGGAAAACTTATCATCTAAGTTTCTCTCCAGCTACTTCAGTGATCATTCCTGAAGACTTCAATATCAGTATACTCTATCAGTTCCTTCACTTCCTTCTAAATAAATCTTTTCTTCCATCCTACTTCAGTTAACTACTCCTATGATTATACCCTAAACCTTGTCATCTCCAATAACTAAACCACCTCCCAGTCTCACTGCCTTTCACATTTAAACCACCACTTCCCAGCTTTCCGGCTTACTTGTAT
This sequence comes from Rhynchonycteris naso, assembly GCA_037038555.1. NCBI lineage: Eukaryota > Metazoa > Chordata > Mammalia > Chiroptera > Emballonuridae > Rhynchonycteris > Rhynchonycteris naso. The sequence continues at coordinate 318,027,661 of CM072995.1, forward strand.
GCTAATAACCCTACTTTTACAATTCTTTATCACCATTGAAACTTCCAGTCTGTTGACCATATAACATTTTCACTGACCACTGTGTACCTCCTGTTCTCAATTCCCTCCTTAAATAACCATGGTCCCAGTCCTGACTGTTTGGCTCAGTGGCTAGAGCGTCTTTCCAGCATATGGATGTCCCAGGTTTGATCCCTAGTCAGGGCACACAAGAGAAGCGGCCATCTCCTTCTCTCCCTTTCTCTCTCCCCCTGCTCTCCTTCTTCCCCTCTGGCAGCCAGTGGCTCAACTGGTTCAAGTGTCAGCCCAGGGCACTGAGGATGGCTTGTTGGTCAGAGTGTTAGCCTCAGGCACTAAAAATAGCTCAGTTGATTCTTATCGGTCCCAGATGGGTTGCTGGATGGATCCCGGTTGGGGCGCATGCGGGGAGTCTATCTCCCCTCATGTCACTTAAACTAACAAACAAACAAACCATGGTCCCAAAACTATAACAACTGCTTTGTTTACACATTCAAGTCCACTGCATCTCTTCTCCCTCCAACATATTTCTGGCAAAACCCTAACCCTTGATAAACCCAATACATTGCTTATTGCAAAAGTGTCCTAATTGGTCTTATTTCCATTATTGATCCAAGAAGGCAGAGATGGCCAGATGTCTACCCAACAGCCAGTTTCTCCTTCCTTAATAAGAGAACCCAGATTTGCTAGGAAGGTAATGTACTCGGCTAAAACACCATTCTTCTGAGCCTCCCTGGCAGCTACAGGAAATCTGACACTGAAATATAAAATAAAAGTGAAGTCACTGGATGGGGCTCTGAATAAGCTCTTTCAAAAGACTCAATTCAGCTGACATGTACTTTCCTGCCTTCTGTCTAGATGTGATTCTAGAGAAAAATCAGCAAACTTAACCACAATAAGACAGACACATTTGAAGACGTCTAAGTAGAAAGGCAAAGGGAGCCTGAATCCCTGATGTCATTTGAGGTGCCATATCAATCATGGACTGCCTACATCCAGTTTCTTTTTTGTTTTTATTAGGGGCAGAGACAGACTCCCACATGTGCCTTGAGTGGGATTCACCTGGTAAGCCCACTAGGGAGCGATGCTCTGTCCATATGGGGCCATTGCAATTGGTGCCACCTTCTTTTTTTTTTTTTTTTTTTAGTGCCTGAAGTAAGGCCATGGAGCCACCCTCAGCACCTGAGGCCAACTTGCTCAAGCCAATCAAGCCATGACTGCAGGAGATGAAAAAAAAAAGAGAGATAGGTAGAGAAAGAGAGAGAGAAGGGGAGGGGAGGGGAAGTAGATGGGTGCTTCTCCTGTGTACCCTGAATGGGAATTGAACCCGGGACTTCCACAATGCCTGACCAACACTCTACCACTGAGCCAACCGGCCCAGGCCCAGTTTCTGTTACTTGAGAAAAACAAAACTCCCAATTTGTTTTGTTTGAGTCATTATTTTGGGGTCTCTACTATTCACAGTAACTAGTAACTCTTAGGCCCAGTACAACTTATTCCCCATACAGCAACCAGAGATCTTTTAAAAGTATCAGCCAGATTCATATAACTAGGTTCCCATCACATTTTAAATAAATTTAGACTCCTTACCAGGTCAACGAGTCCTTTCTCTCTCAGCTCATCTCCTACCACCCCTCCACTCACCACTTGCACACTCAGCTCCAGCCACACTGTTCCTTGAACAAGCCAAACTCGTTTCTGTCTCAGGGTCTTTGCATTTGCTGCTCCCTTAACCTGGAATGCTCTTTCCTCATACCTTTACTTAGTTTGCTCCCGCACTTCTTTCATGTCACAACTTAAATGGTGCCTTCTCTGACAGACCTTGCCTGATCATTCTTATCTAAAACAGTCTATTTGTGGCTTCTTAAGTTTTCCTTCCACTCCCTTAACTCTTCTTATCCTGTTTTATTAATATATAGTTAGTACATGTTTGTTTATTCAATGTCTGTCTTCCCCACTAGAATGGAATCTCCCTGAGGGCAAGGACCTCGAGTATCGTATTCAGCACTGGATCCCCACCCCCAACACCTGGCATACAGTAGGGACACAATCAATAAATGAATAGACACCATGATCTCATCTATACTGAAAAAGACTAAAGCATGAGTGCGTGCATGTGTGTGCGTGTGCGTGTAAAAGTGGTAAAGGATCTAAACTATTGACAACAGTTCCTTTGGAAAAGAGAATGGGAAATAAGGAAAGAAACTTCCACATTTTGCTCTGCATATTTCTGCATTATTTTTCTACTTTAAACTATAACATATGGTAGAAACATACTTAGAAATATAAACCTATTCATAGAATTATAAAATTTAGAAACACATAGTAACCTCAGTAAGCATAACACTATCCCACGGGTAGGATATAATCAATGATTATTAAGTAAAACACCTTTTAAAAGAACTAGAATTAGAAAAATAAATTTTCTTGTTATCTTTTTTTTTAATTTTAATCTAGCGCGAACGCAGTCCCCCACTACCACAAATTATGCAGTCGAGTTTCCCACATTTGGGGAAATCGCAGGGGTCAGCACACTCGGAGTGCAATGAGTGAGCCTCACCCTGGGAAAACCACCTTCATGATCATGGTATCTCCCCTGCCAGGTAAGTATCTCTTGTTATCTTTTTATAGCCATTATAAAGGTTTTTACTTCCACTTATACAAAATAATAAAGTATACTGAATAAAATTATATTAGTAGAATGTTACAGATCAAATTAGTAATGGTGAGTTCTGTAAATTCCCACTTACCATCCTTGTTTAGTACCAACTTTTAAAGACCTTCCTCCCCTAGAGATTCATCCAGATAATTACATATTTACTTTATTTATTTATTTATTTATTTATTTATTTTTTACAGGGACAGAGAGAGAGTCAAAGAGAGGGATAGATAGGGACAGACAGGAACGGAGAGAGGTGAGAAGCATCAATCATTAGTTTTTCATTGCTGTCGCAACACCTTAGTTGTTCATTGCTTTCTCACATGTGCCTTGACCACGGCAACCCCATGGCAGACCGAGCAACCCCTTGCTGGAGCCAGCGACCTTGGGTCCAAGCTGGCGAGCTTTTGCTCAAGCCAGATGAGCCCGCACTCAAGCTGGCAAGCTCGGGGTCTCGAACCTGGGTCCTCCGCATCCCAGTCCGACACTCTATCCACTGCGCCACTGCCTGGTCAGGCTATTTACTTTATTTTGTTTCAGAATATATGCACTCTGAGACATCTTTTTCTCTTATCAAATTCTCCATACAAATGTCTAGTCCTTGCAAATTTTTTACAACTTTATTGAGGCATATTTTACATATTATATAACTCATCCATTTCATGTGTATAATTTAATGTTTAGTAAATTTATCAAGTTGTGGGACACACCATAAATCAGTTTTAAAATTTTTTACCACTATAATAAAATCACTATACCCATTTCTTGTTAATTCCCATTCCTACCCCTACTCCAACCAACCATGAATTTATTGTTTGTCTCTATACATTTGTAGATTCTGAACATTTTCTATAAATGGAATTATATAATACGATCTCTTGTATCTACCTTCTTTCACTTAGCATCTTTTGGGGGTTCATCCATGTGGTAGCATGTATCAATGATTCATTCCTTTTTATTGCTCAATAGTATTTTACTGTATGAATGTGCCACTAGTGACTATTGATTTTATGACTTGGATTTTCATTTTGCAGTTATGAAATGGATGCAGGATAACTTGAGTGTTTGTGGGGAAGGACCTATCGCTTTTATTTAACCCAAATGACACAGGTTAGTGTGTTTCCAATCCTATCCACCTTATACAGGATGAGACTGTTCTAGTTTCCCTCAACATTTGCCTTCAGTCCCTTTTAAAGCTGTCTTCCTCTTTCTTTCTCCTAACAGGAACAAACATACAGTTCTCTAAGGTTTATTCTTTCTCTCTAGGCTTATAAAATCTTCTGCTTTAACTCCTTTTTCTACCTCCATGTCCCGTTTTCTCTCTATCTTCAAGCTAATAACTTTAAAATTTCCACATTCTCCAAGTTTTTGAAAAGTTACATTAGAACTAAGCATCTGCATAGTCAGGAATTTTATTTAGGAGAAATCTGTGGTTCTCTTGATGTGGTCCGTGAGAATAATTTCTTACTATGTAGAAAAAAAGCTTTGAAAGTGATTTTAAGAAACCTAAAAAACAGGCTGACCTGGCAGTGGTGCAGTGGATAGAGTGTTGACCTGGGACACTGAGGACCCATGTTTGAAACCTCAAGGTTGCCAGCTTGAGTTTAGGATCATAGACATGACCCCATGGTCACTGGCTTGAGCCCAAAGGTCACTAATTTGAAGTCCAGGGTTGCCGGTTTCAGCAAGAGGTCACTGGCTTGAGCCCAAAGGTCACTAGTTTGAAGTCCAAGGTTGCCGGTTTCAGCAAGAGGTCACTGGCTCAGCTGTAGCCCCTCTCCTCTTCCCCCCACCCCGTCAAGGTACATAAAAGAAAGCAATCAAGGAACAACTAAGGAGCCACAATATGAGTTGATGCTTCTCATTTCCCTCCCTTCCTGTCTGTCCCTCCCTCCCTTTCTCTATCTCACTAAATAAATAAACCTAACAAACAAAATATTCTCAATATCAATATAAAAGGAGCATGAGGACCCAACTCAACACATGATACCCTCATTTTTAAAAGGCACAGTTTTCTATCATCTTTTCTCTTTAATATGACCTTGTTCCTGTATGTGACCTGACCAAGGATCAAACCTACAACCTTAGTGCACCGGGATGACACTCAAACCAACTGAGTGACCCAGCAGGGGCTAACATGACCTTGTTAATACTGATTTTTTTCAATATTAAAACAGAGGTGAGACAGTACAAATAATGTTACTGTCTCACCTCTGTTTTATGAAATGTCTGATTTAGATTAAGTGGATTACTTACCTTTATAAAATATTAAATATCCACATGTAGAATGATTATCTAAGTATATATGAAGGTGGGTAAGAAGAGATGGTGCTTCAGGAAGAGGGCTGGCGAAAGGATGATAAAAATCTGTAACACAATTCTTATCACCAGCCTTTTCGTTTGTTTAGAAAATAAATTTAACAGCATGACAACGATCAATAAGAGTACATAGGTTTTAGGTAAATGTTTCTATAGCATTTGAACTATTGATTCACTGGGAAACAATTTCTTTTTCATTTTCTGTTGCATGAGATTTTAGAACTTCTTCTATATATTTCTGCATCACTGATTCCAAATCTGAAATCCATTTTTTTTGCTCTGGTTTTTATGCAATTTTAATCTCTTTTTGTTACAGTTAATGGCATACATTGGTTTTTATTTATTTATTTATTTATTTATTTTACAGGCACAGAGAGAGGGACAGACAGGAATGGAGAGAGGTGAGAAGCACCCATCATCAGCCCTTCATTGCTGTTGTGACACCTTAGTTGTTCACTGATTGCTTTCTCACACGTGCCTTGACCTCAGGCCTTCAGCAGACCGAGCATCCCCTTGCTGGAGCCAGCGACCTTGGGTCCAAGTTGGCAAACTTTTGCTCAAGCCAGATGGGCCCGACCTCAAGCTGGCGACCTTGGGTCTTGAACCTGGATCCTCTGCATCCCAGTCCGCCGCTCTACCCACTGTGCCACTGCCTGGTCAGGCCATGCATTGGTTTTTAAATTAGAGTTAAAGGGCAACAACTCTTGGATTGAACATAACCACAAGACAATTAATGTTTTACAAACATCACTTTTACGTAATTGTAGTTGTTTTTAAATGTAAAAAATTATTATCTGATAAAAACACCCTATTTTGTTTTAAGATTGAAACATAGCTTCTTTGAGTAGGCATAAATATAAGAATAGTCCTGACACCTTCTGTTATGTATGTGACTTACACACTTTAATATCAAAGGCGCAATATTTCATCATTTGTGACACGTGCATATATTGCCTATTTTCAAGTTCCCCTTGGCAATCAAGACAAGAATTGGGCTCCTCATATTGTGTGTCATAATTGTGAGGAAATGCTTCGTGACTGGACAAAAGGAAAATGCAAAGAAATGCCTTTCGGTATTGCCATGGTTTGCATAAACCTAAGGACCACAGCAGTGACTATTATTTCTGTCAGAGCCATACAAAGGGCATCAGCAAGAAAAAAACGGCATATGATCGCATATCCTAATATTCCTTCAGCAAAATGACCTATCCCACACTCTGATACACTCCCGGTTCCAGTTTTCAATGGTTTTGTTTCTTCTAAAGACAAAGAAAGTGAACATGGTGATCAAGTGTATTTTGATAAGATGCATGAGAAAATGGTTGTAGAATCTGAAGGGTATTTTTCTGATGCCAAGCAGTCAATAACCCCTCAGCAGTTTAGCCAACCCGAATTGAATGACTTAGTAAGAGATTTGGGCCTATCAAAGAAAGCAGCTGAGTTATTAGCCTCCAGTCTTCAAGAAAAGAATACTTCACCGGTCAGCTAAAGTATCCCATTTCAGGAAGTGTGAACAGATATTTTTCCAAAGACAGACACTTTGTTTACTGTCATATCAGTAGTTTACTCGGCCAGCTAGGTGTTACCACTTACAGTCCAACAGAATGGCGGCTGTTTCTTGACAGCTCTAAACGGAGTCTGAAACGTGTTCTCCTACACAACGGTAATGTTTATGCAGTGATTCCAACTGATTATTCAACTCATCTGCGAGAAGATTATAATGACATAAAAATTGTCCTCGACTTACTGAAGTATGAGGAGCATAACTGGATCATTTGTGTGGATCTTAAAATGCTAAATTTCCTGCTAGGACGACAGAGAGGTTTCACGAAGTATCCTTGCTTTCTGTGTTTGTGGGACAGCCAAGCTCGGGAGAAACACTGGACACAGAAGGAGTGGCCGAAATGTGAAGCTCTAGAAGTAGGGATGCAAAATATTGTGAATGAACCTGTAGTTAATCGAGACAGGATCATTTTTCCACCATTTCACATCAAACTTGGCTTAATGAAGCAGTTTGTTCAGACTTTGAATAAAGAAATTGAATGCTTTCAACATATTATTCTGCTTTTTCTGCCTTGTCTTTCGAGAAGATAAAAGCAGGTGTATTCGATGGACCTCAAATTTGAACCCTCGTACGTGATGAAGAATTTGCCAGGAAGATGAATAAGGAGGAGAAAGCAGCATGGCAGTCTTTTGTGGCAGTTACAAAGAACTTCCTTGGCAACAAAAAAGCAGAAAACTATGAACATCTGGTTCAAAGGATGCTGTTGGCTTTCTGTGACATTGGATAGAACATGAACGTTAAGATTCACTTCCTGAACAGTCACCTTGATAAGTTTCCCAAAGATATTGGAGCTGTATTGATGAGCAGGGAAAACTCTTTCATCAAGATCTGAAGACGATGGAAGAGCGTTTTCAGGAGCAATGGGACAGAAATATGATGGCAGACTACTTCTGGAGCATCAAATGAGATTGTCCTCAACAAGTACGCAAACGCAAGAGCTACAAACGCAAATTTTTGCCTGAATAGAATTTAAATAAATTTTGCGCAAATTTTATGATAAACATAAGTGTTTTAATATGTTCTATTTCATAATTGTAGACAAAAATCTGATGCAATCATATCTTTTAGTGTATAGTGTATTTACTGCATTATATAAATTATTACATTTTTACAAAGATGATGCCCAAGAAGACATTCTGCTTCATTATGTTAAATTAATTGTTGAAGATTTTACAATAAAATGAAAACCTAAAATCTTGAATTTCAAAAAAACTGTAGCTTACAGAGAAAAACTGTCAGATTTGAGATCAGCACACTTGAAGTAGGTAAGAACAAGTGTTTTTGTGGATGCAACAAAAATTTTGCTCCCCAGTGTTGTTTTATACTCATCACCCAAAGTCAGATCATTTTCCATCACCTTATATTTGTCCCTTTTTACTCCCTTCCCCTCACAACTCCCCCAATCTCCTTTGTATCCACTATGCTTCTACGTCCATGAGTCTCAGTTTTATATCCCACCTATGTGTGAAATTATACAGTTCTTAGCTTTTTCTGATTTATTTGTTTCACTATGTTCTCAAGGTCCATCCATGTTGTCCTAAATGGCAACATTTCTTCTGGCTGACTGGTAGTCCATTGTATATATGTATCACATCTTCTTTATCCAATCCTCTATCAAGGGACACTTTGGTTGTTTCCATGTCTTGGCCACTGTGAACAATGCTGCAATGAACATAGGGTATATGTGTCTACATACCAATGTTTTTGAATTTTGTGGGTATATACTCAGTAGAATGATTGCTAGGTCATATAGTAGTTCTATTTTTAATTTTTTCAAGAACCACCATACTTTCTTCCATAATGATTGTACTAATTTGCATTCCCACCAGCACTGAATTAGGGTTCCTTTTTCTCCACAGCCTCTCCAACACTTGTTATTACATACTGTCAGGTTGATAAAAGCCAATATAACAGGTGTGAGGTGGTATCTCATAGTTTTGATTTGCATTTCTCGAAATGTTAGTGAAGATGAGCATCTTTTCATATATCTGTTGACCATTTGTATGTCCTCTTGGGAGAAGCGTCTGTTCAGGTCCTCTCTCCATTATTTAATTGGATTGTTTGCTTGCTTGTTGCTGAGCTTTATAAGCTCTCTACATATTTTGGATATTAACCTCTGATCATAGCTGTTATTTGCAAATATCATCATCCTGTTTAGATGGCTGCCTGTTTGTTTTCTTGTCAGTTTCTTTTGCTATACAGAAGTTTTTTATTTTGATACAGTCCATTCATTTGTTTTTGCCTTTACTTCCCTTGCCTTTGGAGTCAAATTCATAAATTGTTCTCTATGGCCAAGGTCCATGAGTTTAGTACCTATGTTTTCTTCTATGTAATTTATTATTTAAGATCTATTTTGGTCTTTGATCCACTTCGAATTAATTTTTGTGCAGGGGGACAAACTGTAGTCAGGTTTCATTCTTTTGCATTCTTTTCCAAGTTTCCCACCACCATTTATTAAAAAGGCTTTCTTTTCTCCATTGTGTGGTTTTGGCTCCTTTTATGAAGATGGTTTGTCCATATCGATGTGGTTTTATTTCTGGGCTCTCGATTCTGTTCCATTGGTCTGTATGTCTATTTTTCTGCCAATACCATGCTGTTTTGATTATCATGGCTCTATATTATAATTTGAGGTCACATAGCAATACCTCCAGTTTCATTCTTTTTTCTCAGGATTGCTTTGGGTATTCAGGGTATTTTATGGTTCTATACCAACCTGGTGAGTTTTTGTTCTCTATTTCTCTAAAAACTACCATTGGGATTTTGATGGGGATTGCATTAAATTTGTATATTGCTTTGGCTAATATGGCCATTTTAACTAAGTTGATTCTCTCAATTCATGAACATGGAATATTTTTCCATTTCATTGTGTCTTTTTAAATTTCTTTCAATAATGCTTTGTAGTTTTCATTATATAGATCCTTCACATCCTTTGTTAAGTTTATTCCTAGGTATTTTTTGATGTTGTTGTTGCAATTGTAAAAGGAATTGTTTTTTTGAGTTCATTTTCCAAAGTTTCATTATTGGCATATAGGAAAGCAACAGACTTTTGTATATTGATTTTGTATCCTGTGACTTTACTGTATTGCTTTATTGTTTCTAATAGTTTTTTATTAACTGCCTTTTGGGATCTTAATTCTCTAAGTGATTCCTGGACAATTAGCTTGAAAACACCCAAAATAAGATGATGTGGACACCGGTAAAAGCTTTCCCAAGGGTAAACATTCTCTAGGAAATTATTACATTACCTGCTTACTGGCCTAAGTTACAGTTCTTCTATAACAGTGAAAGCAACGAAAGGGAATGCCTGTTACATGCAATTAGAAGATCCTTGCAAGATAAGGAAGAATAATACAAGCTATTATTAGTAAAGCTCTAATGTTAGCTTTTAACTAACATTTAAATGTCAAGAATACTTCTCTCGATGACCAGTTATTGCAGCAGGTGTGTGACAGACACTATTAGCTACACTGTCATCTTTGAAAAGACAGCTTAAAGGGGTTCTTAGTTAAGGTTTCCTCTACTTCCATTACAGCCACAATGTAACTATGCTGCCATAAGGTAGTGTAGAGAAAGACAGGTTCTGCATTGCAAATTTTAAAAACACCTTGATAAATAAAAATTCCCACTAATCATTCTTTCATGCCACTACTTCAATTTACTTTAAGAAAATGAATGCTTGATAATATGTATACTATACCTTTCTTAGGTTTTCATATTCCTCACGAAGTTCCCCAGGCTTGCTTAATTTGATTGGTGTTCTGAATATAAACTCTAGAAGAAAGGGAAAAGAACACAATTTTTAACAGGACTTTCTAGGAAGCAACCAACCAACACCTTGTCTTAGTGCCCTCCTCACATTATAAACTACATTAAAAATTGTTCTCATCTTAATTTAAATATTCATTCATTTATTTAACAAATAATTATTAAAATGTGTAAACCAGGCTCAGTTCTGATCACTGGGGAGGAGCAGTGAACAAATCAAGTCCTTGCTCATATGGAGTTTACAATATTGTAAAGGGAAACAAATAAGTGTGTATATATAACACAACTGGCAGTACTAAATGCTATGGAGAAAAATAAATGTAAAATTAAAGAAAAAGATTATTTTTTTTAGAGTGACCTGGAAGGGCCTCACTGGTAAAGTAGAATATTTAAAAGACCTTAAGGAAAAACTGTATTTAAAACTCTTAGTTCAATGTTACAAAATAACATTTTAAATGAGCTGAAGTTTTATTCATAATACTGTATTTTTCTGTTTTCTTTTCAGCACTGCCACCAGAGTGTTTTCTTGTACACAGTCTATACATATTTTCAGTATATAACTGGATTTGTTATCCTGACAGCCTTCAGTGGTTTTGATCTGCCTAGAAAATAAGTCAAAACTCTTCAATATGTCATTCAAGGTTCTCCAGAGACTGAGCATAACTATCTTTCTAAAGCACTTTCCCTTTCAACCCTAGTAACAATATAGATGCCATATTTTCTCAGCTAAAATTCTGAAACCTAAATATCCAGGCCCACAGGAGGCATGCAATATATGTTGATTATATAAATAGATGATAAAAATCCAAGTTAAGAACAGGAATAGACTCTGTCCGGTTGGCTCAGTGGTAGAGCATCAGCCCAGCGTGTGGATGTCCTGGGTTTGATTTTCAGCCAGGGCACACTGGAGAAGCACCCATCTACTTCTCAACCCCTCCCCCTCTCCTTTCTCTCTGACTCTCTTCCCCTCCCGCAGCCAAGGCTCCATTGGAGCAAAGTTGGCCTGGTTGCTGAGGATGGCTCCATAGCCTCCACCTCAGGTGCTAGAATGGCTTCGGTTGCAACAAAGCAATGCCCCAGATGGGCAGAGCATCACCCCCTAGTGGGCTTGCTGGGTGGATACAGGTAGGGTGCATGCGGGAGTCTGTCTCTCTGCCTCCCCACTTCTCACTTCAGAAGAATAAAAAAAAAAAAAGATAGAAAGAATAGGAATAAAAGATAAGTCCTAAATGTTGTTAAAAAGGAGGGGGGGGCCTGACCTGTGGTGGCGCAGTGGATAAAGCGTCGACCTGGGAACACTGAGGTCGCCAGTTCAAAACCCTGCACTGGTCTGGTCAAGGCACATATGGGAGTTGATGCTTCCAGCTCCTCCCCTCTTTCTCTCTCTCTCTCTCTCTCTCTCTCTCTCTCTCTCTCTCTCTGTGTGTGTGTGTGTGTGTGTGTGTGTGTGTGTGTGTCTCCTCTCTAAAATGAATAAAAAAAAAAAAAAAAAAGGAGGGGGGGCCTGGTTGGTGGCTCAGTGGATAGAGCGTTGACCCAGGGTATGGACATCCTAGGTTCGATTCTCAGTCAGGGCACACAGGAGAAGCAACCATCTGCTTCTCTCCTCCTCCCACTCTCCCTTCTCTTCCCCTTCTCCTCCTGCTGCTAGTGGCTCAATTGGTTTGAGTGTGGCCCCAGGCACTTTAGAATAGCTCCATTGGAGCATGTTGGCCTCAGGTGCTGAAAATTGGTACTCAAGCATTGGCCCTAGATGGTATTGCCAGGTGGATCCCAGTCAAGACACATGCAGGAGTCTGCCTCACTATGTCCCCTCCTCTCACCTTAAAATAAAAAAAAGGAGGGGGAAAGTACACACTTCTATATGCCTGTATATATATTTAGTGATCAAAACAGTATTTATTTTGATTTACTAATAACTTTACATCCCAGTGAGGTTGATAAATACAAAAAAGTAGGTTCCTCAAAAAGGTGACCTTTGTTATTTTCAGTTGACTCACCTATTTTAGAAAGACTCTTATTTGGTACACCTGAGAAGAGTGGAAGTTACTTAGGTATAAAACATTGTACCTAATGGTGGTGCAAAAAACAGTAAAGGTCTACCAAGAATTAGAGAATTGTTAGATCCAAGGTTTGGAAAATAAAACATTCCATCACCTTCATCCACTTAAAAAAAAAAAGTCCTGATGACAATTATAGTCAGATCCCTTAAGCATTCTAGGCCAGTGGTTGGCAAACTGCGGCTCCCGAGCCAAATGCGGCTCTTTGGCCCCTTGAGTGTGGCTCTTCCACAAAATACCACGTGCAGGCAGTACCTCGATAAGGAATGTACCTACCTATATAGTTTAAGTTTAAAAAATTTGGCTCTTGAAAGAAATTTCAATCGTTGTACTGTTGATATTTGGCTCTGTTGACTAATGAGTTTGCGGACCACTGTAACAGTATTTAAAATTAGGTGCTTTAAAAGAGAATGGGAAGGAGAGAAGTAAAACAAAAACCCTTAAGGCAAAAAATACTTTCAACCCTTTTATGTTGAACCTATTACATGTAAGATATACCTCATATATATTTCCTCAGTGAAACTTCACAGAAACTTCATAAGGCAGGTATTATACACATTTTACAATAAGGAAAATGAGTGGTTAATGACTTGCTCAAGGCCACAGAACTAGTGCATGGCAACACCAAGAGAAAAGCATTAATAAAAACAAAGAGAGAAATTATATAATGAATTAAAAGACAACCTATCAAGAAGATATAATAATTATTAACTTAATGAACATACATCACAGCAAAAACTGATATGGTTATAAGGGGAAATTAACATATCCATAATTAAAATCAGATAGATCAGGCAGACCAAAAGTTAGCAAAATATTAAAAAAGTTGAACAATAAAATTAACAAACTTTATATTCACCCAATGAACAGAATATATATTCCTTAAAGCAAACAAGGAACAATTAAAAATATACTAGGTCACAACAAAATTTCAAAAAATTTCAAAGAATTCATATTATATAGAGTTTGCTCTTGAATTCCGGGTGCTATTTTCCAAGTCAAGTTTTCTAGCTCCTGGCTGATTATTCTGGTTTACCCAATTTTCTTTTTCAATTATTTTGCTTAAGTTTGCCAGAGTCAGTTTCTACAGATCACAACTAAAAACCCTGCTGATTCTTTTTTTTTTTTTTTACTATGAAATGACCAATAAACCAACCTCTAGTAAAATTGGTTAAGAAAAAAAAGAAGAGAAAAGACAAATTACTACCAAGAATAAAGGGAAGGACCAAAATGTGGACATTAAGGTGAGTTTAAGTCTTGAGAGACTATGAAAACAATGCTATAAGGAATGATCTTGCATATATATCATTTTGAAAGCCTGCAATTATATCCATAGATTAAAATGCTGGAATCAAAACTCCTGAGATCAAAGGCTATGTATTTTTGTAATTCTGAGAGACAACACAAAATCACCTTCATGAAGTTTGTATCAATTTATAGTCCCACCAGCAATGAATGAAAGTGCCATTTCTTCACACCTTTTCCAATCTAGTCAGTGAAATTTGTCAATCTAGTAGGTGAAATTTTACATATTATTATGAGTAAAACTGAGTACTTTTCATGTTTGAGTTATTTACATTTCTTTTGACATGAAATGTATATGAATTTCCTTTACTCTCAGAGTTAACTTTTTCTTCTTGATTTGGTAAAGCTCTCTCTATATAGGAAAAACCAGTATTATGTCACATGAATAGTAATACTTTATCATTTGTCTTGACTTTGCTTATAGTGGTTATTTTTCTGTAGTTATATTAATCAAACTTCTCTTTAATGGCTTTTATATTTTACATCATATTTGGAAAGACATTCCTCAGGCCAAGATATAATAAATTCTAGCATAGTTTCTTTGGTACAAAGTATAAGATTCTTCTCATATCTACTTTTAAAAATTCACAATCTTTACTTGGGAAGCAACATATGGAGCATAATCTCATTCAGGCTTATAAATAAATAAGTGTACTATCCAACACAATGGACTAAAAAATACCTTAATGATAACCTGGTGGAAAGGTTCATTTTACTGTTGAACATTTTGCTTTCTCTAAAATGGTTTTTGCTGACATTTGAAACAAATGTCTAAAGAGCTTAATTAACATCTTCATTATACAGAATAATAGTTAGAAACTTCCAGAGCCTTGGATAAGCCAACCCAACTTCCTCTTCTGTAAAATCAGAATACCTATCATAACAGACTATTATGAGGACCACATGACTTTAATGAAAGTGAAAATATTTTATAACCTATTTCAGCCATTAGTGACATGCAGAGGAATCTAATAACTATAAAATTGTCTCTGGTGTTAGTGACATAAAGATATTGTTACTATTTGCAAGTACAATTTATAAGAAACAATGATAATGACCCAACTATGAAAAGTGAAATCTTTTCAAATTCAAAACCTCTTATTTTTATTACCCAGATTCTTTTTTTAATTGAATTTTACTGGGGTGACACTGGTTAACATAATTATACAAATTTCTGGTGCCCAGTTCTATAGCATATCTCTATATACTGCATTGTGAGTGAAAAGTTAAATTCACTTTGAAAAATACCTGTATTTATTAAGAAATCTCAAAGTTCAAAAATAAGGCTAAGTAGGAACTCCACATACTGACTGAAATCTTACTATGCCTTGATTTATTTGAAAGTATAAAAGGTGGGCAGGGTAGGGAAGAAATACCAATTTACATTCACCAAATAGTGCCAATGATGGAGCTACCGGCAACACACAGAGGATTCTTAGGGCAGTGAAATACTCTGTACAATATTATAATGATGAATATATGTCACTATTCATTTTTCAAAATCCACAGAATGTACAATACCAAGAGTGAACTCTAATGTAAACTATGGTTCTTGGGAGCTTACATCATTGTAGGTTCATCTCTGGTAACAAATCTACCATTCTGATATTGACAATGGGGGAGGCTATGTATATATGCCCCAGGGAATATATGGGAAATCTCTGCACCTTCCTCTCAATTTTGTTGTGAAACTAAAACTGTTATAAAAACAAATTATTTAAAAGTAATAATAATAAGCAGAGCAACAAGATACCAAAAGAACTAGAAAAGGTAACACCACCCTCCTTATTTCTTAGTCTAAGGTGACCAGATGTCCCGCTTTTGGCTGGACAGTCCCGATTTTTAACAATTTGTCCCACATCCTGCGGCATTTTTAAAAAATTCCAATTTTTGGAAAGAATGTACGAAAAGCTAGGCAACGGCGGGAGAATGGGAAGGGAATATACAAATTTTGGCAGGGAGACCCCGCCTTGACTTGGAAGCGCCCACACTGCTGCAAGAGCTGGCTGCCCCATGCAGGGCCCCAAAACAAAGAACTTCGGGTGTGAAGTACCTGCTGGGGCAGCGGCTGTCAAGTCCCCTAACTACCCATAGGCCCGCGTCCTGGACACCAGCATGCGGCTCCAGGCCCCACAAGGCGCAAGCCACTTGGTCCCCAGCAAGGTGGCGGGGCTGGACGCAGGGAGCGCGCTGGCGGCGCTGCCCTGCCTGCTCCCGCCTGCTCGTGTAGCTCCGGCATTGGTTTCGGGACCGTGTAACCTGATCCCTCTGACTCACTCAAAATTTCCCATATAGTAATATTTCAGAAAATGATCTTTTTAATGAGGTATCATTATTAAAAAAAATAGATTGATAAGGAAAAGGTGAAATCCTGGGCATCAGCAAAAATCACAATAGAGAACAAATGGTTAGAAATATTTCATCATTTGGAAACAAACCATGTTCCATACAATAATGCACTCAAAATTGTGGAATACACGCTGTCTTTACCAGGAACTAAAGCTGTGACTGCATGCGTTTTTTCGATGGTAAATAAAGTGTGGACATCAGAAAAATCACAATGAAGTGTTGAGGCTTTGAAAGCCATTTTACATGTGAAATATAATTTAACAAATTCTTGTGAAAAATTTCATGACCTTTTAAACAACGACAAAAATTTCATGACCTTTTAAACAGCAATCTACTAAAAAAAATTTACTCAAATGAGAAATATGCCAAAGAATAGAATAAAATAATACTATACATAATTTTTTAATGTAGTATATTTGTAAATTGTACTTATGTTGAAATTTTTAAAAATATATTACAATACTATTTTTGCATTCTATGAAAATTTTTTTGCTCCATATAGATCAAATTTTCAATGAAGAACCCCCCCCCCAATCAATGGTGTCCCACTTTACCAATTTTAAAATCTGGTCACCTTATCTTAGTCCCAAGGTGTTAGTCCCCAACTCACCAGTCCCTCCACCAGCTAGCTCTATGAGGAGTTTCAAGTTGCAGTGGCAAAGAAACAAACACTCTCACCCTTCCTTCACCTCACAGAAAAAAAAAATTGCTAGCAAGTACTTCAGGTGGCACTAAGATGCTGAATATTTTGGTATTTGTAAATGAATCCAATGATTCAAGTACTTTCTTGATGACTGTCCTCTGACTACTACTATGTTTAACAGGAAGAGAAACTCTAACAATATGATGCCTTTAGAATGACACACCTGTGGCTAGTGACTTCAGCTGATTTCATTGCATTCAGTCGAATATAAACTGTAGGAGCAGCTATTCTTCCTTGAAGGCCCTTCTTAAAAAGAATTTCCTCTTGGGCATGGTGACTAGTTATCAATAAAGGCAAACAAACAAACCAGACTACAAGTCAAGCATTTTTCTAATTACACCAAACCCTCAGGAATGAACTGTTTCATTGTCAAAGCATCCACACTCAGTCCAAAATTAGAAAAGAAACTCACTGAACTTTATTGGGAAGATGCTACCTTAACAACTCTCAAATCCAAGGGTAATCAATCATCCCTTGGTACCTGGCTATGTTTTAGTTTCTTCCTCTGTAAATTCAACTTACCAGTGTAGCTGAATAAAAAATAATTTTGGACTTAAGAGTCTTAAGACCTAGACCTTTATCTGAATTCTCCCACTTACTAGCAATTTGCCCTTGGGCAAATAAATCTCTTTGGCTAATTTCATTTGTCACCACCAGCAGCATCATTATAATGGCTGGCAATTAGGTAGCACTTTATGCAGGGGTCCCCAAACTACGGCCCCACGCGGGGCCGCATGGGAGGGGCCCCCTGAGGCCATTTATCAGCCCAGCCACACTTCCGGAAAGGGCACCTCTTTTCATTGGCGGTCAGTGAGAGGAGCACAGGATGCATCCACACCCATAGTTCCCATTGAAATACTGGTCAGTTTGTTGATTTAAATTTACTTGTTCTTTATTTTAAATATTGTATTTGTTCCCGTTTTGTATTTTTACTTTAAAATAAGACATGTGCAGTGTGCATAGGGATTTGTTCAGTTTTTTTTATAGCCCCACCCTCCAACTGTCTGAGGGACAGTGAACTGGCCCCCTGTGTAAAATGTTTGGGAACCGCTGACATTGTGCCAAACCCAATTCTAAGGCCTGTATATTTATTAACTCATTTGATCTTTATAATGACCCCATGGGTAGATACTATCAACAGGTTACAAACAAGAAAACTGAGGCACGGAGCCTTTTATTTGCCCAGAGTTACACTGCTATCAGTGAAAGAGCTATGATTTAAACCCAGGCAATCTGGTTCTAGGATCGATGTTCTTACTATGTCTTACTACCTCTTTCATAATTTTTTTAAGTCAACAACCCTATATAACAACGGGCAAAGGACATGAGACAGGCAGTTAATAGAAAAAATAAATTTAGATGACTTATACATACACTAGAAACTGTTCAATTTCACTCATATTTCAAGATATTAAAACATTTTAAACCAAAATGCTTTAATGTATCAGATAAGCAAAGATAAAAAAAAAAAGTTTGATAAAAGCAAGAGTTAGCAAGGACATCCTTTATCTTAAAGATAAATACCATACATATGTACAAAGATATACATATGAGAATGTTCACTACAAATCATTCAATATTAAGACTGGAAACATCCTAAATGGCCTTCAACTAGAGACAGACTGAATAAATTTTCAGATAACTGGGATACCACAAATGCATTTCTATACTGTCTTTTTTTATTCCTGGAGTGGCTTACCTGGTAATTTTGTTACAATGTCACTTATTGTGTATGGAAAACTGTGGAGGCTCTGGATGGTATTATATTCCTGCAGAGGATTCACCGTATACTCTGACAGGCAGTTAGAGTGAGGGCAGGGCATGAGCTGATTCAAGGCAGGCTGCAATCTTTGTAAAGCTCGTTCAACCTCGTTTGTAGCCTTTCAAGGGTCCAGCTGAAAGTCTGGGGGTGTCTACCAAGCCTATGTTCCTTAGAAGGTCCTGATTTTTTTCTCCTCAACACTGGAGAACTGCTAAAAAGCGATTTGCTTTCCAGGAGCTTTCTGTGAACCCTTTTCCTTTTACTTGGCATAGTTTAAGCATGAGCAAATGCCTCAAGATAAAAAGTAGGTGGGGGGGGACTAGAAAGGGGGGGTATATACCTCCTTTCTCTCTAGTATTCGGCCTCTCAAGTTCTGGTTGCCTTGGCAGCCCTGAACTACATTTATTTTTTATTTCTAGCTCCATGAGGAAAGCTCTGCTGGCTGTTCTGACCTCTTAATAACTGCACTCTCTCTTTGCCAAAAATTCACAAATGTCTTAAGTTCTGGCTGCCTTGACAACTTACCTATGTCTTCATATAGATTATTTTTTTCTAAATCAGGCTTTTCTAGTTATTCTCAGCAGTAGTTCTGGTTTCCTCATAGCCAGAAGCAAAATCTACATTCTTCATAAGCAGTAGAGAATGCTAGATCCTTAGCGTGAAAACACAAACCATTACTAAAGAGGAAATGAGCAATGAGAAAGAAAACAAAAGTATAGGATACTCCTTTGAGAAATTCACAAAAGGTACATAATAAAGGTAGAAAATGAGTGGTACAAGTCCTTAAGAAATTTCCAGTCTCACTAGGGAAGGAAAAACATGTGAGTAAAACAAATATAAAACATCAAAGAATCATAAAACTAAACATCTAAGTGCTGCACAGAACACCAAAAGGTAGTAAAGAGTATGTCAGTGCAGATACACCAGAAACAAAGGGACATTATCTGTATTAATCTCAAGGTCACCTGCTTATACTATTCTCTAAACTGCCAAACAACCACTGTCAAATGGATGTGCAAAAGGAGAAATTTTCATGTTAAATTAAGCACACCAGAAGAAGCTGGAAAGTTGAAATATAGGAAGTGAACCACAAATGTGTTCTAAAACCAAACTAAAGTGGTTTCTGTTTTATATACTATTTTTTGGTTTACTCCTAACTCGCCAAGAATTCAGAAGACAAACACCAACTGTCTTAAACTAATGCAATTTCTCATTTACCCATTTGCCCAAGACAAGTAAAAATTTACATCTGATAATATAAAAAGTGTTTACCTGGGAAGAAGAGGAAGTACACAGAGAAAAAGTTAAATGCTAATAAAATATTAATATAAAATTTTAAGCCTGCTTACTTAAGTACCATAATTAACACCACAGATTACTACTACAACTACATTAACTTACACCCCTTATGTTTTAAAATTATGCTTTAGCGAAGAACTAATCAAATGTCAGAGCCCACATTTAAAAAACCTGTTTATAACTTCTGACCTAATAATTTAATTTCTGGGTATGTAAGAAAACCTAAAATATAGAAACACTTTTACATAAAAAATTTTTCATTGTGGCATGTTCATAATTATAAAACAAAAACTGAGAAAAACCTAAATATCCAATATTCAGGGAATGTTTAGGTTAATTAGGGGTAGCCCATACAATGTATTATTATTCTGCCATTAAAATTATATAGAAATAATTAATGACATGACATTGCTTTAATAAGGTAGGAAATTATTTAAATTAAATGAGATGCAAGTCTCCACGTGAAATATGCCTTATTGTTTCAAACGTGAAAAAACATTAAACAGAAATGGCAATAACAAATGGAAAAAGAAACACTACTATAACTGTTGAAATCACAAAGGGAGAAAAAGGAAATACTAGTGGTAGCATGAAGTTTTTACATAAAAAGTGTGTATGAATCATGGAAACAGTTTCCAGAGATAGGAAGTTAATAAGGGAATGAGCAGTAAAGAAGAGGGCAGTACTGTGGGAAGGGAGAATACACACAAAAAGGCATGAGACCCTTTCCCCAAAGCATTTATAATACAGCTTACTAGGTAAGAAAAATTCATTAAGAAGTTTCTAAAAAACAGATGAAAATAACTACAGAGACAATGACAGATGCAATGTCACAAAATAAACAACTGCCAAATTAATCTTACAAGCAAATGTTGCCATAGCCCTTTAGGAGGAAACAGACAGAGACTGGGAAGGAAGGCAGGGCTTTAGGAAGGTAGGATCAAGCTGAGTCTCACCAGCAAAAATTAGATAAGTGCTTACTTATTAAATTAACTGCTGATAAAAATTTATGATAATATTAAAATTCAAGTTGCATCTTGCTCTCTTACGTTAAAGAATTAACTTGGGCCTTGGCTGGTTGGCTCAGTGGTAGAGCGTTGACCTGACGTGTGGAAGTCCCAGGTTCAATTCCCATTCAGAGCACCCAGGAGAAGTGACCATCTGCTTCTCCTCCCCTCCCCTCTCCTCCCCCCCTCTATACCCTACTTGCAGCCATGGCTCGATTGATTTGAGCATGTTGGCTCCAGGCCCAGGCTGAGGATGGCTCCATGGAGCCTCTACCTCAGAAGCTAAAAACAGCTCAGTTGTGAGCATGGGCCCCAAATGGGCAGAGCACCAGGGGCTGCCAGATGGATCCTGGTCAGGGCGCATGTGCGAGCCTATTTCCCTTCCTCTCACTTAAACTAAAAAAAAGTTAACGCTGATTCTCGTACCTGTATCTAAAAAGAAAAATGAGTCCTCAACAGCCTGAGGCTATGTATACTCAAGGCCAGAGAGTGATTATTTCCTGCTTTATAGTCCATAAGGTCTCTTTCACAACTGCTCAACTCTGCTGTTACAGCATGAGGAGAGCTGGAGACAATATAAATGAATACGGCTATGTTCCAGTAAAAGGTTATTTACAAATATAAGCAGCAGGCTGGATCTGTCCTGTTGACGGTAGTTTGCTGACCCTCGTTGCTATGAAAACTAAGTGTCTGTGATGTTTGTGTCCCACCCAAATTCATGCTCAAACCTAATGCTGGTATTTGGAGGTGGGCCCAAGAAAGATGATTACATTACAGGGGCAAACCCCTCTTGAATGGGATTAGTGTCTTTCTAAAAGACGCCCCCAGAGAGCACCTTTGCCCCTTCTACCAAGTAAGGACACAGAAAGAAGACAGCTGTCCATGAACCAATAGGTGGGTCCTCACAAGACACCAAATCTATCAGCATCTTGATCTTTGACTTTCCAGCCTCCAGTACTGTGAGAAATAAAATTTTTTTATAGGCCACCCAGTTCATGATATGTATTCTGTTAGAGCAGACTAAAACCTTTGGATTAGAGAAAGACAAAGTAAGCGAGTAGAGATAACAGGATTTATAAAAGTAGGTATTAAACAAGAGTAAATAAGATTCCTTGTTGAAACCAGAAATGTCCCAAACTAGGCAGGCAGCCCACGTTGTATAGTATAATCAAAGTAAAATGAGGCACAAAGGACATCACAGAAGCGAATATAGTTATAGCAATGCTGCAGAGATAAAGGCCCTGCAGACCTAAGCCAACCAAGACCATGTGCTGTACCCATCACTATATCCACCATCACCCTAGTACAAACTCCTTCGGCCATGTTCCAATACAACTTCATTTCTGCTTTGTTTGAGGCAAAGAATCATTCACACTAGACCATAAAATGGAGTAATACCAAAATTAAGAATAGTGCAGGATTTGGAACCATACCAACCTATGTTCAAATCTACCACCCAATCACTTCATACCTACCAGTATTTATCCTTGCTAAGTCTGTTTCAGCATCCATAAAACAGGAGGAACACCTATCCTATCAGGATTGTTTATCTTGTCTAATCAAATACCTAATCGGTACACATTCTGTGTGTATTAAATATCAGCCTAAATGGCCTGTGTTGCTTAGACTCTATATATCTATATATCTTTAAGACTGTTTCCCTACTTCTTTATAATAGAGACCTAACCCCAATTATCCTCCTGCTTTAACTGGCTTCTCTCTGCCTCCAAGATTTATAAACAGGACCCAATCTACCATTCCAGCTGCATTTTCTAACATTCTCTTAATACTTTTTCACTCCCCAGCCTCCCCACCTCTTACCCTTTCTATATATGCCATACCCTGTGTTTCCTCTATGACTTTATATATGCCACTTCCTATTCCCAGAATGCTCTTTCTCCTCACTATATGGTAGTTAGTTCAAAACCCTGTTTTTGGCCCTGGATGAGTGCCTCAGTGAATAGTGTAGTCCTGGCACATTGAGGTTACGGGCTCCATCCATGGTCAGCACACCAATGAGTCAATGCTTCTCTCTCTATCCCCGTCCGTCCCCCCTCCCATCCTTTCTCAAATCAATGGAAAAAGGAAAAAAAAACAACACCGTTTACTGCCCTCTCCTTTGTGAAGCTTTTCCACCAACCCAGAGAACTGCATTAGTTTCCTATAGGTCCGTGATGGCGAACCTATCACATGCATGTCAGCACTGACACGCGTAGCCATTTTTAATGACAAGCAGCCATATGCAGCCGCATAACAGAGGTATGGGGCCGCATGCCGAGAGGGATGTTTCATCCTCGGCTCCTACACAGCTTCCCGTTAGGCCATTTTTCTCGAAGTGACACACCACCCGAGTTATGCTCCGTTTTTTGGCGAATTTTGACACACCAAGCTCAAAAGATTGCCCATCACTGCTATAGGCCCTTACAACAACTCTGCACTTATTTGTAGTAGCATTCATGACCTGTGTTGTAATTACGTGCTTCTACCTTTGACTCCCAAAAGGAGATTTTCTTGAAGATATCTCTAGGTATGTGTCTCTGTGTAAGAGAGTGGCTTTAAAATTTCTTTTGTTAAACGAACCAATGAGGAAGTGTTTTAATACCAGCACCATTTTGTACTAAAGTCTTTTAGTTTGTTGTCTGAAGGGAGTAGAACTTAGTAAAGCTTTTCTTTACAGTTAAAGAAAAGGTAACTTTTAATAAAGCCCAAATAAACTCCAAATTAATGGAGTTCAATCTTTTAAGGTTTTATTTTAGTAATTTTACATAACTACATACTAGAAAAATCCCAAGAGAAATGAAAAAATGGAAGTAAAGGGAAAGTAAGCCCACTGCTATTCAGAAAAATAAAAACCAGAATTGGATATGTTGTCTTCAGGCTTAAAAATTTAATTGTACACACATGTGATGAGGAAGATTGGCTTAATAGCAGCACATGAAGAAAAGCAGTTTTGCCTACAAATTCAGTATGAGCAAGACCAATGCCATTTTGGCAGTATTAATAAGAATTTAGCATCCAGATGAAGAGACAGAAAACCCCAATACCCTTTGCATTAGTAAGCCATTATTTAAGGGTCAGTTCTGAGTGACATATTTAAAGATGACTAACTAGAAGGATAAAGAAATCCTGACATGCCTGACCAGGTGGTGGCACAGTGGACAGAGCGTCAGACTGGGACCTGGAGGACCCAGGTTTGAGACCCCAAGGTCGCCAGCTTGAGCGCGGGGTCATCTGGTTTGAGCAAGGCTTCCCAGCAAAGTTTTGATGCTTCTCATCTTTCTCCCTTCCTGCCTGTCCCTATCTATCCCTATCTCTGACTCTGTCACAAAAATAAATAAATTTTTTAAAAAATCATGACATAGTATCCAAAATACATTTTTAAGAATTGTTTTAGGAATCTTTTCTGTTCATCAAACATTTACTGAGTATCTGACACATTCTAAGTACCATATTAAGTGCTGAGTATACAAAAACATAATCCCTGGCCTCAAAGAGTTGAGTATAGTACCAGAGACAGACACACAAACAAGGAACTGAAATAGTGACATAAGGGATACACACACTCACATGGTGGCACAAAGGAAGTTAAATGACGCACATTTGAGTGAGAAAAAATTTCACAGAGCACTTGTTTCATCTGCATTTAGAAGAGAAATATAATCTGACAGAAGGACAAGAAGGCAGAATATCATAGGTAGAATAATTATAGGTGACAAAGGATCAAAAAGGTTTTATAAAAACATACTATATTTCAAAAACTCTAAGGAATGTGGTATGACCAGGATCTTGAGAAAGGGAGGAAGGGGATCAAAGAGATTAATTTGAGAATTTTAATATAAAACTTAGAAAAAATCATGGTCCTTAAATACTTGAACATTGAAACTAGGGGAGCAGCCTGACCTCTGGTGGCATAGTGGATAAAGCATCGACCTGGAACACTGAGGTCCCCGGTTTGAAACCCTGCACTTGTCTGGTCAGGGCACATATGGGAGTTGATGCTTCCTGCTCCCTCCCCCATTCTCTCTCTCACTCTCACTCTCTCTCCTCTCTAAAATAAATAAATAAATAAAAATTTTAAAAAAAGAAACTAGGGAAGATTTTGATTCACTAGAAAACTTTAAAATTTTATTGAATTTATTGGGGGTGACATTAGTTAAGAAAATTATACAGGGGTAAGGTGCACAATTCTACAATATTTTATCTGTATATTGCATTGTGTGTTCACCCCAAGTCTCCCTCTATCACCATTTATTACCCCTCTACTCTTCTCTATGTCCCCTTATTCCCTTTGTCTTCCTACAGTCCCCACACTGTTGTCTGAAAACTTTTAAATTAAACAATTGAAATTGTCCAAAAATAAGAAGGTAATGAGTACCCAGTCACCAGAATGGGAGAATATCCCCACTCAAGTATAATCAAACCCCTCTCCCACACACATTGTGTTCCAGATCTCATTTTCTCTCACCTCTTCATGCCTGTAGCTCACTCAGTTTAGTCTCTCCAGTACCATCAATTTCTCCCTCTCTGCTATGGTAATATACAAATCTAACATACAACATAACATAATATCACCTGGCTTTCAAAAACCTTCTGAGCTCCTGTCCCCCAGCAGGTACTGTCCCATGTCTCTGTACCCCCCCCCCAACTTTAAAGCAAACTCCTCCAAAAATTAATCTATATTGTCTTTGTTTTTGCTTTCTCACTTCTAATTCTAACTTCAACCCATTCTATTAGGGCCTTTTTTTTTATCCTCACCATGCTATCAAAACGGCTCAATAAAGTCACCAAGAAAGACCTATAAGGAACCCCAGGGTTAGTTTATAGTACAGGCACAAAAGAGTTCAATGAGTGGGTGTAGTCTGATAAACAAACAGAATTTTTAGCCTAAGAACTAAGGATTTTTCAAATCAAAACCACTAATATCAGTTGTATGGAAGGTATCAATCTGGAATAAGCCTGCTCAGCTTTAGCATACAACTAATAGTATATAGATATTCACAGTAATAGTATCCATTTCCTCTGGAAAACAAGGATAGTGAGATGTTGAAATTGGATAAGCTCACATCATCTTCATCATAATAATTAGCAAACAGTATGCTTTCATATCTCCATCACAATTGTCTAACACGTATTTTAACCTATTCTTCTAAAACAGACTGAGACACACTTATTGAGTGTGAAATTTTTTTTATACATTCTTGCTAAGTCCATCTTTTTAAACACCTAGTTCTGTGCCTTACAGATAGTAGGCACTCTAGAAATGTATAATAAATAAACTATAAAACCTAATATGTAGAACCTAGTACAAAGTAAATTCCATATATACTAACTCTCCCCTTTACAAAACTACCCCAACTTTAAGAAACAATGCAAAAATTTGATAAATCCTTCATACTCTACATTAGTGGTTCTAAAACTTTTTGAAGTTGGGGCACATTTAAAATCCTACAAATAATTATAGACACACTATATACAAATTTCTGAGAAATATGGTATAATAATTAAATCAAATAATAAAGAAAAAATATAAAGTCCAAGAAAGCTTTTATCGTAATTAAACAAAATACAACAAAATTAAATTTATTCTGACATTTTTGTTACATTTTTTGAGTTATGCTTTTAGAATTTGTAAAAAAAGAGGGGTTAAAAAAATAAAAAAACACGGGTATGCAACACAACTGAATGATAAGATAACCTGGAGATGTTTTTATTATACATATGTACCCTGATTTATTGGTATCACCCCATTAAAATTAATAATAATAAAATATTAAAAAGAATAAAAAAATAAAAAAACAACAAAAATGTTATCTTTTTATATATATAAATACATTCTTAGTAAGATTTAGTAAATTCAGCAGGTCCCAGCACAAATGTGTTAAGTTTTTTTATTCTTGCTTTTATGAGACACATGCGCCTGATGTGTCCTAGCGATTTCTTCAATGTTTGGGCATATATTTGAAAGGTAAACTCTCATTTCCCCGTCAATATGTTGAAGAATTCCTCTCTTTTTACTCTTAATTGTGTTGAGTGCAGAAAACCCCCACCATACATATCATCTTAACTTTAAACCAAACAAAGGATAGAAGAAACTTGCCTCCAGTTCCCGGGAACATGGGGGATAGTGTAAACAATCCAGCACCACAGCTTAACAGCCTTTTGCAACCTAATCAGGCAAGTGAGCTGGGAGGTTGGGCAGACTGTCAGCTTACAGCCAATTCCCCACACCACTGTCCCCCCAAAATCTAAACTCCAAAAACCCTGTTGAATTTTGGTCCCCAACAGGCACATATATCTCTGGAATACTATAGGGTGCACCTGGAAATCTTCTAGGGCGCACCAGTGTGCCTTGGTGCACACTTTGAGAACCACTGCTCTACATGAACAAGTTTATCTACTTCTATCTCTCATAAATACCTGCATTTTAAGAGAACCATAATAAGGGACCTAGAGATGTACTGAATTTCAGATACACAGGATATATGAGTGATATCCTAAGGCAGTGGTTTAATTTACATCATTGGTTTAATTTACATTTCTCTGATTACTAATGATACTAATTATTATTCCAAATGTTTATTGGCTTTGTTTTCCTTTTCCGTACCATGTGTATTCAGATTCCCTCATCATTTTTCTGAGGTGTCTGTCATAGTGATTTGTAGTTCTTCATATATTCTGGATAGTAACCTTTTTTCAGTTATTTCATTACAAATATTTTCTCCCACCATGTAGTTTTTTTCCTTACTTCATATCATCTGTTATAATACAAAAGTTTTGGGGTTTTTTTTGATGTGGCCAAATACCAATCTTTTCCTTTATGCCTTGTTTTTCTTTTGTTCGTATAAATCCTTCTTGACCCCACTTTCATAAATTGACCTTATCAATTTTATGCATGGTCTGAAGAAAAGATCTTTTTCTTGTTTTCTAAAAGTTAGCTATCTATCCATAACAACTGAAAATGGTAATCTCTGCCCAACCGATTTTATAATTCCACCTGTCATTTCCCAAATTCAAATATATGAGGGTATGATATTGGACTCTACTTTTATATTTTTTTTGTAATCTTCATTTTATTTTTTATTTTTATTTTTTTTACAGAGACAGAGAGAGAGTCAGAGAGAGGGATAGATAGGGACAGACAGACAGGAACGGAGAGAAATGAGAAGCATCAATCATCAGTTTTTCATTGCGACACCTTAGTTGTTCATTGATTGCTTTCTCATATGTGCCTTGACCGTGGGCCTTCAGTAGACTGAGTAATCCCTTGCTCGAGCTAGCGACCTTGGGTCCAAGCTGGTGAGCTTTTTTTTTTTTTTTTTTTGCTCAAGCCAGATGAGCCCGCACTCAAGCTGGCGACCTCAAGCGGGGTATCGAACCTGGGTCATCCGCATCCCAGTCCGACGCTCTATCCACTGTGCCACCGCCTGGTCAGGCTGTAATCTTTAATTATTTAACATGGTTATTCAACTATCTATGACATCAATATCTCTTTTAATTACCATTGATAATAGCTTAATATTTCATGAAGCAATGTGTTCCCAAATGGTCTTGGCTGTTATTAGCCACTCATCATCCTTATTGGCAAGTTCCACTTTTTTAAAAAGTCCCTTTCTATTGCAAGTGTTCTAGCTTTTTAAATAAATGAATAGTAAATTTGCAAATGTTTTGAAAATTTTTCTTGATTGATTTTAGAGAGAAAGTGGGGGAGAGAAGAGAAGCAGAGAGAGAGAAAGTGAGAGATCAATTTGTTGTCCCACTTACTTATGCATTCATTGGTTGATTCTTATACATGCCCTGACCATATTGGGACAATGCACGAACCAACTGAACTACCCAGACAGGGCTGCAAATGCTCTTTTGAGAATCTCTTAAGATGATCATATGGTTTTACTACCCTTTAGTTTATTAATAAGGTGAATTACATTATATTATTACACACTCCTATTCCCAGAATAAATGCTATTTCATTGTAATTTTTAAAAAATATATTACTAGATCAGTGTATACTTCATTTGGGATTTTTTAAAAAATCTACTTTCATGAGATTGACCTGTATTTTTCCTTTTTTATAATGTCTTCATATGATTTGGGTATCAAATTGTAACAGCTCCCCAATGAGTTTGGAAACAATTTTTTTTTGAGAGAGAAGAGAGAAGAGAAAGGGGAGGAAGGAGCAGGAAGTATCAACTATAGTAGTTGCTTCTCATATGTTCCTTGACCCGGCAAGTCTGGGGTTTTAAACCAGCGACTTCAGCATTCCAGGTCAATGCTTTATCCACTGTGCCACCATAGGTCAGGCTAGAAACAATATTTATAGTCCCTGGAATAGTCTGCAATATTTGGGTAACCTATAAAACCATCCGTTTATGGTGCTTTTTTATACATAAAATTTTCTGCTTTTTGTTATGGTAAAGTCTCAAATATTTATTAGAGACCAATATAATAAACCCCAATATATCCATCACTCAATTTCAATTATCAATTCATTGCCAATCTTATTACATCTATTCCTTTAATCACTACCTGTCCCCTCTCCCTTTGAATGATTTACAAGCAAATCCCAGATATATCATCTTACCTATATGTATTTTACCATCTCTCTTAACCTTTTTTTAAAGACTTTATTCAATAGAGAAAAGGGAGAGATGAGGGGGCGGGGAGAGACAGAGAGACGAGAGAAGGGGGGAGGAGCAGGAAGCATCAACTCCCATATGTGCCTTGACCAGGCAAGCCCAGGGTTTCAAACCAGGGGCCTCAGCATTTCAGGTCAACACTTTATCCACTGCACCATCAAAGGTCAGGCCCATCTCTCTTAAAGATAAGGACTCTTAAAATATGTAACCAGAAAACTGATGTCACTCTAAAAGCTTAATGACCTTTAATAAGATCAGACATCCAATCAGTATTCAATTCCTATCAAATGTTTTTATAGTTTTTCAAATCAGGACCCAAGTTAAGTTCATACACTTAAACTGCTTAACTTTTATTCTAAAGATTTCCCTCCTATTGCTTTTTCTTCACATATTTGTAGAAGAAAATAAGCCATCTGCCATGTAGTTTCCACATTCTGGATTTAACTCGTATCCACAAATCACTTGGTGGGTAGATTTTACTATTTATTCAGTCTTTTTTTTTTTTTTTTTTTTTTAGTTAATTTCTATTCACATTTTCTAGTTTTTCATCTTTTTTAAAATTTTATTTAGAAAATTAAATTTAACAGAGTGACATTGATCAATAAGAGTACATAGGTTTCAGGTAAACATTTCTATAGCATTTGAACTGTTCATTATGTTTTTTTTTTTTTTTTTTTAATATATATTTTATTATTATTAATTCTAATGGGGTGACATCAATAAATCAGGGTACATATGTACAATGAAAACATCTCCAGGTTATCTTATCATTCAATTGTGTTGCATACCCATCACCAAAAGTCAAATTGTCCTCTGTCACCTTCAATCTGGTTTTCCCTGTGAACTGTTCATTATGTTTTATACCCATCACCTAAAGTCAAATCCTTTTCCATCACCGTATATTTGTCCCTCTTTACACCCTTCCCCATCCGTTCTCCACACCCCCTCCCCAATATTCATTTCACTTTTATCTATGTTCACGAGGCTCAGTTTTATATCCAACCTATGTGTGAAATCATATAGTTCTTAGCTTTTTCTGATTTACTTATTTCACTCAGCATAATGTTCTCAAGGTCCAGCCATGTTGTTGTAAATGACACGTCATCATTTCTTATGGCTGGGTAGTATTCCACTATATATATGTACCACATCTTCTTTATCCAATCTTCTATCGAAGGACATTTTGGCTTTTCCATGTCTTGGCCACTGTGAATAATGCTGCAGTGAAAGTGGGTATCTAGGGGTAGATACCCAGTAGAGGGATTGCTGGGTCATATGAGAGTTCTATTCTTAATTTTTTGAGGAACCACCATACTCTGTCCCATAATGGTTGTATCAGTTTGCATTCCCACCAGCAGTGAATGAGGGTTCCTTTTTCTCCACAGCCTTTCCAACACTTATTACTTGTCTGGTTGATGATAGCTAATCTACCAGGTGTGAGGTGTTACCTCATTGCAGTTTTGATTTGCATTTCTTGAATAGCTAGTGAAGATGAGAGCATCTTTTCATGTATCTTTTAAGATTTTATTTATTGATTTTAGAGAGAGAAAAGAAAGGGGGGAGGTGTAGGAAGCACCAACTCATAGTAGTAGTTGCTTGTCTTATGTTCCTTGACTGAGCATTCCTAGTGATGCCTTATCCATTGCACCATCATAGGTCAGGCTCTATTTATTCTTGAGTTAGCTGTGATAGGTTCCAATTTTTTTTGGAAACTATTTTGTACAATTTTTCAAATTGGGCATAAAGATTTTTATATTCTATATTTATGGGCTTTTAAAAATCTTTATCTATAGATGTATTCCCTGTTTCATTCCTAACATTATTTATACCTCCTTTCTTTTTCTTTTTCTTTTTCCTTGATCAGTTTTGCCTGACTTGAATATAGATGCTATGTTAATTCATCAATTAGATTTTGGCTTTGATTCTCTTGGTTTCTATTCATTAATTTGTTATCTTTATTCTTTCCTATCTTCTACAATACTTCCTTTAGGTTTAATCTGCTATTACTTTTCTAATTTCTTAAGTTGGCTTCTAATTCAGTAGTTTTCAGCCTTTCTCCTATTTAAGTAGCTTATAGGTTCTAGGATATACACTTTCCCATACTAACATCTCTGAAGTGGGGACTTTCCTTTTTTGAGGGGGGGCAGGGAGAGAGAGACAGGGACATATTGCTGCTCTTGACCAGGGAATTGAAATGACAACCTCCGTGCTTCAGGACAACACTCCAGACAACTGAGCTATCCGGCCAGAGCTTTGGGGTGTTTCTTATCATTGCAATCTTTTTATTTATTTATTTTAGAGAGAGAGAGAAAGAAGGGGAAGAAGTGGGAAGCAACTCATGATAGTTGCTTTCCATATGTGCCTTGTCCAGGCAAGTGCTGTGTTTTAAACCGGTGACCTTAATGTTCAGGTTGACATTTATCCACTGTGTCACCAGAGGTCAAGCTTAACTGCAATCTTATAGTCACTGTCAGCCAGGCAGCAGTGATGACACTACTGTCATAGCTCACATACGTGTGAACATAAAATAAAGAACAAGCTGGCCCTGGCTGCTTGCCTCACTGGTAGAGCACTGGCCTGGCATGTGGAAGTCCTGGGTTTGATTCTCAGCCATGGCACACAGGAGAAACGTCCATCTGCTTCTCTACCCTTTCTCCTTTACCTTCTCTCTGTCTCTTTCTTCACCTTCCACAGTCAAGGCTCCATTAGAGCAAAGTTGGCCTGGGTGCTGAGGATGGTTCAATGGCTTCCACCTCAGGTGCTAGAATGGCTCCGGTTGCAACGAAGCATCGCCCCCTGGTGGGCTTGCTGGGTGGATCCCAGTCAGGTGCATGCAGGAGTCTGTCTCTGCCTCCCCACTTCTCACTTCAGATAAATACAAAAATAAAAAAAGATAAAGAACAAGCTTTCAAGAAATATGTAGTGATTTGGTGATTATCCCTGGTAGCATGACAACTGTAATATCTCCATGTTAAACAAAACTTTTACCGACCATCTGAGGAAGAGCTATGAGTCACACCTGAAAACCTTTCCTTGAGAACTTCTGGCAAACTCAATAAAGCATCAGCATCAAAACTTTTGAGTGCCAGCAGTCTGAAAAAAAAAAAAAATGCTGGAGATAGCTGCTGTGGAGCACTCTTATTTAGAAGAATCAGACTTTGAATATGAAGAAGTCACAGGAATATTCTACTCATTTATTAATTCACTTCCTTTTATAAATATATGCACCAGTGATATGTTAAATCTACATCTAAATATATGAGAACTCTTAAGTATAAAGTTAAAAAGCCTAAGTGGTAGGAAAGCATTGTATTTGGAAAATAATAGTGCATCTTATAAAGCATGGCATCTTAAGATTCAATGACACATGATATGGGCACTTAAAATTTCTTCTTAGTATTGTTTCAGCTGTATTGCACAGATTTTGACAGGTAGGGTATTTATTTTTATTCAGTTCTAAATATTTTCCAATTTTCATGATTTTATTCTTCATCTATACATCATTTAAAAGTTTTTGTTTTTGCTTTTTAATTTCAAACAAGAAATTGGAAGCAAGAGAATTGGTTATATGTATTTTTAATTTTTAAGTTTATTGGATTGAGACAGATAATAGTTTATATATAAATCTTGCGTATTTGTGCCAATTTATATCAATGTCCCACATTTGTTTAAAAACAATGTATATTTTTCTAATGTGGGAGGGTTATGGTTCTATAATAGGTCAAGTTATACATCATTTTCTTTTCTTTAGTGGTTACCCATAAATTTTTAATATGTACTGTATCTGAGTGAAAGCATAAAGTTAATCAACATCTCTATCCTCCCACTGAACTATATATAGAACCTTAGAACTCTTTAATGCTGATCAATTGCTCCCCTACCACCACCCAGCTTACATTTCATCCTTGCCTGGTATTTTAGTCCCACTTTGGTTTTAGCCCCCACAAATTAAGTCATAATTATTATTGTTTCATATAATCAATGTTCGCTAAGTTTACCTACTGATTTTTGTTCACCATTACTTCTTGTATCCTACTCTATGCCC
The DNA here is from genome assembly GCA_037038555.1 of Rhynchonycteris naso. NCBI lineage: Eukaryota > Metazoa > Chordata > Mammalia > Chiroptera > Emballonuridae > Rhynchonycteris > Rhynchonycteris naso. The sequence continues at coordinate 318,061,146 of CM072995.1, forward strand.
TAAGTTACGTTTCTTTCTTCCTTAAGTACACTGTTTAACAGTTCTTTCAGAAAGTGTGGTGAAGTGTCTATATTTTTGTTTATACAAAAATATTTTATTTTGCTCTCACTTTTGAATAACTTAACTGAGTATGAAATTCAGATCTCTCAACACTTGGAAAACAGTGTCCAGTTTTCTTCTGGCCTCTCCTGTTAAGAAAGGTCTGCTCTCAGACTGATTGTTGTTCCTTTCTGGTTGTTTTTAATAGTATCTTTTTTTCTTTGCAATGCAATTAGGTGTGATGTTTTGTTTTGTTCATTTAATTCAGAGGTCCCCAACCTACGGCCCGTGGGCCAAATTGCGGCCACCTGAGGCCATTTATTCGGCCCCCACCGCACTTCCGGAAGGGGCACTTCTTTCATTGGTGGTCACTGTATGGAGTACTGTATGTGGTGGCCCTCCAACAGTCTGAGGGACAGTGAACTGGCCCCCTGTGTAAAAAGTTTAATTCCTGCTAGGGATTCATGAGTCTTAAACCTAAAGTTTCATCTCTTTTTATGAATTCCAAAATATTCTCCTTGTCTCTTTAAATTCTACATCTCCCTCGTTTTTTTCTCCTTCTGGAATTAATATTAGATGTTGGGTCCTCCTGTTCTTTTAGATCTTCCTTCATCTTACTGTTTTGCATTCTCAGGATTTACTCACATCTAATTCCCTGCTTATTGATTATTTTCTTCAAACTATTACTTGTTTTTTAACCCACATATTTTTAATTTTTCTTATTGATTTTAGAGAGAGAGGGACAGAGACATCAATTTGTTGTTCCACTTATTCCGCATTCGTTGTTTGACTCTTGTATCTGCCCTGACTGGCGATCAAACCCCCAACCTTAGCGTATGGAGACGACGCTCTAACCTGAGTATACCGGCCAGGGCCATGTATATTTTTCATTGTTTAATTCTTTTTCAAATGTGCCTGTTTCATAATGTATCATTTCTTTGGGTGTCAGTTTATTTTTTAAATATATTTAGTCACTTAAAATATGCTCATTTAAATTATCTTTCAAACTGCCATTCTACTATCCCAATTCTCGGAGCTATAATCCTCTTGCTTATTATCTCTCATTTGTGGTGGAAAACTGTTCTCTTGTGTGTAATTTTTAATTATAAATTCATCTTCAGTTGGCCTCATTACTTTTATAAGAATCCTCTGTGGCCTGAGATATAGGAGTACCCCTTAGAGTCTTGTTTTTCCTTTTTCTGGGTGACCCAGGAGTATCACTAGCTTGAAGCCAGCTTTTATATTAATTTCCCAGTATGGGGAAACCAGACCCATACAATATAAATTCAGATCCCAAATATGAGTGAGGCATAGGTCTTGTGCTTCAATTTCTCAGGTAAGCTTTTATCCATTTCTTCTTTGCATAAAACCCAGGCAAATTAAAACAAGATTTCTTTTTATTGACTGTGTCAGTGAAAAGATTTTTCTCTAGTCTACCCTGTCACCTAGGATGAAGCACATCAAGTCCCCAGCTTTGCCTGGCCAGGAGGTGGCGCAGTGGATGGAGTGTCCGACTGGGATGCGGAGGACCCAGGTTTGAGACCCCAAGGTCGCCAGCTTGAGTGCGGGTCCATCTGGTTTAAGCAAAGCTCACCAGCTTGGACCCAGGGTCTCTGGCTTGAGCAAGGGGTTACTCGGTCTGCTGTGGCCCCATGGTCAAGGAAGGCACATATGAGAAGGCAGTCAATTAACAACTAAGGTGCCACAACGAAAAACTGATGATTGATGCTTCTCATCTCTCTCCGTTCTTGTCTGTCTGTCCTTATCTATCCCTCTCTGTCTCTGTCAAAAAAAAAAAAAAAAGAACCCAACTTTATGCAGAAGTCTTAGTTTTGGTTCCTTCTTGCACATGGTTTAAATGCAATCAGCTAGAAATAGAAAACCAGAAATACGCCTTCACTCCACACCCTTCACCCTGCTCCAAGGCAACACGGCAAGAGCTGAAGGGTTTACTCAAGTTTTGGATATTAGTTCCATTTCTGTTTCTGGAACCTGGGGATTTTCCTGTCTTTTCTACAAGCTCAAGAATGCATTTAAAAGAATTGTTCTGTATCACTCAGCTCTTCTTGATATTTATAGTAGAAGAGCCTTCAGCTTATCTCAGCCATCTTGCCAGAAGAGAATTTGGGCTCTCCAATCCATTTGCTACATTACACCCATACTTGTGATCTCTCTAAAATGCAAAGATGAACTCTTGCATTTTAGAGATCACAAGTATGGTTCCTCACTCCTTAGCATGGCATCCAAAGTCCATTATTATACTGCCAACCCCACCTCCTTCCACTCTCCATCATGTACTCTTTAATCCAACCACTCCTACTTACAATCCCTAGAACTCCTTGTTTCATACTCCTATGCTTTTCAATGTACTGTTTTCCCTCATCTTTATCCTGCCCTAATCCACTTACTGAATACTGGTAGTTAAGTGTCTGCCTTTTACTGAAGCTGAGTTCTCTTTTTGTGAAAATAGCTAACATTTATTTATTGAGCCATTCAAAGAGCCCAGCATTCTAATAACTCAATCTTAAAAATCTTTCAATTTTGTTACTATTACTATCCCCATTTTCAAAATGCGGAAACTAAGGTCCAGAGAGGTTAAGCAGTGACACACAGCTATAAATGGCAGAGCTAAAGTTAGAACACAGGTAGTCTGCCTCCAGAACTTGCTTTATTTATACTATATTGCCTTCTACAATTATTTCTTACACCACAGTTATAACTGCATTTATTATACCACATTTCAGTTGCGTGTTTATATGCCAATCTTCTCAACTACACTGACTTTGAGACAGAATCATGCTTTGTTTCTATTTGTAGCTCCAGTGCCTAGTACACTGAAGGCCTTCAAATTGTTACTAAATTAATGAATGATTAAAGGAAACATCCCACAGCCACTGCTTTAGTCTATTCCAGCCCCTCATCATCTCTTGCCTGCACTACTAAAATAGTCCCATAACTGGACTCCCTTTCTCCAGTTTCTACTCACATCTTTCCTTCACACTCCAACAATTCTCTTTCTAAAGCACATTATGATGTAATTCCACTGCTTACAAATCTTTTAACAGCATCACACTAACCTATAGGATAAAATCCCAAATTCCTTTAGCATGATATACCATGCCCTTCATGATCTAAATTCTAGTCTCTTCTCTTTTTCCCCATTCCAGTCCCACATTCCATCTATATTTAATTTATCAGTCCTTGAATATGCCAAGCACTTCATGCCTTTGTATATGCAGGTTCTTCTGTCTGGCTTGGTCATCCCTTCCTCTAACCTGGTGAATTTCTGCTTTTTTCAACATTCAGCTCAAACGCCTTCTTCAGGTTTCCTCCAGACTGTCAGTTGTCCCATTCCTATACTCCAGCGATTTCCAACCAATGTGTCATGCCAGGTACACTGATGTGCCACAGGAATTCTTAAAACATGCAGTACTGGATATTTAGTCAGGGGCACTGACCTCTTTCCCCTTAGACTGTCAAATAAAACAATGACAGCCAACAAACACAATAGCTACCCGATATGAATGAATAAAAATTATACCTATCTTTTTGTCAGACTGGCAAAAAATACATTTTTTTTGGTACGCCACAGAATTTTAGAAATTAGTTTATGTGTGCCGCAAGATGAAAAAGGTTGAAAAATAGCTGCTATACTCTGTTGGCATCAAGTATTTACCTCATTTACCACTGTGTATTGTTATTTGATACTGTGTTTCCCCAACCAAACTGTGGAATCTTAAGGAACATCTTATTCTTATTCATCTTGTTTATTGTATTACCTTAAACAGTGTGTGCCCCAAAATGCTCTCTGAATTAGTGAAATGAAATTTGAAAAACATATTCTACATCATACATGCAAGCAAACTCATATAAATGATTTCAAGGTACACAACTCTTCCAAGATTAACCAGAAGTTAGAGAAGAAATATGAATAAACAAAAACAAATACTTCCTAACTTCCTGCTGCTCAATCATGGATTCTATAGAATGGAACTATTCCCTCAATGGTGATTAATGCTTAGTTGGTGAAGTAATCTCATCCTGAGTTTTAAAAAACATAAGCACATGACAAATATTTACTGCATTAGTATAACACATAAGGACACTCAAATTGTGGAATACATGTTATTAAGGATAAAATGTTGAGTCATTTTATACATTTTAAAACAAAGTCATACAGGCCAGAAAAATTCCCGTCCTTTAACACTACGGTCACATGATTTCATTATTCATTAGTCCTAAATGCTATTTAGGCTGCACACATAGCAAACATTGTTTGCCAATTGAGTAATAAACCAGAAGTACTTGTTTTACACAGAAAGAGGAAATTTCTTAAATGTATGAATGCTAATCCTGAACAGAGAGCCTGGGATGGGATAAAGAGAAGGGATAAATGAGGCACTATCAATTTTTTTGATCTATTCAATTTTTGAAATGCACTTTTAACACCACAGATAGATAAAAGTTTCAAAGTACAAATTAAAAATATTCATCATCCTTTGTCTAGCTTTTCTAATTATTACCCATGGTAGAAGAAAAGAACTGTCCTAAAAAGGTCTTGATTTCAAGTTCAAAGGCAGTATAATTTAGGATGATCATGCTTGATTTCAAATCATAAGGCTAAATGAATTCTTAACATTCATTAATTATTAACAATGGGGTGTAAGTGTTACTGTTGTACATAGTTGCGAATCTGTATGCCTGTGTGGTAAATGTTCATTTTTAAAAAATCCATAATGGACCAGTACGGCCTCTAAATTTAGAATATAAGCTCAGAGAGATCTTTGTATATTTCAACCACTGTTGTCTCCAAAGATCTAGAACTGTGCCTGGCAAAGAGTAGGCATTCATACTTGCTGAATATTGCTCAAGATGGTCCAAATACTTCATAATGAGCTGCAGATCTTCAAAAACATAAAGTTGAAGTCAGGGTCCATCTTAAAATTAGATCACTGACTTAACCTGCAAACACAGTGTTACACAAACCAACTGATACTATATCCAAAAGCAAACTGACAATGCATATAAGAATGAAGTAAAACATTTTACACAGGAATTATTAAGGTTCTGAACTTCAGAGCTTACCAGAAGCTGGCAAAAAACAAAAATGTCAACGGCACAACCCAAAATTTTCAACAAGGAAACTCTCATAGAATGATACAACTCCAAACAGCCATGAGGCTTCAAAATTTTTTTTTAATTTTAAGAATTTCACTTAAACATCAGTGTATTTACTACAAAATTTCATTTCCAGTATTACAGAGCAGGCCTGACCTTTCTTCTATCAACTGACCTATGCCAAAAGTATACTAAAAGCAGTACTTCTGAATATACCTAAAATTGATAATTTTGTTCCCCACTCCTAAAAGTATAATATAAATATTTGTGAAACTGGTATTTTTAGTTTTCCCTATTAAAAGCCATCATAAGCAGCCCTGACTGGCTCAGCAGTAGAGCATCGGCTTAGAGTGAAGTCCTGGGTTCAATTCCCAGTCAGGGCACACAGGAGAAGCAACCATCTGCTTCTCTCCCCTTCTCTCCCACCCCACCCGTCTCCTCCTCCCACAGCCATGGCTCAAATGGTTCAAGCAAGTTGGCCCTGGGCACTAAGGATGGCTCCATCTCAGGCACTAAAATAGCTAAGCGGAGCAAGAGAGCAGTGGCCCCAGATAAGCAGAGCATCGCCCTGTAGGGGGCTTGAAGGGTGGACCCTGGTCGAGGCACATATGGGAGTCTGTTTGTCTGCCTCCCTGCCTCTCACTTAATAATAAAAAAAAGAAAAAAGTCATCATAAGCATTTAACTGTGAATTAGGCTATGTATTAGCCTTTAAAAATGGGTTACCCTTTCAGTCCTTGTTTATTGACTACTAACACATGATGACCTTTAGCTGGTCACTCTATGTTCTGGGCCTCATTTCTCTCATCTGTAGAATGAGGGATCTGAGTTAAAGCAATGGTTATTTTAACCTTTTCTTTGCAAGCCTTTTGAGAATCTGGTGAAATCTACAGGTGACCTCTCCATAAAAATGAACATACACACTTACATAAAGATTTTATAAATAACTATTTACAATGGTAAAAAAAAAAAAGTGGTAACAACCTTAATGTCCACCAACAGATGGTGAACTATGTTATATCCATTCAATGAAATTCCTTGCAACTATGAGTAGAATGAAGAAACTTTCTATGTACAGATATGAAAAGATTTCCATCATTGTTACATAAAAAAGCAGGTTATAGAACAGTGTGCATAATATACAACCTTCTTTTTTTTTTTTTTTTTTTACAAGGACAGAGAGAGAGTCAGAGAGAGGGATAGATAGGGACAGACAGACAAGAACGGAGAGAGATGAGAAGCATCAATCATCTGTTTTTCATTGCGACACCTTAGTTGTTCATTGCTTGCTTTCACATATGTGCCTTAACTGTGGGCCTTCAGCAGACCGAGCAACCCCTTGCTGGAGCCAGCGACCTTGGGTCCAAGCTGGTGAGCTTTTGCTCAAGCCAGATGAGCCCGCGCTCAAGCTGGCGACCTTGGGGTCTCGAACCTGAGTCCTCTGCATCCCAGTCCAACGCTCTATCCACTGCACCACTGCCTGGTCAGGCAATATACTTTTTGAGTAAAAAGACCAAAAATTAAATATATCTGAATTTCATATTTAAGCATTAAGAAACTGTGGAAGAATAAATAAGATTCTTTGGTGCGAGTAGGAAAATAAAGAAAGGGGTAGGAGGAAACTTTTTATTGTGTACTTTCTTATATTGTTTGAATTGTGCAAATACATTGCCTATTAAAACTTTAAATTAAAAAAATATTGTATATAACGTAAAAGTCCAGACAACATGCTGAAGCTAAAAGATAATTCCCAAATCCTGTCCAACAATATTCTTCTATAACACATTAACTTAATAAGCATATAATTATATACACTTAATGATCCAACAAGAAAATTTAAGAAAAAAAATCTCTTTCATTAGGGTACTTATATAAACATATAAAGTAATTGGAAATTCAGTGGATACTCAGTGACTCAATAAATTCTAATTTGGAATCTTATTTTATATAATTTTCCTTAATCACTGATACACTTTGATAAATTTTCTCTTTTTTTTTAGGTGAGAGGAGGAAATAGTGAGGCAGACTCCCACATGCCAACCCCTTCACACACACACTGGGGTCCACCTGACAACCCCATCTGGGGCCAATGCTCGGATCCAAGCTGTTTTTAGCACCTGGGGCTGATGCACTCCAAAGGAGTTATTCTCAGCACCCAGGGCAACACACTCAAACCAGTTGAGCCACTGGCTGCTGGAGGAGAAGAGGGAGAGAAGGGCGAGGGGAGGAGGATAGAAGCAGATGGTCACTTCTCCTGTGTTCCCTGACCAGGAATCAAACACAGGACATCCATACACCAGGCCGACTCACTATCCACTGAGGCACCGACCAGGGCTGATACATTTTTTCAAGGGAAAAAGTTTGCACAAATCATCAAGTCATACTCCCTCTCATGATTCAAATTTCAGACCAGATATTTCACAAGGGAGTCCAGGCTTTGAAATTAAAAATAGAAATTCCTATCCTATTTGACCATATAGTTAAAAGTACTAATAATAAAAGACCAGAGAAATACTGTCTTATTCTTGGGACATCTCAGAATTTGAAGCAAATTCAACAGCATAGAAGATAATCACACAGCATCCACGAATTAAATGACATTTGAGGAGTCATTCATCCCTGATTTGGCAAGGATCAGGTGGAATTGGGTTTTCATGCTTAGGATGAAACCTCTCCAGGTCTTAATTTCATCTGTAAAATGGAAATAAAAGTACCTGTCTCATAAGGATGTTATAAAGCTTAAAAGAGGAAACACAGAAAGATGCAGAAATAAAAGAACAGTGGCAGGTGTCTGCTTGAATCAAAACAGGCTGCATTCTGGAACCTGTAGTTTCTAAGGACTGCACTTTCATACATAAGCAATGCTTCCTTTACCCTACTGTAAATAACTCATGGCAGAATTTCTAATACAAAAGGTGCAAATATCTGGCCTTTCCTAATTATGTTTCTTGAAAATCTCCTATCTCCTAGGTAAGCGTTTTTTTTGTTGTTTTTTTTTTAATCAAAGTGGAGATGCGTTGACTGGGCGTGTATCAAAGAGTTCTAAATTAAGCTGTAACAGTTTTGTTTTGTTTTAAACAGGGCACTTTCTATGTTAAGCTCAGCACCAAAGAGTGGCAAGCTGTGGGCGTTAAGAATGCAAAGTTGAAGGCAAGAGTTCTGAAACTTTTAATTGCCAGGATCATAGTAGGAAACTAGGAAACCTAACTGCCACGGAGATAAAAGAAGCCGTAGGCAACCAATCTCGGTTTCCTAAACTTTTAAACCCCGTCCAGCTTTTTCTTCCTCGAGTACCAACTGGATCTTATTGTTAGCGTCATTATACATATATATATAGCCGTTCTTTAATATTGTTTCCTCACTGTGTGCCAGACTCTGTGCTAAACATGCACTTTTTTCAGATTTTGTGAAAACTGCACGTGAGCTCATTCCCTCAACCCACTCTACTCTCAAGTCTGAAAAGCTGGCTCCCTTCACATCCTCAACTCAACCTGTTCCCTCAACTCCAGATACTCCACAGCTCTCAATGATCCATTCAGGCCCACAAGCAATTCGACCCCAAGCTCTTAACCCAACACTAAACCAAGCACTTCTCTGATCCTCTACGGCCAGTGTAAGTTCATTATCCTCCTTCCACACAACAATTCCAACCTAGCCCTAACTTGATAAGAATGCTATGGTTCGCTCTAAATTTCTGACTTACGTAAGGCGCAGGTATCCCTCAATGCCCCTCCAGATCCGTCGGGGCCCGCACTTCACTGCAAAGTTCAAAATTCAGAAACAGATAATGCACTTGGGCAGAGCCCGGTTGTAGCCCCACGAGAACTCTCCAAACCCGCTGCAGTGGGGCCTGGGACCCTCCACCCGCTAACCAGGCCGGGCTGGGCGCGCTCGGCCTCGCTCGGGACCCAAAGGGGAGGAGGGGAAGCTCCACCTGGCTCTGTGGGCGCGACGCGCGGCTCCTGCTCCGGCCTGGGCCCCGCGGCGGCCGCGCCCCCGTCCCGGCGCGAGCGGCAGCGCTCCGGGTGGCCGCGGCGGGAGCGCTCGCCCAGCACCTCCGCGCTAGCCTGGCCGTCGTCGCGGGCCCGACGGCGGGCCCAGCCCGGGCCGCGGGCGCGGCAGCGCAGGCAACCAGGGCCCGCTGCGTCGGCGGCGCGTTGGGCGCAGCCTCGGCACAGCGAGTGGCCGCAAGGCAAGGCCGCCGCTTCCCCCGGGGTCTCCAGGCACCGGGCGCAGCCCGATTCCTCCGGCCGCGACGGTGGCTGCAGCAACGGCTGCGGCATCACCAGCAGCGCCGGGCCAGAGGCCGGGGTCCCAGCCTTGGCTGCGGCCATCTCATCACAGCGGCCCCGCCGGCTCCGCCGACTGAGAGCTGCCGCTGCAGCCGCGGAAGAGGCCCTAGTACTCGGACCTGCCGCCGCCATCTTGTTTCCCGTTTGAGGGGAGAGTCCGTTGCGAGGGAGAAGAGTAGAGGGAGGGGCAGTGAGCGGCGGGCAACGTTATCTACATATTCATGAGGGGCGGGGCCGGAGAAGATTCTTTCCCGACTTGGTTGTTAGTTGGGTAAACTTCATTAATATTTATTATACTTTATATATCCAGTCCTCCGGCACTCTTTGCATTTTACTTTTATTCAACCAAATGAAGTCGAGAACTTGAGGGTTTTACTGGAAATCCTGAGCACTATTAAACTTTATGAAGTAATTACACTTATTTATTCTGCAAGTCCCTGATAACTAAAGGTAAAGTGAGTGGGGAGTAGGTAAATTATCCAGAACCCTGTCTGGATAATTAGACATAAGGGTAGCTATTGTGACTGAGAGTAGGCCTACTGTGACCAGAAACTAACTGCCAACAATAACGGCTTTTTGTCATTCCTCATCTCCATATCTTTCTCCCGGACCCTTCCTGAAACTCCTTTCCTCTTTGAGCTGGAAAAAACCTGTACTTTTCCTGGTTGTTCCCTATTCCCCCAGCTCTTTCTGACTCATCCTTTGAGCCCTCCCCCTTGTTTGGGGCTTACCTGTGGGTGTTCCTGTAGGGTCAGGCCTCAGGGCTCCTCAACTCATTTTGAGTGTTCCCCCCACCTCACACTTTTTTCTGGCTGAAACCCCCAAATTGTTCTGCAGTCTAGACCTCCTGAGTCCAGCCCTGCATATTCCACCGCCCGATGGAGACGTCATCTTGGATGTCGGCATCTCAGATGTACAAAACAGAAGTCGCTGTTTTCCACCCTCCTTTCAAATCAGCTCTTCTTCTTTTCCTCATTTAGTTATAGGTAACTATCCTACCAGTTTCTCAAGCTCCATACCTAGTCATCTTTATTTCTCCATCCTCTCTCACTTTGTCAGTTTCTTAGTTCTATCCATTCTCTCACCATAATGACTATTTTTCCATCTATCCTCTCCTCTTCATCCCTCGCCCACTGCTCAATTCAGGTCTCATCTCTCACCTAGATCAGCAATTCTCAAGTGGTGTGCCCTGGTGTGCTGCAAGAATTTTTAAAACATGCAATACCTGACTCTTTAGTCATGGACACTCACCTCTTTTCCCTTAGATTGTCAAATTAAAAAAAAAAAATAAGTCAACAGCCAACACAACAATAGCCATTTGGTGTGGATGAATCAAAATTGTACCTATTTTTTGTTGTTGTCAGATCAGCAAAAAAATAAATATATTTTGGTATGCCACAGAATTTAGTAATTAGTTTATGTGTGCCATGAGATGAAAAAGTTTGAAAATTGCTTACCTAGATTATTGCAGTAGCTTCTAATACAGTGGTTCTTAACCTTTTTTGAGGTACCGAACCCATCAGTTTCATATGCGCATTTACCGAACCCTTCTTTAGTGATAAATAAAATATGATATTTTTTTCCAAATTCAAGACATAGGTATATGTTTTTTTACTGGTGCACAAAATGAGCCATGCATGAACATCACCTTGCTCAAAGAACAAAACCAACAAAGTTCATGAACTCACAACAAATTACAGTATTACTTTATTCTGGCCTCCGTGGCAGAGGCTTCTCCGAACCCCTGAGACCAATTCATCGAACCCTTAGGGTTGGATAGAACCCAGGTTAAGAACCACTGTTCTAATAGATTGTTTCCCAGCCCACACCTCTGATCTATCTTCCACAGCCCTTAAGTTGCTTTCTAAAGGACAGTTCTGACCATGTCATCCCTGCTTGGGCTAGTAACTGGGGGAGGTGGTCAGAATTGGATGCCAGCCCCCTTTCTGGATGCAGAGAGTATGTGAGAAAGAATGGCTGCCCTCTGATAGAAGTTTTGCTATTGCAAATCTCCCACTGTTTGTTTTCTAGGGTAGATTTGGAGCAGGAAGCATTAAGCAAATGACATTTCCTTTTGGGAATCAGTTTTTTTTAAAATTGATTTTAGAGAGAGAGGCAGGGAGAGAGAGACAGAAACATCGATCTGTTCCTGTATGTGTTCTGACCAGGGTATGAACCCACACCCTTTGTGTATGAGGACAATGCTCTAAACAACTGAGTTTTCCAGTCAGGGATCCTTTGGGGAATCTTTATAAGAAAACACAACTTTTGTAAGGAGAGCAAAATAAAAAATGCAACATAATGCAATGATAGGCATCAGAGGCCCCGGGTTTCCATGAACTTGTCCAGAAACAGTGCCTGAGGTGCTGGTAAACCAATCCACGGCAGAGTGATTGGTGGACGTCAGAGACAGAAAAAAGAAGTGGATTCCCAAGATGAGAACCAGATGGCTAAAGAATAGTCAACAATTGAAGAAAGGTCAATGAGTAATTGAAACAAGGACTTGTGTTTGCAGAGGCCCAGACAGTCAGAATCCTGCCAAACACAGAAGTATGGCCTCAGCTGGACTGTCCTTTGTCCAGGGGTCCTCCTCATTTCACTCTCCATTCACATTTCTTCAGAATGCTTTGCCCAAATTCTGACAAGGGAGGCCTGTGGTCCAGAGATCAAGCCAACCACCACTAGAAACAGGGCCCATGGGGTGAGCTCCTCACTTTTGACAGTTTGAGGCTCTTAATCTGAAGCCTATTTACTGTTGGAGGAGCTGAACCACAGAAGTGTAGCATGTTTTCTTGAATACAGATAAAGACAGAAAATGTCATTCTGCAGAGAGAAAAAGCTAAATGTCTGAATACCACTGTACCAAAAGCCAGGAGATCTGGGATTGGTTCTGGCCCCTTCTCCCCTTTCACAACCTCATTGTGTGTGACTTCAAACAGGTAACTTTTCTCTGGGCCTCAGTCTCCTCATCTGAAAGCAAGGGCATTGAAATTCAGCAGTTCTCAACCTGAGGTGCACCTCACAAAGACATACATGCACATTCACACTTATGCCAAAGTCCCACCTCAAACCAAGGGCGGGATGCCACCATGTATTTTCTTTTAATGCCACAGTTATATTATTGAATACTCCTAGATAAGATCACTACAGTAGGTAAATTCAAAAGTCTCATCCAGTTCTAAGGTTCTAGACATCTCTGACTCCCAATTTCCAGCCACTTCTTTTCTACTTTTCTGTTGCCAAAGTACCGTATTTCCCCATGTATAAGACACACCTTAATTTTGGAGCCCAAAATTTGAAAAGAAAATGTACAGTATTACATAATGTTATTGAACTCAAGTTTTATTCATCATAAAATTTATACAACTCCTCATCCATGCAAAAAGCGGGAAATGCAAGTAAAAAAAATTACAACCACTGTATAAGACACACCCAGTTTTTAGAGCCCAAATTTTTTGAAAAAGGGTACATCTTAGACATGGAAAAATATGGTAATCTTACTAAAGCAGTAGCGGTGACAGAAGGCAAGGCAAATCTAAGCAATCTAGAGAGTTATTCACTATGTGGGAAAAATAAGGGAGATGAGGATCATTCTAAAGTGTCAAGCCTAGGAGGCTGAGATTATGATCATAATTGACAAGTGACAAAAATAGAATAACTGGGGGAGCCTGGCCATGTGGTGGCATAGTGGATAGAGCATTAAACTGGGACGCAGAGGACCCAGGTTCGAAACCCCAGGGTTGCTGGCTTGAACACGAGCTCATCCAGCTTGAGTGTAGGCTTACCAGCTTGAACACGGGGTCACTGGCTTGACCGTGGGATCATAGTGAGCTGAAAGGTCACTGGCTTAAAGCCCAAGGTCGCTGTCTTGAACCCAAGGTCGCTGGCTTAAGCAAGAGGTCACTCACTCTGCTGTAGCCCCACCCCCCAGTCAAAGCACATATGAGAAGGCAGTCAATGAAAAACTAAGGTGCCATAATGAAGAATTGATGCTTCTCGTCTCTCTCCCTTCCTGTCTGTCTGTCCCTGTCTGTCCCTTTCTCTGTTTCTCTCTCTGCCACACACACACACACACACACACACACACACACACACACTAGAATAACAGGGGAAAAGCAGTCTAAAAGATGAAGACATGAGGACATGGTAGACATTTTGTTTTGTTTAGTTTACCATCAGCACCCCAACCTTCTTTCTATTTGGGGGAATGCCCCCATTCTATGTAGTATTTCTGAAATTCGAAAAGCTAAAGCAGGGAGATATTCTTCCTGCTGTCTCCTAGAAGCCAGGACATGACACGTGACCTAGGCTTAGCCATAGGGTCACTCCTCTCTGAACTTTGAATTTTCAGAAAATGATGCAAAGACATATTGACAAATTTAGAATTATTCAGAGCAACAGAGACAGTAGGTGTTCAAATGCAGTGGGTCCCTTGGAGGTTGAGGATTGAAAGTTGGTGTCTCTGCCATGGATGGCAGCCATGTCAGGTTGCTCCTGAACTTGGTGTGGTGCTTGCTGCCTGGCCTTTTGAGGTTGCCACCCATTTTCCCTATCCAACTCTCCAGCTTTCTTGCCAACAATTTGTATTTTTTTTCAGTAAATTACCCTTTTTCTTAGATTATAAATTCTGTCATTTGCATCCAAGTATTCTAACTGGGACATTGGTTTGTTGTTTCTGAAATGTCACCTGAAAATGGTTGTCAGGGCTGCTATGAAAGTTATAAACCCGAGAAGCTTAGTCTGACAGCCTAGAATTGAACAAGTCCGAGTGTCATGGGTTGCTTTTTTTATAAGCCTGCACCTGTACACAGACTTTCTTTAATGCCCTCATTCAGGGTGCCAACAAGAACAGGCAGCTGTGCGGTCATGCCGACCACTGCTTACTCTCCAGCTGCTTTTGCTCTGCCCCTCCTGTCACACTTTCTGAGGACTGCACTGCTATCAAAGTTTCCTGCCATCCTTCTCACAGTGTGTCTACCTAGATAGCTCTCCACGGTCCGTACCATCACTATCCTTTCAGCACTTGTGTCATCCGCACCACTGCAAACCTCTCCTTTTTCCTCTTCCCTCTTCCCTCCAGCTGGAGGCACCAGCTTCTCCCTGCTGGGCTGAAAAACTCCCAAGGGGAAGACTGGCTTCTCTCTCTGCAAACCCAAGAACCCGTTCTTGCCAACCGGGGCACTGAGTCCATCCTGAAACCTCACACATCGAGGAAGAAGGAGGCTCTGTTGCTCAGACCGCACCAGCACTACCTCTCCTTGACCTTTCTCACCTCTTCTGGTGGCATTTCTTCCGGACCTCTTTCTCCCTCAAGCCAGAGTTCCCCTTTGGATTTGGCCCCTTCCCTTTTGCTTTAAAGAATCTTGCTACATTATTATTTATCTTCAGTTCCTTTTCTTTTGTTTTGGAGGGAAAAGTAGTTCTTTTTCAAAAGCTAACCCTTCTAACCTGTCATTTTCCAACCTCCTTTAGATTCTCTCCAGATACGCTAAAAAATACAAATAAGACTTGGTCCCTGCCCCTCCCCCTAAGAGCACAGTCTAACAGAAAGGCTAAAGTATTAATAAATAATTTTAACAGAGAAGAAGATTTATAACAGAATTACAAGCTTTATAACAGACATATACAAGGGGCTATGGAAACAGAGAGAAAAGTTGGGGGGTGTTGGAAAAGGTTTCACAGAGGAGGGGACACTTGAGCTCTGTTTTGAAAGATGAGCAGCAGTTCACCAGGTAGACAGGAGAAGGCATCCCAGACAAAGAGGGAAAGCAAGAATAGAGGCACAAAGGTATAAAAGTTCAGAATCCGTGTGGGATTGGTAAGGAATTTGATGTACATTGTGTTAGATATGAGGCTGAAAAACTGGAGAGGAAAAGTAAATAGAATCTATTGAATAACTACCATGTGCTAGGTGCCTGCTAAGCAATACTGTATCTCCTTTAAACCAAAAGTAACCCTGTAAGGTTGGTATATTGTTATTTTCATTTAACAGAGAAATAAACTCAGGATATTGAGGAGCAATGAAAGATTTAATATTTGTACCAAGGGAGTGTTACATATGAATTCTAATTTTATAACAATAAATCTCACCTGACCTGTGGTGGTGCAGTAGATGAAGCATCGACCTGGATTGCTGAGGTTGCTGGTTTGAAGCCCTGGGTTTGCCTGGTCAAGGCACATATAGGAGTTGATGCTTTCTACTCATCCCCCCCATTTCTCTCTCATTCTCTTTAAAATGAATAAAGTCTTTCTAAAATTGCTATATATTTTAAAAAGAAAACAAAGAATTAAATCTCAATCCTATAATTATCAGTGAAGAGTAAAAATAACGTAAGCAGATTTCATCCCATCCCATGGAGTTGAGATATCATTGGAGAAAATATAGTATGCTAACATTTATTCAACAACTATTTACTGAGCACCTACTATGTGACAGGGTAAAATAGGTGCTGAGAATTCAGCAGTGAACAAGGCAGGCAAGGTACTGATGCTGAGCCAATTCTGGTGGGCCTAGCTTTGTGTACAGTGTTTGGCATATTCCAGATGCCATGGAATAAATGTTATCCCCGTAGTAATGCCTTTAATGTTTAGCAAGGTTCAAAGTACAGTGTGTTGTCAAGAAGAAAACATTCTGTTTAACAAGCACATTGGTGGGAAAAAAAGTTATTTAATTTCTTTAAATTTCCCCTCTAGATCACTATATATCCACCCAGAATCTGTCTCTCTGTACCTCCCTCCCATCCCCTTGGTCTTTCTTCTTCTCTTCCCTACCCTCAGAGTCCCTATCCTCCTTCCTCAAGGCTCTGGCCTAGGATTCCAAGCAACCAATTTCTTCTTTGATTTGGTTGTTCTCTTTTTGAAGGAATAGAGGTAGCCTTAAGAAGCTCTTTTAACTTCTCAAAGATCATACTCATATGAGAAAAAAGAAATCCTTTTAGTTCAACATACAGAGAATGAAGAAATAAATAGGCAAATGGCCTTACCTCAACCCACTTCAGAGTGAAATAGCCAAAAACAAACCTTTCTCTGCTAGTATTGACTACCTGTTAAAATGGAAAGAACTTATTCTAGTGGAGTCTATCTCTTTTCCCCATCTCACCAAAGCAATCCTATTACCTTCACTTTGCCCCAGAAGGAAGAGCTCATGGCCCTACTTCAGGAAAGTGGGAGGAAGAGAAAACCCCCATTTTGTCATAAATAAATGTATAGTTATACTGACCAGAATGGAGAATTTGCCTCAGACGAAAGCACTGTGATGGAATCAGAAGTCAGGGGGGGCTACAAAACAGCTTTAGAAAGATTGACTTCCTCTAGTTTGAAAATAAACAGATATGAGGTGGGTTCTGCTGGAGGTTGAGCACAGAGAGTATGATCTCCCCAATTCCTTCCTCCTGAAAGAGGACAGAATTCTATACCAATTGACCAGTGAGAAATTGGATTGGTTCTCTTCTACCAGTCATTGGCCCACAGTTCCTGGGTTCTGAGCTCTGCTATCTCCCTGACAACAGCCTACGGCCGGCTCCCAGGACCGTGATGTCACTGAGCGACCACCAGGGGGCAAACCGAGACTACTGAGTTCCCCCACGGTCTCTTCCACCTAGTTTCTTTGGAGCCAAACTCAGAATGTAAGAGCTGGAACTGGCTTTAGAAATGGTACAAGGCTTCTGATCAAACCTCTTCATTTATAAGGAAGAAAACCGAGGTCTAAAAGAGGGAAATAATTTGTCAAAGACGCGTAGTAAAAACCCTGGCTTCTCCAGTCCTATACATGTTCCACCACACCTAGTTTCTCCTGTCTCATATTTAACTCTAGTATACACTGGTTTTTAGTGGTATCTTTTCTATGTAAAAAACTTATCTCTATGATTGTAAGTCCTCAGGACCAGAGACCATGGTTTGACTAGTAGTGTACATCTCCTCCTCCAGCACCTAGCACATGGCTCTACAGGTAGCCTATGCCCAATACCAGATGAAGGATTTCAACAGACAATGAAACTGCTATGTAGCAGGTCCAGAAACAGTTCTTGACAATACAGAGATAAAATGTACTGTTGCTGCCCTCAAGGATCTTACTATCTAGGGAGAAGACAGATATGTCAACAAACAACTATAATTCAGGAGATGAGGGTTTTTTTATGGTTTTATTTATTGATTTTAAAGAGAGTTGAAAGAGAGAGAGAGAAAGGTGAGGGTAGGAGTGGGAAACATCAACTCATAGTTGCTTTTCACTGAGCAAGCCTCAGGTCTTGAACCAGTGACCTCAGCACTCCAGGCCAACACTTTATCCACTGGGTCACCACGGGTCAGGCCAGGAGATGAGTTTTTAACAGAGGTGTAGGCAAAGTAGTATGGAAGTACAGAAGAGGAACTGACTGACTACCTGGATACAAAATTGGGCCCTAAAGAAAGAATGAGAATTCAGCAAAGAAGGAATGGGAATTCTAAATAGAAGGAACAGCAGAATAAGCCAAAGCACAGAGATATGAGAATATGGTGTGTTAGGTGTGACTGATTGCTTCTGAGTGGCTGAAGCATAGTGTGTACAAGACATCGGGCTGGGAAGGGTGTAGTAAATAAGGAAGTTCGAGGTCAGCAATTAAGTTGATGCCCATTTGTTCATTCAACAGACAGCAAGTACTCCCATGTGCCACATAGCACTGTTGTTGATAATGATGGTTGTAAGATGAATAAAAATGAGGGTAGTAATAATAACAATGAAAATACTACTGTGGTTGAATTCCAAGGATTTAAAATCTTGAGTTTAGGGTTCATTTCTCACATTAATCAGATAATCCAGATAAATATTCTATTCTCCAACCATTTTCATTTATTTTTTTATTTTTTTAAAGCATGTAGGATTTTTTAAAAATTATTTTTATTTATTTATTCATTTTAGAGGAAAGGGAAAGAGAGAGAGAGAAAGAGAGAGAGAGAGAGAGAGAGAGAGAGAATGGGGGGAGGAGCAGGAAGCTTCAACTCCCATATGTGCCTTGACCGGGCAAGCCCAGGGTTTTGAACCGGCAACCTCAGCATTCCAGGTCGACGCTTTATCCACTGCGCCACCACAGGTCAGGCCATTTTCATTTATTTAAAAAATATATTAAGTCTCTCCAATGTGCTAGGCACTATTCTAGGAACTGGCAATATAACAGTGATCAAGAATTAAGGTCCAAGTTATCATGGAGCTTTCAAGCTCATGGGGGAGGCAGGTAATTTACAAGTGAAAAAATACATTTCAGATAATGATACAAAGGAATTAAACACAGAGGAAATAAAACAAGGCAGTATGATAGAAAATGACTAGATGGAGACATTATAAGATAGGTTGGGCCAGGGAAACCTCACCAAAGAAGCAGCATTTGAACTGAATGAAGTGTCCGCCAGGGAAAAGGTATGCAGGAGAAACCACAGGAGCAGAGATCCTGTAGAGGATCCAGGCAGCTAGGTGTACTCCGGGGCAGAAAGAAGGCTGGTGTGTTAAAGCAGAGCAGACACAAGTAGAACGGCCGAAGTGTCAGAGCGTAGACCAAGGCCAGGTCATGGAGAGATTTACAAAATGTGGTACAGGGCTTGGATTTTATTACAAGTGCAATGAAGTTTTTAAAAAAGAAGTGACAGGACCTGATTTATATTTTAAAGCTACCTCTGGTGGCTCTTGCTGCAGTCTCTTTCATGGCCTCTGAGTTAGCCACTCTCTCCTCCATGCTTCTCTAGCTCCATTATAGCACTTACCACATTGTATTAGCAAAGGTTTTGTGTCATCTTCTCGAAAGTGAGTTCCCTGAGAACATAGATTACTATTTATCAAATATCTTACCTAGTCTTCAGCATACAGTTTGCACACAGTAGCTGCTAAATAAAGGTTTTTGAGATAGTCCTCTTGTGAGAGATTGTTTGTGGGTAAAAATCCTCCTCCTGGGCTGCAGGCTACTTGATTATGTAAAAGTAGCATAGCATAGCAATGGTGTGTTGGTAACTATTTAACAACCAGCTCTCCAAGGGAAAAAAACTCTTTTTTTATAGCAGTTGCCAATTTCCATGGTGTAAATATTCCCACCATGGTCAATTTCAAGTTATCAATGTGACATTACTGAATGTGAAGCAGAGAAGAGATGCACAGTAGGATACCATTATGTAGTATTTCCATCATACAGATAAAATAGATGTAAATAATTGCATAAACATTGATAGTAAAGTGTAGTAAAATAATTAGGGGGTGATGAGTTGGACTATTTTAACTCATTTAAATTTATATGATTTAATGTTTAGTAATGATTGTGTTTAACAACCAGTTTGCGAAATTCCTGAAAATTTAACGTTCAACAGTCCTAAGATTTTATAAGCCAATTCTGGTTACTTTTTAAAAGAATTGAGGTATAATCAACACACAACATTATATTAGTTCATGCTTATACATAATATTTGTATATATTGTGAAATGACCACCATAATAAGTATAGTTAACATTTGTCACCACAGTTACAGAATTATTTTTCTTGAGTTAACTTTTAAGATCTAATCTTTTAGCAACTTTCCAATATGCAATGCAGTATTATAAACTATAGTTGCCATATACTGCCTTTACTTGATGATGTCCTGAAAGGGGTGAACAAATTGACTCTTTACAGCTGGGTCTAAATATACATTAGGAGGAAAGTCTTATTTAAAGAAGCTGTCAAAGTGAATTCATTTGTAAAGTGAACAATCTCCATTCTACTCCCATCCTTCAGCCAAGTCAGAGTTACTTAGCCACGTAACAAATATTTATTTAAAACCTTACTATTCTTTTGCCTGACCTGTGGTGGCGCAGTGGATAAAGCGTCGACCTGGGAACACTGAGGTTGCCAGTTCAAAACCCTGCACTGGTCTGGTCAAGGCACATATGGGAGTTGATGCTTCCAGCTCCTCCCCCCTTTCTCTCTTTCTCTATCTCTCTCTCTCACTCTGTGTCTCCTCTCTAAAATGAATAAATAAAAAATAAAATAAAATAAATAAAAAAATAAAACCTTACTATTCTTTCAGAATATCTTCCTTTGGACCTCCAGATATTGTGCATATAGTTGACCTAAATAAATGTTTGTAGTATGAATGAATGAATCCTCAACACTCCTAAATAATGCCTGGTAAATTGTGGGTGTTTAATAAATACCTGCATGAATGAATGAAGATCCTGTATTGATTTGTATGGGTTCTTATGTGGCCATGTGAATATCCCCAAGTCTTTTTTTCTCCTTCAGAGAAAAACATGGTTAGTGCTATAATGGAGCTAGAGAAGCATGGAGGAGAGAGTGGCTAACTCAGAGGCCATGAAAGAGACTGCAGCAAGAGCCTGTACTAGTCCCACCAGAGTCTGTCTTGTCCCTAGCACTTAGCACAGTCTTGGCACAGGGTTGGCGCTGAACTTTCGGGTGAATGAAGGAGGTAACAATTACATTGACCTTGGAAAAATAAGCTTGCTAGCCTGACGCTGAGGTCGCAGGTTCAAAGCCCTGGGCTTGCCTGGTCAAGGCACATATGGGAGTTGATGCTTCCTGCTCCTCCCCCCTTCTCTCTCTCTCTCCTCTTTCTATAAAAATGAATAAGTAACATCTAAAAAAAGTTAAAAAAGAAAGAAAAATAAGCTTGCTAGATAAATAAGAGTGAGTAGAAAGAGGGCATTAGAAGAACTAGTCTGTGAAGAGGCAGAGGAACAAAAGAGCTCAGCACATTTGAAGAAAAAAGAAAGTTTAATGTGGCATGAGGGGTCCAGGGAAAGGAACTGGTAAGAATGAGAGTATGGAAGAGGGTTCTCTGCCTCAAGCCTCTGTAAACTCTCAAAAAGCAGCCCTGTGGGCAGAGCTAGGAGCAAATGCAGGGAGTCTAAGGGAATCGGATTTCAGTTAAAGAACTTTCTAACAGAGCTGTCCAACAGTGCAATGGGCTACCTTGGAAGGCAATGAGTGAGTTGCCTAAGAGGGAAGCAAGCAGGTTCCAGATGAACCTGGTGCAACAAATTGCTATGCCTAGATATAATTGTTTTTCTGACTACATTTTGGAATAATTTATCATATCTCTTTGCTTAAAGAATATGACATAATATATGGACAACCATGTTCAATAGCAATTCTACAGAAGACACAGAAACTTTCCTCAAGTGCTTGTTCTTATGTCAATATTGATTAAAACTAAAGCAACAGGGGTGCTAAAGTTTCTCTCATGAAAGAATAATATCTTTCAAATCACTGAGGTCTACATTCATTCCTGAAGCAATTATTTATTCAGTATCTTTATGGGTCAGGGACTTTGCTAAGTGCTGGAAATATAGATAGAAATGAAAAAAGACCCCTGCCCTCCCAGTGCCGGTGGAAATGCAAATATTAATACTTCAAAATGCAAATAAATATTTACACTCCCAACAGCTACAATACAAAGTGTTAACAAAAGTTCACTTTGCTGACCTGTGGTGGCGCAGTGGATAAAGTGTCGACCTGGGAACACTGAGGTCGCCAGTTCAAAACCCTGCACTGGTCTGGCCAAGGCACATATGGGAGTTGATGCTTCCAGCTCCTCCCCCCTTTCTCTCTCTCTCTCTCTCTCTCTCTCTCTCTCTCTCTCTCTCTCTGTGTCTCCTCTCTAAAATAAATAAAATTAAAAGAAATTTTTAAAAAGTTAAAAAAAAAAAAGTTCACTTTGCTAAGGGCACTCCAGGATGGAGAGGAAGTGACTCAGAGCTGACTTTTTAAAATTATTAAATTTATTGGGATAACATTGGTTAGTAACATTATATATATATTTCAGGTGTACAACTTTATAATACAACATCACTATATGCTATTGTGTACTCATCACCCAAAGTCTAATCTCCTCCATCACCATGTATTTGATGCCTTTTACCAGAGTGGAAGAGAAGGAAGGTGGGAGAGGATGAAGAGAGCTGACTTTTGAAAAGTAAAAAAGAATTCACTTAATGAAGGAGGAGAAAGATAGTCCAGGCAAAAGGAAAATATATACAAAGACATGGAGGCATGAAAATGCAATGCCAGTTTGGGGAGGTGAATGGGTGGTGAAGAATAGGGCAGATGGTAATGGGAAAGAGAAACCAAATGTGCATGGTTTTGAATCCAATACTAATGCTTTTTAAATTTTAATATGTAAATGATAGGAAGCCTCCTGACCTGTGGTGGGGCAGTGGATAAAGCATCGACCTGGGAACACTGAGGTCTCCAGTTCAAAATCCTGCAGTGGTCTGGTCAAGGCACATATGGGAGTTGATGCTTCTAGCTCCTCCCCCTTTCTCTTTCTCTCTCTCACTCTCCTTCTCTCTCTCTCTCTCTCTCACTCTGTGTCTCCTCTCTAAAATAAATAAATAAAAAGAAATAATAAAAAAAAAACAGATTCTATAATAAATTATAGGAAGCCAATGATGGGCTTTTTGTGTGTGTGTGATTTATTTACTTAAAAATTTTATTTTGGCCTGACCTGTGGTGGCGCAGTGGATAAAGTGTTGACCTGGAATGCTGACGTTGCTGGTTCAAAACCCTGGGCTTGCCTGGTCAAGGCACATATGGGAGTTGATTCTTCCTGTTCCTCCCTCCCTTCTCTCTCTCCCCTCTCTAAAATAAATAAATAAAAATTTAAAAATAATAATAAATAAAATATTTTTTTTAAAAAAATTTTATTTTGGGGCCCTGGCCAGTTGGCTCAGCGGTAGAGCGTTGGCCTAGTGGGTGATGTCCCAAGTTTGATTCCCGGTCCAGGCACACAGGAGAAGCGACCATCTGCTTCTTTACCCCTCCCCTCCCGCCCCCCTTTTCTCTCTCTCTCTCTCTCTCTCTCTCTCTCTCTTTCCCTCCCACAGCTATGGCTCAATTGGTTCAAGCACATCGGTCTAGGGCGCTGAAAATGGCTCCATGGAGACCAGGTGGATCCTGGTCTGGGGACATGAGGGAGTCTGTCTCTCTATCTCCCTTCCTCTCACTTGGAAAAGAAGAAAAAAAATTATTTTGGAAGAATTTTAGATTAACAGAAATGTTGCAAAGATAATACAGAGTTCTTACCTAAGAACCATACAGGGTAAGGCAGTCGCGCAGTGGATAGAGTGTTGGACTGGGACGTGGAGGACCCAAGTTCGAAATCCTGAAGTCGCCGGTTTGAACAAGGCTCACCAGCTTGAGCCCAAGGTCGCTGGCTTGAGCAAGGGGTCAGTCAGTCTGTTGTAGCTCCCGGGTCAAGGCACATATGAGAAATCAGTCAATGAACAACTAAGGTGCTGCAACAAAGAACTGATACTTTTCATCCTTCTCCCTTTCCTGTGTGTCTGTCCCTATCTGTCCCTCTCTCTGTCTCTATCACAAAAGAAAAGTAGGTTTACAGTTGTGAATACATGAAAGACTTTATTCTTACATTATTATTTATTAATTTTTGTATCATTTTCCATACAAATAATTGTAAAGCTACTTTTGCCCACCCTGCATACCTTTCACCCTGCTTTCCCCAGTTTAACATGTGGCATAGCCACAGCACATGTGTCAAAACTAAGAAACCTATATTGGTGCATTGCTATTGAGTAAAATACAGACTTCATTCAGCAGTTTATCCATGAGTGTTCTTTCATGATCCCAGAATCCAATCCAGGATATCACATTGCATTTAATATTATTTACTTTTTATTTCCAATGATGGGTTTTAAGTGGGAAAGTGATATGATCAGATTTGTCAGTAGAAATGATTAAGGTAATTCTTTTTTTTTTTTACAGACACAGAGAGAGAGTTAGAGAGAGGGATAGATAGGGACAGACAGACAGGAACGGAGAGAGATGAGAAGCATCAATCATCAGTTTTTCGTTGCGACACCTTAGTTGTTCATTGCTTGCTTTCACATATGTGCCTTGACTGCGGGCCTTCAGCAGACTGAGTAACCCCTTGCTCGAGCCAGCGACCTTGGGTCCAAGCTGTTGAGCTTTGCTCAAGCCAGATGAGCCCGCGCTCAAGCTGGCAACCTCAGGGTCTCGAACCTGAGTACTCCACATCCCAGTCCAACACTCTATCCACCGCCTGGTCAGGCGATTAAGGTAATTCTTACTGCAAGTGTGAGAAAAAAGATTGGTAGGCCCAGGCGAGGGGCAGAAGACTTGTCAAAAGGTTAGTAGGAAAGTCTGGTCAGGGATGATGATGACCTGAACTCTAGGACAGTAGGGATGGAGAGGAGGATTGTGAGCTTCTTGATCTCATGGTAGAGACCTCTCCTGAAATAGAATGAGCAGGATGTAGGGAAGGCCAATCTTAATCCACCTCTTGCACCTCAGACATCAATATATGTGTACAACGGATTTTAAATAAAGATGGAGAAAGAAAAAGATTTCTATCCCAAATTCTTGGGATGAGATTATTTCTTCAATTAAGTGCTAAATTTAACTCTTGAGCTCCCTGAGAGCCAAGGCAAAAGGAGAAGCTTGATGACATACATAGCTCTCATTAAATTTTAAAATAAAGTATACCGAGTGGAGAGGAAGAGATGGGCCAAAGTGGAATGGGAGAATTGAAGCCTGAAGGGCACTCAAGCTTTGTTTGTCTCTGATTCTGAGAACCCTGGGGAAGCTCTTTCTGGGATCACCAGTTGCTCCCAGTGCTCTTCATTCTGGAGGGGGCAGACTGGCGGCACAGTGGAGTGGGGAACCCAACCTTAGACCAGGAAGATATCTTTACAGACAGAATTGTTCCAACCTGGAAATGTGATTCCCAACAGAGTCGGATGTGGCCATCCCACATCATTTCTTACTCGTCTCAGTGTCCTGCCCTCCAACTCTCACTGGAGTTTCCAGCAGCTCTGCAAGAGAAGCTGGGCACAAAGTTGGGGTCCGAAGTAGGAATGGATATACTTACCCAAAATGTCCCAGCAAGTCAGGGAGAAGGCCAGGATAAGGACCCTACCCTTTTGATTTCAGAGTCTGGGTGTTTGGTTCTGGATAGAGCTGGTGTTCTTTTCTTAGGAGCCTATTAATTCAGGCACTCACTCAACACAAGGTATAAAGCACCAACCAGCCACAGGCTGGGGTGGGGAGCTTCAGCGCCCTGCCTTCAGGGAGCTCACCTTCTGGTGAGTAAACAACACTTTGAAAAACAGCTGTTACTGAAGAGGACTGAACCTGACCAACCCTCTTAGAGAGGTGCAGGCCTTACCTGCAGAGGCGGAGAGATTGTGTCCTGCTTTGGGAATGGAATGGGGACACAGAGGAAGACTTCCAGGGGAAGTGTCAAGGATCCAGCTGTTCTGGATTTCAACCTGGGCATGGCTTGTGTGGGTCTGGAGGGAAACTAGTAAATGCATTCTAGGCACCTGGAATTATAACCTTTATTTTTTTCAGTGCTTTTTTTGGGTGCTCTGACGTTCACTATCTCAGTTCATTCCCTTGGTGAAAGTGTAGGGTAGGTAGCAATGATAAATAGAAACCAAATAACTGTGGGAAGAGATTAAAATATTAAAGATACTAAGATTCCTATTTCAGGGATAGGGAAACGGGCTCTGAGGTGGAGTGTCCAATACCAAACAGAAGTAACAATAGCAAGTGTATTGATTCCACCGAGAGCCCAAAGCTCTCTGCACGCGCCGCCGAGCTCCGCAACCTGAGCGCCTCTGTGTTTCGCAGCCGGCTTCCTCCCTCGGATCCGGACATCGCATCCTTCCTGACCCGAGAGTTCTACCAGAAGCCTACATGGGTTCAGTCGTCCTGCACTCTGGGCGTCGCGGGGAGTCAGGGGTTAAAACTCGTGGCCCTGGTGGCCCCTTCCCCCTCCCCAGCCCCCTCGCCTCCTCTCGGCGCCGCGCCTGGAGCGTCCGTCCTGGAGACCCGCACGACAGAGGAGGGGAAAAGTGGGCCTGTTTCTCGGGTGGCCAATCCACCGAGCCCGCGGTGCCCCAGAGGAGGCGCCAGTGCTAGGCCAGCGCCAGGCCGGGCTTCCCGCGGCAAAGTACAAATGCGCCCGAGCGCGGCGCCTGGCGCCCTTGGCGTGCAAAGCCGGCCCCGGTGCAACCTCCCCGCCGCGGCCGCCGCGCCGTCGTCGCCGCCGCCGGGACTGCCGCCTCACCGGGCCCCAGGACCCCGCGGCCGGACCTCGAGCCCACAGAGCAGGGAGCGCCGGCCGCTTCTAACTCGCGCGCCCAGAGCAACCCGCGGGTTCCGCGCGCCTCGCCCAACGCCGCGCGCTCTACAGACCCCTGTCCTCTCCCGTCTTTCTTCTCCGCCCCTCCCTCTCACCTTCTCCTTTGCTTGAACTGCTTTCCCACTTTGCGTACCTTCCTTATCTCCCCATCGTCTCCCTCCTTTTCCCTTGTTCTCTTTTCACCTTCCTCTTATTCCCACCTTAGACATCCCTTTCGCTCCTCGTCGCCTTCTTCTCGACCTTTCTCTGACTCTCCACTGTAGCAGCAGCCCTCCCTGGGTCTGTTGATTGCTTTGTGCCCCTGTGCCTCAGTGTCCCCTCACATCTCACTATCTCTGACTCCCCTCCGGCACAGCACCCGGTGGCCTGGCCCTGGGGGAAGGAAGGATGATTCCCGAGGGAAGGGTCCTCTCTTCCTTGCTGGGACTCGCGCTGCTCTGGTTCCCCTTGGGCTCCCACGCTCGAGCTCGTAAGTAGGGGCTGGAGGCACTGGATGGGCAGAGGAGGGAGGTGAGCCCCGGGGATGTGCGGGGAAAGTGCCAGGACTAGGGACCCCAAAGTGTACTGACTGCCATCCAGGCAGCACCTGTGCTAGAAGGGTGGAGTTCCTCAGCAGTATGGGCTGATGGGGGGGGGGGGGCGCGGAGGACTTGGCAAGAGTCAGATCAGAGCCAAGGGGGCTGCTGTCATGGGCCTGAGGATGGAGGACTGAGGGCAGCTTGAGAGAGGGCGGTCATTGTGCTTTGAGGGTGAGAGTGGGGAGCACTTATTCCTAGTAGAGTCCAGTGTGTTTGGCTTCGAGAGTGCGATGAAGAGGAAAAGGCTACTGCATTTTAAGAGAGCTGATGGAAAGAAAGAAGAGCTAACTAGGATAACCTTCCCCTTCGGTTACCTCTTTTGATTCTCACAGCACTCCCAAGAGGTGGGTATCATTTGCATTTTACAGGTGAGAAAACTTAGGCTGAGAGAAAAAACTTGCTCAAGTTTGCAGAGCTAGTAAGTAAGCCATCTAAAGCCAGACTCTACACTTCCAAATCCTGTGCTTTCCCCTGCTCTACAGGGTCTGGGAGGAGCCCTGATTTGGACTTGTGAGACTCTGAGAGGTGGTAGCAGGACACAGCAAGAGAACCAGTCTTCCTTATCCCAGATCTGTTGAATACCAGTTGGTGGAAGGCAGGCATGCAGGGCACTTCTCTGAGCCTCAGTTTCCTAACCTATAAAATGGGAGTAAAGATCCCAGAACTGGTGTGAGAATTAAATTAGAGAAA
Source organism: Rhynchonycteris naso (assembly GCA_037038555.1). Taxonomy (NCBI): domain Eukaryota; kingdom Metazoa; phylum Chordata; class Mammalia; order Chiroptera; family Emballonuridae; genus Rhynchonycteris; species Rhynchonycteris naso. The sequence continues at coordinate 318,089,001 of CM072995.1, forward strand.
ACATGCAAAGCAACCAGCTGGCCCATGGTAGGTTCTTTATAAATATCAATTTCCCATTTCTTGATTTTCCACTTGGACACAGTGTAACCTCACACAGTTTACATAATCTCTCTGAACCTCAGTTTCCTCATTGTCCCTCAGATCGGCTGGTGGATCCCCTCCCCATCCCCTGCCAATTTCTTAGAATGATGTGAGGATGTAAAACAAAACCAAAGAATTTCTTAATAAAAAGGAAAGAGTTTAGTTCAAACCCTGAAATACCCAATAAAGAAATTGAGGCCCAGGAGGGGCAGTGGTTTAGTCCAGGTTATGCAGGGCAGAGCTTGGGACGAAGACCCCAGTTGCCTCCCTCCCAGCCTACTGCTCTTTCCTGTCCACAGTTCAGCCCTCCCCCATCTCTGCCTTCCTTTTGCATGTGACTTTCGGAGCCGGTGGAGCTGGATCTTGTTTTATTCTTGTCTCTGCTCGCGTTAAGGCAGGCTGCATGTCTGGTTGTCCCTCGGCTGCCAGCAGCATGAGACTCCTAGTAGTCCTTAGTTACAAGTAATGGAAAGAGCTCAGTGTTGGGTTCAAGTCCTGGCTCAGCCCCTTAGAAGTGGTGTGACTTTTCATAAGTCACAACTTCTCTGAGACTCATTCTCTTCATCTCTCCAAGACATATACTCACCTGGAACCCAAAGGGTTCTTGAGAGGATGAAAGGAGGTGCCTTTGTTAAAGTGCTCAGCACAATGCCTAGTACTCATTGAATGTCTCCTCCCCCTTCTTCAGCCCTGGAGGTTTCCTCCTAACATTTACCTGTTGTTTCTGAAAAGGGATTTAGTACAGGATGCCCTCTTTGCCTGCCTCTCCCACTTGGCACATTGCTCTTAGCCCCCAAGGTTTTTCTCCAGATATCGTTGCCCTTTTTGCGTCTTGGAAAGATGCCCTAGAATCAGATCATTTTTCAGGATTGCTCATGTCCTACCCACACCCCTCCTCTTTGCCTTCCACATCTTGTCAGCCCTTCACCTTGCTTAGGCATACCTCTTTCAGTAGACTTTCCCTGGCCACCTGATCCACTCTGATCTCCTTCCTCAGGACCTCCACTGGCCTTCAGGTCCATACCTCTCACTGGGTCCTGTCAGTATTCAGTCAGTCTTTGCTACAGCCTGGATCTTAGCTCCAGGCACATAGGAAACAGCAGACATGTTGAGTTAAGGCGAGGTGGACTGGCATTCAGAAGGGTGTGTTAAGATTCTGAGATGTCAGAGCTGAGAGAGTCTTTGAAAATCATCCGCTTCTACCCCTCAGTTTTCCAATCTTAACAGTTGAACTAAGCCCCCAAAGGGTGAGTGACTTACCTAAGGTCATGCAGCAAACTTATTAAAGAATAGAGACCTGGCTTACAGGCCCTGATTTCTCACTTATTGGTGTATGAATTGGGACAACTCTCTTCCCTTCTCTGAGCTTTATTTTGTCTACTGATGACAACTTATAAATCTAGAAACAATCCTACAGTCATTTGCTAGTGTCCTATCTGAAGGTCTCTTATGAAGGTCCTTGTCTTAATTTAAGTAAGATCTCAGGCCTGTTGTGGGTAAGAAATCTCCTAGTGACATCTAAGGTGCTTTCAGAATTGCTGCCAACAGATGGAAATTCTCAAGTCTGCAGACTCTTGAGGTGGCCCAGCCCTGCAAATGCCAAGGGCCTAGAGTATGCATGGCAGCTTGCTCCTCAGTTAAACTAACGAGGCTATTCAAACAAAGGTTATTCTATTTTTAGCTCTATTTCCAGCCACAGATTGAATCCTGTTCCCAACCCAGACTGAGTCTTAACTCCAGCCACAGGCTGAAGCTTGATCCTCAAACCCTTACCACAGATTGAACCCTGATTCCGGGCCTCTGACTTGGTCATCGAACAGTGCTGATTCCAGCCGTAGGCGGAGTCATATGTATACATGATGTTGGCCACTTTGGGTACTCATCCCTCTATGGAACAAGAACTTGCCTAATATCTTTACTCCCTTTCCAGTGCTCTGCCCCTCTCCCCCACATCAGCTCCTCTCTTTTGTGCCCTTCCCTTACTAATTGCCTCCCCCTTTAAGAGGTCCAGCATGCTTCTGCTTTCTCTCCCCTCCATCCTTCCCATTCTTTCCACAGAGTCAGTTATGAAGTAAAAATTGATCTTTCTATTCTTTCTCCACGGGTTATTGTTCTTTGGGACTGGAAGCTTCTGTTCCCAGCTGACAGAATCCCAAACCCCAGAAGCAGAGATGGGGTGGGAAGGGGGCTCCCATGGTGTGATATGGTGCAAAGGGCAAACTTGGAATCAGAAGGTCAGGACACCAACTCTGGCCCTACCACCAATTCTATCTGTGATGCAGGGCTAGTTGCCTTTCTCTGCCCCTCAGTTTCCCCAGCTGGAAAGCTAGATGGTTGAACCCAAATAGATAATCATTGAAGACCATTATGGCTTTAACATCCTATGAGTATAAGACTCTTGAGATCGAAAGATACCTTGATTCTGAGTCTTCTCAGACCTTTGGAAAAGGGAGTCTTGGGGTTGGGGTGGGTGGGACTGAAGCCTGGTATTCCTTCCCTGCCAGAGAGGGGTAAATAGACCTTCAGACACCAGGTGAAAGTAACTAGATAGTCTGGGACAGTGACTGTAGAAGGAGACTCATCAGTGGGGACCCTGCCTTGCTGTTTAGTTTAGTTGTATCCCCATCCACCTGATCAGATGTGCACAAGGGGGTGGCAGGTGTCTGAGTGAAGGCCTGACATCTGGCTCCAGATGACCCCTCTTTGGGACTGAGCCATTCTGTACCTCCTCTCTCCCACCAGTAGAGGTCTCTGTCTCACTCACTTGCTTGCAGTCTGCTGAGCCAGAGCCCCGTAACAGCTGTGCAGTTGCTCCAGCTGTTGCACCTGTTCCAGGACGGGCCTCTCAAGTTCCCCCAGCCACTGGCCATGGCGCCGGGCTCTAGGAGAGGGACCTTAAATCCCTTGGACTTCCAAATGAAAGGACTTGTGTAAGAGAACTGCCCCCGGGAGGGACAGTGCAGAGATCGTTTCAGGCCCCCTGGCCTTTGGGCAGGATCCCATCCCCGCAAAGGCTGTTCCACAGTCTTCTTCTGTTACTCATTCTTGTAATGAATAATCTTCCTTATGTCTCACCTGAACCCTTTTGTTTGCAATTTAAAGCCATTTTTTTCTGCCTCTGTTCCTTACGGGATAGGCGTTTCTATCAGCACCCACCTCAGATCAGAAGACTAGCAGTGGAGTTTGTGCTGACATAAATCAGTGATCTTGGGCAAGTCTTGATCCCCAAGTCTAAGCTTACACATCTGTAAAATAGGGGATTGAATGTCATCTCTCAGTCCCTAAATTTCTAAGATTCTGTGAACCTAATATATGTCCAAGTCAGAATAGAATGTAAACAGTCTCATTTCTGCCCCTGACCCTTTCCTGGTTTGACCATTTTCTCCTTTGAGGTTAGCCTATGTTCCTGAACATCTGTCACGTGCCAGGTAAGAGAAGTCAGGTTCAGAGAAGTGAGGACTCTTTCTTTACCCAGCACAGCTGAGCAGGTTTTCACTCCTGATTCTCTTAGGAGACCTCCCATTTCAGGTCCCAATGCCCAGAGGAGAGCTTATGTCTTAGAGGGGAGCAAGTTTGTTTGTGGAAAGGGGACTATAAATAAATAAAGTATGGCCATGTGGGCTCAAGAAATAAGATGTAAACGTTCTCACATTAATGCGCAGCCTGGTTCACCTGGCTCTCCTGAGTTCTTGCAGGCTGGGGACAGGCCAGCCACAGTTTTAGGCCTCTCTCTTTATACCCTAGCCCTTCCCGGTCCCCTCCAGCCTTTCTTGTAGCTCAGAAGCTTCTTTCTGGTTGTATCTTCTGCTTCCTATTGGAAAAATACCCAGCCATACTACCCACTCCTAACTACCCACCACAAGCCCTTTTCATAGCATAAGAGCTTCAAGGCAGAATGTGGGATGATCCTGGATAAGACAGTTTGGAAATTTTGACTTACATGCAAATATCATGGAATCACTCCCCCCCCCCCACCTGTCCAGGGTCCTGACCTTGTTGTACACGGTGTTAGCTTTGGCATGTGGTTTGAGAGTTTAGATGGTGAGAGATGGAAAGGGGAGGAGGTCAAAGGCTAATTTCTATTAGGTGGTACAAGTGAAGTGCTGAGAGGGATTTGGCTCTCCTATCACACAATTCAGTTCTCTTTTTGTTAAAGAAAAAGGTTTTCAGGAATACGGGCCATCAATCACCTCCTCTTCCAGAACCTCCCCTCCCCATTGACTCTAGTCTTTCGTCATACATTCATTTACCAAGCTTCACCTTGAGGCTTGGTATGTAGGCTCTGCACAGAGCACTGGAGATATGGAAATTATTGAGATCTGGTTCTTGCTTTAAAGAAGCTCACAGTTGAATAAGGAAGTACTTCTAACCCAGTGGGTGAGAGTCATAATGGAGGACTGAACTCAGTTATAGGGAGCCCTGAGGAAGGATTGGCCAGTGGCCTGCAGAGTTGGGGTGGCTTCACAGAAAGGGTATCACCAAAACAGAAGAATGAGAAGGAGTTGATCAAACACTGGAGATGGGGAATCACATGTGGGAAGACAGGCAGTGTGAAGGAGCCTGGGGGTGGGGTGAAAGAGTGGGACATTCCACAAGAGGGGATGAGGCTGAAAAAGGGCTTAGCCATAGAGCTTTTCTGGAAAAGCAAGTGGGAGCCAGGCTGTGACAGGCTCGGGTAACCTGATGATGTTTGGAGTCTGTCTGGTAAACATTGCTGCCCTGAATTCAGATTAGGTCAGCTAAGTTTGACCACCTTAAGTCAGTATCAAGCTAGAGAAAGAGCTTTGGCTATGGCCCATACAAGGGGGTGTTTCCTGAGGGGAAGGAAACAAGCACCAGCACACCCGGCCACCCCACCTGCAGGGGCCTGTGTGAACCATGGTCACCCCACCTCTGTGCCTTTGCATGAAGCCACTGCTGCCCATCTGCACCTAGTTAGCTCCTTTGAGACTCAGCATGGGCATCTTCCCAGGTAAGCCTTCCCTGAGGAGCCTATGCCCTCCTCGTATTTGACAAATGCCCTCGTAGCATTTGTCAAATAGTATGTAGTCTTTATTAGACTGTGAGCTCCTTGAGGCTGGGGACTGTGACTTACTTGGTCATGTTCCAGGCCCATAGACATACATACAACTTGATATATATAAAAAGCTCTATAAATGAATAGCAGGAGGAAATCTAACTATTACTAATGATAATAACAGGTTGCTTATAGTGCCAAGTACCCCAAATTCACCTATTTAGACCTGCAAGCTTAATCCCATCCAGACTGCTCCTTCACCTTCTCCACCCATACCCAGTCTGTCCCAAAGCCTGCCCACTGTAACTACTAAGTAACTGTTCCTCAAATCTGCACTCTTGCCCGTGGCCACTGCTTCTTTCTCAGTCCAGGTCAGCATTATCTCAAACTCCCTCTGATCTCTCTGCCTCAAGTCTCACCCTCCAACCCATTCTCCATTTCTGCGGCCACAGTGATGTTTCTCAAATGCAAACCTGGTCACTGGCATGCCGCAGCTATAAGTTCTTCTGTGGCTTTCTTTTGTCCTCAGGCTCCCAAGGCCCATCTGAGTCTCTGCCTCCCTCTCCAATCTGATCTCTGGTCTCTCACCCCTCCTTTCCACTCTCTCCTCCAACCTTCCAGGTCACTTTCATCTTGTATACCAGCCCAGTGTATGAGGTCTGTGTAGGTGCCAGGTGGTGTCTAGGGAGTCTGGTTTGTGAATGGGGCTAGGAGAATACGGGAGCCACAAGAAACAAATTCAGTGCGGTTGTAAAGGAAACCTGGGAGGGTTAATCTCAGTGGCAGGTACCATCATGTTCATGCTCTAATAGGTGCCTGGGGCTGCTTGTAGAATTCTGGGAATAAAAGAAGTATCATGAGAAACAGACTGTTAGGAAATGTGGGGAGCGTCCAATTCTGCTTTGTACCTACCATTTAATTGAGCATCTAATATGTATCAGGCACTAGGCGTATTACATATATTATCTGATTTAATTCTACAGTAACCCCAAGCTGTAGAGATTATTGCTCATTCTATTTAACAGATGTGGAAACTGAGGCCTGGAATGGTTAAGTAACTTTTCTAAACTCAGGCTGCAAATAAAAGCCAAATCCAGTTTGAACTCTGGCCTGAGTTCAAAGTCAAGGTTCACCGAGTGATGGGTTTTGAAGGGGATGAGACCTGTTTAACTTTAATTCTCTGTATAAAGCCTGGAACAGGGCCAATAGTCCTTTTCAAACAAAAACTTTCCCCGCTAACAGTCTTTAGACTGTTAGACATCACAGTCAGAGGTCATTAAATCCAAAAGGTCTCTGAGAGTGGGCCCACTTGGCCCCCTGACTTGGAGAGAGATGTGGGTACAGGTGGTTGGGATGAGATTTGGTGGTGTGGTAGAGAGAGGAAGCAGGGCAGGCCCAAGGCCAGGGCAGGGGTGGGGAAGCCACAAAGGACCAGAGGAAGTAGAAGGAAGAAGGGGATGTGAGAGACAAACTTGGCCTCCTTCTCCATGTCACTCAGGATAGGCCCCAGCGGCTCCCTGGATCTCGTCCTAACTCCCCGTAGAGCCCCTGAGAGTCTGGGTAGATGGGACTATAAAGACATCCCCAATCGTGAAAGCATAAAACAGTAGAATCTTAGAACCACAAAACTGAACAGTTCTAGAAGCTTCACATTCTAATGAAATGTAGGCTCTTAGAAACATGGAATTTTCAAATCTTGAACTTAGAAACGTTGAACCTTGGATTGGAGTCTTAGAATTTTGAAATTATGGATTCATAAACATCTGTGCAGAAAACATTTTAAAATCAACGTGTGTCCCCCCAAAAAAAACACATACAATTATTTTGCAGATGGGAAGCTGAGGCTCAGAGGACGGAAGAGTCTCCCTCAATGTCCCAGTGAATTTGTGTCACAAGTGAGCACTCCTTCCACCAGTCACGTGCCAGGATTGCAGGGACAGAGGCAGAGGCAGCCCGCTGCCTGGCAATTATTCCTCCTACTTGGTTTTGACATGGCCTTGGGCACTCATCTCCTTGGAGGAAGAGGGAAGTCCAGGCAATGCTACCTACCCTTCCTTGTGCTTCTCACCTATAAGGGCATGGTGAGGAGGGGGCTTTGGTTTTAGGAAGCCTCCTGGGGTTGAGGGATGGCCTGCCAGGCACCCCACACTCTCAGCTGCTGCCAGGTCTGTTGGTGGGGGGAAGGGGCCTCCTGGCCTGGCCAGGGGCTGAGACATTCTCTCTGTCTTCATACTCTGAGCAGGCAGTGAGGGGGAGAGGGTGCCAACTGGCACAGGGGCCAGGCTACAGGGCCACCCCAAGGAAGGTGGGACAGGGTTTCTTCAGCAACAGGGCTGAGACCTAAGGCCATGGTAGTGTTGCAATCACCCCTGTTGGTGGGGGCAGGGGACTGAGAAAGAAAGACATTATTCAATCCTTGGAGAGTTGGGCTGGCTCTGACAAGCACCCCAGCTGGGCCTGTGTCCCGCCCTCTCTGCCAGCAAAGGCTGAGAGATAAACACTGCTCATTTGATACGGGCCAGGCAGCCGGGGCCTTGCTGGGAATGAGATCTGTTGTCTGGTCCCCTCTTCTACTCTGGGTGGCTGGGGAAGCAGTAGGGTACTTCTAAGCCCTGATCCTTAGTCCCTACTGGCCATCAAAACAGACTCTGAGGGCATCATGATCATGGCCTCAAACCTTTGTTCTGGGAGGCCCAAGACACAGAGTAGGAGCAGTGTGAGAAGCCAGAGGAAGCCCATTTACTTACAAAGGAAACTTTCTTAAATGTTGGGAGTGGCCCTCCAGCTCCTGGCTCTGGGGCTGTGTGCCTGGGGGTTGAGCCACCCAGCGCCAGAGGGAAATCCTGCTTTGTGTGTGAGCTCCCCTACAAGTGTACCACTTTCAGTACTCAGTGGTTCAGTGAATTTAAATGTCTGTTCAAGATCATAATGTCCATCTTGCAGGTCATTGTTACCATCAGTGGTTCTTAACCTGGGTTCTATCGAACCCTAGGGGTTCGATGAGTCAGTCTCAGGGGTTCGGAGAAGCTTCTGCCGCGGAGGCCAGAATAAAGTAATACCATAACTTGTTGTGAGTTCATGCACTTGGTTGGTTTTGTTCTTTGAGCAAGGTGATGTTCATGCACGGCTCATTTTGTGCACCAGTAAAAAAACATATACCTATGTCTTGAATTTGGAAAAAAAAAATCATATTTTATTTATCACTAAAGAAGGGTTCGGTGAATGCGCATATGAAACTGGTGGGTTTGGTACCTCAAAGAAGGGTAAGAACCACTGGTTACCACGATGATCATAAATCAGGCAGTCCCCAGGTTACTAACAAGAGAGGTTCTGTAGGTTTTTGTTTGTTTGTTTGTTTTTTTACAGGGACAGAGAGAGAGTCAGAGAGAGGGATAGATAGGGACAGACAAACAGGAACGGAGAGAGATGTGAAGCATCAATCATCAGTTTTTCCTTGCGACACCTTAGTTGTTCATTGATTGCTTTCTCACATGTGCCTTGACCATGGGCCTTCAGCAGACTGAGCAACCCCTTGCTGGAGCCAGCGACCTTGGGTCCAAGCTGGCGAGCTTTTACTCAAGCCAGATGGGCCTGGGCTCAAGCTGGCGAGCTCAGGATCTCGAACCTGGGTCTTCTGCATCCCAGTCCGACACTCTATCCACTGCGCCACCGCCTGGTCAGGCCGGGTTTGTTCTTAAGTTGAATTTGTATGTAAGCTGGAACAGGTACATTTACCTATTTAATGCAACTCAGACAAATGTTTGTCTTAACATAGTATTTATTCTCACCTTTCTGTGCATATAAGTACTTAAACATTTTCAAACCTACAGAACCTATCTCATTCATAACCTGGAACTGCCTGTAATAGCATTCAACTAAGTGTCAGGAACTGAGAGCTCAGTAAGCACTTTACAAGCACTATCTAATTTAATTTTCATTTTTTAAATCTTTAAAATTTTTTTTAATTTAGAAATTAAATTTAATGATTGATATTGATCAATAAGAGTACATAGGTTTCAGGTGAACATTTCTATAGCATTTGAACTGTTGATTGTGTTGTGTGCCCCTCACCCAAAGTCAAATCATTTTCCATCACCTTATATTCGCCACCCCTAATTTAATTTTCAAAACCAAAATGTTAATTAGATAATTAAGTAATTTATATAAAGAGAAGATAGTTGGTTTCTTTATTTGTATTTCAATTTTATCTAATTCAGAAAGCCTTTGTGGACACTTTGCTGTGCCAGGACTCCTAGTTCCTCCCTAAAGGAGCTCAGAATATTCTTTAGATAACAGAGTTTTCCTGTAGAAATGATAGCATCCCTTCTGAGTCGTAAAAATCAGCAGATACCTGAGTGAGGGAGAGTTGGCCAGGATAGGGCAAGAGGTAGAGGAGTGGACAGGAGCTCCCAGCCTGGCCTGGAGCCCTGCCTTGCTGCTAGGTGGTGAGCAGAGAAGAGGTGAGAGCTGCTGTGTTCACGGATCGAACCCGCAACCTTGGCGTATGGGGACTAGGCTCTCACCAGCTGAGCTACCTGGTTAGGGCTTGAACTTTCTTAGAAGCATTCACATCCATATTGACCGCTGATATTCAGATGACCAAAACAATTGATGTGCAATCACATGCACAGTATTCAATTGTCTGTGCAATACAGTACTGGTGAAGGTTTTTTTTTTTTTAAATATATTTTTTAAATTTATTTATTTACTATTTATTCATTTTAGAGAGGAGAGAGAGAGAGAAAGGGGGGAGGAGCAGGAAGCATCATCTCCCATATGGGCCTTGACCAGACAAGCCCTGGGTCTTGAACCGGCGACCTCAGTGTTCCCAGGTCGATGCTTTATCCACTGCGCCACCACTGGTCAGGCCACTGGTGAAGGTTTTTAAGGACGTTACAGGCAGTTTTCTACCCTTTCACTAGGCAGCACTTTGTTTTCCCAATTTAAGCACTTTCCATCATGGCTGGCTGAGATACAGACAGGGACACAATATAGTATGAAAGAAGGAAACCTGCTGTGAGTGGCTTTATTCAAAAGGTGGGTCAGAAAGAGAGAGAGTGAAGGGGAGAGGCAGAGGGCAAGGGAGGGGAGGATACAGAGAGGCAGCAAATAAAGGAGCAAAATGAGACAAAGGAAAAGAAAGTAAGAGTGATTATGAGGGCAGAAGGAGAGAGTCAGGAGACTTAGGCTGTCACCCTCGCTTGGTGGCTGACTTGCTGTGTGACCTTAGAGGTGTAATTTATCCCCTCTGCGCCTCACACTACTCATCAAACTGTAATAACTAACATTTATACCACAATTGAAGCACTTTCACTGCTTCACCCCCTAACTGCCTCGGGAGAGAAGTACTGTATTAAAGTTCAGAGAAGGGCAGTGACATGCCCGAAATCACAAAGCAAGGGAACAGTCAAGCTGAGACTCAGACTCAGATGTTCTGGCTCCTCGGACTGGGAGAGCATGTCCAGTGGATTCTCCTTGGTCTGAGAGGTTTAGGTGACAGTCTTCCTAGATAGAACCGGAAGGACGGAGGGATGAGACAGGGTCTTTGGGCTGGAGCTTCCTAGGGCTGACAGAGCTCTGTTTGGTTCACCAGGCCCAGACATGTTCTGCCTTTTCCATGGGAAGAGATATTCCCCCGGCGAGAGCTGGCACCCCTACCTGGAGCCACAGGGCCTGATGTACTGCCTTCGCTGCACTTGTTCCGAGGTAGGTTCCTCTGGCCACCTGTGTCAGGTATATCTGGGAGACCTCCAGAGGAGTCACCCCTGAGGGCAGGAGGGAGCCTGACTCTGGAGGTTAGGAGCACTCTGAAATCAGGCTCCCTAGAAACTTGGGGCCACACTGCATTACTACCAAGTACTCATACCTGCTACAGCTACTGTGCACTGCTCAGAGACAAGTCACACAATGGGTCAGGGGCTAGGCTGGGCTGAGACTCGGATCTCCATCTCTCATGCTTGCCTTGTTTCCACCTCTGCTGGTGCCAGCCTCCCTGCCTCCTGTGTATCAGAAGAGAGCCTTTCTGACCTGGCCTCCCATTCCTTCCCTTCCTCATGCTATTTCCTCCAGCCCTCTCACTGCCTTAGCATGCATTCCCCCATTTCCACTGCTCCAAAGGGTTGTTCTTCAAGGCTTTGGCCAAGTGCCACCACCACCAGGAGCCTTACCCTCACCTGCAAGTATTTTCTTCTCCTGGTTTCCCACATAAGTTTCTCTGTCCCTTTCTCCTGATCACTGTTGGCCAGGTATAATAGTTATCTGTGCCTCTCTTAGATAGAGCCCCTGAAAGCAGGTTTTCCTGGGCACTCTTTTATGTCCAGTTCAGTGTCCTGCTGAAGGCTGAACAAACTGGGGCAAAGACTATGTCTTTTTGTTATCTCTTCTCTCCTGCCACCCCACCTCCAACCCAGCACCCTCCACATGGCCTTGTGCAATCAACTGGGTGGGATAAAGGAGACCTCCACGTGGTCTAGAATTCTCAGGCCAGGCATGAGGTTGGAAGGGTCGGGACGGAGGGGATGGTGTAGGAGGCTAGAAACACTCTTGGTTTAAGTTAGCTGCCTGGGGCCCAGTCTGGTGGCAAGACATCCTTAACTATCTCTGGTGCTGATGCTTGAGGGGAGGGTGTACCTAGTTCCCAGCTGGAGCCAGTACCTTAGGCACTCTCTTTTCCTTCAGAAGCCTAGTGAGGAACACAGAAGGCCAGTAAGAGCCTCCTATGTGACAACAATCCTCAGCGCAGGGGGGAAGCAGAGAAGGGCTTCTGAGGGGACACTAGGCAGCAGATGGGGCAGACACTGGGCCCGGCCTCTCTGGCCTCTGATCACCAGGGCCTCCCTCCTCCTGGGGCCTTTCCTTCTGACTCCCAACTATTTCTACCAGTTTGGCCCCAGGTAAAACTCTGATGCCAAGGGGAGCACAACCCCCCATGACTGCTTCTCCTTGGTGTTCCTTAGCACATCTGAGGCCAATCAGCTTTTCAAAAAGAACTTTATGAAATACAGCCAAAGAACAGGAAGGAAACCAGAACAGAAGAAAATTCCAGACATATTATGCGGTCCAGTCAACGAAGACCAAGTTTTGTGATCCACAGAAGCTAATTCATTTCTCCGTTCCTAGAGTTTACAAACACAGTTCCCTCGACCCAGAGAGCTGTAGCCGATACCCCCCAAATGATACTCTGAATCCCTTCACTTTTCTTATCATCATTGCCTCCCCTAACCTAAGCCACTTTTATCTCTCACCTGTTAACAGAACCTTTCAGTGGGCCTCCCTGTTCCTTCTTTCAGTCCATCCTCCACATAGGAGCTAGAAGCATCTATCTCTGCTGAACCTACAACTTATGATGTCATTGCAGAAGCCCCCGAAACCCTCCAATAGCTTTTCAGTACAGCTAAAGTAAAATTCAAACTCCCTGCTGTAGCTCTGTGTGATCTGACCTCCGCTTATTCTCCAACCTCCTTTCCTACCTGCGCCAACACTTCAAACTCATTCCTACTTGATCCTCCACCTGGCATGTTCTTCTGGAGCTTCTCATGAATGGTTCCTTCCCATCTTATCCCCATGAGGCTTTCTCTGACTGATGTTTCTAAAATAGTCTAACCTTGTTAAACTCAATTGCATTGCCCTGTGTGATTATTATCAGACATTTAACATCTGAAATAATCTCGTTCCTACTTGTTTATTTTTTATGGCTTGTCTCCCCCTGCAAGGACTGAAGTTCCATGAGAGCAGAAACCTGGCCAGTCACACTCCCTGCTGTGCCCCTGGCACTCAGCAGCCGAGCAGTAAATACTGAGCAAATGCGTGAGGCCCCACCCATCCACCACAGGAAGGGCACGGCCCTGGGCCCTGGAGGTAGTGCTTACCTGCTGTGTCCTTTTAGGCATCTTAATCACTCAAATGCTCTTTCCTCATTTTGAATGTGTGGATAGTAGTATCTACCTCTGGGATTCTTGAGAAGGTGAAGTGAGATCATACATTTCTGTAGAACATAAAGCTTCCACTTAGTAGCTACTCAATACACTGGAGTTAAGACGTCCCTGAGGGGCACCCTTTGGTTACCTGGTTACCTGCCCTTTCAACCCCTAGCCAGTCTCCATCTCACTTCCCACTGCATGTCGCTGATCACCTCCATCCCTTACATCCTTCAAGGCCAGAATCAAGGGAGAGATTTGGCCTCTTCAGGTCATACAGTTCCTTGCCCTCTGCCCTACTTTCTCACCTGAGGGCTCAGGTCACCCTCTGGACATTTATTAAGCACCCAGGTATGCCAGGCCTCTAGAAGGCCTTTTTTGGAGCTCAGATCAATTCTCTGGACTCTGTGATGCCTCTTAGCCCGGATTAATCCTTGGGAAGCAGTGACTCGAAAGGAACTAGGCCCAGGCCAGAGCTTTCCATGGGGTCAGAGGCTGCCTCTGGGAAAAGTGCTGTAGGGGCACGCAGGTGGGCAGCGAAGCTGGGAACAAACTTGCCAACTTCAAAGTCTGAACAAAGCTGGCTTCATTCCTCTAAGAGAGAGACCATCTGTTCTTCCCCTCCTGGCTCTCATTCATTCACTCATTCATTTATTTATTCCAACTATAGCAGGTACTAGCTAGGAACCAGGCCCTGTGCTGACAATCCAGAGAGGAATAGAGTGAGACTTGGTCCTTGTTCTTGGGAATCGTGGTGAATAGATGACATAGATGTACGTGGACATTACAACACAGAGTGATAGCCCTTAGAATAGGGGAGAGGAAGGTGTGGGAAGCCCAGGACTGGGAAGAACCCCCAAAGCGGTGATGTTTCTCTCTCTGCAGTACCCATCTCTCTCTGTTATGTTTCTCTGCTCCCTTCTCTTTCATCTGCTGTACTTGAAAAAGCATAAGAACTCTGGGCTCTTCCTTCTCTGGTGCTGACTCCAAGGGCTTTGTGCAGGGTCACCAAAGCTCCAGAGGTGTAGGAAGTGGGTCACAGAGCCCCGAGTCTTCTCCACATCAGGTTTTAGTTCCCATCCCTGTCACCTGTCCTCGTATGTCACATTCCTCTCTTAACCATGAAGTTTTAGCTCAGAGGTTAAAGAACAAAGCCCTGGAGTTAAAATAACACAGTCAAGATCAATGTAGAAACAACTCAAGACTTTAATTTATATGTCTCAGCACCATGAAAGGGACACAGGCCTGCTCAACCCCGTGCACACTGTGCGCTCCTCCGTGGTCAGGGACGAACATGGATGGGCGAGCCAAGCGAGTGAGCAGGAGAACGGGCGAGACTGGACACACAAATTTATTGTTTTCATCCTACCACAGGCTTAAAACGAGCAGTGTCTACAATTGGGTTAGGGTTTTGGGAGAGGACAGGTTCAAGTGGGAGACAGTGGCTCTTTGGAACCAGGACCAACCTCTGTGTCCCCTTCAGAGTGCCCATGTGAATTGTTACCGCCTCCACTGCCCACCTGTCCACTGCCCTCAGCCTGTGACGGAGCCACAGCAGTGCTGTCCCCGGTGTGTGGGTAAGTAGCCTTGTTCATTCCCTTGTGCCTGCTGACCCTCATCTCACCTCGATGCAAGCCTCAGGTGGAGGGAGGCCCCTGGAATGAGGGGGCAAGTCTCTAGCCATCAGAGGTGTTGAGGCACAAAGGAAGAAACATCCTGGATACCCAAGGAAGGTTGGGCTCACAGCACACCTCTCATTCTTAAGTAGCAGTGCTTGGCAAGAGGGGGAGAAAGTGTGGAGAGTAGCTGGGAAATAGAGAAGGATCCTGGCCTTTTGCTGGCACGCTCAGGCTCCAGTCTCTGAGGGTGCCTGAGCTGGGAGCGCCTGCAGGGAGCCCAGGGTGACAGCCCTGAGGTTGCAATAACCAGAGGAGTTGGAGTATGAGTACTCTGAGATCCCTCCCAGCACTGAAGCTCAGGGACTCTGTGTGTCCTGATGCTAAATGGCTGTGATTCCATGAGTTTAAGACAGTAAGGGTCTCTATGACTGGGGATCTAGGAAGTAAAGGAAAGAGAGAGAGGTAGTGTGTGAAGAAATGGGCATAACCACGTGTGCTAACAGAGGCAATCAACAGGAAGGCCAGTTTAAAGAGTGGGGGTGGGGGGATGTTAAGAGGAGAATGGGTCCTTAGAAGCATTAAGAAAGTGATGAGGGAGGTGCTACGTTGGTTACAGCCTCAGCCTCCAGACTGGAACCAGGGCTGTCCTGGTGAGCCAGGACCCTGTGTGGAGTGGACATAGGCTTATTTTCCAAGTGGGACTGCAGTAGGGTCTAACTGTGGCTCTGCCCTGGGTCACAGAGATTCCTAAACTCAGGATTCCCTCAGGGAGCAGGGTCTCTAGGCTTCATCCTGTCCAGTGAGGGGGCATCGTGCCTCCTCCCTGTCTGAGGCTGACTCTGGGAGTCCTGACTGCTCCTTGCTAACTGTGCCTTGGGCCAGGCCCCTTCTTCTTCACTTGCCCCTCCCTCCCTCTCTCTTTCCTGCCCCTCTGTTCTCCTTGCTCTACATGTTCTTCATGACTCAGCTCAGACCATTCCCTGACCATACCCCACCCCCATGTCCCAGTTGAGTTGGTGGCTCCTTCTCAGTGCCTTAGCCCTTACTATGTGACAATGTCACTGCTTATGGCATGTGTCTCTGCCAATTAGATTGTGAGTTTCTTGATGGGAGGGGCTGAGCCTTGTTCAGTAGTCCATTCCCAATGCCTAACGTGGAGCCTGGTGTAGAGAGGTGTTTAGTGAAGGTGTCTGAGAGGAAGAGTAGTTCTCTCAGGATGGGAGCCTCCTAGGCTTCCCCCCCACCTGGCAGGATGAGGGCTAATTGACAGGAGATGGGGAGGGAGGCTCTGCTGGCCAGTGAATGACAGGAGCTTACACCAAGTACAGGGACAGTCTGATCATCCCAGCTGACTCCACTAGCATGTCACTTCACGAGGAACTTTGTGCTGTTCACTGTGTCCCCAGCTCCTAGTGCAGGGCCTGGCACTAGGAGGCGCTCCATGGACACTCACTGAATGCTGAAATACTAACGCAGGTCCCCACTGAGTGGGACTCAGTGGAGCTGAGGCTTCTGACCTTGCCTCTGGCTCTGGTCAGGACCAGCTCAGACACTGGCCAGGGGTATGGTGGGGGGGTTGGTAGGCCATGGTGAGGAGCCATGGAAGTGAGTGACAAAGTCAAATGTAGGTGTCAGCAGGACCTCTTCTTGGTTAGCTGATATAGGAACTGTCTGGGAAGAATGAGGCCAGAGTTCAATTTAAATGCCAAGATGGGATAAAATACAAAATCTTCAGAAAAGTGACCCAGTTAATTGTGGCAAAGTTCTTAGGTCTACATGAAACCTTTTTCTGCTTCTGCCTGCCCTTCCCCATTGCAGAACCTCACACCCCCTCTGGGCTCCGTGCCCCTCCAAAGTCCTGCCAGCACAACGGGACCACGTACCAACATGGAGAAATGTTCAGTGCCCACGAGCTGTTCCCTTCCCGCCTGCCTAATCAGTGTGTCCTGTGCAGCTGTACCGTAAGAGCCTCCTACCTTCCTGTTAGCCCAGGCCAGAGGTCTGGGCCTGAATAGCACAGCGGTGTGGCCTGGGAGAGAGGAGACTGCCCTCCCAGTCAAAACAAAGTGAGAGTGAATGGGCTCAGGGGCCAAAGGGCACTTGGGGTTTGGAGTGGCCTGCTCTCCTCTGGGTTTCTGCAGACTCCTGAGCTGCCTATTACAGCTCGGTCACCTTACACTGACATTTGCCCATTTCCAGTTTCCCAGGTAGGCTTTGCACTCCTGGAGGAGAGGGAATATACCCAATTTATTTCTTTATCTTCCACTGATCCTGACCCAGGGCCTGGAATACAGAATATGTCTTTAATGATCGTTGAATGAATCAATGAGTGAATAATCAGTTATCAGTCCTGGGACACAGGGACAGGGCCAGACTATAGCAAATGGAATTTAACCTGAAGCTGCCTAAACTCCCCCTGCTATTGTCAGAGCTGGGCCTAGGGACAGGCGGGGCTGACTCTGCGGTATTGCAAGGTACATACAGAGACTGAAGCCAAACAAGGCCTGATTTGGAAAGTCTTTACCCTCCTCCGCTGCAGGGGCTGTAGGTGTGGCCCTGCTCTAGGTTTGCAGAGGGGTTCAGCATGTCATTCTTAACCTTGGGCTTCTCATCTGTGCGTTGTCAGAAGAAACTCCAGTCTCCAAATTTCCTTACTACTCGATCACCAAACTTCTCTGGGCCTCAGTTCCTTTGTGTATGTACATAAGGAATCTGACCAGGTGATCTCCAGTGTCCTCTCTGTTTAAAATAATCATCAGATTTAGCAGTGATGTGAGGGGAGGAGGTCTAGACTAGGTGTTGGACACCCATGTTGGAGCTGTAGTTCTGCCATGGTTCCCTCTGTGACCTTAAATAAGTAACTTCTCTCAAGCCTGCTACTCCATCCGTTCAATAAAAGGATCCCATCAGTCTAAGGCTCTCTGACCCTTAAAGTATCTGTGCTGCTGAACAAACAGCTTACAAATGAGAGTGACTACTTATAAGTCAACCTAGAGAGCAATTATTTTCATAGGGCCTGAATCTCTTGAAGTGGTCTATCTACCCCATTGTACCTACTAGGTTCAGAGAAATACCTCATGTTTATATATAACCTCCCAGTGACCCTAGGAGAAAGATATCAGATGAAACAATGAAGCTCAGAGCAGTTAAACAACTTTCCTAAGGTCACACAGCTAGTTAAGTAGCAGAGCCAGAATTTAGACCCAGGGTCTCATAACTCCAAAACCCATGTTCCTTTCCCTGCATCATGTTGCCTTCCGTGAAGGGACAAGGCCTGGATAGGAGGGGGCTGTGGGAGGAGACAGAGTGATGGTGGTGGGGTAATGAAAGCATTCTTGTGATTCCTTGTCCCTCTCCCTGGATACTCTGGGTCTCCCATTCCCTCTTTTCATGCTCGTTTATATGGGTCTGACTTGACTCCTGGCCTTGTCTGAGGGATTAGAATCCTTACTTTTGAGACTCATTGGAAAAGTAATAGGGAAAGGGCTTGAGGTAATATCACTTCTTCCCATCTTTAAAATGACTTACATTTTATTTATTTATTTTAATTTTATTTAGAAAATTAAATTTAACAGGGTGACATTAATCAATAGGGGTACATAGGTTTCAGGTAAACATTTCTATAGCATTTGAACTGTTGATTATTTCTGTACGTATTCCCAAAATCACCCAAAGTCAAATCATTTTCTATCGCTGAGTATTTGTCCCTTTATATCCCTTTCCCCCTCCCCCCTCCCCCCATCACTTTCCTCCTGGGAACCACTTCTCTTTTATCCATGTCCATGAATCTCAGTTTTATATCCCACCTATATGTGAAATCATATAGTTCTTAGCTTTTTCTGATTTACTTATTTCACTCAGTGTAATGTTCTCAAGGTCCATCCATGTTGTCGTACCACATCTTCTTTATCCAATCCTCTGTCGAGGGACACTTTGGGTGTTTCCATGTCTTGGCCACTGTGAACAATGCTGCGATGAACATGGGGGTGCATGTGTCTTTACGTACCAGTGTTTTTGAGTTTTTTTGGTTATATACCCAGTAGAGAGATTGCTGGGTCATATGGTAGCTCTAATCTTAATTTTTTGAGGAACCACCATACTTTGCAGTTTTGATTTGCAATTCTTGAAGCTAGTGAAGATGAGCATCTTTTCCTATATCTGTGGCCATTTGAAGTGCCTGTTCAGGTCCTCTCCCAATTTTTTAATTGGATTGTTTGCTTGTTTGTTGCTGAGCTTTGTGAGTTCTTTATATATTTTGGATATTAACCCCTTATTGGAGCTGTTGTTTGCAACTATCATCTCCTATATAGTTGGCTGCCTATTGGCTTTGTTGTCAGTTTTTTGGTGTGTTTTTTTTCTGTGCAGAAGCTTTTTAGCTTTGTATAGTCCCATTCATTTATTTTTGCCTTTACTTCCCTTGCCTTTGGATTCAAAATTATAAATTTTCTATAGTCAAGGTCCATGGATTTAGTACCTATGTTTATCTTCTATGTAGTTTATTGTTTCAGATCTTATATTCAGGTCTTTGATCCATTTTGAATTAATTTTTGTGCAGGGTGATGCCTTACATTTTAAAAAGGGTATTTATACTTGAACTCAGAGTCCAGATGGGTGTGCACCCATTTCATAGAGGAGGAAACTGAGGCCCAGAGAAGATAAGTGACTCACCAAAGGGCCTCTGGCCTCCTGATTCCCAGAAGGCCCTTTTCCCTGCAGAGTTGCCTTTCCAGGCTGGGTCCTAAAGTTTCAGACCTGGGGTTTTCTGTGAGAGCAAGAAGATCCCAAGGTATTCCTACCATGTCCCTCCCTTATGCTGAGCCCCGCTTTCCAGTTCAGGGGTGGGGGAAGGATATTGATTCCAGTAGGAAAAGCCACAGACTGGGCTCTAGTCCATTCTGGCCGCTATGTCTCTGACTCTAGGCAGTCCAAGCCCTTCTGCTGGCTCTCCCCACCTGTAGGATGGCAGTGTCCCGCCTTGCTGAATGGCCGTGAGAGCCTAGGGAGAGACAGGGTGTGAAAACACTTTAGAAGCTGAAGGATGAATGCTACTTCAGGGCCTGGAGTGGGAGTGGGGAGCGGACAGAGGACCCTTCTTCTGAACTGGCTGAGCCTTACCTAGGTCACCCTGCTGTTCTCTCCCTCCCCCACCTGAGGGGAGACCTCAAAGCCATGTGCCCCCAGGGCAGGGAGCTCTTCTCGCTCCATGGTTGACCCTCATCAGAGGTTATCTCTCAGCCTGTTTGCTCTGTCTGTCAGGAGGGCCAGATCTACTGTGGCCTCATGACCTGCCCAGAACCAGGCTGCCCTGCACCCCTCCCGCTACCCAGCTCTTGCTGCCAGGCCTGCAAAGGTGAGTCTGTCCCTAGATCTGTCCCTACCCCAGGGACCCAGGCATGAGTGTTAGAGCAGGGGGAACCTCAGGGGACACTCAGCGTGGCACAGCCCTCCCAGAAAACTGACCCTTCAGTAGAGGCTGAGGTGCATTTTTCATTGCAACCCCAGGGCACAGGAAGGAGGAGGAGGAGTAAGGCAGGGAGGCAGGGAGAAACGATGTAAGAATGCTTTGGGGAGCTGCCTCTGCTGGATATCAAGTATGACCTCTTGCTCTCAGTCATCATCTGCTTCTCAGAAAAATCTGGGATTGATAGAGGAAGAATAAGAATTTGTCTCCCAGCTATTAAGTTCCATTGGCTAAAGATTCACCCCATGGTGAACGCCTTCATGCTTGCCTCTTATGAATGCACATGTGGGCACTTGGGGCACTGGGAGCAGGAGGCAGGAATGGAGTGGGGGTGGGAAACATGGGCAGGAGGCGTGGGCATGAGGGTAGGTACTGAGCCAGGTGGAAATTGGATGGAGCCCAGGCAAAGGGCGCGCTGCTGAGGTCCCTGCAATCAGATGAGGCCAGAGGATCAAGAGAAGCTCAGGAGAGGGCGTCTGTACAGGCAGGGACCACTTCTCCTTCTGTCATCCTTATAGCAGAGCTGGGCACAGGTCTGGGCTCACTGGGGCTCAGAGCATGCATGCCAAGCAGAATCCAGGTCGAGTTTCTGTATAGGACAGAGATAGGCTAATACATCGGCTAATGATGGGCCACCAGCTTAAGCAGAATAAAGTGCACAGACAGACTGTCCTGTGGGTAGAGGTAATCTAAGAAAACTTCTTGGAGGAGGCAAGACTTGGGGAGGAGAGTGAACCACAGTGGAATGTTTCCCTAGGTGTTGTGGAAGGGCACTGGACCAGAAGCCAGATGACTCTGGTTCCATCCTGGCTCTTCCAGCAATTTCCTGCAGATTCCTTTCCCTCTTTGGGCCTTAGCTATGGTGTGTCCGTCCTGAGCAGTTGGCCTCAGTGATTTCTAACAACAGTTTAATTCCAGTGTTCTCAGTCTTTGAACTTAGAATGCTCAGAGGATGCCAGACTGTATGTGAGGCGGGAACTTGGGAGAGAGAAGCCCACTCTGGGCTTTAGGGAGTTCCAGGGCTCCAAAGGGCCTTGTGTGCTGGCCCCCAGGGGGTGGGAGATGGAGTCCCAGGGTGTCCCAGAAGGAGGGACAGAGGGGCTAAAGAACACTGCCCAGGAGTGTAATGTGCAGGCCAAGGCCTGGTGACTTCATGTGTGGCTGGGCAGAGTGGCTGCCCAAGGGACCACAACTAAGCAGGCTGCAGGGATTGGATTCTGGGTCAGTTCTAATGATGACCAGGAGGCCAGTGAGCAGTAGAAACAGAGGCAGCAACCCACATGTAGGAACTTCATCAACCCAAGGGTGAGGAAAGGGTATAATAAGTGGGCATAAGTTCCCCGGGGACTAAGGGACTTGCTGGTGTTCAGGGGCTGCAGAATTAGCACTAGGCATTGGAGGGGCAGAACCTAGACGTAGAGGCCTGCAAGGTCCCATTCAGCAAGGCTGAAGAGGCAGAGGCTGATACGACTCCCCTCTGGGTTTCCAGATGGGCAAGGAGAGAAATCTGGTGAAGAGGACACCACACAGTCACACCGTGGGGCGGTGAGTACACAGCTTGACTGATGGGATAGAGGAGGTGAGATGGGCTGGTATCCAGGGTCTCTGTCACCATGAGTCTGAAGCAAGCACTAGGAGTTGCTGTTCTCATTTCTCACTTGTCCCCTGGGTCAGCTCCATTAGCCCCACCATGTCCACTCCATCTCCCTAGTCTCTCATCGTGGCTCCCATCTTGACTGATGGGCCAGGAGGGGCTGAGGAAAAGCACCAGACAAGCAGGAGCAAGCACCAAACTTACTGATTTTCTCCCCTGGGAAACTCTTGGACACTGTTCCATCCAGACCTTGTGTCTGCCCTTACTTGGGCCACCTCTGAGCAGCGTATTCCCCTGAGGGAGTGGCCTCTGACTTGGGTCAGCCTTCCCCAGCCATCCTGAGGTACTGGTTCTTTGTCTGGAGGCTACCTCTTCTTTCCCCCTCCTACTTTGGTCCTGGCCCCTTTCAAGCTTGGTATAGAGTTAGATGAGCTAAACCACCCAGTGTTCTGGTTGGAGAGAAAAGAGGTGGGAGAATGGGCTCACAAACTGCCTTAGGTTCCCATCTGCCATCTGTGCTGTCTACACTGTGAATAGCTCCACCTGCTCTTTCAGCCTACATCACCTGGACCCTGGGGAACTAGAGGTTGGGCTCCCCTTCTCCGTGACTCCCCTGGGTTCTGAACCAATGAGCTCTCTGTCTCTTCTGCCAGCTCATCCTCCCTTCCCAGACTGGACCTTCTCAGGTGGGGGCCTCTGTTCCACGGGACCCGAGCCAGGCCATCCCCTTTCCCTCCCATCCTCTCCCAAGGAGGCAGTGTGCTAAGTGAATGCTTCCAGGCTTAGTTTCAGGTCCTGAGCAGCTACTTACTGGATAATGTGGGCGAGTCGCCATTTGGGGGTTGGGCTCTTCAATTCCTTCTTGCTTCTATTCTACTTGACAAGTATTTCCTAGGGGCCTCCTAGGTACCTGGGTCTGTGCCGGTGCCTGAGACAGTTTCTGCTTTGGGAACTCTTGTGGGCTCAGTCTAGCCATCAAAGGACTAACTGAGACTGTGTGAGGCAGGAAGGGGCTGTAGAAAAAGAAATGTGAGTGACCACTTGCTCCTCTCCCATGGCCTAGAGCTGCCAGTTCCCAAACTGTGAGCTGCAAAGCTCCTGACCAGTTACACTGCCCTCATCACACACTTTCTGCTATTACTGCCAGCCCTTCTGACTGGTCTGAAGGGAGAGTCCTGAGATCCTGGGTTCCAGCGGCTCAGGAAAGGGGACTGAGTTTTGGAGACCCTCTGGTTCTGGCAGGGGTCTGCTCCTCATCTTCCTGTCCTCCGGGATTCTGGTGGGATTTTCAGAGGCCTTTTCTTGTCCCTTCACCTAAATCTTCTCAGACAAAGAAGAACTTCCTGACTCTTATCCTCAGTGCATTCTCACCTTCTATTTCTTAAAGTTCTCCAGGTCCCTGATCATTTATGTCACCCAGATCAAGATCTCAGCTCCCTCTGCCCAACCAGCCCCAAGCCGTGGTTCTAACAGGCCTAAGGAGGGCTTGGTGGAGTCTAGATTTCCAAAGAACTATCCTCCGAGTTTTCAAAGATCCATTGTCTGAGAACATCTTAGACTCCAGCCAGGTCTATCTGCTGCCCCCAGTCTGTGCCCAGGAAGTCACGGTGGTGTCTCCCCTCCGGCAGCTCGCTGCGGCCTCTGTCTCGCTGCTCCGTCACTGGTGGCCCCTCAGTGATCTTCATCCTCCCTGCCATTTGCAGAGACACTCCCAGGATCCATGTTCAGGGGACGGTGGGAGAAAGAGAGGCCTGGGCACCCCAGCCCCCACTGGGCTCAGCCCCCCTCTGGGCTTCATCCCTCGCCACTTCCGACCCAAGGGAGCGGGCAGCACAACGGTCAAGATCGTCCTGAAGGAGAAACATAAGAAAGGTGGGGACTGGGACCTCTTCCAACCCCTAAAGTGGGAAAGGGGGGTCCTGATGGCTCCTACCTCCCATTCCCATACCCCTGACTCAGTGATTCTTTAATTGCAATGTGGCTGTGAGCTTACAGATTCATAGAACATCAAAACTGAAGGCGCCCTTAAAGGACATAAGGTCTAATCTCCCCTTAGACAGATGAGGACACTGAGGTTCAGAATACCGAGTTAGAGACAGAACCCGCCTTGGGACTGGGGCTGTGGGTCAGTATATATATATTAGCATCTGCCATGTCTTTTCTGGGAATCAAGGAGCCCAGAACAGAAAGATGAAAAGGTCCCTGTCCTTGAGGGGCTGCAGACATAGCAATAAGTTACTATAACAAGGGAATGCTGAGGGAAAGTTTTTGACAAAGGGCGGACTGAGCAGCACTGGGGTGCCGGAGGACAGTGGCGGTGGAGTGGAGAAAGAAGGCCACAGGGGCAGCCATGGGCAGAGTGGGAGGGCACCCCACTGGTGGAGTGGGGGTGGCTGCAGAGGTGTCATCCCAGCCCTTTTTTGTACAGATGGGACATTGAGGCCAAGAAATGGGAAGGGACCTGCCAAGCTCTCAGCCAGGTAGTGACAGAACTTGATGTCAGATTTCCCACGGTGAGGCCAGCCCCCTCCTCGCGCCACTAGGCGGGCTGTGAAGGCAGGAACAGGGCTCTCCTTCTTCAGCAAGTCCTTACTGGGCACATCTCACCCCTGAGTGCTGAGATAGGGTGACAGCAGGGACGTGGGACCAGTTTTATTCCCCGGGCTCCCCTTTACAGGCAGTGTGGCTAGGCCAGACTGGTGGAGCAGGGGCTCCCCAAGGTCCCACCTCCTATAACTTGACTCTGGCCAGAGTCCAAGGCACTGACTGATCCTCCTCCCTCTCTGCCCTCTTTGGCCCAGCCTGTGTGCATGGCGGGAAGACGTACTCACATGGGGAAGTGTGGCACCCAGCCTTTCGCTCCTTTGGACCCCTGCCCTGCATCCTATGCACCTGTCAGGACGGCCGCCAGGACTGCCAGCGGGTGACCTGCCCCACTGAGTACCCCTGCCATTACCCCGAGAAAGTGGCTGGAAAGTGCTGCAAGATTTGCCCAGGTACAAAGAGATGCCAGGGGGCAGGGAGAGTGCTAACCAGAGTGAGCCCTGGGTCTCTCTCCTTGGGGCACAGACACTTGGGACATCTCTAACATGAACAGGGCATGCAATTAGGGCCATAGAATGCAGGGTTTTTAGATGCACGGAATGTTAGAAGCACAGCAGTGGAAAATGCCAGACTTGTAATATACTACTTGTGGAAGCATCATCTAATGTTTACAGAGACAGATTCAGAGACTCTCAGACATATATGCATAGAATCAAATATGTTCTGCAGTCCATAAAGTCTTACCATCTTAGAATATTAGGACTTTCAAGAGAAATAGCCAGTGTTTATTGAATTCATATAACCCTCACCACAGTGGACATAAAAGGTATCTATCTTCATACTACCGAACAAGAAGATAAATTCCTTGTCCCAGGTCATTACAACTAACTAAGTGACAGAACTGAGAGTACTCCAAAGACCATGCTCTTGACCTCTGTTGACTTCCTTCAACCCTCATCTTTATGTGGGAAAACTGAGACCCAGAAAAGAGGAAAGACTTTCCTAAGTCACACAGCAAGTTAGCAGTAGAGCTGGAACTAGAACTCAGGCTTCCAGACTTGCTGGCCAAGTGTCTTCAACAATGTCATGTGACCCTAGGATTGATGAGTGTGCCAAAGGGAACATCAGAGTATGTCACTGAAAAGCAAGGCCTGTGAGTGTCAACTGTACATAGCTGATGTGAGGGGCAAACCTATTTCCTGCAGCCTAGAAAGAGGGCCAGTGGGGTAGAAGGTACAAGGTGAGGTTGTGCCCTGACAACATCTGGTTTAAGGGCTGGGTTGGAAAAGCCGAAAGGAGAGGAACAGGGAAGAAAAAGAAGGAAACATGCATAAGGACCTACTAGGGCCAGGAGATCTCACATATTTATTTAATTCTCACAATTCAGTTATTTCACAAATGAGATAACCGAGTGGCTGCAATTATCCTAAGTCTCCACCTATCCCAGCATGTAACAGCAGGACATTTGTGCTTGTGTTAGCTTGCTTACTGACTTATTACTTACCTACCTTACCCTTGTGAGCTTAGACAAGTTACTTTACCTTTCTGAGCTTCAGACATGGAGCTGACGAAAATGCTTTCTGAATTGTACATCAAAATCCAAACATAAGGAATGACTATTATTTAACAGAGTAAGACACTATTGAGATAGGGTCAGGGAAGGAGCGTGATGGGTGGTGCCTGGAACACGAGGGGTGGATTCAGCCTGAATTCTCTCTGAGACTGGCCGAGGCTCTCTTCTGGGCTCCTTCACAAACATACCTGGTGTGGGTGCTGGGCTCTGCCACCAGCACCCCGTCCACCTCCTTCTAAAAATATCAAGACTGTAACAGCTGTTCTTAGCTGGACATCTCTAAGGGCTTCATAACTAGTAAGCATCTAGAAGGGGGTATAAGTGTAGGGACTTAGTCCTTCAGTCCCTGAAAAATAGTCCCGAAATGTTGGTACATGGAGAATGTTCTTGAAATTCCAGCATGTTAAAGCCTTAAGACTGTATCCAAAAAACATTACCACCATTCCCCCATCTTCATCCTCACCCCCCGCCACTATAGTCGTCACCATTGTGATCACCATCACCACCCCTTCCACCACCACAACCATCATTGTCATTACTGCCATCAGCCCCTCAAGCCCTCTCAAACCTTTCATTCTGTGTGTGTTCACTGAGAGCCTGTATTTGGTGTGAGTGACTTCCAAAAGACTTGGAAGACATGGTTCCTGCTCTTCACCTTCTGGGTCTCTTTGAAAGAGAAAGCATACCCAAGTGAAACAGTTAACAAGGCAATGCAAGGCAGTATGGGATTAAGGGCATGAATGGGAAGGAATTCTAAGCAAGAAGTTTTAAAAGCTCTGGGTTGGAGGAGACTGTGGGCTGCCTAGAGGAGGTGGTAGATGAGCTGGGTCCTGAAGGGTGAGAAGTTTTCTAATATGCTAATCAGTAGGGGTGAATGGGAGGATGCCCCTCTTTTTTCCCCAGAGACCTCCTTTTCTTCCCACTGCACCAGAAGTTTCCAAAGGACCATAGCGACCCTGAGGGGGATTTAGATCAGTGGCCCCTCTTTTTGAGTCTACTGGGGTGGGAGACAGAGCATTCACAAGCTCCTTGTCTCTCCAGAGGACAAGGCAGACCCTGGCCACAGGGAGATCAGTACCACCCGGTGTCCGAAGGCGCCGGGCCGGGTCCTCGTGCACACGTCAGTATCCCCAAGTCCAGACAACCTGCGTCGCTTTGCCCTTGAGCGTGAGGCCTCTGAGCAGGTGGACATCTACCTCTGGAAGCTGGTAAAAGGTGAGCATTGGCATACTCCCAGCTGGATATACCTCTGATCTGTCCCCCTTCCTGGGCTCCAGGCCCATCAGGGGCCTTTTGGGCACATTTTGTTGATCAAGTGCCTTTGGCCCAGGAAGACCTGTCTCTGGCCGCCCTCCCAAGTTTAAGAGTTCCTGATTCCAAGGTAGAGGGAGACACTGACTCAGTCTAGTTTTCTGATAAGCTCACCTACTCTGAGATGCCAGGGCCTTGAAGTGCTCCCTCTCCTTGGGGGGAAGGGGTTGTTACACCTTGCAAGGAGTCAGGACAGAGTAACGTCTACCCTGATAAAATAAAGTCTTGTCTATTGGTGGAATTCCAGCATTTTGTGAGGGTAGATCTTTTCAGGCAGGAGGGCTCTCACAGCATCCTCAAAACAGGAGGAACTTGAGGCTAGTCTCATTTAGCCTCTTCTATAGAGTAGATTCTATCCTTCCAAGGTAAGTTAAAATCAAACTAGATTTCTCATTCTGTGACACACTCACTATTCAACAGGCTACTCATGTCACCAAATGAAGGTCAAGAGGAGTTTTCATTGATAAGGAAATTGCTGAGAGTTTGGGTTTTCTGGCTCTCTTGAGAAACATAGACCCCTGGCCCCATGTAGAATAAAGCAAATGAAACCCTTTAACCATGAGTCAGTTCTAAGGTCATTTTTCTCCACTGATGCATTTGGCTGAGGGTGGTGGTGGGGTGGTAAAAGAGGGGACCATAGGAAGGGGACAGTAAAGGGATAATAAGATTAATGACAATGATAATAACCAATGTGTGAAGCACTTTAGAGTTTGCAAAGTGCTTTCATGTTCATTATCTCATTTGATATTCAGCGATCCTGAGAGTTAGGTATTATTATCCCCATTTTACAGATGAGGAAACTGAGGCTCAGAGAGGTGAAGTACCTGGCTCAAGGCCACACAGCCAGTAAGTGGAGGAGCTAGAGCCCATGTCTTGTGACGTCAGATGCGGCTCTTTCCCTGCTCTACTCTGCCCCCTGTCGTAGGAGGAATGGACGAAGAAAGCGGAGCTGTTCAGCCTGGAGAAGAGAAGACTCAGGGGCACTGGCTTCGTGGCTCTGAAGGACTGCCCCAGGCAGAGGGAGCAACTGTATTCTGACTGACCGCAGGGGTCCATAAGCAGGGGATTTAGAATCAGACCTAGGTTTAAATCCCAGCCCTACCATTTCTTAGCTGTGTGGTCTTGGGCAATCACTTGACCTCTGTGGGCCTCAGTTTTTACTTCTGTTAATTGATGAGGAGGGTTTTTGGAGAATAAGTGAAATAACATAGTTACAGGCCCTGACCTATAGTAGGTATTAACAATGTCACTCTCCTTCTCATCCCACATCACTAACCCGGTTAGAATTGCAGTGAAGCAGGTTTCAGCCAATGAGAGGAAGCACTTTCTTGAACTTAAAGCCTTCCTGTAAAGAAGGGAAGGAGCAAGCTCCACTCACGGGAGTGTGCAGGCAAGGGCTGGGTGCGGATTCTGCCCAGCTGGGGTGTAGCCCTTATAATTCTTTTGTACCTTGAGAGTCCATCGATCCCTGGACAGGTGTTGGCTACATGTTTACTCTGGGACTCCCCCCACCCCTACAAGTGCTGGGACCACAGACAGTAGTCCTTTGGTGACTTGAGTGTAACAAAAGCTCACTGGGAGCTGAGCTGGTCATGGGAGAGGGGTCTGGGACTGGACGGGATTTAGAAAGGCAAGAGGGGCGCACTGCAGGCAGGGCAGCAGTGACAGGCCCACACCCAGGCTCTAGAGCCCACGTTATATGCCCTGTGCTCTGTGATTGGCGTACGGCAGGCACTATGTACAATGTGCTTCATTTAATCCACATGAGAAACCTGAAGGCTGTGTTTTAATGCCCCATTTCGCAGATAAGAAAACTTAGTCTGAGAGGTAGAAATGACTCGCTCAAAGTTACACAGTTTAAGCAGCAAAGACTCAAATCCAGCTCTGACTATCCCCAGTGCTGCCTCCACAGAAGTGAACTTATGCTTTTAGAGAGGGACCTCAGGAAGGTCAAAGTATTCCCAGAATGGTGCAGAGGTGGACATAGTAGCTCAAGGCCAATCTCATTACCACAAGGCCCAGGAGAAAAGAAACACAGTGGGGTGGGGTGTGTTGGGGCTTTTCAACTTCACAGTGACAGACCCTACTATTCCATCACCAGCAAACCTAAATGCCTCGTCTACCTCCCATTGCCTCCCTGCCCCTGACCATGGGAGTCAGACCCTCCAACGGTGTGATTGTCAGTGGGAAATCTGCACTGTTCTCTCATGCAGAGGAGTGGAAACCGCAGGCCGTGGAGGCTGGGCGAGGGAGGGGAAGATTGGGCTGGAGACAATCTGAGCAGGTGGATGTTGAAACCTGGGCTAAGTGAGGCCACACCACAGTGGGGGAGCCCCAGACTCCCAAGCTGAACAGAGGGTTGGCTTACGGTTAAGGGCCTTTTAGATAGATTCTGGAGTTCCAGAATAGAAGGGGCCTTAGGGTTCTTAATTCCTACCCCACCTAGGAAAGAAGTCCCCCTTTGGCCTTGCTTACGGTCTCTAGTGCACACACACACCTCCAGACAGGTGATTGACTTATCCCCAACTCATGCTCATGATATAGCCTTGGCCTTTGGAGTGAGTCTCTCCCACATCCTGGCGCTTGGCATCTAGGCTTGAGATCCCAAGGACATTTCTGGCCACCTGGGCCTGAATCTCAAAATCTGTGCTGTGTATTGCCCTTGGTGGGATTCCATACCAAGGCCAGTTCTTGGTTTCCTTGAGGGTGGTGCTGGCCTAGCAGAGACCTTGCTCTCACATCTATTCTTTCTGGCCACTGACCCTAGTGATAACAGTTGATGTGACCTCATAGCCCAGGTGCACAGGGCCTCAGCCTCCCGTGTGGTGCCAGTGGCCAGCTCCCAATGGAATGCAAACATCAGGAGATCCAGAATAATACCTCATTCCCTTTCCAGGCCTGGTCTGGCATGGACTGGGCACGCATGTATTTGCTTATCTATCCATCTATCCAGGGATTCATTCATTCATTCATTCCACATGCCTAATGTGTGTGGGCCTGGCTTAGGGGACCCTAAGAGAGGAAAGCCCTCCAGGAGTCCCTAGTCTGGTAGGGGAGGCAAGAATAGACACAATGATAGCACATTAGAAATAGATGCAATCACCAACAGAAGCCAAGAGCTATGGGTTGTTATAACTTCCTCCTTGGGATCCAAGGAAGAAGGAAGTTATAACTCCTGGGCGAGGAGAGGCTGGTAAAGAAAAACTTCCCAATTAAGGTTTGGAGGATGCGTAGTTCACCTGGTGGCAATAGGAGAAGTTCCAACAGTGGGGTGGTATATGTAAAGGCTTGTCCCCTCAGGGACCTTCAAGTAGTTGGTTTGGGCTGGAGCACAGGCAAGGCCACTCGGGGGGCCTGGTGAACTGTGCTGAAAGGGGGCCTTCAACTCTGACACTTAGTGTCTTGGTGTCTGAATAAGCATGCATACCTATTGATTTTTATCATTCATTCTGTGCCCAGAAAAAAAGCTTGATGAGTCCATACTGCCTGGCAGCCTTCCTTCTTTCCTTCCGTCCTCCCTTCTTCCATCCCTCCCTCTATCCCTCCCTCCCTCCCTCCTTCAACCCTCCCTTTTGTATTGTGGGCAGCCGAATGGTGTGAGAGAGCGGGATGGTGATGGTGACAGGAGCAGGGCCAGCAGAGAGGTGATGAGCGGTCAGGGAAGGGGAATGACAGGGAAACATGGATATTTTTGAATGACGGTAACTAGGATCATAGGTTAGAGGAGGAGTAAAAGTGGTCAGAAATCTAGTGCAGTGACTCAAGCAAGACATGAGGGGGCCTGAATGGGGAGAGTAGTCGTGGGGAAAGGAAAACAGGTTCCAAATATTTAAGAAATTTAGTCCGCAGGAATTGGTGTCTGATCAGAATAGGGAAGAGAGGGAGGTGGTAGGGTCCATTCCAAGTCTAAGTCACCCCATTTTCCTGACCCATTGTCCTGCCTTTCTTGCTTATGCCCTTGTCTCTGCCCTCAGGAATCTTCCACTTGATTCAGATCAAGAAAGTCAGGAAGCAAGACTTCCAGAGAGAGGCACAGAACTTCCGGCTGCTCACTGGCACCCACGAAGGTGAGACCTGGGGCTAAGCCTGGGGCCTGGGAAGAGAACCTGGTGGGAGGCCAGGGCCTCTTGGGGAGTTTCAGCCTGCTGGTGCCCGGAGGGGGGGCTGTGAGCCACAGACGTCAGTTCCCAGCACAGGAATCCAGTGGGCGTCTGCACCAGAGATTTCTCAACTCCCGTGCTTAGGAGTGGGAGGATAAAGCAGAGCCTTGCTGGATTTGCTCTTGAAATCAGGGACCCAGGGCTGTAGAGAAGGGAGGCCCCAAGCCCTTGTGCTACCTCTTCTCTCTCTGCTGGAACATTTCCCCACGGAACTCTCTTAACGACTTCCTTTCGATGCCTTTAATTTGCTGTATGACACTGAGGCAGATTGGATTCAGGTGGGGCTTCAGCTGGGGTGTGGGGTGGGAATCACAGATGGCATTGTCACCAACAGGTGTCAGGAAAGCAGCTCAGCGCCCAGTTCTCAGTTAAAGGTGGGGTCACGTGCCAAAACTGATCTGGATATGGGGGTATGATGGGGACACCTGCCTCCTTCCTCTCTGTAGGTTTCAAACCCTGGTCCACACAGTTCCCCTCGTCATTTTTCTTATACCAGCCACTCTGCTTCTGTTGTACAAACATATGCACGCACACACACACACACACACACAAACACACACACACACACATACACACACACACAGACAGCTCTTCTGCTTTCCTCCATGCAGGTCACTGGAACGTCTTCCTAGCCCAGACCCCGGAGCTGAAGGTTATGACCAGTCCAGACAAAGGGACCAAGACCTTATAACAAAGACCTAAACCGTTGCAGATATGAACTTTATAGTTTTTGTTGTTATATATTAATAAATAAGTTGCATTATCTCTTAGTCCTGCTTGCTGAGTTTGTATCTAGTGTCCTCATGTTCTCACAGTGACTACCAGGCAGGCCTGGTTATCCCCATTTTAAAGGGCTGGAAATTGAGATGCATAAGGGGCAGAGACTGGCCCCTGTCCTCAAGGTGAGTTGTTATAGGAGCCAGTGCTAGTTTCCCCAGCCTCCCCACCCAGGCCCTTGTCTGCCCCTGTGGCCTCTTTCCTGCTCTGTACTGCTTCTGTCCCCAGCCTTCAGCTAAGGCACCTTCAACTTTTATGGGCAGCCCCCTTCCATGGCTCTGGCGTTCCACCTAAGAAGGGGGACTGACTCTAGTTAGCCAGTGGAGGTGGTGAATGGAGCCTCAAAGTACTTTCCCAGCACATATTTCAGGGATCCCTATAATTGTCAGTCTTACTTTACAATGAAGAAGCTGAGTTTAGGGTGAGCATTAATATGTCTGAACCCACTGAGCAGATCAGGGGCCGATTTGGAAGAGAATGCCAGGTCGCTTGCTCCAGGCCGACACTCCTCCCGCATTCTGCTGTGACCGATGTTCTAAGCTCAAATTTGCTCACCTCAAAGGGTATCCAAGACGTGGCAGTCAGGTTGGCAACCCTGGCACCCTGGTCTGAGAAGAAGGCCTAAGAGTTACAATGAAAGACAACATCAATAATTTATCCTGTCCACATGTACAATTCCTCACAATTTCAAAGACGTGTTAAAGCCCATGATTCCACTTAAGGTGAGAAGTGTAGGAATTACACCCATTTCATTTTATTTTTAAAAACTAATTAATTTTTATTCCATCTTTCACCCTCTCCCCTTTGGCAACCATCAGATTGATCCCTATATCTGGGTCTGTTTCTGTTTCGTTTATTAATTTGTTTTGTTTCTTTCACATTCTACATATAAGTGATTGCATATGGTAACTCTCTTTCTCTGTCTGACTTATTTCACTTAGCATAATACCCTCTAGGTCCATTCATGTTGTCACAAATGGCAAAATTTCATTGTCTTTTATTGCTGAATAATATCCATTGTATACACACCACATCTTTATTCATTCATCTATTAATGAACACTTAGGTTGCTTCCATATCTTGCCTATTTCTAGTAAAATTGCAATGAACATATTACTAGTAAAATTGCAATGAACATAGGGTGCGTATATCTTCTCAAACTAGTATTTTTGTTTTCTTTGGATAAATACCCAGAAGTGGAATTGCTGGATAGTATGGCAGCTCTGTTTTTAAGTTTTTGAGGAATCTCCATACTGTTTTCCACAGTGGCTGCACCAGTCTGCATTCCCACCAGCAATGTATGAACATTTCCTTTTCTCCACATCCTCACCAATACTTATTTGTTGATTTATTGATGATAGGCATTCTGACAGGTGTGAGGTGGTATCCCGTTGTAGTTTGAATCTGCATTTCTCTGACAATTAGTGATTTTGAGCATCTTTTCATATGTCTGTTGGCCATCTGTATGTCCTCTTTGGAGAAATGTCTATTCAGATCTGCCCATTTTTACATTGGATTGTTTTTTTAGGGGGGGTTGGTGTTAAGTTTTATGAGTTTCTAATTTATTTTGGATGTTAGCCCTTTATTAGATGTAGCATTTGAAAATATCTTCTCTTATTCAATAGGTTGTCTTTTCGTTGTGTTGTGGTTTCCTTTGCTGTGCAGAAACTTTCTAGTTTAATATAGTCCCATTTGTTTATTTGTTTTCTGTTTCCCTTGCCCAAGTAGACATGTCCAAAAATATACTGCTAAAAGCAGTGTTAACAAGTGTACTACCTATGTTTTACATTTAAGTCTTTAATCCATTTTGAGTTTATTTTTGTATTTGGTATCAGGAAGTTTCTAATTTAACTTTTTATTTTGCTTCTATCTGTTCAATTTTCCTAATACTATTTATTTAGAGGCTGTCTTTACCCCAACGTGCATCCTTGTCTCCTTTGTCATAGATTAATTGACCATATAAACAAGGATTTATTTTTGGGCTCTCTACTATATTCCATTGGCCTATGATTCTGTTTTTATGTAAGTACCATACTGTTTTGAATATAGTAGCTTTGGATTATAGTTTGATATTAGGGCACGTGATACATCCCACTTTGTTCTTTTTCAAAGTTTCTTTGACTATTCAGGGCCATTTGTGGCTCCATATAAATTTTAGGATTAGCCTGACCTGCAGTGGCACAGTGGATAAAGCGACCTAGAACGCTAAGGTTACTGGTTCAAAACCCCAGGTTTGCTCAGTCAAGGCACATATGAGAAGTAACCATGGGTTGATGTTTCCCACTCCTCCCCTCCCTTTCTCTCTTTTCTCTCTCCTTTCTTTCCTCTCTCTAAAATCAATAAATAAAATCTTTAAGAAAATAAAAAGAAATAAATTTTAGGATTAGATGTTCGAATTCTGAGAATGCCATTGGTATTTTAATAAGGATTTCATTGAATTTCTATATTGCTTTAGGTAGTAATGACATTTTAATAATATTAATCCTTCCAATCCATGATCATGGTATATCCTTTCATTTATATGTATCCTTTTCAATTTCTATTTTCAATGTCCTATAGTTTTTAGAGTATAGGTCTTTCTTTCTTTCTTTTATTTATTTATTTTTTTTTGCTTAAATTTATTCCTAGGCATTTTATGCTTTTTGATGCAATTGTAAATAGCATTGTTTTCTTAATTTCTCCTTCTGATAATTTGTTATTGGTGTATACAAATGTGAGAGTAGTGCTACCCCAGTTTTCTTTTTGTTTCTATTGTCATGGAATATCTTTGCTATTCCTTCACTTTTAGTCTGTATGTGTTGGCATTAAATCCCTTTACATTTAAAGCAGTGGTTTTTAACCTTTTTTGAGGTACCGAACCCACCAGTTTCATATGCACATTCACCGAACCCTTCTTAAGTGATAAATAAAATATTATTTCTTTTTCCAAATTGAAGACATAGGTATATGTTTTTTACTGGTGCACAAACTGAGCCGTGCATGAACATCACCTTGCTCAAAGAACAAAACCAACAAAGTGCATGAACTCACAACAAATTACGGTATTACTTTATTCTGGCCTCCGCAGCAGAGGCTTCTCCGAACCCCTGAGACCAACTCATCGAACCCCTAGGGTTCGATAGAACCCAGGTTAAGAACCACTGATTTAAAGTGTTTATCACCATTTTGTTAACTTTTGGTTGTTTTTATAGTTCTCCTGTTTCTTCTTTTCTTGATATCTAATGGTTTGCTGTTTTGTTTTTTTTTAAGTGTTTTGTTTGGGTTCCTTTCTCTTTGTTCTTTGTATATCTTGTTTTAGGTTTTTGGTTGATGGTTATCATGAGATTTATGTATGTTATTCTAGAATAGTCTATTTTAAGCTGATAGACATTTAAGTTCAAATATATTCCATAAGGACTACATTTTTACTCCCCCTCCATGCTTTATGTTTTTGTTGTCATGTTTTAGATCTTTTTGCTTGTGTATCTCCTATTTATTATAGTTTGAGTTTGATACTTTTTTCTTTTGACCTTCATAGTAGTTTTTTAAATGTCTGATTCACTGTATTTATTAAATATTTAGCTTTACCTGTGAGACTTTTACCTTTCTTATATTTTTCTTGGTTCTAATTAGGGCCTTTCCTTTTCTACTTAAAGAAGACCCTTTAACATTTCTTATAAAGCTGGTTTAATGATGATGAACTCCTTTAGTTTTTGCTTATCTGGGAAATTTTTCCTCTCTCTCTCAATTCTGAATAATAACCTTGCTGTATAAATTACTCTAGGTTGTAGGTTCCTTTATTTCAGCACTCTAAAGATGTCCCCTCTGGCCTATACATATTCATTGCTGTTGAAAAATCAGCTGAAATTGTACCGTGTTTTCTTTGTCTGTAATTCGATATTTTCCTCTCGTTTCCTTCAAGATTGTCTCTTTATTTTTAATTTTGCCATTTTAATTACAATATTTCTTGGTGTGGGTCTCCTTTTATTTGGAACTTTCTCTGCTTCCTGGACCTGAAAGTCCATATCCTTACCCAAGTTATGAACGTTTTCAACCATTATTTCTTTAAATAAAGTTTCTGTTTCTTTTTCTATTTTCCTTCTGGAATGCCTATAATGTGAATATTTGAACTCACCATGTTATCCCAGTGTTCCCTTAAACTGTCCTCGGATTTTAAAATTCTTTTTCTTTTTGCTGTTCTGATTGGTTGATTTCCATTAGTCTGCTTGCAGGTCACTGATCCATTCTTCTGTGTTAGCTAATCTGCTGTTGATTGCTTTTAATGTGTTTTCCATTTTAGTTATTGTATTCTTCAGTTTTTCTTGGTTCTTTATTATACTTTCTAATTCTTTGTGAAAGTTCTCCCTAAGTTCCTCTAGTTGGGTGAACATCCTATGACTGTTTCTTTGAATTTTTCATCAGGCAAATTATTTATCTCTATATCTATAGGATTTTTTCTAGAGATTTTTCTTATGCCTTCATTTGAGGGATATTATTCTGTCTTTGCATTTTGTTTAATTTTCTGTGTTTGTTTATATGAATTAGACAAAACAGCTATCTCTCTCAACCTTGAAAAAGTTGCCTTATATAGAGCAGCCTCTATGCAGGCTGTGTGTGTCGGTGGCTTTGGCTGGCTGGTAGGAGCCAAGCAGGTGCTTAAAGGCACACAGGTCACTACCTTACCAGCTGGAGCCGTTCCAGAAGAGGAGGCCAGGTGTGCCGTATGTTCTGTTGGTTGATTGTGCTTTGCTCTGTTTGGGGCCAAAACAGATTCTGGTACTGTGTTCAGAACAAGACGAACAGATCCTGCAGGTAGGCTAGAGCCCCTGCTCACCCTATGGAGGTGGAGGGGGATGCAAACAATGGTGCTCACTTGCCCCTCAAGCCTGGAGAAGTCCCTTGGTTCTGGAGAGTTCCCACAGCTCCCCAGCTTCTCTATACAGTTTCTCTCTTGTTTGTTGTACTAAAAGTGGTCCCATATAGAGGCAGCCTCTGTGTAGGCTCTATGGGATAGGTAGTTTGGGAACCTGGTTGGAGCTGAGCATGTGATTACAGAGCCTGGGGCACTGCTTTGCCTCTCTTTGTTCAGAGGCAAAAAGCTCCAGGCCTGGTAACTGCGAACAAGAGGTGGTGGCATTGCGGGCAGGCCAAAGCACCCAAGTGGGACTCCTCGCTGGCTCCTCTGACCTAGACAGTTCCTGAAGCTCTTGGAAGACTTCTGCAGCTTCCCAGCCTTCTCTATTCAGTCTCTTTCTTTTGCTTATTGGTCAGAAGCTGTTCATTCAGCCTTTAGTTGTCTCTCCGGAGTAATTGCTCCCTATATATGTGTGTATTTGAGTTTGCTCATGGGAAGGGGCAAGTTTAGTGACTTCCTATACTGCCACCATCTTGGACATCCTTACTCTCATTTTAGAGGAGAGAACAGAGACTCAGGATCAGCCAGTATCTTACCCTCAGCGTCACAGGGATGAGTGGTAAAGCCAGGGCGAGAACTTTGGTCTCCTGACTACCAGAACCATGGTCTCTCCCCAGTATAGCCACACACACCCCATCCCCCAGCTTGACTGAAGCCATGGAGAGATGGTATAAAGTGCCCTGTTGACTGGAGTTCTGCCACTTGCAGCTGCTTAGAGGGCCCCAGCTATTGTCTCCAGAGCCTAGCTGTGTGCCTGGGTATCTGAGGTCTGGGAAGTATACATCTTACCAGTGCTGCCCTCAATGAGCAGGACCAGTGTCACCCTCCTCAAACTCCCTCTGCCAGTTTCCAGGGGCCTGGTTTGAGACTCTAGGGTTTAAGAAGCATGACTGGAATCTTCTTCTCATTCTCTGAGTCAAAAGAGCCTCTTCACAGTCTCTGCCTGCCTCTCCTAGAGAAGACCAGCTTGCTTACCAAGTGGGGTTCACTTGTAACTCTGAGAATGTGTTTTGAGCATCCTGCATTTAAAATATAGCCATTCAGCCTGACCAGGCAGTGGCGCAGTGAATAGAGCGTTGGACTGGGATGTGGAGGATGCAGGTTCGAGACCCCAAGGTTGCCAGCTTGAGCGTGGGCCCATCTGGCTTGAGTAAAAAGCTCGCCAGCTTGGACCCAAGGTAGCTGGCTTGAGCAAGGGGTTACTCGGTCTGCTGAAGGCTCGTAGTCAAGGCATACGTGAGAAAGCAATCAATGAACAACTAAGGTGTCACAACAAAAAACTAATAATTGATGCTTCTCACCTCTCTCCATTTCTGTCTGTCTGTCCCTATCTATCCCTCTCTCTGACTCTCTCTCTGTCCCTGTAAAAAGAAACAACAACAAAAAAACAACATAGCCATTCACATGGTGAACTCTGGCCATCCTTCAACCTAGCTCGATGTCTTCGTCTCAGTGAAGCCTGCCCTGCCATCCCCACCCCACTCCTGCCACCTGCACAACAGCCCCTGCCCTCTGCT
Source organism: Rhynchonycteris naso (assembly GCA_037038555.1). NCBI lineage: Eukaryota > Metazoa > Chordata > Mammalia > Chiroptera > Emballonuridae > Rhynchonycteris > Rhynchonycteris naso. The sequence continues at coordinate 318,127,465 of CM072995.1, forward strand.
GGAGGATGAGGTTGGAAGCAGGGTTCTTTCATCAAAAGGCAGCTCTGGGGTCTCAGGACAGGACTGGACTTCCCTGGACACTTTTCCTGGTGTTGCAGGACAAAATGCCTTCCTGATTTCTCTGATGAGCTTATTCAAAACTTATGGTGTTCTTCCCAAACCTCTTTTACTAGGGAAGGCACATTTAGTACATCAGTACCTCCTCATTTTGGTTCAGACTTTTCTGAGTGTGTAAACACAGGCTTGCCTTGGGAATCTCTAAGGGGCTCCCCATGGTTTTACACCTCTCTGAGTAGCCTTCCCGTTCCACGCATTCATTCATAAAACACTCTCTGAGTTAGTCTGTGCAGGCGTATGCCTTATGCTAAACCACTGACACACTGTAAGGAACCAGTATGGCCCCACCTCTCTGTAGGGAGCCGAAGTCTTAATTGGAGGCTGAGAGAAGACCAGGGTGCTAACGGCTGTGCCAGCAGGGCAGTGGGGAGGCCGGCCCTGCTCAGATGAGAAGCTCTCAGCAGGCTGTGAAGATGAGTAGGAGTTAGAAGAGAAGGTGGAGGGACAGAAGGGAGTGGGTAATGGCACAGGAAGAGACAGATGTACAGAAGATAAAAATAGAATGTTATCCTGACCTGTGGTGGCGCAGTGGATAAAGCGTCGACCTGGGAACACTGAGGTCACCAGTTCAAAACCCTGCACTGGTCTGGTCAAGGCAATATGGGAGTTGATGCTTCCAGCTCCTCCCCCCTTTTTCTCTTTCTCTCTCTCTCTCTCTCACTCTGTGTCTCCTCTCTAAAATGAATAAAATTTTATAAAAATTAAAAAAAAAATAGAATGTTATACGTTGACTCAAACAGCTTGGTGTTGCTGAATAAGAAAACTTGAGGCAAGAAGCAAAGGAGGAGAGGCTGCTCCCCAGCCAAGAAGCTGTAGCTTCATCCCAAGGTCAGCAAGGAGCCCTGGAAGGGTCAGATTTGCATTTAGAAAACTGGCTCTGCCTGCTGGGGAGAACGGTGTGGAGGAGTGAGGTAGTGACCAGGTCAGAAGCTAGGGCGGGAATCTACATGAGGTATGACAATGGCCTGGCAGGAGAGGTGATGGAGATGGAGATGGAAGGAAAGGCAGAGCCGATGGCAGACTGGACCTGGGCTGAGGGAAAGGGCAGAGTCTGGTGTGTAGCTGATATCTCACGTGGAGACTGGGGAGAGCCCACCAGTTCCAGCTGAGCTCTCAGTGCATCTCAAGAGATGCCCTTTGGGTACATTATGTTATGGGTCTGGAAATAAAGGCTGCGCTGGAGACAGGGATTTGGGAGCTGTTGGCCTGCAGGTGGTAACTAATGCCAGGGGATGGTAGACACTAGACAGGGAGAGGTTGTAGAGTGGAAAGAGAAGGGGCACCAGGACATCACCCAGCAGAGGAGCCACCACAGGGGCCAGAGAGAAGCCAGGGGAGCGCGGTGGCTGAAAGTCCAGTGAGATGCGGCCTGGAAGGGCCCTCAGTGGGACAAGGGGTTTCTGGTGCCTGTGGCCGTGGGCTATGTCAGGAGAGTTGGGGGTGTCGCGATGTCTGGGAGGAAAGGAAACAGACAAGTCTTTGAAGAACTTTGGTGGTAAAGGGGAGAGAGGGGCAGGGCAGCAGCTGGCAGTGGATATGGGATGAGGGGAGAGGGATTTTTAGCTAGAGGAGAGGAAAGTAAGTCCTGAGAATGAAGTGGCCTCACAGAAGAAGGGAAAGCAGAGAAAAAGGAGTGAGTGAGGATTGAGGAAGTGAATAGACAAGTTAAAATCCATTCTCCCTCAGTCACTAACTGGCTGTGTGTCTCCCCATGAGCTGGCCCCCAGCTCTCCATTCGGGGGGCTCCCTGAGACTCCAGCAGGGCGTCTTGTGGGATCCACTGTCCTGTGTGGTGACCAGGCTCGCACAGCCCAGGCTCTGGGGGAAGTAGTCACATCCTCTCCCATATGCCAGGCCATTAGCTAACAAAACATAGTCAAGCCCCTTGTCTCATTTGATCCCTAGGACAACCTAGTGAGGTGGGGATTGTTGCATTAAGGGATGAGGAAACTAAGGCTCAGGCTGAGTTAGTGACCTAATCAAGACCCCACACTTGTAAATGGAGGCATTGGATTCCAGCTAAGGTCTGTGATTCTGAGTCCTGATTTGTTTCAGTCCCAGGGCCAGGTCATGGACTGGGGCAGGCATGGCTGACCTAGGCTCAGAGCTTCTGTTCCATTTTCTTTTCCCAAGTAGCTTCCTGGCCCCCAAACTTGATCATCTTATTATGATGCCAAAGCTGGCCTCCAGGTTTCCTGGGGGGCTTCCTTCTCGTCTTCCTCCAGCATCTGTGAAGCCACCTCCCTTTGTAACCCCACAAACCCTGGACTCTGGGAAAGGGGCAGTGTTTCTGAGAAACAGGACGTGGCCTGTGGTTTATGGCTGGCCTGGGTGTGAGGGAAAGCCTGAGGCCTCACCAGACACAATGGCATCTCCAGGGCAACCCAGCCACCCTCCTTCCTCTTTCCCTGATCCCTGGAAGACACCCCCTGCCTGCCTTGTCTCCCCACAGGGTCAGTTATGAAAGATTAATAAGTAGTGTTGTGGGAATTTGGTTGAGGTTGGAAGTGAGTGGGGTGGCATGTGTATCTATGAGCAGGGAGTCATCTCAGACCTTCTAGAACGAGAATTGGGACCTGGATCTCTGGCTCAAAGTTCAAGGCTATTTGAATGACCACATGACATGTGATGTCTCTCCCCAGTCCCACCTTGATCCATTCTGAGTACAGAACTCACATAACTTGCCCAAAGTCAAACAGCAACCAAGAGTTGGGGCTGTGACCGGCACCCACAGGGTCTGACTCTAAAGTTTGCCCCCTCTCTTTACGTCATGATGTCTGGGCCAGGGATGAGATCAGCCTTCTCACCAGCTTCCATGCCACCAGCCTCTCCCCTCCACCCCTTCCCCTTCCCAGAAAGTCTTGCCTAACGACCCAGAATAATCTTTCAAAAACCACCAATCTTGCCTGACCTGTGGTGGTGCAGTGGATAAAGCATCAACCTGGGAACACTGAGGTCGCCAGTTCAAAACCCTGCACTGGTCTGGTCAAGGCACATATGGGAGTTGATGCTTCCAGCTCCTCCCCCCTTCTCTCTCTCTCTCTCTCTCTCTCTCTCTGTCTCCTCTCTAAAATGAATAAAATTAAAAAAAATTAAAAAAAAAAAAAACAAACCACCAATCTTACCCTGTCTCTCCTTTATTAAGCCCCTCCTCCAATGCCTTCCCTCTGCCCTCAGGATAACATCGAAGCTCCCTCTCCTGGCCCTTTGGGATTTGGCTCCTGCTGCCTCTTCAGCCCCAATTTCCTCACCATCTCTCCCCGCAGTACCACAGGGTCCAGTTTGCTTCCCTTTCTGACCAAGGTAGGATGGATCCAGACTCCAGGAAGACCTGCATCATAGACTCTGACACTATCTGGACATTTTCTCTCTGTTGACCCTGGTATATCAGCACTTCCTTTCCAACCAAAAAAAGCAGACAGGACACCATGCACTGCTTAGCAAGCACCCTGATAGCCCTCAATCAGACAAAGTATAAAGGATATACCCTTCTGATTCCAACAAAAAGATTCTGGGGAATGACTCTGATCAGTCCATCCGTCTATCACACTCAGTCTTCAGTGGTCAGTGATAAGGTAATAGAATCCTGTGATTGGCGCAGTCACCCTAAACAAAGAGGTGGCCAGCAAATGCATGATCACTAAAGGGATCCCTGTTCCCAGGCTACCATAGCTACAACTTCAGACCATTTCTTAAACCAGCATTCCCACTTTCCGAAATACCTTTCCCTATGCTCTGCCTATAGTACTCCAGCTTGTCTTCAAGTCTTCCTCAGAAAAGCCCTTCCTGGTCCCCTCTGCCCCCCAACATTATATGCTCTTCTGTAATAAGACTCATCCTTCAGTGTTGCAATGATCTGTTCCTAAGCCTTTCTCCCACTGGAGAGTAAGCTTCTTGAGTCAATGACCACATGGTGGTCATCTATGCATTTACAGCCCCTAGCATGGCCCCTGGTCGGCATTCAGTACATGTTTAGTGAAGGAGGAAATGAGGAATGAAAGAGTGACATTGATGGTGAATATAGCAGTGGTGAGATAGCACTGACTGCTGATATACAGTAGGCTCTCAATAAGCAGCTGTTGAGCCCTTGAATAGTCCCATGACCACTGTCACTGCTGTTACGACTTCCATGACCATCTTACTGCCAGCTCCACCACCAGGACCACCCCTCACGTTCGCAGGGCCTAGCTAGGAATACAAATGGAGTCTATGTATCAGAGCCTAAACATTTCGAAGTTATGAATCACACTAACAAACTATTAAATAAATATGTTCTATCTTCCTACCTTTACAATTATACCTTCTTAATGATCTGAAGGCCAAATCTAAATTTGAAATTTCCACACTTCTCTGAATTCTTTTTCAGAACATGGAGGCACGGGGAACCGAACCCTTGGTCCCTGGCTTCTAGGTCTTGGCCCCTCTCCTCTCATTCCAACTCTGTCCTGTAATGTGAGGGCACACCTGTGAACACCCTGCATGTCTCTGATGGTTTTAAAACATGTCTATGACTGCTTTTATCTCCTCTCATTGAGAAGTGTGGCTCATGTCCCCTCCTCTTAAATCTAGGTGTGTTGTGAAGCATTTGTAACAAAAGCATGAAGCAGAAATTATGCTGGCTGACTTCCATGGCCAGAAAAGGCAATACAGCTACTGCTCTGTGTACTGAGATACTACTACTGGAGCCCTGAACAGCTATGTAAGAAGGCCAACTACTCTGAGGCTGCCATGCTGTGAGGAAGCCCAGAGCACACAGAGGCCACACATAGATACTCTAGTCCACAGTCTTAGCTGAGCTCCCAGCCAATTACCAGCATCAACTTCAGATATGTGGATAAATACCCCTCCACTGACTTTTCCAAGCTGAGGCCCCACATGTTATGGAGCAGAGACAAACCATCCCCATTGTGCCCTGTCCAAACTTCTGAGACCAGTAATCACCATGAACAAAACAAAATAGCTGTTTCGCCTGATCAGGCGGTGGCACAGTGGATAGAGCTTCAGTTTGGGACACTGAGGACCCAGGTTCAAAACCCCAAGGTCAACGGCTTGAGTGTGTGTTTACCAGCTTGAGCACAGGGTCGCCAGCTTGAGCATGGGATCATAGACATGACCCCATGTTTGCTGACCTGAGCCCAAGGTCACTGGCTCAAGCCCAACGTCACTGGCTTGAACAAGGGGTCACTGGCTTGGCTGGAGGCCCCTGGTAAAGGCACATATGAGAAGCAATCAGTGAATAAATAAAGTGCCACAACTATGAATTAATGCTTCTCATTTCTCTCCCTTTCTTTCTGTTTGTCTGTTTCTCTCACTAAAAAGAAAGAAAGAAAAAACAATAGCTGTTTTGAGCTGCTATTTCTTGAGGTAATTAGTTAGGTAGCAATAGTAACTGAAACAATGCCCAAGTTTTATCCAAGCACCTCCCAACCAATTTCCCCTGAAACTATCTCTCAGGCTTAGAGAACAGGGCTAGGGGAAAGATTGCACAGTCCTGGAAGAAGCCTTGGGCTGTTTGGACAGAGAATTCCAGGATCCTGGGTTCATCTAGAATGGGGGAGAGGCACACATCCAATTGATCCCACAGAGCCCCATGCTACGGGTAGGAGTACAGCTGAAGGAGAGTCAGTGAGGCCCAGGGTGGGGGTCAGAGGGTCCTGCACTCCACCATTACCATCCACTCTCACACCTATTCCTGCCAGCACAGTGAGGCAGCTGTCCTCAGCATCCCACTGGGCTCTCCAAAAATCCCTCTAGTGGAGAAGAAAGAGACATATAAATAAAGGAGAGTGACAAGTACTCTGATAGAAGAAAGCAGAGTGGTGTTGTGAGAGACCATGGTGGGGGGGAGGGGCACCGGAGAAAGTATCCAGGAGAAGAGGACACCCAAATAGAAACTTTAAGGAAGTAGCCAAAGAAAGTGGGGAAATTGAAAAAAAAGAAAGAATGGAAGGAAGGGAGGGAGGGAGGGAGGGAGGAAGGGAGGGAGGGAGGGAGGGAGGAAGGAAGGAAGGAAATCGTATTCTAATTGTAGGAAATGGTGAGTTCAGAGGCTGGGTGACAAGTAAGAGTGGTACATTTGAGGACATGTAAGCAGGACAGCCTGGCAAGAGAGCTGCATTGGTAAGTGGAGGCAGGTGGTACAGGCAGTAGGGAGTGGGGTGACTGTGGATGGAGAGAAGCCTGACAGGGTGGGCAGAAGGTAGCTCTTCCAGGGCCCTCAGAACAGGACTGATGCTTGGGGAGTGTGCACTGGCACAGCTGTCAGTCCCAGTGCCTCTTCTGATTGCCCAGGTCTGTTTCAAATCAGTCGTTATTCTGAATATTACTGCTATTTTTTGAGCCTGGAAGTTTTCTTCGTTTGTTTGTTCTTGTTTTTGTTTTTTAACAGGGGTGTGACTCAATCAGATTTGTGTTTTACAAAGATTTTTCAGGCTTGGAGGGAGCCAAGAATGTAAGCAGAGCAATCCATAAGTTTTTGCAGCTATGATGGCAGTCTGAACCAGAGTGTGGAAACAGAGATAGAGAAAAGTGGAAGGGGTTCAGCGCTTCTTAAAGGGTAGAATCAACAGGCGCCAGGGTGGATCGATCTGCCTCAATGAGCTCACAGTGCAGCAAGGAAAGAGCATGGACATACACAGCAACTAAAATCAGCTCATTCAATTCTTGTCACCAATCTCAGAGGCCCAGTAGGTGCAATATTCCTATTTCACAAGTGAGAAAAAGTGATGCCCATGACAAATATTGTTGCTTTACCACCCAGTAGCCATTAGCTGCCTCCTCTTTGTTACTAGAACCCCACGGAATAGTGTCCTGCACCTGGGGTGAATCATGGTTGACCAAAGCTAGCCTTGGCAACCCAACTCTTCTCTGTTAGTGACTGATTTAGGGTTGGGCACATAATCCAGTTTCGTGAGGTGTTGAGGGGGAGGAGATAGTCCTCCTCATAGGACAGAGTCACATGAGGAGAAAACCTTTTTTCTGCTGCCCTCCCTGTCCTTCCTACTTCAGATGCTATCAGCTAAAGCCATAAGACATGGAGCTGTGGCATCCATCTTGTGACCATGAGGCTGAGCATTATGAAAGCCAGTAATGCTGCAGAAGGCTGTAGGGAGTTGAGTTCTCAATGACATCAATGACCAATCTGGGTACCACCTACATTCCTTGATAAGAAAACAACAGATGTCGTTATAGCTTATGCCACTGTAGCAGCACTGCCAATGACCTTGTCATCGTTTTAACATTTTTATACACACCGGCTCCTAGTCCCAGTGTGCTCTCACTCCCAACAATCAGCACCTGCTTCTCCTTGTCAAAGGACCACCCTCGAGTTGCCAGATCCCACTTTGCCTGTGAGCATGGAAACCCAGAAAAGCCTGGGAATTTATACCCTCACCCCAAGAGTGCCCCTTAGTCAAGGACAGATGAATACGGAGGTGGCAGTCCTCCAGCTGCCTTGCGCTGATCTGGACAGCTTTGAGAAGTGATCTGCACTGTTCCTAGAGCTTCTCTGTAAGACGCAGCCAAAGTTCCCCTTTATGGGACTTGGCTTGTTATCATACTCTGTCTCCCAGTCCCACTTCTCCACTTCCCTACTACTGGTTTGTCTTGGAAACACTTCCTAATATATCACTTTCACATGACTCCTCATCTCAAATTCTGCTTCTAGGAATCCCAACCCAAGGCAGCCACCATTAGTCAGGTTTTCTGTACTTGCAGCCTAAAGCATCCTAACGGACATAAAAGAGTAAAGTGAAGGTCTCACAGCAAGTTTGCTCAAATGTAGGCTTTCCTGTCAGCATTTATGGGTTTTTTAAGTGTGCTAATTAACAAGCTTAGTATTACAAAATTATTTTTGTAAAGTGCTATATTCTAAACATAATGATGACAACTAATTACTTCCAATTACTGAGAGAAAAACCCATGAAGCCAAGCAGCAGGCTAAGACTTTACCTCAGTGACTGCGTTTAATCTTTACCAGGTGGATACTATTTGTATTAGTGTTCTTCGCTGAGGAACAACATAGAATACTAATATTCATGAGACACTAACAACCAGTGTTTTATGCTCTGAGTAAGCAACCACAAATTTAGCAGCTTAAAACACATTTATAATCTCAGGGTTTACATAGGTTCACAGTCTGGGCACAGTTTGGCTGGTTCTCTGCTGAGCTCTCACCAGCCAGCAATCTAGGCACCAGCAAGGGTGCAGGCCATCAGAGACTCAGCCGGGGGAAAGATCCACTTCCGAGCTCCCTCGGGTAATTGGCAAAACTCATCCCTTTGTCCTTACAGAACTGAGGTTCTTGTTTTCTTACTGGCTGTTAGCCAGGGACCACTTCTGGTTTCTAGACACCACCGTACGGCTTTCTCATAGGCTCTCTCACGATGTACGTTTACTGCCTCAGAGTCAGGAACAGAGACTCGTGGACTCCAAGGTAAGTCCAATTCCTCTTTGAAGGGCTTCTACCTCATTAAATCAGGCCTACCCAGGACAATCTCCTTTTTAAGTAACTCAAAATCAATTGATTTGGGGCCTTAATTACATCTAAAAATCAATTTACTGTTGCCATACACCCCGGGCCAGAAGTGAATCACAGATCCCACCATCACTCAAAAAGAGGGGTTATACAGGGTGTGAACATCATGGGGATCACCCTAAGGACATCTGCCATACCATTATTATCTATATTGTAGAGAAACTGAGGCAAAGAGGGGTTTAGTAATCCTACCCAAAGTCATCCTGCCAGTAAGAGGCAGAATATGGTTTCAAGCCTGTGTACTCTGTTCTGAGCCTGCACTCTGAATTGTGACCTTGCACAGACTAGATACTGCCCCAAGCATTTTCCTATTTCTTGTCACTGAGTCCTCTCAATAATTATGAGGAAGAAATAGAGGCTCAGAGAGCTTATGGGACTTGCCCAAGGTTGCACAGTGTTGTCTTCTACAGTCAGGACAATAATTCAGGTTTATCAAACTCCCAAACCCATAATTTTAACCAGCGTAGAAAGTAGTCAGTGCTTAAACAGAAAAGTAGAGAGTGCTGAAGGAGTTCATAGGAGACAAAGAACACCCCTACTGGGGCAGAGGTGTGGCAGGAATGGAGGAGGTAATCTTTCAACAGGGTCATAAAGAAATAACAGAATCTGACCATTTCAAAATAGGAGAGGAAGAAAGTGTACACCCAAGGAGGGGACAGCTCAGGCAAAGTCAAGGAAGGATAACAGCACAGGTGTTTGGGATAGGGTGGGGCAGGAAGTGTGTTTCAGACCAAGATCATGGATTATGAGAAAGGAGGCCGTAGATATGGCCTGGACTCAATTTAGAACATCAGTGTTGACCCTGAGAAGAATACATATGCCCAAAAGGACTCCTCATGGTTAACTGGGCTTAAATTCATGACCATAATCTTACAGCCATTGGAGGTCCCTCACACAGGCTACATTTCCTCACACAGGCTACAATTCAGAGAAAAGATACAGACAAATCAGTTAAGCCTCCTGCATTGTGCTCCTGCTGTTTGAGTCCACCCTTTTATGAGCGCACCTAGGATGGAAATGTGACCAATAAAATGAAGACTTTCCCTGTCCAATTGGAGCTGTGCAGCTATAGCCTCATTTGCATCCTCACTGACCAGTCGGACCAATCAAACTGTGATAATTTGGAACCATCATTTGCATGGAAATGGACGGATCAAGGACCAGGTGCAGAGGCACTCTTCTCTATATAAGCCAGGTTCACCTCTACCACAGGAAGCATACTTTTAGTTTCCATGAGGACTGTGTTTTATTGGGTGGAGTGGCAACACCAGGACTTCCTTACCTGGGCTGTTTCGCAGTTGAGCTGTTCCATGATTGAGCTATTTTCACTGAGTAAAGTCTTCCCATTCACCCCACCCTAAACTGAGGCCTCCTGTTGGTGTCAAGTTGGTGGTGATGACTTTTGGTTGACACCAGGATAAGGAGTCAGAGCTTTATACTGAAGGCAGTTGGGAGCCGCAGAAGGGTGTGAGCAGCAGCCATACACAAACTTGCCTTTAGAGGTTTTAATGTCAGGTGTGTGTATGAGAGAGGGGACTGTTTAAATAGTTTTTTCTGCCTCTAAAGACCTTTCCCATTCAAGGTCAAGGGTTCTCCCAGAACCCTAAGAGGGAGGATGGGTGGGCAAGGCTGTGCTCATTTTATGAACAAGCATGCTGAGGTCCATTGAAGTATGTGATTCTTCATGAGGGGAATGAGACTCAGTAGTGGGGTCAAGTGTCCCACTTCAGTCATGTTGCTGGGGGAATGAAGACCAGGGATTATATTTTTTCCTACAGACTGTGGCTCATTCATCCTTTGCACATCCACATTCATGCACCAGAATCAACATGGGGATTGTTTGAAATGTCCCCTCTGGGGCCCCAAACCCAAAGGTTCTGATTCAGAAGGTGTAGAGTGGGGCCAGGTATTGGTAGTTTAAACAAGAGCCACAGGTGGACCGGATGGGCTGTGATACCCTTTAAGAGCATAAAAGTCAGAATCTCAGTCATTGTAGAACGTTGCCCATGACGCAGCTTACAGCCTCAACCTCACCTCTTCTCCATTCCTCTGGAGGCTACCTCAGCTGAAGTCAGGCCTCATCCACCCTCCCGGAGACGTTTTAAGGGCTGGCTGACTCAGCTAAGTGCTATTATTAGGGAATAATATGAGGAAACTGAGGCTCAGAGCGTCGACAGCGTGCCCCAGATTCGTATGCTGTAAAAGGTGAGATTCGAACCCGAGGCGGTGGCTCCAGGAGGAGGAGGACTCCACTTCCCCCGGCTGCCGGCAGGGGTACACCGAGCCCTGGGGACCCGGGGGGCAGGAGGCGGGGGTCGGGGCGGGGGCGCCGAAAGAACGGGGGCTTTGATTCCCATCTCCCGGCGCCGACCCAGACACTAATTAAAATCGCCTGGGCCGCGGGGGCGGCAAGGCGGGCACAAAGCCGGCTTTGACCGGGCGGTGGCGGCGCTGGCGGGCGCGGGGCCCCGCGGCACAGGGGCCCCTTGTGGGACATGTTTGTTTTTGCTCGTAAAGCGCGGCAGCCGAGCGAGCGGTGCCCGGGCGGCGAGGGGAGCGGAGACCGTAGAGGGCCCTTGAGGCCACGGCCGGCCTCCCCCGCCCGGCCTGCTTGTGCACTGCCCCTGGCTCAGCAGTCCTATCCCACCCGGCGACATACCTTCCCATCAGGGCCTCAGTTTCCCCTCTGTTGCATGGCAATAATGGTAACCGATTAGTATTACTAAGAAGTAATATTTAATGAGCACCTGCTGTATTCCAGGTCCTGGGCTAAGGCTTTTCCCACTTCATTTTATTTAACCCTCCTAACTCTATTAATATCTCCATTTTAGAAATGAAGTTGGAGAGGCTGAGTGCCTTGCCCACGGTCAGACAGTTCTAAATGAGAGAGTAAGTGCTGGGATCCAAGGCTATGACTCCAGAAACTACAAGAGGCTGCCTCCCAGCAGAGGGAGAGCAGGGCCAGGGCCAGGGCCAGTTGGGGGACCACAGGAAGGTGGGTTTCAGCAGGGAAAATTATCCTGATCACAGCCTGCTCATTACCCATCAAGCGGTCCATTGGAGTGAGCTCCCTAGCACTGAGGTATTCAAACAAAACCCTAAACACAACTAGTGATAGTTCTCAGAGGTCCTATTAGCTCAGGTCTTTAGGATCCCTGGCTAAGTACAGTGGCACTGTATGGGATCTGGGGTTGGGGTGCAGATCTGCGAGGATAGCGGGAACCAGGAAAAGACAGGCTCCTCCTCCTCAGGAGCCCCCAAGGTTGGTGGGACTCCCTGACCTCTATGGTCACAGAATCACTTAAGCTCACGCTCTGGGCCTTTACACTCCAGTGAAGAGAACTTGCTGCAAGTGTGAGTCTCTCTTCCCCCACTTTTCACCTGACTTCTACTCATGCTACAGTTGTCAGCTCAGAGCAGGTTTGATTCTCTTAGTACCCACCATTTGACCTTGAGAATAACTGTTGTCATGGTAATGATCTGCTCAAGGTTGTTGACTTCCTTTTCGGACCTGGTCCCCTGAGGATGGGACTGGATGGGCCTTGCTCACCTTTGCCACCAGTCCCCTCTCTGGATGAACTGGGCAGGGAGGATACATTGGGTGGTATTTTCTCTGGTTGGAACAGGATCAGTCAAGACCTGGCTGGGGAACTTGGGGCAAGGGTGGGCATCATCAGAAAGATACAGAACCCTAGTGGGGGACCAAGTTGACTGCCTAAGACAGTGACAGACCAGGCAACTGTCTCAACCCGTGATGAGTACTGAGGTGTCCTGTGGCTGGGGGTCCTGCCACCGCTCTGTTGCTGGGCCTCTAGCAACCTGAGCTCTAAGCCTCTCCACCTTTCTCCACCCCTGTGCCCCCCTCCCCCTCACCCCTTCATGTTCCCTGGTCTGCAGTCTTGACAGTGGGGGCGGGCTCTGACCTGCAGGGGATCTGCCACTGATCCCAGCCACCTGTGAGAAAGCAAAGGAGAACAAGGAAGGAGGGTTTCTCAGACTCTCTCCCTCCCTAAGCCCTGGGAGCCAGAGCTTGGACAGAGACACTATTAACACAAAATTTGCAAACATGGCTTCTAAAAATAGCTCCGGCTGGCAAGACCCACCTGGCACAGGCTGCACCTTTGCGGCTGCTGGCATGCTCCCCTCAGAGCACCGCCTCAGTCTGTCAGCAAGTGTGTCACTCTGCCTTCCCCCACCCATCACGAGGGCAGTCACAGCCCTGGGTCCAGTCCAGGGGGGAGACCCGGAGAGGAGAGGAGGATTGTTCCCATCTGAAGCGGGGCTGGGATGTACAGGCTGAAGGGGCAGACAGTGCTGCCAAAAGGGGTGGAGGTGGTGCGTAGGACACATATATACAAAAAGACCAAGTTGGCGTTTAGATCCTGAAAATGAAAATAGCCCAGTCAGAGTAAAAATATACCAAGAAGATGAAGAAAGAAAACACGAATGGAGGAAGGCAGGGCCGGGAGAGTGATTCCATGGTCATCGTGGACCCAGAGGGGGAGGGCACATGGTTACCCCCCAACAAATCCTCAGGACCAGAGACCTAAGAAGCAACCTCTGAACTCTTTTTTATCTTCTCTCTTTTGAGGAGAAAGAGAGAGAGGGAGGGAGGCAGAGAGACAGAGAGGAAGACGGAGAGAGAGATGAGAAGCATCAACTTGTAGTTGCGTCACCTTAATTGTTCATTGACTGCTTCTCATATGTGCCTTGACTTGGGGGCTCAAGCCAATGACCTCGGGATCATGTTGATGATCCTGCACTCAAGCCAGCTACCTGAGCTCAAGCTGACTACCTCAGGGTTTTGAACTTGGGACCTCAATGTCCCAGGTTGACGCTCTATTCACTGAGCCATTGGTTAGGCTAAGCTCTTCTTATCTAACCCTTTATTGAACAGATAATGCACCTGAGATCTGGACTGGTGATGTGACTTGCCCCAGGTACCTCAGCAAGCCAGTGGCAGCACTGGGCTGGAATTTGGGCCTGTTGTCCTGATGTATTTCCTGCAGGGTTCTCGGTCTCCCTCTCTGCTGGCTGATGGAATAGTCTTCATTAATAATGAGTCTCAAAATGCTCCTTTTTCATTATTGCTTTATCTAGAAAAGATTTGCTGAGCACCTGTTGTGTGCTAGACATTGGGTACACAAAAGTGAACTGGACAGGCAGGCCCTAGATTTCTGGTAGGTTCCACTAGTCCAATTCAAGGTCTGCTCAAGTGAACACAGAGCTCTGCTGTGCTCAAGGTTCTTTCATGTAAACTTATAAGACAGAATATATATTGTTTCCCAGGTTACAGTTGAGGAAACTGAGGTTCAGGCCGTTAATAACTTGTCCAAAGTCACCCAGTAAAGTTGGAACTATAGCTTCCTCATATTGCCTCAAGGGGCCTTGGGTTCCTTCTAAATCAGAACAGATGGCTTGTAGGAGGCCAGCACTTGCTCCTGCATGTCACCTGTTATGGATGTGACCATGGGTGAGAGTAAGAGGGCACTGGGAACCCCATGTGCCACAAACCAGCACGGCAAGTAATTCCAGGTCCTGAGTGGGAACAGCGCAAAATTAAGAAAATAGGCTTAAAGAAATAAAGGATGGGGTTGGGAGGGCTCTGCAATTGCTGATGGCAAGAACAGAGAGCACTCCACACCCACTTCTTGCTTTATTTATAGGGCAAAGTGGGCCATTAGCAAATCATATTTCCAGGGCAATCCAAGAATTTTACCAAGTGCAGAAAACCCCCACCATACATATATCATCTTAACTTTACACCAAATAAAGGATAGAAGAAACTTGCCTCCAGTCTCTCCGGGGGACATGAGGGGGTAGGATAAGTATAAATAATCCGGCATCACAGCTTAACAGCCTTTAGCAACTTCACAGAACAAGTGAGGTGGGGGGTTGGGCAGATTGTCAGTTTACTGCAAATTCCCCACACCTCTGTCCCCCAAAAATCTAAACTGCAAAAACCCTGTTGGCTTTTCGGGCCACCAACACCCATGACCAGGGACACAAGATTGTTGCACATTACCTTGGTTTTGGTTGGATTCAGTGACATCCCCTGGACACATTACATAGGTAGATCTGGCCCTCAGAGAGCTCACGGGAAGCCTGGCTACGCCCTACTACTTAGTTTCTACCCTACTCTCCCAGGCCCTGCCATGGATCAGTCAACCAGACACAATGCCCATTTCTGGAATGGGAAAGTAAAGCCAGAGCTATATTATTCCTGGCCCACACACAGACCCCATTCAGGCTCTATCATGGGTGGTCAGCAGATGTGAAGACACGTGACCTGCCTCTCCAGGGAGCCCTGGCTGTGCTGCGTTCCTTACAACAGCCTCTGGCCATTGCCTCCCTGTGGTCTCTCCATCCCCAGGCTGATCCAGGGAGGGGACCCGTGTACCATTTCATTCTCTTTCGATGCCACAGTGAATTCTAGTTTGCAATGGGCTTATTCCAAGTGAGCTTATAGGGGCCTGCACATTCACTCCAATCATTCCCCCACACTCACAGGGGCACATCATCAGATTTGCACCTTCCCACTTGCTGCCTAGAACTTTCCATGATGCAGTGCTTACCTTGAGTCCCCAACTATTACACACCTTGTGTGCTGACAGGGCTCTGACCGTGGACCCAGGCATTGACTGGATGTCCAACTCTGCTCAGACACTGAGATCCACGTGAACTGGAGAGACATCTTCTGCCTCCAAAAACCTACTGCCTGCACAGTGCTGTCTGATCAAAATGGCCACTCTGGACATTTAAATTGCCACTTTGAGTTATATTCCCCCTTCCAACCTAGCCACACCTAAGGAAGGCAAAGGCATCCATCTCTAGGCTGGACCTAAGAGAGAATAGTGCTCTATGGGTGGCCTGGCTCAGGAATACTGCCCTCTGGGGCAGTCCAGGGGAAGTAGAAGCAAACCCCATCTGAAAACACTATGGATATTGGCATTCCTGCCTTCCCTGTGCAGCATTTTCTTTTGGCAGCTATATTACCCTCTAACCCTTTCCTTCAAGGAAGCAGCGCTGGGCAGGTGCTTGCCCAGAGAAGGTCACTGATGGGACCAGAGGTGGGGATAGCACCAGCCCACAGGTTCCCTAGACCCCTGGGAAGGGTCTAGGCCTGGGAAGACTCAATCCAGTGAGGTGATAAGCTCACCAGTGGTGACTAGTTCAGCCTGTCTGAACACTTCCTCCAGGGGCTGAACTGGGGCCCACCAGAGCAATGGGCAGATGGAAGTGGAGGAGGGCGGAGTGTGTGGAGCACTATCTTGGTGTCTGAGTCCTTCCAGTTCCAGCCCATGTGCCCCACCCCAAGAAAAGGATCCCTAAGATGGCCTGAGAAAGCCTGTGCTCCTTGCAGTCAAAATGCTTGTCTAGCAAATAGATTCCATCTCTCAAGGGGGTTTGAAGGGGAGGCCCATAGTCCCGGGACCAGAAGAGGCTAAGGCTGGAGCTAAGGATATACCTCTGGAGGGTGCTGGAGGGGAGTCGGGCAAGTTGAGTTACAGATCGACACTGATGTTGAAAAGGCTGTGCAACTGGAGAAGTCTTTCTGTGTTCCATCACTGTCCCCACGTGTCCCCATGGTACCTCAGTGAGTCTTTGTTCCCTGCAACCTCAGGAACCCCAACTTACCACTAGACTCCTGCAAAAACCCTTGAGCTGGAAGAGAGAAGCCCCAACTATGTCTTCAACTGCCCAGTGACCCAGATACATCACTCAACCTCTTCCAAGCTCAATTTTCCCATCTGGAAATTGGGGAGACCAATTCCAGTTTGTCCATGTCCTCCCACAAGACATGATGTTGGCAGGGGGTGGGTGTTGTACGAATGAAATGAGATCACAAATTGGAAACCACACCAAGACTCAGCATCCAGTTACATGTGATTCATCACGTATGACCTCACCAGCTTGAAAACAGCAAATAGCAAATCCTCGCCTTCTTCCCCCCTGCCTCAGGTTAGCAGATTATTCAGTTCCTTAGTCAACAAATACAGAAAAATCCCCACTTGGGTGCCTGGCACCACTTGGGTCTGAGGAGAACAAGAGAAAGAGACCTTGGCACTGCCTTCCAAGGGCTCACAGTCTGGGACAGTGAGATTCACACAAAACATAATCACCGCCATTTTTGGAAGCAGCTACTCTATGCCAGCTCTGTGCAGTGTGCTCTCTACATGATATTTCGTTGAATAGTTACCCCATTAGATAGGTGATGTTAGCCTCAGTCTATACAGGAGGATCCTGAGGTTTAGGGAGGCAGCTGGGAGGTTAGTTCAACATCACACAGTTAGTGACATTGGGCTTGAATGCAGGAAGAACTACCACTGAGTCTGTGGTCCTTGCAGAATCCCCAGCTGCCTATGGATGCTGTGAAGTGGGATCTGGATGCTCCGGGAGGGGCTGCCCACTGTCACCCCCGAAGTATGTGCTTGCTTGTCCCTGTGCTGGGCACTGGCATCCAGTGCATAGTCTTAAGCTTTTACCGCTGGTGAACACAAGGTGTGACCAGAACTGCCTCTCTAACCTACACCTCCTGGGATACTCACCCCTTTCCCAGTGCACCTGACCCTTCATGAATAACTGTAGCTCCTATGTGTGCAGACTGCCCACTCCTAGGAAAGACTGTGAGTTCTACATTTGACAAGTTAGAGTGAATGAATCCCCCTCACCTTTGTCTCTCTATGGGTCAAACCCTTGGTGGGGCCCTTAGCAAGTTCTAAAGAATTGCATGCAGCTCAAGGTCTTAGTAATAGCGGTCCAGTGTAGGCCCATGATTCCTGTGGGAGTCGCTGCTACTTCCTGTCATTAAATATGTGTGCCAGGCTCTGTGCTGGTACCTACCCTGAATTGTCTTATTTAGTCTGCACATTAAATGTTATTGTTATCCAGTTTTACAAATGAAGGTATGGAGACTCAAAGAGGTTCAGTACCTTGCCCAAATTTACACAACTACTGAATAATGGAGCTGAGCCTCCATCCTGTCTCTGGATTTCCTGTACCCCACAGTAGCCTTTGGGGAAAAATCAAATTCTTCATCTAGCATTCAAGACTTTTATGCAAGATGACCTGAAAACCATCAGCCAGACAGGTCTCCCTCCTCCCTGTACCCAAATGGGTCTGTTCCTTCCCACCAACACCTGTTCCTGCCCTTTGACACCAGGATAGCTGCCCTGCTCCCACCTATCCTGAGAAACTCAAGCACATGAAGGATAGGGTGGGGGCATGGAGGATGAAGAGCAAGATGTCTCAGAAAAGCTAGAAAGAGGGGAAATGTGAACACACAGGAGGAGAAGCCAGCATCTCGTTCTATGCTAGCTCCATGCTGGGGCATGCTGGTATGGACATACACTTGGTGTGAGTCAGTTACTGAAAGCCACAGACTGTGTGTGTTACCCTGGTCAAAGCCCAGTCTCCCTGAGCTCTTACCTTCCTCCCGCCAGGAAGGAGTGGGCTTTAAATGATCTCGGAGACCTTTTCTCCTGAAAGGAGGTGGCTGCCAGAACTTCACTCCCCCACTCTGATCCCTACTGCTGGTAGTCCCTGTCTCCAGCAGTACAGTGGCAGTGACCAACACCCCACCAATCCTCCCCACACACACACACACAACACCAGTCCTCTGGAAGCAGATTTCAGGAGGGATCCATCCCTGGTGGGTGCTACCCAAGAGAAGGGGTCTCAAGTGAACCAGAAGATGAGGAAGGACCCCCAATTCTGGTTCTGCTCCGTTATCCACTCTGCCGAGCAGTGTCAGGCAGACTAATTATCCTCCCTCAACCTGTTTTCTCAGCTGTAAAATGAGGGGGCAGAATGGGGTAGAGATGGGGTAGACAGTCTCTTAAGTGTGCTTCCAGCCCTGAAAACCAAGGAATTTCTGAAGCAGAGGAAGCCTGAGCATCAGCAGGGAAGGTGAGAACTTTATAACCCTGGGGCAGCAGGGCCCCGGGCAGGAAGCAGAACTGCTCTTTCCACCTGAGCAGCTGCTTGGCCTGGCTAAGCAACACACAGGAGAGGGGCAAGGACCTAGATGAGGACAGGCACCCAAGAAAGCAGACGGGGATGGCAAGGAAGGGGCTGACAAGAGAAGGAATAGAGGCTGAGATGGGAGAAAATGGAGAGATCGAGACAGAGGGAGGATGGAGAGCTCACAGGTCAGACATGGTGAGGAGGTAGGGCCATGAGCCAGGGCCACAGCTGCACACCTGGGGCAGGAACAACCACGAGTGGGGGGACATCCCTGGGTTACCAAGAGCCAGATGTGTAAGGGAGGAGCTAGGCTAAAGCTTTCTCTTTTCAAAAGAAAAAACTTTGGAACCATTGACTGTAGGAGTATTGGGGGCCCTCTTGATATGTCTTCTGACCTCTTCTGGTATAAAATTGTAAAATCACAGTGCCATCAATATGCACAGAGAAAAGCACGGAAGGCCCAGTATGGCTCAGTGGATCCTTTTAGCTGATTTGTCCATGAATGCTGTCCTTGGAGCACAAGAGAAGTAGTCTCAGCTCCAGGAGAGCTGGTGTCTAACTGCCCCAAGGGCCTTGAACAGGTCGGTCACGTAAATCCCCTTGGACCTGGGGAGTGAACACTCTTGCCTCATCTGTCGTTGTGGGGAAGCTTGTCTAGCATTCAATGACTCATTCTATGCTACTCCATGCTGGGGGCTGGGACATCAAGATGAACCAGACCTAGTCCCAACACCATCCCTCCTCTTGAGAAGCTTTCATTCTGGATAGGAAGACAGACAGATGGGTAAGTAGGTAATTTAAACTCAATGTGATAGACACACAGATTATTATGAGTGTGTACAGAGAGCAGTATAGACCATACGCTGGGGGTGAGGGGATGGCCAGGGAAGGCCTCCTGGAAAAAGAGAACCAGAGCTGGGCCCGAAAGGATGAGTAGGATCAGCCAGGCAAAGCAGATGAGGAGGACAGGAAATAGGAGGGAAGAAGAGTCCAGCTAGAGGACACAGCAGAAACAAGACCCCAGAGATGTATACCAGTGCCCTGTGGGGTCAGAGGCACAAGTAGCTTGGTGGTGAGTGGAAAGAGGACACCATAAGGATTAAGTGGGATGATGGGCGAAGGTATGACGTGAGCATAAGGTCACATTGTCAGTCTGTGTGTCCCTCAAGCCGATGCTGGATTAGGAGAGGGTCCATAATGTGCAATTCCTCTCAACCTGGCTTGACGTGATATCTTCTGGTTGTCTCATCATCACGTTCCCCCCAGAATGTGCCAAAGGCCTGGCAGCTTCCCTAGCCTACTGTGGGGGATTGGGGGCATGCAAAATTACAGCCACTGCAACAAGGCCGGCGTGACCTCAGGAGCTCGTTTCATCATTCTGAAACCATGCTCCTGGCCTTAGTCAGAGGCAGAGCGGTGGGGAGGAGAGGGTGGGAAAGCAGAGTGGGTGGCAGCAGGTTTGGGCAAGACGCCGAGGCTGGAGGAAAAAGCAGCTGGGACCAGAAGGCAGTGAGACTCCAGCTTGGAAGCCATCCATTATGCTGTGTGACCTCAGGCCAGGCCCTTGCTCATTCTGGGTCTCTCTGGGCAGCGTGGATTCCTGGTGCTGTTCCCACAGGAGCCTCCTCGTGGAGGGCAAGAACTGTGGGCTCTTGGTTACTCCTGTGGGTGTGGCTTTCTGTGGTGAGCAGGCGCCTGTGCGGGCCTGGCAGGGTACGAGTCCGGGCCCCAGCAGTTGGCTGCTTGGGAGCATCCACGCTTCCTGTAGGATTATGCGTCTTTGAACCATGTGAAACTAACTGGCTTCTGCCAGGGTCAAACCTATAGAGATACCTAGAAACTTTGGGTTACTGAGCTCATGCTGCCCAGGTGTGCTTCCCTTTGTATTCTGCATCTGTGGCCAGGTCTTTGAAGCAGTCATAACTAAATGGGGCTGAGTGTATTCATTTGCCAGGTCTACCATCACTAAGTACCCCAGACTGGGTGGGTTAACAAGAGAAATTTCCCCCACAGTTCTAGAGGATAGACGTGCAAGATCAAGGTGTTGGCGGGGTTGGTTTCTTCTGAGGCCTCTCTCTCTGGCTTGTAGATGGCCACGTTCTCCCCGTGTCTTCATGTGGTCTTTCCTCTGTGTCTGTGTCCTACTTTCTTTATCTTACAAGGACACCAGTCATACTGGATTAGGCCCACCCCTATGACTTACTTCATTTATTTAATTACCTTTTCAAAGATGGTATCTTCAAATACAGTCACATTCTGAAGGTCTGATGGTGTGGGGTAGGACTTCAACATACGGATTTTGAGGGGGACACAATTCAGTCATAACACTGGGCTTTAGAGTCAGCAGGGAAGCTTTTCTAAATCCAAATGTTCAGGTTCCAGAGGTTCTGAGTGTAAGCTTCATGAGCAGGGGGCTGTGTTCCTACTGCCTAGAACCATGTGCGGCATGTTGTGTGCGCTCAGCAAATACTTGTGGACTGAACAGATGACTTTGGAAGATTGGGATGAAGCCCAATGTTTGTCACTCAGAAAGTTCCATGGCTGGATGGGAAGACGAGGGCCCGTAAGGAAAAGAAATAGCAGGCCTGGCTCTCCACAGAAAATGTGGGCTCACCGGACCTGCCTGGCCCCTCTCCAGGAGGCCCAGGGCAGTAGGAAAAAGGAGGGTTGGACTTGCCTTCACTTTGGCCCTCTTTATCTGTCTATTCATCTATATCCTTTATGGTATCTTATAATAAAAAAAGATAAATGTAACTAAATGTTTCTCTGAGTTTTGTGAGCTGCTCTAGCAAATTAATTGAACCTGAGGAGTAGGTCATGGGACCCTTCAATTTATTTACAGATGTGCCTCATCACTTACTTTACTGTGCTGTACACGTGTTGTGTTTCTACAGATTGAAGGCAAGCAAAAGATTACGACTCCCTTTATTACGGTGTTCTGGAACCAAACCGCAATATATCTGAGGTGTGTTTGCATAGCCAAGTGGTCAGAAGCCCAGGTGGGTACAGTCTTGTGGGACTGAGCCCTTAACCCGTGCAATCTGAGGCTATTATAGAGTCAGAATGGGGTTAATTGTTGGTGGTGCTGGAAAACACACATGAGACCTACCTTCAGCAACCTTCCCAGTGGCCTCTGCCGACCCTCCAGCCTCACTCCTATACAGCCTGTGTTTAAAGCCACTGAATCTAGCATTGTTTTCTGAGTCTGTCACCCCTCTCCCCTTCTCCCTTTAGTGCGGGCTTCCCTGGGTTCTTCCCCCACCTTGTTTGCCTAGGAAATGTCTCCTCGAGGCCCGGTTAAGCTCCAGGCCTTCTCTGACCGGCCTAGACTGGGGTACAGGGACAACTCTGGGCCCTATGCTTCCCTCTGTCATGCTGGTCACGCTGGCTGACTGCAAATGCCCTTCCTGCTGTCTCCTCCCCCAGACTGGGTGTGCCGAGGGCATGACGAGCTGGTAAGTGCTACCTGTGTCCTGGTGCCTCAACCTGTGCAGGGCGCCAAGTCTAAGCCCTCCGCAGGTTTCAGGGAATGAAGAATGGACATTGAAGGGAAAAGCAAATGATCTGGGAAGCAGCGTAAGGAGGGATAGTTGAAGCTCCAACACAGGGTTTCAATGGAAGAGTAGTTTTTCAAAAGGTGATATTCTTTCTATGCTGCCTGATACTCATTTGTGGCAGGATTGGACTTGGTGTCGCTGTGCCTGACCTCCCCCTCACCTCCTCCCCCCACTCCCCACCTTCAGTGCCCCAGCCCCACTGCCAGGGCGGGTGGGGGTGTCCTGGCAACTCAGGGCGGCAGGAGCTGGCCGCTGCAGAGCAGATGCAGGAAGCAGATGCTTTGCTTCAGGTGCTGACATCAGGGGCAGGGCTGGCCAGGAAGCTCACAGAGAGGTGAGAGGGCAGTGGACCCAAGGGGCAGAGACTGGAAAAGACCAGTAACGGGGAGAGGAGAGGAGGGAGCGGTAAGGCAGACAGCTGGGAGGCCAGAGGCCTGGTTTCTGCTCAGTGCCATTGTTCAGCCTCAGAGAAGCTCCCTGATCTGACCTTTCAGTAAGTTCCTGCCTCTCTGGGCCATGGGTTCTTTAACTCAGAATGGGTGGGCTCGACTAGAGGGTCACTAATGTCCTCTCTAGTCCTGGCCAAGGTTTGAGAAGAGTGTGGCTGCCTCAAAATGCCATTTGAGAGGACTGTCCCTGGGTTGGCACACAAATTGCAGGGCACACATCTAGCTAGGCACTGGGAGGATATGTCTCTGGGCCTGGAAAGAAATGGAAGCAGCTTCCCCAAGCCTCCTGTGCTGGACCTTATCCCACAATGTGGGGAAAACAGCTGTGTTAGGCTTACTCGCTGTTTTACTGGCTGCAAGCACTTTGCCTGCTTAGTGAGTGAACACGTGGGAGCGCCACATGTGTGTGGTTTATATGTAAGGCTACAGGCGCTTTCCCTGAGGTGCGATTCTAGCAGATCACTCTCTCGTCACTGTGAGGGGCAGTATTCCGGATCCCTTTCCCTTCTCTGAGAAAAGCAGGTTTTCCTTTATTTATTTTCTCACTCGTCTTTGCGAGTCTCTAATAAAGGGGTATGGCCCTATGCTTTCCGGCTCTGCACTTCCTCTACCGTCTGCCTGAATTCAGTGAGAACCTGCACGGCCTCAACCACCAGCATTACACACAATTTTGGCAGGCCAATGTAGCCTCAGGTCTAATGAAGCTGGCCACCTGGGGAGCCATGGAAACCCAGCCTGGCCTATTTTGTGGTAAAGCCATGGTCACCTCTCTGCCTAACCCTGAGGTGATACTCCTGAACATGGCCTATGAGCTGGGCAGCACCCTTCATGGGCCACCTGGGACTCTAAGGAGTACAGCTGGCTGGGGGCAAAGGAGCTGAAGGAAGCGCCAAGCTACAAGGGTCCAGAGACCAGGTGTCTGGCTATGTGGACAACCTCTGTTGGTACTGCGCTCCCTGGGTCCCACCCCGTCAGGACAGGGCCTGCTATCCTGGGCTTGTGCCTGCAGCCATTCCCTGAGTGGTATTTCAAGTTCAATTGGTGAAGCCAGGCCCCCTGGGATGAGCCAGTTGGCCACTCTCTTTTATATGCTTTTCAAAGTTGGAAAAACTACACTGTGCACCTGGCAGTACTTATTGCTGCTGAGTTTTCTTTCTTTCTTTTAAGAAACAGAAAGTAACCACTGTGCCTACTGTAACCAAATCCACTTTATTGGTCTTCTGCATCTCCCACTGCAGTAATAATAATCCCTTACATTTGATGGGTCTTTACAGTTTACAAAGCACTTTCTTATGCATTCTCCTTTTTGTTTCATGGAGGTTGAGAGGGCTAGCATTACCATCCCTAATTACAGGTGAGGAATGTGAGCCTCACTCAGTAAGATCAGCTGCCCAAGGTCATGCAGCCAGACAAAGCTATAGCAAATAACCTGAGTCCTCTGACTCAAGGCCTCTGTTCTTTCCCTTCACACACCCTCATGTCAAGTAAATGCCCAGGGTCTCAAACACCCTCTCCCCAAAACAAGAAAGGGCAGAAGACATAGCTGGCCCTGACTCTGCTCTTTTCATTTCTGAACTTTTTCATTTGGTAAACTTAACCATAACCTCTAAGCCAATGATGAAATCTGGGCTTCTTTCTGGGACCCTGCTTCTCTTTAATGTTCCCCCCTGGTCCTTGCTCACCCCACTTAGAAAATTCAGCATTACCATGGTTTCATTTCTCTTACACATTTTAAATCCAGTTGGCCAAGTCCTGGGCATTTTATTTAATTCACTTATTCATCTAGCAAATACGGATTGTATGCTATAACTTTACAGTCTCCCACTCTGCCTCCCACTGTTACATAATGCATAGTCTTGTGTGTCTGGCTTCCTTTGCTCAGTGTAATGTTTATAAGGTTCATTCATCTTGGAGCATGTATCCCTTTCTGTGGCTGAATAATATTCCATTGTATAGATATACCACATTATACTTATCTTTTCATCAGTTGATGGACTTTGGGTTGTTTCTACTTTTTAGCTATTATGAACAATGCTGCTTTGAAAATTAGCATACAAGATTTTGAGTGGACAAATGTATTTCTTTTAAGTATATACTTAGGAGTAGAATTTCTGGGTCATATAGTAATTACAGCTTTAACATTTTGAGAAACTACCAGTTTTCCAAAATGGCTGCACCACTTTACATTCCCACAAGCAAAGGTATGAATGTTCCAATTTATCCATGTCATCATCAATACTTTTTATTATCTTTTTTACCATAGCCATTTCAGTAAGTATAAAGTGGTTTCCCATTATAATTTTGATTTACATTTCCCTAATGACTAATGATACTGAACATTTTTAAAATGCGTTTGTTGGCTGTAAGTATATGTTGTATAGAGAAATGTCAGTTCAGATCCTTTACCTGTTTTTCAGTTGGTTTATTTGTCTTTTTATTGTTGAGTTGTAATCATTCTTTATATATTCTGGGTACAATTAGATAAATAATTTTCAAATATTTTCTCCTATTCTGTAGATGGTCTTTTTATCTTTTTGGGGGGGTCTGAAGTCCAGTTTAACTACTTTTTATTTTGTCACTTACGCTTTTGGTGTTTAAGAAGGCTTTCTCTAATCTAAGATTGTAGAGATTTACCCACTTTTTTACTATGATCCCTTTTAAGTTAAATGCTTTTATTAAAATTTTTTAATTTGTGGTTAAATATCCATAACATAACATCTACTATCTTAACCATTTTAAAGAGTACAGTCCAATAGTATTAAGTACATTTATATTATTATGCAACCAATCTCCAGAACTTTTAGTCTTACAAAATTGAAACTGTCAAAGGATTCTTTATTTCCTTCTACTCCCAGGCCCTGGTGAGCTAATTTTTATGTTTAACATAAGAAAGGGGCCCAAGTTTATTCCCTTGCATGTGAATATACAGTTGATCCACTACCATTTATTGAAAACACTAATCTTTTTTCATGAATTACCTTGGCATCCTTGTTGAACACCAATTGATCATAAATATAAGGGTTTACTTCAAGACTATCAATTCTGTTCCATTGATCAATCCATATACTACTAATATCAGACTGTCTTGATCACTGCATCTTTACAGTAAATTTTGAAGCCAAGAAGTATGCATCCTCCAATTTTGTTCTTCCCTTTTAAGATTATTTTGACAAATTTTGGTTCCTCGCATATCCATGTGAATTTTAGATTAGCCTGTCAATTTCTGCAAAAGAAAAAAAAGCCAGGTGGGATTTTGATAGAGATTACATTGAATCTGTAGATCAGTGTAGGGGCTATTGCCATTTTAATAATAGTATTAAGTTTTTTGATTCATGAATATGAGAAGTCTTTTCACTTATTTAGGTCTTCTTTAATTTCTTTCAACAATATTTTATGGGTTTCAGAACATAAATTTTGTACTTTTGTTAAATTTTTTTCTGAGTATTTTAGGGTTTTTTTGATACAATTTTAAATGGAATTGTTTTCTAATTTCATTTTTGGATTGTTCATTGCTAGTTTGTAGAAATATAATTGGACTTCATATATTGATCTTATATCCTGAAATCTTGCTGAACTTGTTTATTAGGTCTAATAGTGTTTTTAGTGGATTCCTTAGAATTTTTTATATAGATTGTATCATTTATATAGAGATAGTTTTACTACTTCTTTTCCAATTAAGGTCCCTTTTATTGCTTTTTCTTGACTTAATTGCCCTTGCTAGAATTTCTTCTACAGTGTTAAATAGATGTGATAAAAACATACATCATTGTCTTGTTCTTGATCAGATGGAGAAAATTTCAGTTTTTCACCATTAAGTATGATGTTAGCTGTGGGTTTTCTTTTTTTTTTTTTTTTAATTAATTTATTATTTTTATTTTATTTTATTCATTTTAGAGAGGAGACACAGAGTGAGAGAGAGAGAGAGAAAGAGAGAAAGGGGGGAGGAGCTGGAAGCATCAACTCCCATATGTGCCTTGACCGGACCAGTGCAGGGTTTTGAACTGGCGACCTCAGTGTTCCCAGGTCGGCGCTTTATTCACTGCGCTAGCACAGGTCAGGTTGTGGGTTTTTATAGATGCCCTTTATCAGCTTGAGAAACTGCTTATTCTTAAATTTTTTAGTAGGTTTTTAAAAATCATAAAACAATGCTGGATTTTGTCAAATGCCTTTTCTGGTTCTAATGAGATGATCATGTGGTTTTGTCCTTTATTCTATTGATTAGGTGTGTTACATTAACTCATTTTCAGATGTTAAACCAATTTTACATTCCTGGGAATAAATATCATTTGGCCATGGTGCATAGTCCTTTTAATGTGTTGCTGGATTCATTTTGGTAGTATTATGTTGAGGATTTTGCATCTATATTCACAAGAGATATTAGTCTACAGTTTTCATTTCTTCTGAAGTCTTTGGTATCAGGGTAACAATAACCTCATAAAATGAGTTGAAAAGTGTTTTCTCCTCTTCTAATTTGTGTGTTTGTGAAAAATTGGCAGTAAATTTTCTTTAAATTTTTGGTAGAGTTCATTTTATTGCTAAGTTGTATTGCATTATGTGAATTTAGAGCAATTTGTTTATCCATTCACCTGTTGTTAGATATTTGCTGTTTTCAGTTTTGGTGTAAAACTGCTGTGAACATTAGTGTACAGATCTTTATACTGACATAAGTTTTCATTGTCTTGGTAAATATTTTCAAGTGGAATTGCTGGATTATTTAGTATTTACATTTAACTTTACAAAAAAGTTCCAGACTAATTCTCAAAGTGGTTGCATCATTCACTATATTTTACACTCCCTCCAGCAATGTACTTTGCTTGCTCCACATCCTCACCAAATTAGGTGTTGGCAGTCTTTTTAATTTTAGCCATTCTACTGGGCATGTTGTGATATCTCAGGGTTGTTTTCATTTAAATTTGCTGATGAATAATGACACTAAACCCATGTACATATGTTTACTAGCCATTTGTATTTCTTTGTACAAAATCTGTTTGTGTCTTTTGCCCATTTTTTTTTTAACAGGGACAGAGAGAGAGTCAGAGAGAGGGATAGATAGGGACAGACAGACAGGAACGGGGAACGGAGAGAGGTGAGAAGCATCAATCATTAGTTATTCGTTGCCATAGCAACACCTTAGTTGTTCATTGATTGCTTTCTCACATGTGCCTTGACTGTGGGCCTTCAGCAGACCGAGCAACCCCTTGCTGGAGCCAGCGACCTTGGGTCCAAGCTGACGAACTTTTGCTCAAGCCAGATGGGCCTGCGCTCAAGCTGGAGAGCTCAGGGTCTCGAACCTGGGCCTTCTGCATCCTAGTCCGATGCTCCATCCACTGCGCCACCGCCTGGTCAGGTAGCACTGTTTTATTGGGCAGACTTTTCTTTCTGCATTGAGTTGTTTTTGTCCCTTGAATGAAAATCAATTAACCACTCACTATTTCTAGACTAACTATTCTGCCCCATTTATCTTTATTTTATTTCTTTCCATCTTTATGCCAATACCACACTGTCTTGATCACTGTAGCATTATTGTAAGCCTAGATATCAGGTAAGGTAAATTCTTTTCCTCTATCTTCTTTCAAGACTTTATTCTAGACCTTTTGTATTTCCATATAAAATTTAGAATCAAGTTGTAAATTTAAAAAAAAAAAGGACTTCTAGAAATTTGATTGGTATTGCTTTGAACTTATTGATCAATTTTGGGAGAATTGACAAGTTATCAATATTACATTCTTCAATTCTTAAACATGGTATATCTCTCCATTAAGTTGCATTAATTTTTCTGTTTAGTGTTTTGTAATTTTTGGTGTAGAGGTCCTGCACATATTTTGTTGCAGTTATCTTGAAATGTTCTGTTTTTAATGCTTTTATAAATGGTATTTAAATTTATTTTCCAATTGATTATTGCTAGTGTATGTAAATACAATTGATTCTTGTGTATTGACCTGGTATCCTGTTTTTACTAAATTCATTTATTGGCTTCAGGATATATTTTGTAGCTTTCTTCAGTGTTTCTGTGTACATAATTATGTTCTTTGAAAATAAAAACATTTTTATTTCTTCCTTTTTGATTCATATGCCTTGTCATTGCATTGACTAAAAACTCAAGTAATATTGAATGAATTCATGATAGCAGAATAGCAGATATTATTGCCTTGTTTCTAAACCTAGTGGGAAATTAAATATTTCTCCAGGAATATCATATTTAGTATAGGTTTTTGTAGGTTCTGCTTTATTGAGGTGTTTTGTTCTATTTTTAGTTTTTGGAAAGTTGGGTTTTTTTTCTTTATATCAAGAATAGGTATTGAATTTTGTAAAAATACACATGGTTCTCTTCCATGTACACTTGAAAAGAACAGGTATTCTGAAGTTGAGTGTAGTGTTCAGTAATGTCAATAGGTCAAGTTGGCTGATAAGGTTTTTAAAATCTTGTCTATTATATAAGAACAGATTACACTTTCTAATTTCTTTGCATTTGTTGGATTTTGGTTTTGTTAGATATTCTAGCAATTCTGATATCTGATATTTCCCCCTTAGGGATGTTGTTGCTTTTCCTTGTTTAGTAACTTGCCTGGACTAAATCTGTGAAGCCTGCAGTGTGTAGCCACTAGTGTCTTCTTCCTCTTTTCCTTCTTCTTCTCCTCCTCTTTCTTCTCTTCCTCCTCCTCCCTCCTCCCTCTTCCTCTTCCTTATCCTCCTCTTCCCTCTCTCACCCTCCTCCTCCTCCTCCTCCTCTTCCTCCTCCACCTTCTCCTTCTTCTCCTTCTCAAGCCTTTCTTCCTAGGGATTGCCTTTGCTAAGTAGTCAGTCAATGATTGATTAGAAGTTGTGCTTAAACACATTGAACCCATAATATTTCCACATTTTTCATGGTTTTGTGTTGAGTCTTTTTCATTTTATTTTATTTTCTTCTTTTCCACATGAGAGAAGAGGAGATAGAGAGACAGACTCCCACATGCACCCCGACCAGGATCCACCTGGCAACCCCCGTCTGGGGCCATGCTCACAACCAAGCTATTTTTTACCACCTGCAGCAGAGGCTCCACAGAGCCATCCTCAGTGCCTGGGGCTGATGTGCTCAAACCAGGTAAGCCATGGCTATGAGAAGAGAAGAGAGAGAGAAAGGAGGGGGAGGGGTAGAGAAGCAGATGGTTGCTTCTCCTGTGTGCCCTGACTGGGAATCAAACCTAGCCCATGCTCTACCACTGAGCCAATCAGCCAGGGCTGTGTTAAATCTTTTACATGGGTTAGATATTATATTCCTAATTTAGGTAGTTTTTAAGTCTGCTCCAGATTTTACTTTCTGTTGGGCAATTTCATGTTCCCTTTACCTGTTTGCATGATCTCACATTACACCTGGAATATGTGGATAGGGAGGACACTCTTTGGTTCTCCTGTTCATGGGCCTTGCAAGAGATGTGGGAGCTTATCAAGGCCCACTATGGCTGTCTCATTCCCTGTATATCTCTGTTAAATTTCTGGTTCCTCTTGCCCCAACCAGGACCTCAACCTTAACCTAGCTGAGTTACTGGCCTTCCCTAGATTTTTGTTTTGTTTTGTCACTGAGATTGCTACTGTTTCTTTCAATGTCCCTGGGCATAGGATTGTTTAAACTCTGCTCCAAATCAAGTGATCTGCTTCCAAAGCAAAAATGCAGATTTTTGCAACTTGCCTCTCTCTGTAGAACAATTATCATGGTGACTGAGCTGGGGTGGTGGTGTGGGAGGAAAGGGTAGGAGCAGGCACAGACTAAGATGTCACAGACTGCCACTGTTCTTACTAGATTTTCAGTAGTTTTTCATGAATAAAATGCTTTTCAATTTGTTGTGAACCTTTGATCACTTCAGTTTTTGACAATTTTGTCCCGTTCTAATGTTTCTTTTTTTTTTATGAGGATTTTTCTGAACTCCTTACTCTGCCATTCCAGAAGTCCTGCACCTCTCATTCTATATCCTTCTAAAATTGTGAGTATATCTATTTTTTTTTCAGTTGTTAGCTTTGACTTCATATATGAATAAAGCTGTCCTAAAAATCCATGAATAGGTTTTTGTGTGTACATATTTTCAACTCATTTGTGTAAATATAAAAAACAACAATTACTGGATAATATGGTAAAACTATATAGTTTTGTAGGAAACTGCCAGACTGTCTTCCAAAGTGGCCATACTCTTTTGCATTCCCACCAGAAATGAATGAGAGTTCCTGTTGCTCCACATCCTGGCCAGCATTTGGTGGTGTTGGTGTTTTGGATTTTGGCCTTTCTGATAGGTGTGTAGTGGCCTCTTGTTGTTGTTTTAATTTATAAATCCCAAGTAATATATGATGTGGAACATCTTTTCTATGTTTGCCATGTGTATATAATAGGCCCTTGAATGTCATTTTGTTCAATATAATTTTGTTATAATGTTGATGAGAAAAAAGGAATTCCTGTCCTGGCCTACTGTTTGTGTGGAGTTTGCATGTTCTCCCCATGTCTACATCTCTGGGTATTCCGGGTTCCTCCCACATCCCAAAGGTGTGCATGTGAGGTTAACTGGTGCGTCCAAATTGAACCAGTGTGAGTGTGTGTGAGTGTGTGTGTGTGTCCCTGTGTTGCTGGGATAGGCTCTGACTACCTGCAACCCTGAACTGGAATAAGTGAGTTAGAAAATAATTATTGTTCTTGTTTTTTTAATCTTTCTTAAATGTATAACTCACATTTCTTTCTTTCTTTTTTTTTTTGTATTTTTCGTAATTGAGAAGAGGCGGTGGGGGGCGGGGGGAGGGAGGCAGACAGAAACTCGAGCATACGCCCAACCAGGATTCACCTTGCTCTGCTACAATCAGAGTCATCCTCAGCGCCTGGGTCAACTTTGCTCCAGTGGAGCCTTGGCTGCAGGAGGGGAAGAGAGAGATAGAGAGGAAGGAGAGGGGGAAGGGTGGAGAAGCAGACGGGCACTTCTCCTGTGTGCCCTGGCCAGGAATTGAACCCAGGACTTCCACACGCCGGGCCAATGCTCTACCACTGAGCCAACTGGCCAGGGCTGACATTTATTTCTATCTTTAATATTAGAAGTGTTTTGGGTCTTTATTTAGGAGTTTGGTGATATTTTATGACCAGATATATGCCGTAGGAACTTAATTCTTATTTATATCAATTAGCATACGGCAAAATTGGTTTTGTTATACATTGTTTTGCCTAAAATCAGTGTTTCCCAGTATTTCTCTACAATATTAAGTGAGGGTTACTGTGTCTTCTTTGGTGAGGTGTTTATGACTTTTGCCTATTTTTTAATTGGGTTGTTTATTTTTGTTTTTTTTTTAAATTTCTTTTTATTTTATTCATTTTAGAGAGGAGACACAGAGTGAGAGAGAAAGAGAGAAAGGGGGGAGAAGCTGGAAGCATCAACTCCCATATGTGCCTTGACCAGGCCAGTGCAATGTTTTGAACTGGCAACCTTAGTGTTCCCAGGTCGACGCTTTATCCACTGCGCCACCACGGGTCAGGCCTAATTGGGTTGTTTGTTCTCTCCTCTTAACAGTCTCTTTCACAGAGAAGAAACTTTTAATAAAGTCTAGCTTATCAATTCTTTCTTTCATGGGTCATGTTTTTCATGCTGTGTCTAAGAAGTCATCATCACACCCATAGTCATCTAGGGTTTCTCCTATGTTTGCTTCTAGGAGTTTTTTTTTTTTTTTCTTCATATTTAGGTCTGTGATCCATTTTGAATTAATTTTTTTTAAGAGAGAGAAAGGAACAGATAGGAACAGACAGATGGAAAGGGAGAGGGAAGCATCAGTTCTTAGCTGTGGCACCTTAGTTGTTCATTGATTGCTTTCTCATATGTGCCTTGACCAGTGGGCTCCAGCTGAGCCAGCGACCCCTGGCTCAAGCCAGCAACCTTGGGCTTCAGGTCAGCGACCCCGTGCTCAAGCTGGTGAGCCCACACTCAAGCCGATGACCTCAGGGTTTTAAACCTGGGTCCTCAGCATCCCAGGCCAATGCTCTAACCATTGCACCACCTCTTAGTAAGGCCATTTTGAGTTAATTTTTGTGAATAGTGTAAAGTTTGTGCTTAGATTCTTTTTTCTTTTTGCATGTGAATGTACAGTTGTACTGGCACCATTTTTTGAAAGGACTATCTTTGCTCCACTGTATTGCCTTTGCTCCTTTGTCAAAGATCAGTTGATATATTTATACGGGTCTACCTCTGGGTTTTCTATTCTGTTCCACTGATCTATTTGTCTATTCTTTTACCAACATCACATGCTCTTGATTACTATAATTTTATAGTAAGTCTTGAAGTCAGGCAGTCACTTCTTGGTTCTTCTCCTTCAGAATGTGTTGGTTACT
Organism: Rhynchonycteris naso; assembly: GCA_037038555.1. Classification (NCBI taxonomy): domain Eukaryota; kingdom Metazoa; phylum Chordata; class Mammalia; order Chiroptera; family Emballonuridae; genus Rhynchonycteris; species Rhynchonycteris naso. Next base: position 318,160,417 of record CM072995.1, read on the forward strand.
CTTCCTATTATTACAGTTTTCAATGTCTGAAAACAATTTTATGTTTTATCGAGTGTGATAGTTGTGCACAGAGTGAGGGCTGGTTCAGTACCAGTTACTCTGCATGGCCAGAAGCAGGTATCCCCCTATCATTTTTAACTGTGTGATCTTACACAAGTCACTTAATCTCTCTTAACATCAATTTTTTTTCATGTCAAAATCAAACTAATAATAGCTACTTCAAAATATTGTTATGATGAAAAGAAATGATACATTTGAATTTCTGATAGTGCCTGAAGCATTTGCAGAAGCTCCCAAATAATCATTGTTCATTACTGTAGTTGTTCTGGTGTGTAAGACCTGTGTCAGGCAGCTGCGATCGCAAAGACTAACAGGAGAGCAGCACAGTCAGGTGAAGAAGCATAATCTGAAGCTACAAGCTCCCACCATCCTACACAGCAAAAACTCAGCAGCAATGGCACAACCTATGGGTTTTGGGTCATCCTAACAAGCTACTGACATGCCTGGCTAAAGGATATTGTTTTTGTAGCCAAGGACCAGGTGAAGGCCATTGCTTATAACAAGGAATGAAAGAGCATCAGGCACAATGGGGGCAGTGGGATGTAGCATAAAGAGTACAGAGGCTTTGAAGTCAGACAGTCCTAAGGTTCAATTCCAGATGTGTTATTTGGCCTTAGGTAAGCCACATACTTTCATATATATGATTTATACCTTTCAGGGTTCTTAAAATAAGAGGTGCTATATGTAAAATCCCTGGTATATAAATGACATGTAATAATTAACTGCTATTATTATCTCTATCATCTGATTATATCACTTCCTAGCTTTATAACTTTCCTTGGCTTTTTTAATTTCTCTTAAGAAAAAAACATCCAAACTCCTAAATATGGCTTAAAAGACCCTCTATGACTAACCTTTAACCTCTTCAGCCTTAAATCTTGCCTCTCGGAGCTTCTTTGACTTTCTTTCAGCCACATTAAACTACTTTCTTAAACTATCCAGGCCTTCATGTTGCCTGAGTCTCTCAATGGAACGTTATTCCTATCCTCGGCTTGGCTCACCAGTTTAGACATCACTTCATTCATTCACTCATTCTTCATTCATTCATCAAATGTTTACAGAGATCCTTATGTAGCAGGAACTGGAATACAGCAGTGAACAGGGTATACACACACGGTCTCTGTCTTCATTGGAATGTGCCTTGTAGCCTAAGCATATCAGCCGATGGGGCTCCCTGGACTTGGGGCTCCCTGCCAAATACTTTCATGGTTTCCTGTATTTCTCTCATAGCCCTTCTTTTGATATATTGCAATTGTTTATTGCCTATCGTTAACTCTCTGCATGGCCTCACTAGATTGTAAGCTCACTGGGGACATGCACCATGTTGTCCTAATTTTCACTGTCTATAAGGTGACAAACATTTTTACAGTGAAAAGAAGGACAAAAATTAATTGAAGAAAACAATATCGTAAATAAAAGAAGCATTTTATTCATTGCAACAATAATAAACTATAATATAAATGCATAATAAAAGCATTTGTAATATTTTATATTGTAATTATGCTTACATGCCTATTAATTTTTTTACATGCCTATTAACTTTTAATAATAATTGTAAGAAAAAACTACTCATTTAGATACAAATATGTCACATCACATGCAATGGATCGACTCTGCATCGATCGAATATGGACATTTACAGATTAGTCTTCCAGTATCAAAAAGGAGGACATGTAGGAGGACACTTTTCAAGGGAGGACGGAACTTACAAAAGAAGGACTGTCCTCCCTAAAGGAGGACGATTGGTCACCTTACTGTCTAGCACATTAAATATGTGTTAAATTGTTAGCAAATTACCGAAAGCTTGCTTGGCTCTGACACACACACAGAGCACCTACTCAGTGAAAAACACTGTGGGAGATAAAGAAACAGGCCCATCACACCGGCCCCAGGGAAGGCAACCACCACAAGTTGGTGCTGATACGCCCCTGCTTCTGTTGCTGGTGACAACTCATTGCTGTGCTCCCATCAATGCGGCTCTGCTGGGGAAGTTTCCTTCCCTCTCAGTACTTTTAAGGCCCCTGGTCTACAGAGTTCTATCTGCTTTATAGACCCTCTTATATCTCCACGTACCATACCAAGTTTGAGCTGCAGCAGCTGCTCACACAAGTGCTGCCTGTAGGCAAATGACCACTGGTCCAAAAGCACGTGTGAGACACCTGTTGGCTTCCTCTGAGGCCTCCAGGAGTTTTCTGCCTCACTTGGACTCTGTCTATAGCTTCCTCTTCTTTCCTCAAAAGTGTCAAAGCCTAGTTGTACGTCCTGTTTCTAAATGAACAAAATAAATAATGGAAACTCGGCTTTATTCAGTTTTGCTTAAGTTAAATTAGATTGGTCTCTGTCACTGGAAGCAATAGGAAAGTCATTCTTATGTACTGACAATAAGCATCAAAATTGGTACAACCTTAGGGAGGGCAATTTGGCAATATGGGTCAAGAGTTTCTAAAAATTTATGTCCTTTGACAAAAGAATTCTATTGCTAGGAATCAATGTTAAGGATAATTTAAAATACATCAAAGATTTGGTTGTAGGTACCCAAAATGCAAGCATAAGGCTCAGGAGAAATTTGTCTTTCTCTGATTTGCTTTAAAAGTTGTCTACAGATATTCAGTTTTTTGCCTGACCAGGGGGTGGTGCAGTGGATAGAGCGTGGGGCTGGGAAGCGGAGGACCCAGGTTTGAAACCCTGAGGTCACTGGCTTGAGCACAGGAACCGCAACAAAAAATTGAGGCTTCTCATGTCTCTACCATTCTGTCTGTCCCTATGTGTCCCTCTCTCTCTGACTCTCTGTCAAAAAAAAAAAAAAAAAGACATTCAGTTTTCAGATAAGAATTATTACTACAAGGTATTCAGCTCCAAAATTTAGGCACTTGGAGGTTTTGAGAGAGAAAAATCTCTCAACTCTGTAATATGGAATTGAGAGGAGTGGACTAAAATTTCAAGGTAAAGCTCCACCACCACATAAGGTAGGTAAGTCACCTAACCTCCCTGGGCTTATTTTCTCATCTAACAAGGGGTAATATCTGCACGATCCACCTTAAGCAGGCACGTAAGGGTGCGCCAGCTCTCCCTCTGGTCTGCACTAGTGAGCTCTTTAACAACAGGAATTGGCTTCCCTTTGTCTTTAGAATGACACAACTCACACCACAGCCACAAGGTTCCCAGCATGGTTAGGTCCCCCACCCACATCCTCTCTCAGGGCTCTCCACAGATCCTCTGTAAGGCTTATCACAGTGGTTCTTAATTATCTGTTTACATTATTTTTTCTTTAATTGCTTCTCCCTTTCAAAACTCCATGAGGGCAGATTCTGTTTCTGGCTTGTCCACGACTGTCTTTTCAGGGCTTGGCAGCATGCCCAGCCCAGAGACACAGGTAATTTGTTAAATGAATGAATTTTATATAGCTAGTGCTCAACTTACGACCACTATTGGTTCCGACAGACTGGTTGTAACATGATTTGGTCGTAAGTTGAGTAGGCTATATGTACAGTACTGTGAAATGATGTTATAAAAATCTTTAAGTCATATTTTATCATAATTTTTTCACTATTGTTATATATCATAATTTTCTTTGTTCATTTTATGCCATTTGCATAATCTCTACACCATTTTGTTTCTTATTTTTACATTCGTCAGGTTTAAGTAAAACACTGCACTACCAGTATAACTGGTTTAATATTTGCAAAACATACAAAATTACAAAATACAAAAACTGCTCCAGACGCGGAGCAGTAGTGGCTAGCAATTGTGGTCGTAAAGTCGAATGATCGTAAATTGCATAGGTCGTAAATCCATCAATACCTGTAATCTTAAGAATGTCAGGGATAAAGACCTAAGACCTTTGTTTACAGCTGACAAAACTAAGGCCCACCGAAGAGAAATGACTTTTCCATGACCATATGGCCAGTGAGTAGAGAGGCAGTTTTAGAATTCATTCATTAAATGTTTTTAGGCACCTACTATGTTCCAGGCACTGTCTGGAGACTGGTGCTGGAAATAAAATGATGGCCAAGACAGCCCTGACCTCCTAGAACTTGCCCCGTAGTAGAGTTGGCCAATAAGCAGGTAAACAAATAGCACTTCTCACTATCTCAGATAGTATATATCTATGGAGAAAGAGGTGCTCTGGAGACCAAGTCACATAACAGTGAGGACTCATATCCATGTTTTCTGCTTCAAAGTGCCAGGCCCTTTCCACTACACCACGCTGCCTGACTTGAGTAAACAAACAAAACCATAATTTATGAGGCTCCCTCAGCTGCCTGTGTGTGTGCTTGGTGGGGTGAAACCCTCACCCTGTCCATGAAAACGGGCCAACATCATCAGAAGTAGCAGCTGACTGGCTTCCCTGCTAAAGCAGGTGTCACAGCGTTCGCCAGCCTGGCCTCTGCTGTCTTGAAACTTCGCATCTGGTGCCCAAAGAGAAAGGGAGTGTGTTTAAATAAGACGGCTATTGACCAAGCAAATGGAGGAGGGCTGGAATTGGCTGGTCTCTGGGAATGATGCAAACCACAAGGGGACAGCACTCAGGAGGTGAACAGAGAACACAGATGGGCTCAAACTGCAGGCGTGACTATTATTGCCTGCGCACCCCATACACCACTGGGGGAGGGAGAGGAGGCCTTTTCGTTGCTAGAGATCTGTATTTTTTTTATCTATTAAGTCACCTGATATCTGCAGTTGGGGAAATCAAATGTCTACTCAGACCACTGGCTTTCTTCTACACTGTTTGAAGTAGAAAGGTAGATGAAACAAAGGTACAGAATGCATGCAAATGACACAGCAATGCATCTGAGAGGCAGGTGCTGGTGGGTCAGAGGGGAGTCGTGAACTGGAAAGGTGAGCAGGATCACAAGAATGCCTGCAGATAGATACTCTGGGTTGGTGAGCACTCCCTCCTCATTTTATGAGATTAGTCTTAATAGTAGAGCGTTGTCTACAGCATAAAGTGGATATTCTAATATAGAATAGTTGAAAAATAAACAAATAAAGGATGATAACTCATTCCCAGATAGTTAAGATTAAAGCCCAAAGCACTGCTTTGAAAATCATAACAGTTCCTGAGCAACCATGATAAAAGGGGCACTTGATATTTATTATAATCTCTAATCCTCACCATGGTCCTGAGGTAGTTATTACCTCCATCTTACAGATGAGCAAACTGAGGCTCAGTTTCAAGTGAAGTGACTTTTTAGAAGTCACATTGGTAGTAAACAGGCATGGAGCTCCAATCTGTCCAATTCTGAAGTTCAAGTACTTTTTACAAAACCAAGAAGTGCAGCCACCTGCCTGATAGCAAAAGGTGACTCTCACTGCTCTGATGCTTCTAATGTTTTACAGGCTGGGAAGCCGCCTAACTCATACTGTGAGTTATGAACAATTTTCAGTAAGGGTGGAGAGGTATCATGCAGGAGCTTTGCGCAGCTATTCCCTTATTTTAAAAGTGAGCTTTTTGCAGCAAAAAACTTATTGCTCGAGGAGAGGAGTATCATTACACAGTCCCAGGTATGATGGCTGTTTAGTGAGTGCCTGATATGCAGCCTGATTACAACACGCAAGACTTGTTTACCGTGCTCCACACCCATGGAAAAGAACTCACGTCAAGAATAGATGACGACAGGACACTCAGTCTGCCCCTGAAACCCAAGCCCTACCATGTGTTCCTTAGCCGGACAGCCTCTCTGCCGGTCATTTCCTAATTCACGGAACTGGGCTGATAGCTACACCTCCCAAAATTGTTAAGATCCAAGTGACTTAAAGTATATGGAAGCACCTGGCATGGAATAAGTGTACAGTAAAGATGACTTGGATGAATTTAGTTGACCAGTCAGGGATTATGGGTCACTTTGGCCCAGAGAATTCCAGGGGGATGCAGTCAGTTCCAGGTCTAAATCAGAGTGTGTTTGTGCGTCAGAGCGGGGCCTCCGTGTATCCTTACTGGAACCGTGGAACCAATCCCATCTCCATGGTTTAACTAGGACCATGGCTCAGGCAAGAGCCAGAGGATTTCCAAGCATGAGATGACCCAGCAGAAAGCTAATCATTCCACATTTGAAGTCACTCTCAATTCTCTCCTGTCCTGAGTTTCTGAGGGAATCAAAGGAGTCATTTGCCTAAAACGGAACTAAATCCAACTTTGCATTATTTTCTTCTGCTTGCTTTATTTCAAGACGCAGGTACGATGTGACTCTTGGGAACTTATGACCTACTTCATAACAGTAAGTCTCTCTTCAGGCACCAAGGGAGGGTGATTTTTCAAATGTACAAATCTGACATGTTAAATTCTTCAGTGGCTTCTTCTAGCCTATAAAGTCTAAACTACTTAATTAAAACCTCTGTGATCTGGGCCCTGCCTACTTATTTGGCCTCATAACCCACTAGTCTACCTCTCACCAAACCACTTACAACTCTAAACACTGCAGGATTTTTCTTGTGCCTCTTATGTTGTATGTGGTCCTTCGGCCTGGATGCCCTTTGCTTTCCCATTTGGCAATCTCCTATCTATGATCAAGACCTTGGTTTAAGTACGTCCTCCTCTGTGAATCTTAATCCCTAAAGCCATCGTAGACACCTTTCCTGGGCCCACACCTTTAACAGAGGAAGAAGGCCATGGTATAGTAGAAAGAATACAGGCTTCAAGTCAGAAAGCCAAGAGTTCAAATTCTGGTCCTTCCTCCAAACCAGCCGGAATGCTAGCCAGAGGCAAGAAAGTCTTGGTATCTAGCCTAATGTCCACCTTTCCTTTGTAAAGACAGATGCAAAAAATCAGAGACGAAAAGGTTGAGGAACCCGAACCACTGGCAAGATCATCCCTATCCAGGATTAGCAATTTCTTATTGTTTTGTATTTTTCTGAAGTGAGAAGCAGGGAGGCAGAGAGACAGACTCCTGCATGCCCTTGACTGGGATCCACCCGGCATGCCCACTAGGGGGCGATGCCCTGCCCACCTGGGGCATTGCTCCGTTGTAAACGGAGCCATTCTAGCACCTGAGGCAGAGGTCATGGAGCCATCCTCAGCTCCCAGACCAACTTTGCTCCAATGGAGCCTTGGCTGTGGGAAGGAAGAGAGAGAGAGAAAGTAGAGGGGGAAGGGTAGAGAAGCAGATGGGCGCTTCTTCTCTGTGCCCTGGCCGGGAACCAAACCTGGAACTTCCACATGCCAGGCCGATGCTCTACCACTGAACCAACCAGTCAGGGTAGGATCGGCAATTTTAAATGTGTAATTCATTTTTCTCCTTTTGTTCCAACTTCCATGTTTGCTTACATGCCCATCTGACAGGGAGTCAGCTTCCTGCACAGGTTTATGAATCATAACCAATACTGTATGCTAGTTCCTCCAATTTTTCATGATAAATTTATTACTAAAAATAAACACAGCTTACCTTTGGGCAAATCATTTAAACTCTGAACCTCCCTGTCTTTATTTGTAAATGAAAAATGCTGTGAGGTTTAGAGAAAATGTATGTAGAGATCTAGCACGAATTTTGGTCCATGGTAAGCACTCATAAATATTTTAAGTATAATGTGCTGTCATAGTAATATTTGTCTATGTCTTCTCTCCACAGGACAAGAAATTCCTTGGGGTCAAGAAATTCATCTTTGTATCCCTAGCATCCAGCACAATAGTGCTGGGCACATAGTAAACTTAAAAAAACAAAACAAACTTGAATGCATAAACATCCACATGACTGGCAGTCCCTGGAAGGCAGAAGACTTGTCATGCGCTTCTTTTACATCTTTCACATTGGCCACCATGGTTACTGGGCAAATGAGTAAGCATTCATTCAAGGCAACTCATGAATGGACCAATACATTCTCTTCCTTCAGGGTCTCTTGACAGTAGAAAAGTTGCATGATGTAAAGTCTGAAGACCTGAGTGGGATCTAGCCCTGGTTCACTTTCTTGCTGTGAGGCGTTGGGCATATTGGCCAAACAACCTGGGCTTTTTTCTGCAAAAATGGGGGTGAGAAAATTCTTATAGATTATCACAGGGATGAAATAAGATAAAATAAAGCACCATATAAATAAAGATAGGGCATAACTGCCTTTTGAATTATCCCTTGTCTTGTGAGCTTGTATTATGGCTTAAATGGGGGGGGGGAATGCCAAATTTCCTCTTTTCTTTAAAAAAAAAAAAGTTAAATTTATTAATTCTAGAGAGAGGAAGAGAGAAAGAGAACAGGAGACATTGACCTGTTGTTCCACCCATCCATGCATGCATTCATTGGTTGACCCCTATATATGCCCCAACTGGAGATTAAACCAGTAACGTTAGCACACTGGAATGACACTCTAACCAGTTGAGCTACCTGGCCAGCATTCCTCTTGATTTTCTTACAAAGGTTAAGTCAAAGGCAACACCAAGAACTGGAGAAGTTTCTTCAAGAAAAAAAAAGTGTTCTTAATTTAAACTAAAACCAATTAAATGGATTGTTTAGGAAACTATGCTCTATTCAGAAGTTTGCTGGTGATATAAAACTAATCAGTAAACTTTATTTTATTCTAGCCTCTCTTTAAATTCTTAGTAACATTTATTAGTCTACTTACCTAACTTTGTAATTTAGTAAGTATGGTATACTGAACATAATTGAATTTTTGTTTATAGATTTCAAGACAACTTGGCAGGATGCTGTAGAGAGGACTCTAGCAGATGAGAGATTGGACTAGATAAACAGTAAGACTGCCTTTGAATCTGACAGTCTGGGATCTGAACAACTCGTTGTACTTTTACTTATAAAAATGAACCTGAATCACCACTGGGCAATATGGAAGTATGAACTAATACACAGCCAAGAGCAGGGTAGCAGGATGGTTAAGACTGCAGGAACTGAAGCCAAATTGTCAAGATTTATATTTCCCTGGCTCTGAAACTTGCTAACTCTGGGACCTTGAACAAGTTACTTCTCAGCCTCAATTTCCTCATGTGTAAAATGGGAATAAAAGAACCAATCTTACATGGTTGTTATGAGACTTAAGAGTTGATACATCTAACAGTCTTGGAACACTGCCTGGCACATAGTTGGTGTGCAGAAAAAATGTGAGCTATTCCGCCCTGTTAGTTTAATATATATCCAAATACTAGGCGCTGTCCATGCACATGCATTATTTCATTAAAGCCTTAAAACTACCCTTTAAGGGAGGTGGTAACTTGTTGCAAAGATGGAGAAACTGATGCCACAGTTGCTGACTGCATCCACAACAGAGTTGAATTTATGCTGAGCCTATATATACCCTATAAGTACCCTTTGGGATAATTCTTGGTACCTGCTTGCTTTTTTGTCAATATTCCCATTCTTAAGGTAGGATAGAAATAATTCCATTTAGGGTTCAGTTAATCATAGTTTCCTTGCACCATGACTGTGTAAATGGTGAGTGACAAACAGCTAAATAAAACCCACTAAAAGGCTGGACCTTCCTTGGCCTGTGTCTTGTTTTAAATTCTTTGTTGTTCTTTGCACAGAACGATAAGGTTTTGCCCAGGATTATCCCAGTTCTTGTCTGAATTAAGTCCCTTGTCTACTGCCCATCTAAGCACCATCTCAACTCCTGTTTAGTGTGTATGTCTTGTCACTCCAAAATGGTATCTTACCCAGGACTAAACATAACTAGAATTCAACAACTGCTTGACGTTTTGGATTTGAATGATCCAAAGCAGATACTAAACGTGTTTTTTCCGTTGTTCAAGAGCATTCCAGTAAAAGACATGAAATAAGAACCTTGAAAAAGAAAGCAGCCAAAGAAAGAAATTAAAGAAGGGCTGGCCATAAAGAACGGAGTATTTGAAAAAAGGGGACAGTTGGCAGGGGTGGGGGTGTGGGGGGGAAAGCCAAGGTGAAACCTCAAGAAACAGTCTGGCAAGAGCAAATGAGGAAGAAAAGGTGTGTGTGTGGGGAAGCCAGAAAACACTTAACATTTGAAATGGAAGTGAAGTCTCGGGTTAAGGTGGGTTTGGATCAGAAGCCTAGATTTCTCTGGCTAACGTGCCTGGGTGGCAATCTGTGGGTGGCCCATAATTAGGAAAGAAAAAACAAGAAAAAAAGAAAAAACTGGACACAGATACAAATGGTGAGAAGTGTCATACAGCACGGAGTGGCAAGCATCAATCCAAAATACAGTCATTTGGGTACAATGTGCCCTTCAGAGAGGGCATGGTGACAGCATGGGCTAATTTACAGAGTCGCCGGGGCAATAACTCAGAAAGCAACACTGCCTTCTCACAACAAAATGAGGCAGCCCCAGAATGCTTCATGGTGGTAAAAAGCTGCATTACAGCATAGTGAGATCCCGGAACCACTGAAAGGAGACAAGTTTACCAAAACGAGTCTTGACACAGAGTATGTTTCTGGCAAATACATTATTCACTCATTCTACTCAGGTCCTAGGGAAACTATTTTGTTTCCTTATATGGCCCTTCTCTTCAGCTCTCTCCTGTATAATAGCTGTCTTCTTAGAGAAACAAAGATAGAAAAGGAAAAAACCGTTCCCTTGCCCCCTCCCCGTTTATTTCAGGGAGGTGAGTAGAAGCTCCTATCATGGAGAGTGTCACAGAACTACTAGCTCTTCACATCACTTTTTAAAAACTGAAATTATTGCCTCTGGTCAGTTTGCCCAGTGGATAAAGTGCCAACCTGGTGGACCAGAGGTTGCAGGTTTGACCCCCCCAATCAGGGCACATATGAGAAGCAATCAGAGTATACAACTAAGTGAAACAATGAGTTGATGCTTTTTTCCCCTCTCCCTCTCCCTTCCCTCATCTCTTCTTTCAAATCAATGGAAAAATTAAAAAATTAAAACTGAAGTTAGCCTGACCAGTGGTGGTGCAGTGGATAGAGCATCGAACTGGGACATGGAGGACCCAGGTTCAAAACCCTGAGGTCGCCAGCTTGAGCATGGGTTCATCTGGTTTGAGCAAGGCTCACCAGCTTGAGCCCAAGATTGCTGGCTTGAGCAAGGTGTCACTCTGTTTGCTGAAGCTCCCCCACGCCCCCAATCAAGGCAAATATGAGAAAGCAATCAATGAACAACTACGGTGCTGCAACAAAGAGCTGATGCTTCTCACCTCTCTCCCTTCCTGTCTGTCCCTATCTGTCACTCTCTCTGTCTCTTACAACACACACACACTGAAGTTATTTCTGCTAGAGAAATCTATATTGATGGGAGAAGGCAAAGGAAATATTGCATTTGTCATCACCGGCTGCCAAAATTGAGCAGCCTTATTTTAACCATGACATTTTGCTTTAATCCTATTCTTTCATCTTAATACTGGAACTAAGATACAATGTACATGCTTGGTAAAACACGCTTTATACAGCACACAAAATTAAAATGACAACTGTCAAACTCTTCTAAAATAATATTTTTTTTACCCATCCTCCTACCTTCTCCACTTTCCAACAATCAGCTTGTTCTGTGTCTATGGATCTCTGTTTTGTTTGTTCATTTAATTTTTTAGATTCCACATATAAGTTAAGTGGTATTTGTCATTCTTTGACTTATTTCACTTAGCATAATGCCCTCTAGGTCTGTCAATGTGACAAATGGCAAGATTTCATTCTTTTCTATTGCTGAGTAGTATTCCATTGTTGGTATCACATCTTATTTATCCATTATCTCTTGATGGACATGTAGGTTGCTTCCATGTCTTGGCTATCGTGAATGATGCTGCAGTGAACATAGGGATGCATGTATCTTTTTGAATTAATGTTTTGTTTTCTTCAAATGAATACCTGGTAGTGGAATTGCGGGATCACATGGCAGCTCTATTTTTAACTTTTTGAGGAATCCTCATACTGTTTCCCAAAGTGGCTGTACCAATTTACAATCCCACCAGCAGTGAACAAGGGTTCCTTTTTCTCTACATTCTCACCAGCATTTATTGATTTTTTTTTAAAATAGCCATTCTGATAGGTGTTAGGTGGTATCTCATTGTGGTTTTAATTTCCATTTTCCTGAGACTAGTGATGCTGAGCATCTTTTCATATATGTTTGCCATCTGTATGTCCTCTTTGGAGAAATGTGTGTTCAGATCCTCTGCCCATTTTTTTATTGAATTTTTTTTGGTGTTGAGTACCTGATATATTCTGAATATTAACCCCTTATTGGATGTGTCATTGACAAATATCTTCCTCCATTCAGTCGATTGTCTTTGTTTTATTGGTTTCCTTTGCTGTACAAAACTTTTTAGTTTCATGTAGTCCCATTTGTTTATTTGTGCTTTTGTTTCCCTTGGAGTGAAGTAGACATATCCAGAAAGATATTGCTTAGGCCGATGCAAAAGAATGTACTGCTTTTCTTCTAGGAGTTTTATAGTTTCAGGTCTTACATTTACTTCTAATCCATTTTGAGTTTATTTTTGTAGATATGGTATAATAAAGTGGTCCAATTTCATTTTTCTACATGAATCTGTCCAGTGTTCCGAACACCACTTACTGAATAGACCATCTTTCCCCACTGTATATCCTTACCTCTCTTGTCTCAGATTAATGGACCATACAAGAATTATTTCTAGGCTCTTGTTCTGTGAAAAGGTTGTATATGCAAAGTGGTCCCCAAATGTCAAAGGAACTGAAAGACCAAAGAGCAGAGAAGTCCAGCTTGTTGGTTAATGAGTTTAATAGGAAACTTACAGAAATGCAGTCCTGGGTGGCATCAGGACATTCATATCTCCAAATCATTCCCCCGCTAGACCACTCATTTTATCCGCCTTCAGAAGTGAACCTGAGCTAGGAAAGGAGTTTGTGGGTGGTCAGGGGGAACAAAGAGACCAATTACTGGGAGGCTCTGGTACCAAGGTGAACTAAGAGACAGGTAACATCAGGGTTGTCTTGGCCCAGACAGATCAAAGGAAATTCTGTGATTAGCCCAAAGCCTCTGTATACATTTCAGAGTCCACCCAGGGGAAAGGAAGGGGTTCAAAGATCCTGGTTCATTCACTCAGAAGTTAAGCTGGTAGATTAGCTTCAAGATGGAATCAGTTCTGTCAGCACAGCTCTCTATTCCATTGATCTATATGTTTTGATTATTGTAACTTTGTAGTAGTTTGGAATTGGAGTATGATACCTCCCACTTTGTTCATTCTCAAGGCTTCTTTGGTTATTTGGTCTTTGTGGTTCTATAAAAATTTTAGGATTAATTGTTCTAGTTCTGAAAATGCCATTGGTATTTTAATAGGGATTGCATTGAATCTGTATATTGCTTGGGGTAGTAAAGACATTTTAGCAATATTCTTCCAATCTACAAGCATGTTATATTCTTCCATTTATATGTATCCTCTTCAATTTCTTTGTGTGTGTGTGTGACAGTGACAAAGAGAGTCAGAGAGAGGGACAGACAGAGACAGGCAGCAGGAAGGGAGAGAGATGAGAAGCATCAATTCTTCCTTGTGGTACCTTAGTTTTTCATTACTTTCTCATATGTGACTTGGCTGGGGGGGCTACAGCAGACCAAGCAACCCCTTGCTCGAGCCAGCAACCTTGGGCTCAAGCTGGTGAGTCTTGCTTGCTCAAACTAGATGAGTTTGCACTCAAGCTGGCAACCTCGGGGTCTCGAACCTGGGTCTCCTTGTCCCAGTCCAATGCTCTATCCACTGTACCACTGCCTAGTCAGGCTCAATTTTTTTAATAGCTTATGCCTTTCACCTCTTTGGTTAAATTTATTTCTAGGTATTTTAATCTTTTTGATGCAGGTGTAAATGAGATTGTTTCTTATTTTCTTCTTCTGATCATTTGTTATTGAAGTATAAAAATGCAACTGATTTCTGAATATTTTGTATTCTGCTACTTTACTGAATTTATTCTAGTAGTTTTCTGGTGGAGTCAGTTCTATATATAGAATCATGTCATCTGCAAATAGTGAGTTTTCTTACATCTTTCCAATTTGGATACCTTTTTAAAATTTATTTTTGTCTGATTGTAACGGGTAGTATATCCAATACTATGTTGAACAGAAATGCTGATAGTGGGCATCCCTGGCTTGTTCCTGATCATAGAGCTTTCAGCTTTTCACCATTGAATATGATATGGGCTCTTTGTTTGTCATATGTAGTCTTTATTCTGTTGAGGTTTCTTCTATACTTATTTTGTTGAGAGTTATCATAAAAGGATGTTGAATTGTCACATGCTTTTTCTGACTCTATTAAGATGATATTTTATCCTTGATTTTGTTGATGTATCATGTTAATTTACCTCAGATATAGAACCATCCTGTGTCCCTGAAATAAATTCCACTTAATCATGGTTTATAATCCTTTTGATGTATTGTTGAATCCAGTTTGCTAGTATTTTGTTGCAAACATGCATCTATGTTCATCAAGAATATTGGTAATTTTTTTTTTTTGTAATGCCTTGGTCTGGTTTTGTTATCAAGGTAATGCTGGTCTCAAAAATGAGTTGGGAGCTTTAGCACCCTTCAGGTTTCTGGAATAGTTTAATAGGTGGGCTGACCTGTGGTGGCACAGTAGATAAAGCATCGATCTGGAATGCTGAAGGTACCAGTTCAAAACCTGGGCTTGTCTGGTCAAGGCACATATGGGAGCTAATACTTCCTTATGTCCCTCTCCCCCCCAAATGAATAAAGAAAAAGATTTCTGTTTAAGAATAGGTGTTAATTCTTCTTTTGTCATGGCTAGATAGCTCAGTTCATTAGAGCATCATCCCAATTCACCAAGGTTGTGGGTTCAATCCCCAGTAAGGGCACATACAAGAATCAACCAATGTATACATAAATAAGTGGAACAATAAATTGATGTTTCTCTCCCTCTCTAAAAAAATCAATAAATTAAAATATTTTTAGAGTACTTCTTTGTTAAATATTTGGTAAAATTCACCTGTGATGTTACAAGGTCCTAGATTTCTCTGTCTGTTGGGAGGTTTTTTGTTTTTTTTTTTAATTGAGAGGCAGGGAGGTAGAGAGACTCCTGCATGTGCCCTGACCAGGATCTACCCGCAAGCCCCCTACCCAGCAATGCTCTGCTCTTCTGGGGCTGTTGCTCCGTTGCTCAGCAACCGAGCTATTTTAGTGCCTGAGGCAAGTCCATGGAGCCATCCTCAGCACCTGGGGCCAACTTGTTTGAACCAATGAAGCCATGGCTGCAGAGGAAGAGAGAGATTGAAAGGGAGAGGGGTAAAGAAGCAGATGGTCAATTCTCCTGTGTGCCCCGACCAGAAATAGAACCTGGGAAATGCATATGCCAGGCCAATGCTCTACCATTGAGCCAACAGGCCAGGGCGAGTTTTTTATTTCTGGCTCAATTTCATTAGTCATTAATAGTCTTTTTGGATTTTCTGTTTCTTCCTGATTCAGTGTTGGAAGATTGCATGCATCCAGGAATTCATCCATTTCTTCCATGTTGTCCAATTTGTTGGCATAAAATTGTTCAGTGTTTTCTTACACTCCATTGTATTTCTATGGTCAGTTGTTACTTCTCTTTTCGAGTTTATAGTTGAGCCCTCTTTTTCTTGATGAGTGTGGCTAAAGGTTTATCAATTTTACCTTTCTAAAGAGCCAGCTCTTGGTTTTATTGATCCTATTTTTTTACTATTTTGTTTACTTCTACTTTGATCTTCATTTCCTTCCTTATATTCACTTTGGGCTTTGTTCTACTTTTCAGTACCTTTAGTGTAAGGTTAGATTGTTTTTTTTTTTTTTTTTCTGGTTGTTTCATGAGGTAGGCCTATAGTGCTATGATTTTTCCTCTTACAACTGTTTTGGACATGTCCCATAGATTTTGAGTCATTGTGTTCTTCTTTTCATTTGTCTCAAGGTATATTTAGACTTCTTCCTAGATCTATTAACCCACTCATATTTTAGTAGCATGTTATTTAATCCCCACTTGTTTGTGTTTTTCAGTTTTCTTAAAAATTAATTTCTAGTTTCATACTTTTGTAATCAGAGAATATGCTTGATATGCTTTCAGTGTTTTTAAATTCATTGAGACTTGTTTTGTGACCTGGCATGTAGTCTATCCTGGTAAATGTTGCATCTGCACTTGAAAAGAATATATATTCTGCTGCTTTGGTGTGAAATGCTCTAAAGATATCAGTTAAATCCACTTGGTCTAGTGTGTCATTTAAAGTTGCTGTTCCTTGTTCCTTGTCTATTTTCTGTCTGAAATATTTGCCCATTGATGTCAAAGGGGTATTTAAGTTTCCTACTATTACTGTATTATAGTCAATCTCTCCCTTTATGTCTGTCAATACTAGCTTTTTTTTTTTTTTTTTAACAAGGACAGAGAGAGAATCAGAGAGAGGGATAGATAGGGACAGACAAGACAGGAACGGAGAGAGGTGAGAAGCATCAATCATTAGTTTCTCGTTGCCACTGTGACACCATAGTTGTTCATTGATTGCTTTCTCACATGTGCCTTGACCATGGGTCTTCAGCTGACCGAGTAACCCCTTGCTGGAGCCAGCGACCTTGGGTCCAAGCTGGTGAGCTTTTGCTCAAGCCAGAGCTCGGGGTCTCGAACCTGGGTATTCTGGCATCCCGGTGCACCACCGCCTGGTCAGGCTGTCAATACTAGCTTTATATATGTATGTGCTCCTACATTGTGTGTGTAAATGTTTACAAAAGTTACATCCTTTGGTTGATCTCTTTATCATTATAAAATGCCCTGCTTTGTCTCTTGTTACAGCGTGGTCTCCAGCAGGCCTCAGCCACAATCCCTGCTGGTTTTCACAGCAATTTTTGTGGGGACTTTTCTTCCTGGCATGGGGAGACAAGTGTGGGACAGGGACCCCTTGTTCCTTTGAAGGAGGTCTCTGAAACCAAGATATCCCTTCTGTTTCTCAACCATCGCACCATGGGTATGGGATCTGCCATTTCATGTCCCTGTCCCCTCTACCAGTTCTGACATGGCCTCTTTCTTATATACTTATAGGAATGCTGTTCAGCTGGTATTCAGGTGATTCTCAATGAGAATCAACTTCTCTTCTAAAATTCTTCACTTGGACCTCATAGTCTTCAAATAAAATCCAGACTCCTTAGCAGGACCCCCAACTTCAGTTCTCAATAGGTCTTCCTCCCTATACCTAAATTTAACAGTCCACTTCCCCCCAAAAGCCATTTGCCTCTGCCTGGGAAACCTTTCAGTTCCTCTTTGCTTGGTAAAATACTACCTATCTTTCAAAAAACTACGTGGCTTCCCCTGCTCCTGAAGACTTCCTCCACATCTACCCTCCAATGAGCTCTCAGAGGGCCCTATGCTTATTTCTCATTGCACACTCACCATGACATTATACTTTTATTTTACTTGTTTTTTTCACTAGATCCTGAGGACAGTGACAAATTCAAGGGTTCAATCCTCTATTTCCTGGGTCAGAGTCCTGACACACAGCACACAATAAATGTTTTCATGAACAGTAAATATAGGCATCTATAAATCTCACTTTCAACAGGCACATATCTGTCTAAAACCTTTGGAAAATTGGACAATAGTCTTCCCCCTTTGACCACAATTTATAGCCAGATTGACTCTGAATGAGTATAATATCTGGGTCATTTCCTTGATAACATTTCCGGAAGTTGGTAGCTAAATGCATCATTTATGACATCAGGAAACCATCATTAGTAGAGCACCTATGTGCTGCCACTATGTACTAAATTTATGCTCTGTATACATTACTGCAGTCTTGGCAATCCATGGTAATTCTTTTTAGCTCTTTTCTGGTAAAGAACCTGAGAAAGGAATTTGCCCAAGGTTCACATGGCTAGCAAGTGATGAAGCCAAACTAATACAATGTGCAAGATCAGGACTAGATTTTCTTCAAATGAACTAAAAAATGAGTTTGGCTGGAACTAAGATTTCCCACAGGGCTGAAAAAATGATGAAGGCAGCAAATAACTTGTCTATCTCAGACTATGGGTATGCAATTTTAACAATATAAACTAAAAACCAGTCTTGTTCCTGTTCAGTTTAAATAACTGCACACACTCTTGTCATCCTGTCAAACAACAGACTCATCAGACATTCACTTTGAATAACTATTTTAAAACAAATTCTCAAATTTATTTAACTCATGGGATAAGACGGTAGTTTTGTATAAAAAGAAAAAATACAGCAACCACTTACTAAATCTTGCAGACAGCTCCAGTTTAGGCAGCATATTGGAGATAGTGATCACAGGACCACTATCACAGGATTTGCATTATCCTTTCAATCAGCACCAGAGGTTTTCAATTCAAAATTTAGTTTACTAGAGATTTCAGCAGCATCATTATAATAAAAAAACTGAGTTGATTTCTTTTCCATTTCTATTTAGAAAAATGACTAGAGGAAATGACAAAAATAACCATTTAAAGGGGATTTCTCTCCAGAAGTTTTTTATAAAGATTTAAGTCCAGGATTTCCGTCTTTTTATCCATCCGTTTAAATCAAAAAATAAAAGGGGGGCAGGGCAGTTGGGAATATGTCAACCATTACTGAGCTTGCTACACAAAGTGTCTGCCTTTACAGTCCTAGATGTAATGTCAGGGCTCATTCTCCAAACCTCTGGGCTTGAGCAAGTCCATGGGTGCCTGGCTAAAGAACCCCTGGTGACAGCAGCTCTTAATCCAACGTCATCACAATACTAACTTTAAACAGTAAATGGCCAGCTGTGTCACTCAAGATACACACCAGGCTGAGATGGAAAGAAGTCAGACATCCCTTGACAGTTCGTAGTGAATCAGACCAGCAGCCAAGTCTGTGTTCCTTTCCCGAGTGCACCGTGCGGATCACTGCCACACCACCTCTGTTCATGCAACTCACTGTCCAGCCATAATGAAAGCTGCTTAAAAGTTACCACTGGAATAAATGATTTTCCTTAAGTAACAAATGAAAATATTTAATAGCAGTTTAGACCTACTAACAACTCAGTATCTCTATCTCTTCTTGGGGAACTTGTACTTTTAGGCAAATGGAAGGGTTAAAAATACAGGGGACCAACATCTATATTATAATTACGTGTTTTTCTCTCTTCCTCGTGACCTTCCTGAAAATTGTTTCTGAACGTTCGGCTTCCTTAAGAAACTTAACTTACATACTGCATGTAGGAAAAAAATTATCTTTTAAGCCTTCATTTCCTGTATGAGTTACACTCTCTACTATTGAGAGTGGGAAAGAGAGGGGGCGAGACAAAAATCACAAAGAGCATTATGAAGCACACCCTATGTCAGCCACACAAGTCCTTTAACATTGTCATTGCTGATGCTAAGTCATTTCTGGTGGAGTTGAATAACTCATTACATCTCTATTTGTGCTCTGCCTAAGGCTTTTCCCTGACCAGTAATTGTGAGTAAAAGTCTAAAAACCATTTATGAAGGAGTAGAACAAAATGTGCGGTGTGTAGCCAGGTGTCAATGTACTTTAAAATGGAGGAAAAGAGGATTACAGGGAGATTGTTTCAGGTTTTAGTCCAACCAAGATTTAAAAGACTTATAGAAAACGGTTTCACACAGAACTCTGTGGAGAAGGGATGATAAGGGAGTGGTAACACATCCAGTAAAATTCAGAAATAAAAAAATACCCATGAATCCATAGAATATTACAAAACAAGGAAGAATACTCCTTGAGCCATACGCAGATCAGGCACAGGGTAGCCACTAAATGGCTTCATTTGATAATTCTGAAACCTGTTCCATGATTATTTTCTGGAGTACATTCTTCTCCTGGACAGGTCAAAGATTGTGCTTAAAAAGTGTCATGAAAAGGTAATAGCTTTTTAAATATCTTTTGCCTCTTGCTTCCAGATGATTTCCTTTTGGTTGTAAACCAATAGTACAAACCTTACCAGATCAGATGGTAGAACAGTCTTATGATGTAGGGGAGGTGAGGCGCTGGAGGAACTTACACAGTAAGCGAGAGTTTGTATGTCTTGGTCTTTTCCATGACCACTCCACATCTCTGACCTAACAGAGATGGCAGTTCATTTCTTCTGGAAGAAGCCAGTAATGGACACTTGTCTATTGCCTTTACCCAGAGCAGCAATCCCTTTCTTGGGGCCCTTTCGTTCCTCTTTGGATTCTTTTTTCACAGTTATTGCTGCAGGTCTGTGTATGGAAGATGTCTTCATCTTAAGTTCCTCTTCACTATCTGTGCAGGATTCACTCTCGTAGACTTTTTCAGTCACTGGTAGAAGGGAAAAATGGAACATGAGTAGGTTGAGTCATTTAGAATACTATTCTTTTTTAATATCTTCTTTAGTTAAGACAGAATTACACATTGCTCATAACACTTTTTTAAAATTTTTATTTATTTTTTTAGAGAGGAGACAGAGAGAGAGAGAGATAGAGATAGATAGATAGAGAAAGGGGGGAGGAGCTAGAAGCATCAACTCCCATATGTGCCTTGACCAGAGCAGTGCAGAGTTTTGAACTGGCGACCTCAGTGTTCCCAGGTCGACGCTTTATCCACTGCGCCACCACAGGTCAGGCTGGAATACTATTCTCTTAAGAAAACAAAATGTCTTGTTCACCAGATCCCCCAGGCCTTCTGATCAGAAAAGGTGTGCTCATCTACTACCAACACTTTCTCCCACGGGAGAGCAGATACAGCCTCACATGGCATGTATGTGGTATTCTGATCTCCCACAGCCTCTAGCTGGGGCTCAGAATCAACAGCCCCCCTTATTTCCTCATTGCTATGTCCCATGCTTTTAAATAGGCCTTTATTATTTGACTGCCCAAATCCTGCATTTGGGTCCTGCTCTATGCTAGCTAATTTCCCAAGCTTTAATTGGTGCCTGCCTATCTATCTCCACTGCTCGCTTTCCTGGTCTTAATCTCTATTTGCTGGTTTCCATCCTGTCTAGCCAGGCTCATTGCCATGGACTCTGATTATCTCAGTCCTGATGTCTCCCACTCTCGGCACATCCTCAGTACAGAGAATTGGTGACAAGTTACTCAATTGTTTGGTTTTTAGTTTTTAGTGAATGCTAATTATCCTAAGATTTACCAGTGGTATATATCATGAATATAACTGTCCCAAGCAAACTCTATCAGATGACAAACTTGATCATTTTAAGGAAGGACAATGATAAAATGAGAAATAGTCAACAATTTTCTTGTTCCCTATCAGCCAAAGGCATATGTTACTTTTTTCTCTGCCAATAAAATTCACTGAAACTTGCTTAATGAAAACTTTGAAAAGCATTATACTACTGAGAAGTCATTATAAGGAAGCCCCAACACAGACAATGGCTCCCAACAATGATATCACTGAACTGATGAGGGTGTCTTTCCAGTATTACTGCACTACACTCACCAAGCACAAGAAACAGAACAATGCCAACTTCCTGTAACTTTATCTCTAAAGCAGCTGTATAACTAATGTCATCTAAATTTTTTCTCAGCCTTTCTGGTTGCAGCAAATGATGGAGAAACAGTAAAGAAAATCATCTTTTCTTAATTGAATAGAATAACTCAATATGCATAATAAATGCTAAAATGATTACAGTGCAAGTATTTTTTCCCATTTAAGAACAATAATAGTTTTTTGTTTTTTTAAGTGAGAGGAGGGGAAATAGAATCCCACATGTGCCCCAACCAGGATCCACCTGGCAAACGCTGTCTGGGGCTGATACTCGAATAAACCAAGGTATCCTCAGTGCCCGAGGCCAACGCTTGGACTAACCAAGTTATCCTCAGCACCCAGGGCCAGCACTCAAACTAACGAAGCCACTGGCTGCAAGAAGGGAAGAGAGGGAAAAAGGGGAGAGGAAAGAAAGAGCAGATGGTCACTTCTCCTGTGTGCTCTGACTGGGGATTGAACCTGGGACATCTGCAGGCCAGGCTGATGCTCTATCCACTGAATCAATTGGTCAGGGCTGAACAATGATAGTTTTAAACTCTTAATTATTGATCACTTCTAATAAAGTATATTATTCAAGTTGTCCTAGAGTAATAGGCACTTGAATCAAATATATCCATGTTCTAATACCTAGTCTGCCATTTATACAAACTTTAATGTGCATCAGAATTACCTGGAGGGATTGCAAAAACACATTGCTGGTCTCTGTTTCCAGACTTTCAATTTCATTAGCTCCGGGGTAGACCTGAGCATTTGCTTTTCTAACATGTCTGGGGATCTGATCTTGAGCATGACTTTTCTACCCCCCAATCCCCTAAAGTGGGGATAACATTGCCTCACAGAATATACAGGTGCACCAAGTCATCTTTGGCAAGTCCCCTTCAATGCTAGTTTTTCCCTCGCAGTGGCCATGCTGGAGGTCAACTGGCTACTGCCATTGCAGCAATCCTTCACTTATTCCCTCCAGTGCTACTAAGGTTGCGCAGTTAACAGTCTCCTCCCTAAGAGTTCCCAGGATTTGTCATTACTTTCAAAAGCCTAGAATTTACTTTTCTGACTCCTACCAACTTAGAGGCTAAAAACACTGATTAGACTTATACATATATTAAGTGTTCTTAGAGGCTTTGCTACTCAACTTCGCTCCACAGACCAGAGGACATTAGAATCTCCTGTGAGATCATTAGAAATGCAGCATCTCAGGCCCTCCCCCAGGCCTACTGTATCAGAAGTTGAATTTCCACAAGATCTTCAAGTAATGCATATACTCAGTAGAGTTTGAGAAATGTTGCTCTAAAGTACTTAAGAGAATTTCCTTGATATACCTATTAGTTCAGCAATTACAATCCTACAACATCATCCCCACCTTGTACACAATTTCTTTTTTTTTTTTTTTTTTTCTTTTTTTTTTTTTTTTTAATTTTAATATATATTTTATTATTATTAATTCTAATGAGGTGACACCAATAAATCAGGGTACATATGTACAATGAAAACATCTCCAGGTTATCTTATCATTCAATTGTGTTGCATACCCATCACCAAAAGTCAAATTGTCCTCTGTCACCTTCAATCTGGTTTTCTCTGTGTCCCTCCCCTCCTCCCTATCCCACTTTTCCCTCCCTCCCCCCATCCCATAACCAACACTCTCTTGTCCATGTCTCATACCCTCACTTTCATGTCCCACCTATGTATGTAATCGTGCTGTTCTCAGTTTTTCTTTTTTTCTGATTTACTTATTTCACTCCGTATAATGTTATCAAGGTACATCCATTTTGTTATAAATGATCCGATGTCATCGTTTCTTATGGCTGAGTAGTATTCCATAGTATATATGTACCATAGCTTTTTAATCCACTCGTCTTCTGACGGACACTTGGGCTGTTTCCAGATCTTCGCTATTGTGAACAATGCTGCCACGAACATGGGGGCGCATTTCTTCTTTTCGAACAGTGCTATGGTGTTCTTAGGGTATATTCCTAAAAGTGGGATAGCTGGGTCAAAAGGCAGTTTGATTTTGAATTTTCTGAGGAACCTCCAAACTGTTTTCCACAGTGGCTGCACCAGTCTGCATTCCCACCAGCAGTGCAGAAGGGTTCCCTTTTCTCCACATCCTCGCCAGCACTTATTCTGTGTTGTTTTGCTGATAAGTGCCATTCTGACTGGTGTGAGGTGATATCTCATTGTGTTTTAATTTGCATTTCTCTAATGATTAGTGATGTTGAGCATTTTTTCATATGCCTATTGGCCATCTGTATGTCCTCTTTGGAGAAATTTCTATTCATTTCTTTTGCCCATTTTTTGATTGGGTTGTTTGTCTTCCTGGTGTTGCTTTTTATAAGTTCTTTATAAATTTTAGTTATTAACCCCTTATCAGATGTGCTGTCGAATATGTTCTCCCATTGTGTGGTTTGTCTTTTTATTCTGTTCCTATTGTCTTTAGCTGTGCAAAAACTTTTTAGTTTGATATAGTCCCATTTGTTTATCTTGCCTTTTATTTCAGTTGCCCATGAAGATAAATCGGCAAATATACCGCTGCTACAGATGTCGGAGAGCTTGCTGCCTATGTTTTCTTCTAAAATGCTTATGGTTTCACGGCTTACATTTAAGTCTTTTATCCATTTTGAGTTTGTTTTTGTGAATGGGTACACAATTTCAAAAGCATTATGTAACTGGTTTACTAGAACAAAATTGTGAGCTGTTATTTACTAGTACATATCTCAAAGTCTGAGTTAAGTCTGCAGAGCCTGTAGACACAGAAATGACTTACTAATTTGGTGGCATAGACTTGCTCCTTCATAAGCTATATTCTACAATATTAAATTTCAGCATAAATTAACTCATTATTTCATTACTCATTAATGAAACTACTCATTGCCAATTTTGCACAATGCACTGCTTGGGGGGGGGGGGGAAGGAGTTAAAAACCAGTCAGGGCAGCACCAAAAAACTTTCTTACGCAGCACACTTAGCATACCTTCCAAGTTCAAAGGAGCATTACATTAAAAACTTTGGCTGCTTCAAACTACAGGACAAAGGAGATTTCAATTTAAAAATACAAGATCTTTATTTCAGCGGAACAACATGCTACTTTTCTGAGATGCCATTTAAAAAGGCCCAGTCTGCATGGGTGACATCAGAATTCTTTTCCATCAACTGCTTTAGAAAAATCTACCTTGTCCAGAAGTCCACCACAAACTTATCTCAAGGGCCCAACTCCCCAGACCCTGAAGCAAACTCACAAAAAGGGAAAGATTAGCTTTTTAAGCCCACAGGCCAACTCTGATCCAGCACAGGACAGCGCAAGACTGCTGTGCTGATACATCTGGAACAGTCTGAGCAGAGAGAGGAAAGCAGATCTCCTTTGTTGGTAACAGGAGCCAAGATTCATTAGGTTGAACTTGGACTAAAAACATTAAAAAAAAAACCCTGCTATGTGAGCACCGTTTTCATTGTTGCATCCAAGGCCCTTAATAGTCCTGCGTAGAGACAGGACTGCAAAAAGGCCCATATCCCATACCTGGCCAAAACTTGAGTACTGTGTTTTGAACAAAACAGTAGGTAATTGGCCACAAATTCCCAATGAATTGTCACAAAGATCTATTTGACATTTTTCTTTTGGGGTAGAAGGAGAAAAGAAACTAGCACTAATGCTTTAGTCCTCTTACAGTTAAAAGAGAAAAAAGAAATTCAATAGAAAGTACATATTGTACCACCAACAGTCAAACTCAGAGGCTTGAAAATGCATAATTAGAAGACTCAAAACAGACTACTACTCAAAGGCCAAGAAGTCACAGGCTCACAATAAATTTGGCAATGAAAAGAGAATTTCATTTCTCAATCATATGGTACAATTAAAATGTAGAGGCCTTTGCAAAGGAATAAGAAGTATGGAATAATGGGACAAGGCTCTCAGCTGATAAGATGTCTTCACTAGTTTTAACAACCACATTGCCTAGGAAAAACTGATTTTTCTTTTTTTAAGACAAAAATTTGCACATTCAAGTTTGAGGCATGCTGCTTTATAAAGGATTATGGTGCCTCTCTATGGAAATAACTCGATCTCTGGATTTGGAGCCAAAAATTTTTCTTACCCATGCAGCCTTCCTCGTCCCTGAAAGTTTTAGATTTCAGTACGCGCTTTCGTTTTCTTTTGTTTTCTCCACTTAAACTCTGAAAGATGAGAGGAAGATCAGAGATTATAACATGAAGGTGACCAATAAAACTACAGAGAAAAAAATGCTTTTTAATTTATAGCAATCAACCTCCAATAGTCCACGATGATAAGAAGCTGAAGTAGAAATTCTCCACATTTCCTTTTAGAGGATCAGCCGTACTACATAGATAAGTTTATGCTCATTGTATGTGCAGGCTTGACATTTCATTGTTTTTGAGAAAAAAAGTAACATGTTGAGTAAAACTCTGTGTTCATTCAGCAACATACTTTCACTGAACAGTGCAGGCACCTTGGGTTAAAAAAACCAACAGGACAAGAACCTTAGTGAAGAAAGACAAGGAAAACAAACCACTGTGACAAGGGCTTTACTGGAGGGCTGAGGCAGGTATGGGAGAACACAAGACCCCCTAAACCAGACCAGAGCTTCCATAGCATCTGCCCTTGCTGTAGATACTGCTATTTCTGCCTTGACACTTAACATCACATCCGTCTAACTTAGT
Organism: Rhynchonycteris naso; assembly: GCA_037038555.1. NCBI lineage: Eukaryota > Metazoa > Chordata > Mammalia > Chiroptera > Emballonuridae > Rhynchonycteris > Rhynchonycteris naso. Next base: position 318,186,434 of record CM072995.1, read on the forward strand.
CTCAGACTATTACTTTCATTTTCACTGATCTTTAATTCCATTTGTTCTTCAGCTAATGAAGAAATTGATGCAAAATCTGAATGACGGTCTTAATACAACAAATGAAGGAAAAGTGCTGGTCATAAAGGAAACAGACTTACTTGTCAGCACCCAATTGCTCTACTGTTCATGATCTACACTAATAGATGTGACAAATGCAGCTAAAGATCATTGAGAACCACATTTCCCCATTTGGTGCCAGCTTTTCTCATCCAGCCCTTTTCTGGAGGAGTAACCAATATGCTTATGTTTGTTCTGTATCTCTCACACACTTTACTCTGATGCAGGCAAGACCGCATTTTGCACAGTTCCAACAGGAGTTAGGTAGCATGGCAGTCCTGATGCTGGAGGTCGTGGAAAGCAAAATAGCTCCCAGGACCAACTCTGCAATCTTCTCGAAACTTTGACCTAGAGCTGAAATCTCACTTCAGGTGAGAAGACAGGGAACGTCCATTCTTAAGACCTATAGGAGAGCAGAATGAGACAAGAGCCATCTACTGGCATTTATGAAGTACAGTGGTCCCTTGTCTATTGCGGGGGTTAGATCCCAGAACCCCTCGCGATAGGCAAAAATCTGCCAAGTAGCGACCTTATATTTATTTTATTATTTATATATATTTTAAGGTTTTATAAACCCTCTCCATACTCCTATAAACTTTTCCCACACTGCTATTAACCTTTCCCACACTTACTTTATTTTACTGCAAAAATAGTTAAAATAATAAATACATAAAAATACATATATACTGCAAAATCCTGTGAAATTTTTTTTTTTTAAGATACAAGCTGCAACTCGGTCCTGTATTGTTTTTTGTTCAAGATCCGAGCAAAATTCCGAGATACGAGTCATGATTCAGGAAGCTGCCGCTAGTTGGCGCGCTGGCGCACGGGTCCAGTATCGGCAGTTTGATATACGAGTTGACTGACTTATGAGCTCGGTTACAGAACAAATTAAATTCATATCTCAAGGTACCACTGTAAACAGTGTATCCGTAAAGTCATGGTGCACTTTTGACCGGTCAAAAGTCAAAAAAAGTGCACCATGACTTTATGAACACACTGTATACGATTTAAAAATCCAAGATACCGTGAGACTGCAAAAAGTGAATGGCAATATGGCAAGGGATAACTGTATACAGAAGAATGGATTTAACAAAGTAGTTTTAGGTCCTTGGATACAAAAGAATAAATGAGAAGACAACCATCCCCATAAGTTGTACCTTGACAGAAGGAGGCTCTGGCTCAGTCTTTTGTACTGGTTCAGGAGGTGGGGACTCAGGAGGAGGTGGGGATGGTGACTCAGCTTCATAAGCCCCAGGAGAATCTGGTATGACTGAAATTATGAAACATGCTTAGATAAGAGAAACTTTGGCTCTCTCTGGTACATTACCTTCTCCACTGGCTAAGTTTCCATGTCCAGCAAGGGACATTTTGCAGGGCAGTAATTCATGTCAACCAAGGACTTTGCAGTTATGTATCTCTACACAAATATATCTTTAAAATCTACATCTTAATTTTTTTTAAAGGTGAGAGGAAGGGAGATAGGCAGACTCCCACATGCATCGCAACTGGTATCAACCTTGCAACCCAAGCTGGGGATGATGCTTGAGTACCAACCTATTTTTAGTACCAGGGGCCACACTTAAAACAATTGAGTCATTAGCTGCAGAAGAGGAAGAGGGAGAGAAGGGGGAAAGGGTGGGGTGAGAAGCAGATGGTTGCTTCTCATTTGTGCCTGGACTGAGAATAGAATCCGAGATGTCCATATATTGGGCTGATGCTCTATCCACTGAGCCACTCACCAGGGCCACATCTTATTAATTTTATACAAAGAAAATTAGAGAATCAAGAATTATTAGAGCTATAATGTACCTCAGAGATGATTTTAGCTAAATCTTTTATTTTACAGATACTGGTAAGTCATGGTATGAAGTTGTTTTATAAATATCCACTCATCACCTACTATTAGTCATGAATGACTTATATTGTTTCACTTTATCCTCATAACAACCCTAACAGACAAATACTATTCACAGATTAGAACTGAGTAAACAGAGGTTCCAAGAGGTTAACTTGACAAGGTCACAGAGCTTGCAACTGAGGTAGAATGTTTTAAATCCAAGTCAGTCTGATTCCTCAGCCTTACTACTCCAACTATCCCATGCTGCCTTATCACAGAGGACCAGACACTCTCTCTTTAAATCAAGTAATTGGAAATAACCTTCGATTATACCAAATGTTCCATCCCAATGTCTTTGTGATTGGTCTGAGGATTATTAGCAATCACCTGAGATTTTGTTATACAGAAACTTTCCAGCTGACATTAAAAGCATAAACCTTAGGGGGAATCACATATGAAATCATTACAATTATAGCTCTAAGGCAGTGGTTCTTAACCTGGGTTCTATCGAACCCTAGGGGTTCGATGAGTCGGTCTCAGGGGTTCGGAGAAGCCTCTGCCGCGGAGGCCAGAATAAAGTAATACCGTAATTTGTTGTGAGTTCATGCACTTTGTTGGTTTTGTTCTTTGAGCAAGGTGATGTTCATGCACGGCTCATTTTGTGCACCAGTAAAAAAACATATACCTATGTCTTGAATTTGGAAAAAAAAAATCATATTTTATTTATCACTAAAGAAGGGTTCGGTGAATGCGCATATGAAACTGGTGGGTTTGGTACCTCAAAAAAGGTTAATAACCACTGCTCTAATGACTAAGACCTGCTTAATATGTTTAATGGGAACTACTTCTAGTCCCTGGCCCACTGATGAGGCTTGTTTCGTTATACTGAGAAACTTTCAGGAAAGAAACATTGCTATGGAAGTGGTATTACTCAAGAAGAGAACAACACCAGAGTGATCCCATCATTTCCAAATAGTTCCATAAGTAGTGGTCTCAGTATAAGGCCCGTGAGAGGGGAACTGAAAATCCTCAACTGACCTATTGCTTAATCACCACAAAGAAACTGCTGGTCAAGGGACTGGGTAGCTGCTTAGCCACACCTGCTCCCTGAATCTCCTGGCTGTATTCAAATTCTCAGCACAAGTCTTGGATCTGAAACCCTCCCAATTGATTAGGTCAGTGTTAAAAATTATGACAGTAGAGGGTTCAAGGCCAAATGACCTAAAGAGGTGAAGCAGAACAAGAGCCAGAATGAAACAATAAATTATACACTTGTATGAAATGGGTCCTAAAACTTTATAAGCTCTGGGACACAAGAGACAGACACAAAAAAAGAAAGTGGTCCAGCTATTAACCCAGCTTTGGGAGGCTAGAACCTGATGGGTACTCAAGAGAGCAAAAGAAAGATTAAACCACAGAACCAAGCACCTATTTTTTCTGAAGGTATAGCTATTAAGCAAGCTGCATCACCATGTGTTACAGAGATAGGAGGAAAGTTTATGCAGTGAGGAAGCTAAATAAAAGGAATTTTTGAGTACTTACAGTAATAAATTTAGGAGCACTCACTCAACTTCCAGTTCTGTAACCACTTAAATAAACCAAGGAAACAATCGCAGTGACACCCTCTAAGAACCCTTTTCCACTGTACGATATGGAATTGTTTACCTAGATTCCCCCTCCAGACTCTAAGCTCCAGAGAAATAGGTACCATGAGTTCCCTGGCATTGAACATACAGTAACACTTTTTTTTTTTTAGTAAAGGATAACATTTTCTAAACTAAATCTGGGACAAGAGGCTTCTTAGTTAAGGAAGATTCAATATATACCGTATTTCCCCATGTATAAGATACTCTCATGTAAAAGGCGCACCTTAATTTTGGGGCCCAAAATTTGAGAAAAAACAATGTATTAAAGTTACTGAACTCAAGTTTTATTCATAATAAAACTCATACAACTCCTCATCCACACGAAAAAGTGGGAAATGCAAGCAAAAAACTACAACCACTGTATAAGACACACCCAGTTTTTAAGACACCGAATTTTTCAGAAAAGGGTGAGTCTTATACATGGAGAAATATGGTACCTCCCTCTCCACACCCGCTCCCCATAGTGAAACATTATAATGATAAAGATATGAAACGGTTATAGACCCCCTCCCCCCCACTCCCAAGGAAGAGAACAGAAGGGCCAAGAACTCAATGATTAAGAAATTTCAACAAATTCCTGGGCCATGAAGGCTGATGGGAAGAAGTTGACAAGGGAAGCATCAATCAGATGAGTCAACAGGAGAGGTTGCTACCTATTATAAAACTTATTTTTTATCTAGTTTTTAAAATTGTATATAGGTATTACTTTGTTAAAAAATTTTTTTTAAATAAATTATTTTAAGAATGAAAGGATAGGGGAAACAATCAGTATTTTCTGGTTTTTTTAAACATTAATCTTTCATTCTCAATAACTCCAGTCATTAGTACTATCATTATTATTTCTATTTTAAACAACTGATGTTCATGCAATGAGATTAAAAAGACACCTGTCCACATTCATATGCTAGAATCTGTGTCTGTCTGCCTGAGTCTTTATTATCTAGCCATGCATTCTTCCTCAATATACTTTTAGTGACATAAGCATATGAAATGTTTCACATACTGGTATCATTTAAATATAGGGTGGGGCAAAGTAGGTTTATAGTTGTTTGATTGGAAAATAAGAATTAGTAATACAATAAACTTGTTTCACATACTCATAACTGTAAACCTACTTTTGCCTACCCTATAGATTTGTAACAAATTTGCAGCTCTTCAGATGAAAATCACTTTGGTGAAATATCACTCACCCCTGAAATTATCTTTGTTGGGAGCATAGTAAGACAGTGGTAAAAATAATTTCAGGGATCCAGCAAGGTTACCACTGTTTATCAGTTTTCTGGTACAGATTGGTAATTAGAATCCTGGAAATCATTTATAGCTTCCTGGGACATTTTTTTATTACCTATCTTACCTTTAAAAGGGGGTCTTTTACTTAACATTCTCCATAAACAATCTGCGAGGACTGAAAATGTTAGCAAAGACTTAAGAAACATATTGGTTACAACTATTTTTTCCTAGCAATTGTACGTATTTCTAAACGTTACTTCTTTTTCAGTCCAGCCTTTTCTTGCCTTACAAAGAGAGTATATAAAATTGCTAAAAGTGTTCATGATTCTGCCAGGGAGAGGAGAAAGGAATAGTATATCTTAAGTGGAGAGCTAAGGATATGAAGCTGGAGGGACGTTTTTCTGAGAGAGGGACTGCATGTGTATTACTGCTGTTACTTATGGAAGACCTCAACAAGAAAACCTTGTCCGTCAAACACTATCCTGGTGCTTCTGACATGCCATCTTATTATTATTATTTTTTACTTTATTTTTCCCCCCCAAGGACAGAGAGAGAATCAGAGAGAGAGATAGATAGGGACAGACAGACAGGAACGGAGAGAGGTGAGAAGCATCAATCATTAGTTATTTGTTGCCGTCACGACACCTTAGTTGTTCATTGATTGCTTTCTCACATGTGCCTTGATGGAGGGCCTTCAGCAGACCGAGCAACCTCTTGCTGGAGCCAGCGACCTTGGGTCCAAGCTGGTGAGCTTTTTGCTCAAACCAGAGGGGCCCTCGCTCAAGCTGGCGACCTTGGGGTCTCGAACCCGGGTCTTCCGCATCCCAGTCCGACGCTCTATCCACTGCGTCACCGCCTGGTCAGGCTGACATGCCATCTTATTTGATGTTCATAAAAGCCTACACAGTTACTAATATCCCCATTTTAGAGATTAGAAAACAGGAATTAAAGAAGGAATCTGTCTAAAGTGTCACACAGTAAGTGGTGGAGGGCCTGTCTGATTCCAAAGTCCCTGCCGTTCCCTCCACTCCTGCTGCTCACCTGCTGACTTCAAACTTACAACAGCGTACTATGCTAATAGCACATATTCAGTGTAGCTGAAATAAAACACTAATAGGTTAGAGACTGTGAAAAGGTTTAAAATAAAATCCCACTGGTTTTGAGACAAATAAATTTAGGAGTAAAATGACCAAGGTTTACAAATTTAGTCAGATGCAAAAAAATTTTTTTCTTTTCTTTTTTTTACAGAGATAGAGAGTCATAGAGACAGACAGACAGGAATGGAGAGAGATGAGAAGCATCAATTATCAGTTTTTCGTTTTGACACCTTAGTTGTTCATTGATTGCTTTCTCATATATGCCTTGACCGCAAGCCTTCAGCAGACTGAGTAACCCCTTGCTTGAGCCAGCGACCTTGGACTCAAGCTGGTGAGCTTTTGCTCAAACCAGATGAGCCCGCGCTCAAGCTCACAATCTCGGGGTCTCGAACCTGGGCCCTTTCGCATCCCAGTCCAACGCTCTATCCATTGCGCCACCACCTGGTCAGGCCAGATGCCAAAATTTATCTTTGCCAGAGAAAAATTCTGACAGCCTCTACTCCACATCATGTTACTATAGGTTGTCCATTTCTATCACATTTCTTCTCACTCCTTCCCAAACTAACCCCACTCATATTTCTAATCACCCATAGGTATCATTTTTGTGGGCTAAGGGTCAGAATTACAGAGATCATTTCAAAAGTATGTAATGAATGCTCAATCAACCACAGTAATTCCTTGACTTAGAGCTGATTCCTTCACTAATACGAGAGTATCTAGTTTCCCTTTTCAATGTACATTAGGCTCATGGCTTCAAATATTTTTCCAGAATCTTCCCCAAGTTCTTTTCCTGGTTGAAAATGGGGACAGATGTTCCAACTGACATATTCCTAAATTACTTACTAGTTATTTTCCTATGTGTCTATACAGAGTTGCCTCTATTTTCTAAACTCTTAACTGGTCAGAATGTTCCTTGATGGTTGTTTCATCACACTTGGAAATTTTCCTTTAAGCAGTCGTGGTCAAATCATTTTGATAAGTGACATGGAATGAGTACATACCAACTGCCCCTCTGGGATGCCCACAATGCCTTCTCCCCACCCATGCCAAGGACTGATTAAAAACCTTAGCTCAGGTGGGCACAGGGTATCGGAGGCCATAAACTTGAACATGTATGTAAGCATGACTGGAAGGATCTAAATCTATGGAAGAGTCAAAGATAGCCCTCTCTCATAGTCAGATTCAACCTTTTGTACAATTTCTTAGGTCTACTTATTCCTTTTGCATTACTGTCATCTATATATACAATTTGTTGTTTTTTCCATTCAAGAACAGGGGGTACGTTTAAGCTTTATTTTCAGTTCTTATAGCAGTTTCAATGTAAAGTAGAGTCGAACAAGTTTAGTTTTGTCATGCAATAACATAGGTTATTCTTTTTAATCTCTCTTAGCATCAATTTGTTTTTGTTTTTTGTACCTTTACATGTTACTGAATTCCTTTGGATTAGCATTCCTCCCTCTGCTCCCACTACCACAAATGTTTTATACCCATTATGGCATGAACTCATGGAAAACTGATTATAGCAACTCAAGATTTTCACCACTGGTTCTCAAAGCAGGCTTTTCAAAATAGAGGTCATCTGGCATATCAGTTCAACCCAATGGTCTTTCTCTTAAGCCTCCTTCTCTTTCTATATACTTCCATTTACATGATTTGGAAAGAGATTTTGGCTCTTAGAATACTTGTTATTCTTTTAAAAGGCACATTAATTTTGCTGATTAGTGGTGGCGCAGTGGATACAGCATCGGCCTGGAATACTGAGGTTCCAGTTTTGAAACCCTGAGGTTGCCAGGTTCAGCACAAAGTCACCAGCTTGAGTGCAGGGTCGTTAAAGCAAGGAATGATTGACATAATCCCAAGGTCACTGGCTTGAGCCCAAAGGTCACTGGCTTGAACCCAAGTTCATTGGCTTCAGCAAGGCTGTTCCCAACCCCGTCAAGGCATGTATGAGAAAGTCAATAAAGAACTAAAGCGCCGCAACTACAAGTTGATACTTCTTCTCTCTCACTTCCTCCTCACCTAAAAAGGGCACATTAATTTTCTACATAAGAATATTGCCCTTATTCTGTTTATCTTACAACTGTGTCCACAACCTAAAACTGGAAGAGCCCCTGATATCATTCTCTTTCAACAATGATATTATAGATTCTTCATCTTAGCATGGTTTTACTCATATGGTGTGGAATACCACCAACACCCTTGATGCTGACCATATAACCCTTTTTTAAAGAGTCATATGAATGGAACATCTCCGGTTTATTTTTTTAAAAAGAAAAGGTCTTTGGCTCATCTTGGTGTACCCTGAAACTTTTTGTGAGTGGCCTCAGGCCCAGCACTAGTTCCGAGTTTTTCTGCTGTGAACATCATGTACCCCTACCTGCTGACTCACTGAGAACCTGTCTCACGCAACTCATGTACCACCAGAGGTTCTTTCAGTGACAAAGCCTAACAGGCAGATAGCAGCAGGTGAAGGCATACCTCGGGGTACCTTGGGTCTTTTGCTGACCTGCCCCAAGCCCAGTATTATGGGAAGTAGACCTTGGTATGAAGGTTGACCCCTCCCACATGACCCAGGTCCAGCAACTGTGGATCACTACGTAGTTCCTAACAGGTAGCCCAGGGCTGGTCACAGGCAATGTCTGACATTGACCTGCACTAGTGTCCTTCCTAAAAGACCCCAGAACCAAAACATAGTAGCTGGCTTCAGACAATATCAGAGCATGACCTAGTTAGTTTCACTGTGGCACATCCAAAGGGAGATCTCAGAAGTCATCCCAGACTCTGCTGGGACATATTTCATTTCATGGGGTTGGCTCCTGAACTGCAGCTCATACACAATGGTCAGGGTCAATCCTCACAGCCAGCTAGCCTATAGGCCAACCCCACCCACAGACAGGCAAACAGCAATCAAGACTAACTGTAACAGGAGGGCTCATACAACGCACACAAGAGACATTCCTGGAGCACCTAACTTAAGTGATCAGACAGAGAGAATGCACCACTGAGCTCTATAGGACACTTACTACTTGAGGCTACCCTACCAAGTCTGGGAGACATAGCAGATCTACCTAATACATAGAACAGAGGCAGCCAAAATGGGGAGATAAGAAAATATGCCCCAAATGAAGAACAGGAGAAATACCTCTACAAAATATTAAATGAAATGGAGGCAAGCAATAACATTGCAATAGTTATAAGGATGCTCAAGGAACTTAGGAGACACATGATGAACTCAGTGAGAACTTAAACAGAGATAGTAAGCATAAAAAATAACATAGGAACCATAAAAAAGAATCAGTCAGCAATGAAGAATCAATACCTGAAACAAAGAATGCACTAGAATAAATCAAAAGCAGATTAGATGAAGCAGAGGATCAAATCAATAATTTGGAAGACAAGCCTGACCAGGCGGTGGCGCAATGGATAGAGCATAGGACTGGGATGCGAAAAACCCAGGTTCGAGACCCCAAGGTTGCCAGCTTGAGCGCGGGTCCAACTGGCTTGAGCAAAAGCTCGCCAGCTTCGACCCAAGGTCACTGGTTCCAGCAAGGGGTTGCTCAGTCTGCTGAAGGCCCGTGATCAAGGCACATGTGAGAAAGCAATCAATGAACAACTAAGGTGTCACAACAGCAACGAAAAACTAATGATTGATGCTTCTCACCTCTCTCCATTCCTGTCTGTCTGTCCCTATCTATCCCCCTCTATGACTCTCTCTCTGTCCCTGTAAAATAATAATAATAATAATAATAATAATAATAATTTGGAAGACAAGGTAGCAGAAAACACACAATAAAAGCAGCAAAAAGAAAAAAATAAACTTTTTAAAATGAAGGTAATTTAAAGGACTCTAGGGAAAAATCAAGCATAACAACATCTGCATCATAGGGGTACCAGAGGAGGGGAAATAGACAAAGGGATTGAGAACCTAGTTGAAGAAATGACTGAATATTTCCCTAACCTGGTAAAGGAAAATGACACACAAGTCCAGGAAGCACAGAGTCCCAAATAAAAAGAACCCAAAGAGGCCCACACCAAGGCACATCATAAATAAAATGGCAAAGGTTAAAAACAAAAAGAAATCTTTAAAGCAGCAAGAGAAAGACAGTTATCTACAAGGAAGCTTCCATAAGACTCAGGTGATTTCTCAATGCAAACTTTTAAGAACAAGAGAGATTAGGTTGAAATATTTAAAGTAATGAAAAGCAAAGACCTACAAACCAAGACTAGTCTACCCATCAAGGATATCATTTAAAATTGAAGGAGAGTCTGACTTTGGTGGCACAGTGGATAGAGCATCAACCAGGAACACTAGGAACACTGAGGTCATCAGTTTGAAACCTTAGGCTTGCCAGGTCAAGGCACATACCAGAAACAACTACTACAAGCTGATGCTTCCCACTCCTTCCTCCTTTCTCTTTTCCTCTCTCTCAAATAAATAAAATCTTAAAAATAAAAACGGAAGTAGAAATGAAGAGCTTCCCAGACAAGAATAAACTAAATGAGTTCATTACTATCAAACCAGTATTATGAGAAATATTAAAGGGACTTCTTTAAGAAAAAAAAAGAAATATAAATATGAGTAATAAAATGGCAATAAACTGCACACCTATGAATAATCACTTTAAATATAAATGAATTGAACGCTACAATCAAAAGACATAGGATAGCTGAATAGGTAAGAAAACAAGACCCATATATGTGCTATCTACAAGAGACCCACCAGATCAAAACACACACTGACTAAAAGTAAAGAAATGGAAAAAGACATTTCATGCAAATGGAAACAAAAAAAGAGCTCGAGTAGCAACACTTATACCAGATAAAACAGACTTTAAAAGAAAGGCTATAATAAAAGACAAAGAAGGACAATACATAATGATAAAGAGATCAATCCAACAAGAGAATATAACCCTTGTAAACATTCATGCACCAAACATAGGAACACCTAAACATATAAAACAAATACTGGACACAAAGGAAGAGATTGACAGTAATATAGTAATAGGGAATTTTAATACCCAATTGACATCAATGGATAGATCTTCCAGATAGAAAACAATAGGGAAACAACAGCCTTAAATGACCTCTTGGACCAGATGGAATTGACATTTTCAGAGCATTTCACCCCAGGAAAGAATACACATTATTTTCAAGTGCACATTGAATACTTTCTAGGATAGACCATATGTTGGGTCACAAAACAAGTCTCAATAAATTTAAGATAATTAAAATCATATCAAGCATCTTCTCCACAACCACGATGATACGAAACTAGAAAGCAATTACGTGAAAAACAAAACACATGAAGGATAAATAACATGTTACTAAACAATGAATGAGTTAACAATGAGATCAAGGAAATCTCAAACAACTTACCTAACAACTACAGGAACCAGAAAAAGAACAACAAAGACCAAAGTGAAAAAAGGAAGGAAATAATAAAGATCAGAGTGGAAATAAATGAAATAAGAGTCTAAAAAAATACAAAAGATCAATGAAGCCATGAGCTGGTTCTTTGAAAAGATGAATCATTAACCAGATGCATCAAGAAAAAAAGAGTGAGAACTCAAATAAACAAGAAACGAAAGGGGAGAAGTAACAACTGACACTAAAGAAACACAAAGGATTGTTAAGAAAATATTACGAATGACTATATGCCAACAAATTGGACAATCTGGACAAAACAGATAAATTCCTAGAACATACAATCTTCCCAAACTCAATCAAAAAATCTGAACAGACCAATTAGAACTAATGAAATCAAAACAGTAGTAAAAAAACTTCTAGCAAACAAAAGTCCTGGGCCAGATGGCTTCACAGTTGAATTTTATCAGACATTCAAAAAAGAATTAACACCTATCCTTTTCAAACTGTTCCAGAAAATTCAAGAGCAGGGAAGACTCCTGAGCTTACCTAAGAAAAGAGCATTATTCTCATTCCAAAATGAGATAAAGACATTACAAAAAAATTATAGGCCAATATCCCTACTGAACAGAGATGCAAAAATCCTTTACAAAATATTAACAAACTGAATTAAGCACTACATTAAAAAGATTGTACACTATGGTACAGTGGGAGTTATTCCTGGGGTGGAAGGTTGGTACAATATCCACAAATCAATTAATCTGATACACCACGTAAGCAAACTGAAGCATAAAAACTACATGATCAAATCATTAACGGAGAAGAAGCATTTGACAAAATCCAGCATTCATTTATGATAAAACTTCTCAGCAAAGTAGATAAAAAGGGAACATACCTCAACATAATAAAAGCCATCTACGACAAATGCACAGATAACATCATACTCATTGGGGAAAAATGAAAAGTGTTTCCCTTAAGATCAGAAACAAGACAGGAATGTTCACTTTCATCACTCTTATTCAACAGTATTGAAAGACCCAGCCACAGCAATTAGACAAGAAATAAAAGGCATCCAAATTGAAAAGGAAAAAGTAAAACTCTCATCATCTGCATATCACATGATACTGTACATAGAGAATCTTAACAATGATCAGGCCCTGGATGATTGGCTCAGTAGATAGAGTGTCAGCCCTGTATACAGAAGTCCTGGGTTCAATCTCTGGTCAGGGTACACATGAGAAGCGACCATCTATCTGCTTCTCTTCTCCTTCCTCTCCCTTCTTCTCTTTCTCTTCCCCTCTCACAGCCAGTGGCTCAACTGGTTCGAGTGTTGGCCCTGGGTACTGAGGATAGCTCAGGTGATTTGAGCATCAGCACCAGATGGGGGCTGCTGGGTGGATCCTTGTCAGGGCACATGTGGGAGTCAGTCCATCTCCCTATCTCCTCTCCTCTCACTTAAAAAAAAGAAAGAAAGAAAAAGAGTTCACCAAAAACTAGAACTGATAAATGAATTCAGTAAAGTAGCAGGATGCAAAATAAATATTAAAAAATCAGTTGCATTTTTATACACTAATAATAAACTATCACAGCGATTTTCACTCAGTGTGCTGCAAGAATTTTTAAAACATGCAATACCTGACTATTTAGTCAGGGACACTTACCTCTTTTCCCTTGGGTTATCAAATAAAAAAATGACAACAACCAAAACAACAATAAACACCCAATGTGAATAAATAAAAATTATACCTTTTTGGGAGGGGAGTCAGATCAGCAAAGAAAAAAATATTTTTTGGTGTACTGCAGAAAATAAATTATAGTAATTAATGTAGTAATTAGTTTATGTATACCATGAGATGAAAACGGTTCAAAATCAATGAACTCTCAGAAAAGAAAACTAAGAAAACAATCCTGTTTACAACAACATCAAAATAAAATGCCTAGGAATAAATTTAACCAAGGCAGTAAAAGAACTGTATTCAGAAAATTAAGACACTAAAGATAGAAATTGAAAAAGATACAAATCATTGGAAACATATACCATTCTCATGGATAGGAAGAATTAACATTATTAGAATGTCTGTAATACCTAAAGCAATCTATAGATTCCATACAATCCCTATCAAAATACCAATGGCATTTTTCATAGAACTGGAATAATCCTAAAATTTATATGAAACCACAAAAGACCTCGAATAGCCAGAGAAATCCTGAGAAAAAAAAAAACAAAGTCAGAGGTATCACTCTACCTGATATCTAACTATACCAAAAAGCTATAATAATCAAATGGCATGGTTCCGGCATAAAAACGAACACAGAGACCAATGGAACAGAATAAAGAACCCATAAATAAACCCACACGTATATAGTCAATTAATAGAGCAAGAACATATAATGGGGGAAAGACAGTTTTTTCAATAAATGGTGTTGGGAACATTGGACAGACATATATAATGAATGAAAGTACAATGTGTCCGTAAAGTCATGGTGCACTTTTGACCAGTGCAAAATATAAAGTGCACCATGACTTTACGGACACAATGTAGACCACCTTCTTAAACTATATATAAGATTGACCTCAAAATGGAGTAAGGACTTAAATGTAAAACTTGAAACCTAAAACTCCTAGAGGAAAACATGTGCAGCAAAATCTCTGACATTTCTCTTAGCAATATTTTTTCTGATTTATCTCTTCCGGCAAGGGAAGCAAAAGAAAAATAAACAAATGGAACATCAAAATAAAAAGGGTTTGCACAGTGAAGGAAACAATGAACAAAACAAAAAGACAACCTATTGAATGAAAGAAGTTATTCTCTAATGATACATCCAATAAGGGGTTAATCAAAATTTATAAAGTACTCATACAACACTAAAAAACCCCCAAAACAATCCAATTTTAAAAAATGGGTAGAGGACCTGAATAGATACTTCTCTAAAAGAGACATATGCTGGCCATTAGACCATTGGGAAAAATGCTCAACATCATTAATCATCAGAGAAATGCAAATTAAAACCACAAAACATCACCTTCCACCTGTCTGAATGGCTATCATTAATAAATCAACAAATATTGCTGAAGATGTGGAGAAAAAGGAACTTTCTTGCACTGTTGGTGAGAATGCAGATTGGTGCAGCCACTATGGAAAACAGTGTGGCGGTCCTTCAAAAAATTAAATATGGAACTGTCTTATGTATGACCCAGCAGTTCCACTATGGGTATACATCCAAAGAAACCCAATACTAACTCAAAAGAATATATGCATCCCTATGTTTACTGCAGCATTATTTACTGTAGCCAAGATATGGAAGCAACCAAGTGACCATCAATACACAAGTGAGTACACACACACATACATATACACACAATGGAATATTACTTGGCCATAAAAAATAATGAAATCTTACCATTTGCAACAACATGGGAGGATGTGGAGGGTTTTATGCTAAGTGAAATAAGTCAGACAAAGAAAGACAAATATAGTATGATTTCACTTATATGTGTGGAATCTAGAGAACAAAATAGCCTGATCAGATAGTGGCAAAGTGGATGGAGCATTGGCCTGGGATGCTGAGGACCTATTTAAAACCCCAAGGTTGCTGGCTTGAGCACGGGTTCATGCAGCTTGAGTTCAGGCTCACCACTTGAGCATAGGGTCACTGGCTTGAATGTGGGATCACAGACAGGACCCCATGATCACTGGCTTGAGCACAAGGTCACTGGCTCGGCTAGAGCACCCCAGTCAGGACACAGATGAGAAAGCAATCAATGAACAACTAAGGTGCTACAACTATAAATTAATGCTTCTCATCTCTATCCCTTCCTGTCTCTCTCTCTAAAAAAAAAAATAAGAAAAGAAAAAAAGAGCAAAATAAATGAACAAACAAGTAGAAGCAGATTCATAGATATACAGAACAAACAGTTGAATGGGGGTGGGGGGACACTGGGGTGGTGGTATTTGTGGGGCTGGGTGAAAAAGGTGAAGGGATTAATAATTACAAATTGGAAGCCACAAAACTGATCTGGGTGTGTAAAGTACAGCATAGGGAATATAGTCAATATTGTAATAACTATGTATGGTGCCAGGTGGGTACTTGAAATATCAGGGACAGGGGGGCTACTTTATAAAGTATATTGTTTTCTAACCACTATGCTATGCACCTGAAACTAATATAAAATAATACTGAATGTAAACTGTAATACTTATTCTCTTTCCCTTTGTATCTGCTACTTGGCAAATTACAAGAAAATGATAGTTCTGGTCAAAAGGTTCTATATGTGTCTCGACAGGATTACTAGTGTCATCGTGACCCACACATAATACACTACTTTTTAGCTCTTTGAGCATCATAATAAGTATTAACCTCTGCTGTGAACCAAATGTTTATGTTTTCCCAAAATTCCTATGTCAAAACCCCAATCCCTAATGTGACGGTATTTGGAAGAGGGTACTTTGGGAAGTAATTGAGCTATGAGAGTAGAAACCTCATGAATGAGATCAGCACCTTTATTAGAGACATGTGAAAGATGATTTCTCATCCTGCCGTGTGAAGCTAGAGCAAAGAAGGTTTCCTTCTGCAAAGCAGGAAGAGCTTTCACCAGGTACTAGATCAGCTGGTTTCCTGATTTTGGACTTCTCAGCCTTAAAAAATGTGAGGAATAAATTTTTGTTGTTTAAGCCATGCAATCTGTGGTATCTTTGTTATAGCAGCCTAAACTTATAGAAAACCCCATTAGCCAAAATTAATAGCAATGCCCACCTTCATCTTCACTGCTGTCAGACTCAGGAAGTTTCAGTCTTCTCCTCTTTTTCTTCACGTTTACAGTTTCTTTTGTCTCATCATCAGATAACTCCACTACTCGCTTTCCTCTGTGGCTATCCAGGAAAAATTTAAGAACGTTAACACAAAATAAAATGGTAAGTATCCACATGCTACTGTGGGACTTGTATCATAACAAATGACCTTAATTCCAGAAGATAGAAAAGTCACAGTAGCCTGACCAGGCAGTGGCACAGTAGATAGAGCGTTGGACTGGGATGCGGAAGACCCAGGTTCGAGACCTCGAGGTTGCCAGCTTGAGCACGGGCTCATCTGGTTTAAGCAAAGCTCACCAGCTTGGACCCAAGGTCGCTGGCTCCAGCAAGGGGTTACTTGGTCTGCTGAAGGCCCGCGGTCAAGGCACATGTGAGAAAGTAATCAATGAACAACTAAGGTGTCACAACGAAAGACTGATGATTGATGCTTCTCATCTCTCTCTGTTCCTGTCTGTCTGTCTGTCCCTGTCTATTTCTTTCTCTGACTCTCTCTCTGTAGAATAAAAAAAGAGAAAAAAAAATGTCACAGTAGCCTAACAAGTATTATATTCTTCCTAAGGCTAACTGACCACAAGTAGGTTATTTCATCAGGTGACCAGAATAAAAATTTTTCTCTAGCTCTCTACAGACCACTGGAAACTACCACAAGGTTACTGAAAATCTTCCTAAATTCTTACTTCCCCTATTGCTTTCAGTAATTAAATAAGCAGCTACCTAAACATATGAGGCTCTTTGCTAAACACTGAGGATGTAAAGATCAAGAAAATACTGTTCTCGCCTGACCAGGTGGTGGCACAGTGGATAGAGCCTCAGCCTGTACACTGATGACCCAGGTTTTAAACCCCAGGGTCACTGGCTTGAGCGTGGAATCATAAACATGACCACATGGCGATGGCTTGAGCTCAAGGGTCACTGGCTTGGCTGGAGACTCGCCTGAGTCAAGGCACATATGAAAAAGCAGTCAATAAACAACTAAGGTGCTGCAACTCTGAGTTGATGCTTCTCATCTCTTTCCCTTCCTGTCTGCCCCTGCCTCTCTCTTTCTCTCTCATTAAAAAAAAAAAAGTTCTTAAGGAGCTTTGACTGGAAAAACTTCAACTATAATACAATGTGATAAATCTTACTGGACAAATGTTATGGGATGTCTTACTTGAAAACTTTAAAAGCTAAGTACAAGTTCATCAGATAGAAAAGGGATACATATTTTAAAGAAACAAAGCAATACAATCAAAGGCATAAACATAAGACCTCAAGCTGATTCTAATGACATAATAAAAAACACTCCATCTTGACATTATTTACCTCCTGTGGATACTCCACACTATTCATTCAATCAATAAATAATTTATCAAGGGCCCACTGTATGTTAGAGACATAATTTTTATTTTCAAGTATTTTCTTTCTTTTGTAAGTTTAAATCAACTTATTTTTCTACCTTAAGCTAAACCCAAATTAGTAGAAGGAAATAATAAAGAGCAGAAATCAATGAGGTAGAGAAATTTTTTTTTTTTTAACAGGAACAGAGTGAGAGTCAGAGAGAGGGATAGACAGACAGGAATGAAGAGAGAGGTGAGAAGCATCAATCATTAGTTTTTCGTTGCCGTCGCAGCACCTTAGTTATTCACTGATTGCTTTCTCACATGTGCCTTGACCGCGGGCCTTCAGCAGACCGAGCAACCCCTTGCTGGAGCCAGCAACCTTGGGTCCAAGCTGACGAGCTTTTTGCTCAAACCAAATGGGCCCACGCTCAAGCTGGCGACTTGGGGGTCTCGAACCTGGGTCTTCGGCATCCCAGTCCGATGCTCTATCCACTGCGCCACCGCCTGGTCAGGCAAGGTAGAGAAAATTAACAAAGCTAGTCATTATTTTTTTGAGAAAGGAGTAATAAAATTATGCATTAATTATTTTACAAGACTGATAAAAATGAAAAATATTAGGGATGAAAGAATGAAGGGAATCTGGAGTGGGAACTATAGACACTCAAAGAAAAAGGCTGTAGTTTGAACAACTTGAAGCCAATAAACTCAGCTACTTGGATAAAATATAGTATGTCCGTAAAGTCATGGTGCACTTTTGACCTGTCACACGGTCAAAAGTGCACCATGACTTTACGGACACACTGTAGATAAATTCCTTTAAAAAACACAACCAAACTGCCTGACCAGTGGTGGCACAGTGGCTAGAGTGTCAACCTGGAACACTGAGGTCCCAGGATTGAAACTCCGAGGTCACCAGCTTGAGTGTGGATCATCAAAATGACCTCATGGTCACTGGTTTAAGCCCAAAGGTTGCTGGCTTGGCTTGAGCTCCCCAGTTAATACACGTATGAGAAGCAGTCAATGAACTAAAGTGAAACAACTACAAGTTGATGCTTTTCATCTCTTTCACTTCCTGTCGCTCTCTTAAAAAAAATAAAAAAGCTACAACCAAAGTGTCCTTCAATATAGGACTGGATAAAGAAGATGTGGTACATATATACATTGGAGTAGTACTCAGCCATAAGAAATGATAACCTATTGCCATTTACGACAACATGGATGGACATTGAGAACATTACAGTGAGTGAAATAAGTAAATCAGAAAATGCTAAGAACTGTATGATTTCATACATAGGTAGGACATAAAACTAAGACTCATGGACATAGATAAAAGGGAAGTAGTTACCAGGGGGTGGGGAGAGGGATTAAAGAGGGACAAATATACAGTGATAGAAAATGATTTGACTTTGAGCGATGGATATAAAACATAATCAACAGTTCAAATACTATAGAAATGTTTACCTGAAACCTATGTACTCTTATTGAACGTCACCCTGATAAATTTTCTAAATAAATTCTTTTAAAAAAAGAGCAATATATGCTCAAATATATTACAACAAAAATACCAAAACACCTGACCCAAAGAGAACAAGAAACTTTGAAGAGCTCTAAATATAAAATTCATTTTAAAAAAACCTTCCCACAAAAAAAACTCCAGGCCCAGATTAACTTGTACATTTTATCAAACTATTAAGAAAGAAATAATATATATCATGCACAAACAGAGAAGTAAACTCTTTCCAACTAATTTTAAGAAGTCATAACTCTAATACTTATATTTAATTAATGTTACCAGAAAAGAAAATAAATGACCCACAGTGGTTGTAAATGTGAGGAAAAAATCCTTGTATTAGCAAACAGAATTCAGCAATATATAAAAAAAATAATACATCATGACCAGGTGGAGGTTTATATCAAGAATGCAAGGTTGGTTTAATATCTGAAAATCAATGTAATTCACTACATTAACAGAAACACTGTATGATCATTTCAAGAAATACAGAAAAAGTATCTGTCAAAATTCAACACTCATTCATAATAAAACCTCTCAACAAACTAGGAATGGAACTTCTTCCATCTGGTAAAGAGCATCTACTAAAAATATACAGTGAACATTATACTTAGTGTTGAAATACTGAATGCATTCCTAATAGCCATCAACAATGAGTGTTGTATCCATAGTTGAGACGTTTCAATCCATCTGTATCACATGTTCCTAAGAGGAGAGGCCCACTGGACACAGCCTTGACCCTCTGAAACTGCAGCACTTTGTTGATGTTTTCTATTAGAGTATTCCCAACCTTGCCACAAAAGTCAACTATTTCTGGGCCTATCAGTGCTGACAGTGTCCTTTAGAATTTCTTTCAACAGACTAATTCCTACCAACTATGAGGTAGTGTCTCAAATTCCTGGATCCATTTTTAACAGCTTATGTGCTTTTTATTTTCTTTTCTAATTACATTTTACCACTTGAAAAATAAACTCATTGATATAAAAAGAAAATAAAGAACTTTTTCTCTTAAATTTGACTGGAAAGTGTAACCCTTCATTTGCAATTTGAAGTGAGAAACAGACACACAATCAGGCTCCCGTATGCCACGTCCACAAATTTAAAATGAAGGAGAAAAAACCATCGATTTAGATCAATAGGACCCCCAAAAAATGACTTTGGGCTTTAAATGACCTAAAATGCAGATTCCAGTTCTACTTCATTAGATAAGATATTGAGCTTCTCCACTCACGCTGGTTATGGAGCTGTACCCCAAAGGTATTAAGTGGGATTTAGCACTCAACTGAAAACTACCTACGGTCATTAAGCCCAAACAGACTTTCTCAACCCCAGCAGACACACGCTTCCCTCACAAGTGACAAAATTTTCCTACCTTTTTTTCTCCCGATGCTGCATCTTAACAGGCTCTGCTTTTCTGCTGGGTTTCTTCAGAACTGCAGGGGCTGCCAGCTTTGGTTCACTGACAGACAGTGGAGGCTGTTCCACTGCTTTTTCTTCTTTCACTGCTTGTTCTGAATCCAAATTGACTTTAAGTTTATCTACAAATAAAGTATAGCAGACAATGTACAACCCCATTGTGTAATATTAATCTATCAGTCTGCTGTCAGTCTACTAAGTTCCAGGTAATATGTTAGAGGCAGAGACTAAAAGGATTATAAAAAAACAAACAAGCAAATAAAAACCCCAGTCCATGTCCTAACAGCGCACATGGTCTACTCAGGGAACATTTCTCCTTTCCTACTACCACTCTAGCTTAACTGTTTTCATCTTTGCTTTCTGCTAATCCCTCATAATATCACAGCCCCAAGGGCAAATGACAGTAAAAGCAAGGCTTAGAAAACAAACAAATACAACTTAATGAGGTATCACCATTCACACCTGTAGAGGGGAAACTAAGAGAGAAATTAAAGGATGTTACCCAATAGTACACAGTTTATAAAGTGACAACGGAAATTTGTACTAAGATCTTATTTTCTATTATACTTTATGTTTTTAAGCTTAGACACTTTTATATCCTACTATCTTAATGATATAACTGAAAGACTGTTTTGGAATCAGATAAGTTTGGTTCAAATCCTGCTTTAGTCTGGGTAAATTAATTTATCTAAAAATCAGCTTTCTCTGTAAAAACTAGAGTAATATTTACAAGATTATCATAAAGATTAAAAAAGATCAATATGTAAAGTTAAGTGATTTACCCAAGGTAACACCAAAGAGCCAGAATTTGACTCTAAAACAGTTTAATTCCTCAAAGTCTTTACCCCTTTCCCTACTCCAAGCTAAAAAGCACAAAAACAACTACAGTATAGTACAGGGAACTAAGAAATTTAAGGAGGATGAGAATTGCCATCTGAGAAATTTTAGAAGAAATTATATGCTGCACTCAGTGATAGTTCTTTAGTTTTTCAAGAAAAGTCGTACAATACTCTTTTAGAAAGTTGTAAACAGCATAAAGCTCTTCAATAAGTAGTTTTGGTTATATGTCATAAAATAGCTTAATCCAGTGTTTTTCAACTGCCCATCCGCAAACTGGTCCACCAGAAATTTTGTGCCAGTCTGTAAAAGAGTTAACCACCCTGATGTTGTATGAAGATTATAGGCCCAATGATCTTGGTCAAATTCATTTATGCACAAGATGATTTCTGTCTTAGTGGTCTCCAAAATAATTCTATTTCCACTGGTTCCCAAAATGTAAAAAGGTTGAAAACCACTAGCCTAACCTATCTGCTGTACAGAAAAAAAAATGACCGCTATTTCAGTTTTTGGCTGTTACAGCTCATTATAACTTATAAATAAAATATATTATTTGAAAAAGTAGATAATAAAAGTGTAATACGCAATCTGTTTATGCTTTATTTTTTGAAAACTTAAATGGGAAATCTGAATGGTCAAATCCACCACCCCAAGGTGGCATTCTTTCCTGCATTTTCACCACCGCTGTTCTCAGTCAAGTATCAGTACTCCTCAAGCTTTCCCACCACACTGTAGAGGAGAGTAAATATCTCTCTCCAAGGGGCTCAAGGGTCAGTGACTGACCCAAAAAATGTTCTCTGAAGTTGCATGTGTACTTTTAAGGCTTATGTAAATTCTGCATTCTACTGCCATAATTTATACCATTTTGTTCGCATCTATTTCAAAATTACATCATGAGGAGGAAACAAAACCTTCTAAGTACTTCCCACCTACTTCTTGGGTAAGGGAAGAGAGGCTATCATATTGAGACTATCAATTTCAGAAACCTGAACTAAATTAAAATACCCTTGTTCAAACGATTCAGCATTCTGAGTTTTATTCTCTTGGTTTTGCAGCATTTTGGGAATTACCATTTATACATATACGAAACTACATTTGACCAGTTAGCTAGCAAAGAGGTAGTTTGTTGTAACAATTTTAGGCAACTGTTAAAAAAAAATTAATCACATTTCTTATCATTCTTACCTGAATGATCAAGTTACTTGTATCATCTGACAAATTAAAAGCATCTCATTTTTATATTCAAGAAAATAAGAAACCCCTTTAAGCAAACTCTCATGAAACAAGGAAAGAAAGATAACATAACTTTGTCACCAGTGCTGGTTTTTTAACATAAAAACCATTAGATTTTTGTTATTTAGATATAATTCACACATCATAAAATTTACCCTTTTAAACTACAATTCAGTGGTTTTTGTTTGTGCAACCATCACCAGTTTTAGAACATTTTCATCACTTCCAGCCCTTGACAAGCACTAATGTACTTTCTGTCTCTATAGTAATTTCCTATTCTGGACTTTTGGGGAGGGGCAGAAGGGGTAGGAGGAAGGGAGAGAGATGAGAAGCACCAACTTGTAGTTGTGGCTCCTTAGTTATCCATTGATTGCTTTCTCATATGTGCCAGTGACCTTGGGCTTCAAGCCAGTGACCATGGGATCGTGTCTATGATCTAACACTCAAGCTGGCAACCCCATGCTCAAGCCGGATGAGTCTGTGCTCAAGACAGCAACCTCACAGTTTTGAACATGGAACCTCATTGTCTCAGGTCGATACTCTATTCACTGTGCTACCACCAGTCAGGTCTATTCTGTACATTTTTCTGTAAATGGATAAAACAAACATGGCTTTTTGTTTTCTTTCATTTCTTATAATGTTTCAAGGTTCGTCCATGTTGCAGCAGTGCTTCATTCTTTTCTGACTAATATACCATTGTGCGGACATACCATATTTGTTTATTCCATTCATGAGATGACGGACCTTTTGGTTGTTTCAACTTTTTAGTTATTATGAATAATGCTGCTATGAATATTTGTGTATGAGTTTTGTGTGTATGGAGTTTAAGTTCTTGAGTAGAAACCCTGGGAGTGGAATTGCAGGGTACCTAGATTTCTGTAGTACGGCCACACTTTTCTTTAAAGTGAGCATATCATTTTACATTTCCCACAGAAATGTATGAGCGTTCACTTTCTCCATATCCTTGCCAATGCTTGTTATTGTCTAGCATTAAGTTGTACGAATGGTTCAAATCTCCACAATCACCTCTCTTCATCGATCAAGCTTCATTTTCATTGCAATGATCTTGTCATATGTTAAATGTAATAAAAAATATTCATAACTGTAAACATTCAACCTTGAAAAAACCTGTTAAATAATCAACTCTGTAAGCCATTCTTTTTATTAGGTAAATATACCTAATAATATACCTGTAACTCTTTTATTTTATCCAAGTTTTCCTCTTTCCTCTATTACATTCTATTATAACACCCTTCACTTTCCACCTAACAATTATAATCATTAATTATTTGTGTCACTAAAAGGAGAATATAAGGGCCACAAGGCAGGAACCTTGTTTGTAAATGTTTTCTCTATGGTAGCATCAATGCATAATCATGCCAAGCACACTGTAGACGCTCAACAAATATTTGCTATGTAATACTCATGAATGAATAAGTGTATACAACTGTATAGTTTGACTGCCCCTCTTCTAAGACCTCCTAAAGCAGCAGTGTTATCTGCCATTTAATATTTCCTGGAGAAGCTGATTTTATTTTTTTTACAATTAACAAATATTTACGTCTTATGTATTTTAAAATAGTTAAAAATTCGCTGGTTTTTAAGGTTACAAAAATGCATAAGACAACAAATATACATGTGAACCTTGCTGAGGTTGCCAAGAAACCACACAATCTGACTGGGTACCATGGAGTAGAGCAGTAGCCACATAGGCCAGTGACAGTAGCATGATCTATTTTCACAGAAGTAGAGAGCCCTCCTTGGTCACTGTGCGTGCAAGAATACAACTGTGTTTCTAAGTAACCTGCAAGTATCCAATTTTTCATTTGCTTTCAGAATCCAAAAATGTCCTCCAATAGTTTTTATGACAAACAAAAAACTATCACTCTAATCCCCCTAACCACCAATTTGACCATCATGGAAAAGCAGAATTCTGACTAATTTTGCTTGCATAGGCATGTAATAAAATGCATCCCCACAAAATCTTTATAAAACTGATGCTCCAAGAAAGTGTGCTATAATTATCCTGTGGCTTCTACATTCCTCTTGGTATTCTGCCACATACCCTCAGGGAATGTTTACTTGATATGAGAAGTATAAAAATATGTAACTATTGTTTCCTTTCATATGAAAGAATTCTTACTTAAATTTTTTTAAATGGAGATATCTTTTAAATGGCCAGTACTATCTAGGCACTTGCATTTCACACTGAAATCTAGTTCATTATTATGAGTAATGTGCAAAAATAACTAAAGGCAAAGCTTTGTTTTGTAGCCCCTTGGGAGATGGGCTAATACAGGTCACACCAGACAAACTGACCCCAGCCTCCAGGATATTAACCTCAACACTGTACTGCTTAATTAGGCAGCCTCCCTTTTGTTTTAATTCCCATTTTCAAAAGCTCTATGAAACAAATATTTAATTCTGTTTTCAAGGCAGGAGTAAAAATAGGAATAGTAAACTACACTCCAAGACTCAAACAACCCAGTTCACTCATAAAATCCACTGTTCCAGTTGGGTTACTTTCATCAATATATTGAAAATTTACGTTGGGATTCAGGAATGCTACATGGTCGTGACCTAGATGGGTAAAACAGGACAAGGTAGCTTTCACCTCAGATATGTAATGTTAGTATAACATTCATATATTAATAGTCAAAAGAAAGTAAGGACATGCTTACTCATAGCAGCTTTTCCAAAAAAATTGCTCATCACATTTCCTTTCCCTGCTGCCTTGTTGCCCGATGAAGATGCCTAAAAGCATAGAAAAAAACCATAATTTTTTTCTTAGTGTTTAGGTTGTCCTTCAAGTAGCAGTCCCCCCCCCAAATCTCTTCAATAGCAGAGCGCTCTCTGATGATAGTTTAGTCTTTATATAATCATACCAAAATGTGTGTGTATTAGATATAAGAACAAATCCAGACCGGCCAGGATTGGGTGTTAATCTCCAAAGCTTAGGTTCTCACAGTTCTCATAAAATTATTATCCATGAATATGTCTAAACTTTTGAGTGTATTTAAAAACTACTTAATTTGACAGAATTAAAATATATCAGAGGTAGTATGGTACATGATGGGAAAAACCTCCAAAACATTACACTTGTAATCATTAGAAGTAGGTTTCAAGGCTGGTTCCACCACTGAATAGCTCAAGGCTTGGTGAGCGGCATTATCAAAAGAAAAAGGACTATTTCAGATGAGAATATCGAGAATTAAAGGATTCAAACTAAAGTATAAAAATTAGAACTAAATATTAGAGCCTTATATAATTAAATTACTACCCCTGGAACTATTAATGCTTTTCCAGTTACCCATTCTGAGATGAAAGGCATATCTTGAAAGAAGACTTACTTACATTTGTTACCTCTTTAGCTTCTGTTTTGGTTTCTTTGTTGGCATCTTGCGTTTTAGAAGCAGCTTTAGAGGCAAACATTCCCATAATTCCTTTATGTTGATGGGAAATCTGTTTGGAAGTGGGTGGGTCATGACCATTGGTAGTCAACTCATTATAGGCTCGTGCTGCACTCGATACCTCCAGCTCTGACTGCTCAAACTTTTCAGATGAGATTTCTGCAGAAGCTCTAGGGACTGCAGCTGCACAATGAATGGCACTAAACCTGAGGACAGAAATGTTATAAAATGTCAAAAGCAAACCGTACCTTTCAACTCTTCCTTCGTCAGTACAATACTTTCTAAGCCTAATACTATAAAAGGAGAAAATTTCAGAAGTAGAACAAATTTTAGAAATTATTTTGTGCAAAACTCTCATTCAGATAAACAACTATTAGCCAGAAGTCAGTGACGTTCCCTAGAATATATACCTAGTTAACAAGAGAACTAGGTCTGGAGTCAAAACTTGGATATGGAATCTACTATACCATATTGAATATTCTTGTTTGGAAAAAGCATCTTAATTCTAAATAGCAAAAATATACCAAACAAGAATAAAAGGTTAGTAATTTTATCATACTTGGGAAATCAAATGGTTATCCTCTTGTTTTCAAGACCTGTACCTTACAGAGCCAAAGATGCAAAAAATATTGACTGAATCAAAATTAAGAGCTTTAAATATTAACAAATTTCCTGTCAACTCTCCTGACCAGTGGAACATGGAAGCTGAAAACACAGCCACTGGCTCCTATAACCTGTGGTCCTTAACAGTTGTTTGTTAGTAACTTGTAATAATACCAACTAACACTACCAGAAAATTATGTCCAAAGCCAAGTGAAGAAATTTGGCCTGACCAGGTGGTGGCGCAGCGGATAAAGCATCAGACTGGGATGCGGAGGTTTGAAACCCCGAGGTCACTGGCTTGAGCATGGGCTCACTGGCTTGAGCGTGGGATCAAAGACTGACCCCATGGTCGCTGACTTGAACAAGGGGTCATTCACTGTACAGTAGCCCACATGAGAAAGCAATCAATGAACAACTAAGGAGCTGCAACGAAGAATTGATGTTTCTCTTTTCTCTCCCTTCCTGTCTGCCTGTCCCTCTCTCTGTCTCTGTCCAAAAAAAAAAAAAAAAAACTGGAACTATTTGCATGGATATTACAGGGAATATTCACTGTACATATGCGATTTCATCACATAAATCCATAACGGAATGTGAATAACTGATCTAGCCTTCTCAAATGGCTATACTTAAAAAACAAAGTTCCCCAATGTTCCCTAGCAAAGAACACTTTATTTCCCCATCTTTGCTTACTGGGATTATGTAAGAGCTCACTGAAGGCAGGGAAATGTATTATTCATCATTTGTATTTCAGTTTCCTTGTATAAGACCTGGATAAGTGTCAGGGGATATATACTGAAAGAATGATTACATAAACCACATAACTGAGGCTTCTGGCTTCTCTCCTGTCTTCATTGTGTCAACTTGGGGTGGGAGAAGACGGAGTTTAAGAAACTATGCAATGAGGCCCTGACCAGGAAGCTAGGTTGGTTAGGGCACTGTCCTGATACACCAAGGGAGTGGGTTCAATATCAGGCCAGGGCAGGTACAAGAGTCAACTAATGAATGCATACATGAGTGAAACAATAAATTGATGTTTCTCTTCCTCTAAAAATCAACCAATACATAAATATCTGAGACTCTGGCCAGTTGGCTCAGTGGTAGAGTGTTGACCCAGTGTGTAGATGTCCCAGGTTCGATTCCTGGTCAGGGTACACAGGAGAAGCAATCATCTGTTTCTCTAACCCTCCCCTCCTTCTCTCTCTCTCTCCTCTCTTCCCCTCCTGTAACCATGGCTTCAGTGGAGCAAGTTGGCCTCAGGCACTGAGGATAACTCCATGGCCTCACCTCAGGTGGCAAAAAAAAAAAATGGCTTAGTTGCTGAGCAACAGAGCAATGGCCCTAGATGGGCAGAGCATTGCCCCCTAGTGGGCTTGTTTCGTGGATCCTGATTGGGGCACATGCGGGTGTCTGTCTCTGATTCCCCTCTTCTCACTAAAAATAATAAAAAATAAAAAATTTTTGAAAAATTAAAGAAACTGTGGTGAAAGCCATTATCATCGTGATCAGACAGACATAACTTCATGATTAGCTACTAGAATAACTGGCCTAAGGGGGGAAAAAAAAATCCCTGATAAATCACTTAATCTCAAAAGCAACTTCAGATTAAACAGTCCCTAAACTAGAATTTACAGCTCCAAAAATCTTGCACTGATTTACTGTAGTCCACATTGGAAAAGCCTACATTAACGCAAATATTTTGTGCATCAGAAGTAAGAACAGAGGCCCTGGCCGGTTGGCTCAGCGGTAGAGCGTAGGCCTGGCGTGTGGAAGTCATGTGGAAGTTCCAGGTTCGATTTCCGGCCAGGGCACACAGGAGAAGCGTCCATCTACTTCTCTACCCCTCCCCCCTCTCTTTCTTCTCTATCTCTCTCTTCCCCTCCCGCAGCCAAGGCTCCTTTGGAGCAAAGTTGGCCCGGGGTTGAGGATAGCTCCATGGCCTCTGTCTCAGGTGCTAGAATGGCTCTGGTAGCAATGGAGCAACACCCCAGATGGGCAGAGCATTGCCCCCTAGTGGGCATGCCAAGTGGATCCCGGTTGGGCGCATGCAGGAGTCTGTCTATCTGCCTCCCTGCTTCTCATTTTTTTTTGGGGGGGGGAGAAATAAGAACAGAGGGAAATCATTTCCTTTCACCCACCACTCTACCTCTCTGGCTTTGTGGTGCTTCCATGGACAAGGAAAAGAGCAATGTTTTATTTCATTGTCAACATCTAAAGTTGGCTCCAAGACAACTCTTTCTTCATTTGGTCTACATTCCACACCTTAGGGTCAGGACCAGAAATTGGCAATGACGAAGAGACCAAGTTAGGCTGGGAACATGTCCGAAGAGAGAAGAATCTGCTCAATCCTAAAATTTCAACTTTCTTCCTGTCACAGCACTACTTAAAAACACATGAAACAATGAGTCAGATCTCAGTTGGCTCATAATTCTCAACACCAAATACAACCTTCTTTATTGGAGATAAATTCTTCACATTTTTACCAAGGCTACTTTGAGTATTTAAGTAAAGTTTCATTAAAGTGCTTCCTATTACCACATTTCGCTTGCCATATTTATTTTAGAGGTCCCTGTGCAAATTTCATTTTGAACCAGTCACTTTTATTCTTGTTTGCCTACCTGCTAAACACAACAGAAGAAATAATTTTTAGAGCTCCACATACCATGATTAGATTTTAATAGACGATTTTAAAAATCTAATAATAAAATTTACATAAATTGATCAGGTATTGCTTCTTATAATCTTTTCCTAATAGACACTAGACTTATAAATTATTACTCTTTAGTTATATAATTATATTTATTCAACAAATATTTGTATGACTATTACACTCAAGGTTTTAAGCTAAAGAACTAATATCTAACATTAGGTTCATTCAACAATTATTTATTGAATGCTTACTATTATCTGCCAGGCACCATTATGGGTAGAGTGATTAGTAAAATAGACACAATCCCTATTTTCATGAAACTTACAGAAACTATGTATGGCAATTCTATATCTATTTGTCCTCTATCAGTAATCTCCCCTGTATCTTCAAACCATTTCCTCTTTTATGGCTTTTTCCTAACAATACAAGTTCAAGGCATTCTCAACTTTAAAAATGTATGTATCTTCCCTTAGTCTCAATTCCTTCTTATCTACCTCCTTCTTTTTACTCCATTACATAGTCATATTTCCTGTAAAGAGTTACCTATATTAACTCAGCTGGTCCCTCTACTGGAAAATGCTCTTACCAAGGCCATCACTAAATCCAATGAACACTTTTCAGTTCCTAGTTTACTTAGCTTCTTTTGATATTATCAACCAGTCCCTCTTTCTTGAAATTCTTTTTTTAACTTTTAGAACCCAACATACTCATAATTTTCTCTTTATCTCTAGCTGTTCCCTCTCAGGATACTCTTTTTGTGCCCACCCTTTAAAAATGGCTATCACTCAGACAGTGCTTACTATGTGCCAAGCCCATTCTAAGCACTTTACATACATTAATTCATTTAAGGCTCTATAGCCCCTTGAGGTTGTTACTATTGTTAGCTTCATTTTACTGATGAGAAAACTGAAGCAGAGAGATTAATTTGCCTAAGGATACATAGCTAACAATTACGACCTAGAGTTTTACTTTCTGTCCTTTCATTCTATACATTCCTTTTGAATGACTACATCTACCTAATTACCTATTTTCTGATTCCAAAATCTCCATTTTTATCCCAGATGATTAGATTATAAGGAGGCACTGAGCCACATTTCCTCTAGAGCAGGGATCCCCAAACCTTTTACACAGGGGGCCAATTCACTGTCCCTCAGACTGTTGGAGGGCCGCCACATACAGTACTCCATACACTGATCACCAATGAAAGAGGTGCCCTTTCCGGAAGTGTGGCGGGGGCCGGATAAATGGCCTCAGGGGGCCGCAATTTGGCCTGTGGGCCATAGTTTGGGGAACTCTGCTCTAGAGTATGGTACATCATAGGTATTCATCATCCAGACTCACCTATCTATTGCGAAGAACAGGCTTCTCAAATTTAACATGTCCAAACCCAATTCATTTTCCCCTTCCCCAAAGCCTGTTCCTCCTTACACATTCCCTTTCTTAGTGACGGTCTCATCTATTCAGTCACCCAAGCCAAAAACATGGCCATAATCATTAACACCACAAACACAAGACCCTTCCCACACACCTGGCCACTACCACAACATCCAGGTTTTGATGGCATGACACTTTAACCTTTGTACCTTTCCATCCCCAACACCATTACTGTACTTTAGATAACTGTCATCTCTACTCTCAACCACTGCAACATTTCTCCTCCCTGATGGCCTTGCCTCCAGGTTATTCCCTTTGAACTGACTTCACCATCACAGTCAGTCATCTCTCTAAAATAAAAATCTGGTTTCACTCATCTACTTAAAAATCTTCAGTCAGTCCTTAGTGCCTTCGAATAAAGTCTAAATCCTTATCCTAACAGGCAAAGCATAGAATCTAACTCCTAATCAGTTTAATTACTTCCTACCTCTCCCTTCTGTTCCAACCATTCAAAACTACCGTGGTCCCGTACATACGTTTTCTCTCAGCTCTGCCCTTACTCTCTGACTTCTACATACTTTGACTGGCTATTTCTACTGGGCCTTCACACTTCAAGGTCAGTGTCATTCCCATCAAGAAGCCTTCCGTCTTCTCTCTGAACTCCACCAAAAAATGTGGGATGAGTGCACCAACAACTTCCTGCGCTATTGCTCCCATTATAACACTGCCACACTGTGCTGTAACTGCCCCCTACAGGGCCATCCCTATACCTTCCCACGCTATTGCTCCCATTATAACACTGCCACACTGTGCTGTAACTGCCCCCTACAGGGCCATCCCTGTACCTTCCCACGCTATTACTCCCATAGTAATTCCTATTACATTATCTATTAAAAAGTACTCTTTTCCTCACACTGATTTGAGATGCTGCGGGTTATTATTTTTTTAAATTATATTGATAAACCATACTGTGCTATAACTGCCCCCTATGGGGGCATCAGTGCCATAGGCAGGTATTGGGCCATATTCACTCTATAGAGTGTGGCACATTCATATCAGATCAAAGTAGGCATTACTATATCCAATTTAAAGATGAAGAAACCAAATCTCAAATAGTTTAAATAATCTGTCCAAAGCCATGGACTAAAGGGCAAAGCCACAACTCAAGCCCATGACCATCAAGTCCTAAAACCCACATGTGCTATATAGTTCATTACTTTCCTGTGAAGGATACCAGAGATAAACAAGATCTGATCCTGGCTGTTGAAGACCAATTGCTTTTGGACAGAAGGTAGAGGGATATCAAATTAGGAATAGTTTTCTAAAGGATAGCATTTGAACTGTTTCTAAACGGATGGGCAGAATTTAATAAGCAAAGACGGGGGTAAGAGAGTAATGAGGGGGCACAATAAACATTCTGGTGGCAGTGACAGGATAAATACATGAGAAATAGATTTATGGGGAGTCCACTGGGGTTTTCAATATGGGTTGAGGCTATTTTTCACCTTATGATGTACTAATAAAACCAGGCATGTGTCTTACTGCAAGATAAATGGGATTTTACTAGACTTGGCATGCACTCTTAAGAGGCAGCCACTATGTAAACATCTTACAAAACCAATTCGTAAAGAAGCCCACAAGGAACATTAAGGAGCTCACTTGCTGCAGTTCTGCAAGTTGCTTTTAAGGATGTCATAGTCGGTATTGAACAGAGGCCCACTGTCCTTTAGCATGGCTTTCTGGATGCTGTACACATGGATGCTGGCAGTCACAGCTAGCTTGGACTTCACTGCTACAAGTCAACAGGAAAAGTAGTCTGTTAATACACAAACTTCATAGCATGTGGGAACTTTAACAAGAAACCCTTCTGCATTAAAACCATTTACAACCTGTGGTGGTCCAAAAAGCTCTAAAAGGCCAAATAGCCACATATACAGTATAACATCACCTCTTCTGTCTCCAACGGGGACATTATGACAAGGTAGGTGGTGGTGAGTCAGTTCTAAGTACAACACCTGTGAGGGTATCAATCATCCAGTGGACACTCAGTAAATATTAATGAATGACTGATGATGACTGTGATTTTTTTTCAGTCAGGGAAGAATCTTACACTTGAGTACATAATTGAGGAATAAGTAATTTTGATTTGAAAAGACTCACGTAATTCAACTTCACAGAAAGCATTACCATAACAAAATAGGACTAACCAGGTGAGTGTGCAGAGGAAAGACACAAAAGAACATCAGAGGAGCAAACTTTAGGTTCTAGGAAGGAAAGGACTGTGCCTAACTTGCTGAAAGTCTCTAGGGCCAAGCACAGAGCTTGATGCACAATAAATACTATGTATCAACTGAATGAATCAATCTTTCTTTGCCTACCAATGTGGGAACTGAGAAAGAAAAAAGCGTACAACTCCATCACCCTGAATACATTCAAGTTAATTTGTAAGAAAATTGCTCCATAGGCAGCAGTCTTTCTATATGAAGTACAACTGTGCAGGTTTTGTCTTGAGACATCAGTCTAAGATCACAAGGACCCTATTATACAATTCCCTCGAATTGGGGTTAAAAAGAAAATAGAACAGTAACATAGATGGTACTGAAACAGGTGGACATACTTAATTTAGACATTATATTAAGCTTTCCTTACTTTAGAAAAGCATTCTTTAATTTTCTTTCTAAAAAAACTATTATGAAACACACAATATGGTATTTGGAGACTACTGGCTTTTTACAGTTGATGAGGTCCTCCACATGGTATTCATGTTAGCTTTTGCATGTCTGTCACGAGTTTTCAAATCCTGTGATAAAAATGCTTTATAAGTTTTAGCAGCTATTGACTTTAAAAATGGGAAGTTAGGCAGATGAAGTATCATATTTTAATGTTTCGGAAACTACTAATAAAAATATATATACAGCTATTCAGTTAAACAGCTAAATATAGTGGATGCAGATGTTAGGGGCAGATTTTTTAAATTATACCTACATTGATGCCATAAGGGAAAAAACTTGCTAAATTGCTATAACACTTACCTTCCAATTTATCTTCTCTCACTACTGCAACCTTGTGGCACTGTAAGGAAATAACACTTCATTAATGTTCAAAGTAGTATAACTTGCAATTTTAAAGTTTCCAAGCCAATAATTTAACTGCACTTGGATATAAAATTAGAAACATTAAGTACCTCTGAAAATATGTTACAATTTAATAGTCACACTCATTTTTAATTTGTTTATATTGAAACTTCTCAATGAGGTTAAGGAAAGTGATATAGATATCAATATAGTTTTAAAAAATAATAACCGCAGCATCTCAAATCAGTGTGAGGAAAAGAGTACTTTTTAATAGATAATGTAATAAGAATTACTGTGTAATCATATAGAACCTAATAAAAACTGCTTATGTCTCTCACACCATAAAACAAATAAATTCTTAATGCGTCTGTCATCTAAATACAAAGGATGAAACCACATAAATACTAGATGAAAATATTGGTGAATTCTTTGATAAACTGATATAATCTGAAAATGAAGAAGTTTCCTAACTGTAATTTAAAACCCAGAAATAATTGAAATAATCCATAAAAACTGACAACTAACTTTTAGATAACCAAAAAACCCAAAACTTTAACCAAAGTAAAAAGACAAATGATAAAGAGGGAAAAATATCTTCAAGTTATATCACAAAGGGTTAAATATAGCTTCTAAAGTCGAGAAAACAAAGACTTGCAATCCTTAGAAAATAAAAAAGATATATGAACAGACAGTTCACATAAAAATATATGCAAATAACTCTGAAAACATGACAACAAGAACTGTGTGGCAACAGGCATTCTCACACATTGCTGCTGGAAATGAAAACTGAAGAGGTATTTGGCAATACTCCACAAAGTAGATAAACATTCTACTTCTAGAAATGTAACCTTAAAACACTGAAAAAATACAGAACACATATACTCTGACCTATTTACTGCAGGACTATCTGTAATAGCTAAAGATTATAAATAACTCAAATAATTATCAATAAATGACTACTGAATAAACTAAGATATATCTATTAATGTAGGATCACAAGACTGTAAAACAAAGCAAAATTTTTAAACTTTTTTTTAAAGATTTCATTTATTCATTTTAGAAAGGAGAGGGGAGAGAGAGAGGTGAGAGAGAAGAGAGAGAAGGGAGAGAGAAGGTAGACAGGAGCAGGAACCATCAACTCTCATACGTGCCTTGACCAGGCAAGCCCAGGGTTTCGAAATAAGCCAGGCTATTTCCACCGCACCACCACAAGCCAGGCTATTTCTTTAACTACTACTATGGAATAATGCTCAGGATTTACTGTTAAATAGAAAAAGCAATGTGCAAAATAGGGTGTAATGTATGAAAACTTTTAGGAAAGAAAGGGGATTAAAATGAATATATATTTACTTATATTAAAAATATGTACAACAAAAACAATAAAACGAGAACATAAAACCAATAAAAAGAGTTACCTGTAAAGGAAAGGAGGGAACCTAAAAATTCAAAGAGGAAAAAAAATTGAATTTAACTAGCTGGTTGTTTATTTCAGTAGTTCTTAACCTTTTTTGAGGTACCGAACCCACCAGTTTCATATGCGCATTCACCGAACCCTTCTTTAGTGATAAATAAAATATGATTTTTTCCCCCAAATTCAAGACATAGGTATATGTTTTTTTACTGGTGCACAAAATGAGCCATGCATGAACATCACCTTGCTCAAAGAACAAAACCAACAAAGTACATGAACTCACAACAAATTACGGTATTACTTTATTCTGGCCTCCGCAGCAGAGGCTTCTCCGAACCCGAGACAGACTCATCGAACCCTTAGGATTTGATAGAACCCAGGTTAAGAACCACTGATTTAATTATTTCAAGTGATTCTAAAATACAGGCTGACTATGCATCCCACAACTACAAAGAAGTCAAAATATTTTCAATCATATTGTTAGTAAAAATACTGGTTCTGCTTTTCTAACTCTCACATATTTGGCTAAAGCAGATAAATATTTATGCTAATGTAGGAACCACCAAAATTCACAAAAAAGAGCAACATAAGTCAAATAAGTTTTTTTAAAAATGTAATTGCAAATCTGAACTGGGAATATCAGTTAAGTTTTCATTATGTGTTTAAAACAAAACATTGTTAAATGTCATGTTCTGCAAAGCTGTACAATAAAAATTACAGAGCTTGTGAGAAAGAGAATTAGGAACGAAGCACTCATACCAATGCAACCTTGTAATAAGAGCCCTAAAAATAATAATCAGTACCCTTAGGAGAAAATCTGGATAACCTAGAGTTTGGTGTGGCAATATGCTGCCTCAAGGGATACTGAAAATGCATAAAAACAGCTCAGTGGAAATGCCAGTTTGCAGGTGCTAAAACAACACACCAGAGTAGAGCTCCAATTCAGGGTGTTCCTGTTAAAAGGAGGAGACACAGGAGAAAACCATGAGCCTGGCTGAGGGTAAGCCCCCTGAGCTTTTTAGCAGTTGAAAACAAAGGAAAAATATGGCAAGTTACTGAGAGTAAGTTCCTCTTTATAGAAAAATTCCAACTAGTAATATATGTAGAAAGTGACAGAAGTAGAACATCACCATTTTATAATTCCTCATGATCTGGGTAATAATAAAAATCAATCTAAGCTAAGATCACTAGATAAAAAAAAGCTCATGGGGAACTTCATAAAGGATGAATCAGACGAACAACCTCTAACAACACAAAGAATCAAGTAGGCCCAGGCCAATTAGCTCAGTCTTCATCATTGTCCCCATCCCCACCCCAATCGTCACTAAACACAGAGCTTGCAGGACACACACTGTAAGCAACCAAAGAATGCATAAGTGGAGCAACAAATGAATGCTTCTCTCTCCCCCACCCCACATCCCACGCCCCTCCCTCCTTCTCTAAAAATTCATCAATTAAAAAAAAAAAAACCCCAACCAAATGCCCCCTTGAAATTTTCAAATAATTCTCTCTTTTTCTCCTTTTCCAAGTGAGAGGAGGGGAGAGAGACGGACTCCCGTATGCACCCTGACTGGGATCCACCTAGCAATCCCCTTCTGGGGCCCATGCTCTGCCCATCTGGGGCCATGCTCACAACTGACCTATTTTTAACACCTGAGGTGGAGGCTCCACAAGTCATTCTCAGCGCCCAGGCCAACATTCTCGAATCAATGGCCTCAGGAGAAGGGGAGAGAGAAGGAGAGAGAGAGAGAGATATGGGGGGAGGGAGCAGATGGTCACTTCTCCTGTGTGCCCTGGCCAGGAATAGAACCCGAGACTTCCCCATGCTGGGTCAATGCTCTACCACTGAGCCAACAGGTCAAGGCCTCAATATATTTTTATATTAGGATTCTAAGATTTTGTTTGAAAGCATTCTGCTGCTTAAAAAGATGGGCAAGACTTAAATGCCCTCTTAAATTTAAAAATAAAAGGCCATTATAAGCAAGCCACAGGAAAGAAGTTTTTAACTGATATGGGTTATATATCATACTGAAAAATGGTCTCAAAAAAAAAAAAAAAACACAACAAAAAACGCAGCGAGGAAAACAATCTAAATGCACTTTCACCAGTTTATCCAGGAACCTCCTGCATCCCAAAGACCATGCAAAGATACCAAATTAAGAACCTCTGTCATTTGGCTTAGAAAATCTACAACTTTATCTTAAAACATAAATTCTTAACTTCAGACCCTGCTCCAAAGATGCGTGAAAAATCAAAATTTTATGAGTATGTCAACCTATGAATTTTTCTTTTAGATTCTCAAAAAAATCAGCAACCATGAAAAGAATAAAACTCATTGCTTTAAAGAAACATAGTAGGGCCTTGCCAGTTGGCTCAGTGGTAGAGCGTCAACCCAGCATGTGGATATTCCGGGTTCAATTCCAGGTCAAGGCACACAGGAGAAGTGCCCATCTGCTTCTCTACCCCTCCCTCTTTTATATATATATATATATCTCCCCCTCCTGCAGCCATGGCTCGATTGGAGTGAGTTGGCCCTGGGTGCTGAGGATGACTCCATGGCCTCACCTAAGGTGCTAAGATGATCTTGGCTGAGCAACAGAGCAATGCCCCACATGGGCAGACCATCGCCGCCTAGTGAGCTTGCCAGGTGGATCCTGGTCAGGGCACATGCAGGAGCCAGTCTCTGCCTCCCCTCCTCTCACAGAATTAAAAAAGAAAAAAACAGAAAGAGAGAGAAAGAGAAACACAGTAAAGAACTATGACTAGACTGAAGGCATTGACCAGAGAGACAGGAGAGAGCTAGTTAACCATGAAAACATAAGAAGACATTCAGATGCAAACTTCGGCAGTATCCATTCAAGTGCCGTACAGAGAGAGGGTTTTGGTGCCAGATTTATTTCTCTCAGTAAATAAATCAGGTCTGGTTAATTCTGTGTTTCAGATATACAGGGTGGGGCAAAAATAGGTTAACAGTTGTTCAAAATAATACAATAACAGATAATGTACAAGAATAAACTGTTTCACATACTCAAAACTGTAAACCTACCTTCGCCCAACCCTGTATAATGACATCTGATTCTACACTTGCAAATATCTTGATTACTACCTGGCTTGCCAAATAGCTTACCAACAAAGAAAAAAAGGGCTGGTCAGAGAATATAAGAATCTGATTCCCCTAGCAATTTTGTTTCTCCTTATAAATGATTCAATTGGCAGCCTAGTTTTAAATCTCACATGTTTGGGACTCAATTGCTGTAAGACAAATCCCAGTCAGTACAGAGGGTCCTTGGGTTACGACAGTCTCAACATACAACATTTAAAGTTTATGTTAATCACTTCCATAAAAACTTAAAAACATTGAGATGTGTGTTTCAGCTTACACCATTAGTGTTGTACTTACTATGTGAGCAAACTAGTTTGGTTGCGCATGGCAGAAAAATACGCAGTAATGCAGTGTTGTAAGTGAGGGAGTCGGCGTCCCCCAATACCTTAACTATGTCATTTTGGACTGTTAAAAGTGCAAGTGTTCTGTTAGGCTAGGGCAGTGGTTCTCAAAGTGTGTGCCAGGGCGCTCTGGTGCACCCTAGAAGATTCCCAGGTGCGCCCTATGGTATTCCAGAGAAATATGTGCCTGTTGAGGACCAAAAAACCAACAGGATTTTTGGAGTTTATATATTTGGGGGGCAGAGGTGTGGGGAATTGGCTCTAAGCTGACACTCTGCCCAAACCTCCACCTCACTTGCCTGATTAGGTTGCAAAAGACTGTTAAACTGTGGTGCTGGATTGTTTACAATACCCCCCATGTTCCCCAGAAAGACCGGAGGCAAGTTTCTTCTATCCTTTGTTTGGTGTAAAGTTCAGATGATATGGATTGTGGGGGTTTTGAATTGATGATTAAACATAAGGAATTATCTCTTTAGCCTTTTGGATTTCTATAAAAGACGAATATGTGGCAATATCTAAAAAAGCTTTGAACATTTTACTACAATTTTCAACATCCTATTTATGTAAATTAGATTTTTTTTTTCCTTTGGCAGAGACAGAAAGAGAGAGAGGGACAGATAGGAACAGACAGGAAGGGAGAGAGATGAAAGACATAAATTCTTTGTTGCGGTTCCTTAGTTAGTTGTTCATTGATTTCTCATATGTGCCTTGACCACGGGGCTATAGCAGACCAAGTGACCCCTTGCTTGAGCCAGCGACGTTGGGCTCAAGCTGGTGACCTCGGGGTCTCAAACCTGGGTCCTCCGCAACCCAGTCCAATGCTCTATCCACTGCGCCACTGCCTGGTCAGGCAGAATTTTCTACCCTCAACACAATTAAGAGTAAAAAGAGAAGAATTCTTTAAGTATTGAAAACTAATGAGAGTTTGCCTTTCAGATATATGCCCAAACATTGAAGAAATCGCTAGGACACATCAGGCTCATGTTTCTCATAAACACAAGAATAAAAAAACTTAACACATTCGTGCCGGGACCTGCTGAATTTACTAAATCTTACTAAGAATGTATCTATATATATAAAAAAATAACTTTTTTGTTGTTTTTATTATTTTGTAACCCCCTTTTTTTACAAATTCTAGAAAGTATAACAAAAAACGTAACATAAAAATGTTTTATAATGTCAGAATAAATTTAATTTTGTCGTATTTGTTTCGTTTACCATAAAAGCACGCTTGGACTTTATATTTTTTCTTTAGTATTTGACTTAATTATAATAACATATTTCTCAGAAATTTGTATATAGTGCGCCTACAATTACTTGTAGAATTTTAAATGTGCCCCGACTTCAAAAAGTTTGAGAACCACTGGGCTAGGGTGTGTTTTCAACTTACACCAAAATTTGGAATACGTCACTGTAGGTACAGAACTGTGTTGTAAGTCGAGGACAGCCTGTCTTTTGATAAGCCAGGCTTCTGAATTTGTGAGTCTGAAGGGAAGTCCGAGGGAAGAGGAACACACACATTAGCGGGTCTCTGAGGAGCTCTGCCTTGCACGAAGTTCTGTAGGGCTGGTGCTGTGGCAGGAGCAGAAGAGCCTTTGGGTCAGAGGTGTGGAGACGTGAAGACAGAAAATGTGAGATGTGCCTTAGTTCTTGGAGGAAGCCAGAGAGGGGGACAATCAAAGTTTCCAAGGATCAGTCTGGTACAAAAGGAACTAATTATTGTAGCAGAGCTTCCCTAGTAGTGGGAGTGGTAGAATAATCCCTTTGCTCCTAAGAAGTACATGGAAGTAGCTAAGAGAAAGTCAGCAGACCTGAGAAAGCTGTGTGATCAGGATGGTGAAAATGCAGCAGTGACCAGAGTTGAGGGGCGACCATATACCAGACTGAAAAGATATATGAAAATGAAGAGATTCCCAACCTATGCCTCTGCATTCTCAACCCCCTGCCAATAGCCCCGTTCTTCAGCCACTTAGACATAAGCTTACTAAAATGAATACTCAAATTAAAATCAACTTGAGTTAAAAAAATAATAAAATTATACTTTCTAGACACCTGAATGTGTGACTTGACATCTGAACAGGATGGAAACTAACTACAATTTTCCCTAATATACCTTCAAGAAGAAGAAATAAAAATTATATAGAAAAGTTGTATAATAATGACATAGTCTCTGCATCACAGCTGAGATATCACCAAAAGTCAGTTTTAGGTTTAGTCTCCAAATTCAAAATAATCACCTTCAGGTAGCTTTTTAAAACTACCATAATACTAAATATTATGTCCCCCCCACCCCCATGTTGTTATTTAACAGTTTATATAGTGCAAACACATTTAAGCTCATTATAATATTCTGAGAACTTACCACATGTCCATTCTGAACAAGGCTGCCAGACACCAAATAGGTGACGTGCAGTTGGGCTCCTGAATTTTCCCTTCTCTTCCTTTCAACATAATCATACAGCATCCTGTTTCAAACAGAAGGCACAAGAAAGTCATCAGTAAGAGTTTTTACCTCATCAATTCTTAATCTGTGACTTAAAAGTTAGGCATATTAAATCTGGCAGTTCTTCAAATTTTCTACAGAATTTCTGCTCGGTCTATGGATAGAGAGTTATGTTGGGGTCAACTTAATAAGTTGGCACAATGGCCCATTTCATAACTGAAATAAAAGAACTCTAGTAATAGGCCCAGACAGAGTGAACATGCAATAAAACGGTAACATACAATGAATAGAACACTCAACCAAGAATAAGTTCAGTCACTATGTGATCCTGGATCAATTAATTTTCATAGGCCTCTCAATATCCTGAGTTATAAAACTGGAGGGCTGTACTAGATAGATCAGTGACTCTTTTACCACAGCATTCAGGTGGCTATCTATAACCCTCCACCCCCACCACCCCCAAATTTTAAGTAAAACGTATATGTGCTTTTTTGTGGAGAGACAGTTCAAGGTTTTCAATAATTTCTCAAAAGGGTTCCAAAACATTAAAAATGACTAAGGAAATGATGACAAATGTCCAGCTTTGAAATTCACTTTTATAATCACTCAGATTCAATGCTGTTTCAGAACTGCAGACCGTAACAGCTGACTCCCACTGCCCAGTACTCAGAGTATTCATTAACCTGAGACTGCCAAACACTACATGTACAAATAATGTTTTTAATAACAATCCTAAATTCAACAACAGATTAACAAAAACAACAAAAAGATATCATTTATGTCTTATATACTGAGCTTCAATAACACACCATACTTCTGCCAAGGACAACTAGAAACTCAACCTCAAAAATTCCAAGGGAAACTCAATCTACACTGTTGACCACTCTCTTCTGGAAGTGTCGCTCTCTTAGCTTCCATAAGCCCATGTCCCATTGAGTCCCCTGACACCCTTCTAAAGCCCCTGCTGTTTCCTGTACAGACTTGATTACCTCTTTCCCCTAATAGTTAAGGTGCGGTCAGTCTTTAGCTACCTTTTCACTCTCTATATTAGACTGACAAATCATTTGGGTTTGCCTGGATTTGAGAGGTTTCCCAAGACAGACTTTTGGTACTAAAATGGACAGTCCTGGGCAAACCAGGATGGTTGGTCTATTTCATTCATCCCCATGGCTTACTTATGATGACAACAACATCTGCCAAAACCCCCAAGCCAGAAATCTGGGAGTCATTATCCTTCACTTCTCCTTATCTGGTGAGTTGCCAAATCTAGTCAGTTCTCCCTCCCAAGTTAATTCTTGACTACATGCCCTCCAAATCTCTTGACTGGACTATTTCAATTCCAAGAGTCAATTCTGCACTCACGAGCTTTTATTATCCACAAGGCTGCCACAGTAGTGTTAAAAATGCAAATCAAGTTATTAGGTCAAAAAACTTCACTGAGTGGCTACTTTAGTTCTAGACCTTAGGGAGAGAGCAATGAACAAAGTTCCTAACTAACCTTTTAGAGCTTACATTGCAGAAAAGAGACAAGTATGTTAAATGATAGTAATCTATGAGGGAAAAGAATAGAGAGTATATGAGCAGAAGTTTTGCTATTTTATATAAGGTAATTAGAGAAGGCCTCATGAGCAGAGTCCTGCAGGAAGTGAGGAAGCCAGCACTGTGGCTATCTTCGGGGGTAATGTTCCAGGTAGAGAGAATGGCAAATGTCAAGGTTCTGAGGCAAGAATGTAGACAAGGTAGAAGAACAGAAAGGTGGCAAGTGTGCAGAAGGGAATAAGAAATAATAGTGGTGGCTGAGTACCAGACATGTAGGGCTTTGTGGCCCTACTACGTAGAACCTTTTAGAAGAGTCCCTGACTGCCCTGTGTAGAATATACTGCCAGAAGGTGAGGGAGGAAGCAGGGAAACTGATTCGGAAGCTACTGCAGTAATGTAGGCTAGAGGTGATGTTAGCTCAGACCAGGGTAGTCACAACAGAGGTAGAAAATAAGTGGATGAATTCTGGGAAAATTTAAAGGGAGAAGCAACAGTATTGCTGACGGGTTGATTATGGAGTATGTGAGAAAAAGGAGTTATGGATTACAACTAACCACCTCAAAGGATAAAGTTGTCATTCACTGACATGGGGAAAGCAGAAGTAGGGGGCAAAATCAGGAGTTAACTTTTGGAGCATGTTAAGTCTGAGATGTCTATTAGTCATTAAGTAGTGTTGAAAAGGTAGCTGGATATTCTTGTCTGAAGTATTATTATTTATTCAAAGCTTTTTGGTAGCTCTCCATCCCCTAAGGATCAACTCCAACTCCCCAGTAATGACATCTAACACCCTCTTGTTCTGCTTCCCTGTGTCTCTCACCCTTCTCTCACAGTCACACGATTTTCAGCCTTATGAAACACTCTGGAGTCCCCCTTGCTCCTTCTGCCTGGAATGCTTTGCTCAGACCTCATCCACCTACTCCCTCATGCAGACAGCAGCTCAGTTCCCACCTCTTTGGTGAAGCCATCCCTAAAACCACAGGCCAGCAGGGTACCCCTACCTTCCAAGCTCTAACAGAGCCTATCCCACATGTTATTATGCACTTACCAAGTCTAAGCGTTAGCACTTACCAAACTGTATTCAAACTAATTAGTTTATATATCTGTCATCCCCACTATACTGCAAGTTCCTTAAGGATAAAAATGTGCCCTGTTAGCATTTTTGTTGATTGCTCTACCTTGTCCTCTTTAGTGTTTCCTTCCATGCAGCAAGTGCATTAGGAATGATGAGGTAACACAAATTCACGAACGTTTTGGTTTATTTACACTAGGTAAGACCATGCTAATGGAAGAAATGATAGGAAAGTACCATACCCAAGATACTCTCATGCTTGCTAGCTAAATCTTTCATCTACAACTCATATATCATCACAGACATCCTCTGTGTACTTGCCTCTCCAATTCCACCCCAGTTCTTTTAGAGCAGTGGTTCTTA
Organism: Rhynchonycteris naso; assembly: GCA_037038555.1. Lineage (NCBI taxonomy): Eukaryota > Metazoa > Chordata > Mammalia > Chiroptera > Emballonuridae > Rhynchonycteris > Rhynchonycteris naso. The sequence goes on from CM072995.1 coordinate 318,230,213, forward strand.
ACCTTTTTTTTTTTTAATTTATTTTATTTTTATTTTATTCATTTTAGAGAGGAGACACAGAGTGAGAGAGAGAGAGAGAGAAAGAGAGAAAGTGGGGAGGAGCTGGAAGCATCAACTCCCATACGTGCCTTGACCGAACCAGTGCAGGGTTTTGAACCGGCGACCTCAGTGTTCCCAGGTCGACGCTTTATCCACTGCGCCACCACAGGTCAGGCGGTTCTTAACCTTTTTGAGGTACCGAACCCACCAGTTTCATATGCGCATTCACCGAACCCTTCTTTAGTGATAAATAAAATATGATTTTTTTTCCCAAATTCAAGACATAGGTATATGGTGGCCGAGTACCAGACATGTAGGCTTTGTGGCCCTACATAGAACCTTTTAGAAGAGTCCCTGACTGCCCTGTGTAAAATATACTGCCAGAGGGTGAGGGACGAAGCAGGGAAACTGATTCAGAAGCTACTGCAGTAATGTAGGCTAGAGGTTTTTTTACTGGTGCACACAATGAGCCGTGCATGAACATCACCTTGCCCAAAGAACAAAACCAACAAAGTGCATGAACTCACAACAAATTACGGTATTACTTTATTCTGGCCTCCGCAGCAGAGGTTTCTCCGAACCCCTGAAGCCGACTCATCGAACCCCTAGGGTTCGATAGAACCCAGGTTAAGAACCACTGTTTTAGAGTAACAGGGAGGTCAAAACTGTACAAACTCTTTCTGAAAAAAATAATTTCTGCTTATCTTTAGTCTCTAGGATATGTTTATCTAATGTGATTACATCAAACATTTTAGCAACAGAATATGCAAAACATTCTTAAGCATGAATGACAACATGTATGAATTCTTATAAGATGCATTTCCTACAGACATGATTAATTATATCTTCTCATTTTAATTCATTAATTTTCCCTCCTGATCAGTTCCACCCATAACTTTTCCTCGGATAAATACAGTGTATATGGTATACTGTCTTGCCTGACCTGATTTAATTCTTTCACTGCATCTTTATGACCTGAAATTATCTTCTATAAATCAATGATGGGGAGGACCTTGTCTATCTGGTTTGCTGTTTTATAACAGAGTCTAAAATAACACTATAGTAAGAACTAAAAAAGTACTTCTTTACTGAATCCAAGAAAATCAGTATCATTATGCCCAGTTACTACACTCAGTGCCAACTTTAAATGTTTCCACTATAGAAATAAGCCAGTCAGAGAAAGACAAATACCATATGACTTCACTTATGTGTAGAATCTAAAGAACAAGCAAAACAGAAACAGACTCATAGATACAGAGAACAGACTGATAGCTGTCAGAGGTGAGGGGGGGCTGGGTGAAAAAGGTAAATGGATTAAGCGAAACACAAAATACAAGCGAGCAAACCTTAACACACTTGTTTTACACTTGAAACACACCGGTTTGCTCAACAAATGTCACCCCAATAAATTCAATAAAACTTAAAAATATCAGAAGATTTCAAATGTTAAATAAATAAATACTTCTACTATAGGTAAAATAAAAAAAGGTGACAGGACACTCAAGTCTCAATTTTCTCATCTGTTAAAAGAGGCTAATACCCATCACACTGAATTGTTAGAGTATGTGAGATAAATGTGAAAATATCTGCTGTGCCTAGTATTTATTCAACAAATATTTATTGGCACCTATTATGATCCAAGCACTAAAGATACAATGATTGTGGCATACTGTGTTTTCTGAAAATGGCTGCAACAATGTCACCCATTCCACATGCTCTTCTGTGTTCACCCAGAGAGAGGTGGATTCTATCCTTATCCCTTAAATCTGGAAAGGCTAATGATTCATTTTAACTAAAAGAATAAAGCAGACATGATACTGCTTGACTTGTGAGGCAATCATATTCTGCCCTGTGCTGGAGCACTAGCTTTTGAAGTCTTAAATGCTGTGTAAGAAGTTTGATTACCTGGAGACACTATACTCTGGTGGACATCCAGGTCATACAGACAGACCACATGCAATGTCTGGTCAACATCCCCAGCTATAGTCCCAATCAATGACAAGCATCAACTGCCAGACATGTGTACAAAGAAGCCTATTAATGTTAGAATTCCAGCCTCTGAGGCTTTCCAGCTGAGGCACCAGACACCATGGAGCAGAAGTAACTTATTCTCACTATGCACCACCTAATTTGAAAACAATAGTGTATTGTTATTGTAAGGACTAAGGCATTTTTAACATGTTAACAAGCACTCAATATGCAAAAACCTTAAATATACTGACAATTATTTGAGTAAAATAAAACTACGAAACTCTTAGAAGAAAACACGCAGATAAATCCTTTTGACCTTGGCTTAGGTAAAGCCTTGTTAGACACTGTATAAAAAAAGCAAGCAACAGAAGGAAAAAGAACAAATGGATTTCAACAATAAAAACTTTTGTGCTTTAAAGCACACTATCAACAAAGTACAAAGACAATCTACAGAATGGAAGAAATTTTTTGCAAATCATATATCTAATCAAGGTCAAGTGCAGGCATGGTCAACATGCGGCCCGTGATTAAATTTTTAATATTCTTCGCTACTTTAAAATAAATCTCAGCTACTCAGAAGTGGAAGCATCTTTGATTGGAAATCGAGATATTTAAGAAGATAGTGATAAGCAGAAAAGAATTCCTCGTGTGACTAATCTAGGGTTAACTTCCAATAATTGGTCTAATGGATTCGCGATACTTATTTTTTAAAAAAATTCCATTATAAAGATTTACAACTTTTGTATTCGTCTGTACTCGATATGAACTGTTTCACATTTAGCAGCGATGTGAAACCCACATTCTTTTAGGCGGAGTTTGCCAATGCACACCCAAGGTCAAACAATTTGTAATTTTTGTGGTCAAGTGTGCTGAATCAAGTGACATTGTAGCATAGACAATAGCTGGAGTTGATAACTCCAAACATGTCCAAGCTGTTTGTAAAACAAAATAATTGTTTTATTTGTGATATAACCGCTTCAAGCTCATTCTATTAAATGTTGTTTTGACTGATTGTGATACGGTATGTAATTATATTTTTATTAAAATAGTATTGTATATTAAATTTTTTCTCTCATTTACATTTATTCATAAACAAATTACATAATAAAATTTTGTTTAAACAAATAATTTTTGTATTTAACAGTTTTAAATTTTAATATTTCATCCAGCCCGTGAAAATAGTTTTCTTTCTAATCTGGCCTGGGGGCAAAAACTGTTGGCCAAGTCTGGTCTAGTGTCCTGAATATATAAAGAACTCTTACAGCTCAACAATAAAAAGACAAATAACCCAATGAAAAAATGGGCAAAGGATCAGAATAATATTTCTCCAAAAAATATATACATACAAATAGCTAATGAAAAGATCAAATCAAACTGTAAATCAAAACCATAATGATACCACTTCACACCCATTAGCAACATTATTTTTAACACCCAAATGTGGAAGCACCTAAATGTTCATCAGCTGATGAACAAACAGATAAACAAAATATGGTATACCCATATGTTCTGGGCTGAATTGTGTCCCCCCAAAAGAAATGCTGACTTTCTAACCACCTGTACCTCAGAATAAGACCTTACTTGGAAATGGGATCTTTTCATAATCAGCTAAGATTAAATAATGAAGGATATGGGCTCCTAATCCAGTGTAACTGGTATCCTTATAAGATGGCCATGTGAACATTAACACACGGGGACAACAAATGCCACATGACAAAGGCAGAGACTGGGGTCATGCAGCTACAAGTCAAGGAATGCAAAAGACTGCCAGCAAACCACCAAGAGGCAAGAAAGGATTCTCTACAGGTCTCAAAAGGAGCATGGCCCTGTTGACACCTTAATTTCAAACTTCTAACGTCCAGAATTGTGAGACAATATATTTCTGCAATTTTAAACCACCAAGCACTTTGTTATAGCAGCCCTAAGAAACCAGTAACACCATATAAAATAATTCAGCCATAAAAGGGAATGAAGTACAGCAGGTCCTCATATAAGGTAATTTCATTACAATACTGATGAATACTGTAGGAACTTCACTCCTGTTTACTGTATCAATGAACCTATGGTGAAACTGGTTTCAGATGATGTTAAGTGGGAATTGACTGTCCTGATACATGCTCTATCATGGTCAAACCTTGGGAACATTAGACTAAGTGAAAGAAATCAGACACACAAGTTTACATATCACACTATTCCATTTATATGAATCGTCCAGAATATGCAAATCTATATAGAGAGAATATACTAGTAGTTGCCTAGAGCTGGGAAGGTGGGGTCAGATTCAGGAAAAATGATGAGTGATTGTTAACATACTGGGTCCTTTTGGGGATGATGAAAATGTTCTAAAATTAAATGCAGCTATGGCTGCACAACTCTTTGGATAGACTAAAAACCACTATACATTTTCAGTGGGTGAATTCTATCTCAATAAAGTTTTTTTTTTTTTTTAATCTGAAAGAAACACGTGTGACAGAGAGTTAGGGAGGGATGGTGATACCTGAAATAAAGCATTAGGAAAGGGCTGTTCCAAGAAGTAATGCGTGAAATTTGGGCTGAAACCTAAAGGATGATGACAGCTTGGAAGAGAGCATTCCAGGCAGAGGGAATGGTACCAATGTCCTGGGGTGAGAATGGGCCTGGCGTAGTTGAGGCAAATATGGCTAGACTATAAAAGGGGTGGAGAGTGGTGTGGGATGAAGCTGGTAGACAGGCAGGGGCAATACCTGTTAATTCTATAATACACAGGGTAGCTACATAAAATTGCAGAATACTTTATTTCATCTCCAGTATACACCTTTACACTCCAAAAGTTTATACTAGTAATAGTTACCTCATCTCATATGTAAACATACATAACCACAACAAATAATGACTCTTACAGGTGTCCATTCCTAGTTACCCAAACCTCTTGGTTTGGGGCAGGACGGTCTTAGCAACAACCATCTTAGATAGTCAAGATCAGTCCAAATCCAGCCCTGGGCCAAGAGTTTCAGGTCTTGAAGACATAAATATCCAGTCAAAATCAGACTCCTTCAACTGTCAAACAGCACCTCAGATAAAGCCAAATAAACCCACTGTAGAGACTCAAGGGATATTCCCACCACTTAAAGATCATGTGATTCAAGGAATAGGAAAAAAGCAGACCACCTTTAGGGATAAAATAAACTAAATGAGTGGAATGCCAGTGGCTGAGGCCAGGCAGGTCCACATTGGATTCGGGCAGACGGTAGAGAAACTAGGGGTCAGAAAGCGTTGGGCCATTTCTGTTTAATAGAGTCTTGCAACGGTGGATGAGCAAACCGGCAGGGGAAAACCGCTTCTCAGGCAAACAAACAGCAAAATGCCCTTCACAGTGGCGGGCAGGCAATTGCAATCCACTGTCCTGAGGGCAAGCATCCATAGCCTAACACAACCTATACACACATGGTGCTGCCCCCTGCTCACGCACTAATCAGGCAAAGTACAAGCAAGCAACCCTAACACAGCTGTTTTCCCAACAATGAGTATTTAGACTCAATATGTGTGTCCTCAACCTGTTCATCAATTCTTGCCCCTGGGACATGGACAAAAACTGCACATTTACAGGTCAAGAAATTTTGAAGTTAATTCAAAAGCTTACTTTTTCCCTTTTCAAGTAAGGAAAGGTAATATGGAAGACTTCAAGGGGAATGCTCTGCACCATCCTAAACATCTGTTATAGTTTCACTTAAACTCCCTCATCTTATACTGTTATACAGCTTATGTCAAAACACCTGTTGACCTCATTATGGAAATATTTCAGTAACACTCAGAGATGGGCGTAAGAAGCATGGGTGAAACTGTAATGAAGATTAAGATAAAGAGATGTATAAATCTGAGATGTAAACAAAATTGGATATCCCATTTAATAAATCTGAAATAATAAAGTGATGTTAACCAGAGGGCAAGACTACAAATAAATCCAGCAAATCACCTAAATAATAAAGTAGTAAAAATAGTATTCTTTCCCATTTCCCAGAAAAAAAAAATCTCTTACCTAGAAGCTATCCATAAAGCTATAAAAAAAGCAAAACAACAAACAAAAAACTCCTAAGTGATTAAAATTAGTAGTAAACTGGACTTACTGTTTGGCCTGGTTAACATGAACTTCTAGAGTATAGCTCAGCCATTTGTATGTCACCTGCAAAAAGAAGGAATTTTTTTCAAGTGAGAGGAGGGAAGACAGTGAGACAGACTCCCACATGCACCCCAACCGGGATCCACCCAGCAACCCCTATCTGGGGCCAATGCTCAAATCAATCAAGCTATTTTTAGCTCAAACCAACCAAGCTATCCTCAACACCAGGGTCCAACCCTGAACCAACTGAGCCACAGGTAGTCAGAGAGGATGAGGGGGATGCGGGGAATGAGGGCGGAGGGGGAAAGAAGCCAATGGTTGCTCTATCCACTGATGCTCTATCCACTGAGCCAACCAGCCAGGGCCAAGAAGAAATTTTTAAGACATTTATTAGATAACTCCAGAGTGCAGGTCAGTTCAAAATGCACCTAAACATTCCTAGCTTTGCCTGACCAGTGGTGGCGCTGTTGACAGAGCACTGACCTGGGACGCTGAGGTCCAGGTTCAAACCCGAAGTTGCTGGCTTGAGCACAACCAGGCTCAAGGGATCATAGATATGATCCCATGGTCGCTGGCTTGAGCAAGGGGTCATTGGCTTGGTTAGAAACTCCAGGTCAAGGCACGTATGAGAAGCAATCAATGAACTAAAGTGCCGCAACTATGAGTTGATGCTTCTCATCTTTCTCCTTTTCTATCTCTAAAAAAAAAAATTGATTCTTAGTCTTACATGATATGCTTTATAAATAGATGCTGCCCCAGTTTTCCCAGGAACCATCCATCTGGGCAGGTAGGACTGAGATACTTATCTTACAAATACTAAGAAGTTTGTTTTACATACCAATTAATGTAAATAATCTAAAAAGGAAGGCTGAATATACATCAAAGCCAAAGCCCTCCTTTTTCTCACACTCATTGTTTTACTAAGGCCCTTATTTCACATTCTGTCCTTTTTTGAGGACCACCACCCAAGACTATCCTAAAACTCACCCAGAAGCTATATTACTTTGTAGTGTATAACCCAGAAAAACCTCTAATGAAAGTTGTAGCCATACAAAGGAACATTAAAGGACCTAAGTGGTGCAGAGGTCAGGGAATGAAATTAGGTGGATGAATACTGTATCAGAGATTAGATTGGGAACTCTGATCTTCAAGTCTAGATCTTCCTTCCCTTCTTCCTTGAACTCTCCTGTCATTTTTCTCTCAACGTCTTCCAATTCTAAATGCTGAGTTTTCAATAATGATTAGGTTAGGCAAAGGCACTGTGATGTGTATGGAACATTAGCAAAAGAGACAGACCTAGGCTGGAAAACTGCCTATCCTTACCAACCACAAATAAAGCATTTGGCTCCTGTCTGCTTCAACTGCCTTTTCTACCGACCTCTGGGTGGGTCATTGCAAAGAGTACGTGCAATCATGTGCATTCAAAGCTCACAGTAGGTAATTGCCACGATTTGCCAAGTGCATTCACATCCATTGTCTCACTTCAAATCTTATCTATCCCTGTGAGAGAGGTCACGCCTCTATCAATACCAAATTTCCAGGAACAGGAAACCAACTGTCGGAAGGTTAAACAACTTGTCACTTAAGCCCGGTTACATTTCAACTGTAAATTTGGAGCTTTAAAAGCCAGCCACCTTAACAAACAGTTGTACAGACGCCTTGGAAATATTAACAGCCAACGTCCCTTCCTCCGCGCCCCCTTGTCGGTACAGTACCCAGTACTCCCACCAAAGGGACGAGGGCTGACGCGCGCGCCAAGACCTCTCCGGCGAGGTCTCGCTCGCCTTAAGGCACGAGGCGTGGTGACCTGTCTCCCTCGGCTAGTCCCCACGAAACCACAGGGAGAGGAGATAGGACTCCGCCGCCCTCGCCGGGCCCCAGGAGCCCAGGTGAAAACCCGCGTTCCCCAGTCCTAGCTCCTCACGATCTTGTTCTGGTCCATGACGAACTCGTCTATATTTTCCAGATAAATCTGGTCCGCCATGGTGCTGCGGCACTGTGCCCCGCAGCTTCTCAGTTCCCCACGCCGCCGGAACCGCAGCTCCCGCCGGCGGGAAACGTCCTTCCTCCCACCCAGGTCGCGGGTCGTTTCCCACGGAAACGGCGGCGACGCGCTACGGCGGCCGTCCGGGTCAAACTAATCTCAGAGATGGCGTAGGCCGAAATAGGCGAAGCTAGAGGAAGCGGAAGGGAGAGAACTAGGAGAGTGGGCGTGGTCTGGAGGGGCTGTTTGTGGAGTTCCAGTTTGAAACCTCACCTCTGCCGTTTACTGACTGACCCAGGGCAAAGTACCTGACCTCTAGGAGTCACAGTCTTTCAATTTATAAATTGATAAAATAATCCTTGTCCTTTAATATCTTCATTAAACAAGTGTTTATCAAGTACCTATTCTATTACAAGCAATTCTTGGGCACTGGGGACACAGCAGTGACCAATAAAGAAATAAACAAGCAATTTTAGTAGAGTGATGCCAGCTGGGATAACGTACTGCTTGTTATAATCCCTCAGAAATTAGGGAAGGTTTTCCAGACGGGATGGGAGAGGGGCAATGGTTCCATAGAGGCAGGAGCATTTGTTGGGAAGAGAAGAGTTGACTATGGCTGAAATGTTGGGAGAAAAGGCCAGTCAGGAGTGATGAAACTTGGGAGAAGCTAAATCATGCTACTCCTAAAGGCTGTGTGTAAGGGGCACATGAACTTTAAGGAAAAGTTTTTATGTTTGGGGAATTTTAACTAAAATGTCTATTAACATCAGCCAAAAATCCCTTAATAATTGATTTCAGCATAAGCACTGTAGCTTAATATGATGGCATAGTGGATAATGGAGCAGGCTCTAGTAAGGTGACCAGATTTTAAAATTGGTAAAGCAGGACACCATTGACCAGGGGTGGGGTGGGGGGGCTCTTGATTAAAAATTTGGTCTATGTGGAGCAAAAAATATTTTCAAAGAATGCAATAGTATTGTAATATATATTTTTAACTTCAACATAAATAGAATTTACAAATATGATACATTAAAAAATTATGTATAGTATTAGTTTATTCTTTGGCATATTTCTCATTTGAGTGAATTTATTTTTAGTAGATTGCTGTCGTTGTTTAAAAGGTCATGAAATTTTTCACAAGAATTTGTTAAATTACATTTCACACATAAAATGGGTTTCAAAGTCTCAACACTTAATTGTGATTTTTCTGATGTCCACACTTTATTTACCATAGAAAAAAACAAGTTCAGTTGCAGCATTAGTTCCTGGTAAAGACAGCGCGTATTCCACAATTTTTAGTGCGTTATTGTAGGGAACATGGTTTGTTTCCAAATGATGAAATATTTCTAACCATTTGTTCTCTACTGTGATTTTTGCTGATGCCCAAGATTTCACCTTTTCCTTATCAATCTGTTTTTTTAAATAATGATACCTTATTAAAAAGATCATTTTCGGAAATATTACTATATAGGAAATTTTGAGTGAGTCAGAGGGATCGGGTTACATGGTCGGAAACTGATGCCGAAGCTGTGTGAGCAGGCAGGAGCAGGCAGGGCAGTGCTGCCGGCAGGCTAGCACATGAGCGGTCACACACATTCCCCGCCTGGACTCGACCTGTGGCGGCTGTGCTTCCCCCGTCCAGCCCCACTGCCCTCTGGAGACCGAGCAGCTTGGCCTCATGGAGCCCGGAGCCACACACCGGTGTCCGGCCTATGGGTAGTTAGGGGACTTGACAGCCGCCCCCCAGCAGGTATGTCCCTGCCGGGTGGCTGAAGCTCTTTGTTTCAGCCCCTCACGGGGCAGCCAGCTCTTGCAGCAGTGAGGACGCTTTCAGGTCGAGGCCAAAAACCATATATTCCCTTCCCATTCTCCCACCGTTCCCTAGCTTTTCATGCATTCTTTCCAAAAATTGGGACATTTTTAAAATGCCGCGGGACGCGGGACAAACTTAAAAATCGGGTCTGTCCCATAAAAGTGAGACTATGAGACATGGACAAGAGAGTGGTGGTTACGGGGTGGGGGGAGGGAGGGAAGGGTAGGATAGGGGGGAGGGGAGGGACATAGGGAAAACCAGATAGAAGGTGACAGAGGACAATTTGACTTTGGGTGACGGGTATGCAACACAATTGAATGATAAGATAATCTGGAGATGTTTTCATTGTACATATGTACCCTGATTTATTGGTGTCACCCCATTAAAATTAATAATAATAAAATATATTTAAAAAATCGGGTCTGTCCCATCAAAAGTGGGAAGTCTGGTCACCTTACTCTAGAGTTAAACCCTAGAATTGAATCCTGGTTTTGATACTATATTTGTTGCTGTGATCTTAAGTAAAATTATTTAACCACTACATGCCTATTGCCCCATCTATAAGATGGAAATACTAGTACCCACTTCAAGGGTTTGTTGCAACATGTATTCATTTGAGACATAGTTAGCAAAAGCCTAAGAGCCAGGCACTGTTCTGGATACTGGGATGCTGGGTGTACATCTCTAATCAATAATACAGGGAATCTGTTCACAAATACCTTACATTCTTTTTCTTTTTTTTTTTTTTACAGGGACAGAGAGAGTCAGAGAGAGGGATAGATAGGGACAGACAGACAGGAACGGAGAGAGATGAGAAGCATCAATCATCAGTTTTCCACTGCAACACCTTAGTTGTTCATTGATTGCTTTCTCACATGTGCTTTGACCGCGGGTCTTCAGCAGACCAAGCCACCCCTTGCTGGAGCCAGCGACCTTGGGTCCAAGCTGGAGAGCTTTTGCTCAAGCCAGATGGGCCTGCGCTCAAGCTGGCGAGCTCGGGGTCTCGAACCTCGGTCTTCTGCATCCCAGTCCGACGCTCTATCCACTGCGCCACTGCCTGGTCAGGCCAAGTACCTTACATTCTTGTGAAGATATTTAAGTGAGAGATGGTAGTGGCTTAAAATAGGATAATGGTAGTAAAAATTGAGAGAATCCAGTGACTTGGGTTTCTTTGTAGAGTGCTGATGCAAAACGTGCTGATGCATTAGATGAGTGGAATGTTGGAACAATAGGAATCAAGGAAAATGCCTAGATTTAGAATAAAAATTTTAGGTATATGATGATGCCTTTGACTACTGAGATGTAGAAGACAGAGCAAGAGCAGATGAGAAAATCAAAGAATTCTATTTGGCCAGAGTTATAAATAACTATATACATAAAATCTTCACATCATGACTGCACACAATAAAAATCAGTAACATCCAGGAACATTGTAGCAGGTGCTTTGACAGTGAGATTTCATTTACTCTTCATAGCATTTCTGCAAATGGATTGTATTAGTCTATATTTTATTGACTAGATTGCCAAGGCTTAAGAGAGGAGACATGGATTTTTTAGGTCACAGGGTTAAGTGGTAATGCTGGAATTGGAACACTTATTTCTTGTCATTGCTCCACAGGAGTGAGATATAAGTCAAGATAATTGGCAGGAGTCTTGATACTACTCCCCACACCAACAGACATAGATAATATAGAGTACCTGACCCAATGTGGTCCTAGATATGCCAATATTAAAAGAGTGGGAAGGTGTGGGAAGGGGGAGGAAGGAGGTTATGGGAGGGGGGTAAATGATGATGGCCAGACTTGACTTGGGGTGATGAACACACAATACAGTGTACAAATGATGTGTTGTAGAATTGTGCACCTGAAACGTATAATTTTGTTATCCAATGTCACCCCAATAAATTCAATAAAAAGGAAAATAAAGTTAAAAGAAAAATGATTGCATGACTTATAGAAGCCAGATAAGTAGTTAACCTTGGAAGGGTAGAAACTGGAAGGCTTCTGAGAAAAGGATAATGTTCTAGTTCTGTATCTGGATGCTGACCTCATGGTTTGTTGAGTTTGTGAAAATTATTTTAATTGTACATTTCTGATATGTATAGTTTTCTGAATGTGTATGTTCACACTAATAACATGTTTAAGAAAAGTGATCTTTTAAGGAATCTTAACTACTGTGCCAAGCATTCTCAAACCAGGAAAATAAATATAGGTACAGGTGTTAGAAATAATGGGTTTAATGTTAACCTTGGACAAAAAAAAAAAAAAAAAAAAGAATTCTGAGAAGAAGGAGTAAAGGGCAAAGATGAATCCTAGGCATAGGATTATCAAACTAAAATAAACGATCAAAGGCATTTCCAAGTCTGGGGTAGAGTAGTGGGACTAGATTGGGACTAGAAAAAGGTCCCTCTAAAGAAGGGGCAATAATATATAGTGGTGTATTGATAAATGTTTAACAACCAATTAACCAAATTAAAGGGGCCCTGATTTGTAGTGGTTGCCAACTTCTGTGGTGTAACTACTCACCACAGCAGATTTCAAGCTACTGATACTGATGTCACAGAACACAGTTAGGTAGAGATGTACAACATCACCCCATTATTTCCACCATCCAAGTACAATAAACATGGGGATATAAAGTACAGCATAGGGGATATGGTCAATAATAGGATCAAAAGTAAACCAGAAGAGGATCCCTCTGCATTTTTACTCCCATAAACCATACTAGGTATGGTTCAGGCAGGTACTAGACTTATTGGGGGATCACTTCATAAATTATATAAATGTCTAAATGTATACCTGAAATTAATATAATATTGAATGTCAACTGTAATTGAAAAAATAATTTTTAAAAGTACAAGTAACCACAAAGCATAGATGGTAGTACATGTAGTAAAATAATAAGGAAGTGATAATATTTCAAGGTTTGTTGCCTTAGTTTTTAATATAATTTAATTTTAAATTTATATTACCTAATGTTTAGCGATGGCTCTGTTTAACAACTGGCTTGTAAACTTTCTGAAACGTTGATATTCCACTCTCATAAGCAGGTACAGGCCAGCTCTAGCACACCACTACAAACAATATACACTATGCATGCTTGAGGGGATAAGTAACGTGTCCTGTACCTGGAAGACAGCTAAGTGCTCTATAAATGATTACTATTACATAGCAACACCTAGCTACTGTTAATTATATGCCAGGCTCTGTTCCAAGTGCTTTACAAATATTAACCCATCTAATCTCTGTAAGAACCCTAGAAAGTAAGATTGTTATTTTCCCCTTTTTCAAGATAAGTAAACATTAGCACAGAGAGGTTAAGTAGTTTGGCCAAGATCACAAAATAACTGGCAGAGACTGGTTTATAACCGAAGCAGTCTGGCTCTAGCATCCATGATCTTAAACATTGTGTTTTTCTGTCTTATAATTATTTTATAACTGCATGTAAGAAAACCAATAATAAATACAGTGAACTCTAGTTCATTTTTTTGTAGAACTTGAGAATCCTTGAGAACACCAATAAAATAAGAATTGCTTTCAGTGGAAGCCAAGTAACAAATGGTATATATTGAATATCTACAGGATGTGGGAACAGACTCCAGGTAAACAGGAATTAATCTTGGAAGTTGTCAGTGCACTTTCTGGGGGTTGTGGGGAGGCAAGGGGAGAGAAAGTTAGGGAGCAGAGATCTTTGATAAGGTTTAGATGTCAGTAAACAATCCTAGGAGTGTGTCCAGAAGATTAGTGTTTTATCTAGATAATGCCTGAAAGCTCAGGTCTAGGATCAAAAGTAAACCCGAAAAGAGGATCCCTTTGCATTTTCACTCCCATAAACCATTGGTGTGAAAGTCTTGTACATTGCTGGGGTGATAATAACTACTTACACTGAGCACCTATCACATTGTGGGTACCTTCCTAGAATGACTCATTTGATTCTCAAATAACCCTGTTAAATTCTACTATTCCTTCACCAAAAAAGAACCCAAATTTAAATCAATGTTATGTTAGTAGGAAAAGTGAAAATTTTCCTAATAGGAAATTATTCCACATAGGTTCCAAGACAAGGTTTTCTTAAACTAATAACTAAGTAGGATTTTAGATCTGGCCTCATTCTAATAATAACAATAACTAACACGCCAGCATCTAATAGATTCTCAGTGAATGTTTATTGACTTAAATTCAGTTACACTGAAGACAGTGAGATTTGGGGGGAGGGGGACACTGGATTAAGAAACAAGGAGACCTGAAATGTTGTTCACTCTTACTTATTCACGGAGTGTGTAAAGTGTGCAAGCACCATGCTAGGTCTTTTATTTGAATATTCTTATTTCATCTGCAAAAACAATTCTATAAAGTAAGTAAATATTATTACTGACCTATTATCCCTGTTTTACAGATGAGGAAACTGGAGCTGAGAAAGATTAAGTAACTTGCCCCAAACCATGAGGGAGTAAGTGGTGGCAGGCCATGTGTTTATGCTCAAGTATGTCCAAAGCCCATGATTTTTATTCTCTCTTTTTTTTCCTTCTAGATGTTTAAACTTTTATAAGAGTCTGTTGATAAGAACCAGTATGACTAGTAATTACAGGTCCTGAGGGAGAACGATGTGAAATGAAGAAAATAAACTTAAAGAGAAATAGGATGGGATCAGGAAGCCTCTGCAAGCTGATGGCAAAAACAGAGTGCCCTCCACCCCCAACCTTGCTTTATTTCTAGGGCAAAGAGAGTCATTAGCAAATCAATGATATCTTTTATCACATTTCCAAGGCAACCCAAGAATTCTCCCAAGTGCAGAAAGCCCCCACCATACATAAAATCTTAACTTCACAAACCAAAGAACTGCCTCCAGTCTTTCCAAGGGACATGGAGGTTAGGATGAGTATAAACAATCTAGCACCACAGCTAACATGGAGGTGAGGAGAAAAACAGCCTTTAGTAACTTCACTAACCAAGTGAGGTGGGAGGTTTGGGCAGACTGTCAGCTTACTGCCAGTTCCCCACACCTCTGTCCCCCAAAAATCTAAACTGCAAAGACCCTGTCGGCTTGCAGTTCCCAACAATCTGTGTCATTTTTTATTGTCAGAAAAAATAAACTCATTTTTATTTTGAAAATATGGGGCATTTATCCTGACCTGCAATGGTGCAGTGGATACAGTATCAACCTGGAATGCTGGGTTGCCTGTACAAAACCCCAGGTTTGCCCAGTCCAGGAATATATAGAAGCAACTACTACAAGTTGATTCTTCTTGCTCCCCCCTCCCCTTTCTCTCTCTCTCCTCACTCTAAAATCAATATTAATAAAATCTTTTTCTCAAAATGGGTCATTTAGTAATGTAAAATTAATTCATCTACTTATTCCAGGCATCTGTAATGTTTTTCATATTGGAATATAAAAGGCAAATCTCCAAAACTGAGAAGTACCACCATTCCTACCTATACCTTAAATGCTGCTTCTTAAAAAAAGTAAAAGACAACTCATTCCTTGTTCCTTAAGGATGAGACTAAACATCAATGTTAAGAACAAAACAGTTCACAACCAATCAACCAAAGTATTTGCAAAGCAAAGGAGGCCAGACAAAACTGTTGGGGATAGTAATGTCAGCTGATACCAGCAGTGGAAGCCTTCCAGTCAAGACTCTTTAGCTTCCATGTCTCAAAAGAGTACCTAAAGTTGCTGTGAGAAATAGAAGGCTGGCCCTCCTCTTTCCTTCTCTTCATCCCAGAAATGATTGGAGTCAGAAAGTCTAATGCAGTGGTTCTTAACCTGGGATCTATTGAACCCTAGGGGTTTGATGAATCGGTCTCAGGGGTTCGGAGAAGCCTCTGCCGCGGAGGCCGGAATAAAGTAATACCGTAATTTGTTGTGAGTTCATGCATTTCGTTGGTTTTGTTCTTCGAGCAGGGTGATGTTCATGCACGGCTCATTTTGTGCACCAGTAAGAAAACATATACCTATGTCTTGAATTTGGAAAAAAAAATCATATTTTATTTATCACTAAAGAAGGGTTTGGTGAATGCGCATATGAAACTGGTGGGTTCGGTACCTCAAAAAAGGTTAAGAACCACTGGTCTAATGATTTGGACAGGGCATGGGGTGGGAAATCTAGATGGGACTCAATACAAGGCGGAGGGTAAGGTCAACTTATATGTAGGCAGGATCTGCAGACTTAGAGTAGAGGAAGGGAGCCAGGCCTCTGACCAGGAAAGGGGGCCTGTAGGAGCAGCTCAGGAAAATCCACAGGCCTCTGGGAGATAACATTCCAGGCAGAGGAACAGGTCAGAACCAAGGAGTACAATCTTAAGAATTATGATTTGGGGGCCACATAACTGTCCAAGGGTCATTTCAGAGTCTCAGAGGCACCAGACTTATTAATACCATTATTTAGCACTAGATCATTGATTCATTCATTCATCAGACATTACTCAAGGCCTCCCGTCTATGAGGCCCTCTTGGCAACATAACATGGTCTTCATCCCTGGGAATTTAGACTGTGGGGAGTAAACACCAAACAGTGTGAGGAAAGCACAGGGTACATGGAAACTCTGTACTAGCGGAAGCAACTCACCCAGCCTGAGGATTAGAGGAAATGTGGGGGGAAACTGGATTTAGGTCTCCAGGATTAGATACTATGTAATCCCTTCTTTCACCTTTAAGCAATTATATGAAAAAGCAAATCAGCCTGTTGTCATTGTTTTAGGTTTTAACAACACACACACAAGCCAATATTTCCTCTTCTTGTTTTTTTTCCTAAGGGAAGCTGTTTTATGAAAACACATACCTTGTGTTGACATTTGTAGACACAAGGTACACTATCTTGTGTAATGTGCAGCCACCAAGGCCAGTCAGTACATGTCAACCTTCCTGACAGCTATGGTGGCAGGAGTCCAACGGATGGTGAGATGAACCTCCAGGTGCTGTTCCAAAACACCTTATCAGTTTTATAAAGATCAATGTAAAACAGTTACCAAAACAAAGTGGGTGAGCCAAGAGGGCACTCAGACACCACATCCTATTTCACACCCACTACCATCCCATGCAACCCAAGCTCACACTCACACCCCTACTTGTTTATTCCTCAGCTCAGTCACCAGAGGGTCACATTGCTACCTTTGTTGCTTTGGACATTCAGAAAAAAAGCAAGAGGACACCTCCCCCGCATCTCGCAGTTGCTTTGTATGTTGTTCTCCTTTCTACCTTCCTCTGGGGGCTGGAAAGGTGTTTTGGAGAGGTGATGCTAAAAGTGAAAATAATTGGAAATTGGTTATGAGCAATTTTATGTTAAGCAAGTGCATCATTTTGGAATTATTCAAATTAGAGGGGAAGTTGGCATTCAGGGTTGGGAAGAAGCCTGTGATCCTTCTCTGAGAGACCACTTCTGTCTGCCTGCTGCACTGCTGGTTGGAAAGACTTCCTCAGGAAATGTCATGTGGCCACAGCTTTAGTGTCCTGTAAAGAAGGGGCAGGCCCTTCCAGATACAGTCTTGATTGAATGGGCTACGCTTTTTGCCTCATTGTCTCTGTCCTGGCATCGCTGCTTATCTATGACTATTCTGTGTTCTTCTGTGGCTTAACCACAATTTCCACTTCTTCATAATTTCAGTTTAAACAATAGGTTTCCACAGCTCATCTCTACCACTGCCTCCATCATTTGCCCTGTCACTGCAGATTTTTCTCAATAAGTCCTTATTTTGTAATTCCTAAGTGGTTGAACCTGATTTGCTCAGCTTATCTCAAGTTTTGTTTTTTTATATCTCAGACTATCAATACCTTTCTCAGCATACTGAGCAACCAGTGGACTGGTTCCTCATTCTTTTTATTTTCATTTTTAAAAATATGGAACGCTTCACAGATTTGTGTGTCATTCTTGTATAGGCACTGGGCTAATCTTTGTATCATTCCAGTTATAGTATTTGTGTTGCCAAAGCAAGCACCATTCATTCATTATTTAATTGTTCATTGAGTTCCTTCTACTGACTCACTATATATACGAGATACAGGAGTGTAAGGCCAGGAGCCACGGCCAGTATCACAGCTGCCTGGCCAATGCAGGTTCGCATTTGATTCAGATAGTCGGTAATGAAACAACGGAGCCAAAAACTGGTGGGTCATCATCTTTAATTCTAGCTTGCACCTGATGGGCAAGTAAAAACACACACTGGACTCCAAAACCCACTCACTCAGTGCTCACAAAGCTACTGACTTATCCGAGTTTCCTAGAATCAAAGGTTTCTAGCTCACCAGACTTAATCATCTCTGTTCCCCATCTCCTTCTCTCTTGCACAAACTCTGCACAAACTGGCTTCTCCCTCAGCACTCCGCCATATTGGCTGCTTCTCCTCTCCCCAACGTGGCCTTAATCTGCTCTCCTCTCTAATACTAACCTCAAAGAGAGAGCAAGCTCCCGGTCTGCCCCACTTTATAGAGTAGAAATCCAAACCTTTAATCCAATCTACAAACAAGGAAGTCTCTGATACAAAGTCACTTATCTGAGGCATAATGGGAGGATTCCTCATGAGAGTGCACTATGCCACATCATCCAATCAGTCAAGGGTGTGGGGAAAAGCTTACTCTTAAAACTTGTATGTGGGCAGTGCCATCTTTAACAAAGTGAGCATAATATATTTTATCTGCCCAACAAGATCTATATCGCCCTGGTTAGAAACAGGTAACAGTTACAAAATCATGTGATAGAAGAGGAAATGAACAGGGTGTGCCCATCAGAGATGTCCTGTAGGCTCTGGAGTACGTCTGTGCTCAGATGCAGAATGAGACTGGGGATCCACAACACATAGGTGATCCCTGAGGCCATTAGAGCAGACTAGATCACTCAGGGACAGAGCTGAAGGTAGAACCCCAGGGAACATCAGCACTTCAGGGACAAACCAAAAAGGAAAGTCCTAAGCAGAGAACATCAGCACTTCAGGGACAAACCAAAAAGGAAAGTCCTAAACAGGGGACTGCGAGGGAGAAGCAGCACTGGGAGTGTTCGGTGTGGAAACAAAAGGAGAAGCGAGTTTCAAGGAGGGAGTAATGGACAGTGCACAATGCTTTCCCAAAATGGTGTTGGGCAGCAAAGTGAGAGAAGTGCATTGAATCTGGCAATTAGGAGGCCTCTGGTGACACTGGCCTGGAAAGTGGAGCAGAAAGGCCAGACTGCAGTGAGTTAAGGAATGAGGAAGAGTGAGAAGAGGAACTGAGGATAGAGGTTGGAGCTAACTCTGGCCAATTAACTATGTGGAAATGGAGAAATGGGTGGAAGTGAGGGTGGTCATGAACTTCACAGCATGTCTGCCTAAGTAACAGGGCTGGGGCTGATGATGCGTGCTTATTTCAGAAAAAAAAGTATGACAGACATTCTTGGGTCTTTGCTATCTGGAGTGTCCTCAGTCAGGGATACCTCAGAAACTGCAGCCCTGAATCTTCAGGAGGAGGGCATGTAGCAGATCCTCAGCTCCCTGGGAATGGAAATTCTTCAAAGGTCTTTTCATCTCTGGTTTCCTAACTCCTACTATGACCATCACTAGGGTAGGCCCTGGGCAAATATTTGTTGACTGAATAATTGAATGGCTGAATGAACTGAATGGATAGATGAATGAAATTGAATTAAATATTGTTCTGCTCTATAATCCCCTTTGTTGATCTACAAAATAGTGTTTGTGGAAGGTGTTGTCTACCTTTCATTTCACCGCTAAAATTGTAACATAGGCTATTATCAGGGTGAGCATTACTGATAAGCTAAACCGGGAAATCCAGCTTCCTTCAAAGGCCCGGTGATTAAAAATGGGGGGAGAGAGAGCCTAACCAGTGGTGGCACAGTGTATAGAGCATTGACCTGGGATGCTGTGGTCCCAGGTTTGAAATACTGAGATAGCCAGCTTGAGAGCGGGCTCATCTGGCTTGAGAACAGGGTTGCTGGCTTGAGTATGGGATTATCAACACGATCCCATGGTCACTGGATTGAGCCCAAAGGTTGCTGGCTTGAGCAAGGGGTCAGTGGCTTGGCTTGAGCCCCCAGGTCAAGGCATGTCTGAGAAGCAATCAATGAACAACTAAAGGGCCACGACTACGAGTTGATGTTTCTCATCTCTCTCTCTTTCTGTCTGTTTCTCACTTAAAAAAAAAGATGGGGGAACAGATGACTTCTTATGGGCAAAAGTTAAGACTATAACCAGGTCCTAAACAGACTCAAGAGTGGCAAAGAGAACTGCTGCTGGAGACTCCAAAGGAAGACTTCCTACGTCCCTATATGTATAACGTTAATACACAGTATTCTAGCTAGTAAACACTCTATGCATTTGGATTGACTAATTTGAAGTATCTTAACTTTGAATATTTTCTTCCAAGACTTTAGAGCAGTGGTTCTTAACCTGGGTTCTATCGAACCCTAGGGGTTCGATGAGTCAGTCTCAGGGGTTCGGAGAAGCCTCTGCCGCGGAGGTAAAGACACACTTGTGTAAAGTCGTGATGACACGCCCCGCTTGGCCATCACTTGCTGCAGACGATCATGTTACATTGCTTGGCCAACCAGTGCTGCGGGGAATTTAGTGCACGCAGTAGTCAACGGCTGTCGGCTGTCGTAGTTGTATGTTGTGTGGTTTCTTTCTTAATATTTTAATCCATACTAAATATGTTGAGCAAAAAAAGAAGTGGTCGGACGAATATGTACAACAATGACTCACATGTATCATGGAATGGGATTGGAGTCAGCGTCCTATCTGCATGATATGCAATGCCAAGTTGAGCAACTCTAGTCTCGCACCAGCAAAACTAAATTTGGAAAAGAAAATCATATTTTATTTATCACTAAAGAAGGGTTTGGTGAATGCGCATATGAAACTGGTGGATTCGGTACCTCAAAAAAGGTTAAGAACCACTGCTTTAGAGTAAAAGACAAAATCAGATGGTAGACTTCCCCCAAACTAATTATTTTCATTTCCCCTTTTTCAGTCCCAAGGGAGATGCCTCCATCACACCTCTGATCACTTCCTACTTGCCCTATTTCGATGCTCCTTATCATCAGTCTCTAAAAATAAAACAATACTTCATTTTTCTGTTTATAAAGGAAATTCATGCTCAGCCTATTTTCTCTGTTCAGATCTGCTGCTCCCAGCCCCCACCTATTCATCGTTAACACCAGTTCCAGGATGGTGTTTCTCAAACACAGATCTGATATTACCCTCCACTTAAAACCACAATCCAATCTTAGCACCCTTCCATCACCCCTCAAAACTTTCTGTGTGCCCTCATTCCCCATTGATACAATCAAAGCCCTGTTCCCACCTCAGGCCTCGGGAAAAAACTGATCTCTATAATTTTGTCTTTTCTAGAAATATCAAACAAATGAAATCATACAACATGTAATTTTTTGTGTATAGCTTCTGCTGTGGGCTGAATTGTGCCCCCCCCCCAATTATATGTTGAAGTCCTAACCCCAGTAACCTCAGAATGTGATTGTATTTGGAAATAGGGTCTTTAAAGACGTAATTAAATTAAAATTAGGTCAATATGACTGGTGTCCAGATTAGAAGAGGAAATTAAGATATGTACACACGAGGGTAGACCATGTGAAGACACGGGAAAGATGGTAATTGACAAACCAAGGAGGGAGGCCTCAGAAGAAATCCACCCTGCCAACACCTTGACCTCAGACTTTTAGCTTCCCGAATTATGAGAAAGTAAATTTCTGCTGTTTCAGCCACCCAGTTTTTTGTACTATTTCTAGGGCAGCCCTAGCAAATAAATACGGATATACCTTCTTTCATGTAGCATGATGTTTCTGAGCTATCAGTAGTTCATTACTTTTTTGATGTTTCTGAGCTATCAGTAGTTCATTACTTTTTAGTACTGAGTGGTAGATAAGTCTTCACTCAACATTGTCAATAAGTTCTGTGAGTTTAAATGAAAGGATGTATAATGAAACCAATTTTACCATAGGCTAAATGATATAAATAAGAATTAAGTTCTTACAGCATCTCATCAACTTTATAACGAAAACAACATTCTTCAAAGTACTTGCAATATTTCGTTTGTATGAATATACTATATTTTGTTTATTTATTCGCTAGCAGATGGACGGACATTTGAATTGTTTCCAGTTTGGGTGCTAAAACTCTTGCTAAAAAATTTGCAGACAAGTCTTTGTGTGAATGTATTTTTCTCTCGGGTAAATTCTAGTGTTTTCAAGATTAAGTTTAAGCTTCTAATTGATCTCTTCAATTCTACCTTTCTCCCTTCGTTGCTTTTTAGCTATGCTTCAGCACCACACATTGCTGGTAAGTCCTCACACATACTGTGTTATTTCTCACTTGTGAATCTTTGCATATGCTGTGTCCTCTTCCAGAAGTACCCTCCCCAGTTTCTTTTGCATTTAAAAAGATAGGTGTCTTCTCTGACTGCAAGGACAGGTTAGGACTTCTCTCTGCTCTCATAATTGTTTGAGCTTCTCTCTATCAAATGAGATTACAATGTCAGTTTGACTTTAACTAAGCAATGAGTTCTTAAGAAAAGGGATGGTGTGTTACTTATGACATAGTTGGTGCTCAGTAAATGATTGCTTAAAGGTAAGTAACTGAACGAATGATGCAGTCATTTAGTAAGTCTGAACTGAGTGCTTACCATGTATTTGATATAATACTAACCACTGTCGGGACCACAAAAGAAATAAAATATATGTGTGAAGTTTTCAAGGAATTGTTAGTTAAGTTGGAGAAGCAAGATTTACACAGGAAAGCCGATCAGAGAACAAAGTAACAAAGAATTAACTTGTCAAAGAACACTGGACACACAGATCTCTGTCCTGATTCTAGCTGCATGTCCTTGGGAAAGCCATCTTACTCCTCTGGACTTCAATTTCCACATCCGTAAAATGGAGGTAATAACCAGACATACTGAGTTTGAGGTACTAGTAGAAAGTAGCGCTAAGAAGTAAATATCACCTCTCATCTGGACGGTGCTTTATAGAACTTTACAAAGTTGATTTTTACATCCTTTTCTCCTTTGATCAACTCTGTGAGATAAATAGATAGGGATCATAGTTCAGCAGCAATGGCAGCTTGTAAACACTGCCAGGAATTATCCCCTTTCTTTTGCCTGCACCTTTTGAAAATGCCCTTTCAAACTGACTCTGGTTTGGTTTCGACTAGAATATACATGCCTGAGCATGGGGGCTTGTTTTCTTTTGGTGCAGTTATAATCCTGAGACCACCATGTGAATAGCCTAAGTTAGGCTGCTGGAGGATAAGAGGCCAGATGGAGGAGCACCAAAGTGCGCCATACAACAGTCAGCCAGTGACTGCCCATTACTAAGTGTGGGAGTGAGGCCACGCTACATCATCAGGCCACCACCTGATTGATAGCTGACCATAGACCCATGAGGGACTCCAGAGTAAGTCAGCTGGCCAAGATTAGACAACCTATAGAATTGGGAACTAAAACTAAATAAAATGATAATTGTTTT
This sequence comes from Rhynchonycteris naso, assembly GCA_037038555.1. Lineage (NCBI taxonomy): Eukaryota > Metazoa > Chordata > Mammalia > Chiroptera > Emballonuridae > Rhynchonycteris > Rhynchonycteris naso. Next base: position 318,253,572 of record CM072995.1, read on the forward strand.
AAGCTACTGTAATGCTGGTGGTTGAGGTCATGCAGGTTCTCACTGAATTTGGGCCGATGGTATAGGAACTGCGGAGCCAGAAAGTGTAGGGTCATATCCGTTTATTGAAGGCTCACAAAGACAGGCGAGCGAATTAACAAAGGAAAGCCTGCTTTTAGCAGTGAAGGGCAAGGGATCAGGAAAATAGCACCTCCCAGATGTGGGAGAGCGATCTGGGAGAATCACCCCTGAGGGAAAGCATTATAGCCTTACATATACTATAAGTATGTGGCGCTGCCACATGCTAACGAACTAATCAGGCAAAGTGCTTGCAGCCAGTGAACCAGTGAGTTAGCCTAACACAGCTATTTTCCCCACAGCTACCATGTTAAAGGGTGAGTCATTGTATAGTAATAGCTAGCAAATACAACGAGTTGGAGCAGTAAAGCTTTGGAGCTAAGCTGTCTGGGTTTTAATTCCAGCTCTGCCTCTTACTAGCTATGTGGCTTTGGGCAAGCTATTCCATCTTTCTGAGCTGTAATGTCCTCATCTGAATAATGAGGGGTAATAGTAGTGCCCGTCTCCAGGGTAGATGTCAGACATTAGCTCATATGCTGTTTGGCTCAACAGGACTGCCTCATAGAAGGAGCCATTGTTCCGATGTATAAACTAAAGTCCCAGATGTTTAGTGACCTTCCTCCCCACCTCTGCTCTCCCCACCACCACCACATATGTCAAGAAATGGCTCAACTTGGTACTTTTACTGGAATTTCTTGACCCTTGCTCAGTCTAAGATTCTTAATAGAATAGTAGGGGAGATTGGCTGGGAGTGGGAAGAGGCATTCGGCGTCCTCCTGGTGACAGACTGGCCTTGTGTATAATCTTGTTATGAAGCCAAAATAGGCTGGAGTTAATAAATGATCAAACTGAAGTTTTATCAAGATGAATCTGGTGGCACAAAGTGCAGTTCACTGGCAGGCACTGGCAGTCTCACCCCTTCATTCTCTGGATCCCATATCTCCCCAAGTCTGTTTTCTTTCTCTACTGTTTTTCAAATGCACTCTTTCCTCTCCATTGTCTTACCTTAGCCCTTGCCACATTCCTGGAGCTCTGCAACAGACTCCAACGTCCTTTGGTGTCTCCTACTCCAATCCTTCCTCTTCTCCTACACCCTCTTTCAGTCACATTTTGGGCTTTGTGCCAGCACACTGCTGATGCTCACCAGCAGACAGATTCTGCTCATGGATTCCACCTAGGAGCTGGCTAGATGGCTTCTGGGTATTGGGTTAAAAGATTTTCATGTGTCTCAGACACCCCATCCATAAAGCAAGGGGCTCACAACAAGGCCTTCCACATCTGACCCTTCCAGACAGAGGGTGGCGCCTGAACCCTATTAAAAAATTGGTAGGTATATACCATCAATGAGCAGCAGATGGCAGCGTCGCCTCTCCTTTTGTCATCTCCCATTAGCAGCTGCTGGTGCTCCTCACAGGAACAGTGACAATGAACCTAGCACTGCTCCTCACAGGAACAGTGACAATGAATGGAGCACTTCAACAACCAATTAGAAAACATTCTGTGGACCTGACTTTAATTGGATCGATGGCCCGAATTTAAAGAATAGAAGATTTCACTTAAAATCATATTTCAGGCTTTATTTATTAATCTAAACATCTAGCTGCCATCTTTTGCCAAGGCATGTGCTGTATTATAGACTTTAGTTAGCCCTTATCTCTTCCTATAATTTTCCCAATAATTAGGTCAAGTGTCTTTTGCCACTGGTCAAAGTACTTGTACTGTTATTTTTTCTTAAATTATTTTCTTTTTTATTTCTTTTAAAATTTATTTTTAGAGAGGGAGAGAAGCATCTATTTGTTGATCCAGTTATATGTACATTCATTGGTTGGTTCTTGTATGAGCCCTAACCAGGGATCAAACCCACACCCTTGATATATAGGGAAGATGCTCTAACCAGCTGAGCTACCCAGCCTGGGTCTTAAACTTTTTTTAAAGTGAAATACTTCTTTATCATGTGTCAACAAAGGAAAAATAAATAAAGGCTAGATTAGTGGACTGCAAGTTTTTTTAAAAGGGAGGGGGAAGAACCCATCTTTTATGAAAATGAAGTAGAGCACAGTTGAAAGAACACAACGTAAGATGCCAGTATGAAAATAAAGCTAGGCCCTGGCTGGTTGACTCAGTGGTAGAGCATTGGCATGGAGTGTGGATGTCCCGGGTTCAATTCCCATTCAGGGCACATAGGAGAAGCGACCATCTACTTCTCCACCCCCCCCCCTTCCTCTCTCTCTCTCTCTTTCTCTCACTGCCCCACTTGCAGTCATGGCTAATTTGGTTGGGATGCATTGGACCTGGGCACTGAAGATGACTCCATGGAGCCTCCACCTCAGGTGTTAAAAATAACTTGGTTGTGAGCATGGCCTCCGATGAGCAAAGCATCGGCCCTAGATGGGGGTTGCCAGATGGATCCCGGTCAGGGCACATGCAGAGTCTGTCTATCTCCTCTCCTTTCACTTGGAAAAATAAGAAAAAAAGTGAGAGAGAAAGAAAATAAAGCTAGGTAAGAATTAAAATGAATAAGGAAAAAATGTGAGATGAAAAGGCAATAACATGAAAGGACTAAAAATCTCAACAGAATTTATTCTTTTGAACACAAATAAAGGTTTCTGCTATAAACTGTAATTATGTAGGAATAAATTATAAGTGAATAAAATAAAATAGAATAAGTAAAATAGTAATACCATATATAGGCTGTAGGCATTGGAGATTCCACCACTTAATCTAACTGTTCCTCCCCAGCCACCTCCACAACTCCTCCCAGCTTTCATGGATGACATAGCTGAGGCCCAGAGACATTGGGTAACTTGTCCTAGGTTACAAAGAAAAAAAGTGGCAAAGCTGGAAACAGAAATTTTGTCTATGCATTCTGTATCTTCTGCTTCTTCCACACACCCATTGGCCATAGAGTTTGATAAGCATTTGTTTAGTTGATGGAAAGAAGTATAGTGTAGGGGAAAAAATATTAAATTGTAATGGAGAGCCCTAGATTCCAGTCCTAACTGTACCACTGGCTGTGTGATCTTGGGCAAGTCACTTACCCTCTCTGGATCTCATTCTGAAAATCAAAATATGGAGAAAGCTAAACTCAAGACTTTGAAGGTTAACTGGGAAGTTTTTCACATTAGCCAATTATAGCCCTTTTGTTCTGGAGTGAAAAACTTGACCCCAAGGGAAAGGCGAAAAGACCTCATGGCTATACAGAACAGAAATCAACTCTGGTTGATCTGAATAAGTAAATTTCTTAAGATTATCTTCTCTACCTCATGGAGGCACCAGAAAGCCTGGAGAATTAGGCTAAAAAAAAATGAGCAGGAAATGAAAGCATTTATCCATATAGACATCTATACACAAATGTTATAACAGTATTATTCATAATAGACCAAATACGAAAGAGATCCAAATGTCCAACAACAGACAAGTGGATAAACAAACTCTGGTATACAATGCAATATTATCTGACCATAAAAAGGAATGAAGCACTGATACAGGCTACAATATAAATGAACCTTGAAAACATGCTAAATGAAATAAGCTAATTACTAATGACTACATACTGTAGGATTCTAGTCATATGTAAGTCCAGGAAAGGGAAATTTATAGACAGAAAGTAGATTAGTTGTTGCCCAGGGCTGGGGAGGGATGGGGAGATAGGAGAGTAATAGTTAAAGGTATAGGATTTCTTTTTAAGATAAGAAAATTGTTAATTGACTATGGTGATGACTACACATACCTATGAAAATACTAAAAAGTGAACTGTATGTTATAAATAGGTGAATTGCATGATACGGGAATTATATCTCTCAATAAAGTGGTTTTTAAAATTGGCAGAAATAAAAGGAGCCAAGGCAGGTACAACCTGAGCCCAAATCATGTTACAGAACCAATTCAGTAAGTACACCACTGCCACCTCTAGCGCTGTCCTGAACACCAGACCCAGAGGCCACCACTCGCTTTGTTGGCATTGCTGCCCAAAAACCTAGATGTTACTGCCACTGCCCTACCACTGCCAAAGTGACTTCTCTCTCTTCTTCTCTGCAACATAAGTATGTTATTCTAACTTCCAGGAGAATGCACTCAAGTGAGCCTAAATCATATGTGCATACCTCAGCTGTAAGGGAGGGTTGAGAAAGCAAATATCTGGCCTTTCTTAACTTTTTTTTTTTAATTAAGTGAGAGGTAGGGAAGCAGAGAGTCAGACTCCTGTATGCTGGGAGTTCCACCAGCAAGCCCCCTACTGGTGGTGGCTCCGCCCTTTTGGGACCGTTGTTCCATTTCTCAGCAAGCAAGCTATTTTACTGCGTGAGGTGAGGCCATGGAGCCATCCTCAGTGCCTAGGGTTAACTTGCTCGAACCAATCAAGCCATGGCTGCAGGAGGTGAAGAGAGAATGAGAGAGAGAGTGAGAGAGAAGGAGGAGGGGTAGGGGTGGAGAAGCAGATGGTCACTTCTCCTGTGGAGACTGGGAATGGAACTTGGGACATCCACACACTAGGGCGATGTTCTACCACTGAGACAACTGGCCAGGGTCACCTTTCTCAATTTTTAATGGAAGACAGATCTGCCTCCCTCCAAGACTCATATGGTGGAGAATTCTCCAAATATAAGAAAGCGGTTTAGATGTTAGACAAGTGAGCAAACCAACCAATCAAGCAACAACAACAAAACCTGCCTTCTATGTGTGGTATATGAAACTCTAGTTAAAATGCAAATATTTCAGATTAACCTGTCTTTCAAACACCCATTAATTCATGTATGCCTGCAATCACTATAAGCAACCCAAGTACCTAAAAGCTCTTTGCCAGCCCTATGCTAAGCCCCATGGAATCAGAAACAAATAAAAACACTGATCTTGCACAGTGAGCAGGAGAAAAAAAGGACTGTTATGTATACCAGGCTAAAAGTGTAAGGAGTAACAGAGGCACCAACAATAAATTGTTTAATTCTCCTTGAGGAGAAGGTTAAAGTCTTTACAGAGGAGATGACTTTGAAGAGAATCCTTTTATTTTCTTCTTTTTATTATTTAAAAATCTTTTAAAATTTATTGTGTTAACATGGATTCAAGTGTCCTACCCAATATAATCCCCTCACCCCCAACAACATGCTCCACATTAAACTCCCTTTGCCCTCCCCCCCCCCACCTTCCACCCGCCTTCCCTCTGGACTTGCTGTCCTGTTATCTATATCTATGTGTTATGTATATATAAATTAGCTAATCCCTTCACCTTCTCTAGTCCTGTCCCCTCATCCCCCTTCCCTCTGACAGATGTCCCTCTGCTCTCCATGAGCCGACCTCTGCCTCTATGCCGTTCCTCAGTTCACGGTGTTCATTAGATTCCACAAACAGAGGGTCCTCGGGTTACAACACAGTTCTGTTCCTATGACTATGACATAACCTGAATTTTGGTGTAAGTCGAAACACATCTTAACTTAAATTAGTTACTATCGTGATAAAATATTAGTTTTATTCTAGCTGAGTTAATTTATTTCACGACATAAATTAAAGTAATTAGGAGTCAATTAAATAGGCAAAGACAATCATAGCAAGCTAAATAACATAGACTTTAATTCACTCATGGTTAAGACAAGTGGCCAGCTAAGTCTAGGTCCTCACTTCGGTGGAGCCCTGAACACACTTGCTTGGAGAGGCAGAGTGCTTCGCAGCAGTTGCCAAGGGGTCTCGGTGGGCAACGTGGAGTCAGCGTTGGAGTCTCAGGTGACTGCCTTGGTCTTCACCTCAGCTACTTTTATCTGATTTGGCCACTCATCACATCATAGGGTTACATTATCACACTTCAAACATAAGTCACACATGGGCTTGATGAGGTTGACAGATAGAGTTATCAGAAAAGGGAGTAAACCCACTATACCGTGGTAATCAGGCCTTATATAGTGGGCTTTTATATAAAATATAGTTAATCACATTAATTCACACATGGTATTGGCTTGCATTTGAAACAAATGGAGTTACCGCAGAAGGGTATAAACTGGTTACACCTAACTCACTCTTTGTTTCATTTCTACATTTTATATTAACTTGATTTTGTTTACTATAACATTTACCTATCCTAACACAGTTGTAAAATAATAATCTAGAACATAAAAACACAATTAAGCCATAGAAAAAGGAAAAGGATATAAATATACTGTACTGACAGAAAAAATGAGTGTAAAAAAATTCTTTACCTTTATTCCTGTGGTTGGCTTGCACACTGGGAGGGGCATTGCAAGGTAGCAGAGAGTGACCTATTGGGAGGAGAAAGCTGGAGAGGCAGGAGAACCTGCAGAAGGTACTGGAGATATGTGTCAGGTGAATCAGGATTGCCTAAGGAACATGCAGGAGATGCTGGAGATGATTCTACCTGTACTACAGGTGTTTCATCTCCAGAAGCAGATGATGTAGAGGGGACAGGATCTGTTGCAGGCCTCTCTAATTTCTTAAAGAATTGTTCCAGGCTAGTCTGGAAGGTTAATGACTTCTTCTAAGCAAACTAGTTCACCGATGTAATCTGTAAGTATGATGCTAACGGCATAAGCAGAAACACTCACGTCTCGATTTTTTTTTTAACTTTTTATGGGAGTGAGCATTGTAAACTCGAAACATATATCAAGACTGTAGTAACCCAAGGATACCCTGTATAAGTGAGATCATATGATATTTGTCTTTTTCTGCCTGGATTATTTCACTTAGCATAATAATCTCCAGGTCCATCCATGCAATCACAAAAGGTAAGGTTTCCTTCTTTTTCAAGGCCATGTAGTATTCCATTGTGTATATGTACCACAGCTTTTTAATCCACTCATCCACTGATGGACACTTGGGCAGTTTCCAGCTCTTGGCTATTGTAAACAATGCTGCAATGAACATGGGGGTGCATACCTTCTTTGAAATGAATGTTTTTGGATCCTTACTATATATTCCTAGAATTAGGATAGCTGAGTCAAAAGTCAGTTCCATTTTTAATTTTTTGAGGAATCGCCATACTGTTTTCCACAGTGGCTGCACCAGTCTGCATTCCTACCAGCAGTGCAGGAGGGATCCTTTTTCTCCACATCCTCACCAGCACTTGTGTGTTGATTTGTTAATGAGCGCCATTCTGACAGGTGTGAGGTGGTATCTCATTGCGGTTGAACCATTTTTCATATGCCTATTGGCCATTTGTATGTTCTCTTTGGAGAAGTGTCTATTCAGTTCCTTTGCCTATTTTTTAATTGGATTGTTTATTTTCCTGATGTTGAGTTTTAGAAATTCTTTATGTACTGTGGTTATTAACCCCTTATCTGACGTATCGACGAATATGTTCTGCCATTGAGTGGGTTGTCTTTTTATTTTGTTAATGGTATGTTTTGCTGTGTAAAACCTTTTTAGTTTGATATAGTCCAATTTGTTTATTTTGTCCTTTATTTCACTTTCTCGTGGAGATATATTGGCAAAAATATTGCTACATGAGATATTAGAGTTTACTGCCTGTGTTTTCTTTCAAAATATTTTGGTTTGGTTTTGCAACTTAAATTTAAGTCTTTTATCCATTTTGAGTTTGTTTTTGTGAATGGTGTAAGTTGGTGGGCTAGTTTTATTTTTTTGCATGTCCCTGTCCAATATTCCCAAAACCATTTATTAAAGAAACTGTCTTTACTACATTGAACACTCTTGCCTCTTTTGTCAAACATTAATTGATCACAAAGGTGTGGGTTTGTTTCTGGGTTCTCTGTTCTGTTCCATTGATCTGTATGCCTGTTCTTATACAATGGCTTTGTAGTATAACTTGATATCAGGAAGTGTGATACCTCCCATTTTGTTCTTCATTTTCAAGGTTGCTAAGGCTCTTTGGGTTTTTTTTTTTTTTTGGTTCCATATACATTTTTGGAATATTTGCTCTAGATCTGTGAAGTATGCCATTGGTATTTTAACAGAAATTGCATTGAATCTATAGATTGCTTTGGGTAGTATGGACATTTATTTATTTATTTATTTACAGGGACAGAGAGAGAGTCAGAGGAGGGATAGATAGGGACAGACAGACAGGAACAGAGAGAGAGATGAGAAGCATCAATCATTAGTTTTTCGTTGCTGTCGCAACACCTTAGTTGTTCATTGATTGCTTTCTCACATGTGCCTTGACCGCAGGCCTTCAGCAGACCAAGCAACCCCTTGCTGGAGCCAGCGATCTTGGGTCCAAGCTGACGAGCTTTTGCTCAAGCCAGATGGGCCTGTGCTCAAGCTGGCGAGCTCGGGGTCTCGAACCTGGGTCTTCCGCATCCCAGTCCGACGCTCTATCCACTGCGCTACTGCCTGGTCAGACGGATAGTATGGATATTTTAAGATGTTAATTCTTCCTTTCCATGAACATGGTATATGCCTCTACTTGTTTGTATGTTCCTTGATTTCTTTTTTCAATGTCTTATAATTTTCTGAGTACAAGTATTTTACCCCTTGTTTAAATTTATTCCTAGGTACTTTATTTTGTTGTTGCAACAGTGAAAGGGATTGTTTCCTTAATTTCTCTTTCTGACAGTTTGTTGGTGTATAAAAATGCTACTGATTTCTGAATATTAATTTTATATCCTGCCACCTTGCTGAATTTATTTATCAAGTCTAATAGTTTTTTGACTGAGACTTTAGGGTTTTCTATGTAAAGTATCTTGTCATCAGCAAAAATGAGAGTTTTACTTCTTCTTTTCCAACTTGGTTGCCTTTTATTTCTTTTTCTCTGACTGCATAAACTTCCAGAACTATGTTGAGTAAGAGTGGTGAAAAAGGGCAACCCTGTCTTGTGCCTGATCTTAAGGGAACTGCTTTTAATTTCTGCCCATTGAGTATGATGTTGGCTGCTGGTTTTTCATATGTAGCCTTTATTATGTTGAGGTACATTCTCTGTGCTCCCACTTTTTCAGAGTTTTGATCATAAGTGGTGCTGGATTTTATCAAATGCTTTTTCTGCATCTATTGATATAATCATGAGATTTTTAACCTTCATTTTGTTTATGTGATGAATCACATTTATTGATTTGCAAATATTATACCAGCCTTGCCTCCCTAGAATAAATCCCACTTGATCATGATGTATGATCTTTTTAATGTATTGTTGGATCCAGTTTGCTAAATTTTGTTGAAAATTTTAGCATCTATGTTCATCAGGGATATTGGCCTATACTTCCTTTCTTTGTAGTGTCTTTACCTGGTTTTGAAATGAGGATAATGCTTGCCTCATAAAATGAGCTTGGAAGTCTTCCCTCCTCTTAAATTTTTTGGAATAGCTTGAGAAGAATAGGTGTAGTTCTTCTTTGAATGTTTAATAAAAATCACTTGTGAAGCCATCTGGTCCAGGACTTTTATTTGCTAGTAGTTTTTTGATACGTGTTTTAATTTTATTTGTTGTAATTGGTCTGCTTAGGTTTTTCTGATTCTTCCAGATTCAGTTTTGGAAGATTGTATGTATCTAGGAATTTATTCATTTTACCTAGGGTGTCCAATTTTTTTGGCATATAGATCTTCATAATATTTTCTTACAATCCTTTGTATTTCTGTGATGTCACTTGTCCTCCACTTTCATTTCTAATTTTATTTATTTGGTTTCTTTCTCTTTTTTTCTTAATGAGTCTGGCTAAAGGTTCGTCAATCTTGTTTACCTTTTCAAAGAACCAGCTCTTGGTTTTATTGATCTTTTGTATTTTTTTTTTAGCCTCTATGTCATTTATTTCTGCTCTGATCTTTATTGTTTCCTTCTAATTCCTCTGTTCCTCTGGGTTTTATTTGTTGTCCTTTTTCTAGTTGTTTTAGGTGCAGGGTTAGGTTGTTTATTTGAGCTTTTCTTGCTTCTTAAGGTATGCCTTTATTGCAATGAACTTCCCTCTCAGGACTGCTTTCGCTGTGTCCCATAGATTTGGGGTTGTTGGATGTTCATTTTCAGTTTGTTTCAAGAAAATATTTTATTACTTCTTTGATCTCATTAACCCATTTATTATTTAATAACATGTGACTTAGCCTCAAAGTGTTTGAATGTTTTTCTATTGTAGTTGATTTCTAGTTTCATGCCATTGTGGTCAGAGAAGATGCTTGATATGATTTCAATCTTCTTAAATTTTTTTTTCAATCTTCTTAAATTTATTGAAACTTGTTTTGTGTCCTATCATGTGGTATATCATAAAAACTGTACCATGAGCACTTGAGAAGAATGTATATTTTGCTGCTTTGAGGTAAAATGTTCTGAAGATATCAATTAAATACAGTTGATCTAGTGTGTTGTTAAAGGCCACTGTTTCTCTGTTAATTTTCTGTCTGGAGGATCTATCCATTGATGTTATTGGAGTATTTAAATCCCCTACTATTATAGTATTGCTGTTGATCTCACCATTTATGTCCATTAATATCTGCTTTTTATATTTAGTTGCTCCTATATTAGGTGCATAAATATTTACAATGGTTATATTCTCTGTTGGATTGCTCCCTTTATCATTATTTAATGACCTTCCTTGTCCCTTTGTTTTAAAGGCTATTTTGTCAGATATAAGTATTGCTACCCCAGGTTTTTCTTCAGCTCCATTTGCATGAAATATTTTATCCATCCCTTCACTTTCAGTCTATGTGTATCTTTTGTTCTAAGGGGTCTCTTGTAGACAGCATATATGTGGGTCTTGTTTTCTTATCCATGCAGCTAACCTGTGTCTTTTGATTGAAGCACTTAATCCATTTACATTTAAGGTTATTATTGATATGTACTTATTTATTGCCATTTTATTCTTTAAACCAACAATCCTCTTTCTTTCTACTTCTTTTTTTCTTTGCTCTCTTAATAGCAGGCTCTCTAACATTTCTTGCAGTACTAGTTTGGTTGTAATAAATTCCTTGAGTTTTTTGTTTTGTTCTTTTTTGTTGTTGTTGTTTTTGTCTGGGAAGCTTTTTGTTTTTCCTTCAATTTTAAATGATAACCTTGCTGGATAAAGTAGTCTTGGTTGTAGGTTCTTGTTTTGCATCACTTTGAATATTTCCTGCCAATCTCTTCTGGCCTCAAGTGTTACTGTTGAAAAGTCAGATGTTATCCTTATGGGGGCTCCTCTGTAGATAATTAACTAGTTTTTCTCTTGCAGCTTTTAGTATTCTTTCTTTGTCTCTTAACTTTGGCATTTTAATTACAATGTGTCTTGGTATAGGCCTAGTTGCATTCATCTTTAATGGGACTCTGTGCTTCTTGAACTTGTGTGACTTTTTCCTTCAACAATTTAGGTAAATTTTCAGCTATAATTTCTTCAAACAAGTTCTGTATCTCTTAATTTAATTAATTAATTTTGTATTTTTCTGAAGTGAGAAGTGGGGGGTGGAGGACATGGCAGACAGACTCCCGCATGTGCTGGAACAGGATCCACTCGGCATACCCACCAGGGGGCAATGCTCAGCCCATCTGGGGCATTGCTCTGCTGCAACCAAGGCCATTCTAGAGCCTGAGGTGGAGATCATGAAGCCATCCTCAGCGCCCGGGCCAATTTTGCTCCCATGAAGCCTTGGCTGTGGGAGGGGAGGAGAGATATAGAGAAAGGAGAGGGAGGAGGGTAGAGAAGTAGATGGGCGCTTCTCCTGTGTGCCCTGGCCGGGAATTGAACCCAGGACTTCCACACACCTGGCTGATGCTCCACCACTGAGCCAACCAGCCAGGGATAATTTTATTTTTAAAAAGATTTTATTTACTCATTTTAGAGAGAAGAGAAAGAGAGAGAAGGGGAGGAGCAGGAAACATCAACTCCCATATATGCCTTGACTGGCAAGCCCAGGGTTTCAAACCAGTAACCTCAGTGATCCAGGTCGATGCTTTAACCACCGTACCACCACAGGTCATGCAAGTTCTCTATCTCTTGTTTGTTCTCTTCTTTAGGAACCCCAGTGATGCAGATATTGTTTCTTTTCATGTTGTCAGAAGTTTTAAGAGTTTCCTCCATCTTTTTGAGCCTCTTTTCCTTTTCCTGCTCTGTTTCCATGCTTATATTTATCTTGTCCTCTAAATTGCTGATTATATCCTCTGCTTCATCCAGCGTGCTGTTGATTCCTTCTAGTGCAGTCTTCATTTCTGATATTGTATTTGTCATTTCTAATTGGTTCTTTTCTTATGATTTCAATTTTTTTTGATGCTTGCTATCTCTTTGTTTAGATTTTCATTGTGATCATCCATTGTTGCTCTACAATCCTTGAGCATCCTGATAACCATTATTTTAAACTCTGTGTCTGGTAGTTTGGTTACTTCCATTTCATTTAGTTATTTTTTGGGGGATTTCTCTTGTCGATTCATTTGGGTCATATTTTTTTCTCTGTCTATTTTGTCTGTGTATTAGGTAGCTCTGCTCTGACTTTCAAATTTGTTGTGACATCTTTATGAGGAAGATGAGCTCAGTGGTACTTACCTCTAGGCCACCTGAATTTCTTGCTCTAGGAATGTTTCTTGAGGGTAATATTTACCCTCCTGTTGTATGTTAGTATTGAATATAGTTGGTGCTTTCATGGGTGGGATTATCCCTTCAGGCTGGCTGGCTCTAAGGGTCAGCCTTAATTATGTATATTAGACACTGTGCAGTGTCAGTCCTCTTGGGTATATTTATTCTCTTCAGTGCCTGGTGCCTGCTGGACTCATCCTTTGGGCATGCTGCTTGTGTAGTTAGGTGAGTCTAGTGTCAGTGCGATCTGCCACCCACTACTGGTTGTGTTGTTTCTGGGTCCTCTTGGTTGGTATAAGCAGTTGTTTATAACCCACTAGGGACTACCTGTATGGAGCTACTACTCTGTTCTTTATTTATGTCTGTGTTTTCTGTGTCTGGGTAGTGTGGGAAGGGCCAACCTATGTATAAGAATCAGCTTCCTACTGCTTAGAGATGACAGCTCATAAGATTTGCCTCCATTTTCCAGCAGCTCTACCTCCTCTTGCAGCTTCCTGGTCTTCCCACAATCTTTTGTAGAAAGGCTATAGTGTGGGCTCTGACTGGCCTAACTCCTCCAACCCCTCTACAGCTTGCAAGCTTTGTGCATTAGGGCAGCTGAGGTTGGGAATACAATGTTAGTGGGTCCCCTATTCAGGGGTCTCTTGGTCAGGAGCTCAGTATGGGAAAAGTGATCCCTACTCCAGAGCCTAATCCCTCAGACACTGCTAGATATTCCTATTCTATTTCTCCCCAGGTAGGTGAGCATCAAGTTCAGATTGGGTGGGGCCAACAGTCCCCTATGCAGAGGTTCTTCCAGCTGGGGAGCCCCTGGTCTCAGGGAGGAAGACTGAGTCTTCCTCTGGGGCTGACTGTGCCCTCACAGAAAGAGCTAAACTCCTTGACTGGACCAAACAATAAGCTTGAGGGGGCCCACACCTTGAATGTCTGTGCTCCAAGCCTCCCTCCCTTTTCCCTGTGGAAATCAGCCCAGCAGGGAAGGATATCCAGCACCCGGGCCAGCAGACTGTGCAGCTCCACCCTGTCCAATTGCACATGAACCGCTGTGCCAGGGCTGACCACAGGGAGTGGAACTCACCTCAGCTGGGCCCAGAGGCCAATGAGCCCTCTTCTAGGGCATGCCACCAAAAGGGATTGTTTGGTCCTAAACTAATGATTTCTATAACAGCCTCTGGATGTGCCAGCCCTGGACTTCCCTGGAGGGAGCCCAGTGTAGAGCAGTGGGGGATACTGCCTGTGACTGGTCCTCAGCAACTTTCTTAGAGATATAAGCAAACCAGAGCTTGTGGCTGCCTCTGCTGGTCTGAGGTGCACATGGAAATACCAAGCTGCACACCAGGCTGGCTTTTACCCACACTGGCCCCAGACAAGGTCAACAAAAGGTCAAGGTTCCATGAGATCTGCCTCCTGCTGCCTCTGTCTGCTGGCTGCTTGTTGGGCTCAGCAACTGAAATAAAACCTCTGAGAGACTAGAGCCTGGGCAGTTCAGGGATTAGGAAGGATGGTGGGTATGGCTCCGCCCTTCAGCCCCAGGTGTTAGTCTGCCCAGATTTTTTCACAGACCTCTGTAGAATGTGGTCCCCAGGAGTCCGATGGGTGTGGCCTTTGAAACCCAGAGATGTGATCTGCCTGCTGTCTGGACAGTTTCTACTGAGTATCCTGTGAGGTGGAAATAGCAGACATAGTGTGTGTGTGGGGGGGGGGGGGGGGTAGGGAGGGCTCTGGACTCAACACCAGAAAACTGGGTCACTGGTGTGCCCCTGCTTCCTGTCTGACTTCTCAGAATGGCCCAGTTTCCTCAGGGTGGGGCAGGAGAGATTCTAGAGGGCAGGGCAGTTGCTTTTCCCCAGGCTGATGCCACACAAGAAAGATGGCAGCTGTAGTACTGGAGAATGACTCAGCACAGGAGTTCTGGTGGCCATCCCCCACAGTGTCTCTATGTGGGCCACTAACTTCATACTGTCCTCACACAACTCTAGTCCTCTCAGCTCTCCCCCTGCTGGAGCCCTAGGTAAATGGCTGTGAATGAGATTTTCTGTGCTGGCCCTTTAACAGGGAGCCTGCATCTCCCGTCTCTTTCTCACAGACAGAAACCTTGGCTTATTTCACCATCAGATGCTGTGTGGGCACCTCTTCTAGGCTCTGAGGCTCTAGGTTGGGGCGCCAGCCTGGAGCTTAGGACCCACACCTCTCAGCGAAAACCTCACTGCAGTAAGAATCCCTCCAGACCCTCTGCCCTGCTTGCTCCCAGGAGCGGGGCAGTCCTTTTTATATCTCCACCCTTCCTACCAGTCTTGGTGTGGCTTATGTGGTCCTTGGTTATGGACTCCTCTTCATTTAGTCCAAAGTTGGTTTTTCAAAATGACTGTTCTTAAATCAAGTTGTAATCCAGTTTGGTTCTGGGAGATGGCAGCTGGAATGTCTGCCTACTCCACTGCCATCTTGGAATCTCTGAAGAGAATCTTAAAAGGTGAGTTGATACCTTGCTAGGCATAAGGGAGGAAATAGGGGCATGGACCAGCCAAGTGCATTGGGGGAAACTATGGGCAACAGGGTGGTGGAAGTTTGGTTGTGAAATGGGCCATAGCAAGAGAGGGGCTGGAGAGGTCACCTGGACCAAATCTGCATAGCTCAGACCAGTTTGGCTTTCGCTCTTTTCAATAGGGAGTTTTTGAAAAATAGTTTGTTTTCTAAACATTGTTTTGATGCTGTGTAGATGATTAACTGAAGGAGAGACTAGACAACAGTCAGTTAGTGGGCTCCTTACACAGTCCAGACATCAGATGGCAGAAGAGAACCAGGGTGGTAGCAGTAGCAATGGGGACAGCTCATGAGCTGGTGTAAAGATTAAATGAGATCATTGGTATAAAAATGCTTTGTAAACTATAAAATGAGCTCTACGGGGTGCTTGTTATTTTATCTTAATAGTGCCTAACACAGAATGCAGCAAATAGAAGGTGCTCTTTAAAAGTCTGAAGTAAAAAGAAAGAATATTAACTATTTTTGGAGCAATGACTGTATCAGCCACAATGACAAATGCTTTGCCAGCACTTTCTTCCTAATAGCCTAAGGTGAGCCACTTTACCAGTTTGCCTAGGACTCTCCTTGGTTTAGCACTGAAAGTCCCACACCCCGGGAATCCCCTGAGACCTGAATGTAGGTTTGAATATCATGCCCATTTTACAGACGAGGAAACTGAGCCATAGAGAGATTATGCAACATGCTTAAAATCACATTTACCAGGTTACAAAATAAAATTTGAACTCAGATCTGTCTAGGAGGAAACAGGTGGGAAGAGGGGTCTTTCCAATGAAACATGGATAGTATCAAAATCCTGCTTTTTTAGCCACATGACTCCATCTCAAGTGCAATTTGGTCTCAGGGCCTGGCACTGGCAGAGTGCCCAGAGAAGCCCCAAAACTGTCTCCAGCATCAGGTCACCTGCTCCTCCAGGGTAGTCCCTGGCAGAGCATGGTACTTTGTTTTTTTTACTTGACAGAAACTCTCTTGAAACTCTCAAGCCTCATCCTGTTTATAACTTGCCTTTGTGTTTTGTTTTGCTTATGAATGAAAGAACAATTCAGCCTTGCTAATCCAAATTGCTTGACTCCTTAAAGCAGGTGTTTTGGGGTCCTGAAAAATAACATTACTATAAATATTTATATGGAGGTTGTGGGGTGGAGGGATTCTGTGTCCAGCCAATGTCAGAAGCAAAGTATTTCTCAGACACTGATGGGTAAGTTTTGCTTAGGGTGCAGAGGCAGGGTGGCCAGGAGAGAAGGAAAGCCTAGTGAACCTTAGGATCAGGCTTCTTTCTGCTCAGATATGCCTGTAACTGCCTCTTCTTACCTCCTGTCAATTCATCCTTATGCTGCATTGTTAAATTGAGAGTCCAGAGGCTGGTATTTGACTCCTAGTTCTGCTACTAATGAAGGTGTGATCTAGACAAGTCTGTTTCCTCTCTGAGCCTCAGTGTTTTCATTTGTCAAAAGAAGGAATCAGATTATGCTTGTGGTGTTGACACTGTATCTAAAACCTCATCATGATACACATGATTAAACTGCTTCTGAAGGCTGCCTCTGAGCTACATGGATATATGAGAGGATGTGAACATCTGCCAGTGTATGTGCATGAGTGTTTGAGTGTGTGACTGTGAATGTGCATGGAGGTGGTCTTCAAAAAAGATATATTTAGGGCATGCTTGGAATTTCAGCCCAACCCCACCCTTGCCTGACTCTCCTGAATTGCTCTTCCAGACAGCTCTACCATAAAGTGGGAAGTATAAGCCTTTCTCTTGGTGGGACAGAACTGTGGGCCGGAATGAGCACTAACTCTAGAAATAGACTTGGGCTTGAACCCTGGCTCCACCTTGTACTTGGTATGGGACCTTCAGGAGTTATTTACCTAAATCTAACTTTCATTAGTGGTAACAGGGAGCTAACAGTCCCCAGCTCAGCACTCTTAGAGGGATGGAATGAGACAAGAATGTCAAGCATCTGGCTTAGAACCTAACACATGGGACACTCTAGATTAGAACCAACTATGTAAATTTGTGTGGCCCAGTGTAAAATGAAAGTGTGGGCTTTCTGTTCAGAAATTATCAAGAGTTTCATAGCTTGGTAAACCATGTCTACCAAATAAATTGAAAAAATAATTTCAAGATGGCAATGACAGAGCATTAAACAAAGCCTGAGACGTCACCACGGGGCCCAGGGCATACACACAGCTCATAGCCTCTCAATGTTAATTTTCTTCCAGGCAGGTTAGCTAAGCTGTTAGGATGGGAGTATCATGGGTAAGGTGCCCAAACAACCCAAGAAGCAAACATCAAAGCTTGACAATCTCTTCCATTACCATCCCCTCCCTGAAGTCACCCTGGCCATGAGAAGGTATAAATGAAGGTCAGAGCAGGTAAGTCACTTGCTTCCTTAACCACTGAGAATATTTTTCCCACTTTGTGAATTCAGCCTTCCTCTCTCCCTTCCAGACACAGAGGCTTAGCTTAGGATAAGACATCATGCATCCTTTCCCAGAGAGTCAGTCTTCATTTCCTTTACCTCTTTTACGTCACTTAAGTCCTTCTGGATTCCCTGGAAAAGAACTGAGGACCTCGTGCCCAAATGACAAAGGAGTTGCTGAGGGAGGTCACTGTCCATTGGGTAGAAGGAATCCTCCAGACCAGAGTATTGCTGAACACTTAGAAGCTGGGAAGTCAGCCAGCGTTTCATCTTTTGTTTTTTCCTCCTGGGGCTTCCTGTCTCAGAGGTGGATGGAGAGGGGTGATGGGGGACTTCCTGAACTCAACAAATAAACTTTTCCGTTGTTGTTGGTGAAGCAATACTTCCAGGCCAGACAGCCCAGGTTGATGGCCAATAACACAGAGAGATAGCGATACTGCCTGTGGAAGAAGCTCACCCCTAGTTCCATCAAAGGTCCCAGCAAGAGGAGGCTATGCACACTGCTAGGGTCAAAGAGATGATCATGTGCGAGGCCAGGACTGACTATCTATTGTAAGGGTGGGTGAGGTGAATGGAAACTGGGTGGGAGGAGAAGCATCACAGAATGTGAAGTTTGGAAGGGCTCTCAGAGGTCATCTGGCTGTTTCCCACTGATCCCCAATTCCCAGAACAGTTCCCAACACATAATAGGGCCTCAATAAACATTTACTGAATAAATGAGTGAATCTAGTCCAACATTTTCATTTAACTGAGTCAGGGAAGAAAAACCAAGAATGGAAAAGAAAATTTCCCAAGGACATACTGAGTATCAGAACCCAGGCTAGAGCTCAGAGAGTTCCTGAACCCCACAGCAATGTTGTTTCTACTTTGACAATCAATGTAAAGGAGATAAGGAGAATTCTAGAAAACCACTCAGAGAGCTTGATATGTGACTTAAGTTTAGGAATCATAAAACACAGAGTTTCACACATGCTTGACAAACTTCAAGATGAGAGACTGATGGTAAGGACAAAGAGAGAGATGACTGTGCTGAGAGTCAACTGTTTTCCCACTGGCCATGGGGCAAAAACAGATGTGTCCCGGGGACTGATGTAGACCTAGAAGAAGGGAGGTGACTTGGGATTTCCTTAAAAGTGACCCACCCTCAAATAATCACATGGAGGGAACTGTGACCCCAACAAAGAGGATGGATTGCTAGAAGCTCAGGAGCTGACCAAGAGGAGAGGGTTTGCCTTGTCAAAAAGCAAGTGCAGGTGGAAGCTCCAGAAGAGCATCTCCAAAGAACCTGCTAAAAACTAAGGAGAAAAAAATTTTTTTTGCACATCTAACCCTCCCCAACAGGAGCATCATATTGCAACTGATGCCCTTTGTTCCTCGTCTTCTCTCTTCCTTGGATGTAACTTTTTTCTTTTTCTTAACAAGTATATTCATTTTCTATTGATGTCTAACAAATTAACACAAACTTAGCAACTTAAAACAACACAAATGTATTATCTGTTTCTGTGTACTGGAAGTCTGGGCATGGCATGACTCAATTCTCTGTTCAGGGTCTCACTAGGCTGAACAAGGTGTTGGTCAGGTCTGGGGCTCAGGGTCTTCTTTCAAGCTCACTAGTTAGTGGCAGAATTTAGCTCTGTATGGTTGTAGGACTGATGCCCCAATTTTCCTGCTGTCTGTCAGCTGAGGATTACTCTTGGCTCCTGTAGAGCACTCCCAAAACTTTGCCATGTGGCGCCTTGTTATAGACTGAACATCTGTGCCCCATCCTCCGCAAATTCATATGTCATAACCCCCAATGTGAATAGTAATTGGAAATGGGTCCTTTGGAAGTTAAAATAAAGGTTAAGTGAGGTCATAAAGGTGAGACCCTGATCCATTGGGATTAGTGTCCTTGTAAGAAGAGACATCAGAGCATGCTCTGCATGCCATGTGAGCATACAGAAAGAGAAAGCAGTCATCAAAAAGCCATGAAATAAGCTCTCACCAAAAACTGACCGTGCTGACCTCCCAATCTCAGACTTCCAGCCTCCAAATCAATAAGAAATTAAATTTCTGTTGTTTAAACCACTCAGTCTGTGGTATTTTGCTAAGGCATCCTGTGCTGACTATATGCCTCCCTGCACAGTTCACAATACAATGTTTGCTTTCTTCCAGACCACATAGAATGCATCTCTCTGACTTCATCTTCTTTTTAGTACTTAAAAGGAATTGGAGAAGTTTCACTAATTGAGGACCAAAACAAACAAACCAAAAACTAGGGCAATCTGCCCAAGATTTCATCTAGTGGCAAGGAAAGTCCTCTTCAGTAACTTGAGTTTTAGAAATTGGTAGGAAAAATAAGGTCTCTACCTGCAAATGTATGAATCCAGCTTATTCAACAAACTAGCTACACTTATATTGTAACAAAAGAGGTATAAACACAGTAAAACAAGTACACAGCATAACAACAAAAACATAATAGTTTAGGAAGTGGCATTCGTGGAGAAATTCCCAGACTGGAAGTTGGAAGACTGGGTTGTAGTCCTGATTCTTTCATTAACTACTTACGTTGCAGTGTAAAATAGATACAAGACAAACAACCTACAGACAAAAATGGACATATGCTAATAATATAAAAAGGCAATTTGTAGAAGAAAAAATACAAATGAACAATAAATGTGAAAAAATGCTTAAACCCATTATTTGTCAAGAAAATTTAAGTTTTAATTTACTGATTGATCTTTTAGAGAGAGAAAGAGAAACATCAATTTGTTGTTCCACTTATTTATGTATTCATTGGTTGATTTTTGTATGTGCCCTGAATGCTGATTGAACCTGCATACTTGGTGTATTGAGAAGATGCTCTCACCAGCTGAGCTACCCTGATGGGGTAGGAAAATGTAATTTTTAAAAATAGGATACAGTGCCTGACCTGTGGTAGCGCAGTGGATAAAGCGTCGACCTGGAATGCTGAGGTTGCCGGTTCAAAACCCTACACTGGTCTGGTCAAGGCACATATGGGAGTTGATGCTTACTGCTCCTCCCCCCTTTATTTCTCTCTCTCTCTCCTCTCTAAAAAAAATGAATAAATAAAAATTTTTTTAAAAAAATAGGATACAGTTTGTCAATAATATATCTGAAAAAAAGTTTGAGAACACCTATCCCTTGTTAAAAAGTAAGGAAATGGATATCACTACACATTGCTGGTAGAGGTATAACATTATAACATAATCTGTTGGGAAAATCTATTAAAATTTAAAATATATGTATCCTTTTATCCAGTATTTTTTTTTCTTCAGTGAGAAGCAAGGAGGCAGAGAGACTCCCACATGCACCCCAACCGGGATCCACCCAGCAAGCACCCTACCAGGCGATGCTCTGTCAATCTGGAGCCGTTGCTTTGCTGCTCAACAACCAATACATTTTTTTAGCACCTGAGGTGGAGGCCAAGAAGTCATCCTCAGCACCTGGGGCCAAGTTGCTCCAACTAAGCCATGGCTGGGGGAGGGAAAGAGAAATAGAGAGAGGAGAGGGTGGAGAAGCAAATGGTCACTTCTCCTGTGTGCCCTAACTGGGAATCGAACCTGAGGCATCTACCTGCTGGGCCGATGCTCTACCAGAGCCACCTGGCCAGGGCCAAGTAATTTCTCTTTTAAGGATCTATAATATTGAAGTAAAAGTATCAGTATCTAAAAGTATTTATGGGAATATTTATGCTAGTTATGGGAATCATGGCTATAATAGTAGCCAAGAAAACCCAAAAAACAAAAACTGGAAATAACCTGAATATCCAACATAAAAAAATAATTGGATAAATTTTTGTGTACTTACATTATATTATGAAATATAATCTAGATATTTTAAAAATTAGTTAAATCTATATGTGCCAAATCAGGAGGAATGAGTATAAAATATTAAGTGAAAAAGCATGTTGCACATAATGTGTATTTTTTATGCTTATGTATTTGTATTAGCAAAAAAGATATAGAAAGTTACACAACACAGTGTTACTACTGGATATCTGGAGTGAGGTTGGGTTGGTGTTAAGAGAATAGTGAAGATATTAGAGGAAACAAAGAGGAAATTATTAACATGTGATTTATTGTTTATTTTTTATTGTTTAACTTATTATAAAGTGTATATTATTCTTCTAATTTAAAAAGTATGTTTATGTAGAAAAATGAGACTAGACCAACTTCTTACATCATATACAAGAATAAACTCAAAATAGATTAAAGACTTAAATGTTTAAAGACCTGAAACCATAAATCTTCTAGAAAAAAATAGTAAACTTTCTGACATCACTTTTAGTAATATTTTTTCTGATATACCTCCCTGGACAAAGGAAGCAAAAGAAAAAAACAAACAAATGAGACTACATCAAACTAAAATTTTTTGCACAGCAAAGAAAACCATCAACAAAACCAAAAAGACTACCTACTGAATGGGAGAACATATTTACCAATTACACATCTAATAAGGGGTTAATATCCAAATTTCATAAAAAATTCATACAACTCAACACAAAACTAACAAACAAACAATCAATCCAATTAAAATATGGGCAGAGGACCTGAATAGACACTTCTCCAAAGAGGACATACAGATGGCCAACACACATATGAAAAGATGCCCAACATCACTAATCATCAGAGAAATACAAATTAAAACTACAATGAGATATCATCTCACACCTATCAAAATAGGTATTATCAACAAATCAACAAACAACAAGTATTGGCAATGATGTGGTGATGTGGAGAAAGGGAACCCTTCTGCACTGTTGGTAGGATGCAATTTGGTACAGCCATTATGGAAAACAGTGTGGAATTCCTCAAAAAATTTAAAGAAATAAAACTGTCTTATGACCCAGCAATTCCATTTCTGGGAATATATCCAAAAAAATAAAAAAACACTAATTTGAAAAGATACTATGCACCCCTATGTTCATGACAGCATTATTCACACAGCCAAGCTATGGAAGCAACCCAAACACCCATCAATACACAAGTGAATAAAAAGGCTGTGGTACATATATACAATGGAATATTACTTAGTCTTAAAAAAAGAATGAAAATTTATAATTTGCTGCAAACATGGATGGACCTAGAAGGTACTATGCTAAGTGAAATAAGTCAGAGAAAGACAAATACCATATGACTTCACTTATATGTGGAATCTAAAGAACAAAATAAATAAGATAGAAACAGACTCATAGACACAGTGAAGAAGATGGGGATTGCCATGGCAAGATGGGTGGTGGGAAGATGGGTAAGAAAGGTGAAGGCAGTAAGAAGTTACAAAATAGTCATGGAAATGTAAACTGTAACATAGGGAATATAGTTAATAATATTGTAATAACTGTGCATGAACCCAGATGGGTACTAGAATTATCAGGGGATCACTTTGTAACTTATATAATTGCTTAACCATTATGCTCTATACCTGAAACAAACATCTTAAAAATTTATATTTAAAAATTAAAAGGAAAGAGAAAAGGCATGGGTTTGGCATCAGAAAAACCTAAGTTTGAATCTCAAATCTAACAGTTACTAGTTGAGCAACCATAAACAATTCATTTAAATCTCTGAGCCTGTGTTTCCTCATCTGTTAAAATGGGGGTAATACTTAGCCCCTAGCGTTGTCATGAGGATGAAATAAGATTATGTATTTAAGTGCTGAGCACATAGTATGTACAGTAAGTACCCAAGTTATAAACATATGACTTATATACAACTTGTACTTATAAACAAGCATCATAAGGGCTATTGGTAATCAACTGCAGTTGGACATCAGTGAAAATTATATCATAGTTACTCGACTCCCATGGCAAAGAACTAACCAATGAAATCTTTATGAAACTAGAGCAGCAGATGATAGCATTCAGGGAAGAAAAGAAGAGGAGGAGCAAGATGGCGACGGAATAGTCAGATGTACCAACTTCCAACTCCCAGAACCAAAGTGGATTATAACTCAATTTTAAGAACCATCATCTGGATAAACAAACTTTGAACTAAACTAAGTGGACTCTTCAACCAAGAAACACAGAAGAAGCCACATTGAGACTGGTAGGAATAGCGAAAATGCGAAGAGGGCTGCCCAGCTCCCCGGAGCGAACGGCAGCCCGCAGAGACCCTTGTGGCGGGAGAAGAGTTTGGCGGAGAGGGAGGGACCTGGGTCCCAGGAACCAAGCCCCACCCTGCAGTTGCAGAGCCTAGAAGAGGCGTTTGGGCAGTATTGAGCTGTGAAACAAGTGAGAATACTATTTGTGAGAAAGAGATAGTTTTCTCAGACCCAAGATTCTTTTTAAAGGAACAGCGCAGGAAACCTCTCTCACAACCACGCACCCGGGGCTCTGGGGAATGGGGACAGAGGAGAAGACCAGAGCAGCGGGAAGAGAGTGTGGACTGAAGGCACAGGGACAAACACTCTGAGGGACAGCCACCCTAACCCCTGGGCTAAGTCACTTCCCTAATCAAAAACGAATATTTCCTCTGAAACTAGCAATACCAGCAAAGGGAGACAGGACACCAGCCAAACAAGCTCTCCCGCGGCAATTAGAGCAGAGTTGCTTAGAGGGAGGGAGCTCCCAGGCCTACAGTGTGGAGTATTAGGGCCCTTCCTACTCTGCTGAGAGTTGCTGGAGGGATGGTGGTGGCAGGATGCTGAAACGCGGTTCTGTCGGTGGGGGCGGAGGCCCAGCCGGTGTGAGCTCGGTCTAGCCCAGCAGGGGCGGAGGGGACCCGCAAAAGCGGTCCGGCTGCTGCGGGCCCACCTGTAACCCCACCTGCGGGGGAAAAGTGGGAGGCCAGGAACGGGCAGAGATCTGCTCTGTGACCCTGCGCAAGCCGGCCCTGACTGCAGGGACGGGGTTAGGACCAGGGACGGGCGAGGGCTCGGGGCTGAGCTCACGCCAGCAGCCCCACCCACCCAAAGAAACCACGGTTTGCCATCCTGCGTGCACGAGTTTGCTCTGAACGCGTGGGCGGGGTAGAGCCCCGGGGGACGAGCAGAAGTTTGCAGCTGAGCACACGCCAGCAGCCACACCTGGCCCAATAAACCTTGGTCTGCGACCCTGCGCAGGAGGGCCCTGGCCTCGAGGGTGGGGCTAAAGCTCTGGACGGGCAAAGGTTCACAGCTAAGAGCACATCAGAAGCCCCGTCCAACCCGTGAAACTGTAGCGAGCAGGCTCTGACCGCGAGTGCTGGGTGGAAGCCCGGAAACAGGCTGGGTCCGCAGCTGAGCAAAGGTGCTCACCTCTACCCTTGGTGCGGAGGCTTGTAGCTTGAGTGACAGCCCCTCCTGTGGAGGAGAGGCGGAAATCACAGCAACAGCCGCAGTGGGCCGGCGCTGGCAACGCCCATACCCAACCTCCCTAGGCAGCGGCAGAGGGGGTGGCGGGCCTGCAGTCAGACCACACCTAGAGAACACAAAGGCAACACCTACTGGACTCCAGTGGCCACAACTTGCTTATACACAGAAAAAATGGGCAGGCAGAGGAATGCAAACCAAATGAATCAAGAGAAATCCCCAGAGAAGGACCTGAATGAACCAGATATAACCAAATTACCAGAAGCAGAATTTAGAATAATGATAGTTAGGATGTTCAAAGAAATTAGATCAACAATGGATAGTCACTATGAACACCTAAATAGAGAGATAACAAGTATAAAAAATGAAATTGAAATAATAAAAAAGAACCAGACAGAAATGACAAATACAGTATCAGAACTGAAGACCACAATGGAAGGAATTAAAAGCAGGATGAATCACGCTGAGGATCGAATCAGTGAGAGGACAAAATAAACAAAGGCACAGAAGCAGAGAAGAAAAAGGAAAAGAGACTAAAAAAATGTGAGGAAACTCTAAGGGAGCTCTGTGACAACATGAAAAGAAATAACATTCGCATCATAGGGGTGCCTGAAGAAGAGGAGAGAGAACAGGAAATAGAAACTTTGTTCAATCAAATCATAGCAGAAAACTTCCCTAAATTAAGGCTGGGAAACATTCCACACGTTCAAGAATCACACAGAACTCCATTAAAGAGAAACCCAAAAAAATCTACACCAAGACACATCATAGTTAAAATACCAAAGCTAAGTGATAAAGAGAAAATTTTAAAAGCTGCTAGAGAAAAAAAGGCTATCACCTACAAAGGAGCCCCCATAAGGATGACATCTGACTTTTCAACAGAAACACTTGAGGCCAGAAGGGAATGGCAAGATATATTCAAAGTAATGCAGAACAAGAACCTACAACCAAGACTACTCTATCCAGCAAGGCTAACGTTTAAAATTGAAGGAGAAATAAAGAGCTTCCCAGACAAAGAAAGCCTCAAGGAATTCATTAAAACCAAACCAATTCTGCAAGAGATACTAAGGGGCCTGTTGTGAACAGTTCAAAGGGAGGAAAGAATATAGCAAAAGAAGAATACAGCTTTAAAGAATAAAATGGCAATAAACAACTACATATCAATAATAACCTTAAATGTAAATGGATTAAATGATCCGATCAAAAGACATAGGGTAGCTGCATGGATAAAGAAACAGGACCCATACATATGCTGTCTACAAGAGACACACCTTAAAACAAAAGATGCACATAGACTGAAGGTAAAATGATGGAAAAAAATATTTCATGCAAATGGAAATGAAAAAAAAGCCGGGGTAGCAATACTTATATCTGACAAAATGGACTTTAAAACAAAGGCTGTAGTAAGAGATAAAGAAGGACACTACATAATGATAAAGGGAACAATTCAATAGGAAGATATAACTATTATAAATATCTACTCACCAAATATAGGGAAGAAAAGAGGGACGAGACACTCCAGAATCGAAAAAGTTTTCTACAGAAGTTAGCTGATGCTTTTCATCTTATTGAAGCAAGAACAGCAAAGTTAGAGGAGCAAGATTCTGATACTGAGAGGTTCATTAAAGTTTACTATTCAGTTACTGAAGGCCTAACATGCTACAGGTCCATTTATGATGAGAAAAAGAAAAGCTCTGTACAAATCTTCCTTTATGCTGATTTCAAGAAACTGACTCCAGCAGCAGAATCAAACCCTGACTCTAACACCAGTTCCAGCCTCTCCAACAAGTCCATCATCTACTGCATCACCCAAGATTGTTTAAGGTTGTATTTGAAAATGTCTAAGTATTTATATCCCCAGAAAGTTAAAAATAAATACTATGTTAAGACAAATGTCTAAGTTGCATTTAATAAGTAAATGTACCTGTTCCAACTTACATACAAATTCAACTTTAAGAACAAACCTGCAGAACCTACCTTGTTCATAACCCAGGGACTGCCTGTATTTGAATAAATGGTAGCTACTATTAGTCCCACTCAAGATTGGATTGACTTGTAGGAACCCTGAGCAGGTTAATGATTTGACACCTTTCAGCTGTTGGATCTCTTCAGGGAAACAGAATTCATACTAGTCACTTTAATAGAATTTAGTACTGGGAATTAGTTAACTGGGTATTAGATGATTGAAAGAAGTGGAAAAGGAGATAAAAGAAAATAACTGCATTATCAGCTACCTCCCCCAGGGAAGGGGGAATAAAGTGAAGAGGATGGAATTATCAAAATCTAGAAGTTTGGAGTTTAGGTTTGTTCTGAGAGGTTTATTCCAGATCTGGAAACTGACATCAACTATTGTTATCAAGGTGAATGACCTTTGCTAAGGTGACATAGAAACTGGAAATAAACAGGAAGGAACAGGCCCTGTGTCCCATCTTCAGTGTTCCAGTCTTCCTGCAGTACCCTGTGCCCCTGGTAAGGAGAACTTATTAGGGAACAAGGCTGGCAAAAAAGAAATGTGGTTTGCAGAGTCCCAGCCCACCTCAGAGTTTGAAAGGGTAAATTTGCAGCGAAGGCACACTTTCTTCAAAGCAGCTTTCTTTAACTATTGTTCTATAATTAGAGGACAGTTGAATGCTGTAAAGGGGAAGGGAGACCAGAGGCAGTAGTGCTAATTAAAAAAAATAAAGGCAATGCATCTTTGTTTTCCTGGGCAACTCAGCTACGATCCAAACTTGCACACTCCATTCTACAAAACAAAAACCCTCAGTCTGATTAACCAAGGCTCTTTAGGAAACTGTTGAGCGGGCATTATTCATCCCTATCTTAAATTACTAATCAAAGTATCCCTTACAAACACCAGAGTACTCTGTCCCAGAGGTGTTCTCATACATATAACTTTTCTTAACTTGTTCAACTTCCTGCAGTATTCTGGTACCTAAAGATGCTCTGGCACCCCTTAGAAGCTAGAGTCTTGGGCAGCTGCTCGGTCAGCTAACTTTGTGCTTCAGATCCCCAGCAAGTCACTTTATATCTTTTGTCCACAGTTTTCTCTGGTATAAAATGAGACTTATAGGTTAGATTACCCCTAAAATTTCTCACAATAGAAGTTCTATAATTTTGCCTATGTTATGAACAAAATGAGTCATGGTGGGTTTTTTTTTTAAGACTGATAAACTAGAAATGGCTTTTCTAAAAAGTTAGATTTTTTTTTTATTTTTTACTTATTTATTTATTTTTTAAAAAGTTAGATTTTTGATGACTCTGAGGCTAAGTTTAGAGTTTATATTATAATTACATTGAGGTTAAAACTATACCTTTGATATTAAAGAGTTTAATACTTTGGCCCAATCTAAGTATCAAATGTCAAATAACATTTATTAAGGGCCCATTATGTGTCAAGTTCTATACTGGATATCCAGATGGAACATAAAACCACCAAGCTTTAACTCCAAGGAACTCATAACTGTAAGAGCAATTAACTAATAAGATAACAAAGCCAATTGATCAGCCCTTAAGTAATGTACCATCATTTTGTTTTAAAACAGAATTAACTGGGTGCATTGTAATGGTTTATTGATTGGTGGTACAAGGATAAGGAAGTTTCTCAAAGGAAATAAGCTGAATTCTTTAGAATTTCATATATGCCTCATGTACTTAAAAAGAGATGAAGAAATCTTTGACTATTAATAGGGCAATGAAACTTCATAATTGGCCCAAGAAGACATTAAACATGATAGACACAGTGAAGAAAAACAAGGAGACTCACACTTAGGGCTAACCAACCAAATTGAAATGCTATGTGGAGTTTTGACTGCTTATGTAATGTATCAAATAGTGCAGTGGGTTGGGTGATCATACTGAAAGGGTAGATTAATCTCCTCACCCCCACTAGTACTTCTAATGCTATTTCCTATGTGCAAGGATTGTGTTTGGAAGTTCACTGATTTCCTGCAGAATAAAACTCACAAGACAACAAAAATTCTTGTAAAATATTGACTATCACTCAAAACATAACTTTCTTGTGTCACCATGCAAACAAAGTCTCTGTCTCCTTACTCTTTCTACGGACCACTCTTCCTTGTTGGAATGAGACAAAACTCAGGTTTGACCTTGTCGCAAGCTGAATAATAGCTCCTAAAGCTATCAGGTCCTAATCCTTGAAATCTATAAATGTTACTTTCTATGGAAGTATGGTCTTTGTATGTGTACTTATATGAAAGATCTTGCGATGGGGAGATTATCCCAGATTACCAGAGCTGACACTAAATGCAATCGCAGGTATAATTTTTGCCCTGGGACATTGTTGAAAATAATAGAGCAATCAGCCAGCAGTTAGTGGAGACTAATATCTGGGTGTGATACCAAATAAGGCAAATGGGTTAACAGGAGAGGTTGGGGAAAGAAACAAAGAGAGCCTTGCCAAACTACTGTTATCCCAGGGTAACCGTGCATGCTTAAGGTTATGTCCTCTGAGGACTGACATAAGAGGCTTCATACTATGAGGGAAACAGACCTCACTAAAACAGTCCAGCCATTTATTAGATAAATGAATAAGCAAACAACAAATTAAACAAGTCTCAGAGAGGAGAGAAAGAAATCACAACCCAATGTGGCTGCAATATGTTACCTAATGTGTATAGTTTTCAACAAAAAGAAATTATGAAACTTGCAAAAAAACAAGAAAGTGTAATCTATACACTGTTTTCTTAAGCAGTCAACAGAAACTGCCTATGAGAAAGGTATACATAGATGTTAGATATAATAAAGACTTCAAAGTCTATTGTGTTCCATGGATTCAGTGTTCAGTAAAGTTCAAAGAATTCAAAAGAAACATGCTAAAAGAAGTAAAGGAAGAGTGATTATAAAGTCTCATCTAATTGAAAATGTTAATCCAGAAACAAAAATTATAAAAAATAATCAAATAGAAATTCTGGAATTGAAAAGTACAACAACTGAAATGAAAAATTCATGAATGGCTCAATAGTAGATTTGATCTGACAGAAGAATGAGTAAATTTAAAGATAGGTTGGTATAGATTATGCAGTTTGAAGAACAGATAAAAAGAGGAATAAGGAAAAATTAACAGAGATTCAGAGAAATGTGGAACACTATGATGTACATCTAATGGGAGTACCAGAAGGAGAGGAAAGAACAAAAAGATATTTGAAGAAATAATGGCTGAAAAAACCCTCATATTTGATGAAAAACATTCATCTACACATTCAAGTAGCTCAATGAATCCCAAGAAGGACAAATAGAAAGAGATCACATGCAGGTTTATCATAGAAAAAATGCTGAAAGACAAAGATAAAGAGAGCCTGAAACGATTAACAGTTGACTCCTCTTAAAAAATAATAGAAGCCAGAAGTCAGTGTGATGACATATTCAAAGTGCTGAAAATAAAAAAAAACTGTCAACCAAGAACTTATATCCAACAAAACTATCAATTTTTAAAACTATTTTTAAAAATTTGTTTATTAATTTTTAGGGAGAGAGAGAAAAATACCAATTTGTTGTTCCACTTATTTATGCATTCATTGGCTGATTCTTTTTTAAAAAGATCTTATTTACAGATAGAAGACAGTGGAGGGAGCAGCAAGAAATATCAACTCTAGTTGCTTCACTTTAGTTGTCCATTGATTGCTTGTCATATGTATCTTGACCATGCAAGCCTAGGGCTTCAAACCAGCAACCTCAGCATTCCAGGTCAATGCTCTATCCACTGCACCACCACAGCCCAGGCTCATTGATTGATTCTTGTATGTGTCCTAACTGGGGATTGAACTCACAACCTCAACATATCAGGACAATGCTCTAACCAACTGAGCTACCTAGCTAGGGTTCAGCAAATCTACCTTTTATAAATGAAGGTGAAATAAATACATTCCCAGAGAAATGAAAGCTGAGAGAATTTTTAGCTAGCAGACCCACCTTAAAAGAAATTCTCAAGTAAGTTCTTCAGCCTGAAAGCAACTCACCTAGATGGTAATTCAAATCCACATGAAATAAAACATAGAGTACTGGTAAAGGTAATTGTTACTTCTTATAATTATAACTGATTTTAAAAACAATTATATTAATCAATATTTACATTTCTTAGATACAACATTAAAATCTAAACCAACAAAAGAAAAAAAAATAAACTGGTCAGTATTAAAATTAAAAACTTAGCCCCAGCCAGAGATACCTTGGTTAGTTAGAGCTTCGACTTGAAGTGCAGAGGTTGCCAGTTCAATCCTTTGTTAGGGTACATATAGAAACAAATAAATGTTCTTGTCTCTCTCTCCTTCTCTCCCTTCCTCTCTCTAAAATCAATAAAAAGTAAACATTTAAAAAAGTAAAATTAAAATAAAATTTTAAAAAATTAAAAACTAATGTGCTACAAAGAATACCATCAAGAAAGTGAAAACACAACACACAGAATGGAGGCACCAAATAGTTCTTTCTACTATACAGATTTTCTAATTTGGGTATTATTTTTATTTATATTTGTTTTTATTTTTTTTATATATATTTATGAGTGGGTCCTGACTCTCCTCAAGGGCAGGAAGTATGCCTTAGTCATTACAGCACGGTTCAGTGGGTACTTTTATAAATCATTGTTGATAGTGAAGATAGTCTGAACACACCACTGCAGGGAAAGAAAAATTTGAGTAGGAGAATGGTTATACATGAAATTGAGAAAGTTTGCCAACCTCTATTGTAATCTTCTGTGGGAGCCAGACAGGAGGTACTCTGGAGCCAGCTATGACTCCATCATTGTTAATGGGTTATTACAAAACAAAAATAAAAGAAACAATCCCATAGTATAAGGAATCTTTCTTTCCTGATAGCAATCTGTCTACTTTAGTTCATAGTAAAATGCTCTGCAAAGTTCAGACAGGAAAAAGCACATTGGCCGTGGACTCCTGAGAATAATTGGCAGTAGGTGCCATGACTTTTTGGTGGTGGCATATCTGAAGCACTCAGCACAGGCATGGCACCTGGTAGGCAGGTTAGTGAAATGCATGAATGCATGACACTTTGAGGGAAGATAATTCAAAGCCAGCTTCAGAATATGTAAGAGAAACTTTTAAAATAGAAGACGTTAGCCTGCATGAGAGAACATCAGGAAAAGATACAGTAGTCATCTTCAGGTCTTTATATCCTGGGGCCAGTGGGGCTGGTTAAAGTTTAACCAATCTCTAAGAAAAAGAAAGTCATTTGTAGGTTAGCTGATCTCAATGGGGTAAACCAGGGGTAGTCAACCTTTTTATACCTACCGCCCACTTTTGTAGTAAAATTTGCTAACCACCTACGGGTTCCACAGTAATGGTGATTTATAAAGTAGGGAAGTAACTTTACTTTATAAAATTTATAAAGCAGAGTTACAGCAAGTTAAAGCATATAATAATAATTACTTACCAAGTACTTTATGTTGGATTTTCGCTAAGTTTGGCAGAATAAGCCTTTATAAAACAACTTACTACTGCCCACCATGAAAACTGGAATGCACACTAGTGGGCAGTAGGGACCAGGTTGACTACCATTGGTGTAAACACTCCTTCAATGGCCAATTTCAAACTACTAACATGCACACAATCAGCTCTGAGAGCCAGTTCACTACTGCCTGCATCATCAAATATTTCAACACTGGAGTAAATGTATGTGGTCATATTATTTTTATTTTCTTAGTTTTTACCTTGCCAGGCTTTCTCACTACTTTGCACTTTTAGTTCCATGATCTCATTAGCCTCCAGCCATTTCCCAATTCTTAATTTTGTCTTTAAAGATTCAGTTCAGGAATCACCTTCTTTGAAAGAAGTCATGTTTTGACTATCCCAACTGGGTCAGGTGTCGCCTTTTGCACTCCCACAATCCCCTGATGTTCCCTTTGTCATAGCACTGACCACATCTATATTGTTTTATTTAGATGCCTCCCTTTTCCTGCCCATCATATACTCCTGGTGGGAGCTTCCCATTCAGTATACCTTCCCCTCAGACCAGGGATGATATACAACCCAAGTTAGATGAATTTGAGTCCTGCCATAGGAGTTTTTGAACTGGAACTGAAGAATAAGTCTATGAACTATGAGATGGGAATTTTGGACATCAGGGAGAAGCTAATCTAAGAAAATTAATCCAATATTGAAAATAAAACATAATTGGATAGACAGATATGTGATAAATAAAATATAGCAAAATGGTAACAGTTGTAACATCTATATGATGGCATGCATATGTATGTATAAATCTTTCAAATTTTCTGTATATTGAAATTTTTTATAATTATTGAAGAAGTAGGGGGAGAAACTGACAAGAGACAGAGAAAATCCTAGGAAGATTCTAGTTTCCAGGTCCAATTGTCTTAAAAGGCCAATCACTTTCTTGCCCTTCTCATGATCACCTGGGGAAAATAAATTCTCTTTTTACTATACTAGGTCAAACTGGAATTCTGTCATGGCAATCAAGAAAGTCTTGGCTCAAAAAAGAATATAATGCAGCTGTTTTCTCACCTATGTCCTACAGTAAACTAAAATTACACACAATAATTAAGGGATATTTTATCGCTTCATATTCATTTTGAAATATCCCCTAATTTTTGTGAGCAGTATATAAACTCTGAGAGGGCAAGGATTATGTATTATCTATTTTTATCTTTCTGGACCCTCTAAACACAGGCAATATAGTGAAGTGGTAAATAGCACACATTCAGCTGTCAGACAGATCTAGGTATGGTCTAGGTCTGCCATCTTACTGTGGGATCATGGGCAATTACTTAAATTTTCCTCAGCTTCAGTTTCCTCATCTGTAAAATGGAGACAATATTTGCTGAACAGAATGTGAAGATAAAATAGGTAAGGCACACACATAGAGCATTCAGCCAAATGTCTGGCCTGCAATAAGTGCTTGATAAATGTTAATGACACTTAATGTTAGGTGAGTCAAATAACTTCACATTCTCTTATTCTCTGTGTTAGTTTGAAAATTACTAACTTTATTCTAAACTGCCATTGATTATAAACCACACCATAGATTAAAGAGCAGCTAAACATAAAAATAAGAAAATAATAATACATTAAATATATGGTAAGGCAGTACAATATAATGGTTTAAAATGTGTGTGCTCCAAGCAAATCACCTCTGTTTAATTACCTTTGATAAATTAGTTAACTCCTCTAAGCTTGCTTTCTTTATTCAGAAATTGGAAGTGTTCAGGCCCTGGCCAGATATCTCAGTTGGTTATAGTGTCATCCTGATACACCAAGGTTGTGGGTTCAATCCCTGGTCAGGGCACATACAAGAATCTACCAATAAATGCATAAATGAAAAAACAAATTGATGTTTCTCTCTCCCTCTTTTCCTTTCTCTCTCTCTATAAGTTAATAAAAATTTAAAGAAGAAATTGGAACTGTTCAATAAATGTTAATAAATATCCTTATTGCCTGACCAGGCAGTGGCGCAGTGGATAGAGCGTCGGACTGGGATGCAGAAGACCCAGGTTTGAGACCCCGAGGTCGCCAGCTTGAGAGCGAGCCAATCTGGCTTGAGCAAAAGCTCGCCAGCTTGGACCCAAGGTCGCTGGCTCCAGCAAGGGGTTGCTCGGTCTGCTGAAGGCCCATGGTTAAGGCACATGTGAGAAAGCAATCAATGAACAACTATGGTGTCGCAACGGCAATGAAAAACTAATGATTGATGCTTCTCACCTCTCTCCGTTCCTGTCTGTCTGTCCTTATCTATCCCTCTCTCTGACTCTCTCTTTGTCTCTGTAAAAAAATATATATAAATAAATAAATAAATAAATATCCTTATTAATATATTCATTGATTATAACATACAGTAACTTTTCAAATCTTCAGTAGGTGGAATGGCTAGAGTTCCCAAGGCACTGAACATAGAATATCACACAGACAGAACTCCAGAGATCCGCAGAATATCTTACTTAAATCTTACAGCATGCAAGAGAGGAAACTATTAGGGGTGGTGGGGAAAAGCAATCTACTGGACTAGAGGTGACAGTGGCCAGTAATTCCCACCAGAAAAATTATATTTCATGGGGCACTGGATAGAGTAATGAGGAAGTTCTATACTCACTAGTGGAAATAGCTCTAGAATAAGCAAGCACCAGATCCACCTAAGAAAACCATAAAAGCAAGACCCAAGAGGATCAAACAGTTTCTAAGTAACTTAACTGTACCCCATAACAAAGCTAAAAAATATGTATAGAAACACAAAAAGATCCAGCACTCAACAAGGTAGAAATCATAATATCTGATATCTAATCAGAGATTGGGAGATATGCAAAGAGACAGAAAAATATGACTCATAATGAGAAGAATAATTAACTCATTGAAACTGACCTGGAACTGGCATAGATCTTAGAATTAGCAGGTAAGAACATTAAAAACAATTGTTATAAATGTGTTCCATATATTCAAAAAGTTAAATGCTATCTGATATCCTATTGGTTCAGACGGCAAACAGCAGGTTCAACATCATTAGTCATTAAGGAAATATGCATTAAGTTTCATAGGTGCATTCATAGGTCAATATTTATCAAATTGTGAATTTTAAGTATGTGCAATTTATTTTATGTCAATTATACCTCGATAAGGAGTTAAAGAATATAAAGTAAAATGAAACAATTCTGAGCCCTTCCCAATGTCTCTAAAGGTTTGAAAAGGTATTTTACCTTCTTCTAGTCAGTCCAGGTTGTGCTGAATAGTTGCAGTATCTCTGCTGTATCCTGTTTCTAACTATTGCCTTGACCTTTGCTCTACTCTATTTCTGACCCACTTGCTCCTCACTGAACACCACCCCCACCACCCCACTGACCACCCCCCATCTCCATCCTCCTTCTTCTCAAAGTGGCACTAACACAAGGCTATGACTGAGGAGTTACAGGTGATGGAGAGTGAGTATACCACAGACAAGAAAAAAAAATGGAATGTCAAGTGTTACTTCTCTAAAGATTAGTCATTCTCTGTCAGAAGGACTTCCCCACTGGCTACATCTTTCTCCCTTGTTAGAGTTTATACAACTTTCCCCTCTCTGTACTTAAGCTTCTTACCTTCTAGTCTCTCAAGCTGCCCATGAACAATATGTAAACCCTCACTATTCTCTTACATAGTACAATCTGTTTTGCCCTCCCCTTCCAGATCATACCTCATTCATGGGGTGAGGAAGAAAGGCTCACCTTTCACATCCAAAAATGCTGATTATGGTATTTGTCTCGACAAATAAAATTTTGTCTCTACTGATGAATATAGCAGTTCATGGAAGGCAAACATAACTATGGTAAATTTTGTCTTCAATGTCCTTTTTTTCCCCTTCTTGCTATAATTCATGAAGGTATACTACAATAAATGAAATTTCAGGAAATGCCCTGCTCCGAGAAGCTTAAGCTGGCCACAGACCTCTTATGTCAACACTGGCTACAACGTTAGAAACAGAATGTTAAAGAAAGGTAGGAGTTCACCAAGCACCATTCCACACACACCTCCATCCAGTTTTACAGTGTGAGAGGCCCAGAGAGTTCAAATGACTTGTCCAAGGCAGACATTGTAGTGGCAGGGCAGAGGCTGGAGCCCAAGTGTCCTGACTCCATTCAATTCCATTCAAAACAACAAACACCTCAGTGAACCCCTCAGGGAACCTGGCCAAGGAAAAGGAGTGGTAGGGTTTTCTGGGGAGGGGCTCTGGATGGAGGTGACTTCACTGGGTGGCGGCTCAGAGCCAGAGAACATTTTATTGTTCCCAGACCCCAGATAATCTGTCCCCATCCCCCACCCCTTGGGTGTATTCTGGTTAAACTGATCCTGGATGATAAAAAGCTGGGTTGAATTCCTGCAATCCATTAGGCCAACCAAAGGTGGCCAAACACATAGGAGGAGAGCTTAATTGTGGTAAGAATTGTTAAAAGGCAGGTAGGATTTCCATAGGTTGAGTTGTCAGGGTGTGAGTATTTGGGGTAATGATCACAAGCAAAGGCTATTTGCATGGTTGAGTACATATTAAGTTTGAATCCTAAATTAGCCATTTGAATAAATTCCATTCACCTGTCTAGGCCTGTTTCTTGAGCTATAAAATTGAGATAAACTATCACCATGCAGACTTGTTGGAAAGACTAAGTGAGATAAAATAGGAACTGTGTCTAGCATTAAGGGTGGCTATTAGAATACTATCACTGCATTCCAGACACTTGTCCAACTGATCCTCACAACAGCCCTGAGATGTAGTCTTACAGATTAGGAACATGGAGCTTGGAGAAACTAAGAACTTTACTCAAATTGCTTAGTAAATGCTAAGGTGTCAATCTCTGGAGCATGGCTGCTGAAGAAAGTAAACATCAGTGCAGCAAAAAATGGTAAAGTAAATGTCAGATGTGCCTGACGCTGGAAGATACAGTTACCTCCTAGAGCCCTGTGCACCTTTTTCTGAACTACATAGTAATAGATCATGGTTCATCTTTTTTTATGTCATTTTGATCTCGCAGGGCAGAATCAGAATCTCACAGTAGCAGCAGGGCAGAATCCCGTTAGATGCAAACAAGAAATTCTTAACTGTGAGAATGGTTCCAAGTAGTTAATAGAATATTTCTCAAACTCAAGTATAAATGGACCCTTGTTTAAA
This sequence comes from Rhynchonycteris naso, assembly GCA_037038555.1. Taxonomy (NCBI): domain Eukaryota; kingdom Metazoa; phylum Chordata; class Mammalia; order Chiroptera; family Emballonuridae; genus Rhynchonycteris; species Rhynchonycteris naso. Next base: position 318,290,902 of record CM072995.1, read on the forward strand.
ATTCCCACAGATTCACCCCAAAATTGATTTAAGTTATTTTAATACCACTTACATACTTATATGCACAAAACTCAGCACATGTATTCTGTGCTTATAGCTCTTCTACAACTCTAAACCAAGACAAACAGAAAATAAGGAAAACTATGAAACCTATAAATTCAGATAAAGCTTTAATTCAATGTGACAAAAGATCATATTTGAAACCTGACTGTGGCACAGTTCTTTTGAGTCTGGCATGTCTATGGCTCTGTGTACAGCAGGCAGCCCCCACCATGTTTCTCTGCACCCCTACCATACCCTATATATTCCGCCTCCAGCCCCACAGCCTCTGGTGGTGTAATCGTTCATTTACCCTCTTGCCTCGCCCCCCAGATTATCTCCTCTATCACTTAGACTGCAAGCTCAGGGAAAGTAGGGATTGAGTCTGGTCCATTTCTGGTCCTCAATTTTATACACAGGACCAAAGACAAGGTATTTGCTCAGAGAGGAATATTGAATGAATGAATGAACAAGCTAGGTGACCTCTCTTCTAGCTCTGGGATATTCAGCTCCACCATCCAGATCAGCATTTCTTTCCTCTCTCCAACTCCCATTGTTGTTTTCTACAAGGGCTTGAAAAAAGTCTGTCCTAGACTCAGAATATTAAAGCTAGAAGAGTCCTATGAGTTGATAACAACTATTATGCGGAGAGGAGAAATGACTTGCCCCAGCATACCCAGCTAGAATATGAAAGCACCAGACCAGAGGCCATGTGCTTTGATTCCCATTTCAGGGTTTCTTCCAGGACATTATTTATTTATCATTTACTCATTTATTTATTTTTGGTCAGGGCTGCCTTGAGGGAAAGCAAGTTCCCTTATGACCTCCCCTCCCTGTGGCAGTATTTTGGGAACTGATTGGGTTCTCATGGTCCTCCCAATGGTGGCAGGGTGCCCATGTCAGGCAAGGTATTTTTCATAATAAGAAAGAAACAAAGATAGCATCAGACCTCGCTGTAATTCCCCCCATAGCAGCCAGAATCTAAAAATCTATTTGTTTCCCTTCTCAGTTTATTATGCTGTCCCCGTCCTTGGTAAAGTGGACCAAGAAAGTGGATTTGAGCATTTTAAAAAAAAATCTGTACTTACTTATTTACGTATGTATTTACTTCCAGAAGCATTTGTTTTTGCAACATAGGCCAATATGGACATCCTGCAACTCCCACCCGCCTTTCCTCCTTAATTTAGATATCTCACTTCTTTCCCATGTCCAAAAACACCAGTGTCATCCCTGACCCCCGGACATCCTTCTTCCTTCCAGGCAGGGAGGCAGCCCGCCTCCTCTTGCCTGGCCTTCCCAGCAGGCCACACTGACTTTGACCCCACAACCACCAGATCTTTGTTCAACATTTAATCACTTCCTCCCTCAACACCTGTCTGGTTCTCCCTCATTCTGCCTCTTGGCTAAGGCCCTAGAACCCAGGTAAAGAGAAATCCAGAAGAAAGAAAGAAGAAAATCCAGACACATGGATCATCCACTGTGTACCCAGGGCCAGGCTTTTTTTGTGAAGGGAAGCGGAGTCTGCTTATTTTTACTTGGGATATTCATTTATTTTTATTGTGGTAAATATATATAACATAGAATTCACCATTATATCCATGTTTAAGTGTGCAGTTCAGTGGCATTAAGTACCTGTAAATTATTGCACAACTTTCATCAATGTCCATCTCAAAAACTTTATCACCCCAAACTGAATCTTTGTGCCCATTAATAACTCCCCATTCCTCCTCGTCCCAGCACCTGGTAACCACTGAGCACTTTATATACTTCACTCAGCTCAGCCAAGGCTTTTATTCTTTTCATTTGTGTGCTCTTTCTCAGTCTGTGAGACAGTGAGAAGCGATGTGGAAGGAGTAGTCTTTGTCTTTAAAGAGACTATTCTTTCAAGAAGATCAAGTTTAGTTTGTCAAAATGTGTGACTCCACATACACAGAGGCTATGGAGTGATGATGGGTCTGTAGTAAAAAGAGTCAGCACTCTGCATTACCATCCACTCCCTCAATATTTACTGAAAAATTGCTCTATCAGGGCATCTGCTGGCCCAGAGAGCTACCAGACCTCATCCTGATGTGGAAGAGCTGACAGCCCAGTGTGGGATCTGAACAGAGGTGTCCAAGGCAGGGTGCTCTCCTCTGCGTGTAGGGCCATGGAAGGCAGAGCATGAGGCAGGAAGCCTCTGGAAAGTGGAGACATGTGAGTGGAGCCCTGAAGGAGGAGGAGGAGGGTGACCAGTGGAGAAGACATGGTAGAAATTCCAGACAGAAAGAATGGCATGTTCTACAACACAAAGTGATCAGGAAGTGGCAAAATGGCAGGGGTCCTAACAGGGAGGTGGCAGGAGATGGAACTGAAAAGATAGGTATGGGCTGGATGGTCAAGGCCTATACTGCAAACCTAAGGGAGTTTGGACTTGATTCTGTGGGCAATGGGGAGCCAACAGTCTCCATCCCCATCTCTAGCCTAGACCTCTCCTCTCAGCTTCTATCTATCTATATCTATCTATCTATATATATGTATATATATATATACATATATATACATGTATATGTATGTATATATATATATATATATATATTATGTTGACACTTCCACTTGGATGTCTTTATAGTCATCTCTAACTTTCTATTTTCTAAATGAACCCTGACTTACATGCTTTCTTGCCCCATCCCACTAGCCATGATATTAAAAATACTGCGTAGGCACAAACAGGACCTTGGGTTTGGCATTAGCATCCTGAAGGCCCATTGCTGTTCCTGGTATTAACCCTTTAATTTTTTGCTGGAGAGTGGGAGGATCGGAGGGTCCCAGGGGAAAGTCCAGGCAACTGGGAGAACAAGGGGTCTCATAGTAGCAGTGATTTTCCCAACGGATATAGCCAGTAATACAGTCCTGAAATGCACCAGTTGCATATCGGCCCTGCCCCCACCAAACCTAACCGCCCTGCACTCTCCCCACCTCAGTAATGGCACCATCATCTGCCCAAGTACTCTTGCTGAAAACGGAGCTACTATCCCTGGGGCCCAGGTTAAAAAAGACATACCATAAATCTAAATATTTATGTTATACATCAAATTAAATCAGTTACTTATTAATAGATAAAGTCTTTTTAAATTTATTGAGGTATATTTTACATACAGTGAAATAAACACATTTTAAGCGCACTGTTTGAGGAGCCTTGACAAATGTGTATACTTGTGTAATCACCACACCAATCAATCATAAATATGGAATATTTCCATTACCCCCAAAAGGTTCCATATGCCTATGTGCAGTCAATTTCTCCTGTCATCTGCCCCAGACAACCACCCATCAAATTTCTATTACTATAGGTTAGTTTTGCCTATTCCAACTTCATATAAATGGAATTGTGCAGTATATACATTTTTGTGTTTGGTTTCTTTTGCTCAAAAGCTATGAATTTTTTATGATTGAAAGTAGGCAAAATATCAAAGATTGCTAAATTTAATGGCATTCTGTTGATGGACAGTAATATACAGGGTGAGGCAAAAGTAGATTTACAGTTGTTCATATGAAAAATAATACAATAATTAATAAATAATAATATAAGAATAAACTCTTTTGCATACTCACAACTATAAGCCTGCTTGTGCCCCACACTGTATGAGTAAAAGAAATAAAAGATTCATAAATTATTATTTCACAAATTTTTTTCTTGCCTTCATTTCAGCAAAATCACTAATTATGTTGTTATAATCAAGATTTTCAAATAATTTTGATTGAAAATAAGGTCCAAAATTAAATAAATTTTGTTGAATCATTGTATGCCTGTGCAGAGCCAGCGTTTCTCTCTATTGTGTAGCTCATGTCATACTGTACTATCATTGTCTGTGGACATGTCTGCTCTACTTGTGTGCCAATTCATTTTTGTATCACTGGCACACAATGTGGGGTGGGGTAGCACAGTAACTATCCATTGAGTAGATGGTTGGCTGGATGGCTGGATAGCTGGCTGGATGAATGGATGAGTGAGTGAACCAACAGATGAATGAAACAACAACCCAGCCCATATGCTGGGGAAAAGAGGGGGGCTCAGTATGCAGATGGGTACTCAGGGGAACCACATGCCCTTCTAATACCCAGCTTTCCATCTTACTACTTTCATATTTATTCAGTAAACATTTTCACTGAGCACCACTATCTGCCCAACAATGAAATGTGTGCTATGGGGTATTTAAAGAGGTATAAGACAGAGTTCTGGTTAAAGGCAAGGATTCTGGAGCCTGACTACCCATATTTGGATTCTGTCCCTGACACTAGCAGCCTACTAGGAAGCAAGGTACTTACTCTGTGCTACAGTTTCTTCATCTGTGAAATAAGAAAATATAGTACCTACTTCATGGGTTGTTAAAGATATTAAACACAATGATGATTTTAAAGCTTTCAGGATGCCCAGCACATGACAAATACAACATTTACTCTGTATTCTCAGGTCCCAAAGCAAGTGGGGGATGGCAGGATGAGGAACTCAACTCACAATAACCCAGGCAGAACATATTGGCAGAAGTACAATTTTTTAAGGGAAGGGGTAAGGAGGCATTGTTAAAAAGGCAATCTTTGAGCTGAGCTTTGTGGGTTGAGTTTAGATTTGATTCAGCATGCTATGGGGCATACAGTTTTTAGTATGATGGTAGCCAAATGTTAGTCCTTGTGTCCTGAAATTCTAGGGTCTCTAGGTACTGACGGCTACCATGTTTCACTGTTTCCTCTATTGGTTGAGACCCATGGTAAAAGGTCCCAGTTCAAGGACACACAGCTAGCTATTTATTTAACAAAACATTCATTTGTTCTGCAAATATTTACTAAAAACTTACTGTGTGCCAGGTACTAAGCTAAATGAAGATCCAGGGATCAAATTATGCAAAGGAGCTCACCTTCTCAAATACATAGTGATAGACATAGAACTTGAACCCTGATCCCAAGCTTCTCAGCCTAGGGCTCCTTCCAAACTCACATCAGGACCTTTCTCAGGCTAATAGAGCACTGAGTTCATCTTCTACAGAAACCAAGTTATTTGAACTACTTACTCCATCTCATATGTATTTACTTTTAGAATGTAAATAAGCTGGGGCAGGGCTTTATGTAATCCAACCTCTGTTTATCCCTCAGGGCCTGGAGCTATCTAAATGCTACATTTATTTTTTAAGCAACAGCACTGCCATTGATGACCCGCAATGACTTTTGTAATCTGCTCTGAAACCTACTATTGTATATGTCTGTCCATGTAATGTTGTCCCCCTTCCCAATATCTTGGACCTGAGCCTCATTCTGGCTATTATTCCATTTTCCTCAATTCTCACTTCCTCCTTCCCCCACCCCATCCCATGGACTATTCCCTAACTACATAAGGATTAGTTGATATTTATGTGAATGTCTAAACTCCTAACTTTCATTCTGAATCTGGCCACACACCCTTTGAGGGACTACCTTCTTCCCTAGGAGGGTGCCAAGAGAGATTACACACTCCTTGGGTTCCCTCTCTGTTAGTGGCCTCACCATCCTAGATGTCTTGTATCCAGTAGGCCCAGCACCTAATCCTCAGATGTCTTGTATCCATAGCTCCAGCACCTGGAGCTCACAAGCTGTTTAAGGAGCTGAAAAAGGTTTAAGAACCGCTTCCTCCCATTTTTTCTTACAGAATCCAAAACACACACAAAAAGCTACAGAATCTAAATTAATATCTAACCAAATGTCTACTAATGTAAATTTATATCAATTTAATTAGTTATTAAGTGTAACTGTGACAGTGACTACCACATATCCTTTTCTTCTTTTATTAATGTAGGTACAACACTACACTATGCAAAGGACACTCCCCAAACCCTCTTAAAGCTAGAAGTAGTCATGTGATTAAGTACTGAACATGGAAAGTGAGTACACGTGACACTTGCTACTCCTGGTTATGCAGTGAACATGGACTCTTCTTCATCTTTGTCCTGACTCACTGGGAAGGCCTATTGCATTGGACAACTCCAGGGGGCACCTTTGAATTGCAGTGTAGGTAAATGGTGCTCCCCGTCATTGTGCAAAATGTAGGCCCTGCCCCTGGCTGTGATGCAGATCTTAAGATGAAAGCTGGAGTTGGTATTCACAGAAATTTGATTATAATTTAAAATAATTTGCAAGTTTGACTTTCTCACTTTGTAAACATTACATGTATGAACTGTGATTGCCAAGTAATCAAATATTGCTATAATTTAAGTAGATGTAACCACATGATTTCAAAGAAAAATTTAGGAACTCCTTTCCAGTATTTTTAGCAGAGAAATAACATTTGATGTAGATATAGAAATATTTTAATATTGAATAGGACCTACAAAATATGCATATCTAAAAAGAAATTCTTAGAAAAGCCTTGATCATTCTTCATTCCCCAAGCTAGAAATTGCAAAATTATCTCTGATGTTTTCCTGGTAATTTATTCATCCAGTACATAGTAAGCAATTGCTTTCATATAATATATAAAGTGGAGAATAATAACAAGACTGTGGTCAGACACATCTAGGTCTGAGTCCTCATTCTGCTAGCTACTAGCTGTGACTTTGAGCAGCCTCTATAGGTGTCTACTTACCTATAAAACAGGGCAATAATAATGCATATATCTTATATAATATAGAATTTGACTGAACTCTGTCTTTGATTCCTGGAGGGTGAATTTAAACTCTTGAAATCCCCTAAATAATAATAGTGCTTTTGTTGTCATGTACTATTTAGATCATAAACATTAATATCTGCTAAGAGATGAGATGACTTCAGAATGGGGGTTGATCACCAAAAGGACTAACCCCATGATTAGAAGGTTAGTGCTTTGAGATAGCCTGATCTCCAGAGAGAAGAGGAGTACCTAAGAGTGAACTCAATCACATGACCAGTGATTCAATCATGCCTATGTGATGAAACTCCAATAAAAACTCTAGACAGCAAAGTTCAGTAGAGCTTCCTGGTTGGTGAACACATTGGTGTGCCAGGAGGATGAGACACTCTGATTCCAAGGAAAGAGGTCAAAGAAATTCTACAGCCAGACCCCACCAGTGTGTCTCATCACTTAACTGGTCTTGATTTGTATCCTTTATAAAAAAAAAACAACTGCAATTGTAAATACAGTACTATTTTGAGTTCTGTGAGTTGTCCTAGCAAATTATTGAACCCAAAGGATTACGGGAACTCCAGAATTTATAGCCAGTTGATCAGAAGTTGGGTCAGGGGAGCCCCAAAGTTCAGGTGGCATCTGAAGGGAGGAAAGTCTTGTTAGAAACTGGTGGATATGCACCAAACAATAAAAATGCAAAATATACAAAGCAACAATTGATAGAACTTAAAGGAGAAATAGCTAAATCCACAATTGTGCTCAGAGACTTCAACACTCTTCTCTGAACAGTTGGTAGAACAACTAGACAGAAAATCAGCAAGTATACAGAATTCATCAACATTATTGACTAACAGGCCCTGGCTGGTTGGCTCAGCGGTAAAACGTCCGCCCAGCGTGTGGAAGTCCCGGGTTTGATTCCCGGTCAGGGCACACAGGAGAAGCACCCATCTGCTTTTCCACCCTTCCCCCTCTCCTTCCTCTCTCTCTCTTTTCCCCTTCCACAGTGAAGGCTCCATTGGAGCAAAGCTGGCCCCAGGCGCTGAGGACAGTTCCATGGCCATCCTCAGGCACTAGAAAGGCTCCAGCAGCAATAGAGCAATGCCCAGATGAGCAGAGCATCGCCCCCTAGTGAGCATGCAGGGTGTATCCCGGTCGGGTGCATATGGGAGTCTGTCTGACTGCCTCCCTGTTTCTAACTTCGGAAAAATACAAAATAACAAAACAAATTATTGGCTAACATATTCTAATTAACATTTATATAACATTGCACCAAACAACAGCAGAATACACATTCTTTTAAAGTTTCCACACAACATATACCAAGATAGACATATACTGGGCCATTAAAAAAACAAATTTAAAAGGATTAAACTTGGCCCTGGCTGGTTGGCTTAGTGGTAGAGCGCTGGCCTGGCTGTGGAAGTCCTGGGTTCAATTCCCAGTCAAGGCACACAAGAGAAGTGACCATCTGCTTCTCCACCCTTCCCCCTTCTATCCTTCTCTTTCTTCCCCTCCCTCAGCCATGGCTGAATTGGTTCGGAACATTGGCCCCAAGAACTAAGGATGGCTCTGTGGATCCTCCTCCTCAGGTGCTAAAAAAAATAGCTCGGTTGCAAGCAGGGCCCCAGATGGCAGAGCATCGGCCCCAGATGGGGGTTGCAGGGTGGATACCAGTTGGAACACATGTGGAAGTTCGTCTTTCTATCTCCCCTCCTCTCACATGGAAAAAAAATAAAGAACTTATCCAGTGTGTTTGCTATCCACAATAGACTCAAACTAGAAATCAGAAAACACAAAATAACAAAAATACAACATACTTAAAAATAATCCATGAGTCAAAGAGGTATTCTCGAGAGATATAAAAAATACATTGAATTAAATATAAATAAACACAGACCATATCAAACTTTGTGGGATACAGATAAAGTTATATTGAGAGGGAAATTTTCATAACACTAAATAAATACACTAGAAAAGAGGAAATATCTTAAATCAATTATCTAAGCTCCCACCTAGAAAACACAGAAAAAGAACAAAATAAACTCAAAGCAAGCAGAAGGAAATAATAAAGATGAGAGCAAAAAATCAATGAAATTGAAATTATAGAAACAATAGGAACAATGAAACAAAGAGATGATTCTTGAAAGATAGAAATATAAATTACTAACATCAGAAATGACAAAAGGACATCACTTTAGGCCATGTAAACATCTAAAGGACAATAAGTGAATACTACAAGCAACTCTATACACATAAACTTGACAACTTAGACATAATGGATCAATTCCTTGAAAAACACAAACTACTAAAACTCATACAATATGAAATAATTTGAATAGCCCTATAATTGTTAAGAATGTTTTTTATTTACTGATTTTAGAGAGAATGAGAAAGAGAGAGAAACAGTGATTTGTTGTTCCACTTATTTATGTATTCATTGATTGATTCCTATATGAACCCTGACTAGGGATTGAATCCACAACCTTGGCCTGTTGGGATGATACTCTAACCAACTGGGCTACCTGGCCAGGGCTTGATTTTCTCATTTTAAATCTTCCAAGGAAGAAATCTCCAGCCCCAGATGGTTTCACGGAGAAATCTACCAAATATTTAAAGAAGAATAAAGACAATCTACACAATCTCTTCCAGAAAATAGAAGAGGACAAACACTTCCCAATTCATTATATGAAGCTAGTATTACCATATACCAAAGCAAAAGAAGCACACACACAAAAAGAAAACTACAGACCACTATCTCTCATAAATTTAGATGCAAAATTCTCATCAAAATATTAGCAAACTAAATACAACAATGTATAAAAGGAATTATACACCTGACCTGTGGTGGCACAGTGGATCAAGTGTCAACCTAGAACGCTGAGGTCACCGGTTCAAATCCCTGGGCTTGCCCAGTCAAGGCACATACAGAAAGCAACTACTATGAATTGATGCTTTCTCTTCTCCCTCTTCTTTCTCTCCCTCCCTCCCACTCTCTCTTATCCTAAAAATCAACAAATAAAATCTAAAAAAAAATTTTTTAAAGAATTATACACCATAACCAAGTGGGATTTATTCCAGTTATGCGAGGCTAGTCAACATCCAAAAATCAATCAATGTAATCTACCACATTAACAGACTGAAGAAGGAAAGTCACGTGCTCATATCAATAATTGAAAAAAAAAAAACAACAAAAACCCCCAAAACATACTTTTGACAAGATTCAATACCCTTCATGATTAATACTCTCAGGAAAATAGGAATAGAAACTTCCTCAACTTGATATAGCTCATCAATAAAAACCTACAACTAACAGTACACTTAACAGTGAATGCTTTCCCCCTAAGATTGAAAAAAGGCAAGGATGTCTTCTCTGCTCTTACCACCCTTATTTGACATAGTACTGGAAGTTCTATACAGTGCAATAAGACAATACAAAGGAATTAAATGCATACTTATCAAAAAGAAAGAAAATAGAACTGTCTTTATTTGCAGATGACAAGATTACCTGTGCAAAAAAATTTAAGGAAATTGCAAAAAACACCTAGAACTAATAGGTGAGTTTAGCAAGGTATGTTGCAGGATGTAAAATAAACATACAAATGCCAGTTGCATTTCTATATATTTGCAATGAACATATAAACACAGAAATTAAAAATACAATACCATTTAGAATCACTCCAAAGGGGAGAAATACATATAAATCTAATAAAACATGTCTAGATTTGTATGCTGGAAACTACAAAACACTAATGAAAGAAGTCAATGAAGATCTAAATAAATAGTGAGATACACCACATTCATGGACTGAAAGACCCAATGTGGCAAATATGCAAATTCCCCACAAACTGATATATACAGGTTTAATGCAATTCCTATCAAAATCCCATCAAGATTTTTAGATATAGACAAGACTTGATCTAAAATTTGTGCAGAAAGGCAAATAACTAAAACAATTTTGGGGAAAATAATAATAAAGTGGGAGGAATCAGACTACTTGATTTTAAGACTTATTATATAGTTACAGCAATCAGAATATGTGGTATTGGTGGAGAGAAAGACACATAGATCAATGGAAGAGAACCCTGAAATTGGCACACTCATGTATGCCCAACTGGTTTTTGACAAAGATGTAAAGCAATTAAATAGAGGAAATGCAGTCTTTTAAACAAATGATACTGGAGCAAAGGAACATTCATAAAAGAAAACACACACACACACACACACACACACACACACACACACACAAAACCCTAAGTTTCAAAACTTAGGGAAAAACACACAAGAAAGTTTTCAGGATCTAGAGCTAGGCAAAGACTTCTTAGACCAAAAGCATGAGCCATAAAAGGAAAAGTGGATAAATTGGGCTTGATCAAAATTACAAACTTTTGCTTTGCAAAAGACCCTGTTAAGAGAATAACATAAACCACTGAGGGGGAGAAACTATTTACAAACCACATATCTGATAAAGGACTAATGTTTAGAATGTAACTCTCAAAACTCAACAATAAAAAAACATAATCAGAAAATGGGCAAAACACATGAACAGACATTTCACTGAAGAGGATAGACAGATGGAAAATAAGCACATAAAAGGATATTCAACATCTTAGCCATTAGGGAAATATAAGTTAAAATTACAAGGAACTTATCGCTATACATCTATCAGAATGTCTAAAATAAAAAATAATGACAGTGCCAAATGCTGGAGAGAATGCAGAGAAACTGGATCAGATAGATGGAAATATATAGTTAGTTATATGCATATTGGTGGTGGGGATGTAAAATAGTACAGCTGTTCTAGAGAGCAGTTTGGCAGTTTCTTGAAAAACTAAGCATGCAGCTACTATATGACCCAGCAATTGCATTTCCTAGGCACTCATTCCAGAAAAATGAAAACATATGTTCATACAAAATACCTGTACATGAAGTTCGTAGCTATTTTATTTTGAATATTTGAGAACTGGAAATAACCTAATTATTCCTCAATGAGTGAATGTTTAAATAAATTGTGGTACATCCATACCATGGAACACAACTCAATAATAAGAAATTAATTATTGATACATGTGACAACCTGGATGAGTCTCCAAAATATTATCCTAAGTAAAAAAATTGCAATTCCAAAAGTATATACACTATGATTCCATTTATATAACACAGATTAGTGTTTGCCAGTTAAGTAGTAGTGTAGGTATAAAAGAGCAATATGAGAAATGCTTGTGGTGGTGTAAATGTTCTGTATCTTGACTATATCAACATCAATATCTAATTGCGGCATTGGCAAGATATTACCATGAGGAGGACTGGGGTAAAGGGTACACAGGAAGTCTCTGTATTATTCATTACAATTGCAATGTGACACCACAATTTTCTTAAAGCAAAGAAATTAATTAAAATATTATCTGTATGGTTTCTCTCTCATCTGAACCCTGATTGATGCAATACCCTTCATCAGACTGGAGGCTTTCTCTTCTCTTTCTAGTTTGCTGAGAGTTTTAGTCAAAGCAATATTGATTTTTGGCAACTGCTTTTCCTACATCCATTGAAAATAATCATGGTTTTTCTCCTTTATGATAAATTATATTGTTTCATTTTAGAATGTTAAACCAACCTTGCATTCCTGGGATAAACACTACTTAATCATGATGTGTTTGTTAATCCTGTTGTACATTGCTGGATTTAATTTGCTAATGTTTGCCCTAAGATTTATTTATATATATATATTTACATACATAAATATGTATTTACATATATATTTACATATATATTATATATATATGAAATGTCATGGGAGTGGTCAAGGTTAATAGTTTCTAAAATTAAAAAAGACCTGAGCAAAAATTTTTAAAGTTTTAAAATTTGACAAGTCAGGATAGTTGGTAAACAGCAATTTGTTACATTATTCTCCATACTTCTCTGCCTTCTTGTTTTCATTCTGCTTTCTTTTCAGTTGAATGCTCCTTGGTTGCAGCTTAGAAGACAGATTCAGAAGATACATCGAGAATATTAAAACTAGGTTCTGTATGCTTTTAGGATTACAGAATGGGATGGCCTGTGTCTTCTCTTCACCTGGCAATGGGCCTAACACATCGTTGGTATTAAGTTTATTGAATGAATTCAGATTTGTCATTTTAAATGACACTCCAATACAACATAATGAATACTGAGTTCCAGATCCACCCTCAGGTCCTAGCCAGTCATTTCCTCAGTTTCTGGGAGTAGGTTGCTCATGGTTCATAATTCCTGTCTGGGAATTGTCCTCCACGGAAGGAAGTAGCCTTGCCAAGTTACAGCACCTCTCCAGATACAGCGTCTACCTATCACTGGTCAAGACAAGAATATAAATTTTTGGCCCCCTTCTTTAATTTGAAACAATTCTGAAAGGTTATATATAACCAAGCTTAGAGTATTCTTTAGGATTGGAGGAGGCCTCTGCTGAGATTGTTTAATTTCTCCTTCTGCCTAATCCAGCTTCTATACCTCTCTTAACTCTGTGGTCTTTAAAGTATCCCCCCTCCTCCATAAACTTCCTGCACGTTAATCTCCCTCTGAGATTCCTCGGGAATGTCACATTACCCTATTTTATTTTTCTTTTCATAGCAGTTATCAGTATGTGAAATAACCTTAATTATTTCATGCTTTAATGCTTGCTTATTGTCTGCTGTAAGCATGTAGGCTTCCCGGGACAGATCTTTCTTGTCCCTGCACACTGTGCACCACTGTATCAAGCGCCTAAGGTACACGCAGGCCCTAAATACTGGTTTCTGAAAGGAATGAATGGAAGAGTTTTGGGATCAGTCTCTCTGGAGCCTGTAACAGGCACTTCGGAGCAGCGACTCAGCACTTGACCCGAGGCCCCGCCCCCGGCACGCCCCCAGTCTCAGGCGTGGGGCGGGGCCGCGCGCGCGCGCCTCAGAGGGCGCAATGCGGCAACCCATAGTAAGGTTCGTGTGGCTGGGTCGAGTGCCGTATGCCCAGCTACTGGCATTGCAGGAGCGCTGGCTGCGACTGCTGCAGGCGGAACCAAACACGGAGGCCCAGACGAAGACAGAGGCGGGTGCGCTCCTACTCTGTGAGCCCGCGGGGCCCGTATACACTGCCGGGCTGCGCGGCGGTCTGACGCCCAAGGAGGTGGCACAGCTGCGGGCCTTGGGAGCCGAGGTGCACACCACAGGCCGGGGCGGCCTGGCCACCTTCCATGGCCCAGGCCAGCTGCTTTGCCACCCGATACTTGACCTGCGGCGCCTGGGCCTGCGCCTGCGCACACACGTGGCGGCCCTGGAGGCGTGCGCCGTGCGCCTGTGCGAGCTCCAGGGCGTGCTGGGTGCTGGTGCACGGCCGCCACCCTATACCGGCGTCTGGCTGGGTGAGCGCAAGATCTGCGCTATCGGTGAGCGTCGCCGGGCCTGGCAGGGCGGGACCAATAGAGGTGTATCTGGCGCGGGCTTTGAACCAGAACGACCTGCTATGCTCAAGAGTTTTTAAGCCTGATGTATTATATTCAGAGCCAGAAGAGCTTTCAGAAGCCATCTTGTGCAACTTTCCAAATGGAGAGACGCAAGAAGTGAATTGCCAGGTTTCTTCATAATGTCAGTACTATAAGGGTACTTCGTACTCACTTTTTTTTTTTTAAGCAAGAGACCCTCTGTGTTGAAGACATTTTCTCCATAATAAGTGCAGCTGTTGTCCCCTCACCTTGTCCACCTCCGATCTATGCACAACCCCGTGGCTGCTCCAGAAACAAAAGTTGGAAAATCAGTGATCCAGTCCAATTCCCTCAACACACTGAAGGGGATCCTGAAGCCTGGGAAGGGAGGGTATCCATTCTAACCGCTTTTGGCTTGTCTTGCAGGAGTCCGCTGTGGAAGGCATATCACATCCCATGGCCAGGCTCTGAACTGTTCTACAGATCTCTCGTGGTTTGAGCACATTGTGCCCTGTGGGCTGGTTGGGACAGGCGTCACTTCCCTGAGTAAGGAGCTCCAGAGGCACGTCACTGTGGATGAAGTAATACCACATTTCCTTGAGGCCTTTAAGGAGACCTACAAGTGCACCTTGATCTCAGAGGACAGTTCCAACTGAAAGGCGTTCATGTTATCACATCTGGGAGGTCCCACCTGGAAAGTACCAAGCCTGACTTAGAGTCATGAAACCCAGATTCTAGATTAGGCCATCATTCACTCACCATGAGACTCTTAGGCATGTTTTCATATGTAACCTGGTTTGTTGATATCTTCCCCCACCTACCTCAGATACAGTAGTAAAAACATGAAAAGTAACGTTATTTAAATATAATGCGTTAGCACTACCAGTGATACCATATCCTAAGAGAGTATCATTTCTCAATTCCTTATTACTTCCTCAATACTGTACTTTATTGGGCAAATCTGTGAGCTTCTAATTCCTTTGATTTTGTAGGAATCATGTCTCTGGATGGCCCAGGTGAAGGTGATATGATGTGCTTTCTGCAATAAATGGAAAACCTCTTTAAAGAATAGAATGGGATCCTGTCTTCCTGAGTTGAATTCCCCAAGCCTGATAACTATTTTTAGTTAGATAACCTAAACTAAGACCGAGGCTGGGGGAAAGTAAGAATTTCCCCAAAATAGAAGTTTTGCTCTTTTTTTAATGAGGTCTCTATACAGGACAGTGTGTTAATAATTTATGGCTGCATAACAAATCACCCCAAAACATAAACTTAAAACATGACAATATTTACAAATTTTGGTTACAAAATATTATAATTTATTATAATAAACATTTATTGTCTCATGTAGTCTGTGGGTCAGGAATTTGGGAGAAGCTCAGTTGGGTGGTTCTGGGTTAGGGTCTCTCATGAGTTGTAGTCACGATGTCTGCTGCAGCAGCTGTCATCTGAAGGCTTGATTGGGGCTAAAGGATCAGTTTCCAAGACACATACTTGGTTGGTGCTGGTTGTTGATGGGAAGTCTCAGTTATTCACCATGCGGGCCACTCCATAAGGGCTATTTGATTATTCTCATGACCCAAAAACTGGCTTCCCCCAGAACAAGTGATACCGGAGATAGAAGGTGGGAGCCACAATGTCTTATGACCCAGCATTAGAAATCAGTCATTTATGCAGTCTCCTAATAAGTGAGCGCTACTCAATTTGGAAGGGACAACACAAGGATGACCGGAGGTGAGGATCATTAGGGACCATTTTGGAGACTGGCTATCACAGGCAGTTATGGTGCAAAGAGCCTTGAATGAGAAGCCAGGTAACCCTTGTATCAGTTCTGGCTCTATGGGAAAGTCATTTAACTACTCTGGACTTGAGTTTTCCTGTACATAAGCACTGTCCATGGAAATATAATGTGAGCATTATTTTACATTTTTCTAGTAGTTGTAGTAAAAAGAAACAATTCACATTTATTTTAATAGCGTTTTAATTAACACAGAAGACCCAAAATATTGTCATTATAACAGGATTTTATTTTTTCTATACTAAATCCAGCTATTCGGTATGTATTTTGCACTTACAGCACACTTCATTATGTACTACACTTTAAATGTTCAGTAGCCTGTGTGGCATCCAAGAAGAAATGTGAGTCCTTCCATATCAGAGGTTTGACTTTTGACTACATATAATTTATATCAGTTATTAAAGATGAAAGGGACTTCTTTCATCTTTAATAACTGATATAAATTATATTCCTGCTTCCTCATTGTATAAAGATAAGACAAGACTTTGGAAGAAACTTGCTCATGGCCCATAGTAAATTGATGACAAACCAGGACTAGGTCCCATGCTCTTTTTCTGCTATACACACTGTCTTAAGAGCTAAGGACAATATGCTTTACATGTCATGGACATTCAGTCAATATTAGCTGATGGATAGTTTGTCCACTTATAATTTGCCCACATTCTTCCTAGAACTTAGTTCCCTATCCATGGAGCCCACAGTGCTAATGTAGGAGTGTGGAGGTGCAGAGTAGTTAACTACTTTGCAGTATTACTGCCAAGAAAGGAAATAATTATTCTAGGAAAAGTGGAGTTAGAGTCTCATGGTTGGAAGGCTGTGCACAGTGCTGCTACCCATTTGGTATTTGGCTACCCTCTTCAGCAAATCAAATAAATGACTACACAGCCTGTTCTTGAATGCCTTCAGAGACTGGAAAAGAAAAAACATTTACTCAGCATTTATTTTTAGTACCAGGTAATATGTTAGTCCTCAAATAATGCTCCCACTCAGCAGCCTGTCCCATCCTTCAGAACCACTGAGAATCATTCTGCACAATGTAGTGGCTGAGCTACCTGACCTTCCTGAGCTTCCGTTTCATCAAGCTTAGAGCTTGGCACAGAATAGGTAGCAGTAAATATCTGGTAGTTATTAAGGTATTTTAACTATTTCAGGCACACAGCAGGGTTGTACTTTGTGGCCCCCTTGTGGTTGGGTGGGGCCAGGTAGCTTGTTCTGGGGTCAGTGAGTTTTAAATGTAGGTGACATGTCACCTCTGAGCCGGAACAGTGAATTACTGGTATCAAACCCCTTAAAGTTTCTCTTTCCCTCTGAAACAGTGACCAACAAGATGGTGGCTACTTTCTGAGGGACTGCTGATGATGGACATGTGGTAGAATTAAGCCACCAAAATGTGGGGGTTGTTCATTATCACAGCATTACCTAGCCTATTCTGACTGGCATTGTTTATATTAGTGAGACTTTTGTATTTTCAAGTGTAGAAACCCAACTCAAACTAAATTAAGCAAAAAATAATAACTATGGGAGCCACAGTTGGAGAAGGAACTGGGGATCCCATAAAATCCAGGGGTGGGGCTGCAGCTGGGCTCAAGAACAGAATCAGAGCATGTAGCCCTTTATGGACCCTGATAGCCTTTTCTCTCCTGTTCTTTATCAGGCTTCTTGGTGTGTTTGCTTCATTTTTTTCTTGCTTCTATCAGCTTTCCCTGTTTCCCAGGGCACATAGTGGAGATGGCTGCTGCTGCTGCTGCTGTTATCCATGAATGTTGGAGTAGAGACAAGGAACATCCCCAGGTTTCTGGCTTGAACAATCAGGTGGATGCTAGAAGTATTGCCGGGATGGAGAACACTGGTTGAGGACCAAGTTTGGAGAGGGAAACGAGTTTAATTTTAAATAAGTGTGCGACACTTGTGGGAGAGCCAAGTGGAGAGCGCTAGTTGGGTGTGTGGATCTGGAGCAGGGGTGGAATGAGTGATGGGTTAGGTCTGGGAGCCCAGGGAGAGAGAAGAGGAGGGCAGAGGACTGATAAATGTGAGAGATAGGCTGAGGAGGACCAGGCCAAGAAGATTGAGAAGCAGTAGGCTGAAAATAGTGTGGGACCTGGAATAAGACAACATGACAGTCTCATTCACTCCTCTGGCAGTCAGTCATGACAGGTAGGATTATCTTATGGATGAGAAAACTGAGGCTCAGGGAGGCTAAGTGACTGGTATGAGGTCATGCACTTAGGAGCAGTCTGTGTCTCTCTACTCTTCCACAGCTGCCTCTGAAGGGTGAGCAGGGTAGGTATCCTGGAGGAGACATGCCTCCAAGAACAGGTGGACCATGGGTTGGCAGAGCTGGGGAGGTTGCAGAGCAGCAGGCCAGAGTTTGGCTGACTCTCTTTCCGGCTTGGAGAGAACCTATCTCCGGTTTCCCACTGGGGCCTTTACTGAAGGAAGGAAGCTGAGCATATGAAAGATGATATTTAACACCCTGGCTTCCCACCTCCAGAAAGCCTTTTCTTGTTTGTGCTGAGCCTTTTCTCCATAAATAAACAGATTGTCCAGGGTTCGGTGAACAAGTGCTGAGCATGAGGACGTGATCAACTGCAGTAACTGGTCCAGCATCTTGTTCCTCTGGTGAGGCTAGCAGGAAACCAAACAGAATCAGCTCCGGCAGCATAACCAGGTGCACCCGCTTCATGGGAAATGCCTCTCTGAAAACCCTAAGGAAATTAGATTTTTAATCTAAATCTGATTTTTGTTTTTACCAAATTGTAATTTACCATATTGTAGTACCTGTCAAGTTTTTAATAAAACAGCACTTGCACTGCCACCTACCAACACATCCCTTTCATTTGCGTGTGTTTCTAGTAGTTGATCATGAGCAGACATGTTTTACATACTTTTAATTATTATGAGGATAAAATTTTGTATACCCTTTAAACCAAACACAATATTACACGTATTTTCCAACATTGCTACATAGTTTTTACATGTTTAATTAGCTTAATTTTTAAAATTTCTTTTAAAACTTAGATTTTTCTTTTAATGTAGGTAATGGATGTATATGGAATAAAATTAAGAAGGTACAAAATGGTAGCATTGAAATGTGACTCTTGCTCCTATCCCTTTCCTACATAAACCCAGCTCCCTTTCCTGGAGGCCTAAATGATAATGAATGTCTTTTTAATATACTTTAGAGATATTTTATTCATATATAAACTTACATGATTATAAATATTCTTTTTTATATAGTAGCATACTATACACAAAACACTGCACCTTGGAGATTGTTTCAGATCAGTGCAAAAAAGAGCATCCTTATTTTTAAAAATGACTATAGAGTATTCCATTCAGTGATTTACGCTGACTTATTTAGCTAGTACCTACTGAGGACATTTAGATTATTACTAGTCTTCCTCTTACAAACAAGACTGAAATGAGAATCCATAGATATATGTGTGTGTGCATGTTTGTGTGTATTATATGACACATGGTGAGTATAGAGATTGTATTTCTAGAAGTGATTTTCTGAGTCAAAGGATATGTGCATTTTTATTTAAATAGATATTGTCATACTGCTTTCCATAAAAGTTATACCAATTTATACTCCTATCAGCAATCTATAGGGGAGATGCCTGAATTTTATATTCTAGCATCTTAGTTCTTTTCATTTAAAAAGATTTTTTTTTAATAAACTCTTTTAAACATAAAACTGAACCCCCGTGTACTTACTCATCATGCAGCTAAAACAGCCATCAACCCCTGGTCAATCTTAGTTTATCTAAACTGGTATCCACTTCCTGCTTCCTCTCTGGATTACTGCAAAGCAAATCACAGATCCCATATTATTTCATTCATAAATATTTCAACACATATTCCCAAAAGATAAAAACTATTTTGAAAAACAGTCACAGTATCATTATCACACAGAAAAATTACTTATTCAGTATTAACACAAATTCAGTTAATACTCGTATTCCTCCAATTGTTTCCCTCTCTTTTTTATACAGTTGGTTTGTTTAAATCAGGATCCAAACAAGAACTGCACACTGTGTTTGGTTCATATGTCTCATAACTGTCTCTTAGTCTCTTTTTATCTATGGGTTAATCTCTCTATCTTTTTAAAAATGTTTTTCTCCTATATTTCCTATAGATTAAAAGGGAGATTCTAATGCTTGGTTTGATTCAGGTACAATTCTTTGGACAAGTCTGCTTTGTGGGTGGTGGTGTGTTCTTACTTTAAGAGGCACATAACATCTGTTGTTGTTTTTTTTCTCTTTTTGGTGATGATCATTCCCTCAATCAATTATTTCATTAGGGGTTTACAAAACATAGTCTGATTTTTTCATGTCTTTTTCACTTAACTAGTCAAAATATTTCTGTAGATCTGGCAGGCTGAATGCAAAAACAAAAAACAAAAAACAAAAAAAAACCACCCAAAACAAAAACTCAACGTGACCTATAACAGTGTTGCTGTTAGCATTTTATTAGTGTTTAACTTTTGTTCATATTCAGTAAAAGTCTGTACTAAGTAAAAATTGTCTGTATAAAAGATTTGCTTCTATAGTTGCACTGAAGTTTATAGAGAGTTTGGTTTAAATTTGAATACGTTTAGATTGTGAGCACTGAGTACCTCAATAATTTCTTTCCTTTAACAGGCGTCTAGGCTCTGGCTGGGTAACTCTCAGTTGGTTAGTATATTGTCCCAATACAACAGATTGATGTTTCTCTCTCTCTCTTTCTCCCCTCCCTCTTTCTAAAATTCCTTAAAAAGGGTCCATACATTATTCAAGTTCAAAAGATACTGATATAAGGCCATAGCATTACATTGTTTTAATTTACCTAAACTGTGAACTTTTCTAAGCCAGAGACTTATTTCTTTGTTTGTCTTTGTATCCCAGTGCCTAGCATATAAAAGGAAGCAGTGGTTTACTGACTGTGTTATTATGAGGAATTTCCTGCAGCCTCTACATTGGCCCTTTTGTTGACCAACATCAATATTCATTATCCAGTATGTGAAGTGGTCATCCCAGCCCTGCTCACATACCCCCCAGATATGGAGACGGTAGCCCTCTGTTCTTGCATAATTCCGACTCTTAAAAAGTTATTCCTCATTCTAAACTGAAACCTGTTCCCCAACATCGACATAAGTATCTACTCCTGTAAGGCCTCCTCTGAGAGGTCATCCGCGGCCTCCCCCACTATCCCCCTCAGCTGGCACTGGCCACATTATATTGTAGTTTCTTGTTTCCATATATGAACCCATCCAGACTGTGAGCTCCCCAGGTACAGGAACTTAACTAAATCATCTCTGGCCTCCTCAGCACAGACTAGGGCCTGGAACCATAGAGGTGCCCAGAAATAGTCTGTCAGTGAATAAATTCTGTCCCAGGAGTGGTCTCATTTTCAACTTAAGTCAAGTTTTCTGATTCATCTTCTGTTCCTCATAGATCATGGCTTCCAGACTCCATACCACTGCCTTCATCTAAACAGGCTCCAATTGGCTAATGTGCCCTCAGTCTATCTTTCTGTTGTTATCACATTGAAGATAACAACATGCCTGATCTATAGCCAGTGTGAGGTGTCAGCCTGTGCTGGGTCCTTGGGAACACAGAGGTGGATCAGACTTGGCCCCTGTCTTCAAAGAGCTCAGTTTTGTGGAGGAGACACATCTGTAGATAATATTTGCAATAAGCTGTAACAAGTACCATGAGAAAAATTTGCACAGGGTACTATAGGAACATAAAAATAGAAGTAACAAATCCTTACAAGGAGGAGGGGCAGAAAAGGCTTAAGGTGACATGAAATTAGTTAGAATTCTATGTTGTAAGTAAGTGAAAACCAAATCAAACTAGCTCAAATGAAAAAAGCATATCTTAGCTCCTATAACTAAAGAGTCTGGGGATAGACTGGGCACAGACTGATCCGGGGCTTCAAACAATGGCATCAAGACTTGATTTTTCTTCCTCCATTCTTTAGATCTGCTTATCTCAGGATTTATTTTTCTCACTCCTGTACGGTACCAAAAATGGCTGTTGGAAATACTATGCTTAGATTCTATGGCTTTAGCCTGACTTGTGGTGGCACAGTGGATAAAACGTCGACCTGGAATACTGAGGTTGCCGGTTCAAAGCCCTGGGCTTGTCCAGTCAAGGCGCATACAAGAAGCAACTACTATAAGTTGATGCCTCCCACTTCTATCTCTAATAAAAGAAAAAAAGAACAGACTCTATGGCTTTAGTCACCCCTACTTTCATGCACATGCCTAAGGCCCAAGAAGGATCTGAGCCAGTCGTGCAATTATGTGCCCTTCTGAAACCAGCAGGTGGGACTCAGCTGTACCTGAACTGCATGGAGGGAGAGGTGGCTTCCCAGAAGGCAGAGAGGGGTTCTGTTTCCAAAAGAAGAGATTCTGGGCAGGCCAACACATTGCAGATGTCTGCAATGTCAAATGATATGTAATGAATTTTGGGATAGACAAACATATTCCAAGAAGAGAAAGAAGCATTCTAGCCTTCGAGGTATGAAGCTCTTCAGAGAATTCAAGTGCCTACTTTGCTCCAGACATTAGCAGGTATTTAGGTTCCACCCCCAAAAAAAATATTTCCCTGGCCTTTCCATTCCCATTTTTTCTATATAGCAATTCTCCAATTCGCTGAGGACAGTAATAGGTATCCTACAATTCAACTGAATTCTGACTCTGTCTTCCTGGAAACCACATCAGATCCTGTAACTTAAGGGCTTAGTCCTACAAGACTGCCCCAACTTAAGATGCCAATTGCAAGTCCAGGTTGTCCCTGGTGCTTCTGACTAATCAATCAGCTACAAATCAGAGGTTCCCATGACCCTATTCAGGTTCATTTAATTTGCTAAAACAGCTCACAGAACTCATGTAAACAGTTTACTTACTATGTCGCCAGATTATTATAAAAGGACGTAACTCAGAACAGCCAGATGGAAGAGATGCACAGGGCAGGGTAGGTGGGAAGGGGCACAGAGCTTCTGTGTCTCTCGGAGCCCAAAACTCTTTACCGACCCAGAAGCTCTCTAAAACTCTGCCCTCTGGGGTTTTTAAGGAGGCTCCATTACACAGGCATGATTGATTAAATCATTGGCCATTGGTGACTGATTCAACCTCCAACTCCTCTACCCTTCCTGGGGTGGGGGTGGGGTAAGGCTGGAGAGGGGAGTAGGACTGCAGGTTCCAACCTCAAACCACATGGTTGGCTCCCCTGGCAACCAAACCTCCAGTGCTTTCCAAAGTCACCTGTTTAAGGTCATAAAAGACACCTTTGTCGCTTAGGAAATTCCAAAGATTTTAGGTCTCTGTGCCAGGAACAGGCCAAAAACAAATATATATTTATTATAAGTCATAATATCATCATTTCAGCACTACACACCTACTTTCAACCACCAGCATCTGCACCTTTTACCTGAGGACTTTATGTGGGGGCAAAGGATAGGAGCTGTCCACCTGTTTGTCAGACTGGTTGTGCTGGGGAATCAATATACCTGGGAGCAGTCTTGACCGATGACTGACCCTACGGTGTCCTTGTAATACCTCTTCCTCCCCTTGCCATCTCAGCATAGCTGTAGTTTCCCTCCCCACCGATGCTAGCCAGACATACCTGCACTATTCCTTGTTGGTTTCCTAAACCCTCCTTCACACCTTCTTCAAATTACCCAGTTTCAAGGTGCCTTCTCCTTCCAGTCAGAACCCGGACTGACACAGGCCCTAATCTGCAGTCAGGGGCTGGACTGGGGTGTGCTGTGCCCTGTGAAGTGCTCGGTGCTTGCTAGGAGCTATTCTTGTTCAGCTCACCTCAACTCCACCACACCCTTCTTCAGCCTGGCTCACGAGGCCCAGGGCTGTGCTAAGTAAGCACTTTACACACATAATTTAATCTTCACAGCAAGTAACAAACCCACAAGGTTGAATTACAGGCGGTATTTTCAGAGGAGGAAATCAGGCTGGGTGAAAACTTGCCCAAGTTCATGTAGTTAGAGGCAGGTGCATGGTTTTGAATTCAAATCTGGATTCCAAAGGCTTGTGCATTCAACAGCATGCCACAAAGGCTGTGCGTTCAACACCCCCCCCACTCCGCTTTCCTCACAAGTTAAGTGAAAGGCTCAAATGAGACAGCAAGTATGCATGTGCTTTTGAGACCCTGGAGAGCCAACATGCCTGGTTGGCCTGAGAATTCTGGTGTGTCCTCTCCTGCCCCAGGAACCTTTGACAGAGCTGGCAGCAGCCCCAGATGTCAGACAGCCCCACTCCCTCCTGTGCTGAGGGGGAAACAGTCCAGCGAGGATAAGTGGTTTCCACAAGGTCCCACATTGGGTGCAGGAGCCAGAATTAGAATCCAGACTGTCTTAGAATCCCATAAACATGTCAATGAGAAGGATGTAGCATTCCCCTTACAGTTTAGAGGAGAGAGAAGGGTGGGGATCAGGAGGGGGTCAGTGAAAGAGCTGATTTCCTGGCTATAGAATTTCAGATTTGGAGAATACAAGGGATCTCATAGCCTACTTTCCTAGAAGGCTTCTTTAATAGTCACTCCGATACAGAAGCTCTGCTCCCACACCTCTGATGATAAGCCCATTCCTACCAGAGACAGCCTGTCCCACTTTCCCAGTAAGCAGAGATCTGGCTCATGTGATTCCCCCACCCCTAAGCCCACTAGATCCTAGTTCTTCTTCCTAGGACTCCACGGAACAGCCTGCTCCCTCTACCTCAAAGCCATGCTCACAGCACGTCTATTCCCTCTTATTGCTTTTGCTTGGCAGCAAATCTCTTGAGTGTCTTCTTCCCTCCTCTCTGCCCAAATCACGTTTGTTTTCCAAGGCCCACTCTAGAGAATACTTGTTTCAGCCCATACAGTTATTCACTCTACTGCTGATAATAACATCCAAATTTTCCTCAGGGAATCATACCCCTACCCCTACCTACTTCAAGTTTGTATGCTTGGTTTTTTGTTTCTTTGTTTGTTTTTTAATTGAGGTATAATTGGTATATAGCATTATATTACTTTTAGGTATACAACATAATTCAATATTTGTATATATTGTGAAGTGATCAGCACAATAAGCCTAATTAACATTGGTCACCATACACAGTTACAAAATTTTCTTTTCCTTGTGATGAGAACTTTTAAAATTTCTCTTAGTGGCCCTGTCCAGTTGGCTCAGCAGTAGAGCGTCGGCCCGGCATTTGGAAGTCCTGGGTTCAATTCCCAGCCAGGGCACACAGGAGAAGTGCCCATCTGCTTCTCTACCCTTCCCCCTCTCCTTTCTCTCTATCTTTCTCTTCCCCTCCTGCAGCCAAGGTTCCACTGGAGCAAAGTTGGCCCGAGCACTGAGGATGGCTCCATGGCCTCCACCTCAGGCGCTAGAATGGCTCAGGTTGCAACAGAGCAATACCCCCGGTGGACAGAGCATCGCCCCCTAATGGGCATGCCAGGTGGATCCTGGTCGGGTGCATGCCGTAGTCTATCTCTCTGCCTCCCTGTTTCTCACTTCAGAAAAATATAAATAAATAAATAAATAAATAAATAAATAATCTTAGCAACTTTTAAATATGCAGTGCAATATTATTAACTATGGTTACCTAGTCACCATGTTGAACATTATATCCCCATGACATTTTTTAACTGGAAGTTTGTACCTTTTGATGCTCTTCACCCATTTTTCTGACCTATGTATGTGGTTTTAATAGAGATGTTGCTCCTGCCACCTTTTTCCCCTGACTTCTGTGATTGGTGCAGGAATGAACACTGGGCCTATTTCAGGACAGTAAGAGTCTGACCAGGACTACTGCTGGAACAGTTGTGGGGGAAAGAAGCTCTTTCTACTAGTTTTACTGACAGAATAGAGTGTATACATAGAACTTGGCCATTTTGTTACCACAGAGTGGAATCCTGCCTGCGAATGGAGCAACAGTCTAAAAAGCAAAGTCCAAAGATGCAAAGAAACAGCTTCCTGAAGACATCATCTGAGCTCCTAGATCCAGCCATGCCTTCCTAGATCCAGTCATGCCTAAAGCCAGTACTCTAGATATTGTAATTACATGTGTCAATAAGTCTTTTTTCTACTTAAGTCGGTTTGAGTTGGGTTTTCCGTCTGTTGCAACTAAGATTCTTGACTGATAATACCCACCTCCTCTGCAAACCCTAGTCCTGACTGACTCCACTTTCTTCTGCATTCCTATCCCTTATTGTTCAAACCATAAGATTCAAAAGCCCATATTTACACAACCATGAACAGACATGCCCTCATAAATAGTTATGTATTATGGAACACAAGCTATGTGGCAGTTACCAAGTGAAGCACTTTACATATAATATCTTACATAATCCACACAACCATAAATTGTAAGTATCTTTGTCCCTATTCTACAGATAAAGAAACTAAGACTCACAGAGGTTAGGCTCTCACAGCCAATAACTGGCAGGACTAGGATTCAGTCACAGCTCTGTGGGACCCCAAATCCTGTGTCTGGGCCACTGTGCCACCTACTGCCTAGGACACAGCAAGTGTGAGCATGAGGTAGGTAGAAGAGGTCACCAAGATCTTATCTCCTGACACCACCTATCCACCCTTGCTCCACCTTTTCCAGTGCCCTTTTCACTGTCTGCACTGCCTGCAGAGGCAGGAGAAGAGTGAAGCACAGAATGGTAGAACAAAATGTCCTGAGGGTCACAATGAACAGGTCAAGAGGAGATAAGATCATGGAAGCACAGACTTGGGCTCCTAAAGAGTAATAGAATAAAATAACTTGATGTGATTATTAAATTTCCTCTGTGATTCATATTGTATTTTCCCTGGTATTGTATTTTCTGAGACTGTTGACAGACACTGTCCACACTAACCCTACCTCCCAACCCTTCTCCTCCACCTCCGAGACAGACATTGGGTTACATCCTGTCTGTTCCATGGTGAAAATACACACCTGGTCTGCATTCTCATAGTAATTATAGTCTAATAGGAAAGGCAGATGCCAAATCAGTACACAGATAAGTAGATGACTAGGTTGAGTTCTATAAAGAAAACAGAGAACTGAATGGATGATGGTTCCATTTACTGAGAAAAGACTAAGGGAAGCCAGTGAAGGAAGTCAAGAGTTCCAGCCCCAACATGTTATCCCAACAGAGCTGGCAAGTAGGTAGTTAGATATAGTAGTCTAGTACTCAGAAGAGATGTCTGGTCTAGAGGCTGAAAAAGCATCCTGTTATCCTTTCAGGCTTTCTCAGATCTACCTCGTTGTGGAAGCTTTCTCTGATAACATAATTCCTAGTAATCTTTCCTTTCATGACGTTCATTCATTCATTCAATAAATTTTCAGTAAGGTTTACTCCTTCAAGGAGCTTATGTTCTATGTGTGGAGTCAACAAATAGAGTAGACAATTATAACACAGTTGGGCAAATAAGTTTGTAAAATTTGTATTATTTAATTTTGCTCACTTTTATTGCTAAAAATGGCCGCTGCCAAGGTGAATGGCCACTGTCAGGTGAAAAGGCTAATTACCTTCCTGCTTGGGAAGGGGCTTTGTTATGCTAATGTGTGCTGGAGAACATTCTCAAAAAGTTTTAAGAGAAAAAGAAGGAGAAGGACGGAGGCCATGTTTTAGCAGAGTGAAAGCAGAGAAGGCAGCCAAGATGGCAGGGTGCTGAAGGAGAAGCCAGTCTGTGCAGAGTTTGTGCAGAGAAAAGGAGATGGGGAACCAGAGGGGACTGAGGCTGGTGGGGGG
The DNA here is from genome assembly GCA_037038555.1 of Rhynchonycteris naso. Lineage (NCBI taxonomy): Eukaryota > Metazoa > Chordata > Mammalia > Chiroptera > Emballonuridae > Rhynchonycteris > Rhynchonycteris naso. The sequence goes on from CM072995.1 coordinate 318,318,504, forward strand.
CCTTTGATTCTAGGAAGAAACAAAAAATATTCTACTGGTTGTGGAACTGGAGAATGTGTGAGAGGGTTTTGGTGCCCCGTATGTTTTTACTCGCCTGCCAGATGCAAGGCTAGAATAAAGCTACGGCCCACCAGTATTTGGCTCCATTGTTTCTTTACCATCTGTTGGGCAGATAAAATATATTATGCTCACTTTGTTAAAGATGGCGCTGCCCACATGGAAGCCCATCACCCAGGTGATATTAGTTTCCCTTACGCTTGGGATGGGCGTAATTATATTATTGGGTGTGGGGGACAGGCTATAAGCAGGCAGAGTCCTTATAGCCCAAGGCTTAGCATTAAGAGTAGGCTTTCCCCACACCCTTGACTGATTGTATGATGTGGGGTGGTGCACTCTCATGAGGAATCCTCCCATTATGCCTCAGATAAGTGACTTTGTATTAGATTGGATTAAGGGTTTGGATTTCTACACTATAAAGTGGGACAGACCTGGAGCTTGCTCTCTCTTGGTTCCTGAGGTTAGCATTAGAGAGCAGAGCAGAGAAAGGCCACGTGGAGGAGGCCAGGAGAAGCAGAGAAGATGGCGGAGTGCTGAGGGAGAAGCCAGTTTGAGCAGAGTTTGTGCTGCAGAAGGAGATGGGGAACAGAGGTGAATAAGGCTGGTGAGCTAGAAACCTTTGATTCTAGGAAACTCAGATAAGTCTGTAGCTTTGTGAGCACTGAATGAGTGGGTTTTGGAGCCCAGTGTGTGTTTTTGCTTGCCCGCTGGGTGCAAGCTAGAATTAAAACTGATGGCTCACCAGTTCTTGGCTCCGTTGTTTCATTACCGACTGTCCGAATCTAATGCGAACCTGCACTGGCCAGGCTGCTGTGATGGTGGCCTTGGCTACTAACTTTACACCATCTGTCTGAATCTAATGGGAACCTGCATGTGAATGTCCATGATGGCAGCAGTGGCTCCTGGCCTCACACACAGAATGCTAAGTGTTGTATTCAAGGGAAGAGCAAGGGGCTATAGGAGAATGGGCCTCTGTATCAGCTAGGTCTTATAGGAAACATATGGACATCTCATATCAATAATTTGAGGAGGCTCCATCCAAAGGGTTGGGCAGGGAGTAGAGCAACTAGAAGGGGTGGTGACTTAAAAATTTAGACATTATTACCTCATCAGGCCGCAAAGGGAAACCAAAGCAGGTGGCTATAGAAATCCAGAGCTGAGGAGAGCACTGAGTTTGGAATGCAGACAGGCGCTGTGAGCTTCAGTTGAGGGATACAGAGGAAAAACAGCAAAAGATTTTTTAAGAATAAATTAAGCCCTGGTCAAGTAGTTCATTGGTTAGAGCATCATCCTACTATGCCAAAATTGTAGGTTCAATCCCCAGTCAGGACACAGACAAGAATCAACCAATGAATGCATAAATAAGTGGGACAACAAATGGATGTATTTTGCTTTCTCTCTCCCTATCTCTCTCTCTAAAATCGATTTTTAAAAAAGAGTAAGTTAAATATATAAAATGATATTAGGTGTTATTGAATAACGAGGCAGGGAAGGAGGTTGGGAGGACAGAAAAAGGAAGTGATTATAATTTGTAAACAGGATGATCAGGGAAGGCCACACTGAGAAGGTGGCACTAAGCAAAGACTTCAGGAAGTTGTGTTTCTAGGTGACTTGTCCCCTGACCACTTCAGGTAGTCTATCCCTTTCGCCCACTCTCCTTGACCTAAGGTTAAGCCCTTGTCTTGCACTTACTTGGAAGGTTCTTCTGAGACTATGGTTTCCCCAGAACAGGAATTCTGTTTCATGCTTCATTTTCTCTTCTAATAACAACAGAAACTTCCACTTTCCAAAGGCCCCTTGGCCAGCTAGCTTCCTTCTTAGCAGGATTCCTGCCCCATCTTCAGTCTGGAGAATGGGAAGTAGAGGAAGCCCTAAATTTCTAAAGAACTGAGAAAGGGAACAAAGATTAGGCATATACTTTATGTCTCCAATAGACACAAGAACCAAAAGGTAGAAGAGGAGGCAGCTTTTGTTAAAATGTGAGAACATCCTAACACTCAAAGCCTCAGCTGCCTCAGAGGCAAGGAGTTTCCTGTCACGTAGAGGTGTGCAAAAGAATCTGGACATTTTTATTTTAAAAATTAAATATAGGGGATTCTTAAGGAAAGGATTTGGCTAGATAACTCTAAGAGTCCTTCCAATATAGGTTCTACCACTAAATAATTCTAGAACTCTAAGATTTGTGACTCTAAGACTATGATTCTAAAATCTTATTGGAACAAGAGATAATCACTATCTTTAAAGAACTCACAACCTAGTAGACGAGGTGGGTGGGCAAATACTTACTTTTGATTACTGTACTAAATAGTCCTATAGAGTAAATTCAGGATCCTGTGCTGGATGTGGGAAGGAACCCTAACTGAGCCAGGGCTGTTCCCTCAAGGCTGATCTCAAGAACCACTTGCATCAGAACCGTTTGGAAATTTTTTTTATGCTAATTTCTGGGCCACATTCCAAATCTCCTGAATCAGAACCTCTGAAGTAGAACCCAAAAGTCTACTTTACAAAGAGCTCCAAGGTAAGTTTTAGGTAGAATGAAATTTGAGACCATGCCCAGGCTCAGGATGACTTGAGAGATGATTTCCAGACTGAGAAAAGAGAGTAGCTGGGTCAAGAGTAACATGTTTAGATGATAAGATTAGCAATTTTGTACAACAGTCCCTGCATGCCGTAGGTCTTTTTAAAATGATAGCACTTCCTAGATGTAATCTGAGATTCTGTGATTGAGGGTATGTGCCTCAGATGTCCTGAACAGGTTTTTGTTTGCAAGGGAGCAAGAGCTGGCCTGTTCGTTATTAATTATTCCAAGGCCATAGGCTGGTAAAGAGGGATCTGATAAGGACTCTCCACAGATTCTTAGAGAAGCTGTTCCAAGCCACTGTCCACTCCCCTGCTCTTAGCCACCAGGAGGTTTCCCAGCTGTTTCTGGCTGCTTCTCTTTTCTGGAGCCTGCTGAGTCACCAGCAAAGAAGTAGTATGTAGTTTGAGTGAACCTAGTGGCCACAAAGTGAAGGGTGTTCTGGGACATGGAGGGAACAGTGAGATGTGTTGATGGACACCAGTTGTCTGGGCATATGAAGAACTGTTGAAATTTGGAGGGAGGAGACATCAGTTGGGGTGAAGGAGAGAGAGAGTGGTGTAGTGGATTCTGAGTCTAAGCTCTGCCACTAACTTCCTTGGCGAGCCGGGGCAATTCCCTTATCCAAACTGGGCATCTGTGTGAGAATCAGATTTCTCCAGTGACCTTTTGGCTTTAATGCTTTGGATTCGAAGATCTCAATAGACCCTAGCCATCACCCTGTGAGGAATGATTGCAGGAATTGTACCCATTTTATCGTAAGGAGTCTAAGGCCCAGTGAGGAGAAGAGACATGCCCACCACCACGCAGTCACTATGAGCAGAGCCTTATTCCAACAGCACCCAACATTCAGCCTCGCTTTCTGGAGACTGGGCTAGCTGAAGCAAAGCGAGAGGCTTTTAGTCTCGGGTCCAGGAAGCAGGCGCTGCAGGGGACGGAAGGGTCGGAGCCCACAGCAGGGTGAGGCCATGCAGCTGGGCGGAGGCACCCGAAGCCAGCCCGGGGAGAAGGGGGTGGGCTGGGGGGCAGGCGGGGCCAGGGGGAGGGGACGACCTAGGGAAGAAAAAAGAGAGCAAAGCGTGGGTCTCTACGCAGTGCTGAAGGGGCACAGGGAGGTGCTGGATGCGCGCTGCACAGAGACCGGACAGCGGAGCGCAGTGCTGTGCACTCTCCAGTGCAGGGCGCGGTGTCCCACGAGCAGATCCGCGCCCCTCGGAGCCTTGCGGAGAGGCAGGTAAAGCGCATCCGCAGGGTTGGGAAGGCTGATCTGGTGCGGGAAGTAGGAAGATAGCTTCTCACCTCCGTTGAGACCTTGGAGCCCAGAAGAAAGACGGCTCAGATAAGTAGCGGAGTCTCCTCAGGACCGAGCAGCGGCGGTTCCTGGGGCCGCACGTGGGAGTGCGGAGCTGGGCTCCTGGCCCGCCCTCCCCGGAAACCGTGGGGGCTTGTGGAGGGCAGCACGGAAGCTTCTTCCATATCCACAGATGTGCAGCGAACACCTGTGGGCCAGCAGCGATGGCACTCCGGGACCCTTTGAGGGCTTATTGCTTGGCTGGAGCCTCTTTCTCTACAGAGTGATGTGCCCATTGGTTACTCTCCATTTGCAGCCCAGTCCTGGGAAAGCCTGGGGACCCCCAAAAGCGTCTTCTGCTGCTAATAACATAGATCTAGGCTGCGAGTTAGGAGAGGAGTTCTAGTTTACAGGTTGTAAACATGTGCTCATTGCCCACCAGCTCTGTATCTTGTGCTTTCTTTTCCTGGATCACCACCTAGTAAAAGGGGCCTCTGGGTCCTGTTGCCCGTACACTCCATGTGACATGAAGGAATAGGGGCCTAAACCTGGAAGTCCCTTTTCAAGAATGTAGATGAATTCAGACCCTTGCTTGACAGCCTATGGAAAGTATCTCCTTCTATCTTCCCAACGTACTCCTTACCAATTTTTATATGTGGAAACTGAGGCCCAGGGGGAGATGACTTGCCCAGGGAACAGAAAGAAGAATCCAAGTCTCCTCATCGCTAGCCCTTTCTCCACTTCACAAAGAGGCATTATAAATGTGTAAGCTGCTCCCACAACCAGCGGCTCTGCTTCTACAAATGGACAAGACCCCATGCTAGAGCCACTGAATCTGCTTTCACATTTTCTTGACCCCTTGAGATAACCAACAACCTTACTCATCCTCACTCACTCCACACTTCTCAAAACACATTTCTGTCCATAAACGGAATGGGTTGATGCTCAAAATACCTACTAAGAGGAAGGCAAGACAAGAAACCCCATCTTACTAATAGGGAAAATGAGGCCCAGAGTGGAGAAGCCACCTAACCACGACACATGGCTAGAGACACATTGGCAAAGTAGGGGCAGGTCTTTGGATTCCTACTCTAGTGTGTTCTCCATCAATGACAGGACTGTAGAATGGTAGCTCTAAATGTAAAGTGATTATAGGACTGATCAGAGAGTATGAAAAACAAGGAAGACTTCTGAAGAATCAAGAAGAGTAATAAGAACCTCTGGTTTTCTTCTGAAGGTAGGAGAACCAAAACTGGGGAGGAGGGAGGGACATAGGTAGGGATGGCTATTCTTCATAATATGGCTGAGTGGGCAAGGAAACAAGGTGACCAGGCTGCCCAATAATTATCTCTTATGATTATATAATACTTAGCAATCTCTAAAACACCTTCCTTTCTAAAGTCTCCTCCAGTTCCCATGTGAGGTAATTAGGCGTAATTATCCTCATCTCATGGATGAGTTTCAGAGAAAGTAATTAGAGTGCTCAAGGTCACATAGACAAGCATACAGCCAAGATTAGAACCATGAAAGGAACACTTGAAAGGCAAGATCACAGGCTGATGACGGTGAGTTGTGTGTGCGCAGTGGGTGGGTATGTGTGGCCACACCCTGGGTAGGTACACAGGGAAGAGGGTTGCAAAGCCACTACCGGTGTTTTGGGGCCAAGAATATTTGCCCTTTGGATTGAATGGGGCTCAGGTCAGGAAATGTCTGGGCTTCCAAAAGCGGCTTAGAATTCTTCCTCTTCTGACTCACTGCCCCACCTGACTGAGGTGGTTTCTCTCCTTTGAGCCTCCCCTTTTCCAGACCAAATGGAATCTGTTTTGGCCTGGCTTTGAAGTTGTTTTTTAAGTAATGTAAGCTGTTTTTATGAATGGGCATGTGTGTGCTGGAGGAGGGTGGTCTAATAAGAAGTGACATTGATTAATTTATTCTTCAGTGCTTGCTATGTGCTCAGGCCCGGAGAATATAGAAATGTATGACAGGTTCCTCCCCTCACACCTGAGAGTGCACACCATATATATATATATGGTGTGCACTGTGAGAAAATCTCACTAAGATACTCAGTTCACCCTTTAGATCACAGCAGTACATCTCCATCCCCAAGTTAGAGGTCAGGCGAGGTCAATTCAAGAACATTAAGAGAGACTCGATTAATGTGCAGGAAATAGTAGCAACAGAATGTGGAAGAAGAGAGTGTGCCTGTCATATTCAGGAAACCAGGAGCAGGCCTGGAGCAGAAATGGCCATAGGAGAGGAAACTAGACAGGAACTTACCATTTGCTCCCTTACTTGATCCTCAGTAAAGATTACTGAGAATCTGTAGTGCAGGAAAAAACATGGAGTTAAAGAAAATGATGCCCAGGACACAAGGAGGCTGTGTTTGGTGTGATATGCAGCTTAGATATTAAGGAATGTGCCGCTCGTAGTGAGAAAAGCACCCAAACAGCACTCCCAAAGTACCAAGGTTGTTGTCCAGGCTCTGTCAGGTCACTCAACCTTCCTGAGCTTCAACTTCCCCATCTACAAAATGGAGGGGCTGGCCCAGAGTCTAGATATGCTAAATGATCTTTAAATCTCTTTGAGCGTGGTCAGTTCCTTCCTTGCTGATCATCTCCTGTTTCAAGTTAAGGCCTCAGTAGGGCAAGAGCTCTGTCTCCCTCATCATTATGACCTTCATAATCAGTGACTATCTTGAAGAGAGAAGCCAAGAAGCTCAGAAAGAGGAACAAAATTCAAAATGTTGCCAACTGCCAGATCCCCAACTTGGGACCCAGAGACAGGTCATACAGAAGCATCCTGTCCTCTCTGCCTCTCCTGACCCAGCAGGACAGGATGCCCTCGCACCCAGGCCCTCTTTCCCACCCCAATCCAGCATCTAAAGATAACTGACCGTGGCTTCTTTTCTTCCCCCAGCTGGCCACAAGCATCCAGTTCTGCTCAGAGAGGTCCTGGAAAGAGGGTCTTGAGGGGTAAATGGTTTCACGAACCTTTATTCCTCTCACTGAACCTCGCCTCAAAGCCTGCCCTGTCCCCCACACTGTACCCTACACTGCCCCCCATCTCCAATTTCTGCACAGATTCTGTCTCCTCCCCAGGCTAGATCACCCCAGCAGGTAAACTATTAAGAGAAAAAATGAACAAGTCAAGAGATTCGGTTCTCAGTATATCTAGGCTGGAATATTAAGTGTAACTCAGTCCCAGGGCTCACAGTCTTAACTTGTGAGGAAAAAGATCTGCAGCCTTCCCTCGCTTATGATATGAGAGGCTCTGGAAAGCCCAAAAATGCCTGTCCCACCAGCCTGTCCAAGTCTCCCATAATCTCACGGTGTGGTTCTGTGATTTATACCCTCGTAGATATTGGAGCTGACCAGAACCCTGCAATAAAACCCTTTCAATTTATAAGTGCAGACAGAAGTGGGGCCCACAAAAGGGAAGTCACATGCCCAAAGTCACACAAGTAGCAGCTGAACTGAGCTCCTTGGGTTTCTATTCCTTTTGCATGTAAAATAGGGGAGGTTAGACTGCATGGGCTCTGAAGGCCCTGCCAGCCTCTGTTCTACAAAAATAAAACCACCACCATGTTGGCATATTTTTCTTCTTTAAGTTTCACAACGAGCTATGCTACAGGTAGTGTTGATGCTGTGACCATGTTTATACCCAGTTTATCCAAATAGGTGATTGGGAATATATTTGTCCCTATGTAAAATAACCCAACTGCCACCTGCCATTCTGCCACTTATACTATTCCTTTGGCTCTCAGGCCCTTTCAGCCTTTCAGGGGCTGCTGCTAAGATACTAGGACCCTTTAAAAAGAATGCTTTAGGCTGCACTATTAGCTGGTCTCTAAGCAGGAGTCCACATGTTAAACTGAGGCTCCTCATGAAGTCATCCAATTGAGAAATTGTGGGCCTGGAGTTGGGGGGCAGCAATCAGATGTCCTTTGGCCACTATACAGTTCCTGTAACTGTAACCCTGGGTGACCTGATCCAGCCACTGCAGGAAGGAGAAGGGAAGCAGAAGGGGGTCAGCCTACAGCAAGGCTATTGCACAACCCTTAGGGCCCAGCCTTGGGTGATCCACCCTAGTTCTGAAGTTTTTTCCTATGTGTCTGGTTCCTTCCTGTTTCTGCCATCTCTTCTGCTTTCCAGCTCCGGGCCTTTCCAGCTCCTGAAGTGGATACTGAGACCGTAGGAGTCCAGAGACATCTTGAAGAGGCTGAGGGGCTGAGACTGACTCAAAGCCAGAGAACTTGCCTGCTATTTGGTGAGTCTTCCAGATTCAGGCTGCCCTCTCTCTGCCCTTTCAGTTAAAACCACCCCTGTGAGGATATCTAAGCAAACTGGTACCAGTGACTGCCCTGGGAAAGAGCCCTGGGCCATTAGGAATGGGGGGACTTCACCTTCATTGTATGTCCTGTGTGTACATATTTACGTCTCAAAAATGAAAAACAGATTTTCATCTTAATTGAAAAATATGTTTACATTAAAACATTAAAAATCATTTTCACCATAATAAAAGTATATACTCAAGCAAGTTTGAAGGGAGGCAGGGTAGGGATAATAATCTTTTTTTTAATGTGTTTAAAAAATATAAAATTGATCACGTTAACTATTTTTAATTGTACAGCTCAGTAGCATTAACTATATTCACATTGTTATACAATAGTTTTCTAGAACTTTTTTATCTTACAAAACTGAAACTCTATACCCAGTGAACAACTCCTTATGTTAATCTTTTTGATAGATGAGGAAAACAATGCCCAAACAGGGTGAGAAATTTCTTTCTCTCAAAGTGGGCTCCTTCAAGGCTTATACCACCTGTCTGTTGTCTTACTTGTAAAACTGGCTGTGGCTTCTTCCTCCCTCAACCCTTGCATTAGCCATGCCTTCCCCCAAAATGCCTCTCACATCACACATTGGTCCCCGCCCCCACCTTGTCATTTCCTAGACTCTCCCCCTACTCCCCAACTCAGGACTTCGTGTGTTCCAGCTGAACTATTTCAAGACCCTTGTCACTGGACGTTTTGCCTTAAATCTTGCCCCTAATCCAGTCCACGTAGCAGCCAGAGTGTCCTTTCTTTCCAAGCACAGATTTAATTCTGTATCCCCTTTTTAAATACTGTTTCATAGCTCTTCCCCACCCCAGGATAAAGTTCCAGCTCTGCAGTCTGGCACTCAAGGCCCTCCATGACCTGAGGATCTCCATCCTACATCCTATTGTATCCTTCCATACACCTTTCTTTTTTCTTTTCCAAGTGAGAAGAGGGGAGATAGAGAGACAGACTCCCGCATGCCCCCGAACTGGGATCCACTCAGCAACCCCCGTCTAGGGTCAATGCACTGCCCATCTTGGGCCATGCTCACAACCAAGCTATTTTTAGTGCCTGAGGAGGTGGCTCCATAGAGCCATCCTCAGTGCCTGGGGCCAATGCACTCGAACTACATCGAGCCATGGCTGTGGGAGGGGAAGACAGAGAGGGAGAGAGAAGAGCGCCGGGTGAGGTGAAGATGTAGATGGTTGCTTCTCCTGTGTGCTCTGACCAGGAATCAAACCCCAGATACCCACACACAGCGCCAGTGCTCTACCACTGAGCCAACTAGGCAGAGTCAATACATCTTATACTTTAGCCTCTCTATGCTACTTTCCATTCTTTTAAACATTTTATGATTTCTTGTCATACCTTTGTTTCTTTTTCTTGCCTTTTCTACTTCCTAAAAACCCTTCACGGTCCACTTAAATGCCCCCATCACTAGGAACACTCTCTGAGCTCTGACTAAAATTTATCCCTTCTTCCTTTAGTAGACCCTGGCTTGTTCCCCGTATTATAGAAAAGCTGGCAATGTGCCCCCAAGTGCAGAGACTGGGTCTGAACCTGCCCAAGAGTGGGCCTCCATAAATGATGACTGGCTGAATGATTGGTTGAGCCATTAATTTCATTGTGCTGCTCCTGCTTTCCATTGGCCCGTATGAGAGAAGAAGAAGGCACAGATTTCTTGCCTGATAAAGTGGGTTAGTAGATGAGAATCTATACCTCCTGGATCTTAGTTCAGCGTGAGCCCTTGTTCTCTTCTGCTCCTCCACCCAGATAAAGTAGCTCAAGTGCTATGTAGCATCAGGCCCCCAAAGCCTTACAGGGAATGTGGGTCAGTCCTGGGCGATTGCTGTATTACTAAGATTCTTACCCCCAAATTCTGCATTCGTAGAGCTGTTCATGAATGTTTGTCATGGTCATAACTAACTGTCATCTTACGACAGATTATTAACCTTCCGGTTAATAATGGAGTTTGTTAACTTTGGTTGGTTGACAGCTCTGCTTAGATAAAGAAGGGCTTTGGAACCCATCAGTAAACTCTGAGTACTTGGACTGTGGAGAAATCCTAAAGTGGCCAGTCTATCCTGAGAACTCCCAGCCAGTCTCAGGGTCGACTGCCAGGAAAGGAGAACTCCCAGCCAAGCTCAGGATATCCCTCTAGCGTTGGGGGAGAGACACAGCCCTGCTGATCAGGAGCATGTGGTCTGCTTGATACCTTTATCAGTAACAAGAGAACGCCACACATTGCCTTGTATGTAAGTGCTGGGCACAGAGAAGCCTGCGATGACAGAAGTTTGTAGAGTATGGTTAAGGGATGGGGAGCACTCAGTGAAGGTTCCCCGAGGAAGTGGGTGTGGAGCCTTATTTAAAGGGAATGACATAAATTTCTTAGAAGTTAGGATATAATACTGTCTGGATATTTCTTTTATATTATAGATTAAGGATCTCTGAGAAGAAGGAAAAGGAATATTTATTATCACCTATTATATGCCAGATACACAGTGGTTATGTCAGGAGGCAGGATAGTCGAGGTGCTGTGTCTTCTCTCTCTGGGGCAGGTAAACCCCCAAACCAGACTGAGTGCCCCTGTCACACCTCACCCTCAGGCCCAAATGTGTTCTCTTTTCTAGTGCCTACAGTGCTAATCAGCCTTCCTCTCCCTCCCCAGCTGCCTCCTTTCCAACACAATCATTTATAAAAGAATCCTAAATAGCTAGGAATACCTAGAGTGTTTGGGATATAGGATGCTTGAGAAGTCAAGTGAGCCAGCCTCTGGTTTCAGTTAGGGGGAAATCTAAGCCATCCCCAAACATCTAAATGGTATCTGGGGAGTAGAAGAAAGAACTGTGCTGAAGGAGAGTTCTGAGGAATATCTTCCAATAATGCCACAGAGTTCTGCCAAGAGCTGGCATAAAAGTCAGAGGAACTCTGAGCTAACCATCAAAAAGCAGGACTCTGTCTCAACTCTACCTCTAAATGTTCTCTGGGATCATGGTCAAGCCACTTACTCTCTCTGAGTGCCTGTTTCCCTGTATATGAAACAGAAGGAGTTAAATAATCCCTAAATTTTCTTCTAGCCTAAAGTTCAGTGACTTACAGAATCCCAGAAAGGGACAGATCAACATGGGTTATAATGGCCAAAGAAGGCTTTATTCTATAGGTACTTACTGAGCATCTATTGAGTTATAAGTGCTTGTACACAGCAGTGAGTAAAGCAGACATGGTCCCTGCCTTCACTGAGCTTACAGTCTAGTGGAGAAGACAGACAAGTAAACAAGAAGGATAAACTGTGATATTGGAGTCTGAAGGAGTGAGGAGGTCATTCAAGCTGTAGGTAATGGAAGCCATCCTTTCTCTTTTCTGTTGCCACCAGAGTGTCCTCCAATTCTTCCTCATCTGAGTCCCTGTTGCTATGGAGACCACCAATGGGACTGAGACCTGGTATGAGAGTCTGCACGCTGTTCTGAAGGCTCTAAATGCCACTCTGCACAGCAATTTGCTCTGCCGGCCAGCGCCAGACAACCTGACTGAGGAGCGGCGGACCAACCTACTTGGCCGTGATGACAACTCCTACATGTATATTCTTTTTGTCATGTTTCTATTTGCTGCCACTGTGGGCAGCCTCATCCTGGGATACACCCGCTCCCGCAAAGTGGACAAGCGCAGTGATCCCTACCATGTATACATCAAGAACCGTGTGTCTATAATCTGATGCTAGAACCTGGGATGGCTATAGATCAAGACACATGAGGATTGTCTTCTGGGGCCTCCAGAACTCAGCTATGGATCACATCAGGCCTCAATGTTCCTGTCTATACAATCAACAAGAAACTGCTAAGGGATGTCATCATTGTGCTGGGAGGAGGGGGCAGACCTGGGCCTTCGGAAAAGGACTGTTTCTCAGCAGAGGTAGACTTGATAGGCAGTAGGAACCATGAACGAATATAGAGAAGTAGAAGAGATAAGAACCAATGACTGGTCCAGTGGCTGCAGTATTGGGGGTAGGTGGATAGAGACTTGAGGAAGGAGAAAAGGAATTGTAACAGAGGAAAGTATATCAGGAAGATGTACTGAGGACACATTTTTTTGTGTGTTATCTTCAAGACCATAAAACAGCAATGATTATCTTATATAACAGATAGGTATAATGTTATGTATATTTGTTCACATAATATGTCTTTCAACCCATTTAACAGTTGTGATTATACCCTCCTGTTAGGGAAGTTGGGCAAGTGCCATTTGGCCCATTTGGGCCAGAGCAGTACCATGACTAGAACTCAGGAATTCTGGCCTCCTTGCTCAGTGCTTTTCAAAATTCTGCGCCACACAGTAATGGATCCAGGCCTAAAAGTCATACAATTCTGGGAGAGCCTCCTAAGAAAAAGAATTGTTTAAATATCCTACTTATGCAAATATTACAAAAATGTATTACCATGTTAACACATTCCTAGGATCCCTCCTAAGACCTTAAGAAGGAGCCATGCGTGTGTAGGGCTCTGAATGTTAAGCCTCTTAGCTCCATGATTCATGTGCCTCTCCTGCTGCGTCACAATTGTCACAATGCCTTTCCCAGCCACAACTCCAGTCATGAGGTCTTCACTACCTCTAATGTAGCCTCTTCCATTTTGATTGCGTTCTGTGAGAATTTTTCTGATACCAAGTTGAAATCTGCTTCTATAAGATTATTATCATACCTGGAAGATTATCATATTAAAAGAAGCCGAGTGCAACTCAGGTCTTTGGTTCAGTGGAAAGAGAACCAGTCCTGCTTCTGCTACTAATGTGATATATGACACTGGCTGACCACTTCTCTCTCTGGTCCTTTTCCCTCTTCAGCACAGTGAAACAGACTTGAAAGTCTTTAAGAGCTCTGCCAGTTCTGACATGCTAGGCTTCACGTATAGTAGTTTGAACCATAAAAAATTACTGTGTTTATGGGTCAAAAATAGCTGACTATCAAAAGTTTCATACAATTAAATCTAATATGTGCAATGTGGGCTACACATCCCAGGCTGGACCCACTGTTCAGTTTGATTTCTGTTTATGAAATCTCCATGGGGTCTCCAGAAGGCCCCATCAAAACATACATTTTCATGTATAACAAAAACTCAGAAATAATATTTTGATATCAGTTATCTTTGAAGAGAAGGATTATGGGTATTATTCCCTTTTTACTTTAAAATTTTATGTACTATTTTGATTTCTTTGACCTTTAGTATGTAAGTTGTATAATAAAGGAGGAGAAAAAAATAAAATAAATGTCTGTGTTTCTTGAATGGAGGATCACAGCGCACGTTTGCTCCCATGAGCAGTTCTGTTCCTTCCTTGCAAATGTGTGCTATGCCCACGTGTGCTCAAGCCTTCCTATCTCCTTGAGGAAGAAGGTTGGAGACCTGCCTAAGAAGATGTGATATCTGGGAAGACAACAGACTCAGAAGTCTACAACTGGATGGGGCTTTCGGGACCTGCCAGCCCCAAATCCCAAATAAAATATGGAATACAGTCAAGTATAAGACTGAACAGGCAAATGATGGATGCTTATAGAGTTTTGAGAAGTGAGATGAGTAGATCTAAGAGTCACAAAAAGGTAGAATTTGAATTGGGCTTTGAAATATAGGACAAATCTAAATGGGCAGAGTGAGTAAAGGGAACAAGACAAGGGAGACAGAAACGTGGCAATAAGCACGTTTCTTGAATAAGCGCAAAAGGGGATGTACTGAAAGGAGTATGGGGTAGTCACCAGTTCAAAAGAGTTGCTGCAGACAGCAGAGCAACTCCAGGGATCTCTGGGCCTGAACGACTTACTTGTCTGGATTCACCAAGTACGGGCTCAGTATATCTCGCACACCCAGGTTTGGACTAAATGAAATTCTAGGATTTTCAGGTGGTATAATTTAAACACCCTAATATTCTATAATGCAGCCCTCTTCCACTGTACCTCACCTCAATTGTTTGGGGTACTATCCCACTCAGAGGCAGATTAGGGTCGGTTGAGGCCCCGGGTGCAAAAGAAAATACTGGGCCCCTTAAAAAAAAGAGAGACAGGAAAAATAAAAATACACATTAACCATATTTTTAAATAAATAAAAAATATTATGTACTATTAATGTTAAAATAGCACATATGAAACCAAACTCGGTGTCATTAGAAAAAAGTGTAAAGTTGGGTTTTTGCCGGAACCTTCAGAAGTTGGGGCCCAGGGCGTGCACCCAGTGCGCACGCCATTAAATCCGCCTCGGATCCCACAACCTCCTTCCGCCCACATGCTCTTTTGTCTGCACTGGGTCTGCCCTCTGCTGGCCGGATACAGCATATCACCTTGAGGCCTCAAAGCCAAATTTGAGTAATCGCGCATTCAGCAGGTATTTATTGAATGTCTTCTAAGTGCCAAGCACTCATTTAGGCATACATGGAATACATAAGTAAAGAAAAAAGATCAAAGAAACTTCTGCCCTAATAGTTAAGGGCATTTTCTACATGTCAGGCAGTGTCTAAACTTTACAGACATTAACTCACTTAACTTTTAAAACCTTCAGAGCAACCATCTATTCAGCAGATATTCTGTACAATTATTTCAGTTGAACCCACTTGTTCTTCATCCAGCCGCTTCAGCTCCCTCAACCAATTTCAGCACATTGCCACATACCGCCCACAGCATGGATCCGAAGAGTCCCCAGAAATGAATGGGAAAATGATGGCAGAGTACTGACACCAGTAGACTGAAGTTGGAAGCAGAGACTGAGATAGGCATTTATTAAGGGAGCACTCCGCAGGGAGAACACATAAGGGAGAGAGTGAAGCAGATAAGAAAGGAAAAAAGCCGAACAAGATAGGCCTCGGGTCATGTCTAGTCCTGAAGTGACCCACAGGGTATTGTTCTACATAACTGAGGCATAAACCACATACAGGATTACACCCCCTTGAGTTACTGGGGCAGGCCTTTTGTGGCCCCTCATCAGTCAGCCATTGGTTGAGGGCCATCGTGGTGGGGAGCAGGGAGGGATAGTAGGAGAGTTAGGAGGGTTCCATCAGCTGAGAGCAATTCTCTGGAGAAGGATGGAACCTGTGAACTATTGCAGGCTAGAGCAGTGGAAGAAAGCTAAGCAGGGAAGTTGTCTTGGCTGGAGATTAACAAAAGCCTGGTTCTTCAGGAAAGTTCTAAAGCTCAACTTCCATCACAGACTTGGCCTCACCTTTTGTGACTATCCCATTCTACCCCTTGTCAGTCTCACTGTCTGCAGGCCGCTAGAGGGGCAATTCATCTCCAAGGATGCTAACATTTGGCTGAGGCCAAGTCTGGAGACGAGGCATCTGTAAGCTGGCAGCCAACACTGACAGCAGCTGGGAAAAGGGTCTGTGTGGGGTTCTGTCAGCCTGCACTACAACTGTGCTTCTGGGGAAATGGGAGCAGAAGCAGCGTGTCACATCTCGGATTTCCTTCTAGTTTAAGAGACAAGAGGCACACACTAGAAAAGGAATGAGAGATAACACTGCATAGAACCAAGTAGGAAAAAATATAGTTTACCTGAAAATGTGGGGAACAGATATAAACTGTGATGGCCTGGAAGAGGAAGGGAGGTATTCATGGGTGTTCCCAGGAGATTTGAGGAAGGCTTTGAAGAATGGTAGGATTTGAATAGGATGACCAAGTATGTATGTAGCTGGCTCTGCTCTAGTCAGTCATTTAGGGACCCATGAAAACTATTATCATCCTCAACATATCAGTTCCAAGTTTACTATAGTTTAAGCATTTCTAATTAGTAAGGAGAGAAAAAGAACAGAAGTCCAAAGCCAGACATTTACTCTTAAGCAAGGCAAAAGCTGCACACAAGCCTTCTGCTGGCATTCATTGAAGAGGGCTTAATAACATGGCCACAGATGGCTATGAGGAGCGCTGGCAAATCAGCTTCCTATCTGGGCAGTCATGTTCCAGCCAAATTTCTATTATTATGCATGGAACAAATGGGTTTTGGTGTACAGCTAGTAGCTTTCTCCCCAGCTTTCTCACCCTTCCCTCCAAACTGGTCACGATCAAAAAGTATACAGCCCTGCCAAGAAGGAAGAAGTCTTGCTACTCTGATTCAATCATGTTTTCTTGGGAGTGGGATAGGAGCCTTGTGGGTATAACTAAACCTGTCCTGTGAGTGTGATATTTGCTCATTTTTTCCTGGCACTAGTCTCTTGTCACAATGGTAATCTCTAAAACCTTGGTCTAGGCATAAGGGACATAGACAAAGGAAGGCTTTCAGCCAACCTTGTATGGGAAAAAGAATCCTCTTTCAGGTGCTACTAAGAAACGAAGAATATGATCCACCAGCATGAAATCAGAGAACCCATCTGTGGCAGTGGTTAGACTATGACAGAAAGTGAGCTCCTGGAAGAGGGAGAGCCAGAAATTAGTGAACAGGAAAGAAAAAGGGAAGTAAAACTAATATTTGATGAGCAATCAATCTCTGCCAGAAGTGAAATAACTTGTTTAGCATTCACTTAATACGTGGAGCTGTGTAGATTTTTAACACAAACTTGCCTGAATTCAAAACCCATGCTCTCCTCACTAGAGCTTTGAGAGTCACATTAGATCCTTTCTCCCAGAAGACTTTGTGACTGGCCTCTGTTCTCTTCAGGGATCAACAAGAGCAGTCAGAATCTCATCCTTGCCCAGCTCCTTTGACCTCCAGCCAAGTGCCTGTAAAAAAATAAGAAAAAAAAAAGACAGGGCATTGTCACAATGCTTATGGGAATAATAAGCTAGTTGGCACACTTCTTGCATGAGGATCCCTGAGTTCTCTAGCACTGACTATTAACATTTGGAACAAAGGGAACGGAGAGGCCAGCCAAAAAATTTTCTGGGATATTAGGAAGGTTTAATCTCTAGAAAGGATCTAATGTGAATTATTGGTGCATCTCCCTCAGTTGGGAAGAGGAGATTATTTAAATTCATCTTGAAAAAGCTCTGTGGTATAGCTGCAGGCTTATATTTCTGCTCTTGATTTATTCTTCATTCATTCATTCAACAGATATTTATTAAGCACCTAGTTGTCAGGCAATGGGTTTGGCTCTAAGAGTACAGAAGAAAACAAGATATGCACAGTTCCTGCCTTCATGGGGCAAGGATTACTTCACCCACTTCAATATTTCTACTTATAAAAATTTTCAATTTCTATAAAGGTTTACATTGTCCCCTGCCTGAGCTCCTCTCTAAGTGAAAGAGGCTTCTTTTACTCAATTTACTGCCCTGTTTATAATTTTATGATAATTTTTATCACATTGTACCCTTTTGGCATATGTTTCCCCCTTCCTAGAAACAGTGCAGGGGTGCAGGCAGGAACCATGTCTAATGATCTCTATATCCCCATCCAATATGGTAAGGCTTGGCACAAAGTGAATGCTTAAATAATATCAGTGAAATGAATTAACATTACCATAAGTATTATGCAACATAATCCCTCATATGTGTATTATGCTTCTAACCCTTCAAAGTATTTACACCTTTATTATCTCACTTGATTTAGAGAGTTCTGTCCAGTGGATTCAATTAGAAGTGGATGTGAGAGCATTTTGCAAAATATAAATAGTGAAGAATTGTTATTGAACTCTCTGTTGTTAACCTCGAGTCCAGGATAATTTAGGTGACATACTTAAGGTCACATAGCAGGAGTCTGGTAGAATCTGTCTCCTGACTTTCATTTCTGGACTCTTCCTCCCCGCAATAGAAAGAAACTAACAAAAGAGAGGTATAAAAAAGCGTCCTGGAAGCCCACAAAATGATTGCAAACTCTCAGGAGTGGATACAGTGGTGTTCAGCTCAGATAATTGGGGCCAATGCATCCATTACCCAGCTGCTGGAAACATGAGCTGCTGACAGCTCACAGCTGCATCCCCACTGCTCATTGCCTTGAGTTACAGGGAATGATTTCACCCACAGTTACACCCCCTCCACGGGATGGCTCACAATGACAGACTGATGCAGGGATACAAAGGTCTAATCCCATGGCGTCAATTTGGGACAACTCTGAGGAGCCATCTCAGCTCCAGAACTTTGCACACAATCAGCTGAGGTTTCAGTTACAAACATATTGTAAATTAGCTTCTCCTTCTGCCCTCTCCTATTCCCTCTTTTCCTTATTGATGTAACTCCCAAAAGCACTTCCCCCAAAGCCTGCATACAACTCTCCATCTTAGTCTGTTTCTAAGGGAATCAATTTCTCTCTCAAGAACTGTGCCTGCATTGAGTCTATTACAAAGTTAATGTCAGTAATGATAGAGAAATGAGATAATAGATATGGAGGGAGGCAGTTAGTGGTTCTAGCAAAACCAGAAAGAAGACAAGTTAACAGAGAGACTGGCTGTGCATAAAACAGCCAGTTATGTTCACTGAATAAGAAGTAGCCGCTAGAGGGCCAAGCTCTACAGATCCACAGTTCTGCTGCTACTTCACTGCAGAATTCTAATTTTGCCCTTGACCTGCCAGACACCAGGAGTAACTATCTGCACTGGAGGGAAAAATTATTGGCCCAATGCTTCTTTCTCTTTTACCTATTCCATGGATATCAGTGTCCTATCCTGCCCCCCACTCTGTCATCAAGCCCTTAGTGCCGTTACATATAATGTATTTTTATGAATCAAGGTTTCCAAAAACTGAGTGCTTCCATCATCCACTGCTCTCTTAGTTCCTAATGGGTTCTGAAGATCAGACATGTGCATTCCAAACAGTTAGTTGTGATGATTCTCACCCAAAATGGAGAGAATCAGTACTATAATCTGAGTAGTCCTTTCACTTTCCTCACACCCCTTTGCTTCCATAGTTTGTAGTAAAGATAAGACATGCAGGCTTAGATGGGAACCATAGTGGCCAAGGGAGAAAGGGGTCGTGAGAGTCATTGCAGAAGATGAAAAAGTATGAGAACCTTGTATAACTGAGTGAATTAGATCAATTAAGTTTTGTACATGCCATGCAATCAGTAAAAAGACTTACAGAAAAAAATTATTCTGTACTCTTTTGGAAGGACAGTTTATCTTTTGTAGGTTGAAAGGCTTTCTTTACCTCATGGGAAAACATTTAGAGGTTTTCAGTAAAAGCTATCTGTTCCCAATACATACATTCTGGATGGGACAGAGCTAGATTATTTGGGAGGGGAAAGCTCTGAAGACTAAAGCAGAGTTGAATTCTGTGAAACCAGGAGGATGGCAGTGTGGTGGGAACCTGCTTTGGCTCTTTCCCAGTATCCCTGGCATTGATGACAAGGACACCTAAGGAATGAACACCAAGTCATGGCTCTGAGAGCTACTACTATATATAGGAATTGTTGCTGGCCAGATTTAGAAAGGGAGGAGTAAATGCCTTAAGCAACTGTGCCCAATTCATCTGCCTAGAACACACCACCTTGGACAATGAGGCACAACTACACAGACTGAAGACAGTTCCCCAGTTTTTCTAGATTGGGTACACACCCAGGGAGGGAGGGTAGCATTCCTACAAAAACTCTGAAATTGGATATCCCCCCCCTACCTGGCAGGTGGGGGTAAAGTTAAATTAAATTTGACTTGATTTAGAAAAATAGTAAAGAAATCTAATATTCTTTCATGTGTTATTGAATAAATCAAACAGTTCCAATACTTGAAGCTTTGATATTACAATAGTAAATTTAACCTGGCCATGTTCATAAAAGAACAGTAATGATGTTTTGAGGGATTAATGTTCAGCCATGTTTTATTTCATGTAATCCTCAAAACATACATATGAAGTAGACCGAGACAGACAAGTCAAGAGGGTCACCCCAGGTTCCATGGCTAGTAAATGCCAGAACAAGGTTTGTTGGACTCCATGTCTAGCTTCTATAGCCATTCATTCAATGACATCTAGTGCATCACTCACTAATTCATTTAGCCAAATATTCACTCAGGCAGTGAGAATAGGATTAATGCATTTATTGAACAGTGAGATAGATATAGTAGTGGTTTGAAGAACAAAAGAATCTTAAAATTGTAGAATGTTTGTACTGGCAGCTGTAGAGTCAAATGGACTAAATTGGAATACTGGCTCTGTTGTTCACTATCTATGTTACCATGAGCAATTTATTTAACCACTTTTATTCCCAGCTTCCATACTATATATCGCAAATAATAACGCACATGCATTCTCATTAGAGTGATGTGAAGATTACACTGAGGAACAATTATTTTTCATTTTCTTTTGCATGAGGTTTTAGAACTTTTTCTATATATTTCTGCATCGCTGCTTCCAAATCTGAAATCAGTTTTTTGGTGCATGCTCTAGTTATTATGCAATTTTAATTTCTTTTTATTACAGTTAATGGCATGCATTGATTTTTAACTTGGAGTTAAAGGGCAACAACTCTTGGATTGAACACAACCACAAGGCAATTCATGTTTTACAAACATCACTTTTACATAATTGTAGTTGTTTTGAAATGTAAAAAATTATTATCTGATAAAAACACCCTCCTATTTTGTTTTAAGATTGAATCATGGCTTCTTCAAGTAGGCATAAATGTAAGAATAATCCTGACACCTTTTGTTATATATGTGGCTGTTACACACTTCAACGTTAAAGACGAAGTATTTCATCACTTGTGATATGTTCATATATTGCCTATTTTCAAGTTCCCCTTGGCGATCAAGACAAGAATTGGGCTCCTCATATTGTGTGTCATAATTGTGAGGAAATGCTTCGTGACTGGACAAAAGGAAAAGGCAAAGGAATGCCTTTTGGTATTCCCATGGTTTGGCATGAATCTAAGGACTACAACAGTGACTGTTATTTCTGTTTGATTCATACAAAGGGCATTGGCAAGAAAAAACGGCATATGATCACATATCCTAATATTTCTTCAACAATATGACCTATCCCACACCCTGAGACAGTCCCAGTTCAAATTTTCAATGGTTTTATTTCTTCTAAGGACAAAGAAAGTGAACATGGTGATCAAGTGTATTTTGATAAGATGCATGAGGATATGGTTATAGAATCTGAAGGGTCTTCTTCTGATGCCAAGCAATCATTAACCCATCAGCAGTTTAGCCAACCCAAATTGAATGACTTAGTAAGAGATTTGGGCCTATCAAAGAAAGCAGCTGAGTTATTAGCCGCTAGGCTTCAAGAAAAGAATGTACTTTACCAGTAAGCTAAAGTATCCCATTTCAGGAAATGTGAACAAATTTTTGTGGACTTTTTCCGAAGACAATCACTTTGTTTACTGTCATGATATCAATAGTCTTCTCAGCCAACTAGGTATTACCACTTACAGTCCAACAGAATGGCGGCTATTTCTTGACAGTTCTAAACAGAGTCTGAAATGTGTTCTCCTACACAAGGGTAATGTTTATGCAGAGGTTCTAATTGGTTATGCCACTCATCTGCGAGATTATAATGACATAAAAATTGTCCTTGACTTACTGAAGTATGAGGAGCATAACTGGATCATTTGTGTGGATCTTAAAATGGTAAATTTCCTGCTAGGACAACAGAGAGCTTTCATGAAGTATCCTTTCTTTCTGTGTTTGTGGGACAGCCGAGCTCAGGAGAAACACTGGACACAGAAGGAGTGGCCAAAACGTGAAGCTCTGGAAGTAAGGATGCAAAATATTGTGAATGAACCTGTAGTTAATCGAGACAGGGTCATTTTCCCCCCACTTTTCAACAGATTTGGCTTAATGAAGCAGTTTGTTCAGGCTTTGAATAGAGAAAGTGAATGCTTTCAACATATTATTTCTGCTTTTCTTGCCTTATCTTTCGAGAAGATAAAAGCAGGTGTATTCAATGGACCTCCAATTTAAACCCTCCATACGTGATGAAGAATTTGTTAGGAAGATGAAGAAGAAGGAGAAAGCAGCATGGCAGTCTTTTGTGGCAGTTACAAAGAACTTCCTTTGCAACAAAAAAGCAGAAAACTATGAACTTCTGGTTTAAAGGATGCTGTGGCTTTCCACGACATTGGATGTAACATGAGCGTTGAGATTCACTTCCTGAACAGTCACCTTGATAAGTTTCCCAAAAATCTTGAAATTGTTAGTGATGAGCAGACTACTGCTGGAGCATCAAACGAGATTGTCCTCAACGAGTACACAAACGCAAGAGCTACAAATGCAAATTTTTGCCTGAATAGAATTTAAATAAGTTTTGTGCAAATTTTATGATTAAAATAAGTGTTTTAATATGTTCTATTTCAAAATTGTAGACAAATTCTGATGCAATCATCTTTTAGTGTACTAGTGTATTTACTGCATTATATAAATTATTATATTTTAACAAAGATGATGCCCAAGAAGACATTCTACTTCATTATTTTAAACTAAATGTTAAAAATTTTACAGTCTGACCAGGCGGTGGTGCAGTGGATAGAGCGTCGGACTGGGATGCGGAAGACACAGGTTCGAGACGCCGAGGTTGCCAGCTTGATTGCGGGCCATCTGGCTTGAGCAAAAGCTCGTCAGCTTGGACCCAAGGTCTCTGGCTCCAGCAAGGGGTTGCTTGGTCTGCTGAAGGCTCACGGTCAAGGCACATGTGAGAAAGCAAGCAATGAACAACTAAGGTGTTGCGATGGCAACAAAAAACTAATGACTGATGCTTCTCACCTATCTCCGTTCCTGTCTGTCCTTGTCTATCCCTCTCTCTGACTCTCTCTCTCTGTAAAAAAAAAAAAAAATTTACAATAAGATGAAAACCTAAAATCTTGAATTGCAAAAAAACTGTAGCTTACAGAGAAAACTAATGTCAGATTTGAGATCAGCACACTCGAGTTAGGTAAGAACAAGTGTTTTTGTGGATGCAACAAAGATTTTGTTCCCCAGTGTTATGGATAATATTAGAGATAATGTCTATCTATAATCTATTTATCTATCTATACAAGACCAGTTACATAATTTGTGGGATCCGGTACAAAATGAAAATGCAGGGCTTCTTGTTTAAAAGTTATTAAAAATTTCAAGATGGTAATAGCAGAGGATTAAACCAAGTATGAGGCCCTTTTACATATGGGACCCTGTGGCATATCAGTACCTCGCACAGAATAAGTACTCAATTAATGGTAGTCCTTTTTTCTTTCTAAGTCATTGATTTAACCTTCTTTTGCATATGAGAAAAATGAAGTTCAAAGAAGAGAGAACATGCAGGTTAGTGGCAGAGCCAGGACCACACCCAGACTCCTCTGTTTCCAGGTTAGAAGTCTTTACCTCAGCATTTCCCAAGTGTGTTCTGTATGATGATAATAGATGTTCCATGAATAAAAGTTTCCATAAACAAGCATGTTTGCAAAACATTGCATTAAGATTAAGTAGACATCTTTTACAGAGATCTTTGAAGACTTTCCTATGGGAAACACAAATCCAAGACAAGGATATAATATGGAACATTTGTGAAGTAATGATATGGAGTCTTTTTTCAGGAGCATATTAAGTATCTCTTAGAACTTGCTCAGAAATTCTGCTCGTTACACTGCTGCAGGGCAGTGGAAGTTTCCATGGCTTTTGGTCTGTGGGGTGTGGCTGTTCTTATTTTAAATTAGAAGCAAACATATTCCCTCCAGTAGGCCTTTCTGTTGGAATCTCTGCCCTGGTTGACTTGTGAGCCTGAGGATAAAAAATAATAAAAACCAGACTACAAGACAAACATACTTGTTTAGAGTCACCCAGTTACACCCAAAAGGCAGATGCAATCTGCCCCTCTCCCAGGAGTAGAAATATACAGAAAAACATGATCATGACCCCCAAATTCTTTCCATTCTGAGTAACTTGCTTACAGCTACATTACAAAAGTAGCAGCCAAAGTCATATACATACAAAGGCACACAAGAAGCCAGGAAATCATGATTCTCATCTCAGCTCCTCCACTTATTAGACATGTGGCCTAGACTGGTTAATTCGTCTGCTCATCCCTTTACTTTTACTGAAAACCTTCCTGTATCAAATTAACCTCACCCTTATTTGAACTATCAGACATTTAATTTCATCTGCAGCACACCTCTACTCAGGCCCTTGAGAATCTCTAGGGAACATAGTTTGAGCACCAGCAGACTAGATGATCTCTATAGTTCCCTTCTGCTCTGATAGTCTGTGATTCAAATTTGTATATAGTTTTGCAAGCTCTTGCCTCCACATTAAAATAAAGAACCCTATCTCCTTGAGCAATTCTCCTAATTTCTGGGAGGTCCAAAGAATGACTCTCACACACTGTGTTGTTGAGATGCCAGGTGACACTGAGCCTTCTGGAGTCTACAGTACACAAAACCCATTATAAGGATTGTGCAAAGGGAAGGATACTTTCTCCCCCTAACATGCTTTATTTTGTCAGTTGGGCTTTCAATAGGTATTATTTATGCCCTTTTACTCAGAGTTGTTAGTAAAGCAGCTCTTCTATATATCCTGATTCCTCCTCACCTCCATTCCCATTCATAAATTCTTATGAGCCCAAGGTGGGGTTAAAGGTAGGGCTGCAGCAAAGCCAAGAAAAAAGTCTGCATGATAAACCTAATGTTAAGGTGACCAATTGTTCTCCTTTGGGGATGACAGTCCTTCTTTTGTAAGTTCCATCCTCCCTCGAGAAGTGTCCTCCTACATGTCCTCCTTTTTGATATTGGAAGACTAATCTGTAAATGTCCATATTCGATCAATGCAGAGTCGATCCATTGCTTGTGATGTGACGTATTTGTATTTGACATGATGATTCGTCAAGGATCAATACAGTGTGGCGAGACGTGATTATGAGACGCATACTCTCCACATGGGAGACCTTAAGAGAGCATGCAATATACCAAGCGTGCAAATGGCTTTGTGTACTTCTTACTGAAACATGACACATGGCACATACTACGCTGTAGACTCACGAATATTTCTTTCTCAGTGAATATTCAATCATAGGCAGGTAAGCACAATTCACATTTCATTAATTCATTATCTATTTAATAATTTCCAAATACTTATAATCTTATTTACAAGTATTTTCCCAAAATTCGAGTTTTAAAGTGGAAATCTAACCTCAAACCATACCTATTAATAATGCATTTTGATTAAATAGTTGCATAAAACAGACATTTTTTAATTAGAAAATGATAAATACACCTGAATATCACTCCAAATTACTGGTTTTGTTTGATATTTAGTTTTGTTAATTTAGCTTCTGGAAAATTTGCCTACCATGATGTAATGTTTTCAGTTCCTAATGTGCTTGCATCATTCATATAGCTCTATATTTAATTTTTAATTTTTAATTTCATTTACAGGATGGAAATATCAAAAAAGAGAAAATGCCATTTCAACGATAAGTTGAAAAAGGAATTTCCATTCCTCATATCAAAGAAAGATACCATTTTTTTCTGCAATATTTGCAGTGGAGAATTTTGTATTGCAGTTGGGGGCGGAGCAGCGATAATGAAACACTTCACCACCACCAAACATAAACAAGCATTAGATGCATCAGCTTCCAGTTGTAAAGTAACAAGTATTTTTAAAACTTCAAATTACTCTGAAGATGAAAAACAGTTGGCTGCAATAGAGGGAACATTGCATTTCATACCATAATTCACAATCAAAGTTTTCATAGTATGGATTGTACAACTAAATTATTGAAAAAGTTTCACAATACAAAATTTTCATGTGCCAGGACAAAATGCAAGGCTATTTTGAAATCAGTATTTAAAAATTACCGTGACAAAATACTTACAGAGGACTTGGAAATTGCAGCATTTGTAATGATTTTATCTGATGCATCAAATCATAATGAAGTTAAATTGTATCCAATAATAGTAAGATATTTTAATGTTACCAAGGGCATTCAAGTAAAATTTTAAATTTAGAATCCATTGAGGACGAAACTTCTGAAATTTTGTCAAACCACCTATACAGAATAATAAATGAAAACAATTTGAAATCCAAAGTTGTTGCACTAACAGCTGATAATACAAATACAAATTTTGGTGGGCGAAGACGCAAAAGGGTGAATAACGTGTATGTAAAATTACAAGAGTTATTCCAAAAGAAACTACTAGAAATAGGTTGTAATGCACGTATTTCGTCAAATGCAATCAACACAGCATCATGTGTTATGCCAATTGATGTAGAAGAGATACTAACTATAATTTATTTGCATTTTAGTCGTCTTACCATTTGTGTTGCTACTTTAAAACTATTTTGTGAAGAAGCAAATGTTGAATACAAAAATTATTTAGGATAGTCAAAAGTTAGATGGATTGCTCTAACACCTGCTATAGAGCATCTTCTACAATTATTTGAGCCTCTCTATTCATATTTTTTACTTTTAGACAAATGTCCTAAAATCCTGGAATTATTTTTCAATAATAAAATATCTGAGATATTAATGTATTTTGTACACAATCAAGCATCTATTTTCCATAAAACAATTCAAAAGATTGAAGGTGAACACATTTTAGCTATGGAAGTTAGTCTTATTTTGAAAGACTTTATCCTTCAATATAAATCTTGTTTTTAAGAAAAATTTCTTTCTTTAATTAAAAAAATATATTGTCAGACTTAGAGGAATCAAATCCGGGCATAACAGAAAAGTTTATCAAAGAAGTGCAGAATTTTTACCAGACATATTTTCAATATATTGAAGAATAGTCTGAAACAAATATCACGGGAAATAAATTTTCAATGGTGTTTTTTTACTTACTTCATCACAATTATATTGGACAGATATTAAATCTTTTTATTTATTTATTTTATTTTTTACAGGGACAGAGAGAGAGTCAGAGAGAGGGATAGATAGGGGCAGAAAGACAGGAATGAAGAGAGGTGAGAAGCATCAATCATTAGTTTTTTGTTGCCATTGTGATACCTTAGCTGTTCATTGATTGCTTTCTCACATGTGCCTTGACCACAGGCCTTCAGCAGACCGAGCCACCCCTTGCTGGAGCCAGCGACCTTGGGTCCAAGTTGGCAAGCTTTTGCTCAAGCCAGATGGGCCCCGCGCTCAAGCTGGCTACCTCAGGGTCTCGAACCTGAGTCTTCCGCATCCCAGTCCAACGCTTTATCCACTGCGCCACCACCTGGTCAGGCGACAGATATTGAATCTTGTCCTGAGTTTTTATCTAAAGAAATGCCTGACATAAAAATAGACAGCAACTGTCTCTTTGAAGAAATGAGAAGACTGAATGTTTATTTAAATTCTGAAAAATTAATACAATGGGAAAATGAACATGTCAAAATTGATAAAAGGTGGGTGGAAATATTCAGTGATTTCAAAAATGAACATATTCCATGTGAAAATTTATTTATTCTTGTTCAATTTACATTGTGCTTCCTTAGAATTAATGTAGCAGATGGGCCCGTGCTCAAGCTGGCAACCTCAGGGTCTCAAACCTGGGTCCTTTGCATCCCAGTCCAACACTCTATCCACTGTGCCACCGCCTGGTCAAGCTAAAATGTTTCTTTTATTTATGATATTGTTTCCTTCAATTTATTTTTGTCCTCCTTTTTATTGTCAAAAAGTTGGTCACCTTACTAATATTGAAATTAGACTCATTCCTCTTTGATTTTGAAGATTATTTTAGTGGAGATGATGTCAGAGTAGTGGCAGCATGAGAGACACTCCTAATCTCTCCCTGTGAAATTTCAACAAATTGAACAACTATAACACAGTGAAGGAACCCCAGCTGGGCTCACAGGCATACCTAAAAGATCCATGCACCAAATGGACTAAAGATGGGATAGGGTAAAAAGGGGGGTGAAAGATCAAATGCATTTGTAGTAGGCTTTGAAGAGGAGAGGAGACAAACCTAAAGTGACTGGGAATTTTTCTCTGCTGGATTACAGGGAAGAGGGATGCTTGAGCTCTCTGGATTTAGTCAGAGGGGTATAGAGGAAGAAACTCACAGTGACTAGGTCTTGTTCTGTCAGAAGAAGTAATGATATAGAGGGACAGAGGGTGAATAAATCAAAGCAGTCAGAGCATGGTCATGGCCAGTGTTCCTGCAGTCTGCCTGCACAATGCACTCAGCAGAGAAAGAGAAAACTAAAGTGTAGCCCCCCAGTCTCCCAGATCTTACCTCCCTTACCTCACAGTATGAAGAGTGGCAGAGAAAAACCCCACAGTTAGCAGTCAGAGTCACTCTCTCCCTTGAAGAATGGAGGTGCTCTATGTCCAGTCCCCAGGTCTGTTGAACCATGGGGAGGAGCACCTAGAAGCCTGAGATTGCCATTG
This sequence comes from Rhynchonycteris naso, assembly GCA_037038555.1. Taxonomy (NCBI): domain Eukaryota; kingdom Metazoa; phylum Chordata; class Mammalia; order Chiroptera; family Emballonuridae; genus Rhynchonycteris; species Rhynchonycteris naso. The sequence goes on from CM072995.1 coordinate 318,346,921, forward strand.
CTAAAGTCGTAAAGCTGGAAAGCTGAAGCCATAAAGCTGAAGCCATAAGGCTGAAGCCATAAAGCCCTTACAACAAGCCCCTCCTACCAATGCAACTGCAACCCCACCTACATCCTTGCGACAGCAACATCTCAGCAGGCGGCACAGGAACTACACAGAGCTAAAAGTTGTAATACAGCAAGACCTACTGGAAGAAACCTCTCAAAACTGAAAATTATTTATCCTTAATTTTCCCCTTTTTATTCTTCTTATTTTTTACTTTTTCATTTTTGAATTTCATTTTTTTTTTGACAGAGACAGAGAGTCAGAGAGAGGAACAGATAGGGATAGACAGAAAGGGAGAGAGATGAGAAGATCAATTCTTCATTGCAGCTCCTTAGTTGTTCAGTGATTGCTTTTTCATATGTGCCTTGACCGGGGGATTACAGCAGAGTGAGTGACCCATTGCTCAAACCAGTGACTTTGGGCTCAAGCCAGTGACCATAATGTCATGTCTATGATCCCACATTCAAGCCAGTGACCCCTCGCTCCAGCTGGTGAGCCCATGCTCAAGCCAGTGACCCCATGTTTTGAACCTGTGTCCTCCACGTTCCAGTCCAATGCTCTATCCAATGCAGTGCTGCCTGGTCAGATGAATTTCATTTTTTAAAATTTTTATATTTTTACTTTTTTTGTGTGGGTGTATTGTATTTGATTTTTTTGTTTGCTTTCAACCTTTTTCCTGTGGATTTTCTTTTTTTACTTGTCCTAATATTTTAAGTTTTTATATTTTTTATTGTATTTTTTTCATATTTCAATTTTTTAGATGTTGTTTTTTGTTAGGGTTCTTAACAATACCACTCTCAAATGCCATCAAGAAAGAATAAATCATATATTATGGCTACACAAGACAGAGACATAGTTCAGAAAGAAAATAAAAAATCTCCAGAAAAATATTTCAATCACATGGAAACCTTGGAGCTAAATGATAGAGAATTCAAAATTGAAGTTCTGAAAATACTCAATGTGATGTTAGAAGACACCGATAGGCAACTTAATGAGCTCAAAAAAAAAAATCAATGAACAAAACAAATACCTCACCAAGGAGATTAAAATTTTAAAAACAGAGATGAAGAACTCAATACATGAATTGAAGACTGAGGTAGCAAGTTTAGCTAATAGGACAAGTCTCATAGAGGAAAGGATCAGTGATGTCGATGACAGGACTAAAGATACTATAGAGAGAAGAGGAGAGAGACTCATGAATTTAAAAAACTGACAGAGCTTTACAAGAATTATCTGATTTCATCAGAAAGAACAATATAAGAATAATAGGTATATCAGAAGAAGAAGAGAGGGAGAAGGGAATGGAGAGCCTATATAAACAAATAACTGATGAGAATTTCTGGAGCCTATGGAAAGAGTTAGAGCCTCAAATCCAACAAGCAAACAGAATGCCAAGTTACTGCAACCCTAAGAGACCTACTCCAAGGCACATCATTATAAAATTGTCAAAAATCAATGACAAAGAAAGAATCCTCAAGGCAGCTAGGGAAAAGAAAAACAACATATAAAGGAAAACCCATTAGGTTATCATCAGACTTCTCAGCAGAAACTTTATAAACCAAATGAGAGTGGAACCAAACATTCGGAGTATTGAAACAAAGAAATTATCAGCTAAGAATTCTATATCAAAGTTATCCTTCAAATATGAAGGAGAAATAAAAACTTTTACAGACATACAGAAGCTGAGGGAATTTATTACTGGAAAACACCCACTGCAGGAAATACTTAAGGGAGTTATTTGACCAGATACAAAGAACAAAACAAACCAAAACTACAAGAAAAAGCTCCAACAAGGTCACAATAAAAACAAGGATGCCTCACCAGGCGGTGGCACAGCAGATGGAGCATCGAACTGGGAGATGGAGGAGCCAGATTCAAAACCCTGAGTTCACCAGCTTGACTGCAGGCTCATCTGGCTTGAGCACAGGCTCACCAGCTTGAGCATGGGGTCACTGACTTGAGCATGAGACCATAGAATGACACCATGGTCGCTAGCTTGAGCCCAAAGGTTTCTGGCTTGAAGCCCAAGGTCACTGGCTTGAGCCCAAAGTTGCTGGCTTGAGCAATGGGTCACTCTCACTACTGTAGCCCGAGGTCAGAGAACATATGAGAAAGCAATTAATGAACAACTAAGGAGATGCAACAAAGAATTTATGCTTCTCATCTCCCTTCCTGTCTATCTGTCCTTCTCTCTGACTGTATCTCAATCTCTGTTAAAAAACAAAACAAAAATAAGGGTAATTGCTGACAATAACATAAAAGGGGAAAGATAAAGTTCTGTAGTAGCACAGGAGGATGGAGTGCAGAAGCACTCATAAGACAAAGGATACTTGTACATTTTTTTTTAACCTAATGGTAACCACCCATGAAAAAGCCACTACTAAAACACACAGCTTAAAAAAGAAGAAAGAGGAGAAAGAAATATGGAAAGCCTTCAAATAAAAACAACTGACAGAAACAAAAAATAGAAGAACCAAACAAGACACAGAATTACGCCTGTCCAGGCAATGGCACAGTGGATAGAGCTTCGGACTGGGATGCGGAGGACCCAGGTTGCCCCTTGAGTGCGAGCTCATCCGGCTTCAGCATAAAGCTCATCAGCTTGGACCCAAGGTCACTGGCTCGAGTAAGGGGTTACTCGGTCTGCTGAAGGCCCACTGTCAAGGCACATATGAGAAAGCAATCAATGAACAACTAAGGTGCCGCAACGAAAAACTAATGATTGATGCTTCTCACCTCTCTCCATTCCGGTCTGTCTGTCCCTATCTATCCCTTTCTCTGTCAAACAAAACAAAACAAAAAAACATACAAAAAAAACCCCAGTTCAAATGGTACAGAAATGTTCACCTGAAACCTATGTACTCTTATTGATTAATGTCACCCTATTAAATTTAATTTCCTAACTAAAAACTTAAATAAATAAATAAATAAAAATTAATAAAATAAGATGAAGCTACTGATGGAACCAGAAGAATGAGAAAAATAAACAAATACAGTAAAGTTGCAGAATACAAAATTAATATATAAAAAAATCTCCTGTTTTTCTAAATGGCAATAATGAAACTTCAGTAAATGAACTAAAGAAATATAATCCCTTTTACAATTGCAACAATAAAAAATACCTCGGAATGAACTTAACAAAGGATGTGAGGGACATATATATTGAAAACTTCAAAACATTTATTGAAAGAAATTGAAAAAGACACAATGAAATGGAAAAGTATTCCATGGTTATGAATTGGAAGAATCAACATAGTTAAAATGGCCATATTACCCAAAGCAATATACACATTTAGTGCAATCCCCATCAAAATTCCAATATCATTTTTTTAAAAAACTAGAACAAAAAATTACCAGGTTTGTATAAAATCATAAGAAACACCGAATAGCCAAAGCAATCCTGAAGAATGAAGCTGGAGGTATCACATTACCTGACTTCAAATTATACTATAGAGCAGGGGTCCCCAAACTATAGCCCCCTGAGGCCATTTATCCAGCCCCCACCGCACTTCTGGAAGGGGCACCTCTTTCATTGGTGGTCAGTGAGAGGAGCACAGGATGCATCCACAACCATAATTCCCATTGAAATACTGGTCAGTTTGTTGATTTAAATTTACTTGTTCTTTATTTTAAATATTGTATTTGTTCCCATTTTGTTTTTGTTTTTTTTTACTTTAAAATAAGATATGTGTAGTGTGTTAGGGATTTGTTCATAGTTTTTTTTATAGTCCAGTCCTCCAACGGTCTGAGGGACAGTGAAATGGCCCCCTGTGTAAAATGTTTGGGGACCCCTGCTATAGAGCCACAATAACTGAAACTGCATGGTATCGGCAGAAAAACAGACAGAGCAATGGAACAGAATTGAGAGCCCAGAAATAAAACCACATATATATGGACAAATCATCTTTGACAGAGCAGCCAAAAACACACAATGGAGCAAAGAAAATCTCGTTAATAAATGGTGCTGGGGAAATTGGAAAGCCATATGCAAAAGAATGAAACTTGACTATGGTTTTCCCCCTGCCCAAAAATTAATTCAAAATGGATCAAAGACCTAACTATAAGACCTGAAACTATAAATTACATAGAAGAAAACATAGGTACTAAGCTCATGGACCTTGGCCATAGAGAACAATTTATGAATTTGACTCCAAAAGCAAGGGAAGTAAAGGCAAAAATAAATGAATGGGACTATATCAAACTAAGAAGCTTCTGCACAGCAATAGAAACTGACAATAAAACAAATAGGCAACCAACTATATTGGAGATGATAGTTGCAAACAACAGCTCCGATGAGGGGTTAATATCCAAAATATATAAAGAACACACAAAGCTCAGCAACAAATGAGCAAATAATCCAATTTAAAATGGGGAGAAGACCTGAACACTTCTCCCAAGAGGACATACAAATGGCCAACAGATATATGAAAAGATGCTCATTTTCACTAGCTGTTCAAGAAATGCAAATCAAAACCACAATGAAATACCACCTCACACCTATTAGTTTGGCTATTATCAACAAGACAGGTAATAACAAGTGCTGGAGAAGCTCTTGAGAAAAAGGAACCCTCATTCACTGCTGGTGGGAATGCAAATTAGTACAACCATTATGGAAGAAAGTATGGTGGTTCCTCAAGAAATTAAGAATAGAACTCTCATATGACCAGCAATCCCTCTACTGGGTATCTACCCCCCAAACTCAAAAACATTGGTATGTAAAAACACATGCATGTATGTAAATATTTGTATGTAAAAACACCCCCATGTTCATTGCAGCATTAATCACAGTGGCCAAGACATGGAAACAACCAATATGTCCCTCGATAGAGGATTGGATAAAGAAGATGTGGTACATATATACAATGGAATACTACTCAGCCATAAGAAATGATGACATGGTGACATTTATGACAACATTGATGGACCTTGAAAACATTATACCAAGTGAAATAAGTAAATCAGAAAAAGCTAAGAACTGTATGATTTCACACATTGGTGGGATATAAAACTAAGACTTATGGACATAGATAAAAGTGAAGTGATTATCAGGGGGAAGGGAACATGAGAGGGGGGAAGGAGACACGGGGGAAATGTTGGGGTGGGGAAAGGTGCAAAGAGTAACAAATATAAGGTGATGGAAAATGATTTGACTTTGGGTGATGGTTATCTAACATAACACTGGGAACAATTCTTTTTTCATTTTCTGTTGCATGAGGTTTTAGACTGTTTATATTTCTGCATCGCTGATTCCAAATCTGAAATCAGTTTTTTGGTGCATGCTCTAGTTTTTATGCAGTTTTAATTTCTTTTTATTACAGTTAATGGCATGCATTGGTTTTTAAATTGGAGTTAAAGGGCAATGACTATTGAATTGAACATAACCCCAAGGCAATTAATGTTTTACAAACATCACTTTTACATAAGTGTAGTTGTTTTGAAATGTAAAAAATTATTATCTGATAAAAACACCCTCTTATTTTAAGATTGAATCATGGCTTCTTCGAGTAGGTGTGAATGTAAGAATAGTCCTCACACCTTCTGTTATATATGTGGCTGTTACACACTTCAATGTCAAAGGTGCAATATTTCATCATTTGTGACACGTTCATATATTGCCTATTTTCAAGTTCCCCTTGGCAATCAAGACAAGAATTGGGCTCCTCATATTGTGTGTCATAATTGTGAGGAAATGCTTCGTGACTGAACAAAAGGAAAAGGCAAAGAAATGCTTTTTGGTATTCCCATAGTTTGGCATGAACCTAAGGACTACAACAGTGACTGTTATTTCTGTTTGATCCATACAAAGGGCATTGGCAAGAAAAAACAGCATATGATCGCATATCCTAATATTCTTTCAGCAATACAACCTATCCCACACTCTGAGACACTCCCGGTTCCAATTTTCAATGGTTTTATTTCTTTCAAGGATGAAGAAAGTGAACATGGTGATCAAGTGTATTTTGATAAGATGCATGAGGATATGGTTATAGAATCTGAAGGGTCTTCTTCTGATGCCAAGCAATCATTAACCCCTCAGCAGTTTAGCCAACCCAAATTGAATGACTTAGTAAGAGATTTGGGCCTATCAAAGAAAGCAGCTGAGTTATTAGCCTCCAGGATTCAAGAAAAGAATGTACTTCACTGGTCAGCTAAAGTATTCCGTTTCAGGAAGCATGAACAAATTTTTGTGGACTTTTTCTGAAGACAATCACTTTGTTTACTGTAGTGATATCAATAGTCTTCTCAGCCAGCTAGGTATTACCACTTACAGTCCAACAGAATGGCGACTATTTCTTGACAGCTCTAAATGGAGTCTGAAATGTGTTCTCCTACACAAGGGTAATGTTTATGCAGCGGTTCCAATTGGTTATTCAATTCATTTGCGAGAAGATTATAATGACATAAAAACTGTCCTTGACTTTCTGAAGTATGTGGAGCATAACTGGATCATTTGTGTGGATCTTAAAATGGTAAATTTCCTGCTAGGACAACAGAGAGCTTTCACGAAGTATCCTTGCTTTCTCTGTTTGTGGAGTAGCCGAGCTCAGGAGAAACACTGGACACAGAAGGAGTGGCCGAAATGTAAAGTTCTGGAAGTAGAAATGCAAAATATTGTGAATGAACCTGTAGTTAACCGAGACAGGATCATTTTTTCCCCAATTCACATCAAACTTGGCTTAATGAAGCAGTTTGTTCAGGCTTTGAATAGAGAAAGTGAATGCTTTCAACATATTATTTCTGCTTTTCCTGCCTTGTCTTTCAAGAAGATAAAAGCAGGTGTATTCGATGGACCTCCAATTTGAACCCTCATAAGTGATGAAGCATTTGCCAGGAAGATTAATAAGGAGGAGAAAGCAGCATGGCAGTCTTTTGTGGCAGTTACAAAGAACTTCCTTGGCAACAAAAAAGCAGAAAACTATGAACTTCTGGTTCAAAGGAAGCTGTTGGCTTTCCGAGACATTGGATGGAACATATGCATTAAGATTTACTTCCTGAACAGTCACCTTGATAAGTTTCCCAAAAATCTTAGAGCTGTTAGTGATGAGCAGGGAGAATGCTTTCAACAAGATCTGAAGATGATGGAAGAGCCTTATCAGGGGCGATGGGACAGAAATATGTTGGCAGACTACTGCTGGAGCATCAAATGAGATTGTCCTCAACAAGTACACAAACGCAAGAGCTACAAACGCAAATTTTTGCCTGAATTGAACTTAAATAAGTTTTGCGCAAATTTTATGATTAAAATAAGTGTTTTAATATGTTCTATTTCAAAATTGTAGACAAATTCTGATGCAATCATATCTTTTAGTGTATTAGTGTATTTACTGCATTATATAAATTATTATATTTTCACAAAGACGACGCCCAAGAAGACATTCTACTTCATTATGTTAAACTAAATGTTGAAAATTTTACAATATGATGAAAACCTAAAATCTTGAATTGCAAAAAAACTGTAGCTTACAGAGAAAACTAATGTCAGATCTGAGTTCAGCACACTTGAATTAGGTAAGAACAAGTGTTTTTGTGGATGCAACAAAAATTTTGTTCCCCAGTGTAATCAACAGTTCAAATGCTATAGAAATGTTCACCTGAAACACATATACTCTTATTGATCAATCACACCTTGTTAAAGTTAATTTTCTAAATAAAAATTTTAAAAAAGATTCTTTTACTGGACTTACATTGCCATTTTTTCTCACTTTCCTTGATATGAGTTCCCTTCCAGGAAAGACCTACAGCCCTCATGAAAAAGAATTTTGTTGAGCTGGGCGTATTATGTTGGAAGTGCCTGTTTGGCTCCTCCAGGAAACAGATGCCAAGCTAGAGTAAGAAGGGGAAGAGAGTTATTGGAGAAAAACATCTGTGAAGGATAAAGAGAAGAGAGAACCAGAGAAGGTGGCAGAGCCTCAGACTGCAATGCAGTTCTGACACCTGTGAAAGGAGACAGGGTCTCTGAGGAAGTCTCATTTGGGCTAATGGGGAGCAGCAGAGCAAAGATTGCCCATTAGAAGAGCCCCATGTTGTACAGGAATGGCCCTATAATGTCTGCAGCGCTTAGTCACAGGGAGAAGGACAGAAAGAACATGACTGTGATCTAAACACTGCAGTCGATTTGGAAGATGCTTCAGCTAGAGGCAGTCAGCTAACTACAGTCCTTCCAGCAGGCTCTCTGCATGAGAGATCTGAGCAGTGCACTCCCCATGCCTGCCACACTGGATATGCCCACTCCTGTGGGAATTTAAAAAGTGGACATAATTTGGCTCTGGTCAGTTAGCTCAATTGGTTAGAGCATCACCCCGGAATAGCAAGGTTGACAGTTTGATCCCTGGTCAAACTGATAGAACATGTAAGGGAAGCAGCCAATGAATGCACAACTAAGTGGAACAATAAATGAATGCTTCTATCTCTCTTTCTCCTTTAATCTCCTGTCTCTCTAAAATTAATCAATTTTAAAAAGTGGACATAATTTGCCTGACCTGTGGTGGCGCAGTGGATAAAGCGTCAACCTGGGAACACTGAGGTCGCCAGTTCAAAACCCTGCACTGGTCTGGTCAAGGCACATATGGGAGTTGATGCTTCCAGCTCCTCCACCCTTTCTCTCTTTCTCTTTCTTTCTCTCTCTCTCTCTCTCACTCTGTGTCTCCTCTCTAAAATAAATAAATAAAAAATTAAAAAAATAAACTTTGAAAAAAAAAGTGGACATAATTTAAACTCAGATTGAGGCCTATTTTGTGTATTTATCACAAATACTTATGGAGTCTATAAAAGGTATTGCTCTTTGCACTATAGCAACCCCGCCCTCTTCAGTGGAATGATTGAGTCTGAGAAGGTTTCAGATAATCAGGTGAGTTTTTATGACCATTATTGTCAACAATAGGCATGTTTTAGTAGCCTCTGTTGTATATTAATACTGTGTCAAACTTAGTACGCAAGAGAACAATCCTTAGAGAGCTCAAGGAGAGTCTGTAATAAAAATATTCCTCCTTAGTGTAGGAGCTCAGAAGAGGCTTTTGAAGATTTTCTTCATGCCAATCAATAGATGTTATAAGGAGGGATGAGCCTTTTAGAAGAATTGGCCTTGGAGGTAACCAGAGAGACCTTGAAACTGATCTGCTAGCCAACGGAGTGGCACAAGGGCATGCTCCACCCACAGGACCCTGCCAGCCAAAACTCAGGATTTGCTGAGAAGCAGGAGCAACACCTGTTGTGTCTCCTGGATCAGAGTCAAAATTTGAGAGGGAGAAAGGAGGGAAGAGAAAGAAACTGGGAAAGGAAGATTTGTAGTTAGAGAGATAAGTCAGCAGGGTTTTCAGAACCATGCCAAAATTCATCCCAACCTAATCACCTGGCAAAAAGACAGTGTCAGTGGTAGAAAGAACACTGGGCATGATACCTAAGCTTGGCCTCTAACTCCCTGGCAGAGCTTTCTCACTCAGTGCCCCTCAGCGCCTGTGCTCCCTGGCTGTAACCTGCAGAGCTGGGATAGATACAATTCTTCCATTTGAACAGTTTAAGATTCTAGCAGCTCCCTTAAAGTAATCTTGTTAAAGCCTGCAGAAAGGCATGACAGAGAAGGGGTGCAGTGAGCCCAGGAATAATTAACATAATGTAATATAACATACACCACATAACAACATGACGTAACACAACACAACACAACATGGCATAGGCACTAGAGAGTAGGAATGTGGTGTGTCTCTAAAGCAGTGGTTCTTAACCTGGGTTCTATCGAACCCTAGGGGTTCGATGAGTCGGTCTCAGGGGTTCAGAGAAGCCTTTGCCGCAGAGGCCAGAATAAAGTAATACCGTAATTTGTTGTGAGTTCATGCACTTTGTTGGTTTTGTTCTTTGAGCAGGGTGATGTTCATGCACAGCTCATTTTGTGCACCAGTAAAAAAACATATACCTATGTCTTGAGTTTGGAAAGAAAAAATCATATTTTATTTATCACTAAAGAAGGGTTCGGTGAATGCGCATATAAAACTGGTGGGTTCGGTATCTCAAAAAAGGTTAAGAACCACTGCTCTAAAGTGAAACTCATTTTGTGATTAGAACATCCAGGGCATCGAAATGTGATTCTGTTCTATCTTTATGTAGAGGTACAGATGATCTGGGAAGGAAAATGGTCCCACCTGTTAGCTGGCTCTAAAAGATCTGAGATCCATATACATTCTGTCTACATATGAAGCCCAATGTTACCAAAGCAAAGAAGCGGGAACTGTCCCTGTCCTTTCTGAACCCTCCTCCACTTTTCTCCTGTAAAGACAAGCCATATCTCCTCCCTTTAAGTCTGCATTTGCTGTTTATTTTCTCCTAGATAAAAATGCTGGGAGTGAAAAGCATACCATAGGATTGTCTCTGAGCTAATATTTTAGGATTCTAAGAACAGCAGGGTTCTATGCTTCCTTCTTATTTACTTCTACTATTTGAGTTAAGAAAATGCCACAGTTAAAAAAAACAAAACTAAAAAACTGCAGTCAAAGGAATGGCATAATTAGCAGCCAATTGAAGGCTCCATAATCACCAGGCCTTGGATACTGTACTTTCCAAACTAGTCCCTTCCAGAGAGGATCGGGTTTTCTCTTGGGGTTTCCTCCTTTTTGAATAAAGCATCACTAAGGGCTAAAGTACAGAAACACAAACTCTTATCCTAGTCTCTGCTAGACAAACAGGTCTAGGAAGATTAAATGACCTGCAGTGAAAGACTGCTCTGAGCTCCCTGGGAGATCAGGCTGAAGTGGAAGGAAAAAGGGTGTGGCATCCATGATAATACAAGAGCAGCCACAGGAGGGTTGTGCTGCCTAAATAATTAACAGCACGTTGGGCAGCAGACCCAATTCTCAGACAGATCTGGGGCCTTGGAATTCACTATTATCCTTTGGATCTCAGTTTAAATACTTCTTCTGGGAAGCAGCATGTCACACACAATTATGCAGATTGCACACTGCACACACCTAGGGTATGCCAATCACAGCATAGATATTAAAGACTTATATATTTTTATGATAATTTTTCAGCAGTTGGCCATTAAGTGTTTTGAGAAAAGGGCACCTGTATTTTTTTTTCTGATTCACAAAAAGCTGCCATATGGGCTGGCAGTGGCCCTGCTGAGAAGACTTTTGTGACTCGGGTCAGGTTTGGTGCCTGTCTTATCAGCATCAGAAGGACCCTGTCCTTCTGCTACCATCACATTTACTGCAGTTTATTCTAATTGCCTACTTACTAGTCTACACTCACACTGGATTATCAGCTTTGTGAGGTCAGAAACTGACTTGTTCAACACTGTGCCCAGGGCCTGATAATGGTACTTGGCCCTAGCCTAGCACAGGCTCAATGAAATGATATTTGTTGAATGAATGAGCAACATATTCTGAGCCAGTCCAATACATTCTCTGTCCCATAACAGAAGGAGGAGAGCAGAAGGGTGACAAGAGCAAGGAGAGAGACAGGCAACCAAATAAAAACCTTAGTCCACTTTCTTCTGCACATCTTTCATAAATAATTACAGAAATGAACCACAAATCTGGAAAGATAAGTTCCCTTTCTAGAACTGGTAATTACTGACTTTCCCTTTGAACATCAGATCCTAAAATCCTCTGTGCATTGGCCAGGTTGTGGCTCAGGTAGCAATGCTATGGATATAAAATTCTAGTCAGCTAGTCTGACCACTTCACTTTCTGATCTGTGAAGTTCATTTCTTATCTCCTTTCAAGTAGACTAACCCACACAGTTTACAGATGGAGAAACCAGTACCAGAGAAGGACCCTTTCTTATCCAGTATCACATACTAAAAATTAATAGACAAATCAAGATCAGACTTCATGTCACCTGACACTTGTTTTTCCCATTGTACCAGCCTTTGTTTTTCTGCACATTTATGACCTGAAAGACTAGCTATCCCTTAATCTCACCTTCATCCCTTTTTTTGTCTCTCTGGGTCACCTATTGAGAAGACTTATTTAGGTCAGTTTTACTATATTACTGTTTAGTCACCTCTGGGTTCCAGTCAATTAGTTGTTGTCTTATCCTCAGCTGTCATTAATAAAAGTCTGGTACCAAATATACGCTCCCAGTAATGATGCAGTATTCTTTTCACTGCTCCTCAACATGAACTAGTCTTGACTCACGGCAAACTTTCAGGCACCATCTTAGCTAACTCCTATTTATCTCTTAGATATTCATTTGGATCACTTTATTTCAGAATGTGAAATATATTTTACTTGGTCTGTCTCCCCAGTCTGGGTGAGGAATACCTCTTATAAGCACCTAGATTGCCCCCAACAAAACATTCCTCACTCTGGATAGTAATTGCTGCTCACTTTGTCTCTATTTTCTACTCTACTATAACTTCTATGAGAACAAACCCTTCTCCTGTTTCCTCAAACCACTATTTTCTGCAGGACCCAGCAAAGAGCTCAACTTATGGCAAATACTGCACAAATATTTATTGAATGGATGACTTGAACTCTGACTTCATGATTCCTAACTATATGCACACTAGCGATCAAATGACAAAAGATGTGAATACTTTATGGCTGAACATATAATGTTACGGATATATTATATTTAAAAGGCTCATTATACCTGCTATCACAATAATAAAAACTTTCTCTGTTTCTGACATGGAGATGCAAAAAAAAAAAAAAAAAAAAAAAAAAGAACAGAAGAGAAAATCAGCAATCCATCCACAAAAGTTTCCAAGACCTTAATGTTAGAAGTACCCTGCCATAAGCAAATAATATCACCAGACTCAAGCACTGTCTTTGAGACAGTACCTCACCTTAAAGGCAAGCTGGACTCTCTGTCTCTGGTCTCTTCCTCAGCCTAGTTGGTGTCCATATATTCATTTAGTGCTCACTGTGAGTCAGTCTCTGTTCTAAGTTTTTACATGCATTACCTCATTTAATTCTTGTAATAACCTTAGGAGAGACAGTCTATTTTTATTACCTTTTAATGATGGGAAAACCAAGACACAGAGGTTATATGACTTGCCCAAAATCACAAAATTCAAGTGGTAGAGCTAAGACTCAGACCCAGCTCTTGCTCTTAATCACTATGCCATAAGACTCAGATTCCTACTGCTTCTTCTACAACAATTTTCCACTTACTTACATTGGTCTCCTCCTATCATCCAAACACACAATGGACTTTTTGAACTCCATGCATCTAAAGTATGACTCTATTAAGAATTCAAAGGACTCTTACTGATTATTTTATTGAATACCAGATTTAGAACAAAGAAAACCTAAAGTCAAAGCTTGGCTGTTTCATTTATCTATGGCTGTGTATGAAACAACCACTCTATAACTTAGCAGTTAAGTCAACAGCAATCTATTATTTCTCATGATTATGTGGATCAGCTGGGAGGTCCCTATGCTAGCTTCAAATGAGCTCATTCATGGGGCTGCATTGAGCTGGAGGGTCTGAGGAGCTAGAAGATTCTCCATAACCTTATTTACATGTCCAGCTTTGCGGGGCACTGTCTCTGTGTCCTCTTATCTTTCATAAGGCTAGACCAGCTTCCTAGTATGGTGAACTTAGTGAGAAGAGCTGAAAAGAATTTGAGGCCCTACTTTATCTGGCTCACTTCCTATCTGGTTGACTTTGGGCAATTTACTTTTTCTCTCTTAAGAGCAATTTCTTTATCTGGGATATTGTGAAAGTAATCCCAGTTGTCTCAGATCTTTATAAGTGTTAAATGAGACAATTTATGTCAAGTACCTAACAAACTCCCTGCCATACAACTGTTTATCCAATGCTAGTTTTCCTTGCTCTAAATCATATGGTCACTTGACATTTCTAGGGCCTGGAAAGAATCCTTCCTCCCACTCCCCATAATCTCTCTACAGTGTGCTTAAATCTCATACTTCAAAGTGCAGCTCTAGCCTCATCTTCTTTACAAGAATGTCCAAAATCACTAACCAATTGCCTATATTCAGAAATTCCAACTTTCTGTGTATAAATTAACTGTTCTCAGTCTTTTCAATAAATAAAATATTTTTTAAAAATTACCTGAGCCTGACCTGTGGTGGTGCAGTGGATAAAGCGTCGACCTGGGAACACTGAGGTCGCCAGTTCAAAACCCTGCACTGGTCTGGTCAAGGCACATATGAGAGTTGATGCTTCCAGCTCCTCCCCCCTTTCTCTCTTTCTCTCTCTCTCTCACTCTGTGTCTACTCTCTAAAGTGAATAAAAGAAAAAAGAAAAAAAAATAAAAATTACCTGAAATGATTAATTGTTATGTACAATTTGCGGCTAGTTGCATATAATTCTACTCCTCTTTCCCCAACTTAAGAAAGCATACTGAAATATGAATAACAATATCTTCTTTTTTTTGGACAGAGACAGAGAGAGAGTCAGAGAGAGGGACAAATTGAGACAGACAGACAGACAGATGAGAAGCATCAGTTCTTCATTGCAGCACCTTAGTTGTTCATTGATTGCTTTCTCATATGTTCCTTGATGGGGGGTGGAGGGCTACAGCAGAGCGAGTGACCCCTTGCTAAAGCCAGCGACCTTGGGCTTCATGCCAGCGACCATGGGGTCGTGTCTATGATCCCATGCTTAAGCCAATAACTCTGTGCTCAAGCTAGTGAGCCTGCGTGCAAGCTGGCAACCTCGGGGTTTTGAACCTGGGTTCTCCGCGTCCCAGGCCAACACTTTATCCACTGTGCCACCGTCTGGTCAGGCAATAATGTCTTTAGTATCTTTATAATCTGCTCTAATTTATTTTAAAAAGATAAATCATTGGCTTTATTATCAGCAACAAATTACTTGCAATGCTTCATTAATCTAAGTCATTCATTTGGCACTAAGCACATGGTCCTTTATTTTTAAATCTTTTAATGGATATGTCCTGCTTTCTCAACTATACTGCTCACAAAAATTAGGGGATATTGCAAAATGAATATGAAGTGTTAAAAAAAGAAAGCATTTGATTTCTTTTATTAAACAAGAATATCAGAAAAGCAAGCAACAAGTCAAAGACGGTTGCTCAATTATGCAAATGAGATGCAAAACCAACTTTTATTTCATTGGTGAAAATGCACTATATAAAAGGATGAAAGTACTGGAGTATCTGCACATTTCCTGATTCCCTAAGTTTTCTGAGCAGTGTAGATGAAAAACACTAATAAAATGAAGGACCTTGATATATATAGATATACATGTATAAATGTATGCATATATATTTAACTTATCTTGTAGTTCTACCATAATGCACTAAGCATAATAGGAGGGTAATATTTATTTCCAGACTACTCCCTTGTGGAGGTTTATGGTGACAATGAGCATGAAGCATCTTGGAACAATGGAAAAGAAAATCGGATTTAGAAGTACAGGCTCCACGTTTATGTGCTGGCTCTGGGGTTCTGGGTTAACAAGTTACTTACTTATCCCTTAAGCTTCTCTGGTACAATGGAAGAAAACACTGGATGGGTGGGGACCCCTGAGTACTCAGACTCATTATCTTAGGTTAGTGGGTCTCAAATATGAGAGCAATCACTTTTTATCAAAATACACAGGCCTGATTCTTCCCTTCCCTTACTCATTGAGGTACTCTAGTATGGGAGGGCAAGTGAGATAGAGATGTATTTGGAAAACATTTTCCTGGTGAGAACCACTACATCATTAGACTCTGAGATTATTCAGTATAGTTAACTCTAACAACCTGTACAAATTGCAGAGAGAAAGCATCTTTCTCCATATCTCCATGATTATTCTGATTACTAGAGCTATTTTATTAAACTGAACCCAATTACTGTTTTCTCAAAGTAGAGTTCTCATCTACAGTCTACTTAACAAAACCCATCTTGCCAAGCCTTAACCATATCATCATTTCCTTCCATGTTTTCCTCCTTAATACCATCAACTCATAAAAATTCTTGCACTGATAAGAATTCAAATAATGCCTGGAAGACAGCACAATAAATGTTTGCTTACTTATGTTACTGACTAATTTCCAGCTGTATAGAGGGCTGCTCTCTGTGATAATTCACACTAATAGTTTGTTATGGATATACTTATATCTAGCACAGTAGGAGACACCAGAAGGTGCTTAATGAGTCCTTTTTGATTGGCTAGAATGACCTGTACACCTTGGTTCTTTTCCAGGGTAGTGGAGAAAACCCTCTAATTTAATCCAATTCTGACTCTTAGTAGCTCAGAGAGAAGTCTCTTATGGAAAGGGAAGATGGTAAACCTTAGGGAGGTTGTTAGCAATTTATCATTTTTAAGTCAGCTGGGAGTGTTTAATATGCTCACTGAAGAGAGCAACACGATTTCCGGGGTATGGCAAAAACAAAGCTACTCCTGCTAATAAAGAACCCTCACATTTGCTTAGCCCTTTATGGGTTACAAAGTACTTTCATGTCTCTCATCTCACTTGAGCTCCCAGCAACCTTGTCAAGCAGATGTCACTCCTCTTAATTTACAGAAGCAGAAACTAAGGCTTAGATGGCTGGTGTGACATACCCAAAGTCACACAACTAGGAAATGGCAGAGCTATGACTATTACCAAGATATTCCTAATTGTATTAATCAGGGGTTTTTTCAAGACAAGAAAAGAAAAACTTAACATAGAATAGTTTAAGCAGGAAATAAACTTTTGGCTTAGAGAGCTGGAAAGTCTGGAAGATTCTGTGATTATCTCACCAATATCTGTTCCCTTTTCTCTTGGTATCTCCCCTCTTTGTTGTTCATTATCCACCTTCCCCCTTGTTCCCTACCATGGTGCACATGTGTTTTCGGGAAAGCTGGCCCATCCTGCTTCAAGGAGAAGGGCTTACGCTCATATTTACAGTAGTCAGCATAATTCTACCTCCTTCCATACTTATTGGTTCAAGGATGAGCATGTGACACTACACAGACCAATGAGAAGCAAGGAGAAGTATGCTGAAAGTTTCAGGGAAAGAATTTTCTAAAAAAAGTATCTGAAAGCAACTGGTCTTCCACCAGATGTGAGAAGAATAGATACAATTGCCATTTTACAATTATGCAGAAAACCAGTCTCAGTATTAAGCTGACACTGTGGATGACAAATGGGGTCTTGGATAACATTGTTAAATTACTAGATCAATTAATTCTGAAGTATAATCTATCTCTGGACTATGCAATTAACTAAGCCACCAGTTACCTTAGTATACTTCATGGCAGATAACAGAAAACGCAATTCAACTTGGTCTAGACACACATTGGCTTCCTGTTAATTGCCTGTTTGCCATAGAGTATGTAACTAAGGTAACTGAAGGAATGGAAGAAAGGGATGCAGAAACGAAAGCTTCAGGGACTGGAATTCATATCTCCATGGCACCAGGACTTTCCTGCTAATGTTGCATTTGCATTCTCTCTCATCCTCCTCTACTGCAGACATGCCTTTTCCACTATGTGGCAAGTTAGTGATCACTTGCCACCACAGTGTATTAGTGAGTATGCTGACAGGAAAGAGAGGCCTTTCAGACTGAGTAATCTGAAGAAAGTTTGCCAAAGAGATTATGTATAAGGATATGGGTAAAAATACCACAAAGGATAATAAAGGCCCCAGGGCTAGAAACATTCTGGTGGGGAGATGTTACCTCTCTGAAGTCCAAAGGGACAAGGGAAAGTAGCTGTTACTCTGTTGGAATCACAGACCCAAAGGGCCCTGACAGGGATAAAATGGATTGCATTCCAACTTCAATCTCCTCCTTCCTTCAGTTACTTGTTGGTGTTGTTCATTGGTCAACCAGACTAGTAGCAGGAGAAGGAGCCTGTGGATGTACCTCAAACAGGTCAACCTCCTGAGGCACAGAGCAGACTGTAGAAGGATGGAGGGTATATTTAGAGGAGTGTATAGAAGACATCCAGTGCACTAAATGGGCAACCTCTACAGAATGAGAGTGTTTATTTTTCTTATCTCCTAAATGTCAACAGCAGTAAAAGGTTCTGGTCCTATTAGGTACAGTGGCTCACTTCCTAAACCAAGTATATAAAAATATAAATAATTCCTCACTCCTAACAAAAACTTTATAAAGTTGACCTTGGAAGAGTATATTTATTATAAACATAAATATCACCAGGAATGGGCAGAATACTTGGATCTTATCAGGTTCTCCACTGACCTTTTTTTTTTCATTCAGTGAGAGGAGGGGTGGCAGAGAGACAGACTCCCACATGCCCCCCAACCAGGATTGACTCAAAAAGCCCAGTAGGGGGTGATGCTCTGCCTATCTGGGGTGTTGCTTCATTGCTTAGCAACCAAGCTCTTCTTAGCACTTGAGGCGAGGCCATGGAGCCATTCTCAGCACCCAGGACCAAATCTCTCCAATGGAGAGGAGGGGAAGAGACAGAGAGAGAGAAGCAAGAGGGCAAGGGATGGAGAAGCAGATGAGCGCTTCTCCTGTGTGTCCTGACTGGGAATCGAACCCAGGACGCCCACACATCCAGCTGACGCTCTACCACTAAGCCAAATCGCCAAACCTCCTCTGACCTTTCTTTTTTTTTTTCCACAGGGACAGACAGGCAGGAATGGAGAGAGACGAGAAGCATCAATCATCAGTTTTTCGTTGCGACATCTTAGTTGTTCATTGATTGCTTTCTCATATTGGGTCCAAGCTGGTGAGCTTTTTGTTCAAGCCAGATGAGCCCGTGCTCAAGCTGGCGACCTCGGGGTCTTGAACCTGGGTCCTCCGCATCCCAGTCGGACACTCTATCCACTGCGCCACTGCCTGGTCAGGCTTCTCTGACCTTTTTAATGTATGAAGTTAAATACAAGGCTAGAGCCCTCATAAAGCATCTCATATCAATGTAGCAGTGATATAATGGTCAATCACATTATTAATACTAGATTATAGAATTATTTTTACTACTGTTAAAACAAAGCATTAGTATTAGTATTAAATTACAGCTTAATGGTTAGAAGCAGGACCTTTGCTCATAATAGCAAAAACTGAAAACAACCTATATTTTCTTGTTATGCCCTCACAATGGAATATTAATCAGGAATGAAAATTAAGTGATGAAAAACTTTAGTAATAGAAAATTCCAGAAGATAACATACCAGTCACAGGTCAAAAGTGCACCATGACTTTAAGAACACACTGTAGATTATTAAAATCTTTTTATAAAAATAAAAAATAAGTAAAACAAACAGTGCATGTGATAAAAAGAAAAAAACCTGCCCCAAAGTAATAATAAAAACAAAATTCAAGATGAGGGATATCTTTGAGAGGGGAGCCAAAGGGCTGGAATAGAAATGGAGACCATAGGAAGACATAAGTTATTTGTTCTTAGCTTAGGTGGTAGGTCCATGGGTGTTCTTTTTATTAGTACAAATAAATAAATAAAAATAAATATTTGAATAACAGGGCTCTGTTATTGTGATGATAGCATATCATAAACTATGGATTATACAATATTTAACTCAATACTCTCTGCTTAGGAACAAGAACATTCTTCACCAAGAATAATGTTCATAACAGCTTTATTATAATGGAAAAAACCCTGAAAATCCCTCCAATGTCCAACTCAAATAACATTAACTGAAGTTGATGAATGGTTAAACAAAAACTAGCACATCCATACAGTGGAAGATTACCCAGAAATAAGAAGGAACAAACTAGTGATAAACACAATAACCTAGATGGATTTCAAGGGCATTTCAAGGGCATTATGCTTAGTGAAAAAACTAATTTTAAAAGGCTATTTGCTGCGTGACTCCATTTAAAAATATTCTTGAAATAACAAAACTATAGACGTGGAGAACAAATTAGTGGTTTCCGGGAGCCTGACAGGGTGGGGTGAACATATAAAGGAGTAATACTAGGGAGTTCTTTTGTGTTAATGGAACAGTTCTGTGTCTTGAATGTGATGGTGGTTCACAAATATACACATGGGATAAAATTGCATAGGCCTATGCACTGTGCACACACACACACATACATACACATACATGCCCCCACCCAAAATACAGCATATTATAAAGTTACAGTATTCTAAGCATGTTGGTAAAGATACCTAATGAGCAAAAAGTTCAGTGAAATGGAAAAAGACCAGTTATGGATCCAAATATATATGGAAATTAAGTAATAAGATAGCATTTCAAATAAGTGACAAAGAAAGATGGATTATTTAATTAAAAATTTTCTAAATAGATCAAATATATATATAAAATTAAAGTGCTAGGAGAAAGCATGGGATAATTTTTCTTAAATAATTAAGTAGAAATTCAGAAAACGTGCAATATTTACATAGAAGACTACATAAAATTTAAAATAATGCACATTAAGTAATACAGTAAAGAAAGTCAAAAGATAAATGTCAAGCTGGAGAAAATATGTGCAAGATATATGAGGAAAAAAAATGTTTTCCTTAATGTAAAAGAGTTTTTACAAATCAAGAAGAGACAACCAATATAAAAATTGGAAAAGACACAAACAGAAGTTAATAACAAACTTAAAAAATCACTGCAAAATAGCTAATATTATGTACAACCTCACAATTTTAAAGATATAAATTAAAATAATTTTTTTAAAGTTTGACAATGAATTGCATTGGCCAAGGTTTAGAGAGGAAAAAATAATGAACTAATTGACATCTTAGGTTAGAGACTCTAAACCTTACAGATAATTATCAGTTCATTCATACATTTATTCATTCAAAAACTAACCCTACTTAGTTAGCATCTGCATGTGTCAGGAATTACTGGTGTTGCATATACAGCAATAAATAAAAGCCCCTGCCCGTATGTAGCTCACATCCATTTGGGTAAAAGAGAGGGAGGCATGCTGGAAGCAAGCTTTGGATATGAACAGAGGAGTAAGATGAAAGGGACAAGAATATTTCCATCTCGACATACAAATCTTTTCCATCTCAAATGTCTGGCAATGTTCTACCCATCTACTCCAGGATGCATCCCTAGCAAATCCTACCTCCTCCCTGACTACTTCCCAGCCATTCCACATTGTAAACCATATATTTTTTTAATTTAAAAAAGTAAATAATATAATGCTATTTTTTACATTTCTGCAACATGTATAATTGTGCCTTGGATATATCAGATGTTTGCTAAATGAATAAATAAGTCGTTGTCAAAGGCAGCATGTGGAATATGTAAGCAGTAGAGCTTTTATGAGAGAAAGCAGATGGCCTGCAGGGAGAGAGCAGGAAAACAGATGACCAGGTTGCTACTCCAAGAAACAAAATACACTTCATAGCAGCTGTGCAATAAATATGAATCACTAACAATTTAACAGCCAATATAAAATCATTTTTAATAGTCATATGTAGTTAAAAGGAATAATGAAATACAGCAAAAGCAGTCCCATATGCACATCCATTTTTGTTTGACTACTTGAAAACAAAGTATTAGTAAGGCTATAAACACAATAAAAATATATTTAATTGATAGTTAAATAAAAATATTATTTTGAAGTGAACTTCAAAAGAAGAAAATATTTCCCCAATGCTATTACTTATAAAGCTGGAACACAATATCTCCACCTTAGCACATATTAAAAGCCACTTCTCTTACATATATTTGTAATTCAAGCATATAAGAGAGATTGAAGAACATTCAGGAATAAAAACTGTGAAGTGGAAAATAATATAATAAAAAGCCAAGATTATAATGCTCAAATGACATGGTGCTAACCAAACTCCCTTTCACTAGCAAGAGGTCAGGGAAATAGAGGAAGTAACACAAAAGGCAGATTTAGAATAAAAATGTGACATAATTCAAGTCAATGGTTCATTAGGAAATACCGTAGTTCTTGAGAGTCAAATGACTCATCTGTTTTCAGCAGTAAAATTTTCCAATTCCCATTCTGGGGAATAAGTGCATTGCTCTACCCCTACTTGGAACCAATATTGCAAAAAAGAAAAAGTAATAAATAAAAATGTATTTAATTTTTTTTTAATATTTAATAAAAAATGAGGGAGTGGTTTTGCATTGTGATGGATAGAAACCAGAATCAATTCTGAAATTGTCCCTGTGGCAGCTGGAGCCTAAGCGGTGGCTGTGCTGGGTCGGAACAGAACAGAACTGACTTCCAGGAAGGGCATCCTGTGTGAGGACCAGGCTTTACCAATGTATACCAAATTCAACCAGGTCCAATTTGAGAACAGTCTTCTTCAAAGTTAGTCACAGCATGCCAGCTGTTAGTTTTTAATCCCAGGGTTTCCATAAAGACAATGCTCCCCAACACCCCTTAGCTGTTCCATGAGCGGAGGACTTGTTAGATTCTGCACTTTGGAGAGTTCCTGCCATGGCCAACTGTTGCTATGCTGCCCCAAACCCCTTCCCCTGAAGGCACCTCAGCAAGATAGGATCAAGCTGGTTGTGTTTTTCTACTAGACTCCCTGATAATAGGGAGTGGGACTTGGAAAGATTTTTATATTTTTATTGTGTTACTTGCCTGGCTAATGAATGGGGTTGATCAGGCATTCATAGTCTGGGGTGGACTAGGGCCCAAAATCTGTGGTGGGGGAGCTCAGAGGACACCTTAGCTACACAAACTTTCCTGCCCCATTGGCCTTTAGGTTCTCCATGTCTTACTCTACATTTTAAAATCACTTAGCATCATACCTGTCTTCCCTACAAAATAACATAAAATGCTCAACATGGACACATTCACATAGCTCGTAGCTCCCATTGTTATCTGACCTGAATCCGTGTTTCTACAACTGTCCTAGGTCTTTCTTCTATTCTCAGTCCAGCAGTGAAAAGTCTTTCCTCCCTCTGAGTTCTCTCTAGTTGTCATGGTAACAACAGGCAGGCGCAAAGAAAGAATCACAAAATTTGATCTATCCTCAGGTTACTTGCTGAGATCCCTTCATTTCTTTTCATCTTGAATGCATGTAATAAACTACAATCTCTGTGGTTATTTTTAACTGTTTAACCTGATTAGTTAAAGAAGGGAGGGGAGACGGGGACTGGCTCAACCTGTTTTAAAGAAATTTGCTGCTGGCCAACCTTCAAGGCTACTTGCCTCCGGTTTTTAAAGTCCTCATGAAAAAAATTTCAAAAGTGACTCAAAGGAATTTACTGAAATTCAAGTCAGACAAATAATATCCCATTTCTTGATAATAAAGAATATTTTAAGTAAAAGCAGGTAGTCTATAGAGCTCCATCCTTGCTTACTTTGCCTTGATTGAGATCAAACATAAAAACAATTTCACCAAGTGTTGCATGAGCAAGTATCATAGGGTGCACAGACTGCTCTTGGGACAGCTTTTATCCAAGATATTTGAAAAAGTACAAGAGGCCAACTATTACTTCCTCTAATGTAAAAGTTCATGCACTCAGAAATAAGAATTGAGCAACTACTAATCTCTACATTAACTTGTCTGTCTCCTGAGGTTCCTGTGGGAGATGTATGATGTTTTGATGCCCTCCTCAGGAAATTTTGATGCCACATTGCATTCAAGAGTTTAGGATAGTGTAGCCTCTGTGTCTTGCTCTCTTATTCAGTCTCTCCCTAACCCCTCTCTCCTTGTTATTTATCTGGTCTCTACCTATCGTTAGCAGATATTGTTGGAGCTTCTCCTTGTGCCACTTCTTCCCTTACTCACGCTGGCAGAGCTCCACTTTTGACTAGATTCCACTTTCCTGCCCAAGGCTCTCCAGCTCCAGCCCATTCCAGGAGGAAACTATGACTGATGTAAGGCACCATTATCTTTGCTAGGGATTGATTTGGCATGTATTTCATTTGGGCAATTAGATGTAAGTAGCAAGCTGCCAAGGATCCCTAGAAAAGTCTCAGGCTAATAAAAAGAGACACACCCTCCCTTTCTGCACTGGACATTATTGGGTCCAAATGTGATAGCTGGTAATAAAGTAGCACTTACAACTGTGAGAACAAACTGATACACAAGATAGCAGAGTTCTGAGCCTCTGAATGAATCAACCCTGGTATGGGCTCAACGCAGAACTTCTAGTTATGGGAAACAGTACATTCCCCTGTGGTTGCAACCAAGTGAGTTATTGTTCGTTGTTACTGGCAGCTGAAATATCCTAACAAAAATTATCAAGTTTCTTATGGATAGCTAAGAAATGAACACACACTATCAATTTTCTATCCAATTTGTAATAAAAATTAGTTATAGAATTAATTAACACCAGAATAAAATTGACAATGGCTAAAATTGCACACAGTAAAATTTGTTTTAAGATAAACAAATCTTCACCAGGATTTATCTAATTTTTTTATTGTAGAGAAGTTCAAGATACTCCAGAGCAGAAACTAGTGTAATGAAGTCCCATGCACCATCATTTAGCTTCAACAATGATCAACTCAAGGTCAATTATGTTTCTACCCGTACTCATGTTTCCTACCTCTAGAACATTTTGAAGTAAATCCAAGACCTCATACTATATCATTAAAAAAATACCTCTAAGATCAGCAAACATCTTTTAAGAGGTAAGGACTCAAAATATAACAATAGCATTATCATACTTAAAAATTAATTTTAATATCATTAAAATTAATATTTAATTATTTTCATTAAATATCTTGTCAATGTTCAAATTTCCTGGCATGTTTAATAATTTTGTTTGATGGTTGTTTTGTTCAAATCAGGATCAAACAAGGTATACAGATTGCATTTGATTAATATTTTTCTTAAGTCTCTTTTAATATATAGTTTTCTCTCTCTGTATTTTGTCCTTGTAATTTATTTGTTTCTCAAAAAATTACATTAAAATATCTACACCAGAAAAAGTAGATTTTGTGGAAATAATGGCTACTTGTGGAGCTAATTAGGTGGTGCTCTGTTAAGGCCTGAAGCCAGCTTCAGAGTGTGCTGGTTCTGGGGCCTCTTAGGAGGAACTACAGTGTAGGTTAATGTCGAATGCTGCCTGTGACCAATCCAGGGCTGTATGTTAGAAGCTACAAAATGATCCATGTTCGGCAGCTGCCTGTGCTGGGCCTGGGCATGCGTAGAAGGGGCCAACTTCTAATCAAGGCAGGCTGCCACCAGTAACTGGCCTGCAAAAGTCCCAAGGCACACTGAGACCCACTGCCTCCCACTGGTTGCCCATATCACTAAAGCAGTACAGGAGTTGTATGAGGCATAATCTCAGGAAGTAACCAGGATAGGGAAAGTGCTGTTCACCAGGTTAATACAGATTCAAAGTTGGCCCCAGTGCTGGGTCTGAGGACAGATAGCAAAAGTCTTAGGGTAAACTGAGGCCAGCCACTACCTCCCTGGGGCCTGTTAACCTTTGTGGTGAGGTGGCATCTCTGGGAATTATTAGGGTGGAGGTAGTATAACTTACCAGGCTAGTGCCATGTATGAGGAGGGCTCAACTCAGAAAATGGAGTGGCTGATCCTCTTGCTCTCATCCAAAGCAACACAACTCAGTCTCTCCCTGTATGATTCTACTCTCCTTACCCCAGCAGCTGCTGCCCCTCTGCTGGAGCCCAGGTAAGTGCCTGCAAGCAAAAGTTTGTGTGTTGTCCCTTTAACTAGATGCCTGACTTTCCAGCAGCTTTCCATTTAACCCAGGTGGACAGTTTACTCATTGATTTTCACAGCCATATATTATGTGGACTCTTCTTCCCAGCACTGCTGTTCCATGCTGGGGAGCCTGGTGTGGGGTCCCCTCACTCCTTAGGGCAGGGATTGGGAACCTATGGCTCACAAGCCAGATGTGGCTTTTTTGATGGCTGCATCTGGCTCACAGACAAATCTTTAATAAAAAAAATAATGTTAAAAATATATAACATTCAGAAACCTGTTTAACTGTGAAAAAAAAATATATATATATATAACATTCTCATGTATTACAATCCATTCATTTTCTACTGCTCATGTTCATGTTTGTGGGTGGCTGGAGCCAATCACAGCTTTCCTCCGGGACACCACGAAATTTTTATTGGATAATGCATAATGTACACGGGTCGTTGTATGGCTATCACAGAATTACATTTTAAAATATGTGGCGTTCATGGCTCTCTCGGCCAGAAAGGCTCCCAACCCCTGCCTTAGGGGGTTCTCTGCAGCCAAGCAATCCCTTCAGATTCTTAACCTCCACATGTGGGTGCAGGACCAGCCCATTTCACCTCCCTGCCCCTCTTACCCATCTCTGTATGCTTTTGGATTTGTTGATCTTTTTTTCTATTGTTTCCTATTTTCAATTACATTGATTCCTGATCTAATCATTCCTATTATTTTGGTTCTGATTACTTTGAATTTAGTTTGTTCTTCTTTACTAGTTTCCTAAGATGAAAATTTAGATTACTGGTTCTAGATCCTTAGTTCTACTAGTCTTCAGGTTACCAGGTTGCTTGGTCTATAATTTGGTTGTAATTTTGATGTGGTCACAGGAGGCAGTGAATGCAATTTCTACCTATAGCATTATCTTGACCAGAACCCCTATATTAATTGATTTTTAATCTTGAACTAACCTTGAATACTTGGGATAATCCCATTTGGTCATGGTGTATAATATTTTTTAAACATTATTGGATTCAATTTGCTAATATTTCTTGAAGATTTTTCCACCTAGGTTCATGAAAGATATTAATCTATAGTTTCCTCTTCTTGTTATGTCTATTTTTGATAATAGGGAAATGCTGGTCTCATGGGATAAGTTCAGAAGTATTCACTCTGCTTCTATCTTTTGGAAGATATGGTAGAGAATTGGTTAATTTCTTTCTTAAATATCTGAGAAAATTCAGTAAACCCATCTGGGCCTGGTGCTTTCTGTTTTGGAAGGTTTCAATTATTGATTCAATTTCTTGACTAGATAGATATAGGGCCATTCAGATTGGCTATTTCTTCCTGTACATGTTTTGGCAGATTTTCTTTCAAGGAATTGGTCCATTTAATTTAGATTACCAAATGTGTAGGCATAGAATTGCTCACAGTATTCTTTTTCATGCTTTTAATGTCCACAGAATCAGTGGTTACAGCCTCTCTTTCATTGCTGGTATTAGTAATTTCTCTCTTTTTTTTTTCTTAGCTTGGCAAGTGGCTTATCAATTCTAGTCATCTTTTCAAAAAAGCTGCTTTTGGATTTGTTGATTTTTTTTTTCTATTGCTTCCTGTTTTCAATTACATTGATTCCTGATCTAATCATTCCTATTATTTTGGTTCTGATTACATTGAATTTAGTTTGCTCTTCTTTACTAGTTTCCTAAGATGAAAATTTAGATTACTGGTTCTAGATCCTTATTCTTTTCTTATCGTCTATTCAATGCTATAAACTGTTTTCTAAGGACTGCTTTCACTGTACCCCACAAATTTTTATAAGTTGTACTTTCATTTGTTTTTAGTTCAAAATATATTTTAAAATTTTTTTATTTATGATTTCATTTACTTATTTATTTTTGACAGAGACAGAGAGAGTCAAAGAGAAGGACAGATAGGGACAGACAGACAGGAAGGGAGAGAGATGAGAAGCATCAATTCTTTGTTGCAGCATCTTAGTTGTTTGTTCATTGTTTTCTCATATGTGCCTTGACAGGGGGTTGGGGGCTACAGCAGAGCAAGTGACCCCTTGCTCAAGCCAGTGACCTTTGGCTCAAGCCTGTGACCTTGGGCTTCGTGCCAGCAACCTGTGGGCTCAAATCAGCGACCATGGAGTCATGTCTATGATCCCACACTCAAGCCAGTGACCCTGCGCTCAAGCTGGATGAACCCATGCTCAAGCTGGATGAACTTACGCTCAAGCCAGCGACCTCAGGGTATCAAACCTGGGTCTTCCACATCCCAGTGTAATGCTCTATCCACTGTGCCACTGCCCGATCAGGCTATTTATGATTTTAGAGAAAGGAAGTAATAGAGAGAGAGAGAGAAAGAAACATTGATTTGTTGTTCCACTTATTTATGCATTCATTGGTTAATTTTTGTATGTGTCCTGACCAAGGATCAAACCTGAAACCTTGGGCCTGACCTGTGGTGGTGCAGTGAATAGAGTGTTGACCTGGTACACTGAGGACCCAGGTTCATAACCCCAAGGTCACCAGCTTGAGCACGGAATCATCTAGCTTGAGTGCAGGCTCCTCAGCTTGAGTGTGGGATCATAGACATGACCCATGCTTGCTGGCTTGAGCCTAAAGTATGGTGGCTTGAAGCCCAAGGTTGCTGACTTGAATCCAAGGACCCTAGCTTGAGCAAGGGGTCACTGGCTTGGCTGGAACCCCCACACCTCCCTGTCAAGGCATGTATGAGAAGCAATCAAAGAACAACTAAAATGATGCAACAACTTGATGCTGCTCAGCTCTCTCCCTTCTCATCAGTCTGTCTGTCTATCTCTCTCTCACAAAAAATAAAAAATAAAATAAAAAATACAAACTTGGCATATCAGGAGGTTGCTGTAACCTACTGAGCTATCTGGCCAGAGCTAGTTCAAAATATTTTAAATTTGTTCTTGAGATTTCTTCTTTGGCCAATGTGTTACTTGTTTGTTAATTTTTAAATATTTGGGGATTTTCCAACTATCTTTCTAGCTTAATTTCACTGTGGTCTGAAAGAAAATATTCTTTTGTATGTGTAATGTGTGTTTTATGACCCAGATTGTGGTCTGTTTTGGTGAATGTTCCACATGAGCTTGAGAAGAATGTGTATTCTGCTACTGTTAGATGAAGTAGTCTCTAGATGTCAATCACATCCAGTTCATTGATGGTATTGTTGAGTTTAACAGTGCCCTTACTGATTTTCTGCCTGCTGAATATATCCATTTCTAATAGAGAGAGTTGAAATCTCCAGCTATAATAGTAGATTCATCTATTTCTCCTTGCAGTTCTATCAGGTTTTGCCTCACATATTTTGACAGTCTGTTAAGGATTATGCCTTTTTGGATAACTTACATTGTATCATTTGTAATATCCCTCTTCATCTCTGATAACTTTATTTGCTCTGAAGTCTGTTTTTTCTGAAATTAATATAGCTATTTATGCTTTCTTTTGATTAGTGTTAATACTAATCCTTTCTCTTTTTAATCCATGTGTCTGTATATTCAAAGTGGATTTCTTGTATACAACATATAGTTGGGTCTTGTTTTTCGACCTCTTCTGAAAAGCTTGTCTTTTATTTGTTGCATTTAGTTCACTAACATTCAAAGTCGTTATCGCTATTAGATTAATATCTAACATATTTGTGAGTGTTTTCGATTTGTTGCCCTTGT
Organism: Rhynchonycteris naso; assembly: GCA_037038555.1. Taxonomy (NCBI): domain Eukaryota; kingdom Metazoa; phylum Chordata; class Mammalia; order Chiroptera; family Emballonuridae; genus Rhynchonycteris; species Rhynchonycteris naso. Next base: position 318,376,076 of record CM072995.1, read on the forward strand.
TATTTATTCTTATTTTTGTCTTTCACTCTTTTTCTACCTTTTGTCATTTTAATTGACCATATTACATGATCCCATTTTTTCTCCTTTCTTAGCATCAGTTATACTTTTTTTTATTGTTTCTAGTGGTTGCCCTAGAGTTTGCAGTATACATTTACAACTAATCAAGTCCACTTAAAAATAATCTTATTCTGTTTATAACAAAATAATCCTAATTGCTTCCTCTCTTCAATTGTATTATTGCTATTATTTATTTCACTTATAAATATATGTAATCAGGCCTGACCTGTGGTGGCGCAGTGGATAAAGCGTCGACCTGGGAACACTGAGGTCGCCAGTTCAAAACCCTGCACTGGTCTGGTCAAGGCACATATGGGAGTTGATGCTTCCAGCTCCTCCCCTCTTTCTCTCTCTCTCTCACTCTGTGTATCCTCTCTAAAATGAATAAAATAAAAACAGTAAAAAAATATATATATGTAATCAAATGCACTGTTGATATCATTATTTTGACCAAACTATTATCTGTTAGATCAATTAAGATTAAGAAAATGACAAGTTTTAGTTTACTTTCACTTATTCCAGTGCTCTTCTTTTCTTTATTGTAGGTCCAAGTCTCTGACCTGCATCATTTTTCTTCTCTCTAAATAACTTCTTACAACATTTCCTGCAAGTCAGTTCTACTGGCATAAATTCCTTTAATTTTCATTTGTCTGTGAAAGTCTTTATTTCACCTTCACTTCTGAAGAACCAATTTTCAAGGAACAGAATTCTAGCTTGGGTTTTTGTTTTAATTAAGTGAGAGCAGGGGAGGCAGACAGACAGATCTCCCACTGGAATCTATCCTGCAAGCTCCCTATAGGGGAGTGCTCTTCCCATCTGGGATGTTGCCATTACAGGGCAACCGAGCTATTTTTAGCACCTGAAGTGGGGCCTCTGAGCCATCCTCAGTGCCAGGGGCCAACTTGCTCCAGCCAGTTGAGCCATGACTGCAGGATGGGGGAGGGAGAGAGAGAGGAAGGGAGGTATAGAGAAGCAGATAGTCCCTTCTCTTGTGTGCCCTGATCGGGAATCAAACCCAGGACATTCACACACCAGGCCAACACTCTACCACTAAGCCAACCAGTTAGGGCCATAGCCTGGATTTTTTTCCTATCAAAACTTTAAATATTTCAACCCTGGCTGGTTAGCTTAGTGGATAAGAGCATCATCCTGGGTGTCCTGGGTTTGATTCCTGGTTCAGGGCATACAGGAGAAGCAACCATCTGCTTCTCTCCCACTCCCCCATCCACTTCTCTCCCTCTTTCCTTTCCACAACCAATTGGCTCAATTGGTTCAAGTGTGGCCCCCAGCACTGAAAATAGCTCGGTTGGTCCCAGCATGTCAGCCTCAGTCACTAAAAATAGCCCAGTAGATTCGAGCATCTACCCCAGATGGGGTTGCCAGGTGGATCCCGGTTGGGGTGAATGTGGAAGTCTGTCTCACTATCTCCCTGCCTCTCACTTAAAAATAAATATAAATAAATAAATATAACCTTTAAATTTTTCACTTCATGCCCTGGCTGGAAAGCTCGGTTGGTTAGAGCATTGTCCCAAAGCATAGGGGTTGCCAGTTTGATCCCCAGTCAGGGCATATAAGGAATAGATTGTTTCTCTCTCTCTCTTGCTTTCTCCCTTCCTTTCTCTAAAATCAATAAAATAAACAAGTAAATAAATAAATAAATAAATATTTAACTTCACTCTCTTCCTGCCTGTCTGATTTTTAAACAGATATTGTAATTCTTATTTTTGCACCTATATAGGTAGCTGTTTTTTAACTTTGTGTTCTTTCAGTATTTTCTCCTTATCTAATATTTTCAGCAATTTGAATATGGTATAAGTTTTTTGTTTTGTTTTTTGGCACTTATCCTGCTTGGTGTTTCAACCTTTCTGGATCTGTGGGTTCTTTTCCTCTGTTGCTTTGAGTCCAAAATTTCTAGGATACATAAGGCTGAGGACATCATATCATCATAAATTCATAACGTTCTCTCCCAAACCCCAGAACTGATGCTAAGGGATTCAATTTCCCTTTGTCTACAATATACTATACTGTTTTGCACATTATAATAAAAGGTGGATCTTGAATTTCATCAGGAAATGAATACCGGGAGGGACAGAAATTTGACTACAGGCTACCAGTTCTTTCACTGAATAAATAGAACACCAAAAATAAAAAAGAAGAAGAAGAATTATAGAAAAATTAGGTCCCATACATTTTATAGCCTTCTAGCAACCACAAGCACAAAGACTTGTTTTAAAATAGAAAGCAAAATAATACCTGATTTCAAAATGAGCTATGAGGTATACAGAAAATGAAAATGAACACAAACTGGGAAAATTAAGGGTTAGAACTGAAATAAAAATAAGATACTTCATGATTTCTGAAGTTTGGAATGACACATACATATTAAGTGGCTCTAGGTAAAGAATACTGCTATACCACTAAAAGTGGAAGGTTATTTTTGACCTTTCACATGTAGCAAACCTGTTTAATATTTTTATTTCAATATAAAAGAAAGTTTCTTGCTCAAAATATTAAAAATGGAACTACCTTATGACCCAGCAATTCCACTTCAGGGAATTTATCTGAAGAAACACAAAACACTAATTTGAAAGACTATATGTACCCATGTGTTCATTGTAGCATTATTTATAATAGCCAAGATATGGAAGCAGCCCAAGTGTCCATCAGTAGATGAGTGGGTAAATAAGCTATGGTATATTTATACAATGAAACACTCCTTGGCCATAAAAAAGAAGGAACTCTTACCCTTTGCAACAGCATGTTTGGATTTGGAGAGCATTATACTAAGTGAAATAAGGCAGTCAGAAAAGACAAGTATGATATGATTTCATTCATGTATGGAATCTAATGAACAAAATGAACTAACAAGCAAAATAGAGACAGCCTCATAGATATAGGCTGACAGCTGTCAGTGGGGTTTGGGGTTGTGGAAGTGGAAGGATTGAGCAAAAACAAAAAACTCATGGACATCAACAACAGTGTAGTAAGTAATGGGGGAAGAGGGGTGTGGAGAAGTAGAGGAGGGTACAGAGGGGATAAATGGTGATGGATGGAGATTGATTTGCGGTGGTGAACACACAATACAGTGTACAGATGATGTGCTGTGGAATTGTGCACCTGAAACCTTAAAATTTTGTTAACCAGTGTTAACCCAATAAATTTAATAAAAATGGAAAATAATTATATTAATTCTAAGTCTCTGCCTGAGCTGCTGGAAGAACAATTACAGCCTTCTACATTGGCTTCCCAGTCCTTGTCCCGACTCCCCAGCATTTGTATGGAAATTTCCATGGCATCTATTTGAGAGGCCAGCACCTGATCTTATATCATTTTCCTAATTTCTTCAAAGAAAAGCCAGAGACTATAAATAAATTCTTTTCCTGGTAGGTGACATAAAAATATTAATATAGTAAAAATAAATGGTGGCACCCTGGAAAAAGAAAAAAGTCCTTTATTGGTGGTGTTTGGAAATATCACAATGTGAAGCTAGCAAACACTTGCTTATAAAAGGGAATATAATTCATGCTGCAAGAGTACAGAAATTTTGACTTGTTCAAATGCTTTGATGAGTGCCTGGCACAATACTAGGTGTATATTATAAAATGGCTTAACAAATTAATGAAAATTAGTATATTTCAGAAAGAATTGAGAAAAGTAATTGATAATAAAGAACTTGTTTGAAGTCGAAGGAGAGAAACCTAGTGAATCATGAAGGCATTTAGAATATTATTTTGTCTGTTTAATGTTTCTTTCCCCTTCTTCTAATAACAGAACTCTGCCCTTTCTTTGAGGAGCTGTTCCTCCATCCCTAACCATTTTATGTAATCCAATCAACCATATTACCCTTTCTCCATGGCCACAAGGATGGTGGGCACAGGACCCAAGCTTGGCCAATCATTGTCTGAAATTTATATCTACTGAAGCAGAGAGATGGACCCTGTTTCCTTTTGGAGGTTGCTAGCTTGGATGACATTTGCCATAAGCTGTGTGAAGTCATAAATGTCACCTTTTGAAACATTAAGTAGGAGAGAATGGGCAGAGGAACAAAGAATTGAGCTAAAAGATGGAGACAAAGTCTTCACATCAGAATCCAGGGGTGTTTGAAGCTAACCCCACTCCTGCCTTTTTCAGAACATAAGCCAATAATTTCCATTTTTTCTGTGGTAAATATAAATAACATAAAATTTATAATTTTTATTATTTTTAGGTATATACTACAGCAGCATTAAGTACATTCATACTGTTATGCAAAAAATTGTTTCTACTTAGATTGTTTTTGTCAATTGCTGTCAAAAGATTATTTTCTCTCTTTTACTATTGTATTTTAGGGGGGTTATATATATTTGGAATATCAGTTCTTTATAAAATGTGTATTTTTAGAACATTTTCTTCCAATCTGTAACTTAGCCTATTATATTATTAAGACTGTTTTTTGATAAGCAAAACTCTTAATTTTAATGACAACTATTTTAACATTTTTATCTTTTTTGTGTGACTTATGCTTTCTCTATCCTAGGAAACCTTTTCCTATTCTCAAATTACAAAGATACTTTATTTTCTTTTAGGAGTTTTGTAGCTTTAGCTTTTTGTATAGGTCTACGATCCATACTAAAATTAATTTTTACATTTGGTGCGAGGTAGAGCTCAAGGTTGATTTTTTTTTCCAGATGGATATTCAGTTGTTTCAACATTATATGTTGGAGAAACTTTTCTTTCTCATTTGTTTATTTTCATGCTTTTCTTGAAGATGAAGTGATTTGAGTCCATTTCTGGGCTCCTCAGTCTGTTCCACTGAATTATTTGTCTATCTTAATGCTGATAAACACACATTCTTTTAGTTGCTGTGTCTTTATAATAAAGTCTTAAAGTCAGGTAGTATAAGTTATCCAAATGTATTCTTCTCCAAAAGAGTTTAAAGTAACTCATCAACTTTATTAGATAATATTGTTTGATTAGATAGCATCTACCTAATACACATTATTAGATATTATTATTAAGTGTATAGCTGCAGACCATGGAATTCAAAAAGAAGAAAAGTCTTCTTTGTTGCTCTTGTTATTTTCCTCAGCAATATTTCTTCCATGTCAGCATAATGAAAGGGATTTGTAGTTTATTCATTTGGGATGATGTCAGAGTAATGGCGGCATGAGAGATACTCCTGATCTCTCCCCTTGATATTTCAACAAATTAAACCACTATAAAGCAGCAAAAGAACCACATCTGGGCTTGCAAGTGCGCCTGCAAGATCCACCACCAAATAAACTAAAGGTGGAACAGGATGAAAAGGGAGGTGAAGGATGAAATGTACTTGTGGTTGGCTCTGAGAAGGAGAGAAAAGCAGAGTGACTGGGTTTTTTTTTCTCTGCTGGACTATGGGGAGGAGGGAAGCTCAGGCTGTTTGGATTTTGTCTGAGGGGAGTAAACCAGAGAAGCCAGAGCTCAGGGTCACAGCCATGGTTGCCATAGTCTGCCTGTAGCCCACACTCAGCAGAGACAGAGAAAACTAAAGTGCAGCTCCCCAGCCTCCCAGATCCCACCTCCCTCACCTCACGGTACTGAGAGTAGGAGAGACAAACCCCATAGTTCACTCTCCACAGCCACTCTCTACCTGGAAGAACAGAGGTGCTCCATGTCTGGTTGCCAGGCCTGTTGAGACATAGGGAGGAGCGCCCAGAGGCCTGCGGTTGTCATTGCTAGAGCCAGAAGCCGGAAAGCTGAAGCTGTAAAGCTGAAGCAGTAAGGCCAAACCTGTAAAGACCTCACAACATGTCCCAGTACCAATGTGTCTGACACACTACCTACATCATTGTGACAGCAACATCTCAGTGGAGAACAATACAGGAAATTCACAGAGGTAAAACTTGTAATACAGCAAAGTCTACTGGAAAAAACCTCTCAAAACCAAATTTTATTTTAACTGGTTTCCCTCTTCATTTTCTTTTTTTCTTATTCTTCTTTTCTCTTTTGAATTTCATTTTCTTTAATTTTTATATTTTTAATTCTTTTTTGTGGGTGTTCTGCAACTCTCTCCACCCTTATTCAACATAGTTCTGCAAGTTTTAGCCAGAACAATCAGGCAAGAGAAAGAAATAAAAGGCATCCATATTGGGAAAGTAGAAGTAAAGGTATCACTTTTTGCAGAGGACATGATCCTGTATATAGAAAACCCCAAAGACTCCACCAAAAAACTATTAGATACAAAAAACCAATTCAGTAAAGTCTCAAGATACAAAATCAATATACAAAAGTCTACTGCTTTTCTATGTGCCAATAATGAAACTTCAGAAAATGAACTAAAAAATAAATTCCTTTTATGATTGCAACAACAATAACAAAAAGAATCTTAGAATAAACTTAACAAAGGATGTGAAGGACTTATATACTGAAAACTACAAAATATTCTTGAAAGAAATTGAAAAAGACACAATGAAATGGAAAAATATTCCATGGTCATAGATTGGACGAATCAATATAGTTAAAATGGCCATGTTACCCAAAGCAATATACACATTTACTGCAATCCTAATCAAAATTCCAATGTCATTTTTAAAAACTAGAACAAAATATCACCAGGTTTGTATAGAACCATAAGAAACCCCAAACAGCCAAAGCAATCCTGATAAAAAAAAGAATAAAGATGGAGGTATTGCTCTACTTGACTTCAAATTATACTATAGAGCCAATATAATCAAAACTGCATGGTATTGGCAGAAAAACAGACAGACCAGTGAAACTAAATTGAGAGCCCAGAAATTAAACCACATAATTATGGACAAATCATCTTTGACAAAGGAGCCAAAAACACACAATGAAGAAAAGAAAGCCTCTTCAATAAACAGTGCTGGAAAAATTGGAAAGCCACACGCAAAAGAATGAAACTTGACTATGGTTTTCCCCCCTGCAAAAATTAATTTGAAATGGATCAAAGACCTATATATAAGATATGAAACAATAAATTACATAGAAGAATATATCATTACTAAACCCATGGACCTTGGATAGAAAATCTAGTATGGCCTGACCAGGTGGTGGCGCAGTGGATAGAGCGTGGGACTGGGATGTGGAGGACCAAGGTTCGAGACCCCGAGGTCGCCAGCTTGAGTGCTGGCTCATCTGGCTTGAGAAAAAAAAAAAAAAAACAACTCATCAGCTTGGACCCAAGGTCACTGGCTTGAGCAAGGGGTTACTCAGTCTGCTGAAGGCCTGTGGTCAAGGCACATATGAGAAAGCAATCAATAAACAACTAAGGTGTCACAACAAAAAACTGATGATTGATGCTTCTCATCTCTCTCCATTCCTGTCTGTCTGTCCCTATCTATCCCTTTCTCTGACTCTGTAAAAAAATAGTAAAGAAAAAGAAAATCGTGTATGAATTTGACCCTCAAAGGCAAGGGAAGTAAAGGCAAAAATCAATGAATGGGACTATATCAAACTAAAAAGCTTCAGCACAGCAAAAGAAACTAACAACAGAACAAATAGGCAGCCAACTATATAGGAGATGATAGTTGCAAACAACAGCTCCTATAAGGGGTTAATATCCAAAATATATAAAGAACTCACAAAGCTCAGCAACAAACAAGCAAACAATCCAATTAATAAATGGGGAAGGGCCTGACCAGATGGTGGTGCAGTGGATAGAGTGTCGGACTGGGATGAGAAGGACCCAGGTTCAAGACCCCGAGGTCGCCAGCTTGAGCATGGGCCCATCTGGCTTGAGCAAAAGCTCGCCAGCTTGGACCCAAGGTCGCTGGCTCCAGCAAGGGGTTACTTGGTCTGCTGAAGACCCGCGGTCAAGGCACATGTGAGAAAGCAATCAATGAACAACTAAGGTGTCGTAACAAAAACCTGATGATTGATGCTTCTCGTTTCTCTCTGTTCCTGTGTGTCTGTCCCTATCTATCCCTCTCTCTGACTCCCTCACTGTCCCTGTAGAAAAAAAAAAATGGGGAAGGGACCTGAACAGACAGTTCTCCCAAGAGGACATACAAATGGCCAACAGATATATGAAAAGATGCTCATCTTCACTAGCTATTTAAGAAATGCAAATCAAAACTACAATGAGATACTACCTCACATTTGTTAGATTAGCTATTATCAACAAGACAGGTAATAACAAGTGTGGGAGAGGCTGTGGAGAAAAAGGAAGCCACATTCACTCCTGGTGGAAATGCAAATTAGCACAACCATTATGAAAGAAAGTATGGTGGTTCCTCAAAAAATTAAGAATAGAATTACCAGCTTGACCAGGCGGTGGTGCAGTGGATAGAGCATCGGACTATGACGTGGAGTACCCAGGTTCGAGACCCTGAGATCTCCAGCTTGAGCGCGGGCTCATCTGGTTTGAGAAAGGCTCACCAGCTTGAGCCCAAGGTTGTTGGCTCAAGCAAGGGATCACTTGGTCTGCTGTAGCCCCCAGGGCAAGGTGCATATGAAAAAGCAATCAATGAACAACTAAGGTACCACAGTGAAGAATAGATGCTTCTCATCTCTCTCCCTGCCTGTCTGTCTGTTCTTATCTGTCCCTCTCTCTGAATCTCTCTGTCTCTGTTACAAAAAAACCCCAAAACAAATAAAGAATAGAATTACCATATGACCCAGCAATCCCTCTACTGGGTATCTACCCCAAAAATTCAAAAACATTGGTATATAAAGACACATGCACCCCCATGTTCATCTCACCATTGTTCACAGTAGCCATGTTCATCTAACCATTGTTCATAGTGGCCAAGACATGGAAACAACAAAGTGTCCCTCAACAGAGGACTGGATAAAGAAGGTACATCTATATAATGGAATACTACTCAGCCATCAGAAAAAATGACAGAGTGACATTTACGACAACATGAAAAGACCTTGAGAACATTATACTAAGTGAAATAAGTAAATCAGAAAAAGCTAAGAACTATATGATTTCACACATAGGTGGCATATAAAACTGAGACGCATGGACATAGATAAAAGTGGTTACCAGGCGGACGGGGACGGTAGGAGGGTGCAGAGAAGAGGTAGGAGGAAGGGTGTAAAAAGGGATGGAAAATAATTTGACTTTGGGTTATGGGTATACAATATAATCAACAGTTCAAATGCTATCGAAATGCTTACCTAAAACCTATGTAGTCTTATTTATGAGTGTCATTCTGTTAAAGTTAATTTTCTAAATAAAAAAAATTTAAAAAGGTACTTGTACCATGTATTTGTCATTTTGAGCCATCAGCATCAAATATCCTTACTTGGTTTCTTTCCCTGAAATGCAATATCCCCTCTCCCTGTTCAACTGTTATTTTTTCTTGTTTCATGCTTTGCTATAAAATGAAACCATATTTGGATAAAAATATTTAGAAATACTGTATGTTTAAGACTTATAAGATCTCTACACTGAAAATTATATAACATTGCTAAGAGAAATTAAAGAAATTCTTTAAAAATAAAGCTATCCCATTTTTACAAATTGGAAAACTCAATATTATTAAAATGTCAACTATCCCCAAATTGACTGAGATTTATCATGTTCCCAATCATAATCTCAGCAGGCTATTTTTTTCTTTTCTAGAAATTAACAAGCTTATTCTAATATCTATAAGAAAATGCAAAGGATGTAAACAAATCAGAGTCTTGAAAAATAAGGACAAAGTTGGAGAACTTATGCTATCTGACTTCAAGACTTACTATGCACAGCTATTCTTTGCCTTAAGGAAAAGCTAAGCATGGTCCTTCCAGTCAGTGCCTCTCTTCTGTACTCCCATAGTGGTTTGCACGACTGTCATCAAAGCACTGTTTCAGTGATGTATTGTTTGTCTGTGCTTCTAAATCAGGTTCCTGGACCCAATTTGAGTGTGTGTGTGTGTGTGTGTGTGTGTGTGTGTGTGTGTATGTGTTGATAGTGGTGGTGGTGGTGGTGGAGGTCGTAGGTACCAGGGATGCTTCTCCAAACACGCCACAAACAACTCTCAGGTACCAGGAGGGTGTCCAGGAATTCAATTCAACTTATTTCTGACATGATCTACCTGGTGATAACATCAGTTTCCACAGACTAAGGGATTAGTCCTATAATACTGCACCCATCCCTTTTCAGATGCCAGTCACAAGCTCAGATTGTTACCTGAGTTCATATTGGAGGTTCCAACACCCCCCCTCCAACTCAAATGCCAACTGCATGCCTAGGTTGTTGTTACTGTACTTCTTACCAACTGGCTAAGTCAGGTAGCCTACGTTAAGAGGTTCCTATAACCCCCTCCTTGAGTTCGACTAATTTGCTACACCAGCTCACATAACTCAAAGAAACATGTTACTTATTAGATCACTGGTTTCTTGTAAAAGGCTGTATCAGGAACAGACAAATGGAGAAGATGCATAGGAAACGTGTGACAAGGAGCTTCCATGCCTTCACAGGTTCTCTCTACATCGTTTTTATTTTTAGACTTTATTTATTGAGAGAAAGAGAAAGAGAAAGTGGGGGGAGAAGCAAGAAGCATCAACTCATAGTAGTTACTTCCTATATGTGCCTTGACCTGGCAAGCTCCGGGTTTTGAAATAGCAATCTCAGTGTTCCAAGTTGACACTTTATCCACCATGCCACCACAGGTCAGGCATCCACATCTTAATGTGTTTGTCAATATGGAAGCTCTCTGAACCAAGTCCTTCCGAGTTTTTATGGAGGGTTCATCACACTAGTATGTTAATGAACTCATTGTCCATTGGTGATTGATTCAACATCTAACCCCTGTCCCCCACAAAGGTCAGGGAATGGGATTGAAAGTTCCAACCCTCTAATCCAGTGGTTCTCAAACTTTTTGAAGTCGGGTCAGATTTAAAATCCTACAAGTAATTGTAGGCACACTATACACAAATTTCTGAGATATATGTTATAATAATTAAGTCAAATATTAAAGAAAAATATATAAAGTCCAAGCGTGCTTTTATGGTAATTAAACAAAATAAATACAACAAAATTAAATTTATTCTGACATTAAAAAACATTTTTATGTTATATTTTTTGAGTTATGCTTTTTAGAATTCATAAAAAAGGGTTAAAAAATTTAAAAATGACAAAAAGTTATTTTTTTATACATATAAATACATATTTTTAGTAAGATTTAGTAAATTCAGCAGGTCCCGGTGCGAATGTGTTAAGTTTTTTCATTCTTGTGTTTATGAGAAACATGAGCCTGATGTGTCCTAGCGATTTCTTCAATGTTTGGGCATATCTTTGAAAGGTAACCTCTCATTTCCTTGTCAATACATTAAAGAATTCCTCTCTTTTTACTCTTAATTGTGTTGAGTTCAGAAAACCCCTACCATACATATCATTTTAACTTTACACCAAACAAAGGATAGAAGAAACTTGCCTCCAGTCTTTCCGGGGAACATGGGGGGTAGTGTAAACAACACAGCACCACAGCTTAACAGCATTTTGCAACCTAACCAGGCAAGTGAGGTGGGGTGTTGGGCAGACTGTCAGCTTACAGCCAATTCCCCACACCTCTGTACCCCCAAAATCTAAACACCAAAAACCCTGTTGGTTTTTTGGTCTCCAACAGGCACATATTTCTCTGAAATACCATAGAGTGCACCTGGAAATCTTCTAGGGCACACCCTGGCGCACACTTTGAGAACCACTGCTCTAATCACATGGTTCATTCCATTGGTAACCAGCCCCTCTTATTAGGTGCAGCTTAAAGTTACCTTATTAACATATGGAAACAGCTCTGTTGCTCTCATCACTTAGGAAATATATTTTGGTTATCATTTAGAATGATAATCCCAATATTGCAGCTTCCCACCTTAGCTTTCATATGGGCAGGACCAGGATCTATATTGTTCACCACTGAATCTATACCACCTAGAAGGGTGCCTGTATACTATAGAGATACAAGTATTTTCAACATTAATTTATGTAAAGGAGTTAATATTTTAAAATAAAATTAATAACAGTCCATCTTTTGCCCCAGAATTATTTGTACAGTGGCCAGGAATAGTTTATTGAACTTAGCTTTAGACTATACTAATTTATGATGACATAACTAAGAAGATTACAGTCATACACTTTATTCATAAGAAATTAGGTCAGCCCTGACCAAGTAGCTCAGTTGGTTAGAGCAGTGGTTGGCAAACTATAGCTCACGAGCCACATGCAGCTCTTTGGCCTCTTGAGTGTGGCTCTTCCACAAAATATGTGTGGGCGCTACCTCAATAAGGAATGTACCTATCTATATAATTTAAGTTTAAAAAATTTGGCTCTCAAAAGAAATTTCAATCGTTGTACTGTTGATATTTGGCTCTGTTGACTAATGAGTTTGCCGACCGCATGGTTAGAGTGTCATCCTGATAGGCCAAGGTTGTGGGTTTGATCTCTGTCAGGGCACATACAAGGATCAATCAATGGATGCATGGATGAGTGGAGCAACAAGTCAATGTTTCTCCCCCTCTCTCTCCCTTCCTCTCTCTCTCTCTCAAATCAATAAGGAAATTTTTTAAATTTAAATTTAAAATTAATAAATAAAAAATTTAAATATATTTAAAAGAGAAATTACTTCAACCCTTTGAAATCAAGTGTCCTAAACATTTATAGTGTATTTTGCACTAATCTCTCAAGAAGTTAGATGTGAAGTATAATGCAGATGTTTGGAATAATGCAGAAAAACATCTTTGTACACAAAGATGCGCATTGTTATGGTCATTTATATAGAAAAAAATGGATACAAGCTAAGAGTCCTACAAAAGGAGACTCATTTTAAAAATGCCTGACCTGTGGGGTTGTAGTGGATAAAGTGTGAACTTGGAACACTGAGGTCACTAGTTCAAAACCCTGGGCTTGCCTGGTCAAGGCACATATGAAAATTGATGCTTCCTTCTCTTTCTCCCTTCCCCCCTTTCTCTCTAAAATGAATAAACTATTTAAAAAAATAGCATGGTAGGTCAACTTGATGTAATATTTTACAGAAACAAGCTAATTATGAAAGTAGTATGTTTCCCAAATTGGCTGACTAGGTTATTTGTATTAACATTCCTGCTATAACTAAATAACAAATGTAACCTTTTTTTTGCCTTGTTTTCAATCATAGAGGAAAGGTGAGAAGCCTGCATGAAATTACCAAGCCAAAAAAATGAAGAGAAAATGTCATCGTAGAGAGGTATCTACAGAAAATGTGGGTTTTTCCCTAAAAGTATTTGCTGATCCCAAAATTTTTGAGTCTTAATTTTAAGAGCCTGTGGACCAGAAAGACAGAAAACAAAGCCCAAGGTCTACGAAAGGTTTAGGGTCTAATGGGATAATCTTCTCACAATATATTTGGACCCTACAATATGTTGGTACCTCACAATCAGAGTGAAGATAAACTGGAAGAGAAATACCTTACAAAGAATTAGAGCCTAAACAGGGTCACAAATGCACCAACGAATTTCAAGCTTTAAAGGAGTTGAACTCCCTGGCATTTGGCAGAAACAAATGCAAGTGCTTGTTGAAGAAAACTTTTTATTGCAAGTAAACTTTTATTGCAAATCTAAATTTATTCTCACAAATAATTTGTCAAATGTAACATTCAACACACAAACAAACACAAGGCTTACAACAAAACCAGAGTCTATGAGCAAGAACTAGCAAAACAATAGACAACAGAAACAGAGTCACAAAGATTTAACATGCTGAACAACTATGCTGACTATAAAGAAGGAAAGGACAAGTTTAAAGATTCCTATAGAAAATAGGGAACCATAAAAGTACGATAGAAAATTTTCAAAAGGATCTAAAAGCCTTCTAGAAATAAAAAACAGAATAACTGAAATTAACCCCCCAAAAGTAGAGCTGCTGGGTTTGTGAACACATCCAGGTACTAGGATAGTGACACACCCTGAGTAGGTATGGAAGCTCCATACCATACCCCTGCCTCCATACTTTGGTCTATGCTTCTCTTCCATTTGGCCATTCCTGAGTTGGAGGAGGAGGCCACATTAAGAGAGAGCTAGAGATTGGGGTTATGCAGCCACAAGTTAAGGAAAACTTAGAGCCACCAGAAGCTGAAAATAGCAAGAAAGGAATCTCCCCTTGAGCCAGCAGCATGGCCCTAATGACACTTCAATTTGGACTTGTGGCCTCCAAACTCTGAGATAATAAATTTCTGTTGTTTCAAGCCAAAACAAACCCCAAGGGTAAGATCCCTGCTCTGAAGAGATGACTCTCATCCTTGGCCTTACATTGAAAATGCCTAAGAGGCCCTGGCCAGTTGGCTCAGTGGTAGAGCATCAGTCCAGTGTGTGGATGTCTCAGGTTCAATTCCTGGTCAGAGCACACAGCAGAAGCGCCCATCTGCTCCCCCCACACACACACACTTCTCTCTCTTTTCCCCTCCTGCAGCCATGGCTCGACTAGAGCAAAGTTGGCCCCAGACACTGAGGATGGCTCCATGGCCTCAACCTCAGGCATTAAGAAGAGCTTGGAAGGGAGCATCTCCCCCTAGTGGGCTTGCTGGATGGATCTCAGTTGGAGCACATTCAGGAGTCTGTCTCTGCCTCCCATCCTCTCATTAAATTTAAAAAAAGAAAGAACACTGGGAAATTGGCTCAGTGGTAGAGCGTCAGACTGGCATGTGGATGTCCCAGGTTCAATTCCATCAGGGCACATAGGAGAAGCACCCATCTGCTTCTCCACCCCTCCCCCTCTCCTTTCTCTGTATCTCTCTCTTCCCTTTCCACAGCCAAGGCTCCATTAGAGCAAAGTTGGCCCAGGCACTGAGGATGGCTCCATAGCCTCTGCCTCAGGCACTAGAATGGCTCCAGTTGCAATGGAGCAATGCCCCAGATAGGCAGAGCATTGCCTCCTAGTGGGCATACCAGGAGGATCCCAGTCGGGTGCATGTGAGAATCTCTCAGAAAAATATAAGAAAGAAAGGAATGGAAGGAGGAAGGGGGGAGGAAGGAAGGAAGGAAATACACACTTAGGAGAGCTTAAAAGAAAAACACAAATAAGCAATAAACACTGATTACCATGCTCCAACCCAGATCAGTTGAATTAGAATCTCAGGAGGTGAATCTCAGGAGTCATTTCCTTAAACTGCTATGTATACAGGGCTGGGAACCATCAGTGGGGATCAGGGACAAGCAAACTGTGACCCACAGGCCAAATCTGGTCTGCCTCTTACTTTTGTAAATATAGTTTTATTAGAATACATGCACAAAAACACAAACCCAAGGTCCAGTTTAGATTAAATTCTGATGAAAAGAGAATTAAGACACTGTAAGAAAATAAATAATAAAAATTAGAGTAGAAATTAATTAAATAAAGAGTAGAAAAGCAATAGAGAAAATCAATGAAACAAAAAGTTCATCTTTTTAATGTTTATTTTATTGATTCTAGGGAGCCAAAGGGAGAGAGCAGGAGAGAAATAGGAATATCTTTTCCTTTATGTGCCCTATAGGGAATCATACCAGCAATCTCTGCACTTCAGGACAATTCTCTAACCAACCTAGCTATCTGGCCAGGGCAAAAAAGTTCATTCTTTGAAAAACCAACAAAATTGACAAACCTTCAACTAGAATGATAAAAAAAGAAAAGACCAAACAAACAGTAAGAAAAAGGATTATAAAAGAATACTGTAAATAATTGTATGCTAGCAAATTAGATGACCTTGACGAAAGAGACAAGTTCTTACAAAGACACAAACTACTAAAATAGACTCAAGAAGAAATACAAATGGATAGACCTATAACAAGTGAAGAAATTGAGTTAATAATCAGAAAACTACACAGAAAGCCCAGACCCAGATGGCTTCACCATCTGGTTCTATTAAAAATATGAGTCTATTAAAAATATGAGTTAGTTCTATTAAAAATATGAGTTAGAACTAACACCAGTTCTTCACAAACTCTTCCAAAAATTAGAAGGGGATGGAGTACTTCTCAACTCATTTTATGAGGTCAGTATTATTCTGACGCCAAACCAGAAAAATACATCACAAGAAAACTACAGACTAGTATCTATTATAAATATGGACAAATTAATCCTCAACAAAATATTAACAAGCTAAATGCAGCAACATATAAAAATAATAATATAGCCTGACCAGGCGGTGGCGCAGTGAATAGAGCATCGGACTGGGATGTGGAAGACCCAGGTTCGAGTCCCCGAGCTCACCAGCTTGAGCGCGGGCCCATCTGGCTTGAGCAAAAAGCTCACCAGCTTGGACCCAAGGTCGCTGGCTCCAGCAAAGGGTTGCTCGGTCTGCTGAAGGCCCGCGGTCAAGGCACATGTGAGAAAGCAATCAATGAACAATTAAGGTGTTGCGACGGCAATGAAAAACTAATGATTGATGCTTCTTACCTCTCTCCATTCCTGTCTGTCTGTCCCTATCTATCCCTCTCTCTGACTCTCTCTCTGTCCCTGTAAAAATAATAATAATAATAATAATAATAATATACCATGACCCAGTAGAATGAAAGTTTGGTCTACTTTACAAAAATCAATTAATTAATGTTTCATATCAATAAGTAAAAATTAAAATTACACCAACATCTCAATAATACACAAAAGCATAGGACAAAATCCAACACTCTTTCATGATAAAACCACTCAATAGACTAAAAGCAGAAGGGAACTCTATCAATATGATAAAGATTATTGACAAAAAATCCCATAGTTAATATAACAGGAACAAGACAAAGATGTCTTCTCTTGTCACT
The DNA here is from genome assembly GCA_037038555.1 of Rhynchonycteris naso. Classification (NCBI taxonomy): domain Eukaryota; kingdom Metazoa; phylum Chordata; class Mammalia; order Chiroptera; family Emballonuridae; genus Rhynchonycteris; species Rhynchonycteris naso. The sequence goes on from CM072995.1 coordinate 318,392,804, forward strand.
TCTTTTCAACATTTTACTGGAGATTTTATTCAGGGCAAATAGGCAAGAAACAGAAGTAAAAGCCATACAGACTATAGTAAGAAGTATATGTAGCAGATGACATTGTCTTGTGTATAGAAAATCCTAAGAAATTAAAAAGCTATAGAACCAATAAATGAGTTCAGGAAATTTCAGGATACAATCAAAATATAAAAATCAATTGTGCCCTGGCCGGTTGGCTGAGCGGTACAGCGTTGGCCCGGCATGGAAGTCCTGGGTTCAATTCCCAGTCAGGGCACACAGGAGAAGCATTCATCTGCGTCTCCACCCTTCCCCCTCTCTTTCTTCTTTGTCTCTCTCTTCCTTTCCCACAGCCAAGGCTCCACTGGAGCAAAGTTGGCCTGGGCGCTGAGGACGGCTCCATAACCTCCACCTCAGGTGCTAGAATGGCTTTGGCAGCAACGGAGCAACACCCCAGATGGGCAGAGCATCGCCCCCTAGTGGGCATGCCGGGTGGATCCCAGTTGGGCGCATGCGGGAGTCTGTCTGCCTCCCCACTTCTAACTTCAGAAAAATAACAACAACAAAAAAATCAATTGTATGTCTATGCACTTGCAATCAACTATTGAAAAATGAAATCAAGGAAACAATTACATTTACAATAGCATCAGAAAGAATAAAATACTTAGGAATCATTTAACAAAAGAAGTGTAAAACTTATACTCTGAAGACCACAAAACATTGTTGAAAGATATTAAAGAAGATCTACAATTGTAAAAATATTCCATTTACAAGCTGCCTGTAAAATACATGAAATTGTAAGGGACCTAGCATAGTCAAAGCAGTCTTGAAGAAGAACAGAGTAGGAGTCACATTTCCTGATTTCAAAATTTACTACAAAATAACAGTAATCTAGACATTGTAGTACTAGCAGATAGAGATAGAGATCAATGGAATAGAGTTGAGTCCAGAAATAAACCCATTTGTCCACAGTCAACTGATTTTCAACAAGAATACCAAGACCATCCAATAGGGAAAGAATAATCTTTTCAACAAATGGTTCTGGGACAACTGGATAGCCATGTGCAGATGAATGTTAGCTATTTCCCTTACACCATATATAAAAATTTACTCAAAAGGGGGTAAATACCTAAATCTAAGAGCTATAACTATAAAACTTTTAGAAAAAAACAAAGGGTAAATCTCCATGATCTTAGATTTGGTTAAGTATCCTTAGATATGACACCAAAAATATGAGCAACAAAAGAAAAATAAATTTCCTCAAACAAAAAACTTTTGTGCTTCAAACAACACCATCAAGAATGTGAAAAGACAATCCATAGAATGAGGGGAAATATTTGTAAATCATATATATGACTTGTATTAGGGGCTTATATCCAGGAATATAAAGAAATCTTACAATTTGATAACAAGAAAAATTTTAATGGGCATAGAATATGAGTAATAGTTCTCCAAGGACAATATTCAAATGGCCAAAAAGCACACAAAAACATTATTAGTTTTAAGGAATTGCCAATCAAAACCACAATGAGATCCACTTTACATTCACTAAATTGACTAGAATCAAAAAGTGAAATAGAAACAAGTATTGAAAAAATCTGTGGAAAAATTGGAACCTTCATATACTTCTGATGGGAATGTAAATGGTGCAGCTGCTTTGGAAAAATAGTCTGGCAGTTCCTCAAATGATTAAACATAGAGTTACCACATGATCCAGCAAATCCACTTTTAGATATATACCTAAAAGGAAGAAATGAAAACATATTCCTCACAAAAACTGTACATGGATATTTATAGCAGCATTATTTAAAATAGACAAAAGGCAGAAACCACCCAAATATCCATCAAAAGACAAACAGATGAACAAAATGCAGTGTACCCATACACTGCAATATTATTCAACTATAATACTGATGCATGCTACAATATGAATGAACCTTGAAAGCATGCTAAGTGAAAAAAGCTAGTCACAAAAGACCACATATTACATATTATATTTATACGAGATGTTCAGAACAGGGAAATCTAGAGTTAGAAAGTAAATTAGTAGTTGCTTAGGTCTTGGAGTGGGAAATAGGGCAATAGGGAATGACAGCTAAAGAGTACATTGTTTTTTCTGAGATGATAAAAATGTTCTAAAATTGACCATGGTGATGTTTGTACATATCTTTGAATACAACAAAAAAATTCAATTGTATACATTAAATGTGTGGATTGTTTTGTATGTGAATCATATCTCAATAAATCTGTTTAAAAAATACAGTGTGTCTGTAAAGTAATGCTGTACTTTTAACAGGTCACAGGTCAAAAGTGCACCATGACTTTATGGACATACTGTATAATAAGTTTGACCAGGTGGTGGCAGAGAGGATAGAGCATCAGCCTAGGATACTGAGGACACAGGTTCAAAACCCCAAGGTCACCGGCTTGAGCCTGGGATCATAAACATGACCCCATGGTCACTGGCTTGAGCCAAAGGTTGCTGGCTCAAGCCCAAGGTTGCTAACTTGAGCAAGGGGTCACTGGCTCAGCTAGAGCCTTCGCCCAACCCCAGTGAAGGCACATATAAGAAAGCAATCAATGAGCAACTAAGGTACTATAACTAACTATGAGTTGATGCTTCTCATCTCTCTCCCTTCCTGTCTCTGTCTCTTTCTCTCACTCACTAAAAATACACACACACACACACACACAGCACGTCCTCGGGTTATGACACAGTTCTGTTCCTACGAAAGTGACGTAACCTGAATTTTGGTGTAAGTCAAAACACACCCTAACTTAAGTCATTTACCTATCCTAATACAATTGTAAAATCACAATCTAGAACATAAAAACACAATTAAGCCACAGAAAAAGGAAAAGGACATAAATAGACTGTACTGTATGTACACTGTACTGTAGTAACAGAAAAAATGACAAAAATGCGTGTAAAAACCAATTCCTTGCCTTTATTCCTGTGGTTGGCTTGCTCACTGGAAGGGGCATTGCAAGGTGGGAGAGAGGAAGCTGGAAAGGCAGGAGAATCTGTAGAAGGTACTGGAGATACTGGGTCAGGTGAGTCAGGATTACCTAAAAACATGCAGGAGACGCCAGAGATGATTTTACCTGTACTACAGGTGTTTCATCTTGAGAAGCAACTGATGTAGAGGGTATAGGATTGGTTGCAGGCCTCTCTATCTCTTAAAGAATTGTTCCAGGCTAGTCTGGAAAGTTAATGAATTCTTCTCTTCTAAAATCTGCCTTAACACTCACATCTCAATTTTTTAAAGTTTTTATGGGAGTGAGCATTGTAAACTCGAAATGTCGTATGTCGAGACTACGGTAACCTAAGGACACACACACACTAAGGTACTCATTCTCAGGTGCCAATTCTGCATACCCTCTAAGGGAGGGCCTCTTTAGATTTTGCACTCTAGGTTCTTTGCCTTGCTTCACCCTAATCCCAGGTGGGCTCTGCATCCTTCCCTCTTTACACAAAGATAACCACTTATTACTTGTTGTATCCCCTTGCTTCAGCAGTGGTTTTTACGTAAGAAGGTTAAAAGTATAAAGTCACTTGCAAGATATGGCCTGACCTGTGGTGGTGCAGTGGATAAAGCATCGACCTGGGAACACTGAGGTTGCCAGTTTAAAACCCTGCACTGGTCTGGTCAAGGCACATATGGGAGTTGATGCTTCCAGCTCCTCCCCCTTTCTCTCTTTCTCTCTCTCTCTCTCTCACACACACACTCTGTGTCTCCTCTCTAAAATGAATAAAATAAAAAGAAATTAAATTTAAAAAAAAGTCACTTGCAAGATAGTACTCACTTCCTTTCCTCTGTTCTTTTAAAACAGAGTTCACTAGAATTTATAACAAGCATCTTTGTGAGCAATAAGAAAATACTTCTCGTTTCAGAACAATTATGTAGAGTAATAGATTTCCTCAAAACTTATATAAGTCTTGCCTGACTAGGCAGTGGCGCAGTGGACAGAGCGTCGGACTGGGATGCGGAAGACCCAGGTTCGAGTCCCCGAGGTCGCAAGCTTGAGCTCGGTCCCATCTGGCTTGAGCAAAAGCTCATCAGCTTGGACCCAAGGTCGCTGGCTCCAGCAAGGGGTTGCTCGGTCTGCTGAAGGCCCTCGGTCAAGGCACATGTGAGAAAGCAATCAATGAACAACTATGTTGTTGGAATGGCAATGAAAAACTAATGATTGATGCTTCTCACCTCTCTTCGTTCTTGTCTGTCTGTCCCTATCTATCCCTCTCTCTCTCTGTCCCTGTAAAAAAACCCAAAACTTATATAAGTCTTTTAATAGCAGGGTGAGGCAAGAGAGAGGCCTTGAGCTCTGCTGGATGGCAGCACTTAAAGAAATTGGCAAGATTTTAGAGGGATGGCCATGTGATAAACCAAGAAAGGCTGTGGGGTTCATAGCTACAACTAAGTTTCCTGGCCACAGCTAATGATTATAAGCAAGGAGAAAGTGGTCAGACTTCCAAAGACCACTATGACCCTGGACAATACAGATATTAGCAGAGAACTTGAGGAACTAGAGCCTCTTTCTGTTTTCCCAGTACCATATTAAGCTTGGGTGGAGAGGGGAGACCCTAATACTCATGACATTTTAATTTTTTGGCATCCTGACAGAATGAGAGCTTTGAGCCTCTTAAATTTTTTCAAGTAATAAAGAAATGGCTATTACTTATACATATGAGGTTTTTCTTTTGAATGTTTTAATTTGGAAATAATTTCAAATGAAGTTGCAAAAATTAAAACAATACAAACTATCCATCTGTCCTTTACCAAGATTCACCTATTGTTAAAATTTCCCATTTTCTTCATTTGCTACTTATATATGTTTGTAGGCATATTTATATAATATATATTTATGTATATATGTATATGTACACAGCATTTTCCTGAACCATTTGAGGATAAGAGATATATATACACACACACAAATATATATAATGATCCTAAAATATTGGGTTTATAAGGACCAAGAGAGAGATTCTCTTTCACAACCACAGTTAAGGTGCCTGATTCGGCAAATAAAAACACAGGACACCCTGAGCAAATTCCAACATGTTAAAGCTTCTGAGCTTTCCATGACTAGGAGAACTATTACACTTCCTCTTCAGGACACAGTTAAACACCATTCTTGATTTTGATGAATTCTGGCTCTCTTTGGTTACTCTTCAATTCCTAAGTACAAGCTGAAGACACTGGGCAAGGTTTCTGGTAACCAGTTTGTGTCTGTCATGATCTTACTAAGGAAAGTGAGGGCTGATTGACTGTGGTATTGAGTTAAAATTTGTATTTCTCCTTTTATTCTTGCCCTTTATAATTCCATCTCTTGAAAGTTGTTGTTTAAGTAGTTTTGCTCAAGACTGAATTAAATTAACTAAGAATCATTTTATAAAAATCACTGCTTATCAAATTTCATATGCACAAATCATCATCGGATCTTGTTAAAATGTAGATTCTGATTCAGTAGAACTGAAATAGGTCCTGAAATTTTGTGTTTCTTAATAAACTCCCAGAGGATACCAACACACTTGGTCATATTGCCCTTTGAGTAGCAAGATTATGGTCCCCTATGTCTCAATCAATAGATTTTTGTCAAATATGTCGGTATGTAGGCACTATCCTGATGTGCTGATTCAATCTCTGGGACAGTGTTCAGTAACATACAATTTAAACACTCTCCTAGGGATATTGAGAGCCAGTGGGCTATTGGTTTAAAATGCCCTCTACCTTTTCCTCTACTTATCGATTTTTTAAATTAATTTTAATGGGATGACATTAATAAATCAGGGTACATATGTTCAAAGAAAACATCTCCAGGTTATCTTGTCATTCAATTATGTTTCATACCCATCACCCAAAGTCAAATTGTCCTCTGTCACCTTCTGTCTGGTTTTCTTTGCTCTCCTCCTCTCCTCCCTCTCCCACTCTCTCCTCCCTCCCCCCACCCCGTAACCACCACACTCTTGTCCATGTCTCATAGTCTCACTTTTATGTCCCACCTATGTATGAAATCATGCTGTTCTCAGTTTTTTTCTGTTTTACTTATTTCACTTCGTATAATGTTATCAAGGTCCATCCATTTTGTTGTAAATGTTCCGATGTCATCATTTCTTATGGCTGAGTAGTATTCCATAGTACATATGTACCAAAACTTTTTAATCCACTCGTCCTCTGACGGACACTTGGGCTGTTTCCAGATCTTCGCTATTGTGAACAATGCTGCCACGAACATGGGGGCGCATTTCTTCTTTTTGAACAGTGCTATGGTGTTCTTAGGGTATATTCCTAAAAGTGGGATAGCTGGGTCAAAAGGCAGTTCGATTTTTAATTTTTTGAGGAATCTCCATACTGTTTTCCACAGTGGCTGCACCAGTCTGCATTCCCACCAGCAGTGCAGAAGGGTTCCCTTTTCTCCACATCCTCACCAGCACTTGTTCTGTGTTGTTTTGTTGATGAGTGCCATTCTGACTGGTGTGAGGTGATATCTCATTGTGGTTTTAATTTGCATTTCTCTAATGATTAGTGATGTTGAGCATTTTTTCATATGCCTATTGGCCATCTGTATGTTCTCTTTGGAGAAATTTCTATTCATTTCTTTTGCCCATTTTTTGATTGGATTGTTTGTCTTCCTGGTGTTGAGTTTTATAAGTTCTTTATAAATTTTGGTTATTAACCCCTTATCAGACGTGTTGTCGAATGTTTTCCCATTGTGTGGTTTGTCTTTTTATTCTGTTCTTATTGTCTTTAGCTGTGCAAAACCTTTTTAGTTTGATATAGTCCCATTTGTTTATCTTGCCTTTTATTTCATTTGCCCGTGGAGATAAATCGGCAAATATATTGCTGCTACAGATGTCAGAGAGCTTACTGCCTATGTTTTCTTCTAAGATGCTTATGTTTTCACGGCTTACATTTAAGTGAGGATACTGTTTGTGAGAGACAGTTTTCTCAGACTCTACTTATCGATTTTTGTTCCTCAAAGTCCAGTGCTGGTCTCCCCTGCTGCTTGTTGGTTTTATTAACCACCCCAGGCTCAAATTCTTTAATAGTTGTCTGCAGCAAGCACTTGCTGTTTATCACAGGCTATCTTTTCTTGCATGGATCCCTAGACATTTTATTTTTTTTAATGAACAATTATGTTATATACTTTCTTGTAGCCTCAGCTCCTAGCATAATGCTTAGCATAAAGTAAATGTTCAATTTATACCTGTCATGGAGAATAATAGTGATGAAGGTGAATGAATGAATCTTTCTCTAGAACACATGGCTGTTTCCCAAGCCTTGTGTGATTAAAAGAACCTGCCGACTACATTAAAGGAAACACCCAACTGCTTAAGAAAAACTGTAACTACAAATTATGCCATGTTATTCAGGAATTGACACTATGATCCCTTTGTACCTTAGTAGTTTGGATTTTACTATGGTAAATGGCACTTTAAGGAAAAGAAAGTAATATTTATTATGTCTTTTATCTATGAACCCCAAATCACTTAAGTTACTATAGCCATTGTGTAAATAATATTACACCCTCCTTACAAAAAAACTAAGGAAAGAGTTGTAAGATACTTGGTCAAAATCATAAAGCCACTGTAAAAAGGCCAAACCTAGAAACTAGGGAGCAAATGAGTGGCAGGTAAGTACTTCTCAGTAACTCCCAGACCTCAAGTTGTGAGGCTTGAAAGATGAACATTTCAGAAAAGAGAGGAGGCAAAAATAAGAAATTTTAAATTATTTCAATAACACTTCTTCTTCCTTTGTATTCCTATTGGCATTGTTCTTTGTGCCTCTCTCACGATGTTTAAGCATTGTGACTTATGGTTCTTTGTCTATTTTTCAGTCAGCTTATTCTCCCTAACTCGTAGTCCAAGGTAGCAGCAAAGCAAAAAGAATTGCCAGCTGAGGAGATCTGAAACCAGGTTAGAACCCCGTTCCATCACTTAGGAATATCGCTTCTGAGAAAGTCGGTTCACTCTCAGAAAGGCAATTTCCTCTTTGTGTGTAAAATGGGAATGATCGTGCTCTCCCTGCTTCAAAGGAGGGTTGAAACGACAGAATGCAACTCGTAAACTGTAAAGCACTAAATGGATACCACTTGTCCCCCCACTGAATCAGTCTTTAAATTTAAGCCCAGGTCCACATGGCGCAGCATAACTCACAGGTAGAGTAACGACCGTAGGCAACAGCCTCAAGGTAGCTCTTTTTACTTTGAGGAAAATGAGGGTACGGATCTGCTGGGAGTCGTAGTCCTTGCGGCAGTCTCCGCAGACCTCGCGGAAGAAAAATAACTACAGCTCCCATAAGGCCGTGCGCAGACAGTTGTCCGCACCTAGCGGCCAGGCGCGTGTCCGAAGCCGAAACTGGAGGGTGGCCTGCGCCCTCGCCCCGTTTGCTCGAGACCTGCAGAGCAATCCACTGAGGCGGGGCGCTCGGGATGACAGATCGGAAAAAGGAGAGAGACTGTAACAAGAACAAGACCCGTGACAAAAGGCCATTTAAAAAGATAAAAAGAGCCGTGCTCCATTTCTCCACTACCCCGGCGGACCCTAACTTGCGTTATTACTGAAACCACGGGAGCGCGCTCTCCGACTTGCTCTTCACGCCCCCGCCCCTCCACGGGCTTAAATCAGGAGGGGCGGGAAGGGGGGGCGGGCTCAGCGACGCAGGGGCGGGGCCTAAGGTAGCCTGGGCGGCGGCGGCGGCCGAGACCCAGACATCTGGGACTGTTGTTGTTCTCCACCCGCGCGACCGCCTCAGTCCATTCGCCCGGAGACAGACCAGGATCTGGTGTGGTGAGGAGCGGGCGGTCACATCCTCCTCTCTCCGGCTTCCCAAAGCTGCGGCAGGAGCTGGCGCAAACATCCTGCTGTTGGTCTCTGATGCCCTTCAGTAAGGAGGGGGCGTCGGGACCCTGGTGAGCTCACGTCAGGTTCCCCTAGGTTGGCGTCTTCATCGGCCCCCCTGGCCCGCACACCCCAGCCTGCCTGCCATGGCTGAAGACGCAGAGGGGGACCTGAACTCCAACCTGCTCCACGCCCCCTGCCGTACCGGAGACCCTCAGCTAGACACGGCCATCGGGCAGTGGCTCCGTTGGGATAAGGTGGGTACCTGATCAGCCTGGCATCCCCCCCTTCCTTCCTCACGCCCTCTCACACACCGTGTGCCTTTTCCTGCTCCCACCCGGTGCTCGGCTCCCACCCGGTGCTCGGCAGGCTGCAGAGGAGATGGCTCAGGCCACCCGGAGGGAGCCAGCGGAGCCGGGCGTTGCCACCCACCTATGTCTGGGTTGCCTCCCTGGGACCGTCTGAGCTGTGTAGGGACGCCTGTAGCAGCTTCCTTTTGCAGTGCGTGCAATTGCAATCTCCCTTCCTGCCTTCCTTACACCCCCTCCCTTCAAGTGCATGTCATCTCTCTCAAGTAATAATACTAATAATCATTATCATCGTGAGTTGTAAGCGTCAAAGAGCCGTTTCCTTTCCCCTTTCTCTTCCTTTGACTTCCTTCTCTGCAAACTTGAAAATGATTGTTGTCACCCTGCTTGGACGTTTCTAACCGCTATCCGCTTTAGTTCTGGTCTGGTGTGTTTCCACCTTCCGTCGCTAGGTAGTCGCTGGTCTTTTATCACTCTACTATCGTCTTTTGCTCTTGAGAAAGGTAAGGGTTTCCTTACCTCCTCCTTTTCCTGGCTGGGAATTATTTCCTGGGAGTATCCTGTTCAAAAAATCATGTTTTCCAGGTTTTATATTATGTTCTTGATACAGAATTGTTTTCGCTTTACCCATTCCTCTATTCCCACCACCCCCTCCAAGTTTTGTGGTGATTTCATCTTGTGCAGGCATATGGGATGGATCTGAGAGCTAGAATTAAAATGCAGCTATTTCATTTGTAAAAGAGGCCCCTGGTGGCGCCAACAAAGGATGATGATCCAAGCTTTTGCTTTGTCAAATGCATTAAATTCATTTGTTAAAGTCGAGAAGACCACATTTAAAATGGAATTAATACCGAATTAAAGAATTAGTATTGGTAGTGTGTATACTCATGTTGTACAAATCATTTCTTAAAAGGTTAGTTTTGTGAAACAGTTTTATTTTCACTTTGTTCAGTCATTCATGCATTCAGCAAAAAATATTTATTGAACACTGGGTAATTAATGTTCCAGAGCCTGTTCAGCCCAGGCAATATTAGTGGTGAGGAAGATCTGAGAGGATTCCAGCCTTCAGTGAGGCAGATAAGAAAAACCAACTAGCAATCACTAGTTAGCATTATATACGTGGCCGTATACATTTTGGACATTCTCATTCTTCCTCTAAAGTCTAAACCAGTGCTTCTCAAACCTTGAAGGGCTTATGGATCATCAGGGAATCTCAAAAATGCACATTCTGATTGAGGACTAGGCCTGAGGTGGGGCCTGAGATTCTGCCTCAGAATAAGCTCCCAGGTGATATACCAGTGAACCAGGTGATATACCAGTTACTGGTTTGTGAACCACACTTTGACTAGCAAGACTCTAGACCAGCGATTTTTAACTGGTGTGCCACAGAATGTTTAAAAGATGCAATACCTGTATGTTTAATCAGGGGCACTGACCTTTTTTCTTTTTGATCGTCTAATTAAAAACTGACAACCGCCAACGCAACAATAGCTGTCCAGCATGACTAGATCAAAATTATACCTATTGTTTTTGTCAGATTGGCAAAAAATATATTTTTGGTGTGCTGCAGAATTTTAATAATTTATGTGTGCAATGAGATGAAAAACGTTGAAAAACGCATCTCTAGAGTGTTCAAACTGAGATACTACAGAACCAATTCTCTTGTTATAGGATTTGGTTATATAAATATTTATGTATTTAATCAAGTGTACGAAGTCTGTGATATCCCATTAATTAACATAAGGATGTGCTTTTAAAGCCATTTTGCCAGTATTTATAAAATGACTAGTATGTATATAGTTCCTTGCTGTGGAAGGATATAAAAGAAGTGAAATTTAAAGATTGCTCCTCTGTTTTTAATCCTTTAGGGAGGAGGACACTTAATAGAAATAAAAGAGTTAAGGTTTAACATACGGTAAAATGATAAGATGCTACAAATTGACTATATAAATGTCTTCAGCATGGAAAACTAAATTACAAATGGATGTTACCTTTATATGTTTCAGATAGGTATTTGGTTTTGTTTCAAGTCATCTGCTTTCATTGGTATCGTCAATAAATGAATGTGGTTGCACTTACATCTCCCTAAAGTGAAAGGAAGATTTATGAAATTCACAGACACCTGTAGAATTCCAATACAATTTAATTTACTAGTAGTAACTATTATGTATGTCAAAGCCTTTGGCCCTTCAACAATTAAGAGTTTGTTTTTCATTGCCATGGATGAGATCTTGATTTCTTTAGGTGCCAGTTCTGATTATACTTTTCTTAATGAATCTCTTGATTGATATTTTAAAGATTGATTGTCTATGCTCTCCTAGATATTGTTGGGACGTACCAAAATATTAAAAAGACTTTAAAATAGATACAAACATATAAATGGTTATGCTAGAGTAGTTTTGGTGGCAATTAAATGGTTTATAGACAGTTCTTTTAGGAATTCAAATGTAAGAGTGACCTGTGGACTGGCATGGTCAAGTAAGACTTTCTAAGAAGGTGGAGTATGTAAAAACAGAATGAGGAGAGCCTTCACTGAAAGTGGAAGAGAAAATCTTTATATTTAAGGTGCCATCTATATACAAGGCAATGGCTGAAAACCTGTGAGAAATATAAAAATGAAATAGATATGGATCATATTTTTAAAGAACATGGAAGGGAAGATAAAAACTCACCAATGTAATACAGGGTGCAAATAATAAGTACCCTTAACAGAGGAACAGATTTAAATAATTTTTCATAATTATTTAATAAAAATAATAAAGATTAATTAATCTCTCTCTTAATGGGAGAAAATACTTTTAATTGGTAAATAGAAGTGTATACTGTAAGCTGATAGTGTAGGTAAGTAAGGCAGTATCCCTGGGCACTGAAATTTAGAGTTCAGAAAATACAAAATAGTGCATCAGACTTAAAGCATTTATCACATTACACATTGACAGTATATGCAATCTTTTAGTGTAGAAAAACTGAGTTTAATACCTGATTATTACCTAGTTAGTGAAGGAAGGAACCTACCAAATGCCACTGATTCTAATGACTAAGTGAGGCACATAATTTATAAATTCATCAGAGGGCAATTTGCTGCTTGCCTATATCACCAAAGTTACTAGCTTTAGTCTAGGTGGGGTGGTGTTCTTTGAAAAGTCTTCATGAAAAAAAAGTGTTATTTCTGCTGAATTCTCAGAATTAATTAAAATTTAGAGTTGTTAATATTAAGAAGAAGCCTATTACAATTAGAGATTGAAATTTTAAAGTGTGTACTTAGAACATTTGTTTCTGCTGTAGCTTTAGGGTACATAGAGTGAAGTTGTTGGAAAACCATGTAGAGACCAGATCATAGAAAGGCTTTATAGTTGACCCTTAAACACCACCACTGTGGGTCCACATAGATGCAGATTTTTTAAAATAAATATGTATAATACTATAAATGTATTTTATTTACCTTATGATTTTCTTAATAACATTTTCCTTTCTCTAGATTACTTTATTTTAAGACTACAGTATATAATACATGTAACATACAAAATATATGTTAATTGACTATGTTCTCAGTAAGGATTCTGATCAACAGTAGGCTATTAGTAATTAGGTTTTGGGGGAGTCAAAAGTAGATTTTTGAATGCAGGGGTTTCAGGGGTGCTGGTGTCCCTAATATCCATGTATTCTAAAGTCAATTATTATATGTCTTTAGTGACCTTGAATAAATAAAGGTGTGTGTAAGTGTTAAAAAGAAAATAGTGCAACATAGCATGTTTATTGGGCAGTCTGGGGTATCCCATGTAGTTTCAGTAGGGGCATTCTATTGGGAAATTTACCATAGTTCAAGATCTGACTGTTGGTTCCTATGCCTTTGAAATAATTTGTCATTCTGTCTTGTCTCAGGATGGACAACCCTACTCAGGGTCATAGAAACTAATGTTTGAGTTCATCAGATTCTATTTCATTAAGTTATGGTACAAATGTAATACAAGTGGATTTTTTCTCTAGTAAGGGCATTTTCTGGATGCACCATAAGAGGAGTCAAAGAATCAGAAGATTTTAAATAATTTTTAAATCAAATCACAGGATGTCAAATATATGGCATAAATGTTTAACAGCATCAGCCTGTAATAATTAAATGAATGTGTTCATCTCGATGATAGCACTGTCCAACCACTAGAACAGTTCAAGTCCCTGGATCAAGGTGTTCTTCCTCCAGGCAGTACACAGATGATTCTTCTGTAGTGCTCTCTCCCTTCTATGCTCTAGTGCTGGCCAAGGCTTTCCCATCCTTCCTAGTTCTTACTTTCTATGCTTTCATACATCCTATCAGACAACAGACAAGTCTTGCTGACCTAGAAGCCAGGTACAACTATCCTGTGTCCACTATATATCTTAACTTTTGAAAGCAAACTTACATCCAGATCCAGGGTATTAAGCTTTGGCCAACTTTTGGTGGGAGTGAGATGCAACACAGGGCAGAAAAGCTCAGCCATTTGTAGCAGCAAAGGCTATATATTGACAGCAATGTGGAGGCAGAAATTGGCCATGGCATTTTAAAAAATAGTGAGTAGAGCACTCTGGTCTAAATGTGGGTCTGTATTGAGAAAGAGTAGAATATAAAGTTAAAGTTAGATTAAGGTTATGAAATGCCTGAAAATAGAAATAAAAGAGTTCAGTCTAAGCCAGTGACTTTTAGACATATAGCAGTGAATTTTTTTTCAAGCAAAATATAGCCCAGATAATAAAGTGGTGAATGAATTCCCTTTTAAATCATTGTGTGATGGAAAATACACCATGAAGCACCTCTACAAAGGTGGTCTAGTTCTGTGTCACCGTGGTTGAGGCTGGCTTGGATCTGCTACCTAATTCAATCCAATTTATTTTTATTTTAATTATTTATTTTTATTCAGTGAGAGAAGGGGAGGCAGAGAAACAGACTCCTTCCTGCATGTGCCCCAAGCAGGATCCACCCAGCAAGCCCCCTATCAGGTGGTGCTCTGCCCATCTGGGGCCACTGCTCTGTTGCTTGGCAACCGAGTTATTTTAGCACTTGAGAGGAGGCCATGGAACTATCCTCAGCACCCAGGGCCAACTTGTTCCAACTGAGTCTTGGCTGTGGGAGGGGAAGAGTAAAAGAAGGAGGAGGGTGGAGAAGCAGATGGTCACTTCTCCTGTGTGCCCTGACCAGGAATGGAACCTGGAACTTTCACACTCCGGGCTGACGCTCTACCACTGAGCCAACCGGCCAAGGCCTCAATCCAGTTTTTACATATTATAATTGTTTGTTACATTGTTTTGTTTGCATTTTTATAATACTTTACTTAATTTGGCATTTAATCAGTGAAAAGTACAAAATACATATGGCTTTATCAGTCTTGGGAAATGTTAGTACTTATTACTGGAATTTATTTGTGTAGTGTTTCAAGCTTTGAAAATTACCTAAATTCCATTTGATAGTCACAGTAACCTTGCGTGTTAGGCAGGATAGGTAGTAGGTGTCCCCATTTTTACAAGTAAAGAAACTTAATTTCAGAAAAGGAAAATTACTTAAGGACATATGGCTTTCAAGTAGTAAATAAAGGTGGAACTACAACCATGGTCATTTGACCTTTATTCTAATTTTCTTACCACTGTATTAGATTCTATAACCTGATAATGTTAGTGATGTGATATACCATGTTTCAAAGACCTCATTAAAACCACTTTATTGCCATTTTATAAAAGCTGGACTAAAATGTAATATTTAGCAGAATAAATTATCATGACATATTTTTTAGAGAGCTAAATTTGCTGTTCAACAGTTGCTTTGGTCTCCTTGGCAACAACATTCTCCTTCTATCCAAGAAATTTAGTACATACAAATGAGAGTTTGAATTTATTTTTCTTTATAAAAGTAAATTTTTTTCTTTTATTTTCCTATTTTTTTACAGTTTCCCTCAGTTTTTACCATTTTATTTTAATTTCTATTTATTTGAAAGAAATACAGGCTTATGATTTAACAAACATAGAAAAGGGATTATAATGGAAAGTAATGTTTCTAATTGCCTCTTCTCATCAGCAGTTTGCTCCTTAGAAGCTGTTTTTAACTTTGTTTTTAGTTATACTCATAGTTACCCTAAAAAGACTAAATAATATACTGGTACCACTATTGCTTGATTTATTTTAGAGATTATCTGTCAAATACACGCTATGAAAAATGGGAGCTCACTCACACTATTCTCTATCCCTCCTGAATTTCATTATGCTATTAATTTTTGTTATTCTTTTCAAAGTTTGCATAATGTAATTAGTGTTAACAAAGTCTGCATAACAAAAAGCCCAGTTCACAAGCACAGAGCTCCCAATTAGCCATTCTATTTAAGAAGAGACTTGTGGAAAACATGCCAATATATACAAGAGAGTAAACCCATACCAGCTTTTCAGAAAAATCTATAGATGTCAGTGACTAACCAAGGATCAGGTTATTGTTTTTTTTTAAACCTACTTTGTGTGTCTGTTTGTATGTGTTGGGTTTTTTGTTTGTTTTTTTAGTAAAGGTTGATTAGTAATTTAGTGCAGATTTTACTAAAGTGTAGTATTCTGTTACATTAAATTGCTCTCTTGCATTATTGCTAATTAGTACTGAGGTTGCTGCCCCCTGGTGTTGGAAGTTAATGGAGAAAATGATTAATGCTGGTGGAAAGAATAGACCAGTGATGGGCAATCTTTTGAATTGGTGTGTCAAAATTCGCCATAAAACCGAGTATTAATCAGATTGTGTGTCACTTTGAGAAAAACGTCCTAATCGGAAGTCCCAGAACTAGACGCTGTGTGGGAGTTCTGTTGTTTTGGCCTACAGACCTCCCGCACAGAGTGTCTACACTACAGCAAATGATTTATCCTCGGCTACTGCACCTGGCCTTGCAGGAGCCGAGGATGAAACGTCTTTCTCTGCATGCGGCCCCATACTTCTCTGGTATGCAGCCGCATGGTCGTGTGTCGTCGAAAATGACTATGTGTGTCAGTACTGACACGCATGTCATAGGTTTACCATCATGGGAATAGACAGTGATCCCATCCTGCTTGGGATCCTTTACACCAAATAATTTAGTGAGTACTGTATCTTACCAGACAAAACAATGAAAATAGTCATATTCAGTGTCCAAAAGAATATGAAAATTATAGTGTAAATGAAAAACACTGCTTACATACAAAGGCATTTTTGCTTTCAACTAACCAGAATTTCATTAGAAAATCTCTTCAGTAAACTCAATGCAAGTAGTGGTTTAGCTTCATAATTTTCTCAGTTTTCTCTCTGAAATATTTCATTATTTAAGGAAGTAAAAATTAAAGAATACCTAAATGCCCACCAGTAGAGAAAAGGATAAATAAACTGAAATACTCTGCAGTAGTAGTTGAAAAGAATATTGTACATCTACATGTACACTATTTGAAAGCACCTCCATGATATATTCAGTAAAATAAGTGAGTTATAGAACATCATGCACAATTCAATATCGTATATATAAAATAAAAAGAGATAAAGCAAAAAACTACATTTCCCTAAGTCTGTAGATGCAGGGAAAATTCTGGAAGGATACATCACAGACAGTACTGGCTCCCCCAAAGCAGAGGTCTGGGAATGAGGATAATAGTCAAAGATGTCTGTAGTTTTTCTTTTTTTTTTTTTTTTTTTTGATGTCTGTAGTTTTATCTATGTTATTAGTACTTTTATATACAAGAAAGTATATTGATATAGTTTGTAATTAATAATTAAAATAAAACTTAATATAAACTAAGGACAATTAAGTGGTCAACTCTTTGAAACAGTTAGACTCTGGTTCTTAAGAGCAACAGGAGTTCAAAGTCAGGAAGACCTCAAGTAAAAAGCAGAAATTGAACTGGACCTTGATGGATAAGTAGGATAGGAATAGCTGATGGATATGGAGGCAGAAAACTTAAGGTGGGAGAAATTTTAAAAATGGAAAAAGACAGTGAGCAGGGAAATGAAATTGAACAAGAGTCGTGTAAGAACAATAATAGATTTTTAAAACTAAAGTATAGCATATGTTTTTAGACTGCTATAATGGGTAAGAATAGGTGAAGAAAAAAATAATGGTTTTGTTTTGTTTTAGTGAACTTATGTTAGGCATGGTACTAGATAGATGCTTCCATGTTAAAAGTCTCTTTTAATCCTCCCATGGATTGTGTGAGGTAGTTATTCCCACTTTTTAACCTATACACAAACTCAGGATCAGAGAAAAGAAGAGAGTATTTGAATCCAAAAAAGTTTTGAACTTCTCTACCCTTTGGGATCTGGTCCCACCCTTCCTAACCATTAAATTTATGCAACTGGAATGGGCTATGTTGTTGGTTCTTGAAAGATTAATCTGTCTCCAGTATATAATTAGGATGTGATGGATTGGAGTTGTGAAGGATGGCTCGGAGATTCTTCTAGAAATGTGGATATCAAAGTTTTACATTAGGGTGCTTATAGAGCCTTCTAAGAAAATTAAGGAAGAAGTAATATGACATTAATAAATTGGTTTCTCTCTTTTTGAAAATACAGAGAATGATAAACAGTTTTCATTTTGTTAAATCATAACATTCTGCTGAATTTGAATCAGGTCTCCTTTTTAAAGAAATAAGCAAATTACAGATTCAGTTTCATTTCCCGTACTTGCTTCCTTAATTCCATTCTCTCCCCTCCCTCCTTTCCCCAAAGTAACCAAGGCATATATATCCAGGAATACTAGGGTTTTGTCTAAATTTCCTACTTATTTAAACAATTGTTTTGTTTTTTACTTAATCAAATAAAGATAATGCTGGAAGTTAAACAATTCCTTTAAAAATAATTACATAGTCAAAACTATTTTAATGCCTGAAAACACTCAAACAAAATTGAAGTATTACATTTCCTTTAAAATGTAATCCTTAGTATATAACTTTTGAAAATGTGGATACTATATACTTATCTCAAAATAGTACACTATAAGATTTTCAGAAGCTGTAGTTCTTTAGTAGAATGAAAGTCAACAATAAAATAACATTAAGTACAGCCTAAAATGTTCTAAGTAGAAATGTTATACTTTACAAAACTAATAAGTTCCATTTGTGGTTTCTGTAAAATTAGATTCATACTTACATAAAATAAGTGACTTAAACACCTCCTCCCCCAAATACCAAAGAAGTTTTACATAATTATAAAGAAAAACTGAAGTTAAGAGATTTGATATTATACTATAGTACAACTCATACCAACATGTATTTATTTTTGTAATTTGCATATCCTTTGGGGGAAAAAAACCTCTGTTTAATAAAGCCACTGAGAATTTAAGCATCCTTAAGTGTTGGGTATTTGATTTATTGTGTGCTCAAATCTCAGTTTATTCTTTTATTCTTAGCTGGAGTCTATCCCACACATATATTATACAGAAGGCAGCCAGAGATTTGGGCAGAGTTTATGTGCAGAATGTGGCATTCTCCCACTCCACCTCTCTCCCTCAGGACATATACCACTGTGGTTGCCCTGAACTCCATGCTCTGGTTCTTCAGGCCACAAGGACCGTGGGATTTTCATTGATGTTTTAGCCACTGTGCATGGCTCTGATTATTACCTGCTCTAAGGTTAAAAGCCATAAAAATGGGAAATTCGCCCTTTACTGGTCCCTTCTCCCAAGTATCAGCTCCCTTATAGAATTATTTGCACTTGTCCACTCTCTAGTACCTTTAGGTCTTTGTGGTTTTGGTTTGGTTCTTTGTTTTTGTGTTTTGTCTAGAGTTTATAGTTGCTACCCATAGAAAGTCAGATATTATTGGAGTTTACTTAGCCATATAGGAAACAGATGGTTTAAATTTTTTTTCTTTTTGTTTTCTAGAGAAGTACAATTCACTTGTATATTGATTGACCTTGTAGTCAACAACACTTCTATATTTTAGCATTCATTCTAAAGATTATATACTCTTCTGGACTTTGTTTATGTGTTCAACTTTTTCATCTGCAAATATGTGTTTTGTTTCTTCATTTTCAGTTCTTGTACTTTTTGTCTCCTTTTCTTGCTTTACAGCATTAGCTAGGACTATAGATTTTTCTTTTCTTATTGCTAGTCATTATCAGATATAGGAAGTTCTTTTCTATTCCTTGTGTGCTAAAAGTTAAATGTATATAGAGTTGACCCTTGAACAATGCAGGTTTGAATTACACAGTTCCCCTTATATGCAGATTTTTTTCAATAAATATACAGTTGGCCCTTTGTAATCCTGACTTTTATCTGCAGTAGAAAATCCATGAATGTAGAAGGCCAACTAACTGTAAGTGTTGATATATGCCATTTTATGTGAGGGACTTGAGCATCCATAGATTTTGGTATCTGCAGGGGTCCTGAAAACAATTCCCCACAGACACTGAGGGACTGTAGTTTTTGAGGTCTCAAAAGTTATATTCTGATTTTTGACAGCACAGGGTTGGGCACCCCCAAACCCCTACTTGTTCAAGGGTCAACTGCATATATATATATTTGAGTTCTCTGGAAGCAAAGATTGAAATTTTTTGTGTAAATTATTTATAAAAGAGAAACCTGTAAGGGAGTGAGGGAATCAGGATAGGAAAAGGAAAGAACTAAGCAATGATGTAATTTCAGGTGAAATTTAATCTCAACTTGATTCGTTGGCCCACTGGAGTTAATTGCACAACAAAGAGTTATAACCTTGCACCAAATAGTCCTTGGCTGTTGGCCAATGGGGGAAGGTGTGTATAACCTTCATGTATTCTGTATAAGTTGGCTTTGATCATGCTGGGGCAGTTCTCCAGAGAAGGTTGCATGTGTGTGAACTCATAGCAGCAGTACCTACAGCAGCTGGAAGTGGACACAGCCAGCTAGTTAGAAGGATCTCTGGGGGGATCTTGACAGGATCTTAGCGCACACACATTGAATTTATGTATTGCTCTTGCTTATTAGATTTTTTAATTTGTAATGTTGAACTTTATCAAGCACTTTGTATCTGTTGAGATTGTTATATGATTTTTCTTTTTTAACCTGATGATGTTGTAGATAACCCTGATTGATTTTTGAATATTATGCCAACCTTGTATTCTGGTATTAATCCAACATGGTCATGGTATGTTATTCATTTTATATATTGTTGGATTTGATTTGATAAACTTATTTTTTTATTTAAGTATAATTAGTATACATTCTTATATTGGTTTCAGGTGTACAATATAGTGATTCAACAATTTTATACCTTACAATGTGATCATCCCACTAATTCTAGTAATCATCTGTCAGTGTGTAAACTTGTCACAATATTATTGATTAAATTTCCCTTCCCGATTTCACCTATCTCCCTATCCCCACCCTTCTGGTAACCATCCCTTTTGTCTCTGTTTCTATGAGTTCATTTTTATTTTGTTTTGACTTGAGATTCCACATATAAGTGAAATCATATAGTATTTATCTTTCTCTGCTGACTTATTTCACTTAGCATAATACCCTCTAGGTCCATCCACGTTGTCACAAATGGCAAGATTTCATCCTTTTTTACTGCTATGTAATGTTCCATTGTGTATCTATACTATATCTTTATTAATTTATCTACCAATGGATACTTAGGTTGCTTCCATATCTTGGCTATTGTAAATTATGCTGCAGTGAACATAGGGGTGCATCTATCTTTTTGAATTAGTCTTCTCATTTTCTTTGGCTAAATACCCAATAGCGGAATTGCTTAAATGTAAGGCCCCTGAAACCATGAAACTCAAGAAAACTTAGGAAGTAAACTATCTGACATCAGTCTGAGTAATATCTTGATGGATACATCCCCTCTTGTTAAGGAACAAAAGAAAGAAGTAAACAAATGGGACCACATCAAACTAAGAAACTTCTTCATAGTGAATAAAATCTTCAACAAAATAAAAAGGTAACCCACCAACTGGGAGAATATATTCACAAATGATATATACAATAAGGGATTGATATCCAAATTGTATTAAAAACTCATATAATTCAATAACAAAAAAAAATCTGATCCAAAAATGGGCAGAGGACATGAAAGGACATTTCTCCAAGGAAGACATACAGATATCCAGCAGACACGAAAAAAGAGTATTTCATTTAAGATTTTTGCTCCTGTGTTTATTAGCTTAGATGATTTTTCTTTCTCATTATATCTTTGATTGGTGGTTTTATTGGGGTTAATCTAGACACAAAAACAATTGATGCGTGTACCTCTTTTTTATATTCTCTGAAAGAGTTCTTGTAAAATTTGAATCGTTTCTTTCTTAAATATACCTTGGAAGTTGCCATTAAAACCAGCTGGACCTGACCAGATGGTGGGACAGTGGATAGAGCATTGGACTGGGATGCGGAGAACCCAGGTTGGAAACCCAAAGATCACCGGCTTGAGCACATGCTCATTCAGCTTGAGGGTGGGCTCACCAGCTTGAGTTCCGGGTCGCTGGCTTGAGTGTGGGATCATAGACATGACCGCATGATCACTGGCTTGAGCCCAAAGGTCGCTGGCTTGAGCAAGGGGTCACTTGCTCTGCTGCAGCCCTCCGTCAAGACACATAAGAGAAAGCAATCAATGAACAAGCAATCAACGAACAGCTAAGATGCTGCAACAAAGAATTGATGTTTCTCATCTCTATCCCTTCCTGTCTGTCTGTCCTTCTCTCCAACTCGCTCTGTCTCTGTCTAAAAAAAAAAACCAATAACTGGGACTGGGAGTTCCTTTGTGGGAAAGTTTTTTATTCATTTTCTTTCAAGTTTGTAATTCTAATCAGGTTTTATATTTTTTATGAGCAAAATTGTTTTCCCATAACCATCTAGTTTCCGTCTCCAGAGATAGTATTAGTTTTTTTGTATATATTTCCACAAATATTTAACCAGTCCCTAAAGACAAATAGTAGTTTACTATCTTGCCAGTGTTCTATCCCTTGCTGTTCTCCCTCACTTAAAATATTTTTAACAGCTGGGTAGTATTTCATTGAATTGATTTGATAAACTAATTAACCAGTCTCTTACTGATAGCCATTTGTAGTGCTTTTATTTATTTATTTTGTATATTATAATCAGGGTGTTGCTTCTGGCACACACATGTTCAGGCATGTGTGCAAGTGTCTGTGGGATCAATTCTGAGAAATGAAATTACTGAGTCAAGTTCTGTCCATTCAAAAATTTGATAGATGTTGCAGAAGCACCTGCCAGAGAAGGTGCATTAATTTATTCTTCTACTACCAATGTATAAAAGTGCCTGGTTTCCCAAATCCTTGACTCTTCACTGTAGTATCAAATGTTTTTCTTTCCCAATGTGAAAAATGAAAACTATGTTTTATTTAGTTTTAATATTTTTTCTTATAAAGGGACAGAGTATATTTTTATATATTTTAAAAATACCTGGATTTTCTTTTTTATGAACTGTCTTTATATTTTTTGCTCTGTTTTCTATTGAGTCATTGATTTATTCACATTTTGATTTAATGTTAAAGAAATAAGCTTCAGATAATCCCAACCCCCAATCTGAGTCTTCCAGTTGCAACCCCAGACAATGGTGGACAAAGACAGGCTATCCTGGCTGTGCCCTTTCTAAATTTCTGACCCACAGAAATTGTGAGATAATGAATTACTATTGTTTTAAGCTATTAAGTATGGAGAAGTGTATTACCTCTGCCACCGTGATTAATATAACCTCCCTTTCCTAGCACTGCGCTTCATCATTTTTAAAACTTAAAATTGGGGGGTGGTGAAAAGTAGCATCTTGTTTTAATATTTTTAAAATTTTCTTATTATATTTCACTTCATTTTTCAATTACAATTGACATTTAATATTATATTAATTTCAGGTACACAGTATAGCATAGTTGTTTGTTTTTATTTCCTTGGTTACTAGGAAGAGGCTATCAGATGGGGAAGTATTACTTGGCATGCTGGCTATAAATATTGCACACTTACTAATTTTAATACTGAACTCCAACTTGTTTCCTATTCTTCACTCTCCAGCCTCCCTTTCCTACTCACTTTTTAGATCAGTAGCTTTCCCTGACGCTGCTCTCTACCCTTAAGTCCATTCTGGGTTAGAGACTTGTCCTGTGTTCTCTTATAGCATCCAGAACTTTTGTTCTAGTATTTCTCATATTCTATCTAGTAATTGGTCTTTTACTTATCTTTATGCCTCATTAGATCTTGAGTTTTGTGAGATAATTACTTCTTTTTTTTTTTTTTTTGACAGAGACAGAGGAGTCCGAAGGGCAGAGAGACAGGAAGGGAGAGACGAGAAGCATCAATTCTTCATAGCGGCACCTTAGTTGTTCATTGATTGCTTTCTCATATGTGCCTTGACCGGAGAGCTACAGCAGAACTCAAGGCAGTGACCTTGGGCTAAGCCAGCAACCCCACACTCAAGCTAGTGAGCCCACACTCAAGCCAGCGACCTCAGGGTTTCAAACCTGGGTCCTCCACGTCCCAGTCCAATGCTCTATCCACTGCACCACCTCCTGGTCAAACAACAGTTACGTGTTCTCTATAGTGTCTCCTGTGCATAAGAGATATTTTTAATTAATTGAACAAACATTGGTTGAGTGCCTGAGAACCAGGCCCTGTTCTCAGTACTGAGGATGTAGTAAAAATTAAACAAAGTAATATTTTAAAATGACTAAATAAGCTATATATTTCTGATTTAATTGCTTCAAAGAAAAACATGAAATTAATTGTCCACATATGCCTTTTACCTTAAAAAATATATATTCTGGCTGACCAGGCGGTGGCACAATAGACAGAGTGTTGGATGGGGACAGGAAGGACCTAGGTTCCAAACCCCGAGGTCTTTGGCTTGAGAGCGGGCTCATCAGCTTGAGCACAAGGTCACTTGCTTGAGCGTGGGATCATAGGCATGACCCCATGGTCACTGGTTCGAGCCCAAAGGTCTTTGGATTGGAACCCAAGGTCTCTGGCTTGAGCAAGGGGTCACTTGGTCTGCTATAGCCCCCCTGGTCAAGGCACCTATGAGAAAGCAATCAATGAACAACTAAGGTGCTGCAACAAAGAATTAATGTTTCTCATCTCTTTCCCTTCCTGTCTGTCTGTTCCTCTCTGTCCCTTTCTCTGACTCTCTCTCTGTGTAAAAAATTATATATATATATATATATATATATATATATATATATATATATATCCACTTAGGAAATTCATTTCACTTGGGAGTTCTTATGTTTAGTTGCACTATAACTGAAATTTATTCTAATATTTTTTCTGTCATATTTACTTTTCCTGCAAGAACATGGCCACTTTGTCACTATTACTCATAATCAGTGAACATATATTAAGCATCTTTTGCATGCAAGGTGCAGGTTAAATACTGTGGAAGATACAAAGAGGATTAGAAAATATTATCTGCTATTAACTGAAGGCACCCCCATTATGATAATAATTGATTACTGTTTTTAAGGGAATTCCCCTGTTAACTTTTCCTAGTACAGTAGTCCCACCTTATCCAAGGCCTCCCAGTGGATTCCTGAAACTTTGGAACCAGTATACATATATACTGTATAATTAAACTTATAATTTAAAGTTTATAAATTAGGCACAGTAAGAAATTAACAACAATAACCAATAACAACAATTATAACAATAAAATAAAGGTTACTTGAAGTGTAGTCATTCAAGTTTTTTTCTGAGCCAATTAAATTTGTGGCAATTTCTACAAATTTTTAGAGATAAAGAAATTAAAATTAGAATTACACAAAGATCCTGTAAATGAGGAAAAATTCTTGGTTTAGCAAGAGTATATTTTGAACTCAATAAGGAAGCACCTGCTTTGGAAAACATTCCGTTTCAGGATTCTGGGCTTGGCTCTTCAAGCTGGCTGACCCTCAGAAGTAAATGTCAGTTGTGTTCACCCTTCAGATGTTCACATTGCAGTTCCTATTTTAACTTCTGTATAGAAATAAACATAAATTTTTTCTCTGAGTTACAGAAAACTGGTAATTGTTGTTTAGACATCAGTATCTGTGAGTAACATTTTAAAATGTTATTTACAGTTTTGTAATTTGAGATATATTTGAGTTACTAAAAAGTCAATTTTGTATAATATTGCCTCTTTAGATGCATTACAATATTAGGATTTGGGATTCTGAATATATATGATATTTTAGATAAGTTTTAATGTTCTAAACAGTGAGATTTATATTTTATATTGTTTTTAAGCTTTACGGTAAGCTTTTAGGTTTAATATTGGAATATTAATAGACTCAAGTCATATAAGAATTATAAAAATACTAGGTTCATCAAAGAAGTAGAAAGGAACCTGACCAGGCGGTAGTGCAGTAGATAGAGCATCAGCCTGGGATGCTAAGGACCCAGGTTCAAAACCTCAAGGTTGCTGGCTTGAGTGTGGGCTCACCAATTTGAGTGCAGTGTCTCTGGCTTGAGCCCAGAGGTCGCTGGCTTGAGTCCAAGGTCGCTGGCTTGAACAAGGGGTCATTTGCTCTGCTGGAGTCCTCCCACCCCCCCTGTCAAAGCACATGAGAAAGCGATCAATGAACAATTAAGGTGCCACAATGAAGAATTGATGCTTCTCATCTCTCTCCCTTCCTGTCTGTCCCTATCTGTCTCTCTCCCTCTCCCTCTCCGCCCTTCACTAAAAAAAAAAAAAAAAAAAAAAAAGAAGTAGGAAAGAATATTTACAGGTGAATTCCTCATTGACAAACTTGATTTGTTTTATATCATGATGATTACTTACTTTTTAATATACCTTTATATATATATATATCACATAAACAATACAGAAGCCCCTAATTATGAAAATATATATATATATTACACATAAACAATACAGAAGCCCCTAATTATGAAAAGAATAGGTTCAGAAAAGCTAGGGTGAGTCCAAATGATCTTTCATGAATGATTGCTAATACTTTCATTTGATGACAAGCAGAGTTGGTATGGTCTGGGATTGGTGTGTAGTCACCAGACACTTTCTTTCCTACATCTCAGCCATATAATGTTGCAGCAATCCATAGGATTAGAACCTAAAGGAAAATGTTTGGTAAACAGGTAAAATTTGAAAATAATGCATGGTTTTAATTCTATATTCTTTAGCTTATTGATTTTATACTAAACAATCAGCTTAATTCTCAGTGAAGTATAGAAAATGCTAGTAGTCGCTAAAATCTCTTTGTATTTTTTGCAGGAATCCTAAAATTATGAGGATTCTAAAACATGTTAGTTAGGAGCAGATTTAAGTTTTTTGTTTGTTTTTTGCTGATTAGGCCACTTCTGCCTTCAAATAATGAATGAGTTGTATATTAAAAAGCACATTTAGAAAGCAAACAATAATTTTTATTTGAGAGATCTCCAATGTACAATATATTTTATAGATTCAGCTGTTATTAGTAGCTTTTGGGGGTAGAAAAAGAGCAGTTTGTGAGGTAAAAAGTGTTCATGTAGACACTCAAGTAGTGGTTTTCCTCAGCTATTATGGATACCTAACTAATTTTTACCATAAAATAAGTAGTAATACACACTTAAAATCTATATACATTCCAAGGCTGTACAATAAATGTAAGTCACTTTACTACCTTGGACCTCACCCCTGATTTCCTTATCAGAGCTAAATCACTATTTATAGTCTCATATTTGCATGGAATATTTATGGAATGGTATAAAAATATACACATACCTCTTTTTATACAAATCAAAACACTTTATATACCTTCATATACTCTTCTGCTTTACTTTTCATTTAGTATATCTGAGTTTTGTGTGGAAATAGTATTTAAAAATAATTTGTAGTTCTTTAGACTCTTCATATATACTATAGTGAATTATCATTTTTAAAAATCATAGTTAATTGAAGATTTTTAACAGCAATACAAATGTAATTTCATCATCTGAATGAAGAATATATGATAACTGTTTAGTTATATTTTTAAATGTTTATAACATCAACATCTAATTTTATGTCTAATTATGAAAAATAGTGGGAAAATCTGAGATTAAAGTAGATTGCAAATACCTGTTACCATAATCGCTTCATTCTTTTTACCATAAAAACTTACTTACATTTAATACATCATGAGTCTTTATCCATATTTATTTTTTTCTAATATACAATGTTTTTTAGAACCAGGAATTAGGTTAGTACTGGTTGTAATGTTTATAATAGAGAATGGAATTTTTATGCCCTCTGTAGGACGTATACTCAGAAACCTAATGGCATTCTTGTCTGGTGTATCATTTTTATATAGGTGTAATAAAAGGAATATTATTTTGCTTGATAGCTGGAGTTATTTTTTTATTAGAAAACTATTAAACTTCCCTATATAACCATTTTGTTTGTAGTGAGATGATACAGGTTTTAGAGCCAGACCAGCCTGGATTCAAATCCTGCCTAGACCTCCAATATTGGCTCAATATTACTAGAATATTCTTGTATGAATAAATCCTTTTGTTCAGTTGAAGATATTGTTCTTAACAGAAACATCTGTAGACCAAAATACATGTGCAATTTAACTTTTTCATAGGTGCTACAAGAGCACTTTAAAAAGACTATTCCAATTTCAGTGCCCCAATGGTGTTTTACAGTGCCATGTACTCTCTACAGTACTGAAGTGTTTTAGACTATTCAGTTCTTGCTATTCTTATGGTGACTTGTAGCGTTAACCCTCTCCAAATCTCTTTGATCTCTATCAAATCTGGTGGTGTCTTAGACATTGGAATAATATGATAGCAGCTCAGATAATCATATAATTTATATATTTTTCTTAATCTTACTTGCTGTTCATATTTTCATGTAGCTTACATATTTGTTAGTGTGTCATTTATAAAATGGAGACTCCTTGCACCTATATGATAGATAAATAAATGTACATAAATATATATTTAAACATCCATCCATTTTAAGCAAATTATAATTTCAGTTAATCACACTAATTATAGTGTGGGGCATGTACTCTGGTTACTTTAATATCTACTGTAACCAGAAACTGTTTTTGTTTTAACTAGATATTAATGTTTTTATTTTTATTTATTTATTTTTATGTGTATGACAGAAACAGAGAGAGGGACAGGCAGGGACAGGCAGGCAGGAAGGGAGAGAGATGAGAAGCATCAATTCTTCATTTGTGACACCTTAGTTGTTCATTGATTGCTTTCTCATATGTGCCTTGACTAGGGGGCTACAGCAGAGCGAGTGACCCTTTGCTCAAGCCAGTGACCATGGGGTCATGTCTATGATTCCACACTCAAGTCAGCGATCCCGCATTCAAGACATCAATCTTGTAGTTTTGAACCTGGGTCCTCTGCATTCCAGTCCAAAGCTCTATCTACTGCACCACTGCCTGGTCAGGCCAATGTTTTTATTTCTTTACTAATACAAATATGTTCTAATATTTAGCACCTTTCAGGCCCTTTGGTTTATTATTCTAAATATTCATTATCAGTGAATAGGCTATGGAGTTAGAAGATCTAAGTAGATATTATGGTTTACCTTATTTTCTTTTTTTAAAGATTTTATTTATTAATTTTACAGAGAGAAGAGAGAGTGGCTAGGAGATTAAGAAGTATAGTTGCTTCACTTTAGTTGTTCATTGTTGGGCAAACAAGTGTGTTAGGCTTGCTCACTTGCACTTTGCCTGATGGGTGCATGAGCACAGGGCAGCGTATAGTCTTTGTAAGACTCCTCTCCTGGTGCTCGGCCTCAGGTTAGCAGATTTCAAACCTGCAACCTCAGCATTCCAAGGTGATGCTCTATCCACTTCCCCACCACAGGTCAGGCCTTATTTTCTTAATATTTGACTCTTTCTCCTAGAAAGAAAATACTAGAAAATTTCAGTTAAGTTTTGTTTATTATAATAGCATTTCACTTGAAATGTGCTACTTGAGATTTATGAAAAGAAGTATGTGCTAATGAAATACAGAATCCTAAAATACAGTTGTTAGTGTGTCCTGCCTCACAAGCCCTGTTTGCACTGAATTTTCATTCTCATTCCTAGCTAAGTCCACATTTAACACCTGTAATGTCAGTGGCCATAGCCGTACAGATTTGCATTGAATTCGGGCAGAGCCAGAAAATGTTGGGCCATTTCATTTATTAGGCCATTCCGTCTGCAATGGTAGATGAGCAAGCAGGCAGGGAAAACCACTTCTCTGTCTCTGGGCTGACGAGCAAACAGGCCAGGGGAATAAAACCCTTCTCCTGCAAACAATAACAAAAAGTGGCCCCTCCCTATGGTGGCAGGAAATCTGCAATCTACAGTCTGCTGCCCTGAGGGCAAGCACCTGCAGTCTTACATAGACTATACCCATGTGGTGTTGCCCCATACTCATATACCAATCAAAATATAAATGAGCAAGCCTAACACACTTGTTTGCCCAACAACACCTAAGACTTTTTATGATCGACTCTTACTATAGCATGGTTTTCTGTGACTTTAAAGAACAGTAGGCATATCTGGTCATTTTGAATTACAGCAGTGTAGGTAGGCAGTTGGTAGGCATGTTTTGATAACATGTATCCAGTACTTTCTATATTTCTTTTAAAACTTAATATAGACTCCTTTTAATTGATGTCATTTTGACTGAGAGGTTTATTTTGGATCTATAGCTCTTAAGTTTATCAATTTCTTTTAAAAACATTCTTGAATATGTTATAAAAATATTGTGACAATTAGAAATAATATAAATCACCATTAATAGGGCCTGCTCCTTTGGGGACTCAGTAAATGGCAGGAATTATTTTATTATACATCCTAATATTAAGTAGCACTATGGAATTTATAGAGAATGTAGAACCTTGTGATATATGCATAGTATTTCCTGGTTCCTCAGAATGTCTTCATGTTAGGACTCTGCTTGTGATTTTGATTAAGTTTTAATACTTCCTTTTTTATAGAATCCCAAAACAAAAGAGCAAATTGAGAATCTGTTAAGGAATGGAATGAACAAGGAACTGCGAGATCGGCTTTGTTGCCGAATGACTTTTGGGACTGCAGGACTTCGTTCTGCTATGGGAGCAGGATTTTGCTATATTAATGACCTTACAGTTATACAGTCAACACAGGTGAGTGGTAAGAAGTCTTATTTGTACAACTTTTATTACTCTATTTTTTTGCCTTATAAATTAGGTGTGCCTTTCTAAAAAAAAAAAAAGAAGAAGAAGAAAAACAAAATAAAAGCACCTCTCACCCAAATCGCTCACTTGCTGCCCTTTTTTCCCAGAGGCTGAAGAAATATTTCCCGGAGCACATTCCTCAGCCCTCTCCTTTTTGCAATATACACACTAATTCTTTTCTAGCGGAGTCCTAGTTTTTTCTCTCAAATCCGCTTTTTGTCCTAGATGTAAATCTGGCCGGACTAGGAAGATGTAGTACCCTTTCTGTATCGAGCATGCTTTTAGCCACTGTGGCGGGTTCATAGTTAAATTTAGCCATTGATCAATGTAGGGGAACTGGTCAGGGTGGCCTGGATTTTCAGTCACGATATTCCAGACTGCCCTTACCACCGGGGATTAAAAGTCCCGGCTGATGGCCATCCAACCCCGAAGGTGGACCATTCTGATTCACAGAGAGTGTGAAGTCTTCCTTGTTGACCATTTAATTCCGTACCCACGATTGTCTCCATAGGCTTCTTGAAAGTGCGTTAGGAGACAACCTAACGGGTTCTTCTGTGTACTGGGTCCTCCTCCCGTATTTAATAGCTAGGGCACTGATTTACAAAATTGAAACTGTCTGGGAGAATGCAGGAATTAGTACACCAATCAAAAGAAAAGAAAGATAAGACAGATAATTAACTAGCATTCAGAAAAAAAGGATGTTTGACTATATAGGTGTTAATCATCAGCAGTAAAAGACAATTTCTTCAGGGGAGAAGTCAGACAGAGTGCCCTGAAGTCAGAGGTCTTGGATCCAAGAAAAGAGATTTAGTGGGTCCAGGGAGAGAGGCCCATACCATGAAATGTCATGAGTGATTTCTCGGACGAACAAAGAGAATCTATAGTACAGACAATTTACTATTTAAGAATTTTAATACTTCTATGAATTTTGCTAGTTTTATAATTTGCAGGCTCCGGTGGACAGCTGCTAGCTCCTATCTCATATGAGGTTTACGAATTTCCCTTCACTTTTGCCCTCTGGTTTTAAACCAGAAATTTCCAATTTTTGCATGCAAGAACTTAATTCAGGCCTTAAAAAACACACATTTAGACATTAAACAAAGACTTCACATATAATTATACAAATCAAGAAATTTAAATGAGCATGCTTTACTTATTCCGATTAAAATTACACCAGAGATTTTCCTGACCAACAAAGAGAACTTACAAAAAAGACAATTTACTAATTTACATTTAAACTTGACTTTTAGGCACACAGTTCAACAGACAAAGGAAGCGGTTCCCTATCAGGGGCCTCTCAGGTGCTCGCCCAGCTGTGTCCCCGGTAGAGCTTAGGTTCAGGCACCAGAGATCTCCATCACACACCAATCACTCAGGGGTTTTAGGCAGAAACATTAAAAAACAAAGAATGAGATCTCAACTAGCACAAAGGTGTCCCTGGAAGTCCGAGATAGGACTAATTAACTCAGTCCCTACTCAGGTCTCTTCCTGAGAGCACCACCAAATGTCCCCACTAATGTCTTTTTCTGAGAGCACAACTAGATGTCCCTGGAAGTCCGAGGCAGGACCCAGTCCCCACTAATTGTCTTCCTAGAGCACACCAGACGTGTCTCAGAAAAGCCTGAGGCAGGACCCAAAACTCTCCACCGACATCTTGGTCTTGGAGAACCTATTGCGAGAGTGAGACGGTGTCCAGTCCTCTATGCAATAGTCCAAATTGACTAGTCCCAAACAGAAAAGCTAGAATATAGAACAGACAAAAAGCTAGAATTCAATAAAGCAAAAGAATTGCTTTACCTACCTCGATTTCTCTGCCAAATTGTCGAATTTGGGGATCGGGGGTTTCTGCTGAAGAGTTGTCCGAACCCCACAGGAAAATGGGAGCCCTGGAACTCCTCAGGTGGCGCCTCTCCTCGAGATCTCACCGGGGTCAGGCAACCCTCCAGAGAGACCAGCCAATCCGGGTGTCTAGCGAGTGACGCAGAACACCAGATCCTGGATGAGCCCCCAAATGTTGTGAAGTACTGTTCCGACAGGTTTACCTAGAGACACCAAGTCCAAATGAATTTTTGAGGGGTTTTATTAATAGGAGGATATTTATTAATAAGCCGGCTGCATATGACAAACAATGGGGTATAGCTGTCCCCAATGGTGCAGTGTGCAAATAGCTTTGAGGCTAGTTATATACACTTGATTACATACAGGGTGGGGGGAAAGGAAGGAGAAGGAGGGGAGCATGACATAATAATCATTAACAAGCTTATACATCTGTCTATAGAATTTATAAAAACATTCTTACATATTAAAACTTACAGGGTAACACAATAGCGAAAAATGTCATTTTACCTATCAAAAGATATCCCAAATCTTTTAGTATCTATCTGCCATCCTTTTGTCTAAAGCAGTGATGGGAAATCTTTGGAGCTTGGTGTGTCAAAATTTGCCAAAATACCGAGCATACCTCTGGTGGTGTGTCACTTTGAGAAAAATGGCCTAACCAAAAGTCCCCGAACTAGACGCCCTGTGCCGGAGTTCTGTTGTTTTGACCTACAGATCTCCGGCACAGAGTGTCTACACTACAGCAAATGTTTTATCCTTGGCTACTGCACCTGGCTGTTCAGGAGCTGAGGATGAAATGTCCTTCTCAGCATGCGGCCCCATACTTCTCTGGTATTCGGCCGCGTTTCATTGAAAATGGCTGCGCATGTCAGTGCTGACACGCGTGTCATAGGTTCGCCATCACGGGTCTAGAGGTACATACATCAATCACACGGTTTCAGGATGGGAGGGGGCTTACATGATGTCAGAGGATAAGCGTTTGTAAATCGCCCATTAAGGAGAAAGAAAGGGGAAAAGAAAAGGCCACTTAAATCTTTCTTTCCTCTCCCACATTCCTGGCTAGCTGTTTACCTTCTTCCTCACAGGTGTGGGGATGGGAGGGTGTCCAAGTCTCCCTCCTCCCTTTACTCTCCACAGTAAGGAGGAGACAAGAAACCTAACTCTTCCTTTTTAAAATTAATACCAATTTTTTGCAATTCTTTAGTACCTTACCACAGGTTGATTCTTGTTTGTGCTCTCACTGTGGTTCAAACCTGCAACCTTGATGTATCTGGATAATGCTTTAACCAGCAGAGCTACCAGGTCAGGGCAAGAATAATTATTCTTGAAAAAGCCATGGAAAAAGAGTCCAGAAGTCACTGGGCCTCATTTGGTGCTGCCCCATAGTTACTTAGCAGTACTTGCCATAGAATAGGTCTTTAATTAATCAGTATAACTTTAGTCCTTGGGCAAGTCTTTAAATAGAGCATCAATCTTATTCTGTTTCCTTTTTAAAGAGATATTGAAAGGCAAAATACAAAATGTATCTACATTTCTTTCTTTTCAGGGTTATTGTAAGGATAAATGTGGCAACATTTGTGATAGTTTTAAAGAACTGTAACAATTTTGTGTTATTTTTAGAAATTAAAGTTAAAGTTAGCAAACATTTATAAGATAGTTAAATTGTTTTGTAGTAAGGTACCAAAAAGCTGAGAAATTAATATTGATACTCTAGGAGAAAAGGTCAGGCTTTCCTGTCCCGTCCTTCCTTTGGGGAGGGGAGGGAGAAGAATGTAGAAGTTTCTGGCTTGCAAGAACAATGGGTCATTTAGTTTTAAATCTAAAATACAGGTTAACAGAGAAACTTCTCTTACAATGGGAGACAGAATTTACATACTACCCTACATTGATTGTAGTTCCTCCCCCCTTCCTGGAATCTTGAGAGTAACATACTCCTAGGCCCGTGATGGCAAACCTATGATACGTGTGTCATTTTCAATGACACATAGCTACACATGGCCGCATACCAGAGAAGTATGGGCCGCATGCGGAGGACATTTCATTCTCGGCTCCTGCACGGCCAGGTGCAGTAGCCGAGGATGAAACATTTGCTGTAGTGTAGACACTCTGTGCCAGAGGTCTGTAGGCCAAAACAACGGAACTCCGGCACAGAGAGTCTAGTTCTGGGACTTCCGGTTAGGCCATTTTTCTCAAAGTGACACACAACCCGAGTTATGCTCAAGGTTTTTTTGGCAAATTTTGACACACCATGCTCAAAAGATTGCCCATCACTGCCCTAGGCAAATGAGGGAAGATGAACCCTAAAAGATTTGTAAACATCTTTGATTGTGTTTCCTTGAAAGTCTTAATGTTTCTGTGTATCCCCTTAACAAATGCTGTGAGCTTGTGCCATGATGTCATGCTCTCCCCTGCCCGTGTGTGATCAAGGGTATATAA
Organism: Rhynchonycteris naso; assembly: GCA_037038555.1. Taxonomy (NCBI): domain Eukaryota; kingdom Metazoa; phylum Chordata; class Mammalia; order Chiroptera; family Emballonuridae; genus Rhynchonycteris; species Rhynchonycteris naso. The sequence goes on from CM072995.1 coordinate 318,427,301, forward strand.
ACAGCCCCTGAAATGTATTTGGGGCACATGATTTGGGTTTGCAACTGCCCCATGTCAACCATATGCGGCCGGCATATTTAATAAATCTCCTTTAATAAAACTCTTCAAAATTCATCTAGACTTGGTGTCTCTACGTAAACCCGCGGAATTGAGGTGTGGGTATTTTACAACAATTTTAGCTATCATCATTATGTTTTCAATATTAAATACTTCATTATTTTCCATCACCCTTGACTGCTAAGATTCCTAGTTTATAGAATTTTCTTTTCTGAGAGATTTCAAAACCAAGAAATTACGAATGGGATAAGCCATTTGTAAGACCAGGAGCTGCCACTGTGGCTATGCAGGTTCTCATTGGATTCGGGCAGGTGGTAAAGAAACTGTGGAGCCAGAGAATGGTGGGCTAATTCAGTTTATTAAAGTCTCATAAAGCGGAAACAGGCAAGGAAGACTGCTTTCCTTTCACATAGAGCTCCCAAAGCCCCGACTTATTCTCGGGACTCTCCCAGACTTAGAGGACCCCACCAGCTGCAGCAGGGCTCAGCCAAACAGGCCCGGCCAAAATCTCTGGGCTCCCAAGCCCCTCAGCTCGCTCTCTTCTCTCTCACTCGCTCTCTCTCCACTCTGAACAAAACAGGCTGAGGGGGAAAACCCCTTCTCCAGCAAACAATAGCAAATAATTGCCCCTCCCAAGCAGGAAGGCAACCCACAATTTGCAATCTGTCACCCTGAGGGCAAGCACCAGCAGCCTTCCATAGACTATACACACACACACACACACACACACACACACACACACACACACACACACACACACGTGGCACTGCCCCAATATAAGCGAGCAAACCTAAAAAACACTTATTACAAACTTGTTTGCTCAACATCATCTTATGAAAAATATTTTTTAATTATTTATTTTGGAGAGAGAAACATCAATTTTTGTTCCACTTAGTTTTACATTCATTGGTTGATTCTTGTATGTGCTCTGACCAGGGATTGAACCCACAACCTTGGTGTATTGGGATGATGCTCTAACTAACTTAACTACTCTGCTAGGGCAAGAAATGTTCTATTAAAGGTTTATGTTGCTGATTAAAAATGTTTGTGTCATAAATAGGTGAAATCTTTTCGTTAGCTTCAGTCTTATATTTAGCAAGGCCTAAAGTGGTCAAAATTCTGATCTCTAGAGTCTTAAGGCAAGAAACAATTTCTTTGGGCTCTTCTAACAATTTTTTTTTAGCATACCAACTCTCATGTCCCATCTTTATTTTTCTCATGTTTTATGTACTGTATTGGTTTATTTTTTTAAATTTTATTTATTTATTTATTTATCTTTTTACAGGGACAGAGAAAGAGTTAGAGAGAGGTCTAGATAGGGACAGACAGACAGGAATGGAGAGAGGTGAGAAGCATCAATCAGTTTTTCGTTGCCGTCGCAACACCTTAGTTGTTCATTGATTGCTTTCTCACATGTGCCTTGACTGCGGGCCTTCAGCTGACCGAGCCACCCCTTGCTGGAGCCAGCGACCTTGGGTCCAAGCTGACAAGCTTTTGCTCAAGCCAGATGGGCCCACGCTCAAACTGGTGAGCTCGGGGTCTTGAACCAGGGTCTTCCGCATCCCAGTCCGACGCTCTATCCACTGCGCCACCGCCTGGTCAGGCTATATTGGTTTAATAGTTACTTAATTTATATTTCTGTGGTATCAAATGTGTCTGAAACTCCAGGAAATAAATGTTTGTCATCTCACCTTTGAGGATTAAACAGCATTGTTCCCACATTAGTAAACATGATCATAAAGGCAGAAACCAGATCCCTAAGAGCCCTTAAGCTGCACACTGCACATAAAAATATTCAATTTTAAGTCATAGAAAAATTCAGGCATTAGTCAGGAACTAATGTTTTGTGTGTTTATCTGCTTCAGGGGATATACAAATACCTTGAGAGATGTTTCTCAGACTTCAAGCAAAGAGGCTTTGTCGTTGGGTATGATACCAGGGGGCAAGTAACTAGCAGCTGCAGCAGCCAGAGGTACAGTGTTAATTGTTTCAGAGATTCAAATGGATTGGAAAGAAACCTTTTTTTTTCTGTAGTGAGATTCCTGTAACAGGAAACTACCAAAGAAAAATGTGATCGTATGCCACTATTTATTTTAGAGCTGAAATAAAAGCATTTCAAAGATAAGCTTTAGCTTTTACAAAAAGAAGTAATATTTTAAAATACAGTGTGTCCGTAAAGTCATGGTTCACTTTTGACCGGTCACAGGAAAGAAGTGCACCATGACTTTACGGACACACTGTATTTAGAATTAGTACTTAGAATGACATCATAGCTTATTTTATGACTTTATGTTTTGACAAAGGCACTGGGTAGGATTAATGTAAGGTGACCAGATTTTAAAATTGGTAAAGCGGGACACCATTGACCAGGGGTAAGGGTGGCGGTGGGGGGGTTCTTGATTAAAAATTTGGTCTGTATGGAGCAAAAAATTTTCATAGAACGCAAAAATAGTATTGCAATATATTTTTTAAAATTTCAACATAAGTACAATTTCCAAATATAATGCATTAAAAAATTATGTTTAGTATTATTTTATTCTTTGGCATATTTCTCATTTGAGTGAATTTTTTTAGTAGATTGCTGTCGTTGTTTAAAAGGTCATGAAATTTTTCACAAGAATTTGTTAAATTATATTTCACACATACAATGTGTTTCAAAATCTCAACACCTAATTGTGATTTTTCTGATGTCCACACTTTATTTACTGTAGAAAAAACACATTTAGTCGCAGCATTAGTTCCTGGTAAAGACAGTGCGTATGCCACAGTTTTTAGTGCATTATTGTATGGAACATGGTTTGTTTCCAAATGATGAAGTATTTCTAACCATATGTTCTCTATTGTGATTTTTGCTGATGCCCAAGATTTCACCTTTTCCTTATTAATCTATTTTTTTAATAATGATACCTCATTAAAAAGATCATTTTCGGGAATATTACTATATGGGAAATTTTGCGGGTCACGCACACTCCCCTCCTGGACTCGTCCTGCAGCGGCCCGCTCCCCACGTCCAGCCCCACCGCCCACTGGAGACCGAGTGGCTTGCACCTCATGGAGCCCAGAGCCGCAAGCCGGTGTCCAGGACGCGGGCCTATGGGTAGTTAGGGGACTTGACAGCAGCTGCCCCAGCAGGTATGTCCCGCCTGAAGTTATTTGTTTCGGGGCCCCGCACGGAGCAGCCAGCTGTTGCTGCAGTGTGGGCGCTTCCAGTTGGAAGCGGGGTCTCCCATCTGAAAACCATATATTCCCTTCCTGTTCTCCCGCCATTGCCTAGCTTTTCATGCATTCTTTCCAAAAATCAGGACTTTTTTAAAACGCTGCTGGACGCAGGACAAATTGTTAAAAATTGGGACTGTCCTGCCAAAAGCGGGATGCCTGGTCACCTTAGATTAATAATGTGCTTGTATTTTCTCATTATAGTTTAATTGATTAATTTTAGTGTATTTTTACACATAGATAATTATGATATACTGATACTTTTCTTTCAGGGGTATTTATGCGTATTAAATTTTATTGTGCATATAAAGTTTATTAAAGTCTTTTTTTTCTTCTTTTCTCCATTCTTTTTGCATTTTTTCTGTTTTATTTCCTAGTAAAAGAGGCATCTAAAGATGAATGAGTAAAAAGGAAGAAGTTAAAATGTCAATTCTCTTGTTAAGTTCCTTTTTAAAAAATCTCACTTAACATTTTAAAGTTGGAACATGAAGCTTAAATAACCAGTGATTACAAGTATTGGTTTTATTAGGGTACTATGTATTCAGGATAATTGTAATATGAAACATTTATTTTGGAAGGTTGGTTTTTAAAAAATAATGAGAAGGCTAAATGAAATCTTTTTTTTTTAAGGCTTGCTAAACTCACTGCTGCAGTCTTACTGGCCAAAGATGTTCCTGTGTACCTTTTCTCAAGATATGTTCCTACACCTTTTGTAGTAAGTGTGTTGTGTTATTGACCTTACAGTTCACTCCTCTTGAAAAGATTCCTTAATCAATTAGGATTTAAGTATTTCTCCTACCCATAGTTCTGTATTAAGTGATGAGAAGTGCCGAAGAAAGAGCCAAAGGAAAGCAGATGTTGCTCCGAATTTATTTTTATTCAATAAGCCTGTGTGAAGGCACCTGAGAATTTGATCTGTAGCAAGCTGACAAATCCACAGTCATGGTGGGATATTTTATTACTCTTCATTCAGAAACTGGTTCATCAGCCAGGCAAAAACAATTAAGAATAGATTTGAACACACTATTAACATGTTTGATTCCTTGTGGGGTGTGTGTGTGTGTGTGTGTGTAAACTCTGTATTTATGCAATAAAAGATTCAAAATAAAGAAAACTGTATAAGCAATATATGAATTAAAGAAGATATCACAGTGAAGTTTAGAAGCTACTGACAATCCTTGCTTTGCATGGTGCTGCAGGGCTATAGAAGAATGTGAATTGATCTTAATAATTAATGAGAAAAATTGTCTGTAACCTTTATAATTTTTTGTCAAAACATAAAAACACTTTTAACCCTTAATATTGGTAAAAATGTATAGGGAAAATAGAAAATTGTAAAACTAATATTTATTTTAGTACACTGTAACTTAAAACCTTGAGAACTAAAGGGTTTTATTCCTTTGTAAATAATTTATCCAGACTATAAACAATGTTTGCTTCATGTCATATCCCTTAACTATATGAGTGAGCATCTTTTCTGTGCCTTAGCAAATTGTCATACTCCTAAGTTTGGATCAGCTTCCTATATTTTATCCTTGACACTTTGAGTATTGTTAAATATCACTGAGATTCCTTTTTCTTTTTTCTAGTATCAGGTCATATAGGACGTCTTAATTCTTTTCATCACAACAATATATATCCCTTACTTATTTATATCCATATGTTCACCTTCACTAAACTTTTCTGGTTGTAGATCTAGAGTCTCTTGAATGACAGCAGTGTCAACATTCCCATAGAGTTATATTTTTTTATAATTCCACTTATATTCGAATCAAATTTCACTTCCTCACCATTGTCACTTTTTGTGTTTTTGCTGCACTTTCATCTTTCTTGGCCACTTCCTTCTTTCAGTTATCCATTTTTGCAAGCTGTTGTGTGGGTTTATCATTGGAAAATAAGGAGGCGACACAACTACATGCTTTGCTGTCAGTGTGAGAGCTGAATAACATGCACAGTGACCGATCACTGACGGACTGCAACAGGGTAACATGATTGGTCACTGATCATCATGGATCTCTTATCTACCTAGTTATTTTGTACTGAAGAGCTAACAGCCATGTTTGTACTTGATGCAGTTACTCACAGGATAAAGAGTGGTAATTGAAATTTGAACATGTTGTTGGGAGACTGGTGTTATTTAACTAAAATATGGTGTCAGAAATTCTTGTATATTGGAACTATGTAAAGCAAGGACTGTCTGTATTTAAAACTGAGCAACAAAACATAGCAAAAATTATGGGGCATAATTAAAGCCCTGCTGAAAGGGAAATTTATAGTCCATGAATATATTAGAAAAGAAAGATTTAAAAAGAATAATCTAAGACTTTAACTTAATATGTTAGAATGAAAACAGTAAATCCAAATGAAGTAAAAGGAAGGAAATAATAAGGATATGAGGAAAAATCAATTAAATGGAAAATTAAAGAAAAGAGAGTATCAACAAAAGCATAACATGGCTCTCTGAAGAGATAAGTAACAGACACAACTTTAGCAACGGTGCTCAAGAAAATAAAAAAAAAAAGACAAAAAGAAATTTAAAAGGTGCATAATAAATGCAGTAGAGATTAAGAAAACCACAATGTTCTGAGTAACATAATGCAAATAAATGTGAAAGCTTAGATGAATCGGCCAATTTCCTAGAATAATTGATACATCAAAACTGATAGGCCTATAACCACTAAAAAAATTGAACTGATATATATTTTTTTAATCTCAAATATGCCAAGTCCAGATGTTTTCCTAGGCAAGTTCTACCAAATATTTGAGGAAGAGATAATGTCTCTATAACAGTGACTAGTGATTTATTGGAAATATACGTGTAAGGTATTTTTCCCTGCCAAGAAAGAAGGAACAGGAGGGCTGAGAGCCACAAAGTGTGGAATAACAAACGGCTTTATTAAGTACCGCGCAACCCGCCTGACGATGTCCCCCAGCCCCGGGGTTCAGAGGCTAGGTGAGTCGCCCTAATTTGACTGTGTGATAGGTATTTAAAGGGGTCCTCTAGAGTGGGCGAGTAGTTATGACATAGTGAAATCTCACTGGCTGATGGACGGTTGTTCCTCTCCCACAGTCCTCTGGGAACTTTAGTTTTGGTGTGCTTGGTTGTGTGGGCGGCCTTAGCCAAAGTCCCCGGGCTGTGAGTTCCCCACCTGACTGTCCCCCATTAGCCACCCCACATTCCAGCCTTTTTAGTTAAATAGAATTGGGGCACCGTGTATTCATGTGGTTGCTTCCTGCTGATTAGGGGCATCATGGGAAGGGGAGGTCAGCTGGTGGTGGCTTTGAGGGGTGTCAGGAGGAAACATCTGTTTGGCCGTGAGTTGAGAAACTTTGCAGATGCGCTTCTGTAAGAATTTTAAAAAGAGAGGAACAAATATGAGTTATACGCTGATAATTAGAAGAAGATTTAGGATAGGGGCAGCCCAGGTAAGAATGGGTGGCTGCCATCAGAAGTTAAGTGGGTGTAGGAGGAGAGATTCTTGCTTCGTTTCTCTCGTAGATGGTTGAAGAGATTGAAGCTTCATCAGGCCAGTCCTACTGAACAGCATTGCTCCCTGCTTTAGCTCTCTCCGGTGGCAGGTTCCTGGTAGGCAACAGGAGGGTCTGCAGGACCCAACCTCCTGGTGAGCTGCAGACGAGTAGGGCCCAATGGTTCCAAACTGCCAGCGATCCTGCGTGGGAGCAAACTTGGGGCAAGAGACATGATTAGAAATGAGGGTAGCATTGATTATGGGGGAGCCCTTGGTAGTGAGGAATGGCAGGAGTAAGTGGGAAGATGCTGCCAGCTGGATAGTGGCTCTGAGACTGTGTAGAATGTCTTGACCCAGAAGGGGTACAAAACACGATGGCATAACCAAGAAGGAGTGCAAAAAATGGGATTCTGTTTAAACTGCATGTCAGGAGTGATATGAGAAGAGGAAAGGAAGGGGTCCCATTTATTCCCATAACCGAGACCTGTGAGGGAATTAGAGGTCCAGAGTGTGATGGCAAAACAGAGAAGGCAGCTTCCATGTCCACAAGAAATGAGATGGACTTACCCACTAATTGCAGCATACCCTGGGGTCTCCAAGTCCAGGCTGTGTCCTAGGAGTCTGAGCGATGCGCCCATGTGGCTGCCTCATCCTCCACGTAGAGGCGTTGAGGATGAGCCTACTGCCCAAAGGGCAATTGCTCTGCCAGTGACTGGGTTGCTTGCAGTTAGGGCAGGGCTTAGTGGGCAGCCACGGGCAGGGCCCCGTCGGGCACAGCAGTCCTGCTTGTGGCACTATGGTGACCAGATGTCCTGCTTTTGGCAGGACAGTCCCAATTTTTAACAATTTGTCCCACATCCCACCGCATTTTTAAAAAGTCCGGATTTAAAAAATTATATTACAATACTATTTTTGCATTCTATGAAAATTTTTTTTTCTCTATATAGACCAAATTTTTAATCAAGAACCTCCCTGTCAATAGTGTCCCGCTTTACCAATTTTCAAATCTGGTCACCTTATCTTGCTACACTTAAAGCAAGCTGCTGGTGAGATTCCTCTTTGTGGTCCAGACTTGGGTCAGGCACTTCCTGTGCCTGGGTTTAGAGTGTTACCTTCTGCTGCATGTGAGCCTGGCGAACAGCCTTGGCCTATTCCTACTAGCCACGACCATTGAAAACTTTAGATGCCATGTTCACAGGTCCTAGATAGGGGTTTGGGCGTTGAGAATAAAAGAAGGAGTGTTCCTAGGGAGCCTGGCCCTCAAATCCAGCTGGAAATGCTGGATCCAGTGGCAAGACAGGGTCAGAACTTTCTGCAAGCAGGTTGGAGTTGAGCATCCTGCAAACCGGTGTAAGAGCCAATGACAGGCTGAGAATGGCCTGACGGATGAGGGACTTAAGAACATAGTGTAGAAGGGAGGAGCCCCTGGCCAGCAAGGGAAGAGAGAGACTGGTATTTGCAAGTGAATGAGAAACAGAATTTAGCAAAGGGAGGGGGAGGAGGCTCTCTGGAGAGAAGAGACCAGAGTGAAAGAGGTTTGCAGAGGGACCAGAGAGAGAAAGTTGAGAGTCTGCAGAGAAAGAAAGATTACGAGTGGAGGGTTTTCTCTGGCCAAAAAAGGGCCTGCGTGGTGTAACAGGTGGCACAGAGATTAAGGACAGGTGCGCGAATATTTAGAGGCCCTGAATGTAAAGGGATCTCCAAGCTCCCAGCAATCTCAGTGATAGTTAAATTGGTGAGGGTGTTAAAACCAAAAGTCCCTTCAGGAGGCTACCTGGTCCGATTATCCAATGGATTCTATGGCCTGGCCACAGTGGAGAAAATGAACAGTTTCCTCTTCTTTAGGGAGGGAGAGATTTCAGATAAGGCAACTCCCAGAGTGTTTTGGGATTCCTGTGCCCCCACGGCCGGCCTCAGTTCTCGGGTGATCAGAGATGAGAACTGGCATCCCAAAACTCAAGCTCTGGCCACAGACGGATAAGGAAAGTGTATATGCTCGGACATCTCCAGGGCACACATGCACTCGGACAGAAAAGGCCTGCACTGTGCACTGAAGTGGGTAGTTGGTTAGAGCCGAAGGCGGTGGATGGTCGGAGATCCTGCTTCTTTCTCGGAGGGGACAGGGAGAGGAGCAGCCCCAGCAGGCTTCTGACTCCTCCTGGGTTTTCGGCACCAAAATGTAAGGTATTTTTCCCCGCCGAGAAAGAAGGAACAAGAGGGCCGAGAGCCACAAAGTGTGGAATAACAAACGGCTTTATTAAGTACCGCGCAACCCGCCTGACAATGTCCCCCAGCCCCGGGGTTCAGAGGCTAGGCGAGTCGCCCTAATTTGACTGTGTGATAGGTATTTAAAGGGGTCCTCTAGGATGGGCGAGTAGTTATGACGTGTGAAATCTCATTGGCTGACGGACGGTCGTTCCTCTCCCACAGTCCTCTGGGAACTTTAGTTTTGGCATGCTTGGTTGTGTGGGCGGCCCCAGCCAAAGTTCCCAGGCTCTGAGTTCCCCACCTGACTGTCCCCCATTAGCCACCCCACAATACGAATGGCTCAAAAAATTGAAGGAATTGTTAAATGGCACTAATGAATGACAGAAGCCTGGGAAAGTCCAGAACTTGAGAACATTTTCATGAGATTCTGTCCCTGGGTTGCCAGTCTCAACTACCTTTAACCCCTGTCTGGCCTTCCTCTCTTATTGAAGGTAGATTTGCTCTAGTTGCTAGGGAAGGTATTTTTAGAAGTTCCAGATTTATACCCTGTATCACCAGGATCTTGAGTTAGGTCTACCTGTAGCAAAAACATCTTAGAGGAGGACTCTGACTGGGCTTGCATTATGAACCAATTTCTGAATTAAATCATCAAAGATAGGTGACTCTGGTCAGAACTGTATCATATGCCTATACCTCCATGAGGAGAGAAGTTGGATGTAATGGTAGAGAATACAGAGAACATCATAGGCAGACAAATAATAACTACTAGAAAGAAAAAGGGAAATCCAACCTCTAGGAATTAACTTTGGGAACAAAGGTGGTGAGTTGACCATTATGTGATATAGAGGCCACAGAGGAAATATACAGATTTTCAAGTTGGAAGGTAAGAAATCTATGTGCTACCTTTGAACCTCCTCTCTTATGACTGTATAATATTGGATACATACAGTGTAAAATGTGATAGATTAGGTGATATTTAAATTTACTTCCAGCTCTTAACATATTTTTAATATTTATTTTATTGATTTTTAGAAGGGGGAAGAAAGAAAGCAGGAAAGAGATGGGAACATCTGTTCCTGTTATGCCCTGACCGGAGATTGAACTGGCAACTGCTGTACTTCAGACAGTGCTCTAACCAACTGAGCTCTCTGGCTAGGGCCACCTCTTAACATTTTATGATTATATTAACCACCCATAGCTCCAGAGTCTAGTGGAGTGTCTGGCATATTAGTAGGTTTTCATTAAGTATTTGTTAAATGAACAAAATAATAAAAAATGTTTATAGGACTAAGTTAAATGAGACTGGGGAAAAAGCCATTTAGCCTAACATCTGGTTATTGGTGATCTTTAGAAATGGGCTCCACCCAAGGAACTAAAGTTGATTGTTGAGGTTTTAGGCTTTTTACATTTTAATGTCTTTTCCTGTTATTTAGTCAAAGGTATTCTGATGTTAAATGTATGAGTAGCCAAAAAGCAAAATGAGATTATGCTGTTACTATTTTTTCAGCCATATGCAGTCCAGAAGCTCAAAGCCGTAGCAGGTGTGATGATTACTGCATCTCACAACCGCAAAGAAGACAATGGATACAAGGTAAACCTTGGACTCCTATTCTTTGCTTATTTACATTGTTCTTATTTTATTTAAATAAGTATCTACACTGAGGAACAGAAGTAGACATTGGAGACAGGAAGATAAAAGCATTGAGACCAAACCTCAAAGAGGCCTGACCAGGCAGTGGCACAGTGGATAGAGCGCCGGACTGGGATGCTTAAGACCCAGGTTCGGGACCCCGAGCTCGCCAGTTTAAGCACGGGCCCATCTGGCTTGAGCAAAAGGTCGCCAGCTTGGACCCAAGGTCGCTGGCTCCAGCAAGGGGTTGCTCGGTCTGCTGAAGGCCCGTGGTCAAGGCACATGTGAGAAAGTAATCAATGAACAACTATGGTGTCGCAACGGCAACGAAAAAATTGATGCTTCTCATTTCTCTCTGTTCCTGTCTGTCTGTCCCTATCAATCCCTCTGTCTGACTCTCTCTCCGTCCCTGTAAAAAATAAACATTTAAAAAAAAAACCCTCAGAGTGTGTATCCCTAATGGCCCTATTACTTCTCAACATGTACTATTATTATATCTTCATTGTTCTCTTTACTTCTAATATCTTAATGACCTTGATTTCCCTATTCTATCCGAAATTCATCCTCTCTGAATTTCAGAAATAAAGTCATATTGTATCAAAAACTTGAAGAATGAGTGGGAGTTTGCAGGAAGAGAGCCAGAGGAATGTTACCTTGATGTCACTCTCTTCTCCTTCTCCCTCTAACCTTCTACCATGGACTCCCCATTGGCCACAGGAGCCACTTGATGTGTCAACATCCATGACAGAAAGCAGGATGGAGAAGGGTGAAGAGTGTCCCTGTAGGGGCAAACAAAATAGCATAGTATTGAGCCAGTGTTTGGGGCTACTAGGTGATGAGTCCATGATATTATGTTTGTTTTTCTTCCTTTGTCTGGAGGTCTCCAGTTACACTGAATTCTGTTTTAATGGAAAAAATAAGATTTAATAGTAATCTTAATATTTTGGCCCTGGCCAACTAAGTGGGTAGTATTACCAGTCACAAAGGCAGGGAAGAAGCATAATTAATTCATTTTGGATATATTAAGTTTGAGATAGTTGGTCAACCAGGTATCAATGTCCTATATGCAGATATATATAGATCGATATCTGGGCTGAAGTTATAAATTTTGGGGTCACCATACATATTAGAGCAGGGGTCCCCAAACTACGGCCCACGGGCCGCATGCGGCCCCCTGAGGCCATTTATCCTGCCCCCGCCGCACTTCCAGAAGGGGCACCTCTTTCATTGGTGGTCAGTGAGAGGAGCACAAGATGCATCCACACCCATAGTTCCCATTGAAATACTGGTCAGTTTGTTGATTTAAATTTACTTGTTCTTTATTTTAAATATTGTATTTGTTCCCGTTTTATTTTTTTACTTTAAAATATGTGCAGTGTGCATAAGGATTTGTTCATAGTTTTTTTATAGTCCCGCCCTCCAATGGTCTGAGGGACAGTGAACTGGCCCCCTGTGTAAAAAGTTTGGGGACCCCTGTATTAGAGCATTTAAGAGTATTTGAAAGCTCTTAACTTGGATAAATAGCCCAGAGACAGTATATAGTAGAAAAACTGGTCCAGAAGGGATCCTGAGAGGTAGAAACCACGGGATGAACAAAAAACAAGAGGCTGGTGGCCTGACCAGGCGGTGGCGCAGTGGATAGAGTGTTGGACTGGTATGCAGAAGACCCAGGTTCGAGACCCCAAGCTCGCCAGCTTGAGCGCGGGCCCATCTGGCTTGAGCAAAAGCTCACCAGCTTGGACCCAAGGTCACTGGCTCCAGCAAGGGGTTGCTCAGTCTGCTGAAGGCCCGCAGTCAAGGCACATGTGAGAAAGTGTTCAATGAACAACTAAGGTGTTGCAACGGCAACGAAAAACTAATGATTGATGCTTCTCACCTCTCTCCGTTCCTGTATGTCTGTCCCTATCTATCCCACTCTCTGACTCTCTCTGTCCCTGTAAAAAAAAAAAAAAATAGGCTGATGTGTTCCAAAAGGAAATTTTATTTTTAAAATTGCTTGGGGGCAAGTGGACTGAGACCTTGGGGTGTCAGTTCCAAGATGTGGGAGGGGGCATCAGATATAGGGAATTTGCTTGCATGGGGTTCATGCACCTGGGCAAGCTTAGATTAGCATGTCAGGGTTCTTGTAGCCTTGGTTACTGATTTAAGAGGGAAATTCTGCTGCAGAGACACAAGTTTTTGATGTAGCACAGACTTGGTGTCCTTGGTAAATCCTGAAGATAGCCAAGAGGTTAGTCTCCCAGTAACAGCTGGGGGCCTGAATCTGTGAGCCTGCTTTCACAAACAACATTGTATTTTAAAGCTCCCCTAATGATCAGGTTCCTCCCTAATGCAAGCTTTTTCAGACATTTTTGGGAAGGTAAACTTTTTACTATATTTCAAAGTGAAGGCCAGGCAGCTGTTAGGAGAGAGAATAGCAAGCAAATCAACTCTATTTTTACAAAATGTTTGAGTGATGGGAATATGAGTTTTTCAGGGCTAATTTAACCCTAACAGATCCCTACAGAATATCAACTTTACAGGAAGGCAGGAAGAAGTGCTAGAGATAGAAGAAACACCAGAAAAGTTTGTTGTCATAAAATCCGAAAGGATAAGACAGTTGCAAAAAGAGAAAGGCCGCCTGACCAGGTGGTGGCAGAGTGGATAGAGCGCCGGACTGGGATGCGGAAGACCCAGGTTCAAGACCCCGAGCTCGCCAGCTTGAGCGCGGGCCCATCTGGCTTGAGCAAAAGCTTACCAGCTTGGACCCAAGGTCGCTGGCTCAAGCAAGGGGTTGCTCGGTCTGCTGAAGGCCCTCGGTCAAGGCACATGTGAGAAAGCAATCAATGAACAACTAAGGTGTCGCAACAAAAACGTGATGATTGATGCTTCTCGTTTCTCTCCGTTCCTGTCTGTCTGTCCCTAACTATCCCTCTCTCTGACTCTCTCTCTCTGTCCCTGTAAAATAAAGAAAGAAAGAAAGAAAGAAGAGAAAGGCCAACTTTCAAGAGAGCTAAGAATCCAGATCCCCTCTGAGCATCAGATTCCTTTATCCAGCTGTGAACTTGATATCCACTTTATAGTTGAAAAAGTACCATGAATATTCCATGGTTACTTAGATCATCTTAGGTATATAGCTACATAAGAGTGTTATTGGATACTATGGTATATGCATATTATAATGTCATAATGATGTCCTATTTTTATTAGAGCATATTTCTAAAAGGGAAAATAGTACATGATCAGTTTGTTGAAGAGTCCCTGAATAATCATTGCCATCAGTATATTTTGGTATTTATTAAACTAGTTCCATGTTGACATTTTCTACTCTATTAATTTGGTGTACTTTTTACAAAGTCAAATATCTGTCCTGTAGCTAAGAAAATAGCCAACATTTCATGTATTTATAACTATATTTTTAACTATTATCTAGGTTTATTGGGAAACAGGTGCTCAGATCACATCTCCTCATGATAAAGAAATTCTAAAATGTATAGAAGAGTGTGTAGAACCCTGGAATGGTTCCTGGAATGATAATTTAGTGGACACCAGCCCACTGAAGAGAGATCCTCTGCAGGACATTTGTAGGAAATACATGGAAGATCTGAAAAAGATCTGTTTTCACAGGTATCCCAAAGGGAATATAGGATAGCATTACCTTAGAAACAAGATTAACAAATAATGGGAAGAAATGGGGATAAGAATGTGTTGGCTGTTTATTATATGTAAAATTATAGCTAAATGTGTAGTACTGTTCATAGTAGTCAAAAAGTGGAAATAACCTAAATATCCATCAACTGATGAAGAGATAAATAAAATGTAATATATCCATACAATGAAATGTTATTTCGTAGTAAAAGGAAATGAAATATTGATGCATACTGCAGCATGACTAAGCTTTGAAAACCTCTTAAGTGAAAGAAAGCAGTCACCACGGATCACATGTTGTATGATTCCATGTATATGAAATATCCAGAATAGGCAAATCTATAGAGTCAGAAACAGACAGAAGTTAGGGAGTGGGGGCTACAGGGTATGTTTCTTTTTGGGATAATGAGAATGTTCTAAAATTGATTATGATAATGGTTTAAAAACTCTGACTATAATGAAAGCCATTGAATTGTACACTTTAAATGGATGTATTATAATAGTATATTAATCACCTCTTAATAAAGCTGTTAAAAAAGTACAGCTAAATATATATATTCCTTTTATATAAGATCTGAGAATTTTCTCTCAAATTTTATTTTTCCTTTTCTATTTCCATATTTTTATAACTATTTCATAAATAGCTGACACTATTGCTACAAAGCATCCTGGCTTGCTGAGTATATTTTCCCTATTCTACAAAATAGATTTTAGCTTTTGCTCTAGCTTATTTCAGTTCTATCACAAGTAACGACTTTTGTGATTGATGATGATTTTCTTTTGCAGGGAATTAAACTCAAAGACCACCTTGAAATTTGTACATACATCTTTTCATGGAGTTGGACATGACTATGTGCAGTTGGCTTTTCAAGTGTTTGGTTTTAAGCCTCCAATTCCAGTACCAGAACAAAAAGATCCCGATCCAGACTTTTCTACCGTTAAATGCCCAAATCCTGAAGAGGGAGAATCTGTGCTGGTATTGATTTCTGTATTTAAAGTATTATTAGTGTATTGAACTTCATCAGATAGAACTCATTGACACTCAGAGATTACTTACAGAAGCAGCAACCACTTTCGTTTACATCTTTTAAATTATATTGAAGCCATATTTCTGTTTTGTTTGAAATCTCTCTGGTAGATATCCCTACTTCTAAGCTTATTTTAAATTTAGCTGAAGTATATTCCTTCTAAAATTCGTATCGGTAACATAGTGCTTACATTTAGGAATATTAACATTGACTTTAACATCTTAAATACAATCCAGCTTTTTGGGTCCCTGTTTCAGGAACTTTCTTTGAGACTGGCAGAGAAAGAAAATGCCCGGATAGTGGTGGCCACAGATCCTGATGCAGACCGGCTGGCAGTGGCAGAACTTCAGGAGAAGTCAGTAGAACCTGTTATTTGATTAAAAGCTTAACTTTTGAAAAATAAGTTTTGATTTTAAGTCTAATAAACTTGTTGGAAATAATTTTTTAAAAATAAGAAAATAAATCTCCTGAACCCCCCACTATCCAGGGATAACCACCTAGATTAATATTTAAAATTGCCTTTCTCTGCGTTTTCTACTCAAATATTTAAGATATATTTGTTTTTTAAAAATTGTGATCATACTCTACAGGGTGAAGCAAAAGTAGGTTTGCAGTTGTGAGGACGCAAAACAGAGTTTACTCTTGTATTACTTATTAATGTATTTTCCATACGAATAACTGTAAACCTGCTTTGCCATACCCGGCATATTATTTTATATTGATTATATATTATCCACTTAAATATTGTACTGTGAGCATTTTTTCCTGTTCTTACATATTGTTTAAATTATTAAGTGGTAAAATGGCATAATATCACAACAATTGTTTATCAATATGATCATTTCCTAATCTTGGTCCTTTGAGTCACTGTGTATTTTTGCCATTATGATGTTGTGACAACTGCCTTTACATTGAAAGGACACCATATTTTTAACTCTTTTTTCATTAAGTAGAATAATAAAAGTAATGATTTTTTAAAAGACATTGCTACCATTTCTACCCTAAGCTCACCCCTCGTCAGTTAGAGAAGTAGTAGTAAATGTTTTCTTTAAAATTCCATACAATAGTGTTTGGGTTTTCCTATATGAAGGATGATAATTTGTAGGTGTTGGGTTCAAGAAATTTTAATGAGAAGTTTAAAGATCTTGACTTGAATTTTTATTCTCTCTACAGCGGTCATTGGAAAGTTTTCACAGGGAATGAGTTGGCAGCTCTCTTTGGATGGTGGATGTTTGATTGCTGGAAGAAAAGTAAATCAAGAAATTCTGATGTGAAGAACATTTATATGTTAGCCACCACCGTCTCTTCCAAAATTTTGAAAGCAATTGCTCTTAAAGAAGGATTTCATTTTGAAGTAAGATTATATAATAATATCTGTGTGCTACTTTTCTAAACCTATTTCTATAAATTAAAGCCATCTCCCCACCAAAACTGACTTTTATTAATTTCATTTATAATTCCCACCTTTTCCTAATTTTGTTAACACTTCATCTATTTGATAGTTTAGAACCTTGAGTCAGCTTCATCCAGTGTGTCAGTTTATGCAACTGAGATAAGATGTTATTTAAAAATTGTATGAATGCTTATTATTCCACACAGCAATACATTGTTTCCACACTGAGGAAATCTGTGTCCTGGTGACCTCATCAGTTACAGAAACTCCACTCCAAACAACTGTGGGAGGCTCTGCAAGTTCAGTCTCAAGAAACTTTAGTTAGTCTTATAAACTGCAAATTAAGAACCAGTGATTCTACATCCAAACGCAATTACTATGTATCTGTCTCAGCACAGATCACTCACCTTTGTTGACCCTCAGGCAGTTAAGCTGACCATTTGTATAGCTACTGGGACTACTATCAGTCAGTTTAGTTGCTTTTCCTCTGCCATCTTTACGAAATATCTGTCAAACTATCACCTGTGGGCATTTTTCTTGAGCCACAGCCAACCTACAGGTCATAATTGGCTAAATGAAAGAAAACCATACTTGTCTTAATGAAATAGAGCTCAACTTCAGGCTTTCTAAAATGCAAATAGCAAAATAGAAGAAATTGAAAATTTATTTAAAGCTAAGACTCTGAATTACAGTAATGTTAACATATTATTTGTATTTATGGCGTGAAAAGTGTATAGTGAGCACAAAGAAGAAAAAACAAATGATTCTAAAAACCTATATTATATATTTGCCTCCTTGTTTTTATTGTTGGGAGTAGGGGTGGGAGATAGTTTTGGCTTTTATTTCATCCAATAGTGAGGAGGTACAGAGGTGAATGAGAAATCTTAAATTAGTAATGGTGAGCTCTGGAGTCCGTGTGTATCACATGCTCTTTCTGTTGACTCTAAACCAGTGGTGGGATTCAGCTGATTTGCACTGGTTCGGCAGAACCGATACCTAATTTTTTGTTGAGTTCGGTGAACCAGTTATTGAAATAGCACTTGTAATCAGGGTTCTCTCTCAGGTGGGTGCCTGGGCAGCCACCCAATATGGAAATCACAAATTTCTTTTCCTTACTCTTTTTTAACATTAATCTGTGCAACAGCATACTGTATTCTAAGTGCCCATAGTAATATTCATTCCATCCATAGGTGAAAAAAATTGAAAGTGAGGATGCCAATCAAGAAGCAATACAGAAATATATTAAATAACCGTTTTATTGTTTTTTGTCAGGTATTATTAATATTTTCCATTCATATTTTAAAACTTTCTTATAATTTAGTTTTGTGTACCTCTTTTATTGTACTATTTTTATTTTTTATTTTTATTTTTTGGCAGAGACAGAGAGAGAAAGGGACAGATAGAGACAGACAGATAGGAAGGAAGAGAGATGAGAAGAATCAATTCTTCATTGCAGTTCCTTAGTTGTTCATTGATTTATTTCTCATATGTGCCTTGACCAGAGGGCTATAGCAGACCAAGTGACCCCTTGCTCGAGCCAGCAACCTTGGGTTCAAGCTGGTGAGCCTTGCTCAAACCCGATGAGCCCGTGCTCAAGCTGGCGACCTCAGGGTCTCGAATCTGGGTCCTCCGTGTCCCAGTCCAACGCTCTATCCACTGTGCCACCGCCTGGTCAGGCTATTGTTCTTAAGTATTACATGCATGAAATAATAAACTACCTTTCAGTATATCATTTTTTTTATACTTAAAACAGTCATTAGGGCAGAGAACTGGTTGTTAAATTATTTGAATCCCACCACTGCTCTAAACCAGTTCTTGTCTATAAAGGGAACAATAACTCATCAAATGAAAAGTCCTCAAATCTGATTCCCAAAGAAGGACTTGGTGTTACAGTAAGGAACACTTGGTTCAAGCATGTGTTGTGATAATATTGAAAGTGCATCATTAAAACACTTTATGACCTTTGATTACTCAAGGGAACTAAATCAGAACCTTTGTAAGTACTCTTACATTAGTGCTTGTAATACAGCTTAAAGGACAGTTTCTCAGAGGCAGTGTAATTGAATCGTGCCTCCATCTCTTATGTGCAGCATAATCTTGGGCACATTTACTGAACCTCTGAACCTATTTTAGCAACAGAGTTTTGTGAACATTAAAAAAGATAATGATGTAGCCTGACCAGGCGGTGATGCAGTGGATAGAGCATCGGACTGGGATGCAGAAGACCCAGGTTCGAGACCCCGAGCTCGCTAGCTTGAGCACGGGCCCACCTGGCTTGAGTAAAAGCTCACCATCTTGGACCCAAGGTCTCTGGCTCCAGCAAGGGATTGCTCAGTCTGCTGAAGGTCCGCAGTCAAGGCACATGTGAGAAAGTAATCAATGAACAACTAAGATGTCACAACAGCAACGAAAAACTAATGATTGATGCTTCTCATCTCTCTTTGTTCCTGTCTGTCTGTCCCTATCTATCCCTCTCTCTGACTCTCTCTCTATCCCTGTAAAACAAAAAAAAACAATAAAAGAAAAAAGATAATGATGTGAACCATTTGTTACACTGTTTCAAAAATAATAAATAGTCATAACATGCAACTTTGTGACTATATGCATCACCATTTGTAAATACTGGATTATATTTGATGTAAATCACCTATTTCTGTACTTGATAAATACTAGGTCATCAGTCATGGAGTGTATGTGTCCATGCACTTTATGATTATATTGTTATCATTATAGATATCTTTGCGGACCAAAAATCATAATAGAAGATCACCAAAGAGAGTATTATGTAGTACATTTAGTGACAGTCTTTTCTCTAATATATATGAGAGAGTCACTTAACAAGAGTGGCCTCCTCTGTATTTCAGGAAACATTACCAGGTTTTAAATGGATTGGAAGTAGGATAAAAGACCTCCTGGAAAATGGGAAAGAAGTCCTTTTTGCATTTGAAGAGTCTATTGGTATGTAGTCAATATTGAAATCTTTTAAATTTGAATGAGGGCATTTATTTTTAATGTAATAAATCTATAGAGAGGAATTTTTGCCTTCTGGTGTTGTATTCTGAGTTGTGGTAAATACCACAGAGTGTTCAGAAATGTGTAGATGCATTTCTCATCAGAAGAAAAATGACCCATAAGGTCCCCTAAATACCTTTAGTATCATTGGGTTTCATTTATGACTAGGCCTTAAATTCATTGGTTCTTCAGAAGAAATGTAAAACTATTGAAATTATTATAGGCTTAAGTTTTCCTCTTTTTTAAAGATGTGTTTATTCTCAGGTTTTCTGTGTGGAACCGCAGTTTTGGATAAAGATGGAGTGAGTGCAGCCGTTGTGGTTGCTGAGATGGCATCTTACCTGGAAACCATGAAGATAACATTGAAGCAGCAACTGACGAAGGTTTATGAAGAGTAAGCCCTGCTATTAAGAATTTCACATTGTGTGGCCAGTAGTCACCACCATCATGGCCATTCACATACAGGTTCTCATTAGCTTCAGACAGACGGTAAAGAAACAGTGGAGCCAAAGAATGGTGGGCCATTCCTTTATTAAAGGCTCACACTGGCCAACAAGCAAACACACGGGAAAAACACTTCCCTCCAGTTCCACAACCAGGAGAATATTCTCCAGTTCCTCCTAAAATCAAAGGCCTCACTAGTCTCAGTGGAGCTTGCAAAAGCCTCTCACCTCTGGTTTTCCATCTGTATATCTTCTCCCTTCTCTCCGCACAAACTCTGTAAATATGGCTTCTCTCTCCTTCCCCTCCTGCTCTCTCTTTCAAAACTTTTCTGACCCTAAAATCTCTCCTCCAGCAAACATTAGCAAGACAATTGCCCTTCCCAAGCAGGAAGGTAATTTTCAATTTCACAGATCACATACCTGGCACTGCCCAGTGCTATTTTTTAACACTAAAAGTGAGCAAACTCAAAAATACCAATTTTACAAACTCATTTGCCCAACACACATGCTGATTCTTTTTGTCTTACTTTCAGCTAAGTTTGTTTTCAAGCAATAGTCAATCCTTTTTGAAAAGTACTGAAATTGTCTGAATTCATGATTGTCACTTTCTAGATGATAAATATAATTGGCTTATCTTTAATATCTACTTTTCTAAAGAGTTATCTGAAATCTGATTTTAACACTTCAAATCTTTGTGCAGGTATGGTTATCATATTTCAAAAACTTCGTATTTCTTATGTTATGATCCCACTACCATCAAAAGTATATTTGAAAGGCTCCGCAATTTTGATTCTATAAAAGAATATCCAAAATTTTGTGGGACATTTGCTATATTGCACATACGGGACGTTACCACTGGATATGACAGCAGCCAGCCTAATAAGAAATCAGTGAGTACCTTTAAAAAAAATGTTTTTAACAGTTTGTAATAATTCGTACTAGGGCAAAATGGAGGAAGTTCAGGCATACTAGTTTCTTGAAACTAGGATCCATTGTTTTTCTCCAGAGCTGTTTAAGTCTAATAACTGGCTCTCAGACTCTGACCCTGTCTTATCACTCTCCAAGTAGGTGCTACCCTCTGGGGAAGAAAGGTGAGAAAAAGGAGAAAAGCAGACAGAAGGAAAAAGGGAAGGTGGGAGGGAGAATGTGTGATAATGCTATCTATGTAAATAATGTTGAAAATAAAGTCTGAAAGCCTATAATTTCGAAGTTACACATCTTTCTAGTTGTAATCTTCCTCCTCCAACTTGATTTGCTATACTTCCAGCCAAACAGAACAACTTAGTTTCTTACATATTACACTTTTTTAATTTCTTTTCTTTTTTTTTTTTTTTTTTTACAGGGATAGAGAGAGAGTCAGAGAAAGGGATAGATAGGGACAGACAGACAGGAAGGGAGAGAAACGAGAAGCATCAATCATCAGGTTTTTGTTGCGACACCTTAGTTGTTCAATGATTGCTTTTTCATGTGTGCCTTGACCGCAGGCCTTCAGCAGACAGAGCAACCCCTTTCTTGGGCCAGTGACTTTGGGTCCAAACTGGTGAGCTTTTTGCTCAAGCCAGATGAGTCCACACTCAAGCTGGCGACCTCGGGGTCTCAAACCTGGGTCCTCTACATCCCAGTCCGACTCTCTATCCACTGTGCCACCGCCTAGTCAGGCTAATTTCTATTTTTGCTCAAGCTATTTTCTCTAGCTTTTCTTCCTGCTGTTGCAGGTTTACACCTTAGCTGTTATTCAAGACTTAAGGCAGATGTCACCTACTCCACATACCTTCCAGGTCCCTTAGCAGATACCTTTCTCCTGAGCTTTTATTACGTATTGTGCCTTCCTCTTGTTATTCATCACTTTCTATCTTACATTATCCATGTTGTACATGGCAGATCCATTTGTGATACACCTTTATGCCTCTCTAAGGTCCTGCCCATATGATAGGTGCTCAAGAAGTATTTAATTTTTTTTAATTTTTCTGAAGTGAGAAGCAGAGAGGCAGAGAGACAGACTACCGCACGTGCTCGACCTGGATCTACCCAGCATGCTCACTAGGGGGCGTTGCTTCGTTGCAACCGGAGCCATTCTAGTGCCTGAGGTGGAGGCCATGGAGCCATCCTCAGTGCCCAAGCCAACTTTACTCCAATGGAGCCTTGGCTGCAGTAGGGGAAAAGAGAGAAAAAGGAGAGGGGGAAGGGTGAAGAAGCAGATGGGCGCTTCTCCTGTGTGCCCTGGCTGGGAATCAAACCCAGGACATCCACACACCAGGCCAATGCTCTACCACTGAGCCAACTGACGAAGGCCTCAAGAAGTATTTAAATGCCATGGATTGCTGATCATATTTAGTTATTGTTGCTATTATTATTAGCCCAAATTTTCATTTATAATGTTCTAATGTTGACTCAAGATTCTAGGGGCATGGTATATTTGGAGAAATCTGTAGCCTACTATGGAAAATACTACCTGCATTCCTTTGTGTACATTCACCCAGTCAGCAAATATTGGTTCACAGGCATCAGTATTCTGTGCATATGCACATATGTGTGTATCTATTTTTGTGTCTTTGTAAACTACTTGAAGAAAAGAACTAATTTTTTTGCTTCTTTTAATTTTCTGTTGCTGCTGTGTTTAAAGTAGTTCTTGTATTATGTTTTTTTCTCCCTCTTAACTCCCTTTAAAGTATATGCTATATTTGTTATTCAAAGGACTTTTCTATCTGTTCTTCACTGATGCTTATGACAGTTTTTTAAGGCAGGTAGTATAGATATAGTTAATCCCTTAAGGGTCATATGATAAGTGTTGAAGACTTCCTGAGTTCTTTTTTCTGCACACTTCAGATTGACATTCATCTTTGTATTCAACAGGCATTTATCAAAGTCCTTCTGTGCTATAGGCACAGGCACACTGGGGAGGCAGCAATGACAAAGGCACTGTTTCTACACTAAAGAGTCTAGTGGGGAGCCTGACCAGGCTGTGGCACAGTGGATAGAGTGCTGGACTGGGATGCGGAGGACCCACGTTCAAGACCCCGAGGTTGCCAGCTTGTGCGCAGGCTTATCTGGTTTGAGCAAGGCTCACCAGCTTGAGCCCAAGGTCGCTGGTTCACTCAGTCTGCTGTAGCCCCCCAGGTCAAGGCACATATGAGAAATCAATCAATGAACAACTAAGGAACCGCAATGAAGAATTGATGTTTCTCATCTCTCTCCCTTCCTGTCTGTTTGACCCTCCCTATCTGTCCTTCTCTCTGGCTCTCTCTGTCTCTGCCACACAAAAAAAAGAAAAAAAGGAGTTCAGTGGGGAAATGAACAAGCAAACAGTGATTACTTTGCAAAATGATGAGTGCTACCAGGGGGTCATTGGGTGCCATGGAAGAGAATGGGAAGGGCCCTTACTCAGATCATGGAAGACTTTCTGGAGGACTAATGTGAACCGACTTCTAGAGGTGGGGTAGGAGCTGATTTCCAAATGTAGGAGGAATAGAAGTTGTTTCAGGCAAACAGAGCAGCAAGTTCTAGGTCTATAGATGAGAAGGCATGTTTTCCTTTAAAGAACCACAAGTTCTCTATAGTGTGGGATGCAGGGAAGACTGGTATGTGTGGTGAGTGGTTTAGAGAGGGGCAAACTTCTAGGCAGGAAGATTGGTTAATATGCTGTCTCAGTAAATGAGATGAGAGGTGGTGGGACCTGAATATAATACAGTGGCATCATTGACGGAGAGAACTGGACAAAGGTGAAGTAAATAAGGGATGGGAAAGACAGGACTTGCCAGTCGACGTTCTGTGAATGAGAAGGGGGAGAGGAAGGGCTCTGTCTTAAGCAGCTAGTGGTAGCACTGACCAAGAGAGGGATCTCACGGAGAGGACCAGGTTCAGGATATCCGAGGAAAGGCACCATTGTCCACCCATGTGTCCTTGCACAACCGCACAACTCTGTGGAGAAGCCCTCACAGACTGATGTGTGGTCTCAGAAGAGTGCAGGTGTTAATCCATATACTTACTCTCTGTAAAGCTTCGTTTCTTTTTTACTTTAATTTTTAGGTTAAAAATATTAAAAAAGAATTTTCACCCTAGTGAATCCCAGATATGTGCACTCTGCTTTGGTGGTTATTAAGAAAATGTGAAGGTGCTTTAAAATTATAAAGCACTTTGCAAATGTAGAAGCAGTTTAGATTTTGATACAGATAGACCTGGCTTCAACTTCTTGCTCTGCCACTTCAGTGAGGACCTTGAGCAGGTCGTTCCCTCTGTTTGAGCCTTGCCTGTAAATTGGCAGTAATGTTTACTTTGCAGGCTTATTGTTGAGACCTAGAGAGCATGTATGTAAGGTACATAACCCAATGCCTATACAATTATAAATGTTTAGTAAGTGGAATATTTGTGAATTATTATGCTTGCAATCTTGTTTTGTATTTTATGAGTCTTTTAAAAAATTTTGTTTTTAATTATGGTAAAGAACACAAAACATTATCCATTTTTAAGCATACAGTTCAGTAGTGTTGACTATGTTGTTGTACAGAACTTTTTCACGTTCCTAAACTGAAACTATACCCATGAAACAACTCCCCACTTATCCCTTCCCCAGCCCTTGGCAACCACCCTTCTACTCTGTTTCTATGAATTTGACTACTTTAGATACCTCATGTAAGTGGAATGTATTTTACAGTTCTTGAAAGTGAAAAAGTACCATGTATAATTAAGCTGTTACAATTGTGCACAGGTGCTGCCTGTGAGTAAAAACAGCCAGATGATTACATTTACCTTTCAAAATGGCTGTGTTGCCACTCTTCGGACAAGTGGGACAGAGCCAAAGATCAAGTATTATGCAGAGATGTGTGCATCACCTGACCAGAGGTGAGAATTGACTTTTTAAATGTATATGTAAAAGTTCTACTGATCTCTAATTCATATACCAGAGAGTTCACCCATTAAAATGTATGTCAGTGGTTTTTAGTGTATTCAGTTGTGCAAACATCCCTATGATCAATTTTAGAACATTTTCATCACATCAAAAGGAAACCCCATACTCATTATCAGTCACTTCCAATTCCCCTCACTGCCAGCCCTAAGCAACCACCAGTCAGCTACCTGCCTTTATAGATTTGCTACTTATTCTGAACATTTCATAGACATGAAATTGTACAATATGTGGTCATTTGTGACGGGCATTTTTTTACTTAGCATAATGTTTTCAAGGTTCATCCATGTTGTAGCATGAATCAGTACTTTATTACTTTCTTAAAAAAATTGTTGGCCCTGGATGGGTGGCTCAACAGATATAGCATTGTCCTGGCATGCTGGTGTTATGGGTTCAATATCTGGTCAGGGCACATATGATAAGCAGTCAACGAATGTATAACTAAATGGAACAAGTAAGTGAAACAATGAGTTGATGCTTTTCTCTCTCTCTTCCTTGCCCTCTCTCTCCTTGTCTCTCAATAGAAAAAAATTTTTGATTGTTTTCATGACCCAGTAATATTCCATTGTATGGATATAATACATTTGTTATCTATTTTATCAGATGATGGACATTAGAGTTATTTCCACATTTGGTTGTTAGGAATAATGGTGCTACAAACGTTTGTGTACAAGTTTCTGTGTGGAGATATGTTTTCATTTCTCTCGGGTATGTATCTAGGGGTAGAATTGCTGGGTCATAGGGTAATTCTATATTTAACCTTTGGAGGAACAGTCAGACAATTTTCCAAAGCAGCTATACCATTTGGAACTGAGTTTTAAAATTTTAGTGAATTTATGTTTCTAGAGAGGCTGGCTCTCTGAACTTTAATGATGAACATAAAGAAATGATCAACAAATTCATTATTGCCAGACATTCATTTTCCACATCTAATCGTATTTGACTTAATCTGCCCAACTTATTTCCTTTTAAGAATATGTGAAGAAATAACTTTAATAAACATATCCAAAGGCTATTTAAACTTATTAAAAATAAAATACCTCCTGCAGTGTTATCATAGATCATTACTTTGGGGGGAAGATTTTTCTGGAATTGCCTCTAAGGTACATTATTTTGTACCTAAATGTTTGCATTTCCTTTGGGGATAAAAAAAGAGCAGAGTTTAAAGTAAACCAAATTGGGTCATGCTGTATGAAGGATGATGATGAAAGTAATAAAAACTAATTTGTTGGGTAGCTTGTAAAATAGCTGAAAAGGGGGCTTTTCTGGAAATGTTTTGGGCAACAGCAGCTCTTCGGGTGATGACTTTGAAGGTAATGCTTGTAAGTGTACATTTATTTTTTAAATATCTCATTCCTTTAGTCACACTTCCTTCTTCTACCTGCAAGACATGTCATGTCATCCCATAATATTTGTACAGGCTATTCTTCAAAGTATTTCAGGATACCACTTTCTCTTAATACCTGGTATTGGTGTTTTAAGCCACTGAGTTGCTTCACCCAGGAGAATTCTTTAGATCTATTATAGCTCTCCTCCATGTGTCATCTCCCAAGGATCTTCTCACGTAATTCAAGTTCAGTTTGTGATATTTCTTTGTGTGTGATTTTGTTTACCAGTTGTATAATCAATCATTCCATCAGGTGTATGGTGTGTGTGTGTGTGTGTGTGTGTGAGAGAGAGAGAGAGAGACAGACAGACAGACAGACAGAGAGACAGAGAGAAACAAAGAAAGGGACAAATAGGGACAGACAGGAAGGGAGAAAGATGAGAAGCATCAACTCTTCATTGTGGCACCTTAGTTGTTCATTGATTGCTTTCGCATATGTGCATTGATTGGGGGGGGGGGGCTATAGCAGAGCAAGTGACCCCTTGCTCAAGCCAGTGACCTTGGGCTCAAGCTAGTGAACTTTGCTAAAACCAGATGAGCCTATATTCAAGCTGTTGACCTTGGGGTTTCAAACCTGGGTACTCCAATCACCAGTCCGACACTTTATTCACTGCGCCACCACCTGGTCAGGCAGGTGTATGCCTTTTTAAGAAGTTACAACAATTAAAAATTTAAGTCAAGAATTTTAAAACTCTTAATCTTTTTCCTCAGTGACATTGCCGTACTAGAAGAGGAGTTGAAGAAACTCATTGAAGCTTTGATTGAGAATTTTCTTGAGCCCAGTAAAAATGGACTGATCTGGCGTTCTGTCTAGTGGATATGGATACATCATTACTGTGTGCTGGGATATGGGACAGGACAACCAAGAACTCCGTGCATTGAACTCGTGTTAGTGTTCTCTAGCTCATCTGGCCAATTTGCTTTTTCTTTTTCTTTTTTTTCTTTTTGGTTGGTTGACTAAACAGACTATATAACTTTGAAATGAAATGGTCTAGGGAAAAATAATTCAAATTTTCTCATAACCTTGAACAAAAGTCATCTCATTAAAAGTATATGTAGTAACACGTCATTCTTTAACAGAAGCTAAAAAGTACAAAAGTGAGTTTCTTTTCAAAGTGTGGTTAAGTAAGCTTAGTTCCATATTCTTGTAATTATGTATAGCATGGTTTTTTAAGGCAGATAAATGTTATATAATTGTAGAGTTAAGAAAATTATGTCATAAAATTGACAAGAAAACAGCACTACTCTCAGAATACTGTGGAAGTGTCATTGTTACAGTATAGGTATTGACTTGCAAATTAGAGTATTTGAAATAGGATATTTAGCTTTTTGAGCATAGAACAGATGTTATGAATGTGGTTTCCAGCTCTTCTGTTTCAGGTGCTGTTGCTGCAGTGTAATATTTATCGTATGCATTTAAAATTCCAATGTTTTCTGAACATAAAACAATAGTGGCAATACTCCAAGAGGCTTTGTTCTTGTCAAATTTCTCAGGGTATAGTATAAATTGAAACAGTGTTCCTGTATTGAATATAATTTAATCAGTTAATTTTTCAGTCAGTTAAGGAAAATCTTCCAAACTATATAGGTGCTTTCTCTATATATTAAATAGGTTTGCTGACTTCAAAGTCTTATGAATGTATATAAAAATCTTAATGAAAGCAGGCTCAGTTTAACTGCATCTTCATGTTAGAATTAAGTGTCAGTTATCACAGCCTCTGACTAAAGAAAAATAAATCTGAACCGAGAAAGAAGCTCTGAATTTATTTTAAAATCTAACTTTTGAATTACATTTTTATAAGGAGATTTACTCCTTTATCAGATGAAGTAATGCTAATTTTACTAAGAAATTAAACATTCAGATTTTAGGTATTATGAAACACTAAAACTGTCTGTTTTAAAACTAAAGTTCAGTT
The DNA here is from genome assembly GCA_037038555.1 of Rhynchonycteris naso. Taxonomy (NCBI): domain Eukaryota; kingdom Metazoa; phylum Chordata; class Mammalia; order Chiroptera; family Emballonuridae; genus Rhynchonycteris; species Rhynchonycteris naso. The sequence continues at coordinate 318,455,591 of CM072995.1, forward strand.
TAGCCTAGCATCTTGCTCCTGTGGAATTTCTGATCACAAGAATAACTAACTTTTCTAATGGAGAAATAAAATGAGAAAGTCACTGGTTGATTCATTCTGTAGTCTAAAAAAGACAATGGGGAAGCGCTGTTTAATCTTCTTAAAGTGTATCCTGTCATAGGTAGCTCATAAAATACTTAAACACGTGGTATAGCTGAGAGGTAACAATAACAAGGCCTTGGGTATAATCATCTAAACAAATTGCCTGCGAAAGATAACTAGTATTTGAGAATGTATTTCCTTAAAAAAGTGATTATATAAAATTTGAACTGATTAGAATATTTATTAAGTCATGTTTTGGTTTGTTGTAGCTATTGGCTAACATTTGGTTGAACTCATATAATCCAAATATAATTTTCAAGTTATTGTTGCCACTATTGTTAATTTGTTCCTTTCTTATTTTTTTATAGCTGGATCTTGTATGACTATCGATAGTAGACAGCTAGCTAAATGCAGAGCACCGTATTTCTAAATGAGTTGGTTTTCAAAGGCTTTGCACTGAAGAAGATATGTATAGAATTTTTTTGCTTTAATGCTTTTAGGAATGTAGACTGTAATTTAGGAAATGGCCTATATTCTACAAAGTGGTATGTGAAATGCTGTATATATGGAAAATATGTATATTTGGTTTCAGTGTCAATTTTTCATTGACTGAAGAACAAAGTGGAGCTAAAATGATACAATAGCCCATTTATAATACTAAAAGCCATGTTATGATTGTCGTTCTATTATAAAGAGAACAGTTTTATTTGAGTGCTTTAATATAATGCAACGTTTATTCATCTTAATCAAGGTGAAAAGTTATTAAAGCTTGGGCTCTTATCTCAAAAATTTAAATATCCAAAGTTAAAATTAACAAAAATTTTACAAGTGTTCCCAAAGTGTATGTAGATTGAGAGAATTATTTGATTCTAGCCAAGGTGTCAAGTCTGTCTGAGTGTGATATTTAACGTGAACTTTGACATAGTGAGTGTACACTTGCATGACTGGATAAATTCAGTAGCCCAAGCCAACCAGAAGAGATGGAATGCTGGCCAGTAGGTCTCGCCTTGGGGTCTGCATTGTTGATCTTTTTCTTTATGAGCAATATCATGGAAATGCATTCTCACTGAGTGTGCAGATCAAAACTTGGATTTTCTAGAGCCCTGGGGAAAAGGAAAGAATTTGTGGAGCAAGATTAAAGCATAGGTTGGAAATAAACAGTAGAAATAAGCAAACAACAGAAAGGTCAATAAGGTAGCACAGGAAATGCTTTTTGACAAGGGCAAATTTATCACCCTAAAAATAGGGAAAACCAACAGTGGGCAAGTTGTTTACCTGTGTTTAATTGTAGATTATGAGTGAATAGTGAACCTTATGTTTTCTTTTATTAGTGACCACTAAAGAGGCCAAGTTTTAAGAAATGAGAAAATGTATTCTTCTTACTGGTTCAATTTCTGAGAGGATGTTTTTTCTTAGGATCACAGGGGAATGGGGAAAGGATTTAGCAGAAATAAAAAGAAATATAATATAGATTTGAAAATAAGATCTCTGAAAAAAATTTTTTTAATTATGATCATTTAACTCTGGAAAGGAGAAAGCTATTGAGATAGTTTAATAAATCTTAAGTTGAGTCTTATTGAACATTTTTAGCTAAGAAGTAATATGGTAAACTGTTCTCCATCTCCAGCGAAAATAAAATAGTAGGGAATAAGGATTTTTTAAAAAAGACAGCATGAATAGTTTTTTTTTTATTAACTTTAATGGGGTGACACCAATAAATCAGGGTACATATGTACCATGAAAACATCTCCAGATTATCTTATCATTCAATTGTGTTGCATACCCATCACCCAAAGTCAAATTGTCCTCTGTCACCTTCTATCTGGTTTTCCCTGTGCCCCTACCTTTCTCTCTTTCCCACCCTCCCCTCCCTCCCCCGACCCCGTAACCACCACACCCTTGTCCATGTCTCATAATCTCACTTTTATGTCCCACCTATGTATGAAATCATGCTGTTCTCAGTTTTTTTTTTCTGTTTTACTTATTTCACTCCGTATAATGTTATCAAGGTCCATCCATTTTGTTGTAAATGATCCGATGTCATCATTTCTTATGGCTGAGTAGTATTCCATAGTATATATGTACCAAAGCTTTTTAATCCACTCGTCTTCTGACGGACACTTGGGCTGTTTCCAGATCTTCGCTATTGTGAACAAGACAGCATGAATAGTTTAAGATTTAAAACCTTGGACAGGAATCATTATGAAGCCTTCTATTTGAATTTTTTTTTAAGAGAATAAAAAAATTAAATATTAAGGAATTTACTAAATGGCTTTTACAGGTTCCTTCTAGACCTTTTTTGTTTTAACTCAGGTTGGAACAAAGATGCCATAAAGAGCACTGAAAGTAACATTTGAATTTCACTCCATGTCTGTAAGAATTTAGCTCATAAGAGCTTTTTTTCATATGTTGAGTAGTAGATGCATGAGTGCAGTGAATAAAGACTTGCTTAGATGTTATTTTTACTTTAATCTGGCAAATTAAGTGAGACTTGAACACAAGTTTGTTCATCTTAAAGAATGGGTAGCATTATAGAATATTGGAGGGGTTTATTTTAAGTATAGAGTACTGTTATTTGGATGTAGTAACTTCAGCAGAAAGTTTCTAAGAGATTGAATTCTTTGGAGTATATTTATATAGAAAATAGAATTCCTATTTCTTAAGCAGATTGCTTCTGGAATTGATGTTACAAAGATATTAGCTGGAGTTTAATGGAGAAATTGTTCTGTGAGCTGCTATTATTGGTATTTCTTTCAGATCTTTGTCATTATTACTTGTGATGCTTGAAAAATCCAAATTCTGGTTAGATAAATTTAATTTTATGCCTTTTTTCTCTACCTCCTTCTTTCCCTAGGTGCCCTCCCACATTTTGTTACTGTGAAATGCTATTGCCCTATTACCTCACTGATAAGAAATTTTAACTATGTTACCTTCAGAATGCTTTAAACTTATTCATAAACTAAGTCGGTTTATGGACTTTGGGGTATTTTGTTATTGTGAGAATAAGACATTGTAAGAAATGGTTTTAAATCTATTTCATAACTTTTTGTGGTCTGTCTGGACACTATATGTTAAGTTATTATGGCCTTTTACAGTTCACTTATTTTCTGAAATTGCTCTAGAAATAAATGAGGGAAGAGTCATACTAACCAAAATGAACGGTCACTTAATCTAGCATTTTACTTTTTGTTTACTTTAGGCATCATCCAAAGCACAAAATTTGAGGGCATACTTTTTTATGTGTGTATTTGTGCCTCAAAATATCATGGCGTAAGCCATAAGGAGTCTAAGTAGGAAGAAGAGGGAATCATTGTCTCACTTCATGGCATGACTTTAGTTCTAGTTGGAAACAAAGTTAATGTCGACCATTGGTTACTTTATTAAAATATTCATCATACTGTTATATTCATTAAGCCATGTTTTCTTTTTATTAATTAAAGACTATGTACTTAAAAAAAGAGAACACACAAGAATGAGTAAAGCAACCAGGATAAAGGCAGAGTGACACAGCTGAAGTTTGCTTCTCACATTTTCCCACCAGTGTGGCCCTAAAGCAGTGGGGGGGAGGGGGGTAAGAGCAAAATCAGAAGCAGCCTACCACTCTTGAAATTTCATGTTCTGTCTTAAAAATGTATGTGAATTTCGCTTTCTCCATGATGAAACTGTTGATTGATATAAAAATGATTGCTTCAATCTTTACTAAAACAGGTGTTGCCCAAAAGGAGCCCCATGTGTATCATGTGGCCTCTTGGTTTTCCCCCCAAACCCCTTCAACTGCTGCATATCCCTGGGCATACACGTGCTGACTCTAGGGTGAGAAATATAAACATAGACCGTATCTAGGATATTTCCTGCCTTCTAGTAGCCAATCTTTGAAAGTATATATTAATGCCAAGTTAAACTGACCTTGAAACAGTTCTGTTACCCATGAGCCTTATAATATAGTCAGAGGTATTGGCCAACCTGTTCTCTTTGCTTTATTGGCATTCCTTGACGAAGGTCCTTCCTGACTATCGGCTCCCTGTATTATTTTTCATATCCACACCCCTTAGTACCGTACCTGTTATAGAGTGCTTAATTGGTGATAATAGTAATTAAGGGATTTTATTTTAAAGAAGCAAATAGTTTAAGAAGTAATCAAAAATATTAATTTTTTAATTCAGCTTTTAAATCAACTCTCATTACTGAAATTTATAATAAGTAATGATTATTAAGCATACACACCCTTAAATACTCAGTTTCTTTAGAGAAAGCAGAGTATTTTTCCTATTTGGAAATTGTGTACAACACCTAGTACTTTACACTCAAAGCAAGGCATTGCCCAAGAAGGCTAAGGAAGTGTCTATGTAAACTTAATATCACTAGTATAAGTGCCATTTTGAGCCTACTAGTGCTGCCTTCCAAGTGAGTCACAACTAATTTGATACTGTTTGGTATAGTTTTGTTCAATGTTATGATTCAGCATATATCTTACAAGAGCCACTCAAGCAAGAGTCTGCATCTATATATGGTGAGGCCTTCTTGTTATAGGCTAAGATCAACTCTGTATACCACTGAAATGACAGATAAAATGTGTGCAATTAAGGATGAATTCTTTTTCTGATTGTGTAGCAGTAGTTCAACATTGTGCCCTTGTTTCAATAGTTTCTGTCAATATTTTCCCATTTTTCTTTAAGAAAACACCAGAGTGTATCATTAACATTGCCTGTGAGAACTTGCACTTTAAGTATTTGTGTGTGGATTTCTTGTGGTTTTAGCCAAATGAAGTGTTATCAGTAATAAACAGGTCTCTTTATAAGCATGAGTTTCTGTGTAATTTTTATATCTTAGATACTGTATAGTTCATAAAGTTTGCTATCTAAACTGAATATGTTTTTGAAATATATGTATGACATACCCTAGAATCTACTTTGAGCCTAAAAAAATATTCTAGCTCATTATTCAATAAATATTTCTTGATTGGTTCATCTGAAGTCCCAGAAGAAAGTAAAAACTAACATTCTGTCCATCTTATTTTTATCTTTCTCTCTTTAAGTCAAGTTAATTTGTTCATGTTAGCATATGCTAACATAATATTGTTCATAGCACATAAACAAGTGAATGAATAAATTTAAATAGTATTATCTCTCTTTATGATCTTCACGAGTGTAGATTTCCCACTTCTTTAATATGTCTAGAACAGTGCATGTAATGTGCCCACTAAATATTGAATGGATTCATGTTTCTGCCTGCAGAAGAAAAACACTAAATTCTTGATTCTGCACATGTACACAGTCACACATGATGAGCAACATGCAGTAGTGATAGCACCAGCTTTAGAGATGTGTAAACCCATTAACCTGTCATCCCAGCATTACCTACTTCTTGCTACCTCAGGGTTATCTCTACCCACATCCTGCTGAAATCTTAAATTCAGCATTTTTTCCTACATTTTCTTTATTTTTTTTATTTTTTTGTATTTCTTTGAAGTGAGAAGCAGGGAGACAGAAAGAAAGTCTCCCACATGCACCCAACCAGGTTCTACCTGGCATGCCCACTAAGGGGCAATGCTCTGCCCATCTAGGATGTTGCTCTGTTGCAACCAGAGCCATTCTAGTGCCTGAGGCAGAGGCCATGGAGCCATCCTCAGCGCCCAGGCCAACTTTGCTCCAATGGAGCCTTGTGTGGGAGGGGAAGAGAGAGACAGAAAGAAAGGAGAGGAGGAAGGGTGGAGAGGCAGATGGGCACCTCTACTGTGTGCCCTGGCCGGGAATTGAACCTGGGACTTCCACATGCCAGACCGATGCTCTACCACTGAGCCAACTGGCCAGGACTACATTTTCTTAGTGGCTCTGTATTCTCCTGGTTGAAGCTTCCAAGTCATTGTGTGATTTCTCCTGTCCTTGGATGTGTGCTATGAGACAAGTTCTTTAAGAGTCTCAGATGATAAGGGCAAAGCCACTGACCTAAGGCCCATCTAAATGGACCAGAAAGCCAACTCAACCATTTTAGATGATAACATAGAAATGTTATCATCCCCAAAGGAAAAGAGTTTTTATATGTGTAAATGATATTTTGGAGGAGAGATTATAATAAAATTTTTTTATTCATCATTTTTCTTCCCTGTCCTTAATAAATTACCACTTCCTCATTTCTTTTAGTGTTGGGATCATTTTTCTTTATTTCCCTCTCTTTACATTAAATATTCAAACCTTGCATGTAATTTGCTTTAAATTTAGTCTTTGACCTTTATCCTTGTGCTTCACTCATTCATTTTATAAATATTTATTGGCCTAGAAATGCATAGGTATAAAGGGCACTCCAAAAGGCTACTAAGGAAAAAAGTCAGCAACCACATGTCAGTTCAGGACACCTTTCTCCTTGGCCCTGCACCACCAGATAAATCACTTTTAACTATTGCTCATGCCTTTGGATTTGAAGCACTAGAAGGGAAGGCCCAGTTGGCCGGTCTGTTGTCACCTGCCTGCCTTCTAGTTGAAACTGATAGGGAAAGATTTGACCCCATCAGCTTCCTTTTCTTTTAAATTTTCTTAACTGATGGATTTGAGAGAGAAAGAAACATCAATTTATTGTTCCACTCATTTATGCATTCATTGGTTGGTTCTTAGATATGCCCTGACTGGGAATCAAACCCTCAACCTTAGTGCATTGGGATGACGCTTTAACCAATTGAGCTTCCTGGCCAGGGTACCCCCTCCACTTCCTTCTGAATGGCAGTGGGCAACAGGTCACTGCTGTTACCCTTGCATCAAGGCACAGAGAATTAGTTTACCAATCGGAAATTACGATGCAGACAAAAGGTGACAAACCCACTTCAGTATGGGATCAGAGTGTTGAGAATAGAAGGTAGGCAGAGGAAGAGGGGAGAACATCAGCGCAGGGCGTAGCATGAGTGTGCAGAGAACCATACGTGATTTGTTATTGCATTGTTTTGGGTAGGGGTGTGAGTGGAGGCATGGGAGAGGAAGGGCCCTGGAGCTTGGACTTTAATCAGCAGGTCATGAAGGTCACAGAAAGGTTTAAGCAAAAGGCCTCTAGAAGATGACAGTGAGAGTCGGGGAGATGGTATGAGAGAACGCAGCACTGGAAAAAGGCTTAAAGGTCATCTTCTCCAGTTCTCATCTTCTCCAATGTGACTACCAAATGGGGAGAAATATTTGAATCTCTCTGATGACAACCTGCCAATACAAGTTGCTCTCTTTTAAAGAAAGGCCAGTAGAGAGTTTTTTCTAATGTCCAGCTGAGACTTGCCTCCAGCAGCTTCTACCCATTGGTTGCCTCATTTTCAGCCATCTATCCCTCAATGTGCCATGCTTTTTCTCAAAATTGGTAATTTGATTTTTGCCAAAGAAAGTGGCTTCCATCGTTTCCTGCATCTCCACCTACAATACACGGCATACATAACTATTGTTATTGACTATTCAATCATCTGTCTCCACTACTTGGCTGTAAGGGGTCTTAGGGCCAGTTCCATTTGGCTCATCTGCTGTATCCCTGGGTGCTAAGCACAGCACCCAGCACCATGGATGCTCACTTATGGTTGATGAATGCATGCACAAATAGATGCGAGGCCCTGGAGACAAAGAGAACCTTCACAAAAAGCTTCTAGTGTAGGTGAAAACAGATAGGTGCATTGATAAATTAATCTTTCTACTAAACAGCAAGTATGTGACAGGTATGGTAGATGTGAGTTGGCTCCTAAGTTCCACCAGGCAGTACTATGGGAATGCCTCAGACTTCTACTAAAAACTTATTTTCTTAGAAAGACTCTACCTACTTTGAATGAAAATGTGATTTTCAAATGTGGTTATTTTGTTTTGTGTTTTAATAAACTCCCTATTTAGTCCACTTGAGAGAGCTGTAGATGAGCCAACTGTGAAACTGAAGAACTGAAGTAACCCCTGTTGGTGTTGACTTTATACTTGTAGTGGTTTTTCAACCTGAGATCATATTCAAATTAGAATCAAGATCTTTCAAAAACATGATTTAACTTATCTTCTACATCAACTGTTGGGAACCAGAATAGAAACGGTTTTTATTTTCATCTTCAAGATGGTAACTCTAAGGGTCAAAGAGATGAGGTAATTTTCCCAAAGAACCACAGTTGGTAAATACCAAAGCAAATACTTGACTCTATCTTCCAAATTCAAATATATTTACTCACTAAAAATATATTTGGTTCCAGACTCTGTAAAAGATAATAGAGATACAAAGACATATCATTCAAATTTAATGTCTTAGAAGCAAAGACCATCAAAGCTGGTGAGAACCTTGAAAAAAAATAATTAATGAAGCGTTCTTAACTTAGACATGCTTAAGAATCACTTTCAAGAGCCTGTTAAAGGCATATCGCTGGACCTTGACTCCTCTTTCCCTGTATTTTTATTCAATGAGTCTGGGTAGAGCTCTGGAATCTGAGTTTTTCATAAGAACATCCACTCTTCCCTCCACAATACCAATGAACTGTGGACTACAGTTTTAGGGACATCAATCCATGGTTAAATCCTTTCATAATACAGAGGAGAAAACTAAGGAGAAGGGAGCAGAAGTGAGTCCCCCAGAAACTCTCCTTGAATGGGACCTTGGAATTGATAACGAGCAACCTGAAGTTATGATGCAATGAGAAAAGCACTAAATGAGATTTGGAGACCCTATGTTAAATGTTTACACCTTGCAGCAGAATCACTTAACGTCAATGAAACACTTTTCTTAACAATAAAATGCAGAAGAAAAATACACCTCTCGTTTATTGCACTACAGGCATATCATAAGAAGCTAGAAAAAGCTCAAATAAGCAACCTGACCCTGCATCTAAAAGAACTAGAAAAACAACAACAAATAAAACCCAAGACAAGTAGAAGGAAGGAAATAATAAAGATCAGAGCAGAAATAAATGACATAGAGGCGAAGGAAACAATACAGAGGATCAATGAAACCAGAAGCTGGTTCTTTGAAAAGGTAAACAAGATTGATGAACCTTTAACTAGACTCACCAAGAAAAAAAGAGAGAGGACTCAAATAAATAAAATTAGAAAGGACAGTGGAGAAATAACAACTGACACAACAGAAATACAAAGCATTGTAAGAAAATACTATGAAGAACTATATGCCAAAAAATTAGACAATCTTGGTGAAATGGACAAATTTCTTGAATCATATAACCTTCCAAAAATCAATCTGGAAGAATCAGAACACCTAAACAGACCAATTACAACAAATGAGATCGAAACAGTTATCAAAAAACTCCCAAAAAAGAAAAGTACTGGGCCTGATGGCTTCACAAGTGAATTCTACCAAAAATTCAAAGAAGAACTAACTCCTATCCTCCTCAAGCTATTCCAAAAAATTCAAGAGGAAGGAAGACTTCCAAACTCCTTTTATGAGGCGAGCATAATTCTGATCCCAAAACCGGGCAAAGACAACACAAAGAAAGAAAATTATAGGCCTATATCCCTAATGAATTTAGACGCTAAAATTCTCAACAAAATCATAGCCAACCGGATCCAGCAATATATGAAAAAAATCATACACCATGATCAAGTGGGATTTATTCTGGAGAGGCAAGGCTGGTTCAATATTCACAAATCAATCAATGTGATTCATCACATAAACAAAAGGAAGGACAAAAATCACATGATAATTTCAATAGATGCAGAAAAGGCATTTGATAAAATCCAGCACCCATTCATGCTCAAAACTCTCAGTAAAGTGGGAATACAGGGATCATTCCTTAACATGATAAAGGCCATCTACGATAAACCGACAGCAAACATCATACTAAATGGGCAAAAATTAAAAGCAATCCCCTTAAGATCAGGAACCAGGCAGGGATGCCCCCTTTCACCACTCTTATTCAACATAGTTCTGAAAGTCCTAGCTATAGCAATCAGACAAGAAGAAGAAGTAAAAGGCATCCAAATTGGAAAAGAAGAAGTAAAACTGTCACTATTTGCAGATGATATGATATTGTATATTGAAAACCCTAAAGTCTCAGTCAAAAAACTACTGGACCTCATAAATGAATTCAGCAAGGTGGCAGGATATAAAATTAATACTCAGAAATCAGAGGCATTTCTATATACCAACAATGAACTGTCAGCAAAAGAAATTAAGGAAACAATACCCTTCACTATCGCAGCCAAAAAAATAAAGTACCTAGGAGTAAATTTAACCAAGGAGGTTAAGGACTTGTACTCGGAAAATTATAGAACATTGATAAAAGAAATCAAGGAAGATACAAACAAGTGGAAGCACATACCGTGCTCATGGCTAGGAAGAATAAACATCATTAAAATGTCTATATTACCCAAAGCAATTTATAAATTCAATGCAATACCAATTAAAATACCAATGACATACTTCAAAGATATAGAACACATATTCCAAAAATTTATATGGAACCAAAAAAGAACACGAATAGCCTCAGCAATCTTAAAAAGAAAAAATAAAGCAGGAGGTATCACTCTTCCGGATATCAAGGTTTACTATAAGGCCATTATACTCAAGACAGCCTGGTACTGGCATAAGAACAGGCACATAGATCAATGGAACACAACAGAGGACCCAGAAATAAACCCACAGCTTTATGGACAACTGATATTTGACAAAGGAGGAAAGAACATACAATGGAGTAAAGACAGCCTCTTTAACAAATGGTGTTGGGAAAATTGGACATCTACCTGCAAAGAAATGAAACTAGACCATCAACTTACACCATTCACAAAAACAAACTCAAAATGGATAAAAGACTTAAATGTACCCCGTGAAACCATAAGCATCTTAGAAGAAAACATAGGCAGCAAGCTCTCCGACATCTGTAGCAGCAGTATATTTGCCGATTTATCTCCACGGGCAACTGAAATAAAAGGCAAGATAAACAAATGGGACTATATCAAACTAAAAAGTTTTTGCACAGCTAAAGACAATAGGAACAGAATAAAAAGACAAACCACACAATGGGAGAACATATTCGACAGCACATCTGATAAGGGGTTAATAACTAAAATTTATAAAGAACTTATAAAACTCAACACCAGGAAGACAAACAACTCAATCAAAAAATGGGCAAAAGAAATGAATAGAAATTTCTCCAAAGAGGATATATAGATGGCCAATAGGCATATGAAAAAATGCTCAACATCACTAATCATTAGAGAAATGCAAATTAAAACCACAATGAGATATCACCTCACACCAGTCAGAATGGCACTCATCAGCAAAACAACACAGAGTAAGTGCTGGCGAGGATGTGGAGAAAAGGGAACCCTTCTGCACTGCTGGTGGGAATGCAGACTGGTGCAGCCACTGTGGAAAACAGTTTGGAGATTCCTCAGAAAATTAAAAATCGAACTGCCTTTTGACCCAGCTATCCCACTTTTAGGAATATACCCTAAGAACACCATAGCACTGTTCGAAAAGAAGAAATGCGCCCCCATGTTCGTGGCAGCATTGTTCACAATAGCGAAGATCTGGAACCAGCCCAAGTGTCCGTCAGAAGACGAGTGGATTAAAAAGCTCTGGTACATATATACTATGGAATACTACTCAGCCATAAGAAACGATGACATCGGATCATTTATAACAAAATGGATGTATCTTGATAACATTATATGGAGTGAAATAAGTAAATCAGAAAAAAAGAAAAACTGAGAACAGCATGATTACATACATAGGTGGGACATAAAAGTGAGAATATGAGACATGGACAAGAGAGTGGTGGTTATGGGATGGGGGGAGGGAGGGAAGAGTGTGATAGGGAGGCGGGGAGGGACACAGGGAAAACCAGATAGAAGGTGACAGAGGATAATTTGACTTTTGGTGATGGGTATGCAACACAATTGAATGATAAGATAACCTGGAGATGTTTTCATGGTACATATGTACCCTGATTTATTGGTGTCACCCCATTAGAATTAATAATAATAAATAAATAAATATATATATATATATATAATACACCTCTCCTAGGCTTATTCTAAGGGAAAGGAGATATTATAAAATATTTGGCAGAGGACTAGCACAAAAAGGATCCTTTTTCTTTCTTTCTTTTCTTTTCTTTTTACAGACAGAGTCAGAAAGACAGGAAGGGAGAAAGAGGAGAAGCATCAATTCTTTGTTGCAGCACCTTAGTTGTTCATTGATTGCTTTCTCATACATGCCTTTTCCGGGGGAGGGGGTTGATACAGCAGAGCAAGTGACCAAGCCAGCGACCTTGGGCTTCAAGTCAGTGACGTTTGGGCTAAAGCAAGTGACCATGGGGTCATGTCTATGATCCCATGCTCAAGCCAGTGACCCTGTGCTCAAGCTGGTCGGCCCGCGCTCAAGCTGGTGAGCCCGCGCTCAAGCTGGCAACCTCGGGGTTTCAAACCTGGGACCTCCACATACTAGTCTGACGCTCTATCTACTGCACCACCGCCTGGTCATGCTAAAGTATCCTTGATAAAGAGATTAATTGATGGGATAGTTTGGGTTTTTGGGTTTTTTTTAATTGAATTTATTGGGGTGAACTTGGTTAATAAAATTACATAGGTTTCAGGTGTACCATTCCATAATACATCATCTATGTACTGCAACTGTGTGTTCACCACCCCAAGTCAAGTCTCCTTCCATCATCATTATCCTCTTTACCCTCTTCTACCCTCCACCCCCTTTTCCCTTCTATAATTACCACACTGTTGTCTGTGTCTGTGAGCTTTTATTTTTAACCTTTCTTTGCTTAATCTCTTCACCTTTTTCACCCAGCCCCTAACCTCTAAGACACTGTTGGATGTTCTTTCTACTCCATTATTCTATCTTTAAAAATGAGTACCTACTATTGCCAGGCATTCTGCTAAGCAGTTCTTTCTACATGAAAGTTGTATCTATTGGAGCAGATAGCCATTAATTATAGAAACAAGGTATTATAACTGTAATAAATGCTACCAAGGGAAAATTATAGGGGGGTATTTTGAATAATGTGGGGATTCAAACCTAGTCTGCAGACAAAAGATCCTCAAGGAAATGACTCAAAGAATGAGTAGGAGTTAGAAATTACACATGAATCAGAAAAGAGCTTGGCAGGAGCAGGCAATGAAAAGGCCAAAGGCCAGCATGACTGGTGTGGAGTGAGCAGCAGAGACTGCCACTACATGTAGCCAGGGAGGGATGTTTATTATTTCTGGAAAGGTTTTCCTTTTTTCCTATCTTGATATATATTTGAAAATCTTGATCTTTTTCTTGAACCTTTTAATTTCTATTTTAATTTTCTTTTCATTTTCCATTAAAAGCCTGGTAATAATAGTAACACTTCTTCAAAGCTATTACACATTTTTGGGGTTTTGGCATTCAGAAGTAGAGATTGTCTAAAAAACCAGGTCAAAAAACCCTGCTAAATATCAAACAGGAACAGAAGTTGAGCCCTCACAAACTTAGCTGTGCTTGGAAAATATCTACTCTATTGTCAAATAATTCTTTGTGCTTGTAGCATAATTCAGTTAAATTTAGATAAACCTGCAATTCTTTTGTTACTGAGAGTAACTTCCAAACTTTATCTCTGATGCAGAATTAAAACAAAATACTATAATTAGGAAGTTCTTATTGTTGGAAGATACCTCACCCACTGAATGAAACTATAAAACATGGATGGAATGCATTTAAATAGTCTCAAAAGTAAATGATAGCAGGGACATTGGAGGAGAAAGGTCAGAATTTGAGGCACCACTGGTTGGCAGTGTTTCCTCTTTTTGATCCTCAGTAGTTCCAACCCCAGAAGTTGGCCCCAAAGAGAGGATTGGGAAACCTGCCCAAGAAGCCCTCTATCTCTCGCTCAGTGAGAGAGGAAGAAGACTCTTCACACTGAAGTAGAGGGACATTCCTGTCTTTGTTCTCTGTTCTCCTGCACCCCTCTTCACAGGCAATCCAGCAGTGGCAGCCTCATTGGCAATGGTGGTAGTGAGGGCCTACGACTGCCTAAAATCTTGAGTTACCTTATATATTAATCTACATACATTGAAACCATATCATATAATGCTGTAATTTTTGTTTTCGGCAATCCCCCACTGATTTTTCTTCTCCCTTCGTTTTCCTACCACTTGGCCCCAGCTGCATGCAGTCATGAGAAATACACAGCAGAGTAAGGTGATGGAAGCCTCAGGTTTGGGAGCTTTGGGGGACTGGAAAGTATCAGAGAGACTACCGAGAGGAAATAGGTTCAGGAGAGCAACTCCGTAACTTCTGGCCTCACCCCTGAGCTGTGTACGCATGGATCTGATGCTAACAAGCATATAGTGCACTTCAGTTCTTAGTTATGGTGTCCAGATCTAAGATGGGCCACTGGCTGGAGCACAACTGTGACAGTTCTGAATAGCATTGTAAAAACTTTAAAAACTGAACTGAAACAATAACAACAACAACAAAAAACCACCCCTGAACTGACATTTGAACCACATCAGAAGGCAAATCAGGATTTTGGAATCCAACTGAGTCAACTAACTACATTCTAAAACAATACATTATGATTCTTCATAAAATTTAAACAGGATCTAAATACTTAAAATATTCAAAATATCTAGTATTTAATCCAAAATTATGCAGCATACAAAGAACCAGGAAAATTTCAATTAATGTAAGAAAAGGCAGTGAAGAGATGTCAAGAAAGAGATGACACAAATGTTGAAATTGTTGAAGATTATTATAAAATGCTCCTACCTACAAGTAAGTGTAGCTAACACTCTTGAAATGAATGGAAAGATAGGAAGTATCACAAAGACAGGCCTTGGCTGGGAGCTAAATTGGTTAGAATATTGGCCCGATATACAAAGGCTGGTCGTGAATTCATCACCCCATCCCCTTTCTCAGTTTCCCCAAGTGTGAAATGGGCACCGCGGAAACACCTGCCCCAGGCTGTGACTTAGTGGCGGGCTGGCGGCCCCTGGCGCTGCAGGCCGCCTCATGCAGTGTGAGGAGCTAAGGGGCAGGCGGGTAGGAGACCAAGACGTGAGGGGAGGTGTCAGAGCAAAGGAGTCGGGGGCCGGGCTGGGCGGGGCAGCAGGGAAGGACGAGCGGACCGGGCGGGGCCGCGGGGCGGACAGGGGCAGGAGCAGCGGGCAGCCGGGCCCGCGACGGGCGGGCAGTTCCGAGGGGACGCGCGCGGACGCCGGCTATGGGCTCCGTGGCACGGCTGGCGGCGCTGCTGGCGCTGCTGGCGCTCCGGGCAGGGGATCCGGCAGGGGCAGCGGCGCGCGGGGAAACGTTCTCTGCGCTGACCAGCGTGGCGCGCGCCCTGGCGCCAGAGCGCCGGCTGCTGGGACTGCTGAGGCGCTACCTGCGCGGGGAGGAGGCGCGGCTGCGGGACCTGACAAGGTGAGGTTACCGGAGGGGAAGCGACAGAGGGGCCTGAGTGGGAGATACTGCGTCAGAGGGTGAGGCTGAGACGCTGTCACCCTGCGTGGGACCTCAGACACAGTGTCACACCGTGAGACTGAGACACTGTGGGTGTGATTCCGCAGATCCATTGTCACCCTGTGTGTGACACCAAGATACTGTGGCATAGGATGATGGGGAAACTGAGAATGAATATGACCCCAGAGATTCTCTGTCACTCAGCGTAGGGACACACACACGCATACACACACACACACACACACACACACACACACACACACACACGTAGTGACATTCCAGATGCAGTGTCACCACATAGCGAAGTTGATACAACATGGAAAACGGTGGTAAAGTGACTCTGAGGCCAAATGGGACCTCACAAGGTACTGTGTCAAGCTGTGTGGGCCCCCAGGCTTTGTATCAAAGAGATATGGAGACAGTATCAGAGTGAGATGAAGTGAATACTGTGTGATGCTATAGTCACATGTGTGTTGACCATGGGACCCAGTGAACTGGTGTTGAATGAGTCAGGTTACATTCTGTGACCATGTGGGAGACTTACAATTGTGTAATTGGAACTCAACACTATGGATATCATACTCTACACGTGAAAGATGCTAAGTAATTGTACAAGTCACTATATGAATAAATACTTCACGTTCATAAGTTTATTCATCACATATGTTTGAGTGCCAAGCACTGTACCAGGCACTGGGGATAAAATGGTAAACAAGACCCAACCCTGCCTTCAAGGAACTTGGAGTCTATAGCACCCTGAATGTTAATCAGAGATGTCTGTGGCTTCTTTGCGTTCAGTTCGCACTGCTTATAAAACTGTAAGTGAGTAATACCAATTCGGGGGCACACAGGAAGAAGGCATGTAGTAGTAGTAGTACACTAGTGCTGCATGAAAGAGCCACATACTGGAGAATCAATTAGTGTGTGGAAGTGAGTATGACAGATTTTGATGGTTACTCTGTGGTGACTGAATGATGATTTGATTTGGAATGTGCTCCTGCTGTCCATTTGCTTGTTCTCTTACTGTTAATCTCTTTATTTTGGTGGCCTTGATGGAGGTGGGGGTCAGAATTCTAATACTGATTTGGGGCCTCTCAGAGAACAAGCTCAGAAGACAGCCTGTTGATTAAAGCAGCTGGGCAGGGCTTCACTGTCTTATCACCGTTGTGTTGTCAAAGTGGGAGGTCTTGCACAAACCTTATCTCATTTGATTCTCTCTGATACGTAGTGCTTTGAAGTAGGTTTTTATTATTCTTTTAAACAAATGAGAAATGTGTACTCTCTTAAAATATGAGAAAACTAAGTTTTAGTACCTTATCCAAGATGATAAATCTAGTAGGTAGCAAATCCAGGACTAGGACACACTTCTTTTGATTCTCTTTCCATTATGCTGTAATATTCTATTGCTTGCTTATCTGATATGACAGGACCCAGACCTGAGGTTTTATGGGCAGACAGAGTACATAATGGTTGAGTCTGGATTCAGGAATTTAACAGACCTCTATTTGAATCCTTGGCTCTGACTTTGCAAATTTCTTTACCTCTTCGAGCATTAGGTTTTTAATCTCTAAGTTAATGATAATGATAGTACCTACTCCCATAGGGTTGTTGGAAGGATTAATACCATATAAAGGTGTTTATCATTGTGCTTGGAATATAATAATTGCTAAAAAATGTTAGAGTTTTTAATTGTTATTTAAGACTGATTAGTGAAACTAGACCCCATGTTTGGCTCTAAACAGTAATTAAGACTGAGTGCTCAGATAATAAAAAAGAATCAGAAAAATTTTAGATTCTCTTCTTAAATGATGTATGAACATTTAATATCAGAAAGTTTATATAGTTTATCGTAATTTGACATTTAGAGACTGTTCTCGAGTCAGTGCTCTAAAACCTAGTGAAATGTTTGCTTTTTAAAGCAAGAATTTTGGCAGTTGCTGCTTATTTTCTTATACTCCCAATCAGGTGGTTTTGTGGACTTGGGCTGTCATTTCTAAGGGCCTCAGTTGATATTCTTTAGAATTTTTGATGTTGAAACTAGTCCTTACCCACATTAATAAATAAAAATTATATTAGTTACAGTACATATAGTTATATGCTATTATAGTATATATTAGTTACACATTGTAAATAGAATATATAAGTATATATATAAATAATATACTATATGTAGTTCATCCCTATCTGTTTTTGTTGGTACAGTTTTTAAAAGCTACCAGGATTGAAAAACTAGTGTCAGCAGCAATTACATTTCTGTGCAAAGAGGTAACCATTCAGAATGTCTCAGAAGAACTGAAGCAAAGCTATTTCTGAATTCCAAAGGAGAAACATATTGAATTAAAATAGCCCATGTATTGTGGTTGGATCATCTGTCCAGGCTATGTTTAATTCAGGGTTGGGTTGCAAATTTTATGTGCACATTCTTGAAGGAAAGGATCTGCTTTTCCACTCTCAGCAGCATTTGCCATTTAGGAAACTGTGAGGTTTGAATTCAGCATCCAGTTACTCAGTCTCTGAAAACCAACTATTTGCTCAGAGGCTGGGCATAGGGCCAACGTTTGGATTCAAAACCAGCTTCAGATATTAGCTGATAGTTTTTTTTCTTTCTGTAACAGAAAAATGATGTATCTGAACACTGAATTGAATTATGTGCTGCAGTAAAGATCAAACCCCTACCCTAAATAGATGAACCCATAATACTAAGTAGGCTGGCAAAAAGTGCTTTTGATCTGATTGATGACTTGGGGTGATCTTCACCTTTCTGCTTTACCTCTTTCCCTTTGTGCCTCAGTTTCCTCTGATGCCCGTGAAACATTAGTCCTCAAGCACCAGATGAATCTATTTAATTGTGAAAAAGGTGATGGAAAGAAATACTAGAAAGGTCATGCTAGGAGAGAGATCTAGACAAGGCCAGCGCTATCATTTTATAAAGGAAGAAACTGAAAGATAGTTGGGGACTGGGTCAGGATAAGTCTCCGGTCTCCTCCCAGCTCCTCCCACCTGTCTTATAAAACCACTGCCCATTCAGCCACAGTTGTTACTGGACGCTTACTCTTCAGACTGGACTGAAGCCCAGGTCTCTGCTTGTAAGTTTTGTCATCTAGCGGTGGAATATCTATCTTCACTAAGTAGTTCCGTATGGAGCTGAAGCAGGAAATAATGGGTAGTAAAAGAAAATCCCACACCCTGGAGACTGGTTTAGTTTCAAAACCCTAGGGTAGTCGCTCTCAAACAGCCCTGCTAGGGGATCAGAGATATCCTGGGACTTGACAGGTTCCCCATCCCCTCCCTGGGCACCCAGGACAAGATTCTCCTTCCTTAGTTTATTCTTGAATTGAACATTTGGCTCCCTGGAAGCACCAAGAAGCAAGTCATCTACCGTATTCTCCCATGTATAAGATGCTCCCATGTATAAGACTCACCTTAATTTTGGGGCCCGAAATTTGAAAAAAAATATATATTACATAAAGTTATTAAACTCAAGTTTTATTCATTATGAAATTCATACAACTCCTCATCACTGTCAAAACTCCCATCCATTAGCTTGTCCTCATCTGTGTCTGATGACAAATCACTCACTGTCTTCATAGATTGCCTCATCCTCAGTTCCATCTATGGCATTTGAAATGCCATACCCATTGTACAAGACACTCCCACTTTTTAGACCCCCAATTTTTCAAAAAAAGGTGCATCCTGTACATGGGGAAATATGGTGTTTTCAGGCTCTGTTTTATCGTTTCAGGGAGCACCTTGAGAAATCTCTGCTTGAAGACATTGAAATTCCCACCACCCAACCACTGTCTCTGTTCTTCACTTTCACCTCTTTCCACATTCCCATAAATACATGCCCTGACCAGGCCTTCAGGATTGAACTGGTGACCCTGGGATGGGCAGGACCTTGGCAGGACAATGTTCTATCCACTGCACCACCAGCCAGGGCCACACCTTTTTATTCTTTTATTTCCTTTGTTGTTATTATATTTCTTGGAAATTAATAATTTTAAAACAAGAAGAAAATTCTTAGAGGGCAGGACTAGAACTCTTTAAGTCTGCCTTATTATAATTAATAAATTTCACTAATATAAATCCCACTAGTGTGTTAGAAGTGGAATAACCATAGCATACCAGAAAAGGAGACAATAGCTTTTGCTTATATGAACACTCTTATAGGATATCTGAGATGGAGAGAAATTAGCTAGAAAGATGGTCACTTCTGACCCCACCATTCTGGCCCTTTCCTGCAAATGGTGGCAAGCCAGAAAGGTTGGAATTGTATTGGAAAACTCTTATTCTTCATTCCCCATTAGCCATTACCAGTTTCTAAATGGTCTTCTCCCTAAATACCTACATTTAATCCATGCCATTCTTTGCCCCCACTGTCACTGTTATGATTCAGTCTCCTTATTTCTTGTGTGCTGTTTTGAAATGCCCTTCTAACTGGTCTTTGTACCTCCAGTCAGTTCCACTTCTGAACCCTTCTTTCACCTTTTCACAGGTTTTTTAAAAAAAATTTTACTTTTATTTATTTATTTTGTGACAGAGACAGAGAGAGGGACAGACAGGAAGGGAGATAGATGAGAAGCATCAGTTCTTTGTTATGGCATCTTAGTTGTTCATTGATTGCTCTCTCATATGTGCCTTGACCAAGGAGCTACAGCAGACTGAATGACCCCTTGCTCGAGCCAGCGACCTTGGGCTCAAGCTGGTGAGCCTTGCTGAAACCTGATGAGCCTGCGCTCAAGCTGGCGACCTCGGGGTCTCGAACCTGGGCCCTCCGCATCTCAGTCCAACGCTCTATCCACTGCACCACCGCCTGGTCAGGCTTCACAGGTTTATATATGTAAACATATCATAGTGCATCCCATTCTCACTTGAAACTTTTTGGTGGCTCCTAGTTGCACTCAAGGTAAAAATCAAATTCTTTAGCAAGGTCTCTGAGGTGCTCTTCACTTCTCCAGTCTGATCTACCCATCTCCCAGTAGACCGTGTGCTTCTGTACTAAACTGCTTATAAGTTTCCTACTGTCTCTTTCTGTACCTTTGCATTTTTTGAACCATCTCTGCCTGCCGGAAGGAGGCCTCCCATTCGCTTGTGTTTGCATTCACCCATCAAGTCTCAGTTTGTATGTCCTCTGTGAAAGGAGAGATGATCTTCTCTGACCTGCTCTGGCTAAATCAATCACCCTCTGTACTCGCCCCTAAGCCTTGTTCATAATCTGGTGTTGCATCTGTAATGTAATTATTTTTGTTTCTATTGCCCACTAGGATGTGAGTCTCAGATCAAGGTTATTTATTGTCTTATTCAAAATTTTATTCCTAGTTCCTGGAAAAATATAATATTTCATTCATTCTTTCATAGAAATATGTATTGAACTTAAGCATAAAGTAATGAGAAAAACATTTATTTTCTTTTTTCTTTATCTTTTTTTTTTTTTAAGTAAGAGGAAAGGAGATAGACTGGGATCCACTTGGCAGCCCCAGTCTGGGGATGATGCTCAAGTCAACCAAACTATTCTCAGAGCCTGGGCCAATGCTCAAACCAGTTGAGCCACTGGCTGCAAGAGGAGAAGAGAGAGAGAAGGGGGAGAGGGAAAGGAAGAAAAGCAGATGGTCACTTCTTATGTATGCCCTGGGGATCAAACCCAGGATGTCCACATGCCAGGCAGACACTCTACTCACTAAGCCAACAGGCCAAGGCCAACATCTATTTTCTTGTCCATGAAAATTTTGAGCATTAGACCCTGTCCTGCCCAGCTTTCAGCATAGAGTCTGACAACTAGCAAGTAACCGGTATCAATTGACTTATTAAATAACCAAATACATGTCAAGCCTCTGCCTTTGTATATGTTGGTCCCTGTCAGCTCAAAAAACACTCTTCTTTCCCTGTTTGTTCTAGCTTCATGGAAAACAGTATGGTAAAGTCAGCTGAGAACAGGCTTCAGAGTCTGGCAGAGTTGGGTTCATTCCTGGCTTGTTGCTAACAGTGTGGATTTATTTCAGTTTTCTGTCAAATGGGCACGATAAAATCTACTTTAAGGGTTGTTGGGGGGATTACACAAGACTGTGTAAAGCACTTAGCAGAATGCCTAATACGTGGTTAGGGCTCAATAAATAGTAGCTATCAATTTTTAACTAATCCTTTAGGACTCAGATCCAGTGGTATCTTTTCTGAGAAGTGTTTCTTTATACTTTCTAACTCGCACCTAGGTTAGATGCCCTGCCTACAAACTGCTGTAGCATTACATAGCAATATGCACATTTCTCTCATAGCATGTATCACAATTATTGCAATTAACTGAACAATGTTTTTGAGCTTCTACCAGATTCTAAGTATTGAATATAGAATGATGAGTGAAAAAAGAATTATCTGGGTTGTGAATGGCTTGAGAACTGGACCCTGTCTTGCCTTTGTGTCTCTAGCCTCAACATGCCTCATGTACAGTAATTGACCAGTAGAGACTAACTCACTGAATGAACAAATGAGTAGACCTACTTTTGTTGTGTTGGTAGTTTTTGTGTCTGTGTGTGTGTGCGCGTGCTGATTGGTTAAAATATTACATGAGTCTCAAGGGGTTCAGCATTTAATTCTTAACTACTCCTAATGTAGTACATACGTCGTGCCAGCCTTTCCTCGGTGTAGAGGTTGCATTGGTAGGTTAGATCAATCTAGTCCTCTCTTTCAGGTTCTACGACAAAGTGCTTTCTTTGCATGAGGATTCAGCAACCCCTGTGTCTAATCCTCTGCTCGCATTTACTCTCATCAAACGCCTACAGTCTGACTGGAGGAATGTGGTACATAGTCTGGAGGCCAGTGAGAACATCCGAGGTAATGAGCAGGAGGGCTGGAGGGTAAAGAGAAGATTCTATCTCCTGATAGAGTGGAAAGGAGAGAGATTCCGATGGGATGTGATGAAGGATAATGAAGTGGGTAGGCATTACTTGATCTCCCTAGCTCTAATTATTTCAAAGAACTAGGTACCCTTGTTAATATGTGTATATAATTTTACATTAGAAAGTAATGTAAAATTTCATATCCATTATCTCACTTGACCTTCACTATAGCCCTGTGAACAACCGGTTATATCATCCTGTTTACACGTATAGAAAGTGCTATCTTCTAATAATTTCTGTTTTCTTAAATTGCCACTATAGTGTGATCTGTAGTGATATCACGTTCCTAATTTACTCTGCTTTGTACTTGAACAAGTTTGTTGACTTATGGATTAAGAGGAAGAAGAATTGTCCCTGCAAAGGGCAAGGCGCCTGAAGACAGAAAGGGTGGGACAATGGTATAAAGGTGTGTGCCTTAGTTTATACAACAGAGCCTTTCTTCCTTATTCAGAAGGTTGGATTAAGTTCTCTGTGCCAGGAACTGTGCTTGCCACTGGAAAGAAAAGCAAATCAAACATTGCCTTTATTCAGGAACTATGGGAACAGGTGATTATGCTTGCATGTATTGAATGCTCACTGCCTGTTTTATGAATGGTAGATTGTTTTCACACCCTGAACAGCTCTGAAGGATGGTTATGAGAAGGTGGAGCAGGACCTGCCAGCCTTTGAGGACCTTGAGGGAGCAGCAAGGGCCCTGATGCGGCTGCAGGATGTGTACATGCTCAATGTGAAGGGCCTGGCCCAAGGCATCTTTCAGAGAGTCACCGGCTCCACGATCACTGACCTGTATAAGCCCAGACGGCTTTTCTCCCTCACAGCCGATGACTGCTTCCAAGTTGGCAAGGTAGCAATACCCAGAGAGAGGGTGGATTGCTCGGCTCTGCTTTCTTATGGATGAAATAAGTATAGCCTGATTGCTTTTGCATATTTCTAATCATGACAGCAAACTTGTAAATGTGTTGATTATTCTCCCTTTTCAGGTGAAGAAACTGGTTCAGTGAGGGTGGAGAACTTGCCTAAGTGTTCACAATTTTAAGTGGAACTAAAATTGGAACCCAGGTCTTTTAACTCCAGATCCCATGCTCTTTGCATAATAGCTAAAGTGATCATGTATTTCAGACACTATTGAGAGTTGACGGGGTGTAATTAGCCAGGACAGCAAGCATAAACTGGGACTGTCCTGAGTAAAATGGTCCTCTGGTCACCCTAGCTGTAGGGCCCTGCTGGTAGGTGAACAGCTGGGTGGAAAGGGTGGGGGTAAGGAATGGGAGATGGTGATGTGAAGGAAGATCATGGAAACTTGCATCCTCAGACTCTGGAATCTATCTCTTGCACACTTCCCAGGCATTCAGAATACTAAATTAAAGTAGTGTCACAAAACAGGCCATTCACTCTAATATTACCTGAGGAAATAGACTTCAGGAAGCTTCCATAAGAAATATTTAACTGATTTTTGAAAGTAAGTTAGGATCATACTTGAGGTCATTTTACAGTATACTCTTTGTTAGCCTTTGCCTTAAGAAGTAATGGAGTAAATCCTTTTTAATTTTGAAGACGCATATTGCAGGAAAGTGAATGTTTTCCAAGGCCTGTAGTATGCATTAGCCAGTCCAAGAGTAGGCCTCATTGTCATGGTTCCAAGTTTTGAGGATCAGTCTTCCAAATTAATGCAGAGTGAGTTGCCCTCAGCCTGTCTGTGTACCATTTCCCCTTTTCTGAGATCCTGAATGAAATCAGAGCTCAGTCATCACATTCATGGCTAGTTTAAATTTAAGCCTGTTTAAATAGTTCCATGTCAACATATGCTTCATTAGTGAGGCCTTTCTGTGACTAAAACCATATGTTGAAAATTCAGTAAGTCACTTCCTGAAAGTCTCACTGGCAGTCTTTATTTCTGTGTGTATTTACTTATTTTAAAAGGTAAAACATTTCAAATACTGTAAGAAAAACACATAAAATAATACTATAATAGGCAATTATATCTGTAATTGAGATGAGTTATATGTTCAGATTTTGCTGTATTTGTTTCAGATTTTTTTTTTCAGGTTGTTACAAAAGAATTTACACTGAGCTTAATAAGGCCTCACCACCACTACTCTTCCTACTGTAGCCCATACCAGACAGTGGGTCTCCATTATCCTGAACATATAATATGTACTCATTCTGAGTCCAGCTGCTTTCACTCAGCACATCCTATTGTGAAGTTTATCCACGTTGTTGTAGCTATTAGTAGTTTATTCTTTTTTATCACTTAGTAATATTCCCTTGTATGAATAAACCACAAACTTTATCCAGTCTCCTGTTGATGGACACTTGGTTTGCTTCCAGCATAGGCTACTGTGAATAAAGCCACTATTAACGTTCTTATGTAAGTCTTTCAGTGAGAGTTTGCTTTTATTTCTCTTGGTTAAAAACCTGGGACTGGTATTTCTGGGTCAAAGAATAAGCTTCAATAATTATTAACATGTGGCCAAATTTGTTTCATCTGTATGTCTCCAGTTCCCTCCATCATTGATTATTTTAAAGTGTATTATACTTTATATAGAGAGAGTGTATTATACTTTTATTATAGAAGTATTTTTAAATACTTCTATAGTATTTTCTGAAATCCTTAATTGTCTAACTCTGCAACCCTACTATTATGTCTGTTGACACTTGTTCATGAGCATTTATTTCCTGATATGGTTTATTATGTCTGATTGTGAACTTTTGTTAGCAGGACGTTTTTACCCCTAAGAGAATGTCTGTGCCCAGAATTATGGAAATAATCCCACCCAGAGAGTTTTGGATTTTCTTCTTGCACGTACTCTGGTGGTATCACTGGACTTACCGTATTTCCCCATGTATAAGACGCTCCCATGTATAAGACACACCTTAATTTTGGGGCCGGAAATTTGAAAAAGGAATGTATTACATGAAGTCATTGAACTCAAGTTTTATTCATCATAAAATTCATACAACTCCTCATCACTGTCAAAACTCCCACCCGTTAGCTTATCCTCATTTGTGTCTGATGACGAATCACTGTCTTCAACAATGAGCACAACAACAAGCGCAAAAAATGGGAAATGTACGTAAAAAATCTGCAACCACTGTATAAAATGCACCCAGTTTTTAGACCCCAAATTTTTCCAATAAAGTACGTCTTATACATGGGGAAATATGGTAGATCCCTCTCCCCCATTACATCCCATGACTTATTTTATAATTGGAAATTTGTACCTTTTGACCCACTGCCTACCCCCTGCCTCTGTCAACCAATTTGTTCTATGGTCTTGGGGTTTTTTTAATTTTATTTTATTATTATTATATTTTTTCTTTTGTATTTTTCTGAAGTCAGAAGCAGGGAGGCAGAGAGACAGACAGACTTCCGCATGTGCCTGACCAGGATCTACCCAGCATGCCCACTAGGGGACGATGCTCTGCCCATCTGGGGCGTTGTTCCATTGCAACCGGAGCCATTCTAGTGCCTGAGGAGGAGGCCATGGAGCCATCCTTAGAGCCCGGGCCAACTTTGCTCCAATGGAACCTTGACTGTGGGAGGAGAAGAGAGAGAGAGAGAGAAAAGGGGGAGAGGAGGGTAGAGAAGCAGATGGGCGCTTCTCCTGTGTGCCCTAGCCGGGAATCGAACCCGGGACCTCCACATGCCGGGTCAATGTTCTACCGCTGAACTAGCCAGCCAGGGCCTTGGGTTTTTTTTATTTGTTTGTTTTAGATTTCACATATAAGTGAGATCATATGGGTTTGTCTTTCTCTGTCTGACTGATTTCACTTAGCTTAATGCCCTGAAGGTCCATCCATGTTATTGCAAATGGCAAGATTTCATTCTTTTTATGGCTGAATAAGATTCCATTGCATGTATGTAATTTTATTTATTTATCCATTGCCATTGATGAACACTTAGGTTATTTCCATATCTTGGCTATTGTAAATGGTGGTACATATACGTCTTTTTGAATTAGTGTTTTCATTTTCTTCGGATAAAAACACAGGAGTGGAATTGCTGGATCTAATGATAGTTAAATTTTTAAGTTTTTGTAGAACCTCCATACAGTTTTCCACAATGGCTGTACCAATTTACATTCCCACCAACAGGACACAAGGGTTCCCTTTTCTCCACATCCTCACCAATACTTGTTATTTTCTGTCTTTTTGATAGTAGCCATTCTAATAGGTGTGAGGTGGTTTTAATATCTCATGGTGGTTTTCATTTGCCATAGCCTTAGATCTATTTTTATATTTATTTATTGGCCTGAGGTTTTCTTAACTGTATGAATAATGAAAATTTACTCCCTCAACTCATATGAAACATAGGCTTAAGGTTGTGAATATTCTAAGGAGACATTTTATTTCCCTAAACAGAGCCCAGACAGAAACAAACCAACTTTCTTGTCTCCTGTGATGGTGGATAGATATTTTCCTGGTGTACTCTTTTTTTTAAGGTGTAGGTTTTTATAGATTTCAGTTTTATGAATGTGTATTAATTCCAATTCCTAGGTTTGGGGAGGTCTACAGAAGGCTCATCTATCCTCAGGTGGGTATTACAACTTAAGGTCACTAAATACCTAGGTTACTAAGACCCATCCTAGACAGCTTCAGCATGTCCTCATAAGTTTATTGCTTGGAATTTAAGCGTCTTTTTTTTGTTTCTGGTACCTGAGTATTTTCCATTTTTTCTTTAAAATATATAATAAAATGCTTGTTATGTTTTATTCAAAATTTCTAAGCCTTTGTGGTTGGAAGAATTTCAATTATCTCAATCTACCTTATTGCTGGGACTTGAAGTTTCACATGAGAGTCTAATTAAATAAATTGTTAGCTAAGTTCACTTATTTTTGATTATCATTCTTCAACTCAGCCTTGTTACATAAAGGAGACCTGAGGACCAGAGAGAGAACACACCAGATAAAGGGCAGCCCTGGGGTATGAATTATCTTACATTTAGGCTGGAGAGTCACCGTATTTCTATGGTCTGCCATCTTTCTGCCTGTCTGGAAGTTATACCTGAATTTGATCATTTCGTAAGAGGCCTTCTGCAGAGCCAGTAGTCATGGCCGTCATGGCCACACACATGCAGGTTATCATTGGACTTGGACAGATTGTAAAGAAACAGTGGAGCCAAGAAATGGTGGGCCATTCCTTTATTTAAGTCTCACATTGGCCGGTGAGCAAACACACAGAGAAAAAACACTTCCCTTTCACTCTGGGATCTCAAAGCCACTGCTACATTCTCCGGTTCCACAATCAGGAAAATCTTCTCTGGTTTCTCTTAGAATCAAGGCTCCACCAGTCTCAGCGGAGCTCGCAAAAGCCCTCATCTCTGTTCCCCATGTCCTTCTTCCAACTTTCTGCACAAACTCTGCAAACATGGCTTCCTCCCTTCTCTTTTCAATACTTTCTGGTGCGAAAACCTCTCCTCCAGCAAATAATAGCAAGACACTAACCCCTCCCAAGCAGGAAGGTAATTTTTAATTTCACAGATCACATACCTAGCACTGCCCAGCGCCATTGTTTTAACACTAAAAGTGAGCAAACTCAAAAAATACAAATTTTACAAACTCATTTGCCCAACACCTTCCAAGTATGTACTTTACAATTACATGCTGTCTCCAGCATCAGTTTCCAGGAAATTCCACCCTCCATTCTAGTATTTTAGTTAACTGTAAGAGATTAGGAGGCAGGAGCTATGTCTAGTACATGTTGCCACATTCCAACATTTAAAATAGGACAATCCACTGAGCTCTCATAGCATTTCCAGGTCTAATGCACTGTATCACAATTATTGGTTTATCTTGTGCCCCTCAACTGTAAGATCTTTATGGGCAGGGATGACAAGGTACATTGTAAATACTCAGTAAATACTGAATATAGAAAAGAATGAATTTAATCCATTCCTCACACTGCTACCAGCAATATTATCCTAAAAACATGACATTCATGACTCTCATTAAGTTTATTTGCCTTTTTGAGTTCATTTACATCTTCACATTACACCATAGCCACAATGTACTGCTTGAATGCATTCTTGCTTTTGGCTGCTGTTTCTACCATTCCCTCATCTTAAAATGCCCTTCCTCCCTATCTTGGCTCATTGAAATTCTTTTCCTTCTTCAAGGACATCCCATCTCAGATGCCACTTCTTCTGTGAAACCTTCTGATATTCCCAAGCCTCCTTTTCCTATGTCTCCCCAGCATTTTGCATATATGTCCTTCGAGCGTTCATGCCATTCTGCCCAGGATTACAGTTGACTTGGCTTTATATCTGTCTTCTCTCCAAATTATAAATTTCTTAAATCCAAGCACCCTTGTGTCTTCGCTATACCTAATATAATACCTTGTATTTAACAGGTGCTTGATAAATTGATTTTTAATGAATTTGAAATGAAAACTTGTCTTCTTGGGTTCCAAAGGCCCTCCATTCTTTGCATGTTATTTCCTTTCCTCTGCCTATGGACTAAGGCTTTAATGGTAGTATTTATGTTCCCTACAGGTGGCGTATGACGTGGGGGATTACTACCACGCCATTCCATGGCTAGAGGAGGCCGTCAGTCTCTTCCGAGGATCTTATGGAGAATGGAATACAGAGGATGAGGCTAGTCTAGAGGATGCCTTGGATCACTTGGCCTTTGCCTATTTCCAGGTAGGGGAGTAAGTGAGACTCACTGCTTTCATCACAATAAATGAATGCTTTGTATGAGCTTTACAATTTTCTAAGCATTTTCATGTCTCTTAATTTATTTCATCTTCCCAACAGGATCAAATGTGAGTTAAGCAGGGCAGTTGTTTTATTAGTTCCATATTTTACATGTGAGTAAACTAAATCTCCAAAAAATTCCTACCTTGTCACAAAGTTCACAGAGCTGGGATGGAGGCCAAGTCTGTCTACTCTTAGTCCAATGCACTGACTACTTTAAAATCATCCTCTCCCATGTAGGAGACAATCTCTCGCCCGTAGTAGCAACAGCTGCATCAACAGATATTTAATAGGTTTATGGTCAATGTAGATCACTCTTTTGCACTCTGAACAACTCATAAATCTTCATAGATATTATGCCATGATATTGCAAATGTCCAAGGAAGAAGTTTGATTGCTAGTCTCTTCCATCTGCAGTTGAGTCCAACTGTAACATGACTAGTGTCCAGCTATGGAGCTGGCCTCATTGGTTGAGAGTATCAGCTCATTACCTCCTCGAGGGGTTTTTCCTGTTCATCTGTAACCTGTTTTACCACATGGAAGCTCATTCCCTAAATATGGGAGCTGCCATCCTTTGGTATAGCTAACTTCACTTCCCAACAGATTTGTAGTCTTCAAGAATTAGCTGAAAAAAATCACTACAGAGCCAGTTTCCTAGAAATTATAAACCTAATACACCAGTTCTACACCCCATAATCCTTTTTTCTTTCCCCCTTTTCCTGAGAAAAGGGAGGAGGGTGTGAGTGGTCCATCCCCCCATGTTGCTCCCAAAACATATCTACTCTCAGTGCTGCAAATGGTTTTGTTTCTCTCATTGAAGTTTCTGGTAAGTAGACCTTTGTTGTGAAACTTTCCAGGGTGCCTCTTCTAACTTTCCTGCTCAGTTGCTACATATTAAAACTCAAATAGAATGACTGTGATGCACCAAAGGGCAGGAAGTAATTGAATTTTAATAGTGGAAGAAAATGGAGAATTGACACAGAGAGACTCAGAGAAGATAAACTAAAGTGGCTTACCCTGAAAGATGGTTTTAAACCTAGGGCCTGATTATTAGTTTTGTTTTTTTCCCCTGTGATGACTTAGGTTTCCCCTCTACTTCCTTCCCACAATTGTGCTTTGTCTGGTACATTTTATTCAGCTTACAAGGCATAGCTCAGATGTCACCTATTTTATTAAATCTTCCTTAGTTCTCCTGAGACTCCACACTCTCCTTTTTTGTGCTCTGCAGGCCCAATTTTTTATGCAACAGTAATAGAACACTTGTCTTATAGTAAATCTGATTTACACCCAGTACATTAGAGATAAATGTCTCTCTGAGGACCTTTTGCTATCACATGAAATTATATGCCTAAGTAAAATGACCATAAGGAAATACAGTTCTCTTAGTTCATCATCATTCCACGGCACCCACAGCAGCATGGCAGCCCACTCACACCTAGTTCTGTTGCCAGGTTTGTCTGGAAAGTCCTGTTTGCCTTTAACCATGTGCAACCCATGGTTGAATGGCCACAGGGAGAGTTCATTACTATGCGGCAAAAATGTCTCAGGTTGGGTTCCTCCTTTGCTTCCCTCCCACTAACTTGGTAGACTCTAGAGAGTATTGAGCCTGAAGAAAAAAATATTTGTACTGAGGCTTTCATAGTTTCGTATTAAGTTTAATAATGAAATGTAACCAAATAACAATTCCCTGTAGTTACATGGTTTTTGCGTGCTTTAGGATTTGAGGACATTTTAAGAAAGTTTATTTTCATTTAATTTTTTACCTTCTCTGGTAAGGGTGGTATGGTAATAAGTTAATTGTGAATGAGGAAACTGAGGAGAACTGATTTATATCAGAGCTGCAAATCCTGAATTAGGACAGAGAACCTCCCCATTTCTAGTCTGCCACTCATTTTAATGAGTTTTATCTACTTGTGGCAAGAATATTTTATCACATTTTTGAAAATCAATTGATTGATTTGGTCAGAGGAGATAGCCTCAGTGCAGTTAACTCTCTTTTCCTTTTCTTTATTATTATATTTTTTTCTAATAGGTGGGAAATGTCTCGTGCGCCCTCAGCCTCTCCCGGGAGTTTCTCCTCTACAGTACGTAATGATAAAAGATAAACCCAGGTTTGCATTATGGGGAAACCCCTTCTGCCCTTGGCTGTTTTTCATCTCAGCATGTGAAATACAGCTGTTTATCTAATTTCATAAACCAAATCACATTTCTAACTTTGGATTAAATCTTACACATTAATCAATGCATGGGGGTGATTTTTAAGTTAGTTGGAAAATGCTAAGAAGATAATCTCTCCTCCTCCCAGCCCCTCACCGACTGTTATATATTCATGTTGCTTTAATGGGGAACAGGTCCTGGATTGGGAGCCGGTTGCTTCAGGGACATCTGAAGACCCAGGTTTGGGAAGCTGACCTGCGAAGAAGTGCAGTCAATGGGAGCTGTGTGCAGGGAGTGTGACACAGCAGCCTTGTTCCCCACGGCTGCTGACAAAGAGATATCAGTTCTTCCCTTTAAACCAGGGCTCACTTTGCAATGCAAGCATCCTGCCCAGTTAGCACAGAATTCAGCTTCAACCCTCAACAGAGTTGAAAAAGATGCCGACTTGCTAGTTTAGCTATCTGTTTGGATATTTTTGCTTAAAATTTGGGTAATAGATGTCTTCCTAGTTTTCCCTTTAAAACGGTTTTTGGATGATAAAGTAAGGTACATAATCACTATAATGTTTTAATATTTATAAAGTATTTTACGTAGGACTTTACAATTGTATTTATTTATCACTTTTTAATTCATCTGTTTAGTAACCCTATTCCATTCTGATAATTTGACAAACAGTAGGATAAGGAAGTAACTGTATGGTCTGAAAACACACAGGCAGTTTAGTGATGCAGGCAAAAAGAAAACCCAACGTCCTTTTCTTTCTGTGTGTTTGATCTATTAAAATCTCTGCCTCTCCTAGAGAACCTAAATTGTGTATTATTATAAATTGTGTATTATTTTTTATATATATTTTTAATTCTTTTTTTTAATTTTATTCATTTTAGAGAGGAGACACAGAGTGAGAGAGAGAGAGAGAGAGAGAGAAAGAGAGAAGGGGGGAGGAGCTGGAAGCATCAACTCCCATATGTGCCTTGACCAGACCAGTGCAGGGTTTTGAACTGGCGACCTCAGTGTTCCCAGGTCGACGCTTTATTCACTGCACCACCACAGGTCAGGCAAATTGTGTATTATTATAGAACCTAAATATATATATTATATGGACAAGCAGGACACAAGAAATGAAGACTCCCAGTTCCATTTCTGGCTTTGCAGTATTTTCATTAGTGTTTTGAACTCATCAATTCTATTCTGCAAAATTTCATTTCTCCCCTTCTTAAAAATGATGGTAATTTCTGTGCCTTTATTCCCTCCCTTTCCAGGGTAGAGGTGTTGGTTAGGAGCACATAGAGCTCTGCAGAGAAAGATGTGTTAGAAGCATTAGAGCAGGGGTCCCCAAACTTTTTACACAGGGGGCCAGTTCACTGTCCCTCAGACCGTTGGAGGGCCGGACTATAAAAAAAACTATGAACAAATCCCTATGCACACTGCACATATCTTATTTTAAAGTAAAAAAACAAAACGGAAACAAAAACAATATTTAAAATAAAGAACAAGTAAATTTAAATCAACAAACTGACCAGTATTTTAATGGGAACTATGGGTGCAGATGCATCTTGTGCTCTTCTCACTGACCACCAATGAAAGAGGTGCCCCTTCCAGAAGTGCAGTGGGGGCCAGATAAGTGGCCTCAGGGGACTGCATGCGGCCCGTGGGCCGTAGTTTGGGGACCCCTGCATTAGAGCAATGCAGCACCTTCTTCTGAGATGCACTGAGAATCATACACAGAGGCTAGCAGGTCAGAGGTAGCTACCAACCCACAGGGCATCTTATAACCAAAGAGGGCACAAGTAAGATACAAAACCCCTGTAGAAACCCAGGCTAAAATCAAAGAACCCTTCATCCCTTACTGCTCTGCTCTGTGTCTAGGCCAGTGAGGAGTTTTGGAGAATCTAATAGAGTTAGGAATGAATTATCTTCCAGTTCTTTAGGAAGAATAGGCTGGGTCTCTGCTATAGGCTTTGGCTCTCTGAACCTCTTTTTCATAGCACTTACTTGTCATGTTTCATTATAACTAGTTATTTAATGTCTCTTTTCTCCATTAAACTGTAAACTCCAGGAGGTTGGCCTCTAGCACAATATCTGGTACATAGTAGATGTTCACTGAAAATTACTGAATAGATGACTAAATGAATGAATGAATGAATGAATGGCGTTTATTCCCTGTACTTAAAGCTGACCATCACACTATCCTAGAGCTGCCATCTGGATGATCCCTTGGTCTAAGGGTGTTAAGTACCACTTTCCTTTCCAAAGTCCTTTGCACCTTCAGATCTATCAGGCCCAATTCAATCTTTTTAAAATACCAGATACGCTTCTGGTAATGAGGGCCTTACATCCTCCTGTGCACGGGCACAGGAGTGGCTCTAGGTGTCCAGTTGCTGGTTATGTGAGACAGTGAAGCTGTAGGACCCCTGGGCAGCATTCCTTGGGTCCACTGTTTGTTACACTGTATTATTCCCTGCTCTGATTTCTCCCAGGCCCAGATAATAAGAGGATGGCCAGGAATGTTGTGAAATATGAAAAGCTCTTGGCAGAAAGCACCAACCAGACAGTAGTGGAGGCTATGATCCAGAGGCCCAATGTGCCCCACCTGCAGACCAGGGACACCTACGAGGGGCTATGTCAGGCCCTGGGTTCCCAGGTAGGATTTTTCAGGGAAAGAGAAAAGGGAAACTTGGCTTCAGAAAGAGGGTAGAATTGGGACAATGTGAGGGAAAAGGACATAAAAATGCAGTAAAAAAATTAATAATAATAATAAAGCTCACTTGGAGGGCATCAGTGACCGCATTCTGAATCTCCCACATTCCACTTTTCTTATGCTGTAGTTCCCCTAAATTACTGCCAGCTCCTAGACCCCTTCCTCTTATGCTGATTCTGGTCTTTCCTTCCAGCCCACTCACTACCAGATCCTTAGCCTCCACTGCTCCTATGAGACCAATTCCAATCCCTATCTGCTGCTCCAGCCCGTCCGGAAGGAGGTCTTCCACCTGGAGCCCTATGTGGTTCTCTACCATGACTTTGTCAGTGATTTGGAGGCTCAGAAGATCAGACGGCTTGCAGAACCATGGGTGAGTGTCCCCAAAGCCTGCCAGGATCCTTTTTTGTGCCTTTACACACCTGGAGTTCAGGAGTGTGAGAACAGGCAGCCTGAACAACAAGACATTTCATCAGTCCAGGAGTTCCAAATGACCACTATTCCATAAAAGTCATAAGTGCTGAAAAAATAGCACAGTGGTGGTTTAGCCTCTGGAGGGAGGGGATCGGCTGGGAGAAGGTACAAGGGGACTTTCTGGGGCATTGAGAATACACTCTCAATATCTCTTCAGGGATTTGCAGTACATGGCTGTAGACATTTGTCAAAACTTGCCAAATAGTACATATGAGTTCTGTGCTTATCATTGTATATAAATTTAACCTGAAAAAAAGATCCCCCAAATGTCCATCATTCCATATAATTGATAGAAGAAAAAAAAAGGATGAAATGACAGGGACAAGAGTGATATTCTGGTCCAGATTTACATAATTACAGAGTGAAAAGATTAACTAGTTCAACTTTATTATTTTGTTAAGGGGAAACTGAGGCCCAGAGAGGAGAAGGGACTTGACTAAGGTCACACATGTTGCTAGAGCCAGAACAGGAATGTAGAGGTGCACTGATTGTCACTCTGCTAGTCCACCTTCTTGTATCCATAACTCAAGCAAAATTATGTTTGGTAACAAGCAGCCCTGAAATCTCCAGGACAACAATACAGGTTTTCTTCTTACTCACACACTACACATCGGTCGTGGGCTGACTACAGCTCTGCTCCAACTGTCTTCACTCTGGGAGCCAGCCAGACAGAGCAGCCTCTGGTTGGGACATTGCCAGTCTCGTGGGAGAGGAAAAAGACAGAGATGGCAAACTACTAGCTGGCTCTTAAAACTTCTGCTTGGAAGCATCAGATGTTACTTCTGTTCACATTGCATTGTTTAAAACAAGGCGTGTGGCGAACACTGCAGTCAAGAGGGAGAGAATATCTAATTCTCCCACAGGAAAGGCACTGCAAGTCTCTGTGCCAAGCATGATGGTGGTATAGAGGTGACACTTAATTGTCCCCTCGGAAGTGTGGCAAATATTTAGAAAAGAAATTGTCTGCCTCAGCACTATAACATGTTGACTTGTTACAAATGGCATGTGAAGACTGTCTTCAGCACTACTTACGTCACTGTGCTCTGCATGGTGAGCCATTGAGTCATTCAGCAGATCAGTCATTCAGCCAATCAGAGTCATTCAGCAGATCAGTCATTCAGCCAATCAGAGTCATTCAGCAGATCAGAGCCCGCTGAGCGCCAGAGCCAGCCTGTCTCCTGGGCCTCCACACAGAGATGAAGTGCAGGCCTTTCTTTTGAGGCACTGCCTACATTTGAGGAATACAGGTGTTTACAATTCCAGGTGACATGTGCCACTGGAGGTGTGTGCAGGAAGCTGTGTCAGGGCAGCATGAAAAAGTGAACCTTCCTCTGTGGGAGAGGCAGTTGGGGGAGGAGTAAATGAGGGAAGAGGAAGAAGCAGAAGGCTTCCCTATGGACGTGAAAGTCTTCACAGTGACAAGGTGGCACAGGATATTTTGGGAAAACGGAACAATCTCTGTGAGGACCTGAGAGGCAGCCCATTCAGAGAAGGGGGCGAAGCTGAAGCCCAGTGGCTGATGGGTGCTGGGTCTTGGAGCAAGCGGGTAGGGGATGAGGCTGCACAGTGAGCCAGCATTAGACGTGCTGTGATTTTATCCCGGAGGCAAGAGGCGAGCTATCAGACAGTTTGGAACGGGAAGGGTGCAAATTGGGTCTCAGCATTCCGAGGAGGATTCTGACAGCAGACATGAACCGGAGGGGGAGAAGAGTAGCAACAAGCATTTCATCTAACGGCCAATCCAGAGAACTACAGGATCTTTGTAGAGAAGGTTTTTGGGACTATTAAGCTCCACTGGGGTGCTGAACGATATATTTTCAACAGCTTTGGCTTCTCAGTGAGCCAGCAGGAGACGTTGGCCAGCAGTTCCTTTTTCCTGAGAACTACTCTGTTGTCGTGGTAACAGGACAGGCAGCTCACTCAGAGATTCTCACTTAATCCCTCCTGGCCAGGTCATCTGTTTGGCATGCACACCTTGCCACACTCCCTTCTTCCCAGAAGTGTCTTGCTGGGGTGGCTGATCCATGACTGGTCTTGGCTCTGCCAGGAACAGGTCCTGGCTTGTGTGGTGGCAGCTGCCCCGTGAGTGAGCACAGATGCCTCAGTGGCTCCTATTGCATTTACCTGCTTTCTAGTCACTGTCTCTTTTCCAAAGAATGCTCTCTTGTCACCCTCCCCGCCACCATCCACATCCATACCCACATTCTGTTCATTCTTAGAGTCGGTTGAAACCCCACACCTCCATTGGCCCACTAGCCCTGACCATTCTGACCCACTTTCATTGGTTCTTTCAATGGAAACATTTAAAAAAAATTTTTTTTTAATTTACTTATTCATTTTAGAGAGAAAGGAAGGGAGAGAGAAAAACATCGATTTGTTGTTCTACTTACTTATACATTCATTGATTGATTCTTGGGTGTGCCCTGACCTGGGATCAAACCTGCCACCTTGGTGTATGAGGACGATGCTCTCACCAACTGAGCTACCCAGCCAAGGCAAGAAACATTTTTTCAGAGTACTTTTTGGGGGCCACATACAATAATCTCTCCCTCTTCTGAACCGAAAGATTTGTCACCAGTTGTTTGGTACTTTCACTTATTCTGCCATTTATGTGTTGTCTGGTATCGTTACCAGTCTCCTGGGTGAGAATACTGTCTCCCCAGCTGGACTGTAAACTGGTTGGGGTCAAGTGTTGTCCTTGAAATGTTTAGCCCTGTGTTATACTTGTTACAACCAGAGTAGTCTTTAAAAGGTTGAATCTGAGCATGTCAAGCTCTTACTTAGACTCTCTAGTGGGTCACTTTTGCTCTCAAATGACTACCAGCCCCTTGGCCTGGCTGCAGCCACCCCCTTCCATAGCATGCCCCGTTTGCACTGAACACCCCAGCTGCACTAAACTTGTACAGATCCTACTCTCGCTAGCCCGCACGCACACTCTGCTCTCAGCCTGAAACGCTTTTGTCTTGGCCACTTTTCACCTGTATGATTCCAGTTACCTTTTGGGCATCCTAGGGAAGCCTTCCTGTCCCCTCAGAAGAATGAGCTAGATGCTCCTTCTCAATATTTCCATAGCACCCTGTACTTGGCCCTTAAAGTATCATTGCATGACTTATATCTGGTTTCATATGTTGTATTTCCAATGCTTAGCACAGTGCTTTGCACAGAGAGCGACCAATAACTATTTGTCCCCACAAATGAATGACTTGTAGGTGTACAATAAATAATTGTTAAAGGAATTAAGTGCAAGGGGCTCCTTAATGGTGGGGGTGGAGAAGCAGAAATTCCCTAGGATTTTATTTAAACCACTGGTGTTGCCCTAAAAGAGCAGAAGGGAGCATCTGTCCTTTGAATCTTCCCTCACCTATGAGTGACCCCGAGAGGATGCTGGGAACAACTGGTGAAACCTACTGATTTCCTGCATCCTGATATTGTAGAGTGGTGGGAACTCTCAACGTGTTGTTTCCATCCTGTGCTTGATAGCTGGAGCTGGGGAAACAGGTCCAAAGAAAGGGAGAGGCTTTTCCATGGGCATCTATCTGGTTCAAGAGCAGGAACAATAATATTATAGGAGTCTCTAGGGAGAGAAAGGGTTTTTGTCCTGTGCGGTTCCTTGCCCCGTGTTCTGCTATGACTGCCTGTGAAGTGTCAGGGCTTGAGGCACAGGACTCTGTTCATCTCCCCAGTGTTGAGCACTCATGCCCTGCCAGGCCTTCTCTGGGCCCTGGGAATGCAGCCCTGACGAAAGACCATGTCCTGCCCTCAAGGAGCTGACATTCTGATGACAGAGACAGAAGAAGTTATGTCATTGTGAAAATAAACAGTATTTCTCTTTCTATACTTGGTATAGTTCTTTTGCAATTAGAAGGCACTTTATTTAAAAATAATGTAAATTTTACTTCTAGACATTCAGATGAATTAGTGACTTCAAACTTGTTTGTCCCCGCTTCCACCCATAGTCAGGGCAGGTGTAGCAAACAGATTTTGATTCTCTGTAAGGAAAGGCCTTTGCTTAGGTTGTTCAGAAGAAATAGGCTGTCTCTGAG
The DNA here is from genome assembly GCA_037038555.1 of Rhynchonycteris naso. Taxonomy (NCBI): domain Eukaryota; kingdom Metazoa; phylum Chordata; class Mammalia; order Chiroptera; family Emballonuridae; genus Rhynchonycteris; species Rhynchonycteris naso. Next base: position 318,494,003 of record CM072995.1, read on the forward strand.
GGTAGAAAGTTTTCTGTTGTTGGCGGTGTTCATTTAATTCAACAAACACAAGTGCTTACTGTTGGGCAGGCCTATTCCAGACACTGGGATACAAAGAGGAATGAAAATTAGCTCTTTTGCTTACAGAACTCACAACCTTGCAAATGCAAAAGGGATTCAACTATCATTTTGTTTCCATTCAACAGACTTCTATTGAGTGCTTATTGTCTACCAGATTCGATGCTAAAGATTATTTTTTTCAACTCTAAGGTTTTTTTTTTTCATTTCTTCTTTTTTATTTTAAGATCGATAGTTATCATTAAACAAGTAGTTTGTGCAGAAACTATCCTTTAATTATGGAGGAACTGACATCATAAGGTTTATGCTTAAAGAGGGGGAGGGGCACGTCTATGGAAATGACAGTGTTCTTCCCTCCTCCTCACAACCACTGGGACTCTCTCTTATGTTCTTCCCATCAGCTGCAGAGATCTGTGGTGGCATCAGGTGAAAAGCAGTTACCAGTGGAGTACCGCATCAGCAAAAGGTAAGGGGCTGCTTCCCCATCAGGAGCTCCGGTCCTGTCTGCTGCCAGCCCTCCAGCCAGTGGCACAGCTGACGGAAGGCCAGCAACAGTGATTCAGGTGCCCCTGGGGAACTGAAGTTCCTGCTTATACCTGTGCATTCTTGTTGAGAGGTAGAAATTTTCACTCCCTCACCCAAGGGCCTTTCACAGGTTGTTATGTGGTCTGAGGACTTAAATAGAAGGCCATTAAGGAAACACTTGAAAAGACTCCTGTGCTCTAACTAGAAAAATAAGTGTGTAGCTATTCTAATCAGGATTGCTGTTCCAGAGAATACAGGCACATCCCCATTTGTAATTTGACTTTACAAGATGCCATTCCTACCTCCTGACTCATATTCAAAGCATGAGTTGCCAACATTCAGGCAAGAAGGATGACAAGAGTCTCCGGGCATGATGGTTTTCTAGAGGGCAGATTCAGCTCTGACATCCCCTCCCTCCAGCCCTGCCCCGCCCTGCAGCGCTTTATTTCCACTGTAAGGACAGGACTGATGGATAGTAAGAGGGGGGTCTCCATAGCAGCCATGGGAGACCAGATGACAGCATCTTGGGGGCAGGCCAGACCTCAGGCTGGGTGGATAGTTTCTGTCGTCTGGAAAGTGAGGTGAATGATGCAAGCTTTGGTCCAGGATCATCTGGCTTAATTATTTGGTCTGGTACATTCAGGCATCTTTCACATTTGGAGTTATCCTCTAAGCTTTGGAAGGGACACAGAACCTCAGTTTCATGCTTATCTAACCTTTCTGACATTCCAGTGTCAAAAGAGAAAATTAACCTTCTGGGGCAGTAGGTGTTCTCTTCACTTTTCAGTTAAAGAATCTGAGACCCTCATTACCTCCTCTTCCTTCCCATCACACTGTACCCCCACCACCACCTTTGAATTTTGGTCCTGTCCTCACAACTTCACTGTAACTGGTTTCTCAAAGATCACCAGTGAACTCATTGCCAAATCATTTTCTTCCCACAAACCTTCACTGACCACCCACAACGTAAAGACCAGTTTTTCTGAGCACAGCATCCGCAGCTTCCTACGACATGCCCTGAGCCTCCTGGCTCAGCATTAGCTCATGTTGCTTGTTTTCACATTTGTACACACTATGTGTTGTCACCCCTCCGTGTCCATCCTTGTGCTCTGTCTTCATCCTGGAATACCCATGGCTTTCCCGTCTATTGAAATTTTATGCACCCTTTAAATTTTCACCTGCATGTCACCACCGTATTGCAGGCCCCAGTTGGAATGAAGGTCTCCTTCCTCTGTGCTGCTAGCACTTTCCTGTAAAGGCTGGTTCTCATTTTTCATTCTACCTTGATCTGTACTCAGTTATATTTGTGCATCTTATCCCAGGAGCTGTTTGACACACAGCCTTCTCTCAGTATCTTTGTAAACCGAAGAGCACATAGCATAGTACTTCACATGCACTTCATATGAAAGAATGAGCAAATTAAGCCAGAGTTTAAAGAGCAAAGACATGGTCTTCCCATGTCATGCTGAGGCTCTTCAATCAGAGCCTCGTCTCCCGGAGACTCTGGCTTTGTTTGGAAGCACTTCCCCACTTTCCTGCTACCTATATCCTGACCCCAAATCCTCCACTTTGTCAGAACCTCAACACGATATTCAGGAAAAGAGACTAAACTTTGATCTCTGGCCTTTGACATCTCCTGGTCTGTCTTGGAGTAGAGCAGAAGAACAGAGATTTTCCAGTTTTATTGCAATCACTAACATACAGCTCACAAATCATCTTTATGCGCATTGACTCTTACAATATTTCTAAGTCTGCGAAGTAGATATTATTATTATCCCCACTTTATAGATGAGTACCATGAACCTTAGAGAGGTTAAAGGGCTGGCATAAGGTCACACAGAGGATCAGGGACTGTTCTTACCGCTTTGAAGTCAGAGCTTTTTCCATTGCACGCAGCTGTTGACAGGTGTCTAAAACAGCAGTTTTGTTTTGTTTTTTACAGGGACAGAGAGTCAGAGAGAGGGATAGACAGGGACAGACAGACAGGAACGGAGAGAGGTGAGAAGCATCAATCATTAGTTTTTTGTTGCCATTGTGACAGCTTAGTTGTTCATTGATTGCTTTCTCACATGTGCCTTGACCGCGGACCTTCAGCAGACCGAGCCACCCCTTGCTGGAGCCAGCGACCTTGGGTCCAAGGTGGCGAGCTTTTGCTCAAGCCAGATGGGCCTGTGCTCAAGCTGGCGAGCTCAGGGTCTCAAACCTGGGTCTTCCGCATCCCAGTCCGACGCTCTATCCACTGCACCACTGCCTGGTCAGGCTAAAACAGCAGTTTTAAAGTCAGGGTTTCTGTCGTTTTCTTCCCTGCATCCCAGGGCCTTGTGCTTTGAACCTTCACTCTTCACAGCACCTAGTATAGGGCCTGGCATTCAGTGAGCCTCAGAGAACGCTTCATGAATGAATGAATGAATGAATGTTGAGAGAACACAATGTGGCCTGGGCAGACTTAGCATGAGGAGTAAGAAAGTAGTTAGGCATCCATGTCTGTCTTCCTGTTCTCCCTTTCTTCCTTCCTCTGATAGTTGACATCGTTCATTCATTCACTCACAGATACTAAATAATTTCTGCCATCAGATCACTAATGCTCCAAGCTATGATTTGTTTTAGTGCCTGGCTGAAGGACACTGTGGACCCAATTCTGGTGACCCTTGACCATCGCATTGCTGCCCTCACTGGCCTTGATGTCCAGCCTCCCTATGCAGAGTATCTCCAGGTGGTGAACTATGGCATCGGAGGGCACTATGAGCCCCATTTTGACCATGCTACGGTAACTATGGGGTCAGTGACCAGTCTCCTGGGGTGGGGAACCAGAGTGGTATTTCTCTTAGGCAAAGCTCTTATAGGACTCCTATGAGAGTCCTTTATTCTAAGTGAACTCTTAGAATAGAGGTTTTGTTCCAGGAAGATCTGAAAGCATTGGTTTCAGGATGATTTCTGGTGATTCATTTTCTTATATGCCACTGTTTCCTCTCCATAATTTGCTGGTGGGGAAAGAGTGTGGCCTATCATAGAGTCTTCTTCTTGCTTCACTGGGACCTCCCAGGTAAGATTTTCCTTCCTCAAGTCACTCTATCTACATATTTTATGATTCTATATATATGAAATTTCTAGGAAAGGCAAAACTAAAGGGACAGAAAGTATTCAGTGGTTTCCTAGTATTAGTGTGGGAGTGGAGATTGACTGAAACAGACGTGAGGAAACTTGAGAAGTGTTCTCAAGTTGGATGGGTGGAATGGTTGTGTAACTGTTAAAATTCTCTACAACTCATTGAACACTATACTGGCACTGGGTGGATTTCCGCATATGTAAATTATATCTCAGTTAAACTGTTCTAGGACAAAAAGGGGTGTGTCTCTTCACCAAATAATTGGGAACTCCAGTCTTATGACCTGGTGTTACTACAAGGTAATTATCTGTGTTACCTTATATGTTAATTTATTTACTTTTCCCAAGAACCTGAAGGTGAAATTAACCCTTCATATTGTACTTTCACAACTGGCAAGGCATTCTGCCTTATGAGTGTCTAATAAATTAGTAAAAAGAATAAATTCAAGAAGGTACATGTAGCTCAAGGCTATGTCCCATCTGTGACACCCCCTTTTTTCTCCTCCCTGTATTATTGTGGTATCTTGGCTTACCTCTGGTGCCAACTGCATAAAATAATGGTATGTTTTTTATTTTTGTCTCAGTCACCAAGCAGCCCCCTGTACAGAATGAAGTCTGGGAACCGAGTAGCAACATTTATGATCTATGTAAGTCTTGCTCTGAACCAGTGTTTCTTACTTAATGACTATTTGTTTCCCTCTCTTATTTTATGGTTTTAAAAGCAATTTCAGATGTTGATTTTATCTGGTACTCATAGCTAAAGAGACTCCAGGATTTTTGTAAGTTTCAGACACCATCTGGGTTAAGCACAGTAGGAGATACAAAGAAGAACAAATCAAGAGCTTCTGGCCTCTGAGAGCTTACGGTGTGTAGACCTACTATGACCTTGTCTTAGACAGTGATTAGGATGGGGAGTGGGGCTACATGGAAAGCCAAGAGATCCTGGGACCTAGACAACACAGGAAGAGGTTGTAGAACTGTGAGGGGAAAGAGAGGAGAGGAGAGGTAGCTGAGATTACAGGAGGGAAGAACAGACTTGCCTGTGTAGAAATTCAGTAAGTGTGGCTCTCTCATAAGTACTGAAAATTCTCTTCCTTATCTCCCCCTAAAAATACATTACACCCTCTTAAAAAAATAAATTGGCCTCCTCTTCTATTTTATAAACTGATTCTACAGGATTTGGTACCAGCCTTTATGGTTTCCCCTGTCCCCTTTCCTTCAGTCATGTGGTTTTAGAGACAGGTCAGAATTTTAATCATCTGTTACTTAAATTACAAGATGTGTATTACCATTACTGAAGGGAAAACATGCTAAATATAAGAGTTCTACAGAATACCTGAAGATGAAGTCCTGTTTTGAGGAATATTAGCATAATCCATACCCCATACTAGCATTCCCTCTTTTCTTAGTGCTGCGTCTCAGCACAGTGCAAACAAGAAAGGCCATCAGAGGCCAGGATTCTATAGACTCGAATGCTGGCATTTCCACCCATGTTTCTTCCAGTGGCTCAGATTTATACTTCCTGAAAACCTGGGAGCCTGCACCTTCCAATGTGTTTGGGCCTATAGTGGTCATTCTGAGCATTCTGATCGGGCACAGAGGGATAGCTGGCATCAGCTCCCTGGGAAGGGGACACGTCTTGGGTTGGCAGTAGGTTACATCCCTGGTTGATGACTCAAGCTGGCATGGAAAGTCACAGACAGTGAAGAATATTGATATCAACCAAAGAATAAGACATCTCAGAGCCAATATCTGCTTTTTATCCTATTAATATCTTCTATAGCTGGTTCCCTGGTTACAGAGCCCCAGTGACTATAGTAAGGGTAGCATGAAAGCAAGAGCCCAGCAGCATTAAATGGCAAGTATGTGTGTGTGTACACTTGTGCATGTGTGGTAAGCATTTAAGACACTAGAATGGAATGTACTTTGGGTTTGGGGTCAGTTGGCCTCGTTCTGGTCCGGCTACTTAATACGTGGCCTCAGCACACATCACATCTGTTCTTTGAGCTCGCTTTCTTGCTCTGTGTGTCTTCACAGGGGTAGTCATGGGGATCAGTGAGATAAGACAGGAGGATATCACTCTGTTAAGTTTCATGTAATACATTTCTATCATTGTACCTACAAAATAAGTAAAGGGCCCATCATTGTCATGGGACCTAGGAAGTATAAATTATGCCCAAAACTGTCATCTTCAGGTCAGGGTAAAGATCTTCTTAAACATTTCTAAAGACAAGCATGGAGGCTTGTGGGAAACATAAAAATAATACTGTAGGGAGAAAATCTTTAAGAAGTCGAAGATTGAGCTGAAATCATGTCAGTGGTTTTTCTGCTTAGACTGCACATAAATTCAGTCCCAGTGCAAAACAGCAGATAATTCCCTCTCCTCCCCACCAATCTCACAATCCTGCTCTTGAGCTTTGTAATATGCAGATCAGATTCTCTTTTTAATTTGTTGGCTAAGTCGTTCCTTCCCACCATACCATGAAACCACAGGTAGAGGAACACTGGCAAGTCCAGGTTTCCTGTTATATCTTGCTTATACCCACAGTGGTTGACAGTGGTTAGAACAGGGGGTTAGAACAGAATCATCCAGTTTGTTAGTTACTTGAACACAGGAGCAAATAATTACTCTCGTTGACCTTCCCAAAGAGCTACAGAGGGAGCCAAGAAAGGCTAAAACTCACCACTGCCATTTCTGGGATCTGAATCAAGTCAGTCCAGTTTCCTTTAACAAGTACCAAAATCCTTATTCCTGTTATGGTTGGATCCATGAATGTCCTGGGAAACAGCTAGCCAGGTGAGATGTAGACTGGCACTCTTGTGTCATGGTTCTAGTGAGAAAATAATTTAGCAGTATATATCAAAAGTATTAAATATATGCATACTCTTCTGACCTAATAATACTAATGCAGGGACTCTTTCCTAAGAAAACCATCTAAAATACAAAAATAACTGTATTCATTAAGATGTTCAATTCAGTATTGTTTATAATAGTAAACCTTTGGAAATAACTTAAATGCTCAAAAATGTAATAATGTAAAAGTTATGAGCAGGGTCTTTGTAGTCAGATAGCATTGGCTAAGCTCAATTCCTGGCTCAGTCACCAAAGAGTTGTATGACTTTTTGTAAAGTTTTTAATCTCTCTGAGACTCTATTTTCTTATTTGTAAGATGTGAATAATAATAATAGTAATCCTAACTCAGGAATTGTTGTGAGGAACAAGTGAGATAATTTGTTTGTAACAACTTATTATAATGCTCGACATATAGTGGGTACTCAAATGTCAACTATAACAATGTAAACTATAACAGTGCTTTTTTTCTGGATGGTAGGATGATGAGTATTTTCCTATATTTTTAAAAAATGTTATGTATTCCTTTGACAATCAGACAAAAATCTTCATATTAAGAACACACGTCCATAATTCCAGAACACACCTGTCGTGAAACTCCTGAGGTTCCCTAGCGCAGGACTGAATGGCCTGGGAGAGCTGCTTCGGTATTCCTGCGATACCCAACTTTCCAAACTAATCGTTGGAGTCTGAACCATGTTCTGTGAGCCATGGGTCACGATTCATTGGTGCGCTGTGAAATTAATTTAGTAGATCTGGTCAGCATTTAAGAATTCTGAACTAGAATAGAATAAAATGAAATGGAAAACAACAGAGAGTATTTTATGTAGTGAGAATGTTTTATGAAACATTTATTTCAGGAAAAGTGTGCATGTACGTGTGTGTATGTGTCTTAGGTTGTGATACAAACTATGTTTCTTCCTGAGGGTGTCAGAGTTGGCATCTACTTGTCGTAGTCCTCAATAAGGATGTTAGCTAGAAGTGTAAAGAAAGAGAGAATTCCTAAATGTCGGCCTCTTGTGACCCTGCAGGCCAACACCGATGCCAATGAGTAGGCTCCCATAATTCCTAAGTTAAGTGATTGATTATGTTTCAGTACATTTTTCTCCCACAGTTGAGATTGGAGAACACGGGAGGGGCTCTATTCAGAAATAGCATCAGAGGTCAGGTAGGGCTGAGTAGGGCAGTCAGGGGCTATTTCAACTCTGGCTCTTCCTCTGGTGTTTCAGCTGAGCTCGGTGGAAGCGGGAGGAGCTACAGCCTTCATCTATGCCAACTTCAGCGTGCCTGTGGTCAAGGTGAGTGGGGGTCTGGTCCAAACAGGTGGCTGTAAGGTGAAGAACTATGTCTAGCTTTCATGTAGTCTGTGCTTGCAAATGTATTCCTGGGAGGGGGGATAAGAAGAGGTCTTTCCCTGATTCCCAGAATCAAAGATAATCTATCCCTCAATCATCTCAAACACCATATGTTATTGTGCCTCTATTTTTTATTTTACTTACACTTATATTACATGCAGACAGTTACATGTCTGCCTTCCCTGTCACAACAGAACTCAAAGGAAAGGTCTGCTTTTATTAACCTCAGATCCTCTACAGCAACTGGTCCCCTCAGTCATTTGTTTAGTAAACACTGAAGGCTGGAGGCATTGTGGGTACCTAGGAAGACAGAGTCCTGGTCCTCTGAGAACCTAGAGAGTGACAGGCAGTGTCAAGGTGTGACGATAGAGATGTGAAATCACATGAGGCACAGAAGAGGGCCATGTGGGAAAAGGTTTGTTCAGTGAATTGAGTATTTCCTCACCTTTCAGATCAATAAAGCAATCAGGGATGGCAACCCTTATCGAATTCAGGAATGAAATGAGGACAACTACATAAATGATATCGTGCCAATAAAGGACTTACCACAGAGCCCCTCATGTCCTAAGCATTCATTAAATAAACGCAGGATTCTATGAATACTCGGGGGGTTGACCAAGGTTAAAGTAAGTCTGGGAAGTGCAGAGGGGAAAAGTCAGATATGGAGGAAGAACATATAACATTTGCAGTAAAAAGAAAAGAATTTGGAGTCAAAACACTGGGGTTTTAGTCTTGATCTCGCTCCTTGGTTGCACTATTTAAAACCCCTCAGCCTCACTTCTGTTTCAGTAAACTGGGAAGTGGGGTAATGCTGGCTTCCTGGGGGTGTTATTAGTGAGTGCCTAAGGAAGGGTGAGTGTCTGAACTAATTAAGTTCTTAGTTGTATGAGGACTGTTTTATTCCACCCTATGGTTTTTGTTGAGTACTTCTCCTCAGGGACCCAATGACATCCTGTGCTCACCTTTCTCCTAGCACTTGTCATACTGTCCTTTCGGTCTGTTTTTTATCTATCCTAAAAGACTGTGAGCAAAATTGGACACAATTTGTCTCTGCATTCTCAGGGCCTGGAGCAGGGTAGACCCTCAATAAGTGATAAATGCAGGCAGGAAGGAATAAACGGCAACTCAGGCCGCTGTGTGCCTTTTTGTGCATGCCTCGCCCCCAGTCTGCACAGAGGTCTTCTTGTAATACTATGCATGCGTTTGTTCTCAGTCCTGTGCTTCCCAAGGGATGAGATTCTAGGTTGCGCTCTCTGCCCTGGGGTGGGGCCCTTTTGATTTCAGAATGCAGCACTATTTTGGTGGAACCTGCACAGGAGTGGTGAAGGGGACGGTGACACACTGCACGCTGGCTGTCCTGTCCTGGTGGGAGATAAATGGGGTAAGGCCTGTCTTTCTGGGTGTGAGAATGGGGTGAGGGGTTCATAGTGAAGTGAAATAGGGGTGGGTGGAAAATAGCGTACGTAGTCTTTTCATTCCAAAAGCTTCATTACAGCACCATGTTAGACTGAGATGATCAGATTCTGGGGTAGTGACCCCCCCAAAATTGAGAGCTCACAAAGGGCAGGGATCCTGTCACAGGGCAGGTGTCAGTAAAAGTTTATTGACCTGGCCAAACAGACCGTGATTCCTGCAGATGGCTGAGGAGGTTCATGGTGCCGAGTCCCATCCTATATCCCAAGGAGAGAACCATCAGGTGCCTCCCAGGAGATGGTCAAACAAGGGAGAGATAAATAAATAGGGGGCATGTGTATGTCATATATGTGTCCAAGAGCACTTAGTGCTGAAGACAGAAAAAGTGGAAGAAAGACTTTCCTGCTGAGACAGACATTGCCAGGAGAGGCTACCCTTTTTTTCTCGTTACTCTGGAGTGGCACCGTCTGTGGGTGGGGGGGGTGGCTTTTAGGAGCTACATGAATGAAAAGTGGATGACCTTAGTACCAACAGGTTTGGGCCCTGGCTGGTTGGCTCAGTGGTAGAGCATCAGCCTGGCATGTGGAATCCCCTGGTTCAATTCCTAGTCAGGACACACAGGAGAAGCAACCATATGCTTCTCCACCCCTACACCCTTCTCACTCTCTCTCTTTCTCTCTCTCTCCCCCACTCTCCTATAGCCATGACTTGACTGATTCAAGTGAGATGGCCCTAGGCACTGAGGATGGCTCTATGACCTCCTGCCTCAGGTGCTAGAAATAGCTCGGTTGCCAAGCAATGGAGCAACACTTCAAATGGGCAGAGTATCACCCCATAGGGGGCTTGCTGCGTGGATCCCAGTCAGGGTGCATGTGGGAGTCTGTCTCTCTGCCTCTCCTGCTCTCACTTAAAAACAAAACGAAACAAAAACAAGAAAACCACAGGTTTGAAAATTAGCATCTAGTCTAAGATAGAATCTGTCAGGGACATTTTCCAGGGGACAGTGTCTTCTTTGCTATTTATCTCTGTCAGAAGAAGCAGCGTTGTGGTCCATAGCAGGGCTGGGACTAGAGTTGCTTGAGTGCAGAATTTAAGGAGGCCCTCGTATGACCCTGGGGTGATCACCACCACTGCCCACTCTGCTGAGCCAGCTCTTCCTCCCATCCTCCCACAGTGGCCAACAAGTGGATCCATGAGTATGGACAGGAATTTCGCAGACCCTGCAGCTCAAGCCCTGAAGACTAGCATGTTGGCAGAAAGAAGTTGATGGAGTCCTGTGGCTTTCCAAAGAAACCAGAAGCCAGACACTAAGGATTGGAGAGGAGAACAGAGAGCATCCTTTTGGAAGAGGGCCTCATCAGTACTGTGCGTACTTTGCCAATGGGAGGCAGGGAATGGCATCTGCCAGAGGACACCTGAGAAGTCACTGAGAAGCAGTTCACATCATTTCTCCTCCAGGCATGAGTCACAGAATGGACAATACAAAGGACTGGGCAAGAAGGCTGGAGAGGGAAGTTTCTGGAGATCAGATACTCTCTGTTAGGAATAAGACATAGTGACAGTCTCTGGGGTTTGGTTAGTGGAGCTTTTGCCATTCTGCACTTTGACACCAGGGGCCCAGAAGTGGCAGTGAGGATGCCTGTGTGAGGGGCCAGCCCGACTCCCTGGGCTTTTTGCCCTTCGGCCCACTGATGTCGGCTGAAGACTGAGCTGCAGTAACTCAGTACCAGGATTGTACCTCATATGATAATATTTTTTAAGCAGAAAGCATCTATTTTCCTTTTTTGTAGGATGATTTTTAAAATACAGCCATTAAAAATGTTTACAAATCATTTTCACACTGAGAATATCCTTACATTACAACACCAAGTGGGAAAAGAATGTAAAATTTTATTTAGGCCACAGTCTCAACTTGGCTCGCCTCCTAGCCTACCTCCTCCATTCCAGACACACGACATTCTGCTCCTCAAAACCACCGTGTTCGTGTTCGTCACCCTCGGCACCATCCCGCCTCCTCCATGCCTCCCTAGCCGGGCTCCTTTTGTCTCACTCGTGGCTCAGTGTCCCTTCCGAGGGACCTTCCCTAATCGCCCAGCCTTCCAGCCGTTTTTCTTCATGTTAACTGATTTTATTTTCTTTATAACACGTTTCTCAAATTGAAATTACTCTGTTTGATTGTGGCCAGTTGCCTTCCCTGCCCGGTGAGTGCTTTATGACCCCATTCTGTTTTGTAAATGCCTCTGTTATCGCTCCCATCTTACTGAGTGTCAGTGTTTGTTTCCCTGGCTGTTCACCTTACACTCGGTGCTCCTTTTCCTCTCAGTATCCCCAGAGGAAGGTCTGGTTTGAAATAAGTAGGCATTCTGCAAATAGTTTTGGATAAATAAATAAGAAGGTATCCTTTGCCTTATTTGTGGTGGTACAGTGGATAAAGCATCAACCTGGCACACTGATGTCACTGGTTCGAACCCTAGTCTTGCCAGGTCAAGGCACATATGGGAATTGATGCTTCCTGCTCCTCCCCCTTTCTCTCTCTCTATAAAAAGAAAAGAAAAATTAAAAGAAAGAAAGAAGGAATCCTTTGAGCTGTGCTTAGGGGGATAGGTAGACTTTTTACAGGCAGAGTCTTAATGAGGAGAAGCATTTCCCAGCCAAAGGACTAGCATGAACTAAGGCTGGGTTGATGAGTGACTGTAATATTTGAGCACTTGTGCAAAGAGAACATTACCGGTGACTTGGCTCAGGCTCCTCAGGAGAGGCAGGGGGCTATGTCTTGCTCACAAGAAGCCACACTGTTAAATGGCTATATGGTTAGATTCTGTGCTGCCTCTGCCCCTACCTGCACCATGCACTTCAGGATGTCTGCTTCCCAGAACTCTGTGGCCCCCAAGGAAAGGGTTCTAACGTGCTTCCTAAAGTCTCTACGAGCGCCTGCTTACATCCCTGTATTTCTGCTGAGTATGCCTGGATTCTGGAAATTGTTTTACTAAATGGTTCTCATGTAAGGGAGGGAAAATAATTTTCCATCTACCTTTCTGTGTTCTTAGCTGAGACCTCTAATTAAAGACAGATTAACAAGAGAAAAACAAAGAAGTTTATTAATATGTATACATTGGAGACACTCAGGGAAAAATGAGTAACTCACCAAAGTGTCAAGAATTCCTAAATACCACCCTAATAGGGAACAGGGAGGGAGGGTTTGGCCTCCTTAGGGAAGATGAATGGGCCCTTAGAAGAACAGATGGGAGAGGAGGTATGATCGTTTTTGATAGTTTGTCTGGATGTGATATCCACTTCTAGTCTTCTCTCCTGTGGTGACTCAATCCTTCATAGTTGTTGAAACTCCCAGGGAGGGGATTCATGACAATTGAGGTTTTTTGTTTTGTTTTTTGGATGATCTGTGTTTAGGTAGGTAAGTGAAATTCAGAGAGCCTCCCCCTGCATTTGCTGTTTTCAAGTGCCTATGGCTCAAACTAATCAATATACCAGAGCAGCATATGTGGCACGTTCTGTTACCTTCAATCATATACTGACTGAAAGGCAGAAACCGCTGGCAGAATAAAAAACACGAGGCTAGTGTGTTTCAAAAGAAAAGTTTATTTTAAAAGTGACTGGCTGCAGGAGGGTTGAGACCAGCAAAGGGAGTCTGCCCTGAGCTGCAGGAGGGAGCATTAGATATAGGGGTTGCTGCAGGCATTTGCTGGCATGGGGTTGCCTGCACCTGGACATGCTCAGATTAGCATATCAGGGATTGTGGCTGTGGTCACTGACTTGATGATGAGCAGGAGAAGGGGTATTCAGCTGCAGAAACACAAGTTCTTTCTGATGTAGCATAGACCTAATCAGTGGGGTCCTTTCTGGTAACTAGTAAATTTTGAAGATAGCCAAGAGGTTAGGAATCTCCCAGGAACAGCTGGGACCTGGCACTGCTGGGCCTGTGGCTAGGCTTTCACAAACAACTACTGTGATTTAAATTCCCCTAATTGTCAGGTCCCTCCCCAGGGTAAGCTTTCCCTGACATTCCTGCAAAGGTAAACTTTTTGCTACATTTCAAAGTAAAGGCCAAGAAACCATTAAGAGAGGGAATAGCAAGCAAATTAACTACAGCCTCACAGTGGGGGTTGAGAATGGAAGTTGGGTGAGGGGAATTTGAGTTTTAAAGGGGCTCTGAATTTAAAGGAGCACTGAACCCAAACCTAACACTGACAACCTGCTTCCTCTGGCTCCAGAGAAATGGGCCTGAGACAGAAAGCTGTCTGTGGGCAACACTGCTTCCCTTTCTTCCCAGGTGTGTGGTGAACCCCAAGCCTTCTCAGAGCTGCAGGGTGGGTCTGAGCTAATAACAGCAATGGTGAACATGGTGAGTTTCCTGTGTAATGGCCCCTTTCTAAGGGCTCACATGAGTTCATGAAACTAAGGGCTAGATGAGTTTATGCTCTTTAATCAGTTACCTCCATTTTACATAAAAGAAGGCAGTGTCATGATCTCACAGTCAGGTTCTAAACCTTGGGCTTTTTTTCTTAATTTTGCTTTTGTGTGTGTATGGCAGAGACAGAGAGAGTTAGAGAGAGGGACAGACAGACAGGAAGGGAGAGAGATGAGAAACATCAATTTTTCGTTGCGGCACCTTAGTTTCTCATTGATTGATTTCTCTTATGTGCCTTGACTGGGGGGCTACAGCAGACCTAGTGACCCCTTGCTCGAGCCAGCGACCTTGGTTTCAAGGTGAGCCTTACTCAAACCAGATGAGCCTGCACTCAAGCTGGTGACCTCAGGGTCTCGAACCTGGGTCCTCTACATCCCAGTCCGACGCTCTATCCATTGTGCCTCCCCCTGGTCAGGTTACTTCTTCTTTTCTTTTTAAGAGAAAAAGGAAGGAAGGGGTAGAGAGAGAGAGAGAGAGATTTGTTGTTCCACTTATTTATGTATTCATTAGTTGATTCTTGTATGTGTCCTGACCAGAGATCAAACCTGCAACCTTGACCATATCAGGATGATGCTCTAACCAACTGAGCACCCTGGCCAGGCCCCAAACCTTGTGCTTTGAACCACTATTTTCACAATGTCTAAGAGGTGGCAATTACCAAACATTTGACCAGGTGACTGAGATCCAAACTGTCTGACTGCAAATGAAGAAACAACTGCTTCCTGAGCATTCCTCAGGGGCAGGCCCAGGTGTGCTGTCCGCATGAGAGGTACAGGATGCAGTAGTCCAGTAGGGAAATGAGACAGATTCATCCAGAGTTAAATGTTAGTTAAGCACAGTATGAAAATGTTGCATACAATAAGAGATGAATTATTAAATGCTGCAATCAAGAGCTGAAGGGGTCATTGTGGCTTTGGGTAGTTGGGATAGCCTCATTTGTTTATTCAAATCACATTACCAAGGTGGGAGCCAGTGCCAGGTGTTTTGGGGACACCAGGAATGGATAGGAAAATTCTATACTGACCCTGCCCAGACCCTCAGATCATCACCAGTGTAGCCTTAGGTGGAGACAGGAGCAGATCATTGATAGCCACCTACCTCAGGGGTTCCCAAACTTTTTACACAGGGGGCCAGTTCACTGTCCCTCAGACCATTGGAAGGCTGGACTATAAAAGAAACTATGAACAAATCCCTATGCACACTGCACATATCTTATTTTAAAGTAAAAAAACAAAACAGAAACAAATACAATATTTAAAATAAAGAACAAGTAAATTTAAATCAACAAACTGACCAGTATTTCAATGGGAACTATGGGTGCAGATGCATCCTGTGCTCCTCTCACTGACCACCAGTGAAAGAGGTGCCCCTTCCGGAAGTGCGGCGGGGGGCTGGATAAATGGCCTCAGGGGGCCGCATGCGGCCAGCAGTTTGGGGACCCCGATCTACCTCCTCACCCAGAGGCTTCAAGGTAAAGAGAGGCTGATTAAGTCTTGATGATGGTGGGGGTGGGGTTTCCTGGGAGGGTTTGTTGAGGCGCAGAAGAAGGAGGAGGGCAGGGAGGAATGACTCCCTAGAGCTATAATAGAACCACCTTACTTTTGGCCAGTATGTTCATTTTAAAAACATTTTAGCATTCTTTCTCTTGAATGTCACCTTTCCAGGGAAAGAGATGAGCAGGCATTGTAGAAAGCAAGGTCTGGAATGGTCAGTGGCATGCCTGGATAACACAGTAAAGTTTGGCCTGAAGCCTGTTCTTCTGTCTCCCTTAGCAGTGCGCTTTTCACACTATGGCTTTCAAAGCTATGCCCAGCATTATACCACAGCTAGGGGGCAAAAATACCTTATTCTTTATTTTTTATTACGTGAGAGGCAGGGAGGCAAAGATAGACTCCCACTTGTGCTCCAACCAGTATCTACCCAGCAAGCTCCTTACCAGGTGAAGCTCTGCCCATCTGGGGCCGCTGCTCCATTGCTCAGCAACCGAGCTATTTTTTAGTGCCTGAGACGAGGCCATGGAGCCTTCCTCAGTGCCCAGGGCCAACTTGCTTAAACCAAGCCATGGCTGAAGGAAGGGAAGTGAGATGGGGGTGGGGCGGGGAAGCAGATGGTTGCTTTTTCCTTGTACCCTGAAGAGGAATTGAACCTGGGACTTCCATACACCGGGCCAACACTCTACCTCTGAGCCAACCGGCCAGCGCCAAGACCTTATTTATTGTTTTATATGTGCACAAGTTTCCAGACCCTCAGAAACTGTGCCTGGTCCTGCTAGAAAGTGGTATGGCTGTGGGGCCCTAACAGCACCCAGTGGGTAAGAGCTAATTGTAAATAGAACTGACTGTGGGTTGGGGAATAGCTTGTTCATCATTTTGCTGCTTTCTTGCACTAGTGTTCAATCATTTTTCTAATAGCTCTGTCCAACCTGGGCTCCTGGCATTGCAATATATGTATATAATCTCATAACCTTCACTCCAAGGAATTTTCTTTATATTAATGACTATTATCATTATCCTGAGTAACCACATATTGAGCATATCCTATAACCCAAGCACTGTACTAAGAAGTTAAGTATATTTATTTCCTTCAGTCCTCACAATGAGATAGGTACTGTTGTCCCATTTTATAGATGAGGGAAACTGAGGCAGAGAATGTGTAACTTGCCTGAAGTTACATAGCAATAAAGTGACAGAGGCAGGATTCAAATCCAGGTCTATCTCCAAATATCTTAACTAGCTCTCTGGTGTCTGCAGTACATGTTATTTTTCTGCAGTTGCTTTGTTCCCATTGGCAATATCTTTTGCTGCCAACAATTTTTGAAAGGAGTCTCCATCATTTCCACAAGCTTTGAAAAGATCTGTCCTTTGTGCCTCTAATGCCTAATAGCTAAGAACCCCATAAGGTGTTGGTATTTGTTGAATACACAAATGGATCGCCTCAGTCCCACAGAAGTGCAATGAGCACCTGCTGTGTGACCAGTCCCATGCTGGGTGCTCCTTGAGATTCAAGAAAATGAGGGGGTTTGCTCATTGGCATGAACACAAAATTAGCACATGCCCAAAGAGAATGGAGAATTCTGTATAATCAAGTGGGAAGCTGTGGAGTACTCACCCTAAGGATCATGGGATCTGGAAGAAATTCAAACCCTACTGAGGGCTTCCATGTTGGGGCCCCAGGAATGCAGTGGAAAGAGTGAGAAGGTGTGCCTGGAGAGGCAAGGGGGCAGCTGTCACCTCACTGTTCCCTTTCACGAGGGGCTAGAGAGAGCTGTCTAGGAGGAAGAAGTGGGAGGTGTTGGTTCTGGGGCTGCGTCCAGCAAAGCCAAGGGTAAAGGCGGCCAGCACAGACTGCTCTTTCATGGAACCACTCAAAGAGTTCCCTGTTTGGGGGTGTTGGCTGCTCAAGCTGGGAGAATTCAAGTAGGGGTGGGAGGGGTGGGAGGGGAGAGAGGGGCCATTGCCTGCACAGTGCTGTACACGTACACGCTGGCAGAACTGAAATCAGCCGAGGGCTAAGGGAGGAGATAGATAAACGTTTCTATACCTCCTCTTTTTGCCAGCAGCTTCATCTCCCTTATCTAATTCACAACAATTATCATCCCTTTGGGTAAGGGAGGAAAAAGAGTCTAGGAAAAGAATTCCCTAAATTCCCACAACCAGAAGCAGATCCAGGATGAGGAGTTGGGAGGTCTCCCCTACCAGCTACTTCTAACCTCTCTTTTTCTCCGAACTTTCTCTCTCACTTTAGGATCTCTACAACTTTCTCACCCTCTTACCCTTCTTCCTTTCTGCCCTATTCTTCTTTTATTCCCTTTCTTGGTCACATGACCCTTCCTATCAAATACTTGATATGCCCAGTGGTAGGATTCAAATAATTTAACAACCGGTTTTCTGCTCTGATGACTAAGTATAAAAAAAATGATATACCAATGACTGCAAGATGGCAATGGAGTAGGTGGACGTACCAACTTCCAACTCCTGGAACCAAAGTGGATTATAACTTAATTTTAAGAACCATCATCTGGATAAACCAACTTTGAACTAAACTAAGTGGACTCTTCAACCAAGAAACACTGAAGAAGCCACATTGAGACTGGTAGGAAAAGTGAAACGTGGAAAGAGCTGCCCAGCTCCCTGGAGTGAACGGCAGACTCGGGTGGCAGGAAGAGAGTTTAGTGGAGAGGGAGGGACCTGGGTCCCAGGAACAAAGCCCCAGTCTGCAGCCCCAGAGCCTAGAAGAGATGTTTGGACAGTATTGAGCTGTGAAACAAGTGAGGATACTGTTTGTGAGTATAAAACCAGTATCCAAGCCCACCATCACAGACACCTGGCTGTTGCAGGTTCACATTAGATTCGGACAGTCAGTAATGAAACAACGGAGTCAAGAAATGGTGAGCCATCAGCTTTAATCCTAGCTTGCACCTGACAGGCAAGTAAAAACACACACTGGGCTCCAAAACCCACTCATTCAGTGCTCACAAAGCTACTGACTTATCCGAGTTTCCTAGAATCAAAGGTTTCTAGCTCACCAGACTTATTCACCTCTGTTTCCCATCTCCTTCTCTCTACACAAACTCTGCATAAACTGGCTTCTTCATCAGCACTCCGCCATCTTGGCTGCTTCTCCTGTCCTCCACGTGGCCTTAATTTGCTCTCCTCTCTAATACTAACCTCAGGAACCGAGAGAGAGCAAGCTCCCAGTCTGCCCCACTTCATAGTGTAGAAATCCAAACCCTCAATCCAATCTACAAATAAGGAAATATCTAATACAAAGCCACTTATCTGAGACATACTGGAAGGATTCCTCATGAGAGTGCACCACCCTACATCATCCAACCAGTCAAGGGTGTGAAAAAAAGGTTACTCTTAAAACTTGCAAAAGGCAGTTCGATTTTTAATTTTCTGAGGAATCTCCAAACTGTTTTCCACAGTGGCTGCACCAGTCTGCATTCCCACCAGCAGTGCAGAAGGGTTCCCTTTTCTCCACATCCTCGCCAGCACTTATTCTGTGTTGTTTTGCTGATAAGTGACATTCTGACTGGTGTGAGGTGATATCTCATTGTGGTTTTAATTTGCATTTGACCCAGCTATCCCACTTTTAGGAATATACCCTAAGAACACCATAGCACTGTTCGAAAAGAAGAAATGCGCCCCCATGTTCGTGGCAGCATTGTTCACAATAGGGAAGATCTGGAAACAGCCCAAGTGTCCGTCAGAAGACGAGTGGATTAAAAAGCTTTGGTACATATATACTATGGAATACTACTCAGCCATAAGAAACGATGACATCGGATCATTTATAACAAAATGGATGTACCTTGATAACATTATACGGAGTGAAATAAGTAAATCAGAAAAAAAGAAAAACTGAGAACAGCACGATTACATATATAGGTGGGACATGAAAGTGAGGGTATGAGACATGGACAAGAGAGTGGTGGTTATGGGATGGGGGGAGGGAGGGAAGAGTGGGATAGGGAGGAGGGGAGGGACGCAGGGAAAACCAGATAGAAGGTGACAGAGGACAATTTGACTTTTGGTGATGGGTATGCAACACAATTGAATGATAAGATAACCTGGAGATGTTTTCCTTGTACATATGTACCCTGATTTATTGATGTCACCCCATTAGAATTAATAATAATAAAATATATATATAAAAAAAAAACAAAACTTGCAAGTGGGCAGTGCCATCTTTAACAAAGTGAGCATAATATATTTTATCTGCCCAGCAGTGAGAAAGAGACAGTTTTTCTCAGACCCAGGATTCTTCTTAAAGGGACAGCACAGAAAACTCCTCTCACAACCACTCACCCAGGGCTCTGGGGGAAGGGGACAGAGGAGAGGACCAGAGCAGCGGGAAGAGAGTGTGGACTGGAAGGCACAGGGAAAAACACTCTGAGGGACAGCCACCCTAACCCCTGGGCTGAGTCACTTCCCAAATCAAAAATGATTATTTCCCCTAGAACTAACAATACCAGCAAAGAGAGACAGGACACCAGCCAAACAAGCTCTCACACGGCACTTAGAGCAGACCTGCTTAGACGGAGTGAGCTTCCAGGACTACAGTAGGGAGTGTTAGGGTCTGAGTTGCAGTGCCCCAACCCACACTGCTGAGGGCTTGTTGGAGGGACGGTGGCGGCGGGATGCGGAAACGCGGTTCTGTCGGCGGGGGCGGAGGCCCAGCCAGCGTGAGCTCGGTCTAGCCCAGCAGGGGTAGAGGAAACGCGCAAAAGCAGTCGGCAGCTGCAGGCCTGCCTACAGCCCCACCTGAGGGGGAAAAGTGGGAGGCCAGGAACGGGCAGAGATCAGCCACTGAGCAGGGCCCCATGGGCGCACAGCATCACCTGGCTTCCAAGGTTTGTGACCCTGCGGGAGCTGGCCCTGACCACGGGGGTGGGGCTAAACCCCTGGACAGGCGAAGGCTCGAAGCTGAGTACACACCAGCAGCCTTGCCCAGCCCGAGAAACCTGGTTTGTGATCCTGTACAAGCCGGTTCTGACCATGGGGGCAGGGCAGAAGCCTGGGAACAGGCGGGGTCCACAGCTGAGCAAAGGTGCTCACCCCTACCCTTGGTGCTGAGGCTTGTGGCTTGAGTGCAGTGCGCAACCCCACCTGTGGGGGTGAGGTGAAGGCCCAGACAGGCTGAGGCTTGTAGAGCCAGGCACGAGAACACAGCCCCTCCCACAGAGGAGAGGCGGAAATCAGAGCAACACCCGCAGCGGGCCGGCGCCGGCAACGCCCATCTCAACTGCCCTAGGCAACCGCAGAGGGGGTGGTGAGCCTGCAGACAGACCACACCTAGGGAACACAGAGGCAACACCCATTGGACTCCAGTGGCTACACCCTTCTTATACACAGACAAAATGGGCAGGCAGAGAAATGCAACCCAAATGAATCAAGAGAAATCCCCAGAGAAGGACCTGAATGAACCAGATATAATCAAATTACCGGATGCAGAGTTTAAAATAATGATAGTTAGGATGTTCAAAGAGCTTAGAGCAACAATGGATAGTCATTACGAACACCTAAATAAAGAGATAACAAGTATAAAAAAGAAAATTGAAATAATAAAAAAAAAATCAGACAGAAATGACAAATACAGTATCAGAACTGAAGACAAAAAATCCCTCAAAGAATTCATTAAAACCAAACCAATTCTGCAAGAGATGCTAAGGGGCCTATTGTGAACAGTTCAAAGGGGGAAAAGAATATAGCAAAAGAAGAATACAGCTTTAAAGAATAAAATGGCAATAAACAACTACATACCAATAATAACCTTAAAGAAAATGGATTAAATGATCCAATCAAAAGACATAGGGTAGCTGCATGGATAAAGAAACAGGACCCATACATATGCTGTCTACAAGAGACACACCGTAAAACAAAAGATGCACATAGACTGAAGGTAAAAGGATGGAAAAAAATATTTCATGAAAATGGAAATGAAAAAAAAGCCGGGGTAGCAATACTTATATCTGACAAAATGAACTTTAAAACAAAGGCTGTAGTAAGAGATAAAAAGGTCACTACATAATGATAAAGGGAATAATTCAACAGGAGGATATAACCATTATAAATATCGATGCACCAAACATAGGAGCCCTGACATACATAAAACAGACTTCGATGGATATAAAGGGCGAAATTAACAGCAAAACTATAATAGTAGGGGATTTCAATACCCCACTAACATCACTGGATAGATCCTCAAGAAAGAAAATTAATAAAGAAACAGCAGACTTAAAGGATACACTAGATCAACTCGATTTAATAGGTATCTTCAGAACTTTTCACCCTAAAGCAGTAGAATATATATTCTTTTAAAAAGCTCATGGTACATTCTCTAGGATAGACCACATGTTAGGACACAAAAGTGGTCTCAATAAATTTAAGAAGATTGAAATCATATCAAGCATTTTCTCTGATCACAATAGCATGAAACTAGAAATTAACCACAAAAGAAAAACTGAAAAAAACTTAAACACTTGGAAACTAAATAGCATGTTATTAAATAATGAATGGATTAATAATGAGATCAAGAAGAAATAAAAAAGTTTCTAGAAATGAATGATAATGAGCATACATCAACTCAAAATTTATGGGACACAGCAAAAGCAGTACTGAGAGGGAAGTTTATAGCACTACAGGCATACCATGAGAAGCTAGAAAAAGCTCAAATAAGAAACCTGACCCTGCATCTAAAAGATCTAGAGAAACAACAGCAAATAAAGCCCAGGACCAGTAGAAGGAAGGAAATAATAAAGAACAGAGCAGAAATAAATGACATAGAGGCTAAGGAAACAATACAGAAGATCAATGAAACCAGGAGCTGGTTCTTTGAAAAGGTAAACAAGATCAATGAACCTTTAACTAGACTCACCAAGAAAAAAAGAGGGAGTACTCAAATAAATAAAATTAGAAATGAGAGTGGAGAACTAACAACTGACACAACAGAAATACAAAGTATTGTAAGAAAATACTGTGAAGAACTCTATGCCAAAAAATTAGACAACCTAGGTGAAATACACAAATTTCTTGAATCATATAATCTTCCAAAAATCAATCTAGAAGAATCAGAACACCTAGACAGACCAATTACAACAAATGAGATAGAAACAGTTATCAAAAAACTCCCAACAAAGGCCTGTCCTGTGGTGGCGCAGTGGATAAAGTGTCGACCTGGAATGCTGAGGTCGCCGGTTCAAAACCCTGGGGTTACCTGGTCAAGGCACATATGAGAGTTGAAGCTTCCTGCTCCTACCCCCTTCTCTCTCTCTCTCTCTCTCTCTCTCTCTCTCTCTCTCTCTCTCTCTCCCTTTCCTCTAAAATGAATAAATAAAAATAATTTAAAAAAAAAAAAAAAAACTTCCAACAAAGGAAAGTCCTGGGCCTGATGACTTCACAAGTGAATTCTACCAAAAATTCAAAAAACTAACTCCTATCCTCCTCAAGCTATTTCAAAAAAATTCAAGAAGAAGGAAGACTTCCAAACTCCTTTTATGAGGCGAGCATAATTCTGATCCCAAAACCGGGCAAAGACAACACAAAGAAAGAAAATTATAGGCCAATATCCCTGATGAATATAGATGCTACAATTCTCAACAAAATCATAGCCAACCGGATCCAGCAATATATGAAAAAAATTATACACCATGATCAAGTGGGATTTATTCTGGAGAGGCAAGGCTGGTTCAATATTCGCAAATCGATCAATGTGATTCATCACATAAACAAAAGGAAGGACAAAAATCACATGATAATTTCAATAGATGCAGAAAAAGCATTTGATAAAATCCAGCACCCATTCATGATCAAAACTCTCAGTAAAGTGGGAATACAGGGAACATACCTTAACATGATAAAGGCCATCTATGACAAACCCACAGCCAACATCATACTAAATGGGCAAAAATTAAAAGCAATCCCCTTAAGATCAGGAACCAGGCAGGGGTTCCCCCTTTTACCACTCTTATTCAACATAGTTCTGGAAGTCTTAGCTACAGTAATCAGACAAGAAGAAGAAATAAAAGGCATCCAAATTGGAAAAGAAGAAGTAAAACTGTCATTATTTGCAGATGATATGATATTGTATATAGAAAACCCTAAAGTCTCAGTCAAAAAACTACTGGACCTCATAAATGAATTCAGCAAGGTGGCAGGATATAAAATTAATACTCAGAAATCAGAGGCATTTTTATGTACCAACAATGAACTGTCAGCAAAAGAAATTAATGAAACAATCACCTTCACTATTGCAACCGAAAAAATAAAGTACCTAGGAGTAAATTTAACCAAGGAGGTTAAGCACTTGTACTTGGAAAATTATAAAACATTGATAAAAGAAATCAAGGGCCTGACCTGTGGTGGCGCAGTGGATAAGGCGTCGACCTGGGAACACTGAGGTCGCCAGTTCAAAACCCTGCACTGGTCTGGTCAAGGCACATATGGGAGTTGATGCTTCCAGCTCCTCCCCCCTTTCTCTCTCTCTCTCTCTCTCACTCTCTCTCACTCTGTGTCTCCTCTCTAAAATTAATAAAAATAATAAAAAGAAATTTAAAAAAAAAAAAAAAAAAAAAGAAATCAAGGAAGATACAAACAAGTGGAATCATATACCGTGTTCATGGTTAGGAAGAATAAACATCATTAAAATGTCTATATTACCCAAAGCAATTTATAAATTCAATGCAATACCAATTAAAATACCAATGACATACTTCGAAGATATAGAACACATATTCCAAAAATTTATATGGAACCAAAAAAGAACACAAATAGCCTCAGCAATCTTAAAAAGAAAAAATAAAGCAGGAGGTATCACTCTTCCGGATATCAAGGTATACTATAAGGCCATTGTACTCAAGACAGCCTGGTACTGGCATAAGAACAGGCACATAGATCAATGGAACACAACAGAGAAGCCAGAAATAAACCCACAGCTTTATGGACAACTGATATTTGACAAAGGAGGAAAGAGCATACAATGGAGTAAAGACAGCCTCTTTAACAAATGGTGTTGGGAAAATTGGACATCTACCTGCAAAAAAATGAAACTAGACCATCAACTTACACCATTCACAAAAACAAACTCAAAATGGATAAAAGACTTAAATGTAAGCCGTAAAACCATAAGTGTCTTAGAAGAAAACATAGGCAGCAAGCTCTCCGACATCTGTCGCAGCAATATATTTGCCGATTTATCTCCACGGGCAAATGAAATAAGAGGCAGGATAAACAAATGGGACTATATCAAACTAAAAAGCTTTTGCACAGCTAAAGACAATAAGAACAGAATAAAAAGACAAACCACACAATGGGAGAACATATTCGACAATACGTCTGATAAGGGGTTGATAACCAAAATTTATAAAGAACTTATAAAACTCAACACCAGGAAGACAAGCAATCCAATCAAAAAATGGGTAAAAGAAATAAATAGAAATTTCTCCAAAGAGGCCATACAGATGGCCAATAGGCATATGAATAAATGCTCAACATTACTAATCATTAGAGAAATGCAAATTAAAACCACAATGAGATATCACCTCACACCAGTCAGAATGGCACTCATCAGCAAAACAACACAGAATAAGTGCTGGCGAGGATGCGGAGAAAAGGGAACCCTCCTGCACTGCTGGTGGGAATGCAGACTGGTGCAGCCACTGTGGAAAACAGTATGGAGATTCTTCAAAAAATTATAATCGAACTGCCTTTTGACCCAGCTATCCCACTTTTAAGAATATACCCTAAGAACACCATAGCACTGTTTGAAAAGAAGAAATGCGCCCCCATGTTCGTGGCAGCATTGTTCACAATAGCGAAGATCTGGAAACAGCCCAAGTGTCCGTCAGAGGATGAGCGGATTAAAAAGCTTTGGTACATATATACTATGGAATACTACTCAGCCATAAGAAATGATGACATCGGATCCTTTACAACAAAATGGATGGACCTTGATAACATTATACAAAGTGAAATAAGTAAAACAGAAAAAAACTGAGAACAGCATGATTTCATACATAGGTGGGACATAAAAGTGAGACTATGAGACATGGACTAGAGGGTGGTGGGTACGGGGTGGGGGGAGGGAGGAGAAGGAGGGAGAGGGAGATGGGGAGGGGCACAAAGTAAACCAGATAGAAGGTGACAGAGGACAATTTGACTTTGGGTGATGGGAATACAACATAATTGAATGACAAGATAACTTTGAGATGTTTTCTTTGAACATATGTACCCTGATTTATTAATGTCACCCCATTAAAATTAATTAAAAAAAGATATACCAAACGGTAGCTTATTATTTCATACATTTAATACTTAAATAAGAACAATAAGAGGACTATAAAACTAGATTATGTTATAAGAAAGAGTTTTAAGCCTGACCAGGCAGTGACACAGTGGATAGAATGTCAGGCTGGGATGTAGAGGATCCAGGTTCAAAAACCCGAGGTTGTTGGCTTGAGCATGGGATCATAGACATGAATGACTCCATGGTCGCTGGCTTGAGCCTAAAGGTCGCTGGCTTGAGCCCAAGGTCTCTGGCTTGAACCCAAGGTTGCTGGCTTGAGCAAGGGGTCACTCTCTCTGCAATCAATGAACAACTAAGGAGTCACAATGAAGAATTGATGCTTCTCATCTCTCTCCCTTTCTGTTTGTCCCTCTTTCTGTCTCTAATGTATTTTTTTATTTTATTAAAAAATAGCATTACCTGTGGTGGCGCAGTGTATAAAGCGTCGACCTGGGAACACTGAGGTCGCCAGTTCAAAACCCTGCACTGGTCTGGTCAAGGCACATATGGGAGTTGATGCTTCCAGCTCCTCCCCACTTCTCTCTTTCTCTCTCTCTCTCTCTCTCTCTCTCTCTCTCTCACTCTGTGTCTCCTCTCTAAAATGAATAAAAAAAAAAAAAGACATTTGAAAAAATATATATATAAATAAATGGTACACATGGTACCTGAAGGGGCACCATCTTCCTGGAAACTCCCACAACGCTTTCCACGTTCTAGGGCTCTGACATCTCTATTTTTAACTTTCTTGCAACAAACAAGGAAAGAGGAATTGTCAGCTGCTCAGCCTGGAGAAGCAAGGCTACCTATCCTGCTGCCTTTGCTCAGTCAGTGCTTTCTATGGGAGCCACTGAGCCCTGTGAACATGCTGGTGCTTGGGTTAGAGAGAGCTTTCTCACAGGCCCAGGTCCTTCTAGTACTTAGGGGTTGTGGACATGGGGACAGGCAGGGCCAGCTTCTGGCACTTGGGATAGCCAGCATTAGCTCATATGCCTGGCTCCAAACCCCTTTGTGGGGGGCTCTACCCCGACTCACCCAGATGACTTCCTCCCTCCACACCTGGCTGTCTTAGAATGCAAAACTGAGAGAGAAACAGTGAGGTACTACTTCACACTTACTAGGATGGCTATAATTTTTTAAAAGGAAAGTAACAAGTGTTGGAAAGAATATGGAGAAATTAGAACCCTTGTGCATTGCTGGTAGGGAATGTAAAGTAGTACAGCTGCTATGGGAAATGATTCTGGTGGCTCCTGAAAAGTTAAGCATAGAATTACCACATGCCTCAGTAATACATCTTTTAGGTATACATTCATTAGAGATAAAAACAAGAACTCACACAGGGACTTGTATACTTGTGTTCATAGCAGCATTATTCATAACAGCCAAATGGGGGAAACAACCCAAGCAAGTGAGTATCAACAGGTGAATGGATAAACAAAATGAGACATATGTATGCAATGGAATACTACTCAACCACAAAGAAGAATGAAATTCTAATACATGCTACAAACTAGCTGGACTTTGAAAACATTATGCTAAGTGAAATAAACCAGACACAGAAGGACAAATGTTATATGATTCCACTTATAGAAGCTACCTAGCATAGGTAAATTCGGACAGAAAACAAAATAGAGGTTCCCAGAGGCTAGCAGGAGGGAGGAAAGGAGAAGTTATTGTTTAGTAGCACAGAGTGTAAGTCAGGGATGATGAAAATGTTTAGAGAATATAGGTAGTGATACAGGGTGCACAGCAGTATGGAAGTAATCAATGCCACTGAATTGTACACTCAAAGTGGCAAACATGATAAATATTATGTTATGTATGTTTTATCACAATTGGAAAAAAGCTGTTAAGAAATCTGATAAGAACATTCCTCGGCCAGAGGAGGGTCAGCACTCAGGTTCCAAATGTACACCAACTAACTCTGCTCTTCTGAGGGAGGCCCGCTTGGTCGGGCTGGGGAGGAGAACCCTGCAGAGCTTGGCTCTAATGGTTTTTGCCTTGGTTTACCTGCCTTTTGGAACTCCCAACCATTCCTTGTCTTTTTAGGACCATGACATTTACCGCTTTTATCCCTGACTACTGTGGGAAACACATATTTACTATATATATTTGAGCCTCATTTAATCCTCATGACACTTTGTGATTAGGATTATCAAGCCATGTATGTATGTATGTATGTATTATTGGGTAAGAAACCTCAAGTTTGGAAAGAAGTGGTATGCCAATGGTCACCTAGCTAGTAAGCAGTTGAATGTCTGTCACCAGACCCCAATCTTCTCACCTGCCTCACCCCGATCTCCTTTCTGGTAAGGTTTGAGAGTGATGAGACCTGCACTGGTCTGGGGGTCATTGGCTTGAATCTGAGTCCGGAATGTGCTTGTGACCTTGGGCAAATCATTTTTCTTATTAGAGCTTTCATTTTCTCTCCTATAGAATGCCAATGCTCACCGGCCTGCCCTACCCACCCCACGGAGGAGATATGAGATCTCAAACGATGACAATGTGCTTTAGAAATGGTACATACTCAACTGTGTCAATCTAAGCTTAAGTTTGATTCATCATCAATATGTGGCATCATCATTGATCATCAGGAAAAAGACTTTCTTCCCCATCACACAGTTAACTAGTCAGTGAACTTCTCCCTCCATCCACATGTAAGAGGCCAGCCACTGCCTGGTCTCAGGTGCCAAGGTTTCGCCTGGCTACAGGCTGTGGCTTTCTAGCAAACTGCTGGGAGAAAAAGCCAGCTCTAGGAATAAGGGAGCCTCTTGAGTTTACATAACTTTCTGAGCCCTGGAACCACAGTGAGAATGTGTTGATTCTGGCTGCTGCTGGGGGCAGCCAGCTGGGGCAGGAGAAGCTTTGGCTCAAAGCTCACAAACAACACACTATTCCTGCAGAGAAAGAAGAGTGTGGCCACTTTTTGCTTTCGCTGCGCCTGTTGTAGGCTCTCTTCCTGCTTTTCATGTATTAATGTCTCAATCTTTTAATCCCCTACCCCCACTTCTGATGACAGGCCCTTGAAACTAACAAGTGTCCTTGCACCTCATTGTCCAAATCAGCTTCTGTCTTGTTCATTTCACCTCCCAATTTTCAAGCCTGTTGCCTCCTCTCATCCCTGGAGCCACAGTGCTAGTTCAGTGTTCTGTTGCCTTTTACGTGGACTATGGCAACTGCCTCTTGACAGAACAATCCATCTACACAGGACACCAGAGTTCCTTAACTTCAAACAACTCCCCATTCTTGCTACTCAAGGCTTTTAGGTCCTGCCTCCTGCTGCCTCTCTTATCAAAGCTTCTATTCCAGCTACACTAACCACACTAACTCACCTGACCAGGCGATGGTGCAGTGGATAGAGCGTGGGACTGGGATGCGGAAGACCCAGGTTCAAGACCCCTAGGTCGCCAGCTTGAGCACAGGCCCATCTGGCTTGAGCAAAAGCTCACCAGCTTGGACCCAAGGTCGCTGGCTCCAGCAAGGGGTTGCTCGGTCTGCTGAAGGCCCGCGATCAACGCACATGTGAGAAAGCAATCAGTGAACAACTATGGTGTCGCAACGGCAACGAAAAACTAATTGATTGATGCTTCTCACCTCTCTCTGTTCCTGTCTGTCTGTCCCTATCTATCCCTATCGCTGACTCTCTCTCTGTCCCTGTAAAAAAATAAAAATATTTAAAAATTAAAAAAAATAATAATAATAACCACATTAACTCACTGGCTCTCAGACTGACTTCAAGTTTCCTGGGCTTGAGTATGCTGTCCCCTCCCTCTACCTGCGATGTATTTCCTTTCCTTCCTTATCTCCATCTTGTGATGCTTTAAAGCTCAACTTCAATGCTACCTCTTTTGTCAAATCTTCTCTAACCTGTTTCAAAATGTCTGGTTGTCCTCTTCCGCTTTGCACAACGTGCTCACTGTTTTCTCTAACAGCCTCTAGATTATGAGCTAATTTAAAGGATCTCCAAAATCCACTGGAAGCTTGGCACAGAACAGGTTCTCAGGTTTGCTTAATCAGCAAAGCAATGCTCCTAACAGTGGGTATAGAAGAGAATAACACCAGCAAGTCATGCCACCCTGTGGGGAAAACGGCTGAGTTAGGTTTGCTTGCTGGTTTACCAGATACAAGCACTTTGGACAATTAGGACATGAGCACATGACAGCACTACTATAAGGATATAAACCAGGGGTCCCCAAACTTTTTACACAGGAGGCCTGTTCACTGTCCCTCAGACCGTTGGAGGGCCGGACTATAAAAAAACTATGAACAAATCCCTATGCACACTGCACATATCTTATTTTAAAGTATAAAAACAAAACGGGAACAAATACAATATTTAAAATAAAGAACAAGTAAATTTAAATCAACAAACTGACCAGTATTTTAATGGGAACTATGGGTGCAGATGCATCCTGTGCTCCTCTCACTGACCACCAGTGAAAGAGGTGCCCCTTCCGGAAGTGCGGTGGGGGCTGGATAAATGGCCTCAGGGGGCCGCCTGTGGCCCACAGGCCATAGTTTGGGGACCCTTGATATAAGCACTTCCTCTCAGGGGTGATTAGAGCAGATCTTTCCACCACAGCAAGGTGTGGTTTGTTCCCTGATCCCTTGCCCTCCACTGTGAAAAGCAGGTTTTCCTTTGTTTTATTTTTTTCTTTCTTCTTTTGACTTGCCTGTCTTTGTGAGCCTCCAATAAATTGGTATGGCTCAGTTTTCTGGCTCCACAGTTCCTTTACCATCTGCCCAAATTAAATGTGAATCTGCATGGCCACAACCACCAGCCTCACATCTGGCTAGCAGGATTCAGATTAGATTGGTATGGAGCAGCCAACACCCTGGTAGGGTGGGGTGGTTGTTGCTCTCCGGTGTATGGTTCCCCACGGCTCTTCTTTTGGGGACTGTGGGCTGAGTGTTTCTTACAGTCCTGTGAGAGGAAACCAGAAGTTCTATGCAAGAAGCTGCCTGAGGTTGAAAGCTCCAGCGTGAGCTGCAAACTGAGTGGCAACAACGGCATGAGCTGGAATGGTCACTGGAAAAAGAGCTGCAGGTCCGAGAACGGCAAGTTCTCGGACCTGCAGCTGAGAATCAGTGACTTGAACTGCAGCTAGTGCTGGAGAAGGAGGCTGACTGCTCTCAAAAGCTGGTGTGAGATGCAGGATGAGCACCAACAGCGCCTGGAACTGGAGTGATCTCTGGAGAAGGAATTATAGGTTCATGAGCTCCAGTTTTCCCTGGAAGCAGAAGGCTGGCACTGACAATTGGTGGAGACACAACTGTGGTTCAAGAGCTTGAGTCTCAGATTCAGGCTGACAGTTGGCAGCTGCTGGAGTTGAAACCGTCACCGAAGAAGGAGCACCCATGCTGGTGGAGTGGCTCTGAGCCACCGGGAGCAGACATTTCCAACTTTTCTGAGGAGGAGGCTTGGAATGAAGCTGCCGTCTTCAGACTCAGAGTCCAGCCAGTGATCGCCCAGAAGGTAAAAACCCGCTAACAGTGATGGGCGGGGACTGGAGGCCCCACATGGAACTGGCAACCCACTGGTCCCCTTCTAATGTACAATGGGTGTTGACCTTGGTGGATACAGGTGCAGAATGTCTCCTTCTGTATGGGAACCCAGAGTGGTTTGCTGGGACCCTGGTGGCCATTTACAGTTATGGGGGTCAAACTGTTTGAGTGAAGCTAATAACTATTCCATTGGAGATAGGAAGAGAGCCTCCTAAGCCATATAAGGTATATTTCCTATTCCCGAATATATTTTGGGGGTAGATGTATTACAAGGACTGTGGTTAGAAACCACAACCAGAGAGTTCTGCCTGCGAGTCCAGGTCGTAAAGGCAGAGTTGTGGGGACATGTAGCACATTCCCTGTTGCAATGACCTGTTCCCCAGCATGACTAGCACAAAGCTGTACCACCTGCCAGGCAGTTATGAAGAAACCACAGGGACGATCCTCAAACTAGAAAAGGTGGGGATCATCCAGCTGGGGCAGGTATGGCCTATGTGCAAACCGGATGGAATCTGGTGAATGACAGTAGATCACAGAGAACTTAATAAATTTGTTTCCGCTTTGCATGTTGCTGTTCCATCGATAGCTAACATGATGGATCGGCTAAGCCATGAGTTGGGGACATATCACTTTGTGACAGATTTGGCAAATGCCTTTTTCTCTGTTGATTTAGCTGCAGAGTCAAGACCAATTTGCCTTTAGTTGGGAAGCCAACAATGGATCTTTACAGTATTACCCCAGGGCTATTTGCATAGCTCCAGCTTGTGTCATGGGCTGGTGGCTGCTGGCCTGGCTAAATGGAAACAGCCAGAGGCAGTTGGCATGTATCATTATATTGATGATATTATGCTAACTAGTGACTCTCCAGAATTGGAGCAAGCAGTCCCTACCCTGCTACCCCATTTGGAAGCGTGTGGCTGCGCGATCAATGAGAGCAAATTACAAGACCTGGATTATCTGTTAAATTCTTGGGAGTTGTCTGGTCGGGTAAGACAAAGGTTATCCCTGACACAGTTATACAGAAGATCCAAGCATACCCTGTGCCCACTATGTAAAGCAGTAACAGGAATTCCTAGGTCTGCTGGGGTATTGGTGAGCATTCACACCCCATTTGGCTGCTACTGTACCCCTTATACAACCTTACTCGAAAGGGGATTTTCTTGGATTGGACTGAGTAGGCACAAGGTACACTTGTAGCAGCTAAGATAGCTCTCAAGGTGGCACAGGCCTTGAATGTGTTTGATCTTGCCAGGCCCTGTGAGCTGGATTTTTATGTAACCTCTGAGGGTTTTGGATGAGGCTTGTGGCAACGGACAGAGCGCTTATGACAACCTATTGAGTTTTGGTCCCAATTGTGGAAAGGCGCTGATGTCCATTACTCATTAGTGGAGAAGCAGCTGGCAGCAGCAGTGGCCAGGAGGGCAGCTGTATATGCTGCCCTCCTGGCCACTGAGAGCATTACAACCACAACACCAGTTACAGTCAAGACAACATACCCTATTGCAGGATGGGTGAGAGATTGGGCAACCAAATCACATACTGTTACGGCCCAAACCCCCACCCTGGCCAAGTGTGGTGCATACTTGCAACAATGCTGTGCTCTTAGCACCAGCCCGTTGAGGGCAGAACTGCAGGAAGTCTTGGTCCAGTCACCTATGCAACCTTAGAGTCAGGTGCAGCTGGAGCTCAGGAGGCAGAACCTGAAGTTATTTGCTACCAGGAGAGTGGACACCCATCCCCGAGGGTGCCTGGTATACTGATGGTTCCAGCAGGGGCCAACCTGCCAAATGAATGGCCAGAGCCTTCTATCTGGTCACTGAGACTATTTGGATGGATACAAGTACAAGCCATAGCAGCCAATGTGCAGAATAAAGAGCCATATGGCTAGTCACCTATTATGAACCTTCACCTCTAGTGATCTGTACTGACAGCTAGGCTGTATATCGTGGACTGACCCTTTGGATTGCTACTTGGCACATTAACCAGTGGATGGTAATGCACCATCCACTATGGGGTCAGGCTGTGTGGCAGGACTTATGGGAAATAGGACACCAGAAGCAGGTGACAGTATATCATGTCACAGGGCACACCCTTCTAGCCCATCCTGGGAATGATGAGGCAGACACTTTGGCAAAGGTGCGATGGTTGGAGACTGCACCTGCAGGTGATGTGGCGCAATGGCTCCACCGGCGCCTGCTCCGTGCGGGACAGAAAACTATGTGGGCTATGGGTAAGGCGTGGAATTGCCTGTGTCCTATGCAGAGGTGTTTGCAGCTTGTGAACAATGTGCAGTATGTTCCAAGGAGCACCCACGGAGACCACTGGTGTCACCTGGACAGATCCAGAGGGGTCATGTTCCACTGACACGATGGCAGATAGACATCATTGAACCCTTACCAAAGTTGGACAGGTAGAAATATGCAGACTGTGTAGATACCGCCACCGGTCTGCTTGCTGCTTACCCTACTTGTAACCCTGACCAGAAAGCAGTCATACAGGCTCTGGACCACCTTAGTACTGCATACAGATGGCCACTGGTCCTTGAAAGTGACAATGGTACCCACTTCACTGGTTCAATGGTGAGGCAATGGGCTCAAGAGCTGGGGGTGGACAGGAAGTACCATGTTCCCTACCACCCCCAGGCTGCTGGTATCATTGAGCGGTATAGTGGACTCTTAAAGCAGGGACTGCGAGAGGAGGTGGGCACCAGCTCCCTTCCTGGATGGACACGCAGCTTGAGGACGGTACTCCAGAGTTTGAGAGACCTCGATGGGGCAGGGCAGCTCCAGTGGAGGCCCTCCTGCATGGGGCAGCTGCTCCCATCCAGTTGCAGTTACACTCCGAGGACATTTTACGCAGGCTGGGCTTTGGATGGCAAGAAAATGTGCTCCTGCCTGCCTCTACAACCCTCCTTAAAGGCCAAAGACTTCAATGGACATGGCCCTAGACTGTACAGGCCGCCTCCTACAATGGGTGGCCTTGTTGATACTGTGGGTTAAGGGGCTAGAGGTGGACTTCCAGTTAACAGTCAGTGGTAGTCAACCTGGTCCCTACCACCCACTAGTGGGCGTTCCAGCTTTCATGGTGGGTGGTAGCGGAGCAACCAAACAGTGCCGGATTATATAGATTTAACTATAGTTAAAGCCTGGAGCCAGCCTCGGCCGCCCACGCCCACGGGGGCAGAAGCCAGGGACCAGCTGTGGCTGTGGATGGGGCACACAAAAGAGGCCCAACCCGTGGCTGCGCGCGTGCGCGAGAGAGGTCCCGGCTCAATCCGCCCGCAGCGCCAAGGTGGTAACCTGCGAACCAGCTGAGGCTTGCGGTTTGTGGCTGGGCTTGTGAGTGTAGCCCAGCCTGTAGGACGAGGTTTTGAGGCACTGGCACGCAAGTGCAGTCTGGCCTGCCCGCGGGGGCAGGGTGGAGGCCAGGGGCTGGCCAAGGCTTGCAGCCCAAACACTTGAATGCAGTCCCGCCTGAGGGGGCGGGCGGAGGCCAGGGGCTGGGTGGTAGGGACCAGGTTAACTACCACTGGATAGCACCTAAGATAGAAGTATATTATCCCTTGAGTGTTCAGGAAAACAGCATTATGAAGGGCACCTTTGTAATTTCTTTATGGCCAATAATAAGTTCTTCCATTTTGTTACACATAGAACACCAGATCCTGGTATACAGGTGAATAAGGTTTGGTACGTCTGCCTGGGGTGGCCTCTGGTACAAGCTGCTGTGCTGTCTGTATTCTGCCAGAGGAGAAAGATTTGCTTCTCTTGGTGCTGCTGACCACTCTCTCATTTCGCCCATAGCTTGTGCTTCGGTAATTCTGTTGCTGTAGTTTGTACTGTTTGTGTCTATGCAACATACCTCACTCCTCACACAGGGACCACCATTATGGTAGATAACTGTTGGGTAGATTGTGAGGCGAGCAACCCTATAATGGTGGAATGTGGGGAAAACGGCCGTTAGGCTTGCTCGCTGGTTTACTGGCTACAAGCCCTTTGTGCTACAGTGCATGAGCACATGACGGCACTACTGTAAGGATATAAGTGCTTTCCCTCAGGGAAGATTAGAGCAGATGTCATTCTGCCAGGTGCGGTTTGTTTCCTAATCCCTTGCCCTCCACTGTGAAAAGCAGGTTTTCCTTTGTTTTTGTTTTTTTCTTTCTTCTTTTGGCTTGCCTGTCTTTGTGAGCCTCCAATAAATTGGTATGTATCACCCTTTTCTGGCTCCCCAGTTCCTTTACTATCTGCCCGAATTCAATGCGAATCTGCATGGCCATAACCATCAGCCTTACACACACCCTGGGTCTTTGGCTTGAGCGCGGGGTCGCTGGTTTGAGTGTGGGATCATAGACATGACCCCATGGTTGCTGGCTTGAGCTCAAACGTCCCTGGCTTGAACCCACGGTTGCTGGTTTGAGCAAGGGGTCACTCTGCTGTAGCCCCCTGGTCAAGGCACAAATGAGAAAGCAATCAACGAACAACTAAGAGGCTACAAAGAAGAATTGATGCTTCTCATCTCTCTTCCTTCCTATCTGTCCTTCTCTCCCTCTCTCTCTCTCTCTCTCACACACACTCACACACACACACAGAGAAAATGGGGAGAGGTCCTGAACAGACACTTCTCCCATGGGGACACAAAAATGGTCAACAGATAAATTAAAAGATTCTCATCTTCACTACCTATTTGAGAAATGCAAATGAAAACTACAATGAGATACCACCTCACACCTGCTAGATTCGCTATTATCAACAGAACAGGTAATAACAAGTGTTGGAAAGGCTGTGGAGAAAAAGGAACCCTCATTCACTGCTGGCGGGAATCTAAACTAGTATAAATAATATGGAAGAAAGTATGGTGGTTTCTCAAAAAATTAAGAATAGAACTACCATATGACCCAGAAATCCCTCTACTGGGTATCTACCCCCCAAACTGTAAAACATTGGTATGTAAAGACACATGCACCCCCATGTTCATTGCAGCATTATTCATAGTGGCCAAGATATGGAAACAACCAAAGTGTCCCATGATAGAGAATTGGATTAAAAGAATGTGGTACAGCCTGACCAGGCGGCGGCGCAGTGGATAGAGCGTTGGACTGGGATGCGGAGGACCCAGGTTCGAGACCTCAAGGTCGCCAGCTTGAGCGCGGGCTCATCTGGTTTGAGCAAGGCTCACCAGCTTGAGCCCAAGGTTGCTGGCTCAGGCAAGGGGTCACATGGTCTGCTGTAGCCCCCTGGTCAAGGCACATGAGAAATCAATCAATAAACAACTAAGGAACTGCAATGAAAGAATTGATGTTTCTCATCTCTCTCCTTTCCTGTCTGTCCCTCTCTCTGCCTCTGCCAAAAAAAAAAAAAAGGCTGTGGTCCATATTCACAATGGAATACTACTCAACCATAAGAAATGATGACACACATATTGCCATTGACAACATGGATGGACCTTGAGAACATCACACTAAAGGAAATAAGTACGTCAGAAAAAGCTAAGAACTGTATGATTTCATAAATAGGTGGTCTATAAAAATGAGACTCATGAACATAGATAAAAGAGAAGTGGTTACCAGGGGGAGGGGGATGTGTGATGGGGTGGGGGAAGGGAATAAAGAGGGATAAATATACAGTGATGGAAAATGATTTGACTTTGGGTGATGGGTATATGACATTATCAACAGTTCAAATGCTATAGAAATGCTTACCTGAAACCTATGTACTCTTATCGATCGATGTCATACTGTTAAATTTAATTTTCTAAAAATTAAAAAAAAAATTCTGACACTGTCACTTCTGAGCTATATGAATTTGAACCTGACTCCCTGTAATATCACTTACCTCATAGGGTTGCTGAGAGGATCAAATGAGATGTGTGTAAAGTAAATTAGATGGTGATCAAGATTTTCTTTTTCTTTTTGATGATCAAGATTTGATGACTATTTTGACTTGCCCAGTGAACTGAAGCGGCAGTGTCCTTGAAAATCATGCATGTGATCATGCTGCCCCCCTGTGGACAAAGGGCTTATAGCCAGGCCAAGGGGTTGGTGGGAGAAACAAGCTCCCACACAAGTACTTCCTACTGGGGAGAGCTCATGCTTCACCCTGAAATAGTCAGTGAACATCTAAACCAGAATTTCTTAGAAGTAATGTGCTTGTTAGAATATAGATCAATTCTTAAAAGGTCTGGATGGGGACAAAATCTTTAACAAGCTGCCAGGTGATACTGATGCAATAGGTCCACAGACCACTTTGAGTAATTAGGGTCTTAAGTATAATAAGGTTTTAAAGTGACATGACAGAAACTATTTATGAAGTGCCTCCCCTGTGTCAGTTTCTGAGAAAGCCAGTTAACCGGTATTAACTTATCCAGTCCTCAAGACCCTGTGGGAGGTCCCACTGGTCTCCACTTTCTAGAGGAGGGAAGGGCAGCACTGAATGCAATTATCTCATACAGACCCTAAGGACTCGGCCCTGGTTCTAATTTAGCAGCTAGGCCCCAGCCTTCTAGGAGGAAGACTCCTAGTGTGTAGAGCAAACTTCCGCCTGCGGGCCACATGCGGCCCCCTGAGGCCATTTACCCGCCCCCGCCGCACTTCCGGAAGGGGGCACCTCTTTCATTGGTGGTCAGTGAGAGGAGCACAGGATGCATCTGCACCCATAGTTCCCATTGAAATACTGGTCAGTTTGTTGATTTAAATTTACTTGTTCTTTATTTTAAATATTGTATTTGTTCCTGTTTTGTTTTTTTACTTTAAAATAAGGTATGTGCAGTGTGCATAGGGATTTGTTCATAGTTTTTTTTATAGTCCGGCCCTCCATCGGTTTGAGGAACAGTGAACCGGCCCCCTGTGTAAAAAGTTTGGGGACCCCTGGTGTAGAGGTTGACCAAGGGTGGGCTGTGGCAGAGAACCAGCAAGGGGACTGAAGTGATCTAAGAGAGGAGGGCTCTGCTCGGGTAGGGCTGTGGGTCCACCACAGGTTTGGTGGTGAACTGGATGTGGGTGTGAGAGAGCTGTCTAGGGAGCTCTGGCTGGCTGGTTTGGACAGCTGGAGAGATGGTGGCACCTACCATTTACTAAGCTAGGAAACTCAGAAGGAAGAATATGTTAGTTTTAGGGGGGAGGGGAATTTAGTTTTCAGAATGGTCAACATGAGTGGCTTGTGGTCATCAGGAGAGATAGGAGGAGGTGGGTGGACCTACGTGTCTAGAGCTCAGGAGATGATCTGGGTTGTGGAGAAAGTGGGTATTGGCAGGTATAAACCCATGAATAGTTGAGGTCATGTGAACAGTGCACAGACTGTCCTGTTCTGGGCCCAAGTTGACATAGCAAATATGTAGTTTGAAGAGATGGGACTGGAATCCAGGTTTCCCTGGCTGCTGTGGAGGCTGGCCCTGTCCATCCCATTGGGCATTCCAGATCTGGGGGTAGGCAGAGCACGTAATGCTGATGGGCTGCAGGAAAGGCGTGTCTGGAGCTCCAAGGTAACTAAATCCAACAAACTGTCCCCTGCCCCCAGATCAGCAGAAATAAGGACTTCATAGAGAAAGACTAGACCAATAAAGGTTGGGAGATATTTATTTTCTTTACAAGGTCATAAATAACAAAGAAACAAAGTAGGTCCCAGACTCTGGACCGTGCAGCAGGACAGGGATAGGAAGTTGCTGGGTGGAGAGGTGGAGGGGCTACGCATCACCTAAGACAGTCACAGAAGGATGGCCTGCAGGAGCCTGCCCCTCCCTGCCCCTGGAACAGTGTGCCAGGGCAGCGGGGCGGCCGCAGTGCTGTAATGGGGCAGCTGGAACAGGGCAAGACTGCAGATGCTGGACTATACTGCTTCTATGAAGTGATGTGGAAACCACAAATGCCGAAGGTAAGCTGTGTGGGTTGAAAGAGGCAAGCAGCACTCTGCACACCTCCAGGGACCAATCATGAAAATGATTAACTCTGATTCTTAAAAACAACTCCACGGGCTTTAGCCTGTGGCTTTGTGCATGGGCTGTATAACCTGGGTTGCTCTGTGACAGGAGAGGGTTCAAGATGCCCCTGGAGCAGCCTGGCCTCAGCCCAGGACAGGTGCCCAGACATGTGGGAGTGGGATGGCAGGCTCTCCCCAGATGGGAAAGCCATGTGCTTGGACTGGCTAGACCTGATTTTCAGGCTGGTTTCTTGTGATGCTGTCCACCACCCCTCCTTGTACCTAAGAATTGGATCCTGGACTCTATGGGTCTTAGAAGCCTTGAAGAGTAAGACTGGGATAAAAAGGTACCTGACTGGTATTTTATTTGAAAGGGAAAAATAAGGACCACCCTGTGCATGGCCCATCCCATGAGGTAGGACAGGGCCATGCCAAGAACAATCTCAAGCAATGGAGGTCCCTGAGCCTGGGAGACATATGCACCCAGGTACATTGCCTAATGCTAGGAAGAGGGGCCCAGCGTGGCAGTTCTGATGGAGGCTTTACTCTAGGTAAGGCAGGGAGAACAGGCAGACCCCTGAACAGGGAAGGGGTGGGATCTGGGGAGCCTTGGACTAGGAAGGCTGATGTTGGTCCAAGGCCCTGGAAAAACAATGCTTTTGGCAGAAATACACAAAAGGGTTTGTACATCTGGGGATGCCCATCTATAGGGAGCCGGTGTCACACGGTCGGGCAGTATGGTGAGGAGGAGACAGCGGCATCACAGTGGCCTCTGGTGCAATGTTATTTACAACAGAGTTCAATGTTGAGGGAGGACAGAGAGCAGGTCACTAACAGCCAGGAAACACACTGTGAAGAGTGGAAAGAGAAGGGAAAATAAATGTCATTCTGTCTCCTCCAGGAAGCCTTCCTAATGACTAGGAAGGCCCTTGCACATCTGTCCCACCTCCCACAGCCCTCTGCAGGCTGTACACTGGGTCTGCTCTCAGTGCACAGCTGATGCGACCACAGCTCCAAATGGTCCAGGGGCCCCAAACACAGCTTTATTAGGAGAAATGAAGGCTTTACTGTTGACCTGGGCTCCATCAATGGTCAGTTTGCTGGGGGGGGGGGGGGGTTGGCATAAGGGAGTCACTGGTGTGGCTAACTGCCAGGTTCCTGTCACCATTTCCAATGCCTACCCTGCCTTGTTCCCCTCACCTCCCAGGCTCTGGCATTCCAAGTTTTCTAACACAGAAGCCTTTTTTTTTTCAACATTTCTTCTTCAAACTTCTTGAGGGTGGGGAACAAGATCCCCTGGACCCTCACCAAAATCAGAGACTTTCCCACTGGCAAGTGTGACTCATCAGGCTGTGGGCTCTCTGAGGATCAGGGGACTGATGTAGCACAGACCAGATGCTCCCTGAGGTGGGGACAAGGCCATGTGGTTTGGTCACCATGCTTCTCCTTCCTCCTTCTCAACAAAGAGCCCCTGTGTCTCCCTAACCAGATGAAGAGCATCCTAGGGTAAAAGGCATCCTTTTCCCCTCTAGACCAGATATTCTTAACTAGGAGTGATTTTGCCTGCTTTGAGACATTTGATAAAATTTAGACACATTTTTGCTTGTCACAACTATAAGTGTGTGGGTGCTGCTGGCTTCTAATGCATAGAGGCCAAGGATGTTGTTAAACACCCTATAATACACAGGGCAGCCCCAACACAAAGGACTGCCTGTCCCAAATGTCAGTCATGCTGAGGTTGAACACCCTGCTCTATGGCCTGCTCAGCCTTCCTCAGCAGCAGGGCAGGAGGAGGCACACAGAACTTCTCTAAGAGCTTGGAAGAGAACGGATTCCCATCCCAGCATCCTCAGAGAAAGGCCACCTCAATAAGAAGGGCACATCGCAGTGGGGTGAGGGATAAGGCACAATTTAATCTTAGACAGAGAACACAAACAGCAGTGGCACTATAGAAAGACACATGTGAGCTCTGTGTTGAGGAGGAAGAAGACAGGCATGGTTACCCAATCAGGCAGGATGAAGAAAGAGATATTTACAACAAATATCTCTTTGTTGGTGTTGGCCAGCACTGTTGGGCTCCTTAAACCTTTGTATTTCCTTACCATTGGAATCCGCCAATGGGCTCTGCAAATCTGTGCCGGATCAGGAAAGTAGCAACAGCTTCAGCTACCTGGAAAACACAGATATTCCAGCCATATGAAAGTTAGCAACGGGCCTCAGCCTTGGGGTCCTGTGGGCTTCAGTTGGAAGGTTAGGCTCTATAGTGAACTCATGACTCCTATAGGTCTGGGTAACTTGAGGTCAAAAGACCCAGTTCCTGTTGGGGCTGGGAGACTCCTCCCTACTATCCCTGCCAGGAATGGCTCCAGAGAAGTCAAGAAGAATGGTGTGAAGGATTATTTATTCCCTTAGAGTTACAAAGTCCCTTTTTCTTATAGAGAGGAGTGTATATTCTAACTCCTGTTACTACAATTTAGGGAGAAATTATCCCTTTTCACATCTGGGTTTTAGGAGTTATGGAGAAGTAGAGCTTAAGATCTTAGCCAGAGGCCCCAGGATGAAATAGCGGGTGCCAGTCACTCCTCAGCCCACACACAGACGGCCAAGCCCACAAGCCGCTGCCACAGAGGCTGGGAACTGGTGAAGTTGCGCCTGCATAGGCTCCACAGCAACATCTGCGGGCAGCACAGACTGCTCCAAAGGTCCGTTCTATCCCCTGTGTGACCAAGGTCCTTCTCACAGATGTCATCACAACTCTCAGTCAGCAAGCATTGGGCTCACCTTGTCTGGGGCATCCTCATGGACTGCGTGGCCACACTGAGGTAGGACCTGCATCTGGAACTTCCCTGGAGAGGAAACAAACCCAGGCAACCTCAGGGACAAAACAACTCTCTCCTCACCACCCCTGCAGCCTCACAGGACACTCCAGGAGCCAGACCTTTCCGTCCTCTTCTACGCAATACTCTAGACACAGTTACCAAGCCTTTGAGAAGGATGGTAATACTTGTAATTGTAATCTAAGCCAAACCGTTTTCCCTTCACTTTTTCCTTCTGCAGCTATTTCATGTGCACTTACTTTAGGCCAGACATAAAGGAGGAAAGAGTCTCCGTTTCAGGGGATTTATTATAGTTTAGTGGGGGAGCAAAACACAAGAACCAGCATGTTAATGCAACATGTAGTTCCTATGATGAAGCTGCACACATGGAACTGAAAGAATGTAAGAAAGGGGGCTTGGTGATCCAATAGGGATCCAGGGAGTCCTCCCACACAGGAAGAGCCTACACAAAGGAAAGGAGGAAGCTAAGGTATTTGTTCCCAGAAATAAAAAGTTGGCACGGTGCTTGTGAGAGTTAATAATGAGGCAGGCGAGGTAAGCAAGAACCACACCAGTAAAGGCTTCGTCAGCTATGCTAAGGATTTTGAAATTTATTATTACAATAAGTTACCAACTTGAAAGCTTAACTATGCCAGACACTGTACTAAGCACTTCCTCACACTGTCATGTGGAATGCTGTAAGCTCACAACCAAAGTGATAGCTATTAAAAATAAACAGATGAGCCTGACCAGGCGGTGGCGCAGTGGATAGAGCATCGGACTGGGATGCGGAAGACCCAGGTTCGAGACCCCGAGCTCGCCAGCTTGAGCGTGGGCCCATCTGGCTTGAGCAAAGGCTCGCCAGCTTGGACCAAAGGTCGCTGGCTCTCCAGCAAGGGGTTGCTCAGTCTGCTGAAGGCCCGTGGTCAAAGCATGTGTGAGAAAGCAATCAATGAACAACTATGGTGTCGCAATGGCAACGAAAAACTAAAAATTGATGCTTTTTACCTCTCTCCGTTCCTGTCTGTCCCTGTCTATCCCTCTCTCTGTCCCTGTAAAATAAATAAATAAATAAATAAATAAATAAATAAATAAATAAAGCTACTGCTATTAAAAAAAAATAAACAGATGACTGATAAAGCAAGATCCCTAAGTAGACTAAAGGATACGGGACCAAGCGCTCCCAAAGGTAGAGAAAGCAGACTCAGCATCAGTATCTCCAAGTACAAAGTAAGGGACTAAGCACTGAAAGCCCCCCTCCCTGCTCATTACATTCTAGGAGTCTCACCCCAGTTACACGGTGCTTTACAAAGCTTTCAAAAATACTCTTCTTCTTTTTAAAACATTTTCATTTATTTTTTTAGAAAATTAACTTTAACAGGGTGACACTGATCAATCCGAGTATCTAACCATGTTTTAAGCTGATTCTCAAATGTACCCTATAAAACTAAGCAGGATAATTATTTTTTGAGATGGTGAATTTGACTGAGGCCATGATTACTCAAGTGATTTGCCCAAGGTAGCTTAATCAGTAGAGGAATTAAGGCCATTCCATTCAGAAAGGCCCAAGTTCTGCACATCCTCTTACAGTGAGCTGCCCTGGGTACTCCGGCCTACTCCCTTATCCCTTATATCTCTTCATGTACTACCGTGAATGTATGTGAATCCAAACAGAGCAGCATGTGCCCCTCTTACTTTATAAGCATATATTTTATAATGCCACTAGCGCTTGTCTCCCCTGGAGTATGTCATCTCTTTAAGGACAGGAGATAGTATCATTACTTGCTCTGTATCTCTAATAGGGCCAACACAGGGCCAGACATCTAGAAAGTGCTTCGTAAATCTTTGATGAATGAATTGAGCGGATGACCTGATAAAACTTACAACTCCACCCACGCCAGGATTAATAACTAGGGATGCATTTTTCATTTCTTTTTGAAAAGAATGGATCTAAGGCATCAAGGAGAACTCACACATATTAACAACATTATGTCCAGTACACATAAAGTAATGTGATCATGGGTAATCCTCACAATTATTCTATAAGGTAGGCATATTTCCAAAACCACCCCTCTCATCTTTCAAATGAGGATCCTTAATTTTAGAGAACCTAAATTATTTACCCAAATTGCACCATGAACAAGGGCTGGGTTTCCAGGATTCTATAACTAATTCAGCTGGTTTAAACAGAATACTGGGAAGGATGAAGTTAGGAATCTATGCCAACCTAGCCATTTCTTTTGTTATATGTAACATCCCTCATTCCCGTCATTTAAACTCTATATTCATGAGATAGTTTGAAAGAGAAGGTGGTCTTGGCATAATCCTTACTGGAGAAACAGAAGGTCATCTAATGAGGAATCATGACTGCTTCCTAAACTTAGTGAAGCTATATCATCTGTCAGACTTACTTCACTAACATTTTCTCATTGAAATCTCCTACAACTGTACTGAGATATATCATTATCTCCATCTTATAAACGAAAAAAAAAAAAAAACCAACTCTTGATTAAAGAAGTTAGCAATTCACTCAGGCCCAATTCAAAACCAGTAACAGGGATTCCAACCCAGAACTGATTCCAAGACTGGTGATCAACACCGGTTCCACATGTTAGTCCAGTCCAGATCAGCTGCTTTCAGACAGCAGTATCAAAGGCATGTCTGATCTTCTGCCCACCCAGCATCAAGCATAGGTCTTGCACAGAAAGAGTGCTTAGGAAAGGTTTGCTTGAATTGAATTCAAGGAAAGGTGTCTAAGCTCAGAATTACCAACATCAGTGCCATAAAAATCACATAGTCTCAGCCATGGTCCTTTTCCAGGCTTCAAGGCACTGGAGCTGGAGGAAGGGAGGCGTACAAGGGCCTGGGGCAAGAGTTTGATAAATCATTGAGGAGCCTTTGAACAACTATTGTGAGGGAATATAGATAGTCCTTTTCTCTGTGAAGATCTTGAGGACAGCTAAACAGTTTGAGGGGCCCATGAAATATCCAAGTGGAGATGTGTAGATTTGATACATGGACCAGGTCTGGAGCTCAGAAGAGGATAG
Source organism: Rhynchonycteris naso (assembly GCA_037038555.1). Classification (NCBI taxonomy): domain Eukaryota; kingdom Metazoa; phylum Chordata; class Mammalia; order Chiroptera; family Emballonuridae; genus Rhynchonycteris; species Rhynchonycteris naso. The sequence continues at coordinate 318,538,791 of CM072995.1, forward strand.
GTTGGACATTTAGCTTTGGGAATTATCTATCAGGGTATAAACAGAAGCCATGAGGCTGCCCAGGGACAGTAGGTAGCAGAGAAGAAAGGTGAAGAACAGAATCTGCTCAAGCCTGAAATGGTGGCCTGGGGTTCGCACATCTTCCCCTTGCCCCAAAGGTACCAATGCCTGTTAATTTCACCTCCACCAAGCCTTTCATCCATACTAAAGCAAGAGCCTTCAGAAAATTGGTCCCACTGCCTCCACTGTCATCTGGCCAACATCCCTGGACCTGAGCACATGTCACTTTTCTACACACTATACTCCACGATGCGTGGGAGGCTGCCATCAATTTTCTCATTTTATTGACTGAGGAAACTGAAGCTAAGGCAGGCCAAGTAGCTTCCCCAATGTCAAAAACTTAGTAGGAAAGAAGCAGTGCTAAAATCCAGTTCTCCAAAGCTCAGAGCCCTTGTTATTAGCAACCACCACACCATGCTGTCTTCTAAATGGAGTTTATATTTTTTATATCTGGATTATCTAGGGCTTTTCCCTTTCCTAAGACTTCTCACAATAATAAAAATAATGGTAAGTATTCAGAATATCTACTTTCACAGTATTATATACCTATAGAATACTTTACAGCTTATAATGCCCTTTTCAAAGACACTGCCTCATTTTAGTCCTTACAACTCTGGGACATGGGTGGCAGTGTAATTCTCATTTTTAGAAGGGGGAAAAAATCGAAGCTCAGAAAAGGGAAGTACCTGTCCATAGTCATAGTGGACGAGAAGCAGAGGTGGATGCCACATTGGTCTAACTCGAATGCGCCACTGTACCTCACTCTCTCAGAATACTAATTTCCACATGACTCTGCCCCTTCCAGTGCCCTCAGAGAATGACATAGAAATATAATTTCTTGATGACGTACCTTGCATTTGGCCAATAGTCAGATCTTTATCCAACCTATCAACACCTAGGAAAAAATAAGATAATCCATAAGTAGTTTACCAGAAAAGACTGTGTGGAGTAATCGTTACAGTTCAAGTATGAAGTAAAAATTGTTACAAAGTTGTAAACATGACATTTATGGGTATAACAATCCTAACTTCCTGAGGGTATAATTCTTACCACAAAGCTTTCTAGGCAATCACTTTGCTCATTTAACTAGTTTCTGAAAACAGGGTTTTACTTTTTTAAATTCCCATTACACTAAGAATATCCTTACATCACTCTAGGAGAAGGACTTGGGCTTGACCAGGTACAGAGGCCAGGTCAGAATTAGGCCATCTTAGGAGGATGCTTATGCTTCATAGGGTTTAGGGATCTGGTGTGGGGAAGAGAAAGGGCACAAATGAGTGAGGATGGTACTAAATCTTAGAAGTCACTACCCATTTGGTGAATAGTTATACATAACAAGAACATATTCAGATGGCAGCATATCTATATTGCTATGAACTAACTTATGTCTCCCCCCCCCAAATCCATATATTAAAGCCCTAATCTGCAATGTGACCATATTTAGCAATATGGAACTAATTAAGGTTAAATGAGAAAGTAATCGGGTTAAATGGGGTCATAAAGGTGGGGCCTTCATGATAGGATTAGTGTCCTTATAAGAGCAAACACCAGAGAGCTTGCTCTTTTCTTTCTGCCATGTAAGGACATAGCGAGAAGGCAGTTGTCTGCAAGCCATGACCATGCTGGTACCCTGATCTCAGACTTTCAGCTTCCAGAACTGTTAGAAAATAAATCTGTTGTTTAAGCCACCTAGTCTGTGGTATTTTGCTATGGCAGCTTGAGCTGACTAATACACACACACACACACACACTTACCAGCCAAGAGCAGCAATTTAGGAATAGGACAACTAAGAAAGAGATTGGATAAGCCTCGGAACCAGCCATCCCAGTATTTTTCTGTTTTTGCCAGTTCAATTCTCCAAGTGTATGGATGATCTTTCTTGGTCTGGAGGAATAAGAGTAAGTTCTGAGTCTCTGAGAGCAACCCCTGGACAAACGTATAAAAACTAGGTCCCTGGGAAAAGGAAAGGGAAGGAAACTAGCACTTATTAGGGCCTACTCTATGTCCCAGATATTTTAATATACATTTAATCCTATAACCGCCTTGTGGTATATTGTTATTTCGATGTTTAGATAATTAGAAGTTTACTTTTACTAGTTTTAGTAAAGTTAGGACATTTTAAGATCACAAAACTAGTAAATGATAGAGCCAAGATTGAGTTTCTCTTATATCCATTTGGCAAAAAGAACACACCATCAAAAGAATAATTACAAAAACCACATTGCAGTATGAAAAAAATGCTTACAATACAATATTAAGTGAAAGAAGCAGAGTACAGCATGTCATCTAATTTATGATTACCACTGGAATGTGGAATACTTTGGGAAAGAATTGAAAGGGAAAACTTAAAATACGTCGACTTGTTGTTAGAGCACTTTAAAAATATTTTGATTTATGATAATGTTATAATGTTCCTGCAATAGTAATTTTAAAAAGGAAATCTGACACAAATATGACAAAATGTCAACATCTGTTAAATCTCAATATAAAGTGGATAGGCACAGAGTATGCACTCATCAAATGCAAGCTGAATAAGTAAATAATTCTCTATATTTTTCTGCATCATAAAAAATTTGAAATATTATAACTGAAATAAATAATTGGGATACTATATTAACCACAATATGAAAATCTAGAAGTAAACATGAGACTAATATATTAAAGAACACTGGATGGTTAAGATGTCCACAACACTTAAATCTACAGAATCAATACAATCCCTATCAAAATCCCAATGATTTTTCAAAAATAGAAAAACTTATCCTAAATTTTATAAGGAATCTCAAGGGACCCTGAACAGTAAAAAAAACTTTGAAAAAGAAAAAATTGGTGGACTCACACTTTCTGATTTTAAAACATATTACAAAACTACAGTAATCAAAATAGCATAGTACTGGTATACAGACAGACAAATATACCAACAGAATAAACTAGAGAGCTCTTAAACACTCACATACCTGGTCAAATAATCTTTGACAAGACAACTCTATGAGAAACGGGCAATCATTTCAACAAATGGTGCTGGGATAACTGAATAGTTAGTTACATGCAAAAAGTTAAGTTACAGAGCCAACCTAATACTGCACACAAATTAACTCAAAATGGGTCATAGACCTAACTGGCAGAGCTAAAACTAGAAAACTCTTCAAAGAGAACATAGACCTAAATATTTGTGACCTTGGGCTGGGCAAAACCTTTTTAGATAAGACACCAAAAGCACGAGCAACAGATGAAAAGTAGATAAACTGAATTTCATCAAAATCAAACTTTCGCACTTCCAATAACACCATCAAGAATGTGAAAAGACAACCCACTACAGAAAATATTTGCAAATCACATATAATATAGAACACTTACAACTCAATAATATAAACAAATAACCAAATTTTAAAATGGACAAAGGGTCCAAATAGGTATGTCTCCAGAGAAGATACAAACAGACAATAAGCACATGAAAAGATGCTCAACATCAAAAGTCACTAGGAAAATGTAAATCAAAACCATAGGGGATACTTCAAACCCACTAGAATGGCTAAAATAAAAAAGACAATACTGACAAGGATGTAAAAAAACTGGGTCCCTCATATACTGCTTGTGGCAATGTAAAATGGTACAGACACTTTGTTTAACAATCTTCCTGTTCCCCAAATGATTAAACATAGAATTACCATCCACTAATTCCAGTTGTAGGTGTATATCCAAAAGAAATAAAAACCTATGCCCACACAAAAACTTGTTCGTGAATGTTTGTACCAGCATCATTCAAACACAAAAAGCGGGAACAAAAAGTGTCTATTAGCTGAAGAATGGACAAAAAATGTGGTCCATCCATACAATGAAGTATTATCCAGCCATAAATAGAAATGAAGTACTAATACATGCTACAACATGGATGAACTATGAAACCCTATGTTGAGGTGAAAGAAGCCAGTCACAAAGTATCACACATTACATAATTCCATTTATATTAAATGTCCAGACTAGGCAAATCTACAAAGACAGAAAGTAGATTAGTGGTTGCCTAGCAATGAGAAGATTAGGGAAAAATGGAAAGTGACTGAAAACAGTATGACATTGTTTTTAAAAGTGATGAAAGTGTTCTAAAATTAAATTGTTGTGATGGTTACACAACTTTGGACTATAATAAAAAAAATGAATTGTATACTTTGGATGAGTAATCACTCAATAAACTACCTGGTTAAAAAAGAAATTTATGTATAAAAGAATATCTCATGAACAACTGAAGTTTATTCCTTAGGGGACAAAGCTTACACGTTTTCTGTTTCTTTTCTGTATTTTATTCATTTTGTTTTAGATTTGCGTCCCCCCTCCCATTAAAGGCATATCTTTATCTTCTTTTACGGAACAGAATGGATGCAACTGACTTCTTAGGCATGTCTCAGGGTCATTTCAAACACCACTTTTTATATTGTGCTCTAATAGGGATGCTCCTAAGGTCAAATGGGCACCAAAGGCCCCTGGACCTTATATTCCTTATTGCTTGATGTACCTTAGTTTGCCCTCCTAACAAAACTGCTAGAATTTATATAACTTCATATAATTGAGTGTATAAAAAAGCACAAAGAAAAAATAAGTTGGAATTAAAAATCACAGGATCTAGGTATGCTTTAGCACTAATATTAATGTGTGACCATGGGCAAGGATATGTACTTGAGTTGTAAAAACTGATAATATCTGTAACACAAAGCTAAACTGAGAATTAGATATGATAAATGTAAAGTTCTGGGTGTAGTTCCTACAACATAGAAGGTAAAAAGTAATTGATAGTTTGTGTTTCTTCATCTCTGAGTCTCAGTTTCCATACTGTTAACTTGGGAGAAATGAACTTTCCTCACCTTTAGCAGTGTTGGGAGGGCAAACTGATCATGCATTACTTATACTATTATTTTAACTATCACAGAGGTACAAGGTATTATTCATTGATCTTAGGATGCCAAGAAGATCCTTATTAAATCAAAACAACTATTTAAAAAAAGTACTTTCCTCTTTACTAACAGTAACATCTCCAAATGCAAAGGAATATGTGATGTACACCAAGTCCATTGTAAGATGTTTATAAGCCATACCTGAAAGTCTGCTGGTCATGTTCTCTAATCATTTCCGAGAAAAAAGCATCCCTTCTCACCACAATCCTCAAATCAATTGCTCATCTAGTACTCACAGAAAACTTTCTATGCACACAACCCTGAGCTAAATGTCAAGGTAAATTCACATAGAACATCAGTTTCCATTCTCAAACAACATGGGTTATTTTGTTAGGAGAGAATTCTTGGGCAATTAGGAGACACTGAATCTGCATCCAAGGGATGACTACCAGGACGGAGTCTATAGTATCCTTGAATGTGGCTTATGAGAATAAGTTCTATGGGTTAGCCAAAGTGATGAGGGTGTCACTCAAAGTGCTGTACTGGAGAGGGACTGACATAAGCTGAACTTAGAAAACTTCCCCAAACAGATATATCTTACAAGATGGGTAAGAGTTGGATGGGTTTAGTATCGAGCAGTTGGAAATGGGATTTTCTCATTAAATAAACCACAGGAACAGAAGAACGAAGGAGGTGAGAAAGAGTCTGAAGAGGGAGCAGCATGTCTGAGGGTAGGGTATACTTTTATGTTCCAGTTTGTCAGTTCTATCTACAAGTGCCTTATATCCTATAGTTAAACTAAATATCTATCATGATAATGTCTTTGCCCCCTAAAATATCTAATGGCAGACAGAAAAAAATGCCACCATTCCCTACTCCATCCTTATAAGAGTGCAGGTTTTACCCACCTCCATGTCATCTTCCTTTTTCCTCTTGTTTACTGACTCACTTCCTTCTTCTTCTTCTTCTTCTTCCTCTATGATTCCTTCAACTATAGACTTCGAGCCTCCTGGACTTGTAATTCCTTCACACCTAGTTTTATTTAAAACAATATGCTGTTACAAACCTCTCTTCTATATACAAAATATCTCAGAGATACTCATACTTATGGCCTTTTATAATCAAATGTTAGTTAAAACTTAATGCCCCTGAGAGAAGGATGTAGAAAATGTGCTTTTTAAAATGCACAAAATAGACCAGAACTGTGGAAGTACATGACCAATATATGACTATACTCCAAGGGATGGTTTCCAGTTCTTGCACCAATACTGACCCACACAGGGAGTAACCACTCCCTGAGGTATGGTGACAAGTTTTATTGGCAATTTTTTAAAAAATTTTTCCATTGAGTTGAGAGAGAAGCATCAAGTTGTTGTCTACTTAGTTGTTTCATTTAGTTGTGCACTCATTGGATGCTTCTCTTATGTGCCCTGACTGGGACTGAACCCGTATCCTCAGTGTGCCAGGTAGACTCTCTATCCCCTGAGCCACCCAGCCATAGTATTGGTATTATTTTATATAATCCTCCTAACAATCCTATAAAAAAGGCCTGAATAGTTTAGTCCAGGATCATCTACTTCATGAGTGGATAAAACCAGTTGGTAAATGCAGGCCCAAATAATTCTAAAGCATGATGTTTTTCTACTGTACCCTGCTTATAGTAGAATAAGGCTCAAACAGAATGGTAAAAAAAACCCGATTTTTTAATTAGTTGATAGAAACTGACAAGTACAATCACCATGCCAGCTGAACTTTGCAGATTAGAATATCTGACCCAACCAATTATTATTATTGTTTTTTCCTCTAAAAACAGTATCTCTTTAGTATGTAATTAGGTAGAAAAATATTATTATATAAACAGCTGACACCAAAATTATTTTTAGAAAGAACTGATTGGAAAAAAATACATTGATAAATGTTAAAGGTAAAAATAAAAATCTCAAAAGCCTGGCAGCTGCTAGAGCCAAGATCTGCTCTGCATGGTAAGCAAGAATTTGTTATTCTGCCCTTGAAAGGGAGAGAGAAGGGAGGAGAGAGAATAAGCAAGATGATAATCTCTTCTCTGTCTCCTCTACCAAACTGTCAGTGATGTGTATGTTCACAAATGTTTTGTAAAGTGGGGGTTTCTATTAGACTTGAAGTATCAATTTTCATATGTAGGTCTAAGAACCATTATAAAGAAATGTGTACTTTGGATTTCCATAGCTATAAACTGGGAGATTCAAGAGAATTTCACCTAGATCAAGAAGGCAAAAAGGTTACAGCTGATAACTATGTGACAATTAAAACACACAGACTCTTAAAAACACAGGTTTACAGATAAAGAGAAAATACCACTTAAGTTTTACAAATACAGTAAAATTTAAAAATTACTGAACTACCTATGTCTTACCACTGTTTAGACAAGTCAGATCTCAAAATATTTAGGCATTGAAAAGTGGGCTGTTTGACAGTTTACTCAAAGCCTCTGCAATGTGCCTACCATGTATTACTATTCAAATTGCCTTTTTAGTCACAAAATCCATAATATAGGCCTTGGAGTCAAATATATAGAAGTTTGAATCTGAGCTCTGTGATTCACTAGTTGTGTGAGCCTTGAAAAAATCACTATACCTTTCTGAACTTTCATATCCTGACCTATAAAACAACACTTATCTTAAAGAGATATTGTAAGAATTAAATAAGATAGTGCAAATGAATTAATGAATCCATGTAATGATCATCAATGGCTACTAACATTCAAAAAAAGAGACAACTAGACATTATGTGTTTCCTGGTGACATTAAACAGTAAACAGTATAAATATCACCTATTCTTCTTTTTTGTTTTTTTAAGTAAGAGGAGGAGAGATAGTAAGACATGTGCCCCAACCGGGATCCACCCGGCAACCTGTCTGGGGCCGAGCTCGAGTCAATCAAGCTATTTTTTAGCACCTGAGGCTGACACACTCAGACCAACCAAGCTATCCTCAGTGCCTAGGACCAATGCTCAAATCAATAGAGCCACTGGCTGTGGGAGGAGAAGAGAGAGAGAAGGAGGAGAGGGACGGGGAGAGAAGCAAATATTGCTTCTCTTGTGTGCTCTGACCAGAAATTGAACCAAGGACATCCATACACCAGGCCGATGTTTTATCCACTAAGCCAACCAGCCAGGGCCACCTATTCTTTTTTCTTTTTTTTTAACAGGAACAGAGAGTGAGTCAGAGAGAGGGATAGGTAGGGACAGACAGACAGGAACAGAGAGAGATGAGAAGCATCAATCGTCAATTTTTCGTTGCCGTTGTGACGCCTTAGTTGTTCATTGACTGCTTTCTCACATGTGCCTTGACTGCGGGCCTTCAGCGGACCGAGTAACCCCTTGCTGGAGCCAGCGACCTTGGGTCCAAGCTGGCGAGCTTTTGCTCAAGTCAGATGGGCCTGAGCTCAAGCTGGCGAGCTCGGGGTCTCGAACCTGGGTCTTCCGCATTCCAGTCCAACACTCTATCCACTGCGCCACCGCCTGGTCAGGCCAGGGCCACCTATTCTAAAAAACAAATGAAAAAAGAAAAGTGGTAACAAATCAACCTGAACTTAATAAAATCTCTGGGCCCCGGCCGGTTGGCTCAGCAGTAGAGCGTCGGCCAGGTGTGTGGAAGTTCTGGGTTTGATTCCCGGCCAGGGCACACAGGAGAAGCGCCCATCTGCTTCTCGCCCCCCCTCTCCTTTCTCTCTGTCTCTCTCTTCCCCTCCCACAGCCAGGGCTCCACTGGAGCAGCGTTGGCCCGGGCACTGAGGACGACTCCATGGCCTCCACCTCAGGCACTGGAATGGCTCTGACTGTAGCGGAGCAACGTCCCATAGGGGCCGAGCATCGCTCCCTGTTGGGCATGCTGGGTGGGTCCCAGTCCGGTGCATGCAGGAGTCTGTCTGTCTGCCTCCGCCCTGCTTCTTACTTCGGAGAAAAAAGAAAATCTCTGAATCTCACTAACAGTTTACAGACAATACAGGAAACAAAGGAACATGTAAACTTACACCTTGAAGAATCAACCAGCAAATCCAGACTGTAGGAAACTCTACAGGACAAACAACCAGGTTTCCTCAACACATAAAGTGCAAGAAAAAAATGAGATAGAAGTGGAACCTACAGAGAGAATACTGAAATCTTACAGACAAAATTGTGTTTGTCTGAAATTTGTTCCAAAATACTTTGTGTTTAGGGGAAATAAACACGGGAAGAGATAAAATAAGACTGGCCATGACTCAGTAACCACTGAAAATGGGCAATAGGTACATATATATCTGAAAATGTTCAATAATAAATAAGGTTTTAAAAAAATGAGATAGTGCATATAAAATACCCCACACAGTACCTGGTAAATAGCACACATTCAATAATGCCATTATCATTTTCATCAACTCTTGTGTTCCCTGTCTGTTCACTGGGCATCAGTTTTTCAATTCAGCTGAAGTTTATTTTGTGACTACATAGCAATATCCAGGACTCATGTAACCTTATTCAGGAAGATCAGTTGGGTTAAAGAATCTTAGCCCACTCTTAAAATCTGGCTTCCACTCAGGGTACACTAAAGCTTTTCTGCTATAATTTCCTCACAGCCATATATGGCTTAGATTCTAAGCCTTAGGAGGAGACTTATGAGAATGAACTATACTGCCAGCACTTGAGTGGACACTTAATTTTTAATGTCCATTCTTTGGGATTCTTCACATTTAACAACTAAAGTTGTACTAATAAACTAATCCAATACTATAGAGAAGACACTATTTTTCTTGGAGTTTCCCCAGAAAAAGAGAAAGAAAAAATAAAATTTATATAACTGGCCCAACTGAGCTCACCTGTAAAAATTATCTAAAATATTGATGGCATTCACAAGGATGGTAGAGTAAATGTATGAGAAAAAAGCAAACTGTAATTCCCTCACCATGTTTCATTCTCTAATCAGCCCAACAGAGAAAAATAGAACCTACTGTTTGACTTGGCCAACCATTGAGACACGGGCAGACTCCAGATTTCTAATTTGGCCACTCTTCACACTAGAAGAGAAAAGAAGGGAGAGAGATTATTCAGAATTCATCTTACCATGGCCTCCACCTTAGGCACTGACCAATACGGTCAAATGAATAATTCTACAGATTCTGTAGGACCTACTCAAAAGTTATAGTTACCACTATAGCTTATATGGAGATTACTAATACTTCCCACTTGGTTGTTATGTCTATAAACCGAGTAGTAAAAATTAAGTGAAGACACTGAAGTCATTTCAGTTCTGCAAATATTTACCAAAAGGATACCATGTGTCAGGCCCATGCTTCAGAAGCACATAATTCAGTGGGGAGAAAGAAACACAAACATGTAATTTTAATATAATAAGGCAAGGCTCAAAGGAATCAACTTTATTTTAAATGAGGAGGTTAAAGAAAGCTTCCCAAATGTCCTGTCTAAACTGAGAACTGAAGATATGTAAAAGATAAAAGTGGATGGTCAGCCTGACCAGGCAGTGGCACAGCGAATAAAGCATTAGACTGGGATGCTGAGGACCCAGGTTTGAAACCCCGTGGTCGCTGGCTTTAGCGTGGGCTCATCCAGCTTGAGCGTGGGCTCACCAGCTTGAGCACAGGGTTGTTGGCTTTAGCGTGGGATCATAGACATGACCCCATGGTCACTGGCTTGAGCAAGGGATCACTCACTATGTTGGAGTCCCCAGTCAGGCCACATATGAGAAAGCAATCAATGAACAACTAAGGTGCTGCAATGAAGAATTGATGCTTCTCATCTCTCCCTTCCTGTCTGTCCCTATCTCTCTCTGACTCTCTCACTGTCTGTCAAAAAAATAAAAAAGAGGATGATCAGAACATTACTGTCAGAGGGTACACTGTGTGAACACAGGCACTGTGATGTGAAAGTCAGCAGGATGATGACTTTAGAGGACAGGTATAAGGAGAAATGGGGGTGGGCGACAGGGGAGTGGCATAGTACCTTGCATAACATCATATAGAGCAGGGGTCCCCAAACTTTTTACACAGGGGGCCAGTTCACTGTCCCTCAGACCATTGGAGGGTCGGACTATAAAAAAAACTATGAACAAATCCCTATGCACACTGCACATATTTTAAAGTAAAAGAACAAAATGGGAACAAATACAATATTTAAAATAAAGAACAAGTAAATTTAAATCAACAAACTGACCAGTATTTCAATGGGAACTATGGGTGCGGATGTATCCTGTGCTCCTCTCACTGACCACCAATGAAAGAGGTGCCCCTTCCGGAAGTACGGCGGGGGCCAGATAAATGGCCTCAGGGGGCCACAGTTTGGGGACCCCTGATATAGAGCTTAGGAGTTTTGACTCTATCCTTTCCTTTCTTTCTTTTTTTCTTGTGTGTGTGTGTGTGTGAGAGAGAAAAAGAAAGAGAGAGAGAGAAGGGAGAGAGATGAGAAGCATCAACTTGATAGTTGCATCACTTTAGTTGTTCACTGATTGCTTCTCATCTGTGCCTCAACTAGCAGGCTCTAGCCAAGCCAGTGACCTTGGGCTTCAAGTCAGCAACCTTAGGGTTCATGCCAGTGACCTTAAGATTATGTTGATGATCCCACACTCAAGCTGGCAAACCTACGCTCAGTCTGGTGAGCCTGTGCTCAAGCCAGCGACCTCAGGGTTTCCAACCTGGGTCCTCAGCATCCTAGGTTGATGCTCTATCCACTGCACCACCAGCGGTCAGGCCTGATTCTATCTTAATAGATTAGTTTCCCCAGAGTTGTCTAAGTATGCTTAAGGACCAGGTACAATAATTGCATGTACCAAGAGAAGCTATAAACACCACATGAAGCAGGCCACCAGAACCCATTTCTTTAAATCTCACTTTAAATTTAAAAAATTACGTAAAACTTTAAAGTGCACCCCCCCTTAGATAATGACCTTGTTTCTTATTTTAATGATAAACAGAAACAATCAGTACTACTACTTTATTTTTCTACCATGAACTGAATCTACAGTAATACAAATCCACCAGTATTCATGATCATATACATTCTGCTTTGATGACAGTTTAATATATGAAATATCTCTGTTCCTATTTAAGGTCAACATGGGATACTGGTTCCCATCCTTTTTGCTTATGAGGACCTTGTTTCCTTTAGTTATCTTATCTCTCTCCTTTGTCAGCATTGTTTTTTCTCTAGTGGACATTATAAAACATCCTTTAAAAACATTCTCCAGCCCTTGAAAACAGTCTCAACTTCAACTTATTTCACCTCATTTCTCTCTTCTCCTATACAATTTCTCAATAAAGTTATCACACTTGCTTTCTCTACTCTGTCATCTCCTCTCCTTTCCTCAACTAATACATCCAATTTATAACAGGTTTTTATCTCCCACTTATTTTCTGAGATTTCCTTTGCAAGGTTGCCTCCATTGTGCCAATTCTAACGGTCATTTTTTAGCCCTTATCTTAGGTGATTTCTATTCATTATTTGACACAAATGCTCTCTCCCTCCTTCTAGAAAGATTTGCTATACCCTTCTGGTTTTCCTTGTATCTCACCAACTGTGCCTTTTCAGTTCCCTTTGTTGAATCATCCCCTCTTTCCAAGCTCTAGATCATTGGTTCTTTTTTTTTTTTTTTAAACATTTTTTATAGACTTTTTATTTATTTTATTTTATTCATTTTTTTTTTTAGAGAGGAGACACAGAGTGAGAGAGAGAGAGAGAAGAGAGAGAGAGAGAGAGAAAGGGGGGAGGAGCTGGAAGCATCAACTCCCATATGTGCCTTGACCGAACCAGTACAGGGTTTTGAACTGGCGACCTCAGTGTTCCCAGGTCGACGGCTTTATCCACTGCGCCACCACAGGTCAGGCAGATCATTGGTTCTTAACCTAGGTTCTAACGTACCCTAGGGGTTTGATGAGTCAGTCTCAGGGGTTCGGAAAAGCCTCTGCCGCGGAGGCCAGAATAAAGTAATACCGTAAGTTGTTGTGAGTTCACGCACTTTGTTGGTTTTGTTCTTTGAGCAAGGTGATGTTCATGCATGGCTCATTTTGTGCACCAGTAAAAAAACATATACCTATGTCTTGAATTTGGGGAAAAAATCATATTTTATCACTAAAGAAGGGTTCGGTGAATGCGCATATGAAACTGGTGGGTTCGGTACCTCAAAAAAGGTTAAGAACTACTGCTCTACATATTGTGTATTATCCCAAGGCTCAGTTCTTGGCTCTTTTTTCTACCAACATCAAATCCCTCAGTGAGCGCATTCAGTCTTTTGGCTTAAATACTATCTATGTGATAATTATTCTTCAAATTTTATCTAGCTCAACCTCTTCTAACTACAGACGATCCTGATTTATGATGGTCTGACTAATAGTTTCAACTTATGATGGTATGAAAGCGATATGCATTCTGTAGAAACCATACTTCCAATTTAGAGTTTTGTTTTCTTCTGCGCTAGCAATATGCAGTATTATACTCCTGTTATGTGCCCAGAAAATTTTAACAACAACAAACAAAACTCTATCCTATCCTACACTGTCACTAGAATCAAGATTCTACCTCCTTTCATTGAAGGTCCACCATGACTCCCAGGCTGGATTGGATACCTACCTTTTGTACCTGTTGGGCTTCCTTCATTTGTATTGTAGTTATGTATTTACTTGTTGATATTGGTATCCCCAATAAGTAAATACATAAGAACTAATTCTGATTCATCCCCAGTACTTGGATCAGGTACTGACACATCTTTGGTACTAAAAAAGTGTTTACTGAATAAATTTTAATCATTATTTGGAATAATTTTCTCACTGGTTGTTACTAGGGAAGCAGTCATAGTACTCAAGCCACATGTTGAGCTGGCAGCAGCTGTATTCTCCATGCTGTGACTGCCCAAGACAGCGAGATCTTTGGTGCTTCAGAGAACATAAGCATGAACACGGGGAGGTAGAGGCAAATTCACTAAACATACACATCAGTCTGGCACACCATATTTGGCATGAGACACTCTGTCCTAGGAAAACTCCCTTAGGATATATTATTGACCAGGTCCTTAATTTCCACTTGATATCTCTGATTCAGTTAATGGATATGTTCCGCCTGCTACTGTGCTATATTCTATATGAATGTACAAAAGAAATAGAGAATAGCTACTACTCTTATGATGCAGGAAGAGCATTAAGGTAGAAGTAAAAATTAACAATATAAACATATCCCTTCAGGAGGGATTAAAAGACTCAAGGGGTGAACAGTATGATATAATATATAGACTTAGAGGTCTCAAGCAATTCTAGTGAGACAGTGATCTGTGTGGTTAGGTGGAGGTAGAGAAAGTGTTTTGGAGAAGGATTTTGAAGAACAGGTAGGAAGATGGAATACTGACAGTAGTTTTATCCCAAGACTGATCTCCTTGGAGGGAGGGACAGTATTTTACTTATCTCTGATTCTTTACCCTTCAGCACAAAGTGTTTAATAAACATTTAATCAAATAATGAATCTACACCCATCTTCTGTTTCTCCTTCATTTTCTTTGGAACACAGAAAGAGAATCTAGAACCATGAAGCATCAGAGGTGGAAGAGGTCCTAGAGTCTCAATTAGTCTAGACTCTCCCCTTAGAGATGGGAACAGCTAGACAGCAGATGATCCATAATTCTAAGACTGTACGAGGTACTGTAGAGCATTAGAAAAAGGTTGGATTTTATGCAACTGAGACAAGTCTGAAACATTTTTTAAAGAACTTTTTTAGTGATACACATGATAATACTATAAAGTTAAGGTGTGGAATTATTTCTTTGAACTTGGTGCTTGAACTGTTGAAAAAGAAAAGCTACAATCTAACACTTAAAATATAGACAATATAGATTTGTGGATTACCTCCATTCAATGGCATTCTCCAGAGACTTGAAGGTTTTAGGGCGACCACGTAAAAAATTCTGCATGCTATTAAGGGCATCCATGGCTGTACCTAGATGTTAAACAAAAATTTTAACTGCAACACTTAACATTCTCCTAATATTTACACTTACTGGGTCAACTGTATACATCTGCCCTTAATGACATCAGAATTCAGTGATGCTTGGGTGAAAAAAAGATGCAGTTTAAGAAAATTCAGACTGATGTGACAGCCAGGTTCCAAGATGGCCTCCAATGACTTTTGCGTCCTGGTATTCACTCCTTTGTGCAGTACCCCCAAAATGAAAAGGGCTGCTTTGTATAAGCAATACAAGGCTGGGTGATTATGGGACATGCACATAATTAAAATGTTATACAGTCATAAAAGGTGTTTATAAAGAGTTTCTTATGTCATGGACAATGATTATGTAATATGGGGTATAAGAGAAAAGGGTGAAGGTATCAAAATATACAAATTTCCAATTACAAAGTAAGTGCTGGGGATGCGATGTACAGTATGGTGACTATAGTTACTAATACTGGAATATATATTTGAAGGTTGTAAGATAATAGATCTTAAAGTTCTCATGATAAGAAAAAAATATATTTTAACTATGTGTGGTGATGGATATTAACTAGACATATTATGGTGAACATTTTGCAATATACACAGGGTATGGAAAAAGTAGGTTTACAGTTGTGAGTATTCTAAACACAGTTTATTCTTGACTATTACTTATTAATTACTGTATTATTTTCCATATGAACAACTGTAAACCTACTTTCACCTCACCTTGTACTTTTCTCAAATCATTATATTGTACACCTGATACTAATACAAAGTTTGATGTCTATTATATTCCAATTAAAAAATACTTGGAATGCTTTTGCCACAAAATAACAGAAAAGACAAAGGGACATATTTCAAGATGAGTGAAATCAACAACAGTTTAAAACACGATAACAATAATCTCCATGGGTGGTTCTTATAAGTCTAAGATTTTGATTCGGTTATAAGAAAACTTACCTTCCACAACATCAATCATGCACAGACCCAAGAGGTTTGGCACCAGGTTGGACGATGCTGTGTGGACTGCAATGGCACCTCCCATGCTATGTCCAATCAGCATAATTGGAGGAGGGAGATCCCCATACATGGCTTCAACCACATTGCCAACATCTCTGCAAAGAAGGAGAAAAAGCTGAGAATGCTGACAACACTATAAAATAGTTTTCTTTCCTCACTCCTTCCTTTGGTCTGTAACTACTAGTCCGAGGACTATAAAGGTCTACTGGGCCTCCTAACATGTCCCCAGTATCGATACATGTAGCCACACATCTAACTTTTTGGATAAATGGCAGGTTGAGGACTAAGAACCCCAATTTTCTGACTTTCATTTGCATCACACTTTAACTGTTCCACACATTTAATACAATTATATAAACATGTATCTTTAGTTTAAACCTGAGCTTGAAACTCTGGAAAATCATTTAACTACTCCGTGTGTCAGGTTCTTTACTAAGCATTATAATGTAGTGAAGTTTGGAGTCATAAAATGAAATACAGACCCAGTCTATTTTTTACTATATGGACTTGGATTCGTTATTTAATCTCTCAGACAGTTTCAACACCTATAAAATAAAGATAAAAATATCATTTACTATTCTGAATTCCTGTGAGAATTAACTAAGAATAAATGTGAAAATACTTTCAAAAGAGTAAAGTGCGCCTGACCAGGCTGTGGCGCCGTGGATAGAGCATTGGACTGGGACACAGAGGACACAGGTTCAAAACCCTAAGGTCACCGGCTTGAATGCAGGCTCACCAGCTTGAGTGCAGAGTCACTGGCTTGAGCATGGGATCATAGACATGACCCCATGGTTGCTGACTTGAGCCCAAAGGTCACTGGCTTGAGCAAAGGGTCACTTGCTCTGCTGCAGCCCCAACCCCCTGGTCAAGGCACATGAGAAAGCAATCAAAGAACAACTAAGGAGCTGCAATGAAGAATTGATGCTTCTCATCTCTCTGCCTTCCTGTCTGTCTGTTCCTATCTGTCCCTCTCTATCATACACACACACAAAAAAGAATAAAGTGCTATATAAATGTTAATTATTTATATTTATCATGTAAAGTTATTTGAAGTATGAACATAAATGTAAGTATAGTGTCTGAGAAACTAGAAAGATGCTCAGAGCTTGTTTTTATTGGCTTCTGTCCTAGACTTTAATTATGAGCAGATCTGTTTAACAAAGTCAACCTTACAGCTTTGAAAATGAGAACTGAAGTAGCAACCTTAGTTTTTATTTGCTATAGGTGTTTGCTATGGCAATAGGTAATGATGGTGTGCTTCTAGAAACCACTGGCTCTATTGTCTTCTTTTGGGAGTGGCTGAGTCAGTTAAGTTCAAAAGACAGTTCTGTCTTGCTGAGTGTCACTACATACCTCAAGCAGTCACACAGTGTAGCCAAATAAAGCAGGTGAGGATGTAGGGACACAGCCTTTCAGATGGTCTCAGTATTTAGAATAGCAAAGGTAAATGGCATTTCTGAAGGAATTTATCTTAAAAACCTCATACAACAATCACAGATGTCAATATGGTAGCTGCAGCATCTGCAGACAATCTGAATGGGAGATAAGGAGGCTACCCTTATAAGTGAAAACAAATAAAAGTTTAGTACTTCTTTGGAGTTAAACTTAAGGCTAAAATTTTGAGTTAGTAACAGATATAATAAGTAAAATAAGTGTGCCATAGAAGATTATCTAAATCCAGGTCTCCTTAAAATACTAAGTTGAGGGTTCTATGATATCTGCTTCATGCAGGAAGGTGGACAGGGTCTGGAACAAACCAACCTAATATTGTATCTAAGCTGAGGAGAGGTATATTTCATTCAGATAAAAGTTTGTTATCATCAATCACCTGATCATCTATCACCAGGAGAAATATAGTCTTGTTAGTCAAAGGATTCAGTCAATAAGATTATTGCTTATTTGAGATATGTCCTGATATTACAGAGAAATAAAATAAAGACTGACCCCCTAAACTTATTAATAGTAGGTTCATTTCCTGAGAAGCAGTATAGCATATCACAGACATAACAGAAAAAAGTATCAGAACAACCTGAGCTCAAACCTCAGCTCTTCTACTTTCAGTGGAGTTGCATCTATGTAGGATAAAGGTCTAAAGTTGTTATGCAAGGTGAAAATCATGCTGTCATTACTACTGAGAACCCACTAATTGCCCATTAAGTATGCCCATTTTGCAATTTTGGTTTCCTAAAGTTTTTGAATTCAGAAATCATATAAATGTTCTACTGCTCAGACTATTTCAGCAAGAATCCAACTTATTGTCTCCCAGCTCCAATTCACCTTTCATTGCATATTCTGCAAAATTGGATCTAAGGGCAAGGCCTTTAAATGTATTCTTTTGCCAGCTGGCAAGATGTTAAGCTATGTCAGTAGAGAGACACTGCAGAAAGAAAGGGTTTTATTCCTGATTCATGTATTTACCACGACATCTTGTAATGTGCACTTCCCTAACACCCAGGCCCTGCCTCACACACAGCTTCCCTAGTGCCCCACTTCTTCAGCACTCCATCCCCAATGTTTATCTTCCTAGCTTTATTGAGTTACAACTGGTATGTAAAAAAAAGTGGTACATAATTAATGTATACAATTTGGTAAGTTTGAATATAAACACACACACACAAACACTTGCTTTTTTTGTGAAAGAGACAGAGAGGGATAGGGACAGACAGGAAGGGAGAGAGATGAGAAGCATCAATTCTTTTGTTGTGGCACCTTAGTTGTTGATTGCTTTCTCAAATGTGCCTTGACTGGGGGAGGGGGATTGCAGCAAAGCGAGTGACCCCTTGCTCAAGCCAGCAACCTTGGGCTCAAGCCAACAACCATAGTGTCATGTCTATGATCCCATGTTCAAGCCAGCGACCCTTCGCTCAAGCTGGTCAACCTGTGCTCAAGCCGATGAGCCCAAATTCAAGCTGGTGACCTCAGGATTTCGAACCTGGGTCCTCTGTGTCCCAGTCCGATGCTCTATCCACTGTGCCACCTTCTGGTCAGGCTATATCATGGGTCTGGAACCTTTTTGGCTGAGAGAGCCATGAATACCACATATTTTATTTTATTTTTTTAATTTTTATTTTATTCATTTTAGAGAGGAGACACAGAGTGAGAGAGAGAGAGAGAGAGAAAGAAAGGGGGAAGGAGCTGGAAGCATCAACTTCCATATGTGCCTTGACCAGACCAGTGCAGGGTTTTGAACTGGCGACCTCAGTGTTCCCAGGTCGACGCTTTATCCACTGCGCCACCACAGGTCAGGCTAATACCACATATTTTAAAATGTAATTCCATGAGAGCCATACAATGACCCATGTACGTTACACATTATCCAATAAAAATTTGGTGTTGTCCCGGAGGACAGCTGTGATTGGCTCCAGCCACCCGCAACCATGAACATGAGCAGTAGGAAATGAATGAATTATAATACATGAGAATGTTTTATATTTTTAACGTTATTATTATTTTTATTAAAAGATTTGTCTGTGAGCCAGATGCAGCCATCAAAAGAGCCACATCTGGTTTGCGAGCCATAGGTTCCCAACCCCTGGGCTATATACACACTTGTGTTAACATCACCGCAATCAAGGATTACCTTGATCACATCCATTACCTCCAAAAATTTCCCTATATCACTTTTGTGTGTGCATGTGTTTGTGTGTCTGTGTGAGAACACTTAACATAAGATCTACCCTCTTAAATTTAAGTTTTTTGTTATTTATTTAGAAATTAAATTTAATGAGGTGACATTGGTCAAAAAGAATACATAGGTTTCAGGCAAACATCTCTGTAGCATTTAAACTGTTGATTGTGTTGTGTGCCCATTACACAAAGCCAAATCATTTTCTGTCACCATATAGTTGTCCCTCTTTACTCTCCATCGTTCAAACCCCTTCCCACTGATAACCACTTCACTGTTGTCTATGTCCATGAGTTTCATTTTTATATCCCACCTCTGTTTGAAATTATAATAGTTCTTGACTTTTTCTGATTTGCTTATTTCATTTAGCATAATGGTCTCAAAGTCCATCCATGTTGTCACAAATGGCAATATATCATCATTTCTTATGGCTGAGTAGTATTCCATGTATATATATACCACATCTTTATCCAATCCTCTATCAAGGGACACTTTGGTTGTTTTCATGTCTTGGCCACTGTGGATAATGCTGTGATGAACATGGCAGTGTATGTGTTTTCTGTGCACCAATGTTTTCAAGTTTTTACGGTACCTCTTAACTTTTAAGCACACAATATTTTACTGAAAACTATAGGCACCATGTTGTACAGCAGATCTCTGGAACCACCCCCAATATTTTTGCTGCAGAATGACTCTGGTGTGATGCATCCCTGTGCACAGCTTCCCCTATACCCTAAAGAGAATTATGGAAAGTTCTACCAATGTGGCATCAAAGTGACTTTTCTGCCTCCATTCAGAGCCACAGTAGTGAGCTCTCCAAAAAGGTATACATCTCAACCTCTATGTATAAGTGTTTTATTTTAGCCTGAGGGAATAGTGGCTGCTTCTTACACCTGCTATTACTATGTTCTTTCTTTCCTGTAGGATTTTATCCCAGCTTTACTGAGGTATAATTGATAAATAAAATTGTAATATCTTTAATGTATACATAACAATTTGACACATGGATAAATTGTGAAATGATTTCCACAATCAAGTTAACTCCATTTCTTCCAGATTGCCAGCCAAGCCATCATCATCCTCTGTCTAGTTGCCTAGCCACTTAAATGATATATTTCACTTTTTTGTCAACAGTCAAGAAACCCTTTAAAGACTTAAAAATCACACGTCTTTCCACAGGTATCACTAACATTCTTGATTATTTCAGGCTTTATTTATCCCACATTACAAAGGCATTAGGAACAGCTGAGGGAACAGATTCTTAGTTCCCTTTCTATGGTTTCTCAGGCATATATTCACTGAGTGGAATAGTTTTTATACATAGTTTCCTTCTCTCTCTCTCTCTGCCAAGCACTGTAGTTGAATGATCACAGTTTTGATCTATTACCTGTGTAATCTCATCCAGTCATTCATCCTATCTTAACTAGTTTTCTCACTGGTAAAAAAGTTATAGTATCTATTCTACCAAGTTAATAATGTAAATAAATTTAAATAACTAAATCATTTATTCCTTTTTGTTTTTTACAGGGACAGAGAGTGAGTCAGAGAGAGGGATAGATAGGGACAGACAGACAGGAACAGAGAGAAATGAGAAGCATCAATCATTAGTTTTTCGTTGCCATTGCGACACCATAGTTGTTCATTGATTGATTGCTTTCTCACATGTGCCTTGACCGCGGGCCTTCTGCAGACCAAGCCACTCCTTGCTGGAGCCAGCAACCTTGGGTCCAAGCTGATGAGCTTTTGCTCAAGCCAGATGGGCCCACACTCAAGCTGGCAACCTCAGGGTCTTGAACCTGGGTCTTCCGCATCCCAGTCCAATGCTCTATCCACTGCGCCACTGCCTAGTCAGGGTATTTATTCTTAATAAATACTTATTTTACAGTTTTAATAACACCTGGCAAATAGAAAGGACACAAATAGCATCAGCTATAACAATAAAGTATGGCCACATGAGTTTGGGGTCTAAGGATAAATAGTTTATTCTTGGATTAAAGCTGCTAAAGTAAGAAGTGACAAGATATTTTTGGCCAAAGATGGTCAACTACTTGAGAAGATATGTATTATGTACATGACAGAGTATGTATGAAAGCAGGGTAGAGAGAAGAATCCTGCTTACAATATAGGATAATCGTTCCCAAACACCAGCTATAGGACTGCCTTGATCAGATTTCTTTATAGAGCTTTATCAAAATATAAATGCGCAGATCACACCAGTAGGAGTACTAATTCAGAAGGTGCTGGGTAGGGCCAAATCATTTGTAATTTAATTCCTTTTCAGGTGATCCTGATGAGTGACCAGGTTTGAGAGCCACTGCATATGCTACATTTATTTTTTACTTTCAGGCCTAGGGAATATGTAACTTTTTCTTTAATATTCTGTATCTTTCTTACTACAAAGTTGGACAAAGAATGTGGGCAGGATACCTTAAGAACATTTCACAGGGCCTCTTGTATACAACTACTTTTCCAAGCATGGGTCCCCAATTAATATACAGATTCTATTCAATAATGTCAGTAAAAAAAAAAAAAAAACATTGCAAAAGCTAACACAAACTAAACTGTGCCTTGAAGAATTTTCAAGTGTTTTATGTATGACCATTACATTGATTACCAAGAAAGATGAATGTTTCTTTCTAGATTAAACAGTAAGGAGACACCAGATATAGAAGTAAAAAAGAACGGAGTATGTACTAATCTCTGTCCAACAATCTCATGAGGAGAGTGATAAAGGTATACTACTCTCTATAATAGTAATGAAAGCCAGGTTACATATAAACAATATTAGATTCCTTACTTTGCCATTGTTTCTGCAGACAGGTCTTCAGAATTCTTGACTTTTGTTTCACCTAAAAAGGAAATATTTTAAAAATAAATTTCCCAAGGATTGGAATTATAAATGCAAGAGTATTCTCTTTCATAAACCTCATTTTTGACAATGAAATGGGAACTTTATACTTATGTATGGTAAACTTAGCAAGAATTTTCTGTTACAGACACATCTTTACAATTGGACACCCTAAGGAGGATAATTACAGTGACCTAAAAAGTTTCTTCATATTTCTTATATATTACCAACATCAGAATTTGGCTACATTAAAGGACATTTTCTTAGCTAAACAACAACAAATATACATGTGTGTGTATTTATAAAATTTGCAAGCTAGAATTTCCCTTAAAATGCCAAAATGAAACAGACCAGGTTATTTAACACTATTCTCAGGGCTTGGCAAATATGTCACTCAGTCAGAACTAAATAAGGACTTCACTCACCATGACCTCGCAGATCCAAAGCCACAATTCTACATTGAACCCTACTAATGATTGCTGCCTAGAAGGAAAAGAAAAAGTAGTAAGATACATCTGGGTTAGCAAATCTTTCCCCATTACTGATAATCTTGTTGGACAAACTGCCATTAAAATACAAGGATCTCAAGACAATCAAAAGAAGACTTTCCAATTTTAAGCAAAATTTAAAAAATGGTATCTTCTGCATTTTTGGTGCATATAATGGTTCTATCCCAACTTCAAAATATGGCTTTCTCCAGCTAAATCCCTTTATAAATCTTAATTCTTTCTAACTTTTCATGAAACACACAGTGAGCATTGCTAAACAATGACCCTCTGTGTTCTGGGATTAGCTATGATTTTCATCCATATTTCTTAGTTGTCTTTACCTTACTCTGGAAGAAAAATTCCCTAGATAAAGACCATAAGTCAGTTAATATCTTGACTCAGGATGTCACACAAATATAACATTCCGATCATAAAATAACCCTGAAAGCAGTATAAGTCCATAAATCTATCTAAGAGTCATTTAAAAATAGATGCAGGATAACACACAAGCTTGTACTGCAGTTACCAGTAAATAAATATATACTAAAAAAAAAAATCATCATGGGGAGTTACAATTTTAGAGGTTTAAACAAACCTGAAATAATTGGTCCTGGCTAGTAGCACAGTGGATAGAGCATTGGCCCAGTGTATGGACATCCTCGGTTCAATTCCCAATCAGGGCACACAGGAAAAGTGACCATCTGCTTCTTCCCCTTTTCTCTCCCCGTTCTCTCTTTCCTCCCCTCCCACAACCAGTGTCTTGATTGGTTGAAGTGTGGCCCCAGGTGCTGAGGATAGCTCTGTTGGAGCACATCAGCCTCAGGTACTAAAAATAGCTCAGAACTCAAGCATCAGCCCAAGATAGGGCTGCCAGGTGGATTCCTGTTGGGGTGCATGCAGAATTCTGCCTTACTATCTCTCCTCCTCTTACCTAGAGGAAAAATAAAATAAACAAACTTGAAACAATCAAGGATCTTCTTCCTCAAATGAACTAAATTCTTTGACAATAATGCATCACAACTGGTGTTAGTAAATGTTAACATTTTTTAACTTTTAAGAATAAAGCAGGAAACCTGTGTAGACTAACTCTCACATTTTATGAATAATGAAACTGAGGCCAAGAGAAGGGAAATTATTTGCTCAGGGTCATATAACAAGTAAGTAGTAAATACAGAACCAGAATCAAGGTAAGTTACCAATGTAATATCCAAAGTATAACACAAGTCAGATTACTTAAATCATACGGTCCCATCCTTTTATGTTTAAGTAATTAAATATATCATCTTGAATATATTCTCATTATAAAAATGTTGAAATATAGAAAATTAACTTAAAAGCGGGGGGGGAAACAACTCTTTGACTTGCCATCCAAATGTAGCCCTTGTCATCTCTTTGAGTATTTTCTGTAATTTTTTCCCACTTTTATTGAGAAATTATTGACATACACATAAGTTTAGGGTGTACAATGTGATGATTTGATACACGTGAATACTGCAAAATAATTACTACAATAAGGTTAGTTAGCACTTCCATTCCCTCATATGATTACCATTTGTGTGTGTGTGTGTGTGTTAATAACATTTAAGATATACTCTTTTAACAGCTTTCAAGGAGTTTGTACCCTTTGACCAACATCTTCCCATTTCCCCCACCTCTCAGCCCTAACCTCTCTTTCTATGAATTCAGCCTTTTAAGATTCTGCACATATGAGAATGTACACTACAGTATGTCCATAAAGTCATGGTGCACTTTTGACCTGTGACTGGTCAAAAGTGCACCATGACTTTACGGACACACTGTATTTGTTTTTCTCTGACTTATTTCACCTAGTACAATGTCCTCAAGGTCCTCCATGTTGTTGCAAAAGGGAGGATTTCCTTTTTAATGGGTGAATAATATTCGTGTGTGTGTGTGTGTGTGTGTGTTATTATCTTTATCCATCCAGTGATGTTCAGGTTATTTCCAGGTCCTGGTTATTGTGATTAACACTGCTATGAACTTGGGGGTACAGATATCTCTTCAAGATAGTGTTTTCATTTCCTTCAAGTATTATCCAGAAGTAGGATGGCTGAATCATATGATAGTTCTATTTTTAACTTTTTGAGGATGCTCCATATTGTTTTCCACAGTAGCTGTAACCAGTTAACATTACTAAGGGTTTCTTTCCTTTTATTTCATATAGCCTCACCAATACCTGTTGCTTGTCTTTTTGATAGAAGCCATTTTAACAGTTGTGAGGTAATAAATATCTTTGTGGTTTTAATTTGCATTTTCCTGATGATTAGTGATGTCAAGAATTTTTCCTTGTGCCTGTTGGCTATTTGTATGTCTTCTTTTGAAAAATGTCTATTTAAGTCTTTTGTGATTTTTTTTGTGACAGAGACAGAGAGAGAGACAGAGAGAGGGACAGACAGGAAGAAAGAGAGATGAGAAGCATCAATTCTTTGCTGTGGCACCTTCACTGTTCACTGATTGCTTTCTCATGTGTGCCTTGACTAGCGGGCTGCAGCAGAGCGAGTGACCCCTTGCTCAAGCCAGCAACCTTGGGCTCAAGTCAGCAACCTTGGGCTTCAAGCCAGGGATCTTTGGGCTCAGGCCAGCGACCATGGGGTCATGTCTATGATCCCACACTCAAACCAGCGATCCTGTGCTCAAGCTGGTGAGCTTGTGCTCAAGCTGGATGAGCCCAAGATCAAGCCGGTGACCTTGGTGCTTCGAACCTGGGTCCTCTGCATCCCAGTCCGACACACCATCCACTGCGCCACCACCTGGTCAGGCTGCATTTTTAATCAGATTTAATTTTTGCTGAGTTGTATGAGTTCCTTATATATTTTGGATATTAAGTCCTTATCAGATAGATAGTTTTCAAATATTTTCTTCCATTCTGTAGGTTGCATTTTCATTTTGCTGTTTTGTTTTGTTTGCAGTGCAGAAACTTTTTAGTTTGATGCATTTCTACTTGTTTATTTTGTTGTTTGCACTTTTGGTGTCATATCCAAAATCATTGCCAAGACCAATGTCAAGTGTCTACTTCCCTGTTTCATTTCAGTAGTTTTACAGGTTTAGGTCTTATATTTAAATCTCTCACACATTTCTTTTTTTTCTTTTTCTTTTTTCTTTTTTTACAGGGACAGAGAGAGAAAGTCAGAGAGAGGGATAGATAGGGACAGACAGCCAGGAACAGAGAGATATGAGAAGCATCAATCTTCAGTTTTTTGTTGCGACACCTTAGTTGTTTATTGATTGCTTTCTCATATGTGCCTTGACCGCGGGCCTTCAGCAGACCAAGCAACCCCTTGCTCGAGCCAGCGACCTTGGGTCCAAGCTGGCGAGCTTTTGCTCAAGCCAGATGGGCCCGCACTCAAGCCAGATGGGCCCGTGCTCAAGCTGGAGAACTCGGGGTCTCGAACCTGGGTCCTTCCGCATCCCAGTCCGATGCTGTATCTACTGTGCCATCGCCTGGGCAGGCTAAATCTCTCACACATTTCAAGTTAATATTTGTAAGTTATATAATACAGGGTTCCAATTTCATTCTTCTGCATGTGATTAGCCAGTTTTCCCAGCACCATTTATTGAAAAGATTATTCTTTTCCTCATTGAGTCTTTTGGCTCCCTTGTTAAACATTAGTTGATCGTACATGCATGGGTTTAGTTGTGAGGTCTTGATTCTGTTTCTTTAGTGTATCTGTCTACTTTTATGCCAGTACAATTTGTTTTGATTACTACAGCTTTGTAATAAAATTTGAAATCAGCAATTGGGATGACGTTAGCTGTAGCACCAATCTAAGTGCTTCAAATGAATTATCTAACTTTCTCCTTATAATTTTTATTCAGACATAAGTTTCATGTTACAGGCGAGAATATTTCACAGAGAGATTAAATAACTTGCTCAGGGTCAAACAGCTAGTAAGTGCTAATAAATGGTGATGCCAAGATTAAAATCTAAGCAGCGTGGCTCCAGGTGGTTCTCGACCTGGCTGCATTACAATCACATAAACAGCTTTAAGGAATACTACTACCCTACCTGACCAAGTGGTGGTGCAGTGGATAGAGCGTCAACCTGAGATGCTGAGGACCTGGGTTTGAAACCCCGAGGTCACTGGCTTGAGTGCGGTCTCACCAGCTTGAGCATGGGGTTGCTGGCTTGAGTGTGGGATCATAGACATGATCCCATGGTTACTGGCCTGAACCCAAGGTCACTGGGTTGAGCAAGGGATCACTGTCTCGACTGGAGCCGCCTGTCAAGGCACATAGGAGAAAGCAATTGATGAACAACTAAAATGCTGCTTCTCATCTTTCCTTCTGTTTGTCTCTGCTAAAAAAACAAAAATGAAAGAAAGAAATACTACTGCCCAGGTTAACCCATCAGAAATTCTGATTTAACACATCTGGGGAGGAACCAGGGTATCTATACATTTTAGAGTTCTCTAGGTGATTTTAATCATTCAGCCTAGTCCTCGACTAGAGCCTATGACAAGAATAGAAGTTAAAATCTGGGTGGTAATAACATTTTTTGTATCACTTTGTTATCTCACCATATTATCCCCCTGAGAAGTAGGCTGGGAAAATATTAGCCCAATTTTTATAGCTGACAAAACAGGTTCTGGGAGGTATATCAAGTGTTGGTGAGGGTGTGGAGAAACAGGTATCCTCCCAGACACATGATATCCTCAAATCTTATAATTTGGGCTAATTTAATCAGTGAAAAGTGGTATTCTTTTATTTTACTTTATATTTTCTTCATTAATAGTAAGACCCATTTTTTTAAGTTATATATCCTCTGTCATTTTTGTTCCTTCTACATTAGATGATGTAAATGAAAACTGAGTGCTAGAGTAAAGTACTTTATCAAGAACTGAACATCTGCTTATTCTCACAACCACCCCATTAACTAGATGGCATTATACCCGTTTTACGGACTAAGAAACTAAAGCTTGGCATATTAAGTTGTTTTAGATTCAAACAGTCTATCTGAGATGAAAGCTTCTTAAAATATTTATTGTATTATTTGTATACATGTGTCATTTCCATTATTCTTATCTCCCCATTAAACTTAAATCATCATACAAACAAGAAGTTAGCATATGTTTAATTCTCCACTGTATCCACAGCACCAAGCATAATACTGGATACAAAGCAGGAGTGTAACAAGTATTTGCTGACTGAGAGAGATAATAAAAGACATTATTTTTATCTATGCACCTCAATAGAATGTATCTGCTTATCCATTACTTAGGTTATTGAGATACATACCCCCACTTTTGACAAGACACAAAGTTTATACCCCTCATTCCCATGAAATATATATATATAACATTTTATAAACTGAAGAATTCATGCACTGAAGCTCACCCCAGTTAAGAACCTCTAGTTTAAAGAACAAATGATCTTTGACCTATACCATGTTAAATACAAAATCTTACCTACATCTGTACCTTTCTTACATCAAACCATATGAGTGAGCAGAAGGAAGGCTAGTCAAATTCATCCAGAAGTAAACAATGATTGCACTAACATCAACTTCTACTATCAACTACTTACCGTGAACACAGCCCAGGAAAGGGCAGAATGGCCTCCTCCATGCAGGAGAAGTAGGACTGGACCCTCTGAACCACTCTTGTAAACTCGAAAAGTGTGTGAATAGTTAAAGATAACACACTGAAGTTTTAGTTCATTGAAATTTTTGGTTAGTCATAATAATGCTTAGAAAACTCATGCAGCACCAATTTAATACATGCAAAGCTGCAGACTTCCACACTTGAAACACTTAAACAGAAATTTCTGAGATACCAAACCTCTGGTTTTTGAAGCATGAACCCAGTATGACCATTTTTTCAGTGGCAAAAAGATGATTCCCTTTGTGCTAATCAGGACAAAGTGCTAAAAACCAGTTCAACTCACTTGACTCGTGAAACTTTCCCCTGGGCACTTAAGAGATATGTCAGTTTTAGAAATTTAATTCTTAATCCCTTCCCTATGCATTAGACAAATACTGAATAGCCAAGTAAAATATTGGCACTGATTTACATATAATTTCCCATACTATACATATACAAAACAAGTGAAGAATAAAAATGAAATAAACAACAGAAATAAAGAACATTTTAGGAACTCCACGTGTCTTCTAACTTAAACAACATTTTAAGCTTACTAAAGAATAAGCCATTTTTTAAAGGATATATCCTTGCCAGTTTCATTTTCAACTTCTACATCTTCCATGGACTCAAAGTATTGACTCCAAGAAACAGGGGAAAAGTCCCGCTTTCTTCCAGGGCTAAAGAAATAAAAGGAGGGAGAGAGATTTTAAGTAATAAATAGTTATGCATGAGAATAAAAATCTTGATCAAACACATGTTAAATGTAAATCTGAAGTGCAAATAGCAAGGGTATCACCCCTTAAAGATATGAAGAGTTTTTAGGCACAAAGTATCACATTAAAAATGTGTTTCTAAAAGTTCAAATATATTTTAAGAATAAAAAATTTTAGGACTTCAGTAAATTCATTAATATATTTTAATCACAAATGTATTCTGTGTATATACGGAACCTGATA
Source organism: Rhynchonycteris naso (assembly GCA_037038555.1). NCBI lineage: Eukaryota > Metazoa > Chordata > Mammalia > Chiroptera > Emballonuridae > Rhynchonycteris > Rhynchonycteris naso. The sequence goes on from CM072995.1 coordinate 318,568,214, forward strand.
GCTCTTTCTCCTTGTTCTTGGCTATAGGCTTATTCTTATCTTCTCAACCTACTTTAATATCATTGCTGCTACAATAAATTTTGGTCACTTATGCTTCTTCATATATTTAATTGCCAACCAATAAATAGTCAACCCTCACAGAAAGCAAACTGGAATATCAATACCTTAAATTTCTAGGAATTTATCTAAATATATGCTCACAGAGAAGTGAAATGACTTATTTCAATGTAGCATTGTTTGTAATAGAGAAAAATTGAAAACCTAAATATCCATAATAGGTGAATTATTAAAATAAATTATAGAGAAATAATATTTAGTTATTAAAAGGAAACATTTATATACTGATAAAATTCTTTATATATAGGGAAGATACACTGTTAAGTAAACAAACGTGATATACATACTACCATTTGGGTAAAAATGGGCAGTATGTATAAATATTATCATTTATATATTTTTAGAATATCTCTGGAAGAACACTGATATAACATTGATGGTATCATGGGAGATGAGAGAAACAAGCTTCAATGTTATTTCTATATTTTGATTTCAGAACCATATATTATTTAAAAATGTAAGACTATTTTAAAATAAAAATAACCAATAAATGTCTATTTACAACTTGTCTTCAACCTTGGAATGGACTATTAGAAGGAAATCCTGAGCCTTCCCCTATTTCCACACTTATTCTTCTTCCCAACTAAGGAAATTCAGAATTCTATGAGCAATAAAACATTACCTCCTGCCAGTCTTCCTGTATACGCCATGGGCTGAATGGAGAATATATACAAAGTACAATACAAAGGCCTGCACTCTAGGTTGACTATAATACTGGAAAGAATTAAAACTGAGCAGCTTGGCAGTCAGGTATGTATTCTTTCAGAAGTCAAGCATTTATCGAATATCTACTCTCTTGTAGGCATTGAGACAAGTTGGTAGTTCTCAATCCATGTAACAATAAAATCACTTGAGAAGCTTTTAAAAACACTGATGATTGGGTCTCACTTCTAGAAATTGATTTAAATGGTCTGAAGTGTGACACAGCCACTTATTCTTAAAGTTCCTCAAGTTGAGAGAGGTGTGAGAAATACAAAGGTATATGTATTTATTTGATTTGGAATGAGAGAGGAGTTCAAATTCCTCACAGTTCCTATTATTTCCCGATAATTCTCTACAAATCTTAACACAGTATGGACTTGGGAAAATTTAAATTATTTAAACTCCTTCTGCCTTGGATTGCAATGACTGAATAACATATATTTTAAAAGAATCTAATACAGCCTGACCAGGCGGTGGCGCAGTGGATAGAGCGTCGGACTGGGAACCAGAAAACCCTGAGATTGCCAGCTTGAGCGCGGGCCCATCTGGCTTGAGCAAAAGCTCGCCAGCTTGGACCCAAGGTCGCTGGTTCCAGCAAGGTGTGGCTCGGTCTGCTGAAGGCCCATGGTCAAGGCACATGTGAGAAAGCAATCAATGAACAACTATGGTATTGCAATGACAATGAAGAACTAATGATTGATGCTTCTCATCTCTCTCCATTCCTGTCTGTCCCTATCTATCCCTCTCTCTGACTCTCTCTCTCTCTCTCTCTCTCTCTGTCCCTGTAACAACAACAACAAAAAAAATAGAATCTAATACATATGGCATTTGGTAGTTGCTCAGTAAATGAGTCATACTATCTTCTTACAGAAACACTGCATCTTTGGAAGTCAACTACTTCAGCCTAGACATATATTTTGTTTGTTTATTTCTTTGCTGGTTACACTTGAATATCTACTAGAAAACTAAAAGCAGCAAACTTAATTTTACCAATTCATGAGATACTCACAAATCCACCTATGCATACACATATTTCATGTATAACCACAAAGTGCCATGCCAAACATGTTATAATGGCTTCTAAGGATCTAGTATATGAATACATTTTTGATATCAGCATAGTAATAGTACCTAACATTTACTGTACAACACAGTGTGTCACTGTTTCAAGTAATTTACAGGCAGGATTCCATTAATCCTCACAAAACTTTGAGTTATTTTTCCCCAATTCACAGATATAAAACAGATTTTCTGATAGAAAGTAATCTGCTCAAGGTTCTACAACTATTAAGTGGCAGGACAGCATACAAATCCAGGTCCATCACTCTTCAAACCATCTGCTCTTTACCCCAGCACTATATTAGTAATTCTCATTGTTTTTTCCTCCTTGCTTTCTCATTTATGCTTCTGAAAAATAATAAGGCTTTAAGGGAACATTACCAGAGGTTTCCCTTTTCAGAGTCTAAAAATGGCTGACTTGTATGCAACACAACTGAATGATAAGATAATCTGGAGATGTTTTCATTGTACATATGTATCCTGATTTATTGATGTCACCCCATTAAAATTAATAATAATAATTAAAAAAATGGCTGACTTTGTGAAGGCCACAGCAACTTTTCAAGTTGGATAGATACCAGTTAAAGAAATATTACTTCCTATAAACAGAAATTCTTCCTAGGAGAACATCCTCTGCTTCTAATTTCTTCAATTAAAAAAAAAAAGTTCCAGGGACTACCCTAAACTTATATCAACAAATGAGTAATTCCCACTTAGTAAGAGCCTATAATCTGTACCTCCAAAAGTCCTCCTACTCTCAGAGATTTTTCTGGCATACTTGTAATATCTTCATTTGAATACATAATTGTTTATACACTCCACAATTTCAGGTAATTTTGCAACTAATGTTAGGCATGAAATAGATAGCAAGGATCTTACATTAATCATTATATACTAGTGAGATAATGCCTCTTCTCAAGAAGGTAATGTTGGCCCTGGCCGATTGGCTCAGTGGATAGAGTGTTGGTCTGGCATACAGACGTTCCAGGTTCGATTTCCAATCAGGGCACATATGAAGAGTAACCATCTGTTTCTCTTCCTCTCCCTCTCCTTCTCTCTCTCTCTCTACCCCTCTTGCAGCCAGTTGCTCGACTAGTCTGAGCATCGGCCTCAGGTGCTGAGGATAGCTCAGTTGATTCCAGCATCCACCCCAGACTGGAGTTGCTGGGTGGATCCCCGTCAGAGCGCATGTGGAAGTGTGTCTATCTCCCCACTCTCACTAAAAAAAAAAAAGCTAATGTCAAATATCTAAATATCTAACACTGTACAAAGTTAAATAACCTAAGAGATATGGCTAAAAGTGCTGTGAAGTTCAAAGGAATGAAGAAAGATTATTTTTAGCTTGGGAAATAAAGAGGCTTCAAAGGAAAAAAAACACATTTAAGGTTGGCATTGAAGAAAAGACAAGATTTGGACTAAAAGAAATAGGGAGAAATAAAGAAGACATTTCAGGTAGAGAGAAGGGCACAAATAAGGACCCAGTATGGTGCGTGTCATAGGAGACACTGATAAAAAACAATTTAAAAAATAGCTAACTGCAACATGTAGGAATAAGTATAGCAATTCTGAAAAACTAAAAGAAACTAAAAACAGATAGCAGAGAGTGAAAAATATTAGATATAAAATGTAGGAAATAGCCTGATCAGATGGTGGTGCAGTGAACAGAGTGTCAACCTGGGATGTTGAGGACTCAGGTTTGAAACCCCGAGGCCGCTGCTTAAGCGTGGGCTCACTAGCTTGAGTATGGGCTCACTGGCTCATAGACATGACCCCATGGTCACTGGGTTGAAGCCCAAGGTTGCTGGCTTGAGCCCAAGATCACAGGCTTGAGCAAGGGGTCACTGGCTCAACTGGAGCCCCCCCCCCGCCAGTGAAAGCACATATGAGAAAGCAATCAATGAACAACTCAAGTGTCGCAACTATGAGTTGATGCTTCTCATCTCTTTCCCTTCCTCTCTCTGGCTTAAAAAAAAAAAAAAAAGTAGTTAATACAATATGTCCTTTGTTTATTATTTGTATGTTATGGTCCCAAAAGTCAGAGTGGGTTTAGATGGTGTGGGAGAAAATAAGGAGCCAATAAAATGTACAGATTGAAGTATTTTAGAAAGATCTGTGGGATAAAAGGTGCAAGATGGACTCGATTCTGGAAAATATGTTGCAATAACTTGGTTACAAGATGGGAGTCTATACTAGCAATGGAATTAAAAAGGAAAAAACACAGAAAGACCTTTCAAAAAGGCAATCAACAAATTTTAGGACTGTTAGAGATATGAAAGACAATAGAATCAAAAGTCAATTCTAAAGTTCTGAACTAACACAGATGAATTATTATGTCCTACAATTTATAAATAAAAATCTACTTTGAAGATATATATATATATATCACACATACATACATATATACATAATTCTGTGTGTCACAATAAAGTTTATTTCAAACCTAGCAAAATAAATGTATACTTCCCTTCTACCTCCTGCTACCAGCGAAGGGAGTTCAGCAGAGAGGAAACACAATACTGCTGTAATATAAAGGGAATATAGCTTCTGCCTCAACCACATGAATCAAATATGTTTATGGACCCTTTGCTATTCTCACAGACCCTGCTCAGAATCTGATGAATGCTATAAACTTTCACTATATAAAAAAGAAAAGCACAAACATATATTTTATGTATAGTCCACTGGCTTCAATCAGGAAACCCACCTCTGAATCCCAAATTAAGAAACTTGGTCATACTTTGACCATAACAACCTATTTCCAGCAGAAAGGGGAATATTTTTAAAAATAGAAGCAAAGAATGAAGTCCTAAACCTAAATTTCTTTTTCGTTTGCTATCGTCTAAAAATTTGTTTTCGTAACCCAGTTCTGCCTTCATTAATTGTGTGACCTTGGGAAAGTCAATTTCTGCAAGCCTGAGTTTCTTCATGTCAGGTGGAGTTATATTGCCTTTTTTATAGGGGCTGATATGAGGATTAAAGTAGCCTTTTTATCCCTTGGTTACTCTCAAATTAGCCTGTGCTAATTTGCTACTAATGTGAGATCCATGAGAGCATAAATGTTCTCCGCTTGTTCATCAACATAATCTCAGAGTCTAACACAGGGGTCCCCAAACTATGGCACGACCCACAGGCAGCCCCCTGAGGCCATTTATCCGGCCCCCACCACACTTCCAGAAGGGGCACCTCTTTCATTGGTGGTTAGTGAAAGGAGCACAGGATGCATCCGCACCCATAGTTCCCACTGAAATATTGGTCAGTTTGTTGATTTAAATTTACTTGTTCTTTATTTTAAATATTGTATTTGTTCCCATTTTGTTTTTTTACTTTAAAACAAGATATGTGCAGTGTGCATAGGGATTTGTTCATAGTTTTTTTTATAGTCCAGCCCTCCAACGGTCTGAGGGACAGTGAACTGGCCCCCTGTGTAAAAAGTTTGGGGACCCCTGATTTAACACATTGATGATTATCTGTTGATAATATGCATAAAGCACTGATGTTGGTGTCTCAGTAAATATTTTTATTATTACTATTATTAGGTTTTGAGGCTAATAAATAGAATTTTCCTTACTGAATCCTCATAAAGTTTCCAGTAAAAGGTAATGGAGCACTACAAAGCTACATTAATCAAGACTGTGGTAGAAGCTAAGAGTAGACAAAAGATTTATTGAACAGACATAAAAGTCCTGAGCTGTGGTGGTACAGTGGATAAGGCATAGACCTGGAATGCTGAAGTTGCTGGTTCCAGGTCCTACGCTTGTCCTGTCAAGGTACATAAGAGAGAAGCAACTACTATAAATAGATGCTTCCCACTCCTCCCCCATTACTCTGTTTCTCTCTCTCCTCTCTCTAAAATTAATAAATAAAACCTTAAAAAAAAAGTCCAAAAATAAGCTCTAACATTCACAATCAACAGAGTTTCAACAAAGGGGCCAAGACAATTCACTGGGAAAATAATAGTCTTTCCAACAAGTGGGGTTAGGACAATTGGGTATCTACATACAAAAGTATAAATCTGGCCCTGGCCAGTTGGCACAGTGGTAGAGCGTCAGCCTGGCTTGTGTAAGTCCTGGGTTCGATTCCTAGTTAGGGCACACAGGAGACATGACCATCTGCTTCTTCACGGCTCACCCTTCTCTCTTCTTTTTCTCTTTTTCTCTTCCCCTCCTGCAGCCACGGCTCAAGTCGTTTGAGCCCTGGGCGTGGAGGATGGCTCCATGGCCTCCGCCTCAGGCACTAATGGCTCAGTTGCCAACCAATGGAGCAGTGACCCCAGATGGTCAGAGCATCGCCCAGTAATGGGCTTGCTGGGTGGATCCTTGTTGGAGATCATGCAGGAGTCTGTCTTGGCCTCCCTGCCTCTCACATTAAAAAAAAAAATTATATATATATTATATATAAATAAAATCTGGACCCCCTTCATACACTACACATATAACTAAATTAAAGTGGATCACAAACCTAAATGTAAGAGCTATAACTATAAAACTCTAGAAAGAAAACACAGGCATAAATCTTCACTTTTGGGGGGTAGGCAACAATTTCTTAAATATACCACCAGAGGAGGAAATGATAAAAGAGATTTAGGAGCTGGAATTCATCAATATTAAAACTTTTTGTTTAAGCCTGACCTGTGGTGGCGCAGTGGATAAAGCGTCGACCTGGGAACACTGAGGTCGCCAGTTCAAAACCTTGCACTGGCCTGGTCAAGGCACATATGGGAGTTGATGCTTCCAGCTCCTCACCCCTTTCTCTCTCTCTCTCTCTCTCACTCTGTGTCTCCTCTCTAAAATGAATAAATAAAAAAAAGAAATTAAAAAAAATAAAAAAAAAAAACTTTTTGTTTAAACCATATACAATTTGATGTAGTGCCATTTACTTTTCCTTTTGTTTCCCTTGTCTGAGGAGACATAGCAAGAAAAATATTGACTGAGTAATGTCAGTTTACTGCCTGTTTTCTTCTAATTGTTTTATGGTTTTAGGTCTTTAAGTCTTTAATTCATTCTGAGGTTAGTTTAGTTTTTGGTGTAAGAAAGTGGTCTAGTTTCATATTTCACATGTATTTATCCAGTTTTACAAACAACGTTTATGAAGACTATATTTACCCTGTTGTATAATTTTGCCTGCTTTGTTTTAGATTAATTGACCATATATTGCTGTGACTATTCCTCTTACATGAGCTATCTAAAAGAGATAGAAAAAAAAGTAGAACAGTGGTTGGCAGGAGCTGGAAAGAAAGAGAGATGAGTTGTTTGGTGAATGCAGTTTCAGTCATGCAGGAGGAGTGGTGGTTCTGGGAATCTGTTGCACTACACTGTGTGTGTGGTTGACAACAAAGTACTTACTATACACTTGAATTTGGTCAGTAGGGTACATTTTACATTATGTCTCCTGTGTGCCCTAATTGGGAATCAAACCCAGGACTTCCACAAGCCAGGCTGACGCTCTACCACTGTGCCAACTGACCAGGGCCAGATTTATACTTTTGTATGTAGATATCCAGTTGTCCTAACCCCACTTGTTGGAAAGACTATTCTTTTCCCAGTGAATTGTCTTGGCCCCTTTGTTGAAACTCTATTGATTAAAAAATAAGTGAAGATTCTGAAAATACATATATACAGTTTTTACACTATGGCTAAATACAAATTATCTTAGTTTAAATTGTTTCCAGTACAAGCTTTCTGATCATTAGTAAATTAATCTCTGCCTCAACTTCCTCCACTATAAGCTTTGAAAAGTGATTATATAAGTAGGCACATAATAAATACTTCATAAATGTTAATTATTACTGTTCACAGCTGAGCTACATGGTATGCTGATTATATTTCTTTTACTTTTTTCCAAAATTAATAATTGTCTTTTGTTTACTTAGTTTTTTATTAAACTATCACTAATTGTTTCCCAAATCTTTTTATAAGTAAAAGACTTTAATAGGCACTTCATAAATAGGAAACACAAATAGTCTATAAACATATGAAAAGGTTCCCAATTTCATTTATAGTCAAAGACATAGAATTTTAAGTCAGAGTATCATTTCACATCAATCATGTTTACAAAATATAAAAAGCCAGACATTATTAGATATTAGTGAGGATTTGAACCAGGTGGAACTGTAAAAGGGGAAAACTATTTGGAAACAGTGAGGCATCACCTGTTAAATTGAACAGGTGTCCTTCAATCTAATACTTTTAGTTTACAGGAAATACCTGTACATAGGCACTAAAATATACATAGAAGACATTCACAGAAGCATTTCTATAAAAACAGAGACTATCAAGCAAGCTAAATGTCCCTCACCAGTGGAATATATAAATTGTGACATATTCAGAAAATTGAATATGGCACAACAGTGAAAATGGATGTTAGAATTACATGTAATAATACAAATGAACCTAAAACATATAGTATTAAGCCTGACCAGGCAGTAGCACAGTGGATAGAGCGTCGGCCTGGGACGCAGAGGACTCAGGTTCAAAACCCTGAGGTTACCGGCTTGATCAAGCATGGTATCATAGACATGACCCCATGGTTGCTGGCTTGAGCCCAAAGCACTGGCTTAAGCAAGGGGTCATTGGCTTGGCTCGAGCCCCCCAGTCAAAGACACATATGAACAACTAAGGTGCTGCAACGAAGAACTGATGCTTCTCATCTCTCTCCCTTTCTGTCTGTTTGTCCCTACTTGTCCCTACATATGTCTCTCTGTCTCTTACTAAAAATATATATAAAGAGAGATATAATATTTAGAGGAAATAATAAGCATAGAAAAATAAGTGCAGTATGAGTCCATTAATAATAAAGTTCAAAAACAGGCAAAAACAAAATAATATTTTTATGGATACATGCATAGTTAGTTGGTAAACCTATTAAAGAGAGCAAGGGTTTGATAAACATGCAAGAGACAAGACTATGGGGCATGGAAGTGTTCTTGGGAAGAAGCAAATGGTCTTAAAATGTGCTGTAAATGTTCTATCTGATAAGGTAGATGGTGAATATATGGGAATTTATTTTATTTTTCTTTGAACTATACATATATTTTAAAAATATTTGTTATACATGTAATATATTTCACAATTTAAAAACCTTTGAAAAATCTGTAAAACTTCTCTTAATGTGGTCAAGCATGATCTATCAGGTCCATTTTTCCTTTGAAAACTTCCATTCCTGGCACTTCCATTCATCTGCTCCGAATGGGACTGCTTGCTCTCTGGGCTTGATGAATTATTGTCATTTCACCATCATCCTGAGAATACCTCTTGCCTTTCTCCTGTGTTAAAACCTTGATTCCTAAATCCTATATTTTTCCTGATGCATTACCTTATTTTGCTAAAACATATGGTGCATTAGCCCCCTGAGAAAGGGAAATAAACTTTGAAGCTTTGCATGTCAGAAAATACCATTACCCCATTTTCACAGTTGACTGCCTGGTCTCTTAGGTTTTGAGATTTTTATATCAGGGACTGTTTCCATCAATGGTAATTAGGTACAACTTTGTTGATAGATACAACTTTGGAAATGTTGGCTTAAATTATACGTATATGTGTCTAAAAGTATATGAATATATAAAATAAATATATATTTTATTATACATATCTTATGTAATTATATTCATTCTTCTTAAATGCATCAGTGAACTGGCAAGAAATAAAGAATATGGAATACTGAGGCCAAAAGTTAAGTGAAAGTGGGAACCCAGAAAGGCAATCAGTCCATTAAAGCTGGCTTTTACCTTCATGGCATTTGCCAACTAACTGAACTTTCGGTTTCTGGTGTTTCCTGGGGAATACTAAACAGGACACAAAGTCCAAGCTGGGGAGCTGAGTAGGAAACCTTTCTCCTATACAGCAAAGAACTATATCATCAGTGAAAGGCTAAAACAGATTTAACTGCTCCCTACCCCAATCTCAGGACTAGGAAAAAAATATCCCTTTCCTGAATCTTGGTATTGAAGGGAGAAGAAAAACAAACAAGAAAAATCCTTCTCCTATGAAACTAACCACAAGACAGCTCTCATACTGATTTTAGCTAAATTCATAGCACTTATATATTCCAAGAAGTTCAAAGTTGAGAATTTAGTTTAAAGTGGACCAGACTGGTAGTGCCCTTAGGACCCCAACATAAGCAAAGGCAAATTCTCCTTGAAGAAATCAACCTTCATTCTAGGACCAAGAATTCCCAAAGTTCCAAAGTAAAGGACCACCTCACAGTCAAAAAGTATAAATTATGTGAGGGAATAGATGTATAAAGACTTCACATATTGAAATTATCAGATAGAATATAAAAATAACTTTAATATGTTTTCTTAAATAGTAATGAAACAAATACAACTTCTAGACTAAAAGAATGGTCAAGTTTAACAAATTAGACACAGCTAAGGGGAAGGGTAACAAACATTTGTTTGGATATATGTAAATATATCTAGAATACAACATAGAAACAAAAGATAAAAACTATGAAAGAAGTTAGAAATATGGAAAAGGGAGGCTCTGGCCAGCAGCTCAGTTGGTTAGAGTATCATCCTGCTACGCCCAAGTTGAAGGTTTGATCCTGGTCAAGGCACATATAAGAATCAACCAATGAATGTACAATATGTGGAATAAGAAATCCGTATTTCTCTCTCTCTCTCAAATCAATACATTTTAAAAACATTTTAAATAGAACATGGAAGAGAGAGAAATAAATCTTATATATCTCAGATTGCAGTTCCAACAGGAAAGTAGAGAATGGATAATCAGGCAATACTTGAAGAGTAATAGCTGAAGTTTCCAGAACTGAAATTTCAAACTACAGACTCATAAAGCTTAAGGAATCACAAAATTTTAAGATAATTACTATATTGTAGTTAAACTGCAGAATATTAAAGACAATTACAGCTCCCCCAATATGAAAGGAAGTATACAAGTTTGTTCATTTCAGCACTACTTGAAATAGAAAAGGACAGAAAGAACTCAGTCCATCAATAGGGAAACTGGTTGAATAAATTGTGTTATATCCATACAGTGGAATATTTTGCAACTGAAGAGGGAAAAAATGAGAAAGATCTCTCTATACTGCTAAGGAGTAATCAAGATATAGTATATTTTAACAAGTAATCTGCAGGACAGAATATATAATATGTTAACTTACCTAAGAGGGAATATAAATATATATGCGTGTATTTTTGAGTTTTGTTAAGATTTTAAAATGTTTATTTTATTGATTTTAGAGAGAGAGAATGGAGAGGGAGAAGGAGAGCGAGAGAGAAAAAGAGAGACAGGAGATAGGAACATTGATCTGTTCTTGTATGTGTCCAGACCAGGATTGAACATAGCAACCCATGTGCTATGGGACAATGCTTTAACCCAGGGGTGCCCACACTTTTTTCAGCTTGCGAGCTACTTATAAGATGACCAAGTCAAAATGATCTACCTACAATAAAAATACAAAACATAAATTTGCCTGACCTGTGGTGGCGCAGTGGATAAAGCATCGACCTGGGAACACTGAGGTCGCCAGTTCAAAACCCTGCACTGGTCTGGTCAAGGCATATATGGGAGTTGATGCTTCTAGCTCCTCCCCACTTTCTCTCTCTCTCTCTCTCTTTCTCTCTCTGTCTCCTCTCTAAAATGAATAAATAAAAAAAAATTATAAAAAAACACAAAAAAACATAAATTTATTTCTTCTATATTATCATTATTTAAGTTACTATTATTACTATTTAATATTGTGCATTCTTTTTCACTTTCTCCTTCTCAGCTCTCTTTTCGGAGGAAAGTCAACGTCATAGTTTTTCTGAACAGTCTGAAAAAGCCGCTCCACATTTCCCTTCTTTGGAATAGCAATGGCACACAGACAGATGAGGCAAACGCACTTAGAATCTGACATAGTGAGCCTGACCAGGCGGTGGTGCAGTGGATAGAGCGTCAGACTGCGGTGGCGCAGTGGATAAGAGCATTGGGCTGGGATGAGGAAGACCCAGGTTCGAGACCCCGAGCTCGCCAGTTTGAGCGCGGGCCCATCTGGCTTGACCAAAAAGCTGGCCAGCTTGAGCACGGGCCCATCTGGCTTGACCAAAAAGCTCGCCAGCTTGGACCCAAGGTCACTGGCTCCAGCAAGGGGTTGCTCGGTATGCTGAAGGCCCGCAGTCAAGGCAACATGTGAGAAAGCAATCAACGAACAACTAAGGTGTCGCAATGGCAAAACTAATGATTGATGCTTCTCACCTCTCTCCGTTCCTGTCTGTCTGTCCCTATCTATCCCCTCTCTCTGACTCACTCTCTGTCCCTGTAAAAAAAAAAGAATATGACATAGTGAAAAAAATCCCCTCCCATTCTGTATGAAAGTGGTAGGTTTTAGGCTTCTTACTCGGACCAGCTACGGCACTCATTTTTATACCCTTTGTTGTATTTAGTTTAAATAAATTGAAGGCTAACTACACAGCAACGTAACTGAACAAGTTAGCGCAGTTTAACGCACATGCGTAGGGTGTCAAAAGTTCAGACATCAGATTGGCTATCCTATATGCCAATCAAAAGACAAATGTCTTTTTAATATCATGTGATCTACCCACACTTCCTTTGCGATCGACCAGTAGATTGAGATCCATATATTGAGCACCCCTGCTTTAACCAGTCAAGCTAATCAATCAGGGCAATATATGCATATATTTTTTTGAAGTGGGAGGATTAAACAAAAACTAATAAAAATGGTTACCTGTAGAGTACAGGAGGGGGAAAGGGCAAATGCTATCCTTTTCTGAATATACACTGTTTTATAGTTTCAACTTTGGAGTCAGGTAAATAATGTGTTTTTTTTTTATAAAATTGTTAAACAGTTTGTAAAACTAATTACCAAAAACAACAAAAAAGGAAACAAATTAACCAAATGGCATACTAACAATTATTCAAAGTGACTTTAAAACATAAATACTTAACTGTACATGTCTGGTGAGATATACTTTAAGGGAAAAAAGAACTGAATAAAATCTTAAACAGTATTCAGTAATCATACTGTTGGTAGTTTTTATAGGTAGTATAATTGGTTATTTTGAACATCATATATTTGCACATTTATTTACATGTACTACATAGGTTAATGTCATTAGTAACTAAGATTTCCACTATAAGAGCAGAGATAATTACATAAAATCAAAGAAGTAAAAAATCTTGTAATCTTAATTTTGAATTGAAAATATCACAATGAAGTCATCTTTGTCTTAAAAAGAAAAGTATACTCTAGCTCTGCCTACTGTAAAGGCCTACAGCAATAGCAATGAGTTCATCTTGTGCCCACATTGAGATTTTTTTTTTTTTTAAATTGAGAGGCAGGGAGGTAGAGAGACAGACTCCCACATGGGTCCCAACCAGGCTCCACCTGGCAACCCCATCTGGGGCTGATGTTCTGCCCATCTGGGGTTGATCAACAACCAAGTTATTGTAGTGCCTGAGGTGGCCATGGAGCCATCCTCAGCACCCAGGGTCAATATGCTCGGATCAATTGAGCCACAGCTGTGGGAGGGGAAGAGAGAGAGATGAAAAGAGAGAGAAAAAAGAAGGGGAGGGATGGAGAAGCAGATGGTCACTTCTCCTGTGTGCTCTGAATGGGAATCAAATCTGTTCCCACTGAGCCAACCAGCCAGGGCCCTCATTGAGATAGTTAAATACTATTCACACCTTCTAAAAGACTCTTATATTACTTGGTTCACAGGTTCTTCCTCTGTTTTCAAAGCCTGCAAGCAATATAGCATTTTCAAATTTTTCTCAGAGTTTGACCTGTTCTTCTCTCTCCCTGTTCTTTAAAGGACCCTTGTAATTGCACTGGGTTCACCCAAATACTCAGGATAATCTCTTTATTTTAAAGTCAGCTGATTAGCAACCTAATCAATTCTCCTCTGCCATGTAAGGATAAATTCACAAGATCCAGGAATAGGACCTAAGCATATTTAGGGTGACATTGTTCTGTCTGCCACAGGTTTCTAAAGTCATTGTACTATTTCAGAAGAATGGCAAAAATGTTGATTATTGAATATGCATGTTAAAATGTCTAGGACAAAATCATAAGAAACCCATTATAAAACTTTAAGAACTAGTAAACAAGTTCAGTAAGGTTATAGAATACAAGATCAATACAAAAATCAATTGTATTTTATACCTGCAATGAACAATCCAAAACTGGAATTAAGAAAACAATTCCATTTATAATTGCAATGATAAGAATAAAATACGTAGAAATAAATTTAACCAAAGAAATGCAAGATTTCTACAGTCAAAACTATACACTGCTGAGAGAAATTTAAAAAGACATGAACACATAGAAAGGCATTCCATATTCATAGATTAGAAGACTTAATACTGTTAAAATGGTATTACTTCCCAAAATGACTTACAGATTCAAAGCAATACCTATCGAAACTACATCTGGCTTCCTTATAGAAATTGAGAAGCTGATCCTAAAATTCATATGGAAATTCAAGGGACCCAGAAAATTCAAAACAATTTTTTAAAGAAAGACAAAGTTGGAGGACTCAAACCTCTTGATTTCAAAATGGGCTACAAAGCTACAGTAATCGAGACAGTATGGTAGCAGTGCATAGACAGCTATATAAATCAATGGAATAGAAATGAGTTAAGAAATAAACTCATGCATTTATAGTCAACTGATTTTTGACAAAGAGTGAAAGAGAATTCAATGGGGAAAGAGAAATCTTTTAAATAAATGCTGCTGGGACAATGCACAAGAATGAAGTTAGACCCATTCCTCGGGTCATACACAAAAATTAATTTTAAAATATCACTGACCTACATGTAAGAGCTAAAACTATATAGTATCTCTAGAAAACATAGGCATAAATCCTGATCCTGGGTTAGGCAATGGCTTCCTAGGTAAGATAACAAAAGCATAAAGTTGAGTTGATAACTTCAACTTTTTCAAAATTAAATGTTTGTGCTTCAAAAGATCCCATCAAAAACATGAAAAGGCAACCTACAAAATGGAAGAAAAGATTTGCAATCATAGATCTGATAAGAGACTTGTATCTAGAATACATAAAGAACTCATTATAACTGAATACAAAGACAATTCAATTTTTTAAATGAGCAAAGGATCTGAATAGACATTTCTCTAGAGAAGATATAGAAATGGCCAATAAGCACATGAAAAAATATATATCATCAGTTACTAGGAAAATGCAAAACAAAACCACAATGAAGGACCATTTCGTACCACTAGAATGGCTATAAACAAAAATCAGCAATGACAAAGTGTTGACAGGAATGGGGAGAATTAGAACCCAGATACATTATTGATGGAAATATAAAATGGTACAGGGGTTTTGAATAACAGTTTGTCAATTCCTCAAAAGATTAAACAAAGAAATACCATATGATCTAGCAATTCCACACCGAACTGAACCCAAGAGAAATGAAAATATGCCTACCTAAAAACTTGTTCATAGCAGCATTGTTCAAAATAGTTAAAAATGGGAACAATTTGGCCCTGGCCAGTTGGCTCAGTGGTAGAACGTCAGCCCAGCATGTGGATGTCCCAGGTTTCATTCCTGGTCAGGGCACACAGGAGAAGCAACCATCTGCTTCTCTACCCCTCCGCCTTCTCTTTCTCTCTCTTCTCCCCTCTCACAGCCATGGCTCGATAGATTCAAGCGCATCTGCCCCAGGTGCTGAGGGTGGCTCCATGGAACCTCCACCTCAGGCACTAAAAATAGCTCAGTTGTGAGCATGGCCCAAGATAGGCAGAGCATCAGCCCCAGATGGAGGTTGCCAGGTAGATTCCAGTCAGGGTGTATGTGGGAGTCTATCTCCCCTCCTCTCACTTAAAAAAAAAAAGTGGGAATAACTCCTATGTCTATCAATTGTTGAATGGTTAATAAAATGTGGTATATTCATACAGTGGAATATTTAATTCGGCAATATAAATAAATGAAGTATTACAACAATTTACATGGATGAACCTTGAAAATATTATGTTAAGTGAAAGAAGCCAGTCACAAAAGTTAACATATATATTGTATAATTCCTTATTGTAAATATGCAAACTATGTAAATCTATAGAGAAAGAAAATAGCTTAGTCGTTGGCTCGGGTTGGGAGGTTTGGGAGAAAGTAAAAGCTGACTGCTAATGGATATGTGGTTTCTTTCTGGAGTCCTGAACATGTTCTAAAATTGATTGTGGTAATGGTTGTAGAATACAGTATGCTAAAAACAATTCAATTGATTGTTCACTCTAATTGGGTCACTGGTATGAATTCTATTTCTTCTTCAGTGTTACCAAAAAATGTTAAGGTAACTATTCAAAGACTCTATTGATAGATTATATCATTACTATACCAATTAAAAAAATGGAATAAGAAAAAGAAACACACATCAGATAAGACAAATAGAAAGTACAAAATAAGATGGTAAAAATAAATCCAAATAGATCAGGATAGACTAAATGCTCTAGGTATGAAACATATACCCTTAGATGAGATTTTAAATTCCAGTTATAGGCCCTGGCTGGTTGGCTCAGTGGATGGAGCATTGGCCCAGCGTACAGATGTCCCAGATTCATCCTGGTCAGGGAACATATGAGAAGCGACCATTTGCTTCTCTCCGCCTCCCCCTCCCCCTACTATCTCACAGCCAGTGGCTGGTTAGTTTGAGTGTTGGCCCAGGGTGCTAAGGATAGTTTGGTCGGTCTGAGCATCGGCCTCAGGTGCTGAGGATAGCTTGGTTGACTAAGCATCAGCTCCAGAGGGGGGTTGCCGGGTGAATACCAGGTGGGGCGCAAGCAGGAGGCTGTCTATCTCCTGCCCTCTCACTTAAAAAAGAAAGAAAAAAGGATACCACAGAAAGTAACAAACCCAAGTGTCCAGCAACTAATAAGTGAGTAAATAAAATATACATCAATGGAATATAATTCAACAATAGAAAGGAATTAAGGCCCTGGTCAGATGGCTCGGTTGGATAGAACTTTGTCCCAAAAAGGAATGAAGTACTACTCATTATACAGAGATGTGTTGTAGATTTGGGAACCTGAAACCTGTATAATCATTTAACTAGTGTCACCCTAATAAATTCAATTAAAATTTTAAAAAAAGGAATGAAGTACTGATACATGCTACAACTTGGATGAACCTTGGAAACATTTTACCAAGTGAAAGAAGCAAGGCACCAAAGGCCATACTGCATGATTTCATTTGTATGAAATATCCATAATAGACAAATCCATGCAGACAGAAAGTTGATTAGTGGTTATCAGGGGCAGAGGAAGAAAGTAGTGACTGTTAACAGGTAAGTAGTTTCTTTATGGGATGATGAAAATGTTCCGGAATTAATGGTGATGATTGTACAACCTTGAATATACTAAAAAACCACTAACTGTATACTCTAAAAGGGTGAATTCTATGTGTGAATTATAACTTAATTAAAATAATAACTAAAGGCTGACCTGTGGTGGCACAGTGAATAAAGCTTCAACCTGGAACACTGAGCTCATGAGTTCGAAACCCTGGGCTTGTCTGGTCAAGGCACATATAGTTTATGCTTCCTGCTCCTCCCCCCCTTCTCTCTCTCTCCTCTGTAAAAATGAATAAAATCCTAAAAATAAATATACATATTGACATAAAACATGTCAAAATATGAAAGTGTGTAAAAAATAACTAAAACAGAAACATTAGAATTTAATTCTTCTTGTCAGTATGCAACCTTGAGCAAATCCCTTCACTTTTCTCTTTATTTCCCCATGGGAATAGCTCCTTAAAGCCTTTCTGAAGCCTGTTATCCATAATCAACTTAAGTTTAATGAAAACTATCTAATCAAATTTGAATAAACATACAGCTTTGGGGAGAAAAGCTGACCTTTTAACATATTGAAAGGAACACTCCTACTTCAAAAAGAGTAAGCCTTTCTCACCAATATAAAATAACTTACTAGTTATCATTCCTTCAGAGTTTGTGTCAGGAAGCATAAATACTTTTCATGTATTATCTCAATCTCACAGCACTCTAAGAAAAGCAGAAGTATCCCATTTTACAGATAAAAAACAGACTAGAGGTTAAATGACTTGACCGAAGTAAATACTCAAGTTAGGCTTCAAACTCAGATCTATATCACTTTAAACACCAATTTCTTTGCACCAAGGTACAAGAATAACAAACTAAAAATCTGAAATCTGGACTTGAATCCTGTTTCTGTCATTTAATGATCCTGTGATCTTGGACAAGACAATGAACATTTGAATTTTCTCATTGTCAGAAAATATTAACCCTTGTCCTAACTTACCTCATAGAATTAAAGAAAAAGGGCACTAACACATGTCAGTTAAAGCACTGCAGAAATGTAAAAAATAATTAAATAATTATAGAAATCTAGGACTATTGATAAACCAAAAATATGTTGGAAAATTAATTATTTTAATAATCTACAGTCCCTCTAATGGTATTGAATGCACTAAAGCAGTGCTTTTGAAGACACACTCTCTCAACTAAACCAGATGTTATACAGACTGAACATTTATGTCCCCCACCCCAAAATTCATGTTAAATTCTAATGTCCAATGTGACATTTGTAGTTGGGCCTTTACGAAGTGATGAGGTCAGGAGGACACAGCCCTCATGAACGAGATTAGTAGCTTTATGAAAAAGACCCCACAGTGCTCCCACTCCCTTCTGCCCCGTGAGGACACAGTGAGAAGACTGCCATCTATGAACCAGAAAGGGGTCCTCACCGAACATGTAATCTTGGACTTTCCAGCCTCCAGAACTGTGAGAAATACATTTATGTTGTTTATAAGCCATCCCGTCTATGGTATTTTTGTTATGGCAACCCTAATGAACTAAAATACCAGTCACAAGTAGGAATCTCAAACAAAAGTAGTTCCAAACCCTAAAATAAAAAAGTTCAAAACTACTGTTTGTGGCATCATCTACTGGCATCTATCAAGGAACAATAAAACCAGAATTTCAGGATTTACCAAAGAAAAAGTGTTCGTGTTCTGAAAAAAATAATGGATTCTAGAAACTAAATCTAGACTGAATCTGGTTCTGCCACATAATACATAGTTGGGTAACCTTTAATCTTCAAGTCTTAATTTTCTTATGCAAGGAAATATCTACCTTGCAAGGTTGTGGGCAGGATAAATAACATATATAAAGCTACTGCAATACCTGGCATACAGTTATTTACTCAGAAAAAATTTAATTGCCATTATTACATTATCTAGTAATATTCTGGAATTACTAAATCCATTTTGAAAAACTAAAGTAGGGAAACTCAAGAAAAATCATAAGCTCAAAATCACCCTGAATATGCACACATCTAAACAAGGCTAGTGAAATTGAGGGTAAGAGATTATGAAAAATAGTTAAAAGAGTGAGTCATATAAGAGATTGTCCCAACTTGAGAGGAAGAGAAAGATGGAAAAGATGAAATAGATGGTAAGACAAGGAAAAAACAAGCAAGTAGAGGAAAATAAAGATGCTTTGAAATTGGTGGAAGTGAGACTTTATAAATCAGGACTGAGGAAAAAGGACTAAATCTGCAAATGAATAAGATACACAACTCAAATTAAGTATTGCCAGGATGAGTCTCAGAGTCAAGAAACCCATGTCCTAGTCTTTAGTGTCCAGCCCTACCACCAAGCTTCTAGGGTGCCTCAATATGAGGAAGATTTGAGTTTCCGTGTCATTTAGTAGGAGAAAATATTATCCCTTGCCCCTTAGTTTACCTTACAGAATACAAAATTCTCTGGGTCTCAGTTACCTCAACTATACAGTGAAGTGGTGAGATGAGATAATTTTTTTCCCATTGTTTTCAGACAGAAAGAGAAAGAGAGAAGCATTAACTTTTTGTTCCACTTAGTTATGGAACATTGAATGCTTCTCCTATAGGCCCTGACCAGATCAAACCTCAGCACACAGGATGATGCTCCATTCACTGCGCCACCTGGCCAGGGCAGATCACTTCAAAGCTCTCTTCCAGATTTATGATTTAGACTTAGAGGAGGCCTGCCTATGTTCTAACATAGAAACAGAAAAGAAAGAAAAAGAAAAACAACCCCTAAGCCACTGGAGGACCACATAAAATTCACCAACATATGATCATCTCTTCACAACACTAAAAAAAAGCATCTTTCTAAAGGACTTTATTTTCCTGGATAAGAAATCAATCAAATTAAGAAGACCAAACATCTATTTAAGAGAATAAGTTACTAACAACTATACAACATTCTAATCAGCAGATTTTCCCCTTTATTTTCTCTTAGTACTTTATTTTTTCTTCAGTACTTCATCTTCAGAAAACTTGTTTAAACAAAGTGAGAAGCTGAGCTCTAATTATGCTTATCTGAGACATGTATAGTTATTAAAAGTTAATACTTTTGCACTGTTGCCTGACCAGGCGGTGGCGCAGTGGATAGAGCATCGGACTGGGATGCGAAGGACCCATGTTCGAGACCCCAAGGTCACCAGCTTGAGCGCGGGGTCATCTGGTTTGAGCAAAAGCTCACCAGCTTGGACCCAAGGTCGCTGGCTCGAGCAAGGGGTTACTCGGTCTGCTGAAGGCCCATGGTCAAGGCACATGTGAGAAAGCAATCAATGAACAACTAAGGTGTCGCAACGAAAAACTGATGATTGATGCTTCTCATCTCTCTCCATTTCTGTCTGTCTGTCCCTATCTATTCCTCTCTCTGACTCTCTCTCTGTCCCTGTAAAAAAAAAAAAAAATATATATATATATATATATATATATATATATTTGCACTTTTTTATCAAAGAATGATGGTATACTGAAAGGTCAAATTTTAGATTACAAAAGGCACCAACTAAGATACATATCAACAATAAATGTTACAGTAATTTTATACTCCAGGTTAATTTTTCCAAATAATCTATTATGAATCAGTTTCCAGATCTTCCTTAGTATTCATGTTAAAGTCCTATCTTTCTGTCTTCCAAACTCAAAACAATCTTTATTTTACCTTAAAAATAGTCTTTTACCACCTCTTTCTATTGTGCGTCCATGGACCTATCTTACCCTGTCAAGGTTCTCTATTTTTCTATTGCGTATCATAGTCAGGTCTCCACTTCAACTCGTAGCTTCCCTGATTTTTCCAACCATGCTCACCACCTCCTACTGTTTTATTTTATAGGATTCCCCTTTCTCTTCATTGCTAGAATCCACTTTCAAAGTACTACATCGCCTATCTGTCCTCATCTCCTTTGGATGAATTTTTGTACATATTCTTCAGAACCTAATGTTTCTCTTCTCTCATCCTTATTCCAAGAATATCTACCAATCTATCTCTAGATTCCCAAACACACACCCTTGATTACCTTGTACCTAAGTATTCTTTCTGCCCCTTTTTTCTTTACAGTCATCAATCTCCAGAAACCTAATACCATGAACCCTCAAAACCAACTGCTTATTCAATTTGCTCTGTTTTCCAGCAATTGACACTCCCATGTCAACTCTTTATACTCTCTCTCCTATACCTAAGTATCCCCTAACCTGGCACAGGACATTAAATATCCTAAAATTCCAAAAGCCTTTTCTTCAACACAGCTCCTTCCTTCCCAGTAAATGGTTTCTCTGAAACATTTTAGGTAGCTACTCTCAATGCTTCATTAATTCTTTGTTTCATCAAACCAGTACATTGCTTCCATCAGGCCTGTTTGACAGATAAAAATCGATTCCCAAAATCTTCCTCTTTAAGCTACTCAGACCTTACTTCTGCAGCACTTCAATTCACTAAACCCTATTCCTAGTCTTTCTTAAGTTCTCAGCTCAAGGTCGCTCTCTAAGCTCCCCAGCCCTCTTCCTCATCAGGCCTCCCATTATTCTCTAACCTCACTTGTCATGCATTTCTATTACCCTCAACAGGGTTATGTTCTGCATCTTTCCTTACGTCGATTCCCCGATCTTGCTAAGTTCTCCTAGTCACCCCCTAATTCCCTAAATCTGCCTCTTACACTTCCAGGAACTCTCTCTAGAATCTTCTGCTCCCTAGTTCATTTCCTTCTTTAACCCTGCTTCAGGTGTTCTCTAGTTCTCACAGTCTTCTTACTACTCCTAAATCTTTCACTAGTTGTTTCTCCTAATTCCCCTCAACTTTTCTCTCATTCATTCCCCATTTCCCTCAACCGTCCCTGGCAGCTTTCCCTCCACCGTTGTCATCGTTTGACTCCCTTTTTAAAACCTCCTCCATCCGTTTTTCTGTGGGTACTTCTTAAATCTCGTAAATTACCCTCTCGGCTTCTTCGATCTTTGCCTTATTTCCTTCTCCCTTCAATACTATTTGTCCTCCCATTTCCATTAACTTGGCGCCTCCCCTAGAGCCCAAATCTGACTTCTCCATCTAAACGTCTCCAGGCCGCCAACATTCTCTCCTCTCCTTAGCCTCCCTTGCCGTACAGCTCTAAACGCCCAGAAACATCATTCTCCAAAGGCCAAGGCCTGGTTTCTGGGAAGAAGGGGTCCGGGTCACGTACCCCATTCGCATCTTGGCTCCGCTCTGACTGCCCCCGCTACCGGGTAGAGGGGGGCGAGAGGGCAGGCGGCCGAGGTGCATGCTCTTCTCGAGGGCCGACATGAAGGGAGGCCGCAGGTAGTCAAACGGGAGTCGAAACTTCGTTCCAGGCTAAGTGCGGCCCAACCGGTCACAAATCACTACTTCAGCGGCGCCCAGACGCGTTTGGACAGCACCCAGCTACCGGCAGCACCGCCCACCGCCCACCGGCTCTGTAAACTCCGCCCACTCTCCTCCGGCGGTTCCACCGGAAGTGCGCAACAGAAAGCAGCTTTCCACAAAGGAAGCTGGGTAACGGAGTCTATGTACCCCTCAGACCCCAAGAGGAGAACTCTACGACCCTCGCCGGAAAGAGAAGCGCTCCTAGAAGCAATGCACCCTGGGCAATGGAGTCCTCAAAGAACGTATCCCTTTGCGCTTGCGCAGTTGAAGGCGACAGTGCCCAACTCCGCA
This sequence comes from Rhynchonycteris naso, assembly GCA_037038555.1. Classification (NCBI taxonomy): domain Eukaryota; kingdom Metazoa; phylum Chordata; class Mammalia; order Chiroptera; family Emballonuridae; genus Rhynchonycteris; species Rhynchonycteris naso. The sequence continues at coordinate 318,591,039 of CM072995.1, forward strand.
GAGGTAGTGTAGCAAAGCATCCTGGGGGTTGTAGTCTATTGGTGGTAAGGAGTCTTGGTGCTTTCACTTCTCACCGCTTGCTAGAGACTGTTAGAGGAGAAGCTGTTTCTTCCTGCTTCCCAGTCTGCACAGCGGCGCAGGTTGCCGAGGAACGCAGGCGCGGTGGGAGAGGATGGCGGGAGGCTACGGCTTGGGTGCTGGGGCCGGAGCTGAGTTCTTGAAGAAAAGCCCGGCTTCGTCATGAAACAACGGAAAGGCCAAGGGCCTGGGGGCGGCCGTGGCCGCAAGAAAGGAGGTAACCTGCCTGAGCAACCCAAAGTTGAGGAAAGCGTAATAGCGCGGAGTTAGGGGAGCAGGGTCTAAAGGATTCTAAGGAGAGCCCCCACTATGCTCGCGCCTGTTAAAAAAAAAAAAAAAGACTACGACGAAAGGGGTCGGAGGAAGGCGAATAGCCAGGGAATCAGGTTAAAAGAGAGGGCAGTTGGTTCTCCAACAAATGGACAGAAAATAGGAGCCGGGGTGCAAACTGGACTAATGGGGTGAAGTGAGGGCCAAAGGGTACATACAGGTAGGACTCTTCTAGAGGAAGGGAACAAAAAGTTCTACAGATTATTTTCTTTTACTTTTTGGAAATTGAGATGTAATTGACAACATATCAGGTGTACAACATAATGACTGGATATTTGTATATATTGTAAAATGGATCACCGTAATAACTAATTAGCATCTGTCACCATACATGTTACAAAATTTTTTTTTCTTGTGATGTGAACTCATAAGATCTACTCTTTTAGCTCCTTTCAAATATACAGTACACTATTACTAACTGTAGTTACTACGTGTACTTTACATTCTCATCACTTGGGAGGGTTCTTGATAACAAAGTTAAACATGTGTGAGAATATACCTTTGAAGGTCCATATAGGATAAAGAAACAAGTTGGTTAAAGGAGTATGTCAATAATCCTAACAGGCAAGGATCATGCTTTATACATTACTGAATTCCCCAAGAACTAGCACAAAGCAGGATTCGGTAAACGTTAGTTGAATGAGTGAAGCATGAAGGGCTACAGACAGGAGCTGGGAAAGGTAGTTGTGGAGGCAAAAGGAAGAAAGAATGAGGAGTTACACCATGTGGTAGGTATGATTGCAGTGTGGGTGAAGGCATGAAGGTTTCTGAAGGATCTGAGATGATGAGTCTGTAGCAAGAAGTTATCAGGTTACTGCACTCTGGGAGGCTTGAACTCAGCAGGAGAGTTGGAAAATGTTAGCTGCAGTGAGAACAGTCAACCGTCTACAGCCATACCACCCTGAACGTGCCAGATCTCATCTGAACTTGGAAACTAAACAGGGTTGGGCCTGTTTAGTACTTGGATAGGAGAACAGTCACCCTAGAAATATAGCATAGATCAGGACTGTGGCAATCAAATCTCTACAGGCCTGCCTCAAAAAAAAAAAAAAAAAAAAAAAAAGAGAAGAAAATGGTGGCTGCCTTTTTACATGTTACAAAAAGAGATGATAGGAATACTGATAGTACATTAGGCCGTTGGAGTGAGGACTGAAGCTACAGCCTAGCAATGAATCTTATCCAAACTGTTTAAAGATGTTTGAGACAGTTTTGAAGCAATACCTTTCCTGCCAGGAATAATGGGAGGATACGACACAGAAGCGTGGAAGTGGTCAGTTCTAATGCTCCCTATATGAAGCCAGTCAAGCATATTTGGTTGATGGAAAATCAAAATAGAAATAACATTAAGAATGCTCTACTCACTATATCATATACCAGTGGTTCTCAAGCTTTTTGAAGTCAGGGCGCATTTAAAATTCTACAAATAATTGTAGGCTCACTATATAAATTTCTGAGAAATATGTTATAATAATTAAGTCAAATATTTTTTTTAAAGGTAGTTTAATTATTTATTTTTTAGTTTTTTACAGGGACAGAGAGAGAGAGAGAGTCAGAGAGAGATAGATAGGGACAGACAGACAATAACAGAGAGAGGTGAGAAGCATCAATCATTAGTTTCTCGTTGCCATTGCGACACCATAGTTGTTCATTGATTGCTTTCTCACATGTGCCTTGACCGCGGGCCTTCAGCAGACGGAGCAACCCCTTGCTGGAGCCAGCGACCTTGGGTCCAAGCTGGCGAGCTTTAGCTCAAGCCAGATGGGCCCCACGCTCAAGCTGGCAAGCTTGGGGTCTCAAACCTGGGTCTTCCGCATCCCAGTCCAATGCTCTATTCACTGCGCCACCGCCTGGTCAGGCTAATTAAGTCAAATATTAAAGAAAAAAAAGCCCAAGTGTGCTTTTATGGTAATTAAACAAAATATGACAAAATTAAGTTTATTCTGACATTAAAAACGTCACATATTTTGAGTTATGCTTTTTAGAATTGATAAAAAAGAGGGATTAAAAAATAAAACGACAGAAATTATCTTTTTATATATATAGATACATTCTTAGTAAGATTTAGTAAATTTGGCAGGTCCCAGTGCAAATGTGTTAAGTTTTTTCATTGTGTTTATGAGAAACATGCGCCTGATGTGTCCTAGTGATTTCTTCCATGTTGGAGCATATATTTGAAAGGCAAACTCATTTCCTCGTCAATACATTAAAGAATTTCTTTCTGTTTACTCCTTAATTGTGTGGAGTGCAGAAAACCCCCACCATACATATCATCCTAACTTTACACCAAACAAAGGATAGAAGAAACTTGCCTCCAATCTTTCCCGGGAACATGGGGGGTAGTGTAAACAATCCAGCACCACAGCTTAACAGCCTTTTGCAACCTAATCAGGCAAGTGAGGTGGGGTGTTGGGCAGACAGTCAGCTTACAGTCAATTCCCCACACCTCTGTCCCCCAAAATTCTAAACTCCAAAAACCCTGTTGGTTTTTTGGTCCCCAACAGGCACATATTTCTCTGGAATACCATAGGGCGCACCTGGAAATTTAGGGTGCACTCTTTGAGAACCACTGCCATATACATATGCAGTAATGCTCATGTGTTACTCACCTGTGTATAATTGTTATATTGAAACAAGTTATCCATAAAGATTATAGTGAGTCTTTTCACCACTATAGAGAGCATAGAGGGTGTTCACTTCAGAAATCCAAAGAATTGCCTGACCAGGCGGTGGCGCAGTGGATAGAGCATCGGACTTGGACACAAAGGACCCAGGTTCGAGACCCCAAGGTCGCCAGCTTGAGCGTGGGCCCATTCTGCTTTATCAGAAGTTCGCCAGCTTGGACCCAAGGTTGCTGGCTTGAGCAAGGGGTTGCTCAGTCTGCTGAAGTCCCACAGTCAAGGCACATATGAGAAAGCAATCAATGAACAAAAAAGGTGTCACAACGAAAAACTGATGATTGATGCTTCTCATCTCTCTTCATTCCTGTCTGTCTGTCCCTGTCTATCCCTCTCTCTGACTCTCTCCCTGTCCCTGTAAAAAGAAAAAGAAATCCAAAGAATTATTTATATAGATTCCTAATCTGATAGACTCTAGTATATTTTCTTCTTATAAGGCAAGACCACTCCCAAAGGGAAAGACAAAGGAATAGAAAGGTGCGTGTAATATAAGAGTGGTTTCTTAAATCTCTTAGTTTTGGTTAGAAGATAGATTAAAGCAGTGGTTCTTAACCTTTTTTGAGGTACTGAACCCACCAATTTCATATGCTCATTCACCGAACCCTTCTTTAGTGATAAATAGGATTTTTTCCCCCAAATTTAAGACATAGGTATATGTTTTTTTACTGGTGCACAAAATGAGCCGTGCATGAACTCACAACAAATTACAGTATTACTTTATTCTGGCCTCCGTGGCAGAGGCTTCTCCGAACCCCTGAGACCGACTTATTGAACCCCAAGGGTTCGATAGAACCCAGGTTAAGAACCACTGGATTAAAGGAAAGTTTTATAGAAAGCTGTGATTAATTGCCTCGTTTCCATTTTGTTAATTGTCTGAAAGCCAATAAATACTATGAATCCAGCAGTGTGCTGAAAAATAGCGTAAAATCTGAAGATGATAATCTCTATTCTCAATAACTGTATGATGTTACAGGAAAGAAAAGACAATTTAAGTTGGTCTTTATTGAAATGCTGAGTTGTATGGCATAGACTTAATCATTTGAGAGTTGAGTGAAGGGAGTTGCTGTTTTATGTTTAGTGATGGTTTTAAAGTAAGAGAGTTAAAGAAAACATATCTTAAGAATTGTGGACTTTGCAATAATCAAAACAACAGTAGTTGGAAGAAAAATTTCAACTACTGAGATCTTAAATTCCTGTCTGTCATATCATTGCGTCTGTATTTTTCAAATGAAATCTTTCAATCAAAGAGGAGTTTGTATTTGCATGTCTTAAACTAGTATGTTCTTTTAATAACCTGAATCAAGCCCTAAATCCTAATTTATTATCAGGTTGGCTTAAGTGACAAAATAGGTTATTCTATGGTCTGGTCTCCTTTATTACATAGGTAGGATAAGCCTGGTCTCTGTAGAGACTAAAATGTTTTTGTATGTTTTTATTCAGAAAGCAGATTATACATTTTCTATATTTAGTCTAAATTTTGACTTCGTGTTCTTGAATGCCTCCACAGGTTTGAGTGACATTCCTCCATCCACAAGCCTACCACCTCTAGTTGAAGGCCAACTACGCTGCTTTCTGAAACTTACTGTTAATAAAGTCATATGGAAGATTGCAAAGCCTCCTTCTTGTGTCCTTGTCCGAGTGAGATGGTGGGGAGAAACATCGGGTGGAACCCTCTTTTGTCCCAGAGACACACTGCAGACTGAACCCAAAGATGTGAGAACAACTACACGTTATGCTATCCGCTGTGGTCCAAAGCAGTTTACCTCTTATCTAACAGGTATGTTTTGTTTTGTCTTATTTCACCTACTGGCCTAGTAAGCATGTAATAATGTTAATAGTAGGTGTTAATATGTACCAAGTATCTTATCTATGGCATTGTTAATTATTGAGAACTGAAAGAGGTTTTATAATAGCCATCATTTATTGAGAGTATACTATGTGTTGGCAATTGATAAATATTATTTCTAATTGTTAATAACCCTGCAAAATAGATATTTTCTCTGTTTTATAGACAGTGAACTGAGATTCAGATATGAAATCAATACTCACCATCATACACACCCATGCAACAATTACATAGTTGATAATGGCAAAACTAAGATTTGAACTCACTTCTGTCTGATACCAAAACTCATGTACTTTTAACCAAATCATGTTTCTTTAACTAATAACTGTAGTCTTTGTTCTGAGACTTAAATTATGCTCAAGGAAAGAGAGTGTAGATCTAAAATTTACTAACAGTGCATAATAATACATGCTAAATGCCAAATGAATGGTTTAGTGAGTTAGTACTACAGGTTTTCAGAGAGGGGAAGGATCCCTCCATATGAATCCAGGAGCCAGAATGTCTTCATTTCTGTTCAAGGAAAGCATTCTAAATGTACTGTATTGTTTTTCAATATTCAGGTCAAGCTTTCACATAAACACATTTTGGATGGTGTGTTTGTTTATCAAATCAATCCAGTTCAAGTCTGTAAAAATTAAGCATTTTTCCTGTAATTATTGTTGGGCCAGGAATACTGGAGAGCCAAATGTGAATTAAAGATTAACCTGTTCTTAAGAAGGTCACATTCTATCAAGAATTTTTTTAAAACATCATAATGTAAAGAATAAAAAAATTCAGTAATTCAAAAAATATATATTGAACATTTACATGTGATAGATGCTGTGCTAGACACAATGGGGAATGCAAAAATGAACAAAAAAATTTAATCTGGATGATATCTAATTTGTTTTTGTTTTTTTAAGATTTTATTTATTCATTTTAGAGGGGGGAGAGAGAGAGAGAAGGAAGGGAGGAGCAAGAAACATTAACTCCCACATGTGCCTTGACCAGGCAAGCCTAGGGTTTTGAACCAGCAACCTCAGCATTCCAAGTCAACCCTTTATCCACTGCGCCACCACAGGTCAGGCAATATCTAATTCTAATTAAGTTCACAGAGAAGTTTAGTTATAATGGTGAACAGTTATAAGTGATAATAAAGGCTCTCCATGGGTGCTCAGGTATAGGAAACTTAAAAGTTAAATCCTCAGATGTATTTTTATATAAATTAACAAATGAAGAATGATTAGAAATTCTTTATTAAGGAAAGATATCTTTAAAAAAAACAGAAAGGAAGAAGATATATTTTAATACTATGATTAATGGGTCAGACATTTATTTTATTATCCTGTGATGAAATAAAAAGTGCATTAGACTTGGCATCTGAACTTTAGGTTGGTGTTACCAGCTGTGGGATTTTGGGAAAGTCTCTTTCCATTTCTGACCTCTTTTTCCCTCATTTGTAAAAGGAATCAAATAGCTGCTCTTTCTATAAAGAAGCAGCCTGTTTCAATGAGAGAGCATGACCTTTGAAGTCAGACGATCTTGAATTTGAACCCTGGCCTGGTCAGGAGTGGATGCTATATGGTGCCGGAGATTACTTAAGATCTTGGAGCCTCAGTTTCCTATTAGTTAAATGGGAATAATAACACCTGGAAGAAATTATTGTGAAGATCAAATGGAAAATTTTGTAAAGTTATTGCTCTAATACCTGGCACATAGTAGGTGTGAGTTTTATAAAAATGCAGGGTGGTGCAAAAAATATTTTTAGAGTTGTGAGTATGTGAAACAGAGTTTATTTTCCATACAAAAAACTGTAAACTTTTTAAAGATTTTATTTATTGATTTTAGAGAGGAGGGGGGAGGAACGAGAAGTATCAACTCACAGTTGCTTCATTTTAGTTGTTCATTGATTGCTTGTATGTGTCTTGACTGGGCAAGCCCAGGGCTTCAAACCAGCAACCTCAGCATTACAGGTCTATGTGCTATCCACTGCGCCACCACAGGTCAGGCATGATATGATTATTAGAAAACAAAGACACAACTGGTTTACGTGAGTATGTGCTCTAACTGGAAACTTAGGGAAAGTATTTCTTAAGCTTTGTTCTATTTCCTTTATTATTTTTTTAATGTACTCTTATATGCGTAGCTCATTTAAAAGAAAATAAAATGCATAAAGTAAACCAATGGATGTATTGTCAATATTATCATAAAACATGAATAAATCCAGATTGGAAAGAGGTAGATAGTAAAACAAATTATGAGAATTCCTCAGATAAAAATAATATGTAGGAACAAGCAAGAATGTATAGCATTTTACAGTTCATAAAATATGTTCAAGCCCATCATCTTACTTGATGTTAAAATGACCCTTACAGTAGGTAGTGGTTTGGTTAATTTATTCCTTTATATCTATTTTATCTTATTTTGAACAGAAATTAGGGCTATTAGAAAAACATTGTAAGCATAGTTTTTTCTTTTTTTTTAATTTGTAAGAAAACCTATATACATTTTAAATCTTTAAAAACATTTTGTTTAAGGAAAGTTAAAATACACTAGGAGGAATGAGAAACACCACTGAAAGTATTAGAATAAATGCCGTAAGACCCTGTACATTTGCAGTGGGTATTAACTTCACTTTCTGGGTGATAAGTCACCCTTACACCAGACCTAATTTCAGGGATGCCCTGAATCCAAGATCATGTTTCTGCTGTGCCATAATGCCTCAGGAAATAGAGAGATTGTAGGATTCCGAGATAAACCTCAAACTCTCTTCTGATATCTTTTGTTCCCTACCCTGTATCTCTATCAGAAATAGAAACCATGAAAATGTTTGGTACATGTGAAGGTTAGAGTAGAAACTGAGGAAATTACAATACCTTACTGAGTCTCACCACTTGTATTTTTGCCTCTCTTTAATCAGATAGCATTCAGTTAGTAGGAATAAGAGAGACAGTGGGGGTGGGAAGAATGCTTTACGGCAAGGATTCTAATTCCACAGAATGTCTTATATATCTCAATCCCCGTTTTCTGTCTCTGAACCTTTTCTGCATGGAGGTCTCTGACTTTGTTCTGTATGTGGGTTTTCTATACATATACATGTATTAAATTTGATTTTCTGTTGCTGAAAAAAAATAGAATAAAAAGTAAAAGTAATTCCATGTCTCCAGTGAAGGATAGGGGTCAGAAGCTTATTAAGAATTAAATGTTTTCTCCCTAGAGGTAATGAATAATGAAGCAGCATGGTATAGTATACTCTATAGTTAGAGCTGAGTGTTAGCCCACTATTGTCACTTTAAAGCTGGCTAAACTTAGGAGTGTTTCATGACTTCTCTGAATCTGTATTTGCCTCAGATGGGGGAGAAACAACTGTATCATAAACTTGTTAAAAGAATTAATGAGACATGGAATAAATAGCCTGGCTGTTAGTAAATAACCAAAAAAATGTTGGTACACTTCCCCATATTAACATTTTATAGTCTACAAAGCACTTTTTTTTCTTTTCTTTCTTTTTTTTATTCAGTGAGAGGAGGGGAGGCAGAGAGACAGACTCCCGCATGAGCCCTGCCTGGAATCACATGAGCCCTGCCTGGGATCTACCCAGCAAGTCCACTAGGGGGTGATGCTCAGCAACCAAGCTATTCTTAGCACCTGAGGCGGAAGCCATGGAGCTATCCTTGGCACTGGGGGCCACCTCTTTCTGAGCCTTGGCTGCAGTAGAGGGAGAAAAAGAGAAATGAGAGGGAGAGGGATAGAGAAGCAGCTGGGCGATTCTCTTGTGTGCCCTGACCAGGAATTATACCCAGGACATCCACATGCCAGGCTGATGCTCTACCACTGAGCCAACCAGCCAGGGCCTATAGGTCTTCTAATTATAAGTCCTATATGCTCTTTTCACTACAGTATGAACAGATAGTGAAAATGACCCATTTTTTCAACTTTGGTAAGAAAATACTCAGAAGTTGTACTGTCCTAAAAGAATTGTACATCCCATGTGAATGCATTATATTTCTCCTGTTATAAATTAGGACCATAATGGTATTAAATCTGAGCAACTAATTGAAGAATACAATTAAGGAGTTTATTGCCTTTCCAATTAGTTCCAAGTGCTCTCAGTAGTTTAGTATTCCACATACAATCAAAGAGTAAGCAATTAAATACTCCTGGGAGGCAGGAACTATTGCATCTGTACAAGAGAATCCCTTTATCCAGTTCAAAACTAGAAAAGAGTGAAAGAACTAAGAATTATTGCTTTTATATTTCAAAAGCAAAGCCTGAGTTCTTGCCAAATGTTAAAAATACTCTTAAAGTATTTTTGTCGAATACGTGATATGCTAAATACCTTTATTCAATATAATTTTTTTCTCCATGTGAGATATTTTGTCATTTTTCTTCTCTAAAATTTTATTGTTCTGTTAATCGTGCGTTCACTCTTTCCCTTCCCCCAAAATGATATGGTAAGTAAGTGCATGGTTTATTTGTAAATAAAATGATTTTTTTACGTAAAAAGTTTTGTAATGTATATCTCTCTATGCACTTCCAAAAATAAAAGTAAATGAAAACTATCTGCATTATAATTGTTTCTGATTAGATATGGCTGTGCTGGTGCTGGATGTAGTTACCAAACTTGATCATCTTCCAATTGGTAGAGTTCAGATCAGTGGATTAGCCAAGCTTTCCCCAACCCATCACATCAATGGATTTTTCAGCATTGTTTCACCAACATCTAAGAAACTTGGAGAACTTCAGGTAAAAATATTTTCTTTGTTGCATAGAATAAAACTTTTAGGGCACCAATAGTTGAATTTTTATAGAATGGATGGGTACATAGCTCCCATTTACCATGCCTTTGTTCATGTTTTTACCCAAAGACTATAGCACACCACTGTTTCCCACTTATCCAGATCCTCTTAATGATTTCATGAGACTAAGTACATGTATGTTGGATAGTTGATCTTTTTCCTATGGCTAGGTATTTTAATTCATCTTTTCTTGTTCAGTGTCTAATCTATTCTTAATCCCATCAGCCAGATTTTCATTTCAGACACTGTGTTTTTCATCTCTTTAAATATTACATTATTTTTTAGATTTTATTTATTCATTTTTAGAGAGAGAGAGAGTAGAGAGAAGAGAGGGAGAAGCAGGAAGCATCAACTCCCATATGTGCCTTGATCAGGGAGGCCCAGGGTTTTGAACCAGTGACCTCAGCATTCCAGGTCGATGCTTTATCCACTGCGCCACAGGCAAAAGTCATATTGTTTTTAGTTACATTTTTTTAATTTTTATTTTTCTTTTTCTCTATTTTTAACATAATTTTTCAATTGCAGTTGATGTACAACAGGTGTACAGCACAGTGATTAGCCATTCATACTGCTCACAAAAATTAGAGGATATTTTATTGCTTCATATTCATTTTGAAATATCCCCTAATTTTTGTTAGCAGTATATATAAAGTAATCACCATGATGTTACATTTTAGTTTTTAAATGTACAATTTATTTATCTCCTTTACATTCAATTTTCTTTTATATCCTTAAACATTAGTAGCATCTATGTAATAGCTGTTTCAAGATCCTTGATACTAATTTTACTACCTCTCTCATTTGAGGTTTCTTTTAATTGATTTAAATGTTCTTGAGATTATTGGGCACTTCCTGCTTCTTGTAGTTTTTCATTGCATACTGGACATTGTGAATTTATATGTTCGGTACTTGATTTTTTTTTTTCTTTCATGAGTGTTGGACCTATAAGTAGGTCAGTTACTTCCTAGTATTAAAAATATCAGTTTCCATACTGAAAAAGCCTATTGAGGTTCTAATTCATATAAACAGTTATAAAAAAAACTTAGAAATAATCAGGGAAATTGGAATGTTGACTCAACCTTTTTTCTTTTTTTGTGGGAGAGACAGAGTCAGAGAGAGGGACAGATACGGACAGACAGACAGAAAAGGAGAGAGATAAGAAACATCAATTCTTCATTGCGGTTCCTTAGTTGTTCATTGATTGATTTCTCATATGTGCCTTGACTGGGGGACTAGAGCAGACTGAGTGACCCCTTGCTCGAGCCAGTGACCTTGGGCTCAAGCTGGTGAGCCTTGCTCAAACCACATGAGCTCACGCTTAAGCTGGCGACCTCAGGGTCTTGAACCTGGGTCCTCCGCATCCCAGTCCGATGCTCTATCCACTGCACCACCGCCTGGTCAGGCGACTCAACTTTTGATAATATTAAAAAATTAATGTTTTAGATGTACTAATGCTATTATGTTTATGTTCTTGGGGGTGGGGGAAAGAATCCTCGTATTATTACTAATTAATGTGTTTACAGAAGAAATGGTATGAGCCTGACTAAGTGGTGATGCAGTGGATAGAGCATTGACCTTGGACACTGAGGACCCAGTTTTAAAACCCTGAGGTTGCCAGCTGGAGCATGGGATCATGTCTCTGGCTTAAGTGAGGAGTTACTGGCTCAGCTAGGGCCCCCAGGTCAAGGCAAATGTGAGAAGCAATCAATGAACAGCTAAGAGTGCTGCAACTACAAGTTGATGCTTCTCATAGCTCTCCTTTCCTCTGTTTCTGTTTCTCGCACTAAAAAAAAAAAAAGAAGAAGAAATGGCATGCTTTCTGGGACTTGGGTCACAATATCCCAGTGGCAAAACAGGAATTTGGTAAGGCATAAATGAAATGTGATAAGTCATGGTTGGCATTAGAAAGGAATAAGTCAACTTTTTCTCATCCTGGCTAGTGAAAGAAGTAGTTTCTATTGGAGAAGACTGGTAAAGGGAGATGTAAGAAAGAGATGTTCAGTGAAAGTGATAAGGTAGTTTATGTAAAAGAGAAATTCTGCAGGGCTCAGTGAAGGGGAGTTAGAAGAAGAATAAGCACAAGGATGAATAGCCAGGGAGGAGCATGACTGAGTTGGACCGCGATGACGATCCGGGAGATGAATGCAGGAGTATGTTGGGTGTGTTATGCAGAAACAGAGGAGTTGGGGAAAATCCCACAGACTGGTAGGAATTGCTGAAACAATATTTTGTTTTATACCTACAAAGCTTGACTCATGCTCTTTCCTCTGCCTGGAATGTTTTACCTCATCCCCTCAGCCTTATCTGTTTCATTCATACTATTTAAAATTCTAAACACAATTTCACTACTGGAAACAGTCACTGGCATTCCTACCACACCGCTTCCCCAAGCTCAGACCCCTCTTTACTGTTCCCTTCATACCCAGTACATATCCTTATTTCAGAACTCACCATTTTATATTAAAACTACTTCACGTTCCCTCCAAAGTACTCTGATCCTATGCGTTAGGTTTCATGTTTCATTTCTTTGTCTCAGGCAGGTAGCACAGAGCCTAGGACTGAGCTAGTATCAACAAATATTTCTTAATTGAACAAAGGAGTTAGTCCAGCACATGTGTTCTGATTGTAAGATTGGGGTGGCAGGTACCTGGACCTTCTTCTGTCTTTAGGGACCACTAGTAGTATAGTCCTATGAATTGTCTTGTGACTGGTTCAAGTCTGCTTAGGGGAAAAGCAAAACTTAGTGGCCAACCAGCAGACCATTGATAGGGCCAGGGACACAGCCTATATTCTTTCAGTGTCTTCTTTGTGTCTAGAATACAGTTGTAGTCTTCCCGCAAGTGCTAAACGGCAAGGGAACACTTTCTGACATTTACTGTTAGCCAGGATTTTATGTAATACTATTGCAGTGATCACTACAGAGAGTATTTGCCCACTGCATTCCTGTTCATTGTCTTTGTAGAAAATCTTGATGATGAATAGATTTAAAACACTTTGTTACCTGGTTCATGAACAAAATTCTTATCAAGACCCAAATGTGTTTTATTGAGTCTGTGCCTTGGTAGTTTCCCTGCACAGATGATTTCATTGACCTTCACAGAGACATCTTAAAATCTTGAACTGCAATCTTTCATTTTTGTTTTAGGCCATTCATTATCTTATTCTCTGCCTGCTTAAACAATTCCTCCTGCTTTCTCTGTCATTATAACAACTTTCAATACTGCTGTTCTTTTCTTTTGGAATACTATATTCTTCACTTTCTTGTGTAGAGTTGTGGCTCTAGGCTCTATTTTAATTTTTATTCCTCCTTTAGACTTTTCAGAGGACTAGAGAGAGAGAGAAAGAGGGAGAGAGAGAGTGTGTGAATGTGAGTGTGTGAGAATGTGAAAGAGAGAAACAGAGACAGGAACATCGAGCTCTTCCTGTATATGCGCTAGCTGGGGATTGAATTTGTGTGTGTGTGTGTGTGTGTGGCAGAGACAGAGTCAGAGAGAGGGATAGATAGGGACAGACAGACAGGAAGGGAGAGGGGTGAGAAACATCAATTCTTCGTTGTGGCTCCTTAGTTGTTTATTGATTGCTTTCTCATATGTACCTTGACCAGGGGGCTACAGCAGACTGAGTGACCCCTTGCTTGAGCCAGCGACCTTGGGTTCAAGCTGGTGAGCCTTGCTCAAACCCGATGAGCCAGCGCTCAAGCTGGCGACCTCAGGGTCTCGAACGTGGGTCCTCCATGTCCCAGTTCAATGCTCTATCCACTGCGCCACCGCCTGGTCAGATGGGGATTGAGCTTTTAATAGAGAACCTGAACCAACAGGAATCAGATAATAAAGGAAACTTCAAGTGATTTCTTTTCTTTTTCTTTTTTTAAAGAGCATCCTTTTTAAGACTTTATTTATTTTAGAGAGGAGAGAGAGAGAGAGAGAGAAGGGGTAGGAGCAGGAAGCATCAACTCTCAAATGTGCCTTGACCGGGCAAGCCCAGGGCTTCAAACTGGCAACCTCAGCATTCCAGGTTGATGCTTTATCCGCTGCGCCACCACAGCTCCGACCAAGTGATTCCTTTTCATCTAGTGTTTCTCCCTTCTCACCCTTATTTCCAGCATAGAACTAGGGCTTTATTTTTCTCAAATAATGATGACATGGAAGATAGCATATCACTCTTATTGTTCAGTCCATTACACATTGTTAGGCGTACTGGACTTGTACACTGTGTACTATTCTAATTAGTACAGAAAAACGACTGCGACAGTCCATGCCTTTCAGAAATTCATAATATAATCAGGATGAAAAAATAAACTACCAGTTACAAATATCTCCTCTAAGCCTCTCTCTTTTCTTTTTTAATATTCAAATTAGGGTAATATACCTTTCTGACAGATTTTTATCATATGAGCTTCTCTGTGTGAGGAACTTAGCACAGCTTCTGACCTGTAGTAAAATGTTCAATAAATGGTGATTTATATTTTAGATGGATAGATACAGGGTGAGTAGAACCCTGAAGAATGGTGTGTCCATGGCATCTCTTCCTGGATACAAAGAAATTTATACAGAAAAAGTAATGCTGAGGAAATTGCCTATACAAAGGTATAAGGGAATGAATATAAGATACATTTAGGGAACCCTAAGTAAGTAGTATATCTAGAAGAGAGGGATGGAGGAGGGAAGAACAGTGAGAGATGAGGGTTCTGAAGCCGACAGGAATTTGAACTTGGCCCTATAAGGAATGGGAGCCATTAATTTATAGTAAGCAAGACGTCTTAAAATTAGTGGATACCGAAGACAAGTTTTGATGTAATCCATGTCTCTTTCAGGTCTCACTTGTCTTGGAGCCTTTGTCAGAAACTTATGACAGCTACAACCCTCTTCCTACCACTGATATGACAGAAAATGTTCTTTTATCTGAGGAGGGATTTGGAGAATATACTGAACCCAGCAATACCCAATTTCTGGTCCCATCAAGACCTAATAGGATATCTACTACCAACATTAATGGGAAAGAATTAGCAGCCAACAATAGTAGATCAACCACTCCAAGGTAATTACTATACCTAATGCCAGTCAATCTGTTAGCTAATTCCCAGTGCATTTGTAATTTCTGTCTTTCATTTTGTCATTGGGTAAAAGACTGAAAGTAGTCACTCATTTAGCAAATAAGTATTAACTACCCACTATGTTCCTCGTCCAGTACCAGATGCTGGGCATAGGAATTAATAAGATGCATAAAATAGTCATGGGCATTTAAAATACAGGATAGGGAGTATAGTTAATAATATTGTAATAACTATGCAGGCTGCCAGGTGGATACTAGAATCATTGGAGTGGTTACTTTGTAAGTTATATAATTGTCTCACTGCTCTGCTATATACTTGAAACTAATATAAATTAATATTGATTATCAACTGTAATTGAAAAATACAATAAAAAAATTGGGCCTGACCCATGGTGGTGCAGTGGATAAAGCGTCAAACTGAAACACTGAGGTCGTTGGTTTGAAACCCTGGGCTTATCTGGTCAAAGCACATATAGGAGTTGATGCTTCCTGCCCTCTCCCTCCTCCTTTCTCTCTCTCTTGCTTCTCTCTCTAAAAATGAATAAATAAAATCTAAAAAAGGAAGAAATTGAGACAAAATTCCTGTTTTTAAAGACTGCTTACAGTCTAGTGAAGAGGCCAGCATACAGGTAAATAAGTATAACTAAGTCATATACAGATGATACATATCCATAAGGAAAGAGGGAAAAGGTAGTATTTTGTGAAACAATGTAGTAAGGGCAATAGCTTTTGGTTTTAAAATGAAGCATTTGCTTTGTATTGGGCCCATCACTGAGCTTTGTATTTCATTATCTCACTTTAGGCACAGCCACACAGTAGTAGGTAAAAAGAAAATCTATTATTTATTTCATTTATGAGATACAGAACAGATTATAAAGTCTAAGCTACACTGCTGTTGTTATAAACCAGTGATCTACTTTCTGTCTCTGACAAAGTAGAATGTTACCATAATGAGTAGTAAACAGCTGATGTTTTTTATTTTAAAACAGGGGAAAGGACCACTTGTACTTTGCAGAAAACTCTGATACAATAAAGGATTCTTTTGTTGGACTACAGCACCATCTTAATTCAGGACAGAGTTTAGAGTCTTTGACTCTGAAAGGCAAAGCCCCACTGAAGCAGATGTCTCTTCTCAACAGTTCTGAATCCCAGCCTCAAAGGATAGTGGCCAAGAGTAGGAGTGACTCATGCATTCTTTCTTCAAACAATCCCCCTACCAAGGACCTTCTTTCAGGTGTGTATATATTTGTGAACTGAGACTAAACTATATTGGGATTACACTGCTCATTGGCTGGCCTACAAAAATAACCAAAACTTTTTTTTCCCCATTGATTTGAGAGCAAGAGAGAGGGGAAAGAAGAAAGAGAGAAAAAACAAACAAACATCAACTCTAGTTCCTCTTAGTTGCTCCCTTTAGTTGTGCGCTTATTAATTGCTTCTCATTTGTGTCCTGACTGGGGATTAAACCTGTATGTTGTCGCTCCAGGACGATGCTCTATCCACTGGAGCAACCCAGCCAGGGCCAAGAACCAAAGCTTCTGTTTGAACTAAATAGCCAATTAAAAGTGAGTACTCTCACCTGACCAGGCAGTGATTCAGTGGATAGAGTGTTGGACTGGGATGCAGAGGACCCAGGTTCGAAACCCTGAGGTCACCGGCTTGAGTGTGAGCTCATCCGGCTTGAGTGCTGCGTTGCTGGCTTGAGCGTGGGATCATAGACATGACCCTATCATTGCTAGCTTGAGCCCAGAGGTTGCTGGCTTGAAGCCCGAGGTCGCTGCCTTGAGCCAAAGGTCTCTGGCTTGAACAAGGGGTCACTTGCTCTGCTGTAGTCCCCTGGTCAAGGCACGTATGAGAAAGCAATCGATGAACAATTAAGGAGCTACAACGAAGAATTGATGCCTCTAATCTCTCTCCCTTCCTGTCTGTCCCTGTCTGTCCATCTTACCAACTCTCTGTCTCTGTAAAAAAAAAAAAAAAAAAAAGTACTCTTACTAGAGCCCACGATTAGTCACCATTTAAAGGCAGCTCTGTTAAATCTTTAAGTTGCTTCTAAATAGTAGGTGCTTATAATTGTAGATTTAGGGAAGGAACCATTTAAAGAGAACCTGCTGATGGGGGAGAGCGTTTATCATAGAATATTATTAGTGCTTATTTGTTCCCAAATGAAAATTCAAGGCGAATATGGTTTTGTCTCATGATCAGCATTTACTTGTATGACTGTGCAGAGGCTAGTACTAAATCTGTTTCCATTCTGAAAACTACTGGTCTCAGAGTTGGAACATTCAGTACACAGCAACTGCTGATCTTAAGCCTGGAAATTAAATATGACTTGCAGACAAAGAGAGGTAGGAAGGAGTTACTTTACCTATGTAAGGACTTTGACTGAAATAAAAAAGCAAATAGGAACTGGATCAGATTATCTCATGTTAAGGAGTGGTATTTTAAAAGCAAATGAGGTAACATATCAGTGGTTTTCAACCTTTTTACACTTGGAGACCAGTGAATATAGAATTATTCCAGGTTCCCCTAAGGCAGAAATCACCCTGAGCATAAACAAATTTAACTAAGATCATTGGGTCTGTAATCTTCATACAACATCAGGGCAGTTAACTCACAGACTGGCACGAAATTTCTGGCAGACCAAATCAAGAACTGGCAGTTAAAAAACACTGACTTACATTATTACACTGTTATGGTCAACTATCTATCTCCATGACATCATACGCATGACAGGAATTTGTCTCCATCCTCACGAGTAAACTTCCCAAAGTATCCTATTTGCAGCATTTAGTAGAAAAATCTTTTAAATAACTACTTGGGTATATAATTTACATTAATATGGGTATTTTTTAAATGAAGTAGTTCTTTTATATTTGTTAAACTGAAATGGTGATATCCTATTTTTTTTTATTTTTTAGATTTTATTCATTTTTTAGAGAGAGGAGACAGAGAGACAGAGATAAGGGGGGAGGAGCAGAAAGCATCAGCTACCATATGTGCCTTGACTAAGCAAGCCTAGGGTTTTGAACTGGTGACCTCAGCATTCCAGGTCGACACTTTACCCACTGGGCCACCACAGGTCAGGCCTGTGACTCCCTATTTTTAAAAATACACTCTGAGCCTGACCTGTGTATGTGTCACTCATACCTAGAATATTTTGTGTAGACCTGGGCAACAGACTTTGAGAAAGATATTTGTTAGCTCATTAAGCAGTTATTTTTCATCACTTGTTAAATGTCTGACATTCTTCTAGATGTCAGTGATACAGCAATTTTATGTTTATTTATTTTTTAAATTTTATTTAGAAAGTTAACTTTAATAGGGTGACATTGATCAATAAGAGCACATAGGTTACAGGTGAACATTTTTATAGCATTTGAACTGTTTATTATGTTGTATACCCATCACCCAAAGTCAAATCATTTTCCGTCACCATATATTTGTTCTTCTTTACACCCTTCCCCTTACCTGCTTCCCCTACCCCATTCACTCAAGTTTCTTTCCTCCTCCCCTACATCCCCCTCCCCCTGGTAACCACTTCACTTTTATCTATGTCCATAAATCTGTTTTATATCCCACCTATGGGTGAAATCATATAGTTCTTAGCTTTTTCTGATTTACTTGTATCACTGAGTATAATGTTCTCACAGTCCCATCCATGTTGTCATAAGTGTCACTGTGTCATCATTTCTTATGGCTGAGTAGTATTCCATTGTATATATGTACCACATCTTTTTATCCAGTCCTCTATAGAGGGACACTTTGGTTGTTTCCATGTCTTGGCCACTGTGAATAGTGCTGCGATGAATGTGGTGGTGCATGTGTCTTTATGTACCACTGTTTTTGAGTTTTGGGGGTAGATACCTGGTAGAGTAATTGCTGGGTCATATGGTAATTCTATTCTTAATTGAGGAACCACCATACTTTCTTCCATAATGGTTGTACTAATTTCATTCCCACCAGTAGTGAATGAGGGCTCCTTTTTCTCCAGCTTCTTTAACACTATTCGTCTTGTTGATGATAATAGCCAATCTAACTGGTGTGAGGTGATGTCTTATTGTAGTTTTGATTTGCATTTCTCGAATAGCTAGTGAAGATGAATATCTTTTCATATACCTGCTGACCTTTTTATATGTTCTTTTGGGAGAAGTGTCTGTTGAGGTCCTCTCCCCATTTTCTAATTGAATTGTTCGCTTGTTTGTTGCTGAACTTTGTGAGTTCTTTATATATTTTGGACATTAACCCCTCATCAAAGCTATGGTTTGCAAATATCATCTCCCATTTAGTTGGCTATTTGTTTTGTTGTCAGTTTCTTTTGCTGTACAGAAGCTTTTTAGTTTGATATCGTGCCATTTGTTTAATTTTGCCTTTACTTCCCTTGCCTTAGGGTCAAATTCATGAATTGTTCTCTATGGCCAAGGTCCATGAGTTTAGAACCTATGTTCTATGTAATTTATTGTTTCAGATCTTATGTTTGGGTCTTTGATTCATTTTGAATTAACTGTTGTGCAGGGGTACAGACTGTAATCAAGTTTCATTCTTTTGCATGTAGCTTTCCAATTTTCCCAGCACCATTTATTGAAGAGGCTTTCTTTTTTCCATTGTGTTTTCTTGACTCCTTTGTTAAAGATGATTTATTCACATATGTGTGTTTTATTTCTGGGCTCTCAATTCTGTTTTATTGGTCTATCTGTCTGTTTTTCTGCCAACACCATGCTGTTTTAATTATCGTGGCACTATAGTGTAATTTGGAGTCAGGTAGTGTGATACCTCCAGCTTCATTCTATTGCCTCAGGATTGCTTTGGCTATTCATGGTTTTTTATGGTTCTGTACAAACCTGGTGGTTTTTTGTTCTATTTCTTTAAAAAATGTCATTGGGATTTTGATGCGGATTGCATCAAATGTGTATATTACTTTGGATAATATGGCCATTTTAACTGTATTGATTCTTCCAGTCCATGAACATGGAATGGTTTTTCATTTCATTGTACGTTTTTCAATTTCTTTCAAAAATGGTTTGTAGTTTTCAGTATATACGTCCTTTACATCCTTTGTTAAGTTTATTTGTAGGCATATTTTGTTCTTGTTATAATTGTAAAGGAATTTTTTTTTAGTTCATTTTCCAAAGTTTCATCGTTGGCATATAGGAAAGCAATAGACTTTTGTATGTTGATTTTGTATCCTGGAACTTTACTGTATCTGTTTATTGTTTCTAATAGTTTTTTTGGTGGAGTCTTTGGGGTCTTCTATATACAAAATCAAGTAATCTGCAAAAAGTGATACCTTTACTTCTGTCCTGATATGAATTCCTTTTATTTTTTTCTCTTGCCTGATTGATCTGGCTAAAACTTTCAGAACTAGGTTGAATAAGAGTGGAGATATTGGCAGCCATGTTTTGTTCCTGATTTTAGAGGAAAAGTCTTCATTTTTTCACCATTTAATATAATATTAGCTGATAGTTTGTCATATATGGCCTTTATTATGTCGAGGCACTTTCCTTCTATTCCGATTTTATTTATCTTTCACAGAGACAGAGAGTCAGAGAAAGGGACAGACAGGGAGAGACCAACAGGAAAGGAGAGAGATGAAAAGCATCAGTTCTTCGATGCAGCTCGTTAGTTGTTCAGCAATTACTCTTTCATATGTGCCTTGACTGGGGGCCTACAGCAGAGCGAGTTACCCCTTGCTCAAGCCAGTGACCTTGGGCTCAAGCCAGCGACCATGGGTGTCATGTCTGATCCCACGCTCAAGCCGGATGACCGGCACTCAAGCTGGCAACCTCAGGGTTTCGAACCTGGGTCCTCTGCATCCCAGTCTGACGCTCCATCCACTGCATCACTGCCTGGTCAGGCTATTCCAATTTTATTGAGTGTATTAAGCATAAATGGATGTTGTATCTTATCGATTGCCATTTCTGCCTCTATTGATAAAATCATATGAGTTTTATTTTTTGTTTTGTTGATGTGGTATATTACATTGATCGATTTCCTTGTGTTGAACCATCCTTGTTCTCCTGGAATGAATCCCACTTGATTGTGATATATTATTTTTTTAATGTATTATATTTGATTGACTAGTATTTTGTTTAGAATTTTTGTATCTGTATTCATTAGAGATATTGGTCTGTGGTTTTCTTTTTTTGTGTTTTCCTTGCCAGGTTTCGGTATGAGGGTTATGTTATCTTCATAAAATGTGTCAGGGCATATTGCTTCATCTATTTTTTGGAAAACTTTTGTATCGCGGGTTTTTTGCCAAATTGCAGGGTTTTGCAGTGTATAGGCACTTTTATATATTATTTTAATTTTTGTGGTAAAATAAGCCTTTTCTAGCCTAAAATTAAAAACAATATATAAAATATATTAATTAAAACAAACTAAAAGTATATTAAATCGAAATAACACCTTAAAATATGTATAAATAATAAAATAAATATAAGGTCGCTACTTTGCAGATTTTCACCTATCGCCGGGGCTTCTGGAACCTCACCCCCACAATAGACAAGGTACCACTGTATAGCCATCTGGTCCTTGACTTTTGTTTTTGGGAGGTTTTTGATTTTGTTTCTATTTCCTCCCTGCTTATAGGTATATTTAGGTTTTGCACTTTGTGACTCAGTCTAGGAAGATTGTATGGTTCTAGGAATCTATCCATACAATCTTGGTGGCATATAATCTTTCATAATATTCTACTATGATCTTTTGTATATCTGTTATTTCTGTGGTAATTTATCCTCTTTCATTTCAGATTTTATTTATATGAGTCCTTCCTCTTTTTTCCTTTGTGAGTCTGGCCACTGGTTTCTCAATTTTATTCATCTTTTCAAAGAACCAGCTCTTTGTTATATTAATTTTTTTTCAGTTTTTTTGTTTTCTATTTCATTTGGTTCTGCTCTAATTTTTACTATTTCCTTTCTTCTGCTGACTTTAGGATGCCTTTGTTCCTTTTTTAGTGTCTTAAGGTGTGATGTTAGGTTGTTTACTTGGGATCTCTTGTTTCTTGATGTAAGCCTGTAATGATAGAAATTTCCCTCTTATTACTGCTTTTGGTGCATCCCAAACATTTAATATGTCATGTTGTCATTTTCATTTGTCTGTATATATCTTTTGATCTCTGCTTTTATTTATTCTTTGACCCAGTCATCTTTTAGAAGTATGCTGTTTAATTTCCACAGTTTTGTGGGTTTCTTTAGTTCTGTTTTATAGTTGAATTCTAATTTCAAAGCCTTATAATCAGAAAATATGCTTGGTATAATTTCAGTCTTCCTGATATTGTTGATTTTAGTTTCGTGGCCCAACAAATGGTCTATCCTTGAGAATGTTCCCTGAACACTAGAGAAGAATGTACATACAATCTGATGTTTTGGGGTGAAATGTCCTATAAACTTCTGTTATGTCCATTTGGTACAGAGTGTCATTTAAGGCTGATATTTCTCTATTGATTTTTCTGTTTGGATGATCTATCTAAAGCTATCAATGATGTGTTGAAATCTCCAAGTATGATTGTGTTTTTGTTCACTTCTATTTTTGATCAGTTAGTAGATGTCATATATTTTGGTGCTCCCTGGTTCGGTGCATATATATTAAGAAGTGTTATGTCTTTTTGATACAGTGTCCCCTTTCATCACTGTGAAATGTCCATCTTTGTCTCTGGTCACAATTGTCTTGAAGTCAGCATTGTCAGATATGAGTATGGCTATACCTGCTTTTCTTTGGATATTATTTGCTTGGAGAATTATTTTCCAACCTTTCGCTTTTAATCTGCTTTTGTCCTTAAGCTTAGATGTGTCTTTTTGATCCAATCTGCTACTCTGTGCCTCTTTATTGGTGAGTTCAGTCCATTTACATTTAGGGTAATTATTGATACTTGAGGATTTCCTGTAGCCATTTTATGTTTTGTTCTCTGGTAACTCTGTGTCTTGTTTGGTTCTTCTCTTTTGTGTTTCTGTCAGTTGTTTTTGCTTGGTGGTATTCCATACTTCTTTACCCTGTTTCTTCTTTTTTAAGCTGTGTGTTTCAGTAGTGGATTTTGTGTGGATAGTTACTATTAGGTTAAGAAAAAAATGTTCATATGTACAAGAGTCCTTTGTCATATGTGCTTCTGCACTCCATCCTCCTTTGCTACTGCATATCATTTTCCTTTCCCCTTTTCTGTTATTGTTGTCACAGATTATCCTTGTTTTTATTGTGACCTTGTTGGAGCTTTAACTTGTAGTTTTGGTTTGTTCTTTGTTTTTGGTCAAATAACCCCTTTGAGTATTTTCTTCAGTGGGTGTTTTCTGGTGATAAATTCCCCCAGCTTCTATATGTCTGCAAAAGTTTTTATTTCTCCTTCATATTTGAAGAATAACTTTGATGGATATAGTATTTTTGGCTGGTTAATTCCTCTCTTTCAGTACTTTGAATATTTGAGTCCACACTCTTCTGGCTTATAGAGTTTCTGCTGAGAAGTCTGATGATAACCTAATGGGCTTTCCTTTATATGTTATGTTCTTCTTTTTCATAGTTTCCTTGAGGATTCTTTGTCATTGATTTTTGATAATTTTATTACCATGTGCCTTGGAGTAGGTCTATTAGGGTTGTGGTAACTCAGTGTTCTGTTTGCTTCTTGGATTCGAAGCTCTAACTTTCCATAGGCTTCAGAAATTCTTATCACTTATTTTTTTTAATAGACTCTCCATTCCCTTCTCCTTCTCTCTCTTCTTCTTCTCATATACCCATTATTCTTATACTGCTCTTTCTGATGGATTCACACAATTCTTGTAGCACTCTCATTTTTTTAAATTTGTGAGTCTCCTCTTCTGTCTGTAGCACTGTAGTTGCCTACTTTTGATGTCACGGATTCTTTCCTCTATCTGGCTTGTTCTGTTACCTAAACTTGCTATCTCAGTCTTCAGTTCATGTATTGAGTTCTTCATCTTTGTTTTTAAAGTTTCAATCTCCTTGGTGAGGTATTTGTTTAGTTCATCAATTTGTTTTCTGAGCTCGTTAAGTTGCCTGTTGGTGTCTTCTCACATTTCGTTGAATATTTTCAGAATTTCAGTTTTGAATTCTGTATCATTTAACTCCAAGGTTTCATGTGATTGAGATTTTTTTGTCTGGAGATTTTTTATTTTCTTTTGAATTACATCTCTGTCTTATGTAGCCATGGTATTTGATTTCTTCTTCCTTGAAGTCATTTGAGAGTGGTATTAAGAACCCTAACAAAAAAAAACAGCTAGAAAAATGAAAAATTAAGAAGAATACAATAAAAAAATATAACAATTTAAAAAGTGATGACAAGTGAAGAATAACCACAGGAAAGAAGATTGAAAGTGAAGAAAAAAATCAAAAACAAAACATGCACAGAAATATAAGAATAAAACATATAGAAAATGAAATTCAAAAGAGAAAGAATAAGAGGTAAAAAGAAAAAAATGGAAACAAAAGGACAAGTAAATTTTGGTTTTGAGAGGTTTCTTCAAGTAGGTGTCACTGTGTTTCAACTTTGAGCTCTGTGAAGTTCCTGGGCTCTCCTTCACTGAGATGTTGCTGTCCTAATGATATAGGTGGGGCCACAGTCCCATTGGTCTGTGGGGCTTGTTGTGAGGGCTTTGCAGCTTTGGCCTTATGACTTTGGCTTTACAGCTTCAGCTCTCTGGATTTACGGCTCTAGCGATGGCAATCTCAGGCTTCTGGGCCCTCATTCCCACATCTCAACAGACCTGGGAACTGGACTTGGAGCACCTCTATTCTTCAAGGGAAAGAGTGGCTCTGGAGAGCGAGCTGTGAAGTTTTTCTCTGCTACTCTTCACACTGTGAGAAGAGGGAGGCAGGATCTGGGAGGCTGGGGGCCACACTTTAGCTTTCTCTGTCTCTGCCGAGTATGGGCTTCAGGCAGACCATGGGAACATTGGCCGTGACCCCATACTCTGGCCACTTTGATTTATTTCTCCTTCTGCCCTCCCCCACCACCACTTCTCCCAACAGAAGGAGATCCAGTCACTCTGGGTTTTCTTCTCTGTACCCCTCAGACAAAAATCCAGGCAGCCCGAGCTTTCTTCCTCCCCGTAGTCCAGCAGAGAAAAAAAACCCAGTCACTCCAGGTTTGTCTCCTCTCCAAAGCGCACTGTGAATGCCTTTTATCTTCCGTTCCCTTTTTTACCCTGTCCCACCTTTAGTCCATTCAGTGCATGGATCTTTCAGGTGTGCCTGCGAGCCCAGCTGGAGTTCTTTTGCTGCATTATAATTGCTCAATTTGTTGAAATTTTAAGGGGAGAGAGCAGGAGTATCTCTCATGCTGTCATTAGTCTGACGTCATCCTCTTTTTCTCCTGTTTGCACTATTTTGTAGCATATTTAAAGTATGCTAGTAAGTCTATATAGAGCTATGTTAAAAAAACAGTATATATTAAAAAATACTTTATTGCTGAAAAATACTAACCATCATCTAATCCAGTGGTAGTCAACCTGGTCCCTACCGCCCACTAGTGGGTGTTCCAACTTTCATGGTGGGCGGTAGCGGAGCAACTAGAGTATAAATAAAAAGATAGATTTAACTATAGTAAGTTGTTTTATAAAGATTTATTCTGCCAAACTTAGCGAAAATCCGACATAAAGTACTTAGTAAGTAATTATTATTATATGCTTTAACTTGCTGTAACTCTGCTTTATAAATTTTATAAAGTAAAGTTACTTCCCTACTTTATAAATCACCATTACTGTGGAACCGGTGGGTGGTTAGAAAATTTTACTACTAACAGATATAAAAGAGGGCAGTAGGTATAAAAAGGTTGACTACCCCTGATTTAATCCTTCATGGAGTTAAAATCTTTTTGCTGATGGAGGGTCTTGCCTCAATGTTGATGGCTGCTGACTGATCAGAGTGGTGGTTGCTGAAAGAGTTGGGGTGGCTGTGGCAATTTTTAAAAATAAAACAACAATGAAGTTTGCTGCATCAGTTGACTCTTTCACTTGAATAGTTAGAGACCATTAAGGGGTTATTAATTGGCCTAATTTCCATATTGTTGTCTCCAGGAATAGGAAGGCCCAAGGATATGGAGAGAGATAGGGGAACGACCAGTAGATGGAACATACACCACGCTTATTGATTAAGTTCAGCATCTTATATGGGCGTGGTTCATGGTACCCTAAAACAATTACAATAGTACATCAAAGATCATTGATCACAGATCATTTAACAAATGTAATAGTAATGAAGATGTTGAAATACTGTTGGAATTACCAAATCTGACAGACACAAAGTGAGCAAATGCTGTTAGAAGAATGGCACTGATAGACTTGCTCAACACAGGCTTCCTACAAACCTTCAATTGTACAAAACATAGTATCTGCACAATGCAATAAAGTGCAGTAAAGTGAGGTATGGCTATATAAGGAATATATAGAAAGGGTAACAATCAGTATTCTTGGGTATGGCATTGATGAGTCTATCAGTTTCCTGTTGCGTAACAAATTACCACAAACATAGTGGCTTAAAGCAACACCCATTTATCAGCTCAGAGTTCTGAGCATCAGAAATACAATGAGGATTAGTTGGTTCTCCTGTTAGAGTCCCACAGGCTAAAAATCAAGGTGTCAGCCAAGCTAAATTCTTGTCTGGATGCTGTGAGGAAAAGGTCTTCCAAGGGCATTCTTGTTGACAGAATTCTGTTCCTTATGATAGTATGACTGAGGTCCTATTTCCTTGCTGGCTATCAGCCAGGTACCATGATCAGCTTCTAGAGACTTTCTGCATTATTTATGCCACATGGCTCCTTCCATCTTCAAAATAGCAGTGATACTTTAAATCCTTCACATGCTTCAAACCTCTGGCTTGTATCCTGCAAGCAGCCAGAGAAAACTTTGTTTTTAAAGGTATGGGCCCGCCTAACCAGGCGATGATGCAGTGGATAGAGCATCGGACTGGGATGCGGAAGACCCAGGTTCGAGACCCTGAGCTCGCCAGCTTGAGCACGGGCCCATCTGGCTTGAGCAAAAGCTCGTCAGCTTGGACCCAAGGTTGCTGGCTCCAGCAAGGGGTTGCTCGGTCTGCTGAAGGCCCACGGTCAAGGCACATGTGAGAAAGTAATCAATGAACAACTAAGGTGTCGCAATGGCAACAAAAAACTAATGAGTGATGCTTCTCAGCTCTCTCCGTTCCTGTGTGTCTGTTCCTATCTATCCCTCTCTCTGACTCTCTCTCTCTGTCCCTGTAAAAAAAATAAAACACAAAACTCCTTTCCCAGAATTAAATTCTCAACTTAAAAAAAAAAAAAAAGGTGTGGGCCCACCACTAATCTCTCTATCTTATGGTTGACTGATTTAGAACCATAATATCTGCAAAATCCCTTCAGAGCAATACCTAGATGAGTGTTTAAATCACCGGGAGAAAGTATGTGTACACAAAAGTGCTGAATATTGCCACTCTCAGTTGGTTAGAACATCATCCTGATATACCAAGATTATAGGTTTGAACCCTGGTCAGGGCACTTACAAGAATCAACCAATGAATGCATAAATAGGTAGGACAACAGATCAAAGTCTTGCAAGTATTTCTTCTGGGTTTTAGATTTTTTGTGTTCTGCTTTTGCCCTCCTCAGTTCTGTTGGAACAAGGCAATAAACTACGTAATGCCATGGTGGTTTCTGTGATGAAATCAAGCCCAGATACTAGCATGTTGTTGGACGAAGTTCATCCTCCTGTGAAGGAAGATTTTCTTGGAGCATCAGTACAGTAAGTTACAGGGTAAACATGAACCTCAACAGTTTATTTCATGAGAGTTGCTAACATGTGTTTGTCAGGTTATGAACTAAATAATTTTGGAAGTGTTCAGCAAACAATTCTTAATGTGGTGGAAAAGAAGCCTAAGCTAAAAAGTTAAGATACTCAAAATCTAGAACTAGCGTTGGCCCTTACTTAATCTGTAAATAGTTAAATTCTTTGCTCTCTCTGAACCAGCATGCTTATATATTAAAATGGGACTCTTCTCTCCTTCCTCTCATACAGAAATGAGATTCTAATATAGGAAAGGGCTTTGTAAATTGTGAAGTTTTATGTATATTTAAGGTAGATAGGTCTAAAGTATGGTAAATTTTCCCTGTTGAACCATATTTTAGCTCACTTAATTCTCTGCTGAAAACATACTCTTTTTATTTTTTTAATTGATTTGAGAGAAAGACTTTGATTTGTTGTCCTACCTACTTATGCATTCATTGGTTGATTCTTGTAAGTGCCCTGACCAGGGTTCAAACCCGCAATCTTGGTATATTGGCATGATGTTCTAACCAACTGAGCTACTCAGCCAGGGCTTAGGTCAGTTAATTCTGATTTAGATATTTTTTCCGTATGTCAGCCTCTCAAAAGTATTTTTCTACACCTTAGAATCAAAGCCTTGTCTAAGAATCAATTTAAAGACCACAATGAAGATCACCTCCCTCTGACTGAGAATAAATTTTGGAAACATGACACAAAAGCTGATACCAGAGCTATACAGCTGCTATTGGGCAGGTAAGAGCCCTTTTTTTTTTTTTTTTTTTTTTTACAGCTTATAACAACTTTGGTAAGAGCTCTTAACTAGCTTTCTTTGTTTTAAGTTCTTCCTCCAATTTATGGTGTACATTTTTCACAGATTTAGCTTCATAAAGTTGCACTTTCTTCAAAAAACTGAGACATTCCCTTGCTTACTGTGGCACACTAACTAAAAATCATTTGCATTACCCACTAATTAAAAATCCAGTCTTTAGCCTTTTATTCGTACGCTTACTTACAGAATGACCTCCAGTCCACTTTTTCAATCTTACCTCCTAACTCTGTTTCAACACCAATATTAGCAGGGTATAATGAAAAGAGCATGGGTTTTACACAGACACAAGTTGAAATTAGATGCTGTCTCTTATTATGTGGCTTGCACTGTTTGGCAGGAAAAAATAAATAATAGGGTTCCAGTTGGAAAGGAAGAAGTAAAGCTATCTCTAGTCACAGATGACATGATCTGGTATGTAGAACATCCTAGAGAATTAAAAAAACGATTAGAAGATTACAGGATATAAGATGAATTTACAAAAGTCAGTTGTATTTTTATATACTTGCAATAGATAGCCCAAAAGTGAAATTAAGAAATAATTTATTGGCCTGACCGGTGATGGCACAGTGGATAGAACATTGACCCAGGACCAGAGGTCCCAGGTTCGAAACCTTAAGGTTGCCAGCTTGAGAACAGGCTCATCAGCTTGAGCACAGCCTCACAAGCTTGAGCGTGGGGTCTCCGGCTTAAGCATGGAATCGTTAAAATGATCTCATGTTTGCTGGCTTGAGCCAGGGGTCACTGGTTCAGCTGGAGACACCTGATCAAGGCACATAGGAGAAGCAGTCAATGAACAACTAAAAAGTGATGCAACTATAAGTTGATGCTTCTCATCTCTCTCCCTTCCTGTCTCTGTCTCTCTCTAAAAAAGAAAAGACTTTACATTGATAAGAATAAAATACTTAGGAATAAATGTAACAAAAATACAAAACATAAACTCTGAAACCTGCCAAACACTGTTGAAAGAAATTTAAGAGATCTAAAAATTAGGGGAGATATCTCATGTTTATGATTCAGTGTAATCCTTGTCAGAATCTTGGCCGACTTCTTTGTAGAAATTGACAAGCTGATTTCTAAAATTCCTATGAAATTGCAAGGGACCCAGAATAATCAAAACAATTGTGAAAAAGAAAAAAGGAGGATTCTTCACTATTTTTAAACTTCCTACAAAGCAGGAGTAATCAAGGCAGTTTTGTACTGGCATAAGAACTGGCATAAATCAGTGGAATAGTCTAAAAATAAACCCATGTGTTTATGATCAGTTGATATTCAGTAAGGGTATCAAAACCATTCATTGAATAGTTCTTTCAACAAATGGTGCTGGAATTGCTGAGTAGCCATACATTAAAAAAGTGAAGTTGGACTCATACCTTAAATCATGTACAAACATTAACTCAAAATGGATTAAATAGTTAAACAGAAGAGCTAAAACTCTAAAGCACTTAGAATAAAACATATAGGTAGATCTTTATGACCTTGGATTTGGGAAAGGATTCTTAGATATGGCACCAAAAACACAAGCAACGACAACAAAAGATTAAATAAGATTCAATCAAAATTTTAAATGTTTTTTCTCCAAAAAGTAGCAAAAAAAAGAACACCTGCAGAATGAGAGAAAATATTTAAAAATCTTATATCTGATAAAAGACTCATCTAGAATATATAAAGAACTCATACAGCTTAAGAGACAAGTAATCCAATTAATAATATGGGTAAAGGATCTAAATAGTTATTTCTCTAATCTGCACATGAAAATATGTTGACGCCATTAATTATCAGGGACATGCAAAATAGAAATCACAATAAAATAATACGTTACATCCATTAATATGGATAGGACCAAAAAGTCAGATAATAAGTGTTGGTGAGGACCATGCAGTGCTGGTTGTAGTATAAAATGGTACAACCACTTTGGAAGATAATCTGTCAGTTCCTCAAACTGTTATATATGACCCAGCATTTCGACTCTTACAAACCCAAGGGAAGTGAAAACAT
The DNA here is from genome assembly GCA_037038555.1 of Rhynchonycteris naso. NCBI lineage: Eukaryota > Metazoa > Chordata > Mammalia > Chiroptera > Emballonuridae > Rhynchonycteris > Rhynchonycteris naso. The sequence goes on from CM072995.1 coordinate 318,621,356, forward strand.
AAGGCCATGCAAAAACAGGTACATAAATTTTTATAATAACATTATTCATAATAGTTAAAATGTTTATCAGCTGATGAATGAATTTTTTTAAAGTGGTATTTCCATACAGTGGAATATTATTTGGCCATAAAAAGAAGTAAAGTACTGATAAACATGCTGCATTATGGATGAACCTTGAAAACATCATGCTAAATGAAAGAAACCAATCACAAAAGATTACATATTTTGAGTCCATTTATATGAAATGTATAGAATATGCAAATCTATAGAGACAGAAAGTGGATTAGTTGTTTTTTAGGGCTGGTTCTGATGGATGTTGGTAAGTAGTAATAGCTAAGGGATACATAGTTTCCTTTTGAGGTGATGAAAATGCTCTAAAATTGACTGTAGTAGTAGTTATTCATATTTGTAAATATACTGAAAATGTTGAATTGCTGACTTTAAATGGGTGAATTGTGTATAATGTGAGGTATGTCTAAATAAGGCTGGCTAAAAAAACAAGATAAAGAATTTAGCATAAACCAGACAGAAGGTGACAGAGGACAATTTGAGTTTGGGTGACGGGTATGCAACATAATTGAATGATAAGATAACCTGGAGATGTTTTCGTTGTACATATGTACCCTGACTTATTGGTGTCACCCCATTAAAATTAATAAAAAAAAAAAGAATTTAGCATAGCTGTGGCTAGTTAGCTTGGTTGGTTAGAGTGTTGTCCCAAAATGCCAAGGTTGTGGGTTTGATCCCTAGTCAGGGCACATACAGGAAGCAACCAATGAATGCACAGCCAAGCGGAAACAAATGAATGCTTCTCTCTTTGTCTTCTCTCTCTCTCTCTCTCTCTCTTCCTCTCTCTTCCTCTCTCTGTCTCTCTAAAAACAATCAATTAAATAAAAAAAGAATCTAGCACAGTGAATGAAAAAGACACATCAAGGTACATAATCATGAATTTTCAAATTATTGAGTATAAAAAGACAATCTTTAAAGCTTCCAGAAAGGGCCTGACCAGTTTGTGGCGCTGTGGATAGAGCATTGGACTGGGATGCGGAAGACCCAGGTTCAAGACCCCGAGCTCGCCAGCTTGAGCACTGGCCCATCTGGCTTGAGCAAAAGCTCGCTAGCTTGGACCCAAGGTCGCTGGCTCCAGCAAGGGGTTGTTGCTTGGTCTGCTGAAGGCCCGCGGTCAAGGCACATGTGAGAAAGCAATCAATGAACAATTAGGGTGTCGCAGCAACAACAAAAAACTAATGATTGATGCTTCTCACCTCTCTTCGTTCCTGTCTGTCTGTCTCCGTCTATCCCTCTCTCTGACTCTCTCTCTGTCCCTGTTTAAAAAGAAAAAAAGAAAAACTTCCAGAAAGGAAGAAAAGGGGAAGAGAAAGATGATATGTACAGTATCTGAAATTGTAATGACATATTCCAGAGAGTTGACCAACATGGTCACCTAGGAGGCTTCTCAGCTCTCCTCTTCCCATAGATGCACCAAATGCACAGGTACACAGAATGCACAGGTACACACAAAGAAATTCCTCTGAAAGAAATCCAGAAAGGAAGCGAGCAATTTCTACACATCAGGCAAATGATAAAACACCATCAAAATGGGTAGGGCCTGACCAGGCAGTGGAGCAGTGGATAGAGCTTCGGACTGGGATGCGGAGGACCCAGGTTCGAGACCCCAAGGTCGCCAGCTTGAGTGTGGGCCCATCTGGCTTGAGCAAAAGCTCGCCAGCTTGGACCCAAGGTTGCTGACTCGAGCAAGGGGTTACTCGGTCTGCTGAAGGCCCGCGGTCAAGGCACATATGAGAAAGCAATCAATGAACAACTAAGATGTCGCAATGAAAAACTGATGATTGATGCTTCTCATCTCTCTCTGTTCCTGTCTGTCTGTCCCTATCTATATCTCTCTCTGTCTCTCTCTGTCCCTGTAAAAAAAATAATAATAAATAATAAAACAAAAATTAAAAAATAGGTAGGAAAGGCTGAAACTCTATCTTGCAATCATGCCATATAGTCAGGAGAGACTCCCCAAATCAGCTTCTTTTTGAACAAAGGATTTGGAACTCAGATGTAGTGCCCTGACTTTTTAAACTCCCACCTGAGAGAGTTGGACTCCCAAAATGTCTAGCTTTAAAAACTAATGGGGCTTGCATCTGCAAGACTCAGAACACTATAACAAGCAAAGAAATAATTTCTTTAACCCTTTATTGATTGATTTTACAGAGGGTGTTGGAGCAAGAAGTATCAGATCCTAGTTGCTTCACTTTAGTTGTTCATTGATTTCTTTTTATATGTATCTTGACCAGGCAAGCTCAGGGTTTTGAACTGGCGACTTCAGCATTTCAGATCGATGCTTTATCCACTGTGCCACCTCAGGCCAGGCATGGTGCTCAGGCAAGTATTCACCATGATGCCTGATAGAAAGTCAGACAAGGCCACTATAAGAAAGAAAAATGACAAGCCAATATCCCTGAAGAATACAGATGTAGAAATCCTCAACAAAATGTTAGATCAAAATTAACAATACATTGAAAGGATTATACATCATGTATATTTATTCTAGGGATTCAAGGATTGATCAAAGTCTGCAAACCAGTAAATGTAATACACCATATTAACCAAATGAAGGATAAAACAATGTATCTTAATCAGTAGAGAAAAGCACTTGACAAAATTCAACGCCTATTCATGATAAAACCTTTCACCAAACTGAATATAGATGGACTGTATCTCAACATAACAAAGACCATATATTATAAGCCACAGCTAACATAATATTCAGTGATGAAATCCAGAAAGCTCTTCCTGTAAGGTCAGGAAGAAAACAGATTCCCATTCTCCCCACTTTTCTTCAACACAGTACTGGAAGTACTAGCTAGAGCAATTAGGCAAGAAAAAGAAATAAAAGGCATTTAAATTGGAAAGGAAAAAATAAAACTCTCCGTTTGCAGACATGATATTATATAGAAAACCCTAAAGTCTCCACCAAAATACTGTTAGAATAAACAAATTGAGTAAAGTTGCAATATACAAAATCAATAGACAAAATCAGTTATGTTTCTTTCTATATACCAACAACAGACTATCAGAAAAAGAAATTAAGAAAACAATCCATTTAAAATAGCATCATAGAGAATAAAATACTTAAGTATAAGTTTAACCAAGTAAGTGAAAGATCTATACACTGAAAACTATAAGACACTGATGAATGAAATTGAAGAGGCCACAAATAAATGAAAAGAGATTCTATGTTCAGGGATTGGAAGAATTAATATTGTTAAACTGTCCGTACTACCCAAAGCAATCTTTTATTTTCTTTTTAAGATTTTATTGACTTGCATCTTAATAGTTCCTTCTTATATGTTCCTTGATCGGGCAAGCCTGGGGTTTTGAACCAGTGACTGCAGCATTCCAGGTTGGCACTCTTTCCACTGCATCACCACAGGTCAGGTTCACTCTTTACTTTCAATGCAATCCCTACCAAAATTGGAATGACATCTTTCGTAGAAATGGAAAAACAACCCTAAAATTCATATGGAACTACAAACAACCCTGGATAGCTAAAGCAGCCTTGAAAAAAAACAAAGCCTTAGGCATTACACATACTGGTTTCAAACAGTATTACAAAGCTAGAGTAATCAAAGCAGTATGGTGTTGGCATAAAAACAGCCACATAGGTGAATGGAACAGAATAGAAAGCCCTGAAATAAACCCATCCATATAAGGCAACTTGTTTTCGACAAAGAAGCTAAGAATGCTAAATGGGAAGAGAATGGTTTCTTCAGTAATGGTTTTGGGAAAACTAGACAGCCACAAGCAAAAGAATGAAACTAGACCACTATCTTATAACATATATAAAAATCAACTAAAAATGGATTAAAGACTTCAACATTTTACCTTAACCCGTAAAACTCCTAGAAAAAATTATAGGGGGTAGGCTCCTTGACATTGGTCTTAATAATTTTGGGGATTTAACATGAAAAGCTAAGGCAACGCAACAGCAAAAATAAACAGGTGAGGCTGCATGAAACTTTGATTTCTGCACAGTAAAGAAAACCAACAAAATGCAAAGGCAGTCTTTGGGATAATAGAAAATATTTGCGAACCACTTATCTGACTCAGGGTTAATCTCCAACATATACAAAGAACTCATATAACTCAGTAGTAAAAAACCAAATAGCTCAACTCAAAAGTGGGCAAAGGACCTAAATAGACATTTTTCCAATGAAGACATTCAAATTGCCAATAGGATGCATGAAAAGGTGGCTCAACATCAATAATCATCAGGAAAATACAAATCAAAACTACAATGAGGTATCACCTTTTACCCATTAGGGTATCTGTTATCAAAAAGACAATAAGTAAGTGCTGGTGAGGATTTGGAGAACAGAGAACCCTGTACAGTGTTGGTGGGAATGGAAACTGGTATAGCCACTATGAAAAACCGTATGAAAATCTCTCAAAATATTAAAAATAACACTACCATATAATCCAGCAATCTCACTTCTGGGTATATATCCAAAGGAAATTAAATTATCTCAGAGATGTATCTGTACCTCTATGTTCATTGCAACATTATTTACAATAGCCAAGGTTTACAAGCAACATAAGTGGCCATCAGTAGATGGATGGATTAAGAAAAATGGGATGTGTGTCTATGTATATACATATATAATGAAATACTATTCAGCCTTTAAAAAAAGGAAGAAATCCTGCCATTTGTGACAACATGGATGAACCTGGAGGGCATTATGCTAAGTGAAATAAGCCTGACAGAAAAGACAAATACTACAGAGTATCACTTATAATGGAATTAAAAATAAAGTCAAATTCATGGAAACAGATTTCAAAAATGCTTTCTGGGAGGCAGGAGAAATAGGGAGAAATTGATAAAAGGGTACAAACTTTTAGTTATAAGTTGAAAAAGTTCTGAGGATCTAATGTATAACATAGTGACTAGTTGATGACACTGTGTTGTATAATTGAAATTTGCTAAGATAGTAGAACATAAATGTTTTTGCCCCTCACCCAAAAAACAAAAATGTGAGGTGATTGATGTTTTAATTAATTCAATGGGGAGAATTCTTTCACAATGTGTATGTATATCAAATCATCACATTGTACTTTTTCAATATTTTATAATTTGTCAATTATATCTCAATAAAGCTGGAAACAAAATAAAAAGACTTCACCAGCTTCATGGAAGACAATGGAGAAATGCTCTCAAAATTCTGAAAATTCTGAATTTTCAACCTCAAATTTCATTCTCAAACTATCAACCAAATGTAAGGGTAAAATAAAAATGTTCGTGCATCCAGGGTCTGAAAAGTTTACCTCGGGAAAGCACAGAGATACTTTCTGCCACAAAGAGAATATAGAAGAAAGCATAACACATGGCGTCCAAGAAATAGAGGATATAACACAAAGGAAAGAGAAAGGGGGTTTAAGATCTGTGTCATTTTTAGAGGATAAACACTTTTGGCTGCTAGACAGGGCTTCACTAGGAGTATACCTAGTGAGGAGGGGGGAGGGTAGAGGGAGATACATTCCTCCAGTGTTTGACCAAATTGAGAGGAAATTGTCATTTCTCTTAGAGAGTTCAATAATGAAATAGTAATAGGCACATAGAAAACTAAGTAGATGAAAATTAAGGCAGTTATTAAAATGGAAAACTAGAAGTTGCTTAAGAAAGTGTACAAAATTATACTTGGCTCTGACATAATGTTAACCCAGAAGATTAACTTTAAAATAGTGTAATATAACTAAATTGAGAAGATGGGTGAAGGGGAAATCTGTGTTCAAGAGTAGTGGTATAAGAGAGTGGATTTTCAGTTTTCGTAGTAGGAAATCCGTACGTACATCATTTAGAAAAGTGAAAAATCAGAAAATAGCGATACACAATGTGTTACTTAGCACTATGCAGCTAAATACCAGGAGAAATATTTTAGTGAGTTGAAAGTGAGGAGGCAGGCCACTACTATTTTTTATTATGTCATGTAAATCCTATTTTACTTTTAAAATAGATGCATGTATTCTTTGATTAAAAAACATTTGCCCTGGCTGGATAGCTCAATTGGTTATCAGTGGTTCTCAAAGTGTGTGCCCTATGGTATTCCAGAGAAATATGTGCCTGTTGGGGACCAAAAAACCAACAGAGTTTTTGGAGTTTAGATTTTTGGGGGACAGAGGTGTGGGGAATTGGCTGTAAGCTGACAGTCTGCCCAACACCCCACCTCACTTGCCTGATTAGGTTGCAAAAGGCTGTTAAGCTGTGGTGCTGGATTGTTTACACTACCCCCCATGTTCCCCGGAAAAACTAGAGGCAAATTTTATCTATCCTTTGGTGTAAAGTTAAGATGATATGTATGGTGGAGGTTTTCTGCACTTGGTAAAATTCTTGGGTTGCCTTGCAAACGTGATCAGATACCATTTGATTTAATAATGGCCTCACTTTGCCCTATAAATAAAGCAAGATGTGGTTTTTGGACGCACTTTGTTCTTGCCAGCAGCAATTACAGGGCCCTCCCAACCCCATATTTTCTTAATGCCACGTATTTTCTTAATTCTGCCCCATTCCCACTCGGGACCTGGAATTACTAGCTGCACTGGTTCGCGGCATGTGCCCAGATATAAAAATAAGTATATTTACTCTGTTATACCGTTTCATTATGGAAATAATGCTCTTTTTGTTAACACATCATTATTATATTTATTATTAACACATCATATTATTTATGTTTCTAATGAACACAAGAATGAAAAACTTAACACATTTGTGCCAAGACCTGCTGAATTTACTAAATCTTACTAAGAATGTATCTATATATATAAAAAGATAACACTTTTGCCCTTTTTTATTTTTTAACCTCTTTTTTTTGCGAATTATATAAAACATAACTCAAAAAATGTAACAAAAACATTTTAATGTCAGAATAAATTTAACTTTGTCATATTTACTTCATTTAATTACCGTAAAAGCACACTTGGACTTTATATATATATATTTTAATGTTTATTATAACATATTTCTCAGAAATTTTTATATAGTGCACCTACTATTATTTGTAGGATTTTTTTTTTTTTTTTTTTTTTTTTTTACAGGGACAGAGAGAGAGTCAGAGAGAGGGATAGATAGGGACAGACAGACAGGAGCAGAGAGAGATGAGAAGCATCAATCATTAGTTTTTCATTGCCGTTGCGGCATCTCAGTTGTTCATTGATTGCTTTCTCACGTGTGCCTTGACCACGGGCCTTCAGCAGACCGAGCCACCCCTTGCTGGAGCCAGCGACCTTGGGTCGAAGCTGGCGAGCTTTTGCTTAAGCCAGATGGGCCCGCACTCAAGCTGGGGACCTTGGGATCTAGAACCTAAGTCTTCTGCATTCCAGTCTGACAGTCTGTCCACTACGCCACTGCCTGGTCAGGCATTTGTAGTATTTTTAATGTGCCCTGACTTCAAAAAGTTTGAGAACCACTGGGTTAGATCAACGTCCCAAAGCGCAGAGGTTACTGCTTTAATCCTCAGTAGGCGCATGCAGGAGCAGATCATTGTTCCTGTCTCTCTTTCTCTTTCTTTTAAGAAGAAAAAGAATAGGAAAGTGCTGAGAGTGTGCTTGTCTTATAGCTAAAGAACACAGACATTTTCTAGCCTCACCCCACCCCCACCCCTTTTTGTCATATCTCCTGCCCACCTAGCTGCACAGGAAACCCAGGCCTCTAGCTTGTGCACAGTAGCTCTGACCTCTCCCAGTTTCTGGTATAAGTATGTCCCAAATATTGCATGGAGGGGAGTGGCATGACCTTTTAATTCAAAGACTAGTATAACTTCAAAGAAACACTAATTTCAGAAAAATGCAAGGTGGTGTACTGAGCAGTGGAGATCTTGGTAACTTTAACTGTATGCAAGAGGGGAATTAACAGCAAGCAACTGAGTGTGTGTGTGGAGGGGGGAGCAATATGTGGCGAATGAGAGCTGTATAAAATACCAAGAAGTAAATTTTCAAAAAGGAGTAGTGCACACAAGCTGCATAGAAGCCATGGAGATCAGGAAGTTATTTAGTTTTTGGTAGTTAGGAAGTTATTCTGACCTTTGAGATAGAGATTACTATAAATGGTTCTCAACTGGGGGTAATTCTTCCCTACTTCCCATGGGACATTTGGTAATATCGGGAGACATTTTAGGTTGTCAAAACTGGCATAGTGCTACTGGCATCTGATGAGTTCACGGATCCAAAATGCATAAATAGCTCCCTATGACAAAGAATTGTCAGACCGAACACGTCAAGAGTGCTAGTTGAGAAACCCTGCTATAGATTAAGGAAAGGAACATTTACTGAACATCTATTATGCCCAAGAAATATAAGAATATGATCTAATTTGAAGGTATTTACTGTGTGCTATATTCATGAGAAATCAAAGAAGGGAGAAAAAAGTATAGCAGCTAACTTGAAAGGGAAGCAAAGTTGAAAGAATTAATTGAAATGCTTAGCACAGTATCTGGCACATGTAAGTATTTAATAAATATGCTGTCATTATGAATAACAGGTTTATTAAAAATTCAAGAGGTTCATTAATAAATATTCATTAAATGTTAGTTACCATGGAAGAAACAAATAAAATGTACACATACTTGTGTGCTTATCTTCCTTAATAGTGTACAAACTCTGTAGGTAGAATGTCTGTTTTACTCATTTCTGTATCCTACAAAAAAATTTGTTTTGCCATTATTAACCCTAAATATACATATTTTTGCTTAGTGGAAGAAAACATTTATGAATTAGACATTCACAAAAACAACATATAACATTTAACTTGTTGAATTACAGTTGATAATTTCTCTTTTTTTTTCCTTCCTGTTAGACCGTAAGCTACACAAGACTAGAGCAAATTAGCTTAGACATCTTTGTATCATTTAGGACCTAACACCATGCCTGGCACATAATAGGTGCCCAATATAATGTTTGTTAAATAAATGAGTAAAAGCACCTGGCCAGTGGTGGCCCAGTGGATAGAGCATCGATCTGGAATGCTGAGGTCGCTGGTTCAAAACCCAAGGCCATGGTTTTGAGCACAGGTTGTCAACAGATTCCTGAGGTCACTGGCTTGAGCAAGGGGTTGCTGACTCACTATGAGCCTGGGGTCACCGCTCCAATCCTGGGGACAAGGCACATGCAAGAAGCAATCAATGCACAACTAAGTGGAGCAACAAATTGATGCTTCTTTCTCCCTGCCTCAATCAAATCAGTGTCAGTACTGTATTTTTTGAATGCTAGCTGTTGGCATCCCAAAGTTCTTCTGCTTTGTTTTTCTTTCTCTGCAGTGCTGAATTATCCCAGGGTCATTACTGGGACGGGCTAGGCTCTCCTCCAGATTCTCCAGCACCTGGAAGTGATGTGTATTGCAGCAGTGAGCCGAATGACCCTCAGTATGACCAGAGTCTCCTGGAGAACTTGTTTTATACAGCACCTGTAAGTCATTGAATCTGAAGCTTTAGGAATTAGATAACAAGAGTTATAGTAATATTAGTAGATGCCAGCATGTTACCACTTGCCAGATAGAAAGCTATTTTACATATCATATTTAATTATAATGGCAACCTGAAAAGAAAAATATTATCCTCATTCTATAGATGAGACAAGCCTAGTAAGACCCAGTATGTTATCCAAGGACACGTAAGTAAGTGTTAGAGTCAGGATTCAAATTCTAGTTTACTTAAGTCCAAAGCCTATGGTTTGTATTTTTTCTTCTTCTTTTCCAAGTGAGAGGAGGGGAGCTAGAGAGACAGACTCCCATATGTACCCCAACTGGGATCTACGCAGTAACCCCCGTCTGGGGCCATGCTTATAACCGAGCTATTTTTAGCATCTGAAGCAGAGGCTCCACGGAGCCATCCTCAGCACCCAGGGCTGATGCACTTGAACTAGTTGCGCCATGGCTGCAGGAGGGGAGGAGAGAGAGAGAGAGAGAATGGGCAGGGAGTGAGGTGTAGAAGCAGATGGTCTCCTGTGTGCCCTGACCAGGAATCAAAGCCAGGACATCCACATGCTGGGCCAATACTCTACCACTGAGCCAAGCAGCCAGGGCCAAAGCCTATAGTTTTAATGAAGATATAGTATATGGCTTCCTTACGGCTCTTTTAAGGGAGAGCTAATGCAAGTATACCCTCAGAATCACCCTTGACTGGTATATTTTCAAACTATTTCAGAAACATTTCTGCTCACAGGTAACAAATACTTCTATTTACCCTTTAAGACAAGCATTCTCTTTTTAGGGAGTTCTAGCATTTTCAAAGTTCTTTCTTATTATCAAGCCATATGTTCTGTTCATTGTCTTAGTATCTCCTAGGGCCTACACATTAAGTTCAATCCCTGTTTTTACAAGTAACCATTTATATTTATGAACATTGCTTTTTTTTTTACTGGTTCAGGAAAGATAACTGAAGTAAAAGGTAGTTCATACCAGCTCAGTAGTAAGACAATAAGAGCTACCAGGATTCAGAGCAAGCAGGGAGAACTTTTACATATTATCAGGAACTAGGAGTTTTGCTGAGACTTGGAAAATGGTACTTAGAAAGATTAAAGGATATGAAATGGAAATAGAAAGAATGAGCTGTCTAGAACAGCAGTTTGTGCACTGCAAGGTATCTAATTTGAGTAGAGGGGACTTTCTGTGGAAAACAAGTCATCAATAAGGCAGGCTAGAACATTGCATCCAGTGTGAAAGCCTGTTGAATGTTAGGTGATGAGGAAATGACAGGATCACTGTAGTGTTTTAGGAATGTTAATTTGGCAGCGATGAAGGGGCACCCGGGGAGAATAACCATAAGCAAATAGGAAGCCATTGGGCTACTGCAGGTGTGAGAGAGGGAGAGCCTGAATGACAGTGGCAGCAAGGGAGTGGAAAGAAGGAAACGGATTTAAAAGACATTATGAGGTGTTTAGATTTCATGACTTCCTGCCCTAAAATTCATCTTTGATACTGTGTTACCTGTAGGATAAAAACGAAAGAGAGCTTATATTTATTACACATTGTCTCTGTGTCAGGGAATTTATGTTACCTGTTATTTAGTCAATACTGTACCTTATATTTTAAATTTGTTATTTCATTTAAATCTCTTTCTAACCCCATGAGATAACATTATCTTTTTTACTAACTATGAAATAAAAGCTTAGAGATGTTAATTACTAGTAATTAAGTGGCAGAACTGGAATTCTTACCCTAGTCTGTCTGGCAAAAAGCTTGTGTTTTTCCCACTTAAACTACACCATCTCATCAGCTTGGAGCATGGCATTAGAACCTGACATTGACTTTCCTCCCTCACCTCATCTCCCACTTGGCTCTAACTCCACTGGAGACTACTGTCATGCTTATTATTGCAACTCTCCTCAGACATTCTAGCTCTTTTCCTATCTCCATATGTTTTGCTCATATTGATTCTTGTTCTTTGAATGTTGAAATACCCTGGTACATCTGCTAAACTTGTCTTCATTCTTTATTAATTCATCACCTGTCTCAGACTCCCCCAAGCAGATTTTTTTGCCTGAATATACGTAATATCATGCACATAACCTCTGTTATAGCCAGAGTATGTCTTCATTATCTTTTTATTACCACTACAACAAAGGCCTGATACTCAGTGGATACCTAGTGAATAAATGAATAAATGTGTGAATAACACTAGTAATCCTCCATACTATTTAAACAAAATAGTCTTAGAAAATGTTTGTTGACTGAAAAAGGAGTGAAAAGTGAGTAAATGGGAGACCAAGGAGTTAGAATGCTCCTTCCCTGGAGTCAGTTTTTGATGCTCTTAATATTGAACAACCTAGATTATGTTTATTATAAGTTCTTTCTTTTTTTCTTTTTCTTTTTTTTTTTTGCCAGAGGGAGAGAGATAGACAGAAAAGGAGAGAGATGAGAAGCATCAACTCATGGTTATGGCACCTTAGTTGTTCATTGATTGCTTTCTCATTTGTACTTTGACTGGGGAGCTTCAGCTGAGCCTATGATGCCTTGTTTAAGCCAGCAACTTTGGGCTCATGCCAGTGACCTTGGGCTTTAAGCCAACAACCTTTGTGCTCCGAGCCGTGACTATGGGGTCATGTCTATTATCCCACGCTCAAGCTGAATGAGTTCACGCTCAGGCCAGTGACCTCAGGGTTTCAAACCTGGGTCCTCAGCATCCCAGGCCAACGATCTATTCACTGCACTGCCACCTGACCAGACTATGTTTATTATAATTTCCTTCAGGCTGTGGACCTAACTAGATTTTGATTGTGTTGTTGGTAAGCATTTTTAAAAGCTACCATTTAATAAAGAAAAGGCTAAGAGCAAAAAGTTTTGTTGACTATGGCCAGTTGGCTCAGTGGTAGAGCGTCGGCCCACTGTGTAGATTTCCTGGGTTCAATTCCTAGTCGGGGCACACAGAAGAAGCAACTATCTGTTTCTCTACCCCTTCACTCCCGCTTCTTTTACTCTCTCTTCTCCTCCCACAGCCATGGCTTGATTGGGTCAAGCCCATTGGCCCCGGATGCTGAGGATAGCTTCATGGAGCCTCCACCTCAGGTTCTTAAAATAGTTCAGTTGCAAGCATGGCCCCAGATGGGCAGAGCATTGGCCAGGAATGGGGTTGCTGGGTGAATCCCAGTCATGGCACATGTGGGAAAGTCTCTCTAGCTCCCCTCCTCTCACTTGGAAAAGAAGGGAAAAAAAAGTTTTGTAGGGTTGGATATGTGAGAGACCGTGGTATCCTCCTCGGCCCCACTTGCTGCTGTACCAGCAGCTACAGCAGCCTCAGGCCCAGATTTTGGCTTCACCTCCAAAAAGAAGCATCTCATACTGCAGAGACGAAGGTGTTCCAGGAGGCTGGCCTGCTGCGGAGTGTGTTCCTGTGGGGCATAGCCCACTAGATCAGTGAGCTCAGCAATGTGCCTCCACCTGTGATGCTGCTGCCAGATGACTTTTAAGGACAATTCCAAGGTCAAGAATCACCTTTTTCATAGAGAAAATCTTCCCAGTCATTTCAAATTCCAGTATTGTTGTCCCCAGGTCTTCAGGAACCTCCAATGATCGATTGGCATTGATAATCAGGATTACTTGGTGTTTCTTACCTGAAGTCCCCCCAGTGAAAGTGAAAGACAGTGATCATTACTTCCTTATCTCCTATGATCAGATTCTGGACATCAAAGAAGTATACAGTGAGGATACTGCTGACATGCATAGCAATCTCGCCAACTACCACCAGTACACTGTGAAGGCAACCTGCAGTTCCTGGGGACATACTGAGTTAGCGTGGACAATGAAGACAGCTAGCTGTGTGCTTGTGATGTACGGCATGTTTAGCCATTGTCTTCCTGTGCACAAGAAGTATGACTTCAAGGTCTCCCTAGTATCCCTGGAAGCCAGCAATAAAGAAAAGGTTTAGGAATTGACTGCCCTTAAGGTTATGGAGTTTCTCAGCAAGAACAAGAATGTTTATATTGGTGAAGAAGAGAAGAAAGTATTTCTAAAGAAAGTAAAAAGAGATGTGAAGTTCCCTGGTGCAGCTGAAAATCATGGACTACTGCAGTGACGGGCAAGCTTTTGAGCTTGGTGTGTCAAAATTCACCAAAAAACTGAGCATAACTCGGGTGGTGTGCCACTTCGAGAAAACGTCCTAACCAGAAGTCCCAGAACTAGACGCTTTGTGCCGGAGTTCTGTTGTTTTGGCCTGCAGACCTTGGCACAGTGTCTACACTACAACAAATGTTTTATCCTTAGCTACTGCACCTGGCCGTGCAGGAGCCGAGGATGAAACGTCCTTCTCAGCATGCGGCCCCATACTTCTCTGGTATGCGGCCGCCCACGTGTCATAGAAAATGGCTACGCATGTCAGTGCTGACACATGTGTCATAGGTTTGCCGTCACGAGACTACTGCCTTCTGCTGGGCATCCATGATATCTTTGGGCCTCTGAACCAGAGGAAGAGAGATCAGTGTAGGAGGAGGAGTCAGAGGGGGACATAGGGGAATAAGGACTATGGCCTGGCCAGACCTCCTGTTCTGGTAGGCTTCTCTGGCACCTCTCTTGAAGATATTGATGGCTGCATCCATTCACATCAGCCCTTGGGCCCTGGAGAGTTTAAATCATTCATTAATGTCTGTGCTATTCGTAATTCTAAGGGCCCCTCCTCCCAGAAGGAGCTATTTTTCATTTACCTCATGAACATACTGACACAGTCTGATGCCAAGAATAAAGCAGCTCATACAGCCAAAACTGTTAAGTGTGGGACTGGTGCAGAGATCTCTATTGTTCATCCTGAACAGTATGTTAAGTGATTCCTGGATCTTATTACCAATCTCTTTGCCTAAAAGACTCTCTGATGACTACTGCTTTGTATTCAAGAGGCTTGGGGCAATTGTGGATATTCTAGTCACTACTACTCTTCTTTGCAAAATTCAGGCTACAGACTCCTTCTATCCAAATAACTCCATCTTGTTGAGTAAGTGCTTTCTGGTCCTCAAAAACATATCTTTTCTCCCCTTTGTCCAGTTTTCTTGCCCTCTCTTCATCCCCTCCAACAAGTCTTGCTTGCTTTATTTGAGTGTGACTGTTGATTCTCTCCCTAGTACCTTGATTTTTGTAAAATGTTTTATTGTTTCTATAATATAGGAGGAGCTGGGGGAAGGGGATTGTTCGCCATCTTCAGGACCTGACTTACAGATGGACCTGAATCAAGCAACTATTCTAGATGCACTTTCCTTTGTGGGATTAACTAAGAGTGTCTGAATTTTGCTTGTAACTTTATAGAACCACTGGGGTATACTTCCTTCCAGCTAGGCCCTGGGACTTTCAAGATACTACAGATATGAGTACAGGCATGCACAAATGATCAGATATGGCCAGTCTTACAGAGGTGGGGTGGAGAGTGGTCAGCAGGCTGGCAACTCATGGAAGTGGGAACTAAGAGGACTCTGGTGATTATGCAGGGAATTGAAGAAAGTTTCTGTCAAGGATTGACTACTCTCTAATCTCTTTCCTCGCTCCACTTCCCCCCTCCTCTGTACTTCTGGGCACAGGAGCCCAGAGATGGATGGCCAGAGTGTGCAAGCCTGGGTGAAGGTGTTTGACTGTTGCTGCTCTTCCCCTGGCCACACACCTCTTCTGGTGCTGGAACCCTTCAGCATGGTGTGGCCTGTTCTGGAGGCTGGGATGACAGGCCAGGTGTATAAGGTTTGCTCCCCATGTTAAATTTCCTTTCTTTAGTCCCATCCTGAGACACGTTTCTGCAGGGGCTGTGCAGGAACCACGTTTCACAGACAAGCTAAATCGTCATTCAAGAGCAAGGCTTCTAGCTTCAAGTTCAGGATAGCGAAGTAGGAAGATTCTGAGTTCACCTCCTCTCATTAACATGAAAACTACAACTACATATAGAACAGCTGTCTCTGAGAACAACCTGACTACTAGCAGAACAGATTTTCTACAACTATAGATATAAAGGGAAAAAATCACATTGAAATGGGTAGGAGATGTAGAGACTAAATCTGGTCAGGACTCACTCTACCCTATACTCCCATGCAGTAACTCACAAGTGGGAGGGATATCACAATCACAGAGGTTGTCCCTGAAGAGTGAGGGTTCCAAGCCCTAGCCTGGGATACCTGCACTAGGAAGAGGAGTGCCCATACCATCTGGCTTTGAAAACCAGTAGGGCTTATGTCTGGGAGAACCAGAGGGCTGTAGGAAGCTCTGGTTGTGTTCTTTCTAAGTCCTGGGACAGAGGCAGCAGTTTCAAAAGCACCTAGGTCATATGTGAAGTAGATGTGTTGACTAATTTTAGGGTCTGTGCTGGAGAGTAGGGGTTTGTTGGAACTTTCTCCTGAGAGGTGCTGGTGTATGCCAGTTTTCCTCTCTCTTTCTATAATCTGGGTGGTCTGACACAGGCAGGCACCAATTCTGACACTCTCCATTAACTTTGCTAACACTGTTCACCCCGCCTGGCATTTCCCTGAAGACCCATCCAGGCCAGCACCCCTCCAAAGTGACTCTTGTTTTATGATACCCAGTAGGCGGCCTTAGTTGGCACCAGCAAACACCAGTGTGTCTACAACAGCATGGGTGAACCTCACAGCCAACCACACCAAAAGCTTGCCCTGTATACTAGTGATCCTATGATGGTAGTGTCCAGGTCTCACAGCCAGCAGGCCAGGAATCAGCCTCACCTGCCAGTGTGTCCATAGAAGTTGTGGCCCAGACACAGCAGGAAGCCACACTAACCCACCCAAGGAACACCTCTGGAGCACCTGGCTCTGGTGACAAGAGGGATTCCATCACTGAACCCCACAGGACACCTTCTAAATAAGGCTACTTTTTCAAGACCAGGAGATTTAGCCTACCTACCTAATACTTAGAAACAAATAGGTAAAATGAGAGAGAAGAATTGTTCCAAACAAAAACAAGACAAAAATCTCAGAAAAAGAACTAAAGGAAACGGAAGTAAACAACTAGATGAAAAGTTCAAAGCATGTCATAAAGATGCTCATTAAACTCCACAAACTAATGGATAAACTCAATAAGAACTTCAACAAAGAGGTATAAATTATAAATGAGGACCTATCAGAAGTGAAGAATTTAGCAACTGATTTGAAAAATGCACTGGAGGAAATCAGCAGCAAATCAGATGACACAGAAGAATGGGTCATAAATCTAAAGATAGGATAGTGGAAAATACCCAATTGGAAGATAAACAACAAGTATACTAACATTCAAATATGGTTCCCAAAAGGAGAAGAGAGAATGGAACAGAAGACTTAACTGAAGAAATAATGACTGAAAACTTCCCTAACCTGGTGAAGGAAACAGACATGCTAGTTTAGGGACCACAAAGAGTTCCAAACAAGATGACTCCAAGGAGATAAAGGCACATTATAATTAAATTGTTAAAAGTTAAAGAGAGAATTTTCAAAGCAGCAAGAGAAAAACAACTAGATACGTACAAGGGGATGGATGCCCATAAGACTTATCAGCTGACTTTTCAACGGCAACTTGGCAGGCCAGAAGGGAGTGGCACAATATATTCAACATGATGAAAGGGAGAAACCTAAAACCAAGAATAGTTTACCCAGCAAGGTTATCATTCAGAATTGAAGTCAAGATTTTTCCATACAAGCTAAAGCTAAAGGAATTCATCACCAGTAAACTAGAATGAGAAAAAATGTTCCAGGGAATTCTTTAAGGAGAAAACAAAAGGCCAAAATTAGAAATAAAAAAATATATGAAAGAAAAATAATCTGACTAGTAAAGGCAAATATAGTAAAAATAGTAAACCAATCACTTATAAATCTAGTATGAGAACAATTAAAATGGCAAGTACCTACCACTCAATAATACTTAAGTGTAAACTGAATAAGTGCTCCACTGAAAAAACATAGAGTGACTGAATGGATTTAAAAAACAAGGCTCAGCCCTAGCCAGTTGGCCCAGTGGTAGAGTGTCTGCCCAATGTGTAGGTGTCATGGGTTTGATTCCTGGACAGGGCACGCAGAAGAAGTGACCATCTGCTTCCTCACTGCCTCCTTATCAAAGCAATAGTCATAAAGATGCTCCCCCACACACCTCCTACAACCTGATTGGTTAAAGTGCATTGGCCCTCAGCGCTGAGGATCACTCTGTGGAGTCTTCACCCTATGCAGTAAAAACAGGTTGCAAGCATGGCCCCAGATGGGCAGAGCATCAGCCCCAGACGACGGTTGCTGGGTGGATCCCGGTTGGAGAGCATATGGGAGTCTGTCTCTCTACCTACCCTCCTCTCACTTGAAAAAGAAGAGGAAGAAGAGACCTTTACATGAGTTGCCTACATGAGACTTCAGATTGAAAGACACATGATACACATAGACTGAAAGTTAAGGGATGTAAATGATATTTAATGAAAATGGAAATGAAAAAAGAGCTGGGATAGCAATACTTAAATCAGACAAAATAGACTTTAAAACAAAGGCTAAAACAAGAGACATAGAACGATTCAGCAATTCCACTTCTGGGCATTTATCTAAAGAAAACAAAACACTAATTTGAAAAGATATATACACCCTTATATTCACTGCCACATTATTTACAATGACCAGGATATGGAAGCAACTTAGGTGTTGATCAATGGATGAATGGATAAAGAAGTGGATACATACACACACATATGCACGCATGCAGAGGAACATTAATCAGCCAGAAAAAAATAAATCTTGCTATTTGTGACCATATGTATAGACCTTGAAGATACTGTGCTAAGTGAAATAAGTTAGACAAACACTGTATCATTTCACTTACAGTATGGAATATAAAAAAATTAAACAAATGAACAAACAGATTCATAGATACAGAAAAATTGATGGTTTCTAGAGGGTTGAGCAGTTGGGGTATGGACAACAGGGTGAAGGAGATTAAGTGGTACAAACTTACAGTTGTAACATAAGTCACGGGGATATAAAGTAGTGCATAGGGAACAAAGTCAGTAAATATCACAACTGCACAGTGACAGATGGATAGTGGATTTTTTGTGTTGATCACTTTGTAAGGTATATAAGTGTGAACTCTCATTATGTTGTACACCTGAAACTAATATAATGTATGTCAAGTATACTGTAATTTAAAAGGAGCTTTACATTCCAGAATAAAAATTAGGCATGAAAAAAAAATTTTTTTTTCTTCATGGCTAGCCATCCCTGAGGTTTTATTCCCTGGAGAAGAGAATATCAATATCTGGGTCAACCCTGGTCATTTCAAAAAGATGGACTACCAAGTATGGGAACCTCTTCTACGCCCTGGATGTGTGTGCCTAGCATACTTCTCAAACCCTTTTTCCAATTGGATCTATTCTGTTCTCTTTTTTCTCATCTTATATTGCTTCTCTCTCTCCCAAAGGGACACAAGTGGTCTTCTCTGTCATTTCCCTCTCCACCCACAGAGAGGAGTCAGAGTTGTAACTCAGTCACCCAACTGCCTCCAAAGATGGCTGATACATGATACTTTCAGAATGTAGAGGACCCTGATGAGCCCAGATGTGTCCTCCCCACCTTCCAATGCTTTTGTTGCAAAGGCAGCCATTCTTCTTGCTATCATCCGTACTCTGTGAGACTTCTAAATTTTTTAAAAATCATGAAGATAGACACCAGCAACTGGCCTATGGGAGTGCAACGATTCTTTTTTCTGTATCTGGCTGGACTGATGTGTCTCACAAGAAGTCATGAGATCATAAAGAATTCCTTTCTCCCCATCATTTTCTGCTCCAAAGGAAATAACAAGAGGAATCCCCAGTTAAGGATTGAAGCTTCTGTGATACTTTCCTGTCCAGAGCCTGATGGATCTTTTTCATTCCAACCATCTCTTTCCCCTGTTGAGTGCAGTAAGACTCCATGACACCAGCAGCTGCTGTTCTTTAGAGAAATGAGTTTTCTGACCATGTGGCTGATGTATCATGAGCAGTATGGTCTTTTTCATTTGTTGTTTCTGATTTTCAACTTTGTTTTAATAACTAATACAAAAGTTCTTGTGTATTTACTCCCTTTGCTGTCATTGTATAGAAATTAAATTATTGAATAAGTAGAAAAGCTTTGTAATTTCACCTTGAAAGACTTACGTTGCTTCCTGGAAGGATATTGTGATTGTGCTTAGTTTAATTTTAATTTGTTACCCTTATCACAGAGTTCAGCACATTATATATCCTGAGATGCGAGAAAGGGAGTTGGAGTTGATAAACATAAAATGTCTTTGGATTGGCCTCCTGCATTTATATTGGCGATGTTTTTGGTTTTTGTTTCTTGTGGGTTTTTTTTTTGTTTTGTTTACTATATAACTATAGTCAAATAACCACATATAATACTGCCTTCTTTATTATGTATTTTGTGTAGAGAGGGCTGATTAGTCAATTGTGGTAGCTGCATTTTTTAAAAATAAAAATTACTAGGGACTTGACCACTACTAGTTCCCCCATTAAGGAAATTTGTGACATATAATAAGCAGTTAATCTTAGCAAAATTGAAGGCAAAATGAATCAGTAGAATAGAGTGGTGAAAAAAGCAAGCTGTGCATTCCTATTGTTAGGTGACATTTTACCAGTGATTTTGCCTCAAACTGGTAGAAATACAGGCTTTGGAACCCAGGGAGATCAAAATCTGCCTTTACTACTAATAGCTGTGAATTATAAACAAGCTGTATAATTTCTCTTAGCTTTCATTTTTCTCACTTGTAATAATTGAGATATGAACACCTATAAGGCATGTAGTATTAGAAATATACATACAGCATTTAGCATAGTACCAGATACATAGCAGGCAGACAATAAATTGCAGTTATTATTGTGAATTTGGAAGAAGAATCTGTTTTCTTTGAACTGAACTTGTAGGTTATTTTTGTAAACCTAAGAATACAGTTGACCCTTGAGCAACATGGATTTGAACTGCACAGATCTACTTATACACAGGTTTTTTCCGTTAATATTCAGCAGTAGGTATCTGCTGGTTTCCCATCTGTGGATTTAACAACCACAGATTTAGAACAGTATTTTGAGGACCTGCCTGATTTAGCTCAG
This sequence comes from Rhynchonycteris naso, assembly GCA_037038555.1. Taxonomy (NCBI): domain Eukaryota; kingdom Metazoa; phylum Chordata; class Mammalia; order Chiroptera; family Emballonuridae; genus Rhynchonycteris; species Rhynchonycteris naso. The sequence goes on from CM072995.1 coordinate 318,641,911, forward strand.
TCAGAGTGTCATCCCAAAATACCAAGGTTGCAAGTTTGATTCCTAGTCAGGGCACATACAGGAAGCATCCAGTGAATGCACAACTAAGTAGAACAACAAATAAATACTTTCCTCTCTTTTTTTTTCCCTTTCCTTCCATCGATCTAAAATCAATCTAGCCTGACCAGGCGGTGGTGCAGTGGGTAGAGCATCAGACTGTGATGTGGAGGATCCAGGTTCGAGATCCTGAAGTCGCCTTCTTGAGTGCAGGCTCGTCTGGTTTGAGCAAGGCTCACCAGCTTGAGCCCAAGGTCTCTGGCTTGAGCAAGGGGTCACTCCATCTACTGTAGCCCACCGGTCAAGGCACATATGAGAAATCAATCAATGAACAACTAAGGTGCTGCAATGAAGAATTGATGTTTCTCATCTCTCTCTCCCTGTCTGTCTGTCCCTATCTGTCCCTCTCTCTGACTCTCTCAGTCTCTGCCACACACACACAAAATAAATCTAAAAAAAGGTTTTTTTAGGAAAACAATATTTTTGCCTTCCTAACTGCGGTTTACCCACTAAAATTCTCAAAAATACTGTTTTCAATTCACAGTTGATTGAATCCATGTATGCTAAGGGCTAACTGTAGTTAGGGTATGGAGGAGTCAAAAGTTACAGGCAGATTTTTGATTATGCAGGGGGATCAGTGCTCTTAACTCCCATGTTGTTCAGAGGTCAACTATGTCTTTATATAACCAGGAGATTCATGGGATTATATCTTCCTGGTGTTAGGTATTGCTTTAGGAATGATATATGTACAGAGAAGAATTTGATTACTTGTAAAGGCATGTTTTTATTACTACTATTCCCAAAACACTTATCTTTTAGTACCTCTCTTTTTGTTTCTTCCCCCCATAGAAATCTGATAGCAGCATTAGTGATTTCTTCAGTGAAGATGATGAGACCGTCCCTTTTAAGAAAAAGAGCCAGTCCAAAGCTCTTGCCAAGTCTCAGGTTCTGGAGTCAAATGATCACAAGTTGAGGAAGAGAGCAGCGGACAAGAAAAACAGGTGAGCCTCTCTGAATGCTTGTTTTGAGGCAATAACAAAGGAAGATTATTTTCACAAGATCTCCTAAAGTGAAGTGGCCTGTATTTGTCCAGTAGTATCAGACTGGTTAAGTTAGTTACTATAACTCATTAAGTGTTATAGTCCTTAAAAATGTAATAACATGAAAAGATGGATATGATGAAATGGTTCAGGGAGGAAACAATTCTGCATTATATGTGTGCTGTTTTTATACATATGTAGAAAATATACATAAGGAAAGCAAATGAAAAGGAATACAAAAAAAGATGACAATAGTTGTTATATTAAAGTAGTGGTTAACTGAAGTCAAGTCTGTATCCCTTGTAGAAAAACTAATTCTGTAACATCAGTTTCTGTACTTGTATAGAGATAAGCCTATAGATTAGAAGAATGTTTTTACTTTTTTTTTTTTTTTTGAGATTTCTTTCATTGTGTATTAGGACCAGAATTCTGAATAAAGCCGTTTCCCAATACTTGATAACTTGTGAATTAATATGCTTGCTGCCCTTCCTCTTTTCTCCTCTTTCCCAAGCAAACTAGATCATTTATTATTGGGCCTCTGTCTACTCACTGTATGAATTCCTTTCAGAAATTTGGTTGAACAACAACAGATAGTATCAGAAATTCCAGAAGATGCCCAAGTGATGACACTAAGTGTAGATAGACTGGCCCTTCTGGGTAGAGTACATTCAGTCAGAATCATCATCGAAACAATGGGAGTTCCTCCTGATAATCCACAGATGACCCCTGGCAAAAAAAGCTTTCCTGGAAGATCGCCTAAACTGACAACAAAAAAGCGGTATGTCTCTAACATAGGAAAACTAAAATTTATTTTATTTTATTTGTGACAGAGAGAGACAGATAGGGACAGACAGACAGGAATGGAGAGAGATAAGAAACATCAGTTCTTCTCTGTGGCACCTTAGTTCGTTGATTGCTTTCTCATATGTGCCTTGACCGGGGGGCTACAGCAGACTGAGTGACCCCTTGCTCAAGCCAGCTACCTTGGGCTCAAGCTGGTGAGAAGCTGGTGAGCCTTGCTCAAACCAGATGAGCCTGCACTCAAGCTGGCGACCTCGGGGCCTTGTACCTGGGTCCTTCACATCCCAGTCAGACACTCTATCCACTGTGCCACCACCTGGCTAGGCGGGAAAACTAAATTTGACATTAGTGGGAAGTGACTGATAATAATTAAATAATTGCATAACAATTTACGGTTTGTGAAGTTCTTTCATAGGCACCACTCAATCAACAGAAATGTATTGAATCCCCCACCAAGTCCCAAGCACTATGCCAAGTGTGTGTGAGAATAAAGAAAGTTAAGATCGAAACTCTCTCTTTACAGAGTTTATACCTTACAGTCAGTAGGAGAGAGAGATGTTTAAATGCTATCTGTAATACAGGGCTTCCAGGTCCAGAATAGAAGTTTTATATGAAAAGTGCTGTGGGAACACAAGGAAGGGAGCCTTTACTTCCTGGCAGGATTGCTGAAGGCTGTGAAGGGAGCGTTCCTCTGAGGACTTGAGGTCCTGACAACAGGACCCTGAAAGATACATGGGATTTATGAAATAAAAATAGATTTATTATTTGGTTTGTTTTTAATCACTTCTTTTTGTTTTGATTTTTTTTTAGCACCTACTTTCTGGAATATCACTTTCCTGTGGGCTTTTCCAAACATGGATTGGAAAAGACATCTTTGATAACTGAGGTCGTTCGACTCGCCTCCAGTAAAATTACAGATGGAAGTAAGAAAGAGACTGGTTTTCTGCTCCTTAGACATTTTGGCTTTGGAAGAATTTTGGAATCTCTAGTTACTCATCTGACTCTGATAGTATCATAAAATCTTAGAGGTAGCTTTTCTAATTCCTTCCTTTTCTAAGTGAGGAAACAAGCCCAGAGTTGCTGTGACTGGTGATCCACGATGACAACTCAGAACTTGATGCTTAGATCATGTTCTTTCAGCTATTGCCATTTTCCTTTTATTCTCTTTTAAAAACAACTTTCTCAAGATATAATTCACGTACTATACAGTTGGAAGTGTACTATTGCATGTTTTTAATATGTTCACAGGGTTGTGGAGCCATCACCACAGTTTCACTTGAGAACATTTTCATTCTCTTCTTACTGCCCTCTTTCAGCCCCAGTACCAAGCAGCTCCTAATCCACTTTCTGTCTCTATAAATTGTTTTCTTTTTGGACATTTCATATAAATTATATACAATTTTTGTGACTGGCTTCTTTGACTTCTAATATTTTCAAGTTTCACGCACATCAGGGTGTATAGTAGTACTTTGTTCCTTTTTATGGCTGTTTAATATTCCATTGTGAGTCTGACCAGGTGGTGGCGCAGTGGATAGAGCGTCGTACTGGGATGTGGAGGACACAGGTTCGAGACCCCGAGGTCGCCAGCTTGAGCGCGGGCCCATCTGGCTTGAGCAAAAGCTTGCCAGGTTGGACCCAAGATCGCTGGCTCCAGCAAGGGGTTGCTCTGTCTGTTGAAGGCCCACGGTCAAGGCACATGTGAGAAAGCAATCAATGAACAACTATGGTGTTGCGATGGCAATGAAAAACTAATGATTGATGCTTCTCAGCTCTCTCCGTTCCTGTCTGTCAGTCCCTATCTATCCCTCTCTCTGACTCTCTCTCTGTCCCTGTAAAAATAAATAAATAAATAAATAAATAAATAAATAAATAAATAAATAATAAGATTCTAATTATCTTCTCTTTCCCAACATTTTTTTATTCTAGCCATCCTACTTGTTTTAAAGTGGTATCTCATTGTGATTTTAATTTGCTTTTCCCTGATGACGGATGATGCTGAGTATCTTTTCATATCCTTGTTGTCCATTTGCATAATTTCTTCAGACAAATTTCTCTTCAAATCCTTTGCTCATTTAAAAATTTTTATTGAGTTATGGGACTTCTTTATTTTCTTTCTTTCTTTTTTTTTTTTACACGGACAGAGAGAGAGTCAGACAGAGGGAAAGATAGGGACAGACATACAGGAACGTAGAGAGAGGTGAGAAGTATCAATCATTAGTTTTTCATTGCCATAACGACACCTTAGTTGTTCCCTGATTGCTTTCTCACATGTGCCTTGACCGCGCGCCTTCAGCAGACCGAGCAACCCCTTGCTGGAGCCAGCGACCTTGGGTCCAAGCTGCCGAGCTTTTGCTCAAGCCAGATGGGCCCGCGCTCAAGCTGGTGAGCTCGGGGTCTCAAACCTGGGTCTTCTGCATCCCAGTTCGACCTCTATCCACTGCGCCACCGACTGGTCAGGCGAGTTATAGGAGTTCTTTATATATTCTGGGTGGAAGACCCTTATTTTTTCCCATTCTTTGTGTTGTCCTTTCACTTTCTAAATAGTATATACAGCACAAAAGTTTTTAATTTTGATAGTCTTAATTTTAACATTTTTTCTTTTTTGTTTTTGGTGTTGTCTTTTTTTCTATTTTATTTCAAATATTTCTAATACAGAAAAGTAAACGGATAATATAATAAACATTTATGTTCCTGCCATTCAAACTTTAGCTGCTTTTCTAACAGATTTTGAGAATATGTTTGCCCTGGTTCTGCAGTTTGATCCATGACAGTTCATTAGTGTTGAGTTTCTTTCCTAGGAGGTAATTTGAGAAGTAAAATATATGGTCTTAATTCTCCTATACATTCAAGTAACTCTCTTATATGGCATAGTAACATCAGATTTAAATTTTTTTATTTTGTTTTGTTTATTTGGTTTTTGAACTAAATATCATTTATTCATGTGGTTTAAAATTTCAGTTTCATTTTTGTAGGCAAACTGTTTTAAGTTTTATTTATATCCTTGCTAAGGTATTTTATGCATATAGAAAAAATATGTTTATTCTTTTAGCCCTCCCCCTATTTTTATCTAAGTATTAGCATACCATACACACTGTTCTGCACCTTTGCTTTAATGTTATAAGAATTTTTTTTTTTTACAGAGACAGAGAGAGAAAGGAATAGATAGGGACAGACAGACAGGAATGGAAAGAGGTGAGAAGCATCAATCATTAGTTTTTCGTTGCCGTTGCAACACCTTAGTTGTTCATTGATTACTTTCTCACATGTGCCTTGACCGCAAGCCTTCAGCAGACTGAGCCTCCCCTTGCTGGAGTCAGTGACCTTGGGTCCAAGCTGGCGAGCTTTTTGCTCAAACCAGATGAGCCCGCACTCAAGCTGGTGACCTCGGGGTCTCGAACCTGGGTCTTCCGCATTCCAGTCAGACGCTCCATCCACTGCACCACTGCCTGGTCAGGCAATGTGATAGGAATTTTTTCATATCAGGTCATAAAGGACTTCCTTAGTCCTTTGTGACTATATTATACTCCATTATATGGATATGCCATAACTTAAAACACCCTCTGTTGATCAGTATTTATATTTTTCAATATTTTACTGTTAAAAAACTGTGCTTCAGTAAATAATCTTGTACATGCACTCTCACTTGATGTGATATATCACAAATTTTAAAGATCCAATTACTCTTAAACATAGCACCTAAAGTAATTTAATATATTCTTTACTAGAGTACATTGTTTCACTTTCTTCATTTTCCTTCTTTTTCCAAGTGAGAGGAGGGGAGATAGAGAGACAGACTCCTGCATGCACCCGAACCTGGATCCACACAGCAACCCCATCTGGGGCCGAAGCTCTGCCCATCTTGGTCCATGCTCGCAGCTGAACTATTTTTAGCACCTGAGGCGGAGGCACCACAAAGCCATCCTCAGCGCCCAGGCCAATGTGCTCAGACCAATGGAACCATGGCTGCAGGAAGGGACGAGAGGGAGGAGGGGGAGAAGTGGAGAAGCAGATGGTCATTTCTCCTATGTGCCCTGACCAGGAATTAAATACGGAACATTCACAGGCCAGGCTGACGCACTACCCCTGAGCCAACTGGCCAGGGCCACATGAATTTTATCTTTTTAAGAAAGAATTAAGGCATTTAAAATTTTGTGTGGCCCTGGGCAGCTGGCTCAATGGATTAGAGCATCAGCCCTGCATATGGATGTCCTGGGTTAGATCCCCAGTCAGGGCACACATGAGAAATGACCATCTGTTTCTCTTCCCCTCCCTTTCCCCCATCTCTCCTTATTCTCTCGCAGCCAGTGGCTCAGTTGGTTCAAGTGTCAGCCCCAAGGGGTTGAGGATAGCTCTGTTGGTCCAAGAGTCAGCCTCAGGCACTAAGGATAGCTCTGTTGATTTAAGCATCAGCCCCAGACAGGGGTTGGCAGGTAGATTCCAGTTGGGACACTTGTGGGATTCTATCTCTCCTCCTCTCACAAAAATAAAGCAAACTTTCATATGTTTACTTCCTGGCTGTTTGTTTAAATTGGAAGCTGCTCTGAAGGCTTGTTTAGAGTATTTGAGAACATATATTTGATCCTGTTGGCTGAAAACTATGTTTAGGAGCTTTGATGTGGTTAAACTGTTTGTTTATCAAACCCCATATGCAAAGAAAAATGTTGGCTTTTTTTCTCAAGGCTTCCCATTCTGCCTTCATCTTCCTGTGTAACATTGGCTGAATTTCTTCAAACTTCTGTTTACCCATCTGTAAAACTGAGATACAGCAAGGACATTGTTCTGATGTGCACAAATTTCAGTTAACATAGTACCTACAAAGCAAAGACTGCCTTTATGTAATAAAGGATTAATAGACAGTCCAATGGGATCGTAAATGTAAAAATATTCAACTCTAAAATAATATGTAATGGATAGTAGCTCATACTTATTTGGGATTAAATTATGTGCCGAAAACTCTGTTCAGTGTTTTACATGTATTAATCATCTAATCATTAAATTAAAATATATAGACACACAGATAAGGGAAGAGGAAACTGTGGCATAAATCAATTAATGAGCTTGTCTAAGATAATATAGCTGGTTTATCATAGAACTAAAATTTGGACCTAGAATGATTTTATTCCAAGTCATGTGCTTTTAATTTGTATTGCTTGTCATGTATTATTGTTGGCCACAGCAGTTGAGTTTTGCTGTGTTCTTCAAAGGACATTCATATGGGAAGTGTGGACTGAGCATCAAACCAGAAATTATAAAACAGTTCTAGTGCTGATATACCACACATTTATTGTGTGACCGTGGACAAAATTACTTATCATCTGTGGACCTCTCAACAACAATAATATAGTATACATTGGACTGGGTATTTTCAGGATCCCTTCCTATAAAAAAAAAAACATTCTCTGGGACATTCTTAGCAATATTTTTACATTAATTTCTTCTTTTAATTTTTCTTCTTCTTCCAAATGAGAGGAGGGGAGATAGAGAGACAGACTCCTGCATGTACCCAAACCAGGATCCACCCAGCAACCCCATCTGGGGCCGAAGCTGTGCCCATCTGGGGCCATGCTCGCAGCCAAGCTATTTTTAGCACCTAAGGCGGAGGCACCACAGAGCCATCCTCAGTGCCCAGGCCAATGTGCTCAGACCAATGGAACCATGGCTGCGGGAAGGGACGAGAGGGAGGAGGGGGAGAGTTGGAGAAGCAGATGGTCACTTCTCCTGTGTGCCCTGACCAGGAATTAAATATGGAACATTCACAGGCCAGGCTGACGCACTACCCCTGAGCCAGTTAGCCAGGGCCACATGAATTTCTTTTTTCATTATTGCCTTAACTAACTTTTAGTGTTTAAAAAAATGAGATTAAGAAACAATTATGTGAGAAATATGGTTATATAGTATAAAAGCATACCTAGGTGATGAAGGAAATCTGTATGGCACCAGAATGAAATAAAGTCCTGTTTGTGTATAAAGGATTTTATAGTGTCCAAAGTGCTTTATTATCTCTTACCTCAGTTGATCCTCTCAGCACACCAGTGGAGGAGGTGTAGGTATTGTCGTACTTCCCTTCTCTTAGTAGAATAAGCAGGTAAACTGGTCTAGTGGATATGGGCCTCTTGTGTGTGGGTCCATACACACGTAACAAGTCCCAGATCCTGTCTATGACGACCAAGAAAAATAAATAAAACAGTAAAGAATTAAGATGACAGACTTGGCCAGTTCACTCAGTGGATAGAGTGTCAGCCAGGCCTGTGGATATCCCAGGTTTGATCCCCAGTCAGGGCACACATGAGAAGTGACCATCTACTTCTCTTTTCCTTATCTCTCTCTTCCCCTCTCACAGCCAGTGGCTCAGTTGATTCAAGCATCCGCCCCAGATGGGGGTTGCCAGGTGGATCCTGGTAAAGACGCATACAAGAGTCTGTCTTTGTGTCCTCTCACTTAAAAAAAAATGATTAGCCTGACCAGGCAGTGGCACAGTGGATAGAGCGTCAGACTGAGATGCAGATGGACCCAGGTTCGAGACCCCGAGGTCACCAGCTTGAGCGTGGGGTCATCTGGTTTGAGCAAAAGCTCACCAGCTTAGACCCAAGGTCACTGGCTCCAGCAAGGGTTTACTCAGTCTGCTGAAGGCCCGCGGTCAAGGTACATATGAGAAAGTAATCAACAACTAAGATGTCGCAACGGCAACAAAAACCTGATGATTGATGCTTCTCATATCTCTCCGTTCCTGTCTCTCCCTATCTATCCCTCTCTCTGACTCTCTCTCTCTGTCTCTGTAAAAAAATAAAAAAGATTAAAAAAATTAAGATGACAAAGATGAATAGATCTGTAAAGTCAAAATGGGCAATTGGAATGAATTTGGTCTTTTGTGAGAGCTCTTCAGATCCATTTTAAAGATCTAGAAGTGAATGAACTAGAAAATTATTTTACATGTGATAAATTGTGACTGAGGTAGCATTAGTAAGAAATGGAGCCTGACCTGTGGTGGCACAGTGGATAAAAGCGGCAACCTGGGAACACTGAGGTCGCCAGTTCGAAACCCTGCACTGGTCTGGTCAAGGCACATATGGGAGTTGATGCTTCTAGCTCCTCCCCCCTTTCTCTCTCTCTTTCTCTCTTTCTCTCTCTCTCTCACTCTGTGTCTCCTTTCTAAAATGAATAAAGTAAAAAGTTAAAAAAAAAATTAAAAAAAAAAAAAGAAATGGAAATTACTCATATCAAAGGATTCTTTTTTATAACCTGTCAAAACCCCATAGCAATGAGCACAGATTCAAATACTACTATCAGATTATCCCCTTTATCCTGACCAGGGGGTGGGGCAGCGGATCGAGTGTCAGACTGGGACGTGGAGGACCCAGGTACAAAACCCTGAGGTTGCCAGCTTGAGCACAGACAGGCTCATCTGGTTTGAGCAAGGCTCACCAGCTTGAGCCCAAGGTCGCTGGCTTGAGCAAGGGGTCACTCGGTCTGCTGGAGCCCCCAGTCAAGGCACATAAGAGAAAGCAATCAATGAACAACCAAGGTGCCACAATGAAGAATTGATGCTTCTCATCTCTCTCCTTTCTTGTCTGTCTGTTCCTCTGTCTCTGTCACACACACACACAAAATTATCCCATTTAGACTTGATAGTATAGCAGAAACCCCTTCCTTTCCATCCAAGAAATAGACCTACCACTGTTAACTAACATCAGTACTGGAACCTTATCCGAGTGTCACAACTGGAGTATTGCAGTCTTTGTCAGAAGATGAACTCATTTGTATTATAATCATTTTTGATTCAGTTCTTTTTTTCTCTTCATTTACCTTATTGTCCCACCTCTAGCCAACCTCCTTTTGTTACACTACCTACTAACTTGTCTTCTAAAAACAGTAGGTCATAGTAGTATGTTTCTCTACCCACCCTATGCTCATCGTTTATTTCTCATAGCAAAGCAATATAGCACTGCTTTTCTTCCCTGCACTAAACCTAGGGTTTTCTCTGTCTCTCCTCTTTCAGTCCTACAGCAATAACGCTTTTGTGAACTTAAACTGACTAGATTCCTGAAAGAGATTTTAGTTAGATTTGAATGGGAGGTAGGTGTTGTCAAAGCATGGATTGATGATGGCTCTAGTTGGGTGGTATGACATGTGTTTATGTGTCTGATTCTCCTTACAGTGGTGAAATTCCAGCAGAGATTTGTGTTTCCAGTACAGTTTGGTGGCCCAATGATAGAACACTGGTGGAATTCCGACCTTCTTTTCCTAATTTACACAAAGAAAATCCCACAGGAAAAGGTATGTCAGGTGATTTTGACCTTTGCTTTACCGATTACACTAGGGATTTGGAGCATACTTAAAATTATATTTTTGCCTGACCAGGCAGTGGCACAGTGGATAGAGTGTCGGACTGGGATGCGGAAGACCCAGGTTCTAGACCCTGAGCTCGCCAGCTTGAGTGTGGGCCCATCTGGCTTGAGCAAAAAGCTCGCCAGCTTGGACCCAAGGTCGCTGGCTCCAGCAAGGGGTGGCTCGGTCTGCTGAAGGCCCGCAGTCAAGGCACATGTGAGAAAGCAATCAATGAACAATTATGGTGTCACAACAGCAATGAAAAACTAATGATTGATGCTTCTCACCTCTCTCCGTTCCTATCTGTCTGTCCCTATCTATCCCTCTCTCTGACTCTCTCTATTTCTGTAAAAACAAACAAAAAAACCTATATTTTTACTTGAACTAGGAATTTCTCTAAGATCAAACAACACTAATGCTTATGGTTATTATTTGTTATTATTAATTATTATTATTTTTTATTTTAGTGAGAGGACGGGAGGCAGACAGACTCCCACATGCACCATGATCAGGACCTACCTGGCAAGCCCACTAGGGGGCAATGCTCTGCCCATCTGGAGCTGTTGCTCCATTACTCAGCAATGGAGCCATTTTTTTAGTGTGTGAGGCAGAGGCTATAGAGCCATCTTCAGCGCCCAGGGTCATCTCACTTAAATCAATCAAGCCATAGCTGCAGGACGTGAAGAGAGAGAGAAGGGAAAGGAAAGAGGAGTAGAGAAGCAGGTGGTCATTTCTCCAGTGTCCCCTGACCGGGAATCAAACCAGGACATCTACACGACAGATATCAATGCTCTACCACTGAGCCAACTGGCCAAGGCCATTATTTTTTAAAATTTTGTTTGCTGGTTGTTATAAAACAGATATTATAGTCTGTTTGCTGTTTGTTATAGACCAATATGCTAAAAGCTCTATATGAACACACTGTCAAATTTAACCATTACAACAACTCTGTGAATTAGGGACATTATTATCTTCCTTTTTCAGATGAAAATAACTCAGATTAAGTAAAGTTGAGTAACTTATATAAGATCACCCACACTAATAAAAAACAAAGCTAGGACACCATCCTAAGTCTTTTGACTCTAGACTCTAAGTTCTTAATGTCTTTTCTGTGCTCCCTACTATGGAAAGTCGACTGGATTGATATCAGCTATTAGCCTTAATTTGAGATCCTACTTTTTCAGGTAGAATATTTGTAATCAGCCCATGTCCAAAATAATGTAATGTAGGCAGCAGTTTTGATCAGCTGGTCCTAGTCTATAAAGTCCATTTGTAACTGCTACAACATAAATCATTAAACTATGTCATAAGCAGTTTTTACTTCCTTCAGTAAAAGAGTAGCTTTTGCGTCTTTGACCTCTTCCTTGGTATGGATGGCATGAGGAATGCATCTTGTTTGTTTGTTGGAGTTTTTTAATGGAGCAAAATAGGAAGAGGAGGAAAAATACATAATTTTATAACCTCAAGAAAACCTCTGTAAACATTTCAGTATATTTAAATTGAGTCACCTAGTTAATTTCTTTTTTCTAATTGTAAAAGAATTACACATATTTTTATAGAAACTTGAAAAATATTTTTGAAAGCAAAAACTCACTATAATCCTATAACCAAGAAATAACTATTGTTAATACACTGCTCACAAAATTTAGGGGATCAGGGAACATGCAGATACTACAGTACTATTGTACAGTACATTTTCACCGATGAAATAAAAGTTGGTTTTGCATCTCATTTGCATAATTGAACAACTTTCTTTGACTTGTCATTTGCTTTTCTGATGTTCTTGTTTAAATAAAACAAATCAAATGCTTCTTTTTTTAATCACTTTATATTTATTTTGAAATATCCCCTAATTTGCCTGACCTGTGGTGGCGCAGTGGATAAAGCGTCGACCTGGGAACACTGAGGTCGCCAGTTCAAAACCCTGCACTGGTTCGGTCAAGGCACATATGGGAGTTGATGCTTCCAGCTCCTCCCCCCTTTCTCTCTCTCTCTCGTTCTCTCTCTCTGTGTCTCCTCTCTAAAATGAATAAAATAAAAAGAAAAATGAAATATCCCCTAATTTTTGTGAGCAGTATATTTCTGTGATTTTTTTGTGATCTCCTTTATCTTTTTCAAAGGAATACAATATATTATATATGTAAATCTTTGACAGTGTTAGGATAATTTTATATGCAATTTTTATCCTTTTTTTAGTGACAGAGAGAGACAAATAGGAAGGGAGAGAGATGAGAAGTATCAACTTATAGTTGTCACTTTTTTCATTGATTGCTTCTCATGCATGCTTTAATGAGTGGGGGAGATGCTCCAGCTGAGCCAGTGATCTTTGGGTTCAAGTCAGAGACCTTTGGGTTCAAGCCACTGACCATGGGATCATGTCTGTGATTCCACATTCAAACTGGCAACCCTGTGCTCAAGCTAATGAGCTTGCACTTGAGCCAGATGAGCCTGTGCTCAAGCTGGCGACCTCAGAGTTTCTAACCTAGGTCCTCAGTGTCTCAGGTTGACACTCTATCCACTGTACCACCACTGGTCAGGCAATCTATTTTTTTTTTTTTTAGCATATTGAGAGTTTTTTGTTTGTTTGTTTGTTTTGGAGGGGTTTTTGTTTTGTTTTTTACAGAGAGGGAAAGAGAAGGTGGGGAAGAGCGAGAAGCATCAACTCAGTAGTTGCTTCTCATACATGCCATGACTGGGAAAGCCAGGGTTGTTTTTTTTTTAATTTATTTATTTTAGAGAGGAGACACAGAGAGAGAGAGAGAGAGAGAAAGGGGGGAACTACAAGCATCAACTCCCATATGTGCCTTGACCAAACCAGTGCAGGGTTTTGAACTGGCGACCTCAGTGTTCCCAGGTCGACTCTTTATCCACTGCACCACCACAGGTCAGGCGGGAAAGCCAGGGTTTTAAACCAGCGACCTTAGCATTCCAGGTCAAAGCTCTATCCACTGCACCACCACAGGTCAGGCTATCTTGAGGGTTTTTATTTATTTTTTCAAAAATATATATTTAATCTTTTCCACAGTTGTATAAATATTTGAATACTCTATTTTTTATCAGACATTATGAACAAGTATTATTTATGGTAATTCAGACTTTTAGTAAACATTGTTTTAATGACTATATATTATTTCATTATATATATTACTTAACTGTATGTAATCAGAGCACAGGAATATGCTATGATTAGCTTAATTATAACTTGATTATTAAACATCTAGTTATTTCTAATTGTTAAATATATATATTTGTTTATGATGCTTTTATGTATTATTATTTTTTAATTTTATTTAGAAAATTAATAGGGTGACATTGATCAATAAGAGCAGAGGAACATTTCTATAGCATTTGAACTGTTGATTATGTTGTATACCCATCACCCAGAGTCAAACCATTTTCCATCACCTTATATTTGTCCCTCTTTACACCCTTCCCCTCAAACCCTCCCGTATTTATTATTTCTTTAGTGTAAATTTGCAGAAGTGAAATTACTGGGCCAAAGAGTATGAATATTTAAAGCTTTTCATATTTATTGCCAAATTTGCTGTCCAAAAGTATGTTGCCAGTTTATATTCCCAACTTTAGGCATATGACTGCCTTTTTCTCCATAACTTTGATAGCATCTGTAATAGTGTTTTATAATTTTGCTAGCTTTAATGGCAAAACTTTTTATCATCTTAATTTCATTTTATAGTTTTAAGAGTTAAGTTAAGACCTGTGGTGGCACAGTGGATAAAGCGTTAACCTGGAACACTGAGGTCGCCGGTTCAAAATCCTGGGCTTGCCTGGTCAAGGCACATATGGGAGTTGATGCTTCCTGCTCCTCCCCCCCCCCCTCTCCTGTCTCTCTAAAAATGAATAAATAAAATCTAAAAATAATAATAATAATTTTTAAAAAAAGAGTTAAGTTGAACAATTTTTATAAAATGTTAAAAACAGAAAAGAGTAAACTTTTAACTTGTTTGTGACTCATGAAGCCCTCTATAATTTCCCAAGGAGAAGTACTGAAACCCAGAAGAGGGGGCCAAAATATGACAAAGAATGAGTTCCTACTTAGTGTTGCCTGGGTCAAATAATTAAGCTATTCATAAAGCATAGGTTCATTTATGAAACATTATATGTTGCCATTTTAGTTAAAATTCCCTGTAGTCCTCTTTTTCTTTTTTTGTTTTACAATTTTTTTAAGACTTTATTTATTTTAGAAAGGAGAGAGAAGCAGGTAGAAGGAGCAAGAAGCATCAACTGCCATATGTGCTTTGAGCAGGCAAGCCTAGGGTTCGAACTGGAGACCTCAGCATTCCAGGTCAACACTTTATCCATTCTGCCCTGTGGCTGCTCTTTAACTTACACTTTTTCTTTCCTTCTCTCAGCCAGAAGTTGTTGGATCTGCATCACTCTCTTTGAGAGCTGTCATTCAGTCTGAGCTCCTTTCTTTCAGTGACCAGCTTCCAGTGCAAGAGGAAAGTGGTCAGGCTCCACTTGGCCCCCTCAAGGTACAGAGAGATAATTCAGGCAGTCCAGTGTTGACGAAGCAAATATTACTGGCTGGCCCTGAAAATATAGCAGTGAACAAGAAAATCGGGGTCTCTGCTTTTGTCGCTTATATTAAAATAGGACAACAGGAGTGCTGTAAGGAAATAAATAGTATGATGTGATGATGAGTACCTGGGAGGAAGGAGATAGTGGTCAGGGAAGTCTCCCTAAGGAAGTGACATTTTAAGGTGAGATTTGATGAATGAGAGGAAGAGACCACCAAGTAAAAAGCGCAGAAAGATCATTCCAGAAAAAGGAATAGCACATACAAAGGCCCTAAAATGGGAATGGCTTGGTGTTGTCAAGGAACAGAATGTTGACATAGGTTAGATAGCCCAAAGGGAGAGTGGAAGAATGTAAGATTGGACGAGCAGGCAGGAGCTATGTCATTTAGAGCTTTATAGGTCAAAGTAAAGGGTTTAGATTTTATCGTAAGAGCCAAGAAGGAACACTGAAGCATGTGAATGACATCTGATTTACATTTTTAAAGATTACTCTATGGAAAACAGACTCTAGGGAGCAAGAGGGAAAATGGAAGAGTTGTTGGATTAGTTCAGAGATTGTTGATGTCTTAGAATAGAGTAGTAGCAGTGAACAAGGAGAAAAGTAACTGAATTTATTCCTGGTGAATGAATTCTGATGTGTAATTTATTGGAAAGAGGGTTCTTTCCTTGTATTCAGAAGCTTCAGAATTTCTTAGGTTGCAGAACTTGAAAGTGTGGCTTGACCTGATGATCTTTTAAAATTACCAGAGCCATACCTAAAACATTTGCATGGCCCCTCATCACCCAAAGAATAACATACAGGGTATGCCATTGACTCCAGCCTACCACTGTAGCCTTCTTCCTTGCAGCTTTCCTACCAAGAGCTATGTCAAATTATATAAAGTCTTGCTAAGGTGTCATGCTGGTTCATGCTTCCATGTTTTTGTTCTTGATTTTGATGCTGCTGCTGCTTATTGGAAGCCCTGTCTGCCCTCTTCCTGGTCTTAATAATAATGCCATTTAGTTTTTCTTTTCTTTTTTTTAAATTCAGTGAGAGGAGGTAAGGTGGAAACTGACTCCTGCATGTGCCCTGACCAGAATCTACCCAGCAAGCCCCTAAGGGGCGATGGTCTGCCCATCTGAGGCATTGCTCAGCACCTAAGCTCTCCTCAGTGCCTGAGGTAAAGGCCATGGAGCCATCCTCAGTGTCCAGGACCAATCGAGCCATGACTGCAGGAGGGAGAGAGAGAGAAGTGAGGGGAATGGATGGAGAAGCAGATGAGTGGCTCTCCTCTGTGCCCTGACCAGGAATTGAACCCGGGACATCCACACGCTGGGTCAACACTCCACCACTGAGCAAGCCGGCCAGGGCCACAATTTAGTTTTAAAGACTTGTGTGATTATTATTGCAAAAAATCTATATCACATTACTCTTCATCTGTGAAAGTTTTATTTTTTCCTTGCCTAGTTCATTCTGGCCTGCAATGTTTAAAATCAGAAAGGGGTAAAAATAGAACTGATGAACTAGAAATTGTTTCTATCCTGCCTTGAGAAAAGTTCTGTTCCAGCCAGACTGCCGTCTAGATTTGATAGAACAAAAGAACTTTACTGTGGGTTTTAAATAAAAGAAACAGGAAGTTCTCTTTTTCTTTAGTAATTTAGTCGCATAATAGTGACCACTTTTGTTCATAATTTCTCTTGCATCCTCTTTTACTTAATATTTTTAACTTTTTAAAAACAATTTCAAATTTACAGAAAATTGCAAAAATAATACAAAGAACTTACATACCATTTTTCTAGATTCACCAATTATTAACATTCATCACATTTGCTTTGTCATTGTGTACCTCTTTCTTTTTCTCACTTTTTCCTTTTTGTCTCCCCCCACCCCACTACATACACATATACAATTTTTTTCTGAACTGTTTGAGATTATGTTACAGACATCATGTCTCTTTTCCTCTAAATTCTGGTATATATTTCCTGAGAACAAAGATGCTATGATATATAACACTGTACAGTTATAAAAATCAGTTTAAAAGTGTTACTATATTCTATCTATATAGTCCATACTAAAATTTCCAATTGTGCCAGCACTTTTTTTTCAGTCCAGTATCCATTACATTTAATTGTGTCTCTCTTATCTCCTTTAGTCTGTAACAGTGCTGCAGCCCTTCTTTGTCTTTGAGTGCTTTGATATTTTTAAAAAGTAAAGCCAGTTATTGTGTAAATGTCTGTATATTTATTAATTGGCATTCTGCTATTCGGAAGAGCTAGCCTTTCTCACGTGTTTACTTATATTGTGATGGACTTATGGAATCTTACACTATTAAATTGGTTATAACCCGTTACTGTTATTCATTTTGATGCTCAGATAGTCCCAGACTTGGCCAGTGGGATCCCCTTCAACTGGATTCTGTATCCTTTCAGTATGTCTCCATCCTTTTCTGAGCATGTCCTTATTTTTTGGCACAAGTCAATGTACCAGTTTTATATTATTGATAAGTCATCTGCCTAGTTTTACTTACTCCTGGTAAGAAAACATTCTTACTATAATGGTATTTGTGAATGAATTAATATATTTCCTAACAATCCAATGCTGCATCCAACTCCAAAATTCTGATTCTGATTCTAGAAGAGAGTCCTAACTCACCTTCTTTTGTGTTCTGTAGGTAACTGTGGAGCTTGTTATAGATAACAAGGATTTCACTGGTGTCAAGACAAAGTTAAATAGTAGCACCCAACATACCACACTTTGTGCTCTTACAAGTCCAGATAAGAAACTACCAGAACCTAGACAACATGTTACTTGTACAAAAAATTTACAGAACCTAAATCAAATTCATGAAGAAACTGCAAAGGAAGACCAGAATTTGTTGCTCCCCAACCCACAATCTCCAAGTCCTCTTGTACCAAATCCTTCAACCTTCATGGCTATGCCAGCCTCTCACAATTTAGTAAGCCAGATGGATGGGTCAATTAAAGAGAGTGCTTTGCTGTTGCATGTGCTGTTGATGGTGCCAGATGGGAAAGATTTCATTACTGGGGAATCTGAGAAACAACCACCATGCAATGTTTATTTAAATTGCAAATTCTTCAGCACAGAGGAAGTCGCCAGATCTGCCATCGCATGGGACATGACACAACCAGTCTTTAACTTTTCTCAGGTACCTTTGTACATATCAACATTTCCTATCCATTAGGGATGTAGGGGGATGGGAGACAAGTATGTTTCCCAAATTTATAATGCCTTTGTAGAAGAAATCCGGAATGTTCATACTGGGAGGGACCTTTGTAATTTTCTAGTATATATGCCCAGTTCCATTGTTAGATGGGAAGAGGAAAAAATATTGCCAGCATTTTCAAACTTTTTGTTTCTTTATGTCTCTGTTCTGTCTTAGTTCCCACTATTTCTTTTTGCCTGAATTCTGAGTTCTATTTATTGCTGCCTCCTCTAGGGCTTTGATCACATAAATTTCCACTTTTCCTTTCTGTTTTTCCAATCTCTCCTTTATTTTCTTATCTACTTATATTCTCTCTAATTTATTCCTTTATTTATTTCAATACACATTTTACTTAATTTCTTTGTAAAATTTCATGCTACTGATTAAAATGTTTTCTTACTTGATTTTTGTAACTATTCTCTTCTTCCAAACTTATCAACTGGAAGTTTTTATTTCTCCTTCATATTTGAAGGATAACTTTGATAAATATAGTATTCTTGGCTGGTAATTTCTCTCTTTCAGTATTTTGAATGTTTGGGTCCACTCTCTTCCAGCTTATAGAATTTCTGCTGAGAAGTCTGAGAAGTCTAAGCCCTAATGGGCTTTCCTTTATATGTTATGTTTTTCTTTTCCCTAGCTTTCTTGAGGATTCTTTCTTTGTCATTGATTTTTGACAATTTTATTATGATGTGCCTTGGAGTAGGTCTGTGTGGGTTGAGATATCTTGGCGTTCTGTTAGCTTCTTGGATTTAAGGCTATAACTCTTTCCATAGGCTTGGGAAATTCTCATCAATTATTTGTTTAAACAAGTTCTTCATTCCCTTCTCCCTCTCTTCTTCTCATATACCCATTATTCTTATATTGTTCTTTCTCATCGAGTCAGACAGTTCTTGTGGAGCTCTCTCATTTTTTCTAATTCATGAGTCTCTCTCCTCTTTTCTGTGTAGCATCTATAGTTGCCTGTCTTTGATGTCTGATTCTTTCCTCTATCTAGCTTATTCTATTAGCTAAACTTGCTACCTCAATTTTCAGTTTATATATTGAGTTCTTCATCTCTTTTTTTAAAGTTTCAATCTCCTTGGTGAGCTCATTAAGTTGCATACCGGTGTTTTCTCCCATCTCATTGAGTATTTTCAGAACTTCAATTTTGAATTCTCTATCATTTAACTCAAAGGTTTCATGTAATTGAATTTTTTTTCTGGGAATTTTTTATTTTTTTTCCAGACTATGTCTCTGTCTGGTGTAGCTATGGTATTTGATTTCTTTTTCCTTGGCTTTTGAGAGTTTTACTGTTAAGAGCTCTAACGAGAGAGAAAAAAAACCCTAAAAACATTAAAAATCACAATTAAAAAATTTTTTAAAAGATGACAAATTAAAAAGAAAAATCACTAAAAAGGTCAAAAATGAAAAGAAAAATTATCGAAAACACCCACAAAAAGGAATATAAAATACAAAAATTAAGGAAAATGAAGTTCAAAAGAGAAAAATAGAATATGAAGGAAAAAAAGGAAAAATAAATTTCGGTTTTGAGAGGTTACTGTTTTCTTCCAGTAGGTATTGTTGTATTACAAGTTTGAGCTCTGTGTAATTCCTGGGTTGTCCTCCACTGCCATGTTGCTGTTGCAATGATGTAGGTGGGGCTGCAGTTGCGTTGGTGAGTGGGATATGTTGTGATGACTTTAGAGCAGTGGTTCTTAACCTTTTTTGAGGTACCGAACCCACCAGTTTCATATGCGCATTCACCGAACCCTTCTTTAGTGATAAGTAAAATATTTTTTTTTCCAAATTCAAGACATAGAAATATGTTTTTTTACTGGTGCACAAAATAAGCCGTGCATGAACATCACCTTGCTCAAAGAACAAAACCAACAAAGTGCATGAACTCACAACAAATTACGGTATTACTTTATTCTGGCCTCTGCGGCAGAGGCTTCTCCGAACCCCTGAGACTGACTCATCGAACCCCTAGTTTAAGAACCACTGCTTTAGAGCTTCAGATTTTCATCTTTACAGCTCTAGCAGTGATTATCTCAGCCCTCCTGGTGTTTCTTCTCCCCATGTATCAACAGACTAGGGGACCAGATGTGGAGCACCTTTGTTCTTCAGAGAAGAGAGTGGCTCTGGAGAGCTAGCTGTGGGGTTTGTCTCTGCCACTTTTCATACGCCCAAGTTGAGGGAGGCGGAGTATGGGAGGCTGGAGCACTGCACTTTAGTTTTCTCTGTCTCTGCCGAATGTGGGCTGTAGTCAGACAGATGAAACACTGTCTGTGACCCTGCACTCTGCCGTGTCTTTGATTTATCTTCCCTTCTGCCCCTCTGTCTCACCGCCCCTCCCAGGAGAAGGAGACCCAATCACTCTGGGTTTCCCTCTTCGTACCCCTCAGACAAAACCCAGACAGCCTGAGCTTCCCTCCTTCCCGTAGTCTGGTAGAGAAAATAAAACCCAGTCACTCCAGATTTGTCTTCTTCCCACAGTGGACCATGAATGTGTTTTATTTTCCGCCCCTCCCCCCCTTTTCAACCTGTCCTTCCATTAGTCCATTTAGTGTGTGGATCTTTCAGGTGTACCTGTGAACTTAGCTGAGGTTCCTTCACTGTGTTATGGTTGCTCAATTTGTTGAAATTTCAAGGAGAGAAATTAGGATTATCTCTCACACTCCCATTACTCTAACATCTCTAAATTTACTTCTTCTAAATCTGTTTTTCCTCCTTTTATCTACCCTAATTTATATTATAATTTACTCAGAAACCCAAGTAGAACATAAAAGTTGACTCTTTCTTACATAATTATTCACCAAGCCCAATAGATGTTGGAAACTTAATTTTTCTGTAATAAATCCTCTTATCTCCAATTCATTGCCCTTGCTTTTTTTCCCCCTCACCCCGAAGTGAGAAACAGGGAAGCAGGCAGACAGACTCCTGCATGCACCCGACCAGGATCTACCGGCATGCCCACCAGGAGGCGATGCTCAGCCTCTCTAGGGCGTTGCTCCGCTGTAATTGGAGCCATTCTAGAGCCTGAGGCGGAGGCCATTGCCATGGTTTTTATTCAGGCCCTCACTCATTCAGAGCCTTCAGACTTAGCATACCTGTTTCTGTTTGCTTCCTAAGCATTCCTTCTGTATAACTGAAACACTAACCTGAGTATTTACTTCTGCTTCACACCTTTCATTGTTACTTCATAGCCTTCAGGATAGAGCCCAAATCCTTTAAGAACTGTCTCTATTTCTCCAGTTTCCACTCGTGCCACTCTTCCCTTCACATTAGATAGTCCAGCTGTGCTCAGCTACTTGCAATTTCCTGAATATTCTCTTTTCCTACCTCTGTGTCTTTAAATGTGCTCCTGTTGGAATTTCCTCTCAGCTTTCATGACTGCTGTTAGGCAGAGCTTTTTATACTAGTTCATTCCTGTTTGTCCTTAAGATTTAGGGTTCCTTTCTCCCATGTGCTCAGAGTACCTTATGGAATTGAGTTTCTTAGATGAATATAAAAGTAGATCTGCTCTGGTTGTCTGCTCTTCAGATTTCACCCTTTTGCCTCTTGTGTTTTCTATAGGTTACATCACTAGGGCTTATCTCTCCTCTGCTTTTTAGTTGTACTAAGGTTGGGTTTCTTCAAATTGGTGGGCCTTTGCTTCCATTATTAATTTGACTGACCTGCTCTTGACTCTGGATCTCTAGTTCTCTTTGTGATTTCTCTTTTTTCTTCCAACTATCAACTGACTGGCCAATTCTGGAGTAATTTTATATGGAAAATCCAGATAGACAATTAGCCTTGCTATTTACCATAGCACCTGTTAATCAGAGCTTTTTGCATTGAGCCACACCATTCAACCAGCAGATTGGCTGCCCTTTGATCAGGTTGTTTGAAAAACATAAAACTTTGAGCAGGGGATTAGAAATGGGTCATTTTGCCTTAGGAAAGGTTGAGTGAGCTTGGCAGGCCCCATAACTGACATGTCTGACAACGTTCTCTGTCCTCAACGCCACATCTATATGAACTTTATCATCTAAGAACTAATGCCATTTTGTATCTGGCCTTTATAATATGTTGGTCTCTGACACCAGACTATGGCTTTAAATTGAGGATGTAGATTGGATTTTTTTTTTTTTTGTAGATTGGATTTTAATGTCTTCAGCTCCTAGCAACTGTGCAAGGCACACAGTAGACTTTCAGTAAATGTTTATTGAATAAAAGTATAAATTACTTTCTCAGCGGTGGGCTTTTTTGTTTTTTTGTTGTTCCTTTTCCCAGGTGATTCCTGTTTCTCTCTCTCCAAAAAACTTGGAAAGGCTTAAGAACAATGTGATGGTAATTGAAACTTGGAACAAGGTGCGGAGCCCAGGACAGGACAAGCTGCTCGGGCTGGTGAAAGTCCCCCTTCATCAGTTTTACATGTCATTCAAGTAAATAGGACCTTTTGAGTATTCTTTATTTTATATCTTTAACTTTGTATAGACTGAAGAGGAAATCCTTGGGTTTGCAAATATGGCTAGTTCAATAACTTGTTGGAGGACTTTTTCAATTTCACCATAGTTTCTACTCTTTCTCCTGTGTTAAAGCAGTCTTACAGATAAGCTTACTGCGTTTCAGGCCCTATTTTAAGAACTTGATCCCCTCAGGTCATTTATCCTCAGCAATCCTCTGAGGGAGGTAACTTTTCTTTTCCCTGTTTTATGGATGAGTTAATAGAGGCACAGAGAAGTTAAATAACATGATGTATGTATCACAAGTAGTACACCAGGTTAGAACCTAGGGAGACTTGCTCTAGAGTCCACTGTCCTTTACCAAGAAGCTCTGCTGCCCAAGTTTACCACTTTACAGAACAAATAGTTTATCTCCCTGTCACAAAACTGTAGTATTATTCACGTCAGCTATTTGCAAGATTTCTATACTGAGTGTTGTCTTTTGGACCTTCAGATTTGATTAATATACCTCACTTGTCCCTACCCAGCACCTAGATGGGATATTTATTGATTCATCTGAATGCAGTTGCTATCCTTAATACAGTGTGGTGTTTTTTTTTGTTTTGATTCAAAGTGCTAATTTTAAATTATTTTAGCACTGACCTCTTTCCCAGCATCCTTCTCATGGATCTATGTTTTAAGTGCTGTGTTTTATATTTTACAAACGGCACTGTTGTAGGTACTACCTCATGTAAACCTTTATTTGCTCTTAAATTGCTACATTTAGAACTTAACTGCCTGGTAATTTTTATCTGATGGGTTATGGTTAGATTCATGTTTTTTCAAACCACCATTGCTTTTCTAATTTTAGATCCATTTTTAACGAACTGAGAAAATGAACCAAGTAAGAAATAAAGCAACTCTATGACATAATTGATGATCGTTATTTACCCATGTACAATTTCCCTTTAGAGATCCCAAGATTTCTCGCCTGCTGCTTAATGCTCAGTACCCAGTTGTTGCTGTCGACAGCTACATGCCTGTGATTGATGTGTTCTCAGGCCAGCAAAATGGGAGTCTTCGAGTCTTTTTAGCTATGGGTTCTTCGGATCAGATAATGGAACTACGAAGATTAAAGAATGAAGAAGAAACACTTCCTCCCTTTAGCTCTAGGCCAGCTCATTTACTGGACCAGCCATCTAACGCATCCATTGTTGTGGTAGTGACTAAACACTTGATTGTTTACAAAACCATAATCTTATTTTAAAGTGTACCATGTGGTGTTTTGATCGATGTTTATGTTGTGAAATGATTATCACAGTCAAGCTAATTAACATATCCATCACTTCACCTAGTTACCTTTTTGTGTGTTTGTGGTGAGACTCCTTAGATCTGCTTTTTTTATTTTTTAATTTATTGATTTCAGCGAGAGGGGAAGGGAAACAGAGAGACAAGAACATTGAGCTGTTCCTATATGTACCCTGACCAGGGATCAAACCAGCAACTTCTGCCCTTTGGAGTGATGTTCTAACCAACTGAGCTATCTGGCTAGGGCAGATCTACTATCTTTTTATTTATTTTGAAAGAAGAAGAGGGACAGGGAAAGAGAAAGAGAGAAGCATCAACTCCTTACGCTTAATTGTACCATTGATTGCTTCTCATTTGTGCCCTGCCCTGGGCTCAAACCAGCAACCTCGAAGATCAAGCCTGCAACTGTGGGTCAAGCCTGCAACCGTGAGATTACACCAGAGACCTTGTTGCTCTGGGACAGCACTCTAGCTACTGGCCAGGGCCATTGGAAGTTTTAAGTATCATAATCTCATTTTATCTTGCAAGTTTTAATGAAACCATTGCCCAAATCCTTATTTCAGTAATGAAAAGCATAACAAAAGCACATACTTGCACTTTAGTGCTTGCTTATAGATCAAAGGAATCATTAGTACTTTTCTTTAATGGTTTAAATAGATATGTGTGTCCCTCTGGTTTTCTTGAATTTATAAAGGAAATCTAATTGGACAACCAGATCCTAATCCTCTAATTTAGTAATTTAATTGCCTTTTTATAATACTGGAGTGAGTTTTAGCTACTCTAAAAATATATAATCTTAATTTTAAAAAATATTTTTAATAATCCAGGGAAAAAACAGGATGGGGAAAGGAGAATGATTCCAAATGTAAGTCAGCAAAATCTTACTCTTTTTCTTGACCAAATTCGTGTTAAAAAGGTATAGTGAAGTTGCTAGCTTTTCTAATATCTTAAAAGTAATTTGTTTTACATAGTGCTATACAATTGAGAAAGCACCTTGACATCATGTTTCTTTTCCTAACCACTACATGAGGTGGGTCATTTTCATTCTCTTCCATAGGTGATAACATAGAAAATCAAAGAGATTGCATTACTTGTCCAGGGTCCCATAGCTAAGAATGGGAGAATTAGGGTTCCAACACAGGTCTTCTGACTCTTATATCACGTCCTTATATCACCAAATATCTTATATTTGGTGTCTAATTTAACTACATCTCAGTCTCCATACCATTTAAGTATGTATTTTTTCATCTGAATCTGAATGACAAATTTAATTTTTCTAGCAAAGAAGGAACTATTAGGAAAGTGTTTATTAGTAGCTTATTGTCTATTTGTTATGAACTTTAAACTTTTCTGATTTTTGTACATTACTATTTATCAATAGTCATTTATTTTTATTTTAAAATGACAAAAACAAAAATAAAGAAAATTCATCTATAATATTCCCAACTCTTAGTGTTACATGACCCTCACATTGCATGCAGTGGAGTAAGTTAGAAAATATTATTCACTGTAAACATAAAAGAAGTCCTTGAAATGTTTGATATCAAACAAATAACAATTGTTGCCTGACCAGGTGGTGGCACAGTGGATAGACTTCGACCTGGGCCATTGAGGACCCAGGTTTGAAACCCCAAAGTCACTGGCTTGAGCACAGACCACTAGCTTGGGCACGGGGTTGCCAGCTTGAGCATGGGATCATAGACATGATCCCCATGGTCGCTGGCTTGAGCCCAAGGTCACTGGCTTGAGCAGGGGGTCACTGGCTCAGCTGGTCAAAGAACATATGAGAAAGCAATCAATGAATAACTAAACTGCTGCAACTATGAGTTGATACTTCTCATCTCTCTCCCTTCCTGTCTGTCTATGTCTGCCTCACTTTAAAAAAAACACAAATACATGGTAGTTGTTTCTCTTTTACACTCCTAAGTTCCTCATCCAGTGCAGTATGTGCAGAACTGAGTTATTAAATTACTCTGATACTGTGTGGCCATGTTGAGCAGGTGCTGTAATTCAGAGAGGTTTTTCTTTTTTATATTTTTATTCTCTGTGGAATAAAATTGCAAGTTTTCTGTTTCCATAAGCAAGATTTTTGAGCAAGTATCACTGACATGTTTTCAGATCACAAAGCAAAGACCTAATACAACCTCTGTTCCAATTTTATTGAACATTTAATATGTATAAATTATACAGTTTGACCCTTATCTGAACCCTGAATTTCCTCTTTAAAATTCCCAATTATCAGTTATCTAGTGTCTGCTGAACCTGTATAGAACAGAGTTAAAGAACTTTGGCTATGGTATCAGATTACCTGCGTTCAAACACTATGGTTCCACTGTTACCAGCTATGCATGTTAAATTAGCTAATATAGGTGAAGGGGTTAGTAGGTGCCCAGCTCATAGTGAATGTTAACTGCATTATTAATTGTTAGTAGAAATACCTTCAGTAACAGTATATTCACCATCTCCCCACGTAGTTCTTCTCATTAGTGAACACTTAGTATTATTCCTGACTTCATTAAAAATAGTAACTAAGTAAATTAATACCTGTTTCTTTCAAATGTGTATTTCTTATTTTATTAAGGAAATTGCCTTCTATTCTTAAGTGTTCTGAGAATTAGGAACAAATGTTAGATTTTATCAAATGCTTTTTTAGTGTTTGTTGAGAGACTCATAGATTATTTTCTTTTTTCTTTTCATTAATGTACTGGGTTACAATTATGGATTTTGTAGTATTGACCCAGTCTCACAGTCTAAAATAAATCCATCTTGATCTGATTACAATGAACAGTTGCAAGATTTATAGACATTGAAAATTAAGTATGAATTAATTAAAATTAATGATTTAGTATAAGCTAATTATGCTTATTTCTTCATCAGTAAGACTTCATAGAGAAATAAGAATATTCTAAGTAGGTTACTCTTTAAAGCTCACCAGTCTCTCTCTGTTCTGTTTAATAGGCAGAAGACCAACAAAATGGATTGGTGGAGCACCACTTTGAGCTCCATGTAGAAAAGGTGAAAGGATTAGTCCCTCTTCAGGCAACAGTCTGGGGAGAAGCAGATTGTTATGTTCAATACTACTTTCCAGTTCAAGACTCACAATCCAGTATGCTGGAAGGACCTGCGTTCTTTGAAAGTGGTAGGTTTGGGAGATTAGGCCTTCTCGTTCTTTTATGATTCTTTTATTGGATATACTTAGGAATTTTTTTTTCTTGAATGAATTATGTGTTCCTCAGTCTTTATTGTCTTAACTAGACAATACAGGAGATAGGCTAAATGTTTGTTTTACTTTTCCTAAAAAAATTTTTTGTAACTTTTTATTTTGATTTGACTTAAATTTTATGGAAAAGTTGTGAAAATAGTACAAAGAACTTCTATATACCTTTATCTAGATCTATCAGTTGTTTACATTTTGTTTGATCTTATTTACCTGCCTACTCACTCTTACCATCTATAAACATACAGTTGATTCTTATTATCCACGAATGTTATAGTCTATAGTCTTTAAGAACACTAAATTAGAAAATACTAAAACCATTGCTCCTGGGAGAAATTGGTTTCTCTCTCTTTTTTTTTTTTTTTAGAGGGAGAAGGGAGAGAGATGAGAAATATCAATTCATAGTTGAGTTACTTTAATTGCTTCTCATACATGCCTTGACCAGGGGGCTCAAGTCAAGCTGGTGATTTCAGGGTTTCAAACCTAGGACTTCAGTGTCTCAGTTAGATGCTCTGTCCACTGCACCACCACCGGTCTGGTGAAATATGTACATGTACATATCTCACATAGAACATAATCGTTTTTTAATTTTATTTTTCAATTACAGTTTACATTCAATATTTTATTTTAGTTTCAGGTGTACAGCGTAGTAAATCATAATCTTAAATTCTGAAATCAACTTATTCTGGTAGATTCTATTTTCTTTCTTTTACAAAAGAGAAAATAAAGTTCAGAAGTATGAAATGACTGAGGCTGCCCCACTAACAAGTACCAAGGTTGACATTGATACCCTGACCCCTGGTCCCAGAGCCAGAGCTCTTTGCCTACACTGCACTGTCTCCACCATACCTATCTCCTAGTCATTTCGTTTCTCTCTTTTTTTTAATGTTTATTTATTAACTTCAGAGAGAGAGAGAGACAAGAACATTGATCGGTCCCTGTATGTGCCCTGATCGGGAATTGAACCAGCAACCCCAGTGCTTCAGGACGATGCTCCAACCAACCAAGCTAGCTATCTGGCCAGGGCATATCTTCTGGTCATTTCTGAGAGCTGAAATAAGGAGGCAGAATATTGCTTTTTTGACCTCACCTTGAAATGAGCAAGTTTTTTGCAATTCTGAGCATGTCAGGAAATAACTGCCAAACTGCTCTCAGTATTGGTGTTAGGGTTCAGATACCAGACTTTACCCAGAATATATAAAGAACTCTTAAAAGTCAGTAATAAAAGACATTCCAATTTAAAAACGGGAAGAGGATCTGAAGACATTTCTCCAAAAGCATAAATGGTCAAAAAGCACATGAAAATATCCTCTACATCATTAGTCAATTGAAGAATGAAAATCAAAACCGCCACAAGGTATGACTTCATATCCACTAAGATGGCTATAGTTTAAAAGAAAAGAGACTAATTGTTGGCAAAGATGTAGAGAAGTTGGAACCCTCGTTTATTGTCCTCCAACAAGGGGCTTTTTTCTTCTGTATTATGGTGAGACCGTAGGTACCATACCTACTAGTAAAGTGGACCTTGAGATTCTGGCTCCAGGTCTATGACTCACTAGTTCGTATTCTTATCTATGAAGTAGGAGTAATAATACTTGCTTTGTTTCTTTATAGGAATATTGTGAGGATAAAACTGAATAATACTGGACATTAACATACTGTCTTACTATATATAAAACACTAAATGATATGCTGGATTATTCTGAATTTCTTTTCTTTTCCAAAGGAATCACTCTGAAGCCTTTCAGATCTACAACCACACTCTGTGTTCCAGATCCCATCTTTAATAGTGAGCACCATCACTCTCTTCTGTTGCCAACTGAAGTTCCAGTGCAGAGGCTTCTACTCAGTGCCTTCTCTGCACAAGCACTTGTGCCTGGAGGTGGAGTCCACTTTGAAATCTGGTGCAGGTAATGTTTAAAATCCAATCCTGTACCTAGGAAGTAAATACACAAGCATAGAGCATCTTTCCCTTAACTAGCCTAGGTTGAATTGTAAGGAAGCTTACTGCCTTATTCAGCCCCGTACCATATCATACCTAAATTACATAATGGTCTTCTAGACTTTTTGTGATCTTCCCATCACCAGAAGAGTAGCCTTCCTAAAATATAAATATACTCATGTCACAGACATTGTCAATTTTCAGGAAAAATAATGGCCATTAGAACAGGTGTTCAACCTCCTTCTTTGCAT
The DNA here is from genome assembly GCA_037038555.1 of Rhynchonycteris naso. Lineage (NCBI taxonomy): Eukaryota > Metazoa > Chordata > Mammalia > Chiroptera > Emballonuridae > Rhynchonycteris > Rhynchonycteris naso. The sequence goes on from CM072995.1 coordinate 318,670,978, forward strand.
CCCCATAACCAAGAAACCAACTAAAATGACTAAGAGTATAAATATAAATCTAAAAAGAAGAGGGAGCAGCATCAGGAACAGAACTAGAAAAGAGTAACAGCCACTTGCCAAAACCTTTTCTGAAGTAGAATCTGTTGGAAATCAGGTTTGATAACTTTGTGATCTAAAAATGGGATGTTTTGAGATGAGAGTAGGTAGTACAGGTCCTAATGGATTCTTGTTACCCTCCAAATATGAAGGGCCTGGGCCTGAAGCCATAGAAAAGACGTCTGCTCCACTCAGAGCCACTTGTGCTACTGCAAGATGGATGCTTTCAGGACTACTCCCGAAGGTCCAGGCCAGACGCAGATACTCAAACAGAAAGCCTGTGGCTAGCCGGGCTTTGTCCTGAACACAGGGTATAATTTATGGGGGTCGGCCTTCACATAATAGGCAGTAAATCCAGCCAGACAACCACAACTCTACCACGGGTACAGATCAAGCTCCAAAAATAACTAGATACTGAACGATGATCCCGAGGCAGACTGAATCTTTTGTCTACCTAATTCTTCCGACTGACAGCTTGTGCTTTTGTCACTTACAGATACTATTATCCTAATGTGAGAGACCAGATGGTCGCCAAAGGAACCTTGCCATTATCAAGGATCTGTGCCATGGTGACCATGCAGCACCGTCAGGATGTGGGAATACAGACCTTTACTCTCCCTTTAATCTCCAGGCTTGAGAATAGGAAAGAATTGAGGAACCAATCATCTGGTAATTAAAGATTATTTTGTCCTTCCCTTTCAAAATCAGTATACATAAATATCTCTTTAAATTATTCTTCACATTTTGTAGTAGTTACTTTTTTAAGAATCTAATGAAAACAGTGAGGCACCTTCTCTTAGAAAAATAACTGGGACTATACACTGCGAATTTTGCATACAATTTTAGAAAATTTATAATCCCATTGACGGTTTGAATGTTGTTTGTCCCATTGCACCTTTAACTTTAAGTATTTAATAAGCCCTCACAGCCTAAATTCTAAGTATTATATAGGTGTACTCAGAGAATTATTATTCCAAGGTAACATAAGCAGATCTGAGATTGGTGGAATATAATTAGCATGAACTGGGAATTCACTGTAAGGGAGGAGACAGAATTTAAACTTGGGAGAAATTGGTTAGAAATTGAAGTTTTTAATTAAATCCTAATGGTTCCAGCAGGATGACCTGCCCTCCAAGTACATAATAGGTAATTAATATTAACCTCCTAAATCAAGTTACTCTACAAGCTTGCTGGAGAGTTTTTGCTGAAACAAAAGGTTTTATTGTGCCATGATTAAGACTGAATTGTTCTTAGTGATGCTCACTGATCAGCTTGTTCTGTTGTTCCTTAAAGTTTCTCTGAAATGTGATGGAGAGTAGATTTAATAAAAAGATGCCATGTGAAGGGTGTTTTAAGTGGTGATGGCAGGAGGGTGATAGAAGTATAAGGGTATAAAAACCTTTCAAAAATTTGAGAAGAAAATCTAGAACCCATCTCAATTCTGTGAAAATAACTGGGGGGTTAGAAATTCTGGAAGTTCTGCCTCTGGTAATTATATGATCTTGGCAGGCAGTTGAATCGCTGAGCCATAGATTCTTGGATATAAAGTGAAAATAGTAACTACTACCTGACCTGTAGTGGCATAGTGGATAAAGCATCGACCTGGAATGCTGAGGTCACCAGTTCGAAACCCCAGGCTTGCCTAGTCAAGGCACCTGTGGCAGTTGGTGCTTCCTGCTCCTCCCCTCCTTTCTATCTATCTCTCCTCTCATTAAAATAAAATGAAATAAAAATAAAGCCATTTTAAAAAAAAATAGTAACTACTAATATGTCTCTATTAATCCTATAGTACAATAATATAATGTGATTCTCTCCCTGCTAAGGCCCCTTATTGTTCATTAGGATTATAGTGTTTATTCTCTCCTTCTTGCCTGCCCAGTACTTGGGGCTGGATAGAATAGAGATTCCTCCAAACACCTATTTATCTTTTTTCCCTTTGTCCTTCTTCAGGTTTACTAGATGTGGGCCTAAGATACAGGCGTACTCCAAAGACAGCAGAGGGAGTTCTTGCTGCTCGAGTTGTCTCCATCTCAGTCCAGATTATCAGAGCCTGTGGTCTGCAAGCAGCGGCCAAGTAAGTCTCCCTTAGAAAAGCAGTTCTCAAACGATTTCCACTGCAATCCACAGATACATGATGCTCAGATACACAGAACTTCCTTGTGTACCATTTCTACTTCATTAACCACAACTCTACTTTTCTTTTTTTTAGAATATATGAATATATTTGAATAAATCACTTGCAAACTTTGCTATTTTTAACTGTTATTACCACTTAGTTCCTGAACTTTGTCTAACAACTTTATCCTCTACTGTATTTAACTGCTTATTCCTACAGTCATACCCTGCACCCTCAAAACATGCCAGGACCAATCATTACAACTCTTTTATAATCTCATATTCTGTCTCTGAATACCAGCTTCTGGTTTTTTTGCTTGTTCCCCTTCAAGTCTGTCCTCAATACAGAAGCCAATGATCCTATGGAAACTTAAGTCAGATCTTAACACCCCTCTTCTTAAAACCTACCCATGATTTTCCATTTCATTCAAAGTAAAAGCCTGAAAAAGGCTGTAGGACCCCACATGATCTGACCCCATTGTCTTTATATAAGATACTTCATCTCTTCCTACTGGTCTTCCCTCTGCTCATTCCAGCCACTGGCCCTCTTATTGCTTCCTAACGCACCAAGCTCATTTTCCTCTCAGGGCCTTTATCTTGCTGTTTTCTGTGCCTGGAACACTGTATCTGTATATAAACAGCTTGACCCTCTTCCTTCAGGTCTTTGCTTATACTTCTCTCTACCTTGAATGTTCTTTTGTTTACTAAACAGACTCTTCAATTTTCTTTTAAGACTTTGCAGCTTCTTTGAAGTAGCCTTTTTTTACATCTTCCTACATGTAGACAGAATAGGTACTTTGTCTGTTAATACCATGGTTACAGCACATATCACTGTTTAAATTACTTGCATACATGGGTTTTCCCCCACTAGGCTGAGTTCCTCTAGTCACAGACAATACTTTAATCCTCTCTGCACCCCGCCACCAGGTAGCATAGTTCTTGCACTTAACAGTACTCAGTAAGAAAGAGAACTAGGTCAGCCTGACCAGGTTGTAGCACAGTGGATAGAGTGTTGACCTGGGATTCCAAGGACCCAGGTTCAAAACCCCAAGGTTGCTGGCTTGAGCGTGGAATCATAGACATGACGCCATGGTCACTGGCTTGAAGCCCAGGGCCACTGGCTTGAAGCCCAGGGCCACTGGCTTGAACAAGGAGCCACTTTCTCAGCTGGAACCCCCCACCCCTTCCTGGTCAAGGCATGTATGAGAAGCATCAATGAACGTTTTAAGTGCTACAACTATGAGTTGATGCTTCTCACCTCTCTCCCTTCCTGTTTCTATCTCTGCCTCTCTCTGTCTCTTGCTAAAAAAAGAAAGAGAATTAGGTTATACTCCTGCTGAAGACTAATTCACTTTGGCCATGAGTTCAAGAAAGAAGACGCAAGTACTTATTAACTATCTCCCTTGTAACTTAGAATCAGATCGTTTGCCTTAAACTTCATGTTCTCTAATAATTGAACTACTGCCCATGTGAGATCTGATGCTGAAACAGCTGGTAAAATGTTCCATCTGGTTAATATTTTTTATCACTGATTCTTCTAATAGACTTTTTCAGTAATTACCCAAGAACATGTCAGCGTCAGTGACACCTTGGCAGTTTTTTAATCTTGTCACTCCCTCGCATTAAACCTTTTAATGGTTTCCCATTGTCAGTAGCAATGATCTCCTAATTTTAAAGGTCTCCTAATTTTATTCCTATTACTAGAAAAAGTAAACTTTTAACATACCCTCCCAATATATGTATACTTAATCATGTATAAATTTATTTTGTGTAATACTATAATAATATATTAAATACATTGTAAAATATATCAAAGTAGTAAAATGTTAATATATCAAATAACAAATATAGACGTTTTAATGTTTCTTTGTGCCCACATAGTTTGTGAACCTCTTTGGTTGTACACAATCTATTTTAAGGACCACTGGTTCACAGGTAAGGTTCAACATGTTTGTTCACCTTGGCATTCAGGGCCCTTCAAAATGTCTTAATCTGAATCTTGAAAGAAGAATAGGACTTAATAAATACCCAAAAGAGCTGAAAATTATTCTAGTCAAAGAGACCACATGTAAAGGCATGAAGACAAGAAACTCATGTGTCTAAAAAAGTACTTATTCTGTCTAAGACCCAGACAACATCAGAATTCTTCAGTACGGTGTTAAATTAACTACTACATAATTGGTAGAAAAGGACTTGGAATTTGAATACTTTGTAGATCTCAGAGAGACTGAATAATAGATAAGAAATTCATTGTTTCCCTTTTCTGGAGATTCATAAGGGAAGTCAGATTGAATAGCAGGCAGTTTGGTGTGAGTCCCACTTTTGATCTGTGCTATAGTTTTGATAAAGGGCAAGAAGGCAGGCCATATCTAACACTACATTCTTCTGATCAGTTTGGGAGAGAGAGTTCCACAGGATGTGAGACAAACCATGGTATAATGGAAACACAACTACACTAGAAATTGGACCCTGTTGGCTTCTAGTCCCACCTCCATCTCCCACTAGCTATGCATGATCTTAGGGTATTTTCTTTACCTCTCTGAGTGGCAGTTTCTTCATCTGAAAGTGACAATTATGAACACACTCTTCCCCCAATTTTATAAGGATTAGTATAAAAATGAACAAATATGAAGTCATTTTTATAAACTACCAACTTCTATGCCAATGTGTGGATTTTTATGATTATTTCCAGTGTATGGATAATTAATGTTACCTTTATTAAATGGTAGAATATAGTAAAATTAGAAATATGTTTTACATTGGCTTTTATTGAAGAGAGGAATTCTTGGTATTCTAAACTTACTCCTTTGAATCTTAACTCTGGTATCCAGATAGCAGGTACTCTGAAGTGAGCCCTGTTTCATCAAGAGATACCAATCCTCAGGCCCTGGCCGATTGGCTAAGCGGTAGCCCAGCGTGTTGAAGTCCCGGGTTTGATTCCTCCCAGTCAGGGCACACAGGAGAAGCACCCATCTGCTTCTCCACCCTTCCCCCTCTCCTTTCTTTCTGTCTCTCTCTTCCCCTCCCTCAGCCAGGGCTCAATGGGAGCAAAGTTGGCCTGGGCACTGAGGATGGCTCCGTAGCCTCCACCTCAAGCACTAGAAGGTCTCCTTCCACAAGGAAGCAACACCCCAGATGGGCAGAACATCGCCCCCTGGTGGGCATGCCGGGTAGATCCCGGTCAGACACATGCAGGAGTCTGTCTGACTGCCTCCCCGCTTCTAACTTCGGGAAAATACAAAAAAAAAAAAAAAGAGAGAGAGAAAGAGATACCAACCCTCGCCTGACCAGTGGTGGCACAACAGATAGGGCATTGACCTGAGATGCTGAGGTCCCAAATTGAAAACCCCAAGGTCACTGGCTTAAGCACGAGCTCATCCAGCTGGAGTGCGGGCTCATCAGCTTGAGTGCGAGCTCACCAGCTTGAGCGTGGGATCATAGACATGACCCCATGGTCACTGACTTGAGCCCATAAGTCACTGGCTTGAAGCCCATGGTCACTGGCTTGAACAAGGGGTCACTGGCTCAGCTGAAGCCCCCTCACCCCCATCAAGGCACATATTAGAAGCAGTTGATGAACAACTAAAGTGCCACAACTACAGAATGATGCTTCTCATCTCTTTCTCTTCCTGTCTGTCTCTCTCAAGCAAAAAAAAAAAGATTATTTTCTATTTTGTTTGTTTTTGTTGTTGTTCATTAGATACAGAGAACACAACGACAGCTGTCAGAGGGAACTGGAGGTTGGGGGGGTCTAGGTGAAAAAAGGTGAAGTGTTGAAAAAAAAAACCTCTTAGACACTGACAAGGATATGGTGACTACCAGAGGGAAAGAGTGGTGGGGAAGGTAGAAGAGGATAAAGGGGGGGATAAATGGTGTGGTGACAGGAGACTTGACTTTGGGTGAATTACAAAAAATAAATCTTTTCAACACCCATAAATAGGTTCTCTGTTTGTATATATTATCTAATATGATTTTTAAAACATTGAGTAATTTTTTCTTATTTTTTAGCCTCTGCTAACATTTGTTTCCATCTTATTTTTCCTAGGCATGCTATATATTTCATAGTATGCTATTATATGTACATATAGCAGTCTACTATTAATGATCATTTTGCATTTCATTAGAAATGAAATTGCTATAATCATACAAATACACACACATCTTTAGTATCTGTTGTATCTATATGCTGTCCTCATTTTAGCAAATAGGAAACAAACTTGGAAGAGGTTGAATAATTTGTCTGAAGTTACACTTTAAATGGTACAGCCAGGATTCAAACCAGATCTGTGTAACCTCAAATTATTACCCTCTACTGAAACATACCAAGTGTAGAAAAGAACTTAGAGGAAGGAACCCTTAAGTCTTCTTTGGGACTGTCAGGGAATGCTTGGTGACGTCTTTGCCTAAATGTCCATTTTATATTCTTGGGAAGTTTAAGGTAGGGATACTATACCCATAACACAAAAGATTTGACTCTATGAACATCAGTTAAAGGTGGGTAGATTCTATCTGTACATCATGCAACATCTGAACTGACAAAGAGAAAAGCATCTGAGAATTGATCTGGCACTCAGCTAGGCTTTGGTATTTTCTCCTGTTGAGCATAAACAATCTCATGGGACATCAGCATCAGACAAGGCCACTCTGTGACCATGATCAAGTGAGACAAAAATAGGACAACTTCATAATCTTGTCTAAGCACAAACCAAAACATGGTTGTTAAAAAAGCCACAAAAAATACCCAATATCCTCACATCCTGGCTAATAAGTAACTGATGCAGCTTTACCAATTACATCTTTAGCCTTCCTTCTAAATAAGATTCATTAAGAAACCCTATCCAGAGCACAGCCCCACTTGAATACTTACTCCTTCAAATCACCTAACATGAACGCAGTGCTATGAGTCCTTTCTGAGGCCTTCTTACAGAGATGCCAGCACCATGATTCCCACAGTGTATGTTCTCCAGTGCAGTTCAGCTGCAGCTGGTTCCTCGTAGTCTTTGACTGAAGAGTATTGATAGTACAATGAAGTGTCTGTGAAGCGTCCTCTGGCTAAGATGACTGTTGTCTCTTTCCCACCCCATACACATGCACTCTGATAACCAGATTACTAAGAAAACACCGTGGCATTGCCAAAAGCCGAGGTAGGAAACATGGTGGTGACCTTATAGAAATGGTGGAGATGTTTTCTAGGCAGTCAAGCTATTTTTTGATACTTCTTCTCCTGCCCACTCTTTTTCCCTACAGGGCTTTGGCAGAGCAGGAACCCTCTCTGCAATTTAGCGCCTCAGTTGGGGTCAATGCATTTGTCACCGTTCATCTTTCCTTCCTGCCCAAGGGAGAACAGCGCCAAACCCGCCCTGTGGCCTGTACCTTCTGCCCTGAGTTCTCCCATCACGCTGAGTTCTCATGTAACTTAGTAACCCAGCACTGCAGCGGAGAGGCCTGTCTCCTGGCAGAGCTCTTGGAGTTTGCAGAGGTCACTTTTGCCATTTATCATGAAGATACCAAGTCAGGTGAGCACTGAATGGGTCATCACAATCTGTTCTGAATGGTATAACCTTCCTAGGAGATAAATGCTGAAGTATTTAGGGGTGAAGGATCATATTCTCTGCAGCTTACTTCTGAAATGTGTAGCGAAAATCAATAGAATATCTGTTGACTGTGTGTGTCTGTGAGAGAATGTAGGCAGAAATAAATGTGTCAAGACGTTACTGGGTGAATCTAGGTGAAGTTCACTATAATATTCTTGAAACCTTTTTGTATGCCTGAATTTTGTCAAATAAAATTATTTAAAACTACTGATATATATATGTATATATATATAGATATACACACATATGACTAATAATTTAATTAAAAACAATTTGAGGAGCATTTGACTGAGCAAGATGATCTCTAATGCATCTTCCAACACTGAGATTAAGTAAGTGTAAATGAAGGGTTCTGTGGATATACTTGTAAACACAAACTCTTTACAGTGGACTACCAAATAATTTCTCTTTTTTGTTTGATTTGATAGCCAATGATATAACTCGTAACCAGTCACTCAAACAATATCTACTTGGAGTAGTAAAGGTTCCAACGAAACAGCTGCTAATCAAGAGATCTGGTAAGGATCCTAGATTATTACTTTCTAACCTCATCCTTTCCCATTCCTCTCCTACAAGAGATCCTCTTGTCTCGCTCCTTTGCAAGATAAGCAGAAGAGCCATGGCATATGGCTCGGTTGGTTAGAGCATCGTCCCAAAGCACAGAGGTTGCCAGTTTGATCCCTGGTCAGGGCACATACAGGAACAGGAACAGATTGATGTTCCTGTCTCTCTCTCCCTTCTCTCTCTAAAGTTAATAAATTTAAAAAAAAAAAAAAGAAAAGAACGCAAAAAGCTATGACTCCTTAGCTTTTTGCGTTTTTCCCAGGTATCTCAAAAGTTTTCTCAAAAACATTTTAGGTCCTCTCCTAATCATTTCAAAGTTTTTCTAATAAAGCAAAGAAGCTCAATACATTGTACTGTCATCTTACTCAAGGAAAGATAACGATAATGATATTACTGCTAATAAATATGGTGATATACATTTAATATAGCCCTTGGTAATATATTTTCTTAGAGTTTGTTTGAGTCTTATGATAACCCTGCCTAGTGGGAACACAGGATATTATTCTTGTCATTTGACAAATGAGAAAACTTAGAATCACAGAGGTGATTTGCCAAAACCACACAGCTAGTGAGTGGCAGTACTGGACATCAGATCCAGATTTGCCCATTCTTTTTCTCTAAATACTCCCTTCAGTGAAGAAGGAGTAAGGACATGAGACCTGAAACCTATGTACCCTTACTGATTAACGTCATCCCATTAAATTTAATGTCTAAATTTTTAAAAAAAGGAATAAGGACAAGAGGTGATGATACTGTCACCAAGACAGTTTGAAAATATTGGTTCTGTCCTACTTATTACTAGTTTGGTGACCTTGACAGAGTGACCCTGACCTTGCTTGACCCCACTTTTTTTAGCTCATAGGTGGAGACAGTTAATCCTGACAAGTCTACAGTGTAAGAAATGATTACCATATTTTTCGCTCCATAAGACACACTTTTCCCCCCCAAAAGTGGAGAGGAAAATGCCCGTGTGTCTTATGGAGTGAAAAAGATGCTATTTTATTAAATATTTTAACATACCATTTGGTTCAGAATATATTTTTTCTTATTTTCCTCAAAACCCTAGGAGTGTCTTGTGCTCGCTTCGGCAGCACATATACTAAAACCCTAGGAGTGTCTCATGGTGAGGTGCATCTTATGGAGCAAAAACTACAGTAAATAGGATAAAGTACCTAACACATAGTAAGCACTCAGTAAATGTTCATTTTTCTTCTCTTGCTTATTTTACTTCCTAAGGTTATTTAATCTAGTTTTCAAAACTCTGTCACACATCCCCAAAATTTAATTATAAATTGAAGTGTGAGCAATAATCTAATAAATATGTAGGTACTGTATGTCTGCCAGAGAGAAATCTGTCCCAACTTGATATAGGCTTTAAATCTCACTCTGTCACTTACTGTTTGTGATCTAGAAAAAGTCACTTCATCTTTCAGATCCATAATTTTCTCATCTGTAAAAATGGAAATAATAAGATCTATTTTGCAAGATTATTGAGCCATTCAATGAAAATGTACATGGAAAGGATCTTGGCACAGAGCTAAGCACATAGGAAACCTCAGTTTCCTTTCTTCTGAAACTTACTACAGTTTGTCAGGCAATAGGCACCATCTAGGATATCCCATTTCTACAAATTAAATTTAACCCCTTGGAAATAAAATCTTTTAGACAGTTTGGGATATATCATTTGTCTTTGTTTTTCAGAGTTATTCTAAAGCAAACAATTCTATTGTTTCTTTCCTCCTCCCAGTAATCTCAATTATAGAATCTCAGAGCAAAAGGAGCAATCTAATTAACCGTCCTTAATTGCTGAAATGGTGTGAAATTTTGTATGTACATTTGTGCAATTTTCTGGGGATAATACACTATTGGTTTTCATTATAGCCAAAGGATTCTGTGATCAAAAACTAAGAACCACTAGGTTATTGGGAAATTAATGTTCAGAGGGGTGAAGTTGCCAAAGCAAACGCATAAGTTCTTAGACTGGCCAAGCCAAAGGAGTCTTAGAGATCGACTTATTCAGCCTCCTCATTTCATGGATGAAACTAGGAAGACTCAGAAAAATTAAAGGCCTTTTCTAAAAATCATAATGCCTTAAGAGACCTTTAGAAATTTAATTTCAGTAAGTTAAATCTTCTAATCTGTAAAGTATGATTAACGAAACCTTTCTCATAAAATTGTTGTGAATATTGTTATTCCAATCCACAGTTTTTTTACATAATTGTGAAATCCAAAAAACTCAGAAAATCAGAAGTTTTTTATTAACTCTTTGAGCAACCAAATCTGACCTCAACTGACAGACCATTTAATTTATGATTTATGCAACTGCCTGATTATATAAAACTTTATTGGAACACATAATGCTCATTTATTTACATATTGTGTATGGCCACTTTCTCACTACAACAGGATAGCTTAGTAGTTGCAACAGAGACCATATGGTCCAAAGCTTAAAATATTTACTGTCTGGCCTTTTATAGAATAACTTTACCAACCCATGACTTAAATGACCACTCTCTGTTGTATATTTTATTTATATACCATAATACCTTTCTAAAATATGTAAAATTCTAAATTCAGAAATAAATCTGGCCCAAAGGGTTTTAGATAAAATATTGTGAACCTATAGTAGGTGGAATGTAGGCTTTGGAACCAGCTAGAGTTGGGCTCGGATACTAGCTCTACCCCTTGGTAGCTATAACAAGTTGGGCAGGTCTGGGCTTCCATTTTCTCTTCTATAATATAGGGATTCTTATCCCATTTAATTTTCAGAATTTCACAGGGTTATCAGGAGAATGAAATGAAGTAATATATTAAAACACTAGAGGAATTTCTGACACATAGTAAATAGTAGAGTAGCTGTTATTATTCTGAAATCTAATTCCTGGTCCTTGGTAGGTATTCACTAAGTGGGAGTTGCCTTTGGGGAGGACTTCTGACTAGAATCAAGATCTCCTGTTTCTTGTCCCTTGCCTTTTTCATTGTACTCATAATATCATAATAACATTCCATATCTTTTGTAGCACTTCTCTTTGAAAGCTTTTCTAAAACCATTATCTCATTTAATGATTATAACAACTTTGTCTATAGACAGGTAAGGAAAACAAGGCTGAGAGAAATTAGTGGTTTACCCAGACTAACCCACTAGTTTTAGGCTGAACCAAGGAATGAATTCAGATCTCCCAACTCCTAGTTTTTGTTCTTCAACCTGATCTCATTGCCCTTCAGTGATCACATGAAAGAAACTGCAATGCACTGTTGGATATATGTTTTCCATTCTGTGTTGGGCTAGGTGATGGTGACTCTGGGGTGGAGAATGGGTATAAGTCTTTTTACTTTTAAAACAATAATTGAAAATGCTTTTTCTATAAGGGATTACAGGATGGTATCCTGTTATTTTACCAGAAGATGGGACAACACCTCATGGCTTGGAGCTCATGCAGAAGATTGTGGGTGGTCTGGAGCTTTCAGTTTCCTTTACCCATCCTGGAGACAGAGAACGGGTATTGGAAGCTGCTGAACTATTGGGCTGGAGCTTTGAGAATAACTATAACCTGAAGGATCTTGGCAAGATGAATGAAGAAGAACCAGCCACTGTCACCATCTCCACGCCAAGGCTCTGGTTGCCCATCCATTGTGTGCTGCTTGCTGGCCAGAAGCACATTAATAAGAACACATATTGTTACCTCCGCTACAAGCTGTATGATCATGAAGGCTTTTGGACCCCTCTCAAGAAACCTAAGGAATCTACAAATAAAAACCAGGTCATGGTTACTTTTAAGGCATCCAAAAGAGCAGAAGTCAGTAGAGGCCCATCACTGCTTTGGTACTTGAGGGAGGAGAGATTAGAGGTCCAAGTGTGGCGGGCTTATGGCAATGACAGTGTGGAGAGGCCCCACCATACGGACAGTTGGATTGGCTCAGCCTATGTGGACCTGGCCAGACTTGGGGAGAGGACAGCAAGGACACTAACTGTCAGTGGTAAGTTAAGAACCAGCCCCAGCTCTTGTGGTTTGATCACCTGCTCTGTGATAAGCACTAAAGTGAGATACACTCTCAGACATTATTTTATTTGATCCTCCAAGCTATCCCGTGAGATAGGTGAGAGACCCATTTTATAGTCATGAAAGTGGAGGCTCAGAAAGGTTAACTGCCTAGATCGTAGACTAGGAAATGTTCTTCCCATTATTGTATACTGAAATATTAATAGTAATTTAGTAATGCTTCTCATAAATAGATTTTGGAAAGAAAGAGGTTCGCTGGCTGCTTTAAAAAGAGCATTACCTAGAGATAGTATATCTTCATGGAATCACCACGGCTCTAAGAACTGGCTCTGTACATAGTAGCTTTAGAGTACATTCAAATGCATCAGACTTTTGCACCTAACGTAGTGCCTACAACATTGTAAGCACTGACTTAATATGTGTAAAATAATGAGTGAATTAGGGGACTACCTTTAACCACATGTATAAGAACCTCTTTGATAATCTAGAATGCTATTTTTTAAATACACTGAAAAGCATACCTGCTAATGAAAGTAGGCTATCCTTCTCTCTGGTCAACATATCTTGATATCATAAAATCTACACAGTAATAAATTGGTTCACCAGGCAGAAAGGAAAAAAGTTACATTTTGCAAGCAGCATTATGTGCTCCGTGCTTCTCTTTCAAACATTTGTTCAATACTTGGTACATGTATGTGGCCCTGGGAACTCAAAAATGAATGGGAAATAATGCTGACCTCAATGAGTGTATTGTCTAATGGGAAAATAGAATAGTAAATAAACAATTGCAGTGGGGTATAAGAACTGTGAAGAAGGTTTTCTCAGCAGTGCTATGGGAGCACAGACATGCAGCATCTCTAGTTCAAGGACAATATCAGAAAGAAGAGACTGTTTCAAAGGATTTAGAAATAAGCAAAAAACGGGGAAAAAAGAATATTTTGAAAGGGAACAAACAGTGTGTGTGAGGGCATAGAGCAGGGGTCCCCAAACTACGGCCCCACGAGGCCACATGCGACCCCTGAGGCCATTTATCTGGCCCCCGCCGCACTTCCAGAAGGGGCACCTCTTTCATTGGTGGTCAGTGAGAGGAGCACAGGATGCATCCGCACCCATAGTTCCCATTGAAATACTGGTCAGTTTGTTGATTTAAATTTACTTGTTCTTTATTTTAAATATTGTGTTTGTTCCCGTTTTGTTTTTGTACTTTAAAATAAGATATGTGCAGTGTGCATAGGGATTTGTTCATAGTCCAACCCTCCAACGGTCTGAGGGACAGTGAACTGGCCCCCTGTGTAAAAAGTTTGGGGACCCCTGGCATAGAGGCATGAAGCAGTTTGATACATATTAGGCACTAGAAGTAACTTGGTACTACTGAATTATAGGATGCACAGGTTGGGAAGTGATGAGACGAAGCCAGAGATGTGGACACAAGTACTATGTTGAGGCCTCTTCTACACAGAAGAGTTTGGACTTTTTCTGAGAGCTATGGAAAACTGCAGCGGGTCAATCCAAGTTCTCACTGCTTTCCATTATTGGAAATAGTGTGTGTGTTTGGGGGTGGGGAGGGTGGATATGTGAAAATTTTTTACAGTGTCTACTAACTTCACAGTTTTTTGGAACTTGGTATGTTGTGACATGGAAAAGGACCAAAGAAAGGACCACAGGCAACCTCAGTGAGCATCTCCTCCAAGGTTAAGAGAGTGTTCTTGGTTCCTGCTTGCTTAGGCTTATTGTTCTTTATTTTCTTGCAGGTGTGTATCCTCTATTTGGACGAAATGCTTACAACCTCTCAGGAGCTGCCTTGCGAATTCATGTGGTTCTTTCATCTCTTTCCCAATACCCTGGGCCAACTCATGAGCTGGATTCCATGGACTGCAGCAGCCACAGTGAGTCTGAGCAACTCCCCAGAAGGAATGATAAGATCCAACTCTCTCTACCACCTGACCACCAGGAGTCTTCTGCCTGCACCCAGGTTCCCTGCACCCAGGTTCCCTGCACCGAGGTTCCCTGCACTGAGGTTCCCTGCACCAGCACCACAGCTGAAGGCTGCCCAGACCAGGAAGGACCTGCTGAGTTGGATGGAACTTTTGCAGTCAGTATCCTGGTAGAAAGAGCAATGCACTTGAGCTTGAAAGGTATGCTCTGCTCACTTATCCAGAAACATATCTGTCTCCTCGCGTTGTGGTGAAACATATCTGTCTCCTCACGCTGTGGTCCTGTCTTTATAGACCTTTCACATCATGGCAGGATCTGCAAATACTGTTAACAATCTTGATCATTGTATTTCTCAAGTTTAAGCAACATGAAAACCTTTCTAAATATAAGTGAAACTCCGTTATCCTAATTTTGCATATCATAAATTCCCCAGTACAGAAACTTGAGTAGCAGCTTAAGATGCTTCTCTTTTCCTTAGTTACCATCAAATTATAATATAAGAGCCATTAAATTGTTCTCTCTTAAATTCATTTTATATCTCTTTTTTTCATTGCTACCAACTTAGGCCTTCACTATGCACCTACGGTCATACATCATTCAGCAACAAAACTTGATTACATTTGCTATGTGCAAACCTGTCTTTGGTGCTAGGGATAAAAGCGATGAACAAAACAGACAAAAATTGTATTCCTCTGCAGCGTATATTCTAGTAGGAACATATTCAGCTCTATATTCTCAGCCAGTGTGCTATGTGTGTGTATGTATATATCTTTGACCAAGTTATTGTTTTCCTCTGTATCTTAAATTTCTCATCTGTGAATAGCTGGGATTAATAGATCTGAGATGTATGGTGGCTGTGAGAGCCAGAAACCTTATGAGTTCAGAGGTTTCAAAATACATCCTTTGGTTTTGATCCTATTATCTCTGTATTGGTCTCTTAGTTTGTACTGTGTTATAACAGAAACAAAACTAATGCTCATAGTAACTGTTGTTTATCTTTCATTTCTATTTCAACCTATACGCACCATCAACAGACATCACTCCTGGTATTATAAACTTCTATAATGACATCTCCATGTAATGATTCTTCTCAATCTTTGTGTATTATAACCTTGAGACATTTTATTTCAAGACAGTTCTCTAAGTAGTCTTGTTTTGCAGTGTTTGAGATACTGAGATTAGATATACTGAGATGCCTTAGAAGTAACAAAATAGAGAAACAATTTTTGCTTTTTTACTGCTCCACAAAAGCAGCCTGTTTTTGACAAGTTGATATTTAAAAAAATGAAATCTTTTGGTTAAGGATTTTTTCGGGCGGTGTGAGATGAGAGGGGATAGTGAGGCAGACTCCTGCATGTACGCCTTCCTACTGGGATCCACCCAGCAACCCAGTCTGGGACCAATGCTTGAATCAACCGGGCTATCCTCAGTGCATGGGGCTAAGCTCACTGTCTGTGGGAGGGGAAGAGGTCGAGAAGGGGGGAGCAAATGTTTCCTTTTCCTTTGACCAGTAATTGAACCTGGAATGTCCATACACCAGGCCAAAGGTCTATCCACTGAGCCACTGGCTCTTGCCTGGTTAAGGATTTTTTAAAATTTATTTTTTTGGATTTATTGGGGTGACATTGGTTAATAACATTATATAGGTTTAGAGAAAAATCAATAGCTGAGTTGATCGGCATGGAGCAGTGGATAGAGCATCGACCTAGGATGCTGAGATTCCAGGTTTGAAACCCTGAGGATCCTGGCGTAAGCGTGGACTCATCCTGGTTGACTGCAGACTCAGTAGCTTGAGCGTGGGAATCGCTGGCTTGAGCCCAAGGTTTCTGGCTTAAGCAAGGGGTCACTGGCTTGGCTGGAGCCCCAGACAAGGCACATATGAGAAAACAATGAACAACTAAAGTGCTACAACTCTGAGTTGATGCTTCTCTTTCTCAAAAAAAAAAATGCTGAATGAGTTTAAAGAAAGCACATAAAAACTTTGATTTTTTATGCAATAATTATTTTGGTTTTATGTTACTGCCTCAAAAATAAAATTTAATATACAAAAATATGATTTATATCCCATTTTCAGGGAAGTCTCCATATGAGAAAAAATGAAATATACTTGTAACTTTTCTATCAGACAGTGAGTTTCATTTTATAAGATAAGACTTGGCAGAGTAATTGGACAGTTATTTATTGAACACCTCCTAGTGCCAAGTTTTATTCTCATTTTTTATATTAATTATTTCATTTAATTCTTACCACAAGCAGGGTTATGATATGAATAGATTACAATATATACCCATTTATAAATGAGGAAGTTAAAGCTCAAGAAGGTGATAAGAGTTACATAGTTAGCCTGACCAGGCGGTGGCGCAGTGGATAGAGCATCGGACTGGGATGCGGAAGACCCAGGTTCGAGACCCCGAGCTCACCAGCTTGAGCAAGGGCCCATCTGGCTTGAGCTAAAGATTGCCAGCTTGGACCCAAGGTCACTGGCTCCAGCAGCAAGGGGTTGCTCGGTCTGCTGAAGGCCCGCGGTCTAGGCACATGTGAGAAAGCAGTCAATGAACAACTAAGGTGTCGCAACGGCAACGAAAAACTAATGATTGATGCTTCTCACCTCTTTCCGTTCCTGTCTGTCTGTCCCTCTCTCTGACTCTCTCTCTCTCTCTCTGTCCCTGTAAAAAAAAAAAAAAAAAAAAAAAGAGTTACATAGTTAATAAGCTCTGCAAAGCAACAGCTTGGATCAGTTATATCTGACTCTCACACCATACTCTTTCCTTTATAAAGTCTTACCTCTTGGGTATGAGATATAGCTGTGTTTGCCAGTTAGTCCTGTCTATAGTTGCTTACCAGTCAGTCGAGCTGAAGGTGGGCATTTATCACGTGTCCAGTCCTGTGATTTCATTGCAAGAATGATAGTTCAATTCAGCAAATGAATCTGTGTGGGACCTGTGCCAGGTACAGAGAGTGCAGAGCAAATGACACATAGTTTCTGTCTTCCAACAGCTGATAACCTGATTAAGAACATTAGCAGCTACACAGTTAAGTTAATGAATAATCTATGAAACAAAATGTTCTGAAGGCCAAAGGGTAATACAATTTATAGTGTGCACAAAGTTTAAAAAGAGAAGTCAGATATGGCTAAGGAATCAAAACTTTTTAGATTGAACAGGATTTCAGAAAGGTGTGAATGAAATTCCAAGTAGATATTTCAACTTGAACAAAGGTATTGAAGTAGGAAAGTACATGTTTTGGGCTTGCTTAGAGAGGACATGGAGGATTTGATAGCAATTGATTCTCGGCTAGAACTCAAGGTCATTGCAAGGGAGCTTATAGGATCTCATGAAAAGATAAATAAGAAAATTGCTGAGCAGTAGTAAAGGCTTGACTAAGAATAACTAACATGATTTTAGATGGCCATGATGGCACCATGGTGACTTTTTTCAGTGGTGCTTGGCTTCCTTTCCCTTCTACCAGAACAAGCAGGTAACTCCCTGGGCCTTAGCTCATGCACCCTTTCTAAACCTGGGTTCCTTTCTCTTTTCCCAGTTGTAAAACTCTACTTACTCTACTGGCATTCCCCCTCTTCTCATTCACCGCCCTTTTTCTTGACTGTATAGGCAGACTCCTTTCTCAGGGTCTTTGGATCAATGTTCCTCTACCTGGAGTATTTTTCAGTCTTGGCCTGTCTTTACTGAAATCACTTTGTCTCAGCGAGACCTTCCTTGGCTACCCATCTAAAATTGCAGCCCCTCCAACATTTTCTATCTCTCTTTCTTGCTTTATTTTTGTCTGCAGCTTTGAACAATATATTTTGTTTATTTGCTTTGTTTTATTTAGTGCTGAATTCCCAATACCTAGAACTGTATCTGATGCATAAAAAGTAGTAAATATTTGTCTAATGAAGAAATACATGAATCTGAGGCCTTGTACAACTGGCTTCTTCTCTGTAATACCTTCTCTGATTTCCTGTGTTGCCTCTCCAAAGTTTCCACTGTGTCCAATACATGGTATAGGATCATGGCTTCTTAGAAAGTTTCTGTCACCATTTCTCCATTCTCACTGCCCACCTTGCTTGTCCAGGCTTCATAAACTTTATGCCAGTGTCCATTCTCTCTCATATTACTAAGCCTTTGACTATGCTGTTTCCTCTACCTAGAATATATTTTCCTCTCTTATTCAGCAAATATGCTCCTCATCCTTCAAGAGTTCATTAAAGCGACTGCAACATTTTGAAGCCTACTGACCACCCCTATCAGCAGAAAACCTCTGTGTTGTCAGCACTTGCCCGTACCACCAATCCCCCACAGTTTTCCTTCTTTCTATCATTTATTATTCCATACTGAAAATATCAGTGTCCCTCTTCACTAGGTTGTCTGTTCCCTGGGGACAGGGCCTGTGCATGTAGTTTATTTCCATATCCTAGGACCTTCATCTTTACAATGTAGCTATGTAAACATAATGTCCTCTCATTTGTGAATATGATACTTAGCAACTCTAACAGCACTCCTTATATGAGTTAAAAAATATAAGTCACTTGCCTGACCAGGCAGTGGCGCAGTGGATAGAGTGTTGGACATGGAGGACCCAGGTTCGAAACCCCAAGCTCACCGGCTTGAGCATGGTCTCATCTGGTTGGAGCAAGGCTTACCAGCTGGAGCAAGGGGGTCACTCGATCTGCTGTAGCTCCCCAGTGAAGGCACATATGAGAAAGCAATCAATGAATAACTAAGGTGCCATAACAAAGAATTGATGCTTCTCATCGCTCTCCCTTCCTGTCTGTCCCTATCTTTCCCTCTCTCTATCTCTCTGTCTCTGTAACACACACAAAAAATAAGTCACTTATTGTTTGGCCTCTTTCTGTTTAGCCAGATCAGAGTAAGCATCAGAGTTTCAGCAGTCTCTCTTGTATCCTGATTTCCCTCCTTGCAATGACAAACCCATGTAGTTTTTCCCCCCACAAACATTTATGTATTAGTCAGGCACTGTGCTGAACCCTGAGAGTAAAGACCTTCCTATCATTTCTCTGAAATGTGCCTTCAAATTATGATATAATAGAAAGAGTTCTAGAATGAGAATTAGAAGACCAGATTCTGACCCTAGCTGAGCCATTAACTTGCTTTGTTACTTTGGGCAAACCCATTTTTCTTTTCCTCAACCATCAAATGTGATCCTCATAGAAGATTATGGCTGAGATTGTCTTAGACTGCTACAGAACCTAGAAGTCAGTAATCTCAGAATTGCAGTTGGTCTTCTCTGCTGATCTCTTTCAGAACGTTCTTGAGCAGATGTTGTTGTCCTTTGCTGGTACACACTACTAGCAGTCAAGGTAGTTTCTCTCCTCCAACCTGGGTAACCATTTATAGACCAAAGGCAGTGAAGAGTCTTCAGACCTTTATTTATTTATTTTTAGAGCAAGAGAGGAACAGACAAACAGGAACGGAGAGAGATGAGAAGTGTCAACTCACAGTTAAAGCACCTTAGTTATCAGTTGATTGCTTTCTATTATATGCTTTGACCAGGGGGTTCCAACTGAGCCAGTGACCCCTTCCGTAAGCCAGCGACTTTGGGCTCAAGCTAGCAACCTTTGGGCTCAAGCCAGCGACCCTGCACTGAAGCTGGTGAACCCATACTCAAGCTGGGAACCTTGGGGTTTCGAACATGAATCCTCAGCATCCTGGTTCAGCGCTCTATCCACTGTGCGACCGCCTTGTCAGGCAGAGCCTCAAGACCTGTAATAAGAACCTTGGGCCTACTTTGCATTCAAGGAGTTCTCCATCTAGTAGGGGAAACACATGACACACAGATTATTAAAGAATACTGTGGGAACTGTCAGTATAGAGACAGATTATCTCTCCCTTGCTGTGAATATTTATGACACTTCATTGGAAGAAATCAGTTGAGAAGTTTGATTTCTACTAAAGAAAGTGGGAGTGGGGGAGCCAGTATGAAAGCTGTGTCGGAGAGAGCCCAATTATAGGAAACAACTTATTCCTGACATTTTAAACAGGACTTAATACAGAATATTAAGGTACCTCAGGTCATTGGAAGAGCTAGAGAAGTAGATTTTAGGTTAAGTTTAACCACTAGATCTTTTAGTTCAGAGTAATAAGTCAAAACTCATCAATTCTATTACCATAGAGCCTCTGGTAACCCAGGGACAAAACCCTGGGTTACCAGAGCAGGAAATTAAGTGCCTCCCTTGCTAGTAGAAAAGGAAGATGTCTTCTGCCTCACATCTGCCTTCCAAATCTGTTGCAGTGGCATCTAATTGAAGAAGCCAATTTTTATCCATCCTCTAGCTGCAAGAGAGTGTAGAAAATGTAGTTGTTCCCTTTCAGTCTATACCGTAAAGGAATACAGTACAACAAAAGTGGGCAGACGTAGCCCTGACCAGTTTGCTCAGTGGATAGAGCATCGGCCCAATGTAAGGACATCCCAGGTTCGATTCCTAGTCAAGGCACAAAAGAGAAGCAACCATCAGCTTCTCTCCCCTTCCTCTCCCCCTTCTCTTTTTCTTCTCCTCCCACAGCCAATGGCTTGATTGGTTCAAGTGTGGCCCCAGGCACTGAGGGTAGCTCATTTGGTCCAAGCATCAGCCTTAGGTACTAAAACAATAATAGCTCAGTTGATTCAAGCATCAGCCCCAGATGGGTTGTCAGGTGGATCCCAGTTGGGGCACATGTGGGAATCTCTCTATCTCCCTTCCTGTCAAAAAATAAATTTTAAAAATATATAAAAATAAAAAGTGGATGGTGGTGGATGCTGAGCATGTTCAGTCCACATAAATATTATTCATATTCACTAAAATAAAACTTTTAAGACAATATGTCACTAGTTAAAGGTACTATTAGTGCCATCTACATTTTATATTTGAAATGATGGATACTAAATTATTGATTTCTATTAACTATTCTTTGCTTACACCGTTTTATTAGAATCTTCTTTCTGGCTCTTTCAAGAATATGCTTGTAAACTAGTGTTGTCATGTTGTAAGCCAGTGGTTTTTGTTTTATTTTGTTCCTTATATAGATCTCCTCTGTATCTTTAGTGATTTTCTAATTCTAAATCTTTTCTGCCTTCAAGTTTTTCCTTTCTCCAGTTTCTGCTTTTGCAAACTCTTACACATGCCTCAGCTCCCTTCAGCCTCACAGACACCCCCAGATCTCACTTCTAAGCCTAGCCATTCCTCTTCCTTCTTGTCAGTTCTCTTTCCCACAGCCTCCTTATAAAATTTTCACTCCCTTTGCTCTCCTTATCACTCATTTTCTTTATGAATTATCCCCTTTAAGTCTAAAAGTAATGTCATCTCGTTTAGCTGTGTGCTCTGAGGTGTTAAAAGTCATGAGACTAAATAACATGTTTATTTTTAACCAAGAGTTGGGAGGGGGGGAACTATTTTTAGTTTAAACAACTAGGGCTGTATTATGGAAGTTAATATAAAATTCTCATGAATTTTTAGATTACATAGAAGCCTGCTAATAGATGTCATGTTTATTATTGCTCTTTTTTCATTTTTTTATTTTTTGTATTTTTTCAAAGTTAGAAGCAGGAAAGCAGTCAGACAGACTCCTGCATGCACCCAATGGGGATCCACCTGGCATGCCCACCAGGGGGCAATTGTCTGCCTATCTGAGGTGTTGCTTCGTTATGGCTGGAGCCATTCTAGCACCTGAGGCAGAGGCCATGGAGCCATCCTCAGAGCCCGGGCCAACTGCTCCAGTGAAGCCTTGGTTGTGGGAGGGGAAGAGAGAGACAGAGAGAAAGGAGAGGGGGAAGGGTGGAGCAGATGGGTGCTTCTCCTGTGTGCCCTGGCCGGGAGTCGCACCCAGGACTTCCACATGCTGGGTTGATGCTCTACCGCTGAGCCAACCAGCCAGGGCTATTGTTGCTCTTTAAAGGCAGCAGAAACCCCAGTACTTTATAGAGTTTACTGGATTATTGTTATTGTTATGGAAAAGTTTGAAAAGAATTGGTCTCCTCTGATAGAAATTCTTTTGGATGAGGAAAATATATCAAAAGAAAGCTAAAGTTGGAGAAATCTAACTCAGAGTATAAAGTTCAATGATTCTGTCTAGAGAGTTGAGAGGTTTCTGAGAGTAGATGGTGCTAGATCCTATCTTTTAATGGCTACTTACTAAATGTTACACTGCTTGTGGAGGAGAATAGTCAGCAGTTCCTGACCAGGGCTTGTTTATCACATTGCTTTCTCTCCACAGGATAGCCTGAGGTCTTTTTTGTTGTTGTTTATTTTGGTAGGGTTTTTTGTGGCAGAGACAGAGACAGTCAGAGAGAGGGACAGATAGGGACAGACAGGAAGGAAGAGAGATGAGAAACATCAATTCTTCGTTGCGGCTCCTTAGTTGTTCATTGATTGCTTTCTCATATGTGCCTTGACTAGGGGCTACAGCAGACTGAGTGACCCCTTGCTGGAGCCCGCGACCTTGGGCTCAAGCTGATGAGCCTTGCTCAAACCAGATGAACCCGCGCTCAAGCTGGCGACCTCAGGGTCTCAAACCTGGGTCCTCCACATCCCAGTCCGACACTCTTATGATAAGGCTTCACGTTTCTTGCTGGTATCCAAAGAGGACCTGTTGATGACAAAATTGGAATAAAACCTTGCCCCCAAGTTAGTGATTTGCTGGATTCTGCCACTCAGGGCCAGCTAATATATTCCAGTATGATACGAGAGACTTAGGTCATTTCTTAGCTGGTATAAAATGCCTCTTGGCTGCAGTAAATCCAGATGAGGAAATGTTCAAAATTAAGAGTAAAAAGAGCCTTATACAGTTGTTCTTTCTTGTGGGATAAGTCTCTCCTTCTGACTTCCCTTTTTTTGTCTGTATAGTTGGGGTTTAAAAAGGCTATTGTCTCACCTGACCAGGTAGGTGGTGGCACAGTGGATAGAGCATCAGACTGGTATGCAAAGGACCCAGGTTCAAAATCCCGAGGTCTCCGGTTTAAGCATGAGCTCACCAGCTTGAGCGTGGGGTCGCTGGCTTAAGTGTGGGATCATAGACATGACCCCATGGTCACTGGCTTGAGCCCAAGGTTGCTGGCTTGAGCAAGGGGTCACTCACTCTGCTGTAGCCACCTGGTCAAAGCACATACAAGAAAGCAGTCAGTGAACAACTAAGATGCCACAGTGAAGAATTGATGCTTCTCATCTCTCTCCCTTCCTGTCTGTCTGTCCTTCTCTTTGTCTCTATGTCTCTGTCACAAAAAAGAAAGAAAGAAAGAAAGCTATTGTCTCTTTCTGCAATACCTGTAAGTTTGGGTGAATTCCTCAAGCCCCTAAGATTTTTCTAATGTTCCTTTTATTCCTTTTCTCACCTTTGTCTACTTTCTTAGTTCCTTCTCTTTGTTTTTCTGTACAGACCTTCTGTAACTTTCATAAACTTTATCTGTTCAGAAATAACTAGCTTTCAGTACTTACTTCTTTTCAAAAGTACCTCTATACTTTATACCAGAGGTCCCCAAACTACGACCCGCAGGCCACATGCGGCCCCCTGAGGCCATTTATCCAGCCCCCGCCGCACTTCCAGAAGGGGCACCTCTTTCATTGGTGGTCAGTGTATGGAGTACTGTATGTGGCGGCCCTCCAACGGTCTGTGGGACAGTGAACTGGCCCCCTGTGTAAAAAGTTTGGGGACTTCTGCCTTATACCTTTTATCATTAAAGCTATACAATATTTTTCTAATTAATCAGAATTCTCAACTTCTAAAAACCTTAACTTTCAGTGAGGACTAAGTTAGTGATTAACAATTTTAGATTGATACTTTTATGACCTTTAGAAACAGGTTTTTTGGCAAACATACTTATATTTTAAAAAGAGATAACAGGAACCTTTTGTAAACCCAGGCAAAACAAACATATTTTTGTTAGGAATTTTAAAACACATTTAATTATATTAAACTAATAGTGATACCAAATATATTTCTCGATCACCTGGTTAAAAATAAAAACATTTGGAATAGTTTTATATTTTACAGTATTATTAGTAATTGCAGAGAAGGCAAGAGTATACTTGTCCTTGGCAGCCTTCCAAGATGACTGAAGAGAAGGGAGGGGATGGGCTACTGAGCCACTTAGATTTTAAAAGTGCATTTTTTTTTCCCCTTTACATTGAGGTCCTGGTATGACACTTCCTGTTTTTAGCCTGCATAAGACATGGAGAGTTGTTCATTCTCCTATTATTCTCAGGATTACAGTAATTCCCATACCTCTAGTCCAGTGGTTCTTAACCTGGGTTCAATCGAACCCTAGGGGTTCGATGAGTCGGTCTCAGGGGTTCGGAGAAGCCTCTGCCACGGAGGCCAGAATAAAGTAATACCGTAATTTGTTGTGAGTTCATGCACTTTGTTGGTTTTGTTCTTTGAGCAAGGTGATGTTCATGCATGGCTCATTTTGTGCACCAGTAAACATACATATACCTATGTCTTGAATTTGGAAAAAAAAAATCATATTTTATTTATCACTAAAGAAGGGTTTGGTGAATGTGCATATGAAACTGGTGGGTTCGGTACCTCAAAAAAGGTTAAGAACCACTGATCTATAGGGATGGGCTAGTCTGAGGTTTGGGCTAGTGGTAAGGACAGTTTTTACAAGCCCTTTCCAATCCCAAGGGGTCATTTCATATCCTGTCCCGATTGCTTCAACCGTTCCCTTTGTAAAAATGCTTTCCCAATCTTCTAAATGTAAACTTCCCTCCTTCGGATTCCAAGGGCATTGTTGTCAGATCATGAGCAAGAGGGCAGTTAAATTATGATCTGACACCCAACAGCTTGGAGGATTCCCTGTAGCTGTAACTTGAGACTTCTGCTTAAGGAAAAGGGAATTCCCCACAATGAAGGAGAAATGAAGGGAAAGGGAAATCCCTTGGCCTGATCCCTAAAAATGACCTCACCGCAAGAACTCAAGGGCTAGTCCCCTGCTGCTGTGTCCCTTACCAAACAGGATGAGTGGACGTCCTTTTCCTTCGCCAGGCTTTGGGAGGTCGTTTCTTCTGGTTTCTTATGCACGGAACCACTTGTTGCGGCTACAGTAAACTACTTAGAGTGCAAACGTGTCATTTTGTTCCTGTTCCTCACAGGGGGCATCACTTGTCGCGGAGACAATGAACTACTTACTCAGAGACCAGATGAAATGCTCCAAGGTGCCAAGGGGAGGCAGCAGTCCTGGTCAATAGATCAAAAGGCTAAAGGCCCATCCTCAGCCTTACTCAGATATTTATTAACAAGTACAAATAACTCAAGGAAACAGACAGAAAAAGTTCTCAGGGGATGAAGTAAAGGACAAGGAACATGCTGATTCCTAATCTCTGTTCTGAGAGCCTAAACATTTTCTGTTGCTGAATCTTATCCTGTTTTGCTGCTTCCAGCACACAATGTTTCCAGGGTTGGAGAAGCCCCTCGACTCTTCCTCCGCTCAGGGCTTTTGCCCTTGCGCACCTCACTGTCTCTGATTGTTATTCTAACTATGCATATTTTAGTAGTGTATTCCTACACCAGAATGCTTGAATTCTACCATATAATAAATGTGTGACCACTTAATAAATGTTTAATGTCTCTGTACCCCAATTTTTTCATCTGTATAATGGAAATAATAGTAATACCTAGCTCATCAGGCGGTTCTAAAGATTAAAAGAACTAATGCATATACATGTATTAAAATTGTACCTGGCATATAGTAAGTGATATACTAGAAGTGTTACCTGCTACTATTCCTTATTTTTAACATCATAGGAGGTGTAAGTATCATAAACCATATTTGAGGAAGCTGTAACCTAGATAGGCCTTGCTCAAGATCACATAGACTATATCTAGCAGAGCTAATAATTGATCATCCTATCCTTATGTCTAGGGCTTTTTGCAGTTCTGTCTTTTGCCACTCAATCCATTATCTTCCATCATCCCATAAAGTACAAGAAGATGGGAGAAGTCATTTTTTATCTGGGAATACTTATGAGCTAAATCAGGGGTCCCCAAACTTTTTACACAGGGGGCCAGTTTACTGTTCCTCAAACTGTTGGAGGGCCAGACTATAAACAAAACTATGAGCAAATCCCTATGCACACTGCACATAACTTATTTTAAAGTAAAACAAAATGGGAACAATTGCAATATTTAAAATAAAGAACAAGTAAATTTAAATCAACAAACTGACCAGTATTTCAATGGGAACTATAGGTGCGGATGCATCCTGTGCTCTTCTCACTGACTACCAATGAAAGAGGTGCCCCTTCTAGAAGTGCAGCGTGGGGCTGGAAAAATGGCTTCAGGGGACCGCATGTGGCCCGGAGGCCGTAGTTTGGGGACCCCTGAGCTAAATCTTGATAGGATTGTTTTAGTAGCAGAAAGGACACTGGAAACATTTCAGGTACAGGAAATAGTTCGAGCAAAGAGCCAAAGGTGGGAGAAGGCTGGAATGGTCCTGCTTATACCTGTATAATGGGAGGCTTCCAACACATTCTTTTGGGTATGCTAAGTGACAGTCACTCCATTCTGTTCTATTTCAGGGAGCCCCTTGACAAAAAGGAAAGTATCAGTACCCAGTTGTTGTGTATCCTTTGTAACAGCTAATGAACCATCTCCTGTCTACACCCCTGTGGTTGAAAACACAGATTCCCCCATCTGGAATTTTCAACAGCAATCAAGGTTTGTATTTTATGATGTTCCATCAGCCTTCTGGAATCTACTTTTGATTCCAGGTGACAGACTCAGAGCAGGGAATATAATAGACACAATAATATTGAGCAGACCTGGAAAATTCTTATTAAGCAGTTATTTAATTCTAATGCTTTCAAACTCACAAATAGCAAAAGGTGAAGCGATTAAAAAATACAGATGGTAGTTACAAAATAATCATGGAGATGTAAAGTGTAGCATAGGGAACATAATAATATTGTAACCACTATATGTATGATGTCAGGTGGATACTTGAAATATCAGAGGGTCACTTTGTAAAGTATATGATTTTCTAACCACTATGCCATAAATCTGAAACTAATACAAAATAATATTAAATTTAAACTGTAATTGAAAAACAAAATTTTTTTAATTTTATTTTATTAATTTTAATGGGGTGACATTAATAAATCAGGGTACATATGTTCAAAGAAAACATCTCCAGGTTATCTTGTCATTCAGTTATGTTGCATACCCATCACCCAAAGTCAAATTGTCTTCTGTTACCTTCTATCTGGTTTACTTTGTGCCCCTCCCCTCCCCACTCTCCCTCCCTCTTCTCCCCCCCGCCCCCCCATAACTACCACACTCATGTCCATGTCTCTTAGTCTCTTTTTTATGTACTACCTATGTATGGAATCATGCAGTTCTTAGTTTTTTCTGATTTACTTATTTTACTCTGTATAATGTTATCAAGATCCATCCATTTTGTTGTAAATGATCCAATGTCATCATTTCTTATGGCTGAGTAGTATTCCATGGTATACATGTACGACATCTTCCTTATCCAGTCATCTATTGAAGGGCTTTTTGGTTGTTTCCATGTCTTGGCCACTGTGAACAATGCTGCAGTGAACATGGGGCTGCATGTGTCTTTACATACCAATGTTTTTTAATTTGGGGGGTATATACCCATTAGAGATATTGCTGGGTCATATGGTAGTTCTATTTTTAGTTTTTTGAGGAACCACCATACTTTCTTCCATAATGGTTGAACTACTTTACATTCCCACCAACAGTGGGTGAGGGTTCCTTTTTCTCCACAGCCTCTCCAACACTTGTTATTACCTGTCTTGTTGATAATAGCTAATCTAACAGGCGTGAGGTGGTATCTCATTGTAATTTTTATTTGCATTTCTCTAATAGCTAGTGAAGATGAGCATCTTTTCTTTTTTCTTTTTTTTTTTTACAGGGACAGAGAGAGAGTCAGAGAGAGGGATAGATAGGGACAGACAGATAGGAATGGAGAGAGGTGAGAAGCATCAGTCATTAGTTTCTCGTTGGCATTGAGACACCATAGTTGTTCATTGATTGCTTTCTCATATGTGCCTTGACCGCGGGCCTTCAGCAGACCGAGCAACCCCTTGCTGGAGACAGCGACCTTGGGTCCAAGCTGACGAGCTTTGGCTCAAACCAGATGGTCCCGCGCTTAAGCTGGGGAGCTCGGGGTCTCGAACCTGGGTCTTCCACATCCCAGTCCGACGCTCATCCAGGTCAGGCAAGATGAGCATCTTTTCATTTATCTGTTGTCCATTTGTATTTCTTCCTGGAAGAAGTGTCTGTTCATGTCCGCTTCCCATTTTTTATTGGATTGTTTGTTTGTTGTTGAGTTTTATGAGTTCTTTGTATATTTTGGATATTAGGCCCTTATCTGAGTTGTTGTTTGAAAATATCATCTCCCATTTAGTTGGTTGTCTGTTTGTTTTGTTGTCAGTTTCTCTTGCTGTGCAAAAACTTAGTTTGATGTGGTCCCATTCATTTATCTTTGCCTTCACTTCTCTTGCCTTTGGAGTCAAATTCATAAAGTACTCTTTATAATCAAGGTCCATGAGTTTAGTACCTATGTTTCCTTCTATGTAATTTATTGTTTCAGGTCTTATATTTAGGTATTTGATCCATTTTGAATTAATTTCAGTACAAGGGGACAAACTGTAGTCGAGTTTCATTCTTTTGCATGTGGCTTTCCAGTTTTCCCAGCACCATTTGTTGAAGAGGCTTTCTTTTCTCCATTGTGTGTTGTTGGCTCCTTTATCAAAAATTATTTGACCATATATATGTGGTTTTATTTCTGGACTTTCTATTCTGTTCCATTGCTCTGAGTGTCTATTTTTCTGCCAATACCATGCTGTTTTGATTGTCGTGGCTCTATAATATAATTTGAAGTCAGGTATTGTAATGCCCCCAGCTTCGTTCTTTTTCCTTAGGATTGCTTTGGCTATTCGGGGTTTTTTATAGTTCCTTATAAATCTGATGGTTTTTTGTTTCATTTCTTTAAAAAATGTCATTGGAATTTTGATGGAAATTGCATTAAACGTGTATATTGCTTTGGGTAATATGGTCATTTTGATTATATTTTTCTTCCTATCCAAGAACAAGGAATATTTTTCTATTTCATGTATCTTTTTCGATTTCCCTTAACAATGCTTTTAGTTTTCATTATATAGGTCCTTTACATTCTTTGTTATGTTTATTCCTAGGTATTTTATTTTTTTGTTGTTGCAGCTATGAAGGGGATTATTTTTTTGAGTTCATTTTCTAATGTTTTGTTGTTGGCATTTAGAAATGCTGTGGACTTTTGTATATTAGTTTTGTATTCTGCAACCTTACTGTATTGGTTTATTGTATCTCGTAGTCTTTGTGGAGACTTTGGGGTTTTCGATGTATAGGATCATATCATCTGCAAAAAGTGAAACCTTTACTTCTTCTTTTCCAATATGGATGCCTTTTATTTCTTTGTCTTGTCTGATTGCTCTGGCTAGAACTTCTAGCACCACGTTAAATAAAAGTGGAGAGAGTGGACAACCCTGTCTTGTACCTGATTGAAGGTGGAAAGTCCTCAGTTTTATGCCATTTAATATGATGTTAGCTGATGGTTTATCATAAATGGCCTTTATTATGTTGAGATATTTTCCTTCTATATCCATTTTGTTGAGTGTTTTAAACATAAAATTATGTAGTATTTTATCGAATGCCTTTTCTGCATCGATTGATAAGATCATGTGGTTTTTGTTCTTTGTTTTGTTGATGTGGTGTATTACGTTAACCATTTTACGTAAGTTGAACCATCCTTGAGATTCTGGGATGAATCCCACTTGATCATGGTGTATTATTTTTTTAATATGTTGTTGTATTCAATTTGCTAGTATTTTGTTTAGTATTTTAGCATCTGTATTCATTAGAGATATTGGTCTGTAGTTTTCTTTTTTTGTGCCGTCCTTGCCAGGTTTCGGTATGAGGGTTATGTTGGCCTCATAAAATGTGTTTGGAAGTATTGCTTCTTCTTCAATTTTTTGGAAGACTTTGAGTAGAATAGGAACCAACTCTTCTTTGAATGTTTGATAGAATTCACTAGTATAGCCGTCTGGGCCTGGACTTTTATTTTTGGGGAGGTTTTTAATAGTTTTTTCTATTTCCTCCCTGCTTATTGGTCTGTTGAGGCTTTCTGCTTCTTCACAACTCAGTCTAGGAAGGTTGTATTGTTCTAGGAATTTATCCATTTCTTCTAGATTGTTGAATTTGGTGGCATATAGTTTTTCAGAGTATTCTACAATAATTCTTTGTATATCTATGATATCTGTGGTGATTTCTCCTCTTTCATTCTGAATTTTGTTTATATGAGTCCTTTCTCTTTTTTCCTTGGTGAGTCCTGCCAAGGGTTTGTCAGTTCTGTTGATCTTTTCAAAGAACCAGCTTCTTGTTTTATTAATTTTTTCTATAGTTTTTCTGTTCTCTATTTCATTTATTTATGCACTGATTTTTATTATTTTCTTTCTTCAGCTGGTTTTGGGTTGTCTTTGTTCTTTTTCTTTTAACTTTTTTTTTCTAATTTTAATTTTTTTTACAGGGACAGAGAGAGAGTCAGAGAGAGGGATAGATAGGGACAGACAGACACGAACAGAGAGAGGTGAAAGCATCAATCATTAGTTTTTTGTTGCCGTTGCGACACCATAGTTGTTCATTGATTGCTTTCTCACATGTGCCTTCACTGCGAGCCTTCAGCAGACCAAGCAACCCCTTGCTGGAGCCAGCGACCTTGGGTTCAAGCTGACGAGCTTTTGCTCAAGCCAGATGGTCCCGTGCTCAAGCTGGCAAGCTCGGGGTCTCTAACCTGGGTCTTCCGCATCCCAACGCTCTATCCACTGCGCCACCGCTTGGTTAGGCTGTTCTTCTTTTTCTAGTTCCTTAAGGTGTGTAATTAAGTGGTTTACTTGGGCTCTCTCTTGTTTGTTCATATAGGCCTGAAGTGATATAAACTGCTTTTGCTGGGTCCCAGAGATTCTGATATGTAGTATTGTCATTTTCATTTGTCTGTATGTATCTTTTGATCTCTGCACTTATTTCTTCTTTGACCCACTCATTTTTTAAAAGTATATTGTTTGGTTTTCACATTTTTGTGGGTTTGTTTACCTCGTTTTTGCAGTTGAGTTCTAGTTTCAAGGCTTTATGATCAGAAAATATGTTTGGTACAATTTCAATTTTTCTGAATTTGCTGTTATTTTTGTGGCCCAACATATGATTGATTCTTGAGAATGTTCCCTGTACACTAGAAAAAAATGTGTACCCTGTCACTTTGGGATGAAATGTCCTGTAGATGACTATCATATCCAATTTCTCTAGTGTTTCATTTAAGGCCAATATATCTCTATTGATTTTCTGTTTGGATGAACAATCTAGAGTCGTGAACTGTGTATTGAGGTCTCCAAGTATGATTGTGTTTTTGTCAGTTTTTGTTTTTACGTCAGTCAGTAGCTGTCTTATATATTTTGGTGCTCCTTGGTTTGGTTCATATATATTAAGAAGTGTTATGTCTTCTTGATTCAGTATCCCCTTGATCATTATGAAATGACCATTTTTGTCTCTGATTACTTTTGCTGTCTTATAGTCAGCATTGTTGGATATGAGTATTGCTACACCTGCTTTCTTTTGGATGTTATTTGCTTGGAGTATTAAAAACAAAATTTTTTTAAGGGAAAAGAAAAGTTCACAGCTAGTAGTGGTTTAAATGTTTTGTTGTAGTGTTTTTAACTCTGCTTAGTACAGTTCAAAAATTATTCAGGCCCTGGCTGGATAGCTCCATTTATGAGATTATCATCCTGAAGCACAGAGGTTGCTGTTTTGATCCCCAATCAGGACACATACAGGAATAACTCAGTGTTCATGTTTTTCTCTTTCTCCCTTCCTCTCTGGCTAAAAAATCAACAAATAAAAAAATTTTTAATTATTCAGTAAGGACTGTAATTATCTTTAATTCCCAGTGCCTGGAACAAAGCAGGGTGTTTAAGATGAATAAGCTACATTAAAAATTACATAGAGGCCGGCCCTGGCCAGTTGGCTTAGCAGTAGAGTGTTGGCCAGGCATGTGGAAGCCCCAGTTCAATTCCCAGCCAGGGCACACAGGAGAAGTGCCCGTCTGCTTCTCCAACCCTCCCCCTCTACTTTCTCTTTGTCTCTCTCTTCCCCTCCCTCAGCCAAGGCTCCATTGGAGCAAAGTAGGCCCGGGCACTGAGGATGGCTCCATGGCCTCAGCCTTAGGCGCTAGAATGGCTCCAATTGCAGCAGAGCAATACCCCAGAGGGGCTGAGCATTGCCCCCTGATGGGCATGCCAGGTGGATCCAGGTTGGGCATGTGTGGGAGTCTGTCTGTCTGCACCACCCCCCTCCCCCACCCCCACCCTATGTTTCCCCACTTCTCACTTCGGAAAAATACATAGAGGCCCTGGCCGGTGGCTCAGTGGATAGAGCATCAGCCCAGTGCAAGGACGTCCTGGGTTCGATTTCCGGTCAGGGCACAAAGGAGAAGCAATCAGCTGCTTCTTCCCCTCCACCCCACCCCTTCTCTCCTTCTTTCTCTCCCACAGCCAGTGGCTCAGTTGGTTCAAGCATGGCCCCGGGCACTAAGGATAGCTGTATTGGAGCACATCAGCCTCTGACACTAAAAATAGCTGGGTACTCAAGCATCCACTACAGATGAGGTTGCTGGGAGGATTCTGGTTGGGGCGTTAGAAGAGAAGAGCTAGAAGTTCACAGAAGTCTCCTTAAATAAGACACCTCAACTAAGTATGGAAGAATTTATATGTTATCTAGATGAAGAAGACAGAGAAAACTAATCTTAGAAAAGGCTGTGAATTATACATCCTTGGAAAAGATTTCTGGTGCAGTATGAAGAGACTGGACTTTGGAACTAGAGAGACTTGGTTTCCAACCACATCTCTCATTTACTAACTGTGTGAACAAGGTGCATAACATCTCTGAACCTCAGATTCCTCATCTCTACACTTGACCTTAGCCAAAAGTCCAAGAAGCGATTTTTCCTCATCTGTAAGGTAGGATAAATCGCAGGATTATTGTGAGGTCCAAATTTCATGACATTTAGGAAAATTATGTTATGGTACATATTAGGTACATAACAAGTCTCCTATGGAAGGCTCAAAATACCAGCAGTTGAGTTCTGTCGATCATGTTATAGTTGTAGAGACTTTGGCCTAGGGTGATTACATAATTGTAGAAAGCAGAGTCAAGATTAGAAGAGAAATGAATAATGGTCCTGTTTATCATTCCTTTATCACAAAATTGTTCTAGCAACCTTATAGGTAGATAATATTCCATTTAACAAATAAGAAAATCAGAGCTAAAAGAAAACTAGGTTCAGTCAGGGTCACTCAGGTGACAACAGCAGAAATGGAAATACAAAGGTAAGTATTTTGACCCCCAGCTAGCGTTAACCCTTTGAGTAGTACAAACGTTCATGTACGTCCTTCGTGCCTCCTGACCATCCAGAGTACAATTATACATTTTAAAAATGTGTAAGGCAACATTAAAAAAAGGCAAATATATGTTCTTCTCATTTCCATAAATTGGTTATCAAACAAACATGATTTTAGGTTAATCAAACTGTAATTGGTACTAATTTCATTTTTTGAAAACTCACTCCTGGGATTAGCAAGCATGAAAACACTCACTAGTTAAAGGCTTAAAAACTGACACCATGGTATTTGTTTTACTTTAACACAGCAGCACCTCTCATTAGACTTGCTCTCTTCAATTCTCCAATGGTATCTGGGAAAGGAAATTAAATATTTAGATTTGCCTACGTTTTCCATCTTACTCACCTGGAGCAGTGGTACCTGGTTTGGAACTTTCTAAATCTTTATCATTTAAACCTGTGTAATTCATAAAAATATATTAAAGGTGCTGAATGATTTCCTCATAATTTTATTTGGTATGAAAGTTGGACACTTTTTTATTTTGGTGCCTTCTGTGCAGAGTGGCTTTGGAGTCAGGCAAACTAAGGTTCAGATGTCAGCTTTGCCCTTTTTATGTCACCTTGAACAAATTACCTCTCTGAGCCCAGCTTTATCTTCTGTAAAACAGGAATGATAATGCCCATGTCATAGCTTTTTGTGTATTTTACATGTAACTAGAACACTGACACTATGCCTGAACCCAAGAAGGCACTCAGTAAATGTTCTTGTCCCCTTTTTCACTTCTCCTCATTCTCCCACTCCCATGGTACTAAGAATTTTTACCTGCTCCAATGAAACTGTTCACTACATGTTGAGGGGCTCCTTTTCTACACTCCCTCCCTTGCCTTGAGAAACAGTTTGAGTGTTCGAGGGGAAAGCTACAGTATCAGGGAAACCTGTTTTCAAGTCTTGGCAAGTTACTTCACCTCTATGAGTTTCCATCTTCTTTAACTATGAAAATAAAAATCTAGCCTGACTAGGCGGTGGCGCAGTGGATTGAGCGTCAGACTGGGATGCAGAAGACCCAGGTTCAAGACCCCGAAGTCGCCAGCTTGAGCGCAGGCCCATCTGGCTTGAGCAAAAACTCGCCAGCTTGAACCCATGGTCACTGGCTCCAGCAAGGGGTGGCTCGATCTGCTGAAGGCCTGCGATCAAGGCACATGTGAGAAAGCAATCAATGAACAACTAAGGTGTCACAATGGCAATGAAAAACTAATGATTGATGCTTCTCATCTCTTTCCATTCCTGTCTGTCCCTATCTATCCCTCTCTCTGACTCTCTCTCTGTCCCTGTAAAAAAAAAATCTATACTAGAAGATGACCGTGAACATAAAATGAAAGTGTTAAAGAAAGTTCATTGCAAACTACAAGATAATCTTCAAATCTAAACTTCATACTACAGAAGCATTCTACACAATTTATGGTGGTTGTTTTTCTTGATAGGTTATCAAAAGAGCTTCTTCTGGACCCACGACAAACTCTGGTCTTCAAAGTTTGGCATAAAGGAGGTATGAACTCTATAATCTCTGGTTGTAAAAAATGAGCTCACACACAATTAACAGTTTGCTAATCCTTTTCTTTTTTTAAACAAGAGAAACATTAGCGCTGATGGTGCCGAGAACACACCTATGTGTTAGAATCCCAGTGTTAGAGGGAATCCCGCAGAATGCCACTAGAATTTAAACCCTGAGAAAGCATTTAATTTAGTTTGACTCCATGTTTAGTGCAGAAATCCAAGTATATTTGAGTATTTAAAATTATATCTCAACTGTTATGTACATCGTGCCAAGCACAAGGGGTTTCTATCCCTTTGTAGCATGTTACGCCTGCTGTTAACTCTGGCTTATTAACCAAGACCCGAGCGTTTTCAGGCAGCACACAAGACTAGAGCTGCACAGCTTGTCCTTCCTTTTATTCTTTTTTTTTTCAATTTTTATATATTGATTTTAGTGAGAGAGGAAGGGGGGGGGGAGAGAGAGAGAGAAAGAGGAATATCAAGCTGTTCCAGTATGTGCCCAAATCAGGGATCGAACTGGCAGTCTCTGTGCTATGGAATGATGTTCTGACCCACTAACTGAACTATCTGGCCAGGGCTCTTGTCCTTCCTTTTTTAAGAAGCTTCCAAGGACAAAGGTGCTTACATCATGGGCCTTGAACTTAGTCTTACTCAGCTACCATTTATTAAGAGGCATAATACAACAGTGTTAAGAGCACAGAGTCTGAAGCACAACTCTAAATTTAAATACCAGTTCTGCCCCTTATAGAGTAGTATGACCTCAGGTGAATGACTTGACTTCTCTGTGCTTCAGTTTCCTCTTCTGTTAGGGAGGATATAGTACCGACACCACAGGATTGTAGGAGACTTAAATGAATGCCTAATACTGAGTAAACACTATCTCAGTATTTGTTTTTATTAGTGAATGGTAATGTGCTAAGAGCTTTACAAGGATCTCTAAGCCTAAAAGGTAAAAATATAATTAATTTCAGTTCTATGAAGGTAAAAGCTGAGGCCCAAGGAAGTTTAGTGTCTTGACTAAGATTATACAGTATATCTATTAATTAACAGAGCTAGGATTTCAACTCAGTTTTCTTGCTTTATTTTGTTTTTTAATTTTTCCATTGATTTAAGGGGTTAGGGGGAGGAGTGAAAGAGAGAGGGAAGCTTCAACTCATTCTTCCACTTAGTTGTTCCAGACATTTAGCTATAAGCTCATTGATTGCTTCTTGTATGTGCCCTGACCAGGAATTGAACCTATGACCTCAGTGTGTCGGGATGGTACTCTTTTCACTGAGCCACCCAGCTAGGTCTGGAACCCAATTTTGACTGGCTATATAGCCTTCACTGTCTGTATGTACTTCACCACACCAGTAAGATTGGATAGCTTAGAAAAATAAGGTGGTGGGGACATCCAGCCATCTTACAACTCCTATACTTAAAAAGTTTTAGTGAGCTAAATTCCTCCAGTAAATCTAGTTGCTCTAAGATTCCTGCTAGGGCCTGGTTTCCAAACCTTACACTGCTTTGAGTCATCTATAGCATTACAGTTTTTGTTTGTCTAGTAGAAAGTTTTTAGAGCTAACCCCAAAGCCTAATAAAGACCTAGAGTAGTCAGGGTATAAAAGAAATCAACTTATTTGTCTCCCGTCCTGTGTTCCTGTTTGGAAGTGTTGCTGTAGGTCTGGGTTTTATGATACCTCCCATGCTGCCTCCTCAGATTCACTTATGTCCCCATCCTGCCCAGCCTCCAAAGTGCAGCAAGAACTGATCATAAATAGGTTTTCTCTGAATCAACACTAGAAATTCCTGCATTATTTAGTTAGGCTCCACACTCCTATCTTGCTTTCTACTCTTCTCTTCTCTGTACAGTATTCCAGAGATTGTAAAGTAGACCATGGCTCACCTTAATGCAAGACTTAACAGGAAAAAAAGAGTAAGTTTGGTCTTATGTAGACCTGGATTCAAATCTTGGCTCTGCTGTCTACAGACTGTTAGGCCTAAAATAAGTGAGTTTACCTCTTTGAGCCGTTGTTTCCTTATTTATAAAATAAAGATAATAGTACCTGCACTACAGGGTTTTGTAAGGATTAGAGATAATATATATAAAGTATTTGGCTGATGATTGGTGCTTAATAAGTGGAGCTCTTTTTATTATTGTTTCTGCTATGTGTCAGGTACTGTGCTAGGGCTAATGGGTATAGAGAAGAATAATACATATATATTTATTCCCTAACTTCAGGAGCCCTCGAGAGTCCTGTAGGACTCTGTTGTAAATGGAAATGAGGAAAATAGTAAGATCAAACTGTTGACCTCTAGCTGTACCTCTGAGTGTATATCAATACTTCTCTCCCCTTAACTCCATCCTCTACACACAGACTCAGCGAACCTATAGCAAAAGGTACTCAAATTAAATCAGTCTGTGTTCAGTCAATGTCTGAGTTCCTACTCTGTGCCAGGCTCTATGCTAAATGCTTTTGCTACAAAGGTACAATAAGACATGGTCTCTGTCCTCCTGGAGCTTATATTCTAACTTATAGTATGATTAGGCAAACAAAGGGTGCTCTGATAGGGGACATCTAACTTAGACTTAGGGTATCAGAGAAGCCTTCCTGGAGCATGTATACCTCAGCTGAGAAAAGAAGGGCCAGGACTATAGCCACTATAGCCAAAGGGAACAGCAAATACAAAATCCCGGAGTATAGAAAGGGTATGGCCTGACCTGCGGTGGTGCAGTGGCTAAAGAAAGCCTCAACCTAGCCTGACCTGTGGTGGCGCAGTGGATAAAGCGTCGACCTCGGAACACTGAGGTCGCCAGTTCAAAACCCTGCACTAGTCTGGTCAAGGCACATATGGGAGTTGATGCTTCCGGCTCCTCCCCCGTTTCTCTCTTTCTTTCTCTCTCTGTCTCTCTCACTCTGTGTCTCCTCTCTAAAATGAATAAAATAAAATAAAATAATTTTTTTAAAAAAGAAAGCCTCAACCTGGAACACTGAGGTCACAGGTTCGAAACCCGCTTGCCTGGTCAAAGCTCATATGGAAGTTGATGTTTCCTGCTTCTCCAAACTTCTCTCTCTCTCCCTCTCCTCTCTCTAAAATGAATACATAAAATCTTTTTTAAAAAATGAAAGAAAGAGCCTGACCTGTGGTGGCGCAGTGGATAAAGCGTCGACCTGGGAACACTGAGGTCGCCAGTTCAAAAAAACCCTGCACTGGTCTGGTCAAGGCACGTATGGGAGTTGATGCTTCCTGCTCCTCCCCCCTTTCTCTCTCTCTCTCTCTCTCTCTCTCTCTCTCTCTCACTCTGTGTCTCCTCTCTAAAATGAATAAAATAAAAAAGAAAAAAAAAAATGAAAGAAAGAAAGAAAAAGGGTATGGAGGGAATGTAGGATCACTAGAACCACAAAGGGAGAATGGTGGGTTGTCCTGCTGAATCTAATGTTAAATTCACTCTTCAAAACCATTGTTTTTCCTAGTGATCAACTTAGTTTCCTCCTCAAGTATGTTTACGACGTAGTGCTTTCATGTTAGGCAGAAACCTCAATTTGGGGTTACCTAGACCTAAAGTTAGAATATAACAAGAACAGGTTACATCTCCAATAATCAAATAAAGCAAGATAAGTTTTCTTTGTAGAGTGGTAACAAATATATGGAGTGCACATTAATGGCTTTAGCCATTGATCTTTATCCTCAGTAGGTAAGAATGGTCTACCCTTGGGAGCACAGCTTCCAGTATTCCTAGAATCTAAGACTGTCCAAGTTGAAGGGGATCTTAAATTGAGTTCAGTACTTCTCACTAAATATATGAGACTTTTGAGGTTCAGGGAGCTCAAGTAATGTGTTTTCAACCCAAAGCACACTCAGATTTGCTGCTGTGGCACATTGCTTCTTTGTCCCAGTCTCTGTTGGCCAGTTCACTAGTGTTCAGTGGATGTTTATCAAGGTCCTCATGATGTGAGGAGTTGTTATGTTAGGTGTGGAAAATGTAGAGAACATAAAGTGAGTAATATCTGGTCTCAGTTTTTAGGTAGGTGCCAGTCTAAAGAAGAGCAAGTTGTGTAAACAACTGTTAGTGTGTGGTGACTTTAGTGTCACCAGTAGTGTGCACAAGGACCTGGGATACTCCTAACCACTCCTCTTGAAAATTTGCATTCTTTGATTTATTTAGCAGTTTGAAAACTGAAAATTGTGTTCATATTTGGTGATTCAGCCTTTGATATTCAGTTGAGGGGGCAGAGCCTGTACAAAATAGGAACTTGAAAAGTGACAGAGGCCTATTAGTCCTCAGCTACTTTCATGTCAGATATGAGGAACAAGAAGCAATGCATCTGAGAACAAAGGTCACTGCATGGTAGCTTTTCCAGCTAAGAAGAGGGCCTTTTCAGCCATTAGGGGCAACCCCTTCGGAGCCAGCACCCAAGCAAATTTTGCACCTCCATTGTTTTCCAGGGAATTATTTGTCTCTCTCTTGTGATTTATGTCACTTTTGTTTTTAATTAAATATTACAGAAAATTTTGAAAACACATATAAGCATAAAAGGAAAAATGCAAATAAATCTCTCATAATTCCAAGGATGATGGTCTTTCAAATGCTTTCTTTTTTTTTTCTTTTTATTTTTTTTTAAATAATTTTAATGGGGTGACACCAATAAATCAGGGTACATATATACAATGAAAACATCTCCAGGTTATCTTATAATTCAATTGTGTTGCATACCGTCACCCAAAGTCAAATTGTCCTCTGTCAACTTCTATCTGGTTTTCCCTGTGTCCCTCCCCTCCTCCCTCTCCCACCTTTCCCTCCCTCCCCCCACCCCATAACCACCACTCTCTTGTCCATGTCTCATAGTCTCACTTTTATGTCCCACCTATGTATGAAATCATGCTGTTCTCAGTTTTCTTTTTTTTCTGATTTACTTATTTCACTCCGTATAATGTTATCAAGGTCCATCCATTTTGTTGTAAAGGATCCGATGTCATCGTTTCTTATGGCTGAGTAGTATTCCATAGTATATATGTACCAGAGCTTTTTAATCCACTCGTCTTCTGACGGACACTTGGGCCGTTTCCAGATCTTCGCTATTGTGAACAATGCTGCCACGAACATGGGGGCGCATTTCTTCTTTTCGAACAGTGCTATGGTGTTTTTAGGGTATATTCCTATAAGTGGGATAGCTGGGTCAAAAGGCAGTTCGATTTTTAATTTTTTGAGGAATCTCCAAACTGTTTTCCACAGTGGCTGCACCAGTCTGCATTCCCACCAGCAGTGCAGAAGGGTTCCCTTTTCTCCACATTCTCGCCAGCACTTATTCTGTGTTGTTTTGCTGATGAGTGCCATTCTGACTGGTGTGAGGTGATATCTCATTGTGGTTTTAATTTGCATTTCTCTAATGATTAGTGATGTTGAGCATTTTTTCATATCCCTGTTGGCCATCTGTATGTCCTCTTTGGAGAAATTTCTATTCATTTCTTTTGCCCATTTTTTGATTGGATTGTTTGTCTTCCTGTTGTTGAGTTTTATAAGTTCTTTATAAATTTTAGTTATTAACTCGTTATCAGATGTGCTGTCAAATATGTTCTCCCATTGTGTGGTTTGTCTTTTTATTCTGTTCTTATTGTCTTTAGCTGTGCGAAAACTTTTTAGTTTGATATAGTCCCATTGGTTTATCTTGCCTTTTATTTCATTTGCCCGTGGAGATAAATCGGCAAATATATTGCTGCTACAGATGTCGGAGAGCTTGCTGCCTATGTTTTCTTCTAAGATGCTTATGGTTTCACGGCTTACATTTAAGTCTTTTATCCATTTTGAGTTTGTTTTTGTGAATGGTGTAAGTTGATGGTCTAGTTTCATTTTTTTGCAGGTAGATGTCCAATTTTCCCAACACCATTTGTTAAAGAGGCTGTCTTTACTCCATTGTATGTTCTTTCCTCCTTTGTCAAATATCAGTTGTCCATAAAGCTGTGGGTTTATTTCTGGGTCCTCTGTTCTGTTTCATTGATCTATGTGCCTGTTCTTATGCCAGTACCAGGCTGTCTTGAGTATAATGGCCTTGTAGTAAACCTTGATATCTGGAAGAGTGATACCTCCTGCTTTATTTTTTCTTTTTAAGATTGCTGAGGCTATTCGTGTTCTTTTTTGGTTCCATATAAATTTTTGGAATATGTGTTCTGTATCTTCGAAGTATGTCATTGGTATTTTAATTGGTATTGCATTGAATTTATAAATTGCTTTGGGTAATATAGACATTTTAATGATGTTTATTCCTCCTAGCCATGAGCACGGTATATGCTTCCACTTGTTTGTATCTTCCTTGATTTCTTTTATCAATGTTTTATAATTTTCCGAGTACAAGTCCTTAACCTCCTTGGTTCAATTTACTCCTAGGTACTTTATTTTTTTGGCTGCAATAGTGAAGGGGATTGTTTCCTTCAAATGCTTTCTTTCAAAATCCACTGCCTTGAGGAAAATCACTGAGACTTGTTAACCTTGGGAAAAGAACATCTGTTTCTTATATTTAACGGTGTTTTTCATTTATCTGTATAAAGAGGACAAATCACAACCTGCCAACTTTTCCCTGCCATACAAAAAGGAAATTAATTCTCCTGATCAGGCGGTGTCGCAGTGGATAGAGCATTGGACTGGGATGCGGAAGACCCAGGTTCGAAACCCTGAGCTCGCCAGCTTGAGCACGGGGCCCATCTGGCTTGAGCAAAATAAGCTCGCCAGCTTGGACCCAAGGTCGCTGGTTCCAGCAAGGGGGTGCTCGGTCTGCTGAAGTCCCTCCGTCAAGGCACATGTGAGAAAGCAATCAATGAACAACTAAGGTGTCACAACGGCAACGAAAAACTAATGATTGATGCTTCTCACCTTTCTCTGTTCCTGTCTATCTGTCCCTATCTATCCCTCTCTCTGACTCTCTCTCTGTCCCTGTAAAAAAAAAAAAAAAAGGAAATTAATTCATAATAGTGAAAACAGGCTGTGTGGTTGCCAGTCTGTCTCACCCTCATCTGTCTTTTCTGTTTATTTTGGAATCACTAAACCTCCCACTTCCCTGACAGTTTCTCTGTGTGCAGCTTCTAATCTCAGGGGCAAGACATGCCCAGCCATTCTGCCCAGCTCATCTCTTTCCCCCACAGATGAGGAGAGAGTGATTGGCTTTGCCTCAGTGGACCTCTCCCTGCTTCTTTCTGGCTTCCAGTTTGTCTGTGGCTGGTACAACATCACAGACTTCAGTGGAGAGTGCCAGGGGCAGGTAAAAGTTGCTATCTCCCCTTTGGAGAGTGTGATGCACTTCAAAGAAGAAAGGCAAGCAAGACGTGGGATGGAGACCTCCGGATCACTGGTATGTATCCTGATTCATATCCTTAATCGATAAGGGTTCTGCTGAGCAAAACCTACACAAAGATTTTTTTTTTTCTTTTTGAGAGAGAGGAGGGGAGAAGAGAGATGAGAAGCATCAATCATCAGTTTTTCATTGCGACACCTTAGTTGTTCATTAATTGCTTTCTCATATGTGCCTTGAACGCGGGCCTTCAGCAGACCGCGCACCCCCTTGCTGGAGCCAGCGACCTTGGGTCCAAGCTGATGAGCTTTTGCTCAAGCCAGATGGGCTTGCACACAAGCTGGCGACCTCGGGGTCTCGAACCTGGGTCTTCTTCCGCATCCCAGTCCAACGCTCTATCCACTGCGCCACCGCCTGGTCAGGCATACACGAAGATTCTTTACATGTGTTTGGTACTCTCCAGCTTACATTACAGTACATATTATTTATTTTTGTTTAATAAGATATTATGACCTTTTGGGGAAATAAAAATATTCTGAAGCCTGACAGGTGGTGGCACAGTGGATAGAGCATCAACCTGGGATGCTGAGATCCCAGGTTCGAAACCCCGAGGTCTCTGGCTTGAGTGCAGGCTCATCCAGTGTGTGCGCAGGCTCATCCAGCTTGAGCAAGGAGTCACCGGCTTGAGCATGGGATGTACAAAATGATCCCATGGTTACTGGCTTGAGCCCAAAGATAAGTGGCTTGAAGCCCAAGGTTGCTGGCTTGAGCCCAGGGTCACTGGCTTGAGCAAGGGGTCACTGGCTCAGTGAGCCCCTCAGTCAAGGCATGTATGAGAAGCAATTAGTGAACAACTAAAATGCCTCAACTATACATTGATACTTCTCATCTCTCTCCCTTCCTCTCTTTCTAAAAAAAAAGGTTCTGTAATTACATAGTGATGATGAATGCACAATTCTGAATATACTAAAAACCACTGAATTGTACACTTTCAAAGGGTGAACTTTATAATACATGAATTATATTTCAGTTTTTAAATGGAAGCTGCAGTGTGGAATCTGAAATCATATTGGTCAAACTTCATTAAAACTCTTACATTCAAACTATTGGTCTATCATTAAAAAATTAAAAGTGAGAGACTGGGAAGATGGGAATTTATGATATTAAGCATCACCAACTCTTTCAGGGAATTAAGTACAAAGAAAAGAGAGCTTTCCAAACTGTCCCAGATAGGGAAGCTCTGTCAAGACAAAGAGTATGGTTTATTCATCTCTCTATCATGCATGCCTGGCCCTGGCAGAGTGGGCATCAGCAAATAATGATGCATGAGAAAATGACAGAGTTGAACAGTCTCTATATAGTAAGGTCTTTATATAGTAAATCTCTATATAGTTCACACATCAACCCTGGTTGCCATCTGATAAATATCACAACCAGATTATCCTCACATATAAATGTAATATTATATCTAGCCAGGAGTTCACAGTCCAGCTGGAGGAACAAGATTATAAATACATATAAAGCAACTAAAAAGAAATCTGATAATATAGTCTGTAAAATGGGCATAATACCTATTTTGTAAGATTATTGTGGTTTAAATGAGAAAATGCATGTAAATTGTTTAGTACAGTGCTCAACACATAAAAAGCTGAGCAAATTGGCCTGACCTGTGGTGGCGCAGTGGATAAAGCGTCGACCTGGGAACACTGAGGTCGCCAGTTCAAAACCCTGCACTGGTCTGGTCAAGGCACATATGGGAGTTGATGCTTCCAGCTCCTCCCCCCCTTTCTCTCT
Source organism: Rhynchonycteris naso (assembly GCA_037038555.1). NCBI lineage: Eukaryota > Metazoa > Chordata > Mammalia > Chiroptera > Emballonuridae > Rhynchonycteris > Rhynchonycteris naso. The sequence goes on from CM072995.1 coordinate 318,715,265, forward strand.
CTCTCTCTCTCTTTCTCTCTCTCTCTCACTCTGTGTCTCCTCTCTAAAATGAATAAAAAATAAATTTAAAAAAAATAAGCTAAGCAAATTATATTTATGTACATAATAAAAATTATAAATTTATTTATATTACTTTGTTTCTAAAGTATTTGTGGTGATAAGTATACCGTTTTTTCTTTGCTTCTATATAGAACCCCATATACGGTCCCTTTTCCTTCCCTGTCTCTGATGTGTATGCTGCATTCCCCAGCGGCACTGCAGGACAGACTCCAGAACAACTTGTTCACACCTCATCAAAAGAGCATGATTTCTTCTCTCCTGGAAGGTAATTTCATTCTTTTTTCTCTCTCTTTTTTTTTTTTTTTTTACAGGGACAGAGAGTCAGAGAGGTATAGATAGGGACAGACAGACAGGAATGAAGAGAGGTGAGAAGCATCAATCATTAGCTTTTCTTTGCTGTTGCAACACCTTAGTTGTTCATTGATTGCTTTCTCACATGTGCCTTGACCGCGGGCCTTCAGCAGACCAAGCAACCCCTTGCTGGAGCCAGCGACCTTGGGTCCAAGGTGGCGAGCTTTTGCTCAAGCCAGATGGGCCCGTGCTCAAGCTGGCAACCTCGGGGTCTCGAACCTGGTCTTCTGCATCCCAGTCCGATGCTCTATCCACTGCGCCTCCGCCGGGTCAGGCTTTTTCTCTTATTTTTAAGTGAGAGGAGGGGAGATAGACTTCCACATGCACCTCTACTGGAATCCATCCAACAGCCCCCATCTGGGGCTGATGCTCAAATCAGCTGAGCTATCCTCAGTTCCTGAGGCCTATATTTGGACTAGCCGAGCTATTCTCAGCTCCTGGGGCTGATTCTCGAACCATTTGAGCCACTGTCTGCGAGAAGGGGAAGGGGAGAAGCTGGAATAGAGAAGTAGATAGCCACCTCTCTTGTGTGCACTGACTCAACCAGCCAGAGCTTTCTTTTTTTTTAAGTGAGAGACAGACGGGAAGGGAGAGACATGAAAAGCATCAACTCATAGTTGCAGCACTTGAGTTGTTCATTGATTGCTTCTCATACATGCCTTAACTGGGGGTCTCCAGCTGAGCCAGTGACCCTTTGCTCAAGCCAGCAACCTTGGGGTCATATATGTGATCCCCACGCTCAAGCTGGCAACCCCACACTGAAGCTGATGAGCCTGCACTCAAGCCGGTGACCTCGGGGTTTCGAACCTGGGTCTTTAGCATCTCAGGTCAGTGTTCTATCCACTGCCTGGTCAGGCTTGTGATTTCTTGATGATAGGAAGATATGAACTTAAAGAGTAGAAGTGCGCAAACTAGCTTGTCATTTCTCTCTTTATTAGAGGAAGATACTAGAGACAGGGAAAGAGTTTTGTTAACCTTCTGTCATAACACCTGGGTACCACTAGATACTATGAAAACAAAGTTTTTATAATATAGGAAGTAGAACTTTCACTACTACCAAAGGATAGCTTCAGGCAAGGGATATTTTTCTCTTTTCCTCAAGAGATCTTTGATCTTCATCTGCAAAATCAGTGATCAGCTGTGTGAGAAAGATATCATAATTTTTCCCCTCCGAAATTGATGTGCCAGGTTATTTTGTAAAAAGCAACTGGCCCATCCTTTTCACCCATGCCAGTCATGGGTGAATATCAAGCTAGAGCATATTCCATCCTGTCAAAGGGCAGGGTCTAAGAATAAGATTGCTGCCTGACCAGGCGGAGGCGCAGTGGATAGAGCATTGGACTGGGACATGGAGGACCCACATTCGAAATCCTAAGGTCGCCTCTTGAGTGCAGGCTTATCTGGTTTGAGCACGGGCTCACCAGCTTGATTTGAGCCCAATGTCGCTGGCTTGAGCAAGGGGTCACTAGCTCTGCTGTAGCCCCCCAGTCAAGGCACATATGAGAAAGCAATCAGTGAATAACTAACGTGCCGCAACAAAGAATTGATGCTTCTCATCTCCCTTCCTGTCTGTCTGTCCCTATCTCCTTCTCTCTGTCTCTCTTTGTCTCTGTCACACACACACAAAAAAGAATAAGATTGCTTCTTTCTACCCCCATTCCTTTCCAGACCCTACTGCCATTTGGCATCCTTGTGCCTCCACCAGTCTTTCTTATGTCTTTCTCTCTACCTCAGAGAGAAGGCAAGGGATCTTCCCACATAGCAGCCACTCCAACAGCAGCAGTTACTGAGTAGACCCTTTATTCCAAGAAAGACACTCTATAATACTGTTTAGCCACTCAAAGGCCTATTTCAGTGCTGTGGAGCTTCCTACCTACTCAATACATGTGCTCGGTATATAGGGAGCCCATGTGTCTGTCAAATCTTAGATCTTAGGTTTAGATAATTTCTTGGGGGGGGTATTTTTATTAAATTTATTGGGGTGACATTGGTTAATAAAATTACATAGGTTTCAGATGTACAGTTCTATAATATATCATCTGTATATCATATTGTGTGTTTACCACCCTAAGTTAAATGTTCTATGTTATTAGTTTATAGGTGTTACTTTGACCATAGCCAATCCATGAGACAGATGGGTAGGATCAGGGTACTGGTACAAGAATGGAAATAGAGATAAGTGGTGAGACTACTAATTAGTAATTGTAAAAGCTACAAATTTAGTGGTTTGCACATAAAAATATTTATGTTCCCACTTCAAAGACCATATCAAAAGGACATGTTCTAGTCCAGTTAACCATGCAAGGCTAGCCAAGTTGTGGTATATTTATACGATGGAATACCACTTAAAAGAAAAGCAGGCCCTGGCCACCGGTTGGTTCAGTGGTAGAGCACTGGCCCAGCGTGTGGATGTTCCAGGTTCAATTCCCAGTCAGGGCACACAGGAGATGCCCCTTCTGCTTCCCCACCCCTCCTCCTTTTGCTTCTCTCTCTCTCTCTCTCTCTCTCTCTCTCTCTCTCTCTCTCTCTCTCTCCTTCTCCCTTTCCCTCTCCCTTCCTCCCTCTCCTGCAGCCAAGGCTCCATTGGATCAAGTCGGCCCCGAGTGCTGACGTTGGCTCCATGGCCTCCACCTCAGGCGCTAAGAAGAACTCAGTTGCTGAGCAATGGAGCAATGCCCCAGATGGGCAGAGCATCTTCCCCTTGTGGGCATGCCAGTGGATCTCAGTTGGGGCTCATGCAAGAGTCTGTCTGCCTTTCCTCTCACAGAATTATTTTAAAAAGGCAGCGTTGGTATACAATAAAATGAATCAAGATAATTATGCAAAGAGAAGCTAGATTAAAAATATATTTTATATTATTTCATTTATATAAAATTTATTTTATATAAAATATAGAGAATAGAAAGTTGTTCAGCCATGAGAAGGAATGAAGTACTGTTACGTACTCCAACCTGGCTGAAAATTTATAGTAACCTGCTGAATGGAAGAAGTCAGTTACAGAAGACCAAATACTGGATGAGTCCATTTATATGAAATATCCAAATTAGTCAAATCTATGGAGATAGAAAGTAGATTAGCAGTTGCATAGGCCTGGGAGGTTTAGGTGGGGATTGGGAAGAGAGGAGGAAATGTGGAAGGGTTGCTGATAGTTAATGGGGTTTCTTTTTGAGGTGATGAAAAATGTGCTAAATGGATGGTGATGATGGTTGCACCACTCTGAATACACTAAAAACCATTGAATTGTACACTTTAAATGGGTGAATTGTATATGTAAATTATATCTCAATGAATCTGTTATTTTAAAAGAAGGTTATGCTGGGATCAAGTTCTTTCTGCTTAGGAATTTGAAATTTGTTCTATAAATAAAAGAAGAAACCAAACTAGAAAGGATTGATGGTGATTAAATAGGTTAGTACATGTTGAATGCTTAGAACATTGCTTGGCATGTAATAAGGACTCCATAAATGTTGTTCTCGTTATTTCAGATCTGTGTTTTTAAAAAATCACTCAGGCAGTACTGTGGAAAATGTATTCAAGGGGAATGAGTAATACTGAAGGGATTATTTAGGAGATTGATGTAATCCATGCAAGAGTTGATGAAGCCAGAACAGTGGTAGTGGGATGGATTTGCAGTACCATTTCAGGAAGATGATTTGCTTATTGTCACACTAGGAGTCTTCTCATCGGTTAGAACAGTGGTTCTTAACCTGGGTTCTATCGAACCCCAGGGGTTCAATGAGTCGGTCTCAGGGGTTCGGAGAAGCCTCTGCCGCGGAGGCCAGAATAAAGTAATACCGTAATTTGTTGTGAGTTCATGCACTTTGTTGGTTTTGTTCTTTGCGCAAGGTGATGTTCATGCACGGCTCATTTTGTGCACCAGTAAAAACACATATATCTATGTCTTGAATTTGGGGAAAAAATCATATTTATTACTAAAGAAGGGTTCGGTGAGTGCGCATATGAAACTGGTGGGTTCGGTACCTCAAAAAAAGTTAAGAACCACTGGGTTGGAAGTTTATGTTGCTCCCGTTTATTTCTGACAGAAGCAGTGCCACAAGAAGCCAGTCATCACGGCATGAAGAGCACGTGCAGAACATCCGCCGATTTCATGAATCCCTGCAGCAGGGAGAGGCAGTCTTGCCAAGTGATGACAAACTGACCACATCATCCTTGTCCTCCCATTCTTCCATTTTGACTTCTCTCAGGTGAGTCCCCCTGAGAAAAGAGAAAAAGAAACTCTCTTTTACCCTAGAACAGTTTCTCTCAACTTTAGCACTGTTAATATTTAGACCAGGTATTTTGCTGTGGATGCATGTCCTATGATATTTAGTAGCAGCCCTGGACTCTGTCCACCAGATACCAGTAGCATCCTTCCCCGGTTGTAAAAACCAAAAATGTCTCCACACATGACCACACGTGACCAGGCGGTGGCGCAGAGGATAGAGTGTCGGACTGGGATGCGGAAGATCCAGGTTCGAGACCCTGAGGTCGCCAGCTTGAGCGCGGGCCCATCTGGCTTGAGCAAAGGCTCACCAGCTTGGACCCAGAGTCGCTGGCTCCAGCAAGGGGTTGCTCAGTCTGCTGAAGATCCGTGGTCAAGGCACATGTGAGAAAGCAATCAATGAACAACTATGGTGTTGCAACAGCAACGAAAAACTAATGATTGATGCTTCTCGCCTCTCTCTGTTCCTGTCTGTCTATCCCTATCTATCCCTCTCTCTGGCAATCTCTCTGTCCCTGTAAAAAAAAAAAATTTTTTTTTGAAAGGAATAAGACAGAGCAGGGGGTAGCTTGAACCCGAGTTCCAGTATTCAGAGCTGTCAGGCAGGACTGAACCCATTTGGGACAGGGCCCATCTCTTATCATGGAAAAAGTACAGGACTTGGAGTCCCAAATTCTGAGTAGCTACATACTACTCACCTTGGACAAATCACTTAAATTCTCTGATCCTCACATTCCTTATTGTAAAACAGTAATTACTGATCTAATATTTGAAAACAAAACAAAACCCTCTGCAAATGAAGGTGGTAGTGGTTGGTGTGATTTCTCCTTGGAGAATGGTAAGAATGAATGTGGCCTGCCTTTCCATGCAGATAGTGCTGTCCAAGCACGGTGAACATTCCTAAACCTGCTGGACTTCCTATAAGAACTGTGGCAGCATCAACCCCACAAAGTAGCAGTACAGAAGGGCAGGGGTTCTCTGTATGCACAGGGAAAGTGGCATTACAACAGGAAACAGAATGGCTTTTATAGGCAACCTAAGCTAATTTTTCATGAAAAGCCTAAAACTACAAAGAAGATTGTGCTTAGGATTGAGTGCATTGAGCCCAACTGCAGATCTAAGAGCACATTGGCTGTTAAGGTATGCATGTATTTTGACTGGATGGAGAAAAGAGAAAGGGCCAAGTGATCCAGTTCTAAGGTTCATATTTTGTTTTACTATGTGACAATAAAATATTGAGGACATGTTCACTTCAAAAAAAATGAATGCTGCCCTATTAAAGATTTTTGAACAGAAAATATTTTAAAATAATTTATTCATGTCTATTTATCCATTTAACATTGATTTAATTTGTGCCAAGCTCTATGCTGGGTGTAATAAATATAAAGGAATCAGCACAGAGCTCATAGTTCATCAGGGGAAATAGATGTGAAACAAATAAGCAATGTGATTGAAGAGTGTGAAAGAACTATGGAGCACAGAGGACCCTTACACCAAGTTAGAGGGTCGGGGAAGGCTTACTAGCAGAGCTTACTAGTTTGAGGGATCAGGAATGGCTATGAGATAGCAAGGGTCAGTGTTAGCCCAGAGTAAGGCCTTAACCTGTTAGAGGCAGAGGACGTGAGGGCTGGAATGATGATTAAAAGTGGTTCTCTAGACCTGTGGTGGCACAGTGGATAAAGTGTCAACCTGGAATGCTGAGGTTGCCAGTTCGAAACCCTGGGCTTCCCTGGTCAAGGCACATATGGGAGTTGATGCTTCTGCTCCTCCCCCCCCCCTCTTCTCTCTAAAAATGAATAAATAAAATCTAAAAAGATATAATAATAATAAAATATTTTTTATTTATTCATATTAGGGGGGGAGCAGGGCCCAGGGTTTCGAACCGGCAACCTCAGAATTCCAGGTTGATGCTTTATCCGCTGCGCCACCACAGGCCAGACAAAATATATATTTTAAAAAGGTAAAAAAATAAATAAAAAGGAAGAGTGGTTCTCTACAAGGAGGAGAGATTTTTTATGAACATCAGAAGAGGAATTGCATGAGCCAGAGAGAAGGGGAGAAGGTTGTCCCTGGTAATGGGACTATAGCCAGAGCCATGAAGGGAGAATTGGTGGATTGGAAAGAGGATGCTAGTATTAATAAACCAAGTGAGAGGTATTCAGGTCCTAGCTCGAGCAGTAGAATGCCAGGGAAACATAAAAAATGCTTATAATCGCCTGACCTGTGGTGGCGCAGTGGATAAAGCGTCGACCTGGGAACACTGAGGTCGCCAGTTCAAAACCCTGCACTGGTCTGGTCAAGGCACATATGGGAGTTGATGCTTCCAGCTCCTCCCCTCTTTCTCTCTTTCTCTCTCTCTCTCTCTCACTCTGTGTCTCCTCTCTAAAATGAATAAAAAAAAAAATGCTTATAATCCCAGTGAATGACCCTTTTGTCATCTTCACCCCTTCTTTTTCTACAGGAAGAATCTGAATGAGTTAGATCATATTCAGCGATACTTCAGCCAGAAGCTCACGAAGCCGTTACTTCCCCTCAGTCCTCAGTCTCAGACCATCTTGCAGTGCCAAGGGAGCCATGGGGACCATCGTGGGCCGGGAGCCAGCAGCCTAGACTCTGAGAGCAAGTGCATCCTGGAGAAATCAAATAAACTGGCGTTGCAAGTCAGCTCCTTAATCACAGGTATGGCTCAGGGCCCTTCTTGTTGAGGAATGTTGGTCACTTGGGTGCCTGTTCCAAAAGTGGTTGAATGTCTATCCTCAGACCAACTCCTATGACCAACAGAGACCAACAGCTTTCATCATCGTATTTATCATCTTCCTTTTGAAAGGAGGGGCATAGTAGCATGGCACAAGAACATGTGCCATGAAAAAGCATTGGACTGAGAGGCAGGAGACCCCGGTGGGTCCTTGCTGGGTTTCTAGCATGGACCATTTGGTCCTGAGCATACATACCTTTTCCCTCTTAAGGTTTCCCCCAGCAAAAAAAAAAAAGGAAGTTGGATTAGATTTCTTCAGTAGAAGTTCTTGAACTTGTGCCACTCTATTTTCAGAAAAGGTCAAATACAGGTATATTTACAATCTTAATTCTCAGAGCCCGGAAGTCTGCATTTTTAGCAGGCACCCAAGATGCTTTTGGATGTTGGTAATCATTGTCCATCCTTTGAAAACCCCCTTAAAGTGGTGATTCTCACTTTGGCTGCATATTAGAATTACTGAGGGGGCTTTTGAAACTCCAGATGCCTAGGCTGCACTGTAGGACAGTTGAATCAGGATCTCTGAGAGTAAGACCCAGGCATCAGTATTTTTCTTAACTCCCCGATAATTCCACTGTGCAGCCCAGATAGAAATCACTCTAAAACAAATATTTCCAAACTTGCCTGAGATAAGAACCACCTGCGGCACTTATTTTGAAAATACAGATTGCTGGGTTCAACTGAATCAGAATCCAGGTTTAAGTCCTTGAAACTTATATCAGGCATGCTTTGGGGATTATTAAGAAATCTTTAGCCTGACCTGTGGTGGCACAGTGGATAAAGCGTCGACCTGGGAACACTGAGGTCGCCAGTTCAAAACCCTGCACTGGTCTGGTCAAGGCACATATGGGAGTTGATGCTTCCAGCTCCTCCCCCATTTCTCTCTCTCTCTCTCTCACTCTGTGTCTCCTCTCTAAAATGAATAAAATAATTAAATAAATAAATAAATAAGAAATCTTTAGATCAACACCTGAATTCAACTCTCACTTGGTGTCATTTTGCTCAAGGAAAATGTGTGAATTGTACACAGGGATGGATAAGTTTTATTTTCTTTGTTTAAAGGGAAAAAAGCCGCCCAAATTGATATTAGGTACTAATCTTCCTGCATTCTTTTCCAGGTGTCTAACCTAGTGGTAGCCAGGGCCTAGAGATGTACTTTATATTTGGCTTCTACTTGCTTGGAAGTTATAATCAGCTATTGATTGAGCACCAACCATGCCAGGCACTGTCATGTTGCTAGTTCCAGAAAGACACAAAAGTGGCACTGTCTCTGCTTCCATCAAGTATGCATTATTAAGTCAACTAAAGAAACTACCTCCCAGAAAGAAAGCTAAGAGCAAAAGAGGGAGGCTTGTTTGTGGTAGAGGTGAGAGCAAATAAGGAATCTCTTTAAAGGGATATATTAAAAGAAGAGAAAAGAAGTGAAAGATTGAAGCTAAAGGGCCTTGAAGGCAAGCTTGAGAGTTTCTTACTCCTGGAAGAAAATGGAGAGTTCTAAGCAAGGGGACAGTGAGAACTGATTTTCACAAGGAGAGGATGAATTTTAACGGAGAGAAATTATTGGATCAGGAAGACCAGTTTAAATAAACAAATTCCCCTGCCTCTATTATATCCCAGTACACTTAAAGATGCTATTAGATGCCCTGGCTGGATGGCTCAGTGGATAAACCGTCAACCCAGTGAGCCAAGGTCACAGGTTCGATCCCCAGTCAGGTCATGTACAAGAAGCAATCAATGAGTACACAACTAAGTAAAACAAGTTAATGTTTCTCTCTCTCTCTCTCTCTCTCTCTCTCTCTCTCTCTCTCTTTCTCTCTCTCCCTCTCCCTCCCTCCCTCCCTCTCTCCCTTTCTTTTTCTCTCTCCCTCCCTCTCTCTCCTTCACCTTTCCTCTCTCTACCTCTTTCTCTCAATCTCTCCCTTTCCCCTCCCTCCCTCTCTGCCCTCCCTTAAATCAATGGGAGAAAATTTTATTTTTATTTTTGTGACAGAGACAGAGAGAGGAACAGATAGTGGCAGACAGACAGGAAAGGAGAGAGATGAGAAGCATCAGTTCTTTGTTGTGGCACCTTAGTTGTTCCTTGATTGCTTTCTCACATGTGCATTGATCAAGGGGCTACAGCAGATCGAGTGATCCCTTGCTCAAGCCAGTGACCTTGGGCTCAAGCTGGGAACCTTGGGGTTTTGAACCTGGGTCCTCTGCGTCCCAGTCCAGTGCTCTATCCACTGTACCACCACCTGGTCAGGAGGAAAAATTATTTTTTAAAAGAAGTCATTAGACAAGAAGATATGAGAGGGAGTTACTGAATGGTATATCATTTTTACATTTATATGCCAGGTCTTTTGTTGGACCCTGCAATTGCAACATGAATCAGACATATATGATATCTGCCTTTGAGAAGTTCATAATCTGAGAAGAGAAATATAAAGACAGACAATTACACAATAGCATATTCTTGTGCTTCCATGTAAAAACAAAGCTATGTAGCTGTTCCATCCAGCTAGTGTGTCTGGGAGGGCTTCCTAGAGAAAATTGAGTAGAGTGGGGCCTAAAAGGATGGGCTGGTTTATAAAAAGCAGGAAGAATGCTCTAAGACAGAAGGGAAGTTCAGGTCAAAGAACCAGAATCAACTAAGCGTGCTTCCTGGTTCCTGTTCTCTTTGCAGGAAGGGTTATTCCATTTTCATACATCTATTCACTCCCCTTTGAGACCTGAAAATTGTCATTGTACTAAACCTAGCCAGCACCTTCTGTGGTCTGAGCCCTCAATTAGGTGCTATGAGGGAGATGTGATACCTATCTCGGGGAGTCAAATTTGCCTCCCAACTCTTTCCTCCTCTCAAAAATCATGTAAACATATAACACTTACCACACCTGTTTATTCATTTATTCCCTACCATTTCATCCCAAAAATAATTTGAGGTGGTGATTGGTAGCTTCCATTTATTGTGTCGATATATGTGCCATACAACGTGTACCCATTTATCTCATGTAATCGTTATACCAAAACCTTGCAAAAAGGGTCGTGTTAATCATAAAGAGAAACAGGCTCAGACAGAATAGTTTCCTGACAACCACAAAGTTGGTAAAGATTTGAACCAAAGAACCAGTTCCAAAGCCTCTACTCTTTCCAACACTCCATGCTGCCTCCATTTTCTCTATAAACCTCTCCTCTCTATCCTTATTTGGATGATATTTCCCTTTATTTTTCAAGTAAAATAGTTTAAATAGTTATTATCAAAAAGGTAAATAAGTGGATTCTCATTTTGGTTTTTAATATAGGTAATTACTGAAGTAAATGGAAGCATGAACATGCCCACCAGGACTCCCAGCTCCCAAGAATTCCTGAGCAGGAGCAGATAGTATCTGAAAGCGTTTCTACAGCTGTAACCACAACTATAAATAGATTAGATTTTGGTCTTCTGATATTAGAATAAAGTGCTAGAAATTGTACTGCTTTGAATATAGTTTCACTGACTCTTGGGTGGATTAACTATCTTTAACATTTGTTGAAAGTCTGATTGTAAGAATACTTCCTGGCCCTGGCCAGTTGGCTCAGTGGTAGAGCGTTGGCCTGGCATATGGAAGTCCCAAGTTCAATTCCCAGTCAGGGAACCCAGAAGTGCCCATCTACTTCTCCACCCCTCCCCCTCTCACTTCTTTCTCTCTCACCCTCCTCCCCTCTCCTCCTGCAGCCATGGTTTGATTAGAGCAAGTTGACCCCAGGCGCTGTGGCCTTCATCTCAGGTGCTAAAATAAAATGGCTCTGGTTGCAAGGGCCCCAGATGGGCAGAGCATCACCCCCTACTGGGCTTTCTGGGTGGATCCCAGTGGGGGCGCATGTGGGAATCTGTCTCTGCCTCTCCTCCTCTCACTAAAAACTAAAAATAAATAAAAATAAAGAATACTTCCTTTTTTGAGAGGGAGAGAGAGAGGAACAGACAGGGGCAGACAGGAAGGAAGAGAGATGAGAAGCATCATCTCGTAGTTGAAGCACCTTAGTTGTCCATTGATTGCTTTTTCATACGTGCCTTGATGGGGTGGGGGGCTCCAGCTAAGCTGATGGCTCCTTGCTCAAGCCAGTGACCATGGGATCATGTCTCTGATCCCACACTCAATCCAGCAACCTCGGGGTTTCAAACCTGGGTCCTCAGCATCCTAGACCAACGCTCTATCCACTGCACCACTGCCTGGCCAGGCAAATGAATACTTATGAAGCTAGAAGTTAGTGTGGGAAAGGTGATCAGTGTGTGGCTCTACCTTGTAGTTAGAACAATATCTGTTGCTCTTCAGATCTGCAGACTATCACCAGGAACACTCAAGCATCTTTGAGTTCTCACCAAACCAGGAGTAGAAGCAGAGAAGTTACCACTCTCCCAGATGCTCAGAACACAGAAGCCATGCGAGAACAAAGCACAACTCCAGACCTGTCATTGGCAAGAGCTTCAAATGAGGGCACAGACTCCCCTCTGCCCCCTACTCTTAAAGAGTTTTCAAATGGAAGAGGAATGCTCCACGAGTCCCTTGGACGCACGGTACCCATTACAAGAATGCAGAGCAATGAGGACACTGAGGGAGGCCCAGTGTACAGTGATGAGGACTATGAAGAAGACATCATTCAGCCCAGGACACTCAATGAGATCACCACCATAACAGACAAAACTAGCCCATGGTCCAGTTTTGTGTCGGACACAAGTGAGATCCTTAGCCTTCAGCCTGATGAGGTGCAGAGGGTAGGCTCCTCTTGTCCTTCTCTAGAGACTTGCCTTAGAAAGGAATTCAAGGTTAGAAGTAGCTTTCTGTCCAGCCCAGAAAGGGCTGTCAACCCCCACCTGCCTATGCAGGGTTCTGCTAGCCAAAGTCTTGTTCCTTGTGAGGGTAAGAACTCTAAAGCCAGGGTAAAAGAGCCTGCCTCAGTAGATCCTCAGTTCATCCCATGTGCAACACTCTCAGGAGCCCAACAGAACAACCCTTGCTCACCACAAGCAGATCAGGACCAGGAGCCCAAGCCAAAGGCCCAGGCTGAGAGTGAAGCTGCCTCCAGTGAGCTAAGTGACTCTGCTGATAGCTTTGAGAATTTCCCTCTACACCTAGTCTCCCAGAATAAAAGGGGAAATCATAAGGGGCCACCTGCCAACTGCCCTGACATCAGGCAAAAGCAGGCAACATCTGGATCAGAGGTTTCCACAAAGCATAGCCTCCTTCTGTATCCTTTGGTGTTTCCCACCAGTAGCTTCTAAAGCCATATGTAGTCTTTTTGGACACTGGTGCTTAGGCCAGCCTAGTGTGAGCATGAGCAGTGGTTGCCACCCTCATGGGATGCTCTGAGGGGCACGGGAAGACCCTTTTGAAGACTCACCTGCACTGACAAGGTGCTCTGATTGTCCCATTAACACCAGCTCTCTGAAGCATAGTGCATTGAACTGGGTTTAGGTGTTGGGAGTGCATTGATTAGCCTATCCTAACCTGATCAACCTATTTTTATTTTACACCTGAAGGCAAGACTCTTCCTCTAAGGAACGAGACCTTTAATCTCAGTTGAAAGTAGAAGTGGAAGGTGCAGACTGGGGAAAGAAGAGTACTACCCCGATTGAGCATTTACTGTGTGCCAGGCACTTTACATACATTTTTTTTTATTATTTAATCATCTCAAGTCTCTAAGGTAGGTATTGTCATTCTATTTTGGATGTAAGGAAACTGAGGCTCAGAGTTAACAATGATATGCCGAATATTTAATTTTTAAAAAAAAGGCAAATGCGCCTGACCTGTGGTGGCGCAGTGGATAAAGTGTCGACCTGGGAACACTGAGGTCGCCAGTTCAAAACCCTGCACTGGTCTGGTCAAGGCACATATGGGAGTTGATGCTTCCAGCTCCTCCCCCTTTCTCTCTCTCTCTCTCTCTCTCTCTCTCTCTCTCTCTCTCTGTGTGTGTTTGTGTCTCCTCTCTAAAATGAATAAAATAAAAAGAAATTTTAAAAAGGCAAACGCTATGACAAAACATGGATTAAATGCTGGAGAGCAAGAGGAAGAAGCTGCCATAACTGCTTGGAGGTGTCCGAGTAAGAGACATTAGAGCCAGATGAATAGGTACTCAAAGATGAATAGGTATTCTGTAGGCAAATGAGAAAGTGAACTGTGTGTGCAGGGCATAGTCAGGTGGAAGAGCCTGGCCCGTGGGCAGCACTTCACTGCGGTTAGAGCCCAGGAGTTAGTGGGGTGGTGAGCAGTGAGGTAGGGCTGGATCTTCACGGCCTTTTATGCCTAGCTAAAGTGCTTTGGCCTATCCTGCAAGCAAGTTAACCCTCAGTTTCCTTGTCTTTAAAATACAAAATGTACAACTTCACTTGGGGTTGTGAAATTTAAAGTCAATTAATAGTGTAACTACCTAGTACAGTGCCTGGTACAAAACAGTGTTCAGTAAATGTTAACTGGCAAGCAGGAGTGTGCGATGGTCAGAAATACATGTTAGGGAAGATGCTGGTCTGACAAGTGGGAGCGTTTCTAGGTGTTTGTGTCCCTTAACCACCATTCTAGCCCAGAGCCCGTTGTGGTGCCCAACTTCTTTTTGCCTCCCCAGCAGTTGGAGGCCTCCCTGCGGATCCTCTCACTCTCATCAGCTTTGCCACCAGCAGCCACAACAGATCAGGTAAGAGAACTTCCTCTTCTGTAGAGTCATCATCTCATTCGTGGAAGAGTTCAGAATGCGGAGCTACCCGGGGCGGCTTCATGAAAAGGCATTTGCAGTGGTCACTCTCCAAGTTTGCTGAGCATATTCTGTGGGCCCAACGGTGGGCAAAGGAGCTCAAGAAAAATGAGGGAGAGCAAATGTGTTCAGGGCAGGGCATCATTAGCTAAGATTATGTGGAAGAAACAGTGCAGAAGCGTAAAAGCAGGACTGAGCTAAGAAATGCATACAGTGCTGTGGAAGCTCCAACTAGCAAAGGTGTGTGCAGAAGAAGCTTCCAACAGGAGGTGCGGCCTTAGGAGACCCGACAGATGAGTACGGTCTGGATGAAGAGAATAATACCTGTGCAATACCTGCTTGTTCACGGGGCACCTCATAACTTCATCATTCAGCTGAGTGAGGTGGTTGGAACCCTGGTACAAATCCCAGCTCTTCACTTTCTGCCTTGGCACAGCACCTGACTTTTAGAAGGTGGCAAGAAAAATAACTGCTTTTCTAATCATTCAACGTATATTGATCGAGCATCAGGCATTGTGCTGGATGCAATAGTAAATAAGACAAATTTCCAGTCTTCATGGAGCACAAATAATAAAAAATAAAATATTTACAGATTGTGAGGAGTATTGGGTGCTTTGATAAAGAGCAGGGTCTCTCTTAGAGTATTGAAGCTGAAAGATGATCAGTGTGGTGCTTGCTGGGTACCAGGCATGGATCAAAGCACTTTATATTAACTGCATACTTTGGCAACCTGATGAGGTGCACACCTTTATCCCTTTCTTAAGGTGAGAAAACTGATGCACACAGTTTAAGTAACTTGCCTCACGCAGGTCGTGTTAGAGCCACTTCTGGAACCCAAGCAGTCTGATTTCAAAACCTGTGTTTCTAACTACTATACTATACTGAGTAGGAGTCAGCTGTGTGAGCAGCTTGGAGAGCAGCATTCCAGGCAGAGAGAACAAGTGCAAAGGCTTTGAGGCTGAAAGAGCTCAGCAGGACAGAGCCAGTTGCAGCGGAGCAGAGAGACCGTCATAATGAGGTCAAAGGGCCAGGTCATAAAGGTGTGTAAACCAGGGAAAGGAGTTTCAATTTTATTCTAATAACAGGGTTTCCCATTGAAGTGTGTTAATCAGGAGAATGAGATCTAACTTAGTTTTAAAGAATTCACCCAAAGTGCTGAGTGGAGAGTGTTGGTCTCAGATTTGGCAGCATGGTGGGCATATGTGATCCTAAAGGTGTACTTGCAGTGATGGAGTGGAGAGAGGAGCCGTGAATTACAGCCATGTGCCAGGCTCCACTCCAGGCCTTGGGGGAAGTTGGCGCAGAGCCCCTGCCTCTTGAAACTTTTTGAAAAAAAACAAGATCATTTCAACAAATAATACATGAAATTGACAAAATGTAATAGCTTATTTATTAATTGTAATAACCCCTATTTAATGCTTACTATGCACTAGACATTATTCTAAGTTTTGTGGGGTTTTTATCCTTTGGTTTCCATTGATTTGAGAGAAAGTGAGGGGAAGAAGGGAGAGAGAAGCATCAACTCACCATTCCACTTAGTTGTTCCATTTAGTTGTGCACTCATTGACTGCTTCTCATATGTGCCTTGTTGCACCGGGACACCGTTTTATCCACTGAGCAACCCAGCCAGGGCCCACGCATCTCAGTTTTTATCAAACCTGTAAATTCTCTCCTGGAGGAGGAAAAGTGCCAGTCCCTGTCTAGGGACTTTTTTGCGACTCTGGTTTGTGGTCACAAGCTCATCTCTTTCCTCTCTGCATCTTCCCTTGCTTGTTCCATACATACTCATCAGCATTTACGAGTTGGTCACAGGGCTGTGTCCAAGCAACAAGCACAGGCTTGTGAGCAAGACATACAGGAGGTGAAATACTTAATCTGCTTCTTACTAGCTAAGTTTCTGAGTCTCAGTTTCCTTGTAAATAGCAGTCACGCTAATATAATTCTTACCTAATAAGATGCTGGTGAGAATTTCCCTAGAGGAAAAAAGCAGACACTGTTCCCTTCCCCTCTGAGCCAAGTGGGTGAAGTGTCAGTGAGTCATGCCCCTTAGAAAGCTGTTACCCCTCACCTGCCAAGTAGAACTGCTGTTCCTGCCCTTGTGTTTCTGCCTTTATAACGTGCCAAGCCGCCAGGGGACATACTCTTTGAGCTATTAAACATAAGCTACAAAATGTGGGAGAGGGAGAAGTAAGAATTCTCATTTCAATTAAAGAACAAGTCTAGTTTTGAAAATAGTCTTGCACTTCGCCGTCATTTTTCTTTCTTGCCCACAGCAAAACATCAGCATCACTTGTCTGCTGAATTCAGGGTCAGCTTTCTCAAGTCCTCATTTTGCATCCAGTTAGGGTAACCAATCATCACAGTTCACCCAACACTTTCATTTTCAGCACTGAAAGTTCTACAACCCAAGAAACCTCAGAGGTTGGTCATCCTCACGGATGATGGCCTCTCTTACTACTTGATACTCTTGTAGCTGCATATTTTCTGAGTCTTATGCTCTTGGCTGGTTGCCAGCTAATGCTAGATAACCTAGGAATGAAATCAAGTATGTGTTAAAGGCACCAAAAATTAAGAGAAAAAAATTTAAGAATCGTATTTTTTTTAAAACAATTTTTATTGCCTGGCCTGTGGTGGTGCTGTGGTTAGAGTACCAACCTAGAACGCTGAGGTCGCCATTTTGAAACCCTGGGCTTGTTCAAGGCACATATGACAAGCAATCAATGAACTCCTAAAGTAAAGTAACTATGAGTTGATACTTTTTGTTCCTTCCTTCTCTTCGCTTTATAAAAATAAAATACATTTTTTAAGTTTTTAAATTGATTTTAGAGAAAAAGGAAGAGAAAACATCAATTTGTTGTCCCTCTTTTTTATTCATTCATTGGTTGATTCTTGTATGTGTCCTGATGGGGGATCAAACCAGCAACCTTGACACATGGTGACAACACTAACCGAGTTACCTGGACAGGGCCAAGAATTATATAATTTTTAAAACATTGACATAATCACCTGACCTGTGGTGGCGCAGTGGATAAAATGTCAACCTGGAATGCTGAGGTTGCTTGTTCGAACCCCAGGCTTGCCCAGTGAAGGCACATATGGGAGAGCTGAGGCTTCCCACTCCTCACACCTGCCTCTCTCTCCCTCTCTTCTCTTTTAATTTTATTTATTTATTCATTTTAGAGAGGAGACACAGAGTGAGAGAGAGAGAAAGAGAGAAAGAGGGGAGGAGCTGGAAGCATCAACTCCCATATGTGCCTTGACCAGACCAGTGCAGGGTTTTGAACTGGCAACCTCAGTGTTCCCAGGTCGACGCTTTATCCACTGCGCCACCACAGGTCAGGCTCCCTCTCTTCTCTAAAAAACTCAATAAACAGGCCCTGGCTGGTTGGCTCAGTGGTAGAGTGTCAGCCTGGCATGTAGAAGTTCCAAGTTCAATTCCTGGTCAGAGCAACACAGGAGAAGCGACCATCTGCTTCTCCACCCCTCCCCTTCTTGCTTCTCTCTCTCTCTCCCTCTCTCGCTATCTCTCTCGCTCGCGCTCTCTCTCTCTCTCCTCCTCCTCCTCCTCCCCTTCTCAAGCCATGGCTCGATTGGGGTGAGTTGGCCCTGGGCGCTAAGGATGGCTCCATGGCCTCCCGCTGCAGGTACTAAAATATGGCTCCAGTTGCAACAGAGCAAGGACCTCCAGATGGGCAGAACATGGCCCTACTGGGCTTGCCAGGTGGATCCCAGTCAGGGTGCATGCAGGAGTCTATCTCTGCCTCCCTTCCTCTCACTAATAAAAAATAAAATATTTTATTTTTTTTTTTTAATTGACAGTCACCATAGGATAAATCAGAATTTTTATTAAGTTTTTTATACTTATGGTTTATTTCAGATTTAATTGTGAATTATATTTGGGCAAGGCCACCATAATCATCTCAGCTTGAGGTCTCTGAAGGTCTTAAAAGTGGCCTCTGACCAGGCGGTGGCACAGTGGATAGAGCATCGGACTAGGATGTGGAAAAAGTAACCTAACTGAAAAAATTTAAGACAAAACACAGCCTGACCAGGCGGTGGCGCAGTGGATAGAGCGTCGGATTGGGATGAGGAAGACCCAGGTTCAAGACCCAAGCTCGCCAGCTTGAGCACAGGGCTCATCTGGTTTGAGCAAAGCTCACCAGCTTGGACCCAAGGTCGCTGGCTCGAGCAAGGGATTACTCGTTCTGCTGAAGGCCCGCGGTCAAGGCACATGTGAGAAAGCAATCAGTGAACAACTAAGGTGTCACAACGAAAAACTGATGATTGCTGCTTCTCATCTTTCTTCATTCCTGTCTGTCCCTATCTATTCCTCTCTCTGACTCTCTCTCTATCCCTGTTTAAAAAAAAAAAAAAGACAAAAAAGTGTCTTATATGTATTTACTTCCATACTTACTATTTCTTGTGTTTCATTCTTTCCTCAAATCCTGATTTCCATCTAGAACCATTTCCCTTCAATGTGAAGAGAACTCATACATTCTGAAGGAAATGCCTTTAGAACTTCATGTAATGCAGGCCTCCTGGTAACTGATGTTCTCAGCTTTGTTTGCCTGAAAATATCTTTATTTTGTCTTCATTTTTGAAATATTTTGTTTTACTGAATGTAGAACTTTTAACTTGAATTTTTGTTTTTTTTAGCACTTTAGATCTATCATTCCACACTACTGATTTGCATTGTTTCCAATGAGAAGCAGCCATCATTCTTATTGTTGTTGTCCTAAACGTAATGGGATCTCTATCTCTGGCTATTACTAAGATTTTTCTTTTTTGTTTTCAGCAGTTTGACTGCAGTGTTCATAGTGGGGGTAGGAGATGGGGTAAGGAGGGGGGCACATAGGCTTATTCAACATTATTAATAATATTTTAGTTCGTGGGTTGTGTGGATTTATAAATAATTGACATTATGCTTCAAAATGTATATGTATTGCATAGATTCTTTGATACGTTACACAGTGAAATCACATGTAATAAAAAATTTAAGAATGATTGAATGGAGACACCAACTGCTTCCGTAAATTTAGCTGTTCATGTGGAGCATAGAACCAGGATAGTGGCTGGAGTAGCAGTGAGAACAATGGAAGATCTTTTGGTTTTGTTTTTAAAATACGGTACTAGCTACAGCTTTCTGTATGCTGATGCATAGGTCCCGTTGAGAGAGAGAGAAGGGGAAGGTACAGGAGAGGGAAAGAAAATAGGCACAGCTAGAAGAGATAAGGAGGGAGAGCAGGACCCTGTTCTCTATGCCCATTTGAGGATTCCCTTTCTTCTGCCTCATTCTAAGGCCAGCCTTGGCCCTGAAAGCTGAAAAGGAGCAATTTGAGAGTCCAGTGTCCTGGGACCACTATGTTGTAGCTGACCTGCTTCATGACAGGGCAAGTGGCCCATCCTCAGAGCACTTGTAAGTGCTGGCTCAATTGCTCTGGCTTCACATGATCTAAGGGAAGGCCTTCAAATGATGCACCTAAGGCTAGGAACCTTCTAGGCTGTCTCTATTTCAGCAATTGTGGAATAGGGTTTCCCCCCTCTTCCATGTATAGTGGGTACAGGTTTCTGTGTAACATTAATCAAGTCTTCTGGTCTCTCTGAGTCTGTTTTCTTATCTGCCAGATGGTGTTACCCAGCCTCACACGGTGGTTGTACTATAGAATCCAAGTGCTAACACAGGTTGGATGTAGAGGCCAGTTAGCTCTCCTGTCTCACAACCATTTCATCTTAGAGTGGTTGCCTTTTCAAGAAGGAAAGGAGCCCTGGCTGGATGACTCAGTTGGTTAGAGTGTCGTCCTGAAACACAGAGGTTGCCAGTTCAATCCCTGATCAGGGCACATACAGGAACAGATCAATGATATTCTCTCTGTCTCTCTCTCTCCCCCCCCCCTTCCTCTCTCTATAAAAATCTATTTAAAAGGTTGAAATTTAAACAGAAAGGAAAGGCAGTGAGGATGGCAGGGTTAGCAGGACTGCTGCAGTGGCACAGTTTCAAATTAGGTGGGAATCAGTCAAGTTCTACCTCTGTTTTCTCTTCCCTCTTGTGAAATACCTCTTCGCTGTGACTGCTTCCTGGTTTTAGTTATGAGCAAATTGGTTTTATCAACTTCCCTAAAAGGGAGGAAAGAGGTTAAAGATGAGACAACAGTAATTTACATGTTTTCCCCACTTAGTATGTCTGCTCTTGTAAGTTTCTTTAGGAAAATCTCAACCACAGTAATAACTTCAGTTATTATTTACAGTTTGATGACTCTCAAATCCTTATCTTGAGTCCATGCTTCTCTCCCATACTACAGACATACCTGGATCCATGTGTATCCTAGATTTTCTTTCTTTGATGTGTTACAAACAATCACTGTATCCAAAATTTGAGCCTGTTGGTCTTCCCTTGCATACCCTCTACTACCTTCATTTCTCTCAGCAAATTCAGCCACCTCTCCTGCCCAAGCATGGATGTCGCGTGGCCATTAGCCACAGCCACCATCACAGCCGCATAGCCCGTGCAGGTTCACATTTGATTCGGACAGATGGCAATGAAACAGTGGAGCCAAGAACTGGTGAGCCATCAGCTTTAATCCTAGCTTGTACCCGGCAGGCAAGAAATACACACAGTGGGAAAACACTTCCCTTCCCATTCAGGGCTCCCAAAGCCACTGACTTCCAAGTTTCCTAGAATCAAAGGCTTCTGGCTCACCAGCCTTATTCTCCTCTGTTTCCCATCTCCTTCTCTCTGCACAAACTGGCTTCTCCTTCAGCACTCCACCATCTTGGCTGCTTCTCCTCTCCTCCACGTGGCCTTTCTCTGCTCTGCTCTCTAATGCTAATCTCAGGAACCGTAAGAGAGGAAGCTCCCCATCTGCCCCATTTTATAGTGTAGAAATCAAAACTTTTAATCGAATATACAAACAAGGAAGTCTCGGATACAAAGTCACTTAGGGTGGGAAAGGCTTAGTCTTAAAACTAAGCCTTAAGCTATAACAACCCTGCCTGCTTACAGCCTGTCCCCCACACCCAATGCAAACTGTAAGCAAGCAAACATATATATTTACAAACTTATTTGACCAACATTGGTGTCATCTCTCCCTCCTCTTGTTCCCTTTATCCCTCATGACTCTCATCCAGTCTGTTACCAAGGCCCTGTTGATGCCAACCCCTAAATACCTTTAGTATCCACTCAGTCCTCACCATTTCTTTATTTAGTCCAGGCATCACACCCATGGCTGTTTCTGACTAGTCTCACTCATATCCATGCTTTCCCACCACTATCCACTCTCCATACAGCAGCCACTGTGACCTCCCACTGTAATCAGACCTTTTTGCCACTCTGCCACTGGGGTGGGGAGGGACTCTTCACAGTTGCCAAAATCCAAAACCCTCCGTATTCCTAAGCCAGTTATCCGATCTGAGTGCCTAGTTTACCTGACCTGTCAGCAGCATGTGTCGTACTTGACCTCTCTCCTTTAAACACTTTCTTCACTTGTTTCTAAAGCATCAGCCGTTCTTGGTTCTCCTCCCCTTCATTGGCTGTTCCTGCTTGGCCTTCTTTAACGGTTCTCCCTCATTACCCTACTTGTTATCATAGGGGTGACCCAGAGCAGAGCTGTTAAAAGACTTCTCTGTGTACACTTACTTGGTAGGAGACCCCATTCAATCTCAAGGCTTTAAATTCTCCCTATATGCTGAAGACATCATCCTAAACTAGACGCAGGAGAAGACAAAAGGAGCTATGGCCCTATGGGAGCTCTCAGTTCCTCAGGGGAACCAGCTTTATATCTAAGTCCACCAGTTCCCACTAGAGACCTGTAATGCTTAAAGAGCTGGGTCTGGTGCTATGGACCCTGCCTTCAGGAAGCTCACAGTTCCTGGAAAGGCACTGGCCTCCAAGTCATTCAATAACTTTATCAAATCATATCAGCCTATATTAACACTTAAGTAAAACAAAGTAAAGAAAATAGTATAGGAAAAGGAAGAGACACATAGGGTAGCTTGAGTAGAATTCAGCAAAGATGAAGGAAAGGCTTTGTAGGCTGTGGATTTGGAGAAAAGGAATTGGTCAGAGCCCTGGCCAGATAGCTCAGTTGGTTAGGTAGTTCATTTGGTTGGGTAGCTCAGCTGGTTAGAGCATTTTGCTGATATACCAAGGTTGCAGGTTCGATCCCTAGTCAGAGCTGTTATAAGAATCAACCAATGAATGCATAAATAAGTGGAAAAACAAATCAGTTTCTCTCTCCCTTCCTCTTTCTAAAATCAACAAATAAAAATTTATTTTAATCTCAGAAAATCAACAGAATTTGGCACCGGGAGGTACAAACAATATGGGCTTAAGAGAAGACCAGAGATGAGGAGAGAGAGGCTTGGGTGGAAACAATCAAGATAAGATAAGAATCAGAAGCAGCCTGACCAGGCGGTGGCACAGTGGATAGAGCTTCGGAATGGGATGTGGAGGACCCGGGTTCGAGACCCCGAGGTCGCCAGCTTGAGCGTGGGCTCATCCGGTCGCTGGCTCCAGCAAGGGGTTGCTCAGTCTGCTGAAGGCCCACGGTCAAGGCACATATGAGAAAGCAATCAATGAACAACTAAGGTGTCGCAACGAAAAACTAATGATTGATGCTTCTCATCTCTCTCCGTTCCTGTCTGTCTGCCCCTATCTATCCCTCTCTCTGACTCTTTCTCTGACCCTGTAAAAAAAAAAAAAAAAAAAAGAATCAGAAGCAAACACAAGCAACAGCCTGTCATCCGAGCCTTGCCTCTATGCCTGCCTCCATGGCAGCTCCTTACCATGAGATTTTCCGATCTTGCTCTGTGCCTTCCTGCTTTAAGGCCAGGCTCTTCCCACATCATGAATGAGCCCCTGGGCTAACCACAGACATGGGGCCAAATGCTCTTGATCCTGAGTAGGGAATGTAGGAAGCAGGAGTCAGAGACAAGACGAGGCAGGTTGTCCACCCCTCCCTCCCTAGTGTTCTCACCTCCACTCAGCCAGACCACAGTGTTTCAGATATTACTAGTGATCGAGGTGTTCCAGGCCAGCTGGGAAGCAGAGTCAGCAGACCTGATTTCTTGCCCCAGCTCTGCTGCTGGCTTTCTGGGAGCTAGAGCAAGGTCTCTGGTCCCTGGAGAGGCATCACAGACTCAGTTTGAGGCCACACTTCCCTCTTCTCTCCTTTCAGGCAGTTTGTGTAGTGGTTAGGAGCATGGCCTCTGAGTGCCTAAGTTCCCACTTACCAGCTGTGTAACCTGAGGCAAGTTACCTAACTTTTCTATGCTTCAGTTCTTTTATCTGAAAAATAGGCAGAGCACCTGCCTTCTAGGGTTTGTTTAGAATTAACTAAGATAATGTAAAGTACATTTTGGGGGGACTGATAGGACTAAGGGACAGAGACGTGATCAGAAGCCTAACACTGGCAGTGGAGAGCTGAGAAGGGCACCCAGAAGTATGGAGAGCAGTGCTCAGGGCTGTACAGTGTACTGTGTGCTCAGCTCAGACCACGTTAGAGGCCAAGACAACACACTGCCCCCACCCGAGGGTAAGAGAGCCCTAGCCTCAGCAGCGCATGGCCTGCCTGTCTATGAGTCTTAAGACTAAGACTGCTTCTTTTCTCCCAGGAGCCCAAGGAATGTTTCTGTCCCTTGTTTCCTTTCCTCAAACCCAGAAGCATCTCTATACACAACTCTGATACAGAGATCCAAGCATAGTAAAATCAGCAGGGCTCCAGGGAACTTCCTGAGCCCAGGGTCCTCTCTCCTCAGCCTGTGGTCCACGACTATGGCTGAGCTAATAGCAGGAGGCTCCAAGACCTATTGCGCTAATGACTTATTGCCTCATTTCTTTGAGCCACCAAGACCCTAGCCCTCTGCAGAGCACCAGAGAAGACCTGAAAGTTAGAGCATTTCCCATAAAGACCACACAGAGCTTTGGGAAGGAATGAGCTCTCCGACTAAGGATGTACAGAAGTCAGGGGAAACAGCTAGAATTGGCTGGGCCTATAGGCCTGCTGGGTAGGTTCTAGGCTCAAGTTGCCTAAGGCTCTCTGAGGCCAGCATCTGGGAGGAGCCAGGAGTTCTAGAAGTGTCACTTTAACTCTTCCCTCTCAGGAACCTTTTGAGCCTTCTTACTGACAGGGTATAGGTTCAGAAAGTTGAATAGTCTGGATCTAGTCAGGCCTCTTCATTGGGTAGATGGGGAGACAGGCTGGGGTGAGGGAGTGACCCTAGGAATAGCCCCTTGTCAGAGAAGACTTCAGAGGATGGAGAGAGAGTCATTAGGGGGTGGTGAGGAGCCGGAGGGAGCATGTAGGTGAGACTCACATGATCAGAGCTCTAATGCAGGAATGGAATGTGAGCTCAGAGTGTGGACCCCAGCCATGCTACAGACAGCTGGGCTGGATGGGTCAAACTGAGGATTTGCTTCTCAGGACTAGACCTCTGGTCTGTGTACCTTGTCCCCACATTCCCCTGCTCTTAGCTACAGCTGCAAAGTTTGTTGCTGTTTTTAGCACCAAGTCCTAGTCCTGGCCTTCAGAGAGGACTCTGGGAGCCCCACACCAGCCCAGGAGAAGGCAGCCAGCCAAGGGGGTGAAAGTTGAGCAAGCACTTTGTCTCTGAGGCAGCAGACTGTTGGCAAGCCCACCTAATCCGCCAGAACCAGACGGCTGTTTACTTTCAGTTTTCAGCTCTGGAAACTTTTGCTTCCAGCTCCTGAGTCAGTGTTTATGTCACTTAGGAGAGCTGCTCTGGAAAAGAGCAAAACTTCAGCCCTGATGCCAGGCTCAGAGGCTGGCCTGACGAAGAACGAACCTTGACTACTAATCCAGACGTGTTTTAAACCTGTTGAGGTCAACAAAAGCCAAATGCTGCTGAGGCTTTCTCTGTCCTTCCACGCCCCTGCCCTGCCCTGCCCTGTACTGAAGCCACACTCTGGGGAGAGTGGCCTGGCCAAGCACTGGGCATGCCTTATGGGGTTGCTGTACCCCACTTCTTCTCTGCTGGAGGTGAGGTCTGAGAACAGCTAGGCTTCATTTTACTCTCTGCAGCAGGTGTCAGCTCTACCTCCAGTTTAGCACCTGTGTTGTACAAGCCTTGGTCACATCCGAATTTTGTTTCCCAGCGTCACAGTAGACCTGAGGTAAGAAGGCCAGAAGGAAGGTATTTTGGCCTTGAGCAACTAGGGCAGCTGGGCTGAGCCACAGACCAGTGTTCCTTCCAACCCCCACCCCCCACTGCCTCTCCTGTGAGAGAGTCTCAAGGACACCTTGAAGCAGGGGTAAGTGGGAGTACCTGCACCTGTCACCGTCCTGGGAACACGTGGCCTTCTCCGGAGGATCCATCTGGGCACTGGAGTGGAGGGAACCCAGATCACAGTGGCTTGGAGAAGATGCATCACAGGGACATGGCCAAAGAGGGAACCATGGGCCAGGACAAGTCCCTGGGTTACAGAGAACACCTCTAGCATTATCTGCTGATGGTTCATTTTCGGACGGAGAAATGAAGGCCCAGAGAGAAAGTGACTTGCAGAAAGTCACTTGGCCATCCTGACCTGTGATGGCGCAGTGGATAAAGCATTGACCTGGGAATACTGAGGTCACCAGTTCAAAACCCTGCACTGGTTCGGTCAAGGCATATATGGGAGTTGATGCTTCCAGCTCCTCCTCCCTTTCTCTCTCTCTCTCTCTCTCTCTCTCTCTCTCTCTCTCCCTCCCTCCCTCCCTCCCTTCTGTGTCTCCTCTCTAAAATGAATAAAATAAAATAAAAATTAAGAAAGTCACTTGGCCAAAAAATGCTAGAGCCAGGTCTAGAACCAGCTCCCCAGCCAGGGTTAGCCTCTTGATTTGAGGAGCCAGGAAGCCCCAAATTTTCCTTCCACCTCTGTTCCTTACTCCTTTCATGATGCTTTATTTTCACCCCAGAAGAATTCTACCTTGGCATTAAAGGTTCCTTTGAGACACATCTGTCTCAAATAATAGCCTGAAAGGCCTGCTCATCCTCATGGCCTGAGTGCACAGGTACCCAGAAAAGAGCAGGTTCCCATATCTGAGAGCTGGAGAATTTAGTGCGAAAGCTGGGCGGTTCAGTGGTGGCAGTTGGAGATCCCTGGCCTGCTACCACACATAATGCCCACTGGAAAATCTAGTTCTGTTCCTCAACTCAGGACAGCGGTCAGCAGCCCTCCACCCCCAGATCCCAGTTCACTGGGAAGGCATGAGAGGAATATGGTCAGTTTTTCCCCAGACATTTAGGAACTTTCCTCAGCAAGTATCAGTCCCTCCCTCTGCATCTGTCTTCTGCTCTCTCTACCTTCAGTTCAGCAGGCCCAGCCCCACTGCTCTCCCAGCAAAGAAGTTCCTCTCACCTTTGCTCAAGTTAAACCTCCACCTGGAACACCCTCTCTCATCTTCCTTATTCAGATTTTACCTCCATGTTTTTTCAAGTTCCTCCTCAAAGTACCCTTCCAGGGATGCCACCCATATAAGACACCCACTATCTAAATTCCAGGGTCCCTACAGCCCCTTAGTGTGGTGATCATGCTTCTACATGGTTTCCTCATGCCTCCGCAGGAAGGCTGAGGCTCCTGCAAATCCAAGGCTATGGAACTTGCTTATGCTCACAGGGCCGCAGCGAGTATGGGAGTATTTCAGAGGAGCAGTAGATGTAGGGCCATCCCTGCTCTGGGCAGTTTTTCTTCTGCCCCGCCCCTTCAGGGTTGTATGTTTTAGGATAGCAATCCTGATGAAGAAAGAACCTTGATTACTGGTCAAAACATGTTTTAAACCTGTTGAGGTCAACAAAAGCCGAATGCTGCTGAGGCTGTGTTCTCTGTCCTTCCACACCCCTGCCCTGCCCTGTACTGAAGCCAAGCCCTGGGCCCTGGGCCATACAGATAAGGCCCCCTCAGCCTCTGGGTCTGGGTGTAGGTGCTGGGAGGTTGGCTGAACCAGGCACACTAGATTCTGCTCCAGGGCAGTTGTTGGCCCAGCCAGCAGGTGCAGGCCTGTGCTCGTGCTGTTCCCTCCAGTGGGATGACCTCATGCCAACCCCCAGCTCTGCTGAAACACTGCCCACCTCTGTGTGAAGACTCCTCTTGAGCTTCTCAGCTGTCAGCAGTTGCTCCTTTCTCCATGCTCCCAAGTTCTAGGCTTCATTTCTGTGATTGTTGGATAGGGCATCCATCTCCACTCTAGCTGAGTAGCTCCATGAGGACAGGAACTATGGCTACCTACTATTATCCTTACAAATGGATCAGGTTGTGTAGGCTCCTGAAAGTTTTGATAAATCACCAACACAGGATTTTGTTTTTGTTTTGAGAGACAGGAAGGGAGAGAGAGGGAGGAGAGAGATGAGAAGCATCAACTCATAGTTGCTTTACTTTAGTTATTCATTGATTGCTTCTCATATGTGCCTCAACAGGGGGGCTCAAGCTGAGCCAGTACCCCTTGCTCAAGCCAGCAGTCCCATGCTCAAGCTGGCAAGCCAGCAATCTTGGGGTTTTGAACGAAGGACCTTAGCATCTCGGGTAGACGCTTTACCCACTGCACCACCACTGGTCAGGCACCAACAAAGGTCTTTTGAAGGCCATTTCATGAATTGAGGTACTCAGCCCTTCAGTCATTGAGAGCAAGATCCATCAGAGCCTTTCCAAACAGAGAATTCTTCTCCTCTGATAGAGAGGACACAGAGGCCTTGTTTTAGGATTTGAGATAGGGGACCAATCTCTCCCTGTCCCTTTTCACTGTAGAAGAGAAAGAAATGGAAATTAAGATACAGCTGGTAAGGAACTTAAAGAAAAAAAGAAAATTACAGCTGGTGACCCAAAAGATCCATCTGCAGTACAACTACATGACTAGAATGGGACTCGGTGTCACTTCTAAATCCTGAGCAGCTCATGGAACAACAGTCTTGGATCTTAGGAGTAGAGAGAGGCAGGCTGAGGCTTCAAATGCTGCAGAAAGTATTTGACTCAACCGAAGGCCTGGTATGTGGTAGTCTGTAAGAACCACGGTTCCAGAACGAATGAATGAATGTTTGCTACAAGAGGCAGTCTCCTCCCCACCCAATTTAAGCTTCTGGTCACCATAGCTTGGTCCTACCTATTCACTGATCTAGCAGCTACCAGGCTCCTATCTTGAGCCTGGCCCAGTTGGAGTCACAAGCATCAGATTCAGTCCACCCAGTCTGGAAGGGGAAGGTAACAGGCAGCGAATGGGCAGCTGGCCTTTCCTGATCTGAGGCATTATGAGACACAGATGCCTCCCATATTTTGGAAAGAGGAAATGCATACACTAGCAAAGGGTTGGTTTCCTTTTTCTCCTTTTAGCTTAGGTCCGCCTGGAAGACAGAGCTGTGCCTTCTAGTCTCTGTTCAGCCCCTAGCACCACTTTGCTCTGGGTTCTCAGGAAACCCTGGCTGTGGACTGAGAGCTCACTCAGGTTGTGTGCACTCCTCTTGGCATTTTGAATTCCAGATGGGCAAGGACCCTCATGGTTACCCACCTCCCCCTTTTCCACGGATGGGAAACTAACACCCAGCAGTAGAGTGGGGATGCCTAACTCCACTCCCCTCATATCCTGGCTGCTGTTGATTCTTTCAGTAGATCTTTCTGTCTCCCCTGCTTAACTCTGAGCTGTGGAGCTCAAGAAATAAGTTCTGTTCATTTCTGTCTCCCTCTCACAGTAGGCGTTAAATAAAAGGAAAAAGGATTACTGAATGTTACTGATCCCAGAAGCAAGTCTAGCTGGGCCTCAGTTTCCCATTAGCAGCAGAATTGCAAAGAGGTCTAGGGTGTCCACCGAGCTGCTGCCCAATGCCTGAGGAGGAGTGGCACAGTGCATCCTGGTGCTCCTTCAGCTGGTGACAGTCTCAGCTCCTGGGATCTGAGTCCATCCACAGGGCAGGCTTCATGCTGTGAAGTCAGCCATGTTTGTCAGTGGTGGGACTCCCATCTCCTCTCAGCACTGCCATCTTCTCCTCCCAGCCTGCACCTCTTCCCCAGGGCCTTGCTCTCAGCCAGCTGCCTGGGGTAGCTTTCATGTATAGCATTGGGCTCCTTCAGGGCAGGAACCCGGCCCAGACTAAGCACACACATACACACAAAGGGCCCCAAAACAATAAGGTTTCAGGTTTGATCTCAGATCAGGGCATACATGGGAAGCAACATATGAATGAACAACTGAGTAGAACAACAAATGAATGCTTCCCTTCCCCTCTCTCCCTTTCTCTCTCTTCCTTCCTCTCTCTGTCTCTCTAAAAACCCACCAATAAATGAAAAATTAGGCCCTGGCCGGACAGATTGGTTGGTTGAAGCATTGTTCCAAAGTGCAGGAGTTGCTGTTTCAATCCCTGGTCAGAGCACATACAGGCACAGCATGATGTTCCTGTCTCTCCCTGCCTTTCTCTCTTTAAAAAAATAAATATATACTGCTCATAAAAATTTGGGGATATTTCGAAATGAATATGAAGCAATAAAAAAAAACATTTGCTTTTTTTTTATTAAACAAGAACATCAGAAAAGCAAACGACAAGTCAAAGAAAGTTGTTTGATTATGCAAATGGGATGCAAAACCAACTTTTATTTCATTGGTGAAAATGCACTATACAGAAGGCTGAAAGTACTGGAGTGGCTGCACATTCCCTGATCCCCTAATTTTTGTAGACAGTGTATATATATAAAACAGTTGAGCAAATGAGTCATAGAAGAGTCCAGAGCACCACAGCAGAATAACACAAATGCAAGCACCTTAAAAGTAGAATGAGTGGTAACCTGTCAGCCCAAGGCAGGGAGATAGATGCTCAGTAGCAGGTCCATGGGTATGTGCTTCATATCACTTGGCAGCTTCAGAAACTCCAGAGGATCAACAAAGTATATTATTCACCAATATCTTCTTCCCGGAAGTTGGATATATTCCCAGGGTCACACTTGGGACAGTAATAACTCAGAGGACAAATGACTTGTCTTGACTCATGCAGCAACAGGATGGATGAGGCTTCAAACCCATCCTGGAGGTGACTTGCTCCTCCAGAGACCTAGAAAGCGTCAGCGCTGGCTCACATCTGAGCTCTGCTGCTGTGACCTATGGGACCTTGACTTTATTTCACCCGAACTGTAGCTTCCTCATCCATGACATGGGAATGGTATATTACCTGTGAGGTCAAGGTAAGGATTTAAAAAGATCAGGCATGTAAAGTGCTTCCTAACTGCCCAAGCTCTGCATCACTATTAGATAAGGAGAATCAAAGTCATCTCTTGGTGCCTTATCCTCATTGTAACCTAGCTGACTTTCTCTCTAGGACGAGAGTGAAGCCACAGGAAGAGCCCCATCCCAAATGCCTTGTCACCTCAGACCTCGTTCACTGCCTCCTAACCTGCCTGAAGAAGAAACTCGCAGGATTGCACGGATATTTTCTTCCCAATACTCCCAGAAAGACTGATGCAGCATGAGATTGAAAAGAGGACCCAGCAGCCGCCATCCCTCAGCCTGGTCCTGTTCATAGGAGGTACCAGGTCTACCTCCCTCAGGGCTGTCAGAGTCCTGAAGCCACCACCAGCCACGTCCATGGGCACCAGAAGACCCAGTAGGCAGAGGTGGTGGGAGTGGCCCAAAGTGGCCACCTGCAAGGACTTCAGTTTCTTCCTTCTATAGTGAGATAAAGACTAGGAACAAAGTGGATTCCAGCACCCAAGTGGCCCACCTGTCTTTTGAAAGGACCCACGCATCATCTTTTGCCTGAGAAACTCCTCCCAGTGTCCCTGACACAAAGTATTGCTGACATGAGCCCACCCTCTGCCTGAAGATAATGGGCCATTTCTGCCTTAAAGGTTTTGGGAGAGGTATAGATTGTATGCATCCTGTGTAACTGAGAAAATGCTGTGGTCACCTTCAGGCTTGGGAATAGGGTACTTTCTAGACGCAAATTCATTTATGCTGGTTTGAATTAATCAGTAGGAGAGGAGGAGGTACTCACCTCCTTCACACATTTTATCTGATTGTCTGAAATTCTAACTCTGCTTTTAACTTACTGGTTTTTACCTCGCTCTGAAGGTCATTGTTCAGCCTATGTTTGAGTAAAATCCTATTATTTGTATTCTGTGCCCAAGTATTTCCTGGATTGGCCACTGGACAAGGGGTGTTAGGAATTCTTTGTGTTCTAACAGCCAGAGAGAAAGCTTGATAACCTCAATGAAGCTCATCTGAAACTGTGACCAGGGTCGTCATGAGGCTTCTGAGCTCCCCGAGGTCCAGTTGACCCAGATGAGGATGACAACCATTATTTTTGCTGGTTCCTCAAATCTGTCAGAAAAGTAAAGGGAGTCCCCTGGGACAAGTCCTGTCAGAATCCCCTCTCTCTCCAGGATGGGGAGCTCTGGCTTATGCTGTCAGACCCTAAACATTTGAGCAGCAACTGTAGACACGTCTGTGGGGAAGACAAGGGCAAAGACGTGCAGAATGGCTGCGAGGTTAGAAGAGAGCTAACATGGAGGGCCCTGCTTTCCACCCCAAGCACGGGTCATCTGTTCTACAGTTAAACCAAAGCTTGGTGAGGTTTAATTTGCCTCTGTTGATGTAGATAGGAAGTGACTCACCACACAAAATATCTCCAGAGATGTCGCAAGGCTTCTGCACTCAGTGACTGAAACAGGTTACAGCCAGTAAGTGCTGTATTTGGGGGAAAGACCATGTGGGCTGGAGCAGCCAAAGGAAGGTGAACCCAGAGAGAGAACTAACAGGGCACTCAGGCCATACCCATCTGGGCAAATGGCAGAGCCAATAGGTCCCCTCTGGCTTCCCACTCCCTCCATCTGAGTCTCTTTGCCTCATCTGTGAAATGGAGGTAATAACCCAGCTTCACAGAGCTGTAGTGAAGATTAAACGAGATGACATTTGTGAAAGTGCTTCGCCTGCACTTGGCACTTAGTGGACGCTTAGGAAATGTCAGCCCCGCCTCCACCTCCCCACTCTCCTGCAGCAGTCCGTAGATAGGCCAGCACGCCAACCAAGAGACAGGCAGAATATGCCCTCACAGGGCACAGGCTGATGCAGAAGCCCCAGGGAGGAGCAGGGTGCCTCAGTTAAGTGTCCACAGACCAGCCTGTTTCATCTGTGCACCTTGGCCCCAGCCTTCAGCCTGCCCACTCACTCCCTCACCAGAGCCTCCCTCCCTCTCAGGTCACTAACCCAGTTGTCAGGCCTGGGGCTATATCTTCTTTGAGGCCACAGAGAACCTACAGTGGAGCAGGCCCAGGCCTGAGGGGTTAAGCAGGTGAAGAATATTCCTTTCACTTCCTGTAAATAGCCTAATCACGTGGAGTTAGGATAAGGCCACTGAGGACACTGGCCGCTTCTACCCAGGCTGAGAAAGCCTCCTTGACCCAAAGGTCTGAAGGCCACTATGTCCCCAGAAGGTGGGTCTGTTTCCCAGTGACAGCTCAGAGGTGAAATGCCTGGCAGGGCATGCAGTGGAAGGTAGCTGTTACCACCACCACCACCAGTGGAGCTAGCCAGTGTCTCCCCCACTTCCCTTTGAGCACTCTCCTCATGGAAACCTGAGAATGGGTGTTTCTGATCACCCCAAGGATTACTGATCCTAGATCAAAGCATCCAACCTTGGAACTTCTAGGGCAGGCTGGATTCTGGGGACAGGGAGCCAGAGCAGATGGACCTGGCCCTCAAGAAGTTCCCAGGCCAGTGTAAGCAGAGCCAGCCTGCCTGCCCCCGGGTTTCCCCAGGGCCCGCTGCCGCCTTGTTTGCATTCCTGCTCTGTCCCTCCCCATATCCACCCACCACCTCCAGGCCAGCATTTTCAGATGGAGCCCAGGACGTGCTTCCTGAGCCTTGCCAACCTCAGCAGCCCTAGCAGCATGGCAGCCCCTGCTGTCACACAGTAACACAGTTGCCTGTTCTGCTGACATCAGGGGGGAGGACAGGCTTTGCACTTGAGCATCTGGACTTGTGACCACCTGCCTCATGGCCATGGCTCTGTGCCCAAATCCAGCAGTGGCCTCTCCCTACTGCTCTGCCCCACCTGGTTAATTCCCTTCCCAACCTCTGCCCCTCTCTTCCCCTGCCCTCTCCTTCCTTGACCCCTTCTCCTTCTCTCCTCTTTTCTCTGTCACCTGGGTCCCAGGTTCAGATGTGCCCAAGCCTTACCCTCATTGCCTGCCCTACATTAGCTGCTGCAGGGGACCTTTCCCACCCAGCTCCACACCCTCCCAGCTCCCTTTGGCTCCAGCAGTGTTCATGCTGGAGCCTCCAAGTGTTATGTCATCAAAAACAGTGGTCACGGACAGCCCGGAAGTACATTCTAATTTACAGGCTAGAGGTCAGCTCTGCCTCATACTTGCTGTATGACCTGTGTAAGTCATTATCTCTCCTAAGGCTCGGTTTTCTCCTCGGTAAAATAAGCGTTATGAACGTTACTATCCTTAGCCATAAAAAGGAATAAACAGGTGAACTTTGGAAACGTTATGCTAAGTGAAAGAAGCCTCATAGAGGATGTCACATATTGTATGATTCTATTTATTTGAAATATTCCGAACAAGCAAATCCATAGAGACAAAGTGGATTCATGATTGCCTGAGGCTGGGGGAGGGAAGTGGCTGCTGACATGTGGGGCACTTTTCTGAGGGTTCTAGATTGTGATGATTGATGGTAGTATCACTGTGAATAGACAGAAAATATTGAACTGTACCCTTTAAATAGGTAAATGTGTGAATTATATTTCAATAAAGGTGTTACTAAAAAATAAAACTTAAGAGTCCTAATAGTACCTACCCCATAGGGCTGTGAGAAATAGAAATAATGTAATAAAGCATCTAGTGTAGTAGGCACCAAGACATGGGAGTTCTTTTCATTGCTAGTAGGAGGCCCGACTCACACCTACCAAAATGGCTCTCATCAATAAACTAAGCAACACATGCTGGCGAGGGTGTGTAAAAAGGGGAACCCTCCTGCACTGCTGATGGGAATGCAGACTGGTGCAGCCACTGTGGAAAAGTGGCATTTCCTCAAGAAATTAGAAATGGAACTGCCTTTTGACCTAGCTATCCCACTTCTGGGACTATATCCTAAGAAACTCAAAACACTAATTCAAAAGAACAGTGCACCTCTTTGTTCATTGCAGCATTATTTACAATAGCCAAGATCCGGAAACAGCCCAGGTGCCCATCAGTAACTGAGTGGATAAAAAAAAAAACCTTGTGATACATTTACACAATGGAATATTACCTGACCATAAAAAGAAGGAAATCTTACCTTCTGCAACAGCATGGATGGACCTGGAGAGTATTATGCTAAGTAAAATAAGTCAATCAGAAAAAGACATATACCACATGATCTCACTTATATGTGGAATCTAATGAACAAAATAAACTGATGAACAAAATAGAAACAGAAGCACGAACACATGGAACAGATGGCCAGCTGTCAGAGGGTAGGGCAGTGAGGGGACCAGATGGAAAAAGGTGAAAGGATTAGCAAAACATACACAGAACACACAGACACAGACAACAGTGTGGGGAGAGCCAGAGGGAGAGGAGGTGGGAGTTAGGTGGAGGTGGGCAAAGGGGGTGGAAGTGGGGATGCAAAAAGACTGCTTGTGGCACGGTGCAGAGGGTATTTTATTGAGTTGTACACTTGAAACCTGTATGGTTTTGCAAACCAATGTCATTTCAATAAATTCAGTTAATTAAAAGGGGAGTGGGGCGGGAGAGCCCTGCTCAGCTTATTGAGAGAGCCTTGACCTTTGGACTTTGACAGGTCACAAATCTAACCCTCTCTCTCTCTCTCTCTCTCTCTCTCACTCTCTCTCACACACACACACACATATATATATCCTTATAACCTGAGGTAGCTCTTCTTTCAGCAGCTGAAAGGAACTATTTTAAAGAACCTCAAGTCAAAGGAACTGAACCACCATATCTAGAACTCTGACCTCCCTGCCCCGCACCAGCCACCTCTTGTCAAGTGATCAGGCTGTCAACGAGCGTCCCTAGGGTAAGGTTTCAGGTCAGCTGAAGTGTATAAAGGTAGGCGCCAAGCCCGAGGCAGCAGAGACAGCAGTGAATGGCAAGGGGGCAAGCAGAGTCCTGCTGCCACCTCCTGGGATGGAGCCCTAAGGAGCGTTAAGGAGGTCCTGTGCTTCCCCCACCCAAGCTGGCCTCACAGGTAAGACCCCATTCTTCCCCCTTCCTCTTCCACATTCTGCCCTTCATGGCAGCTTACAGAGACTAGTCAGGAATTGGCAGGGATCACTGCCATAGCATGGCAGAGCTGACAGAGATTTAGTCCTGCCCCCACCTTGTCAGGATGGGGGGACAGCAGCCCTGATGAGGACACTGTGGTAGGGCTGGGACTCAAACCTAGCATACGTCACTCATCTAAGGACTTACCCTTGGCTCCTCTGGTTGCCTCTGCTGTGATTTTGCACATCCCTGACAATAAGATGTGGCTTTCTCCTTAATTTGACCCAGAATCACCCCAGAATTCTCCAGAGCATAAAGTCCTTTTTCTGTGAGGGCCCTATGGACCCCTTTCCTGAGTAGGGATGGTGGAGGCATGTGGCATGAGGCCTGGCCCAAGTTGCATGCTGGGAGTTTTACAGAGCCCCGTGGGAACTCCACCCAGAGACTTCCCCAGTGGGGATGCTGCAGAGGCTTGGCCAGGATGGTGGGGTTAGGCAGGGTGTCGCAGAATGGGGTCCTCTGACCCCTGCTCCAGAGACACCAGGGCACTTGCTTCTCATGCAGATTCTTAGACCCCCTACCCAGACCTGAATCGGGATCTCTGGGGATGAGGGCTGAGAATCCACTCTGTAAACAAGTGGTTCCATGGATCCTGAGCTCCCCTTGAAACCTGAAACTCTGGGCAGTGGAAGAGGCACAGGTGTCAGGCAGACCTGGGCTCCAATCCCAGCCCCATCCCTCAGCCCTCAGAGTCTCCAGTCTCTTGATAATGAGGTGGGAATAATCCTAGCAACTACCTGAGTCTCATAAAAGGATTGAATTAGTCAATGCCTATAAAGCTCTCAGCAGGTGCCTGGGGCAGGAAGCACTGAGCAAACATTAATGGGCACCAGGCCATGCAGACTAGAACATCCCATCTTTCAAGTGCCCCAGCAGAGCTACCAGGAGGTGGGTTCTCTCAGCTACCAGCGAGTGGCAAAGTTCTGCTGGGGCTCCTCAAGTAGATTCAGGAGGCTGTAAAGAAGGAAGGAGGTTGGGGAGCACTGGCCTCAGGGCAGCCTTTACCTGTGCCCACCCTTGCCACTTCCCTACCCCCCACCTCAGCTTGACCAGTGGAAGTTCTAGAGCTCTCCCCAGAAGGTGTGGCTATTGACCTGAGTCCAAGCCTATTCACTCTCCCTCCTATGGGTGGCTCAGACCACCACCTCTGGAATATGCTCCAGCTTCACCCCGGGCCACTGCTCTTGGTCAAATTCAGGCTCCCACACCTTTCACTGTACTATTCCTACAATCTCCTCACTGGTCTCTGAGCCTCCCTCCTCTCCCTTCCAGTCCATCCTCAACACCCACACCAGCATGCTCTGCATGCGTGGCTGCCAGTGTCACTCCTAAACTTGAAAATCCCCAACCGCTCTATTAGATTAAGTATAGCCCCGGTATTCAAGGCCCTCCACCAAAGGCTACTGGGGGTACCTCTTTTCATTTCCCATTTCCCCCCTTCAGCAAATAGGGTTCCTTGGTCAACTGGCCCTCCCTGGGCCCTTCCAGCCCTAGGTCATCCCTGTACCAGGCTACACAAAGAAACAGGATAAGTCAACCCTGTCCCTGCCCTTGGGGTCCCCCACGTAGGCAGGAAACCACTGCAGTTAATGAGCTGATCCTACAAGAAAGGACGGTGTAGGGCCGGGGGAGGGGGGGATAGGTGGGGAAAAAGCAAGTCCAGAAGGGAAGCCCTGGGTGGTTCAGCCCCTGGGCCAGGGGAAAACAAGCTCCCCCAGGAAGATAAACCACTGTAAGGTAAGCCCACAAAGTGTTCCCGACCAGACCAGCATATCACACACATGCCTGCTCACCTGTGACCTCAGGCAGGTCATTCTACCTGTCTGGGCCTCAGTCTAACTGAAGTGGAATAAGAATACCTAACTCATACGGCCCTTCTACTAGAGCCTGGGTAGTCACCAAAGGTTTTAAGAAGGCAGGCATAGAGGGAGGGCTCTGCTCACACAAGCAAGCGTGTTTCTCTCTCTCCCTCTCTCTCTCTCTCTCTCTCTCTCTCACACACACACACACACACAAACACAAACACACACATTCCAGCCCCGAGCATAGGAGTCAGAACTTCCAGCTGGGGACCGAGCCACCCCTGGCAGCTGGTCTTCTGTAGGGCTTCCCCAGCGTGTCTGCCATGCTGACCCCTCAGCCAGGCTCAGCTGCATGGACACTGGGACCCCCACACCACCCTCCCAAGGAGCCAGGTCCTCCTTGGACCACGTCAAGAAGGCCGTGCAGAAAGGCAGGAGGACGGGCTGTGGGAGGAGCATTGCAGAGAGCCAAGGCCTGACTGTGCAATTTACAGACGTCTCGGCTTCTTGAGGCCCCCATTTTTTTTAGCTAACAAACTGGGCAATGATGTCTACTCAGCCTTTGAATGCCCTCAATTAAAGAGGCAATATTGTGGATAGCCAACTGGGGCCCCTGAGTAAAATGGTGAAGGGAGCCTTAGTGCCATCCCAAGAAGCTGTTTGGAGTTCTGTGAATTTGAGACAGTCTCTTTCCATCTTAGGCCTCTATTTTCTCATTTCTAAAACAGGATTTAAATGTTCTCCTTCCTTCTTCCCAGGGCCACGTTAAGCCCAGTATAGCAGAGAGAACTAGGCTGTGACATAGTGGCTGGTAACACTGAGGAAGCATATGTCTCCGAGCCTCAGTTTGCTCATCCGAAGTAGGGGAAAGGAAGGGAACCTCCCTTTCAGAAAAGTTATGAGAATTCCATAAGATTGTGTGTAAAGCTCACTGTGAGGTCCTCGCGACCCGGTAGCCATTCCCTCCTCACCCTAAGCCATGCCCCACGCTCACCCAAGCTCATGCCCTTCCCTGTGCCTCAAACACCCTTCTCCATCTGCTGATCACCCTTCTCCTGCGCACCTTTCAAGGCCTAACTCATGCAACCCTTCAACCACACTCTCCCCCATGAAACTGTTCTAATTCTACCTCACAAAGAGCAGGTCTCCCCCTCCTTTGAGTCCTGTCTCCATGACTCCTTCCTCTGACTGTGGCCCAGTCCATCTTACACTACAGTTACCTGTGGGCATGTCTAATGCCCCTGCAAAACTCCTTGGGAGTTCCTTGTGGCAGGTCACACACAGTGTTTTTACTAATTTCAATTTACTAGGGGTACCGAGCACAGAACCAGGCATGAGGTGGATCTTATAGGTGGGTCCATAAGCCATGCCAAGACTTTGGACTTTGTCCTGAATAAAGAGGTAGGAAGAGCGGGGTTGGGGGAGGGGGTTGGGGACACTGGACAATTTCAGAACAGGGAGTGACATGATATGACTTACCGTATTTCCTCATGTATAAGACGCTCCCATGTATAAGACACACCTTAATTTTGGGGCCAAAATTTGGGAGGCAAAAGTATTACATAAAGTTTTTGAGTTTGTTTGTTTGTTTTTTACAGGGACAGAGAGAGAGTCAGAGAGAGGGATAGATAGGGACAGACAGGAACGGAGAGAGATGAGAAGCATCAATCATTAGTTTTTCATTGTGACACCTTAGTTGTTCATTGATTGCTTTCTCATATGTGCCTGGACCGTGGGCCTTCAGCAGACCGAGTAACCCCTTGCTCGAGCCAGCAACCTAGGGTCCAAGCTGGTGAGCTTTTTTTGCTCAAGCCAGATGAGCCCGCGCTCAAGCTGGCGACCTCGGGGTCTCAAATCTGGGTCCTCTGCATCCCAGTCTGACGTTCTATCCATTGCACCACTGCCTGGTCAGACACATAAAGTTATTGAATTCAAGTTTTATTCATAAAATTCATACAACTTCTCATCACTATCAAAACTCCCATCCAGTAGCTTGTTCTCATCTGTGTCTGATAAGGAATCACTGTCTTCAACAATGAGCACAAAAACAACTGCGAAAAAGCAGGTAAAGGCCCTGGCCAGTTGGCTCAGTGGTAGAGCATTGGCCTGGCGTGTGGAAGTCCCGGGTTTGATTTCCAGCCAGGGCACACAGGAGAAGTGCCCATCTGCTTCTCTACCCTTCCCCCTCTTCTTTCTCTCTATCTCTCTCTTCCCCTCCTGCAGCCAAGGCTCCATTGGAGCAAAGTTGGCCCAGGCGCTGAGGATGGCTCCATGGCCTCCATCTCAGGCGTTAGAATGGCTCTGGGTGCAATGGAGCAATGCCCCAGATGGGCAGAGCATTGCCCCCTGGTGGGCATGCCAGGTGGATCTCAGTCGGGCGCATGCGGGAGTCTGTCTGACTGCCTCTCCACTTCTAACTTCAGAAAAATACAAAAAAAAATCAGGTAAAAATGCAAGTAACAAAAACTACAACCACTGTATATAACTCACCCAGTTTTTAGACCCCGGTATTTTTTTTAAATGGTGGGTCTTATACATAGGGAAATACGGTGTGTATGCTTGGATTCTAGGTTAGATCCCCACCCAGAAAATCGCTTCCTCTATCTGCTTTCCTGGCTGAACATTCCAGAATCAGCAAACTATTCCCTTACAGCTCAGAAACCGTTAAAATGCACACAACCATTATATGAAAGTTATACCTCAATTTTAAAAGTTTTTTAAAAATAAAATTTTAAATGCAACTTCATGTGGGGAAAGATCAAAAGAGAGAAGGCTAAGTCAAGTGGCCTGTTTTTATAAGCCAGTTCCACACAGCTGAGCATGGCAATGCCAAGGGTTTTCCGCTTAGAAAGCCCCCCTTGGTGCCGAGGGGAGTTTGGGGACTGGCCAGACAGGTTCCAATTGCCTCGTCTGGCCTGTCTCCTGCAGCCTCCCTGCACTAAAGCTCAGGGCTGCAGAGTGGCTTCTCTCCTTGGACCTGCACTGAGCCCTCAAGAGACCAGAAGAGACTTCTGGGACCATGGTTGGACTAAAGCCTTCAGAGATGCCCCCAACAACGGCTGTAAAGTTCCTGGGGGCTGGCACAGCAGCCTGTTTTGCTGACCTCCTTACCTTTCCACTGGACACAGCCAAGGTCCGCCTGCAGGTAAGTGCCCTTAGGCCAACAGTCAATGTTTGCATCAAAGGAAGGGCTCAGTTCTCCACCACCTGCAACGGGCCTGGGCCTGCGTCTGCACAGTCTGCCAGCAAGCTCTTCCTCACACGGAACCCGAGCAGGCCATTCACTCCACTGTTTAAGACCCCGCTCTGTCACCTCCCCATCACCATTGCCCAAGAAAAAAATATCTCAATTCCTTAACATGACAGGAAAGGCCCTTTCATTGCACAGCCCTACTTTGTGAACCATAAAGAGTAAAGTAAATAAAAGTAAGGAATTACTGGGTGACCTTGAGCAAGCCACTGGCCACTCTAGTGGGAAAAATAGTCTGCTCTCCGTTTTCTCTGAGAATTGAATTCCACACCATGTCTAAGAGCTAGTGACTTGTAAACTGCTGCACAAACCTCAATTATTCTTACGGGGTTGTGACAGCTGTTGTCATGCTTGTTTTCAAAGTCCAACCCTAGGCAGGTCCCTCTGAACCCAGTTCCACTCGCCCCTCCATCAAGCCTCTCACACTTCTGCCGGGGTGGGGGGCTGTCCTTTAGATCCAGGGGGAGAACCAGGTGGCCCAGAGTGTCCAGTACCGCGGCGTGCTGGGCACCATCCTGACCATGGTGCGCACCGAGGGCCCCCGCAGCCCCTACAATGGGCTCGTCGCCGGCCTGCAGCGCCAGATGAGCTTTGCCTCCATCCGCATCGGCCTCTACGACTCTGTCAAGCAGTTCTACACCCCCAAAGGATCAGACTGTGAGTGCCCAGTATCCAATGGACACTGATGGGTGGGAAGAAGCAGAACCTAGGTGTGTGGGCCCAGAAACCAGAGGCGGGCTAGGGTGTGAGGAGCTGGTAGCAGATGCTTGAAGAGACTCGGAGCCCCATCAGAAAGCTCCAGCACCCTGACTGAGAAGCAGGGGCAGGCATCAGGCAGGGCAGCTCTGCAAGAACAGCATCA
Organism: Rhynchonycteris naso; assembly: GCA_037038555.1. NCBI lineage: Eukaryota > Metazoa > Chordata > Mammalia > Chiroptera > Emballonuridae > Rhynchonycteris > Rhynchonycteris naso. The sequence continues at coordinate 318,756,501 of CM072995.1, forward strand.
GGTTCTGAGAGCTGTTGGGTGGTGGCTCACTGGCACCCTCTGCGTCCTTCTCCACACTTCTCCCCAGACTCCAGCATCACCACCCGGATTTTGGCGGGCTGCACCACAGGGGCCATGGCAGTGACCTGTGCCCAGCCCACAGATGTGGTGAAGGTTCGATTTCAGGCCAACATACACCTCGGGCCTAGGAGCAATAAGAAGTACAGTGGGACAATGGATGCCTACAGGACCATCGCCAGGGAGGAAGGGGTCAGGGGCCTGTGGAAAGGTAGGCCTGGACTCCAGTCTCAGGGGCCGAGCATTCCCTACCCCAGGGTTAGGGCAGAAAACCAAGCAACGAGGGAGCTCCCAGCACAGTGAATTCCCATGGATCTGGAAGAGCAGCTCCTGACCCATCACATTCCTCATATTCAGTTCAATTTGCCGGCTTTTCTCCATGTGCTGGCTAGCAGGAGGGAGACAGAAAAGGATAAAAGACACCTTCCACACCCACACCAGGGAGATGAGATATGTCAAGGAGCAGCCATACCAGGGGGCAGGATGTGCTAGGTTCATGGCGACATGCAGGTCCAGAAGCAGGAGAGGCCATGTGGGATCTAGAGGGAAGGTGACTCTTAAGCTGAGCCTTAAAGATTCAGTGGGCTCTAGGTGTGTGGAGATTGCAGTGAAGGGCCTTCCAAGCAAAGATGTAAAAGAGGTGACTGCAGGGTGTGGAGAAGAAACAGCAGCTGTGAGGAGTAGTAGTGCAGGGGGAGAGTCCATGAGGAGGCAGCTTCCCTGGGAAGCTATCTAAATGGCAGCAACCTGGACAAATGCTGGAGTTTCTCCCATATGGAGACCAGGGGCCACAAGAATCCTTGCAGAAGAAACAGTGCCCCAGCCCTGGCCCTGCATTCACTAGCTCTGTGCCCTCTGGGAACCTGGCCTTCAGCTGTGAAACCAGGGTTGGTCTGGATGCTCCCCTTGAGCCCCACCGGCACTACACTCTGCCACTTCTCCAAGAGTCAGCCAGCTTGCCCAGAGAAGGCACATGTGAGAAGCAGCTACTACCAAGAGCCAGCCTCCCTCTAGACAAGTCTCAGGGAGGAATATATATATATATATTACACTCTTTAAAATTGATGAGAGAGGAAGAGAGAGAAAGAAGCATTCATTTGTTCCGCTTTAGTTGTGCATTCATTGGTTGCCTCTTGCATATACCCTGACCAAGGATCAAACCCACAACCTTGGCGTATCAGGACGATGCTCTAACCAGCTGAGCTATCCAACCAGGGCTTATGGAGGTATTTAAATTTTGATAGATACTGCAGATTATCCTCCAAAATGTGGCCCAAACAAACCCAAGTGGGCCTCTGTTTTCTGTCTCTAAGGAGGACGTGGGTAATCTGAGAATTGTTAACACTAGAAAATGTGTAATCTGCTTAGCTAAGGTGGGTTCTCTGAGACCACTGGAATGGGGCACTGTGCCCCCAAACTGGTGCCTATGGCCCTGCAGTCAGGGGGTCCACTTCTCCTCCTCCCCATTTATCAGCCCCCACCCCCCCTTTCTAATAGGAACTTGGCCCAACATCACGAGGAATGCCATTGTCAACTGTGCTGAGATGGTGACCTACGACATCATCAAGGAGAAGCTGCTAGAACATCACCTGCTCACTGGTGAGGCCCTGGGCTCCAGGCAGACAGCCCTCCCACAGCCGGGAGGGAACCTGGAACTTAACATTGCGGGTACCACTCAGAGGCACCTGGGCTTCAGAAGGAGCAGAGAGCGGCACAGTGCCCAGGACATCATTGTGATGAGTAGGAAAAAGCCCTAAAAGGGGAAGCCAGAGACCTGGGTGTTAACCCAGCATCACTCCTATGTACCTTTAGCAAGGTCACCAACTCTGACTTCAGTTTCCTCAAACGAGGTGGCTGAGATGGATGTCCTTCCGACCCTGGGACGGACGGCTCAGTTCTAGCTTGCCAGTACTTACCCAGAGCTCCACGCAGGGCAGTGAAAGATAGAAAATATTACCCTTGTGTTCAAGGAGTTCCCCATTTAATTGGGGACATATGATGAACACAAACAGAACAGAAAGCAAGTGCCCTCCTCATCTCACAGGCCAATGTTTGCTCTTCCCTTCTGTGCTATAGACAATTTCCCCTGCCACTTTGTCTCTGCCTTCGGAGCTGGTTTCTGTGCCACAGTGGTGGCCTCCCCAGTGGACGTGGTAAAGACCCGGTATATGAACTCACTCCCAGGCCAGTACCGTAGTCCCCTGGATTGTATGCTGACAATGGTGGTCCAGGAGGGTCCCACAGCCTTTTATAAGGGGTAAGCCTCCCTCCCCATTCCCTCCCAGAAAACCTGGTCTGTCTCCCTCCTTCCTTCTTCCCTTTACTTCCTACTTCCCTTCTTTCTTTTCTTTCTTTTTTTTTTTTTTACAGGGACAGAGAGTCAGAGATATGGATAGATAGGGACAGACAGACAGGAACGAAGAGAGATGAGAAGCATCAATCATTAGTTTTTTGTTGCGACACCTTAGTTGTTCATTGATTGCTTTCTCACATGTGCCTTAACCGTGGGTCTTCAGCAGACTGAGTAACCCCCTGCTGGAGCCAGCAACCTTGGACTCAAGCTGGTGAGCTTTTGCTCAAGCCAGATGAGCCCATGCTCAAGCTGGCAACCTTGGGGTCTTGAACCTGCGTCCTCTGCATCCCTGTCCAAAACTCTATCCACTGTGCCACTGCCTGGTCAAGCCTTTTCTTCCTTTTTTTATTCCTTTCATGTATAATGTGCCTACTATGGGTCCATCTGGGGGGGTGGACCAATGCATGTATAATGTGCATTGGTGAACAGCACAGCTGTAAATGCCACCAAAAAAAGTATCAAGAACTATGGATGTTGAGAAGAGAGCAAGATGGCGATGGAGCAGGCTGTATACCAACTTCCAACTCCCAGAACCAAAGTGGATTATAACTTGATTTTAAGAACCATCATCTGAATAAACCAACGTTGAACTGTACTGAGAGGACATTTCAACCGGGGAACACTGAAGAAGCAACATTGAGACTGGTAGGAAAAGCAAAAACGTGGAAAGGGCTGCCCAGCTCCCCGGACCAAAAGGCAGCCCGGAGAGACTCGTGTGGCGGGAAGAAAGGCTAGCAGAAGGGTAGGGGCCTGGGTCCCAGGAACAAAGCCCCAGCCTACAGCCCCAGAGCCTAGAAGAGACGTAAGGACAGTATTTAGCTGGGAAACAGGTTAGGATACTGTTTGTGAGAAAGAGACAGTTGTCTCAGACCCAGGATTCTTCTTAAAGGGACGGCGCAGAAAACCTCTCTCACAACCACTCACCTGGGACTCCGGGAGACAGGGAGAGAGGAGAGAACCGGAGCAGTGGGAAGAGAGTGCAGTCTGAAAGGCACAGGGAGAAAAGCTTTGAGGGACAGCCACCCTAAACCCTGGGCTGAGTCACTCCACAAATATGAAACAATATTTCCCCTGGAAACAGCAAAGGGAAGCAGGATACCAGCCAAACAGGCTCCCCTGCGGCAATTAGAGCACAGTCGCTTAGAAGGAAGGAGCTTTCAGGACTGCCATATGGAGTATTAGGGTCTGAGCTGCAGCACCCCCACCCACACTGCTGAGGGCTTGCTGGAGGGCAGGCAGCAGTGGGACACGGAAGCACAGTTCCATCGGCGTCGGCGGGGGCAGAGGCCCAGCCAGCTGGCATGAGCTCAGTCTAGCCCAGTGGGGGACAAAGGGAATGCCTGAAAGTGGTCCAGCGGCTGCAGCCTGCCTGCAACCCCACCTGTGGGGGAAAAGTGAGAGCCCGGAGGGTCAGAGATCCGCCGCTGGGTGGGGGCGAGCAGGCGCACAGCCTCACCTGGCCTCTGAGGCTTAAAGCCCTGCACGAACCAGCTTTGCCTGCAGAGGTGGGGCAGAAGCCTGGGCTGGCAGCTGAGCGTGCACCAGAAGCCCCTCCCAGCTGGAGGAACAGGCTGACAGAACCCACAGCTGAGCAAAAGTGCTCACCCTTGCCCTTGGAGCCCAGGCTTGTGGCCTGAGTGTGGTTCACAATCCCACCCGTGGGAGAGGGCCAAAGGCCGAGACCAACTGAGGCTTATAGAGCCTGGCACAAGAACACAGCCCCTCCCATGGAGGCGAGGGGGAAATCGCAGCAACAACCGGAGTGGCCAGCGCCAGCAACACCCATACCCAACTGCCCTAGCCAGCGGCAGAGGGGGTGGCGGGCCTGCAGACAGACCACACCTAGGGAACACAGAGGCAACACCCAATGGACTGCAGTAGCCAAACCCTTCTTACACACAGACAAAATGGCCAGGCAGAGAAATGCAACCCAAATGAATCAAGAGAAATCCCCAGAGAAGGACCTGAATGAATCAGATAGATATAACCAAACTACCTGATGCAGAATTTAAAATAATGATAGGATGTTCAAAGAGCTTAGAGCAACAATGGATAGTCATTACAAACACCTAAATAAAGAGATAGCAAGTATAAAAAAGGAAATTGATATAATAAAAAAGAATCAGACAGAAATGACAAATACAATATCAGAACTGAAGACCACAATGGAAGGAATTAAAAGCAGGATGGATGAAGCTGAGGATCGAATCAGTGAGATGGAAGCCACTGTGGAAAACAGTATGGCGATTCCTCAAAAAATTAAAAATCAAACTGCCTTTTGACCCAGCTATCCCACTTTTAGGAATATATCCTAAGAACACCATAGCACTGTTCGAAAAGAAGAAATGCGCCCCCATGTTCGTGGCAGCATTGTTCACAATAGCGAAGATCTGGAAACAGCCCAAGTGTCCATCAGAGAACGAGTGGATTAAAAAGCTTTGGTACATATATACTATGGAATACTACTCAGCCATAAGAAATTATGACATTGGATCATTTGTAACAACGTGGATGGACCTTGATAACATTATACTGAGTGAAGTAAGTAAATCAGAAAAAACTAAGGACTATATGAGTCTATACATAGATGGAACATAAAAATGAGACTCAGAGATATGGACAAGAGTATACTGGCTACCCGGAGGGGAGGGGGGAGGGAGAGGGGAGGGGCACAAATAAAACCAGATAGAAGGTGACAGAGGACAATTTGACTTTGGGTGATGGGTAAGCAATATAATCAAATGTCAAAATAACCTGGAAATATTTTCTCTGAACATATGTGCCCTAATTTATTAATGTCACCGCATTAAAATTAACAAAGCCTGACCAGGCAGTGGCGCAGTGGATAGAGCATCAGACTGGGATGAGCAGGACCCAGGTTCGAGACCCTGAGGTCGCCAGCTTGAGTGCAGACTCATCTGGTTTGAGCAAAGCTCACCAGCTTGGACCCAAGGTCACTGGCTTGAGCAAGGGGTTACTCGGTCTGCTGAAGGCCCACAGTCAAGGTACATACGAGAAAGCAATCAATGAACAACTAAGGTGTCAACGAAAAACTGATGATTGATGCTTCTCATCTCTCTCTGTTCCTGTCTGTCTGTCCCTATCTATCCCTCTCTCTGACTCTCTTTCTGTCTCTGTAAAAAAAAAAAAAGAAAAAATTGTAAAAGAAAATTAATAAAAATAAATTAAAAAGAAAAAAACTATGGATGTTAAAATACAGTGAAGCAGATCTAATTTGGAGAGGCAGGGAGGCTTATCTAGAAAAAAGTCTAAGCATAGATCAAAGTGCTGTCCCCAAACATTTTGGGCAGAGGAGAAGGAAGGAGAGGTGGTTGGTAATCCGGAGACTTTTCCTCAACTGTGGGTCACCACTGATGGACCTCAAGTGCCCAAAGTGTGTCATATTTTCATGCTTGTGTCTTGGCATTTACTGTTCCCTCTGCATAGAATGTCTTTCCCATGCCACCTACATGCTCTAAATCTTTTTAAGAAATAACATTTTTATTTTTTTAATTACAGTTGATGTACAATATTATATTAGTTACAGGTGTGCAACCCAGTGGTTGGACATGTATATAACTTACGAAGTGATCACCTAAAAAGCCTAGTACTCACGTGGCACAATACATAGTTATTATAATATTAGTGACTATATTCCCTATGCTGTTCTTTACATCTCCATGACCGTTCTGTAGACACCAATTTATACTTCTTAATCCGTTCACCTTTTTCACCCAGTCCCTCAACACCCCTTTGGCAACCACCAAAACATGCTCTAAATCTTAGCTGTTCTTCAAGACTAGTTGAAATGCCACCTCCTCCCCAACCCTTTCAAGTACCCTATGAGTATGGTATTTGCCACCTACTATTTGTGTTATAGTATCTGTAAAATTAAATTATCTGCCATGCCAGAATATAAGTAAGCTCTTTGATGCCAAGACGGGTGACTTCCACATCTTTCACCTCCCAGAATCCCAAGCACAAAGCCAGCACTCAGTACATAGGTTATTAACAACCATCATGATCGCTGAGTCACTGAGTGTTAGGCCTTGTGCTAAGCACTTTTCATATATTATCTCAATAAACCCCAAAATGCGGACAGTATTCTCCATAATTACTGAGGAACAGACTCGTAAATATCAAATAACTTGTCCAAGATCACAAAATTAAAATGGCAGATCCATAGCTCAAAGTCAGGCCATCAGATACCACCCAACATGGTGTCCATTGTCCCACTCAGCCCTTTCCTTGCGCCCTTTCACCTCTCTCCATGATGAGAGTTTTCTAGGGTCCAGTGTAAGATTGAACTTTATAAGCAAACAGGTTCTCAACCCCGGGAATGACATCATCAACCTATATTCCCATTGACAGATGGGTTTTTTTTCCAGTAAGTGCCTCTGACATTACAATCTTCAGCTGTAGCCGCTTAGTTTCAGTTTACTTTTTGACTTGGGAAACATTTACTGAGCATCTCATGGGTGCCGGACCTTGTGTTATGCTTCCTTCAAAGAGCAGCAGACAAGCAGGTGACATATAATGAGCATTTTTGGATAGTGGGCCCTGTGCTGTATGCTATACATTAACTCATTTAATTCTCACAACTCTGAACTAGCTAGATACCATTATTTTCCTCCTTTTACAGATAAGGAAACTGAGGTTCAGAAAGATTAACTCAAACAAGCTTATGAAACTAGAAACTGGTAGAGCTAGGATTTAAACCGAGGTCTGACTCCAAAGTTCACGTCATTGTCCCAGTGTTACACCCCCTATGAGGGGCCTAGGCTTAGAGTTCAGGAAAGGCTTTGGTGTGAGGTTATGGTGCCCAAACTGATTCCTACAGAGCCAACAGGAACCAGCCAGGCAAGGAAAGTAGGAGCTATTCCAAGCAGAAGGAGCAACATGGGTAAAGGCATGGAAATAGGGTTGGTCTGGCGGGAGCAGAGGGGATTAGCGGGGAGAGGCTGAAGAGAAGGGCGGGGCCCCGGCCACAGGCTCCTCCCTGAGTCCGTAACTGCGTTATCACAGGACAGGCAAGTTCTCTGGAGATTAGCTGCATTTGGTGTTACACTGTCTTCACCCTGTGGTGTCCTAGCTTGGTGCCCTGACAGATGCCTCATCAGGGTGACCACTCAAGATGTAAATGAGCCCAGAAGCACTCAGCAGCAGAGGGGAGGTAGGTGTTAGTAGAGCTACTTAACTTCCCTGGGCCTCAGTTTCTGCAAAAGATGACTGGCAACAATCCTGGCTCCCTTATAGAACTGTGAGAGTTACTGCCTGAAATAGTGACCTGGCTAAACACACTTTTCTTTCCTTTCCTGATTCAAACTTCTTCCTAGTTCCTTCCTTCATCAGAGAAGAAAATGACTGAACAGATCCTGGAAAATGCTCACAACTAACACAGGTCTAGGTCCGCTGGCACTGACACTGTGTGTTGGGGGGGGGCACAATAGATCTCTCTGGAAACTTAGTCCTCTCTGCTTAATGTTTTGTTGTTCTCATCAGATTTACACCCTCTTTTCTGCGACTGGGAGCCTGGAATGTGGTGATGTTCGTAACCTATGAACAGCTGAAACGGGCCATGATGAAAGTCCAGATGCCACGGGAACCCCCGTTCTGAGTAGAACAGGCCACTTGGGACAAACCTGCCAAGAATGGAATAAAACAGTGGGTCCACGCACAAAGGGACACAGACCCACACATGTTTACAGAGCTGTTTCCTTGCTGCTAACTCAAGAAACAGAAGGAGAAGAGGAGGAAGGAGTCTGGTCTTCAGTGCATTGCCTTCAGAATGTTTTTCTTGGGCACTGAAGAGACGGAAAATAAATTATATTAATTTTTGACACCCATTAGGTGGGCTGCCTAACACTTAGGCAAGAGAAAATAAACTAAAACAGATCCATTTGGATAAAATGGAAGTTTGTAAACTGAAAAATTTGATTAGACAATGAAAGAAAAGACTGTAAGCATTGGATGGGAGTGGCATGTGATAACTAAGCATCAGCTAAGGACTCTAGAAGGGCACTGCCAAAGCAGCACAGAGCTTGTGACTGCAGCCCTCGATCGTAATGAGTCCGCTGTGTAGAACTCATTGGGATTCTAGGAAACATGAGAACAAAAAAGATAAAACCTGGAATCAGTGCCCAAGGAGCGCGGCTGGGGTGAGGGTGAGAATCATCAGTCCTGGACGACACCAGAGAATCTTGAGGCCAGCCTCACTCTCCCTTCCTTGCAAAATCAGAGTAAAAATCCCATCCCTGCTGCTTCACCAGGGTATCTTGAGGATCAAGGGGAAGCTGGACAGGAAAGCACTTTATAAAGGCAAAAATTCTGTACAGATGTAAATATAAAGACAAGGCCTTAAGAAAGATTTTGTCATGACAGGAAGTACCAGGGAAGTTCTTGAAAAACAGTTGACTAGAGATACAGACAAAGGAACCAGGGACTCATAGGCTGGGAGTGACAGTGAATGACATGTGGCCATTGGACCCCCACACCCATGCGGCTCCCATTCCCTCGCTGGACTGTGAGCACCTTGAAGAGTATGGAAGGAACCTGGAGGAAAAGAGGCAAATGGTTGGGCTGAGAGCCTAAAGTAGCAAGACTCAGAATTTTTGGAACATTATTATGACTTAATAAAGGAATTTACACCTTGGGTGTTGGAATAAGAACAACCACTTTTCTGCCTTCTTTTTCTTAGAATTCCCTTTCTCACTTCAGGCTTCCTATCTGTGAGGGCTGGGCCAGATCAGGCCCCACTATCCCACACTGCCTTCGCCCTCCCCTGCAGGCTGGTTGTGCTGCCTTATAGTGCTTTGGCTCCTCCATCTGTAAAAGGTGGGGTTGGAGCAGACAACCTTATGAATTTAAAACTAAACATCTTTCAGGTCCTGGCTGATCCGCTCAGTGATAGAGCTTCAGCCTGGCATGTAGATGTCCAGGCTTCGATTCCCAGTCAGGGCACACAGAAGCGACCATCTGCTTCTCCCCACCCCTTCTCTCTCTCTGCCCCTCCTGCAGCCATGGCTTGATTTATTTGAGTGAGTTGGCCCCAGGCACTGAGGATGGCTCAGTGACCCCTGCCTCAGGTGCTAAAAATAGCTTTGTTGCTGAGAAACAGAATGATACCCCAGATGGGCAGAGTATCACCCCATAGGTGGCTTGCCTGGTGGATTCCACTCTGGGTGCATGCAGGAGTCTGTTTCTGCTTCCCCTGCTCTCACTAAATGAAAAAAAAACACCCCCCAAAAAACACCTAGGCATCTTTCAGGTTGATATTGGGGACCCAGAATGCCTGTCCTTTTCTGCTTCTTAGCAGCCTCTGCATCTCTGATGACAGAACTAGGTTCAAACCTCACCCCACCCCACTGTACCTCAGGGTCCTACCGAAGATGTGGGAACAATCCTCACTTTGCACAATTGCTCAGCAAAGCCATCCTTCCTTCCTCATACTGACTCTTCCACAGCCTGGGAAAAAGTAAACATCCACTGATATTCAACACTTTCCTAAGTTTAAATTATCATTTGAGATTGTCTACATATACAAGTTGGAAAGTCCAAACAAAAGCAAACATGAAAATTGTCTGGTTTGGCTTTCAAATAAAATTCTTATTTAAAATTTTCTCTTACTTTTGACTTGACTGACGTGCAATTTGTGTGTGTGTGTGTGTGTGTGTGTGTGTGTGTGTGTAAGGATGATAAACAGAGCTGGCCAGGCAAGGATCTGAGGAAGAGTGTCCCAGGAAAAGAGAACAGGCAGTTTACAGGCCCTATGAGAATGAACTTGGCATGTTCAAAGAACAGAAAGAATCCTACGTGGCTGGTGAAAAGTGAATAAGGAGACAAATGTGAGATCATTCCTTTATTTATTCATCAAATATGTAAGAGTTTTGCCAGAGGCTGATAAGTCAGGGACAGTCAATTGTGGGGAAAGTTTGGCAGAGAAAGAAAGGAGAAAAAACAGCCATTGTAAAAGGGTTAGAAAAGTACTGCTGGTTTAATTTATACACACACACGCACTAGAAGTAAGGAAAAACTGAAGATAAGGAGGAGAGACTGCAGAAGTGAAGTCTTAGAGGAAACAGAGAACACAAAATAACAGATATAGGTGGGATGGACCACTCTAGGCAGGACATGAGAAACCTAGAAATAAGAGTCATGCAGGCAAAATTTTTTAACCAGTAGCTAAATGGAGGTATTCTCCAATCCTTTCACTGAAATTTTAGAAATGTTGAGGGGAATATGGGGGTAGGGGGATGCATTCAGGGTGACCCTAGAATCTATGTAAACACAATTAATTAAATTTAAAAATTTAAGAAAAAAAGAAATTTGAGCAATGGTCAAATATGCGTAGGTAGGTTAGTGGGCCTGGACAATTATTTATGAAATTTTTTTTTTTTTTTTACAGGGACAGAGAGAGAGTCAGAGAGAGGGATAGATAGGGACAAACACACAGGAACGAAGAGAGATGAGAAGCATCAATCATCAGTTTTTCGTTGCGACACCTCAGTTGTTCATTAATTGCTTTCTCATATGTGCCTTGACCGCGGGCCATCAGCAGACCGAGCAACCCTTTGCTGGAGCCAGCGACCTTGGGTCCAAGTTGGCGAGCTTTTGCTCAAGCCAGATGGGCCCGCGCTCAAGCTGGCGACCTCGGGGTCTCGAACCTAGGTCTTCTGCATCCCAGTCCGACGCTTTATCCACTGCGCCACCGCCTGGTCAGGTGGTTGATTCTTGTATGTGTCCTGACTGGGGTTTGAACCTGCAGCCTTGGTATATCTGAACATTGCTCTAACCAACTGAGCTAACCAACCTGGGAAAGATAGACTTTCCCTTGTTAAGAATGGTGTTTCCAGCCTGACCTGTGGTGGCGCAGTGGATAAAGCGTCGACCTGGGAACAGTGAGGTCGCCAGTTCAAAACCCTGCACTGGTCTGGTCAAGGCACATATGGGAGTTGATGCTTCCAGCTCCTCCCCCCTTTCTCTCTCTCTTTCTCTCTCACTCTGTGTCTCCTCATCTAAAATGAATAAAAAAAAAAAAAAGAATGGTGTTTCCAGGCCCTGGCTGGGTGGTTCATTGGATACAGTATCCTCCCAGCCTGCCGAAATCCTGGGTTCCATCTCCTTTCAGGGTACCTATGAGAAGCAGTCAGTCTTCCTTGCTCCCTCTCTCTCTCAAATCAATGGGGGAAGAAAAAAAAAGAATGGTGTTTCCGGGTGTTGCTGATTGCGTTTTGCCCATAAGAAGGGACAGTAATAATATAGGTCAACTTCATCAAGATGATGGAATGTGTGGCCTGACCTGTGGTGGCACAGTGGATCAAGCGTCAACCTGGAATGCTGAGGTCGCCGGTTCAAAACCCTAGGCTTGCCCGATCAAGGCACATATGGGAGTTGATGCTTCCTGCTCCTTCCCCACTTCTCTCTCTCTCTCTGTCTCTCTTCTCTAAAATGAATAAATAAATATAGTTTAAAAATGATCAGTCATTTATAAAAAAAAAAGATGGAATGTTTAATCTGTAAACAAATTTAAAAGTACTTTCAAGCCACAAAAGCTATTCTTATCACAGGATGAAAAGTAAAGTAGGAGTCTTGAACAAGAAGCTTTGTCAGCTCCAATATTGATAAAAATAGTCAAGATCCAGCTGACACAGCCAGTATAAGCAGCTGGGTTTGTCTACAGGATACATAAGGCTTATTGATTTCCTATTTGATTCAACTATTATCTTTTTTTTGAAAAGCAGGGGAAGAGACAGGAACATCAAGCTGCTCCTGTATGTGCCCTGACCAGGGAGGGAATCGAACCAGCAACCTCCATTCTCTGGGAAGACTTTCAACCAACCAACTGTACTATCCAGCCAGGACTTAATTTTTATTGATTTTTAGAGAGACAAGGAAAGGATGGGAGAGAGAGAGGGGCGGGGGAAGGGAAGCATTCAGTCGTGCATTCTTTGGTTGCTTCCCATGTGTGCCCTAACTGGGGATCGAATCTACAACCTTGTCATTTCAGGACAGCACTCTTAACTGACTGAGCTAACTGGCCAGGGCTCAACTCTTATCTTTTTAATGATAGGAAATCTTTCACCAGAAGTTGGCAAATTCTGACATAACTCTGTAGACAGCTTCCTTACAAAACTAAAAGGTTCGAAACACTGGTGAAAAGCCCTGGCCAGATACCTTGGTTGGTTGGAGGGTCATCCCGAAGGGCAGACGTTGTTGGTTCTACCTCCCATCAGGGCACATACAGGAAGAGCTCGATGTTCCTCTCTCTCTCTCTCTCTCTCTCTCTCTCTCTAGGCACGTACAGGAAAAGCTCAATGTTCCTGTCTCTTTCTCTCTCTCTCTCTCTTCCTGCCTCTCCTAAAATACAATTAAATTAAGATAAAATAAAATAAAACAAAACAAAACACTGGTGAAGGAGAAGTGCAGAGATATTTTGATCAGGCACCTACTCTGAGAAACACAATACTGTCTCTGCATATTAATGATATATTCTCACAACTGCATAGCCAGAACAACCCAATTATGGTTTTCTTCTGAGTCTCGTACCCTGTGGAAGCCTTCTCTCACACTCTCTCTCTTTCTCTTTTAAATCTATTTATTAATTTTAGGGAGAGAAGAAGGGAGAGAGGAAAACAGGAACATCTATCTCAGGGATGCCCACACTTTTTCAGCTTGCGAGCTATTTATAAGATGACCAAGTCTAAATGATCTACCTACAATAAAAATGCAAAACATAAATTTATTTCTTCTATATTATCATTATTATTATTATTTACAGGGACAAAGAGAGAGTCAGAGAGAGGGATAGATAGGGAAAGACAGACAAGAACGGAGAGAGGTGAGAAGCATCAATTATTAGTTTTTTTTTTTTTTTTTTTTTTTTTTTTTTTTTTTTACCTTGAGATATGAATTTTTTTTTTTTTTTTTTTTTTTTTTATATATATATATATATTTTTTATTATTATTAATTCTAATGGGGTGACATCCATAAATCAGGGAACATATGTACAATGAAAACATCTCCAGGTTATCTTATCATTCAATTGTGTTGCATACCCATCACCAAAAGTCAAATTGTCCTCTGTCACCTTCAATCTGGTTTTCCCTGCGTCCCTCCCCTCCTCCCTATCCCATTCTTCCCTCCCTCCCCCCATCCCATAACCACCACTCTCTTGTCCATGTCTCATACCCTCACTTTCATGTCCCACCTATGTATGTAATCGTGCTGTTCTCAGTTTTTCTTTTTTTTCTGATTTACTTATTTCACTCCGTATAATGTTATCAAGGTACATCCATTTTGTTATAAATGATCCGATGTCATCGTTTCTTATGGCTGAGTAGTATTCCATAGTATATATGTACCATAGCTTTTTAATCCACTCGTCTTCTGACGGACACTTGGGCTGGTTCCAGATCTTCGCTATTGTGAACAATGCTGCCACGAACATGGGGGCGCATTTCTTCTTTTCGAACAGTGCTATGGTGTTCTTAGGGTATATTCCTAAAAGTGGGATAGCTGGGTCAAAAGGCAGTTCGATTTTTAATTTTCTGAGGAATCTCCAAACTGTTTTCCACAGTGGCTGCACCAGTCTGCATTCCCACCAGCAGTGCAGAAGGGTTCCCTTTTCTCCACATCCTCGCCAGCACTTATTCTGTGTTGTTTTGCTGATAAGTGCCATTCTGACTGGTGTGAGGTGATATCTCATTGTGGTTTTAATTTGCATTTCTCTAATGATTAGTGATGTTGAGCATTTTTTCATATGCCTATTGGCCATCTGTATGTCCTCTTTGGAGAAATTTCTATTCATTTCTTTTGCCCATTTTTTGATTGGGTTGTTTGTCTTCCTGGTGTTGCTTTTTATAAGTTCTTTATAAATTTTAGTTATTAACCCCTTATCAGATGTGCTGTCAAATATGTTCTCCCATTGTGTGGTTTGTCTTTTTATTCTGTTCCTATTGTCTTTAGCTGTGCAAAAACTTTTTAGTTTGATATAGTCCCATTTGTTTATCTTGCCTTTTATTTCAGTTGCCCATGAAGATAAATCGGCAAATATACCGCTGCTACAGATGTCGGAGAGCTTGCTGCCTATGTTTTCTTCTAAGATGTTTATGGTTTCACGGCTTACATTTAAGTCTTTTATCCATTTTGAGTTTGTTTTTGTGAATGGTGTAAGTTGATGGTCTAGTTTCATTTTTTTGCAGGTAGATGTCCAATTTTCCCAACACCATTTGTTAAAGAGGCTGTCTTTACTCCATTGTATGTTCTTTCCTCCTTTGTCAAATATCAGTTGTCCATAAAGCTGTGGGTTTATTTCTGGGTTCTCTGTTCTGTTCCATTGATCTATGTGCCTGTTCTTATGCCAGTACCAGGCTGTCTTGAGTATAATGGCCTTGTAGTAAACCTTGATATCAGGAAGAGTGATACCTCCTGCTTTATTTTTTCTTTTTAAGATTGCTGAGGCTATTCGTGTTCTTTTTTGGTTCCATATAAATTTTTGGAATATGTGTTCTATATCTTTGAAGTATGTCATTGGTATTTTAATTGGTATTGCATTGAATTTATAAATTGCTTTGGGTAATATAGACATTTTAATGATGTTTATTCTTCCTAGCCATGAGCACGGTATGTGCTTCCACTTGTTTGTATCTTCCTTGATTTCTTTTATCAATGTTCTATAATTTTCTGAGTACAAGTCCTTAACCTCCTTGGTTAAATTTACTCCTAGGTACTTTATTTTTTTGGCTGCAATAGTGAAGGGTATTGTTTCCTTAATTTCTTTTGCTGATATTTCATTGTTGGTGTATAGAAATGCCTCTGATTTCTGAGTATTAATTTTATATCCTGCCACCTTGCTGAATTCATTTATCAGGTCCAGTAGTTTTTTGACTGAGACTTTAGGGTTTTCAATATACAATATCATATCATCTGCAAATAATGACAGTTTTACTTCTTCTTTTCCAATTTGTATGCCTTTTATTTCTTCTTCTTGTCTGATTGCTGTAGCTAGGACTTCCAGAACTATGTTGAATAAGAGTGGTGAAAGTGGGCAACCCTGCCTGGTTCCTGATCTTAAGGGGATTGCTTTTAATCTTTGTCCATTTAGTATGATGTTTGCTGTCGGTTTATCATAGATGGCCTTTATCATGTTAAGGAATGATCCCTGTATTCCCACTTTACTGAGAGTTTTGAGCATGAATGGGTGCTGGATTTTATCAAATGCCTTTTCTGCATCTATTGAGATTATCATGTGATTTTTGTCCTTCCTTTTGTTTATGTGGTGAATCACATTGATTGATTTGCGAATATTGAACCAGCCTTGCCTCTCCAGAATAAATCCCACTTGATCGTGGTGTATGATTTTTTTCATATATTGCTGGATCCGGTTGGCTAATATTTTGTTGAGAATTTTAGCGTCTAAATTCATCAGGGATATAGGCCTATAATTTTCTTTCTTTGTGTTGTCTTTGCCCGGTTTTGGGATCAGAATTATGCTCGCCTCATAAAAGGAGTTTGGAATTCTTCCTTCCTCTTGAATTTTTTGAAATAGCTTCAGGAGAATAGGAGTTAGTTCTTCTTTGAATTTTTGATAGAATTCACTTGTGAAGCCATCAGGCCCAGGACTTTTCTTTTTTGGGAGTTTTTTGATAACTGTTTCGATCTCATTTGCTGTAATTGGTCTGTTTAGGTGTTCTGATTCTTCCAGATTGATTTTTGGAATTATTAGTTTTTCATTGCCGTTGTGACACCATAGTTGTTCATTGATTGCCTTCTCACACGTGCCTTGACCACGGGCCTTCAGCTGACTGAGTTCACCCCTTGCTGGAGCCAGCGACCTTGGGTCCAAGCTGGCGAGCGTTTGCTCAAGCCTGATGGGCTATATTATCATTATTTAAGTTACTATTATTACATTTAATATTGTGTATTCTTCTTTCACCTTTCTCCTTCTCAGCTCTCTTTTCGGAGGAAAGTCAATGTCATAGGTTTTATGAACAATCTGAAAAAAGCCGCTCCACATTTCCCTTCTTTGAAATAGCAATGGCACACAGACAGACGAGGCAAACGCACTTAGAGTATGACATAGTGAAAAAAATCCCCTCCCATTCTGTATGAAAGTGGTAGGTTTTAGGCTTCTTACTCGGACTAGCTACGGCACTCATTTTTATACCATTTGTTGTATTTAGTTTAAATAAATTGAAGGCTAACTACGCAGCAGTGTAACTGAACAAGTTAGAGCGGCTTAACGTGCATGCGTAGGGTGTCAAAAGTTCAGACGTCAGACTGGCTACCCTGTATGCCAATCAAAAGACAAATGTCGTTTTAATGTTATGCGATCTACCCACACTTCCTTCACGATCAACCAGTAGATCACGATCGACGTATTAAGCACCCCTGACCTATCTGTTCCTGTATGTCCCCTGACCAAGGATAGAATCGGCAACCTCTGCACATATGGATGATGCTTTTACCAAATGAGCTATCTGGCCAGGGTGAAGCCTTCTTGATTTGGACCCTGTGACTTAAAGCAGAGTTCCAAACAATACTTGTTTCCATGACTCTTCTTACTAATGAATTCAGCCCATCAGCTATAGTACTCCCCAGAATATTAGACCAGTTATCCAGTAGTCACTGCCTAGAAGTCAATCCTCATTTATTTTACTGTCCAAAGGTACAAGACTTCAAAAACTGTCAGATATATTTCAGGGTTATTGTTGAGCATTAATAATATTTTTGGAGTCATAATCCTGAAGTAAGCCCTACTCCAGATTAACTCAGATGTTGAATGATGGGATAAGAGAAACCTTTTCCATTTGATAAAACAAAGCTACTCAACCTTTTCCATTTGATAAAACAAAGCTACAAGAAGAGTTTGCTTGTGTCGATATGGGTGTTCATGAGCATTACAAATATCAAGGAACAAAGTGTGCTTGTAGGGGTTTCTGTGGATATGTCCCATGTCTACGCTTCTAGTCAACATGCAAACAGAAAACTTTGTGGTGCTTCTGCTGAGAAAGGAGAACTTGATTTAACTTCCAGCTCAGAGCAAATGAAAGTACAGAATCATTTGAAATGGTCATCGAGGAAGCAACTAAGGATTCAACAACAAAACAGAACTCGGATGTTGTCACAACAGAAACCAACTGGTTTCCTCTTGAGCTGTTTCTCATTTAATTCAGAGCTGTTTAACTGTTTAGCTCTCAGTTAAATTAGAAAGTCTGCGGGAAAACTGCTACTACATACAACCTCTGCAAAAAAAAGCTTTCAAAAACTCTGACATTCCAGTAGAAAACTCTCTCTACATCTCCTTAACTTTGTTCACTAATTCTAGGAAGGTGCTTTAACACCAATATTCACACAGAGGCCAGCTTTGTCAAGTTTGCTTTACTATCTTATGCTAGTCTAGATATTGCATCTGAGTGCAAGACCAGCAGTGGAGGGGAGACCCCACAGTGCCAAAAATAATTTTTACTTGAATTCTCAGTTTCCACTCTCCTTCTGCTTCTACCAGGGCCATGTGCTGAGGTGTTTCTTTCCTACATGAACGAAAAAGGGACTATGTAATAAATCGGACAAGCTCAGGAGGGGCCACACGGCAGGTCCAACAAGCTCAGTGACCAAAAAACCAAACAGGACAGTGGATTGTAAATTCCTAATTGAGCAGGTCATAGTGGGTAGTCACATCGCAGTCCCATGGCAAAGGTCAATGTTTACTTTAAGTCAGCCATAACCATTTTTCTTATGTACTTAGGATAACATATGCTGGGCAGATAAAATATAATATGCTCACTTTGTTAAAGATGACACTGCCCACATGGAAGCCCGTCACCCAGGTGATATTATTTGCCCTTATGCTTGGGATGGGTGTGGGGGAAAGGCTGTAATGTAGGCAGGCTGGGTCATTATAGCCTAAGACTTGGTTTTAGGAGTAAGCTTTTCCCCACACCCTTGACTGATTGGACGATGTAGGGTGGTGCACTCTTCTGAGGAATCCCATTATACAGAGACTTCCTTGTTTGTATAATTGGATTAAAGGTTTTGATTCTACGGTATAAAGTGGGAGAGACCAGTAGCTTGATCTCTCTCTTGGTTCCTGAGTTCCTGAGGTTAGTATTGGAGAGGAGAGCAGATGAAGGCCACATGGAGGCCAGGAGAAGCAGCCAAGATGGCAGAAAGCTGAGGGAGAAGCCAGTTTGTGCTGGAGGAGATGGGGAACAGAGGTGAATAAGTCTGGTGAGCTAGAAACCTTTGATTCTAGGAAACTCGGATAAGTCAATAGCTTTGTGAGCACTGAATGAGTGGGTTTTGGAGCCCAGTGTGTGTTTTTGCTTGCCCGCCGGGTGCAAGCTAGAATTAAAGCTGATGGCTCACCAGTTTTTGGCTCCTGTGTTTCATTACCGACTGTCTGAATCTAATGTGAACCAGCATGGGTCAGGCTGCTGTGATGGTGGCCCCGGCTATTGGCTTTACAACATACCATTGAAATGTCAGAGTAATTTTCTAGATCCCTGTTGGGCAGATAAAATATATTATGCTCACTTTGTTAAAGATGGCGCTGCCCACATGGAAGTTCGTTGATATTAATGTGTGTTCTGGAACAGGCTGTGGGCAGGCCGGGTCGTCATAGCCTAAGGCTTAGTTTAAGAGTAAGCACTTCCCCACACCCTTGACTGATTGGATGATGTAGGGTGGTGCACTCTCTTGAGGAATCCCATTATGCCTCAGATGGGTGGCTTTGTATCAGAGACTTTCTTTATGTATAATTGGATTAAAGGTTTGGATTTTCTATGCTATAAACTGGGGCAGTCCGGGAGCTTGCTCTCTCTGTTCCTGGGTTCCTGAGATTAGTATTAGAGAGGAGAGCAGAGTAAGGCCACGTGAAGGCCAGGAGAAGCAGCAGAGATGGCAGAGTGCTGAAGAAGAAGCCAGTTTGTTAAGAGTTTGTGCAGGAGGAGATGGGAAACAGAGGTGAATAAGTCTGGTGAGCTAGAAACCTTTGATGCTAGGAAACTCGGATAAGTCAGTAGCTTTGTGGGCACTGAGTGAGTGGGTTTTGGAGTCCAGTATGTGTGTTTACTTGCCCGCCGGGTGCAAGCTAGAATTAAAGCTGATGGCTCACCAGTTTGTGGCTCCTGTGTTTCATTACCGACTGTTCAAATCCAATGCGAACCTGCATGGGTCAGGCTGCTGTGATGGTGGCCTTGACTACTGGCTTTACAATCCCTCAAAGGCACAACCAACAGATACCAGAACATAAGACCACCAGAGTAGACTGCAGAACACCTCATTGCTATCTTGTTCCTTGCATACCATCTCTATGTACTGTAAATGTTTTGGGGTTTTTTGTTTCTTGTTTTTGAGACAGGAAGGGAGAGAGATGAAAAGCACCAACTCATACAGTGGTACCTTGACATACAAGCACTTTAAGTCACAAAGTAATTTCCGTTTTATTTATTTATTTTTTACAGGGACAGAGAGAGAGTCAGAGAGAGGGATAGATAAGGACTGACAGACAGGAACAGAGACAGGTGAGAAGCATCAATCATTAGTTTTTTTTTCGTTGCTGTAAAGCCAGTAGTCAAGGCCGCCATCACAGCTGCCTGACCCATGCAGGTTCGCATTGGATTCGGACAGATGGCAATGAAACACAGGAGCCAAAAACTGGTGAGCCATCCGCTTTAATTCTAGCTTGCACCCGGCGGGCAAGCAAAAACACACACTGGGCTCCAAAACCCACACATTCAGTGCTCACAAAGCTACTGACTTATCCGAGTTTCCTAGAATCAAAGGTTTCTAGCTCACCAGACTTATTCACCTCTGTTTCCCATCTCCTCCTGCACAAACTCTTAACAAACTGGCTTCTTCCTCAGCACTCTGCCATCTTGACTGCTTCTCCTGCACATGGCCTTAATCTGCTCTCCTCTCTGATACTAATCTCAGGAACCCAGGAACCGAGAGAGAGAGAGAGCAAGCTCCCAGACTGCCCCAGTTTATAGCCTAGAAAATCCAAACCTTTAATCCAATTATACAAACAAGGAAGCCTCTGTATAATGGGATTCCTAAGGAGAGTGCACCACCCTACATTATCCAATCAGTCAAGGGTGTGGGGAAGTGCTTACTCTTAAACTAAGCCTTAGGCTATGACGACCCGGCCTGCCCACAGCCTGTTCCAGAACACACATTAATATCAACGAACTTCCATGTGGGAAGCGCCATCTTTAACAAAGTGAGCATAATATATTTTATCTGCCCAACAGTTGCCCTTGCAACCTTAGTTGTTCATTGATTGCTTTCTCATATGTGCCTTGACTACGGGCCTTCAGCAGACCGAGCAACCCCTTGCTGGAGCCAGTGACCTTGGGTCCAAGCTGGCAAGCTTTTGCTCAAGCCAGATGGGCCCGTTCTCAGGCTGGCGACCTCAGGGTCTCGAACCTGGGTCTTCCACATCCCAGTCCTACACTCTATCCACTGCGCCACCGCCTGGTCAGGCTAAATCACAAAGTAATTTAAGAGACGAGCAGTCACTCCTGGGATTTTTTTGCTTTAAGTCATGAGTGGATATTTGAATCACGAGCTTCTGCCACCCTCCACTAGATATCCAGCCAAACATTCTGAAAGGGGGGAAGAAACAAACTTCCATGGAAAGGTTTTTGTTGAAATAGCCTCTAAGTAAAAACAAGGAGAGTGTGGCAAAAAAGGCAAAAGTCAGCGAAGAAAATGATTGTTGGGCAAATGAGTTTGTAAAATTTGTATTTTCTGAGTTTGCTCATTTTTATTGTTAAAAATGGAGCTGGGCGGCTGTCTGTGAAATTGCTAATTACATTCCTGTTTGGGAAGGGCCATTGTTATACTAATGTATCCTCCCCCTTTGCCTGAACTTGAAGGTTAATACACTCATAAACCAGTTTCTTTCTTTATATTATCTTATGTGTGTGTGTATGCATTTGTTATTTATAAAGTACATTTTCTTATTTAAAAGCTTATAAAACAAGAAATTCATATGATTTTGAGGGTCGGAACAAATTTATTGCATTCCCATTAATTTAAATAGGAAAATATGATTTGACTCATGCTCAGCCATGAAATGAATTAAACTCGTGTGTCATGGTAACACTGTAGTTGTGTCACTTGATTGCTTCTCATATGTGACTTGACCAGGGGGCTGAAGTCAAGCCAGTGACCCCTTGCTCAAGCCAGCGACCTGTGGGCTTAAGCCAGTAATCTTGGGATCATGTTGATGATCCTGCACTTAAGCGGGGATGAGTTCACATTCAAGGTGGCAACCTCAGGGTTTGAGATGCGGGACATCCCCTCAGTGTCTCAGGTTGACACTATCCACTGGGTCCCCACCAGTCAGGCTCTATGTATTGTAAATGTTAATTATTAACTTTCTTCTATCCAACAATGTAAAGCCAGTAGTCGGGGCCACTATCACAGCCGCCCGACCCACGCAGGTTCGCATTAGATTCGAACAGTCGGTAATAAAACACAGGAGCCACGAACTGGTGAGCCATCAACTTTAATTCTAGCTTGCACCCGGTGGGCAAGCAAAAACACACACTGGGCTCCAAAACCCACACATTCAGTGCTCACAAAGCTACTGACTTATCCGAGTTTCCTAGCATCAAAGGTTTCTAGCTCACCAGACTTATTCACATCTGTTTCCCATCTCCTCCTGCACAAACTCTTAACAAACTGGCTTCTTCCTCAGCACTCTGCCATCTCTGCTGCTTCTCCTGGCCTTCACGTGGCCTTACTCTGCTCTCCTCTCTAATACTAATCTCAGGAACCCAGGAACAGAGAGAGAGCAAGCTCCCGGACTGCCCCAGTTTATAGCATAGAAAATCCAAACCTTTAATCCAATTTACAGACAAGAAAGTCTCTGATACAAAGCCACCCATCTGAGGCATAATGGGATTCCTCAAGAGAGTGCACCACCCTACATCATCCAATCAGTCAAGGGTGTGGGGAAGAGCTTACTCTTAAACTAAGCCTTAGGCTATAATGACCCGGCCTGCCCACAGCCTGTTCCAGAACACACATTAATATCAACAAACTTCCATGTGGGCAGTGCCATCTTTAACAAAGTGAGCATAATATATTTTATCTGCCCAACAAACAATATAAAAGAAGTATGTTTCTCTATTTTGCTTTTGATCCAGTCCTAGAGATTTCCCCCTTTACTTTCTCCCACCTTCTTAAATTTACCTCATAAAGCCAGTAGTCGGGGTCACCATCACAGCTGCCTGACCCGTGCAGGTTCACATTAGATTCGGACAGTCGGGAATGAAACAACAGAGCCAAGAAGTGGTAAGCCATCAGCTTTAATTCTAGCTTGCACCCGGCGGGCAAGCAAAAACACACACTGGGCCTGACCTGTGGTGGTGCAGTGGATAAAGCGTCAACCTGGGAACACTGAGGTCGCCAGTTCAAAACCCTGCACTGGTCTGGTCAAGGCACATATGGGAGTTGATGCTTCCAGTTCCTCCCCCCACTCTCTCTCTCTCTCTCTCTCTCTCTCTCTCTCTGTCTCACTCTGTGTCTCCTCTCTAAAATGAATAAAATAAAATAAAATAAAAACACACACACTGGGCTCCAAAACCCACTCATTCAGTGCTCACAAAGCTACTGACTTATCCGAGTTTCCTAGAATCAAAGGTTTCTAGCTCACCAGACTTATTCACCTCTGTTCCCCATCTCCTCCAGCACAAACTCTTAACAAACTGGCTTCTCCCTCAGCTTTCTGCCATCTTGGCTGCTTCTCCTGGCCTCCATGTGGCCTTCATCTGCTCTCCTCTCTGATACCTCAGGAACCAAGAGAGAGATCAAGCTACTGGTCTCTCCCACTTTATACCGTAGAATCAAAACCTTTAATCCAATTATACAAACAAGGAAGTCTCTGTATAATGGGATTCCTCAGGAGAGTGCACCACCCTACATCATCCAATCAGTCAAGGGTGTGGGGAAGAGCTTACTCTTAAAACTAAGCCTTAGGCTATAACGGCCTGGCCTGCTTATATTACAGCCTTTCCCCCACACCCATCCCAAGCATAAGGGCAAATAATATCACCTGGGTGACGGGCTTCCATGTGGGCAGCGCCATCTTTAACAAAGTGAGCATATTATATTTTATCTGCCCAACACGGCTTCACAGGGTTCCCTGGAGGATCCACACTGGACCTGAACACAGTAACTGCTTATACCAAATATTCACGGTCCTCCCACTACGCTTTTCAAGGCGCTTTTTTTCTTTCTTATTGTAGAGAGAGAAAGAAAGAGGAACATCGATCTGTTCCTGTATGTGCCCTGACAGGGATGGAACCTGCAACCTCCGCGCTTTGGGACAGTGCTCTAACCAACCCCTCTATCTGGCCAGGGCTCTAGGCGCTTTCAACAGCAGCCCAAACTGCATATACTGAGCTTCTACTAAATGTATTCAGGTATATCGGCCCCTAGTGCGTTGTGGTACTAAAAACATAGGAAACTTACAGTGCAGTCAGAGAAACAGCTTTCCTTTACAACAGTCCTCAAAGGCAGACGAGGGTGAAAACGAAGAAAGGTACACAACAGAAAGCGGAGAAGAGGGTACACAAAAGTAGGGACATAGAATCCAAGGGCGAACAGATATCTAACGCGCGTGCTTGTCGCGGCCACCGCCCTGCTTGGCCTTCTCACTCGCGGGACGCCCGCTAGCGTCACGCTTGGCGCCCCCGCCCCACACAGGCCGGAAGTCCCCTGGTGCCCAGGGCGTGGCCGGTTGGCCCAACGGTTCCCAACGGCCGTTGGCGGTTGCCGGCCACCTGCTGCTGCAGCCCAGGTTGGCGCCTTACTGCTCTAACCAATCGGCAGCGAGGCCGGTCTGGAGGCCACGCGCTCGCGCCCGAGGCAGGCAGGAGGCGTGCTGCCTGGGCTCCCTCGCTGGGCATATGAAAGGAAGGACAGCACTTACACCCGAGCCCTGGGCCGCCGTTAGAAAGAGCCTGGCAGGGAAGGGTGGAGGCAGAGGCCTGTGTGACCCTGGGCGGCCTCTGCTTCTTTCCCGCCGTCAGTCTTTCCATTCTCATAATGTTGGCAGATACGGGGGAGGGAGTGATAAAGAGAAGGGGGGGCAGGAGACCTAAGTGGTAAACGCGAGAATCCGCCTGCACTGAAATGGGAAGGGAGGTAGGCGCAAAACCGCGAGGGCCCCGCCGGAAAGACAGCGGCTACAAAGGGCTCTAAGTATCCCGGAGCCAGAAGCCCGCAGGCCCCGCCCTTCCCCACAGGTCCCGCCCCCAGGACTTAAATTGCTGCGGCTGCCTCCCTGGACCCCACTGCAAAGCTGGCTGGCGGTTCCTTCGAAGAAACTGCTTCCTGCGCTCTCCCCCACGCGCCCTCTGACCGCCGACAGACAGAGCCACCCGCGTTCTCGTCTCGTGTTCTCCTTGAGGCCCGGTGAGCCCGACCTCCGCTGGCCCCAGCCCTGCTCACGTGGTTCACGCGTGCTTCTACGGCGGCACTGACCCGCGCCCCCTCCCTTTCTTTAATTTTCATCCTGTACTTCCAACCTATTTTGTATTTTTCCTTTCTGTCCATCCTTTATCTCTTTTTTTTTTTTTTTCCTTTTTCGTATCTCGCTTTTGTTCTTTACTTCTCGAGTTCAGTTGGCTGTAATTTAAACCTTCACCCTCCCAGTCCATTTCCTCGGTCAGAATGCCTGTCCCTCCCTTGGGTGGGGGCCTTCTCGCACATCAACGAAATCCAAAGTGACCTTTCCCTCCCTCGAGGGCTCCAGGCCATTGCTGCTATTTCTGCTGGGAGGGGGTTTGAGCTGCTTGAACCCGCCTCTGCTGCGCCGGATCCAAACTCTACTAACCTCCTCGCAGCCCGCCTCTCGGCCCTAGTAGACTCCCACCCAGCAAGTCTCTGACCCATCATGACTTCCCGCCCTCTCCCCCCAAAACGCTGCAACACTCATAACTCACCGGTCTGCTGGCTGGGTTGGGGGATGCTTTCAGAGTACTGCTAGTCACCAAAGCAGAAGTCTGGAAGAGAGCGGATGTGTAATACTGAGAGAGCAAACTGGGCAGGGAGATTTGCTGGGTTCATCCCCCCCCCCATTGTGTGCACTTAGGTAGTCCCCCGCTTCCCTGGGAGGGACCCTGTTCCCTCCCCCCAGGCACTGACTGAGTAGGCTGTGTGCCTTAGGCTGGTAGCCCTTTCCTTGCTGGGGTATGGTCCTTTAAGGTGAATTTCCTTCTAAACTCTCTTCCTTTGTCATAATCCACAGGACACATAGTATGACCTTTAGATATTTCGTCTCCCTGCCATTTTCTATGGAAAACCAACAGGATTGGGCCATGATATCAACTGGCAGCTTTGAAGAAAGGGACACCTTTAGAGAAGCTTGATCTTGAAGGCCTCAACGTGAGACCTTACAAAGCCTGGTAAGAGTCCAGTCTAAGCAGGCAGGGTCTCCTGCCTCTTAACCCTAGGGTCTGGGGTGGGGGTGGGGTTTAATAGGACATTAACAAAAACAACTACCATCACCACCCCATGTAAGTTGCGCTTCAGAGTTCACAAAGCACTGTCATATATCCCTGGTCTCATTCAGGCTCTTAAGCTGACGCTGACAAGCCAAGGATAGTGGTACCCATTTTACAAAGGAGAAAATTGAGCCCCAAGTGGGACAGCGATTGGCCTTGGGTGACCCTGGGAATCAGCAGAACAGGAACCTATTGTTCTAGCCATATGTTCACTCCAGCTTTGATTGTCCCTGAGACTGAGACTAGTAATATATACTTTTTGGAACACAAAGTGGTTATTCACTGGAGACTATATGCTATTTTCTAAATAAAAATTTTAAAAAATTATATGATTAACTCTTTCTAGGTCTTAATTTTGCTAACTTCTTAGTAGGTCCTTTTTTCTTTTTTTTTTTTTTTTACAGGGACAGAGAGAGAGAAGGATAGATAGGGACAGACAGACAGGAACAGAGAGATGAGAAGCATCAATCTTCAGTTTTTTGTTGCGACACCTTAGTTGTTCATTGATTGCTTTCTCATATGTGCCTTGACCACGGGCCTTCAGCAGACCGAGCCACCCCTTGCTGGAGCCAGCGACCTTGGGTCCAAGCTGACAAGCTTTTGCTCTAGCCTGATGGGCCTGTGCTCAAGTTGGTGACCTCAGGATCTCGAACCTGGGTCTTCCGCATCCCAGTCCAACGCTGTATCCACTGTGCCACTGCCTGGTCAGGCTTAGTAGGGTTTTTAACAGAGGAGACCTTTAACCCCATGCCATGCCCCCGAAAGACCTGACTCGTGGCAAACCCAAGGCAACATTCAAAATGGCCGCTGAGTCTGTCATTTATCTTTGAGGTGGGTCAGGGCTGGGTCTTATTCTATTCTGGCACTCACGACATCCTTAGCTCAGCTCAAAGTCAGGACATAAGACTTGTGTCAAGTTTCTGATGCCCAGAGAAGGGATGTCATTTGCCTTCACATCCTCAGAACTGTCATATTGGCTTCGCACAATAAAATTTGGCTGTTGGAATTCATTGTGAAAGGCCTTGTCTGTGCCTGGAGCTGAGAAAACAGCAGGAAAGAAATGAGCTGAGCATCAGTACATATCAAATAGCGAATTCTTTGGAGCCTGTAGACATGGCTCTCTTACTAAGTTCTCTCCTCATCTGTAATATATAAGTAAGGGCAGCCACCTCACAGGGCTGCTCTGAGGGGTGTGTGGGCTAATGGAGTGTCCCAGGCAGTAGGATAGAGCACCTCCTAGGGGATGGGAATGGCAGAGCAGGGAAGCTAGGGAGTCTGGATCACCTTCATCAACCCATTGTGCCATATGAGCACCCATCTTCACTGAGCCTCAAGTGGGCCAGCCTCCAAGGAAACAAAAATAAGCTCTGCCCTATAGGAGCTCCTGATGCAATTGAGCAGTTAATAGGCTCTGGATTTCCCTGTTTGCCCCAGCCACCTGGGCTAAGAACCCCAGGAGGGAGGAGCTGGTGAACTGTTTGTTTCTATGGGTCTCTTGTGTGCACAGCTGACTCACCACATCCTCCCTTTGCTGCTCAGTTCTTCCTGGCCCCAGCAACAGAGGCGGCCAATCAGACTTTGCTCAAAGCAGCTGCTCCTATGAAATCAGAGAAGTGAGCTCAGGGGAAAGAGAAGCAGGTCGTCCTTCCCCACTGTGCTGCTGGGCTCACTTCCTCCCTTAAGACAGCAGCGGAGGAAAGGGTGTTCCAACTCTGAGAACAAAATGGAGGTTTTGGTTTCCTGTGTCACTATATCTCCGACTTGGCATCTCCCCACCTCTTTTGTGGTGAAGATGTGGGTCCCCCTATGTGGGAGGAGAGGAAACTGGCCAAAGAATGCAATAGTTTTCCCTAAATCACACAGTAGGCCAGGGGACAGAAGTTAAGCACTGCTCTCAGCCCGGCATCCTTCAAGGTCCCACTAAATGTTACCTTTTCTAAGACTTCTTTCTTTTTTTTTTTTTTTTTTTTTTTTTACAGGGACAGAGAGAGAGATCAATAGGGACAGACAGACAGACAGGAACGGAGAGAGATGAGAAGCATCAACCATTAGTTTTTCATTGCCATTATGACACCTTAGTTGTTCATTGATTGCTTTCTCACATGTGCCTTGACCGCGGGCCTTCAGCAGACTGAGCAACCCCTTGCTGGAGCCAGTGACCTTGGATCCAAGCTGGCGAGCTTTTTGCTCAAGCCAGATGTGCCCACGCTCAAGCTGGCGAGCTCAGGGTCTCGAACCTGGGTCTTCAGCATCCCAGTCTGATGCTCTATCCACTGCGCCACCGTCTGGTCAGGTGTCTAAGACTTCTGATGACTCACTCTTCCTTACCTCTCTCCTAATGGAGTTGTTTCCTTCTCTGCAGTTTGACTGTATGTCCTGTAAGCCCCAGTGCAACTTGAATCACCTGCCAACTCCCTGTGTCAGACAATAAGCCCCCTCTGGGGTAGATATTGTCTCTTGCATCTCAGTGAACCAGGACCTAGCAAGTAGTCTTATTGAAAGAATGGTTGAGGAGAACTAGGGAAGAGAATGAGATGGATGGGCTAGGATGGAACTGAACTGGTCTTATCCATTCCTTTTTTTTCCAGACTTAAGACAATTTCAGACCCATAAGAACCTCTCCCACTTAAAAAAACCAGGGTATATCCTGCAGATTGTGCCTATAAGGTCGTCTTGGTCTGGCTAAAACCTTTTTTTCCCATTTTTGTCTGCCCTCCAGGCAGATCTGCAGAAGCAGGAATGTGGGCATCATCAGTGAAATCTCTGGACCCAGCAGACAGAGGTCTAGGGCCAGGACCTATTTGAGGCAGCACTAGGATAGGATATCTATGATCCAGTCTCCTTGTGAGAGGGAGGGAGCTCTTCACAAAATTTGGACTCTTTGGGCAGGAATTGCTGCTTCAGCCCCTATTTGAGTGCCGCTGGAGCTCACTCCTAGGTTTGCCCTAGTCCTTGCTTAGGGAGGTGATACTGTCGGGGGGTCGAGGTGGGGGTAGTGAGCAGGGAGGACCTAGGAATACTCATGATAATGGGCTTCTCTTTTCTTTGCTTAGATTCCGGCAGAGTTTCTCTATCTCGTCTTGTTCCTGGTTGGAGGATCCTCCTTATCCAGTTTTTCTTCATCTCCTGGGGAGGTAGCAGGAAGTCAGCATTATGGTTGGGTTCAAGGCCACAGATGTGCCCCCTACTGCCACTGTGAAGTTCCTGGGGGCTGGCACAGCTGCCTGCATTGCAGATCTCATCACCTTTCCCCTGGATACAGCTAAAGTTCGGCTGCAGGTGAGGGGGTAAAGCCTGGGGAGCCTGATTGTGTCTAGTTAGTTCCCTCCCCAAGATACAGACTCCTCAAGGCCCAGTAGAGTGTTTGGGACTGTAAACTTCAGATCATAGGGATGGCAGGAGAAGAGAACAGCAAACTGCCTATCCCTATACCTGCCTTGGCCTTGCAGATCCAAGGAGAAAGGCAGGGGGCGGTACGAGCTGCAGCTAGTGTCCAGTACCGCGGCGTGCTGGGCACCATCCTGACCATGGTACGCAACGAGGGCCCCCGCAGTCTCTACAACGGGCTGGTCGCCGGCCTACAGCGCCAGATGAGCTTTGCCTCTGTCCGCATCGGCCTCTACGACTCTGTCAAGCAGTTCTACACCAAGGGCTCTGAGCGTAAGTGTGGAGCTAGGCTATAGGCTTCTTGGCCTTTTCTTCCCTGTGATGATTGATCCTAGTTCATTTTGCTGCAAAGCCCCATTAGGCCCCCAAGATCCTTAGAAGATCAGAGGAATGGAGAACTAGAAGGGCCCTGACTCTCCTAATGATTCCTGAGCTCTTGCACTGTGCTGGCTCTGAGTAAGGTGTCCTCTCATAACAGTCCTCACAACCTTGAGAGTAGGTATCATCCCTGTATTACAGATGAAGAGACTGAGGCTTGCAGTGGGTGGGATGAGGGACTTGGCCAATGGCATGCCATGGGAAGCCAGAAAACACACCTAGGACATTAGCTTCCAAGGCCAGGATGGTAAGCCATTTCTCTCTGAGCCTAGGTTTTCTCATTTTCAATTTGAAATAACTGGTTTCTCAGGGCTGTTGAGCAGGTTAAGTGAAATAAATGAAAATATTTTACAAAAGAAAGAACCAAGTCTCAAATTGTACTACTTTCTGCTATGTCCCAGTGCCTAGCAAGTAGTAGATACAGTAACATTTTGTGTAATGTGAGTTTATAGAGCAAGAGTTGGTCTAGATTCTATTCCCAAAAAGCAAAAGATGACAGTCACGTGGTTTATTTAGGAGGAGAGGCAGAAAATGAGTGCAAGCCCAGCTAGACACTGACCCCCACGGTTTTCCCCCAGATGCTGGCATTGGGAGCCGCCTTCTGGCAGGCAGCACCACAGGTGCCTTGGCTGTGGCTGTCGCCCAGCCCACAGATGTGGTGAAGGTCCGGTTCCAGGCTCAGGCCCGGGCTGGAGGTGGCCAGAGATACCAAAGCACTGTTGCTGCCTACAAGACCATTGCTCGAGAGGAAGGGTTCCAAGGACTCTGGAAAGGTGTGTACCAGATTTTTTTTTCCCCCTTATTCCTCCACTCCTATTCCTCTGTCTCACAGGCACCCTTTTCTTCCGTAGGGACCTCTCCCAATATTGCTCGTAATGCTATTGTTAACTGTGCTGAGCTGGTGACCTATGACCTCATCAAGGATGCCCTCCTGAAAGCCAACCTCATGACAGGTGGGTTAGGGTAAATAAATGGTGCTGGGTCTTGCCCTTTCCCCAGCCCAGTATCGGGTGTGGGAATCTGGTTCCCCTTTGCTTGTATGAGCTTCTCTCCCTTTCTGTATTGAGGCCAGATGGGATGAAGCTCCCACTTTGTACACTGAGGGGAGGCGGGCAGAATGACTTTTTGATCCCTTGTTTCTCTAAAACCATAAGACCCCTGCTACTTAAATAATCTCTTTCCTTCTGGAATGATGGTGTAAGGAGTGCTGACGCTCTTGCCTGCTCCTCCTTCCTGACAGATGATCTTCCTTGCCACTTCACTGCTGCCTTCGGGGCCGGCTTCTGCACGACCATCATTGCCTCCCCTGTAGACGTAGTCAAGACGAGATACATGAACTCTGCCCTGGGCCAGTACCACAGCGCTGGCCACTGTGCCCTCACCATGCTCCAGAAGGAGGGACCCCGAGCCTTCTATAAAGGGTGAGCCTCTGACCCACATCACCCGATTAAAGGCTTCCTGTCACACAGGTGGGAGGGAACCATCTTGAACTGAGTAGCCATTAGTGTCAGACTGTTTCTGACATTGGGTCTGGTATTTTACTAGTATTCTGCCATGCTCTTAACTCCTTCCTCTGAGTTGCTACCTATTTTAAGGGTTAAAATGGAGGCTCACAGGGGATTCATGCTCATAGCCACACAGCTGTGAGGCTCTTATCCTGGGCCCTCCCAACCTCCTTTGGGACAGAGCAGCTGGGTTGGGTTGGATGCCAGGGCCCAGTGGAGTGAATGGGAGGTGGAGGTACCCACTGTGACCTCTGTTTTCTTCTCTCTAGGTTTATGCCTTCCTTTCTCCGTTTGGGCTCCTGGAACGTGGTGATGTTCGTCACCTATGAGCAGCTGAAACGGGCCCTCATGGCTGCCTGCACTTCCCAGGATGCTCCCTTTTGAGCCTCTCCTGCTGCCAGCCTGACCACCACTGGCTTGGCTTTGGCTCAAGCCAGGCCTTCCTTCCCTTTTTCCCACCCCTTCCTTTTGCTCCCATTTCTACTACCTTTCCTCCCTATCCCCATTCTCACCTCTTCTTCCTACCTCATCTCCCTATTGCCTCTCAGTTCTGATGGAATTGACCTCAGCTGACACTGCATGAGGCCTGCCACCAGCCAAATTACCAAGCCCCTCAGTCCCTTGAAAAGTTCAGCCCAACTCATTATCCTGTTCCCAAGCCCAGCCAGCATGTCACCCATAAAACAAGCTCAACCTTGGTGTCTCTTCCCTCTCTCATAGCTGTTATCAGAGATCTTGGTCTAATGGGACCTGGTGGACAGGGGAGGAGCCACCCCTGACTTGGAAAAGGGGTGTGTTATCCACTTTCCACCTTCAGTGTCCAACCTTGGGCCCGTGGAGGTCATCTAGTCTTTTTATTTCCAAATTGGGCCAAGGTGGCAAGTGAAGGAGCAGCCCAGAGTCCCAGCAGTCAGTGACTGCTTTCGCCAGGCCACTTGAGCTTTCACTCACCCAGTGCCTGGAACTCCAACCCCTCAGCTGGCCCCAGGCCTGTTGATCTGCAAAGTGTGTGTTCCTGTCTGCTCTGCATCTCCTGTGCTTCTTGGAAGATTTAGAGCAACTTGGGAATCTTAGATGCTGTGGGCTTATTTTACGAATGGGAAACCTACCTTCCCAAGTCGCAGACCTAGTGAGGGCAATCTGGGCCGCCTCCCATTCCCCATCCTTGGAAGGCAGTGTTGCTGGACTGGGAGGACAGGCTACCGGGCAGACATCTGGTCTTGGCTAGGGGTACTTTACACTCAGTCTCACCCTCTCCACGGGCTAGAGATCCCGAGGAGGTGGTGACAAGCCAAGGTTTAGGCCGCTCGGGTTAACACCTGTCTGTCCCTCTTCCTACCACCTGTCAAGCAGGTGGGCAGGGCTACTTTTATTTCAAGGGGTCAGGGACTTTATGAGGTCCTAGAATCCAAAAATACCTTGTGCAGGGCTGGGCCCTTAGAATTAAGCCATCCAGGCCCATTTTACATATGTCTGAAGAATCTGAAGGCCGAGACAGGTCATGCAGGCAAGGACACAAAGGATAACAGCTGATCTGGAACTAAGACTCATATCTTCAGGGACTTTTGCTGGGAATCCTGTCGGCAGTTGTGAAGCCAGGCTGAGAGAGCATGAGCCTCTCCTCAACCTGAAGCAGCTGGTGCTATGAACTGCTGCTCCTGCCCTACTGCTCAGAGCTGGAGGTTAGACCATTCAGTGCCTGGGCAAGGGGTCCAGGATATTGGGTTCCTTGAGAAGGAGAGGTGGCTGGCTGGGTTCTGACCAGTTAAGCCAAGGTCTCATAGCCCCTAAGAGGAACAGGGTTGGATGTCATGAGTCAATTCAGGGTAAAGGCAGGCAACTGAGCCAGACTGTCCTCTGCTGGACTGCAGGGGGCCGGCATAAATGGAGGCCCCTGGCAACATGCCTTATGCACCTTGGATCCCATGAGGCAGGCCATTCACTGTTTTACACCAGAGGAACTGGGCATTGTTTCAACTGCCCATCTGTCCGAACTTTAGTGCCAGTCTGAAGTAGTTAACTACCCTGATGTATGGAGATTATAGACCTAGCTAGTGGTGATAGTCTTATTCACTTCTCAGGGTGGTTTCTGCTTTAGCAGTCCCTGGAATAATTCTGTTTTCACTGGTTCCAAGTATAAAACATTTGAAAACCACTGACCCTAGGTACGTCAGCTGCTTCATCCAGCAGGCTTATGTCCCAGGCACTGGGATAGGAGAGTCCACCAGAGTTCATAGTCTTGGGACAATGAGCAGGAAAGGGTGGTAGGAACCATTGGGCACAGTACTGGTAGGCCTCAGTAACTGGTCCTCTGTCCTTACTGCCTATAAAGTTGGTGTATGAAAAGCCCTGCTTTTCTTGGCTCACAAGGTGCCACTGAAGACTGCTGAAATGTAGTCAGATCTTTGAGCATGAGCTACCTGTGACTGGCACCGTCTCCTTAATCCTTTCTTGGCTGCAAAAAAAAGTAATGAATCAAAGATCTTCAGAGTGTCACCACAAGGAAGAGGTTGGGAACAGAATTTCCAGCTGGCCTTGGAGACCTGGAGTACCAGGACCTCCCAGTGCAAACCCCACGTACCCTCACCCGCTGATTGCTCTCAGTGCAGGGCAGCTACTGCCTCTATGTCCTGACTCGGGCTTCGTCTGGTTTGTACAAGGCCTGTAAGATAGGGGTGAGTTTCAGAGAGGCTCAGAGGTTTGTCTAAGGGCACACAGGTGGTAAATAATACACTGGAGGTGCATCTAACTCCAAAGCCATGTTCTTTAATGACTGCAGAGATGATCCCTAGACGTGGTCCAGGCCCCACGTTTTGGGCTGCTGCTGCTATGACTCTCCCTGATGGCTTAAAAGTGGCTGGCCAGGCAGTGGCACAGTGGAAAGAGCATTGGAGTGGGACAGAGGACCCAGGTTCAAAACCCCAAGTTCACTCACTAGAGCCCAAAGGTTACTGGATTGAGCAATGGGTTACTTGCTTTGCTGTATTCCCCCAGTCAAGGCAATATGAGAAAGCAATGAACAACCAAGGTGCTGTAATGAAGAATTGATGTTCCTCATCTCTCTCCCTGACTGTCCCTCTCTGATTACTCTGCCTCCAAAAAAAGGGGGGCTGACTAGTACTATGGAGTCCCCGTTGAAGGAAAAAGCCTTATGCTAATATGGTGCTTTGAATGGTGGAATCCAAGCGGTAATGGGTACCATTTTTGGCACTATGAAGTCTACAAAAGTGATAACATAACAGTGGACCATTGGACCTATCCTAGCCGAAACCCAGTCAGTTTGGAGAGTCTCTTGGCATCTTCACGAGAAGAGGTGCACACCTCACTTGACTGACAGAAGGCAGAATGGGCAGGCAGGTGTGGTCTACACAGGCCCAGCTGGGCTTGGAGGCTAGGACTCCTGTAGGCCACGTGGGCAGCAGTACTGTAACCCTGGAATCTCGCCAAGTTCACCAAGCACTTTCACACTAATGAGGCGGTCCTCAAGTACCCTGAGGGAGTTATGAGCTCTGCTTTAGTGATGAGCAGTAACATCCAAGGGGTCAGAGACAGCCCAGGACTCACTCACTGCACAGGCAAGGAAGTGAGGCTGGTGAGGTAGAAACCATTTCCAGTGCTCATGTCCTTTGTGCCGCCTAAGTGTTTTCCTGAGTACAATGTGACTATCACACTCTAGAGACTGCCCCTTCTAAAGATCAGGTTTTGAGAAGTCAGCAGAGCTGGGGACCCTTAGGCAACCCAGCACTACCCCACGCCCTCCAGCTGGGAGCAAAGATTCGGAACCCTCAGGAACCCAGCCACACCCACAAAAGCAGGACAAGGACCTGTGTCCTCCATTTCCCTCTGATCCACAAGGGCTATGTGAAACTCCTCTCCCCCAACACTCCTGGGTGAGGCTGGAGGGTAGGAAGTAAATCTTTATTGTGGCAGTTTGAAAGTCCCAAGCCATTCCATGCCATGTTTCATCTGTGCAGTGGGCTGGCTTCACTGAACACCCAAGACTGGGAGGTGTGGGGTGTGGCGCAGCAGCCTGCTCCGGTGCAGCTCCAGCCCCAGGCCCCGGTTATGTCAGCAGCGCCTGGCGCAGCAGCTGCTTCTTCTGGGGCGTGAGGCGAGTGGGGAACTGGATGTCAAAGAAGATTAGGAGGTCTCCCTTCTTGGTGGGGTCCTCAGGCAATGGCATCCCCTCGCCTGGCACCTTCTTGAAGTACTTTGGACTAAGGGAAGATGAAAGAAGGGAGCTCAGAGGGTATCCCACAGCAGCACCTCAACAGATCCCATGCCAGCCCTGCTCACGTCACCTCAGGCAGGGGCAGTCACTACAGCTTCTGCCATGGGATGGCTTTTTTCATCCAGAACTGGGTGGGAGGAGAGAGGAGACTGGCTTGTTCCATATAGTTTGCTCCCTGAAAAGCCATTGATACTGAGTCTGTGGCAGAGCGTCCGGGAGTCCCATTTTCGAGGTGGGAAACAGGACGAGGAAGGAAGGAGGGTGGGCAGACTGGTCTGGTGCAGAGGCTGGGCTGCTATGCAAAGCCTCCATGCAGGGGCCTCCCTTGGAAAGGGCTTAGTGGAATTAACTCAGCACTCTAACGGGAGGTTTTGGAGGGTAGGAGATGAAGGCAACAAGGGCTGCCTAACACTGGGGCCTCTAGTCTCTGAGGCGGCTATGTGGAACGGAGAGAAAGGCACTCCATTAGCCACGTGAATGCAGCCCACGGCTCGGGAAGAATGAAGGCTGAATGTTAGTACTCTCCTGCCCCCTTTTTATTTTTAAATTTAAATCAGATTTTAATATAAGACATTAAAAAGAATGAAATACTTAAGATTGAAATACAATCTTTTCCCCATACTTTGGTAAGTATGGAATAGAATAGAATATGAATAAGAATAAAAATAACTTTTCAACCCAGACTTCTTCAGAAAATTTCTGAACAAGTGAACAACAGGTCAACCTGTTTGATACTGCCCTTTCAGGCCAGGCCAGCCCTGCCTATGGGGCCCAAGCAGTTGGAACTCACTGGATGATGTCATTGATGGGGATGTTGAGCAGACAGTCATCCAGGGTCTTCACTTCCACGGTGCAGCAGGTCAGAGCCTAGGGGGGCATTAAGGCCAAAGGCAGGAGTAGGGAAGGTCCCCATGACCATTCTGTTTGGAAGTCACTTTATGATCCTCTTCAATACCAGGCCCTGAGCTGGCACTCAAGGAGACAAAGGGATACTCAAGAACTAACAGGAGCCTGACCAGGTGGTGGCGCAGTGGATAGAACATCTGACTGGGATGCAGAAGACCCAGGTTCAAGATCCTGAGCTCGCCAGCTTGAGCGCCGACCCAACTGGCTTGAGCGCCGACCCATCTGGCTTGAGCAAAAGCTCGCCAGCTTGGACCCAAGGTTGCTGACTCCAGCAAGGGGTTGCTCGGTCTGCTGAAGGCCCGCAGTCAAGGCACACGTGAGAAAGCCATCAATGAACAACTAAGGTGTCACAACAGCAACGAAAAACTAATCATTGATGCTTTTCACCTCTCTCTGTTCTTGACTGTCTGTCCCTATCTATCCCTCTCTCTGACTCTCTCTCTGTCCCTGTAAGAAAAAAAAAAAAAAACTAACAGGAAAGTGACCCGGGCAATTACTTGTCCTCAAGTAGTTCAGAGTCTGGTAGGTAAGACTAATGTTATTTGTTACGATAGAGGGAAGTAAAGGGGTCGGCAGGAACCAAGGAGAGGCCCCCAGACCATTCTGGGTGAACAAAAGGGCTAGTAGCAGTTGATGAGGGCCTTCAAGGGTAAGGAGACGCTTGCCAGTTAGACGAGGTGAGTGGATAGCACTCTAGGCAGAGAGGCCAGAACAAATAAGAGAATGAAGGTGTGAAAATGTAGCAAATGGGCCTGACCAGGCGGTGGCGCAGTGGATAGAGCGTCAGACTGGGATGCAGAAGAACCAGGTTTGATACCCCAAGCTCGCCATCTTGAGCGCGGGCCCATCTGGCTTGAGCAAAAGCTCACCAGCTTGGACCCAAGGTTGCTGGCTCCAGCATGGGGTGGCTCAATCTCCTCAAGGCCCACGGTCAAAGCACGTGTGAGAAAGTGATCAATGAACAACTATGGTGTCGCAACGGCAACAAAAAAATAATGATTGATGCTTCTCATTTCTCTCTGTTCCTGTCTGTCTGTCTGTCCCTATCTATCCCTCTCTCTGACTCTCTGTCCCTGTAAAAAAAAAAAAAAAAAAAAAAGTACCAAATGGGCAGGAGCTCTACTTAGCATGGTGGAGGGCAGAGGATGAGATCAGCAGGGGCCCCACTGTGGAGGACCTCGAATGCTATGTGAAGGTGATTAGACAGGAGTGTGACATGGTGTGTGGAAAGACCTCTGTCGACAAGAGCCTGGAGGAGATGAGCAGGGAAGCAGGACGGCCATGGAAGAAATTGCTGCTCAGACCTAGATGGTGGGGACGAACAGAAGTGGACCAAGTGGAGAGGGGTTTGGAGGGAATTGAAAGGACTTAGTGACTGACTATAGGCTGGTGGGAAAGAAGAGGAAAAGTCTAGGCTGGTGCCTAATTTCTTGCTTGAGTTTAAGGGTGTGGAGGGGCCACTCACATTCAGGAGTGAAGACAGCCACAAAGATTTCATGTGGCATTCAGCATGTTCTGGAGGCCTGCTTGCCTCAGGGCCTCCCACGGGGTAGAGGGAGCTCACTCTGATCTGCACACCACCTGACCTTCCACTGTGGCCACTCACCTTGCCCAAGGGGATGGGTTTCACAAAAATGAGGTCATCATTCTCCCTGCGGAAGCGAGGGTGTAGCTTCTCCTTTACAATGAAGACGATGTCGGCTGGGATGATGTTTGGGCCCTGGGCAGAGGAGGCCAAGGGGGGACAGGACTACTTAACTGTGTGATCTTGGCCAAGTTCCTACTCCGACTGGTCTCATTAAACAATGAGGAAATTAGACCAGGTTTTCTGGAAGGGCCTTTCAGTGTTACCCTACGGCCTCTCTTCTGAGACTATCCAAATGAATTCTGTATCCCAACACATTCCTTCTCCTCTACTGAGCATGCCCAAAGAGATGCACTCAGCTGGAAGGAGACAGAGGCTTCTTTAGATGGGAGGTGGAACACTGTTTGGGTATTCTTCTAAGTTTCTATCTAGCCAAACTTTATTAAGTCATGAGGTCTTTTCTGGGCACTGGGGATAGAGGAATCAGACTAGCCACTACTCCCAAAGAGCTCCCAGTCTAGAAGGGTAAACAGACACATAGTGAATCTTCAGCATGCTCAAGGCTAATAAAGGGAACCCAGAGGCAGGAGCTCAGAGAGGTGCTGACTTAGGTGGGGAATTCAGGGATGATGCCCAGAGGGGGAACACTGGAGCTGAGTCTTGAAGGTTTTATGGGGGTGGGGGGGTTGGTAGTAAATGTTTTATAGGTGAGAAAGGGGGCAAGAATTGGCAGAGAAATTAATATCTCTCAGCTCTGAAGACACCATCACTACCTTTGACAAGAATTTTATATTTTTACTTAATAAGTATTTAAAAACTATTAATAAGTAGCTTGACTTGTGGAGGCACATTGCATAAAAGTGTTGACCTGGAACGCTGAGGTTGCCGGTTCAAAACCCTGGGCTTGCCTGGTCAAGGCACATATGGGACTTGATGCTTTCTGTTCCTCCCCCTACCCTCTCCCTCCCTCTCTCCTCTCTCTCTAAAAATGAATAATTAAAATCTAAAAAAAATTATTTAATAAAATAAAGTAAAATTATTAATAAGTACTTTTTAAGAATGTTTTCACTCTGGCCAGTAGGCTCAGTGGTAGAGCATCAGCCTGGCATGTGGAAGTCCTGGGTTCAATTTCTGGCCAGGGCACACAGGAGAAGTAACCATCTGCTTCTCCACCCCTCCCCTTCTCTTTTACTCTCCCTCTCTTCTCCTCCCGCAGCCATGATTCAATTGATTGTAGAGTGTTGGCCCTGGGAGCTGAGGATGGCTCTGTGGAGACTCCCCATCAGGTGCTAAAAATAGCTTGGTTGCTGAGCAACTGAGCAAGGATTCTAGATGGGCAGAGCATTGCCAGTAGGGGGCTTGCCAGGTAGATCTGGTCAGGGCGCATGCAGGAGTCTGTCTGTCTCCCCTCCTCTCACTTAAGAAAAGGGAAAAAATGTTTTCATTGATTTGAGAGAGGGTGAGGAGAGAGAACGAGATAGAAGCATCAACTTGTTCCACTTAGCTGTACACTCATTGATTGCTTCTTGTATGTGCCCTAACCAGGGATCTAGCCTAAGATCTTGGTGCACCAGGATGACACTCTTATCCACTGAGCAATCCAGCAAGGCCAATAAGTAGTTTCTATAGTTGGACTATACTGAGAGAAACACTGAAGAGAATCAAGCACTAGAGTTAGGATTGGGTTCTCCTTTCAGCTCCTGTGCTCTTGCCTTGGGCAAGGCCCACCCCTCTCTAGGCCACAGTTTCCCACTCTGCGAAATGGGGAGAAGCCCTGGGTTGCCCACTCACAGAGGTGTTGTGAGGCTCTGCCCTTTGGAAGGGACATAAGACCACTCTGCAGACTGGTCTCCCTGCCAGACCAGGGCTCGCAGGGGCAAGAAAAAGCATTGCCTCCTTCCCCCTCAGGCTTCCACCATGTGAGTTCAGGTGACTGACCCTAGGACTGCCTTGAATCAGCTTCCCTTCCTCTCACCTGGTCACCTTCTTTCTCAAAGGTGATTCGTGTGCCCCGCCTCCAACCAGGCTTCACATCGATTGTGAGGATCTTGTCTTTGATGGTGGAGGAGTAGCCATCATCGTTCAGCACCTGCAGCAGGATGGCAGGGGTGGATTGTCAGAATTTCCCAGCATGAAATAAGCGCAGAGAGATCTGTGCTCAGGCTCTAGCAATGGGGAGAACCTGCCTTCAGTCATTTCCACTCCCACTCCATTCCAGCAGAACCAAAAACTTGGGATTCCAGGATGGCAGGGCATGACACAGGGCTGGGGCCACAGACGCCAAGCAGTAACCATGAGTGGATCAAGCCCACGACTCCAGCCCTAGAAGTCACATGGCCACTAACAAATGCACAGTGAGTATGTGCTCAGTTCCTCTCTCCCACCCAGAGGATGACACCAAGGTCAACATATCTGAGCCTCCCCTGAAGCATTCACCTATTATGTCATCCATCCATTCCCCAATCACATGCCCAAATGGGTGTCATCTGTGGAAAGCATGACCACAGTTGGCATCTCCTATACTGGGCAAACTTTTGAGGGGGTCGTGTTCATGTGCTAGCACAGGGCTGTGCCCTGGGATTGAGGAACTGTCTCCCAGCTCACCCTCCATTCCCACACTGCTCCTTCTTACTCATGGGACATACATCCTGATAAAATCCTGAGGGTTTGGTCTGGTAACACCCAGGGGGCAGAATTTACCATTTTAGCTCCTCCCATTCAGAGCCCTCCCACTTCCCCTAGGGCTGTGGCTGAACTGAGAAGGGAAAAATCCTATCCCAATTAAAAATAATGCAGAGAAAATCCTACACTCAGAAAGAAGCAGGCTGATATC
Source organism: Rhynchonycteris naso (assembly GCA_037038555.1). Classification (NCBI taxonomy): domain Eukaryota; kingdom Metazoa; phylum Chordata; class Mammalia; order Chiroptera; family Emballonuridae; genus Rhynchonycteris; species Rhynchonycteris naso. The sequence goes on from CM072995.1 coordinate 318,797,256, forward strand.
CCCAATTCTCCTTTTCAAACTTCAGATTCTAGAATTCTGCAATCCTAGGTCTCCAAATCTAAGATTGCATGATTCCATCAGAGACTATACTGAGATCCTAGTTAGAGTCAGGGGTACTACCAGGGTTAGAGAAGACAGGTGGTGGCACCCAGTAGGAGCAAGCCTCATACTCACCCTGCGGGAGATCTTGATTTTCTTGGTGCAACCATAAAATAAGTCCTCCAGGGATAGGTAGAGGTCTCTTTCAATTATGGGGTCTTGTTTCTTGACCCCTCGGCCCCAGAGCCCCCCAAAGTTCAAATCCACCTCATTTCCTTCTGCATCAAAAAACTCTGCAGGAGGTGGGGAGAGGAGAGGAATAAGAGAAATTGTGTCTAGAGACTTGGATTGATGGAACTTCCCTCACCCCATCTCTTCAGCCCCCAAGGGTAATAATACCCTGAATCCCATTCGCATCTTGAAGACTCAGACCAAGAAGCTGTCCTTAATTGCAGATCCACTGATTATCACCCCTTGCTACTCTCCACTGCTTCATCCCCCCACTTTGAACACTCCCCTCCACACTTTCCTGACTTCTTTCCCCTACAATTTGGGAATTACCCCTCAATCCTGGCTGCCTAAGGAGCAGAGTACCCTCTGGTGGCAGCATCTGGTAGTGCCAGAAATGATTCCCGCTATTCACTTTTGGAGGGGAGGGTCCTAGCCAGTGGTGGGATTCAAATAATTTAACAACAGGTTCTCTGCCCTAATGACTGTTTTAAGTATAAAATAATTATATACCAAAAGGTAGTTTATTATTTAATACTTAAATAAGAACAATAAAATACACAAAACTAGATTACAAGAGTTTTAAAATATTCATGAAAAAATATTAAGTAACACCTGACAAAAAACAATAAAACTGTTATTTAAGATATTGCCAAATCGCTTCTTTTTTTGTCAAATTGCTTCTTGATTAGCGTCCTCACTTGTAATATTTTTCTCCTATGGACGGAATGAACATTATTGCGGGTGCTTAGAATATGCTGTTGCGCAGATGAGTGTTAAAAAAGAGTAAGGAATGTAAATTTGTGATTTCCACATTGGGTGGCTGCCCAGGCGCCCACCTTAGAGAGAACCCTGATTACAAGGACCATTTTAACAACCAGTTTGCCAAACTCAACAAAAAATTAGGTATCAGTTCTGCCGAAGTGGTGTGAACCAGCTGAATCCCACCACTGGTCCTAGCATGCCAGTTCTCCCTATCCTTGCCGAGGCTACACTGCTGCTCATTGTACAGCCAAGCCCAAGACGGATAGACACCCCCAGACTCAAGTGTCTTTTTAAATTTTTATTTATTGATTGATTTTAGAGAGAGAGGAAAGAGGAGGAGAGAGAGGGAGAGGGAGAGAGAAAGAGATCCATTGTTCCACCCATCCACGTGTTCACTGGTTGTTTCCTCCATGTGCCCCGACTAGGACCAAACCCACAACCCTGGTGTATTGGGACGATGCTCCAACCAACTGAGCTACCCAGCCAGGGCCAGACTCAAGTTTCTATAAAGTCAGAAGCTGAGATGGGAGAGAGGCAGGGCAAGAGAGGTTAACAGCACATCTTCAACGCCTTCTTCCTCAACTCTTTGCCCCTGCCCAGCTCTGTACTCACAACCCCTCTTGATGTCCTGCCCTTCCATCCAAGTGCAGAGAGAGCCCCTGTCCCTGATGTGCTTTGAAATTATTTGGACATCAGTTTCTTAGTCTGTGAGGTGGAGTAATAATGCCTGTCCTGCCTTGCCTTCCACCATTAGGATTAGATAAAACGATGAAGAAGAGCTAAAACTTGCTGAGCTTACTATGAATTAGATGCTGTTTTCAGTTTCTTATGTTATTATCTCATTGGCTCAGAGGCCAAACAAAATGCGTCAAATCCCACAGTTAGTAAGTAGTAAAGTTGGGATCAGTCCACGATCTGACTACAGAAACTCTGCCCTAAACCCTTTGAGTAGTGAGCTTTTTTCATGCTCACTGACCCCCAGGAGTGAGGGTTTTTTTTCCAAAAATGAAATTAGTTACAGTTATAGTTTTTTCTTGTTGTTGTTGTATTTTTACAGGGACAGAGAGAGAGTCAGAGAGAGGGATAGATAGGGACAGACAGACAGGAATGGAGAGAGGTGAGAAGCATCAATCATTAGTTTTTTGTTGCCATTGCGACACCATAGTTGTTCATTGATTGCTTTCTCACATGTGCCTTGACTGCGGGCCTTCAGCAGACCGAGCAAACCCCTTGCTGGAGTCAGGGACCTTGGGTCCAAGCTGGCGAGCTTTTGCTCAAGCCAGATGGACCTGCGCTTAAGCTGGCGACCTCGGGGTCTCAAACCTGCGTCCTCTGCATCCCAGTCCGACACTCTATCCACTGCACCATCGCCTGGTCAGGCCAGTTACGGTTTTATTAACTTAAAATTGTTTGTTTAATAACCAATTTATGGAAACAAGAAAAACATACATTTGCCTTATTTAATGTTGCCTTACACATATTTAAAATGAATCGATCGTACTCTAGATGGTCGGGAGGCACAAGGACGTACGTGAACGTTAACCACTACACTGTTGCCAGATGTGAAGCCCTCTATAAACTGTGGAGTCAGGAGTTGTTACATGGTAGGGTTTTATTACTCTGCCTCTTGTGGCTAGTGCCATGGAATGAACTTCACAAGCTGGAGTGACACAATGACTTTAGACTGGGGAGGGCAAAGCAGCATCACACTAGGTCCCTCTCAAATGTGATGGGTAATCAAGAGGCCTGTGCATTACCTGGTCCCCTCTTGCATTGCTAATTTGTTCACCCAGCACCTAGGGTGTACCAGGTCTTAAACACCCCAATAGCCAGGTCGCAGGAAGCCCAGCCCCTTGACTTCACAGGGAGATAGGACACAAGAACGCCTATGGTAAAGCACTGTAACATTATAGCTCCTGGGCACTGCCTGAGGGAACCCCGACTCCTCAGCTTGACCTTCCCTAGCCTAGTGAGCAATGCCTTTGTACGCTCTGCTTTGGCTCTTCTTTTTTTTTTTTTTTTTTTATAGGGACAGAGAGAGAGTCAGAGAGAGGGATAGATAGGGACAGACAGATAGGAACTAGTTTTTTGTTGCCATTGCAACACCATAGTTGTTCATTGATTGCTTTCTCACATGTGCCTTGACAGCGGGCCTTCAGCAGACTGAGCAACCCCTTGCTAGAGCCAGCGACCTTGAGTCCAAGCTGGCAAGCTTTTACTCAAGCCAAATGGGCCCGCGCTCAAGCTGGTGAGCTCAGGATCTCGAACCTGGGTCTTCTGTATCCCAGTCCGATGCTCTATCCACTGCGCCACCGCCTGGTCAGGCTGCTTTGGCTCTTCTTAACTGCTTCTTTTCCATGCATCCATCACTGGGAGAGGCAGGTCCACTGTGTGGCATTTTTCTGACTGCAAAGCCCATTTTCTTTATTTTTTTTTTCTTTGTTTTAAACATGAGAGAGACAGAGAGAGAGACAGAGACAGACAGAAAGGGAGAGAAATGAGAAGCATCAACTTGTAGTTGCAGCAATTTAGTTGTTCATTGATTGCTTCTAATAAGTCCCTTGACCAGGGGGGGCTCCAGCTGAGCCAGTGATCCCTTGCTCAAGCCAGCGACCTTGGGCTCAAGCCAGCAACCATGGGGTCACGTATATGATTCCACGCTCAAGCCAGTGACCTCTCACTCAAGCTGGTGAGCCCACACTCAAGCCGGTGACCTCGGGGTTTTGAACTTGGGTCCTTAGCATCCCAGGTTGATGCTCTATACACAGTGCCACCGCCTGGTCAGGCAGCAAAGCCTGTTTTCATAAACATTATCTCATTTGTAATGACCTGTGAATAATGGACCATTACAGTCATTTAATGGTGAGGAATCTGAAGTTTCAGAGAGGTGAAGAGATTTGCGCAGGGTCACACAGCTCATAAGTGGCTGTGCATGGTTTTGAAACAAGCCCTCTGAATCTGAGTCTCTTGAATTTCCCAGTCTCACATGGAGTTTATAAACTCGGATTCCTCTGGCAGACTGGTGGAGGCAATGCACAGTGGGAGGGTCTCTGAGATGAAGGAACTGTGGGCTGTAGCCCACTTATAATAACTTGGAAAGAAGAAAACAGAACTTTTGAAATGCAGAAAGGCTGTAGATGACCAGGAAAAAGGGGTTGGGAGAGCCAGGCAATGAAAATTTAGACTCTCTTGAGTTGGATAACTAGAGCCAAGAAGGCAGGTATGAAGGATAACTCCCTGCAAGATGATTCTGAGCCTCAGAAATCAACTCTCTGGGACCTGGGCTCATTCACCAAGCCATCCATGGACTCATCTGACCAACACACATCGGTACAATGAAATCTGCAGCCATAAAAGTGAATAATGGAAATCAGTATATAATGTATAATAAGCAAAAAAAACAAACAAACCAAGAAACAGTATATACAGTGTAGTCGCATTTCCTTAATGAAATACAAACCCTATGTAAAAATAAAAACATGCTCATTAAATGTATAGAAAATTTCTAGGATACTACCTAAAGAATTAACAGTGAGTGGCTGCTTCTGAGAAAGGAATGGAGGGCTGGAATGTAGTTCTTCAATAAATTATTTTTTTTATCATGTTATATATATATATATATATGTATGTATAAATAAAAAAAATACTACTCAAAGAAAAGCGTCTTAATAGCTACATACTTTTCTAGTAAGGCAAGGGGGTAGGTAGAACCTCTTACCACCAAAGGGGTTGTTTCCCCCGAAGAACTCATGGAAAACCTTTTCAGGTTTGCCGTGGAAGACATAACCAGTTGTCCATGGGGTCTGGGACCCAAACTCCAGAGGAATCCCGCCCTTTAGACCCTCTTCTCCAAACTTGTCGTAGATGCCTTTCTTCACAGCTGTGGAGATATGCCACCTTGAGAAGGGTTCCAGCCTTAGGGGCTGAGACAGCTGGAGGGCGGGGAAGAGCTTGGGGCAAAACCAGCCTTATTTCTAAAGTGTCTGCTGTCTGGTAATCTTTGGAAGAAGACCCTAGAAGTTAGGGGTTTAATTTCTCTGTGGGTGGACCTAGGTAATGCCCCCTAAAGGAGAGACGGGGTAGACTGAGACTTGCTGGGCAGGGGTGGGGGTGGGAGAAGGGGTGGGGTCAGGCTCTGCTTCCGGGATTTAGTTTAACCCATCACAGCTGCTACCTTATTCAGGGTAAATAGGACCCCAGAAGCTAATGACACTAGTGCTTCCAAATTCTAGAAATTCTGAGGTCAAAAGTGCTAAATACTCGGGGCTGGAAAAACCTTAGTGATCTGGCCATCCTCCTGCACAGTATCCCTGATTACAGTCTCCAGGACAAGCCCTCAGGGAAAGCCAGGCCCTGGCCCAGGCAGGGGTGGGAAATCACTTCCCCTACTCTTCTGGTTTCCATAGGAGAAAAATTTCCTAATGACTGGCCTCTCTCTGCCCTTCTATACACACACACTGTCCCCAGGGAAATGGAGATTTAGCTACTGGGAGGAATAATCTGGCCGCAGCTGCAGCCGCAGCCTCAGCCTTCCTCCCCTCGCAGCAGCAGCAGCAAGCTCTCTCCATCCCTGTAGGAGACAATGGGGTGGGGCTGGCAGGAGACCTGCCCCAGTCCTGTTCTGATGAGACTGGGTGAGCACATCAGCTTGACCTGGGGTTCTCCACGCCATGTTCCCCACCTTAGCATGTGTCTACTGAGAAAGATTCTTCATTCTGTTTCTAGTTTACTTTGATTCTGGGACCCCACAGAGAGCCCAACACTCGGAGACTTAAGGAATAATCTTAACAGAGAGGTGAGACTGAGGTGTCCTGGAGTCACTCCTCCAGGCTCAGCCCGTCACTCACGGTCACTCAGCACATCGTAGGCCTCTGCTATTTGCCTGAAGATCTCTGCTGAGGATGGCTCAACGGACTTCAACGGGTGGTTCTTAAGGGCTAGTTTCCGGTACCTAGAGGAGGAAGATTGTTAATGCAAGTCATGGCAGCTGCTGTGTTCTTGAGTGCAGACCATGGTTCAGAGCTGGCTCTGCTACCTCTTGCCTGCTGGCCTCTCAGAGCTTTGATGTTCTCTGCTATAAATCAGGGCTGGGGTGGTCAGGGAGGCACATTGCTCAGACTCTCTTGAATAAGGAGACCAGACGACCCACTTTTGGCGGGACAGTTCCAATTTTTAACAATTTGTCCCACGTCCTGCGGCGTTTTAAAAAAGTCCCAATTTTTGGAAAGAATGCACGAAAAGCTAGGGAACGGCAGGAGAACAGGAAGGGAATATATGGTTTTCGGTGGGGAGACCCCGCCTCGACCTGGAAGCGCCCACACTGTTGCAAGAGCTGGCTGCCCCGTGCGGGGGCCCTGAAACAAAGAACTTTGGGCGGGACGTACCTGCTGGGGTGGCGGCTGTCAAGTCCCCTAACTACCCATAGACCCGTGTCCTGGACACCGGCATGCGGCTCCGGGCTCCGCGAGGCGCAAGCTGCTAGGTCTCCAGTGAGCCACGGGGCTGGACGCCGGGAGCGCAGCTGCCCCAAGGATGAGTCCAGGCGGGGACTGTGCGTGACTGCTCGTGTGCGAGCACGCCCATGGGTCTGCCCTGCCTGCTCCTGCCTGCTCATGCAGCTCCAGCATTGGTTTCTGGACTGTGTAACCCGATTCCTCTGACTCACTCAAAATTTCCCATATAGTAATATTTCAGAAAATGACCTTTTTAATGAGGTATCATTATTTTAAAAATAGATTGATAAGGAAAAGGTTAAATCTTGGGCATCAGCAAAAATCACAATAGAGAACAAATGGTTAGAAATATTTCATCATTTTGAAACAAACCATGTTCCATATAATAATGCACTAAAAATTGTGGAATACGCGCTGTCTTTACCAGGAACTAATGCTGCGACTGAACGCGTTTTTACGACGGTAAATGAAGTGTGGACATCAGAAAAATCACAACTAAGTGTTGAGACTTTGAAAGCCATTTTATGTGTGAAATATAATTTAACAAATTGTAAAAAATTTCATGACCTTTTATTTTATTTTTTTAATTTTATTCATTTTAGAGAGGAGACACAGAGCGAGAGAGAGAGAGAGAAAGAGAGAAAGGGGGGAGGAGCTGGAAGCATCAACTCCCATATGTGCCTTGACCAGACCAGTGCAGGGTTTTGAACTGGCGACCTCAGTGTTCCCAGGTCGACGCTTTATCCACTGCACCACCACAGGTCAGACCAAGCCACCCCTTGCTGGAGCCAGCGACCTTGGGTCCAAGCTGGCGAGCATCTGCTCAAGCCAGATGGGCCCGCGCTCAAGCTGGAGACCTCGGGGTCTGGAACCTAGGTCCTTCTGCATCCCAGTCCGACGCTCTATCCACTGCACCACTGCCTGGTCAGGCTATTTTTTGCATTCTATGAAAATTTTTTTTTTGCTCCATATAGACCAAATTTTTAATCAAGAACACACACACACCCCCTGCTCCCCCGTCAATGGTGTCCTGCTTTACCAATTTTAAAATCTGGTCACCTTACTCTTTAAGAGAATCCAGCATAGGGAGCATAGTTGACTGACAGCCCCAGTGGCATTTGTGCTGAGGCTACACCTCTCCACCACCCAAATGCTCCCAGCCAATGCCTCAGCATGATGGGGATGTTATTGTTGGCCCAACCCTGAAGGACACAGAATTCCTCCAACACACAGCCTCTGCTTGAAGCCTCCCATCAGCCTTGCTGCAGCCAGACCATACTCACACTGCATCCGTCCTCCCCCAAACCTTCCTTCCTTCTCCCCTTTCCTGGGTGTCAGACCTGCACTGTGATCTGAAGGCTCTCCCTGCATACTCCTGTTCCCCTTTCACCCTAGTGTTTCCCCCAAAACATTCTTTTGCACATCTAATCCCATCTTGGTGTCTGACCTGACACCCAGGTTTCTTGGGAAGATTAGAGAAAATAAGATGTCAAAGGGCCTGGTACAGAGAGGCACTCAGCCGTTCACGGTCTTCTGCCTCTGTGCTCATTCTTGCCCCCACTTCTGTATCTGCCCAGTACCCGACTCAGTGACATGATGATGCCTACAGCATCTAAGAATCTATCATCAGTGTTCCCAGGAGAAAAGAGGTGGCATGGTCAGGGTTATTAGTAAACTTTATAATAAGGAACCACTCACCAAGGTGTCGGAAGTGAGTGGGAGACCATAGGGACAGTGCAGAGCCTGAGCAGGAGCTCTAAGGCACCCTGACCACTCCTGAGTCTATAGGAGTGAGTGAGGGAGGGAAGGGTTTCCTGAAGCCCCCCGGAGAGCGTGTACAGGCAGGGCCCTTGGCAGGAGCTGTGCTCTTCAGTTAAGGGTCATAGCAGACCTGAAGAGACCCTCACAGAAAGGGAACTGGGAATGAATACCCCAGCGCCACTCTCCTCCCTCCCAATCTCCTGCCCCATGTTCTTTTTAGCAGGATGCATTAGGAAACCTGAGGGCCAGGAAAGCTAAAGGCAGGGAGACGCTCTGGGGGACATCAGCGCAGCCTCCTAAGTCACTCAGTACAAATTTGGTCCCCATGCTCCTCTGGGTCAGAGCACAGCTCCTCTGCCAGCTCACACTTCCACGCTGGTGTTGCTAGAGCCCTGCCGCTTCCCTCTCCACATGCTGTCATGGAATTCCACCTACTCGCTTATGACCCCTAAATCTCTATCACAAATCCGGCCCCTTTTCTGAATTCCGGACAGTGTCCAGCTGCCCACTTGGTATCTCCTCTCCAATGTCCCACAGGCTCCACAGACTCTATGAGCCCAACCATAAAAGCCATTTTCATTCCTTGACTTTCCCTCCATTTGTCCAGGTGCTACAGCTGGAAATCTGAGCATAGTCATTAACGCTGAGGCCTCCTTCATCCACTCCACCCATATCCCATCATCAGTAAGGTGTACTGGTTTTCCTTCTAACTAATGTTTTCTGTTCCTGCCTCTTTATCCCTACAATTGTTGCAGAACCATGTCTTCCTGTTTCTGGTTTCCCCTCTCCAATTCTGGTGCTGCCACCAGTTTGATTTTTCTTTCATTAATTTGATGCTTCTAACCAAGTCACTCTCCTGCCTAAATCCTTCTCTGGTTTCCCCTTTGTCTTCAGCATAAAAACCAAATATCTGGCCTGACCTGTGGTGGTGTAGTGGATTAAGCAACGACCTGGAAATGCTGAGGTCACCAGTTCAAAACCCTGGGCTGCCTGGTCAAGGCACATATGGGAGTTGATGCTTCCTGCTCCTCCCCCCTTCTCTCTTTCTCTCTCTCTCTCCTCTCTAAAATGAATAAATAAAAATTAAAAAAAAATCATGCTTTAAAGGAAAAAAACCCAAATATCTGTGAGATTCAGACTCCTGCTCTTCTCTGTGGCCTCCTCATCACTACTCTCCTCTGCTCCCATGGCCTCTTCTGCCCAAATTGCCCACACTGACCCCTTTACAGCCCCTCCCATCTCCTCCTGGCACATTTTTATTCATCCTTCAACATTCAGCTCAGGGGTCAACTCCTCCAGGACCCCTCCCCTGATTGCAGCCTCCATTCTAAATTAGACACCCCTTCCTTTGTCCCCAGTGCCTTTGACCTCAGTACTTGTCATGCAGTGCTCCAGTTGTTTGTTGACTGGTCTGTCTTCTGTGTCCCCATTACCTAGCACTGAGTAGCAGTGAATAAATGAATGACATGAACCGTCCCACAAGGCAGCCCATCTCACTGTGGGACTGTTCCAAATTTTAAATTTATTTTATTTTTTTATTTTATTCATTTTAGAGAGGAGACACAGAGTGAGAGAGAGAGAGAGAGAAAGAGAGAAAGGGGGGAGGAGCTGGAAGCATCAACTCCCATATGTGCCTTGACCAGACCAGTGCAGGGTTTTGAACTGGTGACCTCAGTGTTCCCAAGTCGACGCTTTATCCACTGCGCCACCACAGGTCAGGCCTGGACTGTTCCAAATTTTAGGCAACAGTAGTAACAGTTACTGAGCTGGGTCTGCTGTCCTGTCACTCAACCTCTTCATCCAAGAGGGTCCTGGCTCAGCCCTTGGAGGCCTTGACAAGAGAATCTGCTCTACCTTGAGAGACTTAAAGACAATTGTCATGGCCTCCCTGCGATTTCTAAACCAGTCCTTCTCAACTACAGAGGTTGCAGACAGCTATGAGGAGACTTGCAAGTAAATTCTATCAATGAGTAAAAGTAAAGAGATTTAAGAAGAGTTCAATTTTTCATATAAACGTGAATGGTTTTTAAATTATCCCTGCAGTAATATCACTGTCATTCATCTGCTCTCCTGAGTGGGAGAGGGGGTGGAGCCATAGCCTTGATGTGGCAGCCTATAGTGAAAGAGTGATAACTAAGGTTAATTGCTGAGTGATTATGAATCATTGTTACACATAGCAATGATTTAGCTTTATAGATGCACAAAACCTAGGTACTCCTGTGGGAGAGTGTTATACAAGGACTCATCCCTTAAGAGCTGTTGCAGGGGAGAAGAGTAAAGCACTGTTGTTTGAAACATGCCACTCTTTTAATCACTATATGACATGATTTCAGATGCAAATGATTTCTTTGCATTCGCATGCTCATTGTTTCATATAATCCCAGTTTAATACCATGACTGTGAGGGAGGTTGGCAATAGGGGAAGGTCATGTAAGGAACCAGACCTGGGAACTTTGGCTAGAACCGCCCACACCCATGCCTGCCAAAAGAAACTTCCCAGGAGCCCCTTGAAAAAGAACAACTGTCAGCCAATGAAATTTTGCCACGTCATATCACCTGACCACCTTACCGACACTATAAATTACCCCCAAACAGGGGAGGCAGTGCGACTTCTCTGGCCCATCTCACAGACCAGAGAACCTTGTCTGGGATGCGCTGTACTAAATAAAGCTTTTTTTTTTTTTTTATAGGGACAGGGAGAGAGAGTCAGAGAGAGGGATAGGGACAGACAGACAGGAACGGAGAGTTGATTTAAGCCCCTCCCCATCAGGTGAGAAGCATCAATCACTAGTTTTTCGATGCCCTTGCGACACCTTAGTTGTTCATTGATTGCTTTCTCACATGTGCCTTGACCGCGGGCCTTCAGCAGACCGAGCAACCCCTTGCTGGAGCCAGTGACCTTGGGTCCAAGCTGGCGAGCTTTTTGCTCAAGCCAAATGGGCCCGTGCTCCAGCTGGAGAGCTCCGGGTCTCGAACCTGGGTCTTCCGCATCCCAGTCCAACGCTCTATCCACTGCGCCACCGCCTGGTCAGGCTAAATAAAGCTTTTGCTATTCCACATTTGGTGGCTACAGCCTTCTTTCTTCCTCAGCAGGGAAAATATCTTACATTTGGTGCTGAAACCTGAGAGGAGCTTGAAGCCCGCTGGGGCTACTCCTTTCCCCTTCTCCGACCTCCCACCCACTTCAGCATGTTGTACAGTAAGTCCCTTGCCTCAAGTCTCTCCTCAGTTCTTTCCACCAAGACTCCCTGTCTGTAATTGCAGCTGTGTCAGGGACCTCTTATCTGTTTGGAGCGTGTGTGTGTGCCCGTGGAGACGTCCCGGATTCACCCACTCTACCTAACTGTCTGGTGGCCATAGCTTGAGTTGCAGGACACCAATTCTCATTCTGTTCACTCCAAGGACTCAGGGTGGTCATAGAGGGACAGGAATCTAAACCTAACTCAAAAACACTCTTGGAGTGCCTTATCCAGAATCTCTCCCTCCTGAAAGAAGAAGAAACTGATCTTCTCAGATTTGGTCGGGCCACAGAACCCACTGGATAATCAAACCAGATGGCCTCCTGAAGGGACTTTCAATTTTAACACCCTCACCAATTTAACTATTGCCAAAGAACTGGGAAATGGTTGGAGATCCCTTACATTCAGGGCTTCTAGTATTTGCGCTCCCGTCCTTATCTCTGTGCTGCCTCTTCTAAGGCGCAGGCCTTTTTTGGCCAGAGAAACCTCACCTAAACCCTCCACTCCTGATCTTTCCTCCTTTGCTGACCCCCAACTCTCTCTACCCCTCCTGCCCGACCCCTGATGGTGCCCCTCTTTCGGGACCCCTCTCTGGTCTCTCTCTGAACCTCTTCTGCTTGGGTCTCTTCCCTCCAGAAAGCCCCTTCCTTCTCCGCTGTGTTCTTAAGCCCCTCCCCATCAGGTCATCCTCCGCCGGCCATTGGCCCTCACGCAGGTTTGCAGGTCTCCTGACCCCACCGCCTGCCCCGGTCTTCTTGCAGGAAGGTCTGGCCCTGTCCTGCCTCTGGCTCTGGCATTTACAGCTGGATCTGGGTGCCAGGTTCCCCAGGAGCCCCTTCCTTCTTATTCTCAACCCCCAAACCCCTATCCAAGACCTGATGAACATGGCATTTAAGGGTTTTTTTTGTTTTGTTTTGTTTTTTTTACAGGGACAGAGAGAGAGATAGATAGGGACAGACAGACAGGAATAGAGAGAGGTGAGAAGCATCAATCATTAGTTTTTCACTGCCATCGCAACACCTTAGTTGTTCATTGATTGCTTTCTCAGATGTGCCTTGACCGCGGGCCTTCAGCAGACTGAGCAACCCCTTGCTGGAACCAGCGACCTTGGGTCCAAGCTGGCGAGCTTTTGCTCAAGCCAGATGGGCCCGTGCTCAAGCTGGCAACCTCAGAGTCTCAAACATGGGTCTTCCGCATCCCAGTCTGACACTCTATCTACTGCGCCACCGCCTGGTCAGGCGGCATTTAAGGTTTTTAATGGTCACTGCTAGAAGGAAAAGGCCGAGGCTGCTTGCCAGGTCCACATGCAGCAAAGGCAACTCTCCAAACTCAGGCTCTTGTGGCAGCCCTGAGACCAGCAGAGCAACAGGGGCAAGGCACAGGAGGTGCCCGACACAAGTCCAGACTGCAAAGAGGAACCCCACCAGGAGCTTGCTTTAAATGTGGCAAAGAGGGTCACTGGTCCTGGCAGTGCCCCTGCCTGAGGCCACCCACTAAGCCCTGCCCTAACTGCAAGCAGCCTGGTCACTGGCGGAGAGATTGCCCCTTTTGGGGCAACAGGCTCTTCCTCGGTGCCTCCACACAGAGGACAAGCCACCCAAATGGGAGGCCAAGCCAGCCAGGCGGGCCCATTGCTAGAACTCCTTGACCTCATGGATGACTGATGCGACCTGGACTCAAAAGACCCCCATCACCCTTGTCGAGCCAGGGTAATGCTACAGGAGCGGGTAAGTCCATCTCATTTCTTGTGGACACAAGGGCTACCTTCTCTGTTTTGCTATCACACTCTGGACATCTAGTTCCCTCACAGGTCTCCATTATAGGAGTGGATGGGACCCCTTCTTTTCTCCTTCGCACACCACTCCTGACATGCAGTTTGGATGGAATCCCCTTTTTTGCACTCCTTCAGATTCTTTCTTTCCTCGATCTAATAGGCTTCTTTTGACACTTAATTCCCAATTTTCTCTCTTAGCCAAACCCCCCTCCTCTTGCCACCTACCTCCTCTTTCTGTCTTTACTCTGCCATCTTCTCAGGGAACATGTGAACTGGACCCTTTCTCCCATAGGGGGTCCTCATGAAGCACACCCAGTGGTCACCCTCCAGCCAGGAGACAAGGTTCTTCTTAGGAAGCTCCAGCTTGGCTCCCTACAGCCCAGGTGGACGGGACCCCATATGGTAATATTGACTACTTCTACTGCAGCCAAGCTCCTAGGGCAAACACCTTGGTACCATGCCTCTCGCCTCAAGCTTGCCCCCATACAGGACTGCTGGCAGTCAGAACCACGGGGCCCCACCCATCTCCGGCTCACCAAAAGGTTGGGCCCTGCAGATCCTCCGGTTGCTCCTATCCCTCCCACTGGGAACCTGCCACCAGACTGAGTTAAAGCAAGGAGAAATGCTGTTACTATATCAATGAGACTGGCCTGATGGAAGAAAACATCAATGTCCTCAACCGTCTGCAAGAGAAACTGCACAAGGACTTCTCCTCCTACAACCCGTTTAACTCCTGGTGACAGCCACCCATCCTCACCTGGGCTGCCCCTGTCCTAGGTCCTCTTCTAATTATCAGCATATTAGTCATTTTTGCTCCTCTTTTTAAAATTCTTACAGGGCTGCATCTGCGATGTTTCTCAAGTCATGGTCAACCAGATGTTCCCACACCCATACACACGACTCCCCTCAGAGCCACCACCTTCCAACCTCCCTTCCCCACAACGCCCCTAATCACCAGGAAGTGGCCAGATGAATAGTGGTGCCCTTATCTAACATAAAAGGGTGGAATGTGAGGTCAGTTGGCAATGGGGGAAGGTCACGTGAGGAACAAGGCCCGAGAACTTTGGCTGGAACCGCCCACACCCATGCCTGCCAAAAGAAACTTCCCAGGAGCCCTTTGAAAAAGAACGACTATCTGTCAGCCAATGAAATTTCACCACATCATACCAACCCAACCACCCTACCGACGTTATAAATTACCCCCAAACAGGGGAGGCGGTGTGACTTCTCTGACCCATCTCACGGACCAGATTGTCCGTGATGCACTGTACTAAATAAAGCTTTTGCTATTCCACATTTGGTGGCTACGCCCTTCTTTCTTCCTCAGTGGAGAAAATACCTTACAATAACAAACACCCCTCTCTTTTTAGAGAAAGATGGAAAAATTGAGGCTCAGAGAGGTTAAGTAGCTCACCCAAGTCATACAGTTAGCCGGTAAGAGAACCTGGACTTAGGTCTTTCCAATGCTTAAATTGGGCTTATTTTTCTGGATTCCAGAAGCCTTTCCTCCTTGTGATGTTTCCCCAGATGGGTCCCAATGGGCAACGAGATGCTCTAAACAGTGAGTGAAATGACACACTGTCCTGATTATTCTTTGTTTTATGAGTTTGTCCTTTTTCCCAACCACACTGTAGACTCTCTCCACTTACACTACTTAGATCCCCTACAGGACCTGGCCCACAGCAGGTGCAACTACAGAAGGCCTGGTATCTGCATAGCAGCTTTGCTGTTTAGTAGGTGTAAAGCCAATAGCCGGGGCCACCATCACAGCAGCCTGGCCAGTGCAGGTTCGCATTAGATTCGAACAGTCCGTAATGGAACACAGGATCCAAAAACTGGTGAGCCATCAGCTTTAATTCTAGCTTGCACCCGGCGGGCAAGTAAACACACACACTGGACTCCAAAACCCACTCACTCAGTGCCCACAAAGCTACTGACTTATCTGAGTTTCCTAGCACCAAAGGTTTCTAGCTCACCAGACTTACTCACCTCTGTTTCCCATCTACTCCTGCACAAACTCTTAACAAACTGGCTTTTTCCTCAGCACTCTGCCATCTTGGCAACTTCTCCTCCACATGGCCTTAATCTGCTCTCCTCTCTAATACCAACCTCAGGAACTCAGGAACCAAGAGAGAGATCAAGCTACTTTATACCATAGAATCAAAACCTTTAATCCAATTATACAAACAAGGAAGTGTCTGTATAATGGGATTCCTCAGGAGAGTGCACCACCCTACATCATCCAATCAGTCAAGGGTGTGGGGAAGAGCTTACTCTTAAAACTAAGCCTTAGGCTATAACGACCCGACCTGCCCACAGCCTGTTCCAGAACACACATTAATATCAACAAACTTCCATGTGGGCAGCGCCATCTTTAACAAAGTGAGCATAATATATTTTATCTGCCCAACAGTAGGCATGTGCCGTTAGGGAAATAATGACACCGACTTCAGGGTTGTTGTGGGGATCAAGTGAAATAGTGATGGAAGGGTTCTCAGAACAGCATCTGTACAACTCAGTAGATGTAACTTATCACTTCTGTTGGTCAAATAAGTTTGTAAATATGATATATATGTTTGCTCGCTTATAGTTTGCATTGGGTGTGGGAGACAGGCTGTAAGCAGACAAAGTCATTATAGCCTAAGGCTTAGTTTTAAAACTAAGCCTTTCCCACCCTTTTAATCCTAAAATCTTCTCAACACTAAGCTTTTCCCCACACCCATGACTGTTGCATGATGTGGGGTGGTGCACTCTTATGAGTAATCCCATTTATGCCTCAGATAAGTGACTTTGTATCAGAGACTTCCTTATTTGTATATTGGCTTAAAGGTTTTGATTTCTACACTATAAAACTGAGCAGACCTGGGGCTCGCTCACTCTTGGTTCTGAAATTAGCATTGCAGCAGAGAGGCAGCCAAGATGGCAGAGTGCTGAAGGAGAAGCCAATTTGTGCAGAGTTTGTGCAGAGAGAAGGAGATGGGGAACAGAGGTGAATAAGACTGATGAGGTAGAAACCTTTGATTCTAGGAATACTCAAGATGAGTCAGTGGCTTTAGGAGCCCTGAATGGAAAGGGAAATGTTTTCCCACTGTGTTTATTTCTCGCCTGCCGGGGGTGAGCTAGGATTAAAGATAATGGCCCACCAGTTCTTGGCTCCGTTGTTTCATTACTGTCTGTCTGAGTCAAATGCGAACCTGCATGGGTCAGGCGGCTGTGATGGCGGCCACGGCTACTGGTTTTACAACTACCCAATCTTAATTGATCGAATTATCCTAAATTTCTCCCTTTTCCTTTACCCTATAATTATCCGATTGTCAGGTCCATTCTTTTCTCTCTCACCAGCCCACTGCCCTACTTCAAGCTTCATTTTTTGCCTTATCATGACAGCTTCGGAAGATGTCTCTCTCCTTCCAATATAAGCTTCCACAGCACCTGTACTTCCCCTTATGTAACAACCATCATACCTGTGACTTAGTCAACATCTTTATTCACTAACAAAATTAAGCTTCATCTTTGAGTCTCCTAACCCATTAGGTAGTTGCTCAATAAGTATTTGTCCAAAAGTTTGTTTTCTCAAAAAAATGTGCTGACTGGTCCTAGACTTTCTTAGAAATGAACTATAAAGTCCCCAAGACCTGACAGTTTATTCAACACCAAAACCCCATGTGACAGCCAAATACAATTTGTAACACATCCTTCTGGCCACGTCACTCTTCTGGTCAGAATACTTTGGTTCTCCATAATATTCAGATTAAAATTCAAATGTCTCCTTTGTCCCCACTTCATTGCTAGAAAAGCCAGGGCACCCAAGAGAGGAGACAGGGTATGGATTGGAACCCTGACCCAGTCCAAAGCAAGGATATGTGTGTAAGAAGCAAGAGAAGAAACAAGGTTTACTTTGCTTGTCCTAAACTGTGCAGGAAAGACCAATTTGAAAAAGATGAAGGTGGGGCCTGCCCCAGCACATCCCTAAAAACCTACTCCTGCCCCAACTTACGCCTTCTTGATCTCGGCATCCTCTGCATTGTGAGTGATCTGCAGTATAGCATAATAATCCTGTCCCATGGCTGGCTGGCAGTCAGTCCTGGATAGTCTTGACTTCAGTGGGGTAGTTAGTCTGCATTCTTTGGTTGCTCCTGACAACTGCAGAGGGGCACTCTGGGAGTTGTAGTCCTTTCTACCTAAACAACCCACTTTCTCAGCTCTACCTTATGAAAGAGCCAATGAAAGAATTGAGAGAACTGGGGCTAATTCTGTGACCCTGATAAAGATCACTTAACTCAGAAAGCAGGGGGTTAAGAAGCAATTAGTTTTAATTAAAAGTTTTCAGAACAAATGCATTTAACTGTTGTTTTTTATTTTATTTTATAAATGTTTTAGATTTTCAGACAAGTTGTAAAGATAGAGTTCTCAAATACCCCACACTCATTTCCTCCCATTTTAAACGACTTACATGATCATAGAGGGTACTTTTGTCACAAATAATAAGCAATATCAATACACCAATGGACTTATATCAGAAGTCCATTCCTTATTTGCATTTCCTAATTTTTATTTAGAAATTAAATTTAATGGAATGATATTGAGTAATACGAGTAGATAAGTTTCAGATAACTAGTTTTTTTAAAATTTATTTTAGAGAGGAAGAAAGAGAAACATCAATTTGTTGTTCTACTTACTTATGCATTCATTGGTTGATTTTTTTGTATCTGCCCTGACCGGGGATCAACCTTGGCATGTAGAAACAATACTCTAACCAACTGAGCTACCCAGCCAGGGCAGGTTTCCTAATTTTTAACCTAATGTCTTTTTTTTCTGTTCCAGGATCTCATCTAGGATCCCATATTTCATTTAGTTTTTGTTTCTTTAGGCTCCTCTTAACTACAACTGTTTCTCAAACTTTCCTTGACCTTAATGACTTGACAATTTAAGAAGTACTGGTCAGTTATTTTAGAGAATATCTCTGAATTAGGATTTATTATTATTATTATTTTGACTGATTTTGGCCCTGGCTGGTTGGTTCAGTGGTAGAGCAACGGCCCGGCATGTGTAAGTCCCAGGTTTGATTCCCAGTCAGGGCACACAGGAGAAGTGACCATCGGCTTCTCCACTCCTCGTCCCTCCCATCTCTCTCTCTCTCTCCCCCTCCTGCAGCCAGGGCTAGAATGGTTTAAGCAAAGTTGGCCAAGGGCACTGAGGATGGCTCCATGGCCTCACTTTAGGTGCTAAAAATAGCTCAGTTGCCAATCAACTGAGTAGTGGCCCAGACAGGCAGAACATTGCTTGGTAGGGGGCTTGCCAGGTGGGTCCTGGTCCAGGCACACGCAGGAGTCTGTTTCTGCCTCCCTGCCTTTTACTTAATTAAAAAAACAAATAAATATACTGATTTTAGAGATAGGGATAAATCAATTTGTTGTTCCCCTTCATTGGTTGATTTTTTTTTATGTGCCCTGACCAGGGATTGAACCTGCAACCTTAGTGTGTCAGATAACACTCTAACCAACCAAGCTGCCCAGACAAGGTCACAATTAGGGTTTGTGTGATATTTTCTTAAGATTAGACTGGGGGCTGTGGGTTTTGGAAGGAAGAGCACAAAGGTAAAGTGCCATTCCCATCACATCAGATCCAAAGTACATACTGCCAACTGGGGGTGCTGACCCTGATCACTTGCTGAGGTAGTGTTTGTCTGGTTTCCTCACTGTAAAGTCACTTTTTTCTCCCCCTTTCTGGACTGTGTATTTTGGTGGTAAGTCATTTCAAGGATCACCTTTAAAGAATGGGAAGTTCTGCTCCATCTCCTTGAGGGCAGTAGTACCTTCACGAGCCAGAAAAATGATAAACACAATAAAAAGTTAACAACTGGGAGGTGATCTAGGTGGGGATACAATGGAATACTTCGTATTCTCTTTGCAACTTATTTTTGAGTTTGAAATTGTTTCAAAATAAAAAGTAAATTAGAAAAAATATGTATTTACAGAGACTTGTTCAAAAAATGAAACTTTTACTTTGCTACTGTGAGGACTGTGCTTGGTACAGAGTATTTGCACAATAGCTGATGCCACTGCCAGCTTGAGAAAGGGGCACTTCTCACAAGAAGTCACAAGGGGGCATCTGAACACCAAGAAGCAAGGTCTAGCACAGAGCTTCACTGGACCTGTAGTGCTGCGGATGGTGGTTGTCCATCCCTCCTTATCCAGAATGCACTCCTCAGCCCAAAAGAAAAAAAAGCTTTGTCTGTTGCAAACTGGAGTTTATTCTGTTCACAGTAGACAGGCATTGGGCACCTGAGAGCTAGCCTCTGCTCCTTCTGTTTGGGTCTGGGTTTCGCAGCAGCTGTTGAGGGTCACCATCACAACCAGGATATGAACTCTGGAGACCTATGAAGGGGCTTGTAAATGTGACAGTAATAGGGAAGAGTCAGTCCTGAAGTGAGAACTCAGCGACACAGTGGCCATGTGATGAACTCAAGCCACAGCGTGCCTCATCCTCTTTTCTTAATCTGCCTTCATAGAGGCACCCATTGGACCTCCTAGGAGTCAATGCTTCTCAACTCTAGAATATGTCTCTTTGGGTCACCTGACCCTATCACAAATCACTCCTTAAGTGGAACAGCTCTAGTCCCAGAGGTCTCACAATCACATGGTGAAGTAGAAGGAGCACAGGCCCTGGAGACAGACTGAGCAGGAACCAAATCAGGGCTCTTGTACTTAATTTCTTAAGCCTCAATTTCTTTATCTGTAAAACAGAAATAATTTCATTTGCTTTTTTTAAAATATTGTATTCATTTTAGAGAGAGAGAGAGAGAGAAAGAGAGAGAGAGAGAAAGGGGGTAGGAACAGGAATAGGAAGCATCAACTCCCATATGTGTCTTGACCAGGTAATGCTGGGATTTCAAATCAGCGACCTCAGTGTTCAGGTCGATGCTTTATGCACTGTGCCACCACATGTCAGGCTCATTTCCTTTATGACAGTATTGTGAGGATTAACTATATCAGTATAGTACCTAGAACAGAGTAGATAACCAGTAAATAATCAATTACAGCATTTTATTTTCACAATTTTGCTTAGGTTTAAGCAACAGGTAGAAAAAAATTGAATTTAAAGTTAAGATAAACTTTAAGTTCCTGCTCTCTATGACCCCTGGTAAACCACTTTATCTCTCTGAATCTCACTACGGGTATGTCACAAGATAGTAATAAAGATTACATGTGAATATACCCTTAAGAACTCTTAAACCGTGCTATTGCCCCAGTCAGGAACTACCTTCTTCTCTTACATAAATTCCAGATCTCAGCCTACATGGCCCAGCTCAAGTGTTGTACACTCCAAGAAACTTTTGTTGTTGCGGGAGAGAGAGAGAGAAGAGAGAGATAAGCATCAACTTATAGTTGCGTCATTTGTTGTTCATGGCTTCTCGTACATGCCTTGACCAGGGGGCTTCAGCCAAACCAATGAATGACCCCTTGCTCAAGCCAGTGACCTTGGGCTCAAGCCAGCAACCATGGGGTTTCAAACCTGGGACCTCAGTGTTCCAGGTTCACGTCTATCTACTGCGCCACTACTAGCCAGGCAAGAAACTTTTTTTTAAATAATGTCTAGAATGTAGCTATGGTATATATACTCTAGAAATTGTTTAAAAGAATGAGGAATGTCTAAAAGTACTGAGATAAAAAGAACTCAGATATTAAGTGAAAATAAGCCATGGGATATATTATTACTTTATTTTTATGTTTAGAGAAGAAAAGAAGTAACCATGTCATACCCTTGCTTAAAAACTCCTTCAGCCTGGCCTGCTCAGGCAGTGGCGCAGAGGATAGAGTGTCAGACTGGAACGCAGAAAACCCAGGCTAGAAACCCCGAGGTCACCAGCTTGAGCACGGGTTTATCTGGCTTGAGCGTGGGGTCACTGGCTTGAGCATGGGATCACAGATGTGACCCCATGGTCACTAGCTTGAGCTCAAAAGGTCTCTGGCTTAAGCCCAAGGTCACTGGCTCGAGAAGGGGTCACTCTGTTGTAGCCCCCTGGTCAAGGAACATATGAGAAAGCAACCAATGAACAACTAAGGTGCCTCAACAAAGAATTGATGCTTCTCGTCTCTCTCCTTTCCTGTCTGTCCCTATCTGTCCTTCTCTCTGACTTGTCTCTGTCAAAACAAACAAACAAAAAACACCAAAAAAACTCCTTCAGCCTGACCTGTTGTGGCGCAGTGGATAAAGCATGGACCTTGCATGCTGAGGTCACTGGGCTTGCCTGGTTTAAGGCACATAACAAGAAGAAACTACTCTGAGCTGGTGCCCCCAACTCCTTGCCCCAACCTCTACCTTCTCTCTCCTCTCTCCCAAATCAATAAATACAATTTAAAAAAAATAAAAAACCCTTCAAGGGCATGCTCTCCCTCTCCAGCTCCTTTTCCTTCACCTCCCCAGGTGTGTTACCTTTGCCTTTCCCCTTCCTAAACTCCAAGGGCCCTTCTTTTGCTTCTGTAACTTGTTTCCTGAGCCTATGCAGCCCAGCTGGCTCACTTCTACCTCTGTAACTTTCTCAATAAACTTTCATAATTTTGAGAGCAAAAAAGAACAAGACAAAACAAAACAAAAACTCCTTCATGGTTCCCCACAGCCATCCAAGTGAAGTTCAAGCTCCTTACCTGGCATTCAGGCCCCTTCACTCTTCGGGCCCTGCCAACCTCTTCAGCCTCATCTCCTACAGACCAGCATGGCCATCCTAAATGCTGGGTTCCACATATAACTCAAGTGCCCTTTACCATTTCTTCTTCTAGGTCTCAACCTTTATGCACCAGAACCTGGAAGACTTGGTAAAATATTGATTATGGGCCCTACCCATAGAATTTCTGATTTAGGTCTGAGGTGGGGCTCAAGAATTTCTATTTCTAAGTTCCTGAGAGATACTGATAAGCTGTTCCAGGCACCACGCTTTGACAGTCATTGCCTTTACAAGGATACGGTTCAAATTCATCACCTGTATACAGGCTGACCAACCATGTCATTTACAGAAAACCCCTCAGTCCCAGGAATATTAGGATGGCCGGTGCTCCTGGCCATACAGAAATCCTTGCCAGGTTACTGCTTACAGGGTATTTCGGCTACTGTTAGCAGTCCTCTACAGCCAGGCCAGCAGGAAGTGCCTGAGAAAGGAGTTCCATCAGCCTGATCGACTCTTTGCTGGAACAAGATTATTTAACAAAGTTTTTCAAATTCAGACTCCTTCAAATACATTTTATTTCTTTCAGAGAACAGGCTTTAATATTCTGGTCCTGTAAACAATTAACACAACCCATGTGAGATCAAATGCTAAGCAATCCATAACCTTGCCCTGTTTGCTGGAGTGAGTTATACAAGAAGTTGGGGCAAATGCAGAGAGCACATGTGAGCTTCTTATCCAGTTACAAGTTTTGTTACGAAATGATAGTTCCACATGGCCAATGTAGCTGACTTTCTGTGACTTCCTAAGGGTGCCCAAGACGATAAAGAGCCATGGTCTTTGGGAGGGACTTATGCTGCTGCTGCTCATTGTTGATCAGGGTCAACTGTTTTCATTAACTGGGACTCCTCTTTCCGAGGAATCAGAGGTCAGAGAGCTGATAGCGCCTCACAAGGCCATCCCGACAGCAGGTGTAGATCTGCTTCTCCCACGTGGCTACCTGGAACACAAGAGTCCACAGCTCAAAGTAATCTGGAATTCTTCCATTTCAAAAAGACAGAGCTTTGTCATTCACCCCAACTAGTACAAGGGAGTCTGAAAAGCTTTATTGACTCCAAAGACAAGGAAAGAATTACATCCATATGGATTTTATTTTTTTCAAATGTATTTAAAAAATGGCTGGCCAGGGTCGAGAGTTCTGCTACAGAACAGAGACACTAATTAGGCAGGTAGGGAAAACACATTAGTTTTGTGCACAGATTAGTGCAGAGTTGGTACGTGGGGAGGGATGAGCATTGATGTCCCTGGGTATCCCCGAACCTCATAAAGTTATATGCAAAGTTCTCAATATGTGCTTTTTTAAAAAAGATTTAATTTATTGAGATTAGAGAGAGGAGAGAGAGAGAGAAAGATGTAGGGAGAGGAAGGGGAAGCATCTACTCATAGCTGCTTCTCTTATGTGCCTTGACTGGGTAAGCCTAGGGGTTTGAACCAGCAACCTCAGGCAAGCCCAGGGTTTTGAATCAGCAGCCTCAGTGTTCCAGATCAACACTTTAACCACTATGCCACCATAGGCCAGGCAGTATGTACCTTTTCTCTGAGGAGAATTTCATCAACTTCTTAAAGAAGGTTAAGAACCACTAAATTGGTAAAAATAACATGAATTTGGGAGTTAGCTGAATCTCAGGTTTGCTAATATGTAGCTGCATGACCATGAGCTACTTTCTCAAATCATCTGGGCTGCAGTTACCTTATTTGTAAAATGAAAATATGTTAATTCACAATATAAAACACTATGAAGAAACTTTCAGAAATGAAGTGGATATACATGCATTTGTCTGGAAAGAGCTCCAAGATAGTAAGTAAAAAATAAGCCATAAGGCAATATACACAGGAAGATCCCAATTATGAATAAACTAAAATAAAACTATATTATTTACATAAATACATAAGCACAAAAACGATTATGAAAGATATGTGCCAAACTGTTAAGGCTAGTTATTCTGGAAAGAAGACTTGAACTAAAACAGTTTTAGAGGAAACTTATAAGTCTGTATAATTCTGTATTGCTTGAATTTTTATAGGTGTGTGTTAATTGTATAATTTTTTTTTAATTGCAAGAAAAAAAATAGGAGACCCTAGATGGGTGGCTCAGTGGATTCATTCAGTGGTCAAGGGTTCGACCCCTAGTCAGGGCACTCACCAGAAATAATCAATGAGTGCACAACTAACTGGAAAAACTAAGTGAAACAACAAGTTAATACTTCCTTCTCTCTCTTACTCTCTTCCCCCACCTCTCTTTCTCAAGCCAATGGAAAAACTCAAAAAAAAAAAAAAGGAATAATAATACCTATACATCACGGAATTATAGCATTTAATCAATGAGATAGTATCTGTTAAACATATATTGACAATGTTTGGTCAGTAAATATCATTTCCCCTTCTATTTTTCTCTTTCTATTGTAAAGAATTCTATTTTTATTTATTTATTTTTTTTATAGGGACAGAGAGAGAGTCAGAGAGAGGGATAGATAGGGACAGACAGGAACAGAGAGAGGTGAGAAGCATCAATCATTAGTTTTTCATTGCCATCGCAACATCTTAGTTGTGCATTGATTGCTTTCTCACATGTGCCTTGACAGCGGGCCTTCAGCAGACTGAGCAACCCCTTGCTGGAGCCAGCGACCTTGGGTCCAAGCTGACAAGCTTTTGCTCAAACCAGATGAGCCTGTGCTCAAGCTGGTGAGCTCGGGGTCTCGAACCTGGGTCTTCTGCATCCCAGTCCGACGCTCTATCCACTGCGCCACCGCCTAGTCAGGCTCTCTTTCCATTCTAATCAAGTAAGATAACCAGTCTTGAACTTTAAATAATAATAATAGCTAATATTTATAGAATTTTTAAATTTGCAAAGAGCTCTCATATACATTCTCTCTGTTACCATTTTTACAGCTGAACTGACAGACTGAATAGGTGAAGTGACTTCTGACTCAAAATTCTCATTTCTTTCTATCCCATCCCTAATTATTTTATCCCTCCTAATAATAAAAAAATAGCTGGTTTCAGTCCCCTCTAACGCTCTAGAGCCCAGGTGAGGACCACCCAGGCCTGGTCTCTAGGCAGGCCTGTACCTTATACACAGGGTCACAGTCAGCGCCGGAGAGGTCAATGACATAGTCTAAATCTTGCTGGACAATGAAACAGTTTCCATCACCTAAAAGGCAGAAAGAAAATTTAGAAAACTGAAGAGAAAGCTACATTCAAAGGAGTTTTAAAAACCCTCGATATTTTCATTTATTTCTGTACATCACTAGCCTAAAGAAAATTGTCCTAAGACCCAAAAAGGCAAACAAGTCTCATTATGTAGACCAACTATGAGGATCTGCAGGGGCTGCCTAGAATGCTGGGCTATAGAGGATGTGACAGCCAGTGCCTTCTGTGAGAAAGCTT
Source organism: Rhynchonycteris naso (assembly GCA_037038555.1). Taxonomy (NCBI): domain Eukaryota; kingdom Metazoa; phylum Chordata; class Mammalia; order Chiroptera; family Emballonuridae; genus Rhynchonycteris; species Rhynchonycteris naso. The sequence goes on from CM072995.1 coordinate 318,822,624, forward strand.
GTCTTTCATTAGCAATACCTGCCAAGGGCACAGAGCAAGCACCTACAGATTTACATATCTGTTTGCAAACTTATCCGAGACAATTATTAACAGGGAATTTGTCTATATAAATGTTTTTCTAAAAAAAAAAATCAGCCTGACCAGGCAGAGGCGCAGTGGATAGAGCGTTGGACTGGGATGCGGAAGACCCAGGTTCGAGACCCCAAGGTCACCAACTTGAGTGCGGGCCCATTTGGCTTGAGCAAAAGCTCCCCAGCTTGGACCCAAGGTCGCTGGCTCCAGCAAGGGGTTGCTCGGTCTGCTGAAGGCCCGTGGTCAAGGCACATGTGAGAACGCAATCAATGAACAACTAAGGTGTCCCAATGGCAACGAAAAACTAATGGCTGATGCTTCTCACCTCTCTCCATTCTTGTCTGTCTGTCCCTCTCTCTGACTCTCTATCTGTCCCTGTTAAAAATAATAATAATAATAATAATAATAATATTCCCCCCTACAAATCCTTATCTATTAAATACATATACAAATACTGACAGATGAAATAGTATGATGTCTATGATATATTTCAAAACATGAAACAAGATTATTCATAAATTGAAACCTATACAGTTTTGTGAACCAATGTCATCCCATTAAATTAAATTAATTAAAAAAAAAGATTATCCATACATGGGCAGTAGCTGACGCTGAATAATGGGTACAGCATGTTCCCTATGCTATTCTCTCTAGCTCTGCATCTGTCTGGAAATTTAAAAAAACATTTTTTAAAGACTTGATTTATTTTAGAGAGGAGAGAGATAGAGAGAGAGAAAGAGAGAGAAGGGGAGGAGGAGCAGGGAGCATCAACTCCCATATGTACCTTGACCAGGGAAGCCCAGGGTTTCGAACCGACCAAACTGGCGACCTCAGCATTCCAGGTCAATGCTTTATCCACTGTGCCACCACAGGTCAGGCTGTCTGGATATTTTATCTGGTAATTTCAATCTCTAGTCAATCAAAGAGTTCCAAAGGACCTCATAGATCATCTGTTTCCAACTTCTAAACTAAGCACAGAATTCCCTTCAGCACCCTGCAGAGCACCCAGCCAGCCATACTTATCCGTCCCCTGATTGGGGGTGCTCATTACCTCATTGCCACCTTCTTTATTATTATATTAAAAACTAAATGTAGCTGACCTGTGGTGGCGCAGTGGATGAAGCGTCGACCTGGGAACACTGAGGTCGCCAGTTCAAAACCCTGCACTGGCCTGGTCAAGGCACATATGGGAGTTGATGCTTCCAGCTCCTCCCCCCTTTCTCTCTCTCTCTCTCACTCTGTGTCTCCTCTCTAAAAATGAATGAATAAATAAATAAATAAGAAAAATAAATAAAATTAAAAAAAAAGACATTTGTCTAAAAAAAACAAACAAACAAAAACAACAACAACAAAAAAACAAACAAAAAACTAAATGTAGCTCCTGATAACCTTCTTTTATTGGCCTTAGTTTTATCCTCTGAACACAGAGCTTTATTCCCTTTATCTTTTTAGATATTGATGACAGAAGTTATGCCTTTCCTTCTTTCCAGTAGAAAAGAGTTACAAAAAGTTAAAGGGTTATGCCTGACCAGGCAGTGGCTCAGTGAATAGACAGTCAAACTGGGATGCGGAGGACCCAGGTTCGAGACCCCAAGGTCACCAGCTTGAGCAAAGCTCACCAGCCTCGACCCAAGATCACTGGCTCAAGCAAGGGGTTACTCGATCAGCTGAAGGCCCGCGGTCAGGGGACATGTGAGAAAGCAATCAATGAACAACTATGGTGTCGCAATGGCAACAAAAAACTAATGATTGATGCTTCTCACCTCTCTCCGTTCCTGTCTGTCTGTCCCTATCTATCCCTCTCTCTTACTCTCTCTCTGTCCCTGTAAAAAAAAATAAAAGTAAAAAGACTAAAGGGTCATGAGTTAGCTCTTCTCCCTGTTACCCTTTGCTTTACCCACATATCTCCTTGCAACAGAGATATTAATATATTTTAAATGCCCTAAAGGCAGGACAGGGAAGGAAAGAGATGCAGAGAACCTAGGCAGCCTACATGCTGGTTGGTTCTCAGGAATACTAAGCTCTGTGACTTCGGAACTGCCCCAGGGGTGACATAAACTTCTCATGTGCTGAAACATGATCCTAGGTTTGTTTACATCCCTTCTGTCTCATAAATCTCATTCATGTTAAGCCAAAGTGGGAAACCATTTACAATCTTCTGTCAACTTCTCACTGTTATTACTTCAGCAAAAACAAGTGATATCGACTACTGACTTTTTCTTTCCTTTCAAAAAATGTATGATTACCAAGTTACTATATGCAAATCTTACACACTTAATAAACCCCAGCTCTAGTATCATTCCCTCTAGGATGACACTTCTAACCAACCCATATAATAAACCCTTTCCCCATCAGTCTCTTGTAACATTTATTATTGTTTAAAAATTTTATTTATTGCCTGACCAGGCGGTGGTGCAGTGGATAGACCATCAGACTGGGATGCAGAGGACCCAGGCTCGAAACACTGAGGTCGCCGGCTTGAGCACAGGCTCATCCGACTTGAGCATGGGCTCACCGGCGTGAGTGTGGGGTAGCAGGCTTCAGCGTGGGATCATAGGCATGACACCATAATCACTAGGTCACTGGCTTGAAGTCCAATGTCACTGGCTTGAAGCCCAATGTCATTGGCTTGAGCCCAAGGTAACCGGCTTGAGCAAGGGGTCACTTGCTCTGCTGTAGCCCCCCCAGTCAAAACGCATATGAAAAAGCAATCAATGAACAACTAAGGTGCCGCAACAAAGAATTGATGCTTCTCATCTCTCTCCCTTCCTGTCTGTCTCTCCCTGTCTCTCTCTGACTCTGTAAAAAAAAAAAATATATATATATATATATATATATGTGTGTGTGTGTGTGTGTATAAATAAACTTATCAATTGATTTTAGAGGGAGACAGAGACAGAAACACTGGTCTCTCTGTTCCTGTATGTGCCTTGACTGGGACTGAACCCATAACCTCTGCTTATTGGGACAATGCTCCCAACCAACCACACCATTCAGCCAGGGCTCTTGTAACATTTATATTTCCTTTGTTACTTTAACATTTCTAGCCCTATAGCATAATTCTACTTTTTGTGGCTGTGTGCCTTGTCACTGGATCATGATGATAAGGAACACTTTTCAGGATGGCATACAGGGCAAGGGATAGTAACAGGTGTAAAAAACAACTATCATTTATAGCATGTCTACTTTATGTTGAGTGCTTTACATATTTTATCTCTAAGGAAATTAAAACAAAAGTGAAATGACTTGCCAGTGGTCACAGAACTATTAGATTAGGTCATTAAGCCATATACTATTGCTATTTTTATGAATAAAAAAATGGTCATAATTTGGAAAGTCATATGGTTGAATCTACTAGTAAGTGTTTGAATAAGGATTTAAACTCATTGATTAGGTTGCCAGTTTGGTTCCAGAATTTTTTTTTCTTTTTACAGGGGCAGAGAGAGTCAGAAAGAGGGATAAATAGGGACAGACAGACAGGAATGGAGAGAGGTGAAAAGCATCAATCATTAGTTTTTCATTGCCATTGCGACACCTTAGTTGTTCATTCATTGCTTTCTTACATGTGCCTTGACCGCGGGCCTTCAGCAGACCTAGCAACCCCTTGCTGGAGCCAGCGACCTTGGGTCCAAGCTGAGAGCTCTTTGCTAAAGCCAGATGGGCTCGCGTTCAAGCTGGTGAGCTCAGGGTCTCGAACCTAGATCTTCCGCAGCCCAGTCCGACGCTCTATCCACTGCGCCACCACCTGGTCAGGCTGGTTCCAGAATTTATACTTTTTCTATATCATGCTGCTGCCTAATAAAATAAGGGTAAAGTAGGAGGTCAGGCCAGGAGCTATGGAGACTAATAAGTAACAGCTAAAACCATTAACAGTTAGTCTTTGAGGAAGCCTGGAGAAGACAAAAGGACAAAGGCTAAACTCAGGAAATCTATTTTAGGGATGGCAATGATAGTAGAAATAGCACATGGATTCAAGTTCAACAATTTGAAAACATATAATAAGTACAACCATGAATCATGCTAGGTATTTATAAGCTACTGAAATCTGGGAAAGAATCAGTACCTGAAGAATGAGAAAAACCAGGAAATTTATTAATATCACCAAAGTCAAAGGAGCTAAGTTTTTGGGATTTTTTACAGAGACAGAGTCAGAGAGAGGGACAGATAGACAGGAATGAAGAGAGATGAGAAGCATCAATCATCAGTTTTTCATTGCCATTGTGACACCTTAGTTGTTCATTGATTGCTTTCTCACATGTGCCTTGACTGCGGGCCTCCAGCAGACCGAGCAACCCCTTGCTGGAGCCAGTGACCTTGGGCCCAAGTTGGTGAGCTTTTGCTCAAACCAGATGAGCCTGTGCTCAAGCTGGCGAGCTCGGGGTCTCGAACCTGGGTCTTCCACATCCCAGTCCGATGCTCTATCCACTGCGCCACCGCCTGGTCAGGCAAAGAAGCTAAGTTTTAAGAGGGGAATAACAGTAACAGAATTTATTACCACTAGGAGTCATGAAAATACATACTCAAGCACTAAACAAATCTTTGATGCAATTCTTCAGTCCTGTGCAAGGGTTGGGGCTACACAGAGAAATAGTACCTGCCCTCCAGGAAACTTAGGGACTAGTGAACAACACCACCTATACATACAGAAGGCCGCTGGATCTAGCAAGAAGCTAATCATTGGTGGCCCTCAAGAGGAAAATTTGAGTAGAATGATGAGGATGGAGGCAAGAATACAGAGATCTGAAGGGAAGAGTATGGCATGGTAGCAAAGAGAATTTAAAAGAAAGGTTCGTAATGAGTGGCAGCAGCAGCATCAGGGAAAGCTGTCAAAAGCGCACACCAGCTGTGCTCTCACTAAGGCTTTATAAAGAGTGCTGTTGCATCACCAAACTGATGCCAAGTGACGGGGGAGAGAGACAAAGGGAGCGATAGAAGGTTAGGTCACAGATTCCTCATTACTCCTCTCTGGCTTGGAAATCCTTAAGGCAGTGGTTCTTAACCTTTTTTGAGGTACCGAACCCATCAGTTTCATATGCGCATTCACTGAACCCTTCTTTAGTGATAAATAAAATAAGATTTTTTTTTCCAAATTCAAGAAATAGGTATATGTTTTTTACTGGTGCACAAAATGAGCTGTGCATGAACATCACCTTGCTCAAGAACAAAACCAACAAAGTGCATGAACTCACAACAAATTACGGTATTACTTTATTCTGGCCTCCACTGCAGAGGCTTCTCCAAACCCCTGAGACCAACTCATCGAACCCTTAGGGTTCGATAGAACCCAGGTTAAGAACCACTGCCTTAAGGAGAAGGGCTAGGGAAATAAGCACAAATTTAGACAGGAATAGAGGATTTACCTGTATCTGAGAGATGGCCATGGATATCCAGATACTATCAGCTGCCTACTCATTTATTTCTCCGCCCTTCCCCTGACTGATGGAATTTTAAACTATTTCCAATAACAGTGACATGGGGTGAATCTTGATTAACCCAAGACAATTATGGTAATTCTATTCCCCTTGCCAGTGACTGCTTTAGGCATGGCCATGAATTACAATCTGGACAATGACGTATGCCTGCAGGGCTGCTACTGAGGAATTTTCCTCATTACTAAAAAGGATAACAGTGTCTACTGTTGTGTGAGAATGAGAGGCACTGCAGTTTTTTCACGGTGACCGACTGTGAGGGAACATGCCTGAGGACAAAAACAGCAAGGCAGGGAGGAGAGCACCAAAAGACTGGAAAAGCTGGGTTCCTGATTTTATTTCTTTTTCCTTGCTAAAGCTTTTATTTTTTAATTTCTTTTTCTTTTTCTTTTATTCATTTTAGAGAGGAGACTCAGAGTGAGAGAGAGAGAGAGAAAGGGGGGAGGAGCTGGAAGCATCAACTCCCATATGTGCCTTGACCAGACCAGTGCAGGGTTTTGAACTGGCGACCTCAGTGTTCCCAGGTCGACGCTTTATCCACTGCGCCACCACAGGTCAGGCTAAAGCTTTTATTTTTTAAATCAGAGTTTTTATAGTTTAGAATAATTTTAAGTTTGCAGAAAATTTACAAAGATAGTACTGGCTTTCAGCCAGTTTTAGTTTACACTTTTTTGGATTTCAACAGTCTATACTTTAATATTCTGGATCTAATCCAGGATACCACAATGATTTAGCTGTCAAGTTTCTTATTTTCTAAAGATTTTTATTTTTTATTTTATTTTTTTACAGGGACAGAGAGTCAGAGAGAGGGATAGATAGGGACAGACAGACAGGAACGAAGAGAGGTGAGAAGCATCAATCATTAGTTTTTCGTTGCCGTCGTAACACCTTAATTGTTCATTGATTGCTTTCTCACATGTGCCTTGACCGTGGGCCTTCAGCAGATTGAGCAAACCCTTGCTGGAGCCAGTGACCTTGGGTCCAAGCTGACGAGCTTTTGCTCAAGCCAGATGGGCCTGCACTCAAGCTGGTGAGCTTGGGGTCTCTAACCTGGGTCTTCCGCATCCCAGTCCAACGCTCCATCCACTGTGCCACCGCCTGGTCAGGCAGCTGTCAAGTTTCTTTAATCTCCTCTGAGGACTGTTTTGAATCACTAAATTAATCTAATTGGCAACCAGCATAAATCTGGACTGCTTGTTAAATGAAGTAGTAAACTTTCCTAATTATTAAAGCCATTTTCAGTTGGGTATTCTGTCATTAACAGCCAAAAACATCCTAAGTAATACACTGAAACACTCAGGTAAGGTAATTCCTCAGGCCACACTGTCTAGTGTTCTCACAGTTCTCACGGGTCATTCCTAGGAGGATCCACAGTGTCCCTTAAGGAACACCCTGTTCCATATTTATTTCCCCAACCCACTCCCAATCTCCAAATATCTTGTCCTGGATATGCCCAGATACTCACTCTACCTAGACCAGGGGTCCCCAAACTTTTTACACAGGGGACCAGTTAGTTCACTGTCCCTCAGACCGTTGGAGGGCCGAACTATAAAAAAAATTATGAACAAATCCTTATGCACACTGCACATATCTTATTTTAAAGTAAAAAAACAAAACGGGAACAAATACAATATTTAAAATAAAGAACAAGTAAATTTAAATCAACAAACTGACCAGTATTTCAATGGGAACTTGTTGGGCATATAAAATAGTATATTATGCTCACTTTGTTAAAGATGGCGCTGCCCAAATGCAAGTTTTAAGAGTAAGCTTTTCCCCACACCTTTGACTGATTGGATGATGTGGGGTGGTGCACTCTCATGAGGAATTCTCCCATTATGTCTCAGATAAGTGACTTTGTATCAGAGACTTCTTTGTTTGTAGATTGGATTAAATGTTTGGATTTCTACACTATAAAGGGGGACAGGCCGGGAGCTTGCTCTCTCTCGGTTCCTGAGGGTAGCATTAGAGAGGAGAGCAGAGTAAGGCCACATGGAGGAGGCCAGGAGAAGCAGCCAAGATGGCGGAGTGCTGAGGAAGAAGCCAGTTTGTGCAGAGTTTGTGCAGAGAGAAGGAGATGAGGAACAGAGGTGAATAAGTCTGGTGAGCTAGAAACCTTTGATTCTAGGAAACCTGGAAAAGTCAGTAGCTTTGCGAGCATTGAATGAGTGGGTTTTGGAGCCCAGTGTGTGTTTTTACTTGCCTGCCGGGTGCAAGATAGGATTAAAGCTGATGGCTCACCATTTCTTGGCTCCGTTGTTTCATTACCGACTGTCCGAATCTAATGCAAACCTGCAAGAGCCAGGCAGCTGTGATGTTGGCCATGACTACTGGCCTTACAGAACTATGGGCCTGCTTTTGGCGGATGCATCTGTGCTCCTCTCACTGACCACCAATGAAAGTGGTGGCCCTTCTGGAAGTGCAGCAGGGCGGATAAATGGCCTCAGGGGGCAGCCCGGGGGCTGTAGTTTGGGGACCCCTGACCTAGGCTATTTATGTAAAGCTTCAAGCACAGGACCTACCTACTACATAGTAGGCACCTGGTAAATGACAGATCCCTTCTTTTTTGTCCCCTTCCCTCATCTATCACTTTGCCCTCACTATAGCTTTGGCTTTCAATGTTCGTCTTCACATCTCCCACTGGTAGAATATTCACTGGCTTACACGTCACCTGGTCTGTGAGAGCATCCCTGCAGCACTCCTACCACTAGAGCCAGCTGTTCTCCATGTTCCTGTGGAGTTTTCTGCTGCAGTACTTATCAAACTGTACTCAATCACATGTCCACGTGTCTATCTGCCTTACAGAGCCCCTTTAGGGTAGATTTTAACTGATTCATTATTGAATCCTCAATGTTTATAATAAAGGACAATACATGTACTTTACCAATGTTTACTGAGCACCATCGACATAGTGGGCACTGAATAAGGCACCGTCACTACTCTCAAGAAGCTTGGACTGAAGGGGGACATACCTAATTACAGTGTAGGGTGATAAACACTATATGATAAGCAAAATATGCCAAACAATCGTGGAGGACCACGCCTCTAGCCCAGCCACAGAACAGGCACTTAAACCTATGGTTAACTGAACTGTGTGGGGCCAACTCTCTCCACTGGTCTCTGGACCCACCTTGGCTAGCAATGAATCCGTCTCTAAATCTCAGCAGGGATAGAACTGGAGCTCCTGATCTGTGGATGACTTGTACTGGAGCCCTAGGATTCAGAGTAAAAGCAGAAATTTTAGTTTTTTTCTTCAAAAGCAGTGCCTGACTATATACTAGTAACAGAAAACAGGACATAGGTGGATAGAGATTAAACATTCATATAGCTTCTTTCCTGCAAGATTCTTAAATGGTAGATCAACATAACTCATTCAAAAGCACTCTGGAGTGAATCTAAACATGTGTCTGAACATGCCATTGAGTTGACTAAACCTGGGCACCACCAATAGCTCCAGTTTTTAGGAAGGTCTGACAAGGGTACGCTAATCTTTTCACTTATAGACAATTAAGATAGTTATAAACTATTAAAATTGTCAGGACTCTGTAAACAGAACAAAAGAGTGAGAATCAATTATATATATATATGTATGTAAGAGTGATTTTACAATAATGATCAGAGAGTCTTTCTCTCTCCAGGGAAGCAAAAACAAGTATAAAGATATAGTCACTTAAATTATAAAAGAAAAGGTATATGCCAGTCACTCTTTAGCTACAATTTCTTCACTAGTCTTAGAATAAAGTACAAACTCCTTAACCTGGAATGTAAAAGTCTTACTTTTTTTTAAAATTATAGATTTTAGAGATAAAGGGAAAGGGGAGAGAAGGAGGGGGAAAAGGAGCAGGAGAAGGAGGAGGAAGAGGAGGAGGAGGGGGAATGGAGAGGGAGGAAGAGAGAAGGAGGGGGATGGGGAGAGTGAGAGTGAGAAGGAGGGAGGGAGAGAGTGAGAGTGAGAAGGAGGGAGGGGGAGAGTGAGAGTAAGAAGGAGGGAGGGGGAGAGTGAGAGTGAGAAGGAGGGAGGGAGGGAAAGAGGGAGAGAAAAGAGAGAGAGAGAGAGAAGCATAAATATTGGGGACAACGCTCCAATCAAGCTACCTGGCCAGGGCAGGAATCTAAGCAAATTCCCACCTTCGGGTCTAGTGTCACTCTTCACTGCTGCCCTGTCTGTAGGGTGCATACTTGTCATATTAGACCACTCAGAGATCCCTGAAAGTGCCATTCTTTCATATGCCTTCATGCTTCTCTATATGCTATTCTACCTTGGGCAGGGCCCCTTCTTCTTTGCACTGTAACTTCCTACAGAACGATATGCAATCAAAGTCTCATCTCCTTGGAAAAGCAACCTCACGTTCTTCCCTCACCTCAGAAGCTTCCTCATAGTCCTGTGTATCACTCTGTCAGACCATTGATCACACTTCATCTCAACAGCCTTTTTTTTTTTTTTTTTTAACGAGAGCTTTGTCTCTTTTTTTTTTATTTTATTCATTTTTTAGAGAGGAGACACAGAGTGAGAGAGAGAAAGAGAGAATGGGGGGAGGAGCTAGAAGCATCAACTCCCATATGTGCCTTGACCAGACCAGTGCAGGGTTTTGAACTGGCGACCTCAGTGTTCCCAGGTCGACGCTTTATCCACTGCGCCACCACAGGTCAGGCATCAACAGCCTTTTACTTGTCCAGTGTTACTATTAGACTCCAAATGCCTCAAAGGCAGAGGCTGTATCTTTTGTTTTTCAGTGCCCTACACACAGCCTGTTGCCCACAGAAGCCATTCAATAAATATGAGTTGAACAAAATAGAGGGAGGAAGAAATTGCAGACACTGTTACATCCTGGGACAGAGAGGGTGTGTGATTTTCTCTGGATAGCCCTAAGATCAGAATAAGGTCTGTTTAGATATGTTATGATCAAAACTAAATAAAGAACCAGAGTTGGTTTATTTGAACTTGAAAAATGATTAATCTTAGGCCAATGCAGATCTAATTTAATACCATAGAGAAAATTACTGAGCTCCTTCAAATTAAATTTTACACAATCACTTTAAAGTGAAATATTAGTTCATTATTTAAGCTTAATTTCCAAAGCAATCACTACAATAGGACAATCATGACAGTATGAATCAAATTACCTTTTAATATGATTCCAAGAATAAGAACAATTAGACAATTCATAGCAGAAAACCTTTTTTTTTTACAGAGACAGAGTGAGAGTCAGAGAGAGGGATAGATAGGGACAGACAGACAGGAATGGAGAGAGATGAGAAGCATCAATCATCACTTTTTCATTGCAACACCTTAGTTGTTCATTGATTGCTTTCTCATATGTGCCTTGACCGTGGTGCTACAGCAGACCGAGTAACCCCTTGCTGGAGTCAGCGACCTTGGGTCCAAGCTGGTGAGCTATGCTCAAACCAGATGAGCCTGCGCTCATCTGGCAACCTCGGGGTCTCGAACCTGGGTCCTTCCACTGCGCCACCGCCTGGTCTGGCAGAAAATCTTTATAAATGAAAAAATATACCCTTGATTCAACAGTTACCTACATGCTAAGCTAAATCAATGTTAAAGCCGATAAAAATTTCCACTCTGTAGAAGGTCTCCATCATGCAAACGAATGATGACTCACCCTGGACTCCTCATGTCCAGCTGATAAATGTTTCCATCCTGTGTCCCAGCCAACAGCAAGAAGCCAGAGAGAAAAGTACAGCAGTTGAAGGCATCTGAGCCAATAAAGAGGAATATCTGGGAACAAGTAGGAGACAAAAAATGCTAAGGCTTAATTTGTTTCCAGAGATAAACAGGCACCAAGAAGAGAAAAATTTTACTGTTTTTACAGATATTTTCTTTCTTTCCCCTTTAAGTATTTTGTTTTATTTTTATAGGGACAGATCTGAGAGAGAGTCAGACAGGAACGGAGAGAGGTGAAAAGCATCAATCATTAGTTTTTCGTTGCCGTTGTGACACCTTAGTTGTTCATTGATTGCTTTCTCACACATGCCTTGACCGCAGGTCTTCAGCAGACTGAGACACCTCTTGCTGGAGCCAGCGACCTTAGGTCCAAGCTGACGAGCTTTTGCTCAAGCTGGCAAGCTCAGGGTCTCGAACCTGGGTCTTCCGTATCCCAGTCCGGCACTCTATCCACTGCGCCACCACCTGGTCAGGCCCCTTTAAGTATTCTTGATCTAACTATGAGTTCACCAACAACTGAGGAAGCAGCACTCCTAAGATTTCAGAAACCTGAGAGGTTGGCTGAGGACTTTAGCAGTTTATACTATGCAATACTCTGAGGCAGTAATTTTTAGACTACTACCTCTCAATACACTGACACTAAAAATCCTTCTTTTTCCTCTTTTCATTACAACTTTCCATTTGAGAAACACTTGCAATTCACACATTGAAGGTTTGCTTCATGTCACTTCTAAATGCCTTCTTAAGGGAGGTACTTTGTAGAAAAAAACCAAGCTTAAATAAAGTGGCAAGTTAAAGAATTACAATTCTCCCCATGTACTTGAAAAAGAAAATTATCAAATTTTTATTTATTCTTTACTGTTAGCTCAAATTGATCATTTCTCCCGTGAATGTCCTAAAAAAGAAAGCAAAGCAAAGCAAAGCAAAACAAACAAAAATCCTTGATGTCCCTCTGGAAGTAAAAGCCAGCATGGAAATTCAGAGTGCAAAGGCAGTACGATAAATATTAGTGACGCTCCTGGAACAAACTCTGAAAATGCAAACATCGCCAGCAAAATAAAGCGAGATAAACTGCCTATGGCCAAACCAAATCATTAAAGTTATCTGAGCGATGATGAAAGGAGCTGGAAAGAAATTTCTAAAATCTAATCCCAGGGAACTCAGAGTTTAAGAAAACAGTATGCCCAGCAAAACCTCAGAGGATGAAAGAAGAAAATCCAACTAATCCTTCTATAAATGACATTCTGATCATTATCTGATCGAGAATCCTGAATGCATGAGTTCTTTTTCTTTTCTTTTTGCGTGCGTGAGAAACACATTTAAGTACAGATGGAGAAAGATGAGAAGCATTAACTCATAGTTGTAGCACCTTAGTTGCTCACCGATTGCTTTCTCCTATGTGCCTTGACCGGGGGAATACAGCAGAGCCAGTGACCCCTTGCTCAAGCCAGTGAGTCCACACTCAAGCTGGCAACCTTAGGGTTTCGAACCTGGATCCTCAGCATCCCAGGCTGACACTCTATTCACTCTACCACTGGTTAGGTGAGTACATGAGTTCTTAACTCAGAATTTCTTCATGTAAATTAGAGGTAGAAGGAAATCTATACAACTGTATCATTTTACATATAGCACATGAAGGGCCAGAGGAAAAGTGACTTAACAAAGGTCACAAAGCAGTAGAGTACTTAATCCTAATCACATAACCCTATAAATACTACCAGGTCCAGTTTACTTTTTAAATTACTTTTTTTATTTTTTTGGGGGGGAGGGGAGATAGTGAGGCAGACTCCCGCATGTGCCCTAACTGGGATCCACCCAGCAACCCCATCTGAAGCCAATAATAGACTATCGAGCTATTTTTAGTCCCTGAGGCTGATGTGCTTCAATGGAGCTATCCTCAGTGCCTGGGGCCATGCTTGAACCAATCGAGCCACTGGCTGTGGGAGGGGAAGAGAGAGAAGCAGGAAAGGGAGAGAAGCAGGAAAGGGAGAGAGGAAGCAGATGGTTGCTTTTCCTGTGTGCCCTGACTAGGGATTGAACTGGGGACGTCCATACACCAGTCTAATCCTCTATACACTGAGCCACCAGCCAGGACCTAGGTCTAGTTTAATGATAAGGAGACTGAGAGGCAGAGAGGTTAAGGAACCTGTCCAATGTCATAGACATTAAGTAGAAGAGCTGAGATTTCAATGTTGCCCTATTCCAAATCCCATGCTCTTAATCACTACCATGTACTGCCTCTCATGCATGCAGCTTCCTCAAGAGGTGAGCACAGTGAACATGCAGAAATGTTTCCCAAATAGCTTTCCAAGAATAAGAGTGACCCAGCTTGCCCTAGAGTTCATAGATCTTAGAGGAAACACTTGCCGGCTGCCTGCTCTGAAGTCCCAAGCACTGAAGCTTCTTATCTTCCCGGGCCAACAGCAGCACCTTGGATTCTGTTCCAACCTCCCGTTCACCTGCATGACAGATGAGCTATGTTAATAGTGGGCTGATCAGCTGGTGGTCCCCAGAAAGCACAGATACTAATGGCTGTTTACTGAGTTACTCTGTTAGTGTAATTCACTCATTAATTTAAAAAAGCACTTATTATGTTCTATATCTTTACTGTGGTATTATTTATGACTGTATACATTTGTTAAACTCAGAACTGTGCAATTAAAAAGAGTGACTTTTACTTTATATAAAATATACTTCAATACACCCATCTTAAATATACTATTATTAAGTGCTTTGCAATGTGACAAGAAACAGTACCATACTAGGAGCAGGGTACAATGTTCAACAAAATAAGAATCTCTGCCCTCAAGGCTCTTATAGTCTAGAGAAATTTCATTCATTCATTCACTAAATATTTATTGAGGTTCTACTATGTATTAAGACACTATTCTGGGTGCTGAGGAAATAGTTATGTACAAACCGACCAGGTCCTTACTCTTCAGGACCCTAGTGGAAGTAGGAAACAGTGAAATAGGTAAACAAGTGATATACTGTCAGACAGTAATGAGTTCTACAAAGGAAATAAAACAGGAAATATGACCAAAGTCATACAGATGTGGGAGGATTGGATTGGGGGTGGGAAGGTAACTTTAAAAAGGCTCCAAGGGGCCACCTTATAACTGATATGGAAATGGTAAACAGAAGCCAATCATGTGAAGAGTTTTGAAAAGTACTGGCTGGCAGAGTCTGTGCGCTATAATAACAATCAGAAGGCCTGTGGTTGGAACACAGTGGCCCTGGCAGAGGGTGGTACACCAAGCTACAGAGGAATGTAGGGGTCAGAAAGTGTAAGGGTTTGTGATAAGCCATGGTAAAGGGTTAAGATTTTAAATTAAGACCAACAAATGAATAAATTGGTCTATTTTTTTTTAAATATTAATTTATTTTTATTTTATTCATTTTAGAGAGGAGACACAGAGTGAGAGAGAGAGAGAGAGAAAGAGAGAAAGGGGGGAGGAGCTGGAAGCATCAACTCCCATATGTGCCTTGACCAGACCAGTGCAGGGTTTTGAACTGGCGACCTCAGTGTTCCCAGGTCGACGCTTTATCCACTGCGCCACCACAGGTCAGGCCGGTCTATTTTTTTTAATTTCTTTTTTTTTATTTAGTCATTTTAGAGAGGAGACACAGAATGAGAGAGAGAGAGAGAAAGAGAGAAATGGGGGAGGAGCTGGAAGCATCAACTCCCATATGTGCCTTGACCAGACCAGTGCAGGGATTTGAACTGGCGACCTAGGTGCTCCCAGGTCGACGCTTTATCCACTGTGCCACCACAGGTCAGGCATAAAGGGTTAAGATTTTAATTACGTGCATAAAATGAGGTCACTGGAAAAGAGAAGTCTTGATTTACGTTTGTTTTTTTTAATTTTTATTTTATTCATTTTAGAGAGGAGACACAGAGTGAGAGAGAGAGAGAAAGAGAGAAAGGGGGGAGGAGCTAGAAGCATCAACTCCCATATGTGCCTTGACCAGACCAGTGCAGGGTTTTGAACTGGTGACCTCAGTGTTCCCAGGTAGACGCTTTATCCACTGCGCCACCACAGGTCAGGCTTGATTTATGTTTTTTAAATGACAACAATGGTTGCTCTGAGGAGAATGGATTATAGTAGAATAGTACAAGCAATAGATGATGACAGACTAGACTGGACCAAGATGTGGGCAGGAGGAAGAGTGAAGATGAGAGGGTGAGGTGGGAAAATCAGAAACCCTTTGAAGGTAGAGATGACAGACTTTGCTGATGTGGAGCATGAGAGGTGGAGGTAGACTGTGAATGAATCCTAGGCTTTGGGTTTGAGCAAATGAAAGATGGGGAAAAACAAATGTGGGGGTGGGGGAATAAAGCACTCCTTGTCAGACAAGGTAAGTATGAGCTGTCTATTATACATCTAAACAGAGTCTAAAACTCAAGTGAGAGGTCTATACTTTATATTTTTGGAAATCACCAGCTTACATATAATACTAGAGCTGAGTAACTGAGGGAAAAACTATAGTTAGAGTTGAGGTGCCTTCAATATTTAAAGGTAGAATGAAGGAGGTTTATAAAGGGAGACTAAGAAGCAGTAGTCAGTGAGATGGGAAGAAACGCAGTGTAGCGTGGTATCACAGAGGCCAAGAAAGAAGTCCCCTGATACGAGGAGTGGACTATGTTGAACCCTGCAGAGAACTGAGAAAGAACAGAGACTAGATGAGGCAACATGGAGTCACTGGTGACCCTGCCCTAGTTCCCATTCTCGTATCCTTCCTGTTCTTGTCTGTTCAATTGGAATCCATCTTTAAGGTTCAAGTCAACTTCTTTTGTGACAACTTTCTCATCAACACTAATCTCAAACTCTCTCTTTTCCAAGAATCACTAAGTTATTTCAGCCAAAATTTTACTGTTCTGTTTTACAGCATTAATCTCATCTGGTATTAAATTGTAATTAGTCAAATGCAGTAACTATAACACAGTTTCTGTGTAGATTCTAAGCAACAGGAACACAGTAGGTTTGTAACAAATATTAATCTTAAAGTGAAAATAGAAATAAGTACCAGCTATAGAGCAGGAAAGGACAAGGAGGAAAAGGAGAAACTAACCCAAATACTGAAGGGGTCTAAGGAAACAAAATAAACTCACAGATTAGTATCAACTTACTGGGTGTCTGCTCAGGGGTGCCCAGGTTGATGGAGTTGTCAGCAGCACCCACAGCCACTCCATTGATGGAAGAACCACAGTCTGCAATGACTCCCAGGCAGGCTGAGCGCCCACAATCCCAAAGTCGTGCTGTTCCATCTCGAGAACCAGATACCACATTCCTCCCCCGATCAACAATGGCTGTATCTAGGATACCTGGCAAGAGGGGGAAAAAGAGACCCTAAGATGGAGTAGGCAGGAAAGAAACTACAGGGGCAGAGAAGACAGATTTGCATAAACAACTCCATTCCTTCACAAACATGTACTGGATATATACTACATCCTGGGCATGTTCAACTGCTAGAAAAACAAATAAATAGAACAGAATCCCTACTTCTCAATGGTTCAAAGACCAGCTATGAGAGACAGACATGGAAAAAGAAGCTTTGAAAGTAATTTTTAGTGAAGTGTTCTAGAACAGTGGTTTTCAAGATTTTATTTTGGTTTTAAAATCTGTCTTTTTAAACAAAAATTAAATAGACATTTTAGAGAGTTCTGTTTGAAAATCAGTGTCTTAAAAATATCCTCCTGGTTTCATTGAGAATAGAAAGGGTAGTCACCATCTTACAAGAAAGGATGTAACTTCTGGTCTGGCCAAGATGGAGTAGTCCCGTTCCTCCCAGGTTCTTCTTAAAACTAAAAAAACCTGGACGTAACACAACAAACACGTACAGGAAGACTGAAAGATGGAAAGAAGGCAGAACACCCAGGGACCTCAGGACTTGAAAAGCAATTAGTTCCCTGGATTTCCTTATTGCTTCCCATATATTCTGGACAGGCACTGCAGAAGCCTCTAACAAAGAACTGATTAAAAAACTAGGAACAGTATAAAATAAAACCAAAACTCCTTAAAAAGTCTGTTGCCCCAGGCAAAAGGCTGGGAAAGTGGAGGCCTATCAGCACAGAAAACCTTTAGGTCATATCCACCCCACTCAAACAGCAACAGGAAAATTGCTATCTTCCCCTCATTTACCGTCTGAGTGGAGCTGAATAGGGAATGATCTTCTACCTGACCCCCCAAAGAAGCAGAAAGCAACACTCCAATTCTCCCACCCAGTGACATTGACCAGGCCCAGCTGGGTACTGTCTGCAGCGTCCCGGAGGTGAAATGAACCTCTATTTCCACCTGACAGCAACAGGTGGAAAGAGGTAGAATGAGATAGTGGGAAATAGCACTCTACTTTCCTCAACCACCTCCTTGGTGTCAGTCAGCAGGCAACTGAACTTCTAAGCCCACTTGGAGGCAAAGAGGTGGTACAATTGAGGTGGTTCAAGTAGGTGGCCTACTCCCACCTGAAAGGTGTCAGCAGGGCCGAGGGGAAGCTGAGCCTCCACCTCTCCTGTTACAGAGAGGCAGTGTGAGCCGTGCTCTGCTATGGCCAGAGCAGCGTTAGAGGAGGCTGGCCGAAGCTCAGCACACACATCTACCAAGTCCCAGCACTGTAATTCAACAGGGCATTGCCTGCTATAATAGATCAAGTAACATCCAGAGTGTTACAATATTTAATACACCCACAGATTTTATAAAATTTAAAGTCCTTTCATTACTCGTTATCTGAGTTTTTGCTATGGTCCCTGGCCTCAGGAGCACATGGCATGAAAAAGTAAAGGTTGTAATGGACATAAAAAGTTTATAACACAGTGGCATACTTGTGATAACACAGGACTGCATAGAGCAGAAAGGCAGTTCCACCCCATGGTGATACAGGCTGGGCTGGTACTTGTTTTATTAAAACCCATTAACTTAACCAGTCACCCCAATAAAGGGAAAAAAACCCATTTATTGATCCTATTGTAGGTGCCCAATAAATACTTGCAGACTGACTAATAAGTGTAACTGACCAAAGGTCATTTAGTGAATTAGTGACCTTTGGCTCGCTCCCACTCCTTACAAGATGAGAAGACTTTAGATATACAAACCTTAACAAAAACTCCACAAAAACTAAACATAAGGTAGAATGATGAAGGGCCCATGCATTTAACCACATGCCTTAACTCTTACTGGAAATTTCACCTTGAAAGACTTTTCCAGAAAAAAAAAAAGTTTATGAAAATGCTACAAATCGAAAAAGTAGCCAATTTAGGGCTTAAGAAAATATGATTACAGACAACACATTTTGGATCTAACCACAGTCTAAGTTTCCAAACGTATCCAACTTAATTTAAAAAATAAATCCAATTTATAGCCTGACCAGGTGGTTGCACAGTGGATGAAGTGTCGGCCTGGGACACAGAGGACCCAGGTTCGAAACTCAGAGTCACTGGCTTGAGTGTGGGATCACAGAGATGACCCCATGGTCACCAGCTTGATCCCAAAGGTCACTGGCTTAAAGCCCAAGTTGCTGGCTTGAGCAAGAATTCACTGCCTCAGCTGCATTACTCCCCCTCACCCACCCATTAAGGCACATATGAAAAAGCAATCAATGAACAACTAAAGTGCTGCAACTATTAGTTGATGCTTCTCATCTTTCTCCCTTTCTGTCTGACTGTCCTTTTCTCTCTCCTCTCACTGAAAAATAAATCCAATTTATAAAGCTGACTACAGTTGTTGGAAAAATAAAATGTAACACTAGCAATTACATATCCACTGGCTAAAGACCAGAAACAGATCCAAGGAGGTAACATGTTATGCTCCTACTTAATGTCTCTTAGCTTTATTTTGTAACTGTAAAGTATTTCAGCTAAAGAAAGTCCACCTTTCTACTCTATCTCCATAACATACTCAGCATAAATCTAACTAGAAAAGGATCTTTTATATTTTACGAACCCTACAGATTCACCAGGAAGAACATTAGGATGGGCCACCAGCTCTTATTTAGCAATCAAAGATCAGTTTATATATTTACTGGAAAGTTCCAACTGCTATTTTTAAAATATTATTGAGTTCAAGCCTGACCAGGCGGTGGCGCAGTGGATAGAGCGTCGGACTGGGATGCGGAAGACCCAGGTTTGAGACCCCAAGGTCACCAGCTTGAGCGCAGGCCCATCTGGCTTGAGCAAAAGCTCGCTACCTTGGACCCAAGGTCGCTGGCTCCACCAAGGGGTTGCTCGGTCTGATGAAGGCCCGCGGTCAAGGCACATGTGAGAAAGCAATCAATGAACAACTAAGGTGTCGCAACAACAACGAAAAACTAATGATTGATGCTTCTCACCTCTCTCTGTTCCTGTCTGTCTGTCCCTATCTATCCCTCTCTCTGACTCTCTCTCTGTCTCTGTAAAAAAAAAAAAAAAATGTTATTGAGTTCCATGGAAATGATGCAAGCTTAAAAAAGTTTTTTATTTGTTTGTCTTTTAACAGAGAGAGGGAGAGAGATATTAATTTGTTGTGCTTATTTATGTATTCATTGCTTGATTTTTGTATGTGCCCTGACCAGGATCAAACCCACAACCTTGGTGTATTGGGACAATGCTCCAACCAACTGAGCTATCTAGCCAGGGACAAACAACAACAAGCAGTTCTGAAAAGCATGTGCCCATAGCTGGATTCTATAGCTGTGGCTAGGGAAATATGATTAGTAAGACCTGTGTACAAATTTCAAGTAACACCAAAGAGCTGACACCTAGAAACTGCACGAATAAAAGCTGAAATCAGATGAACTTTCTGTACCCACTCTAAGCCAAGTGACAAACATGTATTCTTAAGGAGAACTGAAGGACGTTGGGAGCTTAGGATCCATGGGGAGGGTACACTCTGTAACTGCAGTTATTTAACAGAGTCGTAAGTTGACTGAGTGTGCATTCATGTTGAATACACATTTTGTTAAATTCAACATGCACAGTCACGTGCTGTTCCACTTGAAAGTTCCCCTGCACCTCACATTCAGAAGGACAGCCAGACCAGAGGGGAATCCCTCAGCATTCATTGACTCCTTTGGCTCCTAGACTGCACAGGCTGCCCTGACTCCTTAGATCTGTCAGTTCTTCAGGCTGAATGCAAAGAAGTCTCTTTCTATTCCTCTCAATGCAGCCATGTACTCACAGTTTAGAAATAAACCATGTATTTGCTAGGATTAAAATGTGTGTTAGATAATCTCTATGTAATCTGACAAAGGCATTATAAAGAAATACTAAAATTTAAAGCTTGCCTGACCTGCAGTGGCACAGTGGATAAAGCATCAACCTAGAATGCTGAGGTTGCCGGTTCAAAACCCTAGGCTTGCCTGGTCAAGGCACATACATGAGTTGATGCTTCCTGCTCCTCCTCCTCTCCTCTCTCTCTCTTTCTAAAAATGAATAAAATTAAAAAAAAAATTTAAAGCTCAGTCTCTACACACAACTTATTTACAATATACTCACATACGTAAGGCAAAAACGCTGGGTTAAATACCGTTAAGTATAGGGTAATACATAATTAATTCCCAAATAAGTGGTATAGATAATGTGTATATATTTCCAAAGGAGGGAGCACATTAAGGAATTATTTGGGGATATTATTACATTTTCGAAATATCCAAAGTTATAAAGTAAAAATAACATTATCTGTTACCTTTTCAACATTTCAATTAAGGATAAAACATCTCTAAATTTATTTTTTCCAACAAACCAACCAATCAGTTACAAAGGGAAGATACGCTCACTCTTTTTCTATAATCTCGTATCAACTGGTTATATAGATAATCCATTTTAAAAATCTGAACTGTGATAAATCCATGGAAAGAAACTGTTAGTTCCATGCTCTATTTCTGTTGTGTTGTGATGAAGCCATGTGCCACCTTGCTTTTACTGTCACCTCAGCCAAAGGACTAACAATGAGAAAATGTGGGCTCATCTCTCCCTCTCTTTCCCAGCACAGAAGCAGAGACTCTCCTGGGGAGAATATTTTCCCCTTATCAATTGTGAAAACAACTATCTGTAAGATATTTTATTCTAAATAGCAATAACTAGACTGAGCAGTAAAGGAATTTCTCATCCTTTGGAGAAATAACAGCTCATTTATACAACCAGTTGGCTGAATTACTTGTATTTTTGTGGAAACCAGGCTTCTGTTTCTATCTTTTTTTTTTTAAGAGAAAAGAGAAAGGGGGACAGACAGGGACAGAAGTAGACAGGGAGAGAGATGAGGAGCATCAGTTCTTTTTTGCAGCTCCTTAACTGTTCATTGACTGCTTCTCACTGGGGGGTTCCAGCCAGTGAGCCCTTGCTCAAGCCAGCGACCTTTGGGCTCAAGCCAGTGACCATGAGGTCATGTCTATGATCCCGTGCTCAAGCTGAGATCCAGCTGGTGAGCCCACACTCAAGCTGGCGACCTCAGAGTCTGAAACCTGGGTCCTCAGCGTCCCAGGCCGACACTCTATCCACTGTGCCATCCCCTAGCCTTGCTGTTTCTATCTTTTTTATGATTTGTCTCTGGGGATCATCAGAGAAGCCTTTTGGAAAAAATCACCATTCATACCTCCTTTGTGACCTTTGAAGGTCACCACGCAGCTAGCATCTTCAGCTGACCAGATCTTTAGCTGGGCATCCATTCCCCCACTCAGAACCACAAGGCCTGATGGGAAAAACCTGCAACAATTCACATCAAACACATGTCCTTCCAATACTCTCTGGAAAAACAAAAGAAAATTCCAGGCTAGTTGTCTTGTACATTCCTTGATGCTCTCTTACCTCCCACATCCTTGGTCCCTTAAATGAAGTATCTGCATACTATACTCACATGCTGTGTTTTAAAAATAAGGTGATCCAAAGGATATCATTAGCTCATTTGTCCACCAGGTACTCTTCTAAGAGCTGTAGGCTCTCTTACTGACTTTGGCTACAGATGTGGATTTGAATTCCATAGCTCTCACAGTCATCCTTAGGATAGTTCTACATATAAGAAGCTGAGGAGACTTGGGGACTCTTGTTCACCACTTCTTAAAATCTTCCAAACAGACAGGGAGACTAAGCCATAAATCAGTTTAACAGCCTAGAAGCTACTCTGTCTTAGAAACTGATCACTCAAGGCAGTTCACACCAAGGGACTACCACTTAGGCATTCACTGGCCTTGCTCCTCCACTGTTCTAGCTCCAATTTGTTCTGGCAAATCACCAAGCTCGAGGATGTTCTCAGATTAACAAATGGAACACAGGTTGAAGTGCAATGGTACTATATTTTTCAAATGCGACACTCTTCTTCCTATGGTCCAGTCCAGGGTTTCTTAGACTACCCTTCATGTATATGACCCTGAAAGTGTATCTAAAGTCTTTACTCTGAGCTCTCCGTTGGAAGCCTGCCAGATTTTCATGCTCCCATCAGCACTAGAAGACACACCAAGGCCTCCACCACTGGACACATCCAGGCATGTTATCTGTTTCAAAAGACAAAACAAACTAGTGTTACAAATAAAGAAATGCTCATCTTCCCTTGAAATATGTTGTAGATCTCCCATTTCACACTCCTCCCAGACATCCCAATGCAAAGGACAGGTGATTCATGTAAAGGTTGACTTTTATCACCAATCTCCCAACAAGGCTAAAGCCAACATGTTTTATTTCTTGAAACAAAGAGATATGCTTTTTGTTTTCTTTTTAAGATTTTATTTATTGCCTGACCAGGCAGTGGCATAGTGGATAGAGCATAAACCTGGGATGTTGAGGAACCAGGTTTGAAACCCTGAGGTCACCAGCTTGAGCGCAGGCTCACCAGCTTGAGCAGGAGATTGCCGGCTTGACTGTGGGATCACAGACATGACCCCTGGTCGCTGGCTTGAGCCCAAGGTTGCTGGTTTGAGCAAGGGGTCACTGGCTCAGCTGCAGCCCCCCAGTCAAAGCACATAGGAGAAAAGCAATTAATGAATAATTAAAGTGCTGCAACTATGAGTTGATGCTTCTCATCTCTCTCCACTCAATCTGGATGAGCCCACATTTAGGCTAGCAATGTTGAGGTTTCAAACCTGGGTCCTCAGGGTCCCAGGCCAATGCTCTAACCACTTTGCCAACGCCTGGTCAGGCAAATAAGACATATTGAAATACTGTCCTACTCACTCTGAAATCAATTTAATCCCTAAAGCAACATAGCCCAACCTCTTTCCTGACTCAGGTGGTATCTATCCAACCACTTGCTAGGAAGCTACCTTTGGCTAGAGTGGACATCTTAAACTAAACATGTCTGAACCAGAACTCTTATTTCCCCTGCTCCATATCAGTACAACTACTTGGCCCCCAATCAGTGAATAGCACCACAGTTTACCCACTTCTCAGACTAAAATATTTGAAACCATCCCAAATCTTCATTTTCTCTCACATCTCATATCCAAATCATCAGCAAATCCTGTCTGATGTTACATCCCCAGAATGAAAGTTCTACAATAGTTTTATTCATTACTACAGCCCCAGTGCCCAGAAGAATACCTGAAATATAGTAGGTGATTAATAAATCTATGAATCAGGCCTGACCTGTGGTGGCACAGTGAATAAAGTATTGACCTGGAATGCTGAGGTTGCCGCTTTGAAACCCTGGGCTTGTCTGGTCAAGGCACATATGGGAGTTGATGCTTCTTGCTCCTCCCCTCTTTCTCTCTTTCACTCTCTCTCCCTCTCCTCTCTAAAATAAATAGTCTTGAAAAATTTAAAAAAAATCTATGAATCACTTAATAAGCTCAAATAAGAACAAAAAAACAGAAAACAGGAATAATAATTTAAAAAAAAAACACCTACTTTTCAAAAGATAAGTGGTTTTGTCAACTCTGCCAAGGATTTCATCACTTCCTCCCCCACATGTCTTCACACTATGTTCATATACTGTAGGGGCTGTCAACCAGGGGCAAATTTGCTCCCTAGAGGATATTTCGCAATGTCTGCAAATACTTTTAGTGGTCACAACTGCAGATGGTACCCCACTGGGATGCTGCTAAACACCGTGCAGTGCATCAGAACAGCCAGTTTACACAGTGGTTCAGCAAAACCAATACCCAATTTTTTGTTGAGTTCAGTGAACAAGTTGTTAAAATGGCACTTGTAATCACGGTTCTCTCTAAGGTGGGCGCCGGGGCAGCTGCCCAATCTGGAAATCACAAATTTATATTCTTTTTTTTTTTTTTTTTTTTTTTTTTTTTTTTTTATAAAATTTTTTTTTTTTTTTAGATTTTTTATTTTTATTTTATTCATTTTAGAGAGGAGACACAGAGAGAGAGAGAGAGAGAGAGAGAGAGAGAGAGAGAAAGGGGGGAGGAGCTGTAAGCATCAACTCCCATATGTGCCTTGACCAGACCAGTGCAGGGTTTTGAACTGGCGACCTCAGTGTTCCCAGGTCGACACTTTATCCACTGCGCCACTACAGGCCAGGCCAAATTTATATTCTTTACTCTTTTTTAACATTCATCTGCTCAACAGTGTATTCTAAGCACCAGCAGTAATGTTCATTCCGTACACAGGTGAAAAAGATTGCAAGTGAGGATGTCAATCAAGGAGCAATATGGAAATATCTTAAATAACTGTTTTATTGTTTTTTGTCAGGTATTATTTAATATTTTAAAACTCTTTCTTATAACGTAATCTAGTTTTGTATACCTCTTTTATTGATCTTATTTAAATAGTAAATGCATGAAATAATAAACTACCTTTTGGTATATCTTTTTCTTTATTTTCTTTATTTTTTACAGGGACAGAGAGAGAGTCAGAGAGAGGGATAGATAGGGACAGACAGATAGGAACAGAGAGAGATGAGAAGCGTCAATCATTAGTTTTTTGTTGCAACACCTTAGTTGTTTGTTCATTGATTGCTTTCTCATATGTGCCTTGACCATGGGCCTTAAGTGGACTGAGTAATCCCTTGCTCAAGCCAGCAACCTTGGGTCCAAGCTGGTAAGCTTTTTGCTCAAGCCAGATGAGTCCATGCATAATCTGGGGAGTTTGGGGTCTCGAACCTGGGTCCTCTGCATCCCAGTCCAATGCTCTGTCCACTGCTCCACTGCCTTATCAGGCATCGGTATATCTTTTTTTAATGCTTAAAATGGTCATTACGGCAGAGAACCAGTTGTTAAATTATTCAAATCCCACCACTACCTTTATGACCTGTAGTGGTGCAGTGGATAAAGTGACGGCCTAGAACGCTGAGGTTGCCGGTTCGAAAGCCTGGGCTTGCCCAGTCAAAGTACATACAGAAAGAAACTACTACAAGCTGATGCTTCCCACTTCTCCCCCTTTCTCTTTCTCTAAAAAAGGAAAAAAAAAAAAGTCCCTTTATAATAGTTATCTAGCTCAAAATGTCAATAGTGCCAAAGTTGAGAAACTCTGTTATACTGTACTATATCCTTCCACTTAATGTACTGTCCCAGGAGGGGATAGAGATATCATGTTATTTATCTGTATTATCTATCTTTGGTGCCCTGGTTCCTAAACCTAAAAATTAATTACATCTAAATTATTCATTTCTTACAAAGTGACAGAATACTGAGGAGTAGATTATAGGGCGTATCAGCTGTTTCCTGCCTCCAAACTTTTATTAAAGAAAAAGGAAGCCTGACCAGGTGGTGGCGCAGTGGACAGAGCAGTTGGAATGGGCACGAAGGACCCAGGTTCGAAACCTCAAGGTTGCCAGCTTGAACGCAGGCTCATCAGCTTGAGTGTGGGGTCGCTGGCTTGAGCGTGGGATAGACAGGACCTCATGGTCTCTGGCTTGAGCCCAAGGTTGCTGGCTTGAGCAAGGGGTCAGTGGCTCGGCTGCAGCCAACCCCCAGTCAAGGCACATATGAGAAGACAATCAGTGAACAACTAAGGTGCTGCAACTATGAGTAGATGTTTCTCATCTCTCTCCCTTCCTACCTGTCCTTGGCTGTCTGTCTGTCTCTCTCTCACATTAAAAAAAAATAAAATAAAATAGCAGGTACTGTAAGGGCTTATTTTGGTAAAACATTTAAAGAAAAAAGATTGGGCCTGACCTGTGGTGGTGTAGTGGATAAAGCATAGATCTAGAACACTAAGGTTGCTGGTTCAAAACCCTGGGCTTGCCCAACCAAGGCACATACAGGAAGCAACTACTATGAGTTGATGCTTTCTGCTTCTCTTTCTCCCTCTCTCTCTCCCAAAAATCAATAACTTAAAAAAAAAAAAGAATAGGAGGATCAAGTCAAATAATGGTATATATAAAGCTTAGCACGGGCCCTGGCCAGTTGGCTTGGGGGTAGAGCATTGGCCTGGCGTGTGGATGTCATGGATTCAATTCCTAGTCAGGGCACACAGGAGCAGCGACCATTTGCTTCTCTACCCCTTCCCCTCCCCCTTCACTCTCTCTTTTTCTCTTTCCCTACCACAGCCATGGCTCGACTGGTTCAAGCACATTGGCTCCAGGCATTGAGGATGGCTCCACGGAACCTCTGCTTCAGGCACTAAAAGTAGCTTGGTTGTGAACATCAGCTCCAGATAGGGGTCACCGGGTGGATCCCGGTGGGGGCACGCATGGGAGTATCTCTTCCCCTCTCACTTGGAAAGAAAAAAAAGCTTAGCATGATGCTGGCACATAGGTAATCAATAAATGTTAGTTATTACTACTATGCTTATTATTAATAAAGGCTATATAACAAAAGTTTACAGAAGTAATCTTTAGATTAGAAAAAGAAGAGTGAATCACTTTCTGTTGTCTCCTAAATTTTCATCCCTAAATACATATTTATTTTGCAATAAGGGGAAAAAATAGCTAGTTTTAAAAATGTACCACACAACAAAAAGTGGAAGGTTTTTTGTTTTTTGGATTTTTCCAAAGTGATAAGCAGAGGGGTGACGGGGGGAGGGGGAAGGGGACAATGGAGGACGGGGACAGACAGACTCCCACATGTGCCCAACTGGGATCCACCCGGTAAACCCACCAGGGGGTGTTGCTCCGCTGCAATCAGAGCCATTCTAGCGTCTGAGGTGGAGGCCATGGAGCCATCCTCAGCACCTGGGCCACCTTTGCTCCAATGGAGCCTTGGCTGCAGGAGGGGAAGAGAGAGACAGAGAGAAAAGAAGGGGGGAAGGGTGGAGAAGTAGATGGCGCTTCTCCTGTGTTCCCTGGCCGGGAATAGAACCCAGGACTTCCACATGCTGGGCTGATGCTCTACTGCTGAGCAAATCGGCCAGGACCAGAAGGTTTTAATATAACCAGTTTATCCACCTATTTCTCACTTCTGCTTTCAAAAGCCACAGTAGTACAAAGAGCTTTATCATATAGACCGCTGAAATTTATTCCTCGCCTGACCAGGTGATGGTGCAGTGGATAGAGTGCTGACCTGGGACCCTGAGAACGCAGGTTCGAAACTCCAAAGTTTCCGGCTTGAGGGTGGGCTCACCAGCGTGGCATGGTCACCAGCTTGAGCCTGGGATCATAGATATGACCCCATGGTTGCCGGCTTGATCCAAAGGTTAGTGGCTTGAGCAAGGGGGTCACTGGCTTGGCTATAGCCCCTCAGTCAAGGCACCTATGAGAAGTAATCGAACAACCAAAGTGCCACATCTACGAGTTGATGCTTCTCATCTTTCTCCCTTTCTGTCTGTCTCTGTCTCACACTAAAGAAAAAGAAAAAGCCTGACCAGGTGGTGGCACAGTGGATAGAGCGTCGGACTGGGATGCGGAAGACCCAGGTTCAAGACCCCAAGCTCGCTAGCTTGAGCACGGGCCCATCTGGCTTGAACAAAAAGCTTGCCAGCTTGGACCCAAGGTCGCTGGCTCCAGCAAGTGGTGGCTCGGTCTGCTGAAGGCCCACGGTCAAGGCACATGTGAGAAAGCAATCAATGAATAACTATGGTGTCACAACGGCAACAAAAAACTAATGATTGATACTTCTCATTTCTCTCTGTTCCTGTCTGTCTCTCCCTATCTATACCTCTTTCTGTCTCTCTCTCTGTCCCTGTAAAAAATCAATAAAACATTAAAAGAAAAAAAAAAAAAAGAAAACTATTCCTCAATAGCTGTACTTGGAATTTGAGAAAATGTCCCTGTCCTGTAGGCAAAGGACCAAAAGTATGAGCAATAGCAAATTATGCAAATATCAGCTACTATTATCATTATCCAAAAGCCAGTAAATAGTTCTACTAAAACACATAAGAAAATTTCATTTCAAAATTCCTTCATCTAAGATACCAGTGAGTAGATTTATGCACATATTCTATGTGATCCCAAGTACCAGTTATCATACTTCATCAGCTCTTATCTTATAATCAAAGTAAATGAAAAAGACATATTAATTATAAACATTTATAGCACAAGACAAGTAGATACAATGAAAACTTAACATGGTATTATATTTCTCCTTATTTTATCAAAACACTTACACTTTTTCCATGAATTCTGGAAAAAGCAGTATACGGTGCCAAAAACTTCGAAGATGCATTTTCCTTTGGACATGAAATATGAATGCTTTTCTAAACAGAGAAGAAAAGATGAAATACATCAGTAAAGCTATTGCAGTGGAATTAAAGCCTTTTAACAAAAGCATTAGGACAACAGGAAATGCTCTCTAATCCTCCATCCCCAGCCCAGTAAACTATTGCTCCCCTCTAGATCTATAGTGCTTTCACTGCAGGGGCTGTAATGCAATCTGGAACCATTATCCTTTTATGTTAACCTGTCTCACAGAAGACAAACCAACGATAAGATACAACTGACAAAATGAGAGCATTAACTTTTAGAAGAAAATCTAATACCAGTACTCTTAATTAGCAATGGGGCAAGGAGCAGGATTAACAGATGTGAAGAAACAGCACCAGCCCTCAAGCATAGGGCATATGGACTAGTCTAAAAGTAAACTTGCCACCTATAAGAACTTTCAGAAAGAATTTTAGACTGCTGACATCGACAGATAGCAGAGAAAACTGGTAAACTGGTAAATGTGTAGGGACTGGTCAGGCTTGTGGTGCCCATTCCCACCTAGGACTTAAACTGGCTGTCCATGTTTGTAGATGGCCACTGTTGCAGTTGTAGCTGTATTACAATTCCTGATGTGTTTGCCTCATCATTATCACATATTTTTCAGCTACTGCAGCAAGATAACACTAGTGACATAGTATGAAATTATACCTAGAACCAGATGTTAGATTCAGGTGACACGACTAGCTAAAGGCAGCCTTTGTAACCATTACAACTAAGTATGCTGGTATTTCACGATAGTATGTGTTAGTAAACCCATGTTTTCAATTGTAAATTTTATAAAACCTAAATGCACATCAAGGATTCAATATAATTCCTTATTCTAACTGGCAGAACACCAATCCCACTATCTCAGTGCATTTCTCCTATAGAGAGCTGAGGACCTGCACTCATCAAATGGTCCTACCCTGTTATCTCTTCCATAGTAGTACTTCCAAGTTTCTGGAAATTTTGCTGGATAACAAAAATGTCTTCAATTATCAAGATATTCTGAACCTCTTTATAAGGCTAATCTATGTACAACAAGCAGTCCCCACAATTCATTAGAAAGAACAGTTTCAAAGTTATAATATTCTTATCACTGAAAATCAATATGCTATTACAGGTCTTCTACTCCTTTAAAAAGACAATTAGAATAGCTACACAAACAGTACTTCCTTAGCCAGCATATCCATGCGTAGCTGCCTGCAGGCCTTTCATTAAATGAGTTTTTTATTCTAACCACATGACAAAGCCCATACAGCTAGCTACCAGAGAGCTGACCTGGATTTGGAATTGTCTCCTGTACCCAAAACTAAAGTGTCAACTAAACTCTCCTGGCTAAATATTCATATCAAGCAAGGACACAAGAGGCTCTGAGTAGGAGCTTAGTGTTCAGGCCTCTGTAAGCACTGTTTTGCTCTCAGAAGACTTCATTTCTTTGGGGCTAATTATGTGAAAGAGTGCAAGAATCAGTAGTTTTTCTCCTGTTTATCAATCTTGCAAATCCACCTCTAATCCATAACCGACCATGAAGGAAGATAAATGTGGAACTGCCCTCCAACAGCAGCAGTAAAGAATCATGCTGTTAATGAAAATATTTCAAAGAAAAGCTACAGGAGATATCAAAACAGACAGCATTTAAGGGTGGGGGAGTTGGAGAGGGGATTGTGAGTATTTCACAGTAAGCTGAAATTCAAAGTCAAATTTTTTTATCTTCCAGGGTTAGATTTTTTTTTTTTTTCAGGGTTAGATTTTTAAGCATATTGACAGATCTGTTTAAAAGAACAATGTATGTAGTTAACATCAAATAGCAAAGTGACTCATGGCAATTAGGAAACAAATGAATGCTCAACCATAAGCACTTACTGTCTGACACAGCAGGTACACAGCAGAAATTAGCAATGATGTTGGAAGATAAGAATTGTATCAGGGCCTGAGTATGAAGGGAAGAAAGGAAGTCAGCACCCTGCCAATAATGAATACAAGCTAAATACCTGGGGAAAATGCAGGCGTGCAAGGTGGTAGTATACTTGAAATTAATATAAACTGCGTTTCAATTACAACGTACAATCTAACTAGTTTGATTATTTCGAGTTAATGAACCTTTCTGAGTCAGTCTGCTTATCTGCAAAATGGGAATTTAAAATACCGATCCCACCTGACCAGGCGGTGGCGCTGTGGATAGAGCGTCGGACTGGGATGTGGAGGACCCAGGTTCGAGACCCCAAGGTCGCCAGCTTGAGCGCAGGCCCATCCGGCTTGAGCAAAAGCTCGCCAGTTTGGACCCAAGGTCGCTGGCTCAAGCAAGGAGTTAGTCTGCTGAAGGCCCGCAGTCAAGCCTCTTATGAGAAAGCAATCAATGAACAACTAAGGTGTCGCAACGAAAATCTGATGATTGATGCTTCTCTTCTCTCTCCATTCCTGTCTGTCTGTCCCTGTCTATCCCTCTCTCTGACTATCTGTCCCTGTAAAAAATAAATAAATAAATAAATAAAATACAAATCCCGCCTGACCTGTGGTGGCTCAGTGGATAAAGTGTCTACCTGGGAACGCTGAGGTCGCTGGTTCAAAACCCTGGGCTTGCCTGGCCAAGGCACATATGAGAGTTGATGCTTTCTGCTCCTCTCCATTCTCTCTCTCTCTCTCTCCTCCCCCCTCTCTCTGTCTCTCTAAGAAAACTGAATAAAGTTGAAAATAAAATATTTAAAATATGAATCCCAAAAGACTATTAGGATAAACAACTCATTTTTGTAATATTTTACAGTTTCATTCATATGCAGTCTCACTCCCCACTAACTAGTCTATAAGGCAGACTATTATCTCCATTTTATTGATGAGAAAACTGAGGCT
This sequence comes from Rhynchonycteris naso, assembly GCA_037038555.1. NCBI lineage: Eukaryota > Metazoa > Chordata > Mammalia > Chiroptera > Emballonuridae > Rhynchonycteris > Rhynchonycteris naso. The sequence goes on from CM072995.1 coordinate 318,854,126, forward strand.
TAGGGATTTATTTGTCCAAAATTATTATATTTTTCCCCCCCAGCGACAGAGAGAGAGTCAGAGAGAAGGATAGATAGGGACAGACAGACAGGAACGAAGAGAGGTGAGAAGCATCAATCATTAGTTTTTTCATTGCCGTTGCAACACCATAGTCGTTCATTGATTGCTTTCTCACATGTGCCTTGACCGCGGGCCTTCAGCAGACAGAGCCACCCCTTGCTGGAGCCAGCGACCTTGGGTCCAAGCTGGCGAGCTTTTGCTCAAGCCAGATGGGCCCGCGCTCAAGCTGGCGAACTCGGGGTCTGGAACCTGGGTCTTCTGCACCCCAGTCCGATGCTCTATCCACTGCGCCACTGCCAAAATTATATTTTTAAATTGAATTTATTGGGGTGAAACTGGGTAATAAAATTATATAGGTTTCAGATGTACAATTCTATAATACATTATCTGTACATTATATTGTGTGTCCACCACCCCAAGTCAAGTCTTCTTCCATCACCATTTATACCCCCCTTTATTTTCTTCTACCTCCCCCAACCCCTTTCCTCTCTGGTAATCACCGTACTGTTGTCTATGAGTTGGACTCAGATCTCCTGACTCTTTCTACAATTCTATAACTGTTGAAGAAAAAACAGATATAAGATGTCCTGGCCGGTTGGCTTAGTGGTAGAGCATCAACTTGACATGTGGAAGTCCTGGGTTCGATTCCCGGTCAGGGCACCACTGCTTCGCATTCCCTTCTCCTCACCCACTCTCTCTTTCCCTCCCGAGGCCATGTTTTCAACCGTAAATTTTATAAAACCTAAATGAATATCAGGTATTCCAATAAAAAATGAGAGTCTGAATTGAGGTATGCTGTGTTAAATATACATAGGATCCCAAAGACTTAATAGGAAAAAAGAAAGGTAAAGTATCTCATTAATAATTTTATTAATTACATGGAGAAATGTTTTAGATATATTGGGCTAAATAAAAATATATATGTATGTACATATATTTTTCAACCACAATCCAAAGGAAATCTTTATAGGATATAAATTAACACTTAGTTTCCAGAATATATGTGCAATATGCATGACATATGAAAGTTAAATAAAATATATTATTAAAATTAATTTCACTTGTTTCTTTTGTGGCTACTAGAAAACTTAAAATTATATATGTGATTATATATGTGGCTCACATTATTTATCTGTTAGAAAGTGCTGGTATAAGGGAAGAGGAAGTTTGCACCTAAAAGTACTGTATATGTAACTACAAAAGAAAAACTGACATTCAAAGGCAATAAAAACTATGATTATGGTACAGATGAAATGGAGATGAAACGGACAGATAACAGTATAAATATTTAAAGTAGATATATAAATATTACCATATATATGGACACCATATCATCTAGAAGACATAAAAACCTACCTTGTTTATTTCATTCACAATAAATCCTTCTGAAGCTGTAATCTCTGGGATGCCATCAAGGCCAATTCCTTGACAAGTTAGGCTGCCATACAAAGTTGGTTTCCCTACATAGCACAAAGAAGCATGTCTCAAAAAATAGTAAAATTTTTCTCCTTTAAGACCCAATTCAGGCATCTGTATAAATAGTAGGAAATTAGTTCATAAAAGAAAAACAGGTATTTGTGTTTAAAATGAGGCAAAGTGGAAAGACTAGCCTAAGTGAACCTAATTAGGGAGGGAATACACTCAAAGACTAAAAACTAGGAAGAAAGGTTTGGAGATACAATGTAGCATTTGTAGGGACAGCTCTAGGAATTGATCTTAGCCTTGGTTTCAGTGGCTATGAAATGACATTCTTTCAGGATGAAAGGTGAATATCAACATGAATATATGCATTTATCTACTGTATATACATATAATACATAGTAAAGAGCTAAACTTCATTAATCTGGAAAATGTACTTACATAGAACACTGTTCTTGCAGTGATATGAGCTTTAAAAAGATATTATCCTATACATAAAATGTATGTAGATAGTAGAATGCAGTTAAAAACATGCTCTTCTAGTTCCCATCACATATATATTCTATATAAACTTTTATCACAGCCCATAACATGCTGTTTACATTTCTGACCTCCCATTAGACTGGAGTCCTAATGTTCAGAAACTAGCAGGTTGCTATAAATGAGTCAATAAATAACTGTTGGTACCAAGCTGAAATTCTAGAAGTAAGAGAAATGTAAAAACCATTATGGACCTAAAGTTGGGGGTGTTTTCTAGACAGGGTAGAACCTTGAAAGCAAGGTAGGAGCCCTCTCTCTAACTCTCTGTCTCTGATACCAACCAATCAATCAATCTATAAATGGAATGTGCATAGATTGAAGGACATTACCTGGGGGGTGACAGCTCAGCCAGGCCTCCCCTTCATCCTTCCTATGAAGAGAGACAAAGCCTAATTAGGCTCACTCAACAAATGATGCCACTGATGTAAGCAGAGGAAAATCATATAATTTCCAGTTTGGCCATAGTATCTAGACATGATCTAGTCTAATACCTGACCCAGGTATAGCTTATTTTAACACAAACTTTATTTGTTGAAGAAATATTTGTGGATTAAGAGTTTAATGCACGTATCTGTTAGTTAAATGAGGCTGTTAAATTAATCAATAGGGAGTTCACTATCTGTTAATAGTTACACAGCTCTGAAAAATCAAAAATATATATTTAGCTATTTTAGGGATTACTGTAAGCCAGGTCCTGTGCTAGACACTTTGCATAATAGCATCATTAAGCCTCACAGCAATTTAACAAGGTATCTGTTATTATTTCCACATTAAAGATAAAAAACTGAAGCTCAGAGAGAAGTGACTTGCTCAAGGTCACTTAGCTATAAAGCACAAACTAAAACCTGGTGCCATATATAAGATCTGTGTTCTACCACCTCACAATTTTTTTTCACATTTTAGAATGCATTTCCCCAATCATTCAAATCATTATCACCATAACACTCTTAGGGTATAGCAGAAAGGGTCTAGGCTTTAGGTTGCCAGCAACTCTAAATCACTTACTTGTTATACAATCATGGGCAAGTTACTTCCTCTGATTCTGATTCTGCATTCCCTCATAGGCACCTGACGGCCCTCAATAAATGTTAAGTGTTCTTCGTTACTATTCACTTATTCTGTGTTGCAGTAATGTGTTATTTTATTTTAGCCCACTTAGTAGGGTTTAAGTTTCTTAAATGCAGGAATGTACTCATCATCCTGGTACCTAGAGAACTAAATATATGTTAGATAATTGAATGGCTTGCTGTGTATTCCCAATTAAACTGTCAGGTTGAGGACAGGCACCACCCCTTCAGTTTTGAGTACACATCTGAACAGCACCGAGCATCTAAGTCAGAGTCTGGACATGGTAGGTGGTGCTACATGGGTTTACTGAAGAGAATGGTCCACTATGACAAACAGTACTACTAGGGGCCGAGGAGGCTACAAAATTTACATCACACACACACTCGAAGACAATGGTTATGGTGGTGAGTACAGGAATTTTCGCAAATAGCTGACGATCGATAAATATCTACTAAATGATAATAACTACTGGGCCTCCTGCCGCTCAGTTTTCCTGTCTTTCTCTAACTAAATCATCCTAGTTTTGATGGTGTAATCACACAACGCTTATGTGTTCCCTTAACCTTAGGATAGCTCTACTGAGAATGAAAAACAATGACCATGTGGGTTCGAGACTTCTTTTTCTAGACGCAGTGCTCCCTCGACAATTGATGAGGTAACGCCATGGACATCGTGGATCGGGCATGGCTCTCAACGGAAAGGCAATATCCACTACCCGCCTCCTCCGTCCCAGTTTTAGGACTGGATTCACCTGAGGACGTGGGCCCAGTCGCTCTGAATCCTCAAAGGCGCCGCCATCTTGACCCCACTTCCACCAGCCCGCCTCTTCCGCTCTTTCCCGGAAATAGATTCTCCCAAAAGGGTTGACGTGAGTACGGAGAGTCGGTCTACACCGAGAGGCCACCAATAAAAATGCACGTTGGGTCCTTTCCTCTCCGTTCCCTCCACCACTTTTCCGCGCGCGCGTTCTTTACTGAGGCTGGATCCTGCATAATCGACGTGCTGAAATGCGTGTTCAGGTTGTCTTGTCCGTCTGTCAGGCGGACACTGCGTGCTACGTCCTTGCTCCTTGAAGCGTGACGGGCACAACTGGAGTGCGCCTGCGCCACCTCCATCTCCGGGAGAGAAGCCTCAGGTGATTTGGCCACCCGGGCTTCTCTGCTTTTCTATTCCTCCCGTTCCTTCCTATTCCTGGCCGGACTCCCGTTTCAGCTGGCTGCCATCTAGTATTCCCTGATCTCTGTCAAGGATCTTCCTCTTTTAACTCCAAGGGAGACTAAAGCCGGGAAGTGTTGGGGAAAGAGTACAGTAGTATTTACTGAGTCCTGTTGTAGTCCAACCTTTTAGCATATTATGTTAATCCTTACAGTAATTCTGCGGGTTAAATGTTGCCTTAAGGAGGAAATAAAAAACCACTCCATGGTAAGGCGTGTGTCGGTATTCGAACCCAAATTTCTTGGTTAAGGATTTGAGGCACTTTCTTTCCCCTGTGCATGCTCTAGTGTTTGCCCCTTACCTTTAAAGAGTTCGTCGTGAATTTAGGAAGAGGAAACATATACAATAGTAGAAACTGTCATTTATTGAACTCTGGACGCGCCAGGCTCCTTACATATATTATCTAATTTAGCCTTTCATAATTTTGTGGGATATAATCTCTATTTTTCAAGAGAGTTTTTGAAGCGATTTGCTCAAGGTCACAATATGTCAGTTACAAAGGTAGTTTCTAGCCCCTCTGTTTCAAAGCCCGTTTCCCCTTTCTCATGTTATCCTGCCCCCAAAGCAAATGAGTTTTATGTAGGACTATGGAGTGCTTAAATCTTTGTCATTTCCCCCTTGCACTTTAAACACTTAACTTGGCTAACAAGGTCTGGCAGTGACCAGATACTTTCTCATCTTGCCAGTTTCATTTGTTTTGTTTTTTCCTCATACTCAGTTCTCCAGTCATACAGAACTTTCCTTTCCTCTCCTGTTAAATTGTTTCAGCTCCCCACCTTGCTTTTTCATTGACAGGTATATACTTCCTTTCCATCTCTGACTAACTCCTATTCATCTTTCAAGTGTCAATTTAGAAATCACTGCCTGTTTCTACCCTTGTCAGGATTGGGTATCACTCCACTGTGTTCCCAATCTCGGCTATCTGTACACAGTGTATAAAACGGCACGGTTATTTGTCCAGATTATAAATTCTATGAAAGCAGGGACTGTATCTCCTGGTCACTCTTGTATGCTCAACTGTAGCATAGTGTCTGATACACAATAGGTACTCCTATCATTTGTCAAATGAGCCAGGGACACAGGAAAGGTATTAAGGAGTCCTGGTTCCTTTATAGCCTGTCATACTGAAATTCGTACATAGGTCTGAGATCATTTCTCTTCAAGTCTTTTTCTTTTTTCTTTAATTTTTCTTTATTTTATTCATTTTAGAGAGGAGACACAGAGTGAGAGAGAGAAACAGAGAAAGGGGAGAGGAGCTGGAAGCATCAACTCCCATATGTGCCTTGACCAGACCAGTGCAGGGTTTTGAACTGGTGACCTCAGTGTTCCCAGGTTGTCGCTTTATCCACTGTGCCACCACAGGTCAGGCTAGTCTTTTTTTTTTTTTTTTTAAGAGAGACAGGAAGGGAGAGATAGAGGGAGGAGAGAGATGAGAAGCATCAATTTGTAGTTGCTTTACTTTAGTTGTTTATTGATTACTTCTCATATGTGCTTTGGCAGGAGGGCTCAAGCTGAGCCAGTGACACCTTGAACAAACCAGCAAACTTGGGCTTCAAGCCAGTGACCTCAGGGTTTCAAACCAGGACTGGACTTCAACATCCTAGTTCAACACTATCCACTGTGCGACCACCAGGCAGGCAACCCAGCCTTTCTTTTTTTTTTGATTTTTTAGGGAGGGAAAGAGATAAGTATCAACTCATAGTTGCAGTACTTTAGTTGTCCATTGATTGCTTCTCGTACGTGCTTTGATGAGGGAGCTCCAGCCAAGGCAGTGACCCCTTGCTCAAGCCAGTGAACTTGGGCCTAAGCCAGTGGCCCCACATTTAAGCTGGTGAACCCACACTCAAGTTGGCCATCCTGGGGTCTTGAACCTGGGTCCTCAGCATCCCAGGTTGACACTTCTATGCACTGCTCCACCAACTGGTCAGGCAAGCCAGCCTTTTTAAAGTTCCTTCTGTATGCTACCTCCTGCTTAGTGTTCTGAAGCAGATGATCTTGGGAAGTAGTTTGGGCAAGTACACCTCACAGTTAAGTACTCTCATCTCTTGCCCTGGCTGCTATGTGCTATATGTTAATAGCTATACAACTCTACATTTCTCCCATACATTAAACCCTACCCATACTTGGGTACACTCCCAAGTGTTAAAATTTGTTCTTCTCCAGTCATAGAATAAGGTCAATATTAGAAGAGAGATTAATTCTTTTGGGGTGAATCAGAAATAGATTCTCCAGAAAGCTGGCATTTCACTTAATTCACATTCCATTAGCAGAATCCATATAAGCTTATTTAGTGTTCTAAGCATTCTCACATATTTACTACATTTAGTTCAAACCATTTTGTAGGCCTGCTCCTGCCAGGCCTAGTGCTGAGGGCACCAAGTTGAATCAGGCCCATTATTTGTCCTCAAATAGCTTAGTCTCCAAAGAGAGGCATATGCATAAATAAGCTAGAATAGTGCAGTGGGCAATGTAATTTTTTTAAGATTTTATTTTACTGCTTTTACAGAGAGAGAGAGGCAGGTAGAGCAAGAAGTATCAATTCATAGTAGCTTCCCTTTAGTTGTATGTTGATTGCTTGTCATATGTGCCTTGACCGGGCAAGCCCAGGGTTTCAAAACGGTGACCTCAGCATTCTAGGTTGACACTTTATCCACTGCACCACCACAAGCCAGGCAGTCAGTGTTTTTATAATAGCGGAGCCTCATATATAATCATGTTCCTACTCTATCTAACCTTGCCTCCATTGATGTCTAGAGAATCCCAAAGATGTCAACTCAAGGCCATACCTGGGCCCAACAGGTGAAAAAGGAGGGTGAGGAAGAGGACCCACTGGACCAGTTGATCTCCCGCTCTGGCTGTGCTGCTTCCCACTATGCAGTGCAGGAGTGCATGGCCCAGCACCAGGACTGGCGACGGTGCCAGCCACAGGTGCAGGCCTTCAGGGACTGCATGAATGAACAGCAGACAAGGCGGCGAGAGGAACTGCAAAGGAGGAAAGAGCAAGGCAGTGCCCACAGCTGAGACCCCAAACCATCTATCCCCAGAGGATGGCCTGCAGAAACTGGCACCCAGAGAAATCATGGGTGGAAGAAATCCTAAACAGTGGAAGTTTGGGCCAAGAGGTATAAAACTTGGGGATAGTCTTCGGGTTTGGGATTGAGAGCTGGGCAGCCATGGGTTTAGACATTGACTGTCATGTTTTCATGGTGAGACCCATACATCCATACTCATCTTGCTCTTTATATATTAAATATTGACCAGTATTTGCCATGTAAAACAAGTAGTTGGGGTTATGTGGGAGACTGCGAATCCTCACAGTTTAAGACTTAAACCAAAAGGATAAGCTCTTCCACACAAATCTCTGATTGTTTGATTAAGTTGCTAAAGGCTATGCCTTTCTCCAGACCTCCCCATTAGCTGTTTCCATTTGGTCCCATTCTCCATGTCCCTTGAAGAGACTAGAGGCCATTTTCCTTTTATCCTTTGTTTTGTGAAGTTAAGTTATACATGGTGCGGGTTTTTCTGCACTGGGGAGAATTCTTGGGTTGCCTCGGAAATGTGGCTTTATATCTGAGATCTCTTTGATTTGCAAATGACTTTGCTTTACAATATAAAAATAAAGCTTTTGGAAGTGCAGGTGCTTTTTGGTAGGCCATATGCCACCATAAGACCTCCCAATCCCATCCTTTTTCTTTCTGTGCTTATTTTCTAATCCTCCACCGTTCATACCCAAGGCCTGCAAAATTACGAGTTGTGCTGATTCACAGCAGGGTTAAGGCATGGTTGTCTACTCTACATCTTGGATATGTGTGCCAAGTACTGAGCTGATTACATGTACATTGAATTTTAAAAGTAAATTCACAATCTAAAGGTAAATTGGTTACCTAGTCAGCTCTTCATTTATCCAGTCATTGGTTCAACAACAGCAAATTTTTCTCAGACCTTCTCAAGTACCAGGCATTGTTGGAAACTGATAAATAATATGATCTCTTTCTTCATGTTGTTTGGTCTAGTTTGAGAGACAGCAAGAAAACAAGACTGGAACAACTAAATAATTCCTGACAACGATATACATGACTTTATCTTTCATAAGATGTTTGGATATTTCATTCAGTCTGATAGAAGGAAAAAAATGTGAAAATTAAACATTGAGTTAGTCATATATGCCAGAGTCTATCGAATTAACAGATATAGAGTCTAAACGCAACACACTTCCAACCCAGCAAACACACTATGTTAATTAGCTTGACATTTAAGAAGTACATTTGGCCCTGGCCATTTGGCTCAGTAAAGAGAGCACTGACCCAGCCTTCTGACATCCTGGGTCCAATCCCTGATCAGGGCACACATGAGAAGTGACCAACTGCTTCTCTTTCCCTCCCTCTCCCCTTTCTCTTTTCTCCTCTTGCAGCCAGTGTCTCAATTGGTTCGAGCATCAGCCCCAGGCACTGAGGATGGCTAGATTGATTTGAGCATCAGCCCCAAATGGGGGTTGCTGGGTGGATCCTGGTTGCGGCACATGCAGGAGTCTGTCTCATTATTTTCCCTCCTCTCAAAAACAAAACAAAAAACCCAACAGGCCTGACCAGGCTGTGGTGCAGTGGATAGAGCGTCCAACTGGGATGCTGAGGACCCAGGTTCGAGACCCTGAGGTTGCCAGCTTGAGCGCAGGCTTATATGGTTTGAGCAAAAAGCTCACCAGCTTGGACCCAAGGTCGCTGGCTTGAGCAAGGGGTTACTCGGTCTGCTGAAGGCCCGCGGTCAATGCACATGTGAGAAAACAATCAATGAACAATTAAGGTGTCGCAAGGAAAAACTGATGATTGATGCTTCTCATCTCTCTCCATTCCTGTCTGTCTGTCCCTATCCCTCTCTCTGACTCTCTGTCCCTGTAAAATAAATACATACATACATACATACATACATACCAAAAAACCCAACAGGACATTTAACAGAAAATACAAATTTTTCACCTTTGAAAAACAGAGAAGCTGTCAACGTGGAATTTATATTCCTACTTGACAACAATTTGCTAGAGCTGAATACGGTTTCTCTTTTAGGTGGTTGTGTCCTCTGGCTCATGAGTCATCACCACTTCTCATTATGCTTCCATGGAATTACAATACCCAGTCTTACTTTCTGCCTAGTCCAGAAAGGCATTGGGAGTGTGGAAAGGGAGTTGGGAGAGTGACTGCTATCATAGAAGCTGGAATGCTAAGGGACATAGGTTGTCATCGTTATCAGTAATGCTTCTGTGTGTGTATCTCATCATAAAATAGAAGCACAAATCTGAAGTATAGTAGGCCCTAAAACTACCTTTGTGTTGGCATTTGGGGAGAAGAGAAAGAGAATATAGCAATACCAGTTTAAAGAACAATAAAATCCAATTTCAACCTTCAAGCAGAAAGCACTGACTGGGTATATATATAAAGATGAATCTGTGTTCAGTGCTGTGGGTCATCAGAAGTATTGTGGAATGAGTTTTGAGTAAGAATCTCAAAGGAGAGTAGGGATATAGTTGAGCTGAACCTTTAAAGATGAAGTAGATCTTACCTATTTGTAACATAATAACAGGAAGGATTACCATCTGCAGCAAATAAAAGGTACCTCGAATTCAGTGAGAAAAAGCAAACAGCCCAGTTGAGAAGTGACTATATTTGAGTATACCCCCAAAACAGGAAAATGTGACTATATTCTGTATCACTGATAGTAAGGTAAATGCAGATTTAAAAGACAAAGTTTTTTTAGTTGATCCTCTTAACAAAAATCAAAGTAGGTAGTTATAATGGCCACTATTAGTGGGGACAGAGAAACAGACACATTTACACAAGTGAAGTGGTCATAATTTCATAAAGCTTTTGGAGGGCACTTTGGTGGGATTGATAAATATTTAAAATACTTAAAAAAATTTTTTTATCCCTTTTAGAGAGGAGAGTAGGGGGGATGAGAAGGAAGCATCAACTCCCATATGTGCCATGACCAGGCAAGCCCAGGGTTTTGAACTCACAACCACAGCATTCCAGGTCGATGCTTTATCCATTGTGCTACCACAGGTCAGGCAATATTTAAAATACTCAGACAGCAATTCCTGTATTAGGAGTGCTCTTAAATGTATTTTACAAGATGTATATACTATTATGTTTATTACAGCTTTGTTTAAAATAGTGAATAAATGGTCACAATGTGATCATTCCATCACTAAGGACTATACATATTTGCTTATATATTTAAATCTTTTACAGTTGGAATGTATCTATGTATTAATTTGTGTAATTAAAATAGAAGTAATAGACCATGTGGTGGGGAGATTCTAGCAGAGAGGGTGAGTAAAAGGACCTACAAACATTGGAGGTAGCAATTTTTGGAGGGCTCCAGCTCTAAGGGAGCTAGCACTGTGTGAATAACAATGTATTTGGGCAAAGGATGCTCTATGGCCATCCAAGCGTCTTTTCCTCAAGTAACTGGGGATAAATCCTATTTAATAAGTATACTAAAAGAATTAAATGAGATAATATATATGATAATAAAAATTGTTAGCATTTACTGAATTTTTAACTATAATATTTTTGTAGCATTTAACCCAGGCTAACAGGTTCCAGAGTTTGTCCTCATTCCCCAAGATATGCGTTCAAATCCCACTATGCCACTTCCTACTGGGTGATTTGGGGCAAATTACTTAACATTTCAGGTTTTTTCTTTTGTAAAAATCCAGTTGTAATCCCTTTTTCATACGCCTCACAGCTAATGTAGATATCCCTTGTAGAGTTACAGAAAGAATGAGTTAATATTGATATAACAAGTCTTCAAATAATGTCATTTCTTCAATGTCATTTTGTTATAATGATGAGATGAGGTAGGAATTTAACTGTTTACATCTAGCCTAATAGTAAAATTGGTTTCATTATACCATATTTTGCTTAAAGTTGCAGAACCTATCAATGACGTTAAGTGAGGATTTACTTTAAAGAGCTTACAGTGCCTGGCACTTAGTAAGTACTCACTAAATGTTAGCTATTATTGTCATTATTCTTGCATGCGTGCTAGTCACTATCCTGAGTTACATTATCATCATTTAATCCCCCCATTAACTCACCTTTACAGAGGAGGAAATAAAGGTCAGATTGAGGATCAGGCTCCCAAATGTATCTTGTTCTAAAGACTATACTGTTCTCTGCTCTGCCCTTTCACAAGCATCTGGTGCCTGGTATGATGCTTAGTACAGTAAGTAACCGCATTTACTGTGTAAATATTATTGTACTTTTTTTTTAATGCTTTACAAAAAGGAAATTAACCATTGCTGGTTGCCCATGGTGTTTAAATTGACATTTTAAGTCTTAGCTCTACTGCTTACAGCTATGGAGCTAAAGTTTAAGGTGGGCCAAGGCTGTCTTTATACAATCTATCTCTACCTCTGCAGAGACGCTTGGTGTCAGGGATGAGTAGAGAGACCTCTTGGCTGGCTGTCCAATACCCAGGTGGTGGCCCCCCCTTGGCTAGGCCTAGGGCAGACTTATAATTTGGCTCTTCCCTGCAAGTTCCTTGGTTAGGGACTTGGCTTGTGCTCAGTGCAAAGGTGCACTGCAGTATGTTTTACTAGATGAGTAATAAGATACTCCTTGCACTGTCCCTCCCTCAGGTAAAATTGCCAGACTAAGTCCCAAACTGCTGACTTTAGAAATCCAAGGAGAGCTGGAGCAAGTCCAGGTTGAAACCTTCCACTTTCCTGCTGTACTTATGCTCAGGCTTCCTGCTCTGCTCCAGCAGGGAATTAAAGCAGGCAGAGGAAGTGGGAGGGATTCTTTCCTTCTTTAGCAGCTATCTTCTGAAGTTTTCATTTTTCAGAGCCTGGGCATTTTGTCTAAATGGTGAGCTAATTCCCTAAACCTGAAATGTCTGAGGTTGAAAATTATTCCACAGGAATTATAAGCACTAAATGAATCATTTTAGATTCTCCAGGGAGATCAGACATTTGAAGATAAAAATGGCACAAAGAGATCAAAGTACATATAAAACAAGCACAAGGCTCATTGGCCTCCTCCGTCTACAGTGCCTTTCCAGCAGGTCTAGTTTTAGATATGCCCAATGCCTGCTCAGAACCAGTGGTGGGATTCAGCTGGTTTGCACCGGTTCGGCAGAACCAATACCTAATTTTTTGTTGAGTTCTGTGACCAGTTTTTAAAATGGCAACTGTAATCAGGGTTCTCTCTAAGGTGGGTGCCTGGGCAGCTGCCCAATGTGGGAATCACAAATTTACATTCCTTACTCTTATAATGTTCATTTGTGCAACAGCGTATTCTAAGCGCCTGTAGTAATATTCATTCTGTCCATAGGTGAAAAAAATTTGATGGAACTATGCTTGTAATATTTATTTATTCATTTTATAAAACTCATTATGCCTTTGATGAAATACTACATTTTAATTCCCTCGCGTTTGTTACCTCAGTAAATAAACATAATGTAAAGAGAAAAAGTGCCAAACAACCCGGGGGTGACAAGCTGTCATTGGAAGTACCTTAAATAACAGTTTTATTGTTTTTGTCAGGTATTATTTAATATTTTAAAACTCTTTCCCATAATCTAATTAAGTATACATCCTTTATTGTTTGTTTGTTTTTTTACAGGGACAGTAAGAGAGTCAGAGAGAGGGATCGATAGGGACGGACATAGAAGAATGGAGAGAGATGAGAAGCATCATCAGTTTTTCGTGCGACACCTTAGTTGTTCATTGATTGCTTTCTCATATATGCCTTGACCGTAGGCCTTCAACAGACCGAGTAACCCCTTACTTGAGCCAGCGACCTTGGGTCCAAGCTGGCGAGCTTTTGCTCAAGCCAGATGGGCCCACACTCAAGCTGGTGACTCGAGGTCTTGAACCTGGGTCCTCCACATCCCAGTTCAATGCTCTATCCACTGCATCACTGCCTGGTCAGGCTATTTTTATTTATGTATTCAATGCATGAAATAATAAACTACCTTTCAGTATATTGCTTTTTTCATACTTAAAACGGTCATTAGGGCAGAGAACCAGGTGTTAAATTCTTTGAATCCCACCACTGTTCAGAGCTTTTCTTCCTCAAGTACACTTTATATCCTAGAAAGAGTGGGAACCAGGGATCAGCATTGCTACAGGATCTGAATGGCAAAAATAGCCAGATTTCATTTTCCTGCAACTAAAACGTACCCTTTCCGAATCCATAGCTGGCAATTTCTGGCTTTGTGGTGGGGGAATAAGACATCCTCAGCCAGAGGGAAGGGACTAACACACGAAGCTGAGGAATCTGCTGGCTGTAACTACTAAAACTCCCCATTTGACCCCATTTCCTTATTGAAAATTACTAATCTACATAAAAACCCATTTCTAAAAATCTCAATAATGTGCAATGAACCAAAAATTGAGAGACCTGGAGTTATCCCTGTCTGTCACTGGTTAACTGGGTGACCTTGGACAAGTCTCTTTCCCTCCTGGACCAGTTAATTCATCAATAAAATGAAAACCAAAACAGACCATCCCAAAGGCTATGGATTGACAGAATCAAAACTAGAACCCCGTTATTCATTTCCTAACCCACTGACCTTCCCTCTCTTTTCTGCTGTTAAGTCAGCTGAAGGAGGGATGCACAAAGTCTGATGAGTTTTATGTGAAGTTTATGCATCTGGAACCAGACAGGCTGAGACCCTAGTGGCACCAGCAGAGAGCTGCAGGAAGAGGGTGTATGATATTGGGGTTGCTGCATGCATTTGTTGGCATGGGGTTGGGTGCACCTGCACATGTCCAGATTAGCATATCTTGGTTTATTGCCTTTGGTCACAGACTGTCTTCGTTTGTCAACTCTCATGCTCCTCCCGATGGCCTTGTCCAAAGAACATTTCCCAGAACCTTTCCAGGGTGGGAGGAGATGCTTAAAGGGAGGGGGAGGTTGGGTGAGAGAGATGCTTAATGAAGAAATTGCCCTACTGGGAGGTTGGGTGAGGGGAGTTTGAGTTTAAAGGGGCTTTAGATTAAAAGGAGCCCTGAACCCAAACCTAACACCTGTCTATACCCGTTGTCTCTACAGCAGTACTAGGCATAGTTTAACCCTGACTTTTGTATTCAAAACAAAGTATGCTGTAGGGGGGAAGTACTGATATACGCAACAACACAGATAAAGCAGGGTAAATGAATGCAGTCAGACACAAAAGGCTATGTACTGTATGATATTTATATATAGTACCAGACAGGCAAAACTAATCTATAGTTAATAGAAATGAGATTTGTGGTTGCTTCTGGGGAAAAATGAATATAAGGGAGCTTTATGGAGTGATGGAAATACTCTATCTTGATAGAAGTATAGGTTTCATGAGTGGCTACATTTTCAAGACTGATCAAGTGTACACTTAAAATCTGTGTTTCACTATAATACCTCAATGGAAACAAAAATTTCAAAAAAGTTTGCTGAAGTTTAGAAGGGAAGGTAATCTGACATTCACTTAGCACTTGCTAGCATGTTATATACATTATCTCCATCTCAAACTCCTAAAAGGGAATTATTCCCATTTACAGATTATTAAACTAAGGTTTATTGAGATTAAAATAACTCACCTGAGGCCTCAAAACTAATAAATGTAGAAATTTAGGAATAGCCCACGTTTGTCTGCCTCTTTATAATAGGTTATCTCAGGGAGAGAGACTTCAACCTAGAGCCAGGAGAGTTGCATCCCATTTGATTTCACTGATATTTGATCCTAGGAAAGTCCATTTTCCTCTGAGCCTCACTCTAGAGTCAAATGAAGCTCATAACTGTTTTGCAACTCTGAGGGTCTAGCAATCGGAATATCTTCCGTCCCTCTCACCAGGACAAGGAAGTATGAGCAGTTTCCATTTGTCTCAGGGCAGGTTAATCATGAGCAACAAAACCCTGTTACTTTGGTGACAGGATAAATCATCAACTAGGTCAGTGACACAAGAGCTCCAAGATGACAGTACCCAGCTGCCTCCTGTTTAAGAGATAAGCCTGACTCATACCCCAGTGATGTAATGGAAAGGGATGGATTGATTGGGAATCAAGAGATCAGAATCCTGATCCTAGCCCTGCCAATTGAGGTGCCCTGTGAACTTGGGTAATACACTGCCCTTCCTGGGCTTCTAAACTGCGCTTGCTAAAAGAGAGGGTTAGGTTGTCTGGGTCCCTGGGTCCTTCAGCAATGTCTTGTCAATCTATGAAGTCCTGTGTCCTGCTTTCACATACTGATAACAAGAGAAAGTGGGCAATTCGAAAAAACTGCTGTATACCAGGTTCCAAATGAGGTCCATGGCACATTGCTCATTGCCCATGTGATATAGGTGTGGTGTGTGTGTGAGTGTACATTTATTTATTCACCATTTTCTCTTCATGTCACTACACATCCAACTTTACACTCATCCATTAGCTGTTGCACTTTTATCTTCCCTACAGGAGACTCAGCACTGAGCAGTTCAACAACCAGAATATCAGTCCTCACCTGGAAAATTCACACTCCCAGTGGGATTCACTTGAAGTCGTGGCCCACTGAACCTTCAGTTTGAATTCAGAGAAGCATTTTAATTGAGGGCACATGCTATCTTGACAGTCCTGTCTTAATTTTACACCTTTGGGAAGAAATCTGAGTTTCCTCTTGTTGCCTTTGGAGACAAAGGCAAAGGAACCAAAATAACTTCAGGACTGAAACTGAGGAGTTTCAGAAGAGTACATGCAGTACTAAGAATGCTCTGCAGATAGCATGATACTGTACATAGAGAACCCTAAAGAGTCCACCAAAATACTAATAGAAGTGATAAATGAATTTAGTAAAGTAGCAGGATACAAAATAAATATCCATAAATTAGTTGCATTTTATACACCAATAATAAACTATTAGAAAGAGAAACTAAGAAAACAATCTCCCTTTACAATTGCCTCAAAAAATAATAAAATATCTAGGAATAACCTTAACCAAGGATGTAAAAGACCTGTACTCAGAAACTTAGAATTCTGACACTGAAGAAAGAAATTGAAGATAATAATAATTGTGCGCCTGACCAGGCAGTGGCACAGTGGATAGAGCATTGGACTGGGACGTGGAGGACCCAGGTTTGAAACGCAGAGGTCGCCAGCTTGAGCATGGGCTCATCTGGTTTGAGAAAGGCTCACCAGCTTGAGCCCAGGGTTGCTGGCTTAAGCAAGGGGTCACTCAGTTTGCTGTAGACCCTTGGCCAAGGCACATGAGAAAGCAATGAATGAACAACGAAGGTACCACAATGAAGAATTGATGCTTCTCATCTCTCTCCCTTCCTATCTGTCCCTCTCTCTGTCACAAAGAAAGAAAAAAAATAATGATTGCAAGCATCTGCGTTCATGGACAGGAAGAATGAATATCATTAAAATATCCATATTGCCTGACCTGTGGTGGCGCAGTGGATAAAGTGTCGACCTGGGAACACTGAGGTCACCAGTTCAAAACCCTGCACTGGTCTGGTCAAGGCACATATGGGAGTTGATGCTTCCAGCTCCTCCCCCCTTTCTCTCTCTCTCTCTCTCTCTCTCTCTCTCACTCTGTGTCTCCTCTCTAAAAATGAATAAAATGAAAATAAAAAGAAATTAAAATACCCATATTACCCAAAGCAATCTATAGATTCAGTGAAATTCTTATCAATATACCAATAGTGTATTTCACAAAATTAGAACAAATATATTTTTTTTAATTATTCTTAAGAGGGAAGCAGAAAGGAAGATTCCCACATGTGACTGGGATCCACCCGGCAAGCCCCCTACTGGGTAATGTTCTGCCTATCTGGGGTTGCTTGGCAGCTTAGCTATTTTAGCACCTGAGGCAAGGACATGGAGCCATCCTCAGTGCCTAGGTCCAACTTTCTCCAAATGAGCCTTGGCTGTGGGAGGGGAAGAGAGAGAAGGGAGAAAGGGGGCGTGGAGAAGCAGATGGTCGCCTCTCCTGTGTGTCCTGACTGGGAATCAAATGTGGGACACCCACAACCAGGCTGATGCTCTACCACTGAGCCAACCAGCCAGGGCCTAAAACAAATATTCTAAAACTATATACGGAACCACAAAAGACCCCAAATAGCCACAGCCATCTTGAGAAAGAAGAGCAAAGTTGGAGGAATCATGCTACCTGATATCAAACTATACTACAAGGCCTTGTAATCAAAACAGCATGGTACTGGCATAAAGAGGTCAATGGACTAGAATAGAAATCCCAGAAATAAATGTGCACCTTTATGGTCAATTTGATATTTGACAAAGGAGGCAAGATATACAAAAGGGTAAAGACAGACTATTCAATAAATGGTGTTGGGAAAATTAGATACATGAAAAAAAAATGAAACTAGACCACCTTCTTACACCATACACAAGAATAAATTCAAAATGGATTAAAGACAAGTGTAAAACTCAATACCATAAAAATCCTACAAGGAAACAGGTATTAAAATCTCAGACATTTCTCATAGAGATATTTTTTCTACCTCCTTGGGTAAGGGAAACAACTGGGACTACATCAAATTAAAAAGTTGCACACACAGCAAAGGAAACTGTCAACAAAATGAAAAGACAACCCACTGAATGGCAGAATATATTAGCCAATGATACATCTGAAGAGGGGTTAATATCCAAAATGTGAAGAACTTAGACAACTCAACGCCAAAAAAACAAGCAATCATATCTCCCCATCTGCCTGTCTGGCTGGCTGGGAAGGAAAAGGACTTGCATGTTGGGAAGGAAGAAGCTGGGTGAGACAACAGTGAAATCTAGAGTAAAAACCAAGCTGGTTCAAGATGTCCTGCAGGCTGTAAAACAGTTTAATCAGAGTGCCATTTCTTTTTTGTTAAAATTATTTTAATTCTTGCAATGCACAATTTTTAATATGCAAATAACGTTTTAAAGTCTGAAAGAAAAAAGGTCAAATGACCTCAATAGACAGTTCTCTAAAGAGGACATACAGATGTCCAATAGACATATGAAAATATGCTCAGCGTCACTAATCAGAGAAATGCAAAATGAAACTGCAATGAGATACTACCTCATACCTGTCAGAATGGCTATCATCAATAAATAAGTGTTGGTAAGGATGTAAAGAAAGGGGAACCCTTGTGCACTGTTGGTGTGGATGCAGATGGTATAGCCACTGTGCAAAACAGTATGGAGTTTCCTCATAAATTTAAAGATGGTGCTGCCTTATGACCCAATTATTTCACTTCTGAGGTTATATTCAAGGAAACCTGAAACACTAATTCCGAAGAATATATACACTCCTTTGTTCATTGTAGCACTATTTACAAGCCAAGATTTGGAATCAGCCCAATTGCCAAGCAGTAGATGAGTGGATACAAAAGCTGTGGTATATTTACACAGTGGAATATTAATTGGCCATTAAAAAGGAAATCTTACTTTTTGTGATAGCATGAATAGACCTGGAAAGTATTATGCTAAGTGAATAAGCCAATCAGAGAAAGACAAGTACCATATGAGTTTACTTTTATGTGGAATTGAATGAACAAAACTAACAAAATAGGAAAAGACTCATAGATATAGAGAACCAGCCTGACCTGTGGTGGCGCAGTGGATAAAGCATCGACCTGGGAACACTTAGGTCGCCAGTTCAAAACCCTGCACTGGTCTGGTCAAGGCACATATGGGAATTGATGCTTCCAGCTCCTCCCCCCTTTCTCTCTTTCTCTCTCTCTCTCACTCTGTTTCTCCTCTCTAAAATGAATAAGATATAGAGAACCAATTGTCAAAGGCAGGGTGTGGGGAACTGTGTGAAACGTGAAGGGGTTAAGCAAAAAAAAAAAAAAAGGCCCTGGCAAGTTGGCTCAGTGGTAGAGCATTGGCCTGGTGTGTGGATGTCCCAGATTCCATTCCCAGTCAGGGCACATGAGAGTTAACCATCTGCTTCTGCATCCCATTTTTCTTTCTTTCTCTCCCCCTTCCACAGCCATGACTTGATTGGTTCAAACGCATCCGCCCAGGGCATTGAGGATGGCTCCAGTGGAGCCTCCACCTCAGGCACTACAAATAGCTCAGTTGCAAGCATGACCCGAGGGGGATTGCCAGGTGGATCCCCCTCGGGGTGCATGCGGGAGTCTGTCTCGCCTCCTCTCACTTGGGAAAAAAAAAGCCTGATGAGGTAGTGGATAGAGCACTGGCCTGGGACACCGAAGACACAGGTTTGAAACCCTGAGGTTGCTGGCTTGAGAATGGGATCATAGACATGACCCTATGGTCGCTGGCTTGAGCAAGTGGTCATTGGCTCAGCTGTAGTCCCCTAGTCAAGGCACATATGAGAAAGCAATCAATGAACAACTAAGGTGCTGCAACGAAGAATTGATGCTTCTCTCTCCCTTCCTGTCTGTCTCTCTCTCTTGCTAAAACAAAAACAGACAACAGTATGGTGATTATCAGTGGGAAAAGGGCTGGGGTGGCAGGTAGAAGAGGTTAAAGCAGGGATAAATGATGGTGGAAGGAGACTTTGGGTGGTGAACACACAATATAATACCCAGATAGTGTATACTACCTACAGAAATTAGGGGATATTTCAAAATGAATGTGAAGCAATAAAATATCCCCTAATTTTCATGACCAGTGTATATAAAAGTATACTTGAGCCTGACCATGCGGTGGCGCAGTGGATAGAGCGTCAGACTGGGATGCAGAAGACCCAGGTTCGAGACCCCGAGCTCGCCAGCTTGAGCGCAGGCCCATCTGGCTTGAGCAAAAGCTTGCCAGCTTGGACCCAAGGTCGCTGGCTCCAGCTAGGGGTTACTCGGTCTGCTGAAAACTCGCGGTCAAGGTACATGTGAGAAAGCAATCGATGAGCAACTAAGGTGTCGCAATGGCAACGAAAAACTAATGATTGATGCTTCTCACCTCTCTCCATTCCTGTCTGTCCCTATCTATCCCTCTCTCTGACTCTCTCTCTCTGTCCTTGTAAAAAAAAACCAAAAAATTATACTTGAAACCTAAATAATTTTGTTAAACAACGTCACCTCAAGACATTGAATAAAAAATTTTAAAAAATACTAATATACTTGAGCTTGCACAGACTTGTAGGTGTATCTCAGAGAAGCTGTGGGGAACCTGGGAGAGAGGGCTGCCACTATTTGATGTGTGATCCTAGGAAATCACTTCCTAGGTTTGAACAAGGGGTCACTGGCTTGGCTGGAGCCAGCCCCCTGCCAAGGCATGTATATGAAGCAATCAATGAACAACTAAAGTACCACCACTACGAGTTGATGCTTATCTCCCTTTCTCTCACAAAGAAAATGAAAAGATAAGTAAAAATAAAATATTACTAAATTTGAAAAGGTAGTTTAGCAGTTTGTGTTTTAAAAGCCCTCCAGGTGCCTGATTGGTGGAGGCACAGTGGATAGAGTGTCAACCTGGGATACTGAGGTCCCAGGTTCGAAACCCCATGGCTACCGGCTGGAGCACAGGCTCATCAACATGATCCCAAGATTGGCCTGAGCAGGCGGTCATTAGCTTGACTTGACATTGCCGTCATCCTCTGACCCCATCAAGGCACATATAAGAAGCAATCAACGAACTAAAGTGATGCAACTACAAGCTGATGCTTCTCATCTATCTCCCTGTCTCTCTCTCAAAAAAAAGAAAATTCCTCCAGGTCAGTGGTTCTTAACCTGGGTTCTATAGAACCCTAGGGGTTCGATGAGTTGGTCTTAGGGGTACGGAGAAGCCTCTGCCGCGGAGGCCAGAATAAAGTAATACCGTAATCTGTTGTGAGTTCATGCACTTTGTTGGTTTTGTTCTTTGAGCAAGGTGATGTTCATGCACGGCTCATTTTGTGCACCAGTAAAAAAACATATACCTATGTCTTGAATTTGGAACAAAAATCATATTTATCACTAAAGAAGGGTTCGGTGAATGCACATATGAAACTGGTGGGTTCTGTACCTCAAAAAAGGTTAAGAACCACTGCTCCAGGTGATCCTGATATATGCTTAAGTTTGAGTACCAATGGCTTAGATCAGGGTTTGACTTTTTATAAAGGATCACATTATAAATGTTTTTGCTTTACAGTCTCTGTTATAACTACTCCACTCTGCCATCATATTGTGAAAGCAGCCATAAACGATATGTAAATGAATGAGCATGGCTATGTTCCAATAAACCTTTATTGCAGAAACAGGCAATGAAGTTTTGGAACTAGATAGAGGTGTTAGTTGCACAACATTGTGAATGTATTAAATACCACTGAATTAGTTACTTCAAAATGATTAAATTTGTGGTATGTGAATTTTCCCTCAAATTATTTTTAAAAGAACCACCCATCGTCAGTAGGTTTTTATTAGATGGAGGATACCTAAGGCTGGCTGAAAAGAAAGTGGTGACAACTGGCAAGCACTCGTCTCCAAAGAGGCATTCCTGACTGTGGGGATGGAAACTTACAAGGGTTAGTTAGGGTCTTCTGCTTAACTTGGACCACTCAGAAAGCACTTCTCCTTGGCACTAAATATCACCAGTGCTGGTATGAAAGAGTCTGCAATGAGCTAGTTCAACTTGGCTAACAGTTCTTCCAGTTCTGGCCGAGCTTTGAACCTTCCCTTGAAGTCTTCTTCAGTGTGCTGGGGAGAAAAAAAGAAAATAAGTGGGAATTACTGCAGAGCTTTCAGTTATTCAAATATGCACAGCAACAAAATGTGAACAGAAAAAAAGCATCAGAAAAGGATCCACCAGCCAGCTCTGTAGAGAATGAATCAGATTCAACTAAATTTTATTGGGTATCTACTATGTACCAGATTTGTATTTGGTACCAAGGATTCAAAGCTGAATTGGACTTCCTCCCTGCCTTTAATGAATGTAGTCTGGTGAGAGAAGGCAGACTTATTAAAATATTATTGTCAAAAGTCTCTAAGTATCACAATAGAAGCACTTTAAAAAAGAGACAGTGCTGGCCCTGACCAGTTGGCTCAGTGGTAGAGCATCAGCCCGGTGTGCAGAAGTCCCAGGTTCGATTCCCAGCCAAGGCACACAGGAGAAGCACCCATCTTATTCTCCACCCTTCCCCATCTCCTTTCTATCTCTCTCTTCCCCTCCAGCAGCCAAGGCTCCACTGAAGCAAAGTTGGCCAGGGGTGCTGAGGATGGCTTTGTGGCCTCCGCCTCAGGCTCTAGGTTGCAACAGAGCATCGCCCCGTAGTGGGCATGTCGGGTGGATCCTGGTCTGGTGCATGCAGGAGTCTGTCTCTCTGCTTCCCTGCTTCTTACTTAAGAAAAATACAAAAAGAAAAAGAAATAGTGCCAAAATTCTCAATTTACAATAGGAAATAACAGACACGGGGACTGGAATATTTCAAGTCAACATGATCGGCACATTTTCCCCCTGTATACTGGTCTAATAATAAGCAGAGGCTTAATAAGCATGGACTCTGAACAAGGATGCTGCATGAAGTAAATGGCATAAGTCTAAGATATCCTGATGTATCTGTGTTACAATAAGGATTATCTCGGCAACAGGATTCAAATACTCAGTATTTAGATTAAAGTTCTTAATGTAATCCAAATTTTCCATGTCAAATTTCGTTCTGCCTGGCATTCTTTTTCCTTAATATATTCAGTCAGAGTACAGTCAAGCCTCACAGATCCAAGAACCTTTTCTCTAAAGTACATTCCCCTATTTATGTTCTGATTAGTTATAATGTATGTGATCTTAAATCATGCACTTTCTGCTATACAACTGCCTGAGGGAGAGATTTTTGAGGTGTAATGGGCTCACCCCTAACGTCAGGAAGCTGTGATGAACTTCAGCTTTGTGTTCCATAAAGCATCTTCCCTGAAGAGCCAGAATAATGATCACTGTAATAGCAGCCTGCAAACCTTCCCTGATTATTATTATCTGAGCTAAATTATGCACATTCCTTTGTTGTTTCTAAAACCAGGCAGTCTGCCTGACCAGGCAGTGGCGCAGTGGATAGAGCATTGGACTGGGATGCGGAAGACCCAGGTTCCAGATCCCGGCCTCGCCAGCTTGAGCGCGGGGCCCATCTGGCTTGAGCAAAAGCTCGCCAGCTTGGATCCAAGGTCGCTGGCTCCAGCAGCAAGGGGTTGCTCGGTCTGCTGAAGGCCCGCGGTCAAGGCATATGTGAGAAAGCAATCAATGAACAACTATGATGTTGCGACGGCAATGAAAAACTAATGATTGATGCTTCTCACCTCTCTTTCCGTTCCTGTCTGTCTGTCCCTATCTATCCCTCTCTCTGACTCTCTCTCTGTCCCTGTAAAAAAAAAAAAAACAAAAAAACGAAACAAAACAGGCAGTCTAGATATTTTGAGCACAGGTGGGGCACCAGGGGGCTTCTTAAACTAGCACCTACCTCCTTCACCAACAATTTGACTCCTTCAGGAAGATTGCTTTGGATTATTTCCAAGAATATCTCTGCAAATGTAGCACTCAAACCACTTATCTGCAAAAGGAAAGAAGATGCTCTCAGGGAGGTGCTGAATGCTAAGTGATTGGGAGACAGGGCATGGGCTCAAAAGTCAGGTCCAGCAGAGCCAAAGTTCCCTTGGGTAAAGGATTATCACCCAGAGCTGGTTCTGGAGCCCAGGCTCTACAGGATTTCTGCTCTCTGCCAAGTGGTTTGCTTGCTGACATGGTCATGGCCAATATCCACTCCTGTAGGCAATGGATGTCATAACTGGACCAAAGAGGTTATTATCAAGTCCAGAATGACTTTCCTATTTAAGTTAACCCACATAGACCAGGACCTGATTGGTGTCAGACCCTGTGCTGAGAATCCAGAGGTGAATAAGATGTGGTAGAGGGGCATGAAGGACCCATGAGAGAAACACCTACCTAAATCAACCAGGGAAGGTGAAAGAAAGCTTCCAAAAGAGAGAAGATCTGAGAGCAGTCTTAAATAAAAAACAGGAGTAAAGTGGAAGAATTCAACAGTAGTGGGAGTTTTCAAGGCAGAGGAGACAATATTCAGTAAAACGTAGAGGCATAGCACAGTACTAGGAAATTAAAAATAGTTCCATGTGTAACTGGACTGAATGGGGTGTGAAGAAAAGCAGGAGAATCATGAAGGTAGTTAGGTAATAATCTAAAGAGTTCAAACTTGATCCTGTAGGCCTCGGTGGCAAGTCAGAGTTGCCATAAGATGTAGCTCAAATAATTTATTACCGATAATATTTAAAGAACCAAAGATTTTAAGTACTTTAAAAATTAACGTAGATTTAAGGTGTTACTACCCTAATACTCATTACCTTGGTGATATGTTTATTGAGTGGATCAAAAAGAAGTGATGTCCACTGGAACATGATTTGGCAATAAAATGGAATGAAGTAGTACTGATATATGCTACAACATGGCTGAACCTTGAAAACATTATGCAAAGTGAAAGAAGCCAGATGTAAAAGGCCATATATTATATAATTCTATTTAAATGAAATGTCCAGAATACGTAAAGTAGAATCAGAAAGTAAATTAGTGGTTGCCAGGAGTTAGGGCAATGGGAAAAGAGGAGTGACTGCTAATGGGTACAGAGTTTCTTTTGGGGGTGATGAAAATGTTCTAATATTGACTGTAATGTTAGTTGTATAATTCTGAATATACTAAAACCCCTCTAACTGTACATTTTAAGTGGGTAAGGTGTATTGCATGGTAATAAAATTCATAAAAGCTGTCATGAAAAAAGAAGAGTGATGTTAGCTGTGACTTTTTAATAGCTCTGGGCACTCCCATGGTGGTGTGGTTGTCAGCCATCTGTCTTTGTAGTAAAAAGACAGACCCACTGCTAGAGTTAAAGGGAAGCCACTGAGGGGCTGTAAGCAGGAAAATGGCATGACCATAGTGGTATGAGGGTAAACCAAAGTTGATGGATCTAAAAGATTTTTAGGGGTAGAAACTTTGGAATTTAGTGAATCAATGAACATCAGAGAGCAAAGAAGGATTAAGCATTTGGCTCAAAGGTAGGGTGGATTCTAGAAAATAAAGGAACATCATTTTCTCTACAATTAATTTTATAAGCACTGAGTGTAGGACACCTGTGGAACATCATGGTGGAGAAGTCCAGTAGACAACTGACTATCAGGTTTGAAGCTCAACCAAGAAATCAGGACTAGAGATATATATCTAGATGTTATCAGTATATCAGTATATAATGATGGTAACTGAGGCCAGGGGAATGAATAAGACTGCATAGGAAAGGTATTATGTAAGGAGAGATGGACAGATCAAGAACTGAAACCTGGAGAACATCACCATTCAAGAGGCAGGCAAGAGGAAGATACAGGCACTGTAGAAGGAAGAAGAATGGACAGAGAAGAACCAGGAGAGGCAAATACATTTCAAGTTTCTCCCAGAGTGCCTACCTGAACCACTCGCTCATGGATGGTAAGAACTGAGTCCAGGAACATTTTGTTGCCTTGTTCTGGCAGCCGCAACACCTCCATGGTTTTGGTGGGCATCGCATAACTGTGGGAAGGAAGAGGTCAGCTATGGGAGGGTTCCCTTAAGCCAGCAGCACCACTTCAGTTAGTCCCTGAATGCAGCCACAACTATATACAGAGCTCCTGGAATCTAGGCCTGTTATTGGTAGCCAGGGCAAAGTAATCAGATTCTCGTAAACCACCTCCAGAAGTCTCTAAACTCCCTGAGGGGATAGATGATGACTAACACTTCTCTGCATTCCCGGTCTTGCCTAACATAACATTCTAAATAAAATCTGGTGATTAATAAGTATTTGCTGCTACTAAAGCATAGCCAATTCTAAAAAAAATCAAGTTCATCACTAGGGTATGCTTTGGAGGCTAACTTTGGGTATTTCACCTCTTCTGGAGAAATGAGGCCTGAAACCCAATTGTTCTAGAGCAGGATTTCTCAACCTCCGCACTACAGACACTTTAGATTAGATAATTCTTCGTGTTGGGGGCTAGCTTATACATCCCTATCCTCTACCCACCACATGCCAGTAGTACCCCCCAGGTGGTGACAATCAAACTTATCTCCAGACATTGTTAAATGTCTCCTGATTGAGAACTACTATTGTAGAGTCTATACTCACTGTAATCAGCTTCAGTATATCTACATGCTACAATGGAAAGAACAGTGGACTTGAAGTCAAATCTTGGCCATCTCACTTTCTAGAAATATTTACTAAGGCAAGTCATTCCCCCTCTGAGAAGATTACAATCTAGGCCTATATCAATACATTATTTTGAGGATTAGGTGTGATGATGGTAGGACTAAGGGCTACACAGAAATATGGTACTAATGTTCAGCTTATGAAAAAGGTCATCCAACTGAAAATAAATGGAATAACAGTAGAATTCCTGAATTTTCATGCCACAAAAAGCTTCATTAATTAACAGCAGGGAGGCCCTGGCCGGTTGGCTCAGTAGTAGAGCGTTGGCCTGGCATCTGGAAGTTCCGGGTTCGATTCCTGGTCAGGGCACACTGGAGAAGCAACCACCTACTTCTCCAACTCCCCACCTTACTTCCCCTCCCGCAGCCATGGTTCAAATGGTTCAAGCAAAGTTGACTCTGAGCACTGAGGATGGCTCCATGGCCTCGCCTCAGGCGCTAAAATAACTCAGTTGCCAAGCAACAGCAATGGCCCTTGATGGGCAGAGCATCACCCTGTGGGAGACTTGCCAGGTGGATCTGGGTCCGGGGACATGTGGGAGTCTGTCTCTGCCTCCCCACCTCACTTAATAAAAAAATAAAGAAAAAAATTAGTAGCAGGCTGGCATGGCTCTCTACAGATGAACTGCTTGATAAAAGGAAGTTTGATGTAATGGAAAATGGATTTGAGACATGACAGTCAGCTCTGGATTTAGATGTTGGCTTGGCCACTTATTACCTATTTGACCTTGGCCAAATTAATTCAGCTTTCTGAGTCTCATATTCTTCAGGTATAAAATGAGGATAATAATGCTTATAGGTTTGTTGCAATGATTAAATAAGATTATATAGTAATTTGCCTGGCATACTATGCCTACAAATGCCAGTTCTCTTGCTCTTATGAACAATGAGTAAATGCTAGGTAATGCAAACTCTTCCAGGAAGCCTCCTTTAATGACATTCTCTCACAGTTTTAAGCACAATCTCCTATCTCTTTTTGCAATTCAAATTTGGTAGTAGCTCCCCTATACACACACACACACACACACACACACACACACACACACACACACACACATATATACACATATAAATGACACATTCAGCCTGACCAGGCGGTGGCACAGTGGATAGAGCGTTGCACTGGGATGCGGAGGACCCAGGTTCGAGAGCCCGAGGTCGCCAGCTTGAGCGCGGGCTCATCTGGCTTGAACAAATGCTCACCAGCTTGGACCCAAGGTCATTGGCTCAAGCAAAGGGTTACTTGGTCTGCTGAAGGCCCGCTGTCAAGGCACATATGGGAGAGCAATCAATGAACAACTAAGGTGTCGCAACAAAAAACTAATGATTGATGCTTCTCATCTCTTGCGTTCCTGTCTATCTGTCCCTATCTATCCCTCTCTCTGTCCCTGCAAAAAAAATAAAATAAAAAATAAAAAAATTTTAAAAAATGACACATTCAAAATAACTATGTAAAGGCTTTCAGTAAAGTAAAAAGCACTCTAAACAGCTGTTTTTCCTTTTGGAGATTCTGCAATTAAGACTAAGTAAAAGGAGTTGTCCATTCCTGCTACTGAGCATACATTTTACTCTTCAACACTCACCTGGTCAAGATTTCATTCATTCATTCATTCAACAAACATTCACTGAGAGCCTGTTCTGTCATAGGCACTCTGGTGGGCAATACGTAGCTTGTGCTTTAAAGGAGCTCCCTATGAGTGTTTTGGAGAGACAGGTAAGTAGATGAACATCTTCACTACAGTAACTCAAAGACAAAAATAGGTATGCACCATATATTATAGGGACAAGAGGGAGAGAAGGGAGGCTCAGGGAAAGCTTCATAGGTGAAGTAAAGTATGAACAAAGGTGTTTGCCCAAAAAAGTACAACAGTTATCTACAAAGGCAATAAAGCATGAAGGGCTCTCAAAGAGAACCAACAGAAAAACCAGACATAGTTTGATAAGCAAATATTGGGAACTCTAGTCATTTCAAAGTAGGATAGGCCTTTGAGTATTAAGAGTATAGGTAATTTTCCATTAGTGTCTATACTTTTTTGTACTTTCCAAATTTTCTATAATAAACATTCCTTGGATGTAAAAACAAAAGGAAAGAAATGAAATAATTGAATTTCAAGAATCGACATAACAGATAAAATAATGTTACCTTTTGGGAGTATTGCCTGAGATGGGACAGAAGGGAACTTAGAATCCATGGACTCTACTATATATAAATTAATACCTCCATTTTAAACAATGTAAGTGGGCTTAATTAAAAAACTAAAATAAAAAGGACTGAGTAGCCCCACAGAGAGTGATGCTGAGAGATGCTTTTACTCTCCATGGAGCACAGGGGTTTGATCAGCTTCAGGCTTGGAAGCTGCTCCCAGATGAGTAAGATCTCTATCTCTCCAGGCAACTGTTAAGCAAGGGAGGCAGGCAATTAAGGGGCCTGCATGAGAGGCCCTTTCCTTCGTCTCCTAGATGAGCTGCAGCTACAGCAAAGCAGATTGTTTCTAGAACAAAAGTGAGCACACTGCCCAATTTCATCTCAAGGTTAAAGCCCTACTCCCCACTCCCAGAGGAAAAATGGATCATGATGAAATGAAAATCAGAAGAAAATTGTTTCATCTCTGAAAAGCTGGGCAGTTAGAATAACTAACAATACGATGGTCTGAAAACCTCAATCTATGCAGAAAAGTGAGTTGCCAAAAATAAATATCTCTTTATACTCTGTGCTATTTGGAGCAAATAGCCAGGAAAGAGGCAAAAAACAGCACATCACTCATTCTGCTGTTCTAGGAATCATGTCAATGCCTATTGGAACTCAATCCAAGTCAACGAATATTTATTCATTGCCCACTATGCGTCAGGTACTAGGCAAGGTCTTAGGGTTAGATTGCCGGTGAACTATAAACAACATTTGTCTTACAGATCCTAGAGTTTAATAAGGAAGACCAATAAAAGTCAAATAATTACAAGGGTAAGGAATGACTGCTATGAAAGGAAATTATGTAACCTTCACTTCTACTAAATATATAATATAGGACCTAATTTAATGAGGTTCTCTGAAGAAATGACATTCAAGATGAAACCAAGGAAAAAATAGAAGTTAGTTGGGTGAAGGTCCTTGGGAAGGGACAAAAACAAAGCCAGTGTAATTGGAGGGAGAGAGAAAGGAAGTATGGGTTAAAGGAAAAAAGCAAGCCCAGGCCATGGGGCACCAGGTAACCATGTGAGGACCTTTAATTTAATCTGAAAGGAATGAGAAACTATGGAAGGAATATAAGCATGGGAATGATAAGATCTTATTTACATTCTAGAAAGATCACACTGAAAGCTGTGTGGAGAACCAGTTAGGAGAAATTGAGAATTTGAAAGAAGAAGAAGAAGAAGGGGAAGGAGAAAAGAAGAAAAGAAGAAGGGGAGGAGGTGGGGGGGGAGGGGGAGAAACAGGAAGAAGAGAAAAAGAAGAAAAGGAAAAAGAGGAGGAAGAGAAGAAGAAGAAGAGGAGGAGGAGGAGGAGGAGGGAGAGGGGGAGGAGGAGGAGGAAGAAAAGGAGGGGGAAGAGAAGGGGGAGGAGGAGGGAGAAGAGGAGGAGGAGGGTTCAAATCCAGACCTTGCCATTTGTTAGATGTGACTATAGGCAAGTTTCAATAATAATAATAATAATAACAATAATACTAATAATAATGGCAGCCAAGAGTTGCTGGGAACTGTTGTAAGCACTTTAAATATATTAACTTCCTTAACTTTTATTTAAGACTTTTTAGGTAGGTACAGTGGTGCCTTGTCTATTGCGGAGGTTAGGTTCCAGAACCCCCCCGCAATAGATGAAAATCCACAAAGTAGCGACCTTATATTTATTTTATTATTTATATATTTTTAAGGCTTTATAAACCTTCCCCACACTCTTATAAATCTTTCCCACACTGTTATTCACCTTTCTCACAATTATTTTGCTTATTTTATTGCAAAAATAATTAAAATAATAAATATATAAAAATACCTATATACCGCCTGACCAGGTGGTGGCGCAGTGGATAGAGCATCGGACTGCAATGCGGAAGACTCAGGTTCGAGACCCCGAGCTTGCCAGCTTGAGCGCAGGCCCATTTGACTTGAACAAAAGCTCACCAGCTGGGACCCAGGGTCGCTGGCTACAGGAAGGGGTTGCTTGGTCTGCTGAAGACCCGCAGTCAAGGCACATGTGAGAAAGCAATCAATGAACAACTAAGGTGTCGTAATGGCAACAAAAAACTGATTGATGCTTCTC
This sequence comes from Rhynchonycteris naso, assembly GCA_037038555.1. Classification (NCBI taxonomy): domain Eukaryota; kingdom Metazoa; phylum Chordata; class Mammalia; order Chiroptera; family Emballonuridae; genus Rhynchonycteris; species Rhynchonycteris naso. Next base: position 318,884,795 of record CM072995.1, read on the forward strand.
ACCTCTCTCCGTTCCTGTCTGTCTATCCCTCTCTCTGACTGTCTCTCTGTCCCTGTAAAAACAAACAAACAAACAAAAAAAACCTATATACCGCAAAATCCTGCAATATAGTGAAAAATCTGCGATACAAAATTAGATATATACAATTTAAAAATCTGCAATACAGTGAGACTGTGAAAAGTGAACTGTGATATGGCGAGGGACAACTGTACTTTAAGCCTATTATCTCTCTTCTTTATTTTCAAGTGAGAGGAAGGGAGATAGTGAGACAGACTCCCGCAAGTGCCCCAACCAGGATCCACCCCAACCAAGCTAATCCTACTGCCTAAGGCTGACTTTAAGATCAACCGAGCTATCATCAGCGCCCAGAGCCTACACTCAAACCAGTTGAGTCACTGGCTGTGGGAGGGGAAGAGGAAGAGATGAAAGAGAGGGAGGAAGAGAATCATATGGTCACTTCTCTTGTGTGCCCTGACTGGGAATTGAACCTGAGATATCTATACACCAGGTCTATGTTCTATCTACTGAGCAAACTGACCAGGGCCTACGCCCATTTTATAGATGAGGAAACTAAGACACAAAGAGGTTAATAAATTGCCTAATGTCACATAATAGCTGGCAGAGCACAGGTAAAATCTTGATGGTCCAGCTCCAGCCTTGAGCTATGATTCACTATTTGCAAAGTGCTTGTTTGAATTAAGTAACAATATACTAATCAGAGTGTCTGGCTGATAGTAGATGCTCAACATATGTTACTGCCTTCCTGCCTTGAATCAAATGCAGCCAGAGCTTTTCACAGCTGCGTTTTTGAAACAGCACCTTTTAGCCTGACCAGGCGGTGGCACGATGGATAGTGTCGGCCTGAGACACTGAGGACCCAGGCTCAAAACCCTGAGGTCACCCGCTTGAGTGCCAGCTCATCGTGCTTGAACGCAGGGTCACTGGCTTGATCCCAAAGGTCACTGGCATTGGCTGGAGCCACTGGTCAAGGCACGTGTGAGAAAGCAATCAATGAACAACTAAAAGTGCCACAACTGTGAGTTGATGCTTCTCATCTCGATCCCTTCCTGTCTGTCCTTGTCCCTCTCTCTCGCAAAACAAACAAAACAAAAAACCCGCCTGACCTGTGGTGGCGCAGTGGATGAAGCGTGGACCTGCAATGCTTGAGGTTGCCGGTTCAAGACCCTGCACTTGTCTGGTCAAGGCACATATAGGAGTTGGTGCTTCCTGCTCCCCCCCCCTCTCTCTGTCACTCTCCTCTCTAAAAAATGAATAAATTAATTAATTAAAAAAACAAAAAAACAAAAAACCCTGCACTGTTTAAAAAGTCCTTTTGAAAATTTAAAACACTATTCCAGGGAATTGATCCACTGTAGGTAAGATAACATTCTGTAAATGACATTTAATGCTTCTTTGCTATCACAGCCTCTGAGAAGATAGCCCTCATCCCTGCCAGCTGAATAAACCTCTTTGTTAATTTCTTTTTAGGGGGATAGTGAAACAGAGACTGGTCTAGAATAGAAGAAGCAACAAGGGAAAGTCTAGGCTGGGCTGCTTTGGCTCTCTAGAAACCATATGGGAAAGAAATGAGTCTATACTGGGAAGTCGGAGAAGAGGGGGCCTTGGAGACAGGTTCAGGGTGTTCGCCCAGGGCAAGCTGCCACTGCCCATTGCTCCCCTGGCTGCAAGTCTCATGGAACCGAGTTTAGGAGATGCATGCCTGTAAGGGAAGAGGAGGGAAAAGGGGAAGAGAAAGGTATAGGCATGCTCCCAGGAGGGAGAACGTGTGCTTTTCACTATCAATTATTATTTAGAGTGTTGCAATGCGCCAGTCTCTGCTAAGTGCTATCATATACTACAGTGTGTCCGTAAAGTCACAGTGCACTTTTGACCGGTCGACCGGTCAAAAGTGCACTGTGACTTTACGGACACACTGTATATTTAATTTTCAGAACTCAGCCTGGCCTATGGTGGTGCAGTGAATAAAACGTCAACCTAGAGTGCTGAGGTTGCTGGTTCAAAACCCTGGGTGTGCCTGGGCAAGGCACATATGGGAAGCAACTACAGGTTGATGTTTCCTGCTCTTCTCTCCCCCTTCTTTCTCTCTCTCTCTCCTTTCTCTCTAAAATCAATAAATAGAATCTTAAAAAAAATTTCAGAACTCAAAGAAATAAGAAATCATCATCCCATTTATACAGAAGAGAACACAGGTTCAGAATTTCCCAGGGTCATATTGCCAATACCTGGTAGAACTAGTTTCATTCCAAAGCTGATACTATGTTACTCTAAGTGTGGTCCATAGACAAGTTATTGGTGTGCAAACTGCTTGTTATCAGGCCAGGACAAGATAGATAAGGAGCATGAAACAGTCACTAAACACACTATTTAATTCAGCCAACAGTGTTTTTCAATAGCAAGACTTTTTTTGATGAAGGAAGCAAAAAGCATGAATGGACATTTTGGTATATGCTTCTGATATATATATTTGTGGAGCAGTACTTTGAGAGGCACTGCTTTAAATTATTATATTACTCTCTGCCTCCTTGAACTGGTATTTCACTTTATCTTTCACTTACCACCTTCCACATTATAGTTATTTCTCTGTGTACTTGTGTGCGCACACACATACCTCCCTGAAACCAGGGACATTCACCTTAGTGCCCTCCTTTAGAATTCCAAGTACAATGCTTATCACACAGCAAGAAGAGGCTCAATCAATAGTTTTAAATTAATTAATTAAAAGCACTATCATTAAACTTTAGGAAATGGCTGGATTGTACAGTCATATTCAAGGACCTGTCATTCTTTCAACAATGGCTTAATGTCCCCCATGTGGCAGGCAGGCCCTGTGCTAGGTGCTGAAGAAATAAAGAATAACACAATCCCCATCTAGTCAGGGGGTAGGGGAGCTGGTACATGAATAGACCATTACAGCCCAAAACACTAAGTGACATGATAGAGGTGTGTGTCAAGTGCTAAAAGAGCAACCGACTCTCTGGAGCATCATAAATAGATAAAGCACATCTTGAGGCCTAAAACAATTGAAGTACCATCTGCTGTGAGAGCTAAAATCACACCTTATTATCTAATCTTCCAAAGAGCATATTTAGCACAGTTATATACTCTTAAGTTATAAAGGTTCAAAAGTTCAAATTTGGCTTAATGACTTAAAATAATACCTTATAGAATTAAAAATACTGGAGTCAGGCAGAACTGGATTAAAGCCAGGCAACTTACTAGTTCCCTGACTTTTGACTATTCTGAGCCTTGGTTTCCTCATCTATACAATGGGAATGAATATACTAATATCTACCTAGCGAGTAAGAAAGTATAATTTTGCCATATCTATATCTTTTGCCATGTATTACCCTGTCACAATGGCAGACCATGTAAACTATTATTTATTAAATACTCTTCTTGCCTGAGCAGAAGTGGCGCAGTGGATAGAGCGTCAAACTGGGATGCAGAGGACCCAGGTTTGAAACCCCGAGGTCACCGACTTGAGCGTGGGGTCATTCAGCTTGAGCGTGGGTTGCTGTCTTGAGAATGGGATCATAGACATGACCCCATGGTCACCAGCTTGATCCCAAAGGTCACTGGCTTGAAGCCCAAGGTCGCTGGCTTGAGCCCAAAGGTCACTGGCTTAAAGCCCAAGGTCACTGGCTTGAGCAAGGGGTCACTTGCTCTGCTGTAGCCCCCTGGTCAAGGCACCTACGAGAAAACAACCAATGGCCAACTAAGAAGCCACAATGAAGAATTGATGCATCTCATCTCTCTCCCTTCCTGTCTGCCTGTCCCTCTCTATCCATCTCTCTGTCTCTCTCCGTCACAAGAAAAAACAACAACAACAACTTTTCTTGGCTCTGGCCGGTGGCTCAGTGGATAGAGCATTGGCCCAGTGTACGGACGTCTTGAGTTTGATTCCTGGTCAGATCACACAGGAGATGTGACTGCCTGCTTCTCTACCTCTTCCCCTTCTCTCCCTCTTCTCCTCTCACAGCCAGTGGCTCAATTGGTTTGAGCATGGCCTCAGCACTGAGGATAGCTCCACTGGAGCTCATCAGTCTCAGGTGCTAAAAATAGCTGGGTACTCAAGCATCGGCCCCAGATGGGGTTGCCAGGTAGAGACCAGTCAGGGTGCATGCAGGAGTCTGCCTCACTATTGCCCCTCCTCTCACCTAAAATAAATAAATAAATAAATAAATACTTTTCTTTAAGTAAACACACTTAAAAAATTATTTGAAAAAGAAACTTGAGATGTAGAACAACAGGAACTCATGTTGCTGATGAGAAAAATAATGTCACAGCCAATTTAAAAAACAGTTTGGCATTTTCTTATAAATTTAAACATATACTACACTTAAACATCTGACTCCACAATCACTCTCTTAGAGAAATTAAAACTTAAGTTCTCACAAAAACCTAAACATGTTTATAGTGGTTTTATTAATAATTGCCAAAAAATGGAAACAACACAAATGTACTTCAACTGGTAAAGGATAAACACAACATATATCCATTCAATGAAATGCTAATCAACAACAAAAAGGAATAAACAACTTGATACTGGCAACAACATGAATGAATCTCAAATACATTATCGTAAGTGAAAGAAACCAGACTCATAAGGAAAAATACTGTATGATTCTACCTATATGACATTCTGTTAAAGGCAAAAACTATAGGGACAGAAATAGATCAGTAGTTCCAGGGACTTGTGGTTTGAGGAGGGAATGACTACAAAGACAGGAGGGAACTTCTTGGGATGATGGAAATATTCTGTATCTTGACTATGATGGTATTTACCCTCTACTGTGTATATTTGTCAAAACTCAGAAACTGTTCACTGAAAGGGTGAATTTTTACTGAATGTAAATTATATCTCAATGAGCCTTACTTTATATTATTCCTATAAATGAAAAACCAGTATCAACTGTCATAAATAGAAAGTAAATTTAGAATCAATGAAAACAAAACAATTTATAACATTCTAGCTAGATTTTAGTGCTAGCCAAAGACTCTGAGCCAGAGGTCCCCTCTCTGTTATAAAGATTAGGAAGTGCTAGAGGGGTGTTAAGGGCACACCAGAACTATACTAAGAATTTCTCCTTGACATATTAGGTTGAATGAGAATTAAAAAGAACTGAAATTTCTCATCATGTGATTTAATGTTATTTAAGGCAAACCACAGGGCAATCACACACTTTCTGAAACACTGAGGTAAGATATTTCATTGCCTGGGCTGGAATAAATAATAAGTAAATGTTAGTTCTCCCTCCCCTATAGTTTTCCAATAAATTTAAAGAAAAAATGAAAAGCAGAGTATGCAAAGAATATCTAAATATATGGGGACATATACCATCTTAATGGATCAGAGGAATTAAAATAAATAAAATGTCAATTCTCCTCAAATTAATCTACAGATTCAACACAATCTCAACAAAATTCCATCAGGCTCCTTTCTATAAAAATAAACAAACTAATTCTAAAATTTAATGAAAAACCAAAAGACCTAGAATAACCAAAATAATTTTTAAAAATAACAAAGTTGTAGGTTCAGATAGTGTGGGATTAGTGTAACAGAATAGAGTATAGAAATAGATCTATTCACACATGGTTAATTTAGATTTTCAGAAAGTGCTAAGACACCTCAATAGAAAAGAAAATATTTTTAACAACTGTCACACAAACAACTGGATATGTATATTAAAAAAATAATCAACAAATATCTCATGCCATATACAAAAATAACTCAAAATGGATAATAGACCTAAAAGTAAAATTTTAAATTATAGAACTTCTAGAAGAAAACATAGGAGAATATCTTTGTGATCTTGGCTTAGGCAAAGATTTCTTAAATATGAGACCAAAAGCATAAAAAAATTTTTAAAAATTGATAAAATAAACTTCATCAAACTTAAACTTCTGCTCTCCAAAAGTCTCTGATAACATGACAAGGTAAGTCATAGACAAGCAGAAATATTTGCAAAACATATACAGTACTGAAAAAGACCTGGTATCCAAAAATAGATTGTAAAACTTTTTGTTTGTTTATGTGTGTGTGAGAGAGAGACAGAGACAGACAGACAGGAAGGGAGAGAGAGGAGAAGCATCTATTCTTCATTGTGGCACCTCATTGATTGCTTTCTCATATGTACCTTGACCCGGAGGGCTACAGCCAAGGCAGTGACCCCTTGCTCAAGCCAGCAACCTTGAGCTTCAAGACAGGGACCATGGGGTCATATCTATGATCCCATGCTCAAGCTAGCAACCCTGTGCTCAAGCTAGTGAGCCTGCGCTCAAGCAAGATGAGCCTGCACTCAAGCCAGTGACCTTGGGATTTTGAACCTGGGTCCTCATTATCCCAGATCAATGCTCTGTTCACTGCACCATTGCCTGACCAGGTAAAAACTTTAATTCAGTAATAAAAAACAAACCAATTTAAAAAATAGATTAAAGATTTGGATACATCATCAAAGAATATATACAGAAGTTAGATAAACACATGAAAAGATGCTCAACATCATTTATTTATTAGGGAAGTGAAAATTAAAACCAATATGAGATACCATTATATATTGATAATACCGAACTGACAATACCAAGTGCTGACCAGGATAAGAAGTTACTGGAACTCTCAGATGTTGCTGGTGGGAATACAAAATGGTACAGCCAATTTGGAAAACAGTTTGGCAGTTTCTTATAAAGTTAAACATATATTCACTATACAATCCCAAATCCCAGTCTTAAATAGATTTCCAGGAGCAAAGAAGACATATGACCCACACAACCTGTGTGACAATGATTATGGCAGCTTTGTTAATAATTACCAATAAATTGGAAACAATCTAAATGTACATCAACTGATGAATAGATAAGCCAATTAATATTCACCATTTAATGAAATACAGCTCAGTAATAAAATACTTAAAAAACATGGAGCCTGACCAGGCAGTGGCACAGTGGATAGAGCGTTGGACTGGGATGTGGAGGACCCAGGTTCGAGACCCCGAGGTCGCCAGCTTGAGCGCGGGCTCACCTGGTTTGAGCAAAGCTCACCAGCTTGGACCCAAGGTCGCTGGCTCAAGCAAGGGGTTACTCCGTCTGCTGAAGGCTCGTGGTCAAGGCACATGTGAGAAAGCAATCAATGAACAACTAAGGTGTTGCAACGAAAAACTGATGATTGATGCTTCTCATCTCTCTCTGTTCCTGTCTGTCTGTTCCTATCTATTCCTCTCTCTGTCTCTGTAAAAAAAAAAATACAACAAACAAACAAAAAACACGGATGGCCTGACCAGGCAGTGGTGCAGTGAATGGAGCCTCAGACTGGGATGCAAAGGACCCAGGTTCGAAACCCTAAGGTCGCCAGCTTGAGCAAGGGGTTGTTGGCTTGAGCGTGCGATCATAGACATGACCCCATGGTCACTGGCTTGAACCCAATGGTCGCTGGCTTGAAGCCCAAGTTTGCTGGCTTGAGCCCAAGGTTGCTGACTTGGGCGTGGGGGGCGGGGGTGTCACTTGCTCTGCTGCAGCCCCCAGTAAAGGCACATATGAGAAAGCAATCACTGAACAACTAAGGAGCTGCAATGAAAAATTGATGCTTCTCATCTCTCTCCCTTCCTGTCTGTACCTGTCTGTCCCTCTCTCTGACTTTCTGTCTGTCAAAAAACAAACAAACACATGGATGAATTTGAAACACATTATGCTAAGTGAAAGAGACCAGACAAACAGCTACATACTGTATGATTCTACTTACATGATGTTCCAGAAAACTTGAAACAGCAGGGGCAGAAAAACAACTGGTGGTAGCCAGGGACTTGAAGGGGAAATAGAGGGCAACTGAGTACACCTGAGCATCCAGGAACTTTTGGGGTTAACAGAACTGTTCTGTATATATATATATTAGCAAGAGAGAGACAGGAAGGGAGAGAAATGAGAAGTATCAACTCATATTTGCAGCACCATAGTTGTTCATTGATTGCTTCTCATACGTGCCTTGACAGGGACGGGAAGGGGGGGGGGGCTCCAGCCAAGCCAGTGACACCTTGCTCAAGCCAGCATCCTTGTGCTTCAAGCCAGAGACCATGGGGTCCTTTTGATGATCCCACACTCAAACAAGGGACCTTGCACTCAAGCAGGTGACCCCTTGCTCAAGTTGGATGAGCCTGTACTCAAGCTGGCAACCTTGGGGTTTTAAACCTGGGACCCCAGGTCAATGCTCTATCTACTGTGCCACCACCAACCAGGTCTCTTCTATATTTTGATTGTGGCAAATTATGTACCTAAAAAGGGTTAGTTTTACTACTGTACATGTTAAGTCTCCTAACTTCATTTAACAACAAAGCAGAGCATGCTACCCCACGCCAAGAATATTTCAGAAAAAGGCATCATACCTTTCTTCCACTTTAATGGAGAGATGGTTGCAGAGGTTGTGAACATATCGCGCATAACTCTCTGTCAGGGCCATATCATATGCAGTCAGGTAAATGTTCAAAACCCCATATTCATAATCTGTCCCCAAATTAATTGGTCTCACTTCCACTTTTCCCCTCTTCTTCTTGGGCTGGACAGAAAATAAAAAGAGAAAGAAGGAAAATCAAACTATTATACAAGAAATTCTAATCATATCATCTGGTATTTTAAAAAATCAATCTTTCATATATATATATATATATATATTTTTTTTTTTTTCTGAAGTGAGAAGTGGGGAGGCAGAGAGACAGACTTCCGCATGTGCCCAATGGGGATCCACCGGCATGTCCACCAAGGGGGTGATGCTGGGTCCATCTGGGGCATTGCTCCGCTGCAACCGGAGCCATTCTAGTGCCTGAGGAGGAGGCCATGGAGCCATCCTCAGTGCCCAGGCCACCTTTGCTCCAATGGAGCCTTGGCTGCAGGAGGGGGAGAGATAGAGAGAAAGGAGAGGGGGAAGGGTAGAGAAGCAGATGAGTGCTTCTCCTGTGTGCCCTGACCAGGAATCAAAACCGGGACTTTGATTTCCACACACTGGGTCGACGCTCTACCACTGAGCCAACCAGCCAGGGCCTCATATACATTTCTTTACCAAATTTCTCTTAGGTTATCATACCTACAAAATCTTTTCCTGGGAAAGAATGAGCAGCTTCCCTTGCCAGTCTGGGATGCAACATCAGCCAATGAAAGGAAAGGGAATATTGTTGAAATTACTTTTTTTTTTTTTTAGTGAGACAGAGAGGAAGATGGGGGTGGGGGACAGACAGGGACAGGTAGACAGGATGGGAGAGAAGCTTCTGTTCTTCATTGTGGCACCTTAGTTGTTCATTGATTGCCTTCTCATATGTGCCTTGATGGGGGTGGGGGTGGGGGCTACAGCAGAGCCAGTGACCCCTTGCTCAAGCCAGCTACCATGGGGTTATGTCTATGATCACACACTCAAGCCAGCGACCCCTTCTCAAGCTGGTGAGCCCGTGCTCAAGCCAGATGAGCCCACGCTCAAGCAGGCAACCTCAGGGTTTCAAACCTGGGTCGTCAGAGTCTCAGTCCAATGCTCTATCTACTGCGCTACCACCTGGTCAGGCTGGCATTACTTTTAAAATGAATACAAGTGATTGTCTTCTACAATTAACTCATTTTGAGACCTTGTATCTCTGGCCCTCAGTTTTCGAATTTTTAAATTTATGGGCTTCTGTTTAGTAACATATTTTTTTCTTTTCCATGTGAGAAGAGGGGAGATAGACAGACTCCCACATGCACCCCAAACGGGATCCACCCAGCAACCCCCATCTGGGGCTGATGCTCTGCCCATCTGGGCCATGCTTGCAACTGGGTTATTTTTAGCACCTGAAGCAGAGGCTCCATGGAGCCATCCTCAGCACTCGGGGCCAACACACTAGAATCAATCAAGCCATAGCTGTGGGAGGTGAAGAAAGAGCAAGAGAGAAAAGGGAGGGGAAGGAGTGCAGAAGTAGATGGGCACTTCTCCTGTGTACACTGACCAAGAATTGAACCCAGGACATTTACATGCTGGGTCAACGCTGTACAACTGAGCCAACCAGCCAGGGCCAGGTAACATATTTTTAATATAGAACCCATAGAGGAGTTTCAAGGAGTCTGTCAACCCCAAGATTTGTATGTTTTCATCAGAATCTTAAAGAAATCAATTGCAAGGAAACTCAGCATTAGTTCTCTTTTTGCCACCCTAGCTTTAAAATTCTGTAATTATTTAGGCAGTCCTTCTTTTAAGAATTAAAAGGTAGAAAAATTATTTTTTTTTACTTTTCATTTCATGTAAAGTATTGTTTCACTATGTATCAACTTGTGTAAGCTGCTATTAAGATAAAATGAAACCTTGGAAAATAGATATTTAACACAACATAAATCAGGTTCAAGAAATTTTCTTAACTGGAAAAAATCAAACCTAAACTCCCATCAAGAGGGAGACTTGTTAAATCATAGAACATCCATACAATAGTACATTATGCAGCTATAAGAAGAATAAGGAACTTCTTTATGTACTGATATAGAAAGGCCTTTAAAATAAATTTGATGATAAAAGCAAACTGTAGAATAGTGTGCTCAGATTATTATCATACACATAAAAAGGGTACGTATGCCATACATATAAAAAGAATAGGTATATGTGTGTGTGTAATTACATATGTATTTATTTGCTTGTATATCCAAAAGATATCTCTAGAGAGATGCATAAAAATACTTATATCATTAGCTGCTAGTGAGGGAATTGGATGGCTGGGGCATAGAGGTCTTTCCAGGAGACTTTTAAATTATGTCCCAGCTATATTTTTGCACTTTTTATAATGTGAATCTTTTATCAATTCAAAATTAGAATCTAGCCTTGGCCAGATGGCTCAGTGGATAGAGCGTTGGCGCGGTGCATGGACCTCTTGGGTTCTATTCCTGGTCAGGGCACAGAGAAGAAGAGATCATCTGTTCTTCTCCCCCTTCCTCTCCCCATTTTCTCAATCTTCCCCTCCCACAGCCAGTGGCTCGACTGGTTCAAGTGTCAGCCAGTTGATTCAAGCATCAGCCCTGACTTGAAAAAAAAAGTAGCCTGACCAGGCTGTCACACAATGGATAGAACATCCGAATGGGCCATGGAGGACCCAGGTTCGAATCCTTGAGGTTGCTGGTTTGAGTGCAGGCTCAACTGGTTTGAGCAAGGTTCACCAGCTTGAGCCCACCCAAAGCCCCTGGTTTGAGCAAGGGGTCAGTCTGCTGTAGCCCCCAATCAAGGCACATATGAGAAAGCAATCAATGAACAACTAAGCTGCTGCAACAAAGAATTGATGCTTCTCATCTCTCTCCCTTCCTGTCTGTCCCTCTCTGTCTCTGTCACACACACACACACAAAATTAGAATCTTAAAATCTACTGTTTAGCCTGACCAGGCGGTGGCACAGTTAATGGAGCATTGGACTGGGATATGGAAGACCCAGGTTCGAGACCCCGAACTCACCAGCTTGAGCGCGGGTCCATCTGGCTTGAACAAAGGCTCGTCAGCTTGGACCCAAGGTCGCTGGCTCCAGCAAGGGGTTGCTCAGTCTGCTGAAGGCCCGCAGTCAAGGCACATGTGAGAAAGCAATCAATGAACAACTATGGTGTTGCGACGGCAACAAAAAACTGATGATTGATGCTCCTCACCTCTCTCCGTTCCTGTCTGTCTGTCCCTATCTATCCCTCTCTCTGACTCTCTCTCTGTCTCTGTAAATAAATAAAAATAAAAAAATAAAAATAAATCTACAGTTTAAATTTTTTTCTTTTCTTTTTATTTATTACTTTTTCATCTTTTCCAAGTGAGAGGAGGAGAGATAGATACGCACCAACGAGCATGCACCCTGACCAGGATCCACCCTGCACCCCCGTCTGGGGCTGAGGCTCTGCCCATGTGGGGCCAAGCTCGCAAATGAGCTATTTTTAGTGCCTAAGGTAGAAGCTCCACAGTGCCATCCTCAGTTCCGGGCCGATGTGATCAAACCAATCGATCCATGATTACAGGAGAGGAACAGAGGGAGGGGTGGAGAAGCAGATGGTTGCTTCTCTTGTCTACCCTGACTGGGTATCAAACCCAAGATATCCACACACCAGGCCAATCGGCCACGACCTGTTTAAAATTTTTTAGTAAAAATTTTATTGTAATATAATATCCACACTGAAAAATGCTTAAGTACACCGATTAATGAAATAATTAGTATCCTGAACAAGAAATAAACCAATACCAACACTCAAAAATCTTCTTTCCCTAAATTGGTAACCACTACCATCATGTATTAAGTTAAAAGCAGTTTTTACCTAGTCTATTGCATGAATATGCTAAAATTTATTTATCCCTTTCACTGTTGGTGGAAATTTGGGTTGTTTTCAGTGTGGAGCTATTAAGAATAATAGTATTACTACCAATGTTCCTGTATATATTTTTCAGTGAACATAGGTATGCATTTCTGTTGGGGATATACCTAGAACCTGAACTACTGAGTTACAAATTATGCATATGTTCATCTTTAACAAATATTCTCAAACAGTTTTACAAAATGCTTTCTGACCTGTGGTGGCATAGTGGATAAAGCGTCAACATGGAACACTGAGGTTGCCGGTTCAAAACTCTGGGTTTGCCTGGTCTAGGCAATACAAGAAGCAACTACTACAAGTTGATGCTTCCTGTTTCTCCCCCTTTTCTCTCTCTCTCTAAAAATCAATCAATTTTTTTTTTTTTAAAAAAAAAGCTTTCTAATTAAGACTTCCACCAGAATGAATGAGAGTTCTAATTGCTCTACCTTCCTGCTAACACTTAAGAAACAGCATAGTTAGGTTTTCTGGTTTGTTTTAGCCATTCTGGTTGGTATGAAGTGGTAATGAATTAGGGTTTTAACTTGCATTCCCTTTAAGTCTGTTGAGACTGAGGACCTTACCATTTGTTCACTAGCCATTTGGATGCTCTCTTTGTAACCTGCCTATTCAAGTATTTTGCCCACTGTTTAGATTAGGTCATTTGCCTTTTTCTTATCAATTTAAAGAGGTTTATTGTATATTCTTGATATGATTCTTTGTTAAATATTCATGCTGCAAATATCTTCTCCCTCTCGGTAGCTTCCCTTTTCACTTTTTAATGGTCCATTTTGATGAACAAAAGTTCTTGTTTTTAATGTAATTCAGTTTACTCATTTTTTATGGTTATAGGGATTTTTGTGTCCGTTTAAGAAATTGTCTACCTTAAGATCATGAAGCCCTAGCTGGGTGGCTCAGTAGATAGAGTGCACATGCGCGTACACACACACCCCGGTACACTGTTGTTGCGGGTTCAATCTGGTCAGGGCACACAGAGAAGCAACCAAACTAGTTGATGCTTCTCTCTCTCTCCCACACCTCAACCCCCTCTCTCAAATCAATGGAAAAATTAAAATAAAAAAGATCATGAAGATATTCTTGTATGTTATCTTCTAGAAGTTTGACTATTTTAACATTTACATTTAGATCTACAGCCCATTTTTAAGTGATTTTTTGTGTATGGTGTGAAATATGAGTCAAGAGCCATTTTTTTCCCACATGATCATCGGTTCAGCTGACCCAGCACCACTGCAGTGTCACCTTTATCATGTGTCCACAGACATGTGGGCCCATTCCTGTACTTTTTATTCTGTTCCATTGGGCTATTTGTCTATCCTTGAGCCAAAATCACACTGTCCTAATTATTGAAGATATATGTCTCGATATTTGGTAGAAATCTTTTTTATTTTAAGTAAAAGGGGGAAAAATCTATGTCTGGTTTGTTTGTTTTTTTAATGTTTTATTTATTTATTTTTTACAGGGACAGAGAGAGTCAGAGAGAGGGATAAACAGACAGGAACGGAGAGAGGTGAGAAGCATCAATCATTAGTTTTTTGTTGTGACACCTTAGTTGTTCATTGATTGCTTTCTCACATGTGCTTTGACCGTGGGCATTCAGCAGACCAAGTGACCCCTTGCAGGAGCCAGTGACCTTGGGTCCAAGCTGGTGAGCTCGGGGTCTCGAACCTGGGTCCTCCGCATCCCAGTCCGACGCTCTATCCACTGCGCCACCGCCTGGTCAGGCTCTATGTCTGTTTACGTGTCTTAAGTCATCCCTCTCTAATAGAGTTGTTCTGGCAGAACACCTAGAATGGTTCTCTTCCATCACTGCTCTCTGGTCATCTGAGAGCAGGGACGCAGTATGCAGAAGTGGGGGGGGGCAGGAAGAGAGGCCTGAGAGTCCCTTCACAAGACCAGCAATAATGATCACAGGCCTGATCTCACAAGGGTGTTCCAAGAACTAAAGAAAACACTGCATATAAAGTGGTTAATACAATCTGTGGCCTATAGTTAACCAGTCAATAAACAATTTTTAATACGACTTTCATTTTTTATTCTCATATCTAGTACAGGGCCTGGAAAATGTGCAGTGAATCACTATTTTAGAATTTTAGAACAGGATAACATTTAAAGATGTTTTGTCCTAGTTCTCCACTTTCACAGGGGAAGAATATAAAGCTCAGAGAGATTAAGTTAGTCCTTTAGAGTCACACAGCCACACAGGACAGATGCTAGGAACCAAAACCCAGACCTCCTGACCCTCCATGCAGGGATTTTTCCACTGCAGCCTCTGCATTTCTAAACAGTGTTTTATTGTTTGTTTTAAATTTGATTTTTTGAGAGAGGAGAGAGAGAGGGAAAGGGAGAGAGAGAAAAAGGGAGGAGAAATGGAAAGCGTCAACTCTTGGTAGTTGCTTCCTATATTTGCCTTGACCAGGCAAGCCCACAGCTTTGAACTGGTGACCTCAGCGTTCCAGGTCAATGTTTTATTCACTGCGCCATCACAGGCCAGGCAGTCCTGCATTTCTGAAGTTCTTAACAGTGATGTCCAGCCCAGGGTCCTAGAGTTTGCTATGAGTGAGACACCATCCTCTAGAGACCAACCATCAAGGAGCAGGAGCTTGGCTCTCTCTTCTTCACAGCCTACCACCCATAGCCAAATGCAGCAAGCCAGACATTTCATCTGGACAGTCAACACTGCAGTCAGATCTGTGAAGAATGCTAACGTCAGAATGCAATGGGGAGCAGCTGAAATTTTCCAGCAGAGTGGGGAGGAACTTCTTTGAACCCTTTTCTTAACCAGGGAAAATGCCAGGGTTTTTCAAAGGTGTTATTTTAAGGGAACAAAAAAAAAAAAAAAAAAAAAAGAAAGCTGATTCCAGTATTCCTGTTGGCATCTCACTTGCTTTTCCGTGTTGGCCTAGATATGCTTGGAGCGGTCTACACCATCAGGAGCCCATTGTGATATTATATTTCAGTTTTGAGCCAGGGCGCAGAATAACCAGCAAGAGCTTAACAGCTCAGAATATCAGCTACTAGTTCCTATAATTTTATCTGCACAATATTTCTTTCTTTCTTTATTTACTTACTTACTTTACAGGGACAGAGAGAGAGAGAGTCAGAGAGAGGGATAGATAGGGACAGACAGACAGGAACAGAGAGAGATGAAAAGCATCAATCATTAATTTTTCGTTGCCGTTGCAACACCATAGTTGTTCATTGATTGCTTTCTCACACGTGCCTTGACCGCAGGCCTTCAGCAGACCGAGCCACCCCTTACTGGAGCCAGCAACCTTGGGTCAGAGCTGGCGAGCTTTTTGCTCAAGCCAGATGGGCCCACGCTCAAGCTGGTGACCTCGGGGTCTCGAACCTGGGTCTTCTGCATCCCAGTCCGACGCTCTATCCACTGTGCCACTGCCTGGTCAGGCTGCACAATATTTCTTATATCTTTTTCTTCTTTTCTATTATAACTGAGTTCAGGCCTTCACAACTGCCATGGAGAGCTATTAAAGATATCTGTGCAAGGGGTATATACGACTAGAGCTGTGTTTTGGGGAGGCCACCCTCACTGCACATGAAAGAAAGCCAGGCAGGGAAAGAAAAGAAGGGGAGGAGAAAGGTGGCAGGGAAGATGTGCTACTGTCCACCATCAAACTTTGGCACTCCTGTGAATGACCTGGATTCACTGTGGGGAGGCCCCGGGGAGCCATTCTTAGATTCCCGTAGGATTGCACTATCATCCCCAAAATGGACCATGGGATAAATTACTAAACCATTTTTGTAAAGAAATGTCCACATTATTACCCTGTTTTACAGACAGAAAACTGAGGACCTCTGAAGGCACGTTGCTTGCCCAAGGTGATTGGGAAACTTTGCTGGGAATGAGCAGATAGAGGAGTCATTGGAATAAAAGGCTGCCACAACTGGAAGAGATCTTAGCAATATTAGTCTCTCCTTCCTTCCTTCCCTAATTTTACACAGGGGGGAAATTAAGGCCCAGAAAGGGAGAATGTCCTGTTTAAGGTTACAACAGTAAGGAAATGGCTAAAAAAATTTATAATAACCACTTTATGTCTAGCAGCCCAAGCTCTCTCCTCTAGCTTCTGCAAATAGTGTCACTACAGGTGGCTTTCTCCAAGGTGGCTTTCTCTATTTAACACCTAAGGTGGGAAAGTTGGAAAGGAAGTATATCATTCTATTCCTCAAATGAACAGGCTGATAGGTTTAAAGTATATTCAGCTTCCAGAAATTCTGATGATGGAAATGTGAAAATTTATACTTGGGGTCTTGAATAATTTGATGATGCTACTCTGAATAGTCCATAATGAGCTGTAAGGTGCATAGGAATTAAGTGATTATGTTTCTAACTTAGTGAGGCACACCAAGAGAAAAACACCAGACAGAAGATCTGACCCTGCCTGGGCCGCACAGGCAAAGCCTGGTGCTGCATAAAGAGCATTAAACTTGGATGAAAGCCAAAGAAAATCTGGACTCAAATCTTGTCTGCTCAGTCACTACCTGATATTGAATGTCTTCTCTGGGTGTCAGTTCTTGTTTACAAGAATACCTAAGGTTCGCCTGACCTGTGGTGGCGCAGTGGATAAAGCATTGACCTGGAAACACTGAGGTCGCCAGTTCAAAACCCTGCACTGGTCTGGTCAAGGCACATGTGGGAGTTGATGCTTCTAACTCCTTCCCTCTTTCTCTCCTTCTCTCTCTCTCACTCTGTGTCTCTCCAAAATGAATAAAATAAAAAGAAGTTTTTAAAAAAAAAAAAAAAAAAAAAAGAATACCTAAGGTTCTTGTAAAGCTCAAAATAGTGAATTTATACAAAATGGAAATAGAATGTGGACATGATGGCTGAAGAGAGAGCAGCCATCTCTCAGATATGAGATAGAAGCAGTAGGGTAAGAGTGGCAAAACCAAAAGCTAGAATATCTATACTTTTAGGTAAGAGAAAAATAAGCTTCTATCTTATTTAAGCCCCTTGATTATAAGTGTATCTATTATGGCAGCCAAACTACTATCTCAATTCATATAAAAAGGTATTATGTCTTATTCATTTTTTTATTCCTAGAGCCCAGCAATAGTAAATGTTGAATTGAACTGAAAATAATTCTGGTACTGTTATTTACCAGCCACATGCCCAGAGAGAAATCAATTATGCTCCTCAGTCAGTTTACTTATCCATCCTGTCTTCCTTACAGATGGTTGGTGAATCAAAAGTCATGGTTTTCAAATTTGTTGGTTGCAAAAATAAAAAATTGTTTTTCTTTATGAAACAACATGAAATAATCATCAACATACTTACAACAAACAGAACAAGAACAATTTTATTCCAGAAGATATAGCTATATGCTTGATCAGGCAGTAGCACAGTGAATAGAGCTCGGTCAGGGATGATGAGGACCCAAGTTCGAAACCCCGAAATCGCCAGCTTGAGCATGGGCACATTGGGCTTGAGCGTGGGCTCACCAGCTTGAGCACGGGGTCACTGGCTTGAGCATGGGATCATAGACATGACCCCATGGTTGCTGGCTTGAGCGTGGGCTCACCAGCTTGAGCCCAAGGGTCTCTGGCTTGAAGCCCAAGGTCGCTGGATTGAGCAAGGGGTCACTGGCTTGCCTGGAGCCACCCTGTCAAGGCACATATGAGAAAGCAATCAATGAACAACTAAGGTGCTGCAACAAAGAATTGATGCTTCTCATCTCTCTCCTTTCCTGTCTGTCTCTCCCTGTCTGTTTCTCTCTCTTTTTTTTTTTTATATTTCTTTATTTTAGAGAGGAGACACAGAGTGAGAGTGAGAGAGAGAGAGAGAAAGGGGGGAGGAGCTAGAAGCATCAACTCCCATATGTGCCTTGACCAGACCAGTGCAGGGTTTTGAACTGGCGACCTCAGTGTTCCCAGGTCGACGCTTTATCCACTGCACCACCACAGGTCAGGTGCTGTTCCTCTCTCTCTTTAAAAATAAAATAAAATAAAATAAGGCTATATTGTATAAATGGAGTTCTTTGCATCTCAAAAAATATGAAAACATATTTTAATTTTTCTGTTAATATTTGTTTTTATCAAGTAAAATTGATGGGAGAAAAACTTGAAACTTTGTTCTATCCATTAACAATGTCTCTCTAAAATGTAGACAACTGCATTAATAAACTTGAAGGGTTCAGCTGTAGGATCACCGCTGTTCCAAGGGCATATGGTATGAATAGCATTGATATAATTGATGTGAAAGAACTGTGAAAATGGAAAGGTATCATTACTATTATTTTTTGTTTAATATTTTTTTTAATTTTAGTGAGTGGAGGGGAGGCAGAGACAGATTCCCACATTCACCCCGACTGGCATCTATCCACTAGGGGGCAATGCTCCGTCCATCTGGGGCTGTTGCTCCGTTGCTCCATTACAACCGGAGCCATTTGTTAGTGCCTGAGGTGGAGGCCATGGAGCCATCCTCAGCACCCAGGGCCAATTCGCTCTTATCAAGTCATGGCTGCAGGAGGGGAGGAGAAGAGAGAGAGAGAGAGAGAGAGAGAGAAGCAAGTGGGGGAATGGTGGAGAAGTAGATGGGTGCTTCACCTGTGTTTCCTGACTGGGAATCAAACCTGGGAAAACCACACACCAGGCCAATGCCCTACCACTGAGCCAACCGGCCAGGGCTAGGATCATTACTATTATCACACCAAATATGCATCCCAGTACAACTCTGGCATTGTTTGTCACTTAGCAGAACAAGCAAGGTAGAATGAGATGCCAGTGGGCTGAAGACAAGGGTGCTCTAATGGCACAGGCCAAGAGTCAGGTCTTCACCACAGGAGTCACTTTCTGTTCCTGGAAAAGCTATGGGAAACTCTTATGATTCTTTAAAGCCCCAGTGTTTCCAGCTATTTCAAGCAACTGGATACTCCTGGAGGAGTGTCTATTCATTTTACATACTCAGTGTAAGAATATAGCTGGGTGGCATTTCATAAATGTTTGTTGAACTTAACTCCATAACATCTTCGCTGACCCTTTCAGGAAAAATTGCTTCTTTATCTTTGTTCTCTCTTTTTTTTTTTTTTTTTTTTTTTATATATATATATTTTATTATTATTAATTCTAATGGGGTGACATCCATAAATCAGGGTACATATGTACAATGAAAACATCTCCAGGTTATCTTATCATTCAATTGTGTTGCATACCCATCACCAAAAGTCAAATTGTCCTCTGTCACCTTCAATCTGGTTTTCCCTGCGTCCCTCCCCTCCTCCCTATCCCATTCTTCCCTCCCTCCCCCCATCCCATAACCACCACTCTCTTGTCCATGTCTCATACCCTCACTTTCATGTCCCACCTATGTATGTAATCGTGCTGTTCTCAGTTTTTCTTTTTTTCTGATTTACTTATTTCACTCCGTATAATGTTATCAAGGTACATCCATTTTGTTATAAATGATCCGATGTCATCGTTTCTTATGGCTGAGTAGTATTCCATAGTATATATGTACCATAGCTTTTTAATCCACTCGTCTTCTGACGGACACTTGGGCTGGTTCCAGATCTTCGCTATTGTTATCTTTGTTCTCTTGATATTTAGTTTATTCCCCTAGTAAAGCACTTACAAGGTATATTTAGTTATATACTTTTGAGCACTATCTTTCCTAGACCACTGTACACTTTTCTGTAGAAAGACTGTGTTCCGTTCACCTGGGAACCATCTGTGTTCAGCACAGTGCCTGGCACGTAGCAGGTGCTCAACAGTGGCTTTTTCTTTTCAATGAATTATAAGAGGTATACTTGAGAAAAAACATGAATGTTAGTTTAAAACTTTTCCTAAACCAGTCCTATAATCCATGTCTGGTCCTACAGTCACTGGACTGGAAAAATCAATCTTTCTGTTTCCAGGAAGCTAAGACTCACCAAAGTGATTCTGACCTGCTGATTTTTCCAGGAATGATGCCACAGTCTCTTCAGAGAGATAATCTAAGGGTGCTACAACAAAACAAGTAAGTGTCAGAAATGGCAGATATCCTCTCCATGTCAACCGGAAAAACAGCATTAAGTTTCCAAGAGAAATGGACCTTCGACTGGCAACTTGAGTCCTAGGTGCCATTCTATATAAAAGAAGTAAATTAACTATGTTACAAAAGATACACCTCCTCTCTTGCTCCAGGGCCTAAAAGATAGAATATATAACAACCACAAATTGACAGCAACTTATGTTGCCTCTGTTTCATCTTCCCACATCTTCCTCTTGGCAATTCTCTGATTCCTGGGTTGCTATTACCCCAAGATTGAAGGCAGGACAACAGATGAGGGCAAGTACGTAAATAGTCTTGGGAAAAATGACCCAGCACTATACAAATATGAAGGACTATATTATTTTTATTTCTGTCAAATAAAAATCACCCAAACACTCTGAGGCCTTAAACAATATTTTTATTTGTTGATTTCAGTGAGGGAGAGAGGGAAAGAGAGAGGAGGAGAGAAAGAGACAGGAACATCAATCTGTTCCTATATGTACCCTGGCTGGGGATTGAATTAGCAACCTCTGAGCTTTCAGACGAAGCTCTAACCAACCAAGCTATCCAGCCAACGCCACTCTGAAGCCTTTTAAATTCAACAGAATAATGCAAGGCCTTTGAAAGAATGAGATCTACACATCAAGACATGGTACTATGTCTGGAGGTATGCTCCAAAATGCGATCCCTCACTGCCACGAGTCAAACTGAGACTTATAGATGAGAGAACAAAGAAAGGTATCATCCCATAAAGGAGCAGGAGCATATGCAAAGACACAGAGGCATGAGACAGCATGAGTATATGAGAAGTGCCTGAAGAACAGGGTACATAAAGAGAAATCACTGAGAAGGAGGTTGTGTTCATGCTATGAGAGATCTGGAATCCCATTGTTTGCTGTCATCCCCTATGGTGCCACCCAAGAGGAAGCTTTGCTTTCATCTCCCCTATCACTCACTCCTCGGAGAAGCAACAAGGACAAGGGTTCAGGAGGGAGGGATGGGAACCAACCAGGCCATTCAAGAAAGAAAGAGGTAAAACCAGTATTGCCAAGGAAGGCTGAGATGAGGTTGGTGTGCCTTCTTCCCAAGGTTCAGAAGTGTTAAGACTGTGTGTGAGACCTATGAAAAGAGGAGTGAAGAGATGATACCAGCAGAAATGGAACAAGGGATGGGTACTTTGTGCATGAGAATTAACTCTCATCTCAGGGATGCAGGGCTCAAAAGAGTCGAAGGTCCAGCCTAAGACCCAGACAGGAAAAAATGGGCATCTGGCTACTTATTGTTTTTTCTAGGTTCTAGGCTTAAGGAGAGAAAAAGGGTCACAAGATGCCTCCTAGCTTTTCCAACCCAGTTCCCCAGGAGGGTAAAGTACACAGGAACTTGGGACAGACCCTCTGTAAACTGGTATATAAGAGCTCTCATTGTGTTGTCCCATCCAGAAGTGAGGAGCCTGCAGCAGCTTCCACCACTATACAGTACTTCTGTGCTAGCCACGCCAGACAATGAATGACATCAGAGAAAAGCCCATACCACAAACAGAGGGAGCAATACTCCCTTCAAGCAACCAAGGTCATCTGGACCCAGCTGTGTGCAGACAGTGGTTTTATGTTTGCCAGCTCTGATTTATAAAACCTCAGAGAAGCTTCATTAACCACATTTCAGTTCAGCAATCAATATTTACTGTTCTCTATTGGATGCCAGGCCCTGTGCTGGACAATGAGGATCTAGCAAAAAATGAGATGTGGCCTCTACCCTTAGAGAGCTCACCATCTAGAAGGGGAGATGGTCATTAACACAGATGGTTAAAACAGAGCAGCAAGCCAGCCTGACCAGGCGGTGGCGCAGTGGATAGAGCGTTGGACTGGGATGCGGAAGACCCAGGTTCGAACCCCGAGCTGGCCAGCTTGAGCGCGGGCCCATCTGGCTTGAGCAAAAGCTCGTCAGCTTGGACCCAAGGTCGCTGGCTCCAGCAAGGGGTTGCTCGGTCTGCTGAAGGCCCGCAGTCAAGGCACATGTGAGAAAGCAATCAATGAACAACTATGGTGTCACAACAGCAACGAAAAACTAATGATTGATGCTTCTCACCTCTCTCCGTTCCTGTCTGTCTGTCCCTCTCTGTCCCTGTCTATCCCTCTCTCTGACTCTCTCTCTCTGTCCTTGTAAACAAAACAAAACGGGCAAGAGAAATGAATAGAAATTTCTCCAAAGAGGACATACAGATGGCCAATAGGCACATTAAAAAAAAAAAAAAAAACAGAGCAGCAAGCCTTAGGACGGAGGAAGCAAAGGAACTCTGGAAGCTCATTGTAGGACAAGTAACCCAGTGCAGGGAATCAAGGAAATTTCTCAGAAAAAAACATCTATTTTTCCCATCCTTACCCTGCTTCTCACTGAGATTATTTTTTTTTTTTTACAGGGACAGAGAGAGAGTCAGAGAGAGGGATACATAGGGACAGACAGACAGGAACGGAGAGAGATGAGAAGCATCAATCATTAGTTTCTCGTTGCCGTTGCGACACCATAGTTGTTCACTGATTGCTTTCTCACATGTGCCTTGACCGCAGGCCTTCGGCAGACCAAGCCACCCCTTTCTGGAGCCAGCGACCTTGGGTCCAAGCTGGCGAGTTTTTGGTCAAGCCAGATGGGCTCGCGCTCAAGCTGGTGACCTCGGGGTCTCGAACCTGGGTCTTCCGCATCCCAGTCCAATGCTCTATCCACTGCGCCACCGCCTGGTAAGGCTCTCGCTGAGATTTAAAGGTTGAGGATGTAGTAACCAAGTGAAAAAGAAGAGAAGGTCTTCCAAGCAGAGAGAACAGCATGTGAGAGGCCTTGAAACAGTATGGTAATTTGGATGAAAAGCAAGAGCCCAATGCAGTTAAAGCATGGTATCCATGAGATGGGAAAGGAGGCTAGAGAGAAAGATGGGGACACAAGGCATAAACTTCCTCCTATATCAAGCTAAGGAGTGTGTCAGAGCACGGCAGATGCAAAAAATTCTCTTAGGATGGAGGATCTCAAAACATTAAAAAAACAAAAAACAAATACACTCCAACAAAACCAATTTCATTTGCACTAATTTATGTGGAACTTTTAGAAGAGGGATGTTCTAAAATAAAACAACCCAAACAACTACTCTAAGGTGTCACACTCAGAAGGGTGTAAATCATTTGTTCTGAATTTTAATGGCGCTTTATATCTTCCTTTTAGCACCTGTCACTTTCTACTTGAGAGCATACTCATCTATGTCTTATCTCTAATGTTTTACCAACTCCCTCTGAGCATGAACCAGATACTGTACATTCATCCTATAAAATTTTATTGCAACCCAGTCTTCTTTTTAACAGACCTTAAAAATAATATTTTTAAAGACTTTATTTATTTATTCATTTTAGAGGGGTGGGAGAGAGGGAGAGACAGAGACAGAGACAGAGAGACAAAAGGAAGGAGCAGGAAGCATCAACTCCCATGTGCCTTGACCAGGCAAGCCCAGGGTTTTGAACCAGCGACCTTAGCATTCCAGGTCGAGGCTTTATCTGCTGTACCACCACAGGTCAGGCCGCAACCCAGTCTTAATAGGCAAGTTCACCCCCAACAGTGCCTAGCACATAGTAGATGTTCAATTAATATTTCATAGCATCATGTAGTTTCATATTAAAGCCAAAGGACTCTAAGCCAGTGTTTCTCAACCTTTTTGAAAAACCTGAAGAAAGCTATGGACTCTCTTCTCAAAAAAATTCACATAGAGCCTGACCTGTGGTGGCGCAGTGGATAAAGTGTCGACCTGGGAACACTGAGGTCACCAGTTCAAAACCCTGCACTGGTCTGGTCAAGGCACATATGGGAGTTGATGCTTCCAGCTCCTCCCCCATTTCTCTCTTTCTCTCTCTCTCTCTCTCTCTCTCTCTCTCTCTGTGTCTCCTCTCTAAAATGAATAAAATAAAAATAAAATTTAAAAAGAAATTCACATAGAGAAAATATTTTACATAAAATTTCAGGGCCCACCATGCACAGAAGAGTAAGGTTAACTTATCCAAAGTTACAAAGCTAATAAGTTGTAGCACCACGCGGAGAACCCAAGTTTCCTGATTCCCAATTTTGTACTCTTTCCACTACAATTTTAGTTGGGCTGTTTCTGCTGGGAGGCTGCGGGACACAGGCTTCAGACATAGCAATTTTCCTCTAATGCAGTGGTTCTTAACCTTTTTTGAGGTACCAAACCCACCAGTTTCATATGCGCATTCACCGAACCCTTCTTTAGTGATAAATAAAATATGATTTTTTTTTCCAAATTCAAGACATAGGTATATGTTTTTTTACTGGTGCACAAAATGAGCCGTGCATGAACATCACCTTGCTCAAAGAACAAAACCAACAAAGTGCATGAACTCACAACAAATTACAGTATTACTTTATTCTGGCCTCCGCAGCAGAGGCTTCTCCGAACCTCTGAGACCGACTCATCGAACCCCTAGGGTTCGACAGAACCCAGGTTAAGAACCACTGCTCTAATGAAATGCTTGGATATAAGGATGATGCTCAGGAGAACATGGCAAGGTTAGTGGCTTCTGAGGCCCAAGAACAGAGGTACTAAACTAGTGCCAAGGAGAGATAGGCAATGGGAGGTGGGCATGGTTACATGGGAGCATTAAAATAAGCCCAAGAGCCAAAAGCGATGTTGAAGACTCCACAAGTAGAACAGCAAAATCTTCTTGCCCTGGTCAGATAGCTCGGTTGGTTGAAGTGTCATCCCAAAGTGCGGAGGTTGCTAGTTCAATTCCTGGTTAGGGCACATACCAAATCAATTAAAAAAAAATGCCTACACTCTTTAAAAAAAACAACTTCTTGCCTGACCAGGCGGTGTCGCAGTGGATAGAGTGGCGGACTGGGATGCGGAAGACCCAGGTTCAAGACCCCGAGCTCGCCAGCTTGAGCGCGGGCCCATCTGGCTTGAGCAAAAGCTTGCCAGCTTGGACCCAAGGTTGCGGGCTCCAGCAAGGGGTTGCTCAGTGTGCTGAAGACCCGCGGTCAAGGCACGTGTGAGAAAGCAATCAATGAACAACTATGGTGTCGCAATGGCCACAAAAAACTAATGATTGATGCTTCTCATCTCTCTCTGTTCCTGTCTGTCTGTCCCTATCTGTCCCTCTCTCTGACTCTCTCCCTGTCCCTGTAAAATAATAAAATAAAAATAAATAAAACATTTTAAAAAACCACAATTTCTTAACTGTACTGTTTACAGGAAGTAATAGAATCATGGCTCAAAGCCAGAGCTTCTGACTTTGAGGCCAGTGTTGTGTTCTCCCCACCAGAAAATCCTCTAAATCCTCTGCACGTGCACAGAAATCTAACTACCCAGAAGCAATTCTGCAGCTGCAGCCAAGAAATAGGCTAAATATAATGTTTAGAATTAACTCACAATTATCTGTGATAACGCATTGAAGGATCACATACATATTTTTAAATTTTCAAATACTATAAAACTCAGCTCGTTAGCTGAAAATCTCAGTCCATCTCTACTGACCACCATTCATTCACTCAGCTAAAATGAATGTATCATTTCCATTGTGAGGTCCATATTGAATTAAGTACTAGGAAGATTATTTTAAAACTATCACAAATAATAGAATGAAATCATTTGCTTTTCACAGGGATAACCTGGCTTGGAAACAAGATTGGGAACTGGCAGAAACATCTCCACTCTGGATAAAATCCAAACTAAGTAGCTGGAGAGGACTGAGGAATGACTCTCTACTCTACCTAGCTGCGATAATAGCCAACCTATGCAAATCTATCTTTGGGTGTTTGCAAAAGCTGCACAATCTCCTTTTCTAAAGGACCCCTGCTCCCTTTACCTCTTCCATTTTAATTAGGTGCTTGTATCTTCCAATGCCATGTGTGGGCTTTGTCTTGTAGTGCCGATGGGTGCTTAGCAGAATGCCACCTAAAGAAAGAAAATAAGACAAACTTGTTTCAAAGCGCCTCCAGGGACAGATCACATGTGAGGAAACAAATTCTCCATTGCAAGACTGGGACTGCTTGGATATACTGGGTCTTCTTTTGGTTTAAAAAACCAGAGCTGGGTTTGTTTATTTTTCTCCTGGGCTGACTCTCAGTTTACCCATCTCTCTTCTTTGGCCCTTGGACTATATCCAACCTCCATTACCTCTCCTTTGAGAAATTCTCTTCTGCTAGAGCCACTGGTTGTATAGGGACAAAATATATTTTCACAGGGTTCTCATTTTCTCTTGTCCCTCAAAAGGCAAGAATTCTTTTGACGTTTTCTATTGCAGATTGTATAGAGAAAGTGACAGGTGGCAAATATAGCCAGGTAAGAGGACAATCATAGATTTCTACAGAGTTTGGGGAACTATCTAATTTTATTTATCTGTGCTGATATGGAACAATCTCTAACATACACTGTTAAGTAACTAACAATGATTTTAATTTATTTTATTTTTATTTTATTCATTTTAGAGAGGAGACACAGAGTGAGAGAGAGAGAGAGAAAGAGAGAAAGGGGGGAGGAGCTGGAAGCATCAACTCCCATATGTGCCTTGACCGGACCAGTGCAGGGTTTTGAACTGGCGACCTCAGTGTTCCCAGGTCGACGCTTTATCCACTGCGCCACCACAGGTCAGGCTTAAGTAACTAACAATGAAAACAAAATCCTAAGGTACAGACAGTGTGTATGTATACTACTAAGTATAAAACAGGACCTCCATATACATCTTTATTATGTTAGCCCAGAGATGTGCCATCCAGATCCCCCTTCAAGGAAGGACTTGCTGATCTACATATTCTCCTTTAATCCTCATTATTTTTATCTTTATTTATTTATTTTATTTTAGTGAGAGAAAGGGAGACAGACAGGAAGAAAGAGAAATGGGAAGCATCAACTTGTAGTTGTGTTACTTTAGTTGTTCATTGATTGCTTTATCTCATATATGCCTTGATTCGGGGGCTCCAGCTGAGCCAGTGACCCTTTGCTCAAGCCAGCAACCTTGGGCTTCAAGCCAGTGACCTTGGGGCTTGAGCCAGAGACCGCGGGGTCCTGTCTATAACCCCACGCTCAATCCAGCAACCCCAAACTCAAGCCAGATGAGCCCGCATTCAAGCCAGCGACCTCGAGGTTTAGAACCTGGGTCCTCAACATCCCAGGTCTACACTCTATGCACTGCGCCACCACCAGTCAGGCTATCATAATTTACAAATAAAGAAACTACAGCTCAAAAAATTACAGTGAATTAGTCAAAAATAATCCAGCAAATAAAAGATAGAACTGCAATTTAAACCCAGGTCTATCTGACTGGACAGCTTATGCTCAGGTGTGTTATATATCTTAATTTCTGGAATATAAAATCTAGCTAGATTAGATTCATTGGCTCTAATCTCAGTCCCTTATCTCTACCCTTTCACTGGAAGCGGCCCTATACAGCTCTGCTGTCTGTCTGTCTTGTCTCTCTTGCTCACTGTCCTCACTGGAGAAGTACTAGTCCTAGAACTGCTCACTTCCCTCCCAGTTCCTGTGGCCCTGCCATCATCTTTCCAGTGTCATCACTCTGTAGGGGGTTAAACACAACATTATGTGAAGTCTAAAGACATCTAGAGGAATGCTTCTTAAACTTCTCTTTTTTAAAATGGGCTCCCAAGGAAATCCGCTCTGTGCCAGGCCAATTAAAAATCAATTTCAGGGACAATCCAATACTTACAATCAAACTATTTTCTCCAGACAACCCTGGGATATGCATTAGTCCACACTTACTATTACATACCAAGTTCATAGACACTGGGACAAAGATGACTAATATATGCTACTTTTCCCAGAGATAATCAGTGTGTACTGGGCAAGGATGATGGGAAAGCAGGTAATTATCTTAAGGTGTACAGAATAGTTTGATGGATATGAGAGCAAGGTAGTGAGTGCCTAGAGCAGAGGTTCTTAACCTGGGTTCTATCGAACCCTAGGGGTTCGATGAGTTGGTCTCAGGGGTTTGGAGAAGCCTCTGCAGCGGAGGCCAGAATAAAGTAATACCGTAATTTGTTGTGAGTTCATGCACTTTGTTGGTTTTGTTCTTTGAGCAAGGTGATGTTTATGCACGGCTCATTTTGTGCACCAGTAAGAAAACATATACTTATGTCTTGAATTTGGAAAAACCCATATTTTATTTATCACTAAAGAAGGGTTCGGTGAATGCGCATATGAAACTGGTGGATTCGGTACCTAAAAAAAGGCTAAGAACCACTGGCCTAGAGGAAGAAACAACTAATTCTGCCTTAGGGGTGTGAGTGGGAAGGGTGCAGGGGAATAGAATCAGAAGAGGTAAAAGCTGTATTCCTGAAAGAGGAGTAAGAATTTACCATGCAAGGAAGGTTCCCAAAGAGCACTGACATAACTGAGGTGTGTCCTTGGTCACTGTCCCAAATCTGTCTTGCTGAATCTAAGACCTTTGACCCTTTGAGCCTTTTGGTGCCAACACTGCAACTTGAAACCCTACCCAAGGAGCTGATATCCAAATCCTCTTGATGGGTACACAATGAACCTCAGACCAGAGCCTTGCAAATTAAACTTATCCTACAAGATTTATCATGACCTCAAAATAAGACCTTGAAAAAGCACTGAACTCTTCAAAGCATGTTCACTCTCCTGACCTGCGGTGGTGCAGTGGGTAAAAGCATGGACTTGGAACGCTGAGGTCACCTGTTCGAAACCCTGTGCTTGCCTGGTCAAGGCACATATGGGAGTTGATGCTTTTTGCTCCTCCCCCCTTTTCTCTCTCTCTCTTCTCTCTCTCTCTCTCTCTCTCTCTCTCTCTGTCTCCTCTGTCTAAAAAATGAATAAAATCTAAAAAATAAAGCATGTTCACTCATTTAATAAATACTTATTACCTATTTCCTATCACGGTAGCCAGTGACAATTATATCCTCACAGTCACATGAATTGGCACACACTAGAGTTGTATAGTGTATAACCAACCTAATATCTATGGCAGGACTACTGGTACCATGCAAAGCCCTAAGAGCTGGGGCTGTAACAATGGACAAGGGCAAAGTTCCTGCAATAAGGAACCTATGATTTAGTGGGAAACAGTAATACCAATGCAGGGTGGTAAGGGCTATACATGGGCGGGGCACTGATGACAAACTAGAGGTGTTGGGAAAAGACTCTTGGAGCAGATGGCTTTTAAGTAAAACTTGAAAGATGACTAAGAGTGATGAGAGAACATGGTATGGGGAGGGGAAGAGACAGAGAAATTTTTAAGGCAGAACATGAGAAGCAGGTTGGCAAGAGATGAGTTTACAGAAACAGGCAAAGCTTAGGAAGGGCTTAATTATCAAATCCTTATGATGTGCCTGGCACTGTGCTAAGAGTTGGGGATATAAAAGTAGACAAGGCCAACTTGTCTACTCTGCTTACGGAGTTAAGCATCTACCAGGAGGAAGGCATCATTAACAGAATAGTCACAAAATAAATATAAAATTATAAGTTGAGATAAATAATAAAAAGAAAAAACAAAGATGGCTATAGCAATACAATCAGTGGATCTATTTTAGACTGGAGTATCAGGGAAGGCCTCTCTGAAAAAAAATTAATGTGAACTGAGACCAGAATTCAGAGGTTAATGGTTATCCCCAGGGAGAGGAAGTAGCTAGAAAGCAGGAGCACAGGGACATTTACTGTTTATTTTTATTTTATACTCTTTTTCCCACAAGCACCCCAACTGGGATCCACCTGACAACTCCCCTCCCTACCCAGGGCAGGAAAGGGAGGCAATGCTTAAATCAACTGAGCTATCCTCACTGCCCAGGGCTAACTTGCTTGAACCAATCAAACCACTGACTGTGGGAGAGGAAGGAGAGAAAGGAGAGGAGGAGGAGAGAAACAGATGGTTGCTTCTCTTATGTGCCCTGACCAGCAATCGAACCTGTAACGTCAATACGCCAGGCTGACACTATATACTGAGCCATCAGTCAGGGCCTCTTTTTTATCTTTTACAACTTGTTCTGCCTGGCCGTTTGGCTCATCAGTAGAGTGTAAGTCAGATGTGTGGAAGTCCTGGGTCCAATTCCCAGTCAGGGCACACAGGAGAAGCAACCATCTGCTTCTCCACTCCTCCTCTTCTCTCTCTCTCTCTCTTTTCCCCTTCCACAGCCATGGCTCGAATGGTTAGAGCAAGTCAGCCCCATGCACTGAGGATGGCTCCATGACCTTGCCTCAGGCACTAAAGTAGCTCAGTTGCTGAGCAACGGAGTAGCAGCCCCAGATGCAGAGCATCACCGTGTAGGGGGCTTGCTGGGTAGATCCTGGTTGGGGCGCACATGGGAATCTATCTCTCAGCCTTCCCACTTCTCACTTAATTAAAAAAAAGAACAAAATAAATTGAGACCTGAGAGGTAAATGGAGTTTATTAAGTGAATAGATAGAGAACAAATGTTCTAGGAAGAGAAAATAGCATACGTAAAGGCTCCAATGTGAGACACAGCTCTGGCATGTTCAAGGAACAGAAAGGCTGTCAGTGTAACTGATAAGAAGGGAGAGGGGCACAGGGACCACCAGAGACTAGAGCAGTGGGTCAGAACACACCACAGTGGGCTTGTTAAGGGTTTGGATTTCAGACTGAACAGCCTAGCCATAAGCAGGAAAATTATATGTTTGATATGCTTTTAAAAGATCACTTTGGTTGTTGTGTGGAAAAGGCAGTGGGGAGAGGGAGTGTGGATGGAAAGGATAGGAGATTCAAGGGGTAGCTTGGCTAAGTTATTGTTGGTGATCTCAAAGTGTCCCCATCCCTCTCTCTATTCCATCCTTTAGAGCAGGGGTAGTCAACCTTTTTATACCTACCGCCCACTTTTGTATCTCTGTTAGTAGTAAAATTTTCTAACCGACCACCAGTTCCACAGTAGTGGTGATTTATAAAATAGGAAAGTAACTTTGCTTTATAAAATTTATAAAGCAGAGTTACAGCAAGTTAAAGCACATAATAGTAATTACTTACCAAGTACTTTATGTTGGATTTTTGCTAGGTTTGGCAGAATAAATCTTTATAAAACAACTTACTATAGTTAAATCTATCTTTTTATTTATACTTTGGTTGCTCCGCTACCGCCCACCATGAAAGCTCGAACGTAGGGACCAGGTTAATACCACTGCTTTAGAGCTTACAAATTAATCCTTTTAAAACACAGACCTAGCCTGACCAGGTGGTGGCGCAGTGGATAGAGCAACGGACTGGGATGCCGAGGACCCATGTTCGAGACCCCAAGGTCACCAGCTTGAGCGCAGGCTCATCTGGTTTGAGCAAAGCTCACCAGCTTGAGCCCAAGGTCTCTGGCTCGAGCAATGGGTCACTCAGTCTGCTGTAGCCCCCCGGTCAAGGCACATATGAGAAAGCAATCAATGAACATCTAAGGTACTACAACGAAGAATTGATGCTTCTTATCTTTCTCCCTTCCTGTCTGTCTGTCCCTATCTGTCCCTCTCTCTGATTCTCTCTGTCACACACACACAAAAAAAAATAAACTAAAAGAAAAACAAAAAATACCCTACAGACCTAATCAAGTTATTCTCTTTCATTAATTCAACCACTTATTCATTGCACACACACAATATTTTAAAAAGTACTTACCATACTATATGTAAAGCACTATACAGGGTGAGGCAAAAGTAGGTTTATAGTTGTATGTGAAACACAGAATTTATTCTTTTACTATTATTTATTAATCGGTGTATTATTTTTCATACAAACAAATGCTTTCAACTGTTTGTTATATACACTTTCTGAGCACACACTATTTGCCAGGTGTTGGGTAGGGTGTATCAGGGACTCACAGTCTGTTGAATGGAGAGAATGTCCTGTAATTAATTCTTGGCTGGGATTATCCAGTGTTTTCCTCTTTTCCTTCTGCATAGCCCTGCTAAAAACGGTTCTTCCAATTTTGAAGGAGAAATAATTAAAGTGATTTGTTTACTCTCCCTCCTGGACTGATGGGCTTAGTCCCCAGTTTAGTAAACAAGGATGTTGAAGAACAGTTGGCTCTGGCATATCTACAGGAGGGGATGTGATATGGGAGAAGTCAATATGTGATTACATTTTATAATGGTGCTGACTGAAAGATTTTCAAAGCCTCTTTTAGAAACCCTGAGGGCTTATGTCTTTGCAGTGAAAAGAGTTGCCTTTTCTCTCAGGAGGATGCAAAGTTAATGTGACAGCAGGAAATCCAGCTTAATGACACAAAGCAAGGGGGAATTCAGTTGAACTTATCAGAAATCAGAGGCTTTCAAACTTGTAAATTTTATTATTCAAACAACTGGCTAATTAAGCAGTTTAACTACTGGTAATTTGACCAAAACCTTTCATTTAAGAAGAAAAATGGTTCATTTAACAGCAGTTTGAATCAGCTTCTTAATTAAACAGCTGCTCTAATTATAGGAATTGCCCCAAACTTAATTTGAAAATGCCTCCTTGCCAAGGAATCCCAGTAGATGAGAGGCCATAGCAAGCAGTTGTGGAACTTTTACCCGAGACATGTCATCATCTAAAAGATCACTTTCGGTCCTGCTTTTTGAAATCACTGGAGAGTTATTGAGTTCTGTGTACTTAAAAATGGTGAGTGGCATCTAAGTTTTCTTTTTTATTTACACAAAAGGTTTTACAATATGTATGTGTGTGTGTGTATATATATATATATATATATATATATATATATATATATATATATGTATATACACACACATATATATGTGTATTTTTAAAGGTTCTTGGAAAAGTTTACCAAGATTATCTGCAATGATTTGGCCCTGGAAGCTGATCATTTGTGTTTTCTTCCAGGTTTTCTAATTACTCTGAACTATTTGGACTGCAACATACCATGTTTCTCTGACTCTACCTCTTTTTTATAAAGTGAGAGGCAGGGAAGCAGCAAGACAGACTACTTGCATGCACCCCAACCAGGAGCCACCTGGCAAGCCCCCTACCCTTCAATACTCTGTTCATCTGGGGCCGCGGCTCCACTGCTCAGCAACTGAGCTACTTTAGCACCTGAGGTGAGGCCATGGAGCCATTCTCAGTGCCCGGGGCCAACTTGCTGAAACCATTTGAGTCATACATAGCTGCGGGAGAAGAGAGAGAGAAAGGGGAGGAGGAGGGATGAAGAAGCAGATGTTCACTTCTTCTGTGTGTACTGACCGGGAATTAAACCTGAGAATTCCACACATGGGGCGTATATTTTACCACTGAGGCAACCGGCCAGAGCCTAAGTCCACCTTTTTGCTCATGCTGTAATGAGAGGACTCTGAGTTCCCTTTACTTAACCTCTTTAGGCCTCTTTATAAATGTTTACTTCTACCTCTCTATTATGTTTAAATCAGTAAGAAAAGGACGTTTACTACAATTAGGTCCATACCTTGGAGAGAGCACCTGGTACAGTACCCAGGGCCCCAGAGAGTTTAATGGGTGAAGGTAGTTATAGGTTATTGCTCCCTACTTTTTTCCTGAACATCATTATAGTTCAGCTTTGAAATTTCTAACTTTAAAGATATCTCAAGGAACCCAAGAAAAATGCCAGCTTTTCAAGTAAACTGATAAGAACAGGTGCTATGCTTGATCTTAGCCTGAGATCAAGCTGAGAAAAGGCTGAGAACTTTTCAAGTAGAATTATCTTGGCATGCCAACATTGCTGAGTCATCCTGGGCCTTGGAGCCTTCTAGACACTGGGATTCCTTCACAGTTGAAAAATAAGCAAAGGAAAACATCAATGGCCAGCGTGAAAATGTGTTTATGCAACTATTAATCAAAGATGTACAGATGACAAATATAAGGTGCAGTGTTTTTCAACTTACAATATTAGCAAATATTTAAAAAATAACAATATTGATAAGTATATAAAAAGGAATTCTCAAATACCAAAGAAGTATAAAATGGTACAACCTTTCTGGAGAGTAATTTGGTAATGCACACCAATAGCTTTAAAAATGTGTACTTCCTTTGAATTAACAGTTTGACTTACAGAAATGTGTCCTAAGTAAATAATCAGACAAGGACACAAATTGTAATGTACAAGGAATATTCATCATAGTGTTGTTTCTATTAGAAATTCTTGGAGACAATTTAAATTTCACCAAATATGAAACTGAGTAAATTATTACCTCCCACCTATCTCTTCAAAAGGATCACTATTGGGCCTCTTCCAATAGCATTTAACATGTCCTACTTGATCCCAGCTTTAAAAACAAAACAAAAAAAACCCTCAGAATTTAGGTAGCTATCAAATAATAAAATATACTACTAAACTATAATAACCACTAATATTAAAACAGCTCGGTACTGCCATCAAATATACAGACAGATCAATAAAATAAAACAAAATTAAAATAATCCTGGATCTATATGGAAGTTTAGTATATAATAAAGGTGACATTTACAAACCCATGGGGAAAAGATGGGTATTTTTTTTTAAATATGGAACGCTTCCCAAATTTGCATGTCATCCTTGCACAGGGGCTGTGCTAAATCTTCTCTGTATCATCCCAATTTTAGTATATGTGCTGCTGAAGTAAACATGAAAAGATGGATGTTTTAATGCTGAAACAACTGACTACTCACGCATTTTGCAAAAAAAAATTGCATCTCTACTCAGTCCTATTCCTGGATAGACTACATATTTAAATTAAAAAATACAGAAAGATAACATAAAGAATTTTTAAAAAATAATCTTGGCATACAGAAGATCTTCCTAAGCATGAAAGAAAATCTAGAAATGAAAGCTTAATAAACTTATCTGTATAAAAATTTAAGATTTCTATTTAGCAAAAATCACAAAAACAAAGTCAAGGAACAGATGACTGGAAACAATACAAAGCATATATGACAGAAAAATGCATATTTCCTTATTATATAGAAACCATATAAATATTATTACAAATCAAAAATGAAAAAATAAACAAGAAATAGAAAAACGGCCAAAAAATATAAACAGGCAGTTCACAAGGAAATAAAAACAAATGGCCAATAAAAATAGGAAAAGATGACAAACTCAAAAAAGGCATAATTTTTCACTAGCAAAAAATGTTTTATAAAATCCAGTTTGGCCTGACCTGTGGTGGCGCAGTGGATAAGGCGTAGACCTGGGAACACTGAGGTTGTCAGTTCAAGACCCTGCACTGGTCTGGTCAAGGCACATATGGGAGTTGATGCTTTCGGCTCCTCCCCCCTTTCTTTCTCTCTCTCTTTCTCTCTCTCTCTCACTCTGTGTCTCCTCTCTAAAAATGAATAAAATTAAATTTAAAAAAAAAAAAATCCAGTTTGGGCCAGAAAATAGAAATTTAAATTAACACAACTTCTCTGAAGGGCAATCGGACGATACTTATCAAAATTTTCAATTCACAATCTTTGATTCAGCAATTTCAGTTCCAGGAATTTATCCTACAAATGTACGGTAACGAGTTTACAAATATGTATAAAAATGGTTGCTGCTGCATTTGTTCAAATAGAAGAAACTAAATATAACCTAAATGCCCAGCTTTAAGATATAGCATACCTATGTATTATATACATGTATATATATGTATAAAACTTTCGTGAAATTGCTCTCAGTGTGGGGCGTAAGGCTAGGAAATAGAAAAAAATTAAACTTATTATATGAATGCCTTTAGGACTTTTTAACAGTTGATATTTTAACATCAATTTTTAAAAAAAGACTCCTCAGAATACAGTGCAGTTCAAAATGAACTTTGCCTCTGGTTGAGAAGTAAGGGATGAAACCACAGCTAGGGAATAATAGGATTTAAAGTTAATTCTTTCTTTTGTTACACAAAAAGAAAGTCTAACAAAATGTTAACTG
The DNA here is from genome assembly GCA_037038555.1 of Rhynchonycteris naso. Lineage (NCBI taxonomy): Eukaryota > Metazoa > Chordata > Mammalia > Chiroptera > Emballonuridae > Rhynchonycteris > Rhynchonycteris naso. The sequence continues at coordinate 318,920,954 of CM072995.1, forward strand.
CCCCCTGGACAGATAGCTCAGTTGATTAAAGCATTGTCCCAACATGGCAAAGTTTCAGGCTCAAACCTCAGTCAGGGCCAATACAATAATCAACCAATGAATGCATAAATAAGTGAAACAACAAACTGATGTTGCTCCCTTTCCCTCTCTCTCTAAACTCAATTAATTAAAAACATTTTTAAATGTTAATTGCCAAAACTGGGTTTATTTGATGTTACATTTTTTGCTTTGCTACACTGTTTACTATAATTTCTTAAGTGAGGAATTCCCATTTTTTAAGTGAGGAAACCAAGCTATGGGGAGGTAGGCAAAGGTCCCATATAAATATGTGGTTGGTTTGGAATCCAACTAACTGCAGACCTCTTGCTGTTAACATTACTTTATGTTAATACCTACTGTCCTATTCAATGTAAAGGTTCAGATCTGGTCCCAGCCACTCTTCTCAAAACTATGTTAGGCATCCTTCTAGCCAAAATTATCACAGAGTGTTAGAAAGTCTCTTAATGCAGGCAGACTACACCAGGAAATAAATGCTTACCTGCAGAACATATGGGATTCTCTCCTGAAGTTTTGAACCTAAAAAGAAGGAAAGAGTATGTTGAATACAATTAGATACCTACTATTTATTTGCACAGTTATCAAAACTTGTATACTCCTCATTAAGGATAAGTCAATGCTAGATATTTCCTTATTCTCTCCTTCCCTCCTTTCCAGAAATATTAAGTACTTACTATGCGCCAGACAATGTGCTAGATCTTGAGAATACAAAAATAAGTAAATGTCTCTAGTTGGGTGAGAGATACTGTACCTAACAAATGCAAGCCACAATGTAGTACTAATCCAAAACAAAAACATGTACAAGATTTGGTGGAGCACAAAGGAAAGTGGGATCATTTCCACCTGGAAGGTGAAACTATTTGAGCTGAGCTTTAAAAACAAGCTGTTCTTGATTATTGACCCTTATAGGTAAAGCATTCTAAGCAGAGGGATAAAAGTTGTATGTTTGAGGAACAGCAAGTAGCTGGATGTAAATGGAACTTAATTAAGCATCAGGGAAGGGAACAGGGGCGGGGGGGGGTGGTAATCAGGGTCCAGATTTTGAAAAACTTTGTACACTATGCTAAGGAGTTTGGTCTTTAATCTGTGTAGGCAGTGGGAATCTCCTGGCAAAATTTAAGCACAAGAGTGATATAGTCAAGTTTAAGTTTTAGAACGTTAACCCTGGCAGTAGGTGAGAAATGAATGGGAAGAGGTGAGATTGAGGCAAGAGAACCAGCGTTGGGTTCTTGTAATGACCTTTCATTATTAGAACATGCTCAAGGAGGCTGGAGAGGAAGGGACAGCAATGAGAGCCAGACTGGACACAGAAGCCAGAGAACATGAAGAATAAAATGGTTCTGTTTGGCTGACTAGGTAATTAGAATATTTTAGTCTAGGATTCTGCAAAGCTTTGACACTAAACTATGGGACAAGTTAGAGACAAGATCTGTAATTAAATGCTGACTCCACCATTTCAAAACTGTGACCTTAGGCAAGTTGTTTTATATCTCTGCAACTGTTATCTCATTTTTACAATGCAGATAATAATAGTATAATCTCATGGGACTGAAAATCTATTTTAAACTCTCAGAGCCTATTTCCTCTTTTGTAAAATAACAATAGTTATATTTTTCTGGTTATGATTTTTGGTTAAGATTAGAGAACATGTAAAATGCCTAACATGGGCCTGACCAGGCGGTGGCGCAGTGGATAGAGCATCGGACTGGGATGCGGAAGACCCAGGTTCAAGACCCCGAGGTCTCCAGCTTGAGCGCGGGCCCATCTGGCTTGAGCAAAAGCTCGTCAGCTTGGACCCAAGGTTGCTGGCTCCAGCAAGGGGTGGCTCGGTCTGCTGAAGGCCCGTGGTCAAGGCACATGTGAGAAAGCAATCAACGAACAATTATGGTGTCGCAATGGCAACAAAAAAACTAATGATTGATGCTTCTCATCTCTCTCCGTTCCTGTCTGTCTCTCCCTATCTATCCCTCTCTCTGACTCTCTCTCTGTCCCTGTAAAAATAAAATAAAATAATTTTTAAAAATGCCTAACATGGTGCCAAGTAAGTACATATTTAATAGTTGACTGGTTAATGGGAAAATAGAGTAAGATGGAAAGGCAATAAGAGAAAAAAGCCTTCAAAAAATGTAAAGGACTAAAAAAAATCATCCAGGCTTATGAGTGTCATATGGTCCAGGAAGATATTCAATTTGTTGTTTCATATCATGTGACTGCCACACACTTAGTGAATTTCTACTGAATAGAGAAATAAATACACTACCAAATGCTCTTCATTATCATCTAAAGAAAAAATAATGGAGAGGTAGCATACTGTATATGCAATATGGGTTTGAATCCTAACTCCAACTCATATTAGCTATGTCATCAATTAACCATTCTGAATTATTTATGCAGAAAACTGAGATAACATCACTTATTTCACTAGACCATTATAAAGGGTTATTAATTGATTAAACAAATATTTATTAAATGCCTACTATGTGTCAGACACCATTCTAGGCTCTAGAGATATATCAGTAAACAAAACTAGCAAAGTCTTTATCCATACGATGCTTATATTCTAGTCAGCAGGGTGAGGAAGACAGATAATTTAAGTATATATACACATTCATATATATAAAGTATGTCAGATGGTGATATCTGCTATGAAAAATAAAGCAAGGTAAGGTGATCAAGATTGTTGGAAGGGTAGTCAGGGAAGGCCTCTCTGATGAGATGACATTTGGGCACAAACCTGAATAAAGTTAGAAAGCAAACCATATAGATATCTGAGGGGAGAATGTGCAAAGATCCCCAGGCAGGAGAGTGCTCAGATCATCAAGGAATAGAAAGGGAGCCAGTGTGACTACAGCTGAGGAAGTAATAGTACACAATAAGAGAATAGATCATATAAAGACTTGTAAACCATGGTAACGATTGTAGATCTGATTCTGATTCAGATTGAAGAGCTCTGAGAGAGGTGACATGAGCTAACTTGATTTTAAAAGAATCACTCTGGACCTTGCCGGCTGGCTCAGAGGTAGAGTGTCAGCCCAGTGTGTGGATGTTCCAGGTTCGATTCCCAGTCAGGGCACATAGGAGAAGTGACCATCTGCTTCTCCACCTCTCCCTCCCTTCTCTCTTTCTATCTCTTTCTTCTCTTCCCGCAGCCTTGTCTTGGTTGGAACAAGTTGGCTTTGGGTGCTGAGGATAGCTCCATGGCCTCACGTCAGGCACTAAAATAGCTCAGTTGCTGAGCAACAGAGCATCACCTGGTAGGAGGCTTGCTGGGTGGCTCCTGGTCAGGGTGCATGTAGAAGTCTGTCTCTCTGTGTCCCCACTTCTCACTTAGGAAAAATTAAATAAATAAATAAATAAAAAGAATCACTCTGATTTTAGCATGAAGAATAAAAGACAAAAGTGAAAACAGGGAGACTTGTTAGAAGGCAGGATGATGGTAGGTAAGAAGATAGGGAGCTGGTTCCTAGTAGTTTAGCAAACAGAAAATATAAGACCTGAAACTGGAAGTGAGAAATTGTTTAATTCTGTGATATTTCTTTTCTTTTCTTTTTTTTTTTTAGTGAAGTGAAAGGCAGGGAGGTGGAGAGACAGACTCTCACATGTGCCCTGACTGGGATCCACCCAGAAACCCCCATCTAGGGCTGATATTCTGCCCATCTGGGTCTGTTGCTCCGTTGTTCGGCAACCAAGCTATTTTAGCAACTGAGGCAAGGCCATGGAGCCATACTCAGTGCCCAGGGCCAACTTGCCCATTCAAGCCATGGCTGCAGGAGGTGAAGGGCAGGGGAGAAGCAGATGGTCGCTTTTCCTGTGTGCCCTGACCAAAATCGAACCCGGGACTTCTATACACCGAGCTGATGCTCTACCACTGAGCCAACGAGCCAGGGCCTAATTCAGTAATATTTCAAAAGTTGAACTAACAGGATTTGTTAAAGAATTGAATATGCGGGGAGGGTGAACATACAATAAAATGTACAGAAGATGTGTGCAGAATTGTGTACCTGAAAATGTACGAAGAATTGTGCACCTGAAACCTGTATAATTTTGTTAACCAGTATTACTCCAATAAATCAATTAAAAAAGAAAAAGATAAAAGTCACTAATATAGAATAATAGATGTAAATAAAATCCTTATTAATATAAAGAGAACAAAAAAAATTGGATGTAGAGGTACAGTAATAGCAATATCAAGGATGACTCCAAGAATTTTGGCCTAAGCAACTAGATGAATGAAATTGTCATTCACTGAGGCTAGCGAAAGAGCATAATGGCAGAGTTCAAACCTGAGATGCTTAGTAGACATGCAAGTGGAGATAATGAAAGAAAAATGTTGTGTAAACTACCTAGCAGAATGCAAATATTAACCATATTTAACTACTGTTATTAATATCCTTACCTTAAGTGGGGAAAGAGTGGCTTTAAAATGATACCATTCTTCAAACACAGCACCTACAGCAAAACAGCCACATTAGAACAATCTAAGGACTGATAAATTTCCAAGCACCTCTTCACAAAGAGGCGAGAAACCCATAGCACATAAATCAAAAGGATCCAAAGACTTGTCCAGCAAAGAAGCTGTCCTATAGTTAATACCAAACATGCAGGTAAATCCAGGTCATATTTTTTTCTTATTCCAGCCACGGTAAAAAATGCTCAAAAACTAGAAGCCCCTTTTCCATGCTACCTTTTAAAAAATCCTTTTTTCCCCATTCGAATTTGATCTATTTTTTTTCTAATATTGATCAATAACTATTATGCTTTTGCCAAGAACAGGCACCATGTGACAGACCCTCTTAACTTCTTCCCTAATCCTTAAAACACTGCAAAGCAATTTTAAGGTGAGGCCACTAAGGCCCATTGAGTTTATAGTCCAAGAAATTAGAGCTAATAAGTAGTTAAAAGGACTGTTTTACTCCAAAGGCTATGCCTCTATTACAACACACTGTCTCTCTCAATAGTAATAATAGAAATACCAACATCAACAAAACAATAACAAGAGGAGGCAGTAGCAATGGAAGCCTGAGGTTCCCCCCACCCCAGTGCTTTGAATCTCAATCTGTCCTACTGGGCACCTACTGAAAAGATAAAGGATAGCTTTATTAAGGGAGTGTTTAACATATAAGTCTTTTTATAAAGTAACGTGATAATAAATACTATCTTTAAGGTCCCACAAAATAAAGAGAAAATTCTGTCCACTCTGGGTAAGTTTCAATTCCTTCAATATGTATGTGTTAAAAACCTTTTAGCCATGGCCAGGTAGCTCAGTTGGTTAGAGTGTTGTTCCAACATGCCAAGGTTGCAGGTTTGAGTCCCAGTCAGGGCACATACAAGAATCAACCAATGACGGTATGAATAAGTGGAACAGCAAATTGATGCTTCTCTCTCTCTCATTTTCTCTCTCTCCCTTCCTCTCTCACTAAAAATCAATCAATAAATTTTAAGCCCTTTATACAGAAATAAAGGAAAATCTAAGAAACTGTCACAGTACCACACTAATGTAAGATAACAGGGAAAACTAGATGTGAGGTACACTGGAATTCTCTGTCCTATCTTTGCAACTTTTTTGTAATTCTAAAACTACTCTAAAATAAAGTTTATTTATTTATTTATTTATTTTATTTTTTAGGTGAGAGGAGGGGAGATAATGAGGCAGACTCAGGATCCACCCAGCAACCCCATCTGGGGCCAATGCTTGAGTACCCAGCTATTTTTAGTGCCCAAGGCCAATGCACTCCAATGGAACTATTGGCTCAAACCAATCGGGCCACTGGCTTCGGGAAGGGAAGATGGTTGTTTCTCCTGTGTGCCCTGACTGGTAATTGAACCTAGCATGTCCATAGGCTGGGCCAATGCTCTATCTACTGAGTCACCAGCCAGGGCCTAAAATAAATTTTATTTTTAAAAAGACCATTTTGTGCTGACTGACCAGTGGTTGTGCAGTGGATAGAGCGTTGATCTGGGATGCTGAGGTCCAAGGTTCGAAACCCTGAAGTCACCAGCTTGAGCACAGGCTCATCTGGCTTGAGTATGGGCTCATCCAACTTGAGCACAGGCTCATCAGCTTAAGCGTAGGGTCACCGGCTTGAGTGTGGGATCATTGACACAATCTCATGGTCGCTGGCTTGAGCCCAAGATCGCTGGCTTGATCAAGGGGTCTCTAGTTTGGCTGGAGCCCTCTGGTCAAGGCACTTATGAAAAGTAATGAACTAAAGTGACACAACTACGAGCTGACAGTTTTGGGGGTTTTTTTCTTTTATTTTGCAGGGACAGAGAGAGTCAGACAGAGCGATAGACAGGGACAGACAGACAGGAATGGAGAGAGATGAGAATCATCAATCATCAGTTTTTCCTTGCGACACCTTAGTTGTTCATTTATTGCTTTCTAATTGTGTCTTGACTGTGGGCCTTCAGCAGACCGAGTAACCTCTTGCTCGAGCTAGCGACCTTGGGTCCAAGCTGATGAGCTTTGTGCTTAATCCAGATGAGCCCGTGCTCAAGCTGGCAACCTCAGGGTTTCAAACCTGGGTCCTCGGCATCCCAGTCCGACGCTTTACCCACTGCGCCACCGCCTGGTCAGGCACGAGTTGACAGTTTTCATCTCTCACCCTTCCTGCCTCTCTCTCTCTCACTAAAAAACTAAAAAATAAATAAAAAGAATAAAGAAAAGATTATTATGTGCCAACTACTGTGCTGAAAATTAAAGAGAATATTAAAACAAAATGTAACAACATGGATGAACATCAAAAACATTATGCTTAGTAAGCCTGACCAGATGGTGGCACAGTGGATAGAGTATGAACTGGGACCCTATGGTCCCAGTTTCAAAACTCTTAAGTCACCAGCTTGAATGTGGGCTCATCTGGAGCGCAGGCTTTCCAGCTTGAGCCCAAAGGTTGCTGACTTGAAGCCCAAGGCCTCTGGCTTGAACAAGGGGTCATTGGCTCTGCTAGTCAAGATATGTATGAAAAGCAATCAATGAACAACTAAGAGTGCCACTACTATAAGTTGATGGTTCTCATCTCTCTCCTTTTCTGTATGTCTCTCTCTTGCAAAAAAAACAAGTAAGCAAGTAAACAAAAACATTATGCTACTTGAAACCAATCAGTCACAAAGGCCAAATTATTGTAAGACTACATTTATATGAAATCCTGGGAATAGGCAAATCTACAGAGAAAGAAAGTGGATTAATGGCTGAGGGTCTGGGGATAACAGCCAAAGGATAGGGGGTTTCATTTTAGTAATGAAAATGTACAAAAATTGATTGTAATGATGGGTGCACAATTCTGAATATATTAAAAGCCATTGAATTGTACAGTTTAAATGGGTGAATTGTATGGTGCTAGAATTATATCTCACTAAAGCTTTTAAAAAATGTAAGCACAATCCCTATCCCAGTTCAAATGGCTGTGGAGAGAAGGAAATACATTTCTATCAAACAGCTAAACAATAGTGTAAGCATTATATGATTAGGTCACAATAAGTGGTATAAACAACAAGCACTTATGGCAGAAAATCAAGGTTGAGATGGCCAAAAGAAGTTCTGAGCTTTAGGGGTGTTACAGATATTGCTGAGAATCTGCGCAAACTCATGAACCTTCTTTCCAATCAAATACATATATTCATGGATATACAAAAATTTGCATACTATTAAAAGACTAAAACTCTTAATATCACCCATAAACCAGTATGCTAAACCAAGAGATCCTCAGGGCAGGGGTCATATCACATTCCTCTCTGGTACACTGTAGACATTCAATCAAGGTTTGTTTTGGTGAATAAAGAAATAATTAGAAAGAAGTGAATGAGTGATAATCAATGCTACAATCTGTTAAGCACCCACATCCTTTGAGGAATACCTACCATGTGACCATGTGTCTAAATCATAATTCTCCCCCCCCATTTTTTATAACAGACAGAGAAAAAGACAGAGATAGGGACAGGTAGGGACAGATAGGAAGGGAGATGAGAAGCATCAGTTTTTTGTTGCGGCATCTTAGTTGTTCATTAATGGCTTTCTTATATGTGCCTTGACGGGGGTGGGTGGGGTGGGGTTACAGCATAGCGAGTGGCCCCTTGTTCAAGCCAGAGACCTTGGGCTCAAGCCAGCGACCTTGGGCTTCAAGCCAGCAACCATGGGATCATGTCTATGATCCCAGGCTCAAGCCAGTGACTCCACGCTCAAGCTGGTGAGCCCGCATTCAAGCCGGTGATCTCAGGATTTTGAACCTGGGTCCTCTACATCCCAGTCGGACACTCTACCCATTGTGCCACTGCCTGGTCAGGCTAAATCATAATTTCCTTATAGGTTAAGTATTATTTCCCCATTTTGCAGTTGAGGAAACTGAGGTTAAGTAATTTACCCAAAGCCAAACAGCTACTATCAGAACTTGCATAGGATCTTAGGCTTCTCTGACTTCAAAACAAATGATTTTCTAACTATTTTATACCCTTTCTCACATAAATGAATGTGTTGGGTTTTAGGAAATGATCAAATTTGGAAAAGTCCCCCAGAGAATGTGAGGCCATAAAGAGTGAGAAATATATAAATAGATGGAAGGAAAGGCAAAGCACATAGACAATCCTAAAAATCATTATAAATCAGATACTAAAAGACTTTGTAAAGAATGTGTGTAAAATGCTTAACCTAACATAAAAGATAGAGAGTAGGCCACTGTGAGCCCCAGGAGACAGGAACTCCAGCTGGTTCTCTCACTGTCAGCCATCATACTACGGAGCTCAAGAAGAAAATAACTGCAGATAACGCCTCACGGTTAACTGAGTTCAAATTCCTAACCAGAGTCTAGCAGCCATTGCCAAAAGAGGCCTCTGATGCACTCTGCATTTCAAGGAGAAGGCGCAGACTGAACTACCAGTCTCCTGGCACTGAGATCTGCCTCATCCAATCAGAACTACACAAGTATATCCATATTTGCATATTTACTGATGAATCAGAGCAGCCCCATAACAACCAATCAGGACAGTGATACTTGGACCAACCAGACAGTGTGAATTTGGATTCCTCAATAACATAAAAATGGACCAACAGGGATTAGGGTGGCAATTTCTTTATATAAGCAGGCCCTTAGTCTTCATGGAGAGCACATTTAATTTCCATCAGAGGCTGTTTCCTGGATTTGCAAACTGTTTATGTGAAAAAAATTCATACCCCTTCACTGTTCCCCAAATTGGGGGCTCCTGTTGAGTGTTGAATTGGTGGCAGCAACCTTTTGTCAATAATATGTTGGCTAGTACTTCCCATTTCTGGAGTTAAAGCAGATGACTATAAGGTTCCTCCAGGCCCAAGATCTATCAACCAGGACAAGCAGAACAGATCCAGTGAACAGAATATATATATATTTAAATTTCCCTTTTATTTTTTTAGTTTTTATTGATTGGTTTTAGTGAGAAAAGAAGGGAGACAGAGAGACAAGCACACTGATCTGTTTCCGTATATATCCTGACCAGAGATTGAACTGGCAACCTCCATGCTTCCGGACAATGCGCTAACCAACCAAGCTATCTAGCCAGGCCAAGAATATATTCTTAATGGGTCACTTCATACAAAGGAGGGAAGAAAGATCTAGATGAGACTCATTTTTTCCTCACTTTAATTGTTCAGATTTATGAGTTTCTATAATAGCAAAAAATGTAACTATCTAAAAGCCAGGCTTAAAGGTTGACAACTTTCTGGAAGATTTTCAAACTGTAGTGTGAACACTCCCTTTCAACTCTGGGAAATGTGCTTCCTCTCCCTGCAATGCTCAGCAGTATTTATCAGGACAAAAGTACCGGTAATCTATTTTGGGACTTTATCTACAAATACCTCCTCCTTCCAGTCAGCAGATGAAGAGCAGCTCCAGCTCTGGAGCAAATGGAAGAGGAGGGCAGTGACGCTAGTGAATGAATGAATGAGGACACAGCTGCTGCAATGGGTTATGAAAATACATGTCCCAGAAGCTTGGGAGCCAAGAACCAGGAAAAGACTTCACAGTTACCAAAGAAGCGAAGTCAGAGGGCAAAACCTATAGTTTGTAAGTGGCTTCAAACACAAGAGCCTCAGCGTCGAGGGTGCCAGCAGTGGGTCAGGGGCCCATGAGGCAAGAATCTGAGAGCTATTTCATGACAATTAACAGAATATATTTGCATATTAACAAATACTATTTAAAATAGCCTTTTTACTATTACTTATTGAATATATCCTTTGTGCTAAACACTTTACACATACAGTATTATATTAATCTTTTACCAATACCCTGATAGAGACTTTATTTATTTATTTATTTTGTGACAAAGACAGGGATGGACAGACAGGAAGGGAGAGAGATGAGAAGCATCAATTCTTCATTGCGGCACTGTAAAGCCGGTAGTCACGGCCAGGATCACAGCCGCCTGGCCAGTGCAGGTTACCATTAGATTCGGACAGTCGGTAATGAAACAACGGAGCCAAGAACTGGTGAGCCATCAGCTTTAATTCCAGCTTGCATCCGGCGGGCAAGCAAAAACACACACTGGGCTCCAAAACCCACTCAATCAGTGCTCACAAAGCTACTGACTTATCCGAGTTTCCTAGAATCAAAGGTTTCTAGCTCACCAGACTTATTCACCTCTGTTCCCCATCTCCTCCTGCACAAACTCTGTACAAACTGGCTTCTTCCTCAGCACTCCCCCATCTTGCTGCTTCTCCTGGCCTCCACGTGGCCTTAATCTGCTCTCCTCCCTGCTCTCTTATACCTCAGGAACCAAGAGCGAGCAAGCTACTGGTCTGTCCCACTTTATAGTGTAGAGATCCAAACCTTAATCCAATCTACAAACAAGAATGTCTCTGATACAAAGTCACCCATCTGAGGCAAAATGGGATTCCTCAGGAGAGCGCACCACCCCACATCATCCAATCAGTCAAGGGTGTGGGGAAAAGCTTACTCTTAAAACTAAGCCTTAGGCTGTAACGACCCAGCCTGCTTACATTACAGCCTTTCCCCCACACCCATCCCAAGCATAAGGGCAAATAATATCACCTGAGTGACGGGCTTCCATGTGGGCAGCACCATCTTTAACAAAGTGAGCATATTATATTTTATCTGCCCAACAGGCACCTTAGTTGTTCATTGATTGCTTTTTCATATGTACCTTGACTGGGGGGTACAGCAGACCGAGTGAACCTTGCTCAAACCAGCGACCTTGGGCTCAAACTGGTGAGCCTTGCTCAAATCAGATGAGCTTGTGCTCAAGCTGGCAACCTTGGGGTTTGAACCTGGGTCCTCCACGTCCCAGTCTGAAGCTCTATCCACTGCACCACCACCTAGTCAAGCGAGACATTATTTATTGAGATAATGGCCTGTTTTATAGAGGAAAATACAGAGGCTTAGGTCAACTGCCCAAAGTTATAGGCTTGGTAAGAGATATTAAGAATTCAAACCCTTGTCTGACTGAATCCAAAGCCCATGTTTTCCAGTCTGATCTGACACACTAACTCTTAAAAAAATAATACCAATTTATATTAGTGAAATTCATAGGCTAATAATAGCCTAAATAATCCTACTATTTGTTAAGTACTTGCTATATGCCAAACATTTTCTTTAATTCTCACAGCCATTCTGCGAGGTTGACAGTTATCTCATTTTACTGTGAAGAAACCAGAGATCAGAAAGGTGAATCAATATGCCCAATGCACATAGCTAGTAAATGTCTTCTAGCTGACCTTTTCCTAAATTCTTTCAAAACTTCTTTTGTTTATAGTTTTCCTTTAGCCATTCTCTTCTTCTTTTATTAATTTATTTTTTTCTTTGAGAGAGACAAACAAGGACAGAAAGACAGGAAGGGAGAGAAATGAGAAGCATTAATTCTTTGTTGCAGCACCTTAACTGTTCACTGATTGCTTTCTCCTATGTGCTCTGACCTGGGCTGGGGGGCGCTCCAGCTGAGCCACTGACCCCTTGCTCAAGCCAGCAACGTCAGACTCAAGCCAGTGACCTTGGGCTTCAAGCTAGCGATCATGGAGTCATTTCTATGATCCCAGGCTCAAGCCAAGCAATTCCCCGCTCAAGGTGGTGAGCCTACACTCAAGCCAGTGACCCCGTGCTCAAGCTGATGAGCCCATGCGCAAGCCAGCAACCTCGAAGTTTTGAACCTGGGTCCTCAGCATCCTAGGCTGACAGTATATCCACTGTGCCACAGCCCGGTCAGGCTAGCCATTCTCTTCTGAAGATGTTTAATATGTTGACTATCACTGAGTCTTTATGGCAGTTAGGAACACAGGTTACAGATTCAGAGACCTGGGTTTGAAAATCAGCACTTTCATTTTACTAGCTATATGACCTTTAGCAAGTCACTTAAGGAATACCTGGCCTCAGATACTGTATGGTTTCATTTATATGAAATGACCAGAACAGATAAATCCACAGCGACAGAATGTAGATTAGTGGTTAACAGGAGGTGTACCAGGGGGTTGGGGAATGATAGGTGACATGTTATGAGTACAGGGTTTCTTTTTGGAATAATGAAAATGTTCTGGAATTAGTGGTGATCACAAAAATCATTGAATTGTCCACTTTTAAAGGGTGAATATTATGGCATGTGAATTATATCTCAATATTTTAAAAAATTCTGGCCTCGCCTGACCTGTGGTGGCGCAGTGGATAAAGCATCGACCTTGGAACACTGAGGTCGCCAGTTCAAAACCCTGCACTGGTCTGATCAAGGCACATATGGGAGTTGATGCTTCCAGCTCCTCCCCCCTTTCTCTCTTTCTCTCTCTCTCTCACACTGTGTCTCCTCTCTAAAATGAATAAATAAAAAGAAATTTAAAAAATTCTGGCCTCATAATAACTGCTACATGGCACTTCTAGGTTGCAACTGAGCTCTGTTAAGCCCAATTCTCTAACTTTCTCCAGGACTAAATTCAATTTCAAAATACCTGTCGTCATCTCCTGAACTGTAAGTCCATTCCCCTACTATCTCCCCAACTCTCACCCCCACACTGCTTTGAACACTCTCCCTTATTCAAGCCCCACTGCTTCTCTCCCTCCCAGTTTCCTCAGGAATCTCTGAAACTCCCAGTGTGTTTTCATTTCAGGGTTTTTGCACATGCTCTCTCTGTCTAAATTCTAACATTCTGTAAGTCTTAGTCATGTAACAATCTCAAGAATACTTTCCTGACTTTGTAGACTTGCTTGGATCCTGCTATTACACATTCATACAACACCCAGATTCTTTCTTTTGTGGCATTTATCATAATAAGTTATATATTTAATTAGTCTGTCTCTTTTGTTAGGAATACAAGTTCCATGAAAATAGGAAACTGCTACATTTCAGCATCTAGCACACTCTCTACTCCAGGGCTAGTCAACCTTTTTATACCTACAGCCCACTTTTGCATCTCTATTAGTAGTAAAATTTTCTAACTGCCCACTAGTTCCACAGTAATGGTGATTTATAAAGTAGAGAAGTAACTTTACTTTATAAAATTTATAAAGCAGAGTTACAGCAAGTTAAAGCATATAATAATAATTACTTACCAAGTACTGTATGTCATATTTTCGCTAAGTTTGGCAGAATAAATCTTTATAAAACAACTTGCTATAGTTAAATCCATCTTTTTATTTATACTATGGTTGCTCTGCTACCGCCCACCATGAAAGCTGGAACGCCCACTAGTGGGCGGTGGGGACCGGGTTGACTACCACTGCTCTACACATAGTAAGTGCTCAATAAATATTTACTGATCAAATTAATAAATGCCTCCAAACCTTACTTTCTTATCCCTTAAAAGGTTATAAAAATATTTACCTTATAGAGTTGTTGATGTGATTAAATTAGATAATATATAAAAAGGGCTTAGTAAGTGCAAGGCACATTGTTAGTAATGGCTGAATAGGTAGCAGTGACAATAGAAGTGGTGATTGGCTCCTCATTTATTAAACAATATATACTTTAGCACGTGAAAGGTACTGAAGATAAAACCATGAACAAAATACAAAAATGTTCCTGTCCTCCACTTAAGTCTCATTACTTTAGTAATGACCAGGATATAAAGAACTTCTTCACAATTTTCCTGGGATTTTGGACTCCCTACCCTTCTAGGCACTGTAAATTTGTTTCCTATTCCCTGCCTTCTTATATCCTCCTAATTCAAGTCCGTTGGTTTGTCATTTGTTCTTATAAACTCTGCTCCATGTTAACCTTCAATGTTTTCACTTGAACTATGAGATAGGTTCCCAAAGTTGCTATTTCTGGGCTGTCACCTTGATCAAGCAATATGTTTTCTGCAGTTTGATGAAAATCAGCATTAGTGTCTTAGATCCACCCTTCTCAATCACTTTTGTTGACCCCAAGAGGTACATAATACCATCTAATTTTAATCCAGTAAAGCTGGGCTTCTCACTTATCTAGCTGGGCTTCTCACTTATCTAAAATTTTAGATGATTATAAACTAAAAACTTCTTAGGGTCCCAAAGAAAGAGAACTGAGCTAAGAGTTTAAAGTACTAGTCTCAGCTCTACCATGTACATACCACGTAATGTCAACATTTATTCATTCACTTATTCATTATTTATCAGGTACCTACTTTAAGCCAAGTACACTAACTGAGTGCATACCAACACAAAGAAAACACAGTTGCCTATCCTCAAATCTTTCTAGCGAGGAGAGTAGATGTGCAATTTTCTTATAACATTGCAGTGTGAGATCAATGTGGACTGTATAGTTCACAAAAAAGGAAGGACTCACAACTGGGAAGGTCAAGGAAGTCTTTCATTCTTCATTTCAAAGATGAGGAAAACCAAGATCATTATCAAATCAGGAACGTGAAATACTCAGAAAAGGAAAAGCAGTGAAGTCTTAGGGGGTAGAAAAATCTAGGCTCTACTTCAGTACTAACACTGAAGAGGCTATTGCCCTATAAGCATGGCATTCGTTCGTTCAGGCACTCAAGAGAACATCTGAGAATGTACAGTGTGTCCGTAAAGTCATGGTGCACTTTTGACCTGTGACCGGTCAAAAGTGCACCATGACTTTACGGACACACTGTATTATGTACCAGACACTGCCAGTAACTTTCATTTCCTCATCTTACACTTGCCAGGATTATTTCATATTATGAAGAGCAAATGAAGTTTATTAATTATAGAATAATATAAATATTTCTATTTGTATAGCCTTTCACACCTTATAAAGTACTTTCAGTCTGACCAGGTGGTGGCACAGTGGATAGAGCATTGGGACGCTGAGGACCCAGGTTTGAAACCCCAAGGTCACTGGATTGAGCGTGGGCTCATCAGGCTTGAGAATGGGATCATAGACAGGATCCCAAGGTCACTGGCTTGAGCCCAAGGTTGCTGGCTTAAGCAAGGGGTCACTGGCTTGGCTGGAGCCCCCTGGTCAAGGCACATATGAGAAAGCAATCAATGAACAGCTAAAGTGCCACACTATGAGTTAGTGCTTCTCATCTCTCTCTCCCTTCCTGTCTGTCACTTTGTCCTTCTCTCTCTCTAAAAAAAATAAAAATAAAGGACTCTTACATTATCTTCTATAATCTTTTAGATTATAAACAACAATTTCATATAGTGAATTTCATATAGCAGCCATCATGAGCTGCATTTTACAGATGTGAAACTGAAAGAGAAAGAGGTCAAATAACCTGCCTTAGGTCATATAGCTAGCAAGAAAATAGAACCTAGGTCTAATGCAAATCCCATTGGTTTTTCCTATAACCATAAGGTAGTAACAGGCTGAGACAAGGATGGTCATAAGACTGATCATGATTAGGTGCCAAAACATAATAGCAGTTAGTCCAGAAAATAAACAGGCATGTTAGCTGGAATAAACAGAAACGTTTTATGTAAAAGACAAGATGAGCTGGGCTGAAGGATGGAACACTTGGATAAGTGGTGAGAAGGGTGAGAGCACACCAGGTGACAAGCCTCCATAAGATCAAGGATCAAAAAAAAAAAAAAAGAAAAAAAAGAAAAGATCAAGGATCAGATCCCTGACCAGGCGGTGGCACTGTGGATAGAGCACCGGCCTGGGATGCAGATGACTCAGGTTTGAAACCCTGAGGTCGCCAGCTTGAGCATGGTCCCACCAGCTTGAGCATGGGGTCCCCGGCTTGAGCATGGGATCATAGACTTCCATGGTCACTGGCTTGCACCCAAATGTAGCTAGTTGGCTTGAAGCCCAAGGTTGCTGGCTTGAGTCCAAGGTCGCTGGCTTGAGCAAGGGGTCACTTGCTCTAATGGAGCCCCTCTACCCCCCCCCCCCCGGTCAAAGCACATATGAGAAAGCAATAGATGAACAACTAAGGCACCACAACAAAGAATTGATCCCTTCCTCTCTGTCTGTCCCTATCTGCCCTTCTCTCTGTCTCGTTCTCTCTCACACACACACACACAAAAAAAAAAAATCAAGGAGGAATTCAGCATTGGCAAATAAAGGAGTGACTATCTGGACAGAGCAGCAGGGCAGATGGAAGAGCGGTTGGTCTACAAGGAGTCTAGAAGGGAACAGTGATATCACACTAAGAAGGGCCCTGTATGCCCTTAAATCTTCAGGTGATGGCCTAATGACAGATTTCTATGGGCTCTTCTGGAGTCTAGAATGACGAAAAATAGTATTCCTTGAAAAATGATCTCTCCCTTTCAGCATTTCTCAAAATCAAGGCCAATAAGCAAGAGCATGGACTCACCAATCTGATCATCTTTAACTTCCCAATTTTTTTTCTATTATCTTTTCACCAGATCTGGCCCAATTCTCACAGTTTGGCTAAGGTGAACAACAGTAAGTTATTTCATACAGAATGACATGTTTTGGAGCCCTTATGGAAACAAAGCTAAAGACATTCAGGGGCTGCCCCAAGACAACTACTAGCGGATCCATGAGCAGCAATGATCATGCTAATCTATGTATCATGGAGATTTAGTCACTACAAATAATACCTAAAAGAAAATTTTGACATAAATTGCTTTTAAAAATGTCATTATTCTAAGCAGCCTGGTACAACTGAAAGAGCACATTGAAATCTGTTCAATCTATTTGTCAAGAAGACAAGGGAAGTCGAAGGAATGCATTTATGATGGTTCACACGGTTTTACTGCAGTCACTTAAGGTTTTATAAGTAAAAATGTATTTCATCACTATCCTTCCCTTATCGCCAAGTAGACTCACATCCCAATCGGTTCAGCAAGTCAAAAACGGTATTCTCAGAGAAAATTGTGGAAGCTGATGAGTTAACGCAAAAAATAAAGTGACCTGCTGAAGGTTATGCTGGGACCTATACTGGTGTCTGATTCCCATAGGGGCGATCTTCTCTTTCCAGGCCAGTGGGCGAAGACAGTAGCAAGTAATATATGGTAGGTGTGTGGCGCGAAGGGTTGTGCTGCTGGGTGCACCCGGAGTGGAGAGGAGAGAGCGCACCCTTCGCCTACAAGGCACCCGCATGTGCTGCCCGGAAGAGCCTTGTTTTCGCCAGTGTCTATACCCGGATGTCTGCAGAGGCAGCGAAAGTCCAAGCCACCCACAGGTCCACCACCTCCCCCGCGCACCGCGTCGCTGGAACCCACGTTACCTTTCCCAGAGCTCCGTTCATCCTTTGCTACTGAGACCTGTTATTATTGTGCAAGATGAAGATCGCTCAAGCAGCTACACTCCCTGGGCGGATGACAATGCTGACGGACCAGCCTCGCTCGGGTCCAGGAACAATATCCGACTCACACTCATTCAGCTCCCACACCACATTAGTTCCGGCAGTTTTTTGAGACTCAACGTCCAGATTTCTCACACCTCCCCTAACCCCCCAAGCGCGAAGATTCCGTCTTCACTCAGCTCAAGTGTCACCTTCACTGTTTTCTCCAGGCAGAATTTATTGTTGTCTCTTGTTGCCCAGATACTTGACACACAATTCTGCTGTTAGGCAGTGGTGGGATTCAAATCGTTTAACAACTAGTTCTCTGCCCTAATGACCATCCTAAGTACAAAAAAAAAAAAGACACTGAAATGTAGTTCATTATTTCATGCATTTAATACTTAAATGAGAACAATAAAAGATGTACACAAAACTATATTGATATAAGAAAGTTTAAAAATATTAATGAAAAAATATTAAATAATACCTGACAAAAAGAAAACAATAAAACTGTTACTTAATATATTTTTATATTGCTTCTTGATTGGCGTCCTCACTTGCAATTTTTTTTGCTTTTATCTGAGCATCATCAGCTGTGTAATTTATCCTTAACTATCTTTTCACTGTAGGAGTCTGTCTCTCTGTCTCCCCTCCTCTCACTTGGAAAAAAAGAAAAAATAATGACAAAAACAATAGCAGCCACAGCAGCAATAATAATAGAACAGCCTGACCAGGCGATGACGCAGTGGATAAAGCGTCGGACTGGGATGTGGAAGACCCAGGTTCGAGACCGTGAGCTTGCCAGCTTGAGCACGGGCCCATCTGGGTTGAGCTTGGACCCAAGGTCGCTGGCTCTAGCAAGGTGGTGCTCAGTCTGCTGAAGGCCTGCGGTCAAGGCACATGTGAGAAAGCAATCAATGAACAACTAAGGTGTTGCGACGGCAACCAAAAACTAATGATTGATGCTTCTTACCTCTCTCTGTTTCTGTCGGTCTGTCCCTGTCTATCCCTCTCTCTGAGTCTCTCTCTGTCCCTGTAAAATAATAATAATAATAATAGAACAATAAAAATAACTGCATATTTGTTGTTTCACTTAATGTTGAACAACATATTCCCTTCATACACAGAGTTTTTGTATATCCGTGATTGGAATTCCTCATTGTTTTATGTCATGGTCTCCCTACAAATCTCTATGAGCATTTTTTAAAATTTTTATTAATTACCTGACTAGTGGTGGTGGAGTGGATAGATTGTGGACCTGGGATGCTGAAGACCCAGGTTCAAAACCCTGGGGTCACAGTCTTGAACACTGGCTCACCAACTTGAGCATGAGATCATCAACATGATCCCATCGTCATTGGCTTGAGCCCAAGTTCACTGGCTTGAGCAAGGGGTCTCTGGCTCGGCTTGAGGCCTCTCCCCCCAGGTCAAGGCACATATCAGAAACAATCAATAAACAACTGAAGTGCCACAACTGCAAGTTGATGCTTCTCATCTCTCTCCTTTCCTGCCTCTCTCTCTCAAAAAAAAAAAAAAAATTATTGAGCCTGACCAGGCGGTGGTGCAGTGGATAGAGCATCAGACTGGGATGCGAAACACCCAGGTTCGAGATCCCAAGCTCACCAGCTTGAGTGCAGGCCCATCTGGCTTGAGCAAAAGCTCACCAGCTGGCTCCAGCAAGGGGTGGTTCAGTCTGCTGAGGGCCCGCGGTCAAGGCACATGTGAGAAAGCAATCAATGAATAACTAAAGTGTCGTAACAGCAACGAAAAACTAATGATTGATGCTTCTCACCTCTCTCCGTTCCTGTCTCTGTGTCCCTATCTATTCCTCTCTCTTTCTCTCTCTCTCTCTCTCTCTCTCTCTCTCTCTGTCCCTGTAAAAAAAAATTATTGATTGATTTTTAGAGAGAGCAGGAGAAAGAGAGTCAGAAACATTGATTTGTTTCTGTATGTGCCCTGGCCAGGGATCAAACAGCAACTGCTATGTATTGGGTTGATGCTCCAACCAACCGAGCCATCCAGCCAGGGATCTATGGGCAACTTTTTTAAAAATGTGTATGTTTAAGGTGTACAATACGATGAGTTGATATACTTAAACATAATGGATTGATTACTGCTGTCAAGGTAGTTAACATATCTCCTTACGTAGTTACCTTTTTAGTGTATGATGAGAGCACTTGAAATCTATAGTCTTTTCATATTTCCAGTACACAATACAGTATTTTTAACTATAGCCCAGTTGTTCTTAACCTGGGTTCTATCGAACCCTAGGGGTTCGATGAGTCGGTCTCAGGGGCTCGGAGAAGCCTCTGCCGCGGAGGCCAGAATAAAGTAATACCGTAATTTGTTGTGAGTTCATGCACTTTGTTGGTTTTGTTCCTTGAGCAAGGTGATGTTCATGCACAGCTCATTTTGTGCACCAGTAAAAAAACATATACCTATGTCTTGAATTTGGGGGAAAAAATCATATTTTATTTATCACTAAAGAAGGGTTTGGTGAATGCGCATATGAAACTGGTGGGTTCGGTACCTCAGAAAAGGTTAAGAACCACTGCTATAGCCATCATGCTTTCAATTAGGTCTCTACACTTATTCATTGCATAACTGAAACTTTGAACCCTTTGAACATCTCCCATTTTCTCCATCTCATACCCCAAGCCCTAGTAAGCACCAGTCTATCCTCAGCTTCTCTGAATTTGACTATTTTAGATTACACATATAATAAATGATATGATATCATGGCTTATTTCACTTAGTATAATCTCCTCCAGGGTCACCCATGTCACTCATGACAGGTTTTCCTTCTTTTTAAAGGATGGTGTAATCTTCCATTTTATATATATATATATATTGTTTTACTGTTTTCCACAATGGCTGTACTAAGTTACATTCCCACAGTGTGCAAATATTCCCTTTACTCCACATCTTTGCCAAAACTTATTAAATGTTACCTTTATTTTATTTTATTTCTTCTTTTTCCAAGTGAATGGAGGGTAGATAGAGAGACAGACTCCTGCATGAGCCTTGACTGGGATCCATTGGCAACCCCCATCTGGGGCCAATGCTCTGCCTATCTGGGGCCATGCTTGCAACTGAGCTATATTTAGTTACTGAGGTGGAGGCTCCATGGAGCTATCCTCAGCATCCAGGGCTGATGAGCTCAAACCAATCAAGCTATGGCTGCAGGAAGGGAAGAGAGAGAGAAAAAGAAGGGGAAGGGTGGAGAAGCAGGTGGTTGCTTCTCTTACGTGCCCTGACTGGGGATTGAACCTAGGACATATATATGCCAGGCCAATGCTCTGTCACTGAGCCAACGAGCCAGGGCAGAATATTACCTTTCAATTAATCTCTGACAGTCACTTCAGAGGAATGGTGTGGTCCCTCCACAGCAACTTGCTCAACCCATTATTCATGCCCTCAATACAGTGAACCTTATGAAACTTTTATCAAAAAGAATATGATAGCCTGACCTGTGGTGGTGCAGTGGATAAAGCGTCGACCTGGGAACACTGAGGTCACCAGTTCAAAACCTTGCACTGGTCTGGTCAAGGCACATATGGGAGTTGATGCTTCTAGCTCCTCCCCCCTTTCTCTCTCTCTCTCTCTTTCTCTCACTCTATGTCTCCTCTCTAAAATAAATAAATAAAAAGAAATAATAAACACGTTAAAAAAAAGTTTTAAAAAAAAGAATATGATAGGTGTGTTTTCTCACTTTGTAGATTAAGGGAAGAAGACAGATGGCTTGCCTAAACTTAAATACCCTGTACATGACAAAAACAGGGTAATGGCAATAGGTTTTTAGCTCTGAAAGTCCCTTCTTGTGGTCAACAACACCAAAAGCAAACCCAGAAGCTCTGATTTCCTCCCATAGCAACTCTAAATCTCAAATCAACATTTGGTGAATGGGGTCTGACCAGGCGGTGGCGCAGTGGATAGAGCGTCAGACTGGGATGCAGAGTACCCAGGTTCAAGACCCCAAGGTCGCCAGCTTGAGCACAGGCTCATCTGGTTTGAGCAAAGCTCACCAGCTAGGACCCAAAGTTGCTGGCTTGAGCAAGAGGTTACTCGGTCTGCTGTAGCCCCACAGTCAAGGCACATATGAGAAAGCAATCGATGAACAACTAAAGTGCCACAAAAAAATAAAACTGATGATTGATGCTTCTCACCTCTTTCCATTCCTGTCTGTCTGTCCCTATCTATCCTTCTCTCTGACTCTCTCTCTGTCTCTGAAAAAAAAATTTTGGTGAATTGGTACTTACATAGCACACATGAAATTGGGCCATAATCAACTTTACTGAGGAATTAACAATGAAACCAGGCTTTCCTAAATAAGAATGGAAGCTAGCCTGACCTGTGGTGGCGCAGTGGATAAAGTGTCGACCTGGGAACACTGAGGTCGCCAGTTCAAAACCCTGCACTGGTCTGGTCAAGGCACATATGGGAGTTGATGCTTCCAGCTCCTCCCCCCTTTCTCTCTTTCTCTCTCTCTCTCTCACTCTGTGTCTCCTCTCTAAAATGAATAAAATAAAAATAAAATAAATTTAAATAAGAATGGAAGCTAGCCTGACCTGTGGTGGCGCAGTGGATAAAGCGTCGACCTGGGAACACTGAGGTCGCCAGTTCAAAACCCTGCACTGGTCTGGTCAAGGCACATTTGGGAGTTGATGCTTCCAGCTCCTTCCCCCTTTCTCTCTTTCTCTCTCTCTCTCTCTCTCTCTCTCTCTCTCTCTCTCTCTCACACACACACACACACACACACACACACACACTCTGTCTCTTCTCTAAAATGAATAAAAAATAAAAAAAATTAAAAAAAAAAGAATGGAAGCTAAATGCACTGACACACCAACTTCTTCTTCAGTCCAGTAAATTTCTCCTCCACCTCCAGACAGATGTCTCCCAATCTTTATTTCATCCTATACTTAGTCTTGTGTAGCATATTCTTAAAGGAATATGCTTTCTTTTTCTTTGTGTCTTTAGTATTTGACACAGGTTATAGACCATAATGAGGTTACAATAAATTTTGAATGAAATAACGAATGAATAAATATATTTAAATTCCTAGATGTTGACCTGACCGGATATTTCAGTTGTTTAGAGCATCATTGTGAATAGCAGCGGTTGCTGGTTCCATCCCCAGTCAGGGCACATACAGAAACTGTTGTAGTAATATAAGCTTATAATAAATAAATATATAGAAATATAAAAATATGGAAAATATATGGAAGTAATTAAAAGAATACTAAAAATAATTATTAAAGTTATGCCATTTGGATAGGAATTAGTATAGTGGCTTAGTCCCATAACTCTGTAATGTAATAAACAGACTCTAATTTACAAGCAGGGCCCAGTTAGTATGTGTGTGAAGTTATACATAGATAAGAAGTAACTTGGTGCTATAACTCTGTAATATGATAAACAGACTTTCACTTTCAGTTGTTGTTTTTTTGCTACTTGATGCTTAATTATTTAGCCAATTTTTTTTTCTTTCTTTTTTTTTTTTTTTTTTACAAGGACAGAGAGGGAGTCAGAGAGAGGAATAGATAGGGACAGACAGACAGGAACGAAGAGAGGTGAGAAGCATCAATCATTAGTTTTTCGTTGCCATCGCAACACCTTAGTTGTTCATTGATTGCTTTCTCACATGTCCCTTTACCGCGGGCCTTCAGTAGACCTTCCAACCCCTTGCTGGAGCCAGCGACCTTGGGTCCAAGCTGATGAGCTTTTGCTTAAGCCAGATGGGCCCGAGCTCAAGCTGGCGACCTCGAGGTCTCGAACCTGGGTCGTGTGCATCCCAGTCCGACGCTCTATCCACTGCGCCACCGCCTGGTCAGGTCAGACTTTGACTTTCAAACAGAGCCCAGTTAGTATGTGTGTGAAGTTATACCTAAATAAAAAGTAGTTTGGTGTTAATTACGTTAATTTTGTAAACTGACATAAATAACTTCTTAAAAAGTGGTTTGATGTACGCATTTCAGTAGATTGACATAGAGGAAATTCTCCCAAAAAGGTGGTCTGAAGTGATGATCCTGTAGATTGACACTCATTAGAAGGCGTTGGCCAGAAAAGGTACTAAAGCTGAGGGGCTCCCCTGCCGCAGTAGTCGCCCAGACTCCAACGTTGATGTGGACTGTCTCCACGCCGCTCTGAGCTCTGACCAAAGCCAGCCAAGAGGAGCACACCAATGGGGCCCTCTTAAGTTGTACTCAGGCACACCAAAAGAATTTGTGAATAATAAGTTGCCTGTGTGATTATTAAAACTAATTTGTGTGTTGGTCGTGTCTTTCCTCTGGTGGCACTTAACAGTAGTATCCTCATAGCCGCCTCAAGAGTAGTCTCGAAGAGGCTGCCAGCCCTGCTAATAAGCAGGAGTGTCCCACTGCACAAGGAAGTCGAATCAGGGATGCCTGATTGACGTAGAGCTTGGGCTCTATTGGGACAGGAACAGATCAATGTTCTTGTCTCTCTCTCCCCCTTCCTCTCTCATTAAAATCAATCAATAATTTTTTATAAAGTTCCTAGATATTATTATGGATTTTAGATTTTCAAAGATCTTGCACTACAAATAAAAGCATGGAGGAACTCTCCTTTTAAAAACAAACAAACAGCCTGACCTGTGGTGGCGCAGTGGATAAAGCGTCGACCTGGGAACACTGAGGTCGCCAGTTCAAAACCCTGCACTGGTCTGGTCAAGGCACATATGGGAGTTGATGCTTCCAGCTCCTCCCCCCTTTCTCTCACTCTCTCTCTCTCTCTCACTCTGTGTCTCCTCTCTAAAAAATGAATAATAAAAACAAACAAACAGACACCCTGCTTCGGTCATCAGCACATCAGAGAAAGCCTTAGGGGAGTAGAGAGACTTAAAGGAAGGCCCTTTAGAAGAACATGTTTGATCTCAGGTTGAATCTCATTTAAAGCACTCCTATGGTACCCACTATAAAGTTTCCCAAGGTGACACAATAGCTCTAATTTATGGATTAAGTAAAAATGTATGCATTAAAGTAACTCCAGTTGAAAACTATTTTCGCTTCAGTAGGATCTTTTCTGCTTCTATCTTTTGGTATGGTTTTAGTACAAAAAAAATCATACTTAAAAGAAAAAATAGCCTGACCAGGCGGAGGCGCAGTGGATAGAGCGTCAGACTGAGATGCGGAAGACCCTGGTTCGAGACCCTGAGCTCGCCAGCTTGAGTGCGGGCCCATCTGGCTTGAGCAAAGAGCTCGCCAGCTTGGACCCAAGGTCACTGGCTCCAGCAAGGGGTTACTCGGTCTGCTGAAGGACCGTGGTCAAGGCACATGTGAGAAAGCAATCAATGAACAACTAACGTGTCGCAATAGCAATGAAAAACTAATGATTGATACTTCTCACCTCTCTCTGTTCCTGGCTGTCTGTCCCTATCTATCCCTCTGTCTGACTCTCTCTCTGTCCCTGTAAAAAATTTAAAAAAAAGAAAGAAAAAATAGTACAAGGCCGTAGGTGGAAGAGAGCTAGCTACCTATGAAAAGTCAGAAAGGCATGGTGCTGACTTCCTAGCCTGTACTTTACCAGTTTTCTGCTTGTGCAGGGCTGGGCTGAGTGAGTGGGGATTACCTAATCTTGGAGAGAGGGATAAAGGATGATGTAAGAGGCTGCAAGAAGAAAACTCAAGTGGTGAGTGAGATTATAGAAGACTGCAAGAAGGGAGGAGAAATTGTACAAAGAACCACTCAGCAAGCAGCAAGGTGAGCAATTCAGTTGAGAATCTTTCTAGAAACCCAGAAGCTGTGTTCAGGTTACTAGAAGAGTACCTGCAGCACAAAGCTCCTCCTACATAGAGATAATGTAATACTTAAGCCCCTGAGGGGCTATCCTCTCCACCTTCTTCACATTCCTTTCATAGCTTACACTACCTTGTATTACTTATACCTTGACTTAACACAATAAAAGCTTTTCCAATAAACTAAGTAGAATCCTTTGTAGTTGCTGCTGCTCAAGCCCCAGATATTGCATATGTACTGAAAAATAGAAATGGAAAAGCCATAATTTCACTCAAACTAATGTAGTTCTCCTTCCTGGCAGTCTGAGATTAGAAGACACAGGTGCAGATTTTACAAACTCATGATGGGGAGACCAATTTTGAGGTAAATTTCTCCTTGACCTACTGAAATGGGAGCTTCTAACTTTCATCTCCAACTTTCCTCTCTGTCTTTATTCGAATGTCTCCTCCTCTTTACTTTCACATCTACTTCCCAAGGTCTACTTTCACTGTCGCTCACCTAAACTGTTGTGCTGGCTTCTAATTGACCTACCAGCCTTCAGTCTCATCCACATTCCAGTTTATTTCCAAAGGCAGCCTTCCTGAAGTACATATCATGAAGTTCATAATTTAAAAAACAAAATAGTTCAAAACAAAGCAAAACCTTCAGTAGCTGCATATGGCCCTTCAATTCAACAACATACTCCTTACCTTGGCATTCACAGTTCTTATGATCTATCTCCAATTTACTATTCCAGCCACTCCTGTTCACATACCCTTTGCTTCTACTATACAGATAACTCTGTTCAACATATTTTCCTATACCTCCCTTCTGGACTTTATCATTTGTGTTATAGTTATTTGCAGATGTGCTTTGTCTGATCCCCAGGTCATGCTCCTTGATTTTATAATCCTTGTCTGATTCAGCATTGTTTTTCTCTGAGCATTTTTATTTTATGTACACATAGGAGGCACCAGAATATATTTGTGGATGAACATTGGGCTTGCTGAAGAACACTAACACTTTTGGCCCTGTTGGGCAAATAAGTTTTTAAAATTTGTGTTATTTGGTTTTGCTCACTTTTATTG
This sequence comes from Rhynchonycteris naso, assembly GCA_037038555.1. NCBI lineage: Eukaryota > Metazoa > Chordata > Mammalia > Chiroptera > Emballonuridae > Rhynchonycteris > Rhynchonycteris naso. The sequence continues at coordinate 318,947,449 of CM072995.1, forward strand.
TTAAAAATGGCTCTGTCCACGTGGGGCAGCTGATTACCTTCATGCTTAAAAAGGGGCTTGGTTATGCTAATGTGTGCCGGAGGAGGAATTTTCATGTGGAAAAGTTTTAAATGGCGGAGCTAGGAGGCCATTTTGGGAGAAGACCACTTTGTTGCAGGGAGAGAGGCCACGTGGTGGCAGAGAAGAAGCAGCAAGATGGCGTGGAGCTGAAGGGGAAAAGAGGTGAGGGGCTCTGTAAGCTCTGCTCACCTGGTGAGGTGGGAGTCTTTGATTCTAGGAAAACTCGGATGTATCAGCAGCTTTGTGAGTGCTGAATGAGTGGATTTTGGAGGCCAGTGTGTTTCTGTTTACTCACTTGCAGGGTGCAAGCTAGGATTAAAGGTAACGGCCCACCAGTTCTTGTCTCCATAGTTCCATTACCGTCTATTTGAATCAAATGTGAACCTGCACGAGCCAGGCGGCTACTGGCTTTACAGGTCCCAAGGTTTACTAATCAAAATAAAAATGGTTTATATGATGGCTATTCCTATTTGAGTTTCTCAGAGACTTTCCTTAAAAAAATGTAGCCTGACCTTTGGTGGCACAGTGCATAAAGTATCGACCTGGGAACACTGAGGTCACCAGTTCAAAATCCTGCACTGGTCTGGTCAAGGCACATATGAGAGTTGATGCTTCCAGCTCCTCCCCCCCTTTTTCTCTCTCTCTCACACTCTGTGTCTCCTCTCTAAAATGAATAAAATAAAAATAAAAATAAATTTTAAAAAATTTAAAAAAATGTAAAAGCGCATGGCTGGTTTACTCAGTGGGTTAGAGTATAGTCTAGATCAGTGTTTCTTAACCTTTTTTGAGGTACCGAACCCACCAGTTTCATATGCGCATTCACTGAACCCTTCTTTAGTGATAAATAAAATATGATTTTTTTCCCCCAAATTCAAGACATAGGTATATGTTTTTTTTACTAGTGCATAAAATGAGCCGTGCATGAACATCACCTTGCTCAAAGAACAAAACCAACAAAGTGCATGAACTCACAACAAATTACGGTACTACTTTATTCTGGCCTCCGCGGCAGAGGCTTCACCGAACCCCTGAGACCGACTCATCGAACCCCTAAGGTTCAATAGAACCCAGGTTAAGAACCACTGGTCTAGATATACCAAGGTTGTAGGGTTTGATCCCCAGTCAGGGCACATAAGAAGAAACCAATGAATGCATAAATAAGTGGAGCAATAAATCAATGTTTTTTTCTCTCTTTCTAAAGTCAATAATTCTTTTTAAAAGATGGGGCATGTTCACAGGGAAAACCAGATAGAAGGTGACAGAGGACAATTTGACTTTTAGTGACGGGTATGCAACACAATTGAATGATAAGATAACCTGGAGATGTTTTCATTGTACATATGTACCCTGATTTATTGGTGTCACCCCATTAGAATTAATAATAATAAAATATATTTTAAAAAAAGGATGGGGCATGCTTACTGTAAAATGTGGACAAAACCAGAATAGTAAAATAAAACAAAACAAAAATCCACAGCACCCAAAGACAGCCAGGATATTATTTCATTGTATTTCTCCTTTTTTCATGTCTTTTAAAAATATATATTATTTTAGAGAGAGAGAAAGAAAAAAATACATCGATTTTTTTGTTCTACTTATTTATGCATTCATTGGTTGATTCTTGTCTGTATCCTGACAGGGAATTGAACCCACAACCTTGGTGTATCAGGTTGATGTTTGTTGGGCAGAGAAAATATATTATGCTCACTTTGTTAAAGATGGCACTGCCCACGTGCAAGTTTTAAGATTAAACTTTTCCCCACACCCTTGACTGATTGGATGATGTAGGGTGGTGCACTCCCATGAGGAATCCTCCCAGTATGTCACAGATAAGTGACTTCGTATCAGAGACTTCCTTGTTTGTAGATTGGATTAAAGGTTTTGAATCTATGCTATTAAGTGGGGCAGACCAGGAGCTTGCTCTCTGGGTTCCTGAGGTTAGTATTAGAGAGGAGAGCAGATTAAGGCCATGTGGAAGAGAGGAGAAGCAGCCAAGATGGTGGAGTGGTGAGTGAGAAGCCAGTTTGTGCAGAGTTTGCGCAGGAGGAGATGGGGAACAGAGATGAATAAGTCTGGTGAGCTAGAAACCTTTGATTCTAGGAAACTCGGATAAGTCAGTAGCTTTGTGAGCACTGAATGAATGGCTTTTGGAGCCCAGTGTGTGTTTTTGCTTGCCCACCGGGTGCAAGCTAGAATTAAAGCTGATGGCTCACCAGTTCTTGGCTTCGTTGTTTCATTACCAACTGTCCGAATCTAATGGTAACCTGCACTGGTCATGCGGCTGTGATAATGGCCTTGGCCACTGGCCTTACAATGTTATAACCTACTGAGGTACCTAACCAGGGCAAATGTAAAGGACCCAACTTTTTAGAAGACTCTGATTGTTAGCTACTCCTACACTTATTTGGTGAAAGGTTGGACTTATTTCTTCAGAGGTCCTTATCACCCTCAAGATATTATGATTGAGTTTCTCAAGATTGTAATACTCTAGCCTGACCAGGCTGTGGGGAGTGGATAGAGCATCGGACTGGGACGTGGAGGACCCAGGTTCCCTTAATCTACAGGGCTCATCTGGCTTGAGCAAAGCTCACCAGCTTGTACCCAAGGTCGCTGGCTCCAGCAAGGGGTTACTCAGTCTGCTGAAGGCCCGTGGTCAAGGCACATATGAGAAAGCAATCAATAAACAACTAAGGTATCGCAACGAAAAATTGATGCTTCTCATCTCTCTCCCTTCCTGTCTGTCTCTCTCTTTGTCTCTGTCACACACACACACACACACACACACACAAGATTGTATTACTCTAGATCCCTATATGACTGCACAGTCTCTAAAGTGGCTCTACAATCTTGTAATTCTTGTGGAACAACTTTACAAAGAGAGGATGATGTTGTGGACTAGTGGACTAGCTAGTTCTTACCTGCCTCTCCTATTCTATCTGCCCCACCTCCAACCAGCTATTCTTTTTAAAAGGTTTTATTTATTGATTTTAGAGAGAGGAGGGGGGGAGGGAGAGAGAGAGAAAGAGAAAGGAGGGAGGGAGGGAGAAACGAGAAGCATAAACTCATAGTAGTTGCTTCTCCTATGTGCCTTGACCCAACAAGCCCAAGAGTTCCAACAGGAAACCTCAAAATTCCAGGTCCAGGTCTTATCCACTGCACCACCACAGGTCAGACCAATCCGCTATTCACTTAGAATCTGAAGTGCTTAAATGCCCATTGGGAAAATAATGGCATATTCATTCACAGAATACTTTATAATATGCAATAATTAAAATGACAAAGAAAAATACTTAGTATGTAACAATACACAACTTTTTTTTATTCTATTGATTCTTTTTAGAGAGGAAGGGAGAGAGAGAGAAATAACTCTGTTCCTGTAAGTGCCCTGAGAATCAAACTGGGAACCTCTGTGCTTCTGGATGATACTCCAACCAACTGAGCTATCCAGCCAGGGCTACAGAACTTTTTGTTTGTTAACACAACTTCCTTACAACATTGTCCCAATTGTGTTAAAACAGGAGGAAAAAATAAGTAAGAAGGACCAAAGGTAATCATTTTTCCTTCTGGTTGACAGGATAATTTTTATGGCTGAATAATATTACATTGTATGAATATACAACAATTTGTTTAGTCATTCTTCCGTTGATAGACCCTTGAATTTTAATTGCATTGCTTTTCCCAATTTCCCAATCTTCTAACTTAAGCATGTATCTTATTTAAAAAATGTTTTAAGTTCAATCGTGTCAGGACACATGAACCACAGCCAATTTATCTCGGAGTTGAGGGGTAGAGATGGGTCCTCTCAAAGGAGCTGGGGGAGTCATCTGGGCTTTGACAGAGCGTGGAAGGGGAGGGATTAGCACTGGATGCGGTGGGGCAGATAAACTCAACTGGATTTCAAACCGGAAGCGCTGACGGTGGCACCTACCGGGCAAAATCCAGGAATTACGCGGCAGCCACAAATAGCCAACAACGCAGGCTTGGTCGTCCTTGCAACGCCCTCAGGAGGATTTCTGCCCCTCCCATACTCCCGCCCTTTGCCTGTCCCCATTGGTCCGGTGAACCAAGTTTGGCATTAGGGACCGCCCCATCTCTCACAGGCCGCCAAGGGCCAGGGCCCTCCCCCACTTAGATAAGGCTGGCGGGGCTGAGTGTAGCAGGACGCAGGAGGGTGGGACCATTTGCTTTCACAGCTTTAGCTGTACTTGTCCAACGTTTCTCCTTAGTCGCGTGATGAGACTGAATGGAGACAGTGGTTTGCCAGTAGGGAGCTGGGCGTTTGTGTTAAGTGGAGACGTGGCCTGCGCTACCTCCAGTTCCCTGGAGGCGTGTGGACTTTAGTTTTCCAGAGGTGATGTCATCATAAAACGTTTACATGGTCCTAATGCCGTGGTTAAGGTCTCAGAATCGCTGAAAATCAAAGAGAGACCATATAATTTATTGTTTAAACTAGGACAACTTTGAGAGCCTAAGGGAATACTATTAATACAGTATTTACGATTGGCCTAACAGTGGTAAATGTGGACTGTTCTATAACCACCCTACAGTACTTAGAAATCCCCAGGTCCTAGGCATAGCGCATTTGTACTTTTAAAAAATTGCGGTAAAATGTATATAACATAAACTTTTCTATTTTAACCATTTTAATGGGACAATTCAGTGGCATTAACTACTTTTACATTATTGTACAACCAACACAACAGTTTACAAAATTTTTCATCACCCAAATCCAAACTCTTCACATTAACCAAGAACTCCTTCATTACCCCCTCCCACCAGCCCCTGATAATATCTAGTCAACTCTGTCTCTTTGAATTTGCCTATTCTAGATATTTCACATAAGAGGAATCATGCAATATTTGTCCTTTTGTTCCTGGCTTATTTCACTCAAAATGTCTTCAAGGTTCATCCATGTGGTAGCATGTATCGGTTTCTTGAACCCTTTATTCCATTTTATGGCTGCATAATATTACATTGTATGAATATACAATTTGTTTATTCATTCTTCCATTGATAGACACTGGATTTTCTACGTTTTGGCCATTGTGAATAATGTTACTATGAACATTCCCATTAGAATGTATTTTTAGTAACTGCTTTCCGTTATTTTGAGTCTATACTTAGGAGTGGAATTGGTGGATGATGTCATAATTCTATAGTTTAACTTTTTTTTTTTTTTTTTTTTTAAATTTTTATTTATTCATTTTAGAGAGGAGACAGAGAGAGAGAGAAAGGGGGAGGAGCTAGAAGCATCAACTCCCATATGTGCCTTGACCAGACCAGTACAGGGTCCCGAACTGGCGACCTCAGTGTTCCCAGGCCAACGCCCCATCCACTGCGCCACCACAGGTCAGGCTATAGTTTAACTTTTTAAAAATATTTTTTAACTTTTTAAAATATTTTTCTGAAGTGAGAAGCAGGGAGGCAGAGACAGACTCCCGCATGCACCTGATAGGGATCCACCCGATATGCCCACTAGGGGGCGATGCTCTGGCAACTGGGGTATTGCACCGTTCCAAACAAGCCATTCTACCGCCCCATGTGGAAGCCATGGAGCCATCCTCAGTGCCAGGGCCAACTTTGCTCCAATCGAGCCTTGGCTGTAGGAGAGAAAGAGAGAGACAGAGAGAAAGGAGATTGGCAGGTGGACACTTCTCCTGTGTGCCCTGGCCGGGAATCGAACCCAGGACTTCCACACACTTGCCGACACTCTACTGCTAAGCCAACTGGCCAGGACCATATTTTAACCTTTTGACTGCCATACTGTTTCCACAGCAGCTGCATCATTTTGCATTTTCACCAGCAATGTATGAGGGTTCCGCTTTCTTCACGTCCTCACCAATACTTTTCTGATTTTTATTTTTATAGCCATCTGAGTAGATGAAAAATGTTATCTCATAGTTTTGATTTGTATTTCCATAACAACTAATGATGTTGTGCATCTTTTCATGTGCTTATTGGTCATTTGTATATCTTCTCTGGAGAAATTTCTATTGTTGTTTGTCCAGTTTTGAAATGTTAAGTTGTAGGAGTTCTTTATATATTTTGGATAAACTCTTTTCATATACCTGTATTTGATTAGCAAATATTTTCTATTTTGTGGATTGTCTTTTCACTCTCTTGATTGTGTCCTCTGATACACCAAATTTTTTATTTTGGCTAAGTCCAATTTATCTATTTTTTCTTTTTTTGTTTGTGCTTTTAGTGTTACATTTAAGAAATCATTGTCAAATAAAAGTCATGTGACCCATCTCATTTTACAGATGAAGAAACTGAAGCCTGTAAGGCTTCATTAGAAGTTAATAACAGCTGGAACTAAACTTCAGAGCTCTATTTACAACCAGGAATCAGAAAATATAATATACACTTGTTAAAAATGTTATATTATTGGCCTGACCTGTAGTGGCGCAGTGGATAAAGCATCAACCTGGGAACACTGAGGTCACCAGTTCAAAACCCTGCACTGGTCTGGTCAAGGCACATATGGGAGTTGATGCTTCCAGCTCCTCCCCCCTTTCTCTCTTTCTCTCTCTCTCTCTCACTCTGTGTCTCCTCTCTAAAATGAATAAAATTTAAAAAATGTTATATTATTGCCTGACCTGCAGTGGCACAGTGGGTAAAAGCGTCCACCTGGAATGCTGAGGTCGCCAGTTCGAGACCCCGGGCTTCCCTAGTCAAGGCACATATGGGAGTTGATGCTTTCTGCCCCTCCCTCCCTTCTCTATCCGTCTCTCTCTGTCTCCTCTCTCTAAAATGCATAAATAAAAAAATCTAAATAAATAAATGATTTAAAAAATTTTCTTAAATGTTTTATTATTGATTTTTGAAAGAGAGAAAGAGAGTGTGTGAGAAATAGAGAGAAACATTGATTTGTTGTTCCACTTATTTATGCATTCATTGGTTGATTCTTTTATGTCCCCTGACCAGGGATCAAACCTGCAACCTTGATATCTAACAAACAGCTATATGGCCAGGACAATGATATACTTTTTAAAAAAATTATCAAGTTTTGTCTTAATAATAAAATAATATAATAGAGTAAACATTCAGAACAACTTTGCTCCTAGAATAAACAGAGGTTATAGAAATAGTTCAAATTATTATGACAATAGACAACTCTGATTGGATAATTTTTGGGTCAGTTATAAACTAACAAACAAATGAAAGTTGATATCTTTGATAAAAAAAAAAAAAGACAGGGTCGGCCCTGGCCAGTTGGCTCAGCAGTAGAGCATAGGCCTGGCATGTGGAAGTCCTGGGTTCGATTCCTAGCCAGGGCACACAAGGAAAGCGCCCATCTGTTTCTCCCCTCTCCCCCCTCTGCTTTCTCTTTGTCTCTCTCTTCCCCTCCTGCAGCCAAGGCTCCATTGGAGCAAAGTTGGCCCAGACACTGAGGATGGCTCCATGGCTTCTACTTCAGGCGCTAGAATGGCTGGCACAATGGAGCAATGGCCCAGATGGGCAGAGCATCGTCCCCTAGTGAGCATGCTGGGTGGATCCCGGTCAGGAGCATGCAGGAGTCTATCTGACTGCCTTCTTACTTCTAATTTCGGAAAAATACAAATAAAAAAAAGAAAAAGAGAAGCAGACAGAGTCCTGTCTTATATAAATATAAAATTTATAGAATGGGCTTTTAGCCTGACCAGGCGGTGATGCAGTGGATAGAGTATCAGACTGGGATGTGGAAGACTCAGGTTCGAGACCCCAAGCTCGCCAGCTTGAGCGCGGGCCCATCTGGCTTGAGCAAAAGCTCGTCAGCTTGGACCCAAGGTTGCTGGCTCCAGCAAGGGGTGGCTTGGTCTGCTGAAGGCCCGCGGTCAAGGCACATGTGAGAAAGCAATCAATGAACAACTATGGTGTCACAAGGCAACAAAAACTAATGATTGATGCTTCTCACCTCTCTCTGTTCCTGTCTGTCTGTCTGTCCTTATCTATCCCTCTCTCTGACTCTCTCTCTGTCCCTGTAAAAAAAAAAAAAGTCTTTATTCTTATTTTATCCATTAATTTGCAAAGTAAATGCTAGGAATTTCTCTTTCCCTGAAATGTCTATGAAACACTTTGTTAGGGCTTGAAAACAGCTAGTTCTTCTATCATGTAACCAAGTCAAGATGAATGTGGTGAGCCAAATAGATAACATATGGAGGGGAGCAAGATCTCAAATGCTCCTGGGCATTTAAAAATAGCATAATTTATTTTTTCCTTCAAGACTCTAAGGTTTGGTATAGAGAGTAATTAATTAAAAATCACAAGGATAGAAGGGAGGAATTCTTAGACCCTGCCTTAACTGGGGTAGTGGTAATGATGCTGGGGTCATTCACATATTATATTGTGGGAATTTGTTTTCTTTTATTAATTTTTATTTTTATTTTTTTTACAGAGACAGAATCAGAGAAGGACGGACAGACAGGGAGAGTGATGAGAAATATCAGTTCTTCATTGCAGCACCTTAGTTTTTCATTGATTGCTTTCTCGTACTGGCCCTGACTGGGGGGCTCTAGCTGAGCCAGTGACCTCTTGCTTAAGCCAGTGACATTGGGCTCAAGCCAGCAACCATGGGGTCATGTCTATGATCTCAAGCTCAAGCCAGCGACCCTGCATCAAGCTGGTGAGCCTGTGCTCAAGCTGGATGAGCCCATGCTCAAACTGGGACGTTGGGGTTTCAAACCTGGATCCTCTGCATCCCAGTCCGACGCTCTATCCACTGTGTCACTGCCTGCCTGGTCAGGTCACAATCCAATTTTAAAACATTTATATTTTACCCAAGAGATCCATGTTCCTCCTTGTAGTAACTACTCACCTTTTTTTAAAAATTTATTTTATTTTTATTTTATTCATTTTAGAGAGGAGACACAGAGTGAGAGAGAGAGAAAGAGAGAAAGGGGGGAGGAGCTGGAAGCATCAACTCCCATATGTGCCTTGACCGGACCAGTGCAGGGTTTTGAACTGGTGACCTCAGTGTTCCCAGGTCGACGCTTTATCCACTGCGCCACCACAGGTCAGGCCATAACTACTCACCTTTTAAGAGCAGATTCAGTGAATGATTTTCAGTCCACATCTTATATAACTGCTTTGATGTATTTAGCAGTGCTAACCTCACCTTTCCTTTGAAAACTTTATCTTCCTTTCTTACTGGTCAGCACTCTTTCTTGGTTTCCCTCCTAACTTTTTAGTATTTCTTCACAAGTTACTTTCTTTGCCTGAATTTAAATATTGCTATTCCATAGGGTTCTTTCCTGACTTCTCAGCCTACACTTTATTTAGGTAATTACAGTACATCCATTCTCATAACTACGACTGCCCCCTATAAACTGATAACTCCAAATTCTCATATTTCTAGCTCAGATTTGTGCCCTGGGCTCTAGACTGGTATAGTGTAAAAAGACTCACTGTATTTCCCCATGCATAAGATGCTCCCATGTATAAGATGCTCCTATGTATAAGACTCACCTTAATTTTAGGACCTGAAACTTGAAAAAATATGTATTACATAAAGTTATTGAACTCAAGTTTTATTCATCATAAAATTCACACAACTCCTCATCATTGTCAAAACTTTCATTCATTAGCTTGTACTCATCTGTGTCTGATGACGAATCACTGTCTTCAACAATGAGCACAAAAACAAGCATGAAAAAGAGGGAAATGATAGTAAAAAAAATCTACAACTACTCGGTGTATAAGATGCATCGAGTTTTAGACCCCAAAGTTTTGAAAAAGTGTGCATCTTATACATAGGGAAATACAGTATTGTCAATAGTGGTTCTTCTCCTGATCTCTGGCTATAATAAAATGCAGATAGAAAACTCATTTTACCTTCTTCACTAGTCCCCCCTACTCGCCCCTCACATACAGATCTCTGGGGACCAATATATATGAAAAACTTCTGAAGCTAATGTAAGCAAAACAAACTAGTTGGGATATTTAATAAAAAACCACCTCATCAAATTAGGAGATAAATTCCATTCTCTTTGGAGGAGGGAATTAAGATTTGCCCAAATCTTACCAAGTTCCAAGTGGTGTATGAAATATGAAATATACACATGATATCTGAAGTCTATAGACCATAATATATTCTCCTTAGTAGATATTGTAAGGTAGAGTTTTTTTTGTTTTTTGTTTTGTAAGGTTGAGTTTTAATGTACTTGCATCTCTGTTACTTTATTCTAATTTGTTCTTTTTTCTTAACATATCTGTCTCACCAGGAGATTAACGTAAACTCAAGAAAAAGAACCAAATCTTTTCCTGCTTCGTCTTTCTAGTAGGAAGACACAATGCTTGGTAACAGTATGTAGGCCAAAATGTTTGTAGAATGAATAAATGGATGAAAGACTGTATTGGGACAGAGCATACTTGAAACTGAATTGGTATGTAATTATAGTGAACATTGGTGGGAGGTTTATAAATGTCATTTTTCATCTTTTCCTTCTTATAACAAAATTATAATTTTATTATAATAATCCTTCTCCCTCCAAAGAGCCATATGCTTTTGTAATCCAGTCATAATAATCCCACTTCTCTTGCCAGTGACAGATTTAGGATGAGTATATGAAGAAATTCTGGCTAATGAGATGTAATGGGGAGTTTTCTGGAGGGATTTTGGAAAAAGTTTTCCACTTATAAATAAAGATATATGAGGCATTTTTCTTCTTTGGACTTCATAGTGTCTGGAGATGTCAACCTGAATTATGACAGCCATCCTGTGATTAGTGAGGAATGTAATGTCTAAGAGCAAAGTCAATACATGGAGTAATATGTACAGAACAGAAAGACAAAGTGCGGCCTGACCAGGCTGTGGCATAGTGGATAGAGCATCGATTTGGGACACTGAGGACCCAGGTTTGAAACCCAGAGGTTACTGGCTTGAGCATGTGCTCATCCTGCTTGAGCACAGGCTCACCAGCTTCAGCGTGGGATCACTGATTTGAGTGGGAATGAAAGACATGACCCCAAGGTCGCTGGTTTAAGCCAAAGGTCGTTGGCTTGAACAAGAGGTCACTGGCTCAGCTGGAGTTCCCCAATCAGGGCACATATGAGGAAGCAATCAATGAACAACTAAAGTGCCACAACTATGAGTTGATGCTTCTCATCTCTCTCCTAAAAACAAAAATAAAAAAAGGACAGAAGAACCTGGTCTTTGCAGACATTGCTGAGGAGATTAACCAGCAGAAGTTGTTTTAGCTTGGGACTTTATATGATTTGTTATATTTAAACTATTTAGAGTTGCGTTTTCTGGTGGTTTTTTTTTTTTAGCTGAAATATTACTAAGTGATAATGTTAGTAAATGGATAACTTAGCAAACAAGTTATGTCTTTTTTTTTTCTCATCAGACTACCGTGGAATTGGACAAAGGGCACATGTCAACTCTGTTGTCTGTATGAGACTACAGCTGCAATATAGTTATTCTTGCAAGCCTCCACTGGAAAGACTGCACACACTAACCTTGATGGTCTCACTCCTGGGTAACAAAAAACAATTAGCATGTCAGGTGAAGCCAGGAAGACAGATTTTAAGATCAGTGATATAGAAACTTCTTACTTTTACTGATGAAAGTAATGAGAATGTTCAACCTGATTCACTACCCCACAGCTGATATTTTCAGCCGAAGGGGTGAGTCCTAATAGTAATAGTTTTCAGGAGATTTGAAGATATATATTGAAATTGATTCTGGGGAGTTTCAGTATTTTTACTTTTTTCTGTGCCTCTTCCATCTGCTCAAATCCTGACTGTATGCCAAGATGCAGCTGAGATTTCACCCTTGCCATAAACAATGCGTCAAGAGGTAACCTCTCTATCCTCTAATCTTTTACAGCACTAATTGCCTTTGTACTTTATTGGGCAATTGGTCATGCAATGCTTTGTGAGATCTCTATTTATTGTTTTGAAATGTTGTTCAAATCTTTATTATTTAACTTTTCATATGTCTTTCTTCTTCAATTACATTGTAAATTCTTCAGTGGAAGAATAAACGTCAAGGTATCCCTTGACAACAAGCACCTCATTGATTATATAATAAGTTGTCAATTTATTAAATTTTCAAGCAAACAAATACCATATTTTTTGCTCCATAGACACACCTGACCATAAGACACACCTAGGGTTTTTTTTTTCTTTTTATTTATTTATTTTAGAGAGAAGACACACACACACAGAGAGAGAGAGAGAGAGAGAGAGAGAGAGAGAGAGAAAGGGGGGAGGAGCTAGAAGCATCAACTCCCATATGTGCCTTGACCAGACCAGTGCAGGGTTTTGAACTGGCAACCTCAGTGTTCCCAGGTTGACGCTTTTTTAAAATGAAAACTTTTTTTCTTAGATTTTTATTTATTCATTTTAGAGAGGAGAGAGAGAGGGAGAGAGAGAAAGAGAAAGAGAAGGGGGAGGAGCAGGAAGCATCAACTTCCATATGTGCCTTAACCAGGTAAGCCCAGGGTTTCGAACCAGCAACCTCTGCATTCCAGGTTGATGCTTTATCCACTGCACCACCACAGGTCAGGTCCCAGGTCGACGCTTTATCCACTACGCCACCACAGGTCAGGTGACACACCTAGGGTTTTAAAGAGGAAAAGAAAAAAAATATTCTGAACCAAATAGTGTGTTAAAATATTTAATAAAATACTATATTTTTCACTCCACTTTTTTGGGGGAAAAGGTGCGTCTTATGGAGTGAAAAATATGGTAATTATTCATTGTACATTTTCAAGATACACTGTTAATGAGTGTGTAGAGGAAAGAGATTTAGCAAAGCAGTCAGAAATCTCATTAGAAATTTTATTTTGTTGCTGAGAGCTCAGCAGATTTGGGGGATTGCAAAAAGGTCTTTAAAGCCTAAAGTGTATAGGAATTCAATGATAATAGGTATGGGAGTCAGTTAAGGCAGCATTTGTTTAAGTGTTTATATGAAGTTGAACCCCCATGCTTTATTTTATTCTCCCCTTTCTTCAAAACGAAGCACATTGCCTTGTGTTTCATTTGTCCATAACAAATGTTGAAACACATTAAACAATGTATACAGTGTTGGAATAGGTTCATGGGTATTCCTTGTACTGTAAGTTTTAAATTGACTTTCTTTTTTAGAGCAGTTTTAAGTTCATAGCAAAATTGAGGAAGGTATTGCTCATATATCTCCTGCCCTGACACACCTATAGCTTCCTTCGTTATCAATATTCTCCACCAGATCGCTTCTCTGCCTTTTGGCTAAGGTCAAGTGTAATATTCTCCACCAGAGTGGTATATTTGTTACTATTGCTGAACCTACATTGGCACATTATTGTCACTCAAAGACTAGTTTACTCATGTTGGTACACATTTTATGGATTTGGGCAAATGTATAATGACAGCCTAACAATCAATATCATACAGAGTAGTTCTATTGCCCTAAAAATGATCTGTTCAAACCTCCCTCTCTCTGAACACCTGGCAACACTGATCCTTTTTACTGTCTCCATGTTTTGACTTTTCTAGAAATTAACATTCAACATACACATCCAGTTAATATGAACATTAAGCCTCCTTTTTACCTTATCAGGATGAAACTAATAAATCATACCTGTGATGCTTGTACATAACATGATGTATTATTATTTATTTTTACCTTTTTATTGAGATATAATTTACATATGATAAAATTCACCTTTTTGAAGTGTACAATTGAGTGGGTTTTAGTAGTCACAATGTTGTACAACTGTAACCACTATCTAATTCCAGATAATTTCATCACCCCAAAATGGAAGGGCTAATATGAGGCCTTTTGTGTCTGACTCTTAGTGTAATGCTTTCAGGATTCATCCATATTGTTTCACGTCTCAGCACTTCCTTACTTTGTATGGTTGAATAATACTCCATTGTATGGATATACTAGGTTTGGTTACCAATTCCATTTTTTGGCTATTAGGAATAATGCTCTTGTGAACATTTTTGTACAAGTGTTTGCGTGAATATAACATTTTCTATTCTCTTGGGTGTTTACCTAGAAGTGGAATTGCTGAGTCATATGATAACCTTATGTTTAACAGTGTGAGAAAGTGCCAAACTGATTTCCAAAGTGGTTGCACCATTTTATATTCCCAGCAGCAGTTTATGATGATGGTTCAAAGTGCACCACATCTACTCCCATACTTGGTTTATTTTTCTGTTTTTACTTGTTAGCCATCCTAGTGAGTTTGAAGTAGTATTTCATTGTGTTTTTGATTTGTGTTTTCCCAGTGACTAATTATTCTGAGCATCTTTTCATTTGCTTATTGGTCATTTGCTTATATGTCTTCTTTGGAGAAATGTCTACTTAATTCTTTGTTTTTAATTGGCTTGTTTTTCTTTTTATTGTTGAGTTGTAAATTTTATTAAATATTCTGAATATTCGACCCTTGTGAGATCTACAATTTATAAATATTTTCTTCCATTCTTTGAGTGTTGTTTTTTCACTTTCTTGATAGTATACTCTGGCACATAAAAGTTTTCATTAAATATTTTTTGAAATTTATTTATTGATTTTAGCAAGAAAGGAAGGGAGAGAGAGACAGGAACATGGATCTGTTCCTGTATGTGCCCTGACCGAGATCAAACCAGCAACCTCTGCACTGTAGGATGATGCTGTAACCAACTGGGTGATCTGGCCAGGGTAAAAATTTTAATTTTTAATGCAGTCTAATTTATCTATTTTTCTTCATTACTTGTGTTTTTGTATCATATCTAAGGGGCCATCTCTAAGAGACCTATTCTAAGGTCACGAAGATTTACACCTATGTTTTCTTCTAAGAGTTTTATAATTTTAGCTTTTATATTTAGGTCTTTGGTCCATTTTGAGTTAATTTCTTTTTGAATTTAAGTAAGAGGAAGAGAGATAGACGCCCACATGCACCCCAATTGAGATCTACCCAGCAATCCCCCATCTGGACTGATGCTCTGCCTGTCTAGGTCCCAATCTCACACCAAGCTATTTTTAGCACCTGAGGCAGAGGCTCCACAGAGCCATACTCAGTGCCTGGGACCAACATGCTTGACCTGAGCTATGGCTGTGGGAGGGAGAAAAAGAGAATAGGGAGGGGGAGCAGAGGAGGAGCAGGTGGTCGCTTTTCCTGTGCGCCCTGACCAGGAATTGAACCCAGGACTTTCACACGTCAGGTTGACACTCTAGCACTGAGCAACTCTGAGTTAATTTATTAAATGATATGCGGTAGAGGGTCAAGATCATTCTTTAACAAGTGGATACTGGTTGCCCAAACACCAATTATTAAAAAGACTATGGTCTTTCCAATAAATTGTCTTAACATCGTGTTGAAAATCAATTGACCATAAATATACGGGTTTATTTTTGCACTATCAGTTTTATTCCATTGACGTACATGTGAATCCTTATGGTAGTACTACAGTGGTGATTGTTTTGGCTATTCTTGGTCCTTTGAGTTTCCATATGAGATGCAGAATTAGCTTGTAAATTTCTGCAAAAAATTCCGCTGATATTTGGCTAGGAAATCTATCAAATCTGTAGATCAATTTGGAGAGTATTTTCATTGTAATATTGTCTCCTAATCCATGAACATAGGGGTCTCTTTCCATTTAGTTAAGTCTTATTTAATTTTTTTCAATGATATTTTATACTTTTCAGTGTACATATCTTGCTTTTCTTTTATTAAATTTATTCTCAAGTACTTGCAGCACTTTTAGTTGTTCATTGATTGTTTCCCATATGTGCCTTGACCAGGGGCTCCAGCCGAGCCAGTGACCTCAGGCTTCAGCAAGCAACTTTTGGGCTCAAGCCAGTGACCATGGGATCATGTAGAAGATGATCATATGTTCAAGCCTGTGACCCCATGCTCAAGCTGATGAACCTGCACTCAAGCTGCATGAGCCCTCACTGAAGCTACTGACCTCAGGGTTTTGAACCTGGGACCTCAGTGTCACAGGTTGATGCTCTATCCACTATGTCCTCACTGGTCAGGTTATAGCTATAAATTTCTAAGTAATGCTTTTGCTGCATCCCATGAGTTTTGTTAGGTTGTGTTTCTTTTCTCATCTGTCTGAAAGTATTTTCTAATTTTCCCTGTGCTTTCTTATTTTCGCTATTGTTTAGTTATGAAGTGTGTTATTTAATTTCTACTTATGTGTGGATTTCTCAGATTTCCTTCTGTTATTGATTTCTGATTACATTCCATTATGGTATAAGAACATATTTTGAGTGATTTCAGACCTTTCAAAGCTACTGTGGCTTGTTTTATGGCCTAAGATAAGGTCTGTCCTAGAGAGTATTTCATGTGCAATTGAGTTATTATACACCCTACTGTTATTGGATGGAGTGTTCTATAGATGTCTGTTAGGGCTAGTTGTATACAATGTTGTTCAAGTCCCCTATTTTTAAAATTATTAATCCCTCTATCTTCTGGTAGCCCCTTACCCTAGTACTCTGTTATACTTGGTTATCTGAGTCCAGAGCCTTTTGAGTTCAATTCCTCCATAGAAGAGAAAGGTTTATAACTACTATTTATACAGTCTTTGATACAATTCCCTTGTTTTTGACCCCTTTCTTGATCCTTGCCTTTTTTAGTACATGGTGCTTCACATTACTGAGTCTTTCTGGGGTTCTGCTTGGCTGATTGGCTTGCTTCATTTTACTTTCTCCCCAGTAAGCATTTTATATGTTGTTTAGTATTTTATTACTGCTCTATCTTTGTCTACCAATTTAAAATATTATGTTTCTGGGTTATAGATGTCAAAGATAGAATTTCTATTTTTATTTTTTATTCTCGTTTTGGAACATTTCAGAAAAAGGAGGCAGAAACATCCTTCATCTACCATCCTAAAACTGGAAGTTTGTTGGCATTTTCTCAATAATGAGGTTTATTATCTCACTGGATAGGTTCAACTACAAACCACTGTAATGACTTTGATATCTTTTTATTTGTACATAAAATAAAATCCTAGTCACTTTGTGCTATTCAAAACTCTGAAGAAATATTCACAAAAAAATGGGTTCTCTTGCCATATTAGTCAAGTTACAATTTGGCTGTACAGTCTGTTGGCATTTCAGTGCAAATTGGTCTCACTTTTCTGTCCTAAGATGCTCTGTTCTTTACATAAACAGCAGTAGAAGCAATTCTTTTCTTCTACTCAGTAAATTACTATCTTAGTAGCATGTGGAGTGATTCACTCTTCTGTACATCCTAGAGGAGTCTTTATTATTTGTGGTGGATAGCGTATGAGGAGAGAAGAGCTCCAGCAATGTGTCAGGTATTACATATTCTGGACTACTATAAAAAAAGAAACCTCTTCCTCCACTGCAATTTCAAAGCCTGGAAGTAACACCCCACATAAGGCTCTGACAAATCACATTATTCATAACAAGGACCATGATTCATATGGGTGGAATTAAATGGAATTATCAAAAAATAGATTATGTAAATCAGTCTGTAGCAAAAATCTTCTGACTTGGCTTATAAATTGGCTATAATCACAAGAAGGCACATTCCTTCTCCTCCTCTTTGACTGAATAAACTTTATACTCCTCCCTTGCCAAGGTATTTGGAAATTGGGTTTTGCCATGAGGCCTCCCCTCCCCCTTTGTGCTTATCGTCCTTTGAAGATGAGAGTTGCTTAAACAAACCTTGGCTTAGGTGTGCTCATTTAATTGGTCACCTTGAATTATTGAGCATTTATTTTTATGCTTTGTATATTGACCCACTATTATTTTTAGTAGCAATGATTATAATAACCTGCATAGTGGGTTAGAAGGGCTTCACATTTGATAGAATTTGAATTCTTGCCAAAGCTATTATTTGTTTTCAATATGAGCAATATGATTTCAGTCCCTTTTACTGGACAGTTTATCTCCTATTGATTTCCTGCCTCTCCTAGAGCAATAAATCCCTTTTAGGAAGTAGAAAAAAGAAAAAGGCAATTTCAGTTTGATCACTATTACTGTATCACACACACACACACACACACACACACACACACACACATACACACTGAATTGAGTGCCTAATATTCAGGGAACCGTGTGAGGTGTTTTAAGGAATTGAGGGATGAGACTGTCAGATGCTTTCTTCTGAAAGTAACAATGACAAAGACATATTATGAAGACATTATTAAACATAAAGACATTTATTATTTTGGTATAAAGAAATACAGAAGGCCAGTTCCAGGAGTGGTAATGCCTTTTAGCTTTTTGCTTAGCCATCATCAGTGGGTTGGCGTTTTTTATTCAGGATTACATATTAATGTTCACAACATGTCTTAGCTGTAGACATATCCTTATATAACCATACCCAGTGGCAGCAAAGTGGCAGTTTTTCCTCATCTCTTTTTTTCATCAGGGAAGAAAATTTATCTTAGAAGTCTCTGGGATGTTTCCTTCATCTGCTACTGTCTCAGATCAAGTTAGGTGCCTATAGCTTAGTTAAAGGGAACTTAGAAAAGTACCTGTCATTTCCAATATGTATTGTAGAAGTGTGTGTGTTGCTGTTGTTGTTGGACAACTAACAGTGTCTGCCACATGGAGTATGATGAAATCTCAGCCCTCCTTCAACAAGTTTTGCCTCTTGGGGTAGAAAAAAAGTTTTGATTATATTACAATTTGTATATGGTAGCTTCCTGTTCACACTCTTGGGCTTCAAATTAACCATCCATTTTAAGGTAATAAAAGAAAACTACTCTAGGTACTTTCGATTTAGAGCTGATGTTCTCTTTCTCCAAAATGCTCTTGCTTTTCTACCTCCACATGCCTGAAATCCTTTCAAACTTTAAAGAAAGCTAAAAATAATACCATTTTGTTTATTTCATTTATTCAGCAAATATCTGTTACCTGCTTACTATGTAGCAAGCATGAAGTGTTGGGGGTACAGAATCCGAGCTCTGACCTCTGACCTCATGGAGCTTACAGTCAGGTAGGGAAGACTAACAACTGGCAATAATTAAGTGATGGAGAGGAATAGGGCACAATGGGAGGAATGGCAGGGGTACTTACACTATTTCTAGGTATGGGAGAAGACAGAAGTCTTCTTGAAGACTTTTTAAAGATGTTACCTGAAGGATGAGTCAGACTTGGGAGGTGGAAGGGAGGGGAAAAGAGAACAGTGTGTAGCAAACTATGGAAGTGAAAGTGTCCTTGAAAAAGGCCTCTTTAATTCCTCCTTCTTCCAAGTAATTTCTCCATTTGATGAATCCCATAGCACTTAACATGTAACTTTTTTTTCTAAGGTTTATTTATTTATTTTTTTTTACAGGGACAGAGAGTCAGAGAGAGGGATAGAAAGAGACAGACAGACAGGAATGGAGAGAGATGAGAAGCATCAATCATCAGTTTTTTGTTGTGACACCTTAGTTGTTCATTGATTGCTTTCTCATATGTGCCTTGACCACGGGCCTTCAGCAGACCCAGTAACTCCTTGCTGGAGCCAGCGACCTTGGGTCCAAGCTGTTGAGCTTTGCTCAAGCCAGATGGGCGCGTGCTCAAGCTGGCGACCTCGGGGTCTCAAACCTGGGTCTTCCACATCCCAGTTCGACGCTCTATCCACTGCGCCACCACCTGGTCAGGCAACATGTAACTTTTAGACCATATAACTTTTAGACCACATGTTTGGCCTCAATCACACCAAATTAATTTTTCTCTGAAGGCAAAACAAATGATTTACATGTGTAGTTGATAAATAAGAATACAGCTTCAGAAGATAATAAGGCTGTATATGTGTCAATACAAAATGCTATCTTAAAACATTGTCATGCCATGCCTGACCAGGCGGTGACGCAGTGGATAGAGCGTCAACTGGAATGCTGAAGACCCAGGTTCGAGACCCTGAGCTCGCCAGCTTGAGCATGGGGTCCATCTGGCTTGAGCAAAAAAAAAAAAAAAAAAAAAAAAGCTCGCCGGCTTGGACCCAGGGTCGATGGCTCCAGCAAGTGTGGCTTGACCTGCTGAAGGCCCGCGGTCAAAGCACATGTAAGCAAGCAATCAATGAACAACTATGATGTCGCAACGGCAATGGAAAAAAAGAACCAAAAAAACATTGTCATGCCTGACCTGTGGTGGCAGAGTGGATAGTGTTGACCTGGAATGCTGAGGTTGCCAGTTCAAAACCCCAGGTTGTTGGATCAAGGCACATATGAGAATCAACTACTATGAGTTGATGCTTTTCTCTCCTCCCCCCAATTTCTCTCTCCTCTCTCTAAAAATCAATATATAGCCCGACCTGTGGTGGCACAGTGGATAAAGTGTTGACCTGGAATGCTGAGGTTGCTGGTTCAAAACCCTGCTCTTGTCTGGTCAAGGCACATATGGGAGTTGATGCTTCCAGCTCCTTCCCCCTTTCTCTCTTTCTCATTCTCTCTCCTCTCTAAAATGAGTAAAAAAAAAAATAACAAAAAAATCAATATATAAAATCTTTAAAGAAATTGTCATGTTAGTTATATTCACATTACACTTTGTTGTCATGTTTCCTTAAACTCCTCTTGGCTGTGTGACATTAACTTTCATATCTTCATATTTTGAGTCATGAATTGGGTTGAAAATCTCCTGAAAAATGGATTCTCTCCAGTGGTGGGCTTTCAGTAATTTAACAACTGGTTCTCTGCCCTAATGACCATTTTAAGTATAGAAAAAGATACACCAAAAGGTAGCTTATTATTTCATGCATTTAATACTTAAGAACAATAAAAGAGGTATACAAAACTAGATTATAAGAGTTTTAAAATAACAAAAAATTTAAATAATATCTGACAAAAAAAATTAAAAACTGTTGAGATATTTCCATATTGCTTCTTCATTGGCATCCTCACTTGCAATTTTTTTCACCTATGTAAGGAATGAACATTATTACGGGTGCTTAGAAGATGCTGTTGAGCAGATGAATGTTAAAAAAGAGTAAGGAATGTAAATTTGTGATTTCCACATTGGGTAGCTGCCCAAGTGCACATCTTAGAGAGAACTCTGATTACAAATGCCATGTTTAAGAACTGGTTTGCTGACAACAAAAATATTAGGTATTGGTTCTGCTGAACTGGTGCGAACCAGCTGAATCCAACCACATATCCTCTCCAAAGAAAAATGTGCATGCTTCAGATGATTAATTTAAGGGAGACCCATCCATAGCAGATGTAGAAGCCCTGCTTTAGGAGGAACAGAAGAGCTTTAAAACATCTCCTTCCGGCCCTGGCCATTTGGCCCAGTGGTAGAGCGTCCACCGGGTGTGTGGATGTCCTGGGTTCCATCCCTGGTCAGGGCACACAGAAGCAACTATTTGCTTCTCCATCCTTCCCCCTGTCCCTTCTCTTTCTCTCCCCCCCTTTTCCCGCAGCCAAGGCTCCAATGGAGCAAGTTGGCTCTTGGCACTGAGGATGGTACCATGGCCTCACCTCAGGCGTTAAAATGGCTTTGATTGCAATGGAGCAACAGCCCCAAATGAGCACAGCATCACCCCCTAGTGAGCATGCTGGGTGGATCCCTGTCTGGCGCATGCGGAGTCTTTGTCTCTCTGCCTCCTGGCTTCTCACTTCAGAAACACACACACACACACACACACACACCCTTCCCCTTCCCCATGTTTGGGCTCAATCAGGCCAAATTTATTTATTTATTTACTTACTTACTTATCAAGTGAGAGGCAGGGAAGCAGAGACAGACTCCCGCATGCATCCCCACCGGAAACCAGTCGGCAACCTCTCTTTGGGGATGATGCTCTGCCCATCTGGGGCTGCTGCTGTAATGCTTCAGCTACTGAGCTATTTTAGTGCATGAGGCAAGGCCATGGAGCCATTCTCAGCGCCCAGGGCCAACCTACTCATTTGAGTCACGGCTGGGAAAGGGGAAGAGAGAGAGAGAAAGGGGGCTGAGGGGAGAAGCAGATGGTTGCTTCTC
Organism: Rhynchonycteris naso; assembly: GCA_037038555.1. Taxonomy (NCBI): domain Eukaryota; kingdom Metazoa; phylum Chordata; class Mammalia; order Chiroptera; family Emballonuridae; genus Rhynchonycteris; species Rhynchonycteris naso. The sequence continues at coordinate 318,969,347 of CM072995.1, forward strand.
CTGTGTGCCCTGACCAGGAATCTAACCGGGGACTTCCACATGCGGTTACTCTACCACTCAGTCAACGGGACAGGCAATCAGGCCAAATTTTTTTTTTTTTAATTTTTTTTTTATTTTATTCATTTTAGAGAGGAGACACAGAGTGAGAGAGAGAGAGAGAGAGAGAAAGAGAGAAAGGGGGGAGGAGCTGGAAGCTCAACTCCCATATGTGCCTTGACCAGACCAGTGCAGGGTTTTGAACTGGCGACCTCAGTGTTCCCAGGTCGACGCTTTATCCACTGCGCCACCACAGGTCAGGCCATCAGGCCAAATTTATTGTGTGACCTTTTTGCAACGTTTTTTTTCCTTCTATGTGCGCCTCAGTTTTACCATCTGTACAATGAGGGGTTTGTACATGACCGCAGAGATGGGAGTCAACTAGTTGTCAACATCTGAGGCACAAAGACTAATTATAGAAGACAAAACAGGTCAAGCTAGAGAAATGAGGAGATGGCAACGTTTCAGAGAGAGAGAGAGAGAGAGAGAGAGAGAGAGAGAGAGAGAGTGTGTGTGTGTGTGTGTGAAACCTGGGGTCCCTTCTGTCTTTGCGGATTTTGTAAGCCATTTCCTTCCTCTGAGCTTCAGTATCCTCATCCGCAAAAAGGTAGATATGAAACTCTGGGAATAACAGCTGAAAGTGTACCTAGTAAGATATAGGGTGAATATTTATGATAATATGATGGAGGTGGGTAGGTGCACGGGTGAAGGAAGGATCTGAGGAACGTGAAGCAGGCCTGAAGGCTCCGGATAGAAGAACCTAGTACACACCTTGGCTTCCTGATAACACTTGTACAGTGCTGGGTTCAATCCCACCTCCACTCCGGCCCCGGATCCGCTCCACCTCCCTTCTCCTCCCCACATGTTATGACGCGCCACACTTTACATGGTTGGTGCGGAACAACGTTTTCGCACCCAGCGAGGAACGCGCGCGCTCCCGCGCCGCCACCTCACTCCCGGCCCGGCCCGCCTTTGACCTCTTCCAATTGGTTCATCATAAAAGTGACGTATTCGACTTCCTCCTTATTCCACTCCCTTCACTTCCCCCAGGCTCCGCCCTGCTGCCTCCTTTCTTCTCCTGACACTAGTGGAAACCAACCCACCCCCTCCTCTTCGCTGCGCGGGAGGAGGCGGGAGAACAGGCTAAACCAGGAAGACGCTGGCTGTGGTGCGCACGCGTCCACACTAACGCACGCACGCACGCACTCCAGGGGCCGGCGGGCTCGCGCCCGCGCTCGCCCTGCGCCGCGCATAAGCACGCGCACTCAGCAGGTTGGGCTGCGGCGCGGCGGCAGCTGTGGTATCTTGGACGCTGCGTGTCAGAGGTCCCAGACGTCTGCGGTTCTGGCTACGCCACCCTCCGCCTGTCACCCAAGTCTCCGTGCTGGGTGCTGAGAACCAAAGAGCGCTAGCCTTGGGAACTCCGACCATATTGCTGTCTTCTTCCGACACCGCCCTCCTTCGTACCCAGCCGCGGGCCTCGCTAGGCGACACCGTGGGGAGGCGGCGGCGACGGTTGCCTGTCCGTGGAGGAGTCCTGCTTCCCAAGCCTTGCTCCGCCGCCGGCTCCTGCAGGGGCCGAGAGAGCTCGGCGCCCGCCCTTCCTCTCGCCCTTTTCGTCAACCGGTTGGAGCAGCGTTGGTCCGGGAGGTATCTGGGCTGAGGCGGCTGTCGCTCCTCCGGCTCCATTATGTCCGCGGGCGGAGACTTCGGGAACCCGCTGAGGAAATTCAAGCTGGTGTTCCTGGGGGAGCAGAGTGGTGAGTGCGCGGCTCCCCCACTCCTGGCATCTGGCCGCGGCTTCCCTGCACCGCCCCCAGTGCGGCCCTTCAGTCCGTCGAGGCTCCCTGCCGGCCTCGCCTTCGTGCTCGCCCCCCCCCCCAGCCCTTCCCCGGGTTCTCAGTCCCTCTTACCCACCGGTTCCTCTTCGCCTTGATCCGTCCGTTGTATTTTGACCCTTTCGTCCCCGACTCCTGTCTCCTATCCCCGCAGCCTGACCCTCTTTCGTCAGTCTGCCTTCTCCTGTCCCCACCCCACCACTCCCAGCCTCAGCCTCTTGTCCATCCCTTTCTTCCTCCTGTCTGTGCTGTCTCACCCACCCCAGCCCCCTTCCATGAGCCCCACCCTTATTCATTGTTTTTATTCCAGTTCTTCAGCTCTGTGAGGCCCACCCCGGCAAACCCCATTCCAGGGAACCGGGAACTAGCCCTCTACAACCTTGGGGAGGAGGGTGGGATCTGGGCGTTGTTGTCCCCAGAGGCTTGGCCCTGAGAAGTGCAGTTCTAATGGAAGTGGGGGTCGCATAAAATTCTTGGATGGTTTTCACGTGGGTGGGGAATTAGCCTAGGTTAGGGAGGATGTGTATCTGAATGGAGGCGACCTGAGGATGGGGTGGTATGGGTGGGGGGATTAGGGGTGGCGGCGGCAGTGGTGGTTTTTGCCCCTTGGGTTAGGCTGGGGCTTGTTGGAAAACCTAATTTTCTTCTCTTGACTTTGATCCCTATCAATTATTTTGGCAATATTGATACTTTCCCAATCTCTGCCAGATGCTATGTCATGATCGTTGTACTTAGAATTTTTCTCATCTCACCTCTTTTTTCTCCTTTCAACATGAAGCAGCGTCTGATTCTTCTCATGGTGGTGCAAACAGGAATTACTGGGGAAATGTTAATTATTCCATTTCTTCTTGAGTATTTTCCAAGTAATTATATTTACGATTCCTGTGATAGAAGGTTTGAGAATAAGGAACACCTTTGTTTGGTGAATTTCCTTTGGGGTTAGAAAGTACTGGAGTAGGAATATATTCATCATCTAGTTTTCTAAATTATATTTAAAGACATATACTGCTTCAGTTAAGTGACTCTTTTATGCTTAATATTTCATAGTATCAAATAAGTGAAATTTTATCTTATTTATCTGGTAAGGCTTCTGCTATAATTTGTATAAGATATACGATCCTTTTGTGATGGCTGTCTCTGAAATTACTTCTTGTGGTGATTCGGTTTTATGCTATATTATGCAAACTTCACACTTGACAATTTAGAGATTATCATCTTTTGTTTTTCTCACACTTTTCATAACCATCTTTAAGATTCAGTTGTTGAGAGATTAGTATCTCCCAAATCATCAAACATTGAGTTACCCCTTAGATGGCTTATATTTTTTGATTGGAAGGAAGATAACTGATATAAGTTAAGAGCATGAACCATTTAATACTAATTAGGTTAATACTAGTTGCAAAATTGCTTCCAATTGGACCTGAGAAGTTATTTTTCTTCTTTCACATGTAATCTTTTCCTTCTTCCCTTTACCAAGGAAAAATGTTTTTCTTTCCTTATGCATTTTCTTTTTTTGTTTTACAGGGACAGAGAGAGGGATAGATAGGGACAGACAGGAATGGAGAATGGTGAGAAGCATCAATCATTAGTTTTTCTTTGCTGTTGCAACACCTTAGTTGTTCATTGATTGCTTTCTTACATGTGCCTTGACCGCAGGCCTTCAGCAGACCGAGCAACCCCTTGCTGGAGCCAACGACCTTGGGTCCAAGCTGGCGAGCTTGTTTTGCTCAAGCCAGATGGGCCCACGCTCAAGCTGGCGAGCTCGAGGTCTTGAACCTGGGTCTTCTGCATCCTAGTCCGATGCTCTATCCACTGCGCCACCGCCTGGTCAGGTTCCTTATGCATTTTCTTGAAGTAAGTATGAGCTTATACTAGTTTCTTCTTTTTCTTTTTGCGAGAGAAGTGGACAGACAGGAAGGGAGAGAGAAGAGAAGCATCAATTGTTGGTAGCAGCCGCTTAGTTGTTCATTGATTGCTTTCTCATATATGCCTTGAAGTGGGGGGGCACTCCAATCAAGCCAGTGACCCTGGGAGTCATGTCTGTAATACCATGCTTAAGCCAGCGACCCAACACTCAGGCTGGCGACCTCGCAGTTTTTAAACCTGGGTCCTCTATGTCCCAGGCCAATGCTCTATTCACTGTACCGCCACCTCTACAAGCATAGGGTTTTTTTCTTTTTTTTTAAGGGGGGGGATTGATAGGGACAGACAGATAGGGAGAAAGATGAGAAGCATCAGCTCGTAGTTGGGGCACCTCAGTTGTTCATTGATTGCTTTCTCCTATGTGCCTTGACGGTGCGGAAGGGAGGCTGCAACCGAGCCAGTGACCCCTTGCTCAAGCCAGCGACTGACATTCAGGCTCAAGCCAGTGACCATAGTGTCGTGTCTATGATCTTATGCGTAAGCCAGTGACCTTGTGCTGAAGCTGGATGAGCCCAAGCCAGATGAGCCTGTGCTTGAGCCGGCAGCCTCAAGATTTTGAACCTGAGTCTTCAGCATCCCAGGCTGATGTTCTATCCCTGTGATGGCGAACCTATGACACGCGTGTCAGCATTGACAGGCGTAGCCATTTTCGATGACACGTGGCCGCATACCAGAGAAGTATGGGGCCGCATGCTGAAAAGGACATTTCATCCTCAGCTCCTGCATGGCCAGGTGCAGTAGCTAAGGATAAAACATTTGCTGTAGTGTAGATACTCTGTGCGGGAGGTCTGTAGGCCAAAACAACAGAACCGTCACAGAGTGTCTAGTTCTGGGACTTCCGGTTAGGTCATTTTTCTCAAAGTGACACACCACCCGAGTTATGCTCGGTTTTTTGGTGAATTTTGACACACCAAGCTCAAAAGATTGCCCATCACTGTTCTATCCAGTGTTCCACTGCCTGGTCAGACCATAGCTTGTTTCTTAAGTAACTTGGTAAGACCTACATAGTTGATCTTAGTTCAAGAATTTTATGGCAATTTCAGAACAGTGCCACAACATAAAATATAGCCTATTGATCATAATTGATAAATAGGATCTAAAGTGCTTATTGTGCCCTCTAGGGATGTTATTGCCTGCCTTATGTTGTGATGCAGAACTATTTAGTTTGCATGAGAAACCCATTAATATCTGTCCTAGGAAGATTTTAGTATTAGAGAATTGACATGGCAGTGTTATGGCTTCTGAATCTTTCTTCTATTTTTTCTCTTTTCATCTTTTTTTCAAATCTTACTTTCTTTAAGTCTTTAATAACTCCTCTCCTCCCCAATTCCTGAAGTCACCTTATATTTTTAAAAAAATAGACTTTATTTTATAGAACCGTATTAGATTTATAGAAAAACTAAGAAGATTGTGTGAAGGGTTCTCATATAGCCCCATCCAGTTTTCCCTATTATTATCTTACATTAGTATGGTACATTTGTTACAGTTAATGAGCCAATATTAATACATTATTAACTAAAGGCCATAGCTTATTCAGATTTTCTTAGTTTTATCTTTTTCTGTTTTAGCATTGATTTCAGGATAACACATTACATTTAGTTGTCCTGTCTGCTTAGGCTCCTCTGAGAATTTCTTTTAGGTTTGTTTGTATGCCTTTTAACTTTGGAACTGTGAGGTTAGTATCTTTTAAGGCCACTGTATTGCTACCATCCAATAGCTTTGACAATAAAAGATTGATCTTGGGTTTTATGGGCAGTGTCTGTAGTTTTCTTGTACATTAGCAGAGGTCTGAAGAATCCATATTATTTTGATGTAATTATTCATGAATTATTTATCTTTAGGTGTTAGAATTCCACAATTCAGCTTTCAAAGACTAATCCGTGACAAAGCCTTGTTTGTCTCCTTAATAGAATTTAACACATTTGTAATTCTTATGTTTTTTTAATCTGTTTCCCACAGCAGAATGCAAGTCCCATGAAGATTAAAAACTAGTATTTTTTTTGTTTATTGTATTCCCAGTCCCTAGCATAATGCCAGGCTTATATAGTAGGTACTCAGAAATATTTGTTGAATGAATGCTGTCTGAATCTAAAAGTAATCAAAGCTAGTAGCCTATTTCAATCTTTGCTATGGATAGGTCTACATGTTTTTCTTTTTCTTTTTTTTTTAATTTTATTCATTTTAGAGAGGAGACACAGAGTGAGAGAGAGAGAGAGAAAGAGAGAGAGAAAGGGGGGAGGAGCTGGAAGCATCAACTCCCATATGTGCCTTGACCAGACCAGTGCAGGGTTTTGAACTGGCGACCTCATTGTTCCCAGGTCGACGCTTTATCTACTGCGCCACCACAGGTCAGGCTACATGTTTTTCTTTATACAATTAATAATTTAACAACATTTTATTTTATTTATTCTTTTTACAAGGACAGAGAGAGAGTCAGAGAGAGGGATAGATAGGGACAGACAGACAGGAACAGAGAGAGGTGAGAAGCATCAATCATCAGGTTTTTCGTTGCCATTGTGACACCACAGTTGTTCATTGATTGTTTTCTCACATGTGCCTTGACCTCGGGCCTTCAGCAGACCGAGCAACCCCTTGCTGGATCCAGTGACCTTGGGTCCAAGCTGGCGAGCTTTTGCTCAAGCCAGACGGGCCTGCACTCAAGCTGGCAACCTTGCGGTCTCAAACCTGGGTTCTCTTGAGTCCCAGTCTGATGCTCTATCCACTGCGCCACCGCCTGGTCAGGATCTTTACCTCTCTTTCTAAAATAAATAAGGATTTAAAATATATATAAATAAGTTAATTCCTTAAAAACTAAACCGTTATGAATGTACTTAATGCCGCTGAATTGTATACTTAAAAAATTGTTGAAATGACAAATTTTATGATATATGTAATTTAAATTTTTAAAAAACTCACAAAACAAACCCTCCCTTTATAAATTTTTTAATTTTTATTTTCCTTGGATGAGAGGAAGAGAAATAATGAGTTAGACTCCCCTACTGGGATTCACCACCGGTCCAGCAACCCCATCTGGGGCTGATGCTCGAATATCAAGCTATTTTTAGCACCTGAGGCTGATGCATTTCAACAGAGCTATCCTCACTGCCCAGAGCCATGCTTGAACCAATCGAGCCACTGGCTGTGGGAGGGGAAGAGGGAGATAAAGAGGAGAAGAATATGGTCACTTATCCTGGGTACCTTGACCAGGAATGAAACCTGGGCCGTTCATACACTGGGCTGAGCCACCAGCCAGGTCCTGTAATTTTTTTTTTTACCATTCTTTAAAGTCTAAAGTCTATACAAAAGATCTAAATGGGCCACACTACATTATATGGATCCTCACCATTTGTCTTTTCTTTTAATTAAAAAAATGGCCTGACCAGGCAGTGGCGCAGTGGATAGAGCATTGGACTGGGATGCGGAAGACCCAGGTTCGAGACCCTGAGGTCGCCAGCTTGAGCGCGGGGCCCATCTGGCTTGAGCAAAAGCTCGCCAGCTTGGACCCAAGGTCGCTGGCTCCAGCAAGGGGTTGCTCGGTCTGCTGAAGGCCCGTGGTCAAGGCACATGTGAGAAAGCAATCAATGAACAACTATGGTGTCGCAACGGCAACGAAAAATTAATGATTGATGCTTCTCACCTCTTTCTGTTCCTGTCTGTCTGTCCCTATCAATCCCTCTCTCTGATTCTCTCTCTCTGTCCCTGGGGGGGGGAGGGGAAACACCTTTAAAAAAATGTATTTATTTTAGTGAGGAGAGAGAAGTGGGGAGGAGCAGGAAGCATCAACTCTCATATGTGCCTTGACCAGGTAAGGCCGGGATTTTAATCCGACAACCTCAGCATTCCAGGTTGATGCTTTATCCACTGCACCACCACAGGTCAGGCTATTTGTCCTTACTTATCTTTTTTTTTTTTTTTTTTTTTTTACAGAGGGAGACTCAGAGAGAGGGATAGATAGGGACAGACAGACAGGAACGGGGAGAGATGAGAAGCATCAATCATTAGTTTTTCATTGCCATTGTGACACCTTAGTTGTTCATTGATTGCTTTGTCACATGTGCCTTTGACCACGGGCCTTCCGCAGACCGAGCAACCCCTTGCTGGAGCCAGCGACCTTGAGTCCAAGCTGGCGAGTCTTTGCTCAAGCCAGATGGGCCCGCACTTGAGCTGGCAAGCTTTGGGGTCTCGAACCTGGGTCTTCCACATCCCAGACCGTCGCTCTATCCACTGCGCCACCGCCTGGTTAGGCTGTCCTTACTTACTTGAATATATCTCCTACCATTGCTCTCTTTTTCAGCCATACTGCCATTTTTTTTCATTTTTGTAGCTCTTCACTAATCTCCATCTTGTTACATACTCCCTCTTCTCCTTTGCTGGTAAACTCTTACTTATCCTTTAGGTTTCAGCTTCAAGTCTCTTCAAAGAAGTCTTTGCTGATTTGCTCAGAGTAGTTTAGGTTTCCAGAATTCTTTATACTCTCAACACTGTTTACTTCTCCTTGCTCCCTTTAATACAGTTGTAATTATTTGTCTATTAAAATTTCTATTTTTCATTTGGTTCATTAGTTCCACAAGGGGTAGTGTTCCTGAATTTTTTGTTTATTGTTATATTTTAAGTTCATAACAGTGCTCAGAGCCCACTAAATACTTTTGAATAAGTGTATGATTTATGATTTGTACTTTGTTTCAGAAATGCCTTGAGGTTGCTCACAATAATAAATACACATGAAAGGATAATTAAAGGAAAAACACAATAACACTAAATGAAAAACCTAGGAGGGTTCCTGGCTGGTTGGCTCAGTGGTAGAGCATCGGTCTTGTGTGTGGAAGTCCCAGGTTCGACTCCTGGCCAGGGCACACAAGAGAAGCACCCATTTTCTTCTCTATCCTTCCCCCTCTCCTTTATCTCTCTCTTCCCCTCCTGCAGCCAAGGCTCCATTGCAACAAAGTTGGTCTGGGCACTGAGGATGGCCTCATGACCTCCGCCTCAGGGACCAGAATGGCTCCGGCTGCAATGGAGCAATGCCCCAGATGGGCAGAGCATTGCCCCCTGGTGGGCATGCCAGCTGGATCCCGGTTGGGTGCATGCAGGAATCTCTACATTCCCCCCTTCTCACTTCGGAAAAATACAAAAAAATATCAAACTGTTTTCCTCCTATGAGGAAAACAGTTTGATATGCTCAGTATCTGGGATGACTCTGAAGAGTGAGTGACTCAGGTAAGGAAAATGATGACTCAGAAAAGGTCTGTGGATATATCAAGAACTAATCAACTGTTTTTATTTATTTATTTATTTTTAAAGGAAAAAATATATATATTTTTAATATTTTTATTTATTTATTTTTTCCCAAGTACAGAGAGAGAGAGTCAGAGGGAGGGATAGATAGGGACAGACAGACAGAAACGGAGAGAGGTGAGAAGCATCAATCACTAGTTTCTCGTTGCTCTTGCGACACCATAGTTGTTCATTGATTGCTTTCTCACATGTGCCTTGACCATGGGCCTTCAGCAGACCGAGCAACCCCTTGCTGGAGCCAGCGACCTTGGGTCCAATCTGGCGAGCTTTTCGTCAAGCCACATGGGCCCTCACTCAAGCGGGCGAGCTTGGCGTCTCAAACCTGGGTCTTCTGCATCCCAGTCTGACGCTCTATCCACTGCGCCACCGCCTGGTCAGGCCAGTTTTTATTTTTTTAATCAGTTTTTTCAAAAGCAGTTTCAGTAGTTTTGGAGAGTCAAGAAAGATTCAGAAGTAGGCAGTAAGTATAAGTGGCAAATTTGAAAAGTGAATTTGTGACTTAACCAAATATGTTTCTGGGTTCCTAAAGTATTGTAACCTCTTTATTATAGGGAATTTTAAACATATAAGAAAGTCAGAGAATAGCATCATGAATCCCCATAAAGTGTTACTCAGCTTCAGTAATTATCAACCTAAGATGGGTTTCATTTATAGCACATATTCTCACCCCCCTACCCCCTACACCAAAGTGGGTTGAAACAATCCCATGTACACTGTCACTGCAAATATTTTGGTATGATTGTTAAAAGATGAGCACTTTCTTAATGGTATATTCTTTTTTTTTTCCTTAATGGTATATTCTGTTTTTTTTCTTCTTAATGGTATATTCTTTTTTTTTTCTTCTTAATGGTATAGTCTTTTTTTTTTTTTTTTTTTTTTTTTTTTTACGGGGACAGAGAGAGTCAGAGGGATAGATAGGGACAGACAGGAATGGAGAGAGATGAGAAGCATCAATCATCAATTTTTCATTGTGACACCTTAGTTATTCATTGATTGCTTTCTCATATGTGTCTTGACTGCGGGCCTTCAGCAGACCGAGTAACCCCTTGCTGGAGCCAGCGACCTTGGGTCCAAGCTGGTGAGCTTTTTGCTCAAGCCAGATGGGCCCACACTCAAGCTGGCGACCTCAGGTTCCTTCCACATTCCAGTCCAACGCTCTATCCACTGCGCCACCGCCTGTTCAGGCTTATTGGTATATTCTTGACATCATGGATATAGTTACCTACAGAGGCCTTTATTTTTGGGATACTTTTCATTATATATTTTTGAAATTTAATATTTCAGGATCTCTAGATCATTACTATCCAATTGAACTTTCTACAGTGGTGGAACTGTTCTGTATTTGTGCTGTTTAAAATGGTCCTGACTAGGTTGACTGAGGGCTCATTTCTAAGTTTATTTTAATTTCAGTCGCCTTATGTGGCTAGCTAACCCTTTATCTGGCCTTAATCCTTCTCTAAAGGCTGAAGACAATCCTTTCAGAAATTGATGAATGGGCACCTTGAATTTATATAATCAAGATGAAGTAAGTTGATTATAATAGGGAAATAGAGAATGTAATGCCTCATAGATTTAGACAGACTTAAGACCACCTCTGGACTAAAGATATTTTGATGTACAGTGTTTAAGGCTGCACAAAATTAACTCTCAGGTTATTTATTTATTTTTAGTATGTATATGAGAGAAAGGCAGATTGGGACAGATAGACAGAAGGGAGAGAGATAAGCATCAATTTGTAGTTGCAGCACGTTAGTTGTTCGTTGATTGCTTTCTCATATACGCCTTGACTGTGGGTGCTCCATCTGAGCCAGTGGCCCCTTGCTCAAGCCAGTGACCTTGGGCTTCAAGCCAGCAACCTTTGGGCTCAAGCCAACGACCATGTGGTCATATCTATGATTCCAGGCACAAGCCAGCGATCCCATGCTCAAGCTGAATGAGGCCATGCTTAAGCCGGCAGCCTCGAGGTTTCAAATCTGGGTCCTCAGCATCCCAGGTTTATGCTCTATCTACTGTGCTACCCCCTGGTCAGGCATCTCAGGTCTTTTAGATTTCTGTCCTTGATGTCTAGCATAATGTCCTTCATATAGGTGACCATAAAATATTGACTGTCTAATCTTTAGAAAGCTGGATAAATAGCCTTTGTTCTTTAGGAAGGTGACAGAAGCATCATCATATTGACATTAAGTAAATAGAGAACATCTACTTGACTACTGAAGTTACTACTTATTTGTAAACTTTAAAAAAATATTTCTTCTATTGATTTTAGAGACATAGAGGAAGGAGATTGGGGAAAAGGGAGAGGGAGAGATAAGCATCAATTCTTTGTTCCACTTAGTTGTGTATTCATTGTTTGCTTTTCATATATGCCCTCACTGGGGATCTAACCTGTGACCTTGGTATGCCAGGACAATGTTCTTCCACTGAGCCACCTGGCCAGGGCCCTTATGTGTAAACTTTTATATTTGCTTGTAATTGTTTAATATGGATCATTTCTTTCCATTGGCCTGTGAATTTTTTTTTTTTTTTTTTTTTTTTGTACAGGGACAGAGAGAGAGTCAGAGAGATAGATAGATAGGGACAGACAGACAGGAATGGAGAGAGGTGAGAGGCATCAATCATTAGTTTTTCGTTGCCGTCGCAACACCTTAGTTGTTCATTGATTGCTTTCTCACATGTGCCTTGACTACGCGCCTTTAGCAGACCAAGCAACCCCTGCCTGGAGCCAGCGACCTTGGGTCCAAGCTGACGAGTTTTTGCTCAAGCCAGGTGGGCCCGTGCTCAAGCTGGTGAGCTCGAGGTCTCGAACCTGGGTCTTCTGCATCCCAGTCCGATGCTCTATCCACTGCGCCACCGCCTGGTCAGGCGGCCTGTGAAATTCTTACAGTTAATGTGATATGAGGAAAAATCCTTGAGCAGCAATTAGGAAAACTAAACTATGGTCTTTGCTTTGCCACCTTGTAAATTACCCTTAAAAAGTTCACTTCAATCTTTCCCTTTTTTTTTTTTTTATAGGGACAAAGAGAGAGTCAGAGAGAGGGATAGATAGGGACAGACAGACAAGAACAGAGAGTGATTAGAAGCATCAATCATAAGTTTTTTGTTGCCATTGCGACACCATAGTTGTTCATTGATTGCTTTCTCACATGTGCCTTGACCGCGAGCCTTCAGCAGACCCAGTAACCTCTTCCTGAAGCCAGCGACCTTGGGTCCAAGCTGGCGAGCTTTTGCTCAAGCCAGATGGGCCCACGCTCAAGCTGGTGAGCTCGGGGTCTCAAACCTGGGTCTTCGTATCCCAGTCCGACGCTTATCCACTGCGCCACCGCCTGGTCAGGCCACTTCAACCTTTCTGTACCTCAGTTTCCTCACATGTAAAATGAGAGTAATCTGTTTGTCCCTATATAGTATGACCTGCATAGATAGAATATCCTTAATAGGCTCCACTGAGGGACTTACTGTCTGAACCCTCTCATATATTTCTACCTAGTTAATGCTCAGAAAACATTCAGAAGTTGAAAGTAGTTCATCTTTACTAAAAGACCAAATATACTTAGTTTTAAATAAAACATTGCTTTGTACTCTCAAAATTTTTCAGTTTAATTTACTTTCCAAAATATATTTGTTTTCAAAGTCTCTGATATTGCAATAGTTGTAGTCTCTTATGTAAAACAGTCTAGTTATTTCAGCCTCAATCTGATTGATATCCTAAATACTGTGATGTGCCTGACCAAGCGGTGGCACAGTGGATAGAGCGGCGGACTGGAATGCGGAGGATTCAGGTTCGAAACCTGGAGGTCACTGGCTTGAGCACAGGCTCATCTGGTTTGAGCAGGGCTCACCAGCTTGAGCCCATGGTCGCTTGCTTGAGCAAGGGATCACTCACTTGGCTGTAGCCCCCACAGTCAAGGCATATATGAGAAAGCAGTGAACAACTAAGGTGCCGCAATGAAGAATTGATGCTTCTCATCTCTCTCCTGTCCTGTCTGTCCTTCTCTCTGTCTCTCTCTGTCTCTGTCACACACAAAAAAAATTCATGCTAAATACTGTGATGATTTGTTTTTACATTTGTGCTTTGTTATGGGTTGAGTTAAATCCTTATTAAATTTGTATTTTGAAGATTAACCTCTAGTACCTCAGATGCAGTTAGTTAACCTGAGGTTATACTGGGTAGGATGGGCTCTTCTATACTACGACTGGTGTTCTTATGAAAAGGGAAATTTTGGACACAGATGTAAACAGAAAGAATGCCATGTAGAGAGAGATCGAAGTAAGGATGAGGGTGATGTTTCTATATACCAAGGAATGCGAAGGATTTGCAGCAAACTACCAGAAGCTAGAAAAAAGAGGCTTGGAACACGTTCTCCTCACAGCCCTCAGAAAGAAATAACTCTGCCAACACCTTGATTTTGGATTTGTAGCCTTCTGAACTATGAGACAATAAGTTTCTGTGGTTTAAACCACTCAGCTTGTTGTATGTATTTTATTATATTAGCCTTGCCTCCCCCCCTCCAAAAAAATACAGTGCTTAGTATCCCTTTCCAATTAAATGTAAAATTACATACTTCTTACAACTTAATGGATAATGTGTATTTCCTACTCAATTGACTACCATAATTTTGTGAATAAATCCATGTTTTGTGGCTTCCTAACATTAATTTATTTGTTTGTATGCATACTAATAGTATCAGTTGACATTTGATTACGTACATATCAGGTCTTGTTGTAAGTACTTACAGTAGAAATTTATTCAGTGCCAGGTAGGGATCAGCACTGATGGAATATCCATGAACAAGATAAATGAGGTTCCTGTTCTGCATCTTACCCTTTGTAAGTTGGGGGGGGAATAAAATTAGTAAATAAATGTACAAATAAGATAATTTAAGATGTGTTATATTGCCATTTTTTTCTTATTATTCCCCATAAGAAAAAGGGGATTATGCTTTTCCTTACATTAACTTTCTACACTTAAAGTAAGGTTAATGATGGTAAAGTAAGTGTCATGCTAGTACTTATTATTTTTTTTTTTTGCTAGTACTTATTTTGAACTTGCCACTGGACTGTTCTTTAAGGGCACAGATTATTTCCAACTTGTCTTTTTATCCTTAAGAGACATTCATAGATGGATGTTGACTTTGTATTGGAATAAAATAAAAGCCCTGCTGCCGTCTGCAATACTGGTAGAAATACAATTGTAGGCTGACATTAATTTTGAAAGGTAATTTAGTTTCTTCAGGCTGAACCATATTTGATACTGAATTTGTGAGTTCATAATGTAACCAGGAAAGAAAAGTCTACAAAATTAAGGTACTGTGAGCCTGACCAGGTGGTGGCGCAGTGGATAGAGCGTCAGACTGGGACACAAGGACTCAGGTTCGAGACCCCGAGGTCACCAGCTTGAGCGCGGGTCCATCTGGCTTGAGCAAAAGCTCGCCAGCTTAGACCCAAGATCACTGGTCGAGCAAGGGGTTGTTTGGTCTGCTCAAGGCCTGCGGTCAAGGCACATATGAGAAAGCAGTCAATGAACAACTAAGGTGTTGCAACGAAAAACTGATGATTGATGCTTCTCATCTCTCTCCATTCCTGTCTGTCTGTCCCTATCTATCCCTCTGTCTGACTCTCTCTGTCCCTGTAAAAAAAAAAAAATTAAGGTACATGAGCAAAATCTCAGAGGTTTCAAGTACGTGTTATGCTTGAATAATTAATAGCCTTCTGTCACTGTCAGATGAAGTTTATGTTTGGCAGGGATAGGAGTTGAAACTAAAAGGCAAGGTTCAAATCTGATTGTAAAGGTCCTTGAATGCCTTCAAAGGATTTTTAATTCATGGGTACTGGGGAGCTTTGGAATGTTTTGTCAATTAAGGAAGGATATCTCTGGCAATATTGAAGCTGAACATTTTGCATAGTTCTTTGTTTTTATGTTCACTCTTGTATATGTGTATGTTTATCTCTTTCAGTATATTATTGAGACTTTTATGCAAACATTAGTCTTATATTCTTTGAGTCCTAAGTATTCTTGAATTCTAAGTAAATTATATGAGGAGTTACTGTACCACTCATATTAATAGCTCTTAAATTAGTATATGGAGATCCTTGGGTTACGATAGACTTAAAATATGATGATTCAAGTTTATGGTGCTCACTCCCATAAAAGTTTTAAAAAATTGAGACGGGAGTGGAGTGTGTCAGCTTACACCATTAGCATCATACTTACAGACTACATGGGTGAACTAGTTTGGTAGTGCATTGGCGGAAGAATTCGCAGTAATGTGGTGAATGAGTCAGGGAGTTGGCATCCCCCAGTATGCTTACCTATACCAATTTGGAGTGTTAAAAGTGCAAGTGTTCCATTTGTATTAGGCTAGGGTGTGTTTTGACTTAACACCAAAATTTGGGTTATTTCATTGTTGTAGGAACAGAATTGTGTCATAACCCGAGGACCCCCTGTATCTTGGTCTTCTAGAGGCCCAATAATTATTTTCTCTAATCTTTAATAATCAGTTCTTGTTTTTAGCATTCCTTTCTTTTTTCTTTTTTTCAAGGCCAAAGAGAGAGGGATAGATAGGGACAGACAGACAGGAACGAAGAGAGGTGAGAAGCATCAATCATCAGTTTTTCATTGCCATCGCAACACCTTAGTTGTTCATTGATTGCTTTCTCACATGTACCTTGACTGCGGGCCTTCAGCAGACCGAGCAACCCCTTGCTGGAGCCAGCGACCTTGGGTCCAAGCTGGCGAGCTTTTTTTTGCTCAAGCCAGATGGGCCCACGCTCAAGCTGGGGAGCTCAGGGTCTTGAACCTGGGTCTTCTGCATCCCAGATGACGCTGTATGCACTACGCCACCGCCTGGTCAGGCTAGCATTCCTTTTTATCTTTTTCTTTTCTTTTTTTTTTTTTTTAGAGAGAGACAGAGATAGGGACAGACAGGGAGAGAAATGAGAAGCATCAATTCTTCATTGTGTCACCTTAGTTGTTCATTGATTGCTTTCTCATATGTGCCTTAACCAGGCAGCTCCAGCCGAGCCAGTGACCTTAGGCTTCAAGCCAGCGACCTTTGGTCTCAAACAGGCAACCATGGAGTCATGTCTGTGATCCCACACTCAAGCTGGTGAGCCAGTGCTCAAGGCAGCAACCTTGGGGTTTTGATCCTGGGTCATCTGCGTCCCATTCTGATGCTCTATCCACTGTGCCACCGCCTGATCAGGCTCCTTTTTCTATTTTTTATGTTCCAATTTTAGATTTAAAAAAAATCCCTATAATATTTTGGTAGTGAGAATTTTTTTTTAATGTGGTAAAATGTACATAACAAAATTTACCATTTTAACTATTTCTAAGTGTACACTTTTGTAGCATTAAGTACATTCACATTGTTGTACAACTATCACCACCATAAATTTTTTGAAATTATTTATTATTTATTTTACAGGGACAGAGAGAGTCAGAGAGAGGGATAGATAGGGACAGATGGACAGGAACGGAGAGAGGTGAGAAGCATCAATCATTAGTTTTTCTGTTTCCTTTGAGACACCTTAATTGTTCATTGATTGCTTTCTCACATGTGCCTTGACCGCGGGCCTTCAGTAGACCGAGCAACCCCTTGCTGGAGCCAGCAACCTTGGGTCCAAGCTGGCGAGCTTTTTGCTCAAGCCAGATGGGCCTGCGCTCAAGCTGGCAACCTCAGGGTCTCGAACCTGGGTCTTCTGCATCCCAGTCTGACGCTCTATCCACTGCGCCTGGTCAGGCAACCACCATAAATTTTTAGTAAAAGCTATATATTGAGATAAAATCACTTAGCATACAATTCACCTATTTAAAGTATACAATCCAATAATTTTTTATTATAGTCACAGAATTGTGCAACCATTATTACAGATTTTTAGGATATTTTTATTACCTCCAAAAGATCTCTTCATCTCTTAATCATCAACACTCAATTCTTCTATTCTTCCCTCATTCTTTTTATTTTAATTTTTCTGAAGTGAGAGGCAGGGAGACAGACTCCTGCATATGCCCAACTGGGATCCACCTGGCATGCCCACCAGGCGGCAATGCTCTGCCCATCTGGCTCGTTGCTCTGCTGCAACTGGAGCCATTCTGGCACCTGAGGTGGAGGCCATGGAGCCATCCTCAGCGCCCCGATCAACTTTGCTGCAGTGGAGCCTTGGCTGCAGGAGGGGAAGAGAGAGAGAGATAGAAAGGAGAGGGAGAAGGGTGGAGAAGCAGATATCTTTTCTCCTGTGTGCCTTGGCCGGGAATTGAACCCGGGACTTCCACATGCTGGGCTGATGCTCTACCGTTGATCCAACTGGCCAGGGCCTCCCCCCATTCTTAAGCAACTACTTCTGTTTCTCTATATTTGAACATTTCATATAAATGGAGTCATATATGGTCTTTTGATATTGACCATTTTTTATTTAGTGTGGTGTTTTCAAGACTCATCCTTGTTGTGGCATATATCAGTACTTCTTTCTTTTTTATGGCTGAATAATACAGCATTGTATGGATATACCACTATTTGTTTATTCATTCCTTGGTTGATGATGATCTGTTCCTGAGATAAGTTTTGTGGGTTTGTTTTTGTTTTGTTTTTTTTTTGACAGAGACAGGGAATTAGGAGAGGGACAGATAGGGACAGACAGACAGAAAGGGAGAGAGATGAGAAGCATCAATTCTTCATTGCAGCATCTTAGTTGTTCAGTGATATGCTTTCTCATGTGTGCTTTGACCGGGCAGCTACAGCAAAGTGAATGACCCCTTGCTCAAGCCAGCGACCTTTGGGCTCAAGCCAGGAACCGTGGGGTCATGTCTGTGATTCCACACTCAAGCCAGTGACCCCTCGCTCAAGCTGGTGAGCCTTGCTCAAGCTGGATGAGCCTGTGTTGAAGCAGGCGACCTTGGGGTTTCAAACCTGGGTCCTCTGCATCCCAGTCCAACGGTTTGTTTACTATGCCACCGCCTGGTCAGGCCTGAGATAAGTTTTAAAAGTTTTTTTCATGTCACTTCTTTCTCACTCATAAATAGTCCTATTTGCTTTTTCTGTTTTTTCCCTAATCTTTACTCATAAATAGTCTAGTTCTTTCAGCCCTCATACCTGCCGAGGGCTCTCGAATCTTTATATTCCCAGGGATTATGCTTTGATTCATTGAATTAAGTAGACCTGAACCTCAGTTTTCCTAGGTTACTCTCGAGGAAGTTAACTATGATTGCTTCACTGCCTAATCCTTGTTCTTTTTGTTAGGACCCAAGTAAATATCTGCTTTGCCTTCTTGTGAATTAAAGATGTCAACATATTTGGTTGTTTTCCTCCATCTTTCATTTCCTCAACTTTTAATTAACTAAATAAATACTCTATCCTTGTGCTTTTAATTTGAGAGATTATCTGTTTAATTAGGGAGAGGCATTTCAACAAACTTGGGTCTATGTGGTTTTTCCACATATTTTTAGTAGAACCTTTTCAGATATTTCCCATTGAATTTAATTGCAGTTCTTTATAAAAGAATTCTTTGAGAAACCAATGTAATATGTTAACTGAGTGAATTTTATTTTTCTTTTTATTTCAGTTGGAAAGACATCCTTGATCACCAGATTCATGTATGACAGTTTTGACAACACTTATCAGGTATTTTGTTTTTGCTAACTTGCTAGTTGTTTCTATTTTGTGTTATAAGAAATAATCAGGGTCTCAAAAGAATTTATTTGCATTCAGTCGTAAATATGAAAGCACTTTCTTTAATCTATAAAATGCTATATGAATTCAAAGTACAATTGATTTTGCTCATACTCTTCAACTTCTTCATTTGAGTTTTGTATCTCTTCTAAAGTTTATTGAAAGATATTACTAATACCATTTGAGTAGAAGTAGGAATGATTGTAAATATTCTCTTACAGAGACTTAGTCCAGGACTAGGATTCTATAACATTTTGATCTATGTTTGAAGTCAAGAATAAGGAGATTTGAGAGATTCTCAAAAATGTGGAAATTAACCAACACATTCTTTTTTTTTTCTTTTCTAAGTAAGAGTTAGGGAAATAGACTGACTCCTGCATGCACCCTGACCAGGATCCACCTGGTAACCCCCATCTGGGGCTGATGCTCTGCCCATGTGGAGCTGTGCTCGCAATCAAGCTATTTTTAGTGCTTGAGGCGGAGGCTCCACCGAGCCATCCTTAGTGCCAGGGCCAATGTATTTGAACCAATTGAGCCATGGCTGCAGGAGAGGAAGAGAGAAGGAAGAGAGAGGAGATGCAGATGGTTGCCTCTCCTGTGTGCCCTGAACAGAAATCGAACCTGGGAGGTCCACACACCTAGCCAACACTCTACCACTGAGCCAACCAGCCAGGGCCAAACAACACATTCTTAAATGACCAATGGGTCAAATACAAAATTACAAGAGAAATTAGAAAATATTTTGAGACAAATGAGAAAGAAACCACAATATATACCAAAACTATGGGATGCAGCTAAAGCTATAAGGAAAAGAAATACATTAAATTGACCGTTTAACCTTCTACCTTAGGAAGCTAGAAAAAGAAAACAATTTAAAGCAAGCAGAAGAAAGAAACTTTTAAAATATAGGTTTTATTATTATTCATGTATGGTGCAGCCAGCAGATCAGGAGATTATTGCTGTTGCAAAGATTCTTATACTCAGATTGTAAAAGGAGAGTGACACTTTATGCCATGGGAAAGAGGCACATGGGGAAGTTCTTGAATTGGTTAGGAGGTGAGGGAGCAGGAAATGGGAAAAGTGAGCAAGAGCCTTTATTGTGGTTTCTTTGCAAAGAATGGGTGAAACCAGTTAAGCAGATTTAGGTTCAAATAATTGCATTGGGCTCTGAGGTGTAGTTGTCTGGTACTTGGCCCTGAGATGATTAATGCTGGGAAATAGTGGCCTTGAGTGTGGTACATGAGATAGTTGATGTTATGAACTCTGGGTTGGTTGGTGTGCATATTAAAGGTGCTCTCCAGGGAAAGTTTACTATTTCTAGGAATTGGCAAACTGTGGGAGGGGCAGTCCTTTAGAAGCAGCAATCCCCCTGATGTCAAAGAAAAAAAAAACCCAGAAAGTAAAGACATTAATTCAGAAGCTAATAAAGATTGGAGTAGAGGCCCAGGTGGGTTGGCTCAGTGGTAGAGTGTCGGCCCAGTGTGTGGAAGTCCCGGGTTCGATTCCTGGCCGAGGCACGCAGGAGAAGCGTTCATCTACTTCTCCACCCTTCCCACTCTCCTTTCTCTCTTTTTTTTCTCCTCCTGCACCTAAGGCTCCATTGGAGCGAAGTTGGTCGCGGGTGCTAAGGATGGCTCCATGGCCTCCCCCTCAGTCACTAGAATGGCTGCAGTTGCAAGGGAGCAAGGGTCCCAGATGGGCAGAGCATCGCCCCCTAGTAGACTTGCTGGTGGTGGATCCCGGTCGGGCGCTTGCTGGTGTCTGTCTCTCTGCCTCCTCACTTCTCACTTCAGGGGGAAAAAATATGATTGGCGTAGAAAAATATATGAAAGAACGGAAAAATAATAGAGGAATTAAATGAAACCAACGGTGATTCTTTTGAAGGGATAAACAAAATCAACCAAGCTTGAGCTTGATTAATCAAGAAAGAAGAAGAGAAAACTCAAATTACTAAAGTCAGGAGTGAGAGGACATTACTACTGACCATACTGGAGTAAAAATGGATTATAAGGGAATACTGTGAACAATTATGTCAACAAACTAGATAGCCTAGATGAAATGGACAAATTCCAAGAAACATACAAACTACTAAAATGAACTCAAGAAAAAGTAGAAAATTCGAATGTACCTATAGTAAGAAGAGATTTAGAAGTAGTGATCAGAAACTTTCCACAAAGAAAATCCCAGGACTAATAACACCAAAACATCATAAACTTCCAAGAAATAGAAGAAGTGGGAAAACTTGCCAACTCATTCTATGAGGTCAGTATTACTCTAATACCCAAACCAAAGACATGAAAATTAAACCTACAGACTGATAATTTTTATGAGTGTAAACACAGCAGTCCTCAGCAGAATCATTACAAACCAAGTCTGGCAATGTGTAAATAGGCTTATATACCATTTACCAAATGGGAATGATAGGTTGGTATCAGGATTAAAAATCGGTTCAATATACAAAAAGTAATGTAGTACATTGTATGAATAGAATAAAGGACAAAATTACATGATCATTTCAATGGAAATGGAAAAAGTATTCAAAATCCAATAGACTTTCATGGTAAAAACAACAGACTAGAAATAGAAGGGGACTTGCCTAAACATAATAAAGTGTATCTATGAAAATCCCACAACTAACATTATACTTAAATAAAAGGCTGAATGTTTTCTCTTTAATATCAGTAACAAGATAAGGATGTTTGCTCTCAGTTCTAGATATGTCTTAGTTTTATGCATATATAAGTTATATATATGTATTTTAGTTTAAATTGCTTAATTGTGAAACAAAAAACAAAGAAGACTAAAAAAAAAAAAAATTAGTAATCTTAAAGTACTTTCACCGAGATTTTAAGCACATTGCAAATCTTTTTCTGTATTAACTTTTTGAAATGTTCTTTGTTAAAATGAAAAATAAAATGGCTCTTTTAAGTGTCTATTTTACATCTGTGTTACTGTGTAGTTAGTATAAAAACTTAATTTCAGTTGTTTTATTTTAGTAATATATCAAATGTTAACCTGATTGAGAAATGGTTAATTTTTATAGTCATTAACTTCACTGTCTCAATTATTTATCAAACCATATTTTATTCTTTTGAAAGCTTTTGGGGTAAATTTAAAGTCTGAATCTTGTCCTGTTTTTGGTATGTATTTTCCCATATTTGAAATAGTTATTTTAGGAATATGCCTTCTGATTTGAACACTTGAAAAACTGAAGAACTTGGGCATTTTCTTTCTAGAAATGCCATATAATGAGCTTTAATGTTACTAAAACCTTTATTTACGTCTTAGTTTTACCAGTTAGCATTTGGGTGGTTTTGAACAAATTATAGAAACTTGTACAAACTTTTTCTTTTTAGAAAAATGTTCTTTTTTTTATAATTATTGTTATTTACCATTTAGAAAAACATTTATTATTTACTTCTTTCTTTGAAAACCTTAGCACTTGTTTCATAATATCTCTCTCTGTTCTAACCTTTCAGCATTTTAAGCAACTGTAATTAATGTTCACTCAGCAGAAAAATTTGTACTTCTGATACACTGGCTCTAAATTTGGAGGTGACCAAAACTCCCCCCCCCCAGATTCAGTAATTTGTAATAATGGTCATAGAACTTAGGGAAACATCTACATTTGCAGTTTATTATAAAGCATATCATAAAGGATTTAGATGTACAGCTAGTTGATGAGGTACATAGGGTGAGATCCAGAAGGGTCCCAAATTCAAGAGCTTCTGTCCTCATAGAATTTATTTTATGGAGGGTTCCTGATATATGGATGATTAAATCATTGGCCATTGGTGATTGAACTCAATATCCAGCCCTCTCCCCTCCCTGGGAGTCAGGGGTGAGCCCAAAAGTTGCAACCCAGTTACAGGGTTGGTGCCCCCATCTTTAGGGGCTTTCCAGAAGTCTCCTTATTAAATAAAAAATTAAGTGTGGTTGATAGGGTTGTAGAATCACAAAGGACTCTTATTTTACCTTTATTGTTCTGTTTCTAGGACAGTGGTTCTTAACCTGGGTTCTATCGAACCCTAGGGGTTCAATGAGTCGGTCTCGGGTTCGGAGAAGCCTCTGCTGCAGAGGCCAGAATAAAGTAATACCGTAATTTGTTGTGAGTTCATGCACTTTGTTGGTTTTGTTCTTTGAGCAAGGTGATGTTCATGCACAGCTAGCTCATTTTGTGCATCAGTAAAAAAACATATACTTATGTCTTGAATTTGGAAAAAAAATCATATTTTATTTATCACTAAAGAAGGGTTCGGTGAATGCGCATATGAAACTGGTGGGTTTGGTACCTCAAAAAAGGTTAAGAACCACTGTTCTAGGAGCTATTTAGGGAATTAGGGACAAAATTCAAGTATTGTAACCAAAGATTTCACTCTTACCACTTAGCATTTTAGGATCTTTGGCTAGGAAATGGGGACAAAATCAAAATACATATTTTTATTAAATTACAGTATCACACCACTGAACTCTATTTTGGTAAATGCAGTGGTCATTTCTCAGTTCTCGTCTTACTTGACCCATAAGCAGCATTTAACACAGTTTAATGCGAATTGCTAAAACTTGTTTTCACTTGGCTTTTAGAATATCACACCTGACTCATTTCTCTCCTATATTTCTGGCTCCCTCATCTCAGTTTATTTTATTCTTACTCTTTCTTCCCAGTCTGTAAATATTGTTTGTTTAGGTCTCAGTCTTGGGTCTATACTCATTTTCTAGTGATCTGAAACAAAGTCTCATGGCTTTAAATGCCTGGGTATAATGACTCCCCAAATACTAATGATTCTTAAATTTATATACTTAGCCTGAATCTCTTCTCAATTCCACATTCATATATTCAGCCTTCCTGACATCTTCATTTGTATATCGGTTGGCATCTCAAACTTTATGTATTAAAAACTGAAGGTTTTAAATAAGTGAAGGTTTTTTAAAAGGTTGAAAGAAATGATTAAGCAAAGAAACAAATCTTTTTTTTTTTCGTTGCCGTCGCAACACCTTAGTTGTTCATTGATTGCTTTCTCACATGTGCCTTGACCACGGGCCTTCAGCAGACCGAGCAACCCCTTCCTGGAGCCAGTGACCTTGGGTCCAAGCTGACGAGCTTTTGCTCAAGCCAGATGGGCCCATGCTCAAGCTGGCGAGCTCGGGGTCTCGAACCTGGGTCTTCCGCATCCCAGTCCGATGCTCTATCCACTGCGCCACCGCCTGGTCAGGCAAAGAAACAAATATTATAGACACAGACAACTGTGAGGATTGCAGGAGGGGGATAGAGGTGGGGGAAGATGGAGGCGAGGAGATAGATGGCAATTGGAGAGAGACTTGACTTGGGGTGGTGAACACACAATGCAATATACAGATGATACATTATAGAATTGGATATGTGAAACCTGTATAATTTTATTAAACAATGTCACCCTAATAAATTTCATAACAATTTTTTCATGGCTGGTGCTGGCACAGTCGTTAGAGCATCAGCCTGGGATGCTGAGGTGTCAGGTTCAAAACCACAAGGTTGCAGGTTTGAGTGTGGGGTAGCCAGCATGAGCCCAAAGGTCTCTGGCTTGAAGCCCAAGGTTGCTGGCTTGGGCAAGGGGTCACTGGCTCAGTTGGAGCCCCCCCCCCCAATCAAGGCATGTATGAGAAACAATCAATGAACAACTAAAGTGATGCAACTATGAGTTGATACTTCTCATCTCTCTCCCTTCCTGTTTCTGTCTCGCAAAAAAAAAAAAAAAAAAGAGAAAATGAAAGAAATCTTCAGTGGCATTGAGACAAAATAAAATAAATAAATAAAAGCTGAGCTCTTACCTGTTTTTTATGTAATGTTTCCCATTGCAGTTAACAACAATACCAAGCTTTTAGTAAGCTCAGCTTACCTTGGTGTCACACTCAGTTCCTCTTTCTTTCATACCTAACTTGTGGTCTATCAGCAAATCCTATTGGTTCTGCTTTTCGTATTATATCTGAATTCTTCCACTCTTCCCAACTCACCTAAAACTACATTAGTTCAAGTCAGCAATAATAGCCTCTTAAATGATTTCTCTGCTTCTCTTGGGCACCATTAGGTTAACCTTTTGAGTACAAACGTTCATGTACATCCTCGTGCCTCCTGGTCATCCAGAGTACGATCAATTTATTTTTATTTTTTTAAGCATTTTACTTATTTTTTGTGTGTGACAGAGACAGAGAGGGATAGACAGCAATAGATAGACTGGAAGGGAGAGAGATGAGAAGCATCAACTCTTCGTTGTGTTACCTTAGTTGTTCATTGATTGCTTTCTCATATGTGCCTTGATGGAGGGTGGGGGCCTATAACAGAGTGAGTGACCCTTTTCTCAAGCCAGCAACCTTAGGCTTCATGCCAGCGACCTTTGGGCTCAAGCCAGTGACCATGGGGTCATGTCTACGATCCCATGCTCAAGCTGGTGAGCTAGCACTCAAGCCGGATGAGCCCGTGTTCAAGCATTTGACCTCAGGGTTTCGAACCTGGGTCCTCCACGTCCCAACGCTCTATCCACTGTACCACCACCTGGCCAGGTCAGTCGATTTATTTTTAAAATGTGTAAGGCAACATTAAAAAAAGGCAAATGTCTATTCTTGTTTTCATAAATTGGTTATCAAACAAACATGGTTTTAATTTAATAAAACTGGAACTGGAACTAATTTCAGTTTTTGAAGAAAAGAAAACACTCCTGGGGGTCAACAAGCATAAAAAATTTACTACTCAAAGGGTTAATGTCAACACAGTAGCCAGAATGATTCTCTTTATAAGTTAAAAGTCAATGATGAAAACTTTTAGGCCCTGGCTAGTTGGTTCAGTGGTAGAGCATTGTCCTGGTATGTGGATGTCCCAGGTTCAATTCCTGGTCAGGGCACACAGGAGAAGTAATCATCTGTTTCTCTACCCCTCCTCCTCCTCCTCCTTTCTTTCTCTTTCTCTCTCTCTTCCTCTCTCGCAGCCATGGCTTAATTGGTTCAAGCATGTCAGCCCTAGGTGCTGAAGATGGCTCTGTGGAACCTCTGCCTCAGATGCTAAAAATTGCTTGGTTGCAAGCATTGGCCCCAGATGGGCAGAGCATCAGTCCCAGATGGGGCTTGCTGGGTGGATCCTGGTCAGAGTGCATATGGAAGTTTGTTTCTCTGTTTCCCCTCCTCTCACTTGGAAAAAGAAGAGAAAAAAAAAATTTTTTTTAAATTGATTGTGGTGCTGGTTGTATAATTATGTCAATATAGTAAAAACCATTGAATTATACACTTTTAAGTGGTTAAGTTGTATGACATGTGAATTATATCTCTATAAAGCTTTTTTTTAATAAGTCATTTCAGGTCATTCTTTTGAGTATTCAAAGTAAAGCAGAGCCATCACAGTCCATCCCACTTTTACATATTTTACCACTGTGTGCTATATTTTCATTAAATTATTAGAAAAATGAGAAAACAAAATACATAATATAAAAGTCCACTGGTTATGTGCTTGGATGTTGATTACTGTACAACGTTGTGTTTATTTCTCAATTTCTGTACTTACATTGCCATAGACTGGTAATAGGTGAGACTAGCACGGTCCTTGGACTACTATTTGAATAGCTTTAACCTGTTAAGACCCTGTTGTCCTCTCTACTTCACTTATTACCTTTGTGATCTCATCTTTACCTTCCCCCTCATTTTCAAATCTGTAGCTGCAGTAACCTCCTTCCTGTTCCTTGAACTTGTTAAGCCCTCTCTTATATCCTTTGAAGCTTGTAAAAAGCTCTAAACCCAAATAGTATCTACATGGGTATTATTGTTTGATAATTCTAGAATCTTAGGAACATAACATGGGGTTTATTATGTGATCTCCATTCTTTTACCTGAAGACCTGGCCAGATAGCATGGATGGTTAGAGTGTTGTCTTGAAATTCAGAGGTTGCCAGTGTGATCCAGGTCGGGGCATGTAAGGAAATGGATCTATGTTCTTGTCTCTCTGTTCCTCTCTTTCCAAAATCAATAAATTAAAAATATTAATGTTTATTGAAAAATAAACATTTTAATGTATTTTTAAAAATCCTAAATTGATCGCCTGACTGTGGTGGTGTGATGGATAAAGCGTCGACCTGAAAACGCTGAGGTTGCTTGCTGAGTCCAGCTCAGCAATGGGTGTGCAGGAAAGGAAGATGCTGCAGGACTTTAGAAAAAACACACAAGACACAACATAGAGAAAAGTTGGGTACAGGGGACTCCCAGCCTCTAGGACTGAGAGCCCAGATCCCTGCAGCCTCATTGTATTTATTCATTTCTGTAATCATCAAGCAAATTAGCGGAGCCTGGGTTCAGGTATGGAAAAGGATGATTAGCTAATACCTTTCAGGTATACAGGAAATGACTATAGGGATCTGCTGCTTCCTTTAAACAATCTTATCAGTGCTTGCCAGGGCAACGTTCTGCCCCTGCAGGACTTGGTGTTCCAAAGTCTGCACCAAAGACTTGTTTCATGGCAGCAGTTTAATCTCCAGCCATTTTCCTACAGTCGCTGGTTCGAAATCCTGAGTTTGCCTGGTTGAGGTGCATAGACAAACAGTCAATGAACAACTAAGAGAAGTAAGTAACTATCAGTTGATATTTCTTCTATTTTTTTAAATTAATTAATTTTTTAACAGGGACAGAGAGAGGGAAAGATAGGGACAGACAGACAGGAATGGAGAGAGGTGAGAAGCATCAATCATTAGTTTTTCGTTGCCATTGCGACACCTTAGTTGTTCATTGATTGCTTTCTCATATGTGCCTTGACCGCGGGCCTTCAGCGGATCAAAGCAACCCCTTGCTGGAGCCAGTGACCTTGGGTCCACGCTGGCAAGCCTTCGCTCAAGCCAGATGGGCCCGCGCTCAAGCTGGCGAGCTCGGGGTCTCGAAACGGGGTCCTCTGCATCCCAGTCCGACGCTCTATCCACTGCGCCACCGCCTGGTCAGGCTCAGTTGATATTTCTTGATACTTCTCACTCCCTCTTCCCTCTTTCTCCTCTCTCTGTAAAACTCAATAAATAAAATATATTTTTTAAATGTCATAAGTAGATCATAACAGTAGACAGAAAAAGGATTTGACAAAATCCAACACCTGTTTATGATAAAAACTCTCAATAAGTCAGGTATAGAGGGGAACTTCCTCAATATGATAAAGAATATCTACATAAAACCTATAGCTAACATTGTACTTAATGGTGAGAAGCTTAACACTTCCCCACTTAGATCATGAGCATGGCAAGGACGTCCCTCTCATCACTGCTTTTCAACATTGTCTGTAACTCTTGCTAATGCAGTAAGACAAAGGAAATAAAAAGTATACAGAATAGGAAGGGAGAAATAAAACTTTTTTGTGTGCAGATGACATGATAGTCTTTAAAGAAAGTAAGTCAATTGCTTTCCTATATACTGACAGTGAGCAAGTGGAATTTAAATTGAAATCAAAATACCATTTACTTTAGGACCCCTCTCCCCAAATAAAATTCTTAGGTACGAATCTAACAAAATATATTCAAGATCTATATGAAAAACACCTGCAAAACTCTGATGAAAGATGTCAAAGAACTAAATAGAGAGCTAGTCCACGTGCATTGACAGAAGACTCAATATTGTCAAGATATTGGTTGCTCCCAACTTAATCTATGAATTCAAGGCAATTCCAATTAAAATACCAGCAAGTAGTTTTGTATATATCGACAAACTTATTCTAAAGTTTATATAGAAAGAAGACTCAGAATAGCCAGAATATTGAAGGAGAAGAACAAAGTCAAAGAACTGTTGGTATTTGACTTTAGGACTTAACTATGAAGTTACAGTAATCGGGACAGTGTTGGTATTGGCAAAAGAATTTAAAAAAATACATCAGTGGGACAGGGTTGGGAAAGCTCCTAATTTTCCAAACTTGTGTTTCTCTTTTACTATCATACTACCATCATACTTGCAACATTTCTGATACCAGGTATGTGGGGTTTTCCCACGCCAAGCAGTTCTGTGACACTGGCTGGGTGTCATACAATTTAACTCAATTGTTATACTGTCCGCATGGTAATAGCATCAGATCCCAGAGATTAAGGCTCATCCCACAAAACTTGCCACCCACTTCAGATGTCAGTCATAAGTAGTAGGTCCTCAGCTTATCCACAGATCTAAGGTTTTCATGACTTCCTCCTCTTTCAATTCTGTGATTTGTTAGAACAGTTCACAAAACTCAGGAAAACACTTAACTTAGGTTTACCAATTTATTAAAGGATATAAAGGATACATTCCAATGAAGAGACACATAGGGTAAAGTCTGGGAGGGCCTTAATTGTAAAAGTTTCAATCCCTGTGGAGTTGAGGTATATCACCCTCCTGGTTTATTGATGTATCCACCAAACTGGAAACTCCCAAGCCCCATACTTTTGGGATTTTTATGTAGGCTTCATCATGTAGACATGATCAATCAATAACTCCATTTCCAGTCCCTCTTCCCTCTTTGGAGAATGGAGGATGTGCTGAAAATTCCAAACTTCTAATTATAGCTTAGGTTTTTCTGGTGACTAGCTCCTCACCTTGCCCCCCAATTTAGGAGACATCCAGAGTCACCTCATTAGAACAAAAGATACACTTTATACTTAGGAATTTACGCCTGACCAGGCGGTGGCGCACTGGATAGAGCGTCAGGCTGGGATGCGGAAGACCCAGGTTCGAGACCCCGAGCTCGCCAGCTTGAGCGCGGGCCCATCTGGCTTGAGCCAAAGAAATCTTGCCAGCTTGGACCCAAGGTTGCTGGCTCCAGCAAGGGGTTGTTTGGTCTGCTGAAGGCCCGCGGTCAAGGCACATGTGAGAAAGCAATCAATGAACAACTGGTGTCACAACGGCAATGAAAAACTAATGATTGATGCTTCTCACCTCTCTCCGTTCCTGTCTGTCTGTCCCTCTCTCTGACTCTCTCTCTCTATCCCTGAAGGAAAAAAAAAAAAAAGGAATTTACAAGGGTTTTAGGAACTCTGTGTCAGGAACTAGAGTCAAAGACCAAATATTAGGAATCAAACACAATTTAATCAACAATTCAAATGCTCTAAATATTTTTACCTGAAACTCATGTATTCTTATTGACCAATGTCATACCATTAAATATAATTTCTTTTTTTTACTCTTCTGAGCAAGAGGAGAGGAGATAGACTCCCACATGTGCCCCCACTGGGATCTACCCAGCAACCCGTCTGAGGCTGATGCTCTGCCTATCTGGTGCCATGCTCCCAACTGAGCTATTTTTAGCACCTGTGGAGGAGGCTTCACAGAGACATCCACAGCGCCCAGGGCCAGTGTGCTCAAACCAATCAAGCCATAGCTGCAAGAGGAGAGGGGGAGAGAGTAAAAGGGCAGGGCTGAAGAAGCAGATGGTCACTTCTGTGTGCCCTGATCAGGAATCGAACCTGGGACATCCACACACTGGGTCAATGCTCTTATCACTGAGCCAACTGGCCAGGGCCAATTTAATTTTTAAATAAAATTTAAATTTAAATTAAAAAAACAAATATGAGAATAAGAGATATTTCTAGTGCTCTTATCATATACAAAGATTTTTAAGAACCCTGTCTCAGGAAATGGGGCCAGAGACCTATTTATTTATTTATTTATTTATTTATAATTTTTCCAAGGTGAAAAGCAGGGTGGTGGCAGACTCCTGCATGCTCCTGACTGGGATCCACCTGGCAAGCCCACCAGGGGGCGACGCTCGGCCCATCTGAGGCATTGTTCTGCTGCAACTGGAGCTATTCTAAGTCATCCTCAGCACTTTGCTCCAATGGAGCCTTGGCTGCGGGAGGGGATAGAGAGAGAAAAAAAGGAGAGGGGGAGGGGTGGAGTAGCAGATGGGAGCTTCTCCTGTGTGCCCTGACTGGGAATCGAACCCAGGGCTTCCACACACCTTGCGGACACTCTACTGCTGAGCCAGTCAGCCAGGGCTATTTATTATTTCACAAACAGCAAGTTCAGAAATACTCATACTTTGTTAATTGACCTTTGACAAAGGAGCAAAGGCAGTAATACAATGGAGCAAAGATAGTCTCTTCAACAAATGGTGCTGGAACAACTGGATATCTACCTGTAAGAAATGAATCTAGGCATAGAGGTTACACCTTTCACAAAAATTAACTCAAAATGGATCACAGACCTAAGTATAAAACAAAACTGGAGTACAACATTGGAGAAAACCTATAGAACTTTGGATATAGCAGTGGCTTTTTAGATACAACACCAAACATGTGATCTGTAAAAGAAACAGTAAAGCTAGATTTTATTAAAATTTTAAAATTCTGTTCTAGGAAAAACATTGTCTAGGGAATGAGGAGACAAGCCACAAACTGGGATAAAATATTTGCAAAA
Organism: Rhynchonycteris naso; assembly: GCA_037038555.1. Taxonomy (NCBI): domain Eukaryota; kingdom Metazoa; phylum Chordata; class Mammalia; order Chiroptera; family Emballonuridae; genus Rhynchonycteris; species Rhynchonycteris naso. Next base: position 319,000,464 of record CM072995.1, read on the forward strand.
GATACATATGGCAAAGGACTATTATACCAAAATATCCAAAGAGCTCTTAAAATCTGATAGTAGTCTAGAATTCGTTACATTCTGATAACTTTTGAAAGTGTACACCTATGAAACTACCACCACAATCTAAATGAACATTTCTATTGTCTAAAATGGAATTTGATTTATTAAAATATTTTTTCATTGATGGGAAGGGGTGAAGAGAGAGAGAAAATCAACTCTTTTCACTTAGTTCTATTTAGTTATGCACTCATTGATTGCTTCTTGTTTGTTCCCTGACTGGTGATTGAATTCAGGATCTCAGCATGCCAGGATGCTGTTCTATCCACTGAACCTCCAGCCAGGGCTGGAATTTGTTTTTAATTAAGCCTTTTATTAAAAACCATAAAGATCATTACTGAGAACATAAATCTGACATTTAAAGAAAGTCACTTCTTGAAAAGCTAATTGATATGTACTCTCTATTATTATTCTTTTGAATATTTCAGAAATGGTTTAGCTTCCTCTTAAGACATTATAGAAATTGCATGTTTTGAAATGAAAATTGGCAAGAGTGCTTCAGTTTCTTCTGGATCCCTTTAGATCAGATATTCACAATTTTTCTAGGTGCCTGCAGCTATTGCTTATAAACTTCACCAACTGACCTTCTTTTGTGTATGATACTTTGATTCTGGGAATGGTTTTTTCTCTCCTCAGCATAGATGCTACTAATATCAGTCTTAGGAACTGAAAAAAGCATTGATATCATTGAGCCATATGTGGAAAATCCCTGAGAATATAAGTCCAAATCTTTGGAATTATAATCTAATACCATAGGCTAAAAAGTATGAACTTTTTTAGATGGTCAGAGTCTTAGACTAAAGAATTATGATCTAAATTCTATATTTAGAATTCTCTGGGAGTTTCAAAAGTATTTTGTTATACCCAGGTTCTCTGTGAAATTAAGGAGATCTTTCAGGTGTATCTGAAAATGCCATGCTTGCCCCCACCCCCGATGCACTAAGACTGTTGCTGCTGTGAGGTTATATAGAATTTGACAGATTTTATTTATTCATTTTACTGGCGGGGGGGGGGAGCAGAAAGCACTAACTCCCTTATGTGCCTTGACCAGGCAAGCCCAGGGATTTGAACCTGTGACCTCAGCATTCCAGGTCGATGCTTTCATCCACTGTGCCACCACAGGTCAGGCTAGAATTTGACAGACTTTTGATTCTTCATTAAAAAGTTGTTGCTAATGAAGCCAAAATTTTATTGTACTTAGACATTAATAGGAGGCACTAATTAACAATATAAGCCTTCAGTTTTTGTAAGAATTATAGTCCTAGAGCCTGACCAGGTGGTGGCGCAGTGGATAGAGCGTCGGACTGGGATGCAGAGGACCCAGGTTCGAGACCCCGAGGTTGCTAGCTTGATCGCGGGCTCATCTGGCTTGAGCAAAAAGCTCACCAGCTTGGATCCAAGGTCACTGGCTTGAGCAAAGGGTTTTTTGGTCTGCTGAAGGCCCGCAGTCAAGGCACATATGAGAAAGCAATCAATGAACAACTAAGGTGTCGCAACGAAAAACTGATGATTGATGCTTCTCATCTCTCTTTGTTCCTGTGTGTCTGTCCTTATCTATCCCTCCTTCTGACTCTCTCTCTGTTTCTGTAAAAAAAAAAAAAGAAAAAGAAAAAAGAATTATAGTCCTAGATATTATCTTAGCTCTAACAAGAAAATTTGGATGATATAATAAGCTTACATCCTCACTTAGGGAAATAGACTTGATAGTATATCAAGTATTATCTTTGAATATGAAGAACTGACTGTATGTGCTATATGGCAAATTACTTATCAGGTGAAGAGTTCTACAGTAAATTAATTGAAAATTCCCCTATCCCTACCACACACACAGTAGATTAACTTCTTCAATGAATAATTAAAGCTAGTCTTGTTGCTAGAAATTTATTATTGGCCTTATATGAGTCATATGTAGTTTAAATCAAGTTTTATTTCAGCCTGACTAGGTGGTGGCACAGTGGATAGAGCAGGACATGGAGGACCCAGGTTTGAAACCTTGAGGTTGCCAGCTTGAGCGCAGGGTTGCTGAATTGAGCATGGGGTCATAGACATGACCCCATGGTCGCTAGCTTGAGCAAGGGGTCACTCACTCTATTATAGTTTCCCTGGTCAAGGCACATAAGAGAAAGCAATCAATGAGCAACTAAGGTGACACAACAAAGAATTGATGCTTCTCATCTCTCTCCCTTCCTGCCTCTCTGTCCCTCTCTCTGTCTGTCGCTCATAAAAAGAAAAAAAGTTTTATTTCACATAAAAAGGAATTTTATGTAATTCATAATTCATGCTTTATGTCTAATTTCTTCACACTGAATTAATTTCATTTAAAAAGAGGAAACTAGTTGTCCAGAAGAGTCTTTAATTGACCAAAATCTGGCATTATTTCAAAGTAAAGCAAAAACTAAGTTACTTAGGGAACTATTCTTTCTAGCTAGAGTCTGGAAGTGATTTTCTTAAATTGTTTTTTTCACTAGTTCATTTTTTTTTAAATTATAAACCTACAGATTTTTTCTCACAGTTCCAAGCATACTAGTTTTTTTTTTTTATTCATTTTAGAGAGGAGACACAGAGTGAGAGAGAGAGAGAGAGAGAGAGAGAGAGAGAAAGGGGGAGGAGCTGGAAGCATCAACTCCCATATGTGCCTTGACCAGACCAGTGCAGGGTTTTGAACTGGCGACCTCAGTGTTCCCAGGTCGACGCTTTATCCACTGTGCCACCACAGGTCAGGCCTCCAAGTATACTAGTTTTAACCATATTTATGTTGCTTATTTTTATAATTCAAAAATAATAAAATATTGGTAATTTTATATGGTTCAACTTAATGTATATATATTCAAAGATTTCAACAGTGGGAGTAGATTCATTCTTTTATTTGAGGAAAATTATATTGCTCAGAGTAAACTTTGAGATTACTTTGAATTTAGAAGATTTATTATTCCAAAGACTGTTACAAATAGACAATTAATGTAACTTTAGGATGGCATAGATAAGACGTGTTTTTAGACACTTTAATGAACTTATCCAGAAAGATGGTGGTGATTAATACATCTAAGATTGTTCTGTATAGACTTCTAGTGGGCTACCAGTAGAAGTAAAATTACCAACTAGGTGGATATTTTTCTGTTCCATGTTGATTTCTTCTTTTTTGTTAATTTTATTAATTTTTTTTTTAAAGAGAAGCATCAAGTTATTTCATGTAGTTATATGTCCATTAATTGCTTCTCATATGTACCCTGACTAGAACTCAAACTGGCCAACTTGAGGTCAAGCCTACAATAGAGCTGGTGACCCCAAAATTAAACCAGCAACCTCGGTGCTTCAGATTGATGCTCTATCCATTGTGCCACCAACTAGAGCTATTTTCTGCAATTTATTTTATTTTTTTGGCTTGCGATTTGATTAAAAAATTTTTTTGATTTAGAAAATTTAATGGGGCTAACATTGATCAAAAACAGTACATAGGTTTCAGGTAAACATCTCAGTAACATTTGAACTGTTGATTGTGTTATGTGCCCATCACCCCAAATCAAATAATCTTTTGCACTGTATATTTGTCCCTCTTTACTCTCCTAACCCCCACCCTGTTTTCTTCAATTTTAATGACTTTTTTTTTTCACTTTTGCTCCTTGCCAGATGTGTTGTCACATCTTTTGGAGGGTAGGTAAGGTTAATTGTGACAAGAACTTAACATGAAATCTATCTTCTTAACAGATTTTAGGTGTAAACCATACAGTATTATTATTTATATGCACAGTGTTGTGCAGTAGATTTCTAGAAAAGTTGTTCATCTTACATAAACAAAATTTTATGCTGGTATAATGACTCACTTTTAAAATTCACAGACTACTTAGTCTGTCTTAAGTAATGTGCCACAAAGATATCTAGAGGAAAGGAGTGTATGTGCTTGTGTATGTATGTGTGATTCACAAACATACCTAAGCATAAACATATTTGTTAATGGAATGGCTACCCTTCTAAAATGGAATCTGTATGAGCATCCTCTCCCTAGAGTTTCTTTGCCTTTATTCATTCTTTATATGTATCTCTGTATTCAATTTCAGACTTTTCTTTCTTTTTTTTAAGATTTTATTCATTGATTTTAGAGGAGAGAGAGAGAGAGAGAGAGAAGGCATAGTGCTGAGAGGAGTAGGAAGTATCAGCTCACAGTTGCTTCTCATATGTGCCTTGACTGGGAAAGCCCAGGGTTTCGAACTGGCAACCTCAGCCAGTCAACACTCTATCCACTGCACCACCACAGATGAAGCTATATTTTTCTTTAACTTTTACACTCATTTCTTCCTTTATTCTAATATTTACCTTTTCCAACACTTAGTATTTCTCCCTTTTCTATTGCTAGGGAAAGCAGGGGGCCAGGCAACAAAATTTTACATATGTTTAGACCATAGAAGGAAGCTGATTACTGTTGCTTGGTTCAGGTGAAAACTTGGTTTTCTTACCCAATTCTTTATATTGGAAAAATCATGTCCCTTTTTAAAAATTGTGACGTTTTTGTATCTTTGACTGTCTGTGGCATTAGGATAAATGACAAACTATTTTTTAGGAAATCCGAATATATGCAGTATTTTATAAAATTTCTTTTGGCGCAAATAAACACTATTCTGGCCTGACCAGTGGTGGCACAGTGAATAGAGCATCAACCCAGGACACTGAGGTCCAGAGGCAGATTAAAGTCAGTTGAGGTCCCAGGCACAGAAAAAAATATTGGGCCCCTTAAAAAAAAGAAACAGGGAAAATAAAAATACATGTTAACCATATTTTTAAATAAATAAAAAATATGTACTATATATGTTAAAATTGCACATATGAAACCAAACTTGTTATTAGAAAAAGGTGTAAAGTTGGGGTTTTGTGGGGTCCTTCAGAAGTTGGGGCCCAGGGTGTGCATATGGTGCTCCTGCAGTTAAATCTGCTTCTGCTGATGTCCCCATTTCAAAACCCAGATGTCTCTGGCTAGAGCGTTGGCTTGTTGACATGATCTCAAGGTCTCTGCAACCCAAAGGTTGCTGGCTTCAAGCCCAAGGTCATTGGCTTGAGCCCAGGGTCACTGGTTTGAACAAGGGGTCACTGGCTTTTTTGAACCCCCATCCAGGCACGTACAAGAAGCAATCAATGAATAGCTAAAGTGCTGCAACTACAAGCTGATGCTTCTCATCTCCTCTCTCTATCACTAAAAAACAAAATCAATTAAAAATTTTTTAAAAAAGATAAGGACCATTCTGAGTGGAGAACATCCAAATAAAAATATCTAAACTAAAGTAATCATTATCTTAACATTGATGTATTTGGGTAAGCCTTGAATTGTGAGCTTCCACAGTAAATGTACTCAGTTTCATTTGCTTTTTACAAAGTACACTCCTCCAAACCAGTGAATTAATTGACATTTGACTAATATGAAGCTGTAAACTAAGGTACATGAGAGAATTCTTTAACCTTTGGTTTCTTTTACAGTATGTCTTCTGCATTTTCATATAGGAGATGAGTGTGAGGCAGTGCTAACACCTCACCTTTTTTTTTTTTTTTCTAAAGTGAAAAGCAGGGAGGCAGAGAGACAGATTCCCACATGCACCCTGACCAGGATCCACCCAGTAAGCCCCCTACCAGACAGTGCTCTGCCCATCTGGGGCTCTTGCTCTGTTGCTTGGCAACCAAGCTACTTTAGTGCCTGAGGTGAGGCCATGGATTTATCCTCAGCACCCAGTGCCAACTTTCTTGAACCATTCGAGCGATGGCTATGGGAGAGGAAGAGAGAAAGAGAGAGAGAGAGAGAGAAGGGATGGGGGAGGAGTGGAGAAGAAGATGGTCACTTCTTCTGTGTGCCCTGACCAGGAATTGAACCCAGGACATCCACACACCTAGCTTATGCTCTACCACTGAGCAAACCAACTGTCTTTTATAAAGGAATCCAGTGGTTCTTAACCTGGGTTCTGTCGAGCCCTAGGGGTTCGATGAGTCGGTTTCAGAGGTTCGGAGAAACCTGTGCCGCGGAGGCCAGAATAAAGTAATACCATAATTTGTTGTGAGTTCATGCACTTTGTTGGTTTTGTTCTTTTGGCAAGGTGATGTTCACGCACGGCTCATTTTGTGCACCAGTAAAAAACCATATACCTATGTCTTGAATTTGAAAAAAAAATCATATTTTATTTATCACTAAAGAAGGGTTAGGTGAATGTGCATATGAAACTGGTGAGTTCGGTACCTCAAAAAAGGTTAAGAACCACTGTTTTAATTAGATCCAGGTCAATAGCATTCAAGATGCTGGAATAGCTGACAATGTTTATTTTCCTTGGAATTTTTTCTGTTCTTACTGACTTAATTCTTGTAGCTGATTGACTTCTTTGTCATAATTGCTCTGCTTGGTATAACATTAACTGAAGAGAACAGCAACAGGTCATGTTTTTCAGGTAAATTTTGATCTTTATAAGTTTAGTAGTATAAATGATGTTCCCATACTAGGATGATGTAGTAGAAGGAGGGTATCGTGGTACATTTTATTATAAAGCCTGACTTTGTACTAATTTTAAAATCATATGTGTTGGCTCTGAGATCTGAAAAATGACAGTGTTTGTTTATAACCATTAAAATTATTTTTGGCTGGGTTTTTTTTTTTTTTTTGTATTTTTCTGAGGTGAGAAGCAGGGAGGCAGAGAGATTCCCGCATGTGCCCCACCGGGATCTTCCCAGCATGCCCACTAGGGGTCAATGCTCCGCCCATCTGGGGCACTGCGCCATTGTAACAGGAGCCATTCTAGCATCTGAGGCAGAAGCCATGGAGCTATCCTCAGCGCCTGGGCTAACTTTGCTCCAATGGAGGGGAAGAGAGAGATAGAAAGGGAAGGGGGAAGAAGCAGATGGTTACTTCTCCTGTGTGCCCTGGCCAGGAATAGAACCCAGGATTTCCACATGCCAGGCCAGTGCTCTACCACTGAGCCAACTGGCCAGGGCCATATTTTTGGCTATTTTTAACAAGCACAATAACATTAATAAGTGACATGAGAGTTTTTAAGTGAAAGTTTATTAGTGAAGGAGTGGAACAGAGAGAAGGCTACTACAGAGGCAGAGAAGACGAGAAATTTTTTTTCATGTGAAAGAACTCTAGGAGTAGGGTATTTGTGAGGTTTTGTGGCAGTTTCGTTGTCATCGAGAACCAAGGCTTCTTCTAACTCTGTTTAAACAGAGCTAATATATGACTTCCATATTGAATTTTGCTGCATGATTATTGAATGGTTCCTGAAATTTTGCTATCCAAAATCCAGGTAAGAAAAATAGGATAAAACCAAGGGTGCACCTCCCAACTCAAACAGCCCCATTTATTTACAACTCAAAGAAGGCTGTAAAATTCAGCCCTTTTCATGGAAAAGGGTATGGCTTTAAATGTTTGTGTTAGTAAGGAAGAAGGGGAAGATGGATATTTGTATAGGCTGCTTCTGTCATAATGAGTAAATGAGGTTCTTCTGATGAGATTTCTTAAATGTAGCCATCTGTCATTCCTGTGCATTCGTCAGGTATGTCAGTTAGATTCTCTTACACAGTAATTTAAAGTTTATAAACCTGTTATCCCACCATATATACATTCTCAGATGGAATGTCATAAAATGGAATTAGTGCTTTGGTTATATGTGGTTAAGCCCTAAATTGAGAAGCATAATTGAATGCATAGTCACATAGTTTGAGGTAAAAGAGAAAGCTTTTTTATGTTGGTTGTTTTTTTATCTGTATAACTGAAATCTATAAAATACTGCTCAAAATATTAAATAAATGGAGACACATCCCAGGTAAATGGATTGGAAGACAGTATTGTTAAGTTGTCAATAGTAACTACCGAGAGAAATAATCTACAGGTTCAGTGCAATTCCTATCATAATTTTTACAACCATTTTTGTAGAAATGAAAGAGCTGATACTAATTTGCAGTAGCCAAAACAGCCTTGAAAAATAAAAATAAGTTGGGACTTATATATCCAGATTTTAAAACTCAATACAGGCCTGACCGGTGGTGGCGCAGTGGTAAAGCGTCGACCTGGGAACACTGAGGTCGCCAGTTCAAAACCCTGCACTGGTCTGGTCGAGGCACACATGGGAGTTGATGCTTCCTGCTCCTCCCCCCTTTCTCTCTCTCTCTCTCTCACTCTGTGTCTCTTCTCTAAAATGAATAAAATAAAAAAACAAACAACAAAAAAAATTGATTAAAAAAATTAAAAAAAAACTCAATACAAAGCTACAGTAATCAAAATATGTCTGGTACAAGGACAGACATATAGACCAATGGAATAGAATTGAGAGTCCCCTAAGTAAATTCATCTATCTATTGACAATGGATTTTCAACAAAGGTGTGCCGGGCCCAACCTATAGAATGTGAGGAAATATTTGAAAGTTACAAGTCCCATAAGTGTTTAACATCTAGAATACTATATAAAGAACACCTACACATCATAACAGAAAGGACAAACTCAATTTAAAATGGGCAAAGGACTTGCCTGACCAGGCGGTGGCGCAGTGGATAGAGCGTCGGACTGGGATGCAGAGGACCCAGGTTCGAGACCCTGAGGTCACCAGCTTGAGTGCAGGCTCATCTGGTTTGAGCAAAGCTCACCAGCTTGGACCCAAAGTTGCTGGCTCGAGCAAGGGGTTACTCGGTCAACTGAAGGTCCACAGTCAAGGCACATAAGAAAGCAATCAATGAACAACTAAGGTGTCGCAACGAAAAAATGATGATTGATGCTTTTCATCTCTCCGTTCCTGCCTGTCTGTCCCTATCTATCCCTCTCTGGCTCTGTAAAAAATAAAAATAAAATGGGCAAAGGACTTGAATAGATACTTCTCCAGAGAGGATACATATGTATCCAATAAGCACATGAAAAGATGCTCAACATCAGTAGTCATCAGAGAACTGCAAGTTAAAACCTCAATAAGATTCCATTTCACACCTATAAATTTTTTTAAAATTAATTTTAATGGGGTGACACCAAAAAATCAGGGTACATATGTTCAAAGAAAACATCTCCAGGTTATCTTATTCAGTTATGCTGCATACCCATCACCCAAAGTCAAATTGTCCTCTGTCACCTTCTATTTGGTTTTCCCTGTGCCCCTCCCCTCCTCCCTATCCCACCTTTTCCTCCCTCCTCCCACCCCGTAACCACCACACTCTTGTCCATGTCTCATAGTCTCACTTTTATGTCCCACCTATGTATGAAATCATGCTGTTCTCAGTTTTTTTCTGATTTACTTATTTCACTCTGTATAATGTTATCAAGGTCCATCCATTTTGTTGTAAATGATCCGATGTCATCGTTTCTTATGGCTGAGTAGTATTCCATAGTATATATGTACTATAGCTTTTTAATCCACTCGTCTTCTGACGGACACTTGGGCTGTTTCCAGATCTTCGCTATTGTGAACAATGCTGCCACGAACATGGGGGCACATTTCTTCTTTTCGAACAGTGCTATGGTGTTCTTAGGGTATATTCCTAAAAGTGGGATAGCTGGGTCAAAAGGCAGTTCGATTTTTAATTTCCTGAGGGATCTCCCTACTGTTTTCCACAGTGGCTGCACCAGTCTGCATTCCCACCAGCAGTGCAGAAGGGTTCCCTTTTATCTACACCTATAGGATAAAATTTAAAATAGTGCAGCCACTCTGGAAAAGTCTGACATTTCCTCACAAAGTTAAATATAATTACCATTAAAAAATATATATATATATATATATATATATGTATAATTACCATTATATATGTTTAAAAATATAAATAAATAATAACAACAACAAAATATTTTTTTAAAATGCTTAATATGTCAAATTTTATGATACATATGTTTTATTACTTTCTTTTTTTTTTTTTTTTTTTCTTTACAGGGACAGAAAGAGAGAGTCAGAGAGAGGGATAGATAGGGACAGACAGACAGGAATGGAGAGAGGTGAGAAGCATCAATCATTAGTTTTTTGTTGCTATTACGACACCATAGTTGTTCATTGATTGCTTTCTCACATGTGCCTTGACCGCGGGTCTTCAGCCCAAGCTACCCCTTGGTGGAGCCAGCAACCTTGGGTCCAAGCTGACGGGCTTTTTGCTCAAGCCAGATGGGCCCACGCTCAAGCTGGCGAGCTTGGGGTCTCGAACTTGGCTCTTCTGCATCCCAGTCCAATGCTCCATCCACTGCGCCACTGCCTGGTCAGGCTGTTTTATTACAATTTAAAAATAAAAGCTATCTTAATAAATATGTCAGTGTCAATTTAGGCTCATCAGTTACAACAAATGTACCACTCTGGTGGGAGAATGTTGATAATAGAGGACACTACATATGTGTAGGGATAAGGGGTATATGGAAAATTTGTATCTTCCTTCAGTTTTGCTATGAACCTAAAGTTACTCTAAAAAAGTCTTTTTAAAAAAATGGTTAGGATATATGTCCAGTAAGTGTATATTGGAAAGAGCTTTTACTCCCAACTCCACAACAGAAACATTTTGTCTCTCTGTAAATTATTTAACTTCTCTGAACCCCAGTATTTCTATCTATACCCTTAGAGGAATAGGGGTGATAATAGCTACTTTGCAGAGATGTAAGAAGATTAGAGATAATTATGTGAAGGTCCTAAAAGAATCTCCGATACACAGTAAATGCCCAATAGGTGGAAGCCATTATCACTGAAAATTTTGTTCATTCTTTATTACAATGTGTTTATGTTTGTTTATTATTTCTCCTACAACTGTAATCCCGATGTGAACGCTAAACTGTCAACCGCCATTAAACTATTATCATTTAACTTCTTTGTTTTGTTTTGATTTACAGGCTACAATTGGTATTGACTTTTTATCAAAAACAATGTACTTGGAGGATCGAACAGTGAGTAATGTTTGCCGTGTGCAATTTTCTGCAAGACTGCAGGATGGGAAAGTTTGATAAAAGCTATAATCAATGATTGTCACCATAAGAAGTACTTAGCGAACTTGCCAAAGTTGACTTACAGGTTTTAAGAAAAACTTATTAGAGTGAGTAGTACTTAGCACTCTGACTTTTTAATTTCACCCCAAGTGAAATTCAAAAGGGAGAGAAAGGCCAAGTTATTTATAAAATCTTGAAGGCCGTAGGCTTGTTAAACAAAGTTTGTCTTCCTGATTTGGAAAAATGATAACAAATATAGCTATAGCATTGAGATAATTGAAGCTGCTAAAAATCTTTTGAATGCCACTCTTGAGGCAGTAGGAACAATTTCATTTGAATTTGACACAATTTGCCAACTTCAAGCTTTTATTTGTAAGAAAAGGATGTATACCAAAGTGACTGTGAATGGAAAGAATGTATATTTGTTAGATTTTTGTCTTCCTTCTTTATGAATGTTCCTGTTATGTACTATGTAAATTTTGTATTCTAGTCCACTGTTGCTTGAAGAGATTTTTGTCACCTAAACAGTGATTATCTTAAATGCATTATTTTGGGGCCTATACCCATAAACATTTTATATCTATTGTTATTTCTTGTGTGTGTTTTCTTTTGTATTTTAATACATAATATGCCATTTCTTAAAATTTGAAAGCTTAGAAACAGTTTTATAATGGTAAAAGAACTTAATGCTTGTTTTCAGGCATTTCTTTCTCAAATGTGGAAAAGTAAGAAAGTAAAATTTTTATGTAGGGTTGAGAAAAGATATTCTTCCTTTTTGTTAAATTATATACAATATTATGGGAAGAAATGTGTGGGAGAAACATAAGCACAGTCGTCAGAGATCCAATTTCAAATTGTTGGACCCATTAGGAAAGAGACACATCTTAGCTTCAGAGAGGCTTTAAAAGAAGTATTAATTCCTTTCCTCTGATAGCCTGGGCTGCTCTTGACTTATCCCTTTCTTTTTCCCTTTTATGCTTACTATTTGAACATTAGCAAAGTCTACTTTTCGCTATCCAGAAGGCATAGCATTCAAAGAGAGGTTATAGAGGGAGGAAAAAAAGGAGCTGTATTTCTGATTCTGTGAAATCTTTCCCATTGTCATTTTTTAAGTATGTACCTTCAGAGCAAGCAAATTTTATATTATTCCCTTTTGAAAAAGGAAAACTTTATGTTTTCATTCCTCACACCCCTGCAACCTTATGCATAAGTCTCCTTCTTACCGTCTACCTTCCCCCTTTAAAAAACATTATTACTGCCTGACCAGGCGGTGGCGCAGTGGATGAAGCATCGGCCTGGGATGCTCAGGACCCAGATTCGAAACCCTGAGGTCTCTGGCTTGAGCGAGGGCTCATCCAGCTTGAGCAGGGGGTTGCCAGATTGAGCGTGGGATCGTAGACATGACCCCATGGTCGCTGGCTTGAGGCGAAAGGTCACTGGCTTGAGCTTAAAGTTGCTGTCTTGAGCAGGGGGTCACTGGCTCAGCTAGAGCCCCAGTCAGGGCGCATATGAGAAAGCAATCATGAACAACTAAGGTGCTGCAGCTACGAGTTGATGCTTCTCATTTCTCTCCCTTCATGTCTGTCTGTCCCTATCTCTGTCTCGTACTCTCTCTCGAAAAAAGAAAATATATATATTTCTTTTTTCTTTTAGTATGAGTTTTGTTTTTAGTTTTTGGGTTTTTTTATTCATTTTCTCCCATCCCACAGATCAGGCTGCAGCTGTGGGATACTGCGGGTCAGGAACGTTTCCGTAGCCTCATTCCCAGTTACATCCGTGATTCTGCTGCAGCCGTAGTAGTTTACGATATCACAAGTAGGTATTTTGCAATGGGTTGACCTTCTTGCTTGTTTGACTGATTTTGTTGTTAGGTACGATTGCAATTATGGGACACAGCAGGTCAAGAGCGGTTCAGGAGCTTGATTCCTAGCTACATTCGTGACTCCACTGTGGCAGTTGTTGTTTATGATATCACAAGTGAGTGGGGGGAATTATGCATTTCTAATCTTTCAACCTTTAGCTTAGCTGCATGCATGTTCTTGTTTTATGCTTGTTTTCCATACTGCATGTAAATATGAGTTTTATCGTAGCAAACCATACCACAGACTGGCAAGGTCAGAAATACTTGCTTTGGTGTTTGTACCTATATATATGCTTTATTTCTACTGTGCCAGGTTTTTTGCCCTGGAAATTTCCCTTTGGGTCCAATTGTGAAACCTCTCCAAGGCTTTCTTAGTATCCTGTTATCCTTAAGCCACACCATAATTATGGTAGGAAGAACGTCTCCTTTTTAATTTAACTTGATCTTACATTTCTCTAAAATAAAATCTGCATTTAAGCCTTTTGCCAAGTTTTCCATATCCTCCAAGGCTTCTGTTGAGGCTATTAAAAACTTTGCTAGCCAACTTTTCTCTGCTTCCCCCACCACCACCACCCAGCCATTGTCTATAGAGGAAGACAGAGAAGACATAATATGTAGTCTTCTATTAATCATTTCCTTTTGAATTATATCTGGATTCTGTGACTGACTTGCTTTGTTGCCAACAAACTGTACTTTCATTTCTCTCCGAGAAAAAGTTTTAATTGAGAGACTAAAGTAATGGTCTTCTTTTTTCTTTTTCCTAGAGACTCAATAATGCCTTTGGCATTTTTAGTGACTTTAAATTTTCCATGCAGCATTGGTGACTGACAGGGAAATGACCTCTGATTAAAATTGTCTTTGTAAATTGGTTTAAGATATATATTAGACAATAGTGAGCATCAGTCTATCTGGTGGTTCATAATTTATGAAAAAACCAGGATAGTACCCATCTTAGAGTTCTTCAAAAACATATCAACAAACATTGATTTGAGCATGTAATACTATTACTATACATTTTTGTGTATCTGCTCAACCAGAAGTCATATCTACTTAACTGTAATTGTGATAGCAGAATTATAAGTTACAAGTTTATATTCAGAGACCTTTTCTTTCTTTTTTTGGTTATGTGCTATGTGCCATCTTTTCTTGAAGCTTTACTTTGGGTTGCTACTTGTTTTTAAAAATAATATGTGTATTATTGTGCATTGACAAGTTTTGCAGCTTTAAAATGTTTGTGCTTACTTTAACCAAATCAAGTGAAACCTGGCTTATTTTTCTTTCAAAATTGTGCAAATGTGATTAAAATATTAGTAAACTGTTTTCTTTAGCTGCTATAAAAATATTGATTTATTCTATTTAGAATCTAGTGCTAGAAAAGATGGAGTTTTCTTTTTTTACAAGTGATTGTGGTGCATTAAACTACCGAATGTCAAGTTAAAGTGATCACAAACTGGATAAGCAATGCAAACAGAGTGGTGTTGAAAGCTATTTAAAGGCTGTCCAAATTTTCTGGATGTGTTGGGTCTTACTGGCTGACATACTTTTGGAGATGCTTTCTTTGTCATGTTTGGTATGTGTAAGTAATCAGAAAAACATTGTGGCAATGTAACACCATGTTATCTGCCATAGCTGCCTTTACGTTATAGGAAAATTTTTTCAATTGCATATAGTACATTGCACCTATTTGGTTGTGTCCAAATTTTAAACCTCTGAAAAAAGGAACCTTGTGTGATTTGTTAAGTATAACTGACAGTTATACTCAGATAAAATGGAGTTGTTACAGGCACATTAAAAGTGTGTCCTAATGTGCCAGCCCCTTCCAGCTTCCAGGGCTTTTCTTTCTGTCTTTTTCTCTTTTTCTTTTTTCTTTCCCTTTCTTTTTCTTCTTCTTTTTTTAGTCCATCATGTGGGGAGGCATTTGCAGTAACACTGATCTCTCTATTCACCCTTTTATACCAGATGTTAACTCATTCCAGCAAACAACAAAATGGATTGATGATGTCAGAACAGAAAGAGGAAGTGATGTTATCATCATGCTAGTAGGAAATAAAACAGATCTTGCTGATAAGAGGTATGGAGTGATTTTGTATGTATTTGAAATGTTTGATTTCTTTGTTAAGTAACCTGTTGTTTTTAATGTTGTTTTACTAAGGTGACATATTGTCCTCCTTTAGGGAGGACAGTCCTTCTTTTGTAAGTTCTGTCCTCCCTCAAAAAGTGTCCTCCTACATGTCCTCCTTTTTGATATCGGAAGACTAAATTGTAAATGTCTGTCTGTATGCAGTCAATGCAGAGTTGATCCATTACGTGTGATGTGATGTATTTGTACCTAAAAGAGTACTTTTTTCTTACAGTTACACTGGGGAACAAAATTTTTGTTGCATCCACAAAAAACACTTGTTCTTACCTAAGTTGAGCGTGCTGATCTCAAATCTGATATTAGTTTTTCTCTGTAAGCTACAGTCCCTTTGCAATTCAAGATTTTAGGTTTTCATCTTATTGTAAAACTTTCAACATTTAGTTTAACATAATGAAGTAGAATGTCTTCTTGGGCATCATCTTTGTGAAAATATAATAATTTATATAATGCAGTAAATACACTAATACACTAAAAGATGATTGCATCAGAATTTGTCTACAATTTCAAAATAGAACATTAAAACACTTATTTTAATCATAAAATTTGCGCAAAACTTAAATTCTATTCAGGCAAAAATCTGCTTTTGTAGCTCTTGCATTTGTGTACCTGTTTAGGACAATCTCGTTTGGTGCTCCAGCAGTAGTCTGCCATCATATTTCTGTCCCATCGCCCGTGATAATGCTCTTCCATCGTCTTCAGATCTTGATGAAAGCGTTCTCCCTGCTCATCACTAATAGTTCCAAGATTTTTAGGAAACTTATCCCGGTGACTGTTCAGGAAGTGAATCTTAATGCATAACGCAGTAGAATGTCTTCTTGGTTATCATCTTTGTGAAAATATAATAATTTGAGGTCCATCGAATACACCTGCTTTTATCTTCTCGAAATACAAGGCAGGAAAAGCAGAAATAATATGTTGAAAGCATTCACTTTCTCTATTCAAAACCTGAACAAACTGCTTCATTAAGTCAAGTTTGATGTGAAGTGGGGGAAAAATGATCCTGTCTCAATTAACTACAGGTTCATTCACAATATTGCATCCCTACTTCCAGAGCTCACGTTTCGGCCACTTCTGTGTCCAATGTTTCTCCCGAGCTCAGCTGTCCCACAAACACAGAAAGCAAAGATACTTCGTGAAACCTCTCTTGTCCTAGCAGGAAATTTACCATTTTAAGATTTGCACAAATATCCAGGTATGCTCCTCATACTTCAGAATGTCAAGGAAAATTTTTATGTCATTATAATTTCAGACTCCGTTTAGAGCTGTCAAGAAATAGCCGCCATTCTGTTAGACTGTAAGTGGTAACACTTAGCTGACTGAGAAGACTACTGATATCATGACAGTAAACAAAGTGTTTGTCTTCGGGAAAAAAGTCCACAGAATTTTTATCCCGCTTTTTTAATTGAAATGGGATACTTTAGCTGACCAGTGAAGTACATTCTTTTCTTGAAGCCTGGAGGCTAATAACTCAGCTGCTTTCTTTGATAGGCCCAAATCTCTTACTAAGTCATTCAGTTCGGGTTGGCTAAACTGCTGAGGGGTTAATGACTGCTTGGCATCAGAAGAAGACCCTTCAGATTCTACAACCATTTCCTCATGCATCTTATCAAAATACACTTTACTTGATCACCACATTCACTTTCTTCGTCCTTAGAAGAAATAAAACCATTGAAAACTGGAACTGGGAGTATCTCAGAGCGTGGGATAGGTCGTATTGCTGAAGGAATATTAGGATATGCGATCATATGCCTTATTTTCTTGCCGATGCCCTTTGTATGGATCAGACAGAAGTAACAGTCACTGCTGTGGTCCTTAGGTTTATGCCAAACCATGGGAATACCAAAAGGCATTTTTTTGCGTTTTCCTTTTGTCGCGTCACGAAGCATTTCCTCACAATTATGACACAATATGAGGAGCTCAATTCTTGTCTTGATTACCAAGTGGAACTTGAGAATAGGCAATATATGCATGTGTCACCAGTGATGAAATATTGCACCTTTTAGTTAATAATAGAAGTTTTTACTATTTATTATTTGTTCATGAGTTGTATAATGAAATTTGGGTAATAAATTGTGCTATTAATTAAAATGTTATGAAGAAATCCATTATGTTCAAAAGCTTGTGGAAATGTTAGCTCATTTCTGCCATGGTACTTCATTTGGAATTGACAGTTTAATGACAAAGTCTTTATTAATTTAAAAATAAATTTGAAGTATGATTTCATCTTTTCTTTATGAAAACCATTTTATGGACATTAATTGCCATCATGTAAATTTTCACTATTATTTATCTCCAGTATGAGACTTTTTTTTAAAATTTATTTTATTTTTATTTTATTCATTTTAGAGAGGAGACACAGAGTGAGAGAGAGAGAGAGAAAGGGGGAGGAGCTGGAAGCATCAACTCCCATATGTGCCTTGACCAGACCAGTGCAGGGTTTTGAACTGGCAACCTCAGTGTTCCCAGGTTGACGCTTTATCTACTGCGCCACCACAGGTCAAGCTCCAGTATGACACTTTGAAGATCATATAAGTATATAGTTTTCTAGTAGAGTCTATAAATACCTTCATTTTTAAGCAGAAAAATTATATATCTGAACTGTTACCCTTTATAGCCAGGGTTATTCTAAAGGAATACTTATGTGCACCTGTTCTTTACTGGATAATATTTCAATTGAGTAAACAAATACTATAAACTTGTTTAATTTTATTTACAATAATTTTTTTTTTTTTTTTTTAGAGAGTCAGAGAGAGGGATAGATAAAGACAGACAGGAACGGAGAGAGATGAGAAGCATCAATCATCAGTTTTTTGTTGCCGTTGCAACATCTTAGTTGTTCATTGATTGCTTTCTCATATGTGCCTTGACCACAGGCCCTCAGCGAACTGAGTAACCCCTTGCTGGAGCCAGTGACCTTGGGTCCAAGCTGGTGAGCTTTTGCTCAAACCAGATGAGCCCACGCTCAAGCTAGCAACCTCAGGGTCTTGAACCTGGGTCCTTCCCATGTCCAGTCCGATAATCTATCCATTGTGCCACCGCCTAGTCAGGCTATTTACAATAATTTTTTAAGTTAATATTTAACCATTTCTTTGGATTACCATCTTTCTCAGTAATTTTACCAGACTCTTCACTCTCCGTTCAACTATTCGCATTTAAAAGAATTAGAGCTTTATTGATTTCATTAAAATAATTTTAAAATGAGTGAAAGATTTAAATGCCTTTTTAAGAAAAAGAAATTAGCCTGACCAGGCGGTGGTGCAGTGGATAGAGCGTCGGACTGGGATGCGGAACGACCCAGGTTCGAGACCCCGAGCTCACCAGCTTGAGCGTGGGCCCATCTGGCTTGAGCATAAAGCTCGCCAGCTTGGACCCAAGGTCGCTGGCTCCAGCAAGGGGTTGCTCCGTCTGCTGAAGGCCCCGTGGTCAAGGCACATGTGAGAAAGCAATCAGTGAACAACTATGGTGTCGCAAGAGCAACGAAAAACTAATGATTGATGTTTCTTACCTCTCTCCATTCCTGTCTGTCTGTCCCTATCTATCCCTCTCTCTGACTCTCTCTCTGTCCCTGTAAAAAAGAAAGAAAGAAAGAAAAATTAAGTGAGATGATGGGAGGCAGAGACAGACTCCCACTAGTGCCCTGACTGTGATACACCTGGCAAGCCCTTTAGCAGGCAACGCTCCATGCTCTGCCCATCTGGGTGGGGTGTTGTTCTGTTGCTCAGCAACCGAATTATTCTTAGTGTCTGAGGCGCAGAGGCCACAGAAGCCATCCTCAACACCTGGGGCCAGCTTGCTCCAATCAAGCCACCGCTGTGAAGACAGAGAGAGAGAAGCTAAAGGGGGGCTGGGGTGTAGAGAAGCAGATGGTCACTTCTTCTGTGTTTCCTGAGTGGGAATTGAACCGAGGACATCCACACACCGGGGTCAGTGCTCTACCACAGAGCCATGCCCATGGCCTAAATTGTTTTTTAATGCATTAAAAGAAAATCTTTTGTTGATAGATGACTTTTTATAACCATGACATAAAACCCTGAAGCCAGCCTGACCTGTGGTAGCACAGTGGATAAAGTGTCAACCTGGAATGCTGAGGTTGCCAGTTCGAAGCCCTGGCCTTGTCTGGTCAAGAGACATATGGGAGTAGATGCTTCCTATTCCTGTCCCTTTCTCTCTCTCTCTAAAATGAATAAATGTAAAAGAAAAAATTATTTTAACGAAGTTTTTAATCACAAGATTAAATACTGATGATCTAATATTTAGAGAAAATTATAGGCTATTAAGTTTTTAAAAAATACCAGTGTGCCTGACCTGTGGTGGTGCAGTGGATAAAAGCATCGACCTGGGAACACTGAGGTCGCCAGTTCAAAACCCTGCACTGGTCTGGTCAAGGCACATATGGGAGTTGATGCTTCCAGCTCCTCCCCCTTTCTTTCTCTATCTCTCTCTCACACTCTGTGTCTCCTCTCTAAAATGAATAAATAAATTTAAAAAAATTAAAAATAACAGTGTTACAAGGTCAGATCAGCCAAGTAAAAGCAGATCATTAAAAATGTCCTTTAGGCCTTTGAAACAAGTGGCATGGAGTTGCTGTGAGCCCTGTGTGTAGTCTTCATGTGGGGCGGGGGGCGGTGGCAGGGGCACTTTGGGCTATGAGCCCGTCAATGGCCGCGGCAGCTGTCCTGGGAGCAGGGCATCACCCTGCAGGGGAGTGCCAAGATTGTGGCTAAGTTCTTATTTGGTATCAACAGCATTTTATATCAGCATAGCATTTATTTATCTGAAATCTTTACTCAAGAGCAGAAATATGGATTCACCCTTGCTTGTAACTACAGATCCTGAGCTCATAAAATACCTAAATACAGTAATGTGATGGAACAACTAAAAGATTGTACAAGTTCAAAAACTGGTAGTAGTCATCTTGAATATTGAAAGTGGTGTGGTCCTTGTAAAATGGCAGTGTCATATTGAATGTAAGAAGACTGTCAAACATGACAGCACACCCAGAGAAAAGTTGAAGAAAGCTATCCAAGATGAAATCTGCTCAGTGATCAGACAGATCATAGCTACGATGACATTTCTGCCACTGTTGGAAGTTTCATGTTTTGCTGATGTGTACAAAGATTTTGTTGTACCTGAAAAATGGGAAGAGTCAGGATACAGTTTATTACCAATTCTGAGCAAGCCCATCTGCGTTCTTTTACTATAATCCAGAGTTAATAACGTGGTGTCCTACAAAATCCTTGTCCATGACTGAAGATGAGACAGGAACAATAATGTAATTCTCAAATGTGTTTCCTAAAACCAAGATAACAGTACATGTTTTATTTCATTGATGCATTTTTAAATGGGGAAAACTTAACATTATACTTTACTGAACTGTACATAATTGTTCCATTTTTGATACCTGTCTGGCTTTCCATCCGTTTGCCATAATTTTTGCACACCGTTCAAAAGGGAGCCAGCAGTTTGCATCAGCCCTGTAACATCTGTTCCTTTGAAGGTGGTAACTGTAGATAGAAAAACTTTTTCTTTAAGGATGAATGCCTTCCTAAATCAGAGCTTTTGGCCAAGTAGCGTGACCCAGAATATAGGCAAATCTGAAACACAGCAATAGAAGTCTGAATATTCAGAATCTTTGTTTAGGTTCTAAAGTAGTTGATAATCCATAATAACAATATTGCTGTAATGTCCTTTTGCTAGTTATTTCATTTGTATAGTTTCATATTGAAAAATCTCCAGTTGTTTGATTTTAATGTAAACAATTTACACTTACAAAGCTATTGCTGTTTCTGCTGTTTAAATCGAGGTGATACAGAACTCTTAAAGTCTTTGTATTTTATAAAGTCAAGCTTTAGATGACAATGATAAAGTTTAAATTTGTCTTTAAAAATATTCTTTTTTTTAACATTATACAGTTTATATCTTTAGATTTTTTATTTATTCATTTTTAGAGAGAGAGAGGAGGGGTAGGGGAGGAGTAGGAAGCATCAGTTTCCATATGTGCTTTGACCAGGCAAGCCCAGGGTTTTGAACTGGTGACCTCAGCATTCCAGGTTGCTTTATCCACTGTGCCACCACAGGTCAGGCCTAAAAATATTCTTTAAAAAATTGTTAGGTATAACATACACATATAGTGCATGAATTTTTAAGTGTACTGCAAACTAGTCTTGTGTGTGTTATAAGCACCCATATCAAGAAAAGTTATTTTCAGAACTTTGTTTATAATCTTTATATCATTATCTTTTAAAAAGAATTATTATTTTTTTTATTTTTCTACAGGCAAGTGTCAATTGAGGAGGGAGAGAGGAAAGCCAAAGAGCTGAATGTTATGTTTATTGAAACTAGTGCAAAAGCAGGATACAATGTAAAGCAGGTAAGTATTCTTTGAGTATAGGTTGACATCACCAAACTGAAAACTCATATTATGAAATAATTATGTAAGTATTCTGTCTTCTACTGTAAGATTTTCTTCCAGTTAGCAACATCAGGCTTCATGAACTAGTTTATTAAACAGTGAGAAATATATACATGTGGCAGTTTTTGGAAAAAAAGGAAAGACTTGCCAACCTTCAGATTATGCACAGGAAAAGTATTTCATGATGATTGCAAGGTTGTAAACTCACCATACTCTACTAACTTCCCTACTGCATTGTTTCAAGGTAACATTTCTTATTTTAGAGTTTGATGGTAAGATTATGATAAAAGAAAGCAAATGTTGTAGGGAATGTTGGTATTTTGCTTATTATTCTGAAAGTGCATTCTGTTACTTTATCCTTAACAAACTGCTGGTGTGTTAACAGAGATGATAAAAGGAATGTTGGGGCAGCAGGAAAATATATGGAAATACCTCACATTCTCAAATTTTTCTAAAAGATAAAGTATCCAAAAACTGCTTAATTCTTTAGGGCTACATATTATATAGAGTAGCAGTCCCAGATTTATAGTATTTACAGACCAATAAGTTATTTTTTTATTCTAGTTGATCAGTAGAGGGTTAAAATAAAATCCTTTAAAATAAGTAAATAGGCCTTGGTCAGTTGGCTTAGTGGTAGCACATTGGCCCAGCGTGTGGATGTCCCGGGTTCAATTTCTGGTCAGGGCACACAGAAGCGCCCATCTGCTTCTCCACTTCTCTCCCTCTTGCTTCTCTCTCTCTCTCTTTCTCTCTCTTCCCTTCCTGCAGCCATGGCTCAATTGGAGCAAGTTGACCCAGGGCACTGAGAATGGCTTCATGGCCTTCACCTCAGGCACTAAGAAGAGCTTAGTTGCTGAGCAACAGAGCAATGCCCCAGATGGGAAGAGCATTGCCTCCTAGTGGGCTTGCTAGGTGGATCCTGGTCAGGTTGCATGCGGGAGTCTGTATCTCTGCCTCCTCTCAATGAATGAAGGAAGCTTTTTGAAAACTTCTCCATATTGTTTTCACTTTTGACACTTTATTTCCCATCTCTCCTTGCCTTAAAATGTGTAAGTAATACTGAATTGTCACTAATTACCTCTCCATAGCATACTGTTTCATGGCTCCTTATCTTTGTTTATGCTGTTATTCTCTTTGCTTAGAATACTCATTTTTGGCCCTGGCCAGTTTGCTCAGTGGTAGAGTGTTAGTCCAGCATGTAGATGTCCTGGGTTCAATTCCCAATCAGGGCACATAGGAGAAGTGACCATCTGCTTCGCCACCCTTCTCCCATATATCCCTCTTTCTCTCTCTCTCTCCCCCCTCCCTTTTCTTCTCCCTCCTCCCTCTCCCTCTCTCCTTCCCTCTTCCACCCTTCCTGTCTCTCTCCCTGTCTCTATCCCTGAAGAAAGAAAGAGGGAGAAATAAGGAGGGAAGAAAGGGAGGGAAATGGTAGACTACCCAAACTAAAGTAGAGATCTAGCAAAAATTCAAAGTTAACATACTGAGCACTCATCATTTGAGAATTATAGTGGTTTATAAAACACTTCCTACCCTTATAATATTTATTTTCATAAAGGAGATTTTTCTGTAAATTGTGCAACTGATTAGCTTAGCTTGCTCTTTGAAGATTGGAGTTTCTTCTTGCTTATAAAATACTTTGTTAAAAATAATACTGACCTGTGTTGGCACAGTAGATAAAGTGTCAACTTGGAATGCTGAGGTTGCTGGTTCGAAACCCTGGGCTTGCCTGGTCAAGGCACATAGGGGTGTTGATGTTTCCTGCTCCTCCCCCCTTCTCTTTTTCCTTTCTCAAATAAATAAAATCTTTAATAATAATAATAAAATACTTGGTTAATTTTATAATAATAAAGGTAAGAAGTATTAGCAAGTGATTTTACTTTTAGATCTCCTTCAATTAACTCCTTTAAATTAGATACCTAAAATGATAGTACAAAATATTCAGTTTGAAAATTTCTGTGGAGAACTTACATTCAGCTCATCATCATCTCTAGAGCTCATTCCCATAGCTGTCACTACAATTTAAATATGGCTGTTTCCCCTCTGGAAATTACAGGTAAAATACCATACAGCTGGAATTAATAACCTTTTTCCAGAAAAAAAAAATGTTTTGTCAAGGATGCCCCAGAATGCCTATAGAAAGTGGATACTCAGTAAATACATGCATAATGATTTTTTAAAAAAATATTATTAACTCTGCTGACCCCATACTTGGTCACTTAATGATTCTTACATAGCAGAAGCCTCTCAGTATATTACTGGCATTTAAGAAATTGAATTTCTTTAATGGTTGTTTAAAACAGCTTAAACACCTACTAGAGTTTTTTCTTTACTGTCATATATATTTCTGTAAGGTTAGAACTTGGCTTTTGCAAAGCATTTTTGTCTCATTTTGGGATTTCCTGAATTGAGTCCAGGTTAGTGACATAGAACCTTTTTTTTCTTTTTTTAGAGAGAGAGTTGGGGGGGGGGCAGGAACATCGAGCTGCTCCTGTAAGTGCCCTGATTAGGGATTCGCACCAGCAACCTCCGCTCTCCTAGCCAACGCTCCAACCAACTGAGCTATCCAGCCATAGCTTAATTTTTTTCTTTTCTTTTTTTTTTTTAAACGAGAGATTTTATTTATTTTGAGAGGGGGGTGGTGCGGGGGGAAAGAGAGAGAAGGAAGGAGGAGCAGGAAGCATCAACTCTCATATGTGCCTTGACCAGACAAGCCCAGGGTTTTGAACCAGTGACCTCAGTGTTCCAGGTCAACACTTTATCCACTGCGCCACCACAAGTCAGGCAATTTTTTTCTTTTTAAAGACAGAGGAAGGGAGAGAGAGTGAAAGTGTAAGGGAAGCATTTATTTGTTGTTCCACTCAGTCATACATTCATTGGTTGATTCCCTGTGTATCCTGATTGAGGATCAAACTTGCAACCTTGTCTTTGCCCAATTGCACTCTTTTTTTTTCCAGGGACAGAGAGAGAGTAAGAGAGAGGGATAGATAGGGACAGACAGACGGGAACGGAGAGAGGTGAGAAGCATCAATCATTAGTTTTTCGTTGCCGTCGCAACACCTTAGTTGTTCATTGATTGCTTTCTCACATGTGCCTTAACTGTGGGCCTTCAGTGGACGGAGCAACCCCTTGCTGGAGCCAGCGACCTTGGGTTCAAGCTGGCGAGCTCGGGGTCTTGAACCTGGGTCTTCCGCATCCCAGTCCGACGCTCTATCCATTGCGCCACCACCTGGTTAGGCACATAATTTCTTAAAGCAGAGTTTTGTAGCTGTTGATGTTTTTCTGTAGACCTAGAATCCACTGCAGAATACCCAAACTTTTGGGAAAACTTTCCATTCCACAGGTTTATGAGTATTTGTGACTAGTCTCTGGTAGAAATACAGCTGCTGTTTATTAAAGACTGTAAATAGCAGATCAGTCCTAAGCAGTTAGCATAACATAACATGATTTCCTTGAAGCTTCACAATAATCTTAGTCAGTTAAATATACTATAATTTTTAAACCCATTTTATAGATGAGAAAACTGAGAGACAGAAAGATTATGTCACCTAAGTAACCTACCTAGAATGCTGAATGCACTTTACATTTTAGGGTTTTTTTTAACTTTATGCCATCTCAACCTAATATCTTTGGTTTGTTTTTTTTTATAGGGGCAGAGAGAGTCAGAGAGAGGGATAGATAGGGACAGACAGACAGGAACGGAGAGAGGTGAGAAGCATCAATCATTAGTTTTTCATTGCCATTATGACACCTTAGTTGTTCATTGATTGCTTTCTCACATGTGTCTTGACCGCGGGCCTTCAGCAGACCGAGCCACCCCTTGCTGGAGCCAGCAACCTTAGGTCCAAGCTGACGAGCTTTTGCTCAAGCCAGATGGGCCCGCGCTCAAGCTGGCGAGCTCGGGGTCTTGAACCTGGGTCTTCCGCATCCCAGTTTGACGCTCTATCCACTGCGCCACCGCCTGGTCAGGCTATCTTTGGTTTTTAATATGTCATGTATATGGTACGTCTTTATAGCCATAGTAAGACAAATCAATGATAGAAGTTCTCGTACAAACTGCATTTATAGTGCCTGCCTTTTGTCCTTCTTTTTGTCCTGCAGACAAAGTCCATATCCTTTCTAGGTCCTGTCTGTCTTTCAAATTATATACAACTTCATCCTAATACTTTTACATATTCTGTGCTCTTGCCTGTCAGGACTACGTAACCGTCCTTAAATGTGCCTTGTACTTCCCTATCTCCAAACATTTTATTCAAGCAGTCTTGCCTCTGAAAAATTTCACACTTCTTTTTCCTTACCCATCTCTGTTTGAAATCAGAAATGTACTGACTCTACATTTGGCTAGATGACCAACTATTAAAATTAGTGAGACAAAGACTAAATATTACCATAACAGAATGAATTTCTGGGATATAAGTTTTTATCTAGTGCCACATTGTTAGCTGCCAGATTACTTCTATAGTTACTATACATACTGTATATTTGCAATACTAAATAGTTGTTACTTTTAGCTTATGATGGTGGGGGGCTACATTTTTTTAAACTTTATTATTTCTATAAAATATGTTTTACTTTATACTCTATATTCTTTCTCTCTAGATTAAAGGTGATTTTTAATGGGTGCTAGATTTTTATTTTTACTTTTTAGGTGAGAGGAGGGGAGATAGTGAGACAGACTCCTGCATGTCCCCTGAAGGATCGCCCTGGCAACCCCATCTAAAGCCGATGCTCAAATGAGCTGAACTATTTTTAGCGCCTGGGGCCAACACTTGAACCAGTTGAGCCACTGGCTGCGGGAGGGAAAGAGGGAGAGAAGGGGGAAAGGGAGAGAAGCAGATCGTCATTTCTCCTGTGTGCCCTGATCCGGGATTGAACCTGGGATGTCCATATATTGGGCTGACACTCTATCTACTGAGCCATTGGCCAGGACTTTCTTTATTTTAGAGAAAGAAAGAGGCTGGGGGAGAGAGACAAAAAGATGGGAACATTGAGCTGTTCCTATATATGCCCTGACCAGGAATTGAACTGGCAACCATGCTTTGGGACTCCATTCCAACCAACTAAGCCATCTGGCCAGGGCTGACTTTCTCTTGATGCACAAAATTTTGAGCTGACAAAGTTGGCATTCTTTTTCAATACGTTATCTAATGTTAATGTACAAAAACTTCGAAAAGATTGGAATTATTGTCTAACTTTGCATTAAATTTTCGTGAACACTTAATAGCTTTAAAAGGGCATAACGTACTTTCTAAAGTTATCTAATATAGTCTATCAATCTAGATATGTATTTATTTGTTTTTTATTTTTATTTTTTAGTGAGAGGACGGAAGGCAGAGACTCCAGACTCCTGCATGCACCCCAACTGGGATCTACCCAGCAAGCCCACTAGGGGGCAATGCTTTGCCCATCTCGGGCCATTGTTCTGTTGCAACCAGAGCCTTTTTTTTTTTTAGTGCCTGAAGTGTAAGCCATGGAGCCATCCTCAGCACTCGGGGCCAACTCTCTCCAATTGAGCCATGGCTGCAGGAGGGGAGGAGGAGAGAGAGAGAGAAAGAGAGAAGCTTGAGGGGGTGGGGTGGAGAAGCAGATGGGTGCTTCTCCTGTGTGCCCTGACCAGGAATCAAACCCAGGACTTCCACACACGGGCAACACTCTACCACTGAGCCAACTGGCTAGGGCCTAGTTATGTATTTATTTTGATTTTATGAATTTTAAGTTATTTTTGTTCATACAATTAACAGTTTTCACAATCATTAATTATTGCAGCCTTTATTCTTATATCTAGAATATTGATCTATATTTGAAACTGAGTATTCATATATTAATCCAAATGGATTCACCTTATGTAATTAATGTCATTGATTATATTTATGGTAATTTACACAACCACTTGATCTTTGATTATGCACAATTTCTGGAATACCAGAAGATGTTAAAATAAACATTCTACAATTTTAAGTCTAATAGCTGCTTCTGGTTGAATATTAAGGCTAATGTCTAATTTTGGTACACCTCTAAAGTGCTTCTAAGCCATATGGAACCAAGGCAGTTATACTTTTTCTCAAGTCTTACCTAATCCTATCCCATTCTATTACCTACAGATAAAAATTTGCTCCTTTTTCCAAGCAGATTGCAGCCTCAGTCTTTCATCTCTGGTCTTTGTCCTTGCTGTTTCCTTCTCGTTGTAATTCAGCAACATTTATGAAACACACTTGGAGCACTTTGCACAGTATGTTTTTCAGCCAAGTGAAATTTTAAAAGTGCTTTTGCTTTCAAATTCCAACTTAGATGTTACTACCTAAAGATTTTTCCCAGTCTTGTGAGGAGGGCTTTCTTTCATCTGTGTTCTCATAGGTTTTTTATTCCCTTGGTTGATAGCACTCATCACATTGTAACGTAAGGAATTATATGTGTCTGTCTTTTTTACCAGACTGTGAGTTCCTTGATTAAAAAAATCTTCATCTTGGCCCTGGCTGGTTGGCGCAGTGGTAGAGCGTCAACCCGGTATATGGATGTCCCAGGTTCAGTTCCCAGTCAAGGCACACAGGAGAAGTGACCATCTGCTTCTCCATCCCTTCCCTTCTCTCTCTCTCTCTCTCTCTCTCTCTTTCTCTCACTCCCCATCCTGCAGCCATGGCTCAGTTGGAGCAAGTTGGCCCCAGGTGCTGAGGATGGCTCCATGGCCTCGTCTCAGGTGCCAAGCAACAGAGCAACAACTCCAGATGGGTAGAGCATCGCCCTATAGGGGACTTGCTGGGTGGATCCTGGTTGGGCTGCATGTGGAATTCTGTCTCTCTGCCTCCCTACTTCTCACTTAAGGGGAAAGAAAACAAAACAAAATGTTGTTTATTTCTGTATCCCTAGGGAACTTGAGATGATACCTCAAGTAAGCAGATGCTTAGTATGAGGGAGTTACATCACATGTGAATTTAATTTTTAGAAATTTTACACTGCATGCCTAACAAAAAAGATACGATTGAAATAACCCAGCAGTTTTATGTGCCATTCCACCCAGTGAGCATATGCCTAGGTTTGAACACAAAATAGGTGTGTATCTGCTGTTTCTTGAGTCATTAGTCCTTTTTGTTCCTACATGCCTCTAAAGTGAACATCTCACCAGGCTTGAGTATTTCTCCCTATGAAGACATTTTTCGTAACACTATACCTCAAACAAAAGCTGTCCACTTCCATTACTGCTCTTTCCTGCTGTGTTTAACTTAAGAGGTGGTGTGTTAGTCTCTAACAATGCTATCTTAAAGAATTATCAAGTGTAATTTTGGCTAGACTGATTTTCACTATATATACACTGACTTTAGAAACTGACCCTTCTACTGTTAGTTTTACTAAATGAAAAATTTGTCCTTATTCTGAGTTCCTATAGTACTTTATTTTTATTAAAGTGACATTTTTGCTGCTTATTTCTTAGCTGTTTGTTCATGTCTATTCTCACTTGTTGGAAAGCAGAGATCATATCTTTATACCTCTTTGTACTTGGCATACTGCTTTTCATACAGTATCTATTTATAGAATAAAAAGATGCTTTCTTTGTGGTAAGGTTTCATTGAAAAATAACCTAGATGCCATACCCTTGGAACACAGCATTCGGTGGTCATCCATCTTTACTTGATACCATTTGCTGAATTTTTCCTCCCACTTACCACATTTCTATCTTTTCCACAGCTCTTCCGACGTGTTGCAGCAGCTTTGCCTGGAATGGAAAGCACACAGGACAGAAGCAGAGAAGACAGTATCCTTTGTTTCATGGGAAAATGTTATCACTCGTCTTTACACTACCAGTTGGTTGGCTAAGGAATATTATGCCATTGCCTTTTACAGCCAGGAATTGATGGCTTAGGAGCATAGAAGACCTAAGGTTTTCTGTAGCACATGAGATCTGGTTGTCCAGGTGCACACTTTGTACCCTGCTGTTCACTACACTTAATTAGTGGAACTTTTGTTTGCTTGCTTGCTTGATTTTTAATGAGCAGGAAATTCTTAGAATCTCATCTTTCTTCTTAATTTGGGTCCTGTGGACTCTGCACATTTCCCCCACAGTATATATCATGTTTTCTTGACCTGCTTTTTCTAGCATTCAAGCTTTCTACTCGACACAGGCAGGAAATAACTCAGTCTGGAGTTTTATTGTGGCTTCTGCTTTCAAACATAACATAATGAAGCACAACTAATATTATTTCAAAGGATTTTGAATTTTGATATTTTCATTATTTGTTGTATATTTTATATTCTAGTGTTTTCTCCATATGCAGAAATTTTTATTAAGCCATAGAATTTATAGCAGTTTGTATTCAACCCTTCCCACTTCTAAATGTTTTATGTTTTCTAAGCCTTTATTACTTTTTTTTTAAAAATTTTAATGGGGTGACACCAATAAATCAGGGTACATATGTACAATGAAAACATCTCCAGGTTATCTTATCATTCAATTGTGTTGCATACCCGTCACCCAAAGCCTTTATTACTTTTAATAACATAATGTGTTCTACAGAGTTAAGTCCCATCATTTATTAAATTCTCTCTCTGTTGTAACTCTCTTGAAGTCTGTTTTCAGATTTTTATTATAGATAATTCCATAAGGAACATCATCTTTTGCTTTGCTTTGTTTTTACTTTTTTTATAGAACTTATTGGGGCAACATTGGTTAATAAAATTAATGTAGCTTTCAGGTGTAAAATTATATAAATACATCATCTATATATTGTGTGTAAGGAATATCATCTTTTTATAGTTTCTTGCTCCTTTAGAATAATTTCCTTAGGATAGATTCCCATGAATAGAGAGGCTGACCTTATTCTAACCCTTGCTGCACATAGTAGATATAAGCAACTTTATTCCATTTGAGCTCCTTGTATGGTGAGCTAAGCTATATAGAAAATAGTGGCTGTTAAATAGGGATGGGAGAGTCTTTCTAGAGGTATCACTGTTCAGCAGAATTGGAATTGTACTTTCTAATTTATAGGTCCTTAACTTTTGTTTCAGTGATTGACATAAAACTGGAAAAGCCTCAGGATCAACCAGTCAGTGAAGGAGGCTGTTCCTGCTAATCATTCTTTGGCATCTTCAGCTTTTCTCCAGAAGTTCACCGCTTTGGCCCCCTTACTCTTTCATTGACTGCAGTGTGAATATTGGCTTGAACCTTTTCCCTTCAGTAATAACGTATTGCAATTCATCATTGCTGCCTGTCTCGTGGAGATGATCTGTTAGCTTCACAAGCACAAAAAAGTCAATGTCTTTATTATTTATATTTTCCAAAAGTTCAAACGATTCCAGAATATTCCAGTGATAACTTTAAAAATTAGATACATTTTAATTTTTTTCATTTTTAATGTTATGATAATGTACTTCAAAATGATGGAAATCTCAACGGTATGTGGCTTGGTTAAGGAATGGTTGTTCCCAGCAGCACTTGCCTACCTACTTGGTCCTGCTTTTTTCACCTCTTCCTTACCCCATTCCCTAGTCTTACTCTCTCTCCTTCAAGACAAACAAGAGGTGGCAAAGCAACAGACAGACCAAGCCCATTGGAATTATCTTTCAATTTTAGTGATACCACTTGCTCTAGGCCTTGGGTCAAGATGTCCAAAATTATTCTTGAGCACTGATGAAAATTATAGACCTTATTTGAGGCCAAAACTCAGCTATCATGGTAGACAGTACTTGAATAAGAAAAATGTTCAATGCATCTTTAAATGAGTCCTAATGAACATAGTACTTACAAGTGATTAACAGAAAATGTATTTCTGACCAAAACAAGTAACCCTTTCATATATTAAACTCTGGGAGAGAAAAGTGGAAGTGCTCCAGAACAGGTTTTTAATATTTAATTCTTCTAATGAACTCTCTCTCCTAAGATGTTTAAATTGTCAACATAGAGTTATTATGTGTTTTTTTTTTAACGTTTTTAAGCAATAGATTTCTCCTCGGTTTTTGTTTGTTTGTTTTTAATGCTATGCAGGCAAGGCACTGTAGAAATCAAATGCCTTTAAGAACTATTGGAAGAATTTAAATTTCCCACCTTGATCAAAACTGCTGTGCCCAGTAGAAACAATGATATCTAAAGCTTATTACTAACAAAAGAATCCTCAACAAAATCGCAAATACTTTGCTCAGGATATTTGAGGTCAAGTTGAAAACAGCAAGTTTTCTTATAGACCCCTAGAGGCAGTTCCAAAAAAGCATATATAGAAGAGGCTAAAGAGAAAATGGAAATAAAAATCAATATTATACAGAATTATGCCTTATTTTTTAGTTTTTTTTAAATGTTGGGCCTTTCAGGATGGTTTTACTTTTTATTAGATTTGTATAGTTTGGTTAATTAGTAATTTAGTTTTATATTTAAGCTATAATTAAACTTTTTCTTTGGTGATATTTATTTCTTGGCCTTTTTTAAAACTACTTTTAATTTTTAGGTGTTTTGTTTAGTCAATTTAGAGCTTCATCACCATGGCAATATGTATTTCCCTTAAAACACTGCAAACAAATATACTAGGAGTGCACCATTTTAATCTTTACTAGTTATTGTGAGATTGCTGTGTAAGTTAATAAACACATTTGTAAATACATTATTTGCAGGAAGAAAATTTCTGAGTTATAGCTCAAGAAAAACCTGCTGAGTTTATGTTGTAATCATTACTTAACACAGTATAAAGATGAAAAGACAACAAAAATATCTTCATAATTCCTCATCCCCTCATTGCAACAAAACCCTTAACTGGGAGAACCTTATTCCCCTCTCTTTCCTCTTCTTCCTCCACTTCCCATTTATTATCACCTTCTAATATTCACAGAGCACTTGGAAATGGGTCTGAATAGAGAAATGTTTTAAGATAATCATTAGCCCCTGTACCAGTAACTTATACTCAAAGATGGGATGGAACTGTAAAGTGCTTTTATAATACAATATTATTGTCAAAGGCAAGGGTTACTCTTTTGTTTTATTTTGACATGGCATGTCCTGAAATAAATATCAATTCATAATGGCAAATGAGTCATATTCTTTATTTGGAAAAAGGCATGATTTCTGACATGGGGTTATTGACTTCCCACATTGTCACATTTGATTCTTCTTATGTATCTTTAAGACACAGTAGTAACCTGTTTTGCCACTTTTATTGCTATTTTTTTTTAGCTTGAGGTTCTTCAACTGAAGCAGTGAAGTGTGTTTGTGGACCAGATTATTTTGTGACAGAGACAGAGGGAGGGACAGATAGAGACAAACAGGAAGGGAGAGAGATGAGAAGAATCAGTTCTTCATTGCAATACCTTAGTTGTTTATTGATTGCTTTCTCATATGTACCTTGACTAGGGGGCACCAGTAGTGTGAGTGACCCCTTGCTCAAGCCAGTGACCTTGGGCTTCAAGCCAGCAACTGTGCGGTCATGTCTATGATCCCTCACTCAAGCCAGCCAGCCTGCATTCAATCTGGATGGGCCCACGCGCAAGTTGGTGACCTTGGGGTTTCAAACCTAGGTTCTCTGCATCCCAGTTCAACTCTCTATCCACTGCGCCATAGCCTGGTCAGGCTAGACCAGATTTTTTTTTAATACAATTTTGCTGCCAAAAATATATAAATAAAATACAAAACAATTATTGACTTGGTTTCCCATTCCTGCCAAGGTGGTAAATTAGCATGTTCTTACTTCCTCCGTAGAACTATAAAGGGGACTGCAGAATCCAGAAAAATTAAAAAAAAAAATTTTTTTTAAGAGAAACTTGGGGGTATTCAGAAGACTTTTCAACAATGGTGAGGCAGAGTGGC
Source organism: Rhynchonycteris naso (assembly GCA_037038555.1). Classification (NCBI taxonomy): domain Eukaryota; kingdom Metazoa; phylum Chordata; class Mammalia; order Chiroptera; family Emballonuridae; genus Rhynchonycteris; species Rhynchonycteris naso. The sequence goes on from CM072995.1 coordinate 319,033,611, forward strand.
TGCAACTTAAAAAATAGGGCCACTGGTGGACGCAATAATAGGATGTATTAGGAAAAGTATATAGTTTAAGTTCTGCTTTTGTGTCCTTCTAACCCCACATTTGCCTTGGGATAAAAGCATTAAACTACCACCCTCCCATCAAATCCTTCCTGCTGCTTGTTTTTTAAATTAAGTTTTATTGGAACTCAGCCATACTCTTTCACTATAAACTCTAGGCAGAGCTGAGTAAAAAAAATGTCAATGTCCATTTGAATGAATACACAAAATGTGGTTTATATGTATAATGGAATACTATTCAGCCATAAAAAGGAATGACATTCTGATACCTGGTATATACTACATGGATAAACACTGAAAATATTATACAAGTCATAACTATATCCTTTACTATAGAAACTAATCCATAGGCCATACTACTGGTGCAGGAGTCCACAGGGGGAATATATTAAAGCAGTATAAAATTCCTGATAAGTGAGGAGTTGATGAAATGACCTGCCTGCCTTTGGCCTTTTAGTACTTTTACCTTTCCTCTTTCAAAACATCTGTTAGTGGATTGTAATCTAGAAACAGTGCCTCCTGTGAGAACTACTTGCTAAATTGGGTTTAAAGGCTTCTTTCTCTTAGCATAACATTTTCAGTGTTTATCCATGTAGTATATACCATGTATCAGAATGTCATTTCTTTTTATGGCTGAATAGTATTCCATTATACATATAAACCATATTTTGTGTATTCATTCAAATGGACATTGACATTTTTTTTACCTTTTGGTATACAGTGTCTGGCTGAGTTACTGTTTTCAGTTCTTTTGTAATATATATGTAAGAGTGGAATTGCTGGATTATATGATAATTTTATGTTCAACCTCTGAAGACATGCCAAACTATTTTTTTTTTTTGAGAGAGAGAGAGAGAGAGAGACAGGAATGGAGAGAGATGAGAAGCATCAACTTGTGGTTACATCTCTTTTTTTAGTTGTTCATTGACTGTTTCTCATATGTGCCTTGATTGGGGAGCTCAAACTGAGCCAATGACCTTTTGCTCAAACCAGCGACCTTGTGCTCAAACCAGCAGCTATGGGATCATGTCAGTGATCCAACACTCAAGTCAGATGAGCCCAGGCCAAGCCAGCAACCTTGAGGTTTCATACCTGGGACGTCAGCATCCCAGGTTCACGCTCTACACCACCATTGGTTAGGTGACATACCAGGCTTTTTTTTATAACAGCTGTGTACATTCCCACCAGCAATGTGTGTGGGTTCCATTTTTTTAACATCCCCATTAATGCATATTATGTTCTGATTTTTTAGTAATAGCCACCTTAATGCATGTGTTATAGTATCTACCTCATTGTGGTTTTGATTTTTGCATTTCCCTAATGACTCATGATGAACCTCCTGCCTACTGGCCATTTGTATATCTCCTTTGGAGAGATGTCTATTTATATCCTTTACCCATATTGTTTGTTTGTTTATTTATAAGTGAGAGGAGGGGAGATAGTGAGACAGACTTCCGCATGCGCCCCAACTGGAATCTACCTGGCAACCCCTGTCTGGGGTCAGCTTCTCCAATCAACTGAGCTCTTTTTAGCACCTTAGGCAGAAATTCTGAGACCAACTGAGCTATCCTCAGGGCCTGAGGCCAATACTCAAACCAATCAAGCCACTGGCTGTGGGAGGAGAAGAGGGGGAGGGGGAGAAAAGCAGATGGTTGCTTCTCTTGTGTGCAAACCGGGAATGTCTACGCTGGGCCAACGCTCTATCCAGTGAGCCAACGGGCCAGGGCCTCCTTTTCGCATTTTTAAGTTGGACTTTTTATTTTGTTGTTGAGTTACAGTTTTTTATATATTATAGATATTACTCTTAAGAGATATATGGATTTACAAGTATTTCCTTACATTCTGTGGGTTGTCTTTTTACTCTCTTAACTGTGTCCTTAAATTTACAAAAGTTTTAAATTTTGATGAAGTCCGTTTATTTTTGTCTGTGCTTTTGATGTCATATGCAAGAAATCATTGCCAAATCCAATGTCATGAAGATTTTTTCTTTGTTTTATTTTAAGAGTTTTATGATTTTAGTTCTTAAGTTTTGGTCTTCTATCCATTCTGAGTTAATTTTGTATCTGTTATAAGGTAAGGGTCCAACTTCATTCTTTTACATGTGGATATTTACTTTAGTTTACCCAGCAACATTTGTTGAAAAAACTGTTTTTTCCTCCCCATTGAATTGTATTGGCACCTTCTTTGAACAGTTTATGACCACATATGTGAGGTTTTATTTCTGAGTTATCTATTCCATTAGCCTGTATATCTGTCTTTGTGCCAGTACCACACTTTTTGTTTTGTTTTGTTTTTTTTGAGAGAGGGGGACAGACAAGAACAGACAGGCAGAAAGGGAGAGAGATGAGAAGCATCAGTTCTTTGTTGCGGAACCTTAGTTGTTCATTGATTGCTTTCTCATCTGTGCCTTGACCAGGGGGCTACAACAGAGCAAGTGACACCTTGCTCAAGCCAGCAACCTTGGACTCAAGCCAGCAACCTTAGGCTTCAAGCCAGTGACCATGGGGTCATGTTTATGATCCCATGCTCAAGCTGGTGACCCCGTGCTCAAGCTGGTGAGCCTGCACTCAAGCTGGATGAGCCTGCACCCAAACCCGTGACCTCGGCACTTTAAACCTGGGTCCTCTGTCCCAGACCAATGCTCCATCCACTACGCCACCACTTGGTCAGGCAGTAGTACCACACTGTTGTGATTCCTGTAGCTTTGTACAGGCAAACCTCATTTTATTGCACATGGCAGATAATGCGTTTTTACAAATTGAAGGTTTTTGGCAACCCTGCATCAAGCAAGCCTAGCAGCCTCATTTTTTCAACAGCATTTGCTCACTTTGTGTCTCTGTCATATTTTGGTAATTCTTTATAATACAGTGTGTCCGTAAAGTCCTGGTGCACTTTTGACCTGTGACTTTCATAACTGGAGAGAAGTCAATGCCTGGCTTCAAAGGACAGACAGACTCTCTTGTTAGGGTCTAATGCAGCTGCTGACTTTAAGTTGCATGTCTCTCAACTTTCATTCAAATGCTAGGTTAAACTTAGTGAGGAAAGCATGTCAAAAGCGGAGAGCCACAAGTTAGGCAAGTTGTGAATGCAAAGGAAAAGTTATGAAGAAATTAAAAGTGCTACTCCAGTGAACAAATGACAAGAAAGTAAAACAGCCTTATTGCTGATACGGAGAACGTTTTACCCTGCTTCAGAGCAAGGCCCTAACACTTCGATTCTGTGAAGGCTGAGAAAGGTGAGGACACTACAAAAAGAAAAGTTTGGAGCTAGCAGAGGTTAGTTCTTGAGGTTTAAGGAAAGCAGCTGTCTCCACAACATAAAAGTGCAAGGTGAAGCAGCCAGTGCTGATGTAGAAGCTGCAGGAAATTACCTGGAAGATGCATTATCAGTGAGCTAAGAGCAGCCTCACTTGGCTAACTTCTGTCTCTGTGACTTTCATTTTTCATCCAAAGCAGCCATGCCTAGGTTCTTTCCTGTTGCTTCTTCTCGCCTAAGCCCTTCCTTGTTTCACTGTCCCCAGCTTTAATAAACATACTCTCAAAATAAAAATAAATACAAAAAGTAGGTTGAAAGCAGGATAGGAAAAGATACTCCATATAAAGAGTAATAAGCATCATGCCCTGGTCAGATAGCTCAGTTGGTTAGAGCATTGTCCCAGAGCACAGAGGTTGCTGGTTTGATTCCCAGTCAGGGCACATGCAGGAACAGATGTCCCTATCTCTCTCTCCTGCTCTCTCCCTTCCTCTCTCTAAAATATTAATACAATAAAACATTCAAAATTATAAAAGAAAGAGTAAGCATCACAAAGTTGGAGTAGTGGCAGGGGAGGAGACTAAAGAGGGACAAATATATGGTGACAGAAAATGATTTGACTTTGGGTGATTGGCACATGGCACACTTGACAGTTCAAATGCTATAGAGATGTTTACCTGAAATCTATGTACTTTTATTGATCAGTGTCACCCTGTTAAATTTAATTTTCTAAATAAAATTTAAAACGGAGTAGTCAGGCAAAATCTCTGTTTCTTAACTTGTGCTTTTCATCCACTTACATTTAATGTAATTATTGTGTTTTGATTTATGTCTGCCATTTTGGTGTTTGTTCTCTATTTGCCACATCTGTTTTTATAAATTCCTCTTGGATTATTAAGCTTAATTTCTTTGCATTCTGTTTTCAGTGATTGCATTAGGTATTCCACTGTGCATCTTTTACTTATTAGTATATACTTGTTAATACTGTATTCCTTCACATAAGGTACTAGAAACTTGCCTTACTGTAACTATTCCCCCTCCTTCCCCTTATTTCCCTCATCCTCTCTGCTGTTTTCTTGATTCAGCCATAATTTTGCATATACTTATGGATAATTAATTCTCTCTGAATAGTATCCATTTGAGAATGGAATATGTCAATGGATCCACCTACACCTATTCTAGAGTGAGTTTTTTTAGTGTCTCTATAATACTTTTGTATCTATTGTTGTTTTGGTAAACAAATGTACACATTTCTGTTGGGTATACACTAGGAGTAGAATTGATGCATTATCAAGTGTGCCTGTGAGTGGCCCTATTGACCAGTTTCCAAAGCAGTTATACCAGTTTATATATGAGATTTCCAGCTTCACACCAGTGCTTAATGTTATCTTTTTCACCTTTAGCCATTTAGGTGTGTGTAGTGGTTCAAATCGAGTTCAAAACTTGTTTAAAACAACAACAACAACAAAAAACCTGTGTTGACCAAATACATGTGTGAGCCAGATGTGGTCCCCAGAGAACCTGAAGTTTAGAGCATGTTGTCTGTGAGGGTTAACGTTTCTCTTCAAGTGTGTGTGTGACTAATTTTATAACTGTCTGCCAGACAGCTGGAACACTAAGAATTCATACTGCAATCCTACTACTGGAGAGATTTTGAAGCAAACTGCATTTAGAGCATGTTTGTATCCCTCTTGCCCTGTTCAGTGGGATGAGTGGACAGAACCATAGCATCATTGGGACCATGGAAAATGGTAGCCCTGAAGCTTTAGAGGCACAAAGAAAAGAGCCCTTAACCCAGCTGTGGGAGGTTCTTTATAACCTGGCACCATTCACCATTCTTTCTCACCATACAACCTACTGTGATATCAAACTGTTTTCTGAATTTCGTAATGCTCTAAAGGCCAAAGTGTTCTAAAGCCTTGGCTCATGCCATTTCTTCTCATCTGTTCTGTGTGGAAAGCTCTCCCTCCCTTCTCTGCTTGTTCACCTTAAATTTCTACTTTCCCTCCCAAAGTTTTCCCCCGTTCCCTAGTTGGATACCTCCTCAGAGATACTGGGTTCCTCCTACATCATTGAATCATTGCTGTTTATGTGTCCCTCTAAGTTGGTGTCTCTGGGAATATGGCTGATGTGGACACCTGATGTTTTTGCCACCCAGCTCACATCTATTCATCCTACTTCTGGGAACAGTGCCCTAAATTTCCTTTTGGACAACACCCCATCCCTGTTCAATGCCCTATTGTTTTAGACCATCTTTCCCAGATCACCTGTAGCCTCAAAATGCCTGATTCAAGATGGTTGCTGTTGTTTCCTTTCCTGACCACCAGGTCTCTGAGACCAACTCACTGACTTAGCTGAAGGACAGGAACATACTGGGAAAGACCCCAACACCACATAACTCCCAGGAAGCAGACTCACTCATTAGCTTAGATGACAGAGACCCTTAAAACAGCCTCTCTCATGCCCTCAGGGATGGCCAACTTCAACCTGCTAACCTTATGGGTGGGGAAAAGCAAGATTCAGAAAGGTTAAGTGATTTGCCTCAAATTGTTCAACTAACATGCTATCACCAGTTTACCTGACACCAGACTCCACACTTCTCACTATACCAGAGAAGGCACCAGTAGGAGCTTGAGTCATGGAGATGGCCTAGGGAGACAGGACCCAGGGAGAACAAATAAAGCCAGAGCCAGGGCTAGAGCCAACCACACCTTTATTAGTCTCTGCAGCAGGGCCACTAGAGCCCCTATCTACAGGGGAACTTAAGTAAGCTACTCTGATTACTAGTTCTGGTGTTCGCATTTCTGTGGTGATTGGGATAAGCTGGGGGAGGTGACTGGAAGGGGGCCAAATGGGGAGACTGCTGGGCCGCCTGCAGAGAGGCACCTGGGCTTTCTGGGCTGACAAAGGTTGATCAGGCCCCAGAAGTGAACACTGCCATCTCCCCCAGAGTGAAGGTGGAGGCACAAAGCCATGGTGATAGCCGCAGCTATGGGCAGAGGGCCAAGCTTCTGGGGAGCGGAAATGCATTTCCTGATGGAGGTACCGTCCTAGGGCTGGAGATTCCAAACAGATCTCAACTGGACTCTGCCCCCAAGCAAGGGGACCCTTGGTTCAGCTAAGTTGCTCTCCCAGGCACCAGCCATGGGAAACAGGTGCTTTCTGATCACTGAAGGAACAGGGGACTCGGTAAGCTGGTAGTGGAAAGGATGTGACTAGATGCAGTGTTGGGTTTCAGTATGTGTCTGTTAACAAAACAGGCAATATATTCATAATGAACTTCCCTCCAAAAAAGTCACATCTCCCCCTTACCCATCAAGCTTCTTAACCTGGAGGGACAAAAAGATCTGGCCTCTGCCTCCACCGCAGCGCAATTAAATGCCTCTTTAGTTTCTTTGGTATGCCATAATGGCCAATGGCTCTGCACTCTTCTTGCCAACAACCGCACTTCTAGCCTACCTTCCTCACTCTGCCCTCATACTGTCAAAGGACTGATGAATCTGCCTCCTCATGTGTTTAGTCCTTTGTTACCCACAAGCTGGGAACCACCTGAGGGAAAAACCTGACTCTTGTGTCTCCAGCACCTGGGGAACTTGAAGCCACATGAGTTGTGTTTTCTGTGTCCTGGTGTGTTTGGGGGAAACATACCCATCTGTGTCTGTAACAGATTTCTGAGGTGTCTGGCAGTAAATAAAAGGATTTTGAGTTAAGGTTTGTGTCTGGGATGATAGTGTCTTCTGATGTTGGGAATGAGGGTGGGGAGTGGGAAGGGATAATTCAAGCTCAGAATGGTTAATGGAGAGGAAGAGGCAAAAGTTGGACAGGGCTCGGGGTAGAGGTTGGGGTGGAGGAAAAGAGGTCTGTTGTTCTATGCGCAGGGTCCATACTCAGCGTTGAATCTCTCGGTTCAGAACCAACAGGGCGACCACATGAGAGAGCCCAGTGCTGCGCCGGTGGCGGCCCCTGCAAGCATGCCCATAGCCAGCGGGGCGCCTGCGCTGTAGCAGGGATCTTCCCTCACTACCACGTGTGTTACGCCGGGGCCTGTGGAGAAAGCCGGTGAGAGTGGGAAGTTCAGAGGAGGGAACTGAGCGATCTTCGCTCCGCTCCTCCCACTAGACTCCAGCCCAACCCAAGGTAAGACGTTGAGCCCACTGTCCCGTTCCTCAGTCAGAGACTCTGAAGCCTTAAAGTAGGAAGGAGGTGCGTCCCGTCCCCACGGCTTCCAGGTCTTAGATCTGTTACAGACGTTCTGGAACTGTGGGCTAGGAGAGAAAGGCGAGGAAACCCTGGGATCTCTTAAGAACCTCCAGACCACACCTGGAGCGGGAGGTAGCAGCCGTTCCTGCATTAGCCACCAGGGGTCACTACCATCTCAGGAACAGATGTTGTTGAGCGGTCTGAGAAAAAGGTGGCCTGGAGAGGTGAGATCAGCTCTATTCAAAATAGGGAGGAGGAGCTCTGATCCAAGAGCTATTATCTCAGAATGAGGAGGGCCTTGTGGAGGGTCCTGCTGAGGGGAGATTGTCGTCACTAAAAAAGTGGGGCCTGGTCCAGCCTGATGGACCATGAGCTTGAAGCAGGGGTTGGGGTGGGTTGGAAATTTACCTGCATAGGGCGGTCCATAGTAGCTGCGAACATATGTAGCCTCGTGTGCGTTGGGAGACACCACTTCATAGTAGTCCTGGTACGGGCTGTAGACACGCACCTAGGAAGCACTACTGGGTTAGCTGCCTAGGTTTGGTCCCCTACCCACAACACCTAGCTCAAGTCCCTCTGGGCCCATGAAGATGCCTCCCGAAGTTTAGAAATGGGTCTCCAGGGACCAGCAAGCTTCAGGAAAAAAGCACAGGGTCCATGGCCCTTGTCCTCTAAAGCTCTACCTCTATATCTAGCTCCCAGTGATGCCATTTTCCTGCCTTAGCCTCCTACCTAGCACTCCCCTAGTAAAAAATTCTCCATGGCTCCCAACTTTTTTCATAGTCTTAATATTTGCTAGTAGTTCTCCAATGGTTCCATTTAGAGAAATCTGATGATTTCTCTACTCTCCTACTCACAGAAAGGAGGACCTAGCCAAGCGCCAGCCCTAGGAAATAGAAGAGGGTTGGGTGCTCTGAGTGGACAGCTCAGTTAGTTGAAGTATCATCCCAAAGCACAGAGGTTGCCAGTTCAATCCTGGTTGGGGCACATATGGGAATGGATGGATGTTATTGTCTCTCTCTCTCGCTCTCTCCCTTCCTCTCTCTCAAATTAGTAAAATAAATATTTTTTAAAAAATTAAAAATAAGAGAGGGTTGGGGAGGAAGGAAGGGGGTTGATCCAGTAAGGAAAGGAAGTAAGTAAAATATTATCGAACTTCAGGTCAAGATGGTGGTGTAGGTAAACTTGGTACTGGCATAGTCCCACGATCACATCAAAATTACAACTATCCCTGACTGGGTAGCTCACATGGTTAGAGCATCATCCCAATCTACCAAGGTTGTGGGTTCAATCCCCAATCAGGGCACATACAAGAGTCAACCAATGAATATGGGAAAAAGTGGAACAACAAATCAATGTTTCTCTCTCTTTCTATCTCTATTTCAAATCAATCAATAAATAAAATTTAAAAACTAAATTACAGACTAACCATCATTCAGAAATACCTGAAATCTGGCTGAATAAAAGTACCACAACCAGGGAATTAAAGAAGAAGCCACACTGAGACTGGTAGGAGGAGCAGAGATGGAGAAAAGGCTGGTTCCACACTCACATGTGGCAGGTAAAAATCTGGAAAGATATCTCAGCTGCAGAGGTTTTCCCCTGAGGAGCAAGGGGTCCCATCTCTACACCAGGTCCCCCAGGCCAGGATTCAAGTGCCAGGAAGATAAGTCCCTATAACTTCTGGCTGTAAAAACCAGCAGGGATTGAGGCTGAGGGAGGCTGAGGGCTGCTGGAGACTCAGGCAAGGACTTACTTGGACTCTAAGCTCCAGTGCTGGGGCAGCAGCTTGAAAGGCACTAGAGACACTGGGGAGGAACTGAATTGTCCAGCATCAAGGCAAAAGTTGGGATCACCTTTCTCCCAGACAGAAACGGGGGCAGAGGCCATTATTCCTTTGATGAGCCCTTCCCCTACAGAGCCAGCTGGTGGGCACCATATCTGAGACTCCATCAACCTGGCTTACATGGTTTGCCCTGCCCTTGTGATTCCCTGAGGTTACAGCCCAACTAAATTTCAGGCCTACCCAAGCTATTTCCAGGGGTTTTTCTATACAAATGGCTTGTCTTGGCTCATGCTTTCGATTTTCCTAAAATCTCTCAAGCAGCAGCTGGCCTTGGTTCACAGCTTGGCCTCAAATCCAAGCCCAGCATAAGTACAAGCCATCTGCATATTACTTTGTAGCTCATGCTGGGTGGGCTCTGGCAGAACATAGGTGGCAGCTGACTTTGGGCTGCACCTCCCAGGAGGCCCCAGAGCCAGAGCACTCAGTGGACAGCTTCAGACCACATTAAAGCACCACCACCCAACCACCTCCACAAGAGACAGACTCAGCAGGCACCAGAGCCCTGCTGAAGTAAGTCCTGTTCTGTGGATTGGGGCTCTGCATAAAATGATCATCAGTGGTGGTCGGTGGTCACAGCCAGTCCTTGCAACTGATCAACCTGGGTGAATCCCTCCCATTGACATGCCAACAGCAATCAAGGTTCAACTACAACAGGAGGTTGTACACAGTGTAAACAGTGGACACACCTGTAATGCCCAGCTTGGGTAATCAGGGAGGCTGTGCCACTGGGCCCTGCAGGACACGCACTACATAAGGACACTCTACCAAGCCTGGGAGATATAGCAGCTTCACCTAATACATTGAAACAAACACAAGGAAGCAGCCAAAATGAGGAGACAAAGAAACATGTCCCAAATGAAAGAGTAGAACAAAACTCTAGAAAAAATACTGAATAAAATGGAAACAATCTACCAGATGTAGAGTTCAAAATACTGGTTATGTGCAAGCTCAATAAAAAAAGAAAATAATTTTAAAGGATGTTCAATGAACTTAGGGGAAAAGTAGATGAACTTAGTGAGAACTTCAACAAAGAGATAGGAAGGATAAAACCAGAGATAGAAAACATTAAAAAGAACCAGTCAGAAATGAAGAACACATTTACCAAAATGAAGAATATATTACAGGGAATCAACAATAGCGTAGATGAAGCTGAGAATCAAATCAGCAATTTGTAATATAACAAAGCAAAAACACCCAATCAGAACAGCAAAGAGAAAAAAGAATTTAAAAAATTAGTATAGTGTAAGGAGCCTCTGGGATAACATCAAGCATAGCAATATTTGCATAATGGGGGTGCTGGAAGGAGAAGAAAGAAAGCAAGAAATTGAAAACCTATGGGAAGCCCTGGTTGGGTGGATCAGTGGATAAAGCACCAACCTCTGGCACACCAGAGGTCACAGGTTCAACCCACAGGTTATGATTCAACCCCCAGCCAGCAATCAATGAGAACGCAACAAATGGAATTAAGTAAAACAGTGAGTTGATGCTTCTCTCTCTCCTACCCTCTCCCTCAAATCAGTGGAAAAAATTTTAAAGAAAACCTATGGGAAAAAATAATGACAGAAGCCTGACCAGGCGGTGGTGCAGTGGATAGAGCGTCGGACTGGGATGCGGAGGACCCTGGTTCAAGACCCTGAGCTTGCCAGTTTGAGCGCGGGCCCATCTGCCTTGAGCGAAGGCTCGCCAGCTTGGATCCAAGGTCGCTGGCTCCAGCAAGGGGTTGCTTTGGTCCGCTGAAGGCCCGCGGTCAAGGCACATGTGAGAAAGCAATCAATGAACAACTAAGGTGTCGCAATGGCAACGAAAAACTAATGATTGATGCTTCTCACCTCTCTCCATTCCTGTCTGTCTGTACCTATCTGTCCCTCTCTCTAACTCTCTCTCTTTCCCTGTTAAAAAAATAAAATAAATAAATAAATAAATAGGAACCTATAAAAAAAAAATAATGACAGAAAACATCCCGAACTTGGTGAAGAAAATAAATGTAAAACTCCAGGAAGCACAGAGAGTCCTAAACAAGATAAACCCAATGAGACCTACACCAAGATATGTCATAATTAAAATGCAAAAGGTTGCCTGACCTGTGGTGGCACAGTGGATAAAGCATCCACCTGGAACTCTGAGGTTGCCGGTTTAAAACTCTGGGCTTGCCTGGTCAAGGCACATATGGGAATTGATGCTTCCTGCTCCTCCCTCCAACTATGTATCTATCATCTATCTATCTATCTATCTATCTATCTATCTATCTATCTATCTATCTCTATCTCTCCTCTCTAAAATGAATAAAATCTTTAAAAAATAATTTTAAAAAATGCAAAAGGTTAAAGACAAAATATTTTACTTTTTTAATTCAGTGAGAGGAGGGGAGACAGAAAGACAGATTCCTGCACGTGCCCCAACCAGGATTCACCCGGCAAGCCCCCTAAGGGGCAGTGCTCTGCCCATCTGGGGCATTGCTCAGCAACTGAGCTCTTCTTAGCACCTGAGGTGAGGTCATGGAGCCATCCTCAGCACCCAGGGCCAACTCGCTCCAATGAAACCATGACTGCAGGAGGGGAAGAGAAAGAGACAGAGAAGCAAGATGGGGAGGGGTAGAGAAGCAGATGTGTGCTGGAAGAATCTTAAAAGTAGCTAGAGAAAAGCAGTTAGTTACCTACAAGGGAGCTCCCATAAGACTGTCAAGTGATTTCTCAACAGAAACTTTGCAGTCCAAAAGGGAGTGGCAAGAAATATTCAAAGTGATGAAAAGTAAGGACCGACAACCAAGATTACTCTATCCAGCAATGTTATCATTTAGAATTGAGGACAAATAAAGAGCTACCCAGACAAGAAAAAGCTAAAGGAGTTCATCACCACCAAGCCAGTATTATATGAAATGCTAAAGGGTCTTCTTTAAGAAGAAGAAAAGAAAAGAAATATGAACAATAAAATGACAATAAATACATATATATCAACAATTGAATCTAAAACATAAAATAAACAAGCAGGACAGAAACAGACTCATAGACACAGAGAACATTTAGACAATTGCCAGAGGGAGATTGGGAGGATGGGTGAAAAAGGCAAAGGGATTAAGAAGTACAAATTAATTGTTACGGAGTGGTAATGGGGATGTAAAGTACAGCATAAGGAATATAGTCAAAAATATTTTAATAACTATGTTTGGTGTTAGATGGGTTGAAGATTTATTGGGATAGTCACTTAGTAAATTATTTAATGTCTAATCATTGGGGTGGACACCTGAAGGTAATATAATAATGTATGTCAACTGGAATTGAAAAAGAAATGACTTAAAAAATAAGGCCTGGCCTGTGGTGGGGCAGTGGATAGAGCATTGATTTGGAATGCTGAGGTCACCATTTCAAAAACCTGGGCAACAAACAATCAATGAACAACTACAGTGAAACAACTATGAGCTGATACTTCTTGTTCTTCCCCTCTCTATCTTGCACCCCTCTCTGTAAAATCAACAAATAAAATCTTAAAAAAAATAATAAGGCCCTGGCCAGCTTGCTCAGTTGGCTAGAGTGTCATCCTAATACCCCAAGGTTTAGGGTTATATCCCCAGTCAGGGCACAAATAAGAATCAACCAATAAATGCATAAATAAGTAGAACAACAAATCAATGTTTCTCAAGATCAATAAACATAAATAAAATGTTATTTAGTCATCACCATGTACCAGATCCTAAGGGAGATATTCACATTGTTATCTCCTCCATTCCTTATTATTATCTTCACATTACCACAGAACAGAGTTGGGGATCAAGGCTCAGAGAATACTGGTCATTGTTTTCTCTGAGATGAAGGAATGTGCTCCCTGCCCACTTGACTACCCATTAGATTTTTACTAACTCCTCAGAGCCTAATGCAAAGCTCACTCACTTTAGGAAGCCCTTCTAAACTCAGAAAGAATCCTTTCTTCCTGAGTTCTCTGTGGGCTATGCTTGCCTCCTATTCTCATTCTTCCTCTGGGCCTTTACTTCCTGTATCCCAAGAGTGAGCTACCTGTACGCAAGGCCTCTCAGTCATTTATGTCATCAGCAGGGTCTAGTGAATAACAAAAATAAATATATGCTCAATAAAGTGGACGTTCTTAATCTAAGCCCCTCATTTTACATATAGGAGAGTAGACATGGGGAGAGAGGAGAGAGGGATAAGATCCCCTTCTCCCCTGGCTCCTCCTTCTTAGCCCTCTTCCACCCTATATATCTTTCTAACTGGGCTTCATGCCGGAATGGGCCAATTCCCCTTTGAAGGTCAGGTGTCTTAAATACCACCCATTTCAAAATAATTTTTTTTTTTTTGAGATAGGGAAGAGAGACAGGAACATCAAGCTTTTGTGCCCTGACCGGGGATCAAACAGGCAATTGCTGCTCTTCTGGACGATGCTGTAACCAACCAAGCTATCCAGTCAGGGCTTCTTTTCTTCTTTTCTTTCTTTCTTTTTTTTTTAAGACAGAAAGAAGAAGAGAGAGAGGAGGGAGGAGAAAGGGAAGCATTAATTTGTTGTTCCACTCAGTCATGCATTCATTGTTTGCTCCCCATGTTTGCCCTGACTAGGGATTGAACCTACAACCTTGTCATTTCTGGATATCGCTCTTAACCGACTGGGCTAACTGGCCACAGCCAAATTCTTTTCACCAAATACCACCACCATACACTTAAACCAAGACATCATGTTGGTCCCTTGTCTTCACACACTCATCTTCCAAATCGTATCAGCCACCAGGTCTCAAGACTTTATCTTCTAACTATGCTCTTATGTCCATCCTCTTGTCCAGTGCCAAGAGAACAAGCCATTGGTTTTGGCAACTTGGAAGCTGTGGGAGACCTTAAAAAAACACTTTTCAGAGGAGTGACTGGAGAAAGAAGCTAAACTAAAGGTAGTTGAAGATGGAGGTGAGGGATGGAACCAACATGTCATAACATCTCTTTCAAGAAGTTTGCCTGAAAGGGGAGTTCTCAAGCACACCCTGTGACTTCAAATCTCCATACCATTTCCCTTTTATGGAATAATGCCTTTCTCACCTTTCTTTATTTGACTATCTAACTTGTCTTTCAGAGTCAAGTCACGTATTACTCTTCCTGAACCTCAGGTTCTATGGAGGTCCTATCTGGGCATCCATTGCCCTTAGACTTCCCTCATCATAGCAAAATATGAGTCACTCTGTAATGTCATTGTTTGTATCCCTGTGAGTGTGTGTCTCTCTCTCATCAGACTTGGAGACACTCCCATTGTCACCACGAAGGGCAGGGACTGGGTCTAACCAGGCCTGATTGGAAAGACCACGGCAGGTGCCTAAATATTGAATTTACCTAGAATCAAATACAGAGCCAGACTAGAACTAAGGTCACCCAGCCTGATGAGGTGGTTGGTGGTGCAGTGGATAGGGAGTTGGCCTGGGATGCTGAGGACTCAGTTCAAAACTCTGAGGTCGCTAGCTTGAGCGCAGGCTCATCCTGCTTGAGTATGGGATCACTAGCTTGAGCACAGGGTCACTGGCTTGAGCATGGGGTCATAGACATGATCCTATGGTCACTGGCTTGAGCCCAAGGTTGCTGGCTTGAACAACGGGTCACTAGCTCAGCTCGAGCCCCCCAGTCAAGGCACATATAAGAAAGCAATCAATGAACAACTAAGGTGCCGCAACAAAGAATTGATGCTTCATATGTCTCCCCCTTCCTGTCTGTCTGTACTCCACCCCCCCCCCCAAAAAAACACAAAATTCTGTGTCACCCAACTCTAAGTATAGTTTTAAGTTAGGGACAATGACCAGTCCCAAGGCAAGGAAAGAGGCTCAGAAAAACAAAACTCAGTCTCAAGTGACTTCCCTCACTGCACCTTCCCCAAAGGTGATCCAATAGGGATTTATGGTAGGAGTGGCCAGGATCTGAGCTCCAAGCCTAGAAGAGGCTAGAGCAGTGGTTCTTAACCTTTTTTGAGGTACCGAACCCACCAGTTTCATATGCGCATTCACCGAACCCTTCTTTAGTGATAAATAAAATATGATTTTCTTTTCCAAATTCAACACATAGGTATATGTTTTTTTACTGGCGCACAAAATGAGCCATGCATGAACATCACCTTGCTCAAAAAACAAAACCAACAAAGTGCATGAACTCACAACAAATTATGGTATTACTTTATTCTGGCCTCCGCGGCAGAGGCTTCTCCGAACCCCTGAGACCGACTCATCGAACCCCTAGGGTTCGATAGAACCCAGGTTAAGAACCACTGGGCTAGAGAGATCTAAGCACACAGATCCCCAATTTTACAGGTAGGGAAGGTGAGATCCAGAATGTACACATCTGAAGCTGCACAGGGAGCCAGTGGCCCTGTCAGACCCTGGAGAGAATGAAAAACACCACTTCATGTCCCTATGGCACATCTGTTTCCACCTCCAGGCCTGGGAGGCCCAGAGGTAAAGTCATGTAAGGCACCTGGCAACGGAGCAGGGGATCCCCAGAGACCTCATGGATAGAACCAAAGGGCTTGATTCCTGGTCCTCTCCCTCTCTACAGGCAGCCCCTTTTGTGAGTGGGGACAGGGTCATGTGAGTCATGAGGTCACATGTACATAGATCCCTCAGAGAAGCTGTTGTATACTTATAAGATATTAAAGGTTTACAGTCTTTTATTTATTTATTTATTTATTTTACAGGGACAGAGAGAGGGATAGATAGGGACAGACAGGAACGGAGAGAGGTGAGAAGCATCAATCATTAGTTTTTCATTGCCGTCGCAACACCTTAGTTGTTCATTGATTGCTTTCTCACATGTGCCTTGACCGCGGGCCTTCAGCAGACCGAGCCACCCCTTGCTGGAGCCAGCGACCTTGGGTCCAAGCTGACGAGCTTTTTCTCAAACCAGATGGACCCGCGCTCAAGCTGGTGAGCTCGGGGTCTCCAACCTGGGTCTTCCGCATCCCAGTCCGACGCTTTATCCACTGCGCCACCGCCTGGTCAGGTTATTTATTTTCTTAAGTATTTATTTTATTGATTTTAGAGAGAGAGGAAGGGAGAGAGAGAGACAGAAACATCAATCTGCTCCTGTATGTTCCCTGCCTGGGGATCGAACTGGCAATCTGCACTCTTCCGGATGATGCCCTAACCAACCACCTATCTGGCCAGGGCAAAGGTTACAATCTTTTACATGTTATTTTTTTGAATCCCCACTAAAAACAAACTTGAATCAGAGTTTGGGCATGGGAGATGCCCCAGAATGCTGGGCTGGATGTCCCAGCCCTGTGACTGACGAATTATGTGACCCTGGTCGAGTTATGACCTCTCAGAGCTTCAGTTTTCTCATCTTTAAATAGGAACAGTCTCCTGTACTGCCCACTCCCAAGGTACAGTGAGAATCCAGCAGAGCCATGTCTAAGCAACTGAGTGGTTCTACTACTTCTGGCTCAGTGGTTCTTGCACATCAGAACCACCAGGAAAAAATTTTAAACCACAGATTTCCAAAGCCAAACCTATGAAATTAGAGCATCCAGAGGTAGGATCTGAATATTTGTATTTTTTTTTTTTTACAGGGACAGAGAGAGAGTCAGAGAGAGGGATAGACAGACAGGAACAGAGAGAGGTGAGAAGCATCAATCATTAGTTTCTTGTTGTCGTTGTGAAACCTTAGTTGTTCATTGATTGCTTTCTCACATGTGCTTTGACCGCGGGCTGTCAGCAGACCAAGCAACCCCTTGCTGGAAACAGCGACCTTGAGTCTAAGCTGGTGAGCTTTTGCTCAAGCCAGATGGGCCCACGCTCAAGCTGGCGAGCTCGGGGGTCTCGAATCTAGGTCTCCCGTATCCCAGTCTGACGCTCTCTCCACTGCGCCACTGCCTAGTCAGGCTATTTGTATTGTTTTTAAGATTTATTGATTTTAGAGAGAGGAAAGAGACAGAGAGAAGGGGGGAGGAGCAGGAAACATCAACTTGTAGTAGTTGCTTCTTGTATGTGCCTTAATAGGGCAAGCCCAGGGTTTCAAACTGGTGAACTCATCATTCCAGGTCAACACTTCATCCACTGCGCCACAGGTCAGGTTGAATATTTGTATTTTTTAAGTCCTTAAACAATTCTAATACACACCACATTGAGCATCACTGTTGACTATAATACCACAGGTACTCTAAGGCAAGCCCCTACTGTGCCCAGGCAGAGCACTGGGGACAGAGAGAGGATTTATCCCCAAGTCCTGCTTTCCAGAAACACTGAAGTGTAAGCAGGGAGACAGAGAGAAACTAAACAATAATATGCAATAGTGATGCCATAACAGGTTTTTCACATCTTCCTTCCTCCCTTTATTCCTTTACTTGTTTGCTCATTCACTGGACATTGCCTGAGGCCTACTTGTGCCTGGCCTGATGCACCAGGAATAGGGAGGGTCAAAACAGACTGTCCCCATCACTAAGTGGCCACTGCCCTCCTGGTTTATACCTAGCAGTGTGCCAGGCTCCACAAGGGCAGAGCTGATCAGACCTGGTCCTTGCCTTGTAGGTAGTTCCAGGTCTCGTGGGAGAATAGACAGAAATAAACAGATTTGAAGCCAGGCATAACAAAGACAATACTAAATATTAGTGCAGCAGGTGATAGGAGGGAATGATGATGCCTGGAGGTCTAGGAAGTCCTCCTTGAGGAGGTGGCAGCCTTTGAGGTAGGTCTTAAAGGATAAGCATCAGTTTGTTACATGAACATGCAAACTAAGAGTTTCCACAGCAGAGAGAACAGCCTGTGCAAAAGCTTAGAAGAGGGAAAAGGTCTGAATTAGCTAGAACAGAGAGTACAGCAAAGCAGCTGGAGCACAGGGGACAAGGGGCCTGTGGTAGGTAAGACTGGCCCAGGCCAGATCCTGAGGGCCCTGAAAGCAGGGCTGTGGTTGGTGTCCCATGGGTGATGGGGAGCTGTGGAATGTTTGTGAGCAGGGAAGGGATATGACCAGACCCAGTATTGGAGGCACATCCTGGTGGCCAGAATGGAGGCAGGGAGGGCTAATCAGCACTTACCCAGATTCGCCTCTCAACCTTACAGGGGCTCCACGAGCTGGTCACACACCTGACCTTGGGGCAAAGCCGGCGGCTTCTGGGAGGGACGGTGGCTCCAGCTGGGGCCTGCTCAAGCCACAGAAACCCAAGAAGGGGGAGGGAGGGAGGTGTCAGAGACCCTCTACACCTGGAGAGACTCACATTTCTTAACAGGCCCTACCAAAGCCCTCTGCCAGCTGGGCAGGGGCTGGGGGTGTCTTCTTCCTCCTCAGCCCATGGTAATGGGGGGAATCTAAGAGGGGGTAGTGATTTTGCTAAAGTTACTCAGAGAAGAAGGATCAGTAGCATCTCTCCAGAATTAGCCCACCTTCACCTGTTTCAGGCTGCTGAGGCTCCCAGTCTCCAGGAAGGACAGAACAGCTCAGATCTGACCCCCAGACATCTCCTTCCCTGGCCCCCCACCTTGTCCCTGGCTGAGCCCCAGCCCTGTGTTCCCTGGAATAGCTGGGGTCAGAGGCTCCTCCTGGAGCCTCCACCCAGAGTTAGGTATAATAAACCTTCAGGTTGTGAAGAGACAAAGCGCAGGTCACTCCCAGGGGTGTTAGACAGAGAGAAGCCCACACACACAGGCATGAACACTCAGAGACAGGCAGACACTGGTACAAAGACACAGAGGCACAAACACACCCCAATCGAGCAAGCTCTGGGACCAGAGGGATGTGTGTGTAGAGCAGTCAGGGGTGGAGTAGAGGGTCAGAGCAGAGAGGTATGGTAAGCAGAGCAGCAGGAAGGTGGACAAGAAGAGACAAAACAGCTTCATAGAGTCACAGAGTGCAGAGCGGTCAGCCTTCACCTTCTTCCTTCCACCTCTCTTCGGTGGGGCTGATTTGCCCTGAATAAGAGGGTTTGGAGTTCAGAGCCAGGTTAGCCCAACGGGGTCCCTCCTCCCTGCTGAACACTGCCCTAGTCTCCTCACTACTAGCTTCCTCTAATCCAGCCTTCCGCCACAAGCCTGAGTCTGCTCTCCAAAATCTGACCACAGCCCTTCCTGCTTAATGAACTTTACTGCTCCCAAGAACCAACAGGATAAAGTCAGTTCCTTTAACTGGACTTCAAGGTCATCTTGTGACTCAGAAGTCATCTTTCCCATTTCTTTCCCTCCACACATGACCTTCCAGCCAGGCCAGACTCCTACCTGTGCACACACACACACGCACCTGTCACCTTCCACCTCTGCTCATGAAGCTTCTCTCAACATCTCACACTGACAAGATTCCAATACAGGCTTTTGCACTGATTTCAAACTATGAGACTTTGGACAAATCACTCCTCCTCTGAACCTCAGACTCCTATGTATAAAATGGGACTGAAAACATCAACCCCTTCTGGAGTTGTTGGAAGATTAAATGATGTAACCAATGTCAGGAGCTCACCACCGTGCCTGGCCCTCAGCAGATGTATGCCTCAGGGTTTCTAAATGAATCCCAGTTTTCTCTGCTATTTCCCAGCAAATTTTCTCCCTAGATGAGTAAGGCTCCACTGTGCCACAGGTAGAAGGAGCAAACACAAAATCTGGGAGACAGATAGATGGGGGTCAAGGTCAAGTTCAGCCACCCTTGAGCTGGCAGCTTTGAGCAGCTCCTCAAACACACACTTCCATTAGTCACTAAGATTTTTGGCTCTACCTCCTAAACATGTCTTATCCTCATCAGCTTGTCTTGGCCAGCAAGGCCTTAGTCCAGACTGCCAGCTGGTCACTTGGACACTGTTCCAACCTTCTAACTGGTCTCCAGCATCCACTTTTACCTTCTACAATCCATTTCCTACCTACCAACCAGATTATCTTCCTAGAAATACAAATCTGGGCCTGACCAGGCAGTGGCACAGTAGATGGAGCATCGGCCTGGGATGTTGGGGACCCAGATTTGAAGCCCTAAGGTCACCAACTTGAGCACGGGCTCAACAGTTTGAGTACTCGGTCACCAGTTTGAGCGTGGGGTCGCTGGCTTGAGCATGGGATCATAGATATGTCCCCATGGATGCTGGCTTGAGCCCAAAGGTTGCTGGTTTGAAGCCCAAGATTGCTGACTTGAGCAAGGGATCACTGGCTCTGCTGAAGCCCCCGGTCAAGACACATATGAGAAGCAATCAATGAACTAAAGCGCCGCAACAAAGAGTTGATGCTTCTCATCTCTATCCTTTCTGTCTGTCCCTCTCTCCCTCCCTCTCTCTCTTTCATTAAAAAAAATTTTTTTAAATACAAATCTGGTGCTTGATGGTGGCACAGTGCATAGACATTGACCTGGGATACTGAAATCCCAGGTTTGAAACCCTGAGGTCCCAGCTTGAGCATGGCCTCATCTGGCTTGAGTGCTGGCTCACCAGCTTGAGCACAGGATCATCAACATGATCCCTTGGTCACCAGTTTGAAGCCAAGGTTGCTGGCTTAAGCTAGGGGTCACTGGTTCAGCTGTATTTCCCTCTACCTTGGTCAAGGCACATATGAGAAGCAATCAATGAACAACTAAAAGTGCTGCAACTATGAGTTGATTCTTCTCATTTCTCTCCCTTCCTGTCTTTGTCTCTCTCTATCTCTCATTAAAATATACATATAAAAATCTAGGTTGCGCTATTCATGCCATCCCCCTGCTTAAAAACTTTCCATGACTTCCGGTTGCCCTTAGGAGAAATCGACATCCTTAACACAGCCCTTAACACCTGGCTCTCCAACTCTCCTTCTCCACTGCCCTTGCACTTCCTCGCACAGCCACCCAGCCTGCCTTTTGTTCTCCAACTTGCCATAAGCTTAACCCTTCTCAGGACCTTTGCACATGCAGTTCCCTCTGCCTGGGAACTGCCCACCCCACCCCTTTCACCCAGTCCATTTTTTTATACTTCAGGTCTCATTTTAAGCCTGTCTGAACTCCCACCTGAATCAGACCACCAAGGTGGTCACACTAAATGCGCACTGCAAGTCTCCTTCAGAAGAGTTACCACCATTGCAATGGAATAAAAAACTAATTAATTGCTTCATGTCTGGCTTTCCATTAGGCTGAGTCCAGGAGGGCAGGGCCCACATCTCCTTAGTTCACCTCTGATCCCTGGCCTTTGGTACAATGCTGGCGTAGACTAGGAAGTCAGTAAATATTTGTTGTTATATGCATGCATGAAGCTCAGTCTTATCATTTGCAGAGAGGGAACAATAATGCCAACCTCACAGAACTGTCGTGAGGAATAGCTGGAATTGCACCTGTACCACACCTGGCATGTAATAGTTGCTCAATACAAGACAGTTCCTTTCCCCCAGCTCAGACACCATCCCATTCTTGGAGGCCTCTCTCTCCCTCCTCCAAGTACCAGTGGTCTGGCTTCTGTCCTTTTCTACTTGGGACTCAGGGCATCTAAGTCTGCACAAGTCTATTCACTCACATATATAGAAATTGAGAACTGGCTGGTGGAGACCGAGTCTGAGTCACCCATGATTCCATGGCAGGTAGGGAGGGTTGGGGAGGATAGGAGGGAATGGGGACTCACCGGGGTGGAATTCGCCTCCAGCAGTGCCGTCTTCCATGCTCTGCAAAGCAAACCCCGGCAGACTGTGAAGCGGGAGTTTAGGAGAAGTGGGCTGAGCCCCTACATTTTAAATTTAACTCCTTCCCCCAGCCTCTAGCCCCAGACTCTTGTAAAAAGGGAGATCTTTCAATTATACAAAGGTGACCCTCTCCCCTGCCTCATTCACATGGACCAAGCCCTCATTTGAGCTGAAACCTTGCAATTCATTCTTAGCCCATAGAATGCCTTTAGAAGGTCCAGTTTCCTTATCTAGAAAATAAACAGGTGGGCCTGGGCAGGAGGTCTCTCAGGGGCCTTTAGATTCTGACATGTCTAACCGGTTCTCTAGCTGCAGCCCCCCTCCATACCCAAAACCTACAAACAATTCCCCAATGCTCTGACCCCAGAGCCTTGGAAAGGCCCAGTGGACACAGGACAATAGGGCTTTTGTTGGTTGCCATGGCACCTGTCTGGGGTGGACAAGGCAGCTCTGTGCTTTGTCTACTCAGAGCTCAGCTTCCCCCACTCCCACACACCCATCTCATTCACTCTTACAATGCAAAGGTCAACTGACCCTCTGCCCGAAGGTAGGAGAGGAAAGAATGTGAGAGAGCAGCCAGCATGCCTCACAAAGATATGCCCCGTCTAACAGTGCGGATCTGAGTCTGACATGGGGGTGCCCCAGGGAATTGGCGGGCTGTCTCTGTTTGGCAAGTAAGGGTCTACCCCTCAGATCAGTCCCCCACCAGGGCATCTTCTCAGAAGGAGGGCCCTCTGAGGATGCCACAGGGCTCCGTTCCTTTGTATTACCCCTAAGTGAGGGCTCACCTCAGAGGGGGCCAAATACCTGACTGAATGCTCAGGGTCCACGCCCTTGAGGCAGATGCACATGCTCCTCCCCCAAGAGTCCTGAGGTCATCACAGACCGTGTGACGACTTTACTGGGTACCTTACCAGTCACCATGAGCCATCAAATCCACCCTTTCAGCCCCCACCAACCTGCCTGGGCTCTCTGTCCCCTCTTCCTAACCTCAGAGAACCAGAGGCCCAATGAGGAGGGGGAATCTGATCATATTCCCCAAGATGCCACCCCATCCTCTCCTTGGAGTGACTCACATGGCATCATCCTGGGTGTCCGCACACAGGTGTAAGCGATAGCCCTCCCGCAAAGTCACAGTCAGCAGGCCATCGCGGCTCCGGCCCTCTGGGGGCTGCACATCTAAAGGCAGACACACAGATGAGAAGTTTCCCCATAGATAATGGGGCACAGGCCCCCAGTCCCCCCAGTAAACCAGGAACAAGACTAGGAACTGACTTCTCTGGGTTCTGTTTATTGGCCATTGCCCATCTCTTCTGATCCCACACACGTTCTTTGGGATTCTGCTCTAATCCTCTGAGCCTTACAAACCTTCCACATTGCCTGCTTCCCTAGTTAGGTACATCTAACTTTCAACAACCCTGTTATAACTGTAGGCTGAGTCTTGTTGAGAAGATTTGCTGTGTGACTCTGGGCCAGTCACTTAACTTATCAGGGTCTCCTTTATTTCCTTTCATTTTTATCCAGTTACTAGCATGTAGAGGGTAAGAACTGTGTCTGACTCACCTCTGTGACCCCAGCATAGCGCAGCATAATCAGATCCTTCAATAAGGATCTGACTTCTTAATTCATACCCACATGAATGGGAATTGATAGAGGCCTGTAGAAGCCCTCTGTAAGGTGTAAAAAGGCTTCCAATGCAGGGTTCTCAGACAGACAGAATGGGAGGGCCACGATACCCAAAGTCACAGTGCCAGAGAGGAAAGGGCTACTCACCGTGGCACTCCTGGCCGATCTTTATGTTGCGAACGTTGAAGCGGATAAGCACACGGTCTTCCTCATCCTGGGCAGTCTCATCGTGGTAGTAGCCCAGGGTCCCATCCATCCACAGGGCAAACCAGTTCCGTTTCCAGCGGCGAAGAATAGAGCCTGCGAGATATTCCAGACCCACCAGGAAGCCTCTGTGATCATCCCTGGATGAGCTCTGAGATTCCCCATCTCCCATTCCCCCGGTGTTATAACCACCCTTCCTTGTCTATCCCCTGAAATGACCTAACACATAGTAGGGGCTCCATAAATGTTTTGAATGATAAATGAATGACCTAATTCCTCCTTTGAGGGCTTCCAAGGTAAAGCCCCAGGTCTCTTCAAGGGCAAAGACCTCTCCCTATCCTGAGCCTCCATCTCAGCTCTTATCTCTGATATTGTGATGGTCATTTATGTAGTGTCTGCCTCTTCCACCAGACTGGGGTCCACAGCTGGACCTGGGCTCAGTGTTTGCTGAACTGAATGAACTGAGAATAGGTCATGGAGGGGAATAGGGGGCACCTAGCTCAGGAGAGTTCATGTTAAGATCATGACTCTGGAAGCTGAGTCCTAGCTTCAGACATTTTGCGATTAGAAATCTTAACAGAAAGGGCAAAGACATAAGAAAGCTTCTTAGAGCCTTATGGTTCCAAAGCAGAGGCATTTTTCATTTTGTTCTGAGCCTTGTTATGTGGCCAACCCTGGGGTGGTGTGGACACACAAAGGATCAAACCCATTTCCTGGAAAGAAAAAATAAATAAACAAACAAAAAACAAGAAAAAAAACAGTTCCTGTCCTTGAAGATTTCATAGTCTGAGATATTCATGGGGTGAGACCCACAGGTAAAGACAGTTCTAGGGAGGGCGATGCTATAGCAGATGTATAAATGAGGCAATGGGGATCAGAGAAGTGAGCCTCGAACCCGGTTTGGTATTACAGCAGGGGCTGGGGTGGGGTAGAGGAAAAGTCAGAAAAGACTCCTCACAGAAGCAGACATGAGACCTGGACCTTGAAGAATAGGTAGATGTTTACCAACTAGTCAGGACACTAGTTTACCAACTAGTCCAGGCACAGGGAAAAGCATGAACAAAGGATGAAAAGGTAAAAAGGGCCTGGTTTTTTGGAAGAAGGGTCCACTGTGAGAGGTCCAATAAGCCACTTTTTCACTCCTTGGACAAGGTACTGAACAGACACGAGCTTGGCCCAGGGTCACTCACTCTGTCTCCACAGCCAGCCGCCCCTCACCAGGGCCATTTCTTCAAAAGGACTTTCCAGGATGGAGTCAGGCGGGACCTGTCAGAGGAGTCACAGGACACACAGAGCTCATCAGCAATTCCAGAGCAGCTCTGAGGAGAGAAACCGTAAGTCCTGTCCTCCTGGGGAGGGGAGGGCACAGAGCACCACGGAGGAGGAAACATTTAAGGTAGGGTAAGTAAACAAGGCAAGCCTGCCTATCTCCTCCCCATTCTCTGCTCCAGGCAGATAATGGCAGCACTGTCCTGTGGGGTCAGCAAGGAGCAGGGCAGCCACCACTGTGCTGGTGTGGGGGTGGGATCAGAAGCCTGGATTCCGATCTCATCTCCATAACCTTGGCCAAGTCCCTTGTTCCTGGCCTCTCTTTCTAGATCTGTAGGAATGTGTCTGTGAGGCAGGTAGAGGCTGGAATGAGAAACTCATAAAATTTTAGAAACCCTGGAATTCTGAAATGCCATCAGCACAAAATATTAGAATTATGGCAATAAATGAGGGACCTTCATGATAATAAAAGCCTCCCTCACATTTGAACCCCACCTGAGCCATTTATAAAGCCGTTTATAAAATAATGGTTCAACAAAAGCTAGGACTGACTGAGTGAGCACTATGCCAGGTACACTTCTCAGTGCTTTCTTTCATCTATTATCTCACTGAAGAATCACAACAATCCTTGTTAATCCCAGGGGCTTGGAGAGGTCCAGTCACTTGTGCAGATCTGCTTGATTAGTAAGCAGTGAAGTTAAGGATTCACACCCAGTAGTCCTAGCTTCTAACCATTATACCAAGAACAGCTTTTAAAACTGTTGATACCCAGGTAATCCCCATTAAAAACTAAATCAGAATGTCTGGGGGTGGAAAGCAAGCACTGATAGTCTTTAAAAATTCCCAGCTGATTACATGTGCAGCACATACTTTACCTTGTCCCCATAGGTGGGTAGGATATATACTCCTGTTTTAAGATGCACACACTGAGCAATAGATGCATTGCTCTTGTTCATATATGTGATGAAGCTTGGTTTGGAATCTAGGTGCACTCTGTTCCTGAGGGCGACCTACCTGAGATCAGGTGCCTCTGCCCCTCCCCCACTTGCTGCGTAGTATGGGCTGGCACACCTGGGCTGAAAGGCCAGGCCTTGTCCCTGCTTCTCCTGCTGCTCCCTCCCACCTCTAAGCCCCGACACAGGTAAGACAAGAGGGCCAGGAGCAAACTCCCTCTCCAGCCTCCCATTGATGCACCCACCTGTCTACACCTGTTGCAGGATGCTGCCGCCAAATCAGCCGCTACTTGATGCTGCTGCCACCCAACCCACTGCGCTTGCGCGCTTTGTGCGCTCCAGAGTGCCTGGGGCATTTCACTCCCCAGACTGCGTCCCCAGGACTCGCTGCCCCCGGGCCCCGCCCTTCGGACCCGCCTCACCCCCCGGAAGGGGGCGGGACATGAAGAGATAAGCTGTCATAAGGCCTTCTGGGACTTGTAGTCTGCACCTCTAGAATTTGCAGTACGCAACCGCCCCTGGGTGATACCTCTGTCCTGACCCGGAGCACAGGTCAGAGGCTGCACCTGCTATTTTATTTTGCTGTTAAAACATTTGTTCACTTATTTATCATGAAATACTTTTCCTAAGAATCTTGAACTCATTTTCTAGAGGAAAATAAAAAGTAAAGTTGCAAGGAGAAACCAGGCTCCTAGTCCGGCCATATTTTCTCAATACTCAATTATACCTGCGCACAAAAAGTATCGACAAGTCCTTCCTCATTCCTTACCCAGCTTCCAGTCTGGTTAGCGAGACAACGTGAACACACAACTAGAACAGAGGAAAGAAGAGTCTGACTTTGCCCAAGAGGTTCAGAAAGGTTTCTCTGAGGCCACAAAGGGTCTTGAAGGCTGAGTAGGGAACCTGAGACATATATACACTGATAAAGGAATTTTGAAAGAGTGTCCAGTATTTCAGCCTATTTGGAAAGTAGAGCGCAGGGTGGGAGGGCATGGGGAGTGGTAGGTGATAAAGCTGCTGGGGTTGCAAGGTATAACATTGAAGGCATTGGACAATACGATCAAAGCTTGGATGTTAGGATGGGAACTTAGGTGATCGAATTTGTGGATTGGAAAGGTATGTCTAGGACAGTCAAAAACAGATTGAAGGGGTACCAACTGGAAAAAGATATATAAAGCCATGTTTCTATATCTATCACCTCAGTCCACCCTTCCAGGTATACCCTTGAATAGCTCAGCCACAAACCCCCCACCTACAAGCAAAACCAGGCTATCATTCAGAGAGCAGGGCCTGTCAGGGCCTGAAAGATTCCTTGTCTGATCCCCTATTTGAAAAGGACACCCACCCTGCCATAGACCCTTCCTCCTATGCCAGAGACTTCCTCCTTACCGGGGCTGCAGGGCTCATGGTTTCTGGGCGGCCAGGGCAGCATTTCCCAGAAGGCTCCTGCAAGGGGGCATTTCCCTGAGCGCCTTAGCGATAAGGGGATCAGGAAGGTGCTACCAAGTGGGACCCAGAAGGGGGAGGCTAGGGCATAGGACACCCTGCCAATCCTATATAAAGTCATCTCTTTTTAGTCCCTTCCCCAACCTTCCTGACTGATCTCAGCCTCAGACATCCAGTTCACTGGATAACAAACAAGTCTTCCATCATTCAGAGGTTGTCAGGGCAGGACATTGCCATTACCCCAGTCCTGTTTGCACAGCCGGACCCTTTAAGCTTCTTTCTCTTGCTCTATGGGCTTCTGTAATCCTGACCTCAAGCCACCCGGCACTCCTGCTTTGGCCCTTCTAGCAGTACGTGCTGTGCCAACGGATTCGCCATGGCTGATCGATCCTATTAGCCACTGAGTTCATCCCCTCCATGCAGCCCCAGTTACCAGCTCTCCCAAGCCATGTTGTTCTCCACCTTTGTGCCTTTCTGTACTGGAAACGTCCTACTTTCTTCAAGCTAAAATTTCTCCCCTACAGAAAGACAGAAGGATGGAAGAAAAGAACAGAGGGAGTGAGTGAGAGAAGGGTGGAGCTGACCTCAGAGATTCTGAATCCAGACCCCCACCCCAGCTCTCCCTGCTTCCCTCCATGAAGGGCTGTGTGGCTCCTTCCTGGGGGAGGGGGGTGGGGGGAGGGACCTGCAGACAGCTCTAGATTACATTCTCTGAATTTAGCAACCAGATCAAAAGAAATATTCTCCAGCGGTGTAATTCAAGGAAAAGATTCCCATACCTGCTCAAAGAGCAGGCACTGTGACAACAACAAGGGGGAAAAAGATGCTTTGCAAGCTAAAACTACAACTGCTGCTACAGAATCTTAATGCAACCCACAACCAGACTTGGCACATGTCTCTAAAATGCTGGTTGATGACCCTCTGTGAGATGCTAATAAAGGTATAGACTCTGCCCAGGAAAACAAAAATGCATATATGGCACATTTTGTATATTATTCCTGGGAGTTCATAGACTTCTGAAGCCTAATATTACAGTTGAGATTGTTTTTAATTTCCAAAGCTGTGTAGACTGGTGGAAAGAGTGTGATTGACGGGTAAAAGGCACTTAAAGCATAGGAGAAATCCCAGCTCTAGCAGTCCTGGCTTTGAGAGACTGTCTGTTTAAATTAACTAAAATTTATTGAGAACAACAAGCCAATAGTAACTTTCACATTTCTCTTGTAACTGTGGTACATATATATAAATATTGACAAAGAGAAAAGTATTTTGCTATTTCAAATGTCTGTGGTGGGCCTGACCAGGCAGTGGCGCAGTGGATAGAGCGTCGGACTGAGATGCAGAAGACCAGGGTTCGAGACCCTGAGGTCGCCAGCTTGAGCGCGGGCCCATCTGGCTTGAGCAAAAGCTCACCAGCTTGGACCCAAGGTCTCTGGCTCGAGCAAGGACTTACTTTGTCTGCTAAAGGCCCGCGGTCAAGGAACATATGAGAAAGCAATCACTGAACAACTAAGGTGTCACAACGGCAACGAAAAACTGATGATTGATGCTTCTCATCTCTCTCCGTTCCTGTCTGTCTGTCCCTATCTATCCCTCTTTCTGACTCTCTCTCTGTCTCTGTAAAAAAAAAGAAAATAATGTCTGTGGTGGATGAACAGCTCACAGATAATATATCATTTAGAGAATAGTGGGTTGGTTTATCAAATTAAAATTCACTGACATTTTCTAGGAAGTATATATAATAAGAATAATTAATATTTTTTCTTTAAGCTAAAAAGAAATCCTGCAATTTGAGCAAAAGTAAAACCAGTTATATAAACGGTTTTTGTTTGTTCATTTGTTTTTGTGGTTGTTTTGGGTGAGAGGAGAGAAATGAGAAGCATCTAATCGTAGTTGCATCACTTGAGTTGTTCATTGATTGCTTCTTATACATGACTTGACCAGGGATCTCAAGCCAATCCAGTGACCCCTTACTCAAGCCACTGACCATGGGATCATGTCAGTGATCCCACACTCACACTGATAAGCCTATGCTCAAGCCAGTGATCTTGGGGTTTTGAACCTGGGACCTCAGTGTCTCAAGTGAACACTTTGTCCACTGAGCTACCACTGGTCAGGCAACAGTTTTTTAAAATCTATCTTTCTTTCTTTCTTTCTTTCTTCTTATTTATTCATTTTAGAGAGGGGAGAGAGAGAAGGGAAGGAAGAGAAGGAAGTATTAACTCCCATATGTGCCTTGACCAGGCAAGCCCAAGGTTTTGAACCTGCGACCTCAGCATTCTAGGTCAATGCTTAATCCCAGGGGTCAAGAACCTATGGCTCACGAGCCAGATGTGGCTCTTTTGATGGCTGCATCTGGATCGCAGACAAATATTTAATAAAAATAATAATAACATTAAAAATATAAAACATTCTCATGTATTACAAACCATTCATTTCCTACCGCTCATGTTCATGGTTGCGGGTATTTGGAGCTAATCACTGCTGTCCTCCGGGACAACACCAAATTTTTATTAGATAATGCGTAACATACACGGGTTGTTATGAGGTCAGGAAGTAAACTTCCCTCCTTTTAATCAAGTAGTAAGCTAACTAATTGCAGAAACCCTTTTCTTTTTTTTTTTTATTTTATTCATTTTAGAGAGGAGACACAGAGTGAGAGAGAGAGAGAGAGAAAGAGAGAAAGGGGGGAGGAGCTGGAAACACCAACTCCCATATGTGCCTTGACCAGACCAGTGCAGGGTTTTGAACTGGTGACCTCAGTGTTCCCAGGTCGACGCTTTATCCACTGCGCCACCACAGGTCAGGCCTGCAGAAACCCTTTTGATGAAGAAGATGCCTAAAAAAAAAAATGAGGAGTATCGTACTTTTCAGCAGGAATGGACAGAGGAATTTGCCTTTGTGGAGAGAGCAGATTCCGCAGTGTGTTTAATATGCAATGATAAAATTGCATCAATGAAACGGTCAAATATAAAGTGGCACTTCGACACTCACCATACTACATTTGCATCGAAATATCCAGCTGGAGACAGCAGGAAGAAAGCATGTCAAGAGCTGCTATGCAGAGTGCAAGCTAGTCAGCAGCAACTCCGTGTTTGGACCCAACAAGGTAACTGGAATTCAGCTAGCTTTGCTGGTGCTTTGGCAATTGTGAGAAACAGAAAGCCATTCACATATGGGGAGTATGCCAAAACATTCATGCTTGATGTTGCCAATGAGCTTTTTGACAACTTTTCGGATAAAGACAAGATAATCAAATGAATAAAACACATGCCTCTGTCGGCAAGAATTCTTCACAATTGTACCATCATGACGGCAAGTCAAATTGAGGCAACACAAGTGAAGGACATAAATGCAGCACCATCCTTTTCTCTCGCTTTGGATGAGTCAACAGACATAAACCATTTATACCAGTTCAGTGTGATTGCAAGGTATACTGTTGGTGACACACTACGTGAGGAAAGTCTTGCTGTTTTGCCTATGAAAGAGACAACAAGATGGGAGGATTTATTCAAGTCTTTGACTGAGTTCACTAAAGATGGATAAATTTATTTCGGTGTGTACTGATGGTGCTCCGTGCATGGTGGAGAAAAACAGAGGACTTGTAGCGCTTCTTCGTGAACATGAAAAGAGACCCATCCTAAGTTTTCACTGCATCTTACCTACATCAGGAGGAGCTTTGTGCTCAGATGTGTGGCGAGCAGCCTGGTGAGGTGATGTTGCTGGTCATTCGGGTGGTCAACTTCATTATTGCCCAAGCTTTAATTTCTTTTTATTTATTCATTTTAGAGAGGAGACACAGAGTGAGAGAGAGAGAGAGAGGAAGAGAGAAAGGGGGGAGGAGCTGGAAGCATCAACTCCCATATGTGCCTTGACCAGACCAGTGCAGGGTTTTGAACTGGCGACCTCAGTGTTCCCAGGTCGACGCTTCATCCACTGTGCCACCACAGGTCAGGCTGGACTTTTCTTGAAATGAAAAATGTCGAGCACCCTGAGTTCGCTAACACTGAGTGGCTCCTGAAGTTCTACTATCCCGTGGACATGACTGAACATCTGAACCAGCTCAATGTGAAAATGCAAGGCTTTGGAAATACAGTCTTATACCTTCAATAAGCAGTGTTTGCATTTGAAAACAAGCTGGAACTCTTCATCACCAACATTGAAACAGGTCATTTACTACACTTTGAAAAACTAGGAGAGTTTAAAGATGCATGCACAGCAAGTGACCCTGCTCAACATCTTGATCTCCAACAGCTAGCAGGCTTCACATCTAATCTCCTGCAGTCATTCAAAGCACACTTTGGAGAATTTCGTGAGCACACTTGTCTTTTTAAGTTCATCACCCATCCACACGAGTGTGCAGTGGACAGCGCCGACCTGAGTTACATCCCCGGTGTCTCCATCAGAGATTTTGAGCTACAAGCTGCTGACCTGAAGGCCTCAGATATGTGGGTGAATAAGTTCAAGTCACTGAATGAAGATTTGGAAAGGCTTGCATGACAGCAAGCAGAGTTGGCGAGCAAACACAAGTGGGAGAAATGAAAAAACTTCAACTCATGGACCAGCTGATTGTCAAAACTTGGAACACACTTCCCATCACATACCACATACTGCAGCATGTGAGTATTGCTATACTGACAATGTTTGGCTCTACATATGCATGTGAGCAGTCTTTCTTGCATCTAAAGAACATTAAGACCAACCTATGATCACATTTAACGGATGGAAGTCTCTACACCTGCATGAAGCTTAACCTCACCATGTATCAACCAGACTACAAAGCCATCAGCAAAACCATGCAGCACCGGAAGTCTCATTAATGGTAGGAAGTACTTTATTCATCATTGGTTAGCGACAGCATAACAACGTTATTTAAAAGAATTCAGAGACTGCCTGACCTGTGGTGGCGCAGTGGATAAAGCGTCGACCTGGGAACACTGAGGTCGCCAGTTCAAAACCCTGCACTGGTCTGGTCAAGGCACATATGGGAGTTGATGCTTCCAGCTCCTCCCCCATTTCTCTCTTTCTCTCTCTCTCACTCTGTGTCTCCTCATCTAAAGTGAATAAAATAAAAAGAAATTTTAAAAAAAGTGTTGGTCTTACCTAAAATGTACACATTTACTTGTATTTAGTGTTAAACATATTGTATAGCTCTCATGGAATTACATTTTAAAATATGTGGCATTCATGACTCTCTCAGCCAAAAAGGTTCCTGACCCCTGCTTTATCCACTGTGCCACCACAGGTCAAGCCAAAATTTTCTTTTTTAAACCTGACCTGTGGTGGCACAGTAGATAAAATGTCAACCTTTTGTGTTTTGTTTTGTTTTTTTAAGTGAGAGGCAAGGAGGCAGAAAGACAGATTCTCGCACGTGCCCTTACCAGTATCCACCCAGCAAGCCCCTACTGGACGGGTGATGCTCTGCTCATCTGGGGCTGCTGCTCTGTTTCTTGGAAACCAAGCTATTTTAGCACCTGAGGCGACACCATGGAGCCATCCTAAGCGCCTGGGGCCATTTAAGCCATGGCTGCAGGAGGGGTAGAGAAAAAGAGAGAGAGAAAAGGAAGGGGTGGAGAAACAGAGAGTCACTTCTCTTGTGTGATCTGACTGGGAATCAAACCCGAGACTTCCATATGCTAGATCGATACTCTACTGCTGAGCCAACCAGTCAGGGCCTAAAAGTTTTATAATAACAATTTTAGTGAGATATAATTTACATACCCCCAAATTTACTTTTATTTTTATAATTTATTTATTTATTTATTCATTTTAGAGAGGAGAGAGAAAGAGAGAGAGAGAGAGAGAGAAAGGGGGGAGGAGCAGGAAGCATCAACTCCCATATGTGCCTTGACCAGACCAGTGCAGGGTTTTGAACTGGCGACCTCAGTGTTCCCAGGTCGACGCTTTATCCACTGCGCCACCACAGGTCAGGCCTACTTTTATTTTTTTTTAAGTGAGAGGAGGGGAGATAGACAGACTCCTGTATGCTCCCCCACCGAGGTCCACGTGGCAATCCCTGTCTGAGGCCAATGCTTGAATCAACCAAGCTATCCTCAGAACCCAAGGCTGATGCTGAAACCAATCAAGTCACTGGCTGCAAGAGGAGAAGAGAGAGAGAAGGGGGAGATGGTGGGGAAGAGTAGCAGGTGGTTACTTTGTGTGCCCTGACCAGGTATCAAACCTGGGATGTCTGCACACTGGACTGACACTCTATCCATGGAGGCAACTGGCCAGGGCCAAAATTTACTTTTTTAAAGTGTACACTTCAGTGTTCTAATATATTTACAGAATTGGGCAATCATCACCACTACCTAATTTCAGAACATTTTCATCACCCCAAAATATACCCTTTAGCCAGAGGCAGATTTAATGGTGGGTACACCAGGCATGCACCCTGGACCCCAACTTCTGAAGGACCCCACAAAACCCCCTTTACACTTTTTTTGTAATGTAAGGGGCCCAATATTTTCTTCTGCGCCCGGAGCCTCAACCAATTTTAATCTGCCTCTGTCTTTAGTAGTCACTCTTTCCTTTTAGCAATCCTCTTTCCTTCTAGTCCCTGGCAACCACAAATTCACTTTGTATATATGAATTTGCCTATTCTGGACATTTCATGTAAGTGAAATCATGTAATATGTGGCCTTTTGTAACTGGCTTCTTTCATTTACAATGTTTTCAAGGTTCATCCATGTTGTAGCATCTATCAACACTTCATTCCTTTTTATTGATTAATGCTATTCCATTTTATGGATATACCATATTTGATTTATTCATTCATCAGTTAATGGCTATTTGAGTGGTTTCTACTTTTAGCAATTATGAATAATACAGCTATGAATACGTGTGTGTACACAATTTTGTATGGACACATGTTTTCATTTCTCTGGTTTTGATATTTCTGGGTCACATGATAATTGTATGTTTTTATTTATTTATTTATTTTTGTTTCTTCTTGATAACTGTATGTTGAACATTCTGAGGAACTGTCAAACTATTTCCTGAATGGCTATATCATTTTACATTCCCACTAGCAACCCTATGAGAGTTCCAATTTTTCCACAATTTTCATTATTGTCCATCTTTTAAATTATAGCCCTCCTAGTACATAAAAATAATCTCATTGTGATTTTGAATTTTAATTTCCTTTATCCCCAATGATGTCGAGCATCTTTTTATGTGCTTATTAGCCATTTGTATATCCTCTTCAGAGAAATGTTTATTCTAGTCTTTTACCTATCTTTTAGTTGGATTATTAATATTTTAATGTTGAATTATAAAAAAGGGTTTTAAACTAAAAAATGTAGATGATTAAAAAATAATTTTGAAGGAGAAAAATTAATGAGATGGTATGAGGTTCTTCCCCTAGCCTTTGAGTAGAAAAGCTATGTGGAGGCTCAGTGAACCCAGAAGATAATATACTTACATTTCCTGGATGGGAGTGTCTAGAAAAAAAACCTAGTGCCCCCCCCCCACACGCGCACACACACAGCCCCTGAGGGAGGATAAGAAGGACAGCAATCTCTTGGTGGAAAGCCATCTCAGTCAGACGGGTTCACCCAGGATTCCTAGAGCAGAGGAAGACAGGTCTGTGTGTCAACTTGGTTGGGCCATAGTACCCATTTATTTCACCAAATGCTAATCTAGGTGTTGCTGTGAAGGTATTTTGTAGATGTGGTTAATCTCTACAATCAACTGACTTTAAGTAAATGAGATGATTCTTGATAATCATTCAATTAGTTGAAGGGCCTTAAGAGCAAAACTGAGAACCCTGGCAAGATAGCTCGGTTGGTTCAAGCACTGTCCCAATATGCAAAGGTTGTGGGTCCAATTCCTGGTCAGGGCGCATACAGACAGAAACAGATCAGTTTCTCTCTCTCTCTTTCTTTCTTTCCCTCTTCTTTCCTTTCTCTGTCTAAAATCAATTTTTAAGAAAAAAGCAAAACTGAAATTTCTCTGCGGAAGAAGACGACATAGTACATGATAGCATGTGGATTGGGCCTCGGCCCCTTCTGGGGTTCCCAGCCTGCTGACCTGCCCTCCAGGCTTCAGACTGGCCCAGACTTGCCAGCCCCTGCACTTGCATAAGCCAATTTTTTCAGCTAAATCTCTTATATTTTTATAGGTTCTATCTCTCTGCAGAGCACTGACTAACACAGAGGAAGAAAACCTCTTCTTGCCATCAATTCCCCATTTGAATCTATTGAAAGCACCAGATTTGGAAATGGAAGAGGAGAAACTGGCAGCCAAGGAGAGGGTCTGAGGGGAGGGGCATTGAGACAAGAAGAAACAGCACTCAGAGATGCCCAGAGATGGAGGGAGGTACAAATGCTCCCTGAAAATGCTCCACCTGGATCAGCAGATGCATGAGGATCCATTTCTACAAGCTCAAGTTTAATCACTGTTTTCATTGTCCTTTGTCTTATGTCTGCAATCTCTTGTCTTGAGATGAAGAGGTGTCTTTCAGACTCCTGTGCTTTTGTTCAACGATCATGACCTTTTAGTTCAAAAGAAATAGTTTGGTTTTGAGAAGAACAAATGGTGCTTTTTAGCTTTTCTTCAAGGTCTTTTACTTGCTCTCTGAAGGTCTTCAGTTCTTCATTCACATGCTCATCTTGTCATTTGCTTCAGAACTTTCTTCCTCTTGCTCCAAGCAATAATGGACAAGTAATTTATTTTCTTTCTTTTTTTTAAGTGAGAGAGATAGGGACAGAGAGAGAGAGACAGAGAGAGGGACAGACAGGAATGTAGAGAGATGAGAAGCATCAATTCTTTGTTGTGGCACCTTGGTTTCTCATATGTGCCTTTACTGGGTGTTACAGCCAAGCCAGTGACCCCTTGCTCAAGCCAGAGACCTTGAGCTCAAGCCAGCAAGCTTGGGTTCATGTCTATGATCCCATGCTCAAGCCAGAAACCTCGCACTCAAGCTGGTGAGCCAGTGCTCAAGCCGAATGAACCTGCGCTCAAGCTGGCGACCTCAGGTTTCGAACCTGGGTCCTCTACATCCCAGGTCAACACTCTCTCCCCTGCGCCAGCACCTGGTCAGGCTGCACAGGTCATTTCTTAAGGGACTCAATTTCTTTCTCTTGCCCAGTTCAGTCACTTCATTTCCTCTTCCCTGAAGATATTGATCTGCACTTTTTCAGTCAAGGTTTGCTCAGCCTAAAGACTTTTAAGATGATCTTAAGTTCTGTGGACTTTTATGTTTTCTTTTATAGCAATGTTGACATAGCATTGATTTTTCTCTCCATCTTGGAAGTTAATTGCACACTTGACTTTTTAACACCAGTCAGTTTCCTTCTGGCTCCTCTTGTTTGGTCATAAATACTGTCTCCACCTGCTGATTCCAAGTTTTACCCATGTCCTCTTCTCCTTGGGAAGCTGTCAGGTCTTTCTTCTTTAGCCACCATTTTACCAGAGACTCGGTCTAGACTCATACACATGCCCCGGAAGCTGTTTGAGTCTTTCTGGTGTTGCCTGTAGTTTTAAATTTGTTTTTGCTTTTTCTACTTGTATTTTTCTGGATTTGGTTTCTGCTTCCACAGACAGGTTCTATTTCATATTATAAGATATTGGCTAATTATGATCTAAATATTGAGGTTTTGCTTTTCCTAACTAGTTTGCTAATAAGCATCAGATGCACCAAACAATGGGGTTAAACATACTCAGGGCAGCAGGCACTCCAGGCATGTCTTTCATTGCAGGGTGAAATGGACAAGAGCTTTAATTTTACTGGAACTAATACTGAATTGCTAAGTGTGTGTTCCTTGGCTCTTAGTACAGAAAAATAATTTTTTTTCATTGACTAAAAAAATCTGGCTAAAACCAAGAAAACTTAACACACATCCTGTCACGGTAAACATAACTATTGTATTTCCCACTGATGCCTGGGAGAAGGAGGCTTGGTCTCATATTCACAGGTACTTCTGCGTAGAATTCTGCAGTGTCTCCCAAGTTTGCCAACAGTGCAGACTTGTGGCAGGAAGAAGCCCCTCCATGGTGTCCAGGCTGCACAGAGCCCCCTCTGTTGTTGCCAAGACTTGGGCTCAATATGTTGTGGAGAACACTGGCAAGTTTCTTCCCAGAACCAAGCCTGCGTCTGGCAAGAGAGTCAAGAGAGGACAGGACTGACATGACAGCCCTGTATCAGATACCCTGAGACCCTCAATCATGCCCAGGGCTCCTCCTCTTTTCTACCGAAACCTCTCCTTGTTGTGTGGAAGGTCTCCGTGCATGCCCTTCCCTCAACCTGGAAAGTGCTTCTACTTGCTACCCATCTGGAGCCAAGGCTTATCCTGTAGCTACTGGGCTTCATTATTCCTGTGTTCCTGGTGCCCAGGGCAGGGTCTGGCACAGAATAGGTTCTCAGTGTTCCAAGAATATTTATGGAGATAATGAATGAAAATAGTGAACAGAGATGCATGAGGAACAAAGCCATCATTTGCTTCCCTGCAGATTAACACATAACACTAGCTCTGTTGCCTCAGCAGCTGGTACCCTTAGGAGAGCTTAAAACTCCTTGCAGAAATGCCTTGGCTGGTTGACTCAGCAGGGGAGTGTTGGCCCGGCGTGTGGATGTCCTGGGTTTGATTCCCGGTCAGGACACACAGGAGAAGCGACCGTCTGCTTCTCCCCCCCTCCCCCTTTTTCTTCTCTCTCTCTCTCTTTCTCCTCTTCCTGCAGCCATGGCTTGGTTGGAGCAAGTTGGCCCCAGATGCTGAGGATGGCTCCATGGCCTCACTTCAAATAACTCAGTCACTAAAAATAACTCAGTTGCCAAGAAGCAAAGCAGCAACCCCAGATGGGCAGAGCTTCACCTGGTAGGGGGCTTGCTGGGTGCACCCCAGTCAGGGCGCATGCAGGAGTCTGTCTCTGCCTCCTCACCTCTCACTTAGTAAAAAAAAAGAACTCAGTGCATGATGGTGGAGAGAAGGGTAGGCCATGGCAGCTCTGCCCTGAGCTCTTCCTTACCCCTGCTGCTCCCAGTCCACCACCCCCACTGAGAGACTTTGAACAAGTTAGTTAAACTCTCTAAGTGTCCTACCCTCCCCTGTAAATGGGGAAAGCAATACCTCTCTTATGTGACTTTGTGAGTATTAACACAGGGGTGACCTGATCAGGCCGTGGCGCAGTGGATAGAGCTTCGGACTGGGACGTGGAGGACCCAGGTTCAAGACCCCGAGGTCACCAGCTTGAGCGTGGGCCCATCTGGCTTGAGCAAAAGCTCACCCGCTTGGACCTGAGGTCGTTGGCACGAGCAAGGGTTTACTTGGTCTGCTGAAGGCCCACGTTCAAGGCACATATGAGAAAGCAATCATGAACAACTGAGGTGTCGCAACGAAAAACTGATGATTGATGCTTCTCATCTCTCTCCATTCCTGTCTGTCTGTCCCTATCTATCCCTCTCTCTGACACTCTCTCTGTCCCTGTAAAAAAAAAACACAACAAAACCCCAAAAAAGAAAAGCACAGGGGTGGACATAGGTCCTGGCAGGTAAGGGGTTTAAAACATTTTAGTGAACTTCTTGATTCCATTATTCAAGGTATTAGCAACTCTTTCCACCCAGGTTTAACAAGAGCATTAAGATAAGAAAATATAATAGCTGCTATTAATTCAAGAAAAGAAGACAAAATATTTTTACTTTTAAGATTATGTACCCTGATTTATTAATGTCACCCCATTAAAATTAATACAAAAATAAAAGATTGTATGCCCAAGCCCTAGCCAGGGAGCTCAGTTGGTGAGAGTACTGTCCTGATATGCCAAGGTTACAGGTTCGATCCCTGGTCAGGGCACATGCAAGAATCAACCAATGAATGCATAAATAAGTAGAACAACAAATTGATGTTTCTCTCTCTCCCTCATTCCCTTTCTCTCTCCTCTCCTCTTTCTAAAATCAATAAATAAATGAACATAAAAAAAGAAAATATTTTATTTCTGTTAGTGACATAATTACAGTTATTACTGCTTCAGTTTGGTTGCCTGTACTCATAGTTGAAGGCAATACAAAGTTCCATAAAGGGTTAATGAATATAAAGATGTAGCCTTTTTTCTCACCCAGGTTTATAGACCTCATGAATTATATAAGTCTGTTTATTCCATATTAAAATACCCTTTTCTAGAAATGGTGTTCATAAGTACTATGGAACCTGCTCCCAGTTGCTAAAGTGACCCTAATCCTGAGTGGTCTGGCATTCCAACTGCACACAGACCAACATACTCAGATGTGTCTATATCAGTGGTTCTTAACCTGGGTTCTATCGAACCTTAGGGGTTCGATGAGTCAGTCTCAGGGGTTCGGAGAAGCCTCTGCCGTGGAGGCCAGAATAAAGTAATACCATAATTTGTTGTGAGTTCATGCACTTTGTTGGTTCTGTTCTTTGAGCAAGGTGACATTCATGCATGGCTCATTTTGTGCACCAGTAAAAGAACATATACCTATGTCTTGAATTTGGAAAAGAAAATCATATTTTATTTATCACTAAAGAAGGGTTCGGTGAATGCGCATATGAAACTGGTGGGTTCGGTACCTCAAAAAAGGTTAAGAACCACTGGTCTATATGAACACAATTCAGATGTCACACCCAGGAAGCCCTCCCTGAACCTCCAGATTGAATGTTGAGCTACCTCCGGTCTTCATAGTCAATGGCTTCCCTCTATTAAATCACAGAGTTTAATGTAATAGCCATGTCTTCTTTAATCTTTTTTTGTTCAGTTCATACATGTTTATTGAGCCCCTATTATGGACCAGACATTATGCTGTGTCCAGGAGATCCATTAATGAAAAGTCAAAGTCCTTATATTCTGGAAGGAAGAGAAATGAAAAATACATGAAAACTAATAAATAAGCAGGATAATATTAAAAGTACCAAAGGAAATAAACAGAATAGAAATGATGGAATAGGTGACAGGAAAGTGCTGGTCAAGGAAGTCCTTTTAGAGGAGACAGTGTCTATGCTATGACATGAAGGAGGAAAAAGAGCCAGATCCCAACAGAAAGAGCATCCCAAACTAAAGAACAGCTGGCAAAGGTCCTGGGGCAGGGAAGAACATGGTTTAATTGGAAACAAAGCAGCTGGGTCTTAGTGAACAGAGAAGGGGAAATTGATATGAGAATGCAGAGAGGAAGACAAGAGGAAACATATACTGAGTTTTTGACAAAGAAATTATATGATGTAAGGCCCTGGCTGGTTGGTTCAGTGGTAGAGCATTGGCCTGGCATGTGGATGTTCCAGTTTTGATTCCTGTTCAGGGCACACAGGAGAAACGATCATCTGCTTCTCCACCCCTTCCCCTCCTCTTCTCTCTCTTTCTATCTCTCTCTCCCTCTCCTACTGCCATGACTTGATTGCTTCAAGTGCATCAGCCCTGGGTGCCGAGGATGGCTCTGTGGAGCCTTCCTCTCAGGTGCTAAAAATAGCTCAGTTGCAAGCATGGCCCCAGATAGGCAGAGCATCAGCCCCAAATGGGGTTTGCTGGGTGGATCCCAGTCAGGGTGCATGTAGGAGTCTATCTCCCCTCCTCTAACTTGAAAAAAAAGAAGGAAAAAAGAAATTGTGTGATGTGATTTATATTTTTAAAAGTTCACTCTGCCTGTTGGCTGAAGAATGGATTCACATGGGACAAGAGGAGAGCAGGAAGACTATTAGGAGACCACGACAAACAGGAGATAGAAGTGACTTAGAAGGAACAGGTAGCACTAGAGGTGATGAGAAGTGGATGGATTTTCAGATCTGGTCCTAGGTTTTAACTATACTTGGAGCGGCCTGACCTGTAGTGGTGCAGTGAATAAAGAGTTGACCTGGAATGATGAGGTTGCAGGTTCAAAACCCTGGGCTTGCCTGGTCAAGGCACATATGGGTGTTGATGCTTCCTGCTCCTCCCCTTTTCTTTCTCTCTCTCCCCTCTCTAAAATGAAAAAAATAAAGAAAGAAAGAAAGGAATCCTTCTAGCTTTCATCCATTCCCTCTTAGTGTCTGATCCGGCTATGTACAGAAGACTCCTTGAGGAAGAGAGACCACAGGAAGATAGAGGCCCAGCAGACAGACAGACTGAACAACCACATTAGTGAGCATGGCCATCTTATATCTTGTAGCTGTAGTCCGTTTGCCAAAGGACTGAAGGAGCATGATTCACCCTAGGCAAGACCAGCAGAAGCACTGCCCAGAGTGGCCCAACCCAAATTACTGACCCACAGAATGGTGAGCAAGTAAAGTGGTTGTTGCTTTCAGCCACTAGGTGACTTATTGCACAATAAGAGATAACTGTTGCAGGAGAGAACAAGAGTGGGAGAAAGATTTTCTTTCTTTCTTTTTTTCTTCTTTTCCAAGTGAGAGGAAGGGAGATAGATTCTCACATGTGGCCCTGACTGGGATCCACTTGTCAACCTCCACCTGGGGCCTATCCTCTGGTCATCTAGGGCCATGCCTACAACAGAGCTATTTTTATTGCCTTAGGCAGAGGGTCCGTGGAGCCGTCCTCAGTGACCAGGCCTATGCGCTTGAACCAATCGAGCCATGGCTGCGGGAGGGGAAGAGAGAAAGAGCGGGGGGAGACAACGAGAGAGAGAATAGGGAGAGGAAGGGGTGGAGAAGCAGATGGTTGCTTCTCCTACGTGCCCTGATCAGGAAGCAAACCTGGGACATATATACACTGGGCCAACACTCTACCACTGAGCCAACCGGCCAGGGTGGGAGAAAGATTTTGATTCACTATTTTGTGTCATTTGAATTTGAATCTTGTGAATGTATTGCCTATTATTTTCAAAAACTTTTATGCCACATTCAGTACATAAGATAAATCTCTGATTTTGAACATAATTAATAGTTTTAATTGACTCATTATTACCATTGATTATTATTATTTTTTTGTGGCAGAGACAGAGAGAGGGACAGATAGGGACAGACAGACAGGAAGGGAGAGAGATGAGAAACATCAATTCTTTGTTGCGGTTCCTTAGTTGTCCATTGATTGATTTCTCATACGTGCCTTGGGGGGGGGGCTACAGCAGACCAAGTGACCCCTTGTTCGAGCCAGCGACCTTGGGCTCAAGCTGGTGAGCCTTGCTCAAACCCGATGAGCCTGCACTCAAGCTGGCGACCTTGGGGTCTGGAACCCTGGTCCTCTGCGTCCCAGTCCGATGCTCTATCCACAGCGCCACCACCTGGTCAGGCATCATTGATTTTTTTTATAAACTTTTCTTGAAACATAACAACCTACAGAAAAGTACACAGATCATAATCGCACAGCTGATGAATTTTTCATTAAGTGTACATACCTGTGTATCTAGCACCCAGATCAAGAAACAGCACCCTCCTCCTTCATGCCTCCTCCTCATTGCTACGTACAAGATGCATATGAATGTGTATTTATATACATATGTATTCACATATATTTGAAGTTAATACTTGTTAATTACATGTATTTATTAACATAAAAATAGTTTCTTTTAAAAAGTTATGTTGTACATCTAAAACTAATTAATATTGTCAATTATATCACAATTAAAACATTAAATTTTTAAAAAGTAGTTTCTTTTCATCCGTACTAAATATAGTTGAAAAACTATGTAAAGACTGTCATTTAAAAGGCACATCAAGTTATTTGCCTTCACCAGAGCATCGGCAAATCGCCACCTGTCCCTTCTTTTTGTGATCATGCTAAAAACGTCTTGAGCTGTTGATCCTGGTTAAAACCAAATCCCTGCCTTTGAGAAAAACGCAATTCTTCCCCCTAGTGGCCACATTTGGTTGCTGCACCCAAGCTGGGCGCCCAGGTCAGTACAGAACTTGCCAAAGTGAAGAACAAAATAAATTGGATTCCGTTGTGAGCTGGCATTTTAGAGCAACCCTTTTAGCCGAGGTGACCTGCAAGTCTCCGGCTTGGGTAGCACCTATAAAGTTACTCCAAGCCGCCTGACCTGTGGTGGCGCAGTGGGTAAAGCGTCGACCTGGGAACACTGAGGTTGCCAGTTCAAAACCCTGCACTGGCCTGGTCAAGGCACATATGGGAGTTGATGCTTCCAGCTCCTCCCCCCTTTCTCTCTCTCTCTCTCTCTCTCTCTCTCTCTCTCTCTCTCACTCACTCTGTGTCTCCTCTCTAAAATGAATAAATAAAAAAAAGAAATTAAAGTTACTCCAAGACTGGTAGATGATTTCCACCAGCATCCTGTCCTTCATGGGGCAGAGGTGTGTTAGAATGGGAAATGGATGGGACAGCTGAAGTTTCCTCCTGAAGAAAACCCAGCTGCTAGAAATGCAGCCTTGGCATTCTTACAACTCAGTATTTGGGGGACGTTGGGTGTACCTATATAGCCGAAATCCTGGAGTCCCGATTCTTTGGAGCGTCTGCCTTCATCACGTGTGACAGGCACAGAAAGTTAGACAGGAATGAACGCACACTGTGTGAGATGGAAAGCAGTGGAGAATTTGCTATAAAGAAATATGATGTGATTTACGTTTTTAAAAGCTCACTCTTTGGGGAGGTGAGAAGAACAGGTGATTTCTTGAGATAAGACCTGATAGATGAAGGGCCATGGAAAGTGGATCCGCGGGGGAAGGGCACTGGTGG
Organism: Rhynchonycteris naso; assembly: GCA_037038555.1. Classification (NCBI taxonomy): domain Eukaryota; kingdom Metazoa; phylum Chordata; class Mammalia; order Chiroptera; family Emballonuridae; genus Rhynchonycteris; species Rhynchonycteris naso. The sequence continues at coordinate 319,077,598 of CM072995.1, forward strand.
GGCCGCAGGAATTGCCTCCCCCCTGCACGCAGCTTGAGGGGCAAGTCTTTTTGAAAGGACACAGCCAGTTGCAATCAGTAAAATTGACATTGGTTAATTTTGTTTCATATCTACCCTACTGTCACCATCTTAAGGTTTCCTGTTTGCAAACACTGTCATGCAGAGAGGTTATAGGAAACATACCACTAGACCCACTCAGAAGTGCAACTATATATAACATAGGGTGCAATAGGGGGAAACATACAAGCAGAAGTAAGGCACCAGCACTCCCTGGCACTCTCATTACCCTACTGCACCGTAGCTGGAGACCCAGTAGAAAGGGCCCTGTTCCAGTAATGCTGAAATAGAGAAGGAAAATATTTTGCTGATATGAATGATTTTTTTAAAAAAGGAACTGTTTTTCTTTAAATTTTTTTTTAATTAGTTGACATATAATATTATATTAGTTTCAGGTGTACAGCATAGTGATTAGATATTTATATAACTTACAGAGGATCTTTTAAATAGAATGCATATGGGGAGGAAACAGCTATATCTGTGACTAAGTCACATTGAAAACTCTTCTGTTGAGGAAGTGGTCTAGTTAGAAGGGGGAAGCCCCTAGAACCCAGCAGCTGATCCCATTGGGCTGATTCAGATGTGCTGGGCTGCCTGTCTTGGGAGAGGAAATGAGTCTCTAAGGCCATTTAGATATATCTCTCCTCACATTTTAAAAAGTATACTGAGTCTGACCTGTGGTGGAGCAGTGGATACAGCATCCACCTGGAAAGCTGAGCTTGCCAGTTTGAAACCCCAGCTTGCCTGGTCAAGGCACATATGGAAGTTGAGGTTTCCTGTTCCTCCCTTCCTTCTCTCTCTCCCCCTCTTCCCTCTCTAAAATGAATAAATAAAATAAAAAGTATTCTGTGGTCCTGGCTAGTTTGCTCAGCGGTAGAGCGTCATCCCAGCATGTGGAAGTCCCGGGTTTGATTCCCAGTGAGGGCACACAGGAAACACAACCATTTGCTTCTCCCCCGTCTTCCTCCCCCTTCTCTCTCTTTCTCTCTCTTCTCCTCTTGCAGCCATGGCTCAATTGATGTAGGCTCCGGGCTCTGAGGATGGCTTTGTCGAGCCTCCACCTCAGATGCTAAAAATAGCTCGGTTGCGAGCATGGCCCCAGATGGACAGAGCATCCACCCAGACAGGACACCGGGTGGATCCTGGTCAGGGAGCATGTGGGAGTCTATCTCTCTATCTCCACTCCTCTCACTTAAAAAAATAAAAGTATTCTCTGACCATTAGGATATTTTGGGCTCTAACTCAATCTTCTTAACTAAAAGTGACTTAAGCCGGAGAAGTTTTACAATTTCCCTTAAAAGGAAGTCAGCAGAACAGTCCCTAGATTGACTCAGTGGCTCAACCTGTCATCAAGGGCCATGCCATCTCCCTCCTTAGCCATATTCCTTGGCAACATCTTTCCTCAAGGTTGCAGTATGATGACTGTGGATCCAAATATCATACTATTACAGGCCAATGTACAAAACCTTCCCTCTCTCTTATTAGCTAGGGGACTTTTTCTTAAAATTCTGCCTTCACCCTCTACCAGGAGACTTCCCCTTTCATATCATTTTTCAGAACTGGGGCACACAGGTCCCATTCAACCAACTGCAGGGGATGAGGACTGTTACCATGGCTGGCTTGGAAAAGTCAGGATTCATCCCACCAATTGGGAAGAAAGAGAGAGGCCTGTTGGGAAGTGACCACTTGTAGCTGCCATTAGATTTCTTTTGTTCTTTTCTTTAATTACAAAAGTCATACATGTTCATTGAAGAAAATTTGGGAAATACAGAGAAGGATAAAGAAAAACATGAAATCACCTAATATTCAACTGCCCAGATTCAACTACAGTACTGTCTTATCCATTTAGTACTAGTTTTATCCATCTCTGCATGTCACTCCTCCCAGCCCCCTGGACCCTTATTTTGTACCAGCCCACCTCTCTCAAACACATCAAAATTTGTTGTAGGCCATGTCCCCAAACTCCTGCCTCACTCTTTTTTATTTAACTTTGAAAAAAAATCAGAAATAACAGACTGTGTAGAATGGATGTGTATGGTTTAAAAGAACCCACCTTTCAACTTGAAAAATAAAACATCACTAATATTTTGAGGCCCTGATCACATCTCCTTCTTTCTCTTCTTGAATTTGCAATTGCTTGCTGTAATAGTCAGTTATTGCTATAAAAATGCCACGTGTTGCCTGACCAGGCGGTGGATAGAGCGTCGGACTGGGATGCGGAAGACCCAGGTTCGAGACCCCGAGCTCGCCTGCTTGAGCGCAGGCCCATCTGGCTTGAGCAAAAGCCCGCCAGCTTGGACCCAAGATCGCTGGCTCCAGCAAGGGGTTGCTCAGTCTGCTGAAGGCCCGTGGTCAAGGCACATATGAGAAAGCAATCAATGAACAACTAAGGTGTCGCAGTGGCAAAAAAAACACTAATGATTGATGCTTCTCACCTCTCTCCGTTCCTGTCTGTCTGTCCCTATCTATCCCTCTTTCTGACTCTTTCTGTGTCACTGTAAAAAAAATAAAATAAAAATGCCACGTGTTGCCTAGAAACTCAAAGAAAATTTATCTCACACTCATGGTCCTCAGGTTAACTGCTTTGCACTAGTCTAGGCTGGGCTTGGCGGGAGGGTTGGCTGGGTTGGCTCCAGGCTGCAGAGTGTATCTAGGTCTGCTCCATGTGTCTCTCATCCTACTTGGACCAGAGTCTACCTGGGGCATAGTCTTTTTCCCAAAGCTCACTGAAGTGTGAGAGCCACATAAAACAGCACAAGCACATTTAAGGCATGGCTCATATCATGTCTACTAATATCCCACTGGCCAAACCAAGTCATATGGCCAAGCCCAACCCTCAGTAGGGCAGGAAGTACAGTCCCTTCGAAGTAGAGAAAAGGTATAGTGAATATTTGCTAAACCATAGCCCAGACTATCACAAATATGCCTTTGGTTTTTCTTTATGGTTTTACCAAATAGGAATGTATCCCTAAATAAAACAAACAAACAAACAAAAACACCACAGTTGTTTTCTTCTGTGTTTAAACTTTATTTAAATGGATTCAGAATAAATATGTTTTCTCTGAGTTACTTTTCTCTTGTCTCCTGCTTACTTGTTCTCTCCTTATTTTATCAGTCAGGATGTTTGGTTGTGAACACAGACACCAATCCTGGCTCACTTAAAGGAAAAGGAATTTATTGGAAGGGTTTACAGAAATGATGGGAAGGTTGGAGAACCAGGTTCAGGAAGTGAACAGAATGCAGATCAGTACTTACCTGGGGCTGGAGATGGAGGGAGATTCCCTGTAAATGGACACAGGGAAACATTTTTGGGTAATGAAAATGTTTTGTTTTGTTTTTTTTTTTCAGTGAGAGAGAGGCAGAGACAGACTTCCACATGCACCCCTACTGGGATCTACCTGGCAAGCCCACTAGGGGGTGATGCTCTGTTGCTCAGCAACTGAGCTCTTTTTAGCGCTTGAGGCAAAGCCATGGAGCCATCCTCAGTACCTGAGGCCAACTTTCTCCAATTGAGCCATGGCTGCAGTAGGGGAAGAGAGTGAGAGAGAGAGAAGTGAGAGGGGAAGGGGTAGAGAAGCAGATGGGAATCTGTCTCTGCCTCCCCTCCTCTCACTAAAAAATAAAAATAAATAAAAATAAAGAATACTTCCTTTTTTGAGAGAAAGAGGGATAGACAGGAACAGACAGATAGAAAGTAAGAGAAATGAGAAGCATCATCTTATAGTTGTGACACATAAGTGTGACAGGCCGATGCTCTATCTACTGTACCACCACCTAGTCAGGCTAAATTTATTTTATTAATTTATTGTGTTGAACTAAAATTTTTTTTGATGATAAGTTGATGGAAGAATTAGATAAATAGTCTGTTTTAAAGATTTATTTATTTATTTATTTATTTATTTAAGAGAGAAGGGAGAGAGAGGCAGGAAAGGAGCAGGAAGCATCAACTGGTAGTTGTTGCTTCTCGTAAGTGCCCTGACTGGGCAGACCAGTGACCTCAGCATTCCAAGTCAACACCCTCTCCACTGTGCCACCACAGGTCAGGCAGAGAAATATTCTTGGTAAAAGGTGGCTCAGCAAAGACTTGGCCTCAGTCTCCATTTCTATTTTCTCTCTAGTATTTTCAATAAAGAGGTCAAGATATTTGGTCTCCTATTTTGATCCTACGGACTTTTAGAAATATGTTTATTGTATTGATTTCAGAGAGAGAGAGAGAAAAGGAAAGATGGAGAGAGAGAGAGAGGAACTTTGATATGCTCCTGTATATGCGCTCACCAGGGATTAAACAGGCAGCCTCTGGGATTCAGGATGACGCTAACCAACTGAGCTATCTGGCTAGGACTACAGATGTTTTTGTCTTGTGTTTACGAATACAGATTTTTAGTTGGAATTATATCATATTGATTACTTTTCACTGAGAAAATATTTCCCAGAACAAATGCCATTGGGTCAGTTCAATAACTTTGATTTTTCTACATAGCCTATTAAATCTATTTTCAAATTATTTATTTTCACCTAAATCGAGCTATAATTATTTTCATCTGTAAAATAACTTTCTGTATAAATTTTATTATAATGATTTGAATTATACATCAATTTTAAAAATCCATATTGCAGTTTAATAATTAAAGCTTCTGTCATTGTAAGTTATTTTTTATGGTCATTATTTCTATGTTCTATCAAGTCCACTTTTCCTGAGGCAAATTTTACAGGTCTACATTTTGTCTAAAAGATTTATTTTCTTTTTCTTTTTCCTTTTTTTAAGTGAGAGGAGGGGAAATACAGAGAAACTTCTGCATGTGCCCTGACCAGGATCTACCTGGCAACCCTTGTCTGGGGCCTCTCTGCTCTTCCGATTTGGGGCCACTCACAACCGAGCTATTTTTAGCGCCTGAGGTGGAGGCTCCATGGTCTCATCCTCAGCACCTGGGCCAATGTGCTTGAACCAATTAAGTCATGGCTACAGGAGAGGAAGAGGGAGAGAGAAAGAGAAGGGGGAGACAGAAGGGGAAGGGAGGGGAGAAATGACGATGGTCGCCTCTCCTTTGTGTCCTCATAGGGAACTGAACATGGGACTTCCACACTCCAGGTAGATGCTCTACCATTGAGCCAACCGGCTAGGGTCTATTTTATTTTTCCATCAACTTTTAGTCAATAAGTAATTTCATTGTGTGCAATTTAGCTGTTGTCAGTTTTATTTTTCTGTTGATTATGTAGTGGGTATAAATCTCACTCCACAAATATAAAGGAATAAGAAATGACATATTACTTTATTAAATTTAAATAAAATTAAATTCAATTTATATCTTGGTCATTATCTGGACACCTTCTCTTGCAAATGTTCTGGGGTCTTATGAGGAAAAAATCATTTGGGGAGTTCCCATTCATGCTTAGTGGACACCAATGTAGTTCTCTCTACATACACTATTCCATCCTCTCTGCCAGAAATCAAGCTACACACATGTCCAAGCCCCAACCCTAAAGTACAGCCCTGGCCAGGTGGCTCAGTGCATAGTGTGTCATCAGGCACATACGAGAAGCAACCAATGAGTGCACAACTAAATTAAACAACAAAGTGGAACAACGCATTGATTCTTCTCTCTCTCTCTCCTTTCCTCCCTCTCTCCCTTCCTCTCTTCCTCTCTCTCAAATCAATGGGGGGAAAATAACTAAGAGTGCAATAAGTGCTAAAAAGAGAAAAAGCACAGATATAAAAGCAATGGATATTAACACTAATTTTCCAGAGCTGCTATTAGATATAACAAATTAAATGGAACTGATAAACATTTCCCAAAATAGGCTCCTCTGAATCTGTTTGGAGGACTTAAAACCTTTGCTAATAATGACTTGAGTACTTGGGTTTCCAGCTTAATTGTTCTATTAGTTTCCTAGGGCTGTCTTAACAAATTGCCACAAACTGGATGGCTTCAAACAACAGACATGTGCTCTCTCCCAGTTGTGAAGGCTAGAAATGAAGGTACAGTATTGGCAGATCGGCTCCTTCTGGAGGCTTTGAGGGAGAATCCTTCCATGCCTCTCTCCTGGCTTCTACTGGCAATCTTTGATCTTTCTTTGCTTGTGGTACATGACTAATCTCTGTCTCTATCTTCACATGGCTCTTTCCTTGGTGTCTCTGTGTCACAAATCATCCTCTTTCTTTTCTTATAAAGACACCACACATTGGATGTAGGGCCCATCTCAATCCAGGATTAATGTCACCCTGAGATTAATTGCCAGGACCCTACTTCCAAATAAAGTCACATTCACGGGTATAGGTGTTAGGACTTGGATATACAGGCATACCCTGGATATACTGGAGGTTTGGTTCCAGGTACCACAATAAAGTGAGTTGAAATCTTTTTGCTGGTGGAGGGTCTTACCTTCAATTTGTAAAAGTGTAACATCTGTGAAACAATAAAGTGAAGTGAAATAAAATGAGGTATGCCTGTATCTTTTTGGGAGACACAATTCAACTAACTATATTTAGTATGCTTTTAAATTAAGTTAATGAACTTGAGCAGCATTATTTATGTAACGGATCCTCCTAAGGTGTAAACTTCCCTTTCAATTCTCTTCTGACTTTTGTTAGTAACAAACTTCAGTTCTGTCAGCTCTTATAGAATGAAAAGCATCTGATACCTTAATTAATTATTTTTATCTTCCCTAGGAGTTCTGCAAGGAAGGGAGAGATGAGAATCATCAATTCTTTGTTGCAGCTCCTTAGTTGTTTGCTTTCTCATATTTTTCATTGATTGCTTTCTCATATGTGCCTTGACCAGGAGGCTACAGCAGACCAAGTGACCCCTTGCTCGAGCCAGTGACCTTGGGCTCAAGCCAGCGACCTTTGGGCTCAAGCCAGCGATCATGGAGTTATGTTTATGATCCCATGCTCAAGCCAGTGACCCTGTGTTCAAGCTGGTGAGCCCACACTCAAGCCTGTGATCTTGGGGTTTTGAACCTAGGTCCTCTGCATCACAGTCCAACACCCTATCCACTGCTCCACCGCCTGGTCATTAGTTTTTCATTGCTATTGCGATACCATAATTGTTCATTGATTGCTTTCTCACACATGCCTTGACCACGGGCCTTCAGCAGACCGAGCAACCCCTTGCTGGAGCCAGTGACCTTGGGTTCAAGCTGGCAAGCTTTCTGCTCAAGCCAGATAGGCCCACGCTTAAGCTGGCAACTTTGGGGTCTCGAACCTAGGTCTTCTGCATCCCAGTCCAACACTCTATCCACTGTGCCACCGCCTGGTCAGGCTAGAGCAATTCTTTTTTTTTTCTTCCAGGGACAGAGAAAGAGTCAGAGAGAGGGATAGATAGATAGGGACAGACAGACAGGAACTGAAAGAAGTGAGAAACATCAATCATTAGTTTTTTCGTTGCCGTTGTGATACCATAGTTGTTCATTGATTGCTTTCTCACATGTGCCTTGACCGCGGGCCTTCAGAAGACAAAGCAACCCCCTGCTGGAGCCAGCGACCTTGGGTCCAAGCTGACGAGCTTCTGCTCAAGCCAGATGGGCCCGCACTCAAGCGACCTCGGGGTCTCGAACCCGGGTATTCCGCATCCCAGTTCGACGTTCTATCCACTGCGCCACCGCCTGGTCAGGCTAGAGCAATTCTTAATGTAATCCACCAGCCTACACTCTTGCCAAGGCTCCTAAAGAGAGGCTTTGAGAGAAAAAGTTCAAAGCCAGTTCATTAATATAGCTGGGACAAAACCATCTCACAGTCCTTGTTAATCCGATTGTAAAAGTCTAAGGATAGTGTTTTGATACTGTCATTTTGTCTGAATTTGTTTTAGTTGGGTTGCAGAAAAGAAATTGTATGTGGTAGAAGACAAAATAAAACTGACAATGGCTAAAACCAAACATGGTAAAAATTTAGTATCGATGAAAAAGCAAACTGGATGATCCCATCTTTGTTGATGGCATTGAACATTGCAAAGTTGACCCCTGGGAAAATTCCACTTGGTAAAAATAATCAATACAAAATAAAACTGACAATGGCTCAAACTGCCCCCTGGAAAAGGTGCAGTTGGTGGCAATAATGACTAGAGAGTTCATAATAGCTGAAGTGAGAATCAGTAAAAACTGACAAAGGTAACTGATGAATCAAATCTTTCGTGTAAAATTGATAGACAGAAGCATATTCTTGATAAAAATTTGATATAGAAAAATCTAGAAAAGTTAGAAATAGCTACATAGAAAATGTGTACAAGAATTAAATTGGCTTAATGGAGTTAATTCCTTAAATACTTTAATAAATTTATTAATAATAATATAATTCTGAGTAAAGAGTATGCATGTCAATACTTGGCAGGGATTTGGAAAGATAATTCTCAAATTAGATGAAAGGTTTGAACTATACATGGCACTGTACAATATTCAAAACACTTTCATACAGGCCTGACCTGTGGTGGCGCAGTGGATAAAGTGTTGACCTGGAATGCTGAGGTCACTGGTTCAAAACCCTGGGCTTGCCTGGTCAAGGCACATATGGGAGTCGATGCTTCCTGCTCCTCCTCTCTTTTCTCTCTCCTCTCTAAAATGAATTTAAAAAAGAAAAATAAACTAAAAAACCACTTACATACGTATTTTTTTTTATTAAAGGTTATGTTTTTTAAAGTTTTTTTTTCTTTTTATTTTATTCATTTTAGAGAGGAGACACAGAGTGAGAGAGAGAGAGAGAAAGAGAGAAAGGGGGGAGGAGCTGGAAGCATCAACTCCCATATGTGCCTTGACCAGACCAGTGCAGGGTTTTGAACTGGCGACCTCAGTGTTCCCAGGTCGACGCTTTATCCACTGCGCCACCACAGGTCAGGCCTACATACGTATTTTTTAAAGATTTCTTTATTATTATTATTTCTTGATTTTAAAGAGCAGAGAAGAGAGAGAGAAAGGCTGGTTTGGGAGGAGCAGGAAGTATCAACTTGTAGTTGCTTCTCACATGTGCCTTGACCTGCTAAGCCTGGGGTTTTGAACTGGTGACCTCAGCATTCCAGGTCAACACTTTATCCACTGTGCCACCACAGGTCAGGCTCATACATATGTTTTATTGGATTTTCTTAATAATCTTGCGAGCTGACAGGACAGGAATCATTCCTACCATTTACAGATGTAAACACTTAAGTTCAGAAAGGATTTACTAAAGGTTACCTAGTATGTTCATGGAGAGGTCTAAGTTAGGATCTGATTCCCAGATTCCTAGTCCAGTAAATTTTCTCATACTGATTCCCTTAATTCAGATAATCCTTTACTCACAGGACAGACCAGACCCCTTCTAATTTTGTTCACCCAGATTCTACGTTCTGCAATTTAGAGGAGTAGAAAAAAGGAGGAGAAATGAAAAGGATTTAGAGAGGGGAAGATCAGTGCAACTCAGACAGGGTTTGGGATGTAGCCAATATGTACTAGATACTTTTCTTACTGTTTTAAGGAAAGAGAACAGGAATAGAATGGGGTTTTATTTGGGGGGGGAGTGATGGGATTTTAAGACTTCATAATAAGATGAAAAATGAGATACACAATTTGAAGACAGTACCTGATGTATTCTGAGAAAGTGATGCCTGACCTGTGGTGGCACAGTGGATAAAGTGTTGACCTGGAATGCTGAGGTCGCTGGTTCAAGTCCCTGGGCTTGCCTGGTCAAGGCACATACAGGAAGTAACTACTAAGGGTAGATGCTTCCTGCTTCTCCCTCCTCTTTCTCACTCTCCCTTTTCTCCCTCTCTCCAAAAATCAATAAATAAAATTAAAAAAAACCAAAAAGAGAAAGTGATTGCTAAGGAATAGGATAACTAGATTTAGGTGGGGTGATGCTGACAGATTGGCTGCAGCAGGACTGTTAAACTCTGATCTAGGCAACCCGTGCTGTCTCATGTCGGCCTGCAGTTGTGTGTAATGGCTAGTGGAGCTCAAATGTTCTGGTGTTTCTTGTACAACACCGCAGAATAATTATACATGAAATCTAATGCTATGGCCTGACCTGTGGTGGCGCAGTGGATAAAGCGTCGACCTGGGAACACTGAGGTCGCCAGTTCAAAACCCTGCACTGGTCTGGTCAAGGCACATATGGGAGTTGATGCTTCCAGTTCCTCCCCGCTTTCTCTCTTTCTCTCTCTCTCTCACTCTGTGTCTCCTCTCTAAAATGAATAAAAAAAAAAATCTAATGCTATGATTGAATGTAAGATTTATGCTAAACCAGCGATGATCTGACACCAAAGTTTAATTCTGGGAGAACTGGACACAGAAGGAATAACATATTTTTATTTTTATTTTTTTTTACAGGAACAGAGGGAGAGTCAGAGAGAGGGACAGATAGGGACAGACAGGAACGGAGAGAGGTGAGAAGCATCAATCATTAGTTCTTGTTGCTATCGCAACACCTCAGTTGTTCATTGATTGCTTTCTCACATGTGCCTTGACCGAGGGCCTTCAGCAGACCGAGCAACCCCTTGCTGGAGCCAGCGATCTTGGGTCCAAGCTGACGAGCTTTTGCTCAAGCCAGATGGGCCTGCGCTCAAGCTGGCGAGCTCGGGTCTCGAACCTGGGTCTTCCGCATCCCAGTCCGACACTCCATCCACTGCGCCACCACCTGGTCAGGCAAGGAATAACATTTTTTAAGAGTAAGATATTTATTCAGTCTACAGACAATGCTTTATTTAAGTAGAACTTTGTAAATCCTTTACAATAACTCTATTCCTTCTACCTCACTCCTTCTCACAGTGATTTTTGGTCCACAGATTAGAAACCACTGCTATAAGAATTCAGATATAAGGAAAATCAGTGTGTCTAAAATATGTTCTAGGGAAGGCAGGATTTTGTCTTGAGTTTCAAGATTAAGTAGGAGAAACGGATATATGTACAGAGAACCGGGTGTGGAAAGACCAGAAGAAGAAAAATTTTGAGAAGAGACAACAAAAATTGACAAAATTCTCCCTACTAATGTAATGTCCATTTATGAATTTTAGGTAAACACCATTATTTGTTTTAATGGTGGAACCGTTGAGCTTCCAGAAATCCAGACAGGCCTAGTCCTGGAGTACATTGAGGGCAATAGAAACGCATGTAAAGCTTTTAGGCAGGAAAAATAGGGTTGCTCAGTGTCAAAATTGTATTTTTGAAAATAGTCTTATAAAAAAACAGAAAATAGTCGTATAGCTTAAAGAATTATATCCTCCTTTTAAACAATTCAGGCAATATGAAAAGTAAAATTACTTGAAATCTGACACTTTCCAACGTTCATCAGATATTTTGGGGAACCTCCTCCCTGAAATCTATTATTATAGAATATTATCTCAAACTTCCCATAACTTGAACAATTCTAAATATGCTGCTCTGTAATCATTTTTTTCCTTTGAGAATAAAATGTAAGTAGCTTTTCATGTCAATAAATAGATCTATTATCATTACTTTAATGGCTGCTTAGCACTGCATTGTTTGTATATATAATTTAATCAGCCCCTGTTGATGGACATTTCCATTATCTTCTTTATTATCAACCTCATCTAACAGCCTCATTCATTTGTCTTTTCCAACTTGTCTGATTACCCTTTTAAGGTAAAATTTAAAAAGTAATGGAGCTAGGTTAAGAATTTTGCCCTTTTTACACTTGGATTCAAGTAGCCAAATCATCCTCGGTTTTGCAGGGAGACCAGGAAGAATCTGCTGCTTTTGTTTTGTGAGATAGTGGAAACAGGAATGGCGAAAAGAGCACTTTCATAAGTGCTCTAATCCATTGAAGCTTGCCGTCAGTGGGTTGGCGTATTCTTTTCCTTTCCACTCTCCTTCACTTCTTTTTAACATGGAGGCAGAATTGTGAACTGCGTCTCCCAGCATTTCGCAGGGACCGGAAGGAAAGCGGGAGGCTGTGGCGCATGCTGGAAAATGTAGTCCAGTGAGTGAGTGAGTGAGTGAGTAAGTGAGTGAGTGTATGTGTGTGTGTGTGTGTGTGTGTGTGTGTAGTCTAGTGAGTGAGTGTGTGTGTGTGTGTGTGTGTGTGTCTCTAAAGAGGTTGGAGACACTGAGAACATCGCCACCCGGGGATGGGGCCGTATCTTTGGGTCTACAAAAGCAGCTCGCGGAGCAAAAAATCTGCCTCGATTCCATTGTCCGTGACCGTGGAGGGCGCGGCAGCTCTGCGCTGGGCGCGCGGCGCAGGACAGGCCGCGCGGGGCGGCCCGGAGCGAGGCATGCCGGGAGTTGTGGTCCCAGCGCGCTGAGCTGTGGGACGTGTCGCGGCGCTGCGCCGGCTCCTCCTTCCCCTCCCTTCTTATAGGTCCCGGGCTCCCTTCCTTCGCCTCCTCCTCCCTCGCCCGCAGCGGAGCGTCCCCTCCCCCACCCGTCGGGCTTCTCGGCAGCTACTGCAGAGGATTCAGAGCGGAGTCGCTGAGGAGGAGGAGGCTCCTGGTCCCTGCGCGCCATCCGCCACCTTACTGGACACGGGCGAGGGAGCGAAAGCGTCACCTCTGTAGCCTCCAGAGAAGACAAGGGCATCGCCGCCTGAGCTACCGCCGTCGCCGTTTTCGCCTGCAGCGGCTCTTCGGTGAGGAGACCCCCCGCCCCCCCCACCCCCGATTCGCTCGCCCTGAACCTGGGCCAGTGGTTCTGGGGAGGATGAGAGTGGGGGCTGCGGAGCGCGGGTTGGGGGAAGGGGGTGGAGGTCGCGATGGAACGGCGGGCTGGCAGGGGAGACTTGTCCAGGCGCGGGCTGGGGGTGGGGTGAGGGTGGGACCCAAGCAGGTTGGGGGGTGGGCGACAGGGGAAGGGGGCTTTTAGTGAGGAATAACCGGACCTGGGGCAGGAGCGTGGGGTTGGGGTAGAATTTGGGATGGTTTTGGGGCGAGCTGGGTGATGAGACTGGAGTGGGATGGCTTTTAATGGGGGAGGGGACTGAATGAGGATGGTGGATTTGGGGTTGGCTTGGAGCAGTTGACAGTTTGGTATCCCAGCTGGGGTGCGGATAGGGGGTAATTTAAATAGAGAGTTGGCTTGCAGGGTTGGATAGGAGGACCCTTGGGGGGTGTTAATTCAGGAGGGTAGAATTTGGGGTGGACCTAGGACAGGCTGATAGAGGCGCTTGGCATGTGTTGAGACCTGAGCTTGAAGTGGGCGTTTGTCATCTAGGGGAGGTGGAATTTGTGGGGATTTAAGGAATAGCGTGGGTTAGGAGAGCAGAATTTGAGGTTTTCCTGGGGAGTGTTTATAGAGGTTGGAGTAGGAGCTGGTGGGGATGGGACTTTCAATGAGGGGAGTGTGATGGTGAGCTGGCAGAGGGGGATAAATTAGAAATTAGGCTCACAGTGAGCAGGCAAGGATTGAAATCGAGAGGGGGGCCCAGTGGAAAGGGATCTTAGAACCACAGGAACGGGTATTGGTGGCTCCCTGGGTGGGTGCAGGGTCGAGGTAGAGGGCACAGAAGATACTGCTGAGCTGGACTCAGTAATAGTGGCAGGTGGAGTGCAACGTTGGGGGATGGTATCTCGAAGAAAATGTCTCTCATTCAAGGTGGCAGAGGGAGTTTTAGAGGAAGAATGAATGAGATGAACCAGTAGGACAGGAGAGGTGATTGCTGGTGGTGAGGTGGCTGAGGGGCTATTTAAGGAGTGGGAGATACGGAGTTGGTGTGAATGGGACAGAGTGGGCGGAGAGGGGAAGTGAGCAGTGTTGGGAAGGGGTAGATTGGGTGAAAAGGAGGGATTTGATGGCCTCCAAGAGACAGAAGAGGGTTAAGGGTTGTGCTTAAATGGACAGTTTTGGAGGCTGTGGTTTGGGGAGAGACAGTTAATCAGAGGGGACTCTGTAGGGGAGAGAGAAGATACATTAAAGATTCTTTCCTAGAGGACGTCTTAAGCTGTTAGTTTAATCTTTTTGACTTTTTTTCCATTTATGTTGGTATCATATTTAGAAGTACATAAACCCAAAGGGTAAACTTGAGAGGGGTAGGGGTATCAATTAAGGTAGAATTAAGGAGGGGAGAGTGTCTTCTATTAAAGGCACACCTTGGAAATAGTGTGGGTTTGGGTCTAGGCCACCATAGTAAAGCAAATATTGCAGTCAAGTGAGTTGTGATCTTATTGCTGTTGGAAGGTTTAGCCTTAAATTTGTAAAAACTGCAACATCTTTGAAGTGCAGTAAAGCAAAGTGCAATAAAATAAGTTATGTCTGTGTTCATATAACAAGAAAGTTGTGAGAAAAAACCCAATCCCCAACTAAAGGTGGAGAAGATAATACTGGAATGTGACATATCTTTATATGTGATGCCTCTGCCTTCTCCTTTCCACCTTCCCCTGGTGTGTTTAAAAGTTAGTGGTAATAGCCAGTAGGAAAGAGGTTGTGGGGTAGGTGGAGGTGGGCAAAAGAGAAGAAAATGGGGACAGAAAGAGACTGCTTGGGGCAATGGTTACATGAGGTAGCGTGTAGATGATGTTTTGTTGAGTTGTACACTTGAAACCTGTATGATTTTGTGAACCAATGTCACCCCCAAAAATTTCATTTAAAAATATGTATTGCCTGACCTGTGGTGGCGCAGTGGATAAAGCGTCGACCTGGTAACACTGAGGTCGCCAGTTCAAAACCCTGCACTGGTCTGGTCAAGGAACATATGGGAGTTGATGCTTCCAGCTCCTCCTCCCTTTCTCTCTTTCTCTCTCTCTCTCTCTCTCTCTCTCTCTTTCTCTCCCTCCCTCTGTGTGTGTGTGTGTCTCCTCTCTAAAATGAATAAAATAAAAAGAAATTTAAAAAAAAACCCTTTAAAAAAAAAAAACAAAACAAAACCCTGCACTGGTCTGGTCAAGGCACATATGGGAGTTGATGCTTCCAGCTCCTCCCCCCTTTCTCTCTTTCTCTCTCTCACTCTGTGTCTCCTCTCTAAAATGAATAAAATAAAATAAAAAAAGAAAAAAATATGTATTAATCCTGGAATTTTGAAAAAAATAGATTTGATGGGCTTGAGGTAGCATTCCTCGCTTGAGAATTGATGAATGAGACTGAAATATATGAGGATGAATTTATTTCCTAGTCAGGGAGTATGCATCTATGCAGAAAGATCTAAAGCCTTTTTCTTTTTCTCTGTTAAAAGTGATTGCTTGAAGATTCCATTTATTGGTGTCCTGGTTTGCAAGGCAATTAGGTCCATCATTGTATTGCAGGCTAATAATCCTGAGATGAATCTTGGCACCACTGCTTTATGTAAACAGGAAATATGGAAATATCATAAATATTAATTGGTGAGATAAGTTGGTATTGATGGAGTTTTTCATTTGATTCTCTTCTGACATTACTTGATAATATTTATAATAGTCTATCTTTCTATAGATTGAATTTTTTTCTGAAGGTGGTCAGAATTCTATCAGATGTAGATAAATAAAGCATTAGAATCATTTTATTTTTAAGAGGATGGCATTGATGTATACACATTACATTAACTACAGAAACAGTATCTCCAATATTATTTAAAGCTTTAATAATATGTTTATTCTCATGACAGAATGCTAATGCTGAAAGGTAGAGTGGGGTGTGCATGGAGGAAACATCTTTAGGGAAACAGTTTTATGGACTTAATTGCATTAATTATGAAATGTTAAAGAACTGGCTGTTGATTTTAGGGCTCAAACTGAGGAAAAAATGGGAAGAGATTTAAGGAGGATAAAATTGGCATCAGTGCAGGATCAGAAATCAATCTTTTTGTTAAAGCTTCAGAATTCAGCTCACAAATAAATAATTTTTCTTGGCTTTCACAATTGAGCATATAAAAATACCCAATATTTAGAATGCTTCAAAAAAATTTTGGAGTTCCAAAATAGGCAGAATGATGGAAAATTGGACTTATCCTCAGAATGAAAAAAATTTTAAATTTTTAATGAGGAAGCTTTCTTTTTAAAAACAAAACAAAACTATTTATTTATTTATTTTTAGAGAAAGAGGAAGGGGGAGAGAGGGAAACATCGATTTGTTGTTCCACTTATTTATTCATGCTTTGGTTGATTCTTGTATGTGTCCTGACAGGGATTGAATTGCAACCTTGGCATATTGGGACAATGCTCTAACCAACTGAGCTACCTGGCCCAGGCAGGAAGCTTTCTTTATTACAATAAAATCAGGTTAGAGCAGTTACTTGTCATTTGATGAGTGTAATTTAATTAATGCAAGTATTTCATATAACTTTACTTTGGGGGCCTGACATTGCTTTTGTAGATCTGCAGGCTTGCTCAAGAGGTGGGATATTTATATATTTAAAGTCTTAGCTTTTGAAAGCTCAAAATGAAAAGTAATCGCCTTGGAGAAATGTCTTGGTGGATTTCTTTTCCTCTTCACAACTGTTGTCACCCGTGCTGCAGAAATATTTGTAAAGTGTTTTAGTATTTTTACCTCATTTGATTCTCCTGTATTCTGGTGAGAAGGAAGGAGCAGACAGAGGTATTAGTAGACAGGCATCTTGGTAGAATGCATTTAGGGGTCAAGAGTTCTGGGATCAAACCCCCATTCCAGAACTTGATAGCTGAGTGACTTTAGTAAAGCCACTAAAAACCATTAATACTTAGTGGTAATAGTTATATATTATTGTGAACGTACTTACTTCCACTGAATTGTGCATATAAATATGGTTAAGGTGGTTAAAAATCTTTTATATTTCACAAAGCTGTCAAGGGGAACAAATCAGTTCATGTCCTGAGATAACTCTGTCCTGAAAACATTGTGCATATATGAAATATTTGCTCAATATTTATTTATTTACTTATTGCCTGCTAAGTGACAGGGGAAATGAAAATGAACAAAAAGCAGCTTTCAGTGTAGTGGGGGAGACAGATGATTAAAATATAATGAGAGAAGGGAGGCAAAACTAATGTGGTGACAAGTGTGAGTTCTGAGGTCTGCCTACCATTTACTACTAGTAGTGTGACCTTGGGCACAGTGATCTCATCTGTAAAGTGGGCATAAGAGACTTAATTTATCAAATTGTTTTGAGGATTAAACAGAATAATCTATGGGAAGCATTAAACACAGTACGTTAACATGATACACATTAAAAAATATTAGCAGTTATCATTAATAGATAGGAAGAGACTAGACTGTGAATGGTCTTGTGTGTCCTATCATTTGAGTTCTTGGTTTTATATTTATTAATTATGTTCTGTTTATTAAGGAGATATTACTTTGCATTATCATCTCATAGTTGATCTGCATATTTGCACTGTACTCTAGGAACTTTAAAGTACTGAACATAAGTTAACTCTTAGCTTCCTCATATATATAAAATAAGAAGAAAAACCTCCTCTGAGAGGTTAAATGGCTTGCTTAAAGTTATCATCAATAAGTGAAAGAGTCCTGGTTACAGTCCTCAAATTCTGATTCTTCAGTCCTGTTTGTATCTTCTTTTTAGTATTTTTCTGAAGTGAGAAGTGGGGAGGCGGTCAGACAGACTCCCACATGCGCCCGACTGGTATCCACCCGGCATTGCCACCAGGGGACAATGCTTGGCCCCTCTGGGGCATTGCTCCGTTGCAACTGGAGCCATTCTAGCGCCTGAGGTGGAGGTCACAGAGCCATCCTCAGTGCCTGGACCGACTTTGCTCCAATGGAGCCTTGCCTGTGGGAGCGGAAAGAGAGAGAGAGAGAAAAGAGGGGAGGAAGGGTAGAGAAGCAGATGGGCGCTTCTCCTGTGTGCCCTGGCCGGGAATCAAACCTGGGACTTCAACATGCCGTGTGATGCTCTACCACTGAGCCAGCCAGCCAGGGCTGTATCTTCCTTTTAAATAGTGAAACAAGCCGTATGTGTAAAAGTGCATATATTATACAGCTTCAATTTAATGAATGATAAATTGAAGGCCTGTTTTTGCTCCCAGCTTAACAAAAGGGAGATTTCTAGTACCTTTAAAGCCTCTTGCAATTCCCTGCCTGATTGAATCTCCCTCCTCTCTCTCCCTCAGAAGTAACCAGTTTCCTGAATTTTGTGTAAACCAGTCCCTTACTTTTCTTTATAGTTTTATCAAACAAGTACATACCTAAACAATATATATTTACTTTTGTAATATAAATAGGATTATAGTGTATTCTTATATATTTTTATATTTTAACATTAAAAGAGCTTTACTTCTTCCACTGTTAAAATAACATATGCTCATGGTAGAAATTGGAAATTACAAAAAAAAAGTAAGAGAGAGCAAAATTATTGTCTATAGTCCCATTACCGAGCAATACTTCTTAATCTAGATAGCAAGAGAAAGCCGGTTTGCATTTATGGATGATCAGATTATCCAGATGTGGATCAGTCATACTTGGAAATAGGAATCAGAGGGAGTAGTTAGCAGCCTTTGTGATCTGTGAAAGAACATTGTCTTAGAGTTTTTTTCTCATTGGCAGGAGTTCTTTATTTATTAAAGACTAATTCTTAAAATTTATTTATTGATTGATTGATTGATTTTAGAGAGAGAGGAAGGATGGGCGAGAGTGAGGAACATCGGTTTGCTGTTCCACTTATTTGTGCCTTCATTGGTTGCTTCTTGTATGTGCCCTGACTGGGGATTGAACCTGCAACCTTGGTGTTTCGAGATGGTGAGCTAAACAGCCAGGACCTATACATTTATTTTAGTATTGTCATAAGTAAAGTGAAACAATGTAAATCCACAACTGCAGTGCACTCCAAAGCTGAGCTAGTAGTCTTAGGTTGTGACAGCTGTGTTTGACATCTATTCAACAAATATCTGTTGAGTGATTATTAGATGATAGTAAAGGAGTGCTAGGAGTATGGGATACAAAAATTAAAATTCTCTGATCTTAAGGAGCTTATAGTTAGTCTAGTGGGACGACAGACATGTCACAGATAATTGTAGCATAGTGTGTGATAAATGCTGCAATGAGGGCATGGACAGGGGCTTGGACAAGAGGCATGAGGAGGATGGAGGTTGGCATGGCCTGATCTACCTGGGGGAGCAGAAAAGAGATGCTTGAAGGAGTTAATGCTTGATCTGAGCGAGACCTGAAATGTGTGTAGATGTACTGGGGAAGGAGATGTTAAGAATGGTTCATGTTGTTAATAGCACAGTCTTCCCTGATTGTTCCCTCCGAATGTTCTTGTAGGCCCTAGTTTGTACCTCTTTTTAAAGGTCTTTCTAGCATGTACACCTACTGTAAAAACCAAATAAGCAAATACCTAAATATGCTGTACTGTCAGGTTCCTATTCTTTCCAAATGTTGCGCCTTCTGCCTAGAAAGTCCTCTCCCTACTGAATTTTTTAATCTTGATTTCATCCATAAGATGAAGTGTACTAATAAACATATTTCATGGTTTTTGCTCTTTTCAGTTTGTTGGTTAGCAGCAAGAGATTTTTGAAGCTTTTAAAACTAACAGAAATTTAAGAAGAGATTTTTATTGATTTTGCTTTCTCAGTAAATGTTAATATTCCTTAGGTCCTTAGCTCACTGGAGTTAAGATTCTTTCCTTCAGAAGTCTTGCCCACTCTATTGGCTTTACTGCTACCTGTATGCTGGTGATCTGTCTCCAGCTCAGAACTCCAGACTTATCTGTTTCACTGGCTACTGGCCACCCACATGCATCCATTTTGATAATTCTCAAATTCAGTGGGTGCAGAACAGAACTAGTTTTCCCCATGTACTTATTCTGACCTCCTCCATTTTTTAAAAAATTTATTTTTATTTATTTATTTTAGAGGAGACACAGAGTGAAAGAGAGAAAGAGAGAAAGGGGGGAGGAGCTGGAAGCATCAACTCCCATATGTGCCTTGACCAGACCAGTGCAGGGTTTTGAACTGGCGACCTCAGTGTTCCTAGGGCGACGCTTTATCCACTGCGCCACCACAGGTCAGGCGCTGACCACCTCCATTTTGTCCCTCCTCCCCACAAAAGTTAAAATCATTTTTCTGTAGTTTTTTTTAAAAACCAATTTATTTTATTTAGTTATTTATTTTTAGAGAGAGAGAAAGGAAGAGAGTGAAAGGGGTGAAGAGCAGGAAGCATCAACTTCCATATGTGTCCCGATCAGGCAAACCCAGGGCTTCGAACTGGTTACTTCAGCATTCGAGGTCGAGGCTTTTATCCACTGCGCCACCACAGGCTAGACATTTTTCTGTAGTTTTGTGCTAACTTAAAAGTACTACCATCCATCCAGTCATTCAGTATGTGAATCTGTGCCATTAGTTTTCTCCCTTCTCTTTCATAGTAAAAAATAAATCCTAAATGTTTATTTATTTATTTTTGTGACAGAGAGAGGGACAGATAGGGACAGACAGACAGGAAGGGAGAGAGATGAGAAGCATCAGTTCTTTGTTGCGGAACCTTAGTTGTTCATTGATTGCTTTCTCATATGTGCCTTGACCGGGGCAGAGGGACTGCAGCAGAGCGAGTGACCCCTTGCTCAAGCCAACGACCTTGGGCTTCAAGCCAGTGACTTTTAGGCTCAAGCCAGTGACCATGGGGTCAGGTCATGTCTATCATCCCACGCTCAAGCCAGTGACCCCCCGTGCTCAAGCTGGTGATCCCGCACTCAAGCCGAATGAGCCCGCACTCAAGTTGGCAACCTTGGGACTTCGAACCTGGGTCCTCTGCATCCCAGTCCGACGCTCTATACACTGCGCTACTGCCTAATCAGGCAATCCTAAATATTTCTGCAGTTCATCTCCCCTTTCCTTCTATTATCAATTTAGTTCAGACCCTAACCTCACCCAGATAAGGACACTAGTCTTGTAACTGGTTTCTGTATCACTTGTGTTGTAAACCAGCAGCTAGAACATCTGCCCAATAGGAATAAATGTCTGTCACTCCCCTCCTTAAATCCCGTCATTGGCTCTAAAGTCTAAACTCCTTGCCCTGTCATATTAGGCCTTCTGTGACCTGTACCTATGGACTTTGCTTGCCTGATTTCTCATTACTGGTAATGCTGAGCAGCATGTAGTATCTATAGATATCTTGCAGTTTCACATGCTACTGCTTCTATTCATCATTCTGGGTTGAGTGCATCTCTCTTTAAGAAATCTTTTAGAACTCTTAAGATTGTCATAAGTGTCCCCATTTTGTTCACAGAGAGCAGCCAGTGCATTTCTCTTTTATAGTACTTGCCCTGTTTTAGGAAAATGAACTGTTTGCTCCTTCACTGAACTGTAAGCTTTTTGGGGACAGCGACCTTGTCCTATTCACTTTTTTTTTTAAGTGAGAGGAGGGAAGATAGAGAGATAGACTCCCACATGAACCCCAACCAGAATCCACTTGGCAACCCTCATCTGGGGCCAATGCTCAAATCAACTGAGCTATCCTCAGCGCCTGAGGGCAATGCTTGGACCATCTCACCTGTCCTCAGCACCCAGGGTCAATACTTGAACCAGTCAAGTCACTGGCTGCAATAGGGAAAGAGAGAGAGAAGGGAGAGCGAAGCAGATGGTTTCTTCTCAAGTGTGTCCTGACTGGGGATTGAACCTGGGATGTCCACTGAGCAAACTGGCCAGGGCCTGTCCTAGTCATCTTTATAATTCTGACTATTCCGGAAGGTGCCTTGTGAATGATTAGTTTATGAACTGAATTTATTTAGTAAGGATGGAAGACAAATCAGTACTACAATA
Source organism: Rhynchonycteris naso (assembly GCA_037038555.1). Lineage (NCBI taxonomy): Eukaryota > Metazoa > Chordata > Mammalia > Chiroptera > Emballonuridae > Rhynchonycteris > Rhynchonycteris naso. The sequence goes on from CM072995.1 coordinate 319,099,227, forward strand.
TTCTAGTGAGAAGTAAGGTGATGTGTAATTTTCTAGGTGTGGATTTTTATTAGTGTGGGATTTAGAATTTAGATTGATAAAGGCTTTGATGATGATGATGATGATGTATAGCATAAGGTTCAAAAGTAGAAGACAACGGGATGGTGTGTTCAGGGTTTGAGAGACACTGTAAAAAAATATTTTAGGCTTTGCGGGGCACGTAACAGTCTCTGTTATTTCTTCTTTTTCTCCTCACCTTTTTCCTCCTCATCTTCTCCCTCCTCTTTATGTTTCAATTTTAGCTTACAGGACATACAAAAACAGGATATAGGTATGCCATAGCTTGACAATCTCTGGTATGTTATCAGAAATCAAACTTGAAGTTGTAGAATATTGAAAAGTAAAGTGACTAAGGCAAATTTATATTTTTATTTTTTTCAGAGAGAGGAAGGGAGAATGATGAGAAGCATCAATGTGTAGTTGCAGCACTTCAGATTGCTTCTTACACATGCCTTGACCTGGGGGCTCCACCTGAGCCAGTGACCCTTTGCTTAAGTCAGTGACCTGGGCTTTAAGCCAGTGACTTTTAGGCTCAAGCTAGTGACCATGGGTTTATGTTGATGATCCAGTGCTCAAGCTGGTGAGCCTGCGCTCAAGTCAGCAACATCGAGGTTTCAAACCTGGGACTTCAGCGTCCCAGGTCAGTGCTCTATCCACTGTGCCACCCCTGATCAGGCAAGATATTTCTTGTTTTATTACAAAATTTAATTCCTTGGGCATGTAGGCATATCTTTAGCATTGAAAACAATCACACAGAATCTTTTTTGTCAAATTGCTTTGTTTTTGTAAAGGTTTAACATTTTATTGAAAGGGCTATTGAGTTCTGTTTGAAAGTGCTCTAAAGATCACCTTGGTTTATAAAAACTCCAACACAGCTCTCCCTCATCTCTCCATTTGGACAGGTGTCTGGGTCCTTTCAGAATATGCCTGTTTTCTGATGATATAGACTGCTTTTACTTAAATATAGATATTATTTTTTTAAATGTTTATTTTATTGATTTTAGAGAGTGAGGAAGAGAGAGACAGACAGACAGACAAGAACATTAATCTCTTCTTGTATGCGCCCTGACTGGGAATTGTTGAACCAGTAACCTCTGAGTTTTGGGATGATGCTCCAACCAACTGAGCCATCTAGCCAGGGCTTAAATATAGACATTTGAAGAAATTCTGGGCTAGTATATTTTTCACAGTAAACATCAGTCTCTGGCTGAATTGCCATTATGGTCTTGATTTGCTTTCTGATCATGTCCTTCAATCATGACAGTTTGGGCTGATGCCCATATTTTCTAGCCTCCGTTTTATAATTTTTCTATATGTTCTACTTTTCTAATGTGTTCTCTTTCCACTTTTATTTTGAGTTGATAGCAAAAATTCCTATCTGTATTTATAGTTACACTATCTATACTTCTGCAAATATAATTATAGTTTTATTTGATCTATAGTATATAGGTTGATCATGTTGCATTATTTTCATTTTAAGGATGGAGTAATCAAAACTAAAGAGGGCAGTTTGTCTCAGGCTTTAGGATTAGTAGAGGTTAAGGATAGAAAGACAAGAGAAAATACTTGAGTGCTAGGTGCATATTTTCCTTATATAATTTGATTCTCATGTATACACTCTGTAGGGTACTGTACCTGTTTTGCAAAAGAGGAAATGGAAGCATCCGAGGCCTGTAGGGATTAAGTAGTTTGCATTTGGCTAAATAGATAGTAAGAGAAGAGAAGCTTATATTAAAAACCTGATCTGCCTTGCTTCAAAGCCCTTGTTCTTGTTACTGTTCTTTCTTTATATAAATCTCCCTGGTTTTGTTTATTTTCATTTTTGAATTTTTATAAGAGTTTATTTGAACCAAACTGATGACATATGCTGGGGAGCAAAATCTCAGATGCTCCCTCCCTGGTTTTAGACTTGTTTATGAGTAGTATCTTCGCTATAAAGTACATTAGAATCACTTGCAGATCTGTTTTAAGAAAAAAGACGTGCTCTGGTTCTAATAGAACATCTGTAGGTGAGCCTAACGGGAGTGTGTGTATGGGTTTATTTTTGTATAGAAAATGTAACATAAAAAGTAATTATATTGTGGTATATAACATGTAGAAAAAAGTGCATACAAAGTATAACCACACTCATATCAAGAAAGGAAACATTACACCTTCCTCCAAGGTAACCAGTATTTTGACTTTCAATATCATAGCTTATATTTGCCTGTTTAGGAAATTTTGTAAGGTATGATTGACTTTTTGCACTCAACTTTATTAGATTTGTTTATGTTTTTTTTTTTTTTTTTAGATTTGTTTATGTTTTTTGTGTAGCAATAGTTTATTCTTGCTTATTGTGTTATAGCAATTGTTCTCAAACATTTTGGTGTCTTCTCTCTCACTAATAATTATTGAAGACCCCAAAGAGCTTTTGTTTGTGGGTTATATTGGTCAATATTTACTGTATTAAAAATTAAAATTTAAAAAATATTTATTTAAAAATAACCCTGTTAACTGTTAGCATACTTTTATGAAAATAACTATATTATCCCAGGCCAAAAAATTAGAAGAATAATATTTTATGTTTTCCCAAATCTATTTATTGTCTGATTAAATACATATCTGTTTTTACATTTCATAGTGTTGCAGTTGGTTGTTTTGCTTGTAGTATATAAAGAAAATACAGTACTACATATGTATACGGTTAGAAAAGGGAGGAATGTTTTAATATATTTTAAAAATTATTTTGGATTTTGTTTTTAGATACTATACCAAAACTTGACAACTAGTGATTTCTTTTGTTTCCTTTTTTTTTTTCCACAGGGACAGAGAGAGAGAGAGAGAGAGAGAGAGAGAGGGATAGATAGGGACAGACAGACAGGAATGGAGAGAGATGAGAAGCATCAATTATCAGTTTTTCGTTGCGACACCTTAGTTGTTCATTGATTGCTTTCTCATATGTGCCTTGACCATGGGCCTTCATCAGACCGAGTAACCCCTTGCTCAAGCCAGCGACCTTGGGTCCACGCTGGTGAGCTTTTTGCTCAAGCCAGATGAGCCCGCGCTCAAGCTGGCGACCTTGGGGTCTCGAACCTGGGTCCTCCGCATCCCAGTTCGACGCTCTATCCACTGCGCCACCGTCTGGTCAGGTTCATTTTTTTTTTCTTAAATACAACTTTACATAGCCTTTTTTATTTTTTTAAGATTTTATTTATTGATTTTACACAGGGGGGAGTGAGAAAAATTGACTCATAGTTGCTTCACTTTAGTTGTTCAGTGCTTGTTCGTTGTATGTGCCTTGTCGGGCAAGCCCAGGTTTTCAAACTGGCAACCTCAGCATCCCACGTTGACACTTGACCCACTGCGCCACCATAGGTCAGCCGCTTTTTTTTATTTTTTGAGAGAGACAGGAAGGGAGAGAGATGAGAAGCATCAGCTTGTAGTTGTGTCATTTTAGTTTTTCGTTGATTGCGTCTCATACATGCCTTGACCAGGAAGGATGGGGGCTGCAAGCCAAGCCAGTGACTTCTTGCTCAAGCCAGCATCCTTGGGCTTCAAGCCAGCAACCTTTGGGCTCAAGCCAGTGACCACGGGATCATGTTTGTGATCCCACGCTCAAGCCAGATGAGCCTGCGCCCAAGCCGGCGACCTCAGGGTTTCGAACCTGGATCCTCTGTGTCCCAGGCCAATGCTCTATCTATTGAACTACCACCTGGTCAGGCACAACTGGTAGTTTCTTAAAGGCCTTTTGCCTTGTAGAATCTGAAGTTGTATAACTGAGTGTTTTATATTTTATTACATTAAAGTCCATTAGTGTGTTTTTTACTTTGAGTGGATCTTCTACCCAGTGGTGGGACTAAAATAATTTAACAACTGGTTTTCTGCCCTAATGACCATTTTATTCTTTTTTTTTTTTTACTAATGACCATTTTAAGTATAAAATAATGATATACAGAAAGGTAGTTTATTATTTTATGCATTTAATATTTAAATAAGAACAATAAAAGAAGTACACAAAACTAGATTATAAGAATTTTAAAGTATTAATGAAAAAGTATTAAATAATACCTGACAAAAAAACAATAAAACTGTTATTTCCATACTGCTTCTTGATTGGCAGCCTCACTTGCAATTTTCTTCACTTTTATCTGAGCATTATCAGCTGTGTGATTTATCCTTAACCATCTTTTCACTGTAGCAGTAGGATCCCATTCCTTTAACTATGCACAGAATGAACATTACTGTGGGCACTTCAAATACAATGTTACGCAGATGAATATTAAAGAAGAATAAGGAATATAAATTTGTGATTTCCACATCAGGCAGCTGCCCCGGCACCCATCATAGAGAGAACCTGATTACAAGTACCATTTTAATAACCAGTTTGCTGAACTCAACAAAAAATTGGGTATAGGTTCCTTTGAACTGGTGCGAACCGGCTGAATCCCACCACTGCTTCTACCCATGCATGGTATTGTAACATCATGCATTCATTGGTCATTGGAACACACTGGTTCACTGAATTATACAGATCTACTGTATGCTGACATATTCTATCATACAATGTTAAAAAGTCACATTTGTTAATATTACTACCAATCTCATTAGATAAATGTTTTCTAATTTTTACTTGAAAGCTCAAATTTTATCACTGGAATAAATATTGACAGTTGTTTTCATTGAAGTGACAATCTCACATTGTTAATTTTTGAAAAAAATGTCTGCCAAACATGTAAGTTTGAATAATCATAGTTTGTCTGCCAGTCATTCTTTCAAGTAAAAATGGTGTTTCATGAAAGGAGCAGCTAGTTCAGCTTACAACCCAATTGCACAAGTGCTTTTCTTTGAGACAACTCTTATAGTTTGGTATGCAGGAGAAGTGTTTTATGTGTACTTCCTTTATCACAGAATATTCAAAAGATGTGTAGTTGAGAATTGAGATTTAATAAAATTAATAATTTGTGTGGCTTCATGAAGAACATTTTTTTTTAAAATTAAGTGAGAGGAAGGGAGGCAGAGACAGACGCCTGCATGTGCCCTGACTGGGATTACCTGGCAAGCCCCCTATCGGGCGATGCTTTGCTGATCTTGGGCCACTGCTCAGTTGCTGAGCAACTGAGCTATTTTAGTGCCTGATGTGAGGCCATGGAACCATCCTCAGTGCTGGGGCCAACTTGCTCAAACCGTTTGAGCCATGGCTGTGGGAGGAGAAGAGAGAGAAAGAAAGAGAAGGGGGAGGGGTGGAGAAACAGATAGTTGCTTCTTCTGTGTGCGCTGACCAGGAATTGCACCCAGGACTTCTACACGGTGGGCCGATGCTCTACTGCTGAGCCAGCTAGCCAGGCTGAAGAACATTCGTTTAACTATTTTATTAAAAAGATTTTTTTAATTTTTTATTTTTTTTAAAGTTTTTTTTTTTTTTTTTAAATTTCTTTTTATTGTATTCATTTTGGAGAGGAGACACAGAGTGAGAGAGAGAGAGAGAGAGAAAGAAAGAGAGAAAGGGGGGAGGAGCTGGAAGCATCAACTCCCATACGTGCCTTGACCAGACCATCGCAGGGTTTTGAACTGGCGACCTCAGTGTTCCCAGGTCAATGCTTTATCCACTGCGCCACCACAGGTCAGGCTAAAAAGATTTTTAACCTGACCTGTGGTGGCACAGTGGATAAAGCATCAACCTGGAATGCTGAGATTGCCAGTTTGAAGCCCTGGCTTGCCCGTCAAGGCACATATGAGAAGCAACTACTCTGAGTTGATGTTTCCCTCTTTCTCTTTCTCTCTCTGAAATCAGTAATTTTTTTTAAAATTACTGTTGACATTCAATATGATATTAGTTTTAGGCATACAACATAGTTGTTAGACATTTATGTAACTTTCCAAGTGATCCCACTAATAAGTCTAGTATTTCCTTGGCACCATACGTAGTTGTCACATTATTATTGACTATATTCCCTGTGCTGTACTTTACATCCTAATGACTCTTTTGTAACTGTCATTTGTACTTCTTAATTCCTTCACCTTTTTCATCCAGTTCCCCAACTCCCCTCCCACCTGGCAACCATCAGTTTATTCTCCTTATGTATGAGTTTGTTGCTCTTGTTTGTTCATTTATTTTGTTTTTTTTTAGATTCCATATATAAGTTAAATCATATGGTATTTGTACCCTCTAGGTACATCCATGTTATTGCAGATGGCAAAATTTCACTTTTATGGCTGAGTAATATTCTATTGTGTATATGTAGCAAATCTTCTTTATCCATGTTTTCTATCAGTGAACACTTAGGTTGCTTCTATATTTTGGCTACTGTAAATAACGCTGCAGTGAACATAGAGATGCAGATGACCTTTTGAATTAATGATTAGGATTTTTTCCAATAAACACCCCGAAGTGGAATTCTTGGGCCCTTCTTTGTCTCTTGATACAAAACCTTTGTATCAAAGTCTATTTTGTCTAAGTATTACTACTCCAGCTTCTTAAAATTTAATTTTCATTTTTATGAAATACCAATTTTTATCCCTTTACTCTCAGTATGTGTGTCTTTCAATCTGAAATGAGTCTCTTATAGGCAGTGTATGTGTGGGTCTTGTTTTCTTGCCAGTTTAGCCACCATATATATATATATATTTTTTTTTTTACAGGGACAGAGAGAGGGATAGATAGGGACAGACAGACAGAAACAGAGAGAGGTGAGAAGCATCAATCATCAGTTTTTCGTTGCGGTTGCAATACCTTAGTTGTTCATTGATTGCTTTCTCACATGTGCCTTGACTGCGGGCCTTCAACAGACTGAGCACCCCCTTGCTGGAGCCATCGACCTTGGGTCCAAGCTGGTGAGCTTTTGTTCAAGCCAGATGGGCCCACGCTCAAGCTGGCGAGCTTGGGGTCTCGAACCTGGGTCTTCCGCATCCCAGTCCGACGCTCTATCCACTGTGCCACAGCCTAGTCAGGCTCATTTTTCTGTTCTTTTTTTAAAAATTTTAATGGGGTAACAATAAATCAGGGTACATATGCTCAAAGAAAACATCTCCAGGTTATCTTATCATTCAATTATGTTGCATACCCATCACCCAAAGTCAAATTGTCCTCTGTCACCTTCTATCTGGTTTTTTTTGTGCCCCTCCCTCTCTTACCTCCCCCCTCCCCTTAACCACCACACTCTTGTCCATGTCTCATAGTTCCGTTTTTATGTCCCACCTATGTATGAAATCATGCAGTTCTCAGATTTTTTCTGTTTTATTTATTTCAATCCGTATAATGTTATCAAGGTCCATCCATTTTGTTGTAAATGATCCGATGTCATCATTTCTTATGGCTGAGTAGTATTCCATAGTATATATGTACCAAAGCTTTTTAATCCACTTGTCCTCTGACGGACACTTGGGCTGTTTCCAGATCTTCACTATTGTGAACAATGCTGCCACGAACATGGGGGTGCATTTCTTCTTTTCAAACAGTGCTATGGTGTTCTTAGGGTATATTCCTTAAAGTGGGATAGCTGGGTCAAAAGGCAGTTTGATTTTTAATTTTTTGAGGAATCTCCATACTGTTTTCCACAGTGGCTTCACCAGTCTGCATTCCCACCAGTAGGGCAGGAGGGTTCCCTTTTCTCCACATCCTGGCCAGCACTTACTCTGTGTTGTTTTGCTGATGAGCGGCATTCTGACTGGTGTGAGGTGATATCTCATTGTGGTTTTAATCTGCATTTCTCTAATGATTAGTGATGTTGAGCATTTTTTCATATGTCTAATGGCCATCTGTATGTCCTCTTTGGAGAAATTTCTGTTCATTTCTTTTGCCCATTTTTTGATTGGATTGTTTGTCTTCCTGGTGTTGATTTTTATAAGTTCTTTATAAATTTTGGTTATTAACCCCTTATCAGACATATGGTCGAATATGTTCTCCCATTGTGTGGTTTGTCTTTTTATTCTGTTCTTATTGTTTTTAGCTGTGCAAAAACTTTTTAGTTCGATATAGTCCCATTTGTTTATCCTGCCTTTTATTTCATTTGCCCGTGGAGATAAATCGGCAAATATATTGCTGCTACAGACGTCGGAGAGCTTACTGCCTATGTTTTCTTCTAAGATGCTTATGGTTTCACGGCTTACATTTAAGTCTTCTATCCATTTTGAGTTTGTTTTTGTGAATGGTGTAAGTTGATGGTCTAGTTTCATTATTTTGCAGGTAGATGTCCAATTTTCCCAACACCATTTGTTAAAGAGGCTGTCTTTACTCCATTGTATGTTCTTTCCTCCTTTGTCAAATATCAGTTGTCCATAAAGGTGTGGGTTTATTTCTGGGTTCTCTGTTCTGTTCCATTGATCTATGTGCCTGTTCTTGTGCCAGTACCAGGCTGTCTTGAGTACAGTGGCCTTGTAGTGTACCTTGATATCCGGAAGAGTGACACCTCCTGCTTTATTTATTTTTTTTAAGATTGCTGAGGCTATTTGTGTTCTTTTTTGGTTCCATATAAATTTTTGGAATATGTGTTCTATATCTTTGAAGTATGTCATTGGTATTTTAATTGGTATAGCATTGAATTTATAAATTGCTTTGGGTAATATAGACATTTTAATGATGTTTATTCTTCCTAACCATGAGCATGGTATATGCTTCCACTTGTTTGTATCTTCCTTGATTTCTTTTATCAATGTTTTATAATTTTCCGAGTACAAGTCCTTAACCTCCTTGGTTAAATTTACTCCTAGGTATTTTATTTTTTTGGCTGCAATAGTGAAGGAGATTGTTTCCTTAATTTCTTCTGCTGACAGTTCATTGTTTGTATATAGAAATGCCTCTGTTTTCTGCGTATTAATTTTATATCCTGCCACCTTGCTGAATTCATTTATAAGGTCCAGTAGTTTTTTGACTGAGACTTTTTAGGGTTTTCAATATACAATATCATATCATCTGCAAATAGTGACAGTTTTACTTCTTCTTTTCCAATTTGGATGCCTTTTATTTCTTCTTCTTGTCTGATTGTTGTAGCTACAACTTCCAGAACTATGTTGAATAAGAATGGTGAAAGGGGGCACCCCTGCCTGGTTCCTGATCTTAAGGGGATTGCTTTTTTTTTAAATATTTTATTATTATTAATTTTAATGGGGTGACAGCAATAAATCAGGGTACATATGTATAATGAAAACATCTCCAGGTTATCTTATCATTCAATTGTGTTGCATACCCGTCACCCAAAGTCAAATTGTCCTCTGTCACCTTCTATCTGGTTTTCTCTGTGTCCCTCCCCTCCACCCTATCCCACCCTCCCTCCCTCCCCCCACCCTGTAACCACCACTCTCTTGTCCATGTCTCATAGTCTCACTTTTATGTCCCACCTATGTATGAAATCATGCTGTTCTCAGAAGGGGATTGCTTTTAACTTTTGCCCATTTAGTATGATGTTTGCTGTGGGTTTGTCATAGATGGCCTTTATCATGTAAAGGAATGTTCCCTGTCTTTCCACTTTACTGAGAGTTCTGATCATGAATGGGTGCTGGGTTTTATCAAATGCTTTTTCTGCATCTATTGAAATTATCATGTGATTTTTGTCCTTTTTGTTTATGTTATGAATCACATTGATTGATTTGTGAACATTGAACCAGCCTTGCCTCTTCAGAATAAATCCCACTTGATCATGGCGTATGATTTTTTTCATATATTGCTGGATCTGGTTGGCTAATATTTTGTTGAAAATTTTAGCATCTAAATTCATCAGGGATATTGGCCTATAATTTTCTTTCTTTGTGTTGTCTTTGCCCGGTTTTGGGATCAGAATTATGCTCACCTCATAAAAGGAGTTTGGAAGTCTTCCTTCCTCTTGAATTTTTTGAAATAGCTTGAGGAGGATATGAGTTAGTTCTTCTTTGATTTTTGGTAGAATTCACTTGTGAAGCCATCAGGCCCAGGACTTTTCTTTGTTGGGAATTTTTTTTTTCACTTTGTTTTTTAATTTCTTATTTTTTCATTTTAGAGAGGAGAGAGTGAGAGAGAGAGAGAGAGAGAGAGGGAGAGAGAGATAAAGGGGGGAGGAGCTGGAAGCATCAACTCCCATATGTGCCTTGACCAGACCAATGCAGGGTTTTGAACAGGCGACCTCAGTGTTCCCAGGTCGACACTTTATCCACTGCGCCACCACAGGTCAGGCTGTTGGGAATTTTTTGATAACTGTTTCGATCTCATTTGTTGTAATTGGTCTGTCTAGGTGTTCTGATTCTTCCAGATTGATTTTTGGAAGATTATATGATTCAAGAAATTTGTCCATTTCACCTAGGTTGTCTAATTTTTTGGCATAGAGTTCTTCATAGTATTTTCACAATACTTTGTATTTCTGTTGTGTCAGTTGTTATTTCTCCACTCTCATTTCTTATTTTATTTATTTGAGTCCTCTCTCTTTTTTTCTTGTTGAGTCTCGTTAAAGGTTCATTGATCTTGTTTACCTTTTCAAAGAACCAGCTTCTGGTTTCATTGATCCTCTGTATTGTTTCCTTAGCCTCTTTGTCATTTATTTCTGCTCTGATCTTTATTATTTCCTTCCTTCTGCTAGTCCTGGGCTTTATTTGCTGTTGTTTTTCTAGTTCTTTTAGAGGCAGGGTCAGGTTGCTTACTTGAGCTTTTTCTAGCTTCTCATGTTATGCCTGTAGTGCTATGAACTTCCCTCTCAGTACTGCTTTTGCTGTGTCCCATAAATTTTGAGTTGATGTATGCTCATTTTATTCGTTTCTAGAAACTTATTTATTTCTTCTTTGATCTCATTGTTAATCCATTCATTATTTAATAACATGCTATTTAGTTTCCAAGTGTTTGAGTATTTTTCAGTTTTTCTTTTGTGGTTAATTTCTAGTTTCATGGCATTGTGATCAGAGAAAATGCTTGATATGATTTCAATCTTCTTAAATTTGTTGAGACCACTTTTGTGTCCTAACATGTGGTCTATTCTAGAGAATGTACCATGAGCACTTGAAAAGAATGTATATTCTACTGCTTTAAGGTGAAAAGTTCTGAAAATATCTATTAAATCGAGTTGATCTAGTGTATCCTTTAAGTCTTCTGTTTCTTTATTAATTTTCTTTCTTGAGGAAATATTCAGTGATGTTAGTGGGGTATTGAAATCCCCTACTATTATAGTATTGCTGTTAATCTCGCCCTTTATATCCATCAAAGTCTGCTTTATGTTTGTCGGAGCTCCTATATTTGGTGCGTAGATAATTATAATAGTTATATCTTCGTGTTGAATTGTTCCCTTTATCATTATGTAGTGTTCTTCTTTATCTCTTACTACAGTCTTTGTTTTAAAGTTCATTTTGTCAGATATAAGTATTGCTACCCCAGCTTTTTTTTCATTTCCATTTGCATGAAATATTTTTTTCCATCCTTTTACCTTCAGTCTGTCTGCATCTTTTGTTTTAAGGTGTGTCTCTTGTAGACAGCATATGTATGGGTCCTGTTTCTTTATCCACACAGCTACCCTATGTCTTTTGATTGGATCATTTAATCCATTTACATTTTTAAAAAATTAAAAATTTTTTTTTACAGGGACAGAGAGAGAGTCTGAGAGAGGGATAGATAGGGACAGAGACAGGAACGGAGAGAGATGAGAAGCATCAATCATCAGTTTTCATTGCGACATCTTAGTTGTTCATTGATTGTTTTCTCACATGTGCCTTGACCACGGGCCTTCAGCAGTCCAAGTAACCCCTTGCTGGAGTCAGCAACCTTGGGTCCAAGCGGGCGAGCTTTTCCTCAAGCCAGATGGGCCCGCGCTCAAGCTGGCGAGCTTGGGGTCTCGAACCTGGGTCTTCTGCATCTCAGTCCGATGCTCTATCCACTGCGCCACCACCTGTTCAGGCTAACCCATTTACATTTAAGGTTATTATTGATATGTAGTTGTTTATTGCCATTTTATTCTTTAAAGCTGTATTCTTCTTTTGCTATATTCTTTTACCCCTTTGAACTGTTCACAACAGGCCCCTTAGCATCTCTTGCAGAATTGGTTTGGTTTTAATGAATTCCTTGAGGTGTTTTTTGTCTGGTAAGCTCTTTATTTCTCTTTCAATTTTAAACATTAGCCTTGCTGGATAGAGTATTTTTGGTTTTGGGTTCTTATTCTACATTACTTTGAATATATCTTGCCATTCCCTTCTGGCCTCAAGTGTTTCTGTTGAGAAGTCCGATGTCATCCTTATGGGGGCTCCTTTGTAGGTGATTGCCTTTTTTTCTCTAGCAGCTTTTAAAAGTTTCTCTTTATCCCTTAGCTTTGGTATTTTTTTTTTTTTTTAAAGGCTGGTGGGGCCTGTTTGTATTTTTTTTAATTCTTTTTATTTATTCATTTTAGAGAGGAGACACAGAATGAGAGGGAGAGAGAGAGAAAGAGAGAAAGGGGCGGGGGGGAGCTGGAAGCATCAACTCCCATATGTGCCTTGACCAGACCAGTGCAGGGTTTTGAACTGGCGACCTCAGTGTTCCCAGGTCGACGCTTTATCCACTGCGCCACCACAGGTCAGGCTAGCTTTGGTATTTTAACTATGATGTGTCTTGGTGTAGATTTCTTTGGGTTCTTGAACGTGTGAAATGTTTTCCAGCCTTAATTTAGGGAAGTTTTCAGCTCTGATTTGATTGAACAAAGTTTCTATCTCTTGTTCTTTCTCTTCATCTTCAGGAACCCCTATGATGCAGATGTTATTTCTCTTCATGTTATCACAGAGCTTCCTTAGAGTTTCCTCAGATTTTTTGAGTCTGTTTTCTTTTTTCTGCTCTGCTTCTGTGCCTTTGTTTATTTTGTCCTCTAGCTCGCTGATTCAATCCTCAGCTTCATCCATCTTGCTTTTAATTCCTTCCATTGTGGTCTTCAGTTCTGATACTGTATTTGTCATTTCTGTCTGATTCTTTTTTATTATTTCAATTTTCTTTTTTTTTCTTTCAATTTCCTTTTTTATACTTGTTAATCTCTTTATTTAGGTGTTTGTAATGACTATCCATTGTTGCTCTAAGCTCATTGAACATCCTAACTATCATTATTTTAAACTCTGCATCTGGTAATTTGATTATATCTGGTTCATTCAGGTTCTTCTCTGGGGATTTCTCTTGATTCATTTGGGTTGCATTTCTCTGCCTGCCCATTTTATCTGTGTATAAGAAGGGTGTGGCCACTGGAGTCCAATGGCTGTTGCCTCTGTGTTCCCTAGGTATGGTCTGTCTGCAGGCCCACCACCCCCTCTGCCGCTGCCTAGGGCGGTTGGGTATGGGCCTTGCCTGCGCCGACCCACTGTGGCTGTTGCTGTGATTTCTGCCTCTCCTCCGTGCGAGGGGCTGTGTTCTTGTTCCGGTTCTACAAGCCTCAGCCTGTCTGGGCCTTCGCCTTGCCCCCACAGGTGGGGTTGTGCACCGCACTCAAGCCACAAGCCTCAGCACCAAGGGTAGGGGTGAGCACGTTTGCTCAGCTGTGGACCCTGTCTGTTCCCGGGCTTCTGCCCAGCCCCCGCAGTGAGAGCCAGCTTGCCTAGGTTTCTCGGCTGGGCGGGGCTGCTGGCATGCACTCAGGTGTGAGCCTCAGCCTGTCCCTGGCTTTAGTCCCGCCCCCGCGGTCAGGGCTGGCTCGCGCAGGGTCGCAAGCCTCGGAGGCCAGGTGATGCTGCGCACCCACAGGCCCCTGCTCAGCAGCAGATCTCCGCCCGTTCCTTACCTCCCGCTTTTCCCCTGCAGGTGGGGGTGCAGGCAGGCCGCAGCTGCCGGACCGCTTTCGCCCGTTCCCTCAACCCCTTCTGGGCTAGACTGAGCTCACACCGGCGGGCCTCCCCCGACAGAACCGTGTTTCAGCTTCCCGCCGCCCCTGTCCCTCCAGCAAGCCCTCAGCAGTGTGGGTAGGGGCACTGCAGCTCAGACCCTAACACTCCATACTGTAGTCCTGGAAGCTCCCTCCATCTAAACAGCTCTGCTCTAAGTGCCGCGGGAGAGCTTGTTTGGCTGGTGTCCTCTCTCCCTTTGCTGGTATTGCTAGTTCTAGGGGAAATATTCATTTTTGATTAGGGAATTGACTCAGCCCAGGGATTAGGGTGGCTGTCCCTCAGAGTGTTTCTCCCTGTGCCTTCCAATTTACACTCTTTTCCCGCTGCTCTGGTCCTTTCCTCTGTCCCTGTTCCCTGGAACCCCGGGTGAGTGGTTGTGAGAGAGGTTTTCTGCGCTGTCCCTTTAAGAAGAATCCTAGGTCTGAGAAAACTGCCTCTTTCTCACAAACAGAATCCTCACTTGTTTCACAGCTCAATACTGTCCAAACGCTTCTTCTAGGCTCTGAGACTGCAAGCTGGGGCTTTGTTCCTGGGACCCAGGTCCCTCCCTCTCCGCTGAACTCTCTTCTTGCCACTCGAGTCTCTCCGAGCTGCCGTTTGCTCTGGGGAGCTTGGCAGCCCTTTCTGTGTTTTCGCTTTTCCTACCAGTCTCAATGTGGCTTCTTCAGTGTTCCTTGGTTGAAGAGTCCACTTAGTTTAGTTCAAAGTTGGTTTATCCAGATGATGGTTCTTAAAATCAAGTTATCCATTTTTGTTCCATGATTTGGAAGTTGGTACGTCCGCCTACTCCCTCGCCATCTTGCCGTTCTCCCACCTTATATCTTTTGATTGGAGCATTTATTTCAGTGGTTCTTAACCTGGGTTCTTTGAACCCTAGGGGTTCGATGAGTTGGTCTCAGGGGTTCTGAGAAGCCTCTGCCACGGAGGCCAGAATAAAGTAATATCGTAATTTGTTGTGAGTTTATGCACTTTGTTGTTTTGTTCTTTGAGCAAGGTGATGTTCATGCACGGCTCATTTTGTGCACCAGTAAAAAAACATATATCTATGTCTTGAATTTGGGAAAAAAAAAGTCATATTTTATTTATCACTAAAGAAGGGTTTTGTGAATGCGCATATGAAACTGGTGGGTTTGGTACCTCAAAAAAGGTTAGGAACCACTGATTTAGTTTATTTATATTTAAAGTCATTATTGATAGATATGTAGTCTAAAGAAGTGCTTTTCACATTTCTTGTGATAGTGGTTTGGTGGTGATGAGCTCCATTAACTTTTTTTTTTTTTTTGGTCTTGAAGAACATTCTTTAGTGAAACTGAAACTAACTTTTTTTTTTCTTTTTTTTTTGCCCTGTCTGTGAAGAATGCAGTTTGGTGTCACTGCTGTGATTCAATCAATACAAGATTGTATGTTTTCATTTGTTATCATGATTATGTTTCCAGTCTGCTTATTTCTTATTGGAAATAGGTGATTTTGTTACATTGTTTTGAAAGCCAGCATGAATGCAGTTGATTTGGTTTAGAATAAAAACACTTTAGAGTGAGCAGTTTTACAACTTTGTCATGATTTTAGAACATCATTGGGCTTGGAGCTTATTCTTCACTACCTTGTGGGGAAGGAAAGGTATAAAGTGGCCTTTTAGGGAAGTGTGCATATCTGTGGGTAAAAGTGGTTCTCTGGGTGAACTAGATCTTTCTAACCTTAAGTTGGATTATTTGCTGAAGGAAAATAAAAATGCAGCTACAGCCAAGTAATCTTGTGTAATGACTTTGATTTTTCACTGATTGGATAGAAGATAATGGAGGAGGCAAGTTAGACAAGTCAGTAGTGAGCATTCTTTTACCTTTCAGCCAGCACCGTTACACAGTCTGGAACCTTTGTTCTGGACGGAGGGGAACTAACATTCATTGTGTGCCTACATTATGCTGGGCTCTGTATGTGTTATCTTATTTAAACTCACAGTTATCTTGCAATGAGGTTATAATTATTTAAATTTATTTGGGAGAAAATTTAGGCTTAGAGATGTGGAACCTGCTCAGGCTTATCCTGACTTTTCTGCCTCTAAAACCTATGAGGACTCTTTCCTACGTGCTGTGTTGTCTTCCAGGGACAGAATCTCACTATTTGTATATCCTTGATACCTGGTACCTAAAAGGGCATAGTACATTTTGTTGAATAATGAAATCAGTGCTAAGTGAGTGAACTAGTTTTTACAGAGTAGATTGTAACCTAACTCCTCTGAGCTACTGTGTTACAAAGATTGGTTCTACAAAGTTACATACGAGGGTCCTGTCACTATTTTTTTGCTATGGGGAAAGGATCAACCTTCTTCATGATAAATTCTGTAAAACTGTTTAAATCATTTGGATATTTAGGAACTGAAAAGATAAAATGGGATGCATTTTCCTTAGATTGTTAATGTCTCTTCAGAAATAGATAATATTCAATGTATTTGTTTTGCTCATGTTTTCCTCCTCACTAGCTACTTCACCTCAGGCAAGTTACTTCACTTTTCTGTGTCTCATATTTAAAAAATTTTTTGATTGACTTTAGAGAGAGGAAGAGAGACACACACACATCGACACATTGCTTTATGTTTCTCCTTTTTATGCATTCGTTGGTTGATTCTTGTATGTGCGCATTGAACCCACAACTTTGGCGTATTGGGTAATGCTCTCAAACCAACTGAGCTACCTGACCAGGGCTTCATTAAAAGAAATCTTTTAAAAGGGAAGGGCAGCCCTGGCTGGATAGCTCAATTGGTGAAAGCGTTGTCCCAAAGTGCAGAGGTTGGCCATCTGATCCCTGGTCAGGGCATATAACAGAACAGATTGATGTTCTTCTCTCACTCTCTCTGTCTCTCATTTGCTCTCTCTTCCCTCTCCCCTCCCTTTCCCTTTCTTTCTTTCTCTAATAAACAAAACGGAAAGGGCAGTAAAAACTGTACATAAATCCTAGGATTGAATGAGATATTTTTTATGAAGTATTGATCAAGTGCTTGGCATATATAATTAATAAGTGGTAGCTGTTATTCATATTATTCTTCTTGAATGAAATATGGGATTTAATGTGATTTTGAGCATGTGAAGAAGGAACATTGTTTTGGCTTTTAAAGCATTTTTCTTTTTGTGACAGAGTCAGACAGAGGGACAGATAGGGACAGACAGACAGGAAGGGAGAGAGATGAGAAGCATCAATTCTTTGTTGCGGCACCTTAGTTGTTCATTGATTGTTTTTCTCATATGTGCCTTGACGGGGGAGGGGAGCGGAGGGCTACAGCAGACTGAGTGACTCCTTGCTCAAGCCAACGACCTTGGGCTCAAGCTGGTGAGCCTTGCTCAAACCAGATTAACCTGTGCTCAAGCTGGTGACCTCGGGGTCTCAAATCTGGGTCTTCCGCATCCCAGTCCAACGCTCTATCCACTGTGCCAGCGCCTGGTCAGACTAAAGCATTTTTATTAGAGAAGTAAAGCACTGAATTTATTGGTTTTTGTATTTTGGGACTTGGTCTTCCTGGCAGTGATGCTCTAATTTTGGCTGTTTGCCTGTATTTCTTGGTGAACCAGTGAATGTATGGTATGGCCTTTGACTCCAGTTTTTTAAATTTTGTTGTCTAGATGAAACAGGTTGGATTGCTCTGGACAGTTCATGGAGATTTTGATAGTTCTTTCTAAATAAAAATATCAGTGAAATTCCCCGGATTGTAATTGTCCATTTATTTATTATTTATTGGTCTTCTCCACTTGTAGTAGGTAGGGATTGCATCTGACCATCCTTTTATTCTCAAGAGCCCAATTTTGGACCTACCTTAGAATAGGGATCAGTAAGAATAGGCATCTTGTTGAGCAAATCCATAGTTTTAGGCTGGTCTGTTAGCAACTATAATTTCCCACCCAGTTGCAGTTATTTTATATTGTTTTAGGCTGAGTGTTAGCAGAATGACTTTACTGTTGTGGCCATTTGTAGCTCCTCCCACCCCATTGTGTTGTGTCCACTGCACTTCAGTCCACTCTCATGAAGCTTTCCCTTATTCTTTGCCCATACCTGGGTCAGTGGAACAATGCGTGCAGTAGCTACTCGTGTACCGTAGATATTCAGAATGAACTTGACTTGTAAGAGATCATGAAATGTCACTTGAAATGAATGAAGGAAGATTGCATTGGTAATGTAGAAGCTGGGATCTTCTGATTGCCTTTCTAACTCTTGGTTCTTTTCTCTCTTTATTAACCTTTTGGTCAGTTTTAACTTTTAGTAACAAAATGAGTGCTACAAAACTGTTTCATCAGTAGTCTGCTTGTGCGTTTGATTTTTTTGAACCTAAATATAGAATTTGACTTATCTGTTACAGTAGTGTGATGACAGACTTTAATAAATGTGGGATGTGGGGCAGCTGTGTTAGGCTTGCTCACGGGGTTACCGGCTGTAAGCACTTTGCCTGATGGGTGTGTGAGTGCGTGGCTGTGCCACATGGGTATGGCCTATATAAGGCTTTGGGTACTTGCGCTCAAGAGAGATGGGGGATTGCAGATGCATGGGTTGCCTGCCTGCCAGCCACTGTGAGAGGCTATTTTTGCTGTTTGTGTGCTGGAGAAGTGGGTTTTCCCTTCCTGTGTGCTTGTCTTCTGTTGTGAGACTTCATTAAGCAGAATGGTCCAAAGCTTTCGGGCTCCGCAGTTTCTTTACCATCTCCCCGAACCCAGTGTAGACCTGCCTGGCCCTGGCCACCAACATTACACGGGGTATTATATATCAACTATTAAAAAAAAGTAAGTGGGGTATTTATGACTGCCCTATTAAGCCTTTAGTAGTTCCTGACAAGTGATTTAATTATGGTTTCCAAAAAATATTTTGCTGGAATCTTGGTACCAGGCAAAAATAATCATTTCTGCATGCATTTATTTAGTTAACATGGATATCAGGCCTTGTGCTAGGTAGTTCTAATGATAAACACAGAGATTAGTAAGTTGTGGTCTTTGTTTCTAAGGAGCCTCCAGGTGCAGGGGAGATGGTGTAAATAAATATACTTAAGTGTGTTGTAGGTGCTGTAAAATAAGGAGCAGAGAAGGAGGTGTTAATACCTTTTTCAGGAATCAGTTATTGGAGTAGACACCTAAGCTTATTTCTGAAAGAAGACCAAGTTCTTTTGTGTGAAAGATTTGAACCCCAGCTCAGCCACTTACTAGCTGCCTGACTTGGAGCCAGTTGTTTAAGCACTCTGAACCTCTTTTTTTCCCCTGTAAATTGAGCATAATCATGTTTATTTCTACCTTTGAAAGTTACAAGGATTTTATATATATATGAAAGAACTTGATAAATGTACTAGACAAAATTTTTTCTTATTTATTTTATTTTATTTTTTTTGTGACAGAGTCAGAGAGAGGGATAGATAGGGATAGACAGACAGGAAGGGAGAGAGATGAGAAGCACCAAATCTTTGTTGCGGCACCTTAGTTGTTCATTGATTGCTTTTTCATTTGTGCCCTGACATGGGGGGTAGGGGGCTACAGCAGACCGAGTGACCCCTTGCTTGAGCCAGTGACCTTGAGCTCAAGCTGGTGAGCCTCGCTTACACCAGATGAGCCCCAGCGCTCAAGCTGGTGACCTTGGGGTTTCGAACCTGGGTCCTCCTTGTCCCAGTCCGACGCTCTATCCACTGCGCCACTGCCTGGTCAGGCTAGTTAGTTTTTTTTTTTTTTTTTAAAGACTTTACTCAATTTTTTTTCAGAGAGAGGGGGGAAAGAGAGAGAGAGTGAGAGAGAGAGAGAAGATGGGAGGAGCAGGAAGCATCAACTCCCAGGCAAGCCCAGGGTTTCGAGCCGGCGACCTCAGTGTTCCAGGTCAATGCTTTATCCCACTGTGCCACCACAGGTCAGGCTGTACTAGACAAATTTTATATTCTTGTTTTTATTTTAATTTATTCATTAATTTTGACAGATTGAAGCATCAGTTTCTTATCCAAACTAGAAATAAGAAGAAAAATTGGGTATATTAGTGTATAAATGTCATTTATGATATGCTAACATAGTGAATTAGTGTGAAGAGTTTAAAATTCAGAATCTACAATACTTTATATAGTTCTGTGCTCTAATGGAATATACTACTTAAGATGTTTAAGGAGTGGTGTGATGAAGGTGGCTGGCGCCAGGCAGGTCCACACTGGATTCAGGCAGATGATAGAGAAATTGTGGAGCTGGAAAGCATTGGGTCATTCTCGTTTAATAGAGTCTTGCAACAGTGATGAGCAAACTGGCAGGGGAAAACCGCTTCTCAGGCAAACAAATAGCAAAACAGCCCCTCACAGTGGTGGGCAGGCAATCTATAATTTGCCATCCACCCTGAGCACGAGGATCCATAGTCTTACATAGACTATACACATGAGGTGCTGCTACATGCTCACATACTTATCAAGCCAAGTGCTTGTAGCTGGTAAACCAGCGAGCAAGCCTAACACAGCTGTTTTCCCAACAAGTGGTCCCTGAAAAAATATTAAACGTGGTTCTGAGTGGCTTGGATGGCAACACCTGAACTAGAAAGAATTCCGTTTCTATCTGAGCCATTGAAGTTTATTTAACATTTCAGAATTGCATTTTCACCATCAGTAAAACAGAGAAAAATAAGTTATTTTGCAGATTGAGTAGGGATAAATTGGGAAAAATGCACACCACTAGCCTTAATCAGTTATAAGTTTTCTGGAATATTTAAGAACCATTTTTTTCCTTTCAGTACCAAAGACTTTAGAGAAGCTTGCTTTGTTTATTTTTAAAATTGATTTTAAGGAGATTGGAAGGGAGACAGAAACATGCCCCGACGGGGGAATCGAACCTGTGACCTTTGCGCATGAGAACAATGTTCTAACCAACCAGGCTATCCTATCAGGGTCAGAAGCTTGCTTTAGTGAATAGGGGGAGCCTTCTATAATTTTTACACCACTAGCACAGATAATGTTTTACTTCCTTCTTCAAAGTAATTTTGCAAGGTGAGTTTTAATTCCAGCCCTTGTACTTTCTGGCTGTGTGACCTTCAAAGTTAGTTAATTTTTCTATAGCTTATTTTAATCTATGAGATAGAGATATAGTGGTATTTATAGTATATAGTTGTTGGGAGGATTGTTTGGTACATAGTATGATTTCAGTAAATGGTAGCATTGTTATTATCACTTCTGTTTTATAAATGAGGAGCTAGATATAAATTTAGCAACTTGATTAGGTTCATTTTAAAGAACCAAGGATGGGATTCAATCCAGATTTGTGTGATGCTAAAATCTTTACTCCATCCTTTTACCAGGTTACATTTTGTAATTAGCATTTCACTTGTATGGAAATATACTTTGAAATGCTATATAGTGTTTGGAAATATTTTTTTACTCTTAGGTACTTAAAACTTTGTGTTGTTTACTAATTACATAAACTCAGAACTAAATTGGTTTGAGAACTCCTTGGTCTGTCTTCCCTATGGTCAGACACAATTGTAGGGCAGATATTTTGGGGTCCTGGTTAGTGGTTTGTAAAAAGAAAAATGTGTTTTTTTCCTTCCTAAACAGCTTTACTGAAGTAAAACTGACAATAAATAACTCAAAGTTAATGCAGCTTGCTAAGTTTTGTCATAGTATATAATACATACGCCTGTGGAACCATCACCAGAATTCAGATAGTGAATATATACTTGAACCCCCAAAAGTTTCTTGGTAGCCCTCTTTAATACCTTCTTCCTGCTCTCCCTGATTTCCCATCCCAGCAACAGTTGATCTCCTTTCTACTCCAGTTGAAACAGTGGTTTTGAAGTCAGACCAATCAGGATTCAGATCTCTAGTCTGCCACTGTATTAGTTCAGCAAGTTTGGAGAAGTCATTTCATATCTCAGCCTTGTTTAATAATCTGTAAAATAGAGATTCTGCCACCTTTCCAAAGGATCATGAAGAAGATAGGAACAATGTGTAGGAAGAGCCTAGCAGGGTACCTGGCACAAAACAGTCCTTCAGTCCCTGGAAGTCAATATTACCAGTTCAGATTTCAGTTGGTGTTCCAGAGTACAGAGCTCCAAAATGCTTTATATCACCTAGACCTCGTGTCTCCTCCCCCTGAATGAGTTTATAGTGTTCTTCAAACAGAAAAATTTAGGTTAGGCAGCTTGAAGTCCTAAAGGGTTTTCTGGTACTCCTTCCTTTCCTCCTCCATGCCCAGGGGTCCACATGCTATTAATTATGAACAGATGTTTCTTTATAAATAAGCAAAGAATGCCATAGCATATTTTTAAATTCTTTATGCCTGTGTTTAATTCTGGCATTGTGATAAAATTTCATGAGAAATGAGCGTGTAGTCAGCATTCTGCGTTCTGGGTTTTAGTTTCTATGCTGCTTTGGGCAAATCATAAAATCTGAGCCTGTTTTCTCATATAAAGTCAGCGAGCTCATACCACATAATTTGTTGAGAGGATTAAAGGAGAATTTTAACAATGAATTATATAATGAAGTCATAGTTCATCTGCATTAGAACTTTGTGAAAGGTTCAGATAGCACTTAAATTTGGTATCTTAGAGTTTTTATTTTCTCCCTCTGTTTCTAAGTGAGAGGACGGGAGATAGACTCTGCATGTGCCCATACTGAGGTCCACCCAGTGACCCCAGTCTGTGGCCGATGCTTTGCCCATCTGAAGCACCTGAGATGGAGGCTCCACGTAGCCATACTCAGTGCCCAGGGACGATGCGCTTGAACGAATCGAGCCATGGCCGCAGGAGGAAAAAAGAGAGAGAGAGAGAAGGGGAGGGTGAGGGGTAGAGAAGCAGATGCTTGCTTCTCTTGTGTGCCCTGACCAAGAATTGAACCCAGGACATGCACACACTGGGTTGACACTCTACTATCTAGTGAACGAGCCAGGGCCATTAGAGTTTTTTTTTTTTTAAGTACATTTTATTAGATTCTACTAATAGCACAAAAAAAGGAAAAACCAAAGGTTTTATATATTTATTTTTAATTTTTTAAGCGAGAGGAGGGGAGGCAGAGACAGGCTCTGGCATGCGTCCTGATCGGGATCCACCTGGCAAACCCCCTACAAGGTGAGGAGATGTGTTGCTCCATTGTTCAGCAACCAAGCTGAGCTATTCTTAGTGACTGAAAGGAAGCCATCCTCAGTGCCCAGAGCCAACTCGCTCTAATCAAGCTGTGGCTGCCAGAGGAGAGGAGAGAGAGAGGCAAGAGGGAGAGGGGTAGAGAAGCAGATGGTCACTTCTCCTGTATGCCCTGAGCAGGAATCAAACCTGGGACATACACATGACAGACCAACGCTCTACCATTGAGCCAGCTGGTCAGGGCCAAGTTCATGTTTCATGATGCTAACTAACAGCTATTGTCAAGGGATTTGTTTTCTAACGGGAGGAGCTAATTCTGTGTACTTTCCTATTGGTTCTATTTTTTAAAATTTATTGGTTTTTAGAGGAGGGAGAGAGAAACATTGATTTGTTTTTTGACTTCTATATTCATTAATTAATTCTTATATGTGCTCTGACCGGGGATTGAACCTGCAATCTTGGCATATCGGGTTGATGCCCCAGTCAGTTGGGCTACTCAGCCAGGGCTTTCCATTAGTTCTCATTGTAACTGGAGGTACTTTTTATTGTGGTAGCCAAGGAGACCGGGGAACATTTTCTTGTCTTTTCTGTTTGTGTTTATTTGGGTTGGAAAATTGTCTAACAGTTTCTTGGTGAATAAAGTGAATTTGCTGAGTTCAGATCCTTACTGCAGGGCCAGCCCAGGAATGACCTACTAGGGGGGAAAACAAAAAGGAAAATGTAGGGATAACTGGTGAGTTCTGCTTATAAAGTTGTCAGGGTCTGAGTTTGGGGGTGGTGAAGAGTTGATTCTCCGTTTCCCTCTTCCCCTCCAGAGCGTTTACAGCCCAACACAAAGGGAGCCTTAAGATTGAGGTCTGCATTGTAATTTCCTAGAAATTGCTGCTTCTGGTAACCACTCATTCAGTTTGCACCTCTTTGCTGCAGTGGATGAAACATTGGGGACAATAAAGTCATTTATCTGATAGCTTTAGCTTCAATGGGATGTTTGTTTTAATAATGGTGTAATTTGCAGGGCTCATAAATTGTGATTTTATTCTCATAGAAATAACTGCCCAGTGGTATTTGGATTCTCAGTTCTCTGTTGTGGATAATTTCACTAACATTCTGACTGACAATTCTCTTTATTCCAGCCTTCATTTTAGATTGTTCAGGCTAGTTGGTTAATTAACCCAGTGCAGAGTCAATTTTCTTTAGTTTGGGGTTGGCAGGTGGTTACTAGGTAACTAGAGGATCTTCTGAACTGGAAAGAAATTCTGCTTAGGGATTCAAGACAGAATAGCTGAGTTTGGTTTTGATTGTCATCTGGGATTTTAGAAAAGGTTTTGTCTATCCAGTGTCAAAATATCTGGGTGAAACTAAAAAATTGATCATTTGAATATTTTATTTTTCATGGTACCAAACATTCCATTGTATCTGGAAAATCATTTGTTTTGAGTTTTTAATTTTCTTCTCCATGGTTTCTTTGGGAATATCCACAGAAGACAAAGCATGATAACAGATATTCCCCTAGGTGTTGTACATACATTATCTCTAAGTCTTAATTAGAAGCCTGGGAGGTGGGTATTATTTCCACTTTTTCATATGCATAAACTTAAATTCAGAGAAGTTAGGTAACCATGTTAAGGTATCTCAGCTAATAAGTGACAGGCAGTTTACCAGATTTAAAGTTTATACTAGATTTTCAGTTATAAGACATTCTGAAAATACATTAAAGTTTTTATTACACTCTTGGATATTATAGCGATTGGCTCAGTAATAAATTACATATGTCTTGCCACTTATCAAATGTATGTTTCTGATCTTTATATCATCTAGTCTTGTATTATAATAGCACTATGGTACATAAAATATTTTCATTATCTTACCAAAGTTAAAGGTGTTCCATACATTAACATTTTTAAGAATTCTTTTAAAGTCACTGAAACAGGAAATAGCCCCAAACTTGGAGTTATTGGACTGGGTTTTAAAATCTTGGCACTGCCACTTACTGGTATAATCTTGGGTAAACCTCTTAACCTCTCATCAGATAACAGTTTGCCCTTGGATAAGCCTTATTTTGCTCATCTGCAAAATAGGCATATGAAGCCTACTTTACAGGGACATTAGGATTAATGTGTGTGATAGTGCCTAGTATATGCCTTGTTGCATAGTAGGAGTTCAATAAATATTTCTTGACTAACTCTGTAAGTGAACTGATAGGATAATCTGATGCTTCCTTTTATCATTGTCCATAAGCTTTATTAAAAGATGGTCAACTTCTAGTGTCATTATATTGTATTTTGTGTTGATGGTATTGAATTAATGAAGTTAATTTTTCTCTAGGAATTTACTTGCCCAAACTAGGTACTTTGTTTAAGGGACATTTAAGTAGCTGTTCATTGTTTATACTCACATGGTCAAAAAAGTGACTGCATGCCCTACCTGTAGTGGTGTAGTGGATAAGCGTCAACCGGAGTGCTGAGATCACTGGTTCAAAACCCCGGGCTTGCCCAGTCAAGGGACATACAAGAAGGAACCAGTACATATTGATGCTTCCCCCCCCTCCATTTCTCTCTCTCTAAAAAATCAGTAAGTAAAATCTGAAGCGAAAAAAAGTGAGTGCATACGTGGAAAGGGCATTGGATTTTTATCGTACAAACTTGGTTGAAGTTCCAGCTTTTGTGCTTTAGTAGCTGAATTGGGACAGCGGACTTTCTCTGGCTGAGAACTGGTATTGGAATAATAACTGATCGTGTCTGTCATGAGGATCAGATGACATAATGGATGTGAAAATGTCTTTTAAATTGAAAATTGGTAGGGCATATTTTCATTTAAAGAGGTGCAGGTGGCTGGCAAGTGGGGATCTGCTTTCACAGATACAATATAAAGCTTAATTTTATGTAGTCATATTCAGGGTATCTTTTCCCTGAAAATTGGTTCTGTTTTCAGTGTTTCAGTAATGCAAATGGTATTTATTCCTAAGTGGAACATCAACCACAGTTTTTAATGCGTTTAATTATTGATGTATCTGAATGCTGCCATGTATTGGTTAAAGATATTTTCATGTGAAGAAAGCCTTCTGGCTCTGAATTTTGGTACTACACCAGTTTTTTTTATTTTTTTAAGATTTTTAAAATTTTTTTTATTTTTTAATTTTTTTACAGGGACAGAGAGAGAGTCAGAGAGAGGGATAGATAGGGACAGACAGACAGGAACGGAGAGAGGTGAGAAGCATCAATCATTAGTTTTTCGTTGCCATTGCAGCACCTTAGTTTAGTTGTTCATTGATTGCTCTCTCACATGTTCCTGGAGCCAGCGACCTTGGTCCAAGCTGGTGAGCTTTTTGCTCAAGCCAGATGGGCCCGCGCTCAAGCTGGCGACATCAAGGTCTCGAACCTGGGTCTTCCGCATCCCAGTTTGACGCTCTATCCACTGCACCACCGCCTGGTCAGGAGGTACTATATTACACCAGTTTTAATCCATTTTACTTTCAGGGGGATATCAGTTTTTCTTTACTACAAGTGATTTCCTTGTATAATCTGGATCGTTGCCTTCTCTGTTGAGTCTATGTTGAACAGGCAGTTTTGAAGTATCCATTTTATTTGATAGTAAGAACAGTCTTGCCTGACCTGCGGTGGCGCAGTGGATAAAGCGTCGACCTGGAATGCTGAGGTTGCCAGTTTGAAACCCTGGCTTCCCTGGTCAAGGCACATATGGGAGTTGATGCTTCTTGTTCCTCCCCCCTTTCTCGCTCTCCTCTCTAAAATCAATAAATAAAATCTTTTTTTTTTTGTAAAGAACACTCTTAGGTTTCTTCTACCCCTTTGGTCTTCTGGTATGTAAGTGTTGCAGTAATTAGGTAGGAGTTGGAGTTCCATAGACACCATTCAGAATCTGTCCTGGGTTGCTTTATCATACTAACTTCATATATAATAATGTCAACTGATAGCTGCATAATTCTTTGTAAATTATTTTATATCATTAAATTTTTTTTCATTTTACTGAACTCTGTTGCTTGCACTAAACTAGTAGCACCTTTTTTTGCCTTTGTATTCTCTGTATTCAGCACAAGGATAATGATAATGATGCTAGCAAACACTGTGTTATATGTCAGGGATTATGCCAAGTGCAGTATTTGTTTTCTGAATATCCCCATTTATAGAAGGGAAAACTGAGACTCTGAAAAAGGAAGTAACTTGCTCAGTCTGAAAACAAATGAAGAGATGCAGCTATGATTAGTACCCAAGCAGTCTGACTTCAGAGCCTACATACTTAACCTCTACACTATATTTTCTTAGAAACAGCTCGTAAGAATATACAGGTATAGGTCTGACCTGTGGTGGCGCAGTGGATAAAGAATTGACCTGGAACAGTGAGGTTACTAGTTCAAAACCCCGGGCTTGCCTGGTCAAGGCACATATGGGAGTTGATGCTTCTTGCTCTTCCTCTCTTCTCTCTCTCTCAAATGAATAAGTAACAAAAATTTAAAAAAGAATATATAGATATGTATAAAATATATTATTTGAGTCTTAAAACTCGGTAGCAGATATGCTGTATCCATTTCATAGATGAGGGGAAGGGAACTAATTTTACAGGTATATTTTTGTTGAGTGGCAGAATCTGGATTCCAAACCCAAGGTCTCTTGACTCCAATTCCCATATTTTCCCCTATCATGCTATAGCTATCTGTAGAGCTACATGTCTATTTTCTTAGAAATGCATGATAATCTTTTTTGGATATAAAAAATATATTCTTTTATGTAGACCTACTGAAAAATAGGAGGCAGCCTTAAAAAAAAAAAAAGAAAAGAAAAAAGAAATCTTTGTGCCTTTTTCATATACCAGGAGCAAAATTTTCTGGTATATAGACTGTGAGACCTCCCTGGGAGCAAATCTGACAACTAACTCTTAACACACATTCTCTCTGTCTTTCTCTCTCACTGAGTCTGTGTTATTAAAGAGTAATGTTGCTAAAATTGCTAATTTTATATCCTTTGCTTTCTCCTGTTTGCTTTGTACTTGGCCACTATTAGATTATCTTTGATAATTGAAGTACCACTACAGTGGCATTTAATATAGTTGAGTCAGTATATGGTAACTGTCTATAGCAGAGCTTCATATGAGAGAGGGATTGCAATTATGTATTGTAATACTTGAAGAAGTAATTTTTTGGATGTCTGGGTAAACTTAATTGTATTGGACTCTTTGATTGCCTTGTCAGACTTTTTTTTGTGTATGAGTGGTAAATGAGTTTTCCAGTATGCATACACACACACACACACACACACACACACACACACACACACAAACACATACACACACATAAATACATTTTTTTCTTAAAGTATCTATTTTAAATAAATAAAAGCGATGCTGTGTTGTGACTTTTCTTTTTTACATTGGAATACGTACTGACGTTCAAGTGGATAAAGCGTCATCCTGGTGTTCCAAAGGCTGCAGGTTCAATTCCTGGTCAGGACATGTACGAGAAGCAATCAGTGAGTACACAACTAAGTGAAATAATGAGTTGAGGCTTCTCTCTCTCTCTGTCTCAAATCAGTAGGGAAAAAAAGAATAGGCTAACTCAATAGTATGGCATTAGGAGATTTACAAACTTTGGAACTTAGTATATCTGGAAGAGATCATTATCTGCTTTACTCTCACTCTCACCTGTGTTACAGATAAGGGACTGGAAGGTCAGGGAAATCAACTGATTTTTTTCAAGGTCATGTAGTTTGAAAATGGAGAACCTTGGACTAGAACCTAGGTTTCTCTGTTTTTGCCACAGCTCGTCCTTCCCTCCTTTTCCCCCTCCCTCCTTTTCCCCCTCCCTCCCTCCCTCCCTTCCTTCCTTCCTTCTGTGCTTATTGTATTAATTTTAGTAAGGGAGATAGGGGAGAGAGACAGGAACATCAATCTGCTCCTGTATATGCCCTAACTGAGGATCCAACCAGCAATTCCCATGCTTTGGGATGGTGCTCCAACCAACTGAGTGGCTAGGGCACACTTTTTCTTTTGCAAACTATTTTCTTTGGCAATTTTGAAGCTAGATATTGACCTAAATGGGTGTCACATAGCTAAAGCCACAATCTAAAGTGTTTTGGCTCATCTGTCCTTCAAATAAATAAATTTGATAGATAGATGAAGGAAAGGAAGAAGGAAGGAAAGGGAGAAAGAAAAAGAAAAGGTGTCTTTTAGTCGGAGCATCTTAATACTGTAGTAATCAGATCAAGGAGCTAGTTCCATTGATAGATGCCTTCCATCCAAGTCCTTGAGAGGAAGCAGATTTTGCTTCATTTAATTTCTAGGCAGTATATTTCAAATATAGTTATAGCCTATTTGGTTTTCCAGGTATATTGCCATGCATTATTTTTGTATATGATTATAGTTTAAAATGTTTGAGAATTCCTAAGCTCCTTTTCTTATTTTAGTCTGACATGGTTGCTGTGTTCATATACATTACCCCTCACCTAGGAATGCCATAATTGATTCTATTGTTTCAGATAGTTGTGTGTCAGGAGTAATCTACATATTACTGAATCTTTTTTTTTTTTAGATTTTTAAAATTTATTTTTATTGATGTTTTTAGAGATTAGAGAGAGAGAAAAGGGCAGGGAGGATAAGTGGGAAAC
Organism: Rhynchonycteris naso; assembly: GCA_037038555.1. Lineage (NCBI taxonomy): Eukaryota > Metazoa > Chordata > Mammalia > Chiroptera > Emballonuridae > Rhynchonycteris > Rhynchonycteris naso. The sequence continues at coordinate 319,128,695 of CM072995.1, forward strand.
AACTCTTATTAGTTGCTTCCTGTATATGCCTTGACTGGGCAAGCCCAGGGTTTCGAACCGGTGACCCCAGCATTCCAGGTCGATGCTTTATCCATGCACGACCACAGGTCAGGCTATTACTGAATCTTTTTTTTTTTTTTTTTACAGGGACAGAGAGAGGGATAGATAGGGATAGACAGTGAGGAACAGAGAGAGATGAGAAGCATCAATCATTAGTTTTTCGTTGCCGTTGCGACACCATAGTTGTTCATTGATTGCTTTCTCACATGTGCCTTGACCGCGGGCCTTCATCAGACCGAGTAACCCCTTGCTGGAGCCAGCGACCTTGGGTCCAAGCTGGTGAGCTTTTGCTCAAGCCAGATGGGCCTGCGCTCAAGCTGGCAACCTCGGGGTCTTGAACCTGGATCTTCCGCATCCCAGTCCAACGCTCCATCCACTGCGCCACCGCCTGGTCAGGCTATTACTGAATCTTTTAAGAGTTCTTTTTTAAGAGTTGTTTTAATATGGAAATTGTATAAGATGAAAAATTCGAATTAGTTGGCTATAGACCTGGTCCTGCTCTGTCACTTGGCACACATCAATTGAACTCTTTGTTTCTCACTTTATGTTTATGAGTGCACTTGTGTGTATATATAATTGAATGTGCCCCTCTTTGATCTTGAAGGTACTACTAATATCTAGTAGATTTTTAGAGCCTTGATATTTGTATTGCACAGTTTTCTTGCAGGTTTTACAGGCTTGGAGGATAAAAAGAGTATATGGTAGCTGTTGAAGCAGAGAGACTGAAAACTTGGGTGGCTTAAACAAGATAGATGATTATCTCTTATGTAAGTTAAGAAGTATGTCTGGCCTGACCAGGTGGTGGTGCAGTGGATGGAGGATTGGACTGGGATGTGGAAGACCCAGGTTCGAAACCCCAAGATCACCAGCTTGAGCGCGGGCTCATCTGGTTTGAGCAGAAGCTTACCAGCTTGGACCCAAGGTTACTGGCTCCAGCAAGGGGTTGCTTGGTCTGCTGAAGGCCCGCTGTCAAGGCACATGTGAGAAGGCAATCAATGAACAACTAAGGTGTCACAACGAAAAACTGGTGATTGATGCTTCTCATCTCTCTCCATTCCTGTCTGTCTGTCTCTATCTATCCCTTTCTCTGACTCTCTCTCTGTCTCTGTAAAAAAACCCAAAAAAAGTAGGTCTGTTATAACGAGGGTGGGCGGAGATTCTGCTCCATGAAATCATCCAGGGATCCAGATACCTTTTATCTTGTTACTCCCCCAGGATGGCATCCTCAACTTCATGCTCAAAGATAGCTAATTAATACACCCACCTCTAGTTCGTGGTAAGGAAGAAGAGATAACATAGAGAGCATATAGTTGCCTTAAAAAAAAAAAGAGCTGGCAGTTGCTTACATTGCTTTTCCCAGCATCTCATTCATTAAATGTACTCAGAAACATGGCTTCCCTAGTTGTAAATAACACTGAGAAATGTAGTTTCCAGCTGGGTTGCATGTACCTCAGTTAAATCATGGCAGAAAGCAAGAGTAGGGCAGTGTCTGTATAAAAGAGAGAAAGGTAAAATGGATACTGTTAGTTCCTTCACAGAGTCATAGGTAGAGGGAGATAAGACTGGGGAACAATATTTTTTTCCATTTTCTGTTGCACGATGTTTTAGAACTGTTTCTATATATTTATGCATCGCTGATTCCAAATCTGAAATCAGTTTTTTGCTGCGTGCTCTAGATTTTATGCAATTTTAATTTCTTTTTGTTACAGTTAATGGCATGCATTGGTTTTTAAATTGGAGTTAAAGGGCAACGACTCTTGGATTGAACGTAACCACAGGGCAATTAATGTTTTACAAACATCATTTTTACATAATTGTATTTTTTAAATGTAAAAAATTATTATCTGATACAAACACTCTCTTATTTTGTTTTAAGATTGAATCATGCATGGCTTCTTTGAGTAGGCGTCAATGTAAGAATAGTCCTGACACCTTCTGTTATGTATGTGACTGTCACACACTTCAACGTCAAAGGCACAATATTTCATCATTTGTGATATGTGCATATATTGCCTATTCTCAAGTTCCCCTTGGCGATCAAGACAAGAATTGGGCTCCTCTTAATGTGTGTCATAATTGTGAGGAAATGCTTCGTGACTGGACAAAAGGAAAACGCAAAGGAATGCCTTTTGGTATTCCCATGGTTTAGCGTGAACCTAAGGACCACACCAGTGACTGTTATTTCTGTCTGATCCATACAAAGGGCATCAGCAAGAAAAAACAGCATATGATCGCATATCCTAATATTCCTTCAGCAATACGACCTATCCCAAACTCTGAAACACTCCTGGTTCCAGTTTTCAATGGTTTTATTTCTTCTAAGGACGAAGAAAATGAACATGGTGATCAAGTGTATTTTGATAAGACGCATGAGGAAATGGTTGTAGAATCAGAAGGGTCTTCTGATGCCAAGCAGTCATTAAACCCTCAGCAGTTTAGCCAACCCGAATTGAATGACTTAGTAAGAGATTTGGGCCTGTCAAAAAAAGCAGCTGAGTTATTAGCCTCCAGGCTTTAAGAAAATAATGTACTTTACTGGTCAGTTAAAGTATCCCATTTCAGGAAGCGTGCACAAATTTTTGTGGACTTTTTTTCTGAAGACAAACACTTTGTTTACATGATATCAGTAGTCTTCTCAGCCAGCTAGGTGTTACCACTTACAGTCCAACAGAATGGTGACTATTTCTTGACAGCTCTAAACAGAGTCTGAAATGTGTTCTCCTACACAACGGTAATGTTTATGCAGCAGTTCCAATTGGTTATTCAACTCATCTACAAGATTATAATGACATCAGAATTGTCCTCGACTTTCTGAAGTATGAGGAGCATAACTGGATCATTTGTGTGGATCTTAAAATGGTAAATTTCCTGCTAGGACAACAGAGAGGTTTCATGATTTATCCTTGCTTTCTGTGTTTGTGGGACAGCCGAGCTCGGGAGAAACACTGGACACAAGAGGAGTGGCCAAAACGTGAAGCTCTGGAAGTAGGGATGCAAAATATTGTGAATGAACCTATAGTTAATCGAGACAGGATCATTTTTCCCCCACTTCATATCAAACTTGGTTTAATGAAGCAGTTTGTTCTGGCTTTGAATAGAGAAAGTGAATGCTTTCAACATTATTTCTGTTTTTCCTGCCTTGTATTTTGAGAAGATAAAAGCAGGTGTATTTGTTGGACCCCAAATTCGAACCCTCATATGTAATGAAGAATTTACCAGGTAGATGAATAAAGAGGAGAAAGCAGCATGGCAGTGTTTTGTGGCAGTTACAAAGAACATCCTTGGCAACAAAAAAGCAGAAATCTATGAACTTCTGGTTCAAAGGATGCTGTTGGCTTTCCGCGACATTGGATGTAACATGAGCGTTAAGATTCACTTCCTGAACAATCATCTTGATAAGTTTCTTGAAAATCTTGGAGCTGTTAGTGATGAGCAGACTACTGCTAGAGTATCAAACAAGATTGTCCTCAACAAGTACATAAACGCAAGAGCTACAAACGCAAATTTTTGCCTGAATAGAATTTAAATAAGTTTTGCGCAAATTTTATTAAAATAAGTGTTTTAATATGTTCTATTTCAAAATTGTAGACAAGTTCTGATGCAATTATATCTTTTAGTGTATTAGTGTATTTATTACATTATATAAATTATTATATTTTCACAAAGATGATGCCCAAGAAGACATTCTACTTCACTATGTGAAACTAAATGTTGAAAATTTTACAATAAGATGAAAACCTAAAATCTTTAATTGCAAAAAAACTAACTTACAGAGAAAAACTAATGTCAGATTTGAGATCAGCACATTCAAATTAGGTAAGAACAAGTGTTTTTGTGGATGCAATAAGAATTTTGTTCCCCAGTATAATAATATAGCTCTTTGTTTAATACCACAACCTTTGTGGTGGGTGGTATTATAGCTGTTTTGATTTTGAGATATTGATTGGTTTAAAGTCAAATGTTTGACTTAAAACTGAATTCACTATCTTCTTCCCCAAACCTTCTTCTCTTGTGTTTTTTACCTCATAAATGACATCCATTCTTTCAGTGACCCAAGTTAGATATTTGGGATATCTTTATCTTCCCATACTTATATAGTCACTAAGCTGTGTAGATAGCATCACCTTAACATGTCTCCAATGTGTACTTTTCTCTCCATTCCTACAGCTGTTGCCTCAGCTCAGACTTTCAGCATCTCTTGCCTAGACAGTAGCCTCCATTCTTTCCTCTCCTGCCACTGGAGGTGACCCTCTCCTTTCAGCCTGACCCTGCCAAACCACTTGCAGTCTCTGGGATTTACCATATGCTCTTATTCTGCCAAACCTTCACTCATGTTGTTTCTTCTGTTTAAGTGGTCCTTCTTCTCTTCTCAATTTGGCAAACACAGCCTTTTTCTTTTTTTAATCTAACACCAGCATCACTTCCTCTATAAAGCTGTTGCTCTCTTTTCTAGGTAGAATTGACTGTTTTCTCTTCATGCTTCTCCACTGTTGATGCCTGTCACTGTACTAATTTGTTACGTGTCTTCCTTATACCATCAGTACTTAATATTGTGCCTGGTAGAGGGTACCTACTCATTAATTGCTTGAATAAATGGAATATGTGACAGACTGATACCTGAATCCAAATCATGTGTTTTTCTTATCATAATGTCTCATCCTATGTGAGTGTGTACATATTTTTCAGAAATTGCTCCCCAAACACCACTTGGATATCTGACCTTCCTGGAGCTTTATTATGTGGCATTCAGAAGTAACTCTGATTGAAAGGGACTATTTCAACAAGTGGATGTGTTTGTGGCACTTGCGTCCACGTAAGCTGTGTGTTGTTTTGTTTTTTTTTTTATAGAAAGAAATGTGTTCGAGGGTGGGGGAGAGAAATAGGAACGGAGAGACAGAGAGAAGCACCAACTCGTTGCTCCACTGAGTTGTGCACTGATTGCTTCTCATATATGCCTTGACTGGGGATTGTCGCATGTCCTCGGGCTCAAGCCAGTGACCTCAGATTTTGAACCAGTAACCTCGGGTTTTGAACTGGCAATCTCATTGTTCCAGGTTGACACTATTCACTGCATAACCACTGGTCAGGCTCACATGAGCTGTTATTTGTTAAGAGTTCATTTCTTTGAAAAGTCACACTTTTACCTTAGAATAAAATCAAACTTGTGGGAAAATTACTTTTCATCTGGATTTTTGGAACATGCTTTATTTAGCCTTTATACAGGTGCTGCTAAAATCATTGTCTGTAACCTGTAAAATAAATGTGGGATGCCTGACTTTAATTCTAATGATTAAATCAAGGGACAAAAAAGGTTTGCTGTGCATTTTGGAGGAAAGGTAGGCATATTAGGAAAAAATAATGCTTTTCCTTAAAGATGGTTTTATTAAGGTTATTTAAAAAGTATATGAAAATGGGCCCTAGCCAGTTGGCTGAGTGGATCGAGAATCAGCCCTGTGTGCAGATGTCCCGGGTTTGATCCTCAGGGCAGACATGAGAAGCGAGAAGCGACCATCTGCTTCTCTTCCCCTCCTTCTCCCCCTTCTGTGTCTCTTCCCCTGTCACAGCCAGTGGTTCTATTCGTTTGAGCATTGGCCCCAGGCATTGAATCTGTTGCTCTGAGCATCGGCCTCAGGCGCTGAGGGGGGCTTGATTTATATGAGCATTTGCCCCAGACATCGGTTGGATCCTGGTCAGGGTACAGGAAGGAGTCTATCTCCCTTCCTCCCACTTAAAAAAAAGTAAATGAAAATGGAATAACTTCAATTTACGGTAGGCACAGTTTGGGGAGACATAGTAACATCTTAGTGATGAGTGTAATTTCAGCTTGGTCATTATCATTTCTGATCACTATAGCTCACTTATTGTGGCTTTACACCATCTGTTTTGGTGTAAATCCCTTAAAACTCAGTGGGTGGATATTAATGTGATAAAGGGTAATAAAGCTTGAAATATGGCAGTCATTTGGTCTGGTTTACTTTTCAACTAATTGCATGCAAAGTTTAGTGTCTTTGGGAAGTAGGAAAGGAAGGATTAATGCTGTAGTCAACTATTTTGATCTCAGCATGGTTCCTGCACACCTGTCACTGGCTTGTGGAAGTTTTCCTCCATAATTAAGAGCTCCTTTCTCACATTATTACTTAATTGGAAGCCACAAGAGCCTGGTGAAACAGTGGAATTCTCTTAATTGCATACCAGCTCGTAAGACAAATCACCAGTGTTTAATGTGGTATTGTTTTTATAAGCCTTCTCTGGAAACAGTTTTAATCTTCTTCAAATCCAAAAGGAAATGTAGTGTCTATGTTTTTGAGCATTGAGGATTCTGTTCTTTATAAAAGCGGAAGTCATATAATTTACTTTGAAATGTTTCTGCAGAGAGTTAAAGAGCATAATAACTAATGTTTACATGATGCTTTATGATTTGATCAAGTACTCTTCATTTATATTTTTCTATAATAACTTCATGAAGAAAGGTGATATACTCATGTTTCTCATTTTACTAGTGAGGAAACTGAGGGTCAGAAGAGTGACTTGCCCAAGGTTCCACAATTAGTAAGTGGTGGAGACTCTGTAGACCCCAAACCTTACCTCTTTTTTGTTACATCATGCTGTTTCTTTTTCCTTCTTTAAATTTATTTTTTATTTATTTTTTGACAGAATGAGTCAGAGAGAGGGACAGACAGGAAGGGAGAGAGATGAGAAGCATCAATTCTTCGTTGCAGCACTTTAGTTGTTCACTGACTGCTTTCTCATATGTGCCCTGACCCGGGGGCTCCAGCAGAGCAAGGGACCCCCTGCTCAAGTCAGATGAGCCTGTGCTCAAACCAGCGACCCTGGATCTTCGAACCCAGGTCTTCCGCATCCTAGTCTGATGCTCTATCCACTACGCCACCGCCTGGTCAGGCCTCTCTTTTTTTAATTTATTGATTTTAGAGAGGGATGAGGGGAGAGAGGCAGAGAAGGAAAGAGAGGAACACTGATTTTTTTTTTAATGTTTTTATTTATTTTTTACAGGGACAGAGAGAGAGTCAGAGAGAGGGATAGATAGGGACAGACAGACAGGGACAGAGAGAGATGAGAAGCATCAATCATTAGTTTTTCATTGCCGTTACGACACCATAGTTGTTCATTGATTGCTTTCTCACACGTGCCTTGACCGTGGGCCTTCAGCAGACTGAGCCACCCCTTGCTGGAGCCAGCGACCTTGGGTCCAATTTGGCGAGCTTTTGCTCAAGCCAGATGGGCCCGTGCTCAAGCTGGCTACCTTGGTGTCTCGAACCTGGATCTTCCGCATCCCAGTCTGGTGCTCTATCCACTGCACCACTGCCTGGTCAGGCGAGAAACACTGATTTGTTGTTTCTATATATTTATGCATTCATTGGTTGATTCCTGTATGTGCCCAGACCAGGGATTGAACCTGCAACCTTGGCATAATGGGATGACACTCTAACCAACTGAGTTATGCAGCCAGATTATAATCAGGCTGTTTCAGTGAACATAAACTGAGTGTGTAGAAATGTCAGTTTTGTGGTGTTTTTTACTTGTTTTGTCATATGTGTTCTAAACTTAGTGTGTTTGGTACTTTTATCTGTGAACTTTCAACCCTTACATATAGTGGAAAGAGGGAGTATGGAATGAAGTGAAGAAGCTAGAATGATGGGTTGTCCAGTTTCGTGTTTGGATCATGACTGTATCTAGCTGAAACATTTCTCTCCTATTGTTTGTGTGAGCAAGACCTTTACACTGTATTTTAGTGCTGAGCAGTTTTTTTTTATTTCTTATTTATTTTTTTTTACAGGGACAGAGAGAGACAGAGGAATAGATAAGGAGACAGACAGACAGAAACGGAGAGAGGTGAGAAGCATCAATCATTAGTTTTTTGCTGGAGCCAGCGACCTTGGGTCCACGCTGGTGAGCTTTGCCTCAAGCCAGATGGGCCCGCGCTCAAGCTGGCAACCTCGGGGTCTCGAACCTGGGTCTTCCGCATCCAGTCCGATGCTCTATCCAGTGCGCCACCGCCTGGTCAGGCTAGTGCTGAGCAATTTTGATCGCTGGTCTAAATAACTTCTGTGGTAGTCACCTCCATTTAATGTCCCAATGCCCATTTTCCTCTCCTACTGTTAGGACTTAGTAGTGGAAGAAGCTCTTGAAAGTGAATCTGGAAACTGATTCTACTGATGTAGCTGGTGATTTTCTACTTGACCCGTTCTCTTCAGGTTTGTTCAGTACCTCTTCTATGAAGACTTCCCTGAGTCTTCTGGGTGGTCTTAATGCCTTCTTATTTGTGGATGCTGTAACACTTTAACAAACTCATTGTAATAGTACTTATTACTTTTTGCTGCAATTGTGTTTCCCATTAAAACTGTACTCCTAATCCTTTTTTCTACGGGACGTCTGCACTTGTGAATAATCATTACCCTAAACTCTATATCCATGAGAGCACAGTCATAGGGTTCTTTGTGGTAACATTGATAATTTGCTTCCTTGGCTTCTCCCTTATCTCAGGAATGGCTCAGATGTTGGTTTTGGGAACTACACCTTTTCCTTTATGTGGTTTGGATAGGAACTTCTTAGCTCTGGTGTACCTGAGCCAGGCCTAGGTTAACTGGTACATCTCATTCTTCTGACCACAGTGATTCACTTATGGGTAAATATATGTCCTAAGCTGGTCTGCAATGAATGTTAAGGACTTTTGTGGGAGCCACTACAAAAGACCATTTCCCAGTCCTGCTGGACTAGAAGAGTGTTAGCTTCTAGAAGGACTAGAAACTGCTAAACTGTTTTTGCCATCATAAGAGTAGATTCTGGCTCAAGAGAGAACCAACACTGAGGAAGTGAGGGTAAAGAGATAGAGTTAGTGACTTTCAGCTCAGAATTAGGGCTCCTCCCTAGTCTTCTGTTTTCCTGGGTTTCAGGAAATTAATTCAGTAATTCGACTTTTTTTTAAACTAGTTTGTAAGTTTTCTGTCATTTACAATGGAAACAGTCCTAACTGCTCTATTCCTCTTCTGTACCTATTATAGTACATAACCTAGGATTTGTTAAATGTGAAAATGATTTCTATGAACATGAACTTTATTAGTCTCAGTTTCTTTTTCTGTAAAATGAGAATAATAATTTCTGCCCTGCTCGACTCAAGAGTTTTTATGAGTTAATAGAAGGAAAAGCTTTCTGGTCTCCTTCAGTACTTAGACTATACCAGACAATTCACTATTTAATTATATATAATGGTTAACTTGTTTCTTTCTCAACTAGATTATATATCCTCTAATAGTGGGACTACATCTGTACCTGTTGTTTACCCCAAGTACTCAGCACAGTGTTGAGAGAATAGTGGCCACTCATAAATAATTATTAATGATGACAATAGCAGCTACCATTTATTGCATACTTTCTTTGGGCCTGACATTCTGTATGCATTCTACATACTTCTAAACATTACTTAGTTAATTCCACTACCTGTTAGATAACTTTAAATAAATAGTGTCGTCTTCAGAGTTTAGGTTAACAAGTGAGAGAGCAGACACTGTTGGAAAATAAATGTGACTGAGTCTTCCAGAGCATGTGCAGTTTAGTCCTTCACTTAACATGGTCACATATGTTCTGCAGCTTTAAGTGAAACGACATCTAACAAAACCAGCTTACTATAGACAAATTGATATAAACAAGCAGAATTCACATGGCATCTCATCAGCACTGTAACAAAACTATTTCATTGAAAGAATATTATTCAAGGACCTGCTGTTCTAGGAATGTTTGAGGGTCTGGCATAGGAAATGAACATAAAAGTAAGTACCTGCCAGGGATGAAATCTTGGTCTGGAATTGCCTGAAAAGCCACTTTGGAGTCTTTTCTTGCCACAGTTTCATTGATTTTACCAATCCATTGCATTAGTATTAAATAATGAAAGATATTATAGGAGTAGTGGCATAAGACATTCTAGTCACCAGGATAGTGTGTAGAATGATGATGCCCATTGAATAGTTATAGCTTAGTAAATGCTCCCTCCCTGGATCCTTTGTGAATTAATACCTTGCTTAATTAAATATTAATATGATTAATGCTTGACTGGTGCTGAGGGGATGTTTGACCAGGCTCTAGCAGAACTACCCTGTTAGTAGGAAATCCTTAGCTTTTTATTGGGCTTTAAAGTCAGAAATCAGATTAAGCAGGACATCAAATGGAAAAAGTCTTAACTAGCATTATAGACTTCATTCTGTGATAGAAAACACTTCACCTTGAAACAAGATATCTGGATTGTAGACCAAGGTCTGAATCAGATGATACTGAAGACCTGTTACATGATTTGCAAAATGTTGTCATATACAATATTATCTCCAAAAGAACTCTTCAGGTTATTACTCTGCCTATTTATAATGAGGTCAAAGAGATGGTCAGACAGCTGTAAATATTTTCTTGTAATGTTTTAAATCACAGCTATTCCTAAGAGTGCATCATCCTTTTAAAAAAATCCATAAACCAATGTGTTTATCAAGATTCCTTCAATTGCTGAAATGATTTTTTATATCTGCATCATTTAAGGGGTAAAAGGTGACACTTCACTCACTTTGGACATAATAATTTTTTGGATATTTTAAGTATTCTCTTTATAATTCTTTTAAAATGATTTTCCATTGATTTTTTAAAAAGTGAATGGCAAGCCTGACCAGGTGGTGGCGCAGTGGATAGAGCCTCGGACTGGGATGCGTAAGACCCAGGTTCGGGACCCTGAGGTTGCCAGCTTGAGCCTGGGCCCATCTGGCTTGAGCATAAGCTCGCCAGCTTGGACCCAAGGTTGCTGGCTCCAGCAAGGGGTTGCTCGATCTGCTGAAGGCCCTGGTCAAGGCACATATGAGAAAGTAATCAATGAACAACTAAGATGTCGCAGCGGCAATGAGAAACTAATGACTGATGCTTCCTTCTCACCTCTCTTCGTTCCTGTCTGTCTGTCCCTATCTATCCCTCTGTCTGATTCTCTTTCTGTCCCTGTAAAAAAAAAAAAAGTGAATAGCAATACTGTTTCCAGTTTTATATGACATACTTTTAATATACTTATTAAGAATATATCTAGGGTATACACAATTTGTGTGGTCTTTTTTCCTATTATTAATTTTTTAAAAAATTCAGTGAGAGGAGGGGAGGGAGGCAGAGACAGACTCCCACATATGCTTGAACCGGGCTCCACCTGGTAAGCCCACTAGGGGTTAATGCTATGCCTATCTGAGGTGTTGCTCCATTGCTTGGGCACTGTGGTGGGTGTGTGTTTGCCAACTTGTATTCCACTCCAAGGAATTAGTTTAAGTCAATTAGTTATGGTAATTCCATGCCCCTTGCCAGTGAATGATTTAGAAATGGGTCTGTGCCCAGAGTCTAGCCAGTGAGACATGACGGGTATACTACTGGTGGCTTTTGAGAACTGTTCTTGGCTTAAAAAACAAAACAAAACAACAAACCCAAAAACAAAACAAGAAAGGTGGCCTCTTTGCCTGATGGATACTTAGACTAAACAGCCAATTGGGTCAAACGGAGATATTAATACCTATCTCTCAGTTGTTGTAAGGAGTATATGGTTTGATGTATGGAAGTGTCTGAGAACGGTACAGATGTTATTAGTATGTTCATTGGATAGATGTAACTTAGCAGAGCTAGGTAAACGAGTAGTGGACTTGGTGGTGCTGGGAGTGGTACAGATGGGAATGGGAGGGGCTGGGGAATGTAGGCTAAGAGATGAGCTGATAATGATTTCTAGGGCTTGTATGGGGGAGGAAAGGGAGGAAAGCTTTGTGAAGCAGCAGTAATACCTCATGCAGTGCCAGTGGATGCCTCCTCCTGGAGGAAACATTGTTAACAAATGATTTAAGTGTCTATGTCCTGCTTGGTCAATTTGGTGTCTGAAAGACCTGTGGTGAGCCACTTCTCTTTCTTCCTCCTGTGGCTCAATGCCCAGAGCATCTCTGGCCTTTGGGTATTGCCTGGAAAGATATTTGGTAATGACTCAATCTAAGTACTCGCAGCTGGTAACTTGCAGCAGAGCTGAAGGGGTGGACAAATCAGGACTAAAGTTCCAGGTACTTGGTTGGGGAGGAGGGAAGCCAGTTCTTTGAGACAATTGATCGCTCCACTAGGATTTTGGAATCAGACCTAGATTCAGATTTCAGCTTTACCATTTATATTTGTATCAGCCTAGATGTTAGTATGAAAATAAAACTAACATTTACCTTTTAAGGTTACTCTTATGATTAGAGATAATATTTATAAAGTTCCAACTATAGGACTGCACACATATTAGGTGTTCAAATAAATGGTAATTGATTTGCTGTGACTAACAACAAATAATGAGATAAAAATGAGACTGTTTTAATAACACATCCTTCAGATAACCCATGGATTTGCTTGTTTGTGACCCCTTTGGGGTTCTACACTTAGGATTTGTTTTGATTGCGACTCAACTACATGTAAAAGTACTAAGTTGGATGTGGATGGAAATGGCAGGTGAAGGGAGGGGATAGAGGAGATTTTTCTGTTTGCCTTTGGCTCTCAGCTCCTAAGGATTGGTTAGTCTTCAGAGTGATACTCTTATTTGTCCTTTTTCCATTTCTTTTTTTTTTACCCATTGCTTTCTTTTTAGGTAACTTTTTGTGTGTGTCCTGTAATTAAAAAAATAATACTGGTAAATACAGGGGTCCTCAGGTTGTGACAGGCTCAACACATGATGTTTCAAATTTATGACACTCCCGTAAGAATTTTAAAGAATTGAGATATAAGTGTTTCTGCTTATGCTGTTAGCATCGTACTTACAGACTGTGGGCAAACTAGTTTGGTTGTGTTTGGTGGAAGAATATTCATTCAGTAATGTGGCGTGTTTGTGTTTCCTTTTTTTTCTTTTATTTTTTTCTTTTATTTTTTTACAGGGACAGAGAGAGAGTCAGAGAGAGGGATAGATAGGGACAGACAGACAGGAACGGAGAGAGGTGAGAAGCATCAATCATCAGTTTTTCGTTGTGACACCTTAGTTGTTCATTGATTGCTTTCTCACATGTGCCTTGACCACAGGCCTTCAGCAGACTGAGCAACCCCTTGTTGGAGCCAGTGACCTTGGGTCCAAGCTGGCAAGCTTTTGCTCAAGCCAGATGGGCCCCACACTCAAGCTGGCGACCTCGGGGTCTCGAACCTGGGTCTTTCGCATCCCAGTCAGACACTCTATCCAGTGTGCCACCGCCTGGTCAGGCGCGTGTTTGTATTTTTATGTTCTAGATTATGATTTTACAACTGTGTTAGGATAGGTAGGTGACTTAGGCTAGGGTGTGTTTCAACTTACACCAAAATTTGGGTTATATCACTGTTGTAGTAACAGAACTGTGTCATAACCTCAGGCCCTCCTGTATAATAATATTTATAAATATAAAATTTACCATTTTAGCTAATTTATTTATTTGTTTGTTTGTTTATGCATTTATTTATTTATTATTAAGTGAGAGGAGGGAAGGCAGAGATACAGAGTCCCGCATGAGCCCTGACTGGGATCCACCCCGCAATCCCCATCTGAGGCCAATCCTCTGGCCATTTAGGGCCATGCTTGCAACCAAGCTATTTTTAGCACCTGTGGCAGAGGTCATGGAGCTATCCTCAGTGCCCATAGTCAGCTTGCTCTACTAATCAAGCTATGGCTGCAGGAGGGGGAGAGAGAGAAAAGGGGAAGGGAGGGGGTGGAGAAGCAGATGATCACTTCTCCTGTGTGCCCTGACTATAAATTGAACCTGAGACATCTACACACCAGGCTGGCTGATGCTATACCACTGAATATGCCCCATTTTAGCTATTTTAATGTGTACAGTTCATTGACATTAAATACATTCATGTTATTGTACAACCATCTCACCACCCACCTCCAGAACTTTTTTTTCTTTCTTTTTCTTTTTATTAAGTGAGAGGAGGAGAGGCAAAGAGACCGACTCTCACATGTGCCCTAACTGGGATTCACATAGCAAGCCCCATATCGGGCTGTGCTCTGCCCATCTGGTGCTGTTGCTCCATTGCTTGTCAACCAAGCTTTTTTAGTGCCTGAGGTAAGGCCATGGAGCCATCCTCAGCACCAGGGGCCAACATACTTAAATCTATATGACTGTAGGAGGAGAAGAGACGGAGGGGTGGAGAAGCAGATGGTTGCTTTTCCTCTGTGCTTTGACCAGGAATTGAACCCAGGACATCCACATGCTGGGCCAACATTCTACCACTGAGCCAACCTGCAGGGCCCAGAGCTTTTTTTCATGTTTACAACTGAAACTATGTATTATTAAACAGTAACTCCCTATTTTTTTTCCTAGCTCCCAGCAACCACCATTCTACTTTCTGTCATGAATTTGACTGCTCTAAGTACCTCATATAAATGGAATCATACAGTATTTGTCCTTTTATGACTGACTTATTTTACTTAGCATAATGTTTTCAAAATTTGAAGAGAGACTGTATATTCATGCTGTATGTACCACGTGCAAAAGAGAGACAGATGGACAGATAGGAAGGGAGAGCGATGAGAACCATCAACTCATAGTTGCGGCATCTTAATTGTTCATTGATTGCTTCTCATATGTGCCTTGACTGGGGGCTCTAGCAGAGCTAGTGACCTTGGGCTCAAGCCAGCAACCATAGGGTTATGTCTGTAATCCCCTGCTTTAGCTCGTGACCCTGTGCTCAAGCTGGTGAGCCTGCACTCAATCAAGCCAGTGACCTCAGGGTTGCGAATCTGTGTCCTCAGCATCCCAGGCCAATCCTTTATTTACTGCCACCACCTGGTCAGGCCGAATTTTTTCCTTTTTAAGGGTGAATAATATTCCATTGTATGTGTATACAACATTTTTGTTTTTAATTTATTCATCTGTTCATGAGTGCTTGGATTGCATCTACCTTGTGAATTCCCCATTGCTTTTTTTTTGTGTGTGTGACAGAGAGACAGAGAGAGGGACAGATAGGGACAGACAGGAAGGGAGAGAGATGAGAAGCATCAGTTCCTTGTTGCAGCACCTTAGTTGGTCATTGATTGCTTTCTCATATGTGCCTTGATGGGGTGAGGTGGGGCTACAGCAGACCGAGTAACCCCTTGCTCAAACCAGATGAGCCTGCGCTCAAGCCAACAACCTTGGGGTTTCATACCTGGGTCCTCTGCATCCCAGTCTGATGCTGTGTCCAATGTGCCACTGCCTGGTAAAGCTCCCCATTGCTTTTTTTTTTTTTTTTTTTTACAGGGACAGAGAGAGGGATAGATAGGGACAAACAGGAATGGAGAGAGATGAGAAACATCAATCATCAGTTTTTTGTTGCGACACTTTAGTTGTTCATTGATTGCTTTCTCATATGTGCCTTGACCGTAGGCCTTCAGCAGACCAAGTAACCCCTTGCTGGAGCCAGTGATCTTGGTCCAAGCTGGCGAGCTTTTGCTCAAGCCAGATGGGTTCGCGCTCAAGCTGGTGACCTCGAGGTCTCGAACCTGGTCCTCTGCATCCCAGTCTGACGCTCTATCCACTGTACCACGTCTGGTTAGGCTCCCCATTGCTTTTTAATATAACAGCAAGTGCCCTCTCTTTTCCTTTTTCTTCATAAATATCTGTAGAGCAGCTTCTTTGTGCTGATTATTTTTAGTATTGGAGACATGGCAGTGACTGAGACAAATGAGATTTTTGGGTATCACATTCTGGTGATGAGAATGGTACCCTCCTTGGAGGCCTTATCAGGGGCTGGGTCCTCTGGTTTGCAGAGTCTGTGTCAGGCCAGGTACAGTGTAAGTAGTATGTTACCATTTTGGATGTCACTGCCCTTAGCTCGGTTTTCCTTTGTGTCTCCACTTTGACACCTTCTCTCAGGGGTCTTTTATGACCCCAGGCTGGATTTGTTGTTCCTCTGTGCTAACTGTCTTCACTTATCTTTTCCATAATGTTGCCTAACTGCCTGTGTCTTCTGCTGGAGCGAACTCCTTCTGGGCTGGTGCCCTTATTCATTAATTCATGTGCAGCTGCTTGTCTAGCAGTACATGAGACATTCAGGTCCTCTGAGACAGGCCCCTGATGACTTATTCCTGCAACCACAACTTTCACCACTGCTTGCCGGCTTGCACTTTGTACTTTAGCAACACTAAAATGAATGTCATTTCCACAGACATGTTAAGTTGTTTTTATTCCCTGGGCTGTCCCTTTTTCTTGGCATACCCTTCTCCCCTTTCTCCAGGTTCATGCCTTCCTCCTTGAAATTAGTCATCTTCCACAAAGCTATTCTGGACTGTCTCTAGACTATTTTGCCCCATTCTTACTGCTGCCTTCCTTCATGGGCTTTTATCACACTATGGTAATTGACAGGTTCCATATTTGCAGGGAACTCACAGATTTTAGCATTGGGTTTCTGTCATCTTTTTCACTCATTGAACTTTGTTTTGCTGCTTACAGACATTCTGGAATGAAAGTGACCTGGAAATCTGATTGGATTTTCTGTGTGGCTCTCCCTTTTTTGTTTTACCCTTGTAGTTGTGTCAGTTCTCACTAGGGTTAACATAATCCTTTTGTATAAAGATAATATGCCTTTTATAGCCTTCTCACTTTGGAATCAAGATTCCAAAGATCTTGATTAATCCTGATGATATTTAATATCCTTGTTTTTCTTCTATAAATCTCCTGCACCCTGTGGCTTTTTGAAAAATACCTATTATGGAGAATTTAAAAACTTGGCCAAGATCTCTTTATGTTTCTATCCTCACTATATATATACCTCTATATATCCTGCCATGAGAGATTAACTTTAAAAAGTTATTTTCCCTATTTATTTTATATAAATATCATACTATAGACAAAGTTTTGTGGGTTTTTTTATTTACTACTAATGATCGTTTTATTATTTATTTATTTTTTTAACAGGGACAGAGAGAGGCCTGACCTGTGGTGGCGCAGTGGATTAAGCGTCGACCTGGGAATACTGAGGTAGCCAGTTCAAAACCCTGCACTGGTCTGGTCAAGGCACACATGGGAGTTGATGCTTCCAGCTCCTCCCCCCTTTCTCTCTTTCTCTCTCTCTCTCTCTCTCTCTCTCTCTCTCTCTCTCACTAAAATGAAATAAAATAAAATAAAAATAAAAAAACTGTAACAGGGACAGAGAGAGTCAGAGAGAGGGATAGATAGGGACAGACAGACAGGATCGGAGAGACGTGAGAAGCATCAATCATTAGTTTTTCGTTGCCCTTGAGACACCATAGTTGTTCATTGATTGCTTTCTCACATGTGCCTTGACCGCGGGCCTTCAGCAGATTGAGCTGCCCCTTGCTGGAGCCAGCGACCTTGGGTCCAAACTGGCAAACTTTTGCTCAAGCCAGATGGGCCCACGTTCAAGCTGGTGAGCTCGGGGTCTCGAACCCCGGTCTTCTGCCTCCCAGTCCAACGCTCTATCCACTGCGCCACCACCTAGTCAGGCTTTTTTTCCTTTTTTGAGAGAGAGACAGACAGACTGGGACAAACAGGAGGGGAGAGAGATGAGAAGCATCAACTCTTTACTGAGGCACCTTAGTTTTTCATTAATTGCTTTCTCATGCATGCCTTGATGGGGGTTGCTCCAGCCCAGCCAGTGACCTCTTGCTTGAACCAGCAACGTTGGGCTTCAAGCCAGTGACCTTGGGGTTTCGACCTAGGTCCCC
The DNA here is from genome assembly GCA_037038555.1 of Rhynchonycteris naso. Lineage (NCBI taxonomy): Eukaryota > Metazoa > Chordata > Mammalia > Chiroptera > Emballonuridae > Rhynchonycteris > Rhynchonycteris naso. The sequence continues at coordinate 319,146,420 of CM072995.1, forward strand.
AGAGTCCCAGGTTGACGCTCTACCCATTGCTCTACCACCTGGTCAGGTTTGGGGTGTTTTTTAATTTAACCTTAAATCATAAACATTTTACAGTGCCATTGCAGTTTTTTTTATTAAGCATTGGTTTTAATGACTATATGCTATTACATTGTATGATATGATTTAATCATAACATTTAGGTTACTTTCCATTTATTTTATATTATAAATAACACTGATGAGCATCGTTGGTTGCAAGTTTTGGTCTGTAGTTTTTGATAGCTTTCTTCTGATAAAATTTAGGAATACTGAAATGAGAGTAAAAATTTACATTTTTAAAGTTTCTTCTACATACTATTGAGTTCTTCTATACTTTACTGCAGGGATTTAGTAATAAGTATTTGTGAAATGAAAGACTGTACCTAGTCATGCTTTCTACAGGAGGGGATGGGTGCCTGTAACCCCCATACCACCTTTCATATTTCACCCTTTTGGTGTCCTCTGTCTTCATTTGTTCATAGGGCTTTATCTTCTTGTTAGTTTCAGATTAATGGTTTCCTCTATACTCAGGTCAAATAAAATCAGGGCTTTGCTTCTTCTCTCTCAGAGACACTGACTTTCTCCTTATTTGGTTACTTTCATTTTTCACCTTTTCCATCATTCATTGGTAGTATCTTCTCTCTTATTTTTAAGATTTTATTTATTGAGTTGAGAGAGAGAGAGAGAGAAAGGTGGGGTAGGAGCAGGAAGCATCAACTCGTATTTGTTTTTCATATGTACCTTGACCTGGAATGCCCAGGGTTTCAAAATGGTGACTGTAGCATTCCAGGTCAATGCTTTACCCACTCACTGTGCCACCACAGGTCAGGTGGTAGTATCGTCTCTTGCAACCACAGAGATTTGGGAAAACTTGACCAATCCCATAGTTAATGTTTTAGAGTATGGAGAGAGAGAGCTAGCCCTAGTAGAAAAAATCTAGAACTAGTTTCTGAGAGGAAAAAGGGGGTTCTAGTTCCTTTCCTAGCTGATTGATCTTAATCTTGTTTTATTTTTTAAGTGAGAGGAGGAGAAATAGACAAACTCCTGTATGTGCCCTGATTTGTATCCATCTAGTAAACCCCATCTGGGGCCGATCCTCTCCCCATCTAGGACCATGCTGACAACTGAGCTATTTTTTTGCGCCTGAGGTGGAGGCTCCGAGGAGTTATCCTCAGTTCTTGAACCAATCAAACAATGGCTGTGGGAGAGGAAGGGAGAGAGAACAAAGGGGAGGGGAGGAGAAGTAGATGGTCCTGTGTGACCTGACCGTGAATCAAACCTGGGACTTCTGCATGCCAGGTTGATGCTCTACCACTGAGCTAACTGGCCAGGGCTGTGATCTTAATCATTAATCTCTCTGGGAATCTTTTTATCTGTAAAATAGGCCTACAAGAATACTTTTACTTACTACACAGGCTTGATAGAATATATCAATTCACAAAGCAGTACATTCTTGTTGAATGGCTGCTGTGAGAAGATTGTGTGATAAATTCAGAGAGGTATTCCTCTTGTCACAGAACTATGATATCTTCATCTATTCAAACATTCATCCATTATTAGATGGGGAGGAAGATGACAAATAAATTGTAATTCAGGATGAAACATGCTATGTGATATTGGTATGAAATAGTAGCAGCAATAGCAGCTAACATGAATCGATTGCCTACTGTGCCAGGCACTGTTCTAAACCCTTTGCCTGCACTGGTTCATTTAATCCTCACAATAAACTTGTAAGGTAGGTGTGTAATTACTGTAACATACAAATTACAGTGATGTACAAAGAAGACTATAAATATAGTTACCATTTATTGAATGCCCACATAAGCCAGATGTTGTACATGTATTTTATGTACATTTTCTTTCATCCTTACCACGACTCTGCAAGGTATTATCATTTTACACATGAAGAAATATTCTCAGGAAGGTTAAGCAATGTGTTAAGTTCAAAGAGTTTGTAAGAGGTAGAGTAAGAATTGAACTCAGTTTTAGTCCAATGCCAAAGCGTTGGTTCTCCAGATTTTGTTGGTACAAGGCAGGAGGGTAGAGAAAACTCTCTAGGTTAAGGAGCTATGGGATCAGTGATAACAAAGTCCGTTGCCTTTAAGAGAATAAGAGGTAAAACTGGAAGATACTTTCTTAACATTGTGAGAGTGATCTTTCTGTGTCGCCATACATCCATCCTCTCCCTCAGGCAGACTAAGAAATCCTCTCATATAAGCTTGAGTGTGTGGGTGATTCCTAAGTACTGTACTAGTGGCTCTCACTGTAGATGGCACATGCCAATTCTGAATGCTTAAGCAAGTGACTAATAACAGGATGCTGCTGCATTCATTTGGGATAGCTGCACCGTGTGACCAGATAGACTTTAAAACTGGCATGTTCATATATATATATGAATTTAAAAATGTTAGTTTGCAACCTGATGTTGCCATATTAGAATCTTCTAATTTTTTTCCTCTAATAAAGAATAGGAAATGTTTCATTAAACTCCTGTTAAATTGATTACACTTGTTGCACACTGCACAGATGTGCTTAGCTGGCTGAAATGGTTTTTCAAAATTGTGTGCATTGGAAAAGAGAAAAATACACAGTTTTAGTTTGTCCAGAATGGCTATCGAATAAAAGAGTGCAGCGTAATGTTTCCAGACTTATGTAATTGACTTTAACAGTTGCTTTTGTAGTTGTGCTGTATAATTAAACCATGGTGTTATATTACAGCTTTGAGAAGCATAAGCAAATGGAGAGAGACCCATTTAAAATAGGTTGTGTTTAAAACTATTTGCATCAGATGGGTGCTGTTTCATCACTTTTTTGTGTGTGGTAAAATATACTGTCTCTTTACTTTGTGCAGCAACTTCCTGATTGGTTTCCCTGTTCCTTTCTCACCTCCCAAAGATCATCCTTCATACTGCTTCTCTGTGAACTTTGTTAAGTATATATTGTACTCCATTTTCCTGCTTTGAAACCTTCAGATGTTTCCTAAAGCTTTGAGTATAAAATTCAAACCTCTTAGTTTAGCTTACGATGTTTTTATGGCTTGGCCTATGTCTGCCTTATTAGTGTCTAATCTTACTCTTCCTCATGTTGTTCCAGTCAGACTGAACTACTTGACATTTAATGTCCAGGTGACATTCCTGTGCTTTCATCAGAGCCATTGTCTCTATTTGTGACACACTCCCATCCTTTCTTCATGTCTGCACCTCTTAATTACCCTGTAACACATAGTTGGGTTCATTTCTTTCTTTTTTTTTTTGTATTTTTCTGAGATGAGAAGCAGTGGGGGAGGCAGACAGACAGACTCCCGCATGCGCCCTACTGAGATCCACCCAGCAAGCCCAGTAGGGGGTGATGCTCTGCCCATCTGGGCCATTGTTCCATTGCAACCAGAGCCATTCTAGCGCTTGAGTAGAGGCCATGGAGCCACCCTCAGCACCCGGGCCAGCTTTGCTCCAATGGAGCCTTGGCTTTGGGAGAAGAGGGAGATAAAGAGAAAGAGAGGGAAGGGTAGAGAAGCAGATGGGCGCTTCTCTGTGTTCCCTGGCTGGGAATTGAACCCGGGACTTCTGCACATCGGGCTGATGCTCTACCACTGATCCTACTTGCCAGGGTTCATTTCTGGGCCCATAGCTGGGTTCATTCTGATCAGCCTCCCTGTGGTACTCTCCCCTCCACACCACCTGCACCACACTTTACTACTGGGTTCTGAGCCTCTTGTCTGTATTCTTTATGGTTACCCTTATCAGAGAACACTTACCAATTTGTGTTGTTTCAATTTATGTTTCTGTCTGCCACTAGAATTTATTTCTCTTTAGCTCGTAGCCATTAGTTCCTCAAAAAATATGTGCCAAATTACTATTTAATTTTTATGTAAAGAGCATACTGAGTATATATTCATGGATCCAAAAAAGTGTGATAAATTTCTAACAGTGTCTTCCTATTTCTATTTCTGCTGAGTTGTGAGTTTGCTCCAATATTTGAAAAAATTCCCTTTAGAATCACCTGCAGGCCTGACCTCTGGTGGTACAGTGGGTTAAAGTGTCATTGACCTGGAATGCTGAACATCAGGTTTGAAACCCTGAGGTTGCTGGCTTGAGTGTGGGGTTGCTGACTTGAACATGGGATCATAGACATGACCTCATGGTTGCTGGCTTGAGCCCATAGGTGGCTGGCTTGAAGCTCAAGGTTGCTGGCTTGAGCAAGGGGTCATTGGCTTGGTTGGAGTCCCCTGGTCAAGGCACATATGAGAAAGCAATTAATGAACAACTAAGTTGCTTCAACTATGAGTTGATGCTTCTTGTCTCTCTCCCTTCCTGTCTTTCTGTCCGTCCTTGTCTGTCTCTCTATCTCCAAAAAAATAAAGTGAAGCAGCTATGAGTTGATACTTCTAGCTCCCTTGTCTCTCTCTCTATAAAATCAATACATAAAATCTTAAAAAAGAACAAAGAAAAAAATCACCTGCAATTTAGTTACATGCTCAACCTGAAAAAGAAATATAGCCCTCTTCTTCATCAAGTCTCACATAAATAGTGGAGCTATGGGGAAAGGGAACGAGTAAAGGCTTTCTTATTATCTCCATTGTGGTTCCTATCTTTTTCCGCAAGTTAGGATGATGGTGGATTAGTATACTGATTCTAGTCTATAAGGGACATTGAATATATGGAATAGGGCCCTGGTGGTTTGTGATAATTAGTTGGAACAAGCTCTTTATTACCCAGTGTCATTTCTAGGAGACATTTACTGTTGATTTACTAAGTATGAGGATAAAGAAGTAAATTAGGCACAGCTCCTGCCAGACTGCCTGCTACACTACGTGTGTTTCAGGGAATATATACAATTTAGACACAGCACTGTCTAGTAGAACTTTCTGCAGTGATAGAAATGTTTTATGTCTCGGCTGTCCAATATAGTAGTCACCAGCCACATATGTCTCTTGAGTACTTGAAATGTGTCTAATGAGACTGAGGAACTGAACTTGACATTTTATTTAGTTTTAATTAAGAAATTTGCATTTAGCCTGATCAGGTGGTGGTGTAGTAGATAGTCAGCCTGGGATACTGAAGATCCAGGTTCGAAATCCCGAGGTCACCGACTTGAGTGCGGGCTCTTCCAGCTTGAGCGTAGAGTAAGAGACATGACCCCATGGTCTTGAGCCCAAAGGTCACTGGCTTAGTTTAAGGTCGATGTTGAGCAGGGGGTCACTGACTCGGCTAGAGCCTCCCAGTCAAGGCACATATGAGTAAGCAATCAATGAACAACTAAGGTGTCGCAGCTATGAGTTGATGAGTCTCATCTCTCTGTCTTTCTCTCTTGCTAAAAAAAAAAAAAAAGAAAGAAAGAAAAGCAATTTGAATTTAAGTAGCTACATGTGTCTAGTGGCTACCGTATTGGAAAGCACATATCTAGAGGGAAAAATTGGTAGGGAGACACATGTAAATAAGGAAGTATAATTAAGTATTGTATAACAGGTGCTGTGATACAAACATATCTAGGGTTCTTTCTAGGATTGGGTCAGATATATCTGGGGGAAAGTGGAACCCAAAACAAGTAGATTAGTTTTGGAAGTGAGGAGAGGGATTCAAGAAAGTGTCAAGCTTTATGAATCTTAAAAAATGAGTGGGTATACCTGGTTATCACATAATGTTAGCTTAAAGAGTTACCCCTGTCTTAGACCATTCATTGGTTACCAGTTTTTTAAGAATCAAGATATATAATAAAACATAGCTTCTAAAACTTCACTGTACATGACATACTCTTATCTTTGTTTCAGAAATAAATGTAGTAATTAAAACCTGTTTCTGGTTATTAGAGCACTTACTGTGGTACCAGTAAGACAGACATGAGCAGAACAAGAAGGATGGGCCAAGTATGGGTGCCTAGCAATGGGCAAACTTGAAAAACAAAGACCTCGCCTACAGGGTAACTTTTCATTCCCTAGCATGTGGCTGGTTGTGCAGTTTATATCACTGTTTCAAACTTCACTGGTCATGAAGTTTGGACCCTCCCCTGACCTTACCTCTTCTGGCATGTTGCTAGTCATGTGGGTTAGATCCTGTAAGACTGGTGGTTGAGGCCAAGCAGGTTATCACTGACTTTGGGCAGACGGTAGAGGAACTGGCGAGCTGGAAAGCATTGGGCCGTACCTGTTTATTGGAGGCTTGCAAAGATAAGCGAGCAAATAAACAAAAAAGAAAAAGGGTCAATAAACAAGGGAAAGCCTACTTTTCACAGAGAAGGACAAGGGAGCAGGAAAACCATACCGCGCACTGGCGGGAGAGTGATTTGGGAGAATCGCCCCTGAGGGAAAGCACCAAAGCCTTACATAGACCATACACAAGTGGCCCTGCCATGTGCTCACTCACTAATCAGGCAAAGTGCTTGAGCTAGCAAGCCTAACACAGCTGTTTCCCCACATACCCCTTAGGGGTAAAGAGCAAGGGGGTCAGTAGAGTAGCCCTTAATCATTAAGCCCCCAGGACAGTGAGGTTCTGACTTGCATCAGATACATCTAGGCCCGTGATGGTGAACCTATGACATGTGTGTCAGCACTGACACACATAGCCATTTTTGATGACCTGCGGCCGCATACCAGAGAAATATGGGGCCGCATGCCGAGAAGGACGTTTCATCCTCGGCTCCTGCACGGTCACGTGCAGTAGTAGCTGAGGATAAAACATTTGCTGTAGTGTAGACACTATGTGCTGGAGGTCTGTAGGCCAAAACATTTTTGTTATTTAAACTATAAATATCGCGAAATTATGTTTTTTTTCTCAAAGTGACACACCACCTGAGTTATACTCGGTTTTTAGGTGAATTTTGACACACCAAGCTCAAAAGGTTGCCCATCACTGCTCTAGGCCTTAGTTGTGTTTCAGCTCCAGGACTAAAAAAGCAGCAAAACCAAATAGGTGTAACCATGGCTAACATCAGGACCAGCTGCATTGACCAGTGACCTCCTGCTCTGGCATTGGCCAATCAGTAGAGATCACTACCCTGAAAGGACACACCTGGAAAGCTAATGAATATTCTGTTGGGATCCTCTCCTGAGACCCCTAGATAAATACCCTCTAGACTGAGAACCCAGTGCAGCTTTTTCTATAGAGCATGCCCACCACCTTCCCTAGGTGCATTTTCCTTGCTGGTCTCTTTCTCCTAAGCACCAAGGGCCCTTTGCCTCTGTAACTTGTGTTTCCTGAGCCCATTTCTTCTACAACTCACTACTTTAGCCTCTGATTTTCTAAATAAACTTTCTCTTATAGTTTGAGTTTTGGCTCTGAATTTTTAGTTAGGACTTAAGTACTGAGGTTGCTGAACTGAGGTCTGGTCTGACTCCACCAATCTAACACCAGGTGCTGTTTTTACTGACAACATTACTATATAAAATTTATGAGAAAGCTAATAAGTTGAGAATTCCTTTTTAAAATATAGTAATAGATATTAGTTGGCACTTAACATATTTAAATTTTTTTATTTTTTATTTTTTCATTTTAGAGAGGAAAGAGAGAGAGAGAGAAGGGGCAGGAAGTATCAACTTCCATATGTGCCTGACCAGGCAAGCCCAGGGTTTCAAACCAGCGACCTCAGTGTTCCAGGCCGACATTTTATCTACTGCACCACCACAGGCCAGGCGGCACTTACATTTTAATATGTAAACAATGTTCAATTTTTGCATGAACAAAGCACTTAACTAGATATAGGCTAATTTTTTAGCCACTGGTAATAGAGTAGTATAAGTGTCTTCTGGCTATTAATGAGATTTACTGGTTGGAAGAACATAACATTAATCTGTATGTGGACGTATGTTTGTACAAAAACAACACATGCTATCTTTGAGTGTAGGATGAGTGCTGCGGACATGATTACCTTAAGTCAGGAAAGGAAATGAGCACTGCTCTGGGACTGCTATAATAGAGTTTGTAAAATGGATGGGACCTGATTTGTTCCATGAAAGATGGATAGGACTTAGGTAGACCAAATTTTTGTGGTGATGAATCTTGTAGGAACTGTGGTAACTAACGGTGCTGTAGCAGCATTGGAGGACTTATTTAAGGGGCAGTGGGTTCATGTTTGGCAGGTACTTAGAGTTCTTGAAAGGATGTATTTGTAAAGAAAGGCAAGAGCCAATTTGCAAAAGAGCCTTATATATGAATTAAGGTTTATAGACTTTATTCCTAAGGTAGTAAGGAGCTGTTTGAAAGTTTTATTTGGGATTTGCTGACATTTTTTCAGAAGTAGTGTGTTATGTAGAACTCTTGGGGAGATGGCCTGCAGATGCACTTTTCTTTAGTTTGTGGGATTTGTGAAGAGTTACAGATTGCATTATGGGTGATGATAAGAACCCTCTCGTAGTAGTACACTGTTGAAAGGATAGAGAGACTTTCAATCTGACTTTACTCATTTACCATTATTTATATATTCAACAAATGAGTGCCGGTGTCAGGTTCTGTGCCTAGGGGTCTAGGTGTAAGTTGTAATTCAGTCCTCAAGAAGCTCATGATTTTTGGAGTGCTGAACACCCAATGCAGTATACAGATGATGTGTTATAAATGTGTGTACCTGAAACCTGTATAATTCTATTAACCAGTGTCACCCCAATAAATTCAAAGTAGAAAGAAAGAAGGTCATAATTTGACTTTGATCTGGTGTGAGTTCTTATTTGATAAATTATGGGCGCCCAATTCATCCTGGGGAACAGGAATGAGGGCCTTGGTGGGTGGTGCTGACATCCATTTTAGATATTCTGTAGTTCTTACCATGTGGCCGTGACTCCTTTTTCTCCCTAGTAGATGCTATTTTCTCCCCTCACTTTTTCTAGCCAGAGAGTTCTTGTTTGCCCTGCAGCCTGGCTAGGACACTGGCTTTTCTATTTCTATCACTATATGTTAATTAGGTTAATTATGGCTTTTAAAAATTTTCCACCTGCATATGTATGTTTCTCTAAAGGAGTCTTATACAAATCTCTGAGTAAAAGGAGCTCTGTTCAAGCGTGCCAGCTGCTAGGTGAGCCAGAAGTGCTCTTGAGATACCCTTGGTCGCAGGGGTGCTCAATACCGCGATCGCGATCTACTGGTCAATCGCGAAGGAAGTGTGGGTAGATCGCATGACATTAAAAAGACATTTGCCTGACCAAGCAGTGGCGCAGTGGATAGAGCGTCAGACTGGGATGCAGAAGACCCAGGTTCGAGACCCCGAGCTTGCCAGCTTGAGCGCGGGCCATCTGGCTTGAGCAAAAGCTCACCAGCTTGGACCCAAGGTCGCTGGCTCCAGCAAGGGGTGGCTAGGTCTGCTGAAGGACTGTGGTCAAGGCACATGTGAGAAAGCAATCAATGAACAACTATGGTGTCGCAACGGCAACGAAAAACTAATGATTGATGCTTCTCAACTCTCTCCGTTTCTGTCTGTCTGTCCCTATCTATCCCTCTCTCTGACTCTGTAAAAAAAAGAAAAAAAACCCAAAAACAAATAAAAAGACATTTGTCTTTTGATTGGCATACAGGGTAGCCAATCTGACGTCTGAACTTTTGACACCCTACGCATGCGCGTTAAACCGCGCTAACTTGTTCAGTTACATTGCTGCATAGTTAGCCTTCAATTTATTTAAACTAAATACAACAAAGGGTATAAAAATGAGTGCCGTAGCTGGTCCGAGTAAGAAGCCTAAAACCTACCACTTTCATACAGAATGGGAGGGGATTTTTTTCACTATGTCATATTCTAAGTGCGTTTGCCTCATCTGTCTGTGTGCCATTGCTATTCCAAAGAAGGGAAATGTGGAGCGGCTTTTTTGAACTGTTCATAAAAACTATGACATTGACTTTCCTCCAAAAAGAGAGCTGAGAAGGAGAAAGGTAAAAGAAGAATACACAATATTAAATAGTAATAATAGTAACTTAAATAATGATAATATAGAAGAAATAAATTTATGTTTTGCATTTTTATTGTAGGTAGATCATTTTGACTTGGTCATCTTCTAAGTAGCTCGCAAGCTGAAAAAGTGTGGGCACCCCTGCCCTAGGATCACCAAACATTGTGGTAGCTAAGAGTTGTAAGATAGCTAAGAAGAAATGAAGTGTCAACTTTAAAAAAATGCAATTTGTATGGAATAAGCCAACAAACCAGGCAATTCAAATGTGAAGGAAGAAAGGGAAAGAACTAATGTATATTGATGAGCAGACAGTGATCTGATGCTTTGCATGTAGTACCTTCTATATCTACCTTTGAAGATGAATAAATACTATTTTCATTTTGCAGAGGAGGAAATTGAGGTTCAGAAGGCGAGCTAGAAAGTCTGAGTTTGAACTCTGGATCCTCTACTTTTTTTCCTTTGCTTTTTAGTTGTGAAGTCTTTGGAAATTATTATTATTATTATTTTTAGCGAGAGAGACAGGGACAGACAGAAAGGGAGAGAGATGAGAAGCATCAACTCATTGTTGCAGCACCTTAGTTGTTCATTGATTGCTTTCTCATATGTGCTTTGACCAGTGACCCCTTGCTCAAGCCAGTGACCTTGGGCTCAAGTCAGCGACCTTGGGGTTTTGAACCTGGGTGCTCAGCATCCCAGGCCAATGCTCTATCCACTGTGCCACTGCCTGGTAAGACAGAATTTTTAAGGCTGAATAATACTTCAGTGCGCGTGTGCGTGTGTGTGTGTGTGTGTGTGTGTGTACAACACATTGTGCTTATCTATACATTTGTTAATGGGTACTTGTTTGCGTCCACATTTTAATTGTGAATAATGCTGCTGTGAACACAGGGATCCAAATATCTTTCTGAGACCCTGTTTTTAGTTCTTCTGAGTATTTACCCAGAAATGTAGTTGCAGGGTCATATGGTACTTCTATTTTTATTTTTTAAGGAAATGACATTATTTTCCATAGCAGCTGTACCATTTTACATTTCCACCAACAGTGTGTATGGATTCCAGATTCTAACTGCTTTATGTCATTGTCAATACAGTTTATTTTTTTTGTAGTAGCCACCCATGTTGTGGTTTTGATTTGCATTTCCTTAGTGATGAGTGATATTGAGCATCTTTTCATGTGCTTATTGAGCATTTGTATATTTTCTTTGGAGAAATGTCTATTTAAGTTCTTCCCCCGCTCCTTTTTTTTAGTGTGTGTGTGTGTGTGAGAGAGAGAGAGACAGACAGACAGGAAGGGAGAGAGATGAGAAGCCACAACTCATATTTATGTCACCTTGTTCAAGCCAGTGACCTTTGGGCTCAAGGCGGCAACCATGGGGTCTTGTCTTATGATCCTGTGCTTAAGCTGGTGAGCCTACGCTTAAGCCGGATGAGCCTGCACTGAAGCTTGCAACTTTGAGGTTTCAAACCTGGCTCCTCATTGTCCCAGGCCAACATTCTATCCACTGTGCCACCTCCTGGTCAAGCTCTTTTTCTGTTTTTGAATTGGGTTTTTTGTTGTTAAGTTTTAGGAGTTCTTTATATATTCTGGATATTAATCTTTTATCATTGTATGATTTGCAGATATTCTCTCATTCTGTGAGTTGCCTTTTAATTCTCTTGGTAATGTTTTTTGATGAAAACATTTTAATGTGCAAGTTTTCTCAAATTTTACTTATAAATTAATAATAAAATTGCTTTTTGAGTTATAAAATTCTATGAATTTTAACACAGGCGTAGATTTTTGTAACCATCACCACAATCATGAGACAGAACAATTTCATCACTCCAAAAGCTTCCTTGTTATAACTAATTTTGTAGTAAGTACTTTTCAGTAGTGTTATTGAGATGCACTGTTTCGAGAGTAGCTAAGGTCAGTAGCAGACCAGTCTGAAAGTGCATATGGCTCTAATTGGTTTTCCCAGGAATGCTATGTACTTTTATTTTGCTTTCACTTTTTCCCCTTACGTAGGTGACCTTGGGAATCAGATCAAGCCCCCCATCCCCTTTCATGTAGCACAGCACTGTGAACAAGTAATAAATGCAGGGATATTGGATTTTATGATCCCCAGTTTTGGTAATCATTCTCTCAATCTGTGGTCATAAATCTGTGTTTTTATTAAATCTTTGTTCTTGCTTTATTAATTCATAGTTCTTATGAGTGTTATAGTTAGGTCTTAATTAAGCTTGCTAGTAAGAAGTGGAAGAGAGGTAAGAAAGAGCCCTAGGTTTGGAGAGTGAATGCAGAACCAACTATATGTTTCTTACCTGCAATAGGCTATTTGATTGTGAATATTAAGTAAAATAAAGAGGGTGAGCATTATCTAGTATTAAGTAAATATTCAATTGAATGAGAATAGTAAGCATGTTGATAAATAGAATCTCAGTAAACTTCAGATTATATTTTTGAAGTTTTTTTTTAATAACAGCCATATAGCCATATTGAGTTAAAGTTCATGTGCCATACAATTCACTCATTTAGAGCCTTATTTATTTTTTGAGAGAGAGAGAGAGATTAGAAAAAGAACCAAACATTGCACTGTTCCTGTTTGTTGCCTGACTGGGGATCAGACCTGCAACCTTTCTGTATCAGGACAGTGCTCAAACCAACTAAGCTACCCAGCTAGGACCATTTTGCCCATTTAAAGTTTTTAAGTCAATGTTTTCAGTATATTTACAGAATTGTGAACTTTGTTTTACAGAGACAGAGAGAGAGAGAGAGGAACAGCTAGGGATAGGCAGACAGGAATGGAGAGAGATGAGAAGCATCAATCATTAGTCTTTGTGACACCTTAGTTCATTGATTGCTTTCTCATATGTGCCTTAACTGAGGGGCTACAGCAGACTGAGTAACCCCTTGCTCGAGCCAGCAACCTTGGGTCTAAGCTGGTGAGCTTTGCTCAAACCAGATGAACCCACGCTCAAGCTGGTGACCTCGGGGTCTCGAACCTGGGTCCTCCGCATCCCAGTCCGACGCTCTATCCATTGCACCACCGCCTGGTCAGGTGGAATTGTGAACATTTTTATTATCCCCAAGAGAAACCAGTACTTTAGCAGTTGCAGCATACTTTATTCATCTTCTCCATGACTTGTCTTTTGGTTTTAGTCATTCTTGTGAATGTGGATTGGTATCTCATGATTTGATTTGCATCCCCAGTGGTTTATGTTTCAGAGAATCTTTTAACGAGCTTTTGGCCCATCTTGTTCCTTTTTAAAAAAATTATTAGCGCATGTGAGAGAGAGACAGGGACAGACAGGAAGGGAAAGAGATGAGAAGCATCAGCTTATAGTTGCAGCACCTTAGTTGTTCATTGATTGCTTTCTCATATGTGCCTTGACCATGGGGGGGCTCCAGCTAAGTCAGTGACCCCTTGCTCAAGCCAGTGACCTTGGGCTTCAACCAGCCACTATCTGGTCATGTCTGTGATCCCATGCTCAAGCCAGTGACCCCGTGCTCAAGCCAGGGACCTCAGGGTTTTGGATCTGGGTCCCAGTCTGGCACTCTATCCTCTGTGCCACTGCCTGTTCAGTCTCGAGTACAGATCTTTTTTTTTTTTTTTTTTTTTTTTTTTTACACAGAGACAGAGAGAGAGTCAGAGAGAGGGATAGATAGGAACAGACAGACAGGAATGGAGAGAGATGAGAAGCATCAATCATCAGTTTTTCCTTGCGACACCTTAGTTGCTCATTGATTGCTTTCTCATATGTGCCTTGACCGTGGGCCTTCAGCAGACCAAGCAACCCCTTGCTGGAGCCAGCAACCTTGGGTCCAAGCTGGTGAGCTTTTCTGAAACCAGATGAGCTTGCGCTCAAGCTGGCGACCTCGGGGTCTCGAACCTGGGTCTTCTGCATCCCAGTCCAATGCTCTATCCACTGCGCCACTGCCTGGTCAGGCTCGAGTACAGCTCTTAATGAGGTAGAGGAACCAATCATATTGATAATTTGAGGAAAAAAGGCTTCGAAGAGAACTATAAGTGCTAAATCTCTGAGTTTGGGTTATGCTCAGCTTATCAGTCAACAACAATAAGGGAGAAAATATTCCTGTTGTTCACATTAAAGAATTGAGGCTTGCATGTTTTTCTTGGTCTTTGCTTTTGGCCACCTCAGAGTGATGTCAAAACATGAGTGTTGGTGTTAAAATTTAATTTTACTGCAATGTGGCTGAAGTACAATGAACAAAGAGGACAATGATAGGTGGTAAGGTCAGATAGGTAAAAGGAAGCCAGATTACATGGTGTCTTGTAGGCCGTGGTAATGATCTTGTATTCTTATTTTGAGTGAAATGAGAAGTCATTGCAGAGTTTTGAACAGAGTGGAGTGCCATAATTTGAATTGAATTTAAAAGGATCATTTTGGCTTCTGAGAAGAGAGGGGCATGGGATAGACAACAAGGGCAGAAGCAGGGGGATCAGATAAGAAGCTGTTTGTTACAAGAGTTAGGGAATGCAATAAAGCAAGTCAATGTGATAGCATTAAGGTGGTAAGAAATTGTTGGAATCAGGATATGTTTTGAAAGTAGAACTGATAATTCACTGGTAGATTGGATGAGGATTATGAGAGTAAGAAAGTGGTCAATGGAAGGTTTTTGTCTTGAGCAACTATAAGATTGGAGTTGTCATATATGGAGATAGGAAAGAATGGGAGGAGCAAGTTTATATAAAGGGGTCAGGTGTTTGGTTTTAGACATATTATATTTAAGATGGCTATCTGACAACTAGCCAAGGAGATGTGAGGTAGACAGGTGGGTATACAAGTCTGGAATTCAGAGAAGTCTAGTTTGGATATATAAATCTGGGAGTCATTAGTATATGTAAAGCCACAGAATAGATGTGATCACTTGAATGTGTGCAGAGCAAAGAGATGTAACAGTGGCACCTTGGACACTGACATTGGAAAATTGAGACGTTCAAAAGAGTAGCCAGTGAGGTAAAAGAAGAATTGAGAGAAAGTGAAGTATCAGAGGCCAAGTAGTTTGTGGGGCTTAATAGCAAGTTGTCCCAGCTTGGTTACCTAGAGTCTTGTTGTCTAATCATGATTTGGTTCTAAATAACTTGGACATTGGACAGTTCACTTTACATTTTTGGGCCTTGGGGATGATCTATAAAGTGTAAGATTGTTTTTAACATTCCCATTATTATAAAAATCATGTATATAATACTCTATAGTTTGCACAAAGCATTTTCACATGTTTATCACATTTAATCATAGCATATATGTGACATATATTTTATTGTTTGTTTGTCTTTTCTTTGTATTTTCCTGAATTGAGAAGCGGCGGGAGGCAGACAGACAGACTCCTGCATGAGCCCGACTGGGATCCAGATCCACCCAGCATGCCCACCAGGGGTGATGCTCTGCCCATCTGGGGCGTTGCTCAACTGGAGCCATTCTAGTGCCTGAGGCGGATGGAGGCCATGGGGCCATCCTCACTGCCCGGGCCAACTTTGCTCCAAAGGGGCCTTGGCTGTGGGAGGGGAAGAGAGATAGAGAGAGAAAGGAGAGGGGGAAAGGTAGAAAAGCAAACAGGCGCTTCTCCTGTGTACCCTGGCCGGGAATCAAACCCGAGACTTCCACACGGCGGGATAATGCTCTACAAACACTGAGCTAATTGGCCAGGGCGGGACTTATATTTTTATACTAATTTTACAGATGGAAGATTAAAGAAGTTTAGTGACTTGTCCAAAGTTGCAGAATCAGACTTGAACCTAGATCTGCCTCATCTCAAAGCCTCTGCTCTTTATACTATGTAACAATTACTAGTTATGTAATATTCTAGAACTCTGATTTTGATCACGTACTTTATTTATTCATTCATTCATTGAATATATGTTGAATACTTGCAGTTCACTCACTGTTCTAAGTGCTGGAGTTATAGTTGTGACCAGGGCAAAGTCCTTGTCCTCATAGATCTTTCATTATAGTTGGGGAGACTGACAGTAAACAAAAAAAAATTAACAAATAAGTAATATAATGTCTAAATAAAAAATCAATCAAGGTAAAAGAATAGAATGTGTTGGGGGATGATCAATAATAGCCTCCCTGAAGGGATGGCAGTTGAGTACAGACCTGAATGATCTAAAATAAAAAGACATGTGATATTGTGATGGAGGAAGCAAGCAGAAAGGTTCAGAGGTAGGGATGAGCTAGAGAAGTTTGAGGAACAGCAAGAAGGACAAGATTTTGACAGACAAAATGTATAGAATGTAGGAGACATTTAGCCTCACTTAATTTGCTGTGTAACTCTGGGCAGAGTATCTGGCTTTTCTGAATTTTAATTTCCTTATCTATAAGACAAAGATCATAAAATAAGGCTGTCTTGTCTGATGTATTACTATATTAAACATATGTTTACTGCACGCCTACTGTTATCGACTGTGTTCTACATACTTCACTGTCATCCAGTAAGTTCACTTTTTCCAATTTGTTTTAGTTAGCACATATCGTTCTGTTTTTGTGCCCAGACAGTGCTAAGCATTCTCCCTGAGCTCACCTTTGTATTAAAATCAAGGAAGGAAATGTTGGACTGACTGAAAAGAAAATGATTTAGGAGTCAATGAGTAGGTACAAAAATATAAGGGCTTGAGATCCTAGTAATTGCAGCCTCCAGTATATTCATTTATTATGGAAAGAAACTGCGTGTGCATTTCTGTCATCTCTCCTCATCACTGGATACTAGCTCTGCTCAGGCACTTAACCAGCCAGGCTTCCTGCTGACCCAAACCTGCTTGCCTTAGGAAAATCAGATAGGAGCCAAGTCCTCCATCCTTAAAAGACCATCTGTTTTCATACCCACAGCTGTTGCCCTTACAATTGCAACCCAACACAACTGGAATGATTTATTCATCACCAGGTAACATTTGTGCACCAGGCTTCCAGCTAAGTATGGTGTCAGCTTTCCACTTAATGAAGCATCCAGCACAGATGGTGAACTGAACTGGAAAGGATCCTTCTGGCTTAGAAATGACGTATGGACAGGTGGAGGTCAGTCCTGAGAGTACTGTATAGCCAGAAGAAGAGCAGAGTGAACACTGAGCAGTTAGGGTGAATTGCTTGTCCAGTAGAGTCTTGATTGTGTGTCCTATATTTCTTGAGTATTGAGATGTAAAAAGATAACTCATCTTTAGGTTACATTTTGCACCACTGTTGAGTTAGGTGAGAAAATTAAAATCCAGGGGAAGGAAGGGACTTAGTTTAAGCTGCGTAACTGTTTGGCACAGCTAAGAGTACAACTCAGGTATTCCAATTCCTGGCCCAGTGCTTACCTCCACATGTTTTTTTGTGCAGTGAAATACAAGTTCTTTTGAATCTCTCCTTATATATAAAATGAGAATAATTAACACTTGTTCTGAAATGTTTTGAGGATTGAATGAGAGAAATTATATGAAAATTGCTTAGGTCATTTTTAATAATCAGAACTGAATAATTTTAATAGCTTCTTCAATTCAATTGAACAAACACTGATTAAGTATGTACCTTGTGCCAGATCAATTTCTAGGCTCTTATATTATTTAACCTTTAAGTTTCTTTCTCCCCTTATGATATTGAAGGTCTAATTGGTATAATGGTACTTTTTTTCCGTGACAAAATCCACCCATAGTCAAATCTCCATAACCAAACACAGTTGTTGCAAACAAATGATGCTTGCTTTTAGAAAATCCAGAGTGTTAGAGTCTAGTATGAACCTTTGGTAATATCTGGTATGAATCTATGGACCAGTGCAGCTAGAACTAGTCTATGACTCCTGGCTTCTGTTCCTCCTACTAGATGATGAAGATACTCTGTTTGGAGGGTCAGTCATGACTTTAACAGCACTTTTTGTCACCTCAAAGAAGTATAGTTTCTCTTTTGGAATGTGTAATTCTTAGTAAATTGCTTCCTTTTCACCTTAGGTTTTAGTCTCTTGGATAAGTCATCTGCTTTTCAAACCCAATTTTCCTTTACCACCAAGGGCTTGCAGGCAGTTGGTCAGATGAAGAATAAAAGCTTTCTTTAGTTCCTGGTAGTTTTATAAGAGTGGGAAGGCCTCAGGGAGAAAGATTGCATCTGCTTATTGGAATTAATTTGTGATGTGTCTGACCTAGGCAGTATTTTACCAGGAACTCTGCTGGAGCTGGCTGAGGAGGAGATAAAATTTTGGAATGGAGTTCTGTCAGTATGGGTTTGGGCTATTTCTGTCCTTGCCAATATCAGCTAGAGTCTAAAGAGCTTGTTGGGATTGATGCTGCTGCTGCTTATTTTCTGTGTGTGTACCGGCATCTGTTGTCCAGGTTTTCCATTTGCTCTTTGTTTTCCCAGGTTGTTGTTCTGCTCTGTGAGTGGCTTCATATAATGCGATTCAACAGACGGAATTAAGTGAAGGTTCAATAATGAATGAAATAAGGAAAATTTAGTGTGAGGTAGTGGAAAAACCTTGGTGAATCCATAGACACATGGCCTTGTACAGGCTTTGTGATTTTGGGTAAATCACTTAATCTCTTTGAGCCATAGTTTCTTTTATTTTAGCGCGCGCGCCCGAGAGAGAGAGAGAGAGAGAGAGAGAGAGAGAGAAAGAGAGAGATAAAGAAAGAGAAGGGCAGACAGATAGGAAAGGAGAGATGAGAAGCACCAACTTATAGTTGTGGCACCTTAGTCATCATTGATTGCTTACTTATTTGTGCCTTGATGGGAGGGGAGGAGAGGACTTCAGCTAAGCCAATGACAGCTTGCTCAAGCCAGTGACCTTGGACTCAAGCCAGCGACCTTGGGCTTCATGCCAGTAACCATGGGGTCATGTCCATGATCCCACTCTCAAGCCAGTGTCTCCTTGCTCAAGCTGGTGAGGCCATGCTCAAGCCAAATGAGCCTGTGCTCAAACCAGCAACATTGGGGTTTTGAACCTGGGTTCTCAGCATCCCAGGTTGATGCTTTATCCATTGCAACACCGCCAGGTCATGATGAGCCATAGTTGTCTCAGAAAATAGGAATATAAGTATCTAACTTGCTCAAGGTTGTGGTGAAGATTAATTGAAAAACGAAATGGGAAAGAATCCAGCATTAAGTTGGTGCTCATTAAATATTTCCAACTTTCTTCCCATTTCCTAAAATGTATACATGAGGAAATCAGACACGTATACAGGTATGTGTGTATGCGTGTATGTGCACATATGTGTTTGTATGTCAGTTTAATGTAACTGAGAAGTGGCTGGAATTTGCCACAGTTATTGGTAATTGGGAGTGTGAGAGCTTGGGGTTGATGCATATCTTCCTTGAAACCAGGCTGAGAGATATACTCTCATAAGGTAACATAAACTTTGTTCTTTTGAAGAATACCTTAGGAGGGGAAAAGAAAGAACCTTGCAGTGGAGGTGCTGGGATACTGATTTCCTCTGGGGGACCATTGCAAGGTCTCTGGTAGCTACTGGCCTCAGAGATAGAATAATCTGCTTCACAGTTAACTGAGAGCAGAACTAGTGATTTGTTAGCATGAGAACTGACTTTTAGGAACAGTTAGTACATAGTTGGAAGATGTTACAGCCTTCAGCCTTCCATTCTTACCCCCACCCCCCAACTCCCAAGTCTGTTATGTCATCAGCAGAATGATCTTCTCCAAGATTCAAATCTGATAATCTAAATTTGCAGTTAAAACTCTTCATTGGCTGACAGTTGCTTTCAGGTTAGAGTCTACATTTCTTCTATGACATGTAGTCTTCCTCAGTCTGTTTTCTGCCTACTCTTCCAGCCTCATCTCTTACTGTTCTTGCCTGTGCTCTACTGACACTGCATTATTTGTATGTTCTTACTCCCTCCATTCTACTGTATGTTCTGGCGCATGATAGTTTTTCTGCTGTGCTGTACTTACCATCTTTCCTATTCCTCTGTTTTACTTGACAAATTTTTCTTTTTTTTTAAACCTCTTAAATATCATGTCTTCTGTGAAGTCATCCCTGGCTTTTGCAGGTGAGGTGCCATGGTATGGGAGACTTTCCTCTTCTGGAATGGAATTCCAACTACAGGCCCTGGCTGGTTGGCTCAGTGATAGAGTGTTGACCTGGTGTGTGGAAGTCCCGGGTTTGATTCGTGGCCAGGGCACACAGGAGAAGCGCCTATCTGCTTTTCCACCCTTCTCCCTCTCCCTTTCTCTCTCTCTCTCTCTCCTTCCCTCAGCCAAGGCTACATTGTAGCAGAGTTGGCCTGGGCCTCAGGCGCTAGAATGGCTCCAGTTGCAACAGAGCAACACCCCAGATGGGCAGAGCATCGCCCCCTGGTGAGCATGCCAGGTGGATCCTGGTCAGGTGCATGCAGAAGTCTGTGTCTCTGCCTCCCCCTGCTTCTCACTTCAGAAAAAAAAAATTTCAACTACATGTTGTAGCCTAAGTGATTATTAGTAGATGGAATGTTGTGTCTTAATTCTTTTGTTTATAATACATTGGCTATTTTATTTTATTGTCTTCATTAGGATACTCAGTTCATTCATATGTAGATCTATTCACAACAGATATCTCTATTTCTTTTGTTAATGAAAATAAGCTTAATTACCTCAAGTAATAAATACATACAAAGATGCAAACAGTGTTAGTAATTTTCTTCCAGATGTTTGTATCAACTTACAGGAAAGACAGAACTGAAATGTATGGATGATCTTAAGAAAAATGTCAGGGGTCTTTGTTAAGTGAGGTGTGATAAGTTGCTCTTTTTTCTGTATTTATAACATGTATTTAAAAAATTGGCTTCAAAGTACTAACAGTTGTGCAAGTGCTTAAGCAAAGAAAAAGAAGTTACATTAATCAGAATCAATACTGTATGGCCAGTGGGGACCAGAACAGGCTACTAAATAAAGTGTGCTGTCAGTACACTTTATTTACTAAAAACATAACCCTTAAGAGTTGTATTGCTGCACTGGCCATTTGGCTCAGTGGTAGAGTGTTGGCCGGGCATATGGATGTCCCAGGTTCTATTCCTGGTTAGGGCACATGGGAGAAGCAGCCATCTGCTTCTCTACCCCTCCCCTTCCTCTTTCCTTCTCTCTCCCTCTCTCTCCCCCTCTCTCCCTCTCCCTTTTCCCTTTCCCTCTGCCTCTCTCTCACTCTCACTCTCTCTGTCTTCCTCCTTCTTCCCTACCTCCTACAGCCATGGCTCGAGTGGCTCGAGCAAGTTGACCCCAGGTGCTGAAGAGGCTCCAAGGCCTCCACCTCAGCTTGTTTGCCAAGCAATGGAGCAGCACGCCAGATTGGCAGAGCATCACCCCCTAGGGGGCTTGTCTGGTGGATCCCAGTCTGGACGCATGCAGAAGTCTGTCTCTCTGCCTCCCCTGCTCTCAATTAAAACAAAACAAAAAAAGAGTTGCATTGCTGCCTGACCAGGCAGTGGCACAGTGGATAAAGTGTTGACTTGGGACTTTGAGGACCCAGGTTAGAAACCCTGAGGTCTCCGGCTAGAGTGTGGGCTCATCCAGATTGAGCACAGGCTCACCAGCTTGAGCTGTGGGGTCACCAGCTTGAGCATGGGATCATAGACATGATCCCATGGTTGCTGGCCTGAGCCCAAAGGCTGCTAGTTTGAATTCCAAGGTCACTGGCTTGAGCAAGGAGTCACTGGCTTGGCAGGAACCCCCCAGTCAAGGCACATATGAGAAAGCAATCAGTGAACAACTAATGTGCTGCAACTATGAGTTGTTGCTTTTCATCTTTCTCCTGCTGTCTGTCTCTGTCTCTCTCTCTCTCAAAAAAAAAAAAAAAAGTTGTATTAGCTTAAGAAGAGAAACAAAAACAATTTGAGTAATATAAATATATTCAAAAGGGAAGCACTGGTATCTTGAAGGAAAACTACTGTTTGCTATGAGATAGCTAACTCTTAAGTGCATCTTTAAAAAATTTTTTTTTTCCCTTTTTTATTTTTCCCAAAGGAGAGGGAGGGAGACAGAGACAGATTCCCAAATGTGCCCCAACTGGGATATACCCGGCAACCTATGCCTGGGACCAATGCTTGAATCAACTGAGCTATCCTCAGCGCTTGAGGCCAAGGCTTGGACCAACCAAACTATTGTCAGTACCCAGGGCCAAACACTTGAACCAGTTGAGCCACTGGCTACGAGAGGGAGAAAGGGAGGGGAAGAGAAGCAGATGGTTGCTTCTCATGTGTGCCCTGACTGGAGATTGAACCTGGGAGGTCCACATGCCAAAGCCAACACTCTATTCACTGAGCAAACTGGCCAGGACCATGTGCGTCTTTTGAATCAATGCTTTAAAAAAAGAAAAAAGTTCCTATTTAAAATGCAAATCCTAATCAACTGCAAAATTATTTCTCCATCTTAGAGTCTATAGGTTTAGAACCTAATGAGTCATGGGAGAGACTTATGTAGGAGAAATTACACTGTTGCCATTTTGCAAACAAGTTTTAGCCTGACCAGGTGGTGGCACAGTGGATGGAGTGTCGACTTGAGATTCTGAGGACCCAGGTTTGAAAGCTGAGGTCACCAGCTTGTGCGTGGGCTCTTCCAGCTTGAATGTTGAGTTTACCAGCTTGAGCAAGGAGACACTAGCTTATGGGATCAGAGACATGACCCCATGGTCACTGGCTTGAGCAAGTGATCACTTGTTTGGCTGGAGCCCCCTAGTCAAGGGATGTATGAGAAAGCAATTAATGAACAATCTAGAGTGCCACAACTCTGGATTGGTCTATTTCTCTCCCTTTTCCTCCCTTCTCTCTCTCTTACTTAAAAACACACACAACAAAAACCAAGTTTTAGATGAGCTGTAACTTCTTGAAAGAAGATGGAAAAGCCTTCCATACTAACAAGACAGGTAGGATCTGGCATTCTGTTCTGTTTCAGCTGAGTACTCCCAAACCAGTCCTTTAGCATGGACAAACAATGCCTGTTTTAGTCTTTCTGTCACTCTTCCTTCTCTCGTAGGTGAATCTGATCTCTGTCCCCAATGCTTTGCGTACTTACTTTGGGGCACCTGGCTGTTCCAAGTTTCTTTGGTGTAGCATAGAGACGGTGGCTTGTAGCCACTTAGCAAGCAGCTGGCAGTACTGTGAGGGTGTTGCCATAGGTGGAGGGCAGGTGGGTGTTCCCAGCAGTGTTGATGGAGGCTCTGGGCATGTACGCGGTCAAGTTCAGTTTGTAAGACATCACCTGAGGGTATGTGGGGCTGGTTGGCATCTGTGAGCCAGTCCAGGTGCCGCCGAGCTCCTGCGTACTTTTTGTTGTTGACAGCAGCTTGGCTGCACCCCAAAACAGATATCTTTAAAGTTAGAAAAATAAATGCAGAAACAGTACAGCACCTTGCCAGACTTAGCAAATTATATTTTACTATATTTCTTATTCCTTATTAAGTAAATACCCATCAGTAAAATGAACAATTAGAGATTTGGGAAGAGCTAGTTATCAGATGGATGGCATTGGTCCATCTAATCTGATTTTTTAATCATTGACAAACTTTGTCAAGATAAGCATAACTGTTACGCTTTTTTTACAGGGACAGAGAGAGAGTCAGAGAGAGGGATAGATAGGGACAGACAGACAGGAATGGAGAGAGATGAGAAGCATCAATCATTAGTTTTTCGTTGCCGCTATGACACCATATAGTTCATTGATTGCTTTCCCACATGTGCCCTGACCGTGGGCCTTCAGCAGACTGGGTTGCTGGAGCCAGCAACCTTGGGTCCAAGCTGATGAGCTTTTGCTCAAGCCAGATGGGCCCGTGCTCAAGCCAGATGGGCCCGTGCTCAAGCTGGTGACCTCGGGGTCTCGAACCTGGGTCTTCCCCATCCCAGTCTGACGCTCTGTCCACTGTGCCACTGCCTCGTCAGGCTGTTACACTTTTTTTAAAAAATAACTTTTCATTTGGATCCTCAAATTTCTTCAAACATAAATAGGACCTGAATTCTGCTTTTCATGTTGGAGCTTTCCCTAGATGTCCAATGGTCTTTGATGTCCGTTGATATTTTAAATGGGATACTAAAAAGCTGATTGGAAAATTTAAATACTTGAGTGGGGCTTACTGATTGTGAACCTCAGTGATGATATGCCTGGGCTATTTGTGGGGCACCTTCAATGTCAGTATTTTTATCTTTCCACTAGGGTGGGTCAGATTCTCTGGAAGGGTCCTCTAGTCACCTTCCTAGAAGTTATAGGACTGACTACCACTGGTCTAGAAGCTGAATGGGAGAGGATGACTGCTGGAAGGTCCTCAATATTCAGTTCATTTAGACTCTTATTTTCAGTATATTAATAGCTCTGCCTTTAATTGTTCCTACTATTTCCTTTGTCTAGAGATCCTCTATTTTACCCTTTTCAGAGGGAAAAGAAAACCCAAACAGGTAGCTACTGTTTCTGAATTTTGTGGCCGTTTTATAGGTTAAATTGTTATTTTTTACATTTTTTTCACTACTGGCTTGGTATTCATCTTTCTTGGGTCTGTAAGTCAGTTACTGCTCGTTCATTTGCTTTCTAGCTTTCAATATTTTGTGGCTATTGATCTCCATTTCTCTTTATTTTTATGCTTTATAAAAAATTGAAAAGTAGGGTCTAAAATACATTATATATCTCCTTTTCAGAATAGACAAAATATTATATAATCTTTCCAAGGATTCAAGTTCATTATTTTAAACATCAGTAATTCTGCTTTTTTTTTCTCCTTTTACTTTTTTAAATTGTTTTTTTAGGTAGAGGAAGGGTATGTAACTGAATTCTTTGATTCACCTAGTTGCATGGATGGAACACACACACTTATTCCATCTAGGCAACACGGCAGTTATCCTTGGCTTTTAGTTTTATTACTACAGTGGTCCCTCGTCTATCGCGGGGGTTAGGTTACAGAACCCCCCATGATGGGCGAAAATCCACAAAGTAGCAACCTTATATTTATTTTATTATTTATATATTTTTAAAAGTTTTATAAACCTTTCCCACACTTATTTTACCACAAAAATAATTAAAATAATAAATATATAAAAATACCTATATTCCGCAAAATAGCAAAAATTCTACAACATAAAATTAAATATATACAATTTAAAAATCCGTGATACAGCGAGACTGCGAAAAGTGAACTGTGATATGGCTAAGGATGACTATTTTATGCCGAATTTACTCCCAGGCCATAAATTTTTGCTTCTTTAGTTTCTTCTGGGATATCTTTTTCTTCTGTGCACCCTCTTCTTCTGGTTTAGGAACAGTCTGCTCTTTCTCAGTAAGGATCATCGCAGTGTGGCAGGGAGAGCTCATGTAAGGGTTAACCTACCCATGCATGAGCTTTGTAAATTCTCCTTCCCATCTTGGGAGCTTTGTTCACCTGGATGTGCTCAATGACTAGAGAATCTACTTCTAAACCCTTAAGTTCAGCATTGCATTTTTAAACGTGCAGCAAAAATTCAGCACTCTATTTGAGCCAGTGACCCTGTGTCCAGCCCCACCGTTTGGCCTGGGCACACCTATTAACTCTGCCATTGTAATGACAGAATTGTACACATTGCTTCTCTAAAGTGACATCCTTCAGGTACTCGGTGGCTTTTGGAGTATGCATACTCTTGATGACCTGGGCAGTTTGATGCGTGTTCTTAAAGTGAACTTGAAGGTTTAAACCTCTTGATTTGCATGATTTTGTGGGTTTTTCTGGGTCAAGTAAATGGCAAACCATTTTCAGAGGTCACCTACAACTATTTTTGGGAAGAGGGAGCAATTCTGCCTTTTTGTGTTAAGTTAGGCTGATGCCCACAGGAGCTATTATATTTTATACTAACTATAGTACTTTGATGCTATACTTTAAAAACAAAAACAGAGGGCAGGATAGTAAATCATGGAGGGAAAGGGGGAAGGCAGTGGGGGTAGGGGACAAAGGGTGTATGTATCAAGGAGAGCAAGGGGAGTGGGAGGGGATATATTTGGGGGTACACTTGTAACTATGTAAACACAACAAATTAAAATCAATAAAAACCCCCACAAAACAAAAACTAAGGGCCAGCTTTTTGATAAGTATTTTGCTTTTTACATTCTTGTGGTTGCTCTGGAATTAATTATTTTGCATTTTCTCTTCGCTGTTTGTGAAACACAAGTCTTGTTCACCTTTCTTACTTTGTCACTTCTCACGTACTAATATGTGGGTGCTCCGAAATTACTGATGTGTTTTTATGGGAAGCTTGAGGCCCTGGGACTCCACTAGTAGTAAAGTGGAAAAAATGAAGACTGTTATTTTGGCTTTGAAGAGGCCTTTTCTGCTTACTTCCAGTTCTCTATGTGTTCTAGAAAGACAAGGTTATCGGATAGCTGAATTCTGTACAAGTGAGGTGTTATAATAAAACTTCATGGTTGTTAAGTAAATTGCTTTTATCCTTATTGCCTCCTTTTTATTTTAAGCTTTATAGTAATTCTGCAAGGTAGTAGGGCAGGTAAGATTATTCCCGTTTTATATATAGGCCTGTTTGAGCTTCAGAATAATTAAATGACTTTTTAAAAATGATTGTAGGCCCTGGGAGGTGCATAGAGCATTGGCCTGGCATATGGACGTCCCAGGTTTGATTCCCGAGTTTAATTTCTAGTCAGGACACACAAGAGAAGCGACCATCTGCATCTTCCCCATACCTCTCCCCCTTCTCTCCCTCTTTCTCTACTGCAGCCAGTAGCTCGATTGGTTTCAACGTGGCCATGGGTGCTGAGGATAGCTTGGTTAATTCGAGCACTGGCCCCAGATGGTGTTGCCCGATGGATTCTGGTCAGGGCTCATGCAGAGTCTGCCTCATTATCTCCCTTCCTCCCACCTAAAACAAACAAACAACAAAAAACAAAACAAAACAAAAAAATTGATTGTAGAAAGAGAGGAAGAAAGGGGGGGAGAGGGAGAGAGAGAGAAAAGGAGAGACAGAGACAGACAGACATTGATTTGTTATTCCACTTATTTATGCATTCATTGGTGAATCTTTGTGCATGCCCTGAACTGGGATCAAACCTATAACTTTGTCATATTGAGAGGATGCTCTAACCAACTGACATACCCTCCCAGGGCCTTAAATCACATAATTGAGTGGTAGAGCTGGGCCTAATCTTCGGTTGTCTGACTCATACCTTAGTGCTCTGTCTCTTCTCTATTGTCCCTTTGTATGTGGCAGTCTATAGAGAGGGTCAGATTCATAAGATGAGAGTTCAGTGCAATAAGGAATAGTCCTGATTTGATTTTTATGGTAGTAGTACAGTGGGACAGGTGATATTTTTCCTATTTCCCATTTGAGGAAATTGAAGCTCAGAGAGATTAACCGATTTATTTGTTCAAGGTTACCTGGAAAAATAAAGAGTGGCAAAACTGGAACTTGTTCCCTTCTTTTGACTCCAAATCCTGCTTTCTAATTGTAGTGCGTGATACTTCCTCCCTAAATCTGACTGAGCTGCCAAAAGAGAAGATATGCCAGCCACGTGGATATTAGACAGCAATACAGTGTGTCCGTAAAGTCATGGTGCACTTTAGACCGGTCAACTGGTCAAAAGTGCACCATGACTTTACGGACACACTGTAGTTTGAACTGTTAGTAGACAGCCAAGTCTTCTTCCCTGGGAAGGTTTAAGCTGATTGGAATTCTCAGGCTATTTTCCAGTTTATATTAAGGAGGAAGATAAAGAACTGTTGTGTTTGGACTTGCAACAAACTTTAATTCCTTTAATGGAAGCACTAAAGTTACACAGTTGCATTGTCAGTTTGGCACAAGGAAATACTTAAACTCTCAAGTAAAAATACTTAATTTCTAGTTTGGACCCTAGGAGGGATTCATCATGAATCAGGAAATGTTAGAGTTTTAAGATCCATTCATTCTTAGGCTTAAATGCTGAGTTTGTCTATACAATTCAATAGAATAATTTTGTATACCTTTATTGAGCTCCTGCTGTATACTAGGAACAATAATAGACACCAGGGAATGTCCTGTTTGGGAATCTCATGGTCTAGTTTGGAAGGACGACAAATACAAATAATTACATTATAGTATAAGAAGGTACTGTGATTGAGAGATTTACAAAGAGCACTGAAGGGAATGATTAATTCTTCCCAGATCAAGGATGGAAGAGTGATTGGAGAAGACTTTATAGTGAAGATGATGATTGATTTGTGCTTGGCAGGATGGGCCAGCTCTTTTAGACAGAAGGGAATGAAGAGTATTGTAGACACAGTGAACAGTATGTGCAAAGTCTCAGAAGTATGGCCCTGGCTGAATAGCTCAGTTCGTTGGAACGTCAACCTGTTACACAAAAGTTGCAGGTTCTATCCCTGTTCATGGCACATACAAAACAGATTGATGTTCCTGTCTGTCTTGTCTATCTACCTCCCTTTCTCTCTCTTTAAAAACAATAAATAATTTTTATAAAATCTCAGAACTATGAAAAAACTTGTTGTATGAGAGACACAGTGGGAAGTTTGATTCAGCTAGAGTTGGAGAATCAGGTAAACCAGGCCTCTTCCTGTGATGCCATGGCAGCATCTGTGCGCCATAGGTGTGTTCTTCTTTACATGTGTGTTCTTTGAAACAGGCCACATCTTCTCTCCAGTCCTGCAAGGTTTTCTCCAGAGCTTAGTTTAGTATAATTACACTCCTCTGAAAAGCTTTCCAGGCTGATTCCTGGTACTTCTCTTCTTCAAACTCCTGTTGCCCTTTGAAAGCCAATGTAGTTCCCTCCTAAGTTAATACTGACAAGTGTTTATTAATAGTTTGTTTCTGTATAGCTTCCCATTCTAGAAGGATTTGCCATCACTGATACTTTTTTTGTTTGTTTGTTTTTTTACAGGGACAGAGAGAGAATCAGAGAGAGGGATAGATAGGGACAGATAGACAGGAACGGAGAGAGGTGAGAAGCATCAATCATCAGTTTTTCGTTGCCATTGTGACACCATAGTTGTTCATTGATTGTTTTCTCACATGTGCCTTGACCGCGGGCCTTCAGCAGACCCAGCAACCCCTTGCTGGAGCCAGCGACCTTGGGTCCAAGCTGGTGAGCTTTTTGCTCAAGTCAGATGGGCCTGCGCTCAAGCTGGCGAGCTCAGGGTCTCGAACCTGGGTCTTCCACATTCCAGTCTGATGTTCTATCCACTGCGCCACCGCCTGGTTAGGCCTGATACTTTTTATTATTTCTAGAGTGGAGGTTTCTTGTTTGGTTACTTGTATTTTATAAGCCTTGGTTATAAGTTTATTTTAAAGTTATAGAATCTGTTCAGCTCAGAAATCCTTCAGTTTACAGAGTATAAAGTAGGGCCAGTAATTCCCTTTCTTTTTGTCTTAGTGCTTGTCACCCTGCCCAAGAATTCTCTTTCTCTCCAGTATCTGTATCTCCTACTAGAGGTTGGACCCCTGGGGGCAGGGATTTGGTATAGTTTATCTCTTGTGTTTTTTCAACTGCTGACATAGAGCCTGGACACAGAATAAGTGTTTGATATATGTTTATTATTTATTAAGAGTAAGGATACAGGAGTCCTAGTTTCAGTTCTATAACTCTGTGACTTTCAGTACATCACTTTCAATCTTTGAAACTCCAGTTTTCTTATCTGGAAAATATGGAAGCTGAACGCCATGACCTCCCTGTACCATAGCATTTATCCTACTTTTGATAGTTAGGGTCTAATTGAAGCAATAGATGCCACACTAATAATTAAAGTAAAATTTAGTATAAAAGAGTTGTTGCCTGACTGGTGGGGGTGCAGTGGATAGAATGTCTGCTTGAGACACAGAGGACCCAGGTTGGAAACCCCTAGGTTGCCAGCTTGAGCATGGTATTATAGACATGACCCTGTGGCTGCTGGCTTGAGCCCAAAGGTCGCTGGCTTGAGTCCAAGGTTGCTGGCTTAACCAAGGGGTCACTGGCTTGGCTGTAGCCCCTAGGTCAAGCACATATGAGAAAGCAGTCAGTGAACAACTAAGGTGCCACAGCGAAGAATTGATGCTTCTCATTTCCCTTCCTGTCTGTCTCTCTAAAATAATAATAATAATAATAATAATATTATTTAGGTATTATAACAATCTGTTTTGCTATTTGTCTTGGTCATTGCACCATTAACTCAATAGTGTCATATTTGTCTGTATCTGCTTGGTCCCAAAAGGGGTCTGGCACTAAAAAAAAAGAATTGTTCAGTAAGTACTATTTGAATGAAGAAAAGTCTCTGTAAGATTGGGAAATGTAGGTGTTTCTCTTGGCTTAAGTTTGACTATCTTAGAAGGGATTGGGGCCATGCATTCATTCTCCCTAGCAGTTAAAACCTAATTTTATGCCATTTGTCTTGTGCCTGTCTTGTACATAGTTTGCATTAGATGCTAGAATAAGGACAGGGAGAACATTCTTCTATTAATATTTATATGAAATTAAAAATATCTCCTTACCCAAAGTGTGTTAATATGAAATCTAAGGTAGGTACTTTGCACATAATTATATTCCTCAGTATATTCATTTTCTTGTAATAGTATCTCCTGTGTAGCTTAGTTCATTTCCACTCTACAGCCCATTGTATTATCCTCATTTTATAGATGGAGAAACTGAGGCTAAGAAAGATTGAAGGATTTTACCAAAATCCTTCAATAGCTAGTAAGTGGCAAAACTAGCCTAGGTTTGGCTGGTCTAAATTTTTTTTCTTCTTTTCCAAGTGAGGAAGGGCATGTGCTCCAACTGGGATCCACTTGGCAACCCCTATCTGGGGATGATGATCTGCTCGTCTTGGTCTATGCTTTCAACTGAGCTATTTCTAGCACCTGAGGTGGAAGCTCCACAGGGCCATCCTCAGTGCCCAAGTCCTGTGCGCTCGAACCATTCGAGCCATGGCTGCAGGAGAGAAAGACAGAGAGAAGGCGGAGGGTGAAGGGTGGAGAAGCAGATGGTTGCTTCTCCTGTGCGCCCTGATTGGGAATCAAACCCAGGACATCCACATGCCGGACTGATACTTTGCCACTGAGCCAACGTGCTAGGGCCATAGATAGACCACTTAATTATTATTAGGAAGCAAATTTATGAGGCTCGTGCATTTTTACTTCTGGGATAGCACACCCAAATCTTTTAAGTACATTTGTTAGGGTTGAAAGTGAGTTATTCTCTCTAGCCAGGCAGAGATGGGGACCCTGATGCCAGTCTTATTGCTTGAAGAATTGGAGTATTGCATATGGCCTGGAACCGATACTGTTAAACAAAAAGCTTTGCATTAAAAGCATTGGAAGAGGCCAGTAAATCTGGATTTGCTAGTCAAATTCTTTAACTGGTTATTTTTTATTATCGTCTTGGGTGGCCACTGAGATTGGCTGACATTGGGAGTGTGATTTTATCATGACAGTGAGAAGCCCTTGGATCAGTGTCACCTTTTCTTAGTTTCCTTGGTACTGACCAGGTGGTGGTGCAGTGGATAGAGCGTTGACCTGGGATGCTGAGGACCCAGGTTCGAAACCCCAAGGTCTCTCTGGCTTGCAGACTTATCCAGCTTGAGCTTGGCCTCACCAATTTGAGAGCAGGGTCACCAGCTTGAGCATGGGATTCTAGACTTGACCTCATGGTTGCTGGTTTGAGCCCTAAGGTCACTGGCTTGAGCCAGCCCAAGGTCACTGGCTTAAAGCCCAAGGTCACTGGTTTAGCTTGAACCCCCTGGTCAAATAACATATGAGAAGCAATCAGTGAACAACTAAAATGACACAACTACGAGTTGATGCTTCTCATTTCTCTCTCTCAAAAGAACCCAAAAACAATTCTTATAACAGAAAGATGATAAATAGTGGCTAAAGTTGACAAAAAACCAGTATAAGCAATTTTTCTTTTTTGAAATAAAGAGATAGGTACTAAGAGAAAGTGATTGCCTTCAGGGAAGCAGCAATCAGGAGCCAGGTAGGGAACTGCTGCTTTTTTGTTATAAACCTTATAGGACTTTCTATATACATGTGAAGGAAAGGGTTATTACCATTCATGGAAATAAGGTCCAGAGAGTTAAGGGCCGAAAGTTTGAGAATGAATAACTAGAGAAACAGTCTTCAACTCTGGCTCTCTGACTTTCACCAGTGCCCTTTCTGCCCCACCCTGTCTTGTTGTCTTTGCTGGTGATGTTCATATGAGTGAAAGCCAGTGCTCCCAACAGAGCCCCCTCAGAATTTTTTATATTGGCTGTTACAGCCTCTGCATCTGGGACACTGCAAAGTGCCTGGCATAGCAAACAGTCCTAGTGACCCAGGCTGATGCTGGGGTAATAAATTACCATAAAACTGTTTTTCTGAAATGCAAGTTTGGCAGCCACATCCATTTTCTTTTCTTTTGCTGGACTAAGGATAGATCTTTTATAGGAATTGCATGGACCGATTTTTTTTTTTTTCATTTTAAAAATCAGTTGTTGGTCCCTGAGAAAATACTATTCCCTGGTCATAAGAGAGGGAAGTCACAGCCTTAGGGAGTATAAGAACTTGAATGCAAACTATTGCTTTATTACCCCCCCCATCTCTCTCTTTCTCTTTCTCTCTCTCTTGCTCTCTCTCCTTTAGCAAAGTAGGATTCCTTCCTTTCTCAGCTGCAATTTCAGTGTTTTGAGAATTCCTCTTTGACAGCTTTGTTGAATTCTAGTGTTCCCAAATTGTCTGTGCTCCGGCTAGTCCTTTGGGTCTCTTCTGCAAATGATTTTTATCTCATCCATCATGCATGAGAATTTTATTTTCAGTGAGGAATGCCATTGTCTAGTGCTGGAGAATCATTCTTTGCCCTAAATGCCAACTACAAGATTCAAACAGAGTGAAGGCCTCAGAATGAATCAGTGGTCTAGTGGTTTACTTAAAATACTAGGTTATCCCCTTCTTCACTGTTATTACCATTAAGCATTCTTGTCCACAGGCATTAGCTGCAAGCTCCCATGGTTACCTTTGCTTACTGGTCAGGCTGCTGTGTGGTTGATTTATCCAGTTAAGGACTAATTTCCTAGTTCTGAAAATGAAAACAAGAGCTCTGTTATTCACTAGAGAAAATGTCATGACTAAATATGAGCAAAAAACAAGAACAGAGCTTTATTTTTATCTCCTGCCACCCCTGAGCTCAGTTGGGAGGAAAACAGGGGAGGGACCCTTAGCCTGGTCAAGTGTTCATGACCAGAAGGTGGGTAGGGATAGATATGTCTCAGGTCTCTTGTTCCTGAGGAGCAATTCTGTTAGAGGGTTCCACAGTTGTTGCAACAACAATAGAGAAAAGAATATAGGTTACCTAATGTTAAGATTGTCCTGGAGAGGGAGCCAAATGGCTCCTTCTTTTGTGATCCTCACTGAGAATGCAGTCAACATTCATACACTAGGTTGTACACGCAGAAAAAGCCACCAGTCCTTTCAAATTATAAGATAAATATCAATCTTATTATTAAAATAATAGCACATATTTCTTGAAACTACTGTATAACATCTTGTAATAGTATCTCCTGTGTAGTTTAGTTCATTTCTACCCTACAGCCCATTGTATTATCTCCATTTTATAGACGGAGAAACTGAGGCTAAGAAAGATTGAAGGATTTGACCAAAATCCTTCAGTAGCTAGTAAGTGGCAAAGCTAGACTAGGTTTGGCTGTTCTAAATTTTTTTAATTTTCTTTTCCAAGTGAGAGGAGGGCATGTGCCTGGACTATAACATCCACATGGTTCCATGCAGCCCCTTTATAACATCTACAATTTCTAGTTCCTGACACATAGTAAGAATTCATAACAAATATTTGTTGAAAACTTGAATGAATGAAGGGGCCTTCTCTTTTTAGGGAGCATCCAAGAGAACCAGGCAATAATACAATGTTATCAAATCATTTATAACTTTAGTTTCAACCAATTTAAGAGACATTCTTCTAGACAAAAGAATCTGTTATAAGGTAGTGTTTGCTGATATGTCCCAGATCTGTGAAATGGTTTTCTGGGAACCATTGCCAGTAATGTTTTTTTCAGCTGATTATTTCAGTTGTCTTTGGGTGCAGGGACAGATGTTTGACAGTCGTGTGAAAAAATATGTAAAACCTATATCTTTTTCTTTTTATCACAAGCTTGACATTTAAAAATAAATTCTTTTTATTTTTACAGAGACAGAGTCAGAGAGAGGAATAGATAGGGACAGACAGACAGGAACAGAGAGAGATGAGAAGCATCAATCATTAGTTTTTCGTTGCAACACCTTAGTTGTTCATTGATTGCTTTCTCCTATGTGCCTTGACCGTGGGGCTACAGCAGACCGAGCAACCCCTTGCTCAAGTCAGCGACCTTGGGTCCAAGCTGGTGAGCTTTGCTCAAACCAGATGAGCCTGCGCTCAAGCTGGCGACCTCGGGGTCTCGAACCTGGGTCCTCCACATCCCAGTCCGACGCTCTATCCACTGCGCCACCACCTGATCCGGCATGAGCTTGACATTTGATAAGAGGACAAAACCTTTGGGCAGGGTTTATAAGAAGCCCCTTTGATATTCTGGATGTTATAAAGGGGTTGTTTCTTTTTAGACAGGACATCCTTTGGTGACAAACTTGATCATTCTCCCTATTTAAGGATAAATATTTCAGTGAAACATTTTGAGATGACTGCTAAAGAAACTAGGTCAAATCAGGTATGATATTTGAAATGCACCATTAATGAGGCAATGAGAAAGCCAGTTCTGTCTTTCTGTGTCCTGAAATTTTAGGTTAATTACAGGAAGGCCTTCAAACCATATGTTCCTTTGTCTTGGAAATATTCCCAATTTTGAATAATGTGCTTGCTTGCTATGTGACTACATCTACGCATACAGTATTCAATATCAGCACTTGTTACTTGAGTTCTTTTGTTTGATATCTGAAGTTACATAAAGTTCGTTTAAAATAATATTTTAATTTTAATTTTTAGAGGTGAATCTGCTGATATGCTGCACTCACTGATCTATGATTAAACCAATACCATTGCTTCAAAAGTCTGTGCTCTGGTTTTTGTGCTTGTCCCCACCTTGGTCAGCCACGTTCATCGTCTCTCAGTTACTCCGAGAGCATCTCAAGGTCTCTTCTGCTTCAATGCCTTTGCCCATGCTGTTTCTTTCCCTAAAATGTTTTCTTGTTCCTTTCTTCAACATGGTTAACTACTGCTCTGCTACACCTTGCTTAAACCTTTGAGTAGTGAATTTTTTTCATGCTCACTGACCCCCGGGAGTGAGTTTTTTTCCAAAACATGAAATTAGTTCCAGTTTTATTAACTTAAAATCATGTTTGTTTGATAACTAATTTATGGAAACAAGAAGAACATACATTTGCCTTTTTTAATGTTGCCTTACACATTTTTAAAATAAATCATACTCTGATGGTCAGGAGGCACGAGGACGCACATGAACATTTTTACTACTCAAAGGGTTAAATGTCACCACCTTGGAGTGTTCTTTCTTGTCTTACCATTCTTGAACAAATCTCTGTTAGCTTTTTTATAAGCATCTCTTACACATTGTACTCATAGGATGTGTTAGTCTGTCCCACCTGCCCTTCATCTCTTTCCTTTTCTAGAGCATAAATCTGAGGAGAGGACAGGGGCAGTGGCTGAATATAGTTCATTACTGTTTTCTCAGTGTCTGACACAATGTCTAGTTCCTGACACATAGTATGAATTCATAACAAATATTTGTTGACAGCTTGAATGAATGAAGGGGCCTCCTCTTTTTACAGAGCATCCAAGAGAACCAGGCAAAAGATCAATGGCCATTTTTGGCTTAGCTTTGGAAATCACACAGCATTCCACTGTATTCTATTGGTTGGGCCACTCCAGCTTAGATACATGGGGAGGAAACTTAGACTTGACTTCCTGATGGGGTTGTAGCAATCTTTGGACAATACAGTTTATCACAAGAGATAGTTCCTTTCTGGGTACTGGTATTTTCTCTGAGAAGTGGATACAGCTACCTGAATAGATCTGGATGCACATATTCTGGGTTCATTTCTTGTTACACTTATGTTAGTCAGGACAGGCAGTACTATGCTGCGGTAGCAAATTACCCACAAGATTTCAATGGGTAATATAACAAAGATTTGTTGAATTCTTTTTTTTTTTTTTTTAGAGTAAGAGAGAGAGGGACAGACAGACAGGAACAGTGAGAGGTGAGAAGCATCAATCATTAGTTTTTCGTTGCCGTCGCAACACCATAGTTGTTCATTGATTGCTTTCTCACATGTGCCTTGACCGTGGGCCTTCAGCAGACCGAGCAACCCCTTGCTGGAGCAGCGACTTTGGGTCCAAGCTGGCGAGCTTTTGCTCAAGCCAGATGGACCCGCGCTCAAGCTGGCGAGCTCAGGGTCTCGAACCTGGGTCTTCCCCATCCCAGTCCGATGCTCTATCCACTGCACCACCGCCTGGTCAGGCTGTTGAATTCTTGCTCATATGAATTTGAGTATGGGCCAGGTGACTCTAGAAAGCTGTTGTCCTCCAGGAAATGATGACTAGGGTATGTATGCTATTATAGTCTTATGATACCACCATCTCAACATTAGAGAAATCTAGGGTACCTTTGCAGGGAAATGGGGCTGGGAAGAGGGAATGAGAGAGAAAGAGAGAGTTTGCAAGCTCACTGGAGGGTCATACATAGACTCTTGAATATTTCTGCCTGAAAATGAGACATTTTGCTTCTGTTCACAGATCATTAGCACTGCCTAACTTCAAGAGTCTGGGAACTGTCGGGGAACTCATGGATATTCAGTGGTTAATATCTCTGCCAGGCTCTTAACAACAGATGCTTCCTGAGGGAGATTATTTTTACATAGTATGTGTTTCCTTTTAGCTTACATCAAGGATAGTTTAACATGTCCAGGCCATGTTTTATACTGTGAGGGCTTTGAGGTCAGGAATTAAATTTAAAAATGAGCTTATTTTTCAGTTTAATTTAATTAAATGCAATTCCAGGTCTTGTTTTCTTCCCAGTATTTATAGTCTATATCTATCTATCATTTATCTTGTATATAAGTAATAAAGCTACATAGTACCAGATTTTAAGTTCCCTTGAGGGCAGTATAGAATAGTACTTAAAAGCACTGGTTTTAAGCGTTAGAATTCTGGGTCTACTGCTTCCTAACTCTGACTTTCTGCAACTTATTTTTTTTAAGTGTGTGTGTGCAACTATTTTTCATAAACAGCTTTATTAAAATGTAATTTATATACCATAAAATTCATCCCAGAGTACACAATTTGTAGTTTTTAGTATATCCACAGATTGTGCAGCCTCAACCTCTATTTAATTTTAGAACATTTTCATTACGCCAAAAGAATTTTTGTACGTGTTAGCAATAACTTCTCATTCTCCCCTCCCTTCAACCCCTGCTAAATGTTAAACTACTTTCTTTTCTGTGGATTTGCCTGTTTTGGACTTGGGCAAGTTATTTAACCTTTCTGTGCCTCAGTTTTCTCATTCACAAAGTGGGGACAATAATAGCTACCTCTTTAGGTTGTTAAAAGTATGATATGAGAGCAGGAAAAGATTTAAAGGACTTAGAATTATTTCTGACATATAGTAAATGCTGTGTGTTTGTTGTTTTTTTATTATTATGTTCTACATTATTTTGTTCCCTTTATAGCACCTAGCATAGGACTGGACATGTGGTAGGTACATTCACCCAATTTCCTAAAGTTCCTACTATGTGCCCAGTACTGTGTAAGGGGATTTCGAATATAGTTTAAAATACTGTTGCTGTTCTCAAGCTGTTCAGTTTCGTGACAGAGACAGATATATAAAGAGTGTATATATATGCTCTAACATAGGTCAACCCTGTGAGGTGGAGTTCTTAGGCTCAACAATGTTAAATAACTTACCCAGCATCCTGTAGGTAATAAGTAGTTGAGCTGGGGTTTGAACCTGAATCTGACCAATTGCAAAACCTGTTTTTACTACATATTTCTGATCCTTATAAAAACAATTTGCTGCTAGTTCTTTGAAATGTGTAAATCATACAAAGCAAAAACTGTGCTTTTGGGCTAAATCAACTTGAGATTCAGTATATGTTTTGAAAAATTCAACTACCGGAGCCTGCCCTGCTGCTCTGTTACTCCTTCATCTGCTCTGGCAAGAAAAGGACCTGAGGACAGAGAAGGTACAAGATGTGTCCTCCTCTCTGGTAAGGATGGGCTGTGCCCCTTTGTCCAGTGTCTATCCTGCCAGGCCCCTGACTGGTACCTCTCCTTCTCTGGGCAGTGAGGCTCCTTTGTATGGGACCTCAATGGAGGTTTTGTGCAAGTTTCCGGTGAATGAGAAGCATTCCTGTGATTAGCCATGACCTTCTAGCAGCAGATATATTCATCATTTGGCTTCAGCTTTCCCATCTGCCCCTTCAGGTTCCATTGGATCTGCTAGTTACAGAGCGGCTTCCATTGAACGCAACAGCTTGTTTCTGGTTACATTAGGCATTATCTGTGCTGCCGTTCTGGCTCACCTACTGCATAGGCTACGACTGTAGTTATTTTTCATAGAATATCAAAGTAAGTGGGGGGTCCTTAAAAATCTCTGACTAAACCCTGCTCATTTTACAGAGGAAGAAATCTGAGACCCAGTAAAGGGAGGTAGTTACCCAGATCCTACAGATGCTGTAGCAGAGGTGAGACCTGAATCCTCATGCCTTGACTGTAGGCTAGTTTTTCCCTCTGCCAAGCTCGTCTACCTCTTCTTTTACCACAAGCATACCATCATAGTTCTTAGAGGGCTAAGGTCATACCTTATATTCCTTTATATTCCTCAGAGAGCCGAGGTTCTTAGGTACGTCTAATAATGTCTTGGATTAGTTATCTGATTTTACATATTAAGAATATATTGCCTACTTAAAAGAGCTAGGTACACCTAGATGGGGATCTTGGCTAGGAATCAATGAAGCTGGGGTTTCAACTCAGATATTCTGAGTTCAAGTTGTCCAGTCTCCTTTCTAGTAAACTGTAACTGGAATGGAATGATTTTTGACAGGAAAAACAGTCCCGAAAGAGCCAAGCTCCAGAAGCAGGGAGAATTGTCTGCACTTGGAGAGAAGCAACCAGACTGATATGGCCAGAGCCTGTTTAATTTAAACAGGTTGAATTAAATGAAGGGAAGTGGGGGGAAGGCAGTGACAACCACTGGGGGAGGGGTGTGAAGAAGGTTTGGAACCAAAGAGGACAGATCCCCTTTTTATTTTTTATTCTTAATATTTTTACTTATTTTTAAAAAATATTTTATTGTTTATTTTTCAGTGAGAGGAGGGAAGGCAGAGAGACACTTCCATGTGGGCCCTGACCAGGATCCTCTGTCCATCTCAGCCCGTTGCTCCATTGCTCAGCAACAGGAGCCATTTTTTTTAGCACCTGAGGCAGGGACCATGGAGCCACCCTCAGCACCTGAGGCCAGTGTACTCAAACCAGTTGAGCCATGACTGCAGGAGGAGAAGAGAGAGAGAGAGAGAAAGAGAGAAAAGGAAGGGGTGGAGAAGCAGATGGTTGCTTCTCCTGTGTGCGCTGACTGGGAATCAAACCCGGGACATCTATTTGCCAGGCCGACACTCTACCACTGAGCCAACCGACCAGGGCCTAAATTTTTTATTTTTAATTTATTGTGTTAGCATGGTTTCAGATGTTCCACTCAGATCAGTTTAATTTGGGCTTTTTAAAGAAAGCTTCCTAACCTAAAGTTGGGAACCTTGAGCTGGGCCTGAAAGATGGTTAGGATTTGAATACACAGGGATGACACAAGGTGTGGGGAAAAGGTAAGCACACACTTTCTTTCTCTTTACATAAGGTGGAAAAGCCAATCAAGTGTTTGATTCACCTAGAGCATTGTTGAGGAGGAGGGGAGTGCTGGAGGGTAAAGGTTGGGGATAGTGTTTAAAAAGCCTAGAATTTTAGATTTGAGGATTAAAAATTTTTTTAAATTAATTTTAATGGTGTGACATTAATAAATCAGGGTACATATGTTCAAAGAAAACATCTCCAGGTTATCTTATCATTCAGTTATGTTGCATACCCATCACCCAAAGTCAAATTGTCCTCTGTCACCGTTTATCTGTTTTTCTTTGTGCCCCTCCCCTTCCCCTCTCCCTTCCTCTCCTCCCTTCCCCCTCTCCCCCTGGTAACCACCACACTCATATCCCTGTCTCTTAGTCTCTTTCTTATGTCCCACCTATGTATGGAATCATGCAGTTCTTAGTTTTTTCTGATTTACTTATTTCACTCCGTATAATGTTATCTAGATCCATTCATTTTGTTGTAAATGGTCCGATGTCATCATTTCTTATGGCTGAGTAGTATTCCATGGTATTTATGTATCAGATCTTCCTTATCCAGTCATCTATTGAAGGGCTTTTTGGTTGTTTCCATGTCTTGGCCACTGTGAACAATGCTGCAATGAACATGGGGCTGCATGTGTCTTTACTTACCAGTGTTTTTGAGTTTTGGGGGTATATACCCAGCAGAGGGATCGCTGGGTCATATGGTAGCTCTATTTTTAGTTGTGTTTTTTTTAAAGTTTCTTTTTATTTATTCATTTTAATTTTTTTTTAAAATTTTTTATTTTATTTTATTCATTTTAGAGAGGAGACATAGAGTGAGAGAGAAAGAGAGAGAGAGAGAGAGAGAAAGGGGGGAGGAGCTGGAAGCATCAACTCCCATATGTGTCTTGACCAGACCAGTGCACGGTTTTGAAGTGGCGACCTCAGTGTTCCCAGGTCGACGCTTTATCCACTGCGCCACCACAGGTCAGGCTATTTTTAGTTTTTTGAGGAACCACCATACTTTCTTTCATAATGGTTGTACTACTTTACATTCCCACCGAGGAATGTAAATTTTTTTTCCATTAATATTGCTGAAGATAGGTTCCCTTTTCAAAGATGAGTTTTGGGAACCCTGGATAGCAGCTAGGTAACGGACTCTTGCCTTTTTAGCCTTTATAGATTAGGGCTTTGTTTTAGACATTTCACTTTGATGAACTTTGATTTTACTTTGATGAGTAGCTCTGGCTGTTCATGAGCACCCTCAAAGGTCTATGACATTTTGTAATTTCTCACTTTCCTGAGGTGGGCATGTGAAAAGGATATGATGAGGCAGTGGTGGATGGGAGAGAGATACTTAGCTAAGGACTGTTTCTTACTTATAATTTGTCACACTTGTAAATTTGGGTGTT
Organism: Rhynchonycteris naso; assembly: GCA_037038555.1. Taxonomy (NCBI): domain Eukaryota; kingdom Metazoa; phylum Chordata; class Mammalia; order Chiroptera; family Emballonuridae; genus Rhynchonycteris; species Rhynchonycteris naso. Next base: position 319,187,384 of record CM072995.1, read on the forward strand.
CTTAAGCCATCTCTGGAGATCTGTTCACAAATGACGAGGTTTCTAGTATGTTTTCTTCCTACATACATTATACCTCAGTCAACCTTGACCTGGGTTCTGAACTCTTCTCTACTCCTTGACTTGTCTATGTGAACATTAAGCCACTCTCCCTTAGTTCCTGCATCCATAATAATAATGCCGGACTGGTTAACCTCTATAGGCTCTTTTGGTTCTGGTAATTTAGGACTCACTATATGTGACACAGATCAGCCTTTTCTTTGACATTCTTCATATACACAGATGATGCATTAAAGCATAATTATATCAAAGTGACTGCACACATACTGGCTTATTCAGCGCATTCTCATGAAACATTTCTCATTGGTGATCATGCTACACTGGCTTTTTGAATACTTGTGTCCTGTCCTTATGATGTCCTCTACTGCCTTTATGTTCTGGCTGTACCTTCTGTCATCCTGCAGAGCAAGACATAGACCCAGAGTCATCACTGTGTTTTAGTAGTGTCGGAAAAAAATAACCCCTCAAACCCAACCAGTTGCTTCCATTTAAACTGGCCTTCCTGGAAACTATAGATGATTAATTCCTGCATGAGTATTCTGCAGGGCTCAAAGGAGAAGATTTGGTAGAAAAATCCCAAGTGTCACCTTTTCTGTCAGTTTTAAGTACACAGATTGCTTTTCCACTATGGCTTTACTGCAGTATTGAAGATACTTGGAAGGAGTCCAGAAATGTAAAAGACCTGTGAGAAACTACACTTAGAAAATATTGTTCAAGACAACTGTTGTTGGACATGTTTTTCCTCATTTTTATTAATTTGCTTTATAGTTTTGGATATGAGTAATAGTAATAAGCATCCCAAACATTTCATAGCACTTTAGAGCCATTTTACCTCTTATATAACACATCTTCATAAAAAGCCTGGAGATGATGCTTATTATGAATAGTTACTTTTCATTGAGTTTTTACTCTATGTATAACTCTATACTAAGTGCTTTACATATACATTATTGCATTTAACTTTTATCAGCTATAAAAGTTGTACTATCACCATTTGGAACAGATGAAGATTCTAAGACCTGAAGAAATTAAGTAAGTTGCCCAAGATCATGCAGTTAATATGATGGAGTTATGATTTGAATCCAACCAATGGTGCCTGGCTCCATATCTGGTTCTGTTAATGTCTGTGCTTTACTGGCTCTCTGTGATGTTTACTTACAGATGAGCAAGCAATCAGAGAGGTCATAACTTGTCAGTAGTTATACGGCACATAAACATCAGATAGAGGAGATGAATTTTGATCATTTGATTCAGAATCTATGTCCCAGCTGGTTTTTTACTAATTTTTACTTTAACTGTCTTTTAAAAAATTTATTGATTTTTAGAGTAAGGAAGAGAGAGACAGAGGAGAGAAAGAAACATTGATTTGTTGTTCTGCTTACTTATACATTCATTGGTTGATTCTTGCATGTACTCTGACTAGGGATCAAACCCACAACCTTGGTGTACAATCTAACCAAGTGAGCTACCTGTCCAGGGCTTCTTGTCCTAATAAGGATGAATCTCGGTATGGATTATAAATAAATTATAAAAAGTCTTATTGGAGATGCAAAGAAAAATAACATGTTGGGTTATTCTTGAGAACCTAATGATTGTTTGGGTAGAATAAGAAAACATGTACAGAATTAGAGGTGTTCCCATCATGTAGTAACTGGGGAAAATCTGTAAATGAGTAGTTCAGGCTATGAGTGATTTAAAGAAGAGAAAATAAGTGTGAGCTATGATTTAATAAAGAGAGGGAATTTTTTTTTTTTTTGGTGGGGGATGTTGTTAAGTGTAGTATATAACAATAAAAGATCTGCAGTCCTCTTAAGTGTGATTAGGAAAATGTAAAACTACAGAATTTTGTCCCTGGCTGGTTTTCTCAGTTGGAAGAGCATTGGCCAGGTGTGCAGACATTGGGGGGATCTCATGAGAAATTACCATCTGCTTCTTTTTCCCTCCTTCGCTCTCTCTTCCTCTCTCACAGCCAGTGGCCCTATTGATTTGAGCTTTGGCCCTGGGCACTGAGGAGAGCTCAGTTGATTCAAGCATCGGCCCCATACAGGGGTTGCTGGGTGGGTCCTGGTCAGGGTGAATGGGGGAGTCTATCTGCCTTCCTCTCACTTAAAAACAAACAAAAAACACTACAGAATTTTGGAGCCAAATTTTGTTTTTTAGTAGGAACACTATGAAATGTTTATATATGTGACTAGGAAAAACAATGTATGTGACACTTTCATGAATTTGTCATTTAGTATATTTGTGTTTTCAATGCCTAGCTTGTTTTTTGAATGAATGAATTTTCTGGTCAAAGTCTGAAGTCGCAGAGGTACTATGTCATTATAATATAATGTGCTGTAAAAGGCTAAAGATGGAACCTTTAAATAAACATCTAGCCTGACCAGGTGGTGGCACAGTGGATAGAGTGTCGATCTGGAATGCTGAGAATGCAGGTTAAAAACCCTGAAGTTGCCAGCTTGAGTCCGAGCTGATCTGACTTGAGCCCAAAGGTCACTGGCTTGAAGCCCAAGGTTGCTGGCTTGAGCAGGAGATCACTCACTCTGCTGTAGCCCCCCGCCAAGCCACATATGAGAAAGCAATCACTAAACAACTAAGGTGCCGCAACTACGAGTTGGTGCTTCTCATCTCTCTCCCTTCCTGTCTGTCTGTCCCTCTCTCTTTCTTAAAAAAAAAAACAACAACACCAAAACTAACCTAGCTTCTCCTTCTAACTGATGAGTGAAGTGGGGCCCAGAGAGTAGAAGTGACTTTTCTAAGTTGTAGAAGAGGACTACTGTTCCTGGCAGCACTAATGGTTTATCTGGAGTAGATTACCAATGTTTTCACAGGTTTTATGAGCACAGATCAAACATACAGAGAAAACATTGTTGAAAATATTTTAAATCACTGATTTTTTTTAAAGATAAAGTGAGCCTGTGGAGGATTGGTTTCTTCTCTCCTTATTTCTATAGATCTCAGATGCCAGGTTTATATTAGAAAGGTTCAGTAGGTTGAATCTTAACTTTTGATCACAGTTTTCCCACAGTGTACATCTAGCTGAGCTTTTTCTCTCAGAGGCCTGGTTGGAAACAGTTGGAAACAGTGGCCTTTATTTCTGATGTATAATTTACCTCTCCTTCCTGGTGTTTGAGCCTTGTTGGTCTTGATAAATGCCTTTTTTCTGTTCACAGCCTGCAGTTAACACGGAGGGTCCTTGTGTGCGGCTGTTTAGGAAGCAAGCAGTGGGTGAGAGTGCATGTGAGAGAGTGCAGGGTGGGTTATTGCTAGGGCCTTTTACTCCTTTGGTTAACCTGTTAGTCCAGAGAGATTTGTCTAGTCATAACGAATCTGTAAGTCTCAGTGCCAGAAGAGGAAACTGATGCGAAAAGAATCTATTGGTCCTGGTTTACTATAGAAGGGAACAGAGGTCAAACAGGGTCTGGTAGTGGAAAAGGAATTGGGAGTCAGCAGTCCTGGACTTGACTGTAGGCTCAGTCACTTATAAGCCATGACCTTGGACAGTTTCCTTAGTCTTAACCTAGTTCTCCCATCTTCAACCCTTTGAGTAGTACGAACGTTCATGTATGTCCTCACTCAAAGGGTTAACAAAAAACTCACTACTCAAAGGGTTAAAATGTAATACCAGTTACCTCAAAGGGGCATTAAGTTCTTCCCGAGATAAATACATGGCTTGTTCCTTTTCCTCCTCTTTTAGGTCTTTTCTCAGGGAGCACCTTCTCAGTGAGGCTTTCCCTATCTTCTTAAATTTGTGATTACTACTATTTGGCACCTGTGTTGCCTTGCCCTGCTCTATTTTTTTGTCATACTACTAATTGGCCATATTTTTTATTGTTTAATTGTCTTGGTGCCCAATCATAATAACAACAGAATACAGCAGTAATAGTAACAGCTAGTTCTCTTTTATGTTTGGCACTGTCTTAAGCGCTTTGCACATCTTAACTAATTTAATCCTTATAGATACCCTATTAAGCGATACTATTATTATCATCCCCATTTTATAGATTAAAAAAACTGCGTCATAGAGAAGTTAAGTGATTTTCAAAGAACACATACGTGGTTAGCAGTGAAGCCAGACTCTGAGCCTAAGCTCTCTGGCTCCAGAGTCCTTGCTTTTACTCACTATGTGCTATATTGCCTCATTAGAACATAAGCTTTTTGAGGAAAGAGATGTTTGTCTTTCATAGTTCACTGCTGTTTTGCCAATACCTCGAATAGTACCTGGCACGTAGTAAGCAGTGACTATTTGTTAAATGAATGAATGCACATTGATAACATTTGAGGAAAAGAACAAGTGGAGCTGACTGAGTTTTTACCTTGACCCCTCTTTATTATCTAAGGCCCTAACTATTGCTCTCGTCCTGTGTCATTCAATATGGTAGCCAATAGGGGCTCAGTAGCCACATGTGGCTAACAGCTACTATATTAGGCAGCACAGATGTAGAATGTTTATTTTTAAAACATTTATTGATTTTAGAAAAGAAGAGAGGAGGGGGGAGAGGGAGAAGCATCAATTTGTTGTTCTATCCATCCATGTATTCATTGGTTGACGCCTGCACATGCCCTGACAGGGAATTGAACTTGCATACTTGGTATATTGGGACAGCATTTTAACTAAATGAGCTACCCAGCCAAGGCAGACTATTTTTATTTATATAACTTTTTAATTTTTCAATTATCTAGTTGGCATACATTATTATATTTCAGGTGTACAGCAGAATGATTAAACATTTATATAACTGACAAAGTGATTACCCTGATTAAGACTGTTACCCATCTGACATTATACAGTTATTACAACATTATCGATTATTTTCTTTGCTGTATTTTACATCCGTGTGATTATTTTTATAACTGCCAGTTGCTACTTATTTTTTTGTGTGTGACAGAGACAGACAGAGAGAGGGACAGACAGACAGGAAGGGAGAGAGATGAGAAGTGTCTTTGTTACGACACCTTAGTTGTTCATTGATTGCTTTCTCATATGTGCCTTGACTGGGAGGCCACAGCAGAGCGAGTGACACCTTGCTCAAGCCAGCGACATTGGGCTCAAGCTGGTGAGCCTTGCTCAAACCAAATGAGCTTGCTCGCGCTCTAGGCGGCAACCTTGGGGTTTTGAACCTGGGTCATCTGTGTCCCAGTCCAAGGCTTTAGCCACTGCACCACCGCCTGGTCAGGCGCCAATTTGTACTTATTAATCCGTTTTCCGTTTTCACCCGTCTCCCAGTTCCATCTGGCAGCCATCGATTTCTTCTCTTTATGAGTTTCTGTTTTGTTTGTTAGTTTATTTTGTTATTTAGAGTAAGTTCTACATATAAGTGAAATCACATATTTGTCTTTGTCTTTCTTACTTCACTTAGCATAATACCCTCTAGGTCCATTTATTTTGTCACAAATGGCAAGATTTCATCCTATTTTATGGCTGAGTAATATTCCATTGTATATATGTACCATATCCTTTTTGCCCATTCATCTATTGATGGACAGTTAGGTTGCTTCCGTGTGCTGGCTATTGTATATGATGTTGCAGTGAACATAGGGGTGCATACATATTTTTGAATTGGTGTTTGGGTTTCTTCAGATAAATACCTAGAAGTGGAATTGCTGGGTCATATGGTAATTCTATTTTTAATTTTTTTGAGGAACTTTCATACTGTTTGTCATAGTGGTTTCACCAATTTATAATCCCAGCAGTGCACGAGGGTTTTCATTTCTCCACATCCATACCAACACTTGTTTGTTGATTTATTTATGATAGCAATTCTGACAAGCGTGAGGTAATAACTCATGGTTTTAATTTGCATTTCTCTCATGATTAGTGATATTGAGCGTCTTTTAATCTATTAGCCATCTGTATGTCCATTTTAAAGAAATATATTTTTTGGTGTTAAGATGTATGAGTTCCTTATATATTTTGGATAGTAACCTCTTATTGGATGTGTCATCGGTAAATATCTTCTTCCATTCAATAGCTTGTTTTTATTTTGTTGATGGTTTCCATATTTGTGTAAATTCTTTTGGTTTGATATAGTCCCATTTATTTATTCTTTATTTTCTCTTTTTAAAACGTTTTAGGTTTCAAAAATATTATTTACTAATTTGAGAGAGAAAAAACCCCTGATTTGTTCTACTTATTTATGCATTCATTGGTTGATTCTTGTATGTGCACTGACCTAGGATTGAACCTGCAATCTCAGTGTGTGGGGATGATGCTCTAACCAACTGACATACTTGACCAGGGTCTATTTTTTTGGTTTGTTTTTTTTCCTTGCCCAAAGAAACACATTGAAAAAGATATTGCTAAAACTGATGTGAAAGAGTCTACTGCCTATATTTTCTCTAGGTTGTTTGTTTTTTTTTTTTTTACAGGTACAGAGAGAGGGATAGATAGGGACAGACAGATAGGAATAGAGAGAGATGAGAAGCATCAATCATTAGTTTTTCATTGCCGTTGTGACACCATAGTTGTTCATTGATTGCTTTCTCACATGTGCCTTGACCATGGGCCTTCAGCAGACCGAGCCACCCCTTGCTGGAGCCAGCAACCTTGGGTCCAAGCTGGTGAGCTTTTCGCTCAAGCCAGATGGGCCTGCGCTCAAGCTGGCAAGCTCGGGGTCTCGAAACTGGGTCTTCCACATCCCGGTGCGATGCTCTATCCACTGCGCCACTGCCTGGTCAGGCTGTTTTCTCTAGATTTTAAGGTTTCAGGTCTTACATGTAAGTCTTTAATCCATTTTGAGTTTATTTATTTATTATTTTGTATTTTTCTGAAGTGAGAAGCAGAGAGGCAGAGAGACAGACTCCCGCATGCGCCTGACCAGGATCCACCTGGCAAGCCCACTAGGGGGCGATGCTCTTTCCATCTGGATTGTTGCTCCGTTGCAACTGGAGCTATTCTAGCGCCTAAGGTGCAGGCCATGGAGCCATCCTCAGTGCCCGGGCTAACTTTGCTCCGATGGAGCCTTGGCTGCAGGAGGGGATGAGAGAGATAGAGAGAAAGGAAGGGGGGAAGGGGGGAGAAGCATATGGGTGCCTATCCTGTGTGCCCTGACCAGAATTGAACCTGGGACTCACACACGCCAGGCTGACACTCTACTGCTGAGCCAAACAGCCAGGGCTCTTTTTTATTTTTTGTATGTATCTGTCCAGTTTTCCCAACACCACTTATTGAAGAGACTGTCATGACCCCATCGTATATTCTTGTCTTTTTTGTCATGTAGTAATTGAATACATAGTCACAGGTTTATTTTGGGGCGCTCTCTTCTGTTTTATTGATCTTTATGTCTATTTTTATGTCAGTACCATGTTGTTTTTGTTTGTTTGTTTGTTTAGAGATAAAGGAAATGGGGAGAGGGAGAGAAGTGATTGTTGTCCCACTTCTTTATGCATTCATTGGTTGATTCTTGCATGTACCTCACCAGGGATTGAACCTGCACTGCAATTTTGGTGTATTGTGACTATGCTGTAACCAACTGAACTAACCAGCCAGGGTCCATACTGTTTTGATTACTGTAGCCTTGTAGCATAGCTTGATATCAGGGATTATGATGCCTCCAACTTTGTTCTTTTTTCTCAAGAGTGTTTTGGCTACTCAGGATCTTTTTTGGTTTCATATAAATTTTAGGATTATTTGTTCTCATTCTGTGAAAAACGTCATTGGTATTTTGATAGGGATTGCATTGAATCCATAGATTACTTTGGGTAGTATAGATATTTTAATGATGTTGATTTTTCCTATTCATGAAAACAGTATAATCTTTCATTTATTTGTATCTTCAGTTTCATTCTTCAGTGTCATATACTTTCCTAAGTATAAGTCTTTTATCTCCTTGATTAAATTTCTTTCTAAGTATTCTCTTTTTGATGCAGTTGTAAATGGGTTTTTTCTTTTGATTTCTCTGATAGTTTGTTATTGGTGTGTAAAAATGCAAACTATTTCTGATATTATATTGTATCCTACTATTTTCCTGAATTAATTTATTCTGAAAGTTTTTTGGTAGAATCTTTAGGGTCACATGTAGGACATTTCTATCATTCTAGGAAGTTTAGTCTAAACAGTGCTTTTCTAGTGCCTTCTGGGGACACAGGCAAGGGAGCAAATAGAGTGAGGTGTGAGATGGAACAAGTAGTGAGAATAGAGAAATAGAGAGGGATGGTGTAATGCTGGTGGCCGAGGCCAAGCAGGTTCACATTGGATTTGGGCAGATGGTAGAAAAGCTGAGGACCTGGAAAGGGTTGGGCCATTCTGTTTAATCAAGTCTCACAATGGTGGACAAGCACATAGGCAGGGGAAACTGCCTCTCAGGCAAACAAACAGCAACATGGCCCCTCACAGTGGCCAGCAGGCACTCCATGCATCCGTAATCCCTGAGCGCAAGCACCCCATATAGCTTTACATAGGCCATACACACATGGTGCAGCCACACGCTCACACACCAATCAGGCAGAGTGCTTGTAGCTGGTAACCCCGTGAGCAAGCCTAACACTGCTGCCCCACAGATGGGCTCTTGGAGGGCTTTGGATGCTAAAATAAAGTTTGTACTTTATTTTGAATCCAATGGCTTCTGAATTTGGCCATATATCAGAAATATCTGGGGAGTCTTTAAAATTCTGATTCCTATGTGGTCTGATTTAGTAGTTTTGGTGTCTGTGTGTGTTAAAAACATTTAACATAAACTTTGCTGTCTTAACTATTTTTAAGAGTGTAGTGCATTCGTGTTAACTGTATGTACATTGTGCAACAAATCTCTAGTACTTTTCCTCTTGCAAAACTGGACCGACTCATTAAACAACTCCTCCTCCTTCCCCCAATAGCCTCTGGCAACCACCATTCTTTCTGTTTCTAAGTATGTTGCTTTTTTTGTGACTGGTTTATTCACTTAGCATAATGCCCTCAAGTTTTATTCATGTTGTAGCATATGACAGGATTTTCTTCTTAAGGTTTAATAATGTTGTATAGTATATATACACCACGTTTTCTTTATCCATTCTTCTTTTGAAGGACATATTGATTTCTTACATTTGTTGTTCATTGTGAATAATGTAGCAGTGAACATGGGTGTGCAAACATCTCTTTGAGATCCTGTTTTTAATTCTTTTGACTCTTGACCTAGAAGTGGGATTGCTGGATTATGTAGTAATCCATTTTTTTTTGTAGTAATCCAATTTTTAATTTTTTGAGGAACTTCCATACTATTTTCCGTGGCTTCTGCATCATATCCTTACCAACACCTGTTATTTTCTTTTCTTTTTTGAGAGGATAGTGGCCATTCTAATATATGGGGTGGTATCTCATTGTGTTTTTTTTTTAATTTTTTTTTTAATTTTATCTAAATTTATTTTTATTTTATTCATTTTAGAGAGGAGACACAGAGTGAGAGAGAGAGAGAGAAAGAGAAAGAGAGAAAGGGGGGAGGAGCTGGAAGGATCAACTCCCATATGTGCCTTGACCAGGCCAGTGCAGGGTCTTGAACTGGCGACCTCAGTGTTCCTAGGTCGACACTTTATCCACTGCGCCATCACAGGTTAGGCTCATTGTGGTTTTAATTGGCATTTCCTTGATAACACTGGGGAACAATGTTTTTCATTTTCTGTTGCATGAGGTTTTAGAACTTTTTTATATATGTCTGTGTTGCTTATTCCCATTCTGAAATCTGTTTTATGGTGCATGCTCTAGTTTTTAAGCAAATTTAATTATTTTTGTTACAGTTAATGGCATGCACTGGTTTTTAAATTGGAGTTAAAGGGCGACTCTTGGATTGAACATAACCACAAGGCAATTAACGTTTTACAAACATCACTTTTACATAATTGTAGTTGTTTTTAAATATAAAAAATTATTATCTGATTAAAACACCCTCTTATTTTGTTTTAAGATTGAATCTTGACTTCTTCGAGTAGGCATAAATGTAAGAATAATTCTGACACCTTCTGTTATATATGTGGCTGTTACATACTTAAACGTCAAAGGCGCGATATTTCATCACTGGTGACACGTGCATATACTGCCTATTTTCAAGTTCCCCTTGGTGATCAAGACAAGAATTGGGCTCCTCATATTGTGTGTCATAATTGTGAGGAAATGCTTCGTGACTGGACAAAGGAAAATGCGAAGGAATGCCTTTTGGTATTCCCATGGTTTAGCATGAACCTAAGGACCACAGCAGTGACTGTTATTTCTGTCTGATCCATACAAAGGGCATCGGCAAGAAAAAACGGCATATGATTGTATATCCTAATATTCCTTCAGCAATATGACCTATCCCACACTCGGAGACACTTCCCAGTTCCAGTTTTCAATGGTTTTATTTCTTCTAAGGACGAAGAAAGTGAACATGGTGATTAAGTTAGATGCATGAGGAAATGGTTGTATAATCTGAAGGGTGTTCTTCTGATGCCAAGCAGTCATTAAGCCCTCAACAGTTTAGCCAACCCGAATTGAATGACCCCTTGAGGTCGCCAGCTTGAGTGCAGGCTCATCTGGTTTGAGCAAAGCTCATCAGCTTGGACCCAAGGTTACTGTCTTGAGCAAGGGGTTACTCGGTCTGCTGTAGCCCCACGGTCAAGGCACATATGAGAAAGCAATCAATGAATAACTAAGGTGTCGCAACGAAAAACTGATGATTGATGCTTCTCATCTCTCTCCATTCTGGTCTGTCTGTTCTTATCTATCCCTCTCTCTGACTCTGTCTCTGTAAAAAAAAGAAAAAATAATCAATGAATGTGTAAGCGGAACAACAAATCATTGTTTCTCCCTCTCCCTTCCTTTTTTTATCTTCCTCCCTCTCTCCCTCTTCCCCTTTCCTTCTCTCTCTACAATGAAAGGAAAAGTCGTGGCTGGGTAACTAAGTTGATTGAAGCGTCATCCCACTATGCCAAGGTTGTGGGTTCTATCTTTGGTCAAGACACATACAAGAAGCAACCAACAAATGCATAAATGGGAGGGACAACAGATCAGTGTTTCTCTCTCCTTTCCTCTCTCTCTAAAATCAATAAAAATAATAATACAAAGAAAAGAACACTACCTTGGAGTATGAGATATTAGGGTTAAAGTTTGGGCAAATTGCTTCTCTTTGAGGCTTATTTCAGCCCTGATTTCCCATTGGGTTGTTAAATGACTGCAGAAATGCTTTGGAAAGTAAAAAATTTATCTTTGAACTTTGAACTTGAAGGAAGAATCAGATATGACCTTTGCCTTCCAAAGACTTTGCATGCTAATTGGGCAGGCAGACAGGAATGAACAAAAAAGAAGGCAATGAACAAAAAAGAAGACTATGAACAAAGGAACTGGTTGGGGTAAAGAACTGGTGAAAATGCTTGAATGTGGTACTTACGTTGCATTGATCCAGATGAAAATGATGATGGCTTGGATTGTGGTGGAAATGAGAGTGGTTAGAATTGATTTTAAAGGTAGAAAACCAAAAATTTTGCTGTTGGACTAGTTGTGGGTTATTAGAAAAAGGGAAGTCAAGACTGACACCTGAATTTTTTCCTGTGAAGTTGAAAGGATGGAGTTGCCATTAACTAAACTGGGAAAGACTTCAGGAAAAACAGTTTTCAGGGGATGAATGAGTAAATATAAAAATGTAGATAGAGCCTGGCCTGTGGTGGCACAGTGGATAGAGCATTGACCTGGAATGCTGAGATTTCTAGCTCAAAGGTTGAAAATCCTGGGCTTGCCTTGTCAAGAAACATATGACAAGCAAGCAGTGAACAACATATATATGTATGTATTTTAAAGATTTTATATATATGTAGGTATATGTATGTAGATAGTATTTAGAGTCATGAGATTAGATGAGGTGACATTTAAAGTGCTTGGAGATAGAAAAGAGGTCCAAGACACGTAGGTTATATAAACTGTGAGAGCGAGCTATCAGAATGAGGAGGGGAAAATAAAACAAAACAAAAATCCAACAAATCTCAGTGAATGTAGTATCTGGAAGCCAAGGTAAGAAAGCTTTTAGACTGACCTGTGGTGGTGCAGTGAATAAAGCGTCAACCTGGAATGCTGAGGTCACTGGTTCAATACCCCAGACTTGCCCAGTCAAGGTGTATATGAGAAGTAACTACTATGAATTGATGCTTCCTACTCCTCCCCCCCTATCTTCTCTCTCTCTTAAAAAAGAAAATACAAGGCCCTGGCCAGTTGGCTCAGTGGTAGAGCGTCGGCCCAGTGTGTGGAAGTCCTGGGTTCGATTCTTGGCCAGGGCACACAGGAGAAGCGTCCAGTTGCTTCTCCACCCTTCCCCCTCTCCTTTTTCTCTATCTCTCTCTTCCCCTCCTGCAACCAAGGCTCCACTGGAGCAAAGTTGGCCCGGGCACTGAGGATGGCTCCACGGCCTTCACCTCAGGTGCTAGAATGGCTCCACTTGCAGCGGAGCAACATCCCAGATGGGCAGAGCATCACCCCCTGGTGGGCAGGCCGGGTGGATCCCAGTCGGGTGCATGTGAGAGTCCATCTGTCTGCCACCTCCTGCTTCTCCAGAAAATTGAAAAAAAAAAAACCTCAAAGAGCAGAGAGAGTGATCATCTGAGTCACATAATGTTGATATGTCAAGGAATGTGAGAGCTGAAAATTGATCACTAGTTTTAGCATGGTGGAGGTTATTATTGACTTTGATAAGAAAATGTGGTGGTGTGGTTGTGGTGTGGTGGGAATGAAAAATCTAATTGGAATAGGTTCCGTAGAATGGGAGGAAAGAGGAGAGAAAGCATATATAAAAGTTCTTTTCAGAAGCTTTGTAATAAAGAGAAGGAGAGAAATGGATTGGTAGCTGGCATGTTAGATGGAATAAAGAAAGGTTTTATTATTTTACTTCTTTGACTCAACAAGTAGCAGTATGTTAGTAGGAATAATCCTGCAGAAAAGGCAAATTCCAATAATGTGGGAGAAAGAGAGGGGAAATGACCGGAGATGTCCCTCATTTGGGGGGGGGGGGAGATGGAACTTAGTGCATCAGTGGAGGGATGGATGTGGACTGTTGTCCATGGTAGTAGGAGAGAAAATAGAGTATATGTGCGTGGATGAAATTTGGTGCGTGGATGAAATTATGGTGGGATGTTGTGAAAATTCTATTCTGGATGATTGATTTTATTTGGCTAAATAGGCAAAATCACTAGGTGAAAGTGAAATACTAGGAACAAAGGAAACAAGATAGTTTAGGAAAGTAAATTGTCTTGGGAAATACAGAATGTCAGGTTTCATTTAGAGCCCACTTGGAAAATAGTGGTCATGAGTTAAAAGTTTAACTTTAGTAAGCATCGTTGTGTATGTTTTCCTCTTCCCAAGACTGTGCCAGTGTAGGCAGAGATTAGATGGTGAGTTGAATTTAACCAGGGCTGTGGTTTAGTGAATCTAATGTTAATACAGTATAGAGGGCCAAGGGAGTGATTACAAAAAGTGACCAAGGAATTTAAACTAGCAAGTATTAGGAAGGAAGTGAGGATACGATGATGGTAATAGAAATGAAATTTAGGTAAGGTCGGTAGATTAATGTCCTAATAGGCTGAAGGATTGATAGAGATGGGGTACTACAGTGTTGTGTACTGGCAAGATAAGAGATAATGGTTGGAGAATGAGATACTGTACTTGGAATTGAGGTTATAGAAGATTGGCAGTTACTGGTAATGACAGGGTCAAGAGTATAGCCATGGGAATGAGAGGCTGAGGTGGGCTGGAAATTAAGATCAACAGAGAGGAGGAGGTCAGGCAACTAATAGGGCAATATGTTGTAATAATTATTTATCTAGTTATTGACATTACCAAGAATTACGGCAAGAATGGTGTTGAAGAGAATAACAGTTTGCTAGGAACCACAATCTTTAAAGCGTAAAGGAATGACTAAGGGGAAGTAAATGGCTACAAGGAAGAGTGATGTCAGATTCAAAGCTGGATGTTTGTATGCAGGAGGGTCCTGAAGCAACAGTGGGGTTCAAGTAGTGTAGATGGAGAGTGAGAGAAAACCACTCCCCATTTGAGAAGGCTGCAGAGGAAACATTTCATTTAGAGCAAGAAGCAGGTGGGGGGCGGGGAGCATTCAGAGAAGAGGTTGAAGATATATATACTCTTCAAGTGGTATTTATTTTCTTTTAGACCAATGCTACAAAGTACTGTGTGTAAGGTATTTTTCCCCACTGAGGAAGAAGGAAGGGCGTAGACGCGGAGTGTGGATAAGCAAAAGCTTTATTTAGTATAGCACTTCCGTGGGACAGGGGCCAGAGAAGTCGCGTGGATTTTCCCATTTGGGGGTAATTTATAGGGTTGGCAGGGTGAAGGCGAGTTGATATGATGTGGCAAAATCTCACTGGCTGACAGACAGTTGCTCTTTTCCAAAGGATTCCTGGGAAGTTTCTTTTGGTGCGCATGGGTGTGGACGGTTCCAGCCAAAGTTCCTGGGTCTGGTTCCTCACGTGACCTTCCCCCATTGCCAACTGACCTCACACTGTGTAATTATATAAAATGCTTTGTGAGGATTACAATAATTCAGAGAAAAGAATTCATCATAGGCCAAACCGTTCACTTCCCCCCTTGATAAAATGGGAACAAAAAGTAGTACCTACTTTAATAGGGTCATTGTGGAAAATGGAGTAATAGATATGTAAAGCTCTAAGAAATTTGCCTGGTGTATAGTAAGCATTACATAAATCTAGGTAATAATAATATTCAGAGAGGACATCCTAGAGAAGGGGTGCATGGAGTTAGGTTCTCTACACCCTGGTTCATTTGTAGTACATGGGTGTCTTTGACTTCACATTTCCCTTCTCTGCTGACTCCAAGATCCTATCAAGGGCATTCATTCATTCATTCATTCATTCATTTATTTGGTGACAGAGAGAGGGACAGATTTGTTGCGGCACCTCAGTTGTTCATTGCTTTCTTATATGTGCCTTGACAAGGGGGGGGGGGTGCCTCCAGCAGAGCAAGTAACCCCTTGCTCAAGCTAGCAACCTTAGGCTCAAGCCTGCGACCTTGGACTTCAAGCCAGCAACATTTGTTCTCAAGCCAGGGACCATGGGGTCATGTCGATGATCCCATGCCCAAGCCAGTGACCTTGGGTCCAAGCTGGTGAGCTGTGCTCAAGCCAGATGAGCCCGCGCTCAAGCTGGCGACCTCAGGGTTTCAAACCTGGGTCTTCTGCATTCCAGTTTGACACTCTATCCACTGCACCACCACCTGGTCGGCTGTATTTATTTTTATATCCATAATGCTAGGACTAGGCCTGGTATAAAATAAAATTCAGTGAAGGACAGGGCCCCATGAAGGTTTTTTGACTAAAGGGAGGGGGAGGAAGCAAGCAAGCATCTTGGGAGCCAAGCAAGCTTGCTTTAGTGACTGAGAAGGTTCTAAAGACATATTTTCTGAGAGCCCTGTTGGGCTCTGAATTTTATCTGACAACATATTGTACCATGCTGTTATTCTTCCTCCATGTTTCATCATTGCTTACATACTTACTGCCTTATATTCTTTCTGGACTACTTCTGCCAACTTCTAAGCAAATAAACAAAATAGGTGGTGGGTAGTTAGTTCACAGTAGTTATCCTCTCTCAGGTCAGTATTTTCAGATGTTCATTGGACATCTTTCCCTCTGCTTGTTTAAAAATGAACGCTATCTTTCAGTGTTTACTCTTGAAACCCTTTTCCATAATCATACCCTGCATACAATTTCTAAATCCTATCAGTTCTGATGGCAAAGTATTTCCTATGTTCTTTATTTCTTTCTATTTGAGCTCTTCTGTTCTATGTCAGACCTTCTGTTTCTCTTCCACAGCCCAGTCTACATCCTCCCATGAAATATTCTACAAAGATTTGATTGCTGGTGTGTTGCTTTAATCCTTCATGGCTTTCTGTTCATCTTCACAGCAGTTCTTTAGATTAAATAGTAGTATTTTCATTTTGTAGATGAGGAGATAAATGCTTTCCTATAGCAGATAGGCTAAAGGTGATTAATACTGCTGTTACTCTTTTGAGGCTCTCTAATTACCCTTGTGGAATCGTAGATGTGAAATGAGGATAGTCCAAAGTCCTGGATGTCCCTATGGACACTGTAAGACTGGACCTTTGAAAATCACATGTGATGAAGATGTGTTCCTAGATGAAATTGTGATAAAGCCACCATTTCTTAAGTGTGCATATATGCTCTGGCAAGACATATATTGTCTCATTTAATCCTCCCAGAAGTCAAGGATATAGTTCCCACTAGTATTTCCACTATTCAGAAAAGGAAACCGAAATTAAGTAAGCCTCACAGCTGCTGTGACCTAAAAAACTGTTCTTAACCATTATATGAAGTTGCTGGGCAGCACTCTGCATATGTTGCTTCTTCAGTAAAGGAGATGACTTTGTGTGTTGTAAACTTGATGTTGAGAATTTCCAATCCAGTGGCTTCTGAGTCCGCTTCAGAGAACTAACATGTTCTGGTAGAACACTTTGACTCAGTGGGTCCTTCAATAAATGCCTGTGTTTCTTTATACAGTGATACCTTGAGATACGAATTTAATTAGTGCTATAACCAAGCTCATAAGTCAGTCAACTCGTAAATCAAACTGCTGATGCTGGACCCATGCGCCAGCACGCCAACTAGCGGCAGCTTCCTGAATCACGAGTCGTATCTCAGAATTTCGCTTGGATCTCGAACAAAAATAAGGACCGAGTCGCAGCTCGTATCTTAAAAAGTATGTTGGTCTGTTTGTATCTCAAGGTACCACTGTATTCCCTTAGTATCCTATATCTCATGACAGATTTAAAATGCCAGTCAAGGCTTATGACCAGCAAAAGGGGAGAGGGGGCTTTACTGGGACTGCATTATCATAGAGGCGATCTGTTCATTCATCTGTCTTTCCATATAATTGTCTGCTCATCTGTCCATCCAGAGAATGAAATCAAGGTGATACTGTGGAAAGCTTCCAGTCTAAACTCAGGAGACCTGGGTTTTGTTCAGGGCCTTGTTTATGATCCTAACCCACCATGTATTTCTCAGGTAGTCCCTTTCCTTTTCTGTGCCTCAGTTTTCTAAACAAAAATAAATAAAGCTGTTGGTTGCCGTGACCATAAACTTCTTCCAATTAGCTCTCCGCAACTAGATGTGATAGGTAATATGGCAGTTGTACTTCTGAAAAGGAACACCAGTATTTTTATACTGTATCATCTCACAGGCCTTATCTAGGAATATAAAGTCTTGTTATAAAGTCAGCTTATGTATTTGCATTGCAAATCTAGCCTCTTATAAATAACCATTAAAGAGGGGCTGTGAGGATTGGTGCTTTATAGTTTTTCTAGAAATGCTGGATCACTGTTTCTTGTAGTTTGGGATGTGACAGCAAGTCCGCATGCAGCAATCCATTTCAGCAAATTATAACTTTGCTTCAGAGGTGTGTGATAATTTCAGGTCATTGTGTGTGTGGCTGTGAAACTGATATGTGGTCAATTTATTAAGCAAATAGTTTCCAAGCACACACTGTGTTCCTGACTTTGTGCTAAGTATGTTAGGAATAAAACTATGATCAAGACAAATCTCTGCTCTTGTGGGCTTTATGGTTGGGACCGTGAAACACTTATAGTATACTGCGGTATGGGTAGCATTTAATTGAGTCCTGGAAAGATGAGTAGGAATTATACAGACTAAGAAATAGAGAAGATGATGGAGAACCCCCAGATGATGGAGAAAGGTGGCATTTCAGGCAAAGAGAATAGCATGTATAAAGACAGGTGGCATGTTCAGGGGAATTCAAAGAAGATCAAATCGCTGGATTGTAAAGTGTGAAGGCAGGGAAATGCTATTTTGAAATTATGGCTATTTTAGTGTCACATCTGGGTCATGAAACATGATATCATGGACAGGACACTGGACTTTGGATCTAAATCCCTAGATTTTAGTCTCTGGCTTTAACCATTTATGGGATCTTGAACAATTTATATAACTTCTCTGATTATGTTTCTTTATCTGCAAAATAATATTTGTTATCTCATGCACCTTATAAACTATAAAAGTGCCACATTATGGAAGCTTTCTTTGACCGTTCTGCTAAGCAAATGGCATCTTCTCTGTTTCAAGCACTTTGTTTTAATATTATACTTTTATTATAGTCATACTTATACATAGCTGTTTCCCTATTAAAAAATAAGTTAAGGGCAGCCTGACCTGTAGTGGCGCAGTGGATAAAGCGTTGACCTGGAATGCTGAGGTCGCTGGTTCAAAACTCTGGGCTTGCCTGGTCAAGGCAGATATGGGAGTTGATGCTTTCTGTTCCTCTCTCTCTCTCTCTCTCCCCCCCTCTCCCTCTGTCTCCTCTCTAAAATGAATAAATAAAGTCTTAAAAAAATTTTAAAAAAATAAGGGCAAAAGAAAGAAAAAAGAAAGTCACATAATTTAAGTCCCAAGTACTTGTGAGGTTTAATGAATACTGGTGCTCCTCAACTTATGTTGTACATCCAAGTTCAAAATATCATAACTTGAAAATGCATTTTCTACACCTAACCTACTAAACATTATAGCTTAGCCTAGTCAGTATCTACTTAATGTGTATTGCTTTCACACCATCGTGAAGTCTAAAAATTGTTAAATCAAACCATCCTAAGTCAGGGACTCTGTAAATTGGATTCTACAGTGTGTCCGTAAAGTCATGGTGCACTTTTGACTGGTCCAAAGTGCACCATGGCCTGAATAGGGGGTGGTGCAGTGGATAGAGCGTAGGACTGGGATGCGGAAGACCCAGTTTCGCGACCCCAAGGTCGCCCACTTGAGCTCGAGCCCATCTAACTTGAGCAAAAGCTTGCCAGCTTGGACCCAAGGTCGCTGGCTCCAGCAAGGGGTGGCTTGGTCTGCTGAAGGCCCACAGTCAAGGCACGTGTGAGAAAGCAATCAATGAACAACTATGGTGTCGCAATGGCAATGAAAAATTAATGATTGCTGCTTCTCATCTCTCTTCGTTTCTGTCTGTTTGTCCCTATCTATCCCTCTCTCTGTCCTGTAAAAAAATATACTTTAAAAAAAAAAAGTGCACCATGACTTTACAGACACACTGTATATTAAGGGAGAAATTTGCTCTTAAAAACCCTTGAGAAGCCTGACCCGGCGGTGGCGCAGTGGATAGAACATCATACTGGGATGCGGAAGACCCAGGTTCGAGACCCCGAGGTCACCAGCTTGAGTGCAGGCTCATCTGGTTTGAGCAAAGCTCACCAGCTTGGACCCAAGGTTGCTGGCTTGAGCAAGGGGTTATTTGGTCTGCTGAAGACCTGAGGTCAAGGCACGTGTGAGAGGGCAGTCAATGAACAACTATGGTGTCGCAACGGCAACGAAAAACTAATGATTGATGCTTCTCATTTCTCTGTTCCTGTTTGTCTGTCCCTATCTATCCCTCTCTCTGACTCTCTCTCTATCCCTGTAAAAAAAAAAAAAAATCAAAAACACCCTTGAGAAGAAATTTTGTATTATTTGCAAACAATTTTGTTGTGTTTTTGACCAACAAAAAAAAAAAACCCATTGATTAAAGCTATTTCAATGAGCTGAATGCTCTAGTGGGTGGAATGTGACATTTTGCAGAGGAGCATCTCATTTACAGGCAGGCACAAGAGATGGTTGTTGAGCTTTGGCATGAAAAGATTTTTCTGTTAACTGGAACCCTTTTTGATGTTGAGATTCTCTTGGCAGATTCCTAGAAATCAGAGTTCTTGTTCATTTCATCTTTAAATTGAAACATTTTCTGAGATGAAATGATATACAGAACTGTAAAATGCAGAAATCCAATGTGCAGTCTGATTATATTTGGCAGACAGTATAAAAAAATAGACATCTATAAAAATTGAGCTTCCTTGCATATCAGACTGATAGAATTAAGGAAAAAAACCCCATTTAAACAGAGTTCTCTTTGTTTTGTTTGGCAAAAAGTTAATGTGATATTAAGCTGTTGAATTCGAATAAAATGTTTCCTTTTGTTTACCCATTAATTAATTCAGCTAGTCAACAAATGTTTACTGAGTGTGCTGCTCATGCCCTTTTCTAGAAATGCAATGATGAGTAAAAGATATGGTCCCTTTACCTTGTGATGCTTAAAATGTAGGAGGAAGAAAAGAATTGGGCAAGCAAATTATAGCTGCAATGAATATTTATAACAGGGAGGTTCAGAGAGCTCTAGGATCATAAGATAGCCTATAGCCATGCCCAGATTGGCCTTTGAGATCCTTCATAAGAGCTAAGGATGTAATTTAAACGTGGGGACAGGATGATAATATCCTTGACATATTTCCCCTCAGATTTCATACTCTAGCCTTTAAGAACTACTCAATATTCTCTGAATGTGCCTTGCTTGCTCTCTCATGGTACAATGTCATGAATGGCCTTTCCTTCCCCCCTTCTCCCTCTGTAGAATTCCTGTCATCCTTTCAAACAAAGATCAAGTGACACATTCTTTTGAAATCTATACCTCTCCCCTTCCCAATTAAATAGGATTAGGTTCAACTACATAATACAGAAATCTAAAATAACAGTGGCTTAAAAATATAGAGGTAGGACAGTGGATAAAGCATTGATCTGGAATGCTGAGGTCACCAGTTCAAACTCCGGGCTTGCCTGGTCAAGGCACATGCGAGAAGCAACTACTACGAGATGATGCTTCCCGCTCCTCCTATCCACTTTTCTCTCTCTCTCTCTCTCTCTCTCTCTCTCACACACACACACACACACACACACACACACACACACACTCTTCTCTTTCTAAAATCAGTAAATAAAATGTAAAATTTTTTTAAAAAGATTAAAAAATATAGAGAAGTATGTAGCCCAGAGCTGAAATGGTTGCTGTACAAAATCAAGGGTCCCTTCTGCCACCCTCTGTTTGAGACTTCCATTCACAGTTCATGGAAAGGAAGGCTATTAATAAGCTCCAATTACTTTGTCTTAATTCTAGATAGCAGGAAGGAATAAAAGGAGGGTGGCACCATCCCCAGCTTGCACTGTTCTCTGTAAGCCACTTTTAAGCAGAAGTCCTACATTGTATTTTATACTGCTTACAAAAATTAGGGGATATTTTATAGCTTCATATTCATTTTTGAAATGTATCTCTTTGAACAGAAATAATCACATAGCCACACCTAATTGCGAGAGGTTGAGAAATGGAATCCTTTAACTCGGGGTCCACACTTTTTCAGCTTGCGAGCTACTTAGAAGATGACCAAGTCAAAATGATCTACTTACAATAAAAATGCAAAACATAACTTTATTTCTTCTATATTATCATTATTTAAGTTACTATTATTACTATTTAATATTGTGTATTCTTCTTTCACCTTTCTCCTTCTCAGCTCTCTTTTCGGAGGAAAGTCAATGTCATAGTTTTTATGAACAGTCCGAAAAAGCCGCTCCACATTTCCCTTCTTTGGAATAGCAATGGCATACAGACAGATGAGGCAAACGCACTTAGAGTATGACAGTGAAAAAAATCCCCTCCCATTCTGAATGAAAGTGGTAGGTTTTAGGCTTCTTACTCGGACCAGCTACGGCACTCAGTTTTATACCCTTTGTTGTATTTAGTTTAAATAAATTGAAGGCTAACTACGCAGCAATGTAACTGAACAAGTTAGCGCGGTTTAACGCGCATATAGGGTGTCAAAAGTTCAGACGTCAGATTGGCTACCCTGTATGCCAGTCAAAAGACAGATGTCTTTTTAATGTCATGCGATCTACCCACACTTCCTTCGCGATCGCGATCGACCAGTAGATTGCGACCGACGTATTGAGCACCCCTGCATTAACTGAACATACTGCCACCTAGTGGCAGTCATAAAACTCCCCCCACCTGTGCTTTTGTTAGTTGTATTTCTTTAAATTCTATCAGTCAGTATGATAACAGTACTATGTTGCTTCTAATTGTCAGTTTCCAAGTCTGTCTCCCTTATATAAACACCCCAGGAACAGAAATTATATACTGTTATCTCTAAATCTATAACACTTTGTAGAAAGCCTAGCACAGGGGTTATTAGTTCATGTGTATTAAATGAGGATGTCAAAGTATATGATTTAATTCCTTTTAGCTTATAAAAATGTGTAACTAGCCTTACCTATGGTGGCACAGTGAATAAAGCATTGAATTGGAATGCTGAGGCCCCTGGTTTGAAATCCTGGACTTGCCCAGTCAAGGTGCATGCGAGAAGCAACTACTACGAGTTGATGTTTCTGTCTCCTCCTCTCTCTCCCCCCCCCACTCCCCCCTCTCCACACCCCTCGCTCTCTCCCCCCTCTCTCTCCTCTCTCTAAAAATATCAATAAATAAAATCTTTTAAAAAAATGTTGGCCCAGTGGATAGAACGTTGGCCTGGCGTGTGGGTGTCCCGGGTTTGATCTCTGGTCAGGGCACACAAGAGAAGTGACCATTTTCTTCTCTTCCCCTCCCTCTCCTCCTCCTCTCTCTCTCTTCCCATCTTGCAGCCAGTGGCTCGATTGGTTCAACATTGGACCTGGGCGCTGAGGATAACTCAGTTGATTCAAGCATCAGCCCAGACGGGGGAGGGGAGGGCAGGTAGATCGCAGTTGGGTGCATATAGGAGTCTCTATCTCCTCTCCTCTTACTTAAAAAAAAAAAGAAGTTGTATTTTTTAAAATTTATTTATTTTTATTTAGATAGTTAAATTTATCAGGGTGACATTGGTCAACTAGAGTACGTAGATTTAGAGAAAATATCTCCACATCATTCGGACAGTTGATTATGTTGTATATCCATCACCCAAAGTCAAATCATCCTCTGTCACCTTATATTTGTTTCTCTTTATGCCCCTCACTCTCCCCCTACCCCCCCCATTCCTCTCCTCCTTTCCCCTCCCCCTGGTTACCACTGCACTCTTATCTATGTCCATAAGTCTCAGTTTTGTGTCCCACCTATGTATGGAATCATACAGTTCTTAGCTTTTTCTGATTTACTTATTTCACTCAGTATAATGTTATCAACTTCCATCCATGTTTTAAATGATCCGATATCATTTCTTATGGCTGAGTAGTATTCCATTGTATATATGTACCACATCTTTAATCCAATCCTCTATTGAAGGGCATTTCGGTTGTTTCCATGTCTTGGCCACCATGAACAATGCTGTGATGAACATGGGAGTGCATGTGTCTTTACATACCAGTGTTTTCGAGTTTTGGGGTAGATATCCAGTATAGGGATTGCTTAGTCATATGAGAGTTCTATTCTTAATTTTTTGAGGAACCACCATATTTTCTTCTATAATGGTTGTCAAAGTTGTATTTTTAACAGCTTTTTAAACATATTTATAGATGATAAAATTTACTCTTAAATGTACATTTCAGTGGTTTTTATTAAATTTACAGAATTGTACAACTGTCACCAAATGTAGTTTTAAGCCATTTTTATTACACCAAAGAGATTTCTTGCTCCTTTCTGCTGTTAATCCCTCTTCCTACTCCAAGTTCTTTTTTTTTTTTTTTTTTTTTCCCCAGGGACAGAGAGAGAGTCAGAGAGAGGGATAGATAGGGATAGACAGACAGGAATGGAGAGAGATGAGAAGCATCAATCATTAGTTTCTTTTTGTTTGTTTTTTTACAGGGACAGAGAGAGAGAGAGAGAGAGATGGATAGATAGGGACAGACAGGAATGGAGACAGGTGAGAAGCATCAATCATTAGTTTTTTGTTGCTGTTGCTATACCTTAGTTGTTCATTGATTGCTTTCTCATATGTGCCTTGACCGTGGGTCTTCAGCAGACTGAGCAACCCCTTGCTGGAGCCAGCGACCTTAGGTCCAAGCTAGCGAGCTTTTTGCTCAAGCTAGATGGGCCCGCACTCAAGCTGGCGCCCTCAGGGTCTCGAACCTGGGTCTTCCGCATCCCAGTCCGACGCTCTATCCACTGCACCACCACCTGGTCAGGCTCAATCATTAGTTTTTCATTGCGGTTGCGACACCATAGTTGTTCATTGATTGCTTTCTCACATGTGCCTTGACCACGGGCCTTCAGCAGACCAAGCCACCCCTTGCTGGAGCCAGCAACCTTGGGTCCAAGCTGGTGAGCTTTTGCTCAAACCAGATGATCAAGCGCTGAAGCTGGCGACCTCCGGGTCTCGAACCTGGGTCTTTCCGCATCCCAGTCCGACGCTCTATCCACTGCGCCACCGCCTGGTCAGGCAAAAGTTATTTTCTTAGTGATTGTTTTGGGGATTAAATATGTATCTGGATTCATAGTAAATTATGTATTTATTACAGTCTACTTCAGATACAATCTACTATACTATAGATACAAACTGATTTACTTATACAGTGTGTCCGTGCACCATGACTTTATGGACACACTGTAGTAAGCTGTAGAAACTTTGTTCCAGTGAACTCTATTGTCCTTCTCCTTGACTTTGGACTCTTGTTTTTATATAAAGTAAATTTTTATCCATTATATGCCCAACAATACAGTTTTTAAGTTATGGCATTACAGCTGTCTTTTAAGCCTATTAAGAGAAAATAATAAAAAAAATATTTATACTGTCTTTTAAATTTACCTCTAATCACCTTTACTGATGTCCTATTTTTTTAATGTGGGTTTGAATTACTCTTTAATACCACTTCTTTTTTCTATCTAGATGACATTAATATTTTTGAATGGCAGGTTGCTAGCAATGAATTATCTCAGTTTTTACTTGTATGGGAATGTCTTTATTTTTGTCTTTAATTTTAAACCATAGTTTTTGTTGGGGTTAGAAATTTTGGTTGACAATTTTTTTTCTTCAGTATGTTTTATATATCATTCCATTGCCTCTGGCCTCCACTATTTCTGATGAGAGGTGAGCTGTTAATTTTAACCTTGTTTATTATTCCTTTTATATGATAAATTATTTACTTGTGTTACTTTTGAAAATTTCTCTTTGGCTTTTAACAGTTTATTTTTGTGTTTAGCCAACTTGGAGTTCATTGTCTATCTTGGATGTGTAGTTTAATATTTGCTTTTTAAAATCAAACTTGGGAAGCTTTTGGTCATTATGTCTTCAAATATTATTTTCTGCTTATTTCTTTTTTTTATTTTCCTTTTTCTGGAACTCCCATTAATGTATGTTGGTTTGCTCACAGGTCTCTGACTATTTATTTTTGTTTGTTTCCTTCATTTTTTTCTTTTTGTTTTTCAGATTACATAATCTGTATTGATCTGTCTTCAAGTTGGATGATTCTTCTACCAACTGAAATTTGTTGTTGAGTCCCTCTTGAATGTTTTATTTCAGAATATGAGTTTCATTTGCTTTATTATATAATTTCTATTTATTGCTATTCTTTATTTGGTGAGTCATTGTCATCATACTTTCATATAATTCTTTTTATTGATTTGAGAGAGATAGACATCAGTTCCACTTTTTTTTAAAGACTTTATTCATTTTAGAGAGGAGAGAGTGGCCTGACCTGTGGTAGCGCAGTGGATAAAGCGTCGACCTGGGAACACTGAGGTCGCCAGTTCAAAACCCTGCACTGGTCTGGTCAAGGCACATATGGGAGTTGAGCTTCCAGCTCCTCCCCCCTTTCTCTCTCTCGCTCTCACTCTGTGTCTCCTCTCTAAAATGAATAAAATAAAAATAAAAATAATAATAGAGAGGAGAGAGTAGAGAGAGAGAGAAAGAGAGAGTGAGAAGGGGGGAGGAGCAAGAAGCATCAACTCCCATATGTGCCTTGACCAGGCAAGCCCAGGGTTTTGAACTGGTGACCTCAGCATTCCAGGCTGACACTTTATCCACTGTGTCACCATAGGTCAGGCTGTTGTTCCGCTTCTTTATGTATTCATTGGTTGATTCTTGTATGTGCCCTGACTAGGGATCAAACCTGCAACCTTGGTGTATCGGGATGATGCTCTAACCAACTGATCTACCTGGCCAATATACATATAATTCTTTAAATCTGGTTTCCTTTAGTTCTTTTAAACATTATTTATAATAGCTGCTTTGAAATACTTATCTGCAGATTCTAACATCTGGGCCTCCTTAGAGATAATATCTATAGTCTCCTTTTTTGCCCCTGCTAAATGGGTCATGCTTCACTGTCACTTTGCATGTGACATGATTTTGCTGTTGAAAACTACAAACTACATATTTTAATATATTGTAGCAACTTTTTTTTTTTTTTTTAAAAGGGAGTGTCACAGAGAGGGATAGATAAGGACAGACAGACAGGAACTGAGAGAGATGAGAAGCATCAATCATTAGTTGTTTGTTGTCGTTGCGACACCATAGTTGTTCATTGATTGCTTTCTCACATGTGCCTTAACCGCGGGCCTTCAGCAGACTGAGCCACCCCTTGCTGGAGCCAGTGACCTTGGGTCCAAGCTGGCGAGCTTTTTTGCTCAAGCCAGATGGACCTGCGCTCAAGCTGGTGACCTCAGGGTCTCGAACCTGGGTCTTCCGCATCCCAGTTCGATGCTCTATTCACTGTGCCACCGCCTGGTCAGGCCACAACTTTTTTTTTTTTTTGTGGCAGAGACAGAGAGAGGGACAATAGGGACAGACAGACAGGAAGGGGGAGAGATGAGAAAAATCAATTCTTCATTAAGGCTCCTTAGTTGTTCATTTATTGATTTCTCATATGTGTCTTGACTGGGGGGCTACAGCAGACCAAGTCACCCCTTGCTCGAGCCAGCGACCTTGGACTCAAGCTGGTGAGCCTTGCTCAAACCAGATGAACCTGTGTTCAAGCTGGCGACCTCAAGGTCTCGAACATGGGTCCTCCACATCCCAGTTTGACGCTCTATTCACTGCGCCACCACCTGGTCAGGCTGTAACAACTCTTGATTCATATTCTTTCTGCACTGGTGGTGGTGGGGTGTTGCTGCCTTTTCTTATTTACTTAGTGACTTGCTTAGACTATACTATAGCATCTGTCTCCTTTGTAGCATGGGACTTCTCATCTCTGGTCCTTTTTTTTCTTTTTTAAATTATACATATTTATTGAGTTATTTGATATGCAAGTAGTTTATCCCTTTGAGTAGTGAGTTTTTTTCATGCTCTCTCATCCCTGGGATTGAGTTTTTTTTTCAAAAAAATGAAATTAGTTCCAGTTTTATTAACTTAAAATCATGTTTGTTTGTTTTTTACAGGGACAGAGAGAGGGATAGATAGGGACAGACAGACAGGAACGGAGACAGATGAGAAGCATCAATCATCAGTTTTTTGTTGTGACACACTTAGTTGTTCATTGATTGCTTTCTCATGTGTGCCTTGACTGTGGGCCTTCAGCAGACCGAGCCACCCCTTGCTGGAGCCAGCGACCTTGGGTCCAAGCCGGCGAGTTTTTTTGCTCAAGCCAGATGGACCCGCTCAAGCTGGCGACCTCAGGGTCTCAAACCTGGGTCCTCCGCATCCCAGTCTGACACTATCCACTGCGCCACTGCCTGGTCAGGCTAAAATTATGTTTGTTTGATAACAAATTTATGGAAACAAGAAGAACATACATTTACTGCTCCAGCTCAAAGTTTAAAGACATACATGTACGATTGTACTCTGGATGATCAGGAGGCACGAGGACATACATGAATGTTCATACTACTCAAAGGGTTATTCTGGTCATATTTTTAAATTACTATTTTAATTTTTAAACCTGGCTTCCTAAAGGCCACTCTTGGGTAAACATGAATTAGTGGTCTATCAATCACTGACTTAAACCCTAAGCCAGGAAATCTTCCACCCTTTACTGACGGATCTGTTTGTCCTTTGAGGGGCACTTTAAAAGTTCATGCAATTTGTCGTTCTTCTCCTGCCTTTACTTTCAGTGTGTTCAAGGCCTTACATTCACTTAGGCTTAGTAAATATCTAGGACCTTCTCAAGTTTCTCCTTAGCAAGTGTGAAGCCTTATAGCAGTGATGCGCAATCTTTTGAGCTTGGTGTGTCAAAATTTGCCAAAAAACTGCCTGACCAGGTGGTGGTGCAGTGGATAGAGCATCAGACTGGGATGCAGAAGACCCAGGTTTGAGACCCCAAGGTTGCTAGCTAGAGCACAGGCCCATCTGGCTTGAGCAAAAGCTTGCCAGCTTGGACCCAAGGTCGCTGGCTCGAGCAAGGGGTTGCTCAGTCTACTGAAGGCCCGCGGTCAAGGCACATATAAGAAAGCAATCAATGAATAACTAAGGTGTCGCAGCGAAAAGGTGATGATTGATGCTTCTCATCTCTCTCCATTCCTGTTTGTCTGTCCCTTTCTATCCCTCTCTCTGACTCTCTCTCTGTCCATGTAAAAAAAGAAAAATTGCCAAAAAACGAGCATAACTTGGGTGGTGTGTCACTTCAAGAAATAAAACCATAATTTCGCGATATTTATAGTTTAAATAACAAAAATGTTTTGGTCTACATACCTCCAGCACAGAGTGTCTACACTACAGCAAATGTTTTATCTTTGGCTACTGCACCTGGCCATGCAGGAGCCGAGGATGAAACGTCCTTCTCGGCATGCAGCCCCATACTTCTCTGGTATGTGGCCGCATGCGACCGCGTGTCATTGAAAATGGCTACGCGTGTCAGTGCTGACACACGTGTCCTAGGTTTGCCATCACGGCCTTATAGACTACCAGGCCTTATCAAGACCCACTGTTTTGTTCCCAGAATTCTCTTTTAAATTTCGGCTTATCTGCAGATCTTTTGCCTGCCCTAACTAGTATTATGACTTCAGGGTAGCTGCTGTAGTGGTCTTCCTGGATTATTTACTATTGTTCCCTGAATATCCCTTTACTGTTCTTGACAATGACTCTGAGAAATAAATACCCTAAGCAGGTTTTCTTTGCTTGGCTTGAAATTAGCTCACCCCACTCTGATAGTACTTGTACTCTTGGCCTGTCCTTCCTCGCTCCCTCCCTCCTTCCCTTCTTTGATTTTACTTATTGATTTTTAGAGAGGGGAGAAAGAAAGAAAGGTAGGAGGAGAGGAGCAGGCAGAAATTCATAATTGCTTATCACATGTACCTTCATTGGGCAAGCCCAAGGCCTAGAACTGGTGACTTCAGCATTCCAGTTTTACGCCTTATCCACTGCACCACCACAGATCAAGCTGATATATGATATAGTTTACTCTTTTTTTAAATTATTTTTCTGAAGTGAGAAGTGGAGAGGCAGAGAGACAGACTCCCACATGCCCGCAACCGGGATCCACCTGGCAAGCCCACCAGGGGGCAATGCTCTGCCCTTCTGGGCCATAGCTCTGTTACAACCGGAACCATTCTAGTGCCTGAGTTGGAGACCATGCAGCCATCCTCAGCACCCGAAACAATTTTGCTCCAATGGAGCCTTTGCTGCAGAGGGGAAGAGGGAGATAGAGAGAAAGGAGAGAGGGAAGAGTGGAGAAGCAGGTGGGTGCTTCTCCTGTGTGCCCTGACCGGGAATCAAACCCGGGACTTCCATACCCTGGGCAACGCTCTACCACTGAGCCAACTGGCCCGGACCCAGTATATTTTACTTATTAAAATATTTTTCTTCTTCTCTCTCCCTACTATAATGTTAAGCAAGAATTTTTCTTGTTTTTGTTCACTGCTGTATCTTAATTTCTTTATCAAGATTATATAAGACAAATGGCATTTGGGAAATAAAGTCTCAGGCAGTCAAACTGTTTGGGTATCAAAATATGCTTGCAAACACAATTACATAGATTCTTGAGGGCCATCCCAGATAGAGCATAGAGGATCTTGTGTACCATGTGAAGGAGTTTAGGTTTTATTCCCAAGGCTTTTGAGGAGAGTAATGCCATTATCCAGCCTAGTTTTGATAAAGAATATTAAGGATGAGTTAGAGTGGGTTAGAAAGGGGGAAAGAGTCCTCTTGGGACCCTGGCCACTTGGCTCACAGCAGTAGAGCGTCAGCCCGGCGTATGGAAGTCCCGGGTAAGATTCCTGGTCAGGACACACAGGAGAAGTGACCATTTGCTTCTCCACCTTCCCCCTCCTTTCTCCCCCCCCCCTTTCTCTGCCTCCCCTCCTGCAGCCATGACTTGAGTGGTTTGAGCACATAGACCCCAGGCACTGAGGATGGCTCTGTGGAACCTCTGCCTCAGGTGCTATAAATAGCTCGGTTGCAAGCATGGGCCCAGATGGGCAGAGCATCAGCTCCAGATGAGTTGCAGGGTTGATCCCATTTGGGGTGCACACAGGAGTCTGTCTATCTCCCCTCCTCTCACACAGAAAAGGGAATAAAGGAATGAAGTATTCATACATGCCACAAAATGGATGAACCTTAAAAACATTAAGTGAAAGAAGCCAGTCACAAAAAGCCACATATTATGTGATTCCATTTATAAGAAATGTTCAGAACAGGCAAATCTATAGAGACAGAATGTAGTTAGATTAGTTCATAATACACAATACCTAGTAACTTCCAAATTCACGTGTCTCAAAATAATTATAACACAGCACTCACCTACACACCCACCTACTTCCTGAACATTTCTTCCTGAACTCCATAAGCAGTTCAAACTCACCATGTCCAAAGTAAACTCACCATCTTTCCCCAAGCCCATCTTCTATCCTGTATTGCCTGTCTCAGAGTTACAGTCTATCCTCCTAGCACCTAAGCCAAAACCCTGGAAGTCATTCTAAATTCCTCCTACTCTCTCAGACCTAATCAATCACCAGGTCCTGACAACCCTACCTTTCTCATCACTACTACCCTGTAGTTCAAGTTACATCATCTTTTGTCTGAACTATTATCATAGTCCCAAGAGGACTCTTTTTTTTTTTTTTTTTTTTTTTTAAAAGTGAAGGGTGGGGAGGCAAAGAGACAGAGAGACAGACTCCAACAGCACCCCAACTGGGACTTATCCTGCAAGCCCCAAACAGGGCAATGCTCTATCCATCTAGGGATGCTACTCTGTTGCTCAGCAACCGAGCCATTTCAGCTCCTGAGATGAGGCCATGGCGCTACTTCAGGAAGTCAGACTTTTTTCAAAGTCATATTATTTTATTTTATTTGGAGGGGTATGGCTGTATTATTTTACATTCCCGCAAGCATTGTATAAGGGTTCCAATTTCTTTTTTTTTTTAAGATTTTATTCATTTAGAGAGGAGAGAGAGAGAGAAGAGGGGGTGAAACAGGAAGCATCAACTCCCATATGTGCCTTGACTGGGTAAGCCCAGTGCTTTGAACTGGTGATCTCAGCATTCCAGGTTGACACTTTATCCACTGTACCACCACAGCTCAGGCCCAATTTCTTCACATCCTTGCCAAAGCTTTTTATTATTTTTTTTCAAAGAAACATTAAATGTTTTTCCCCGTTGATTTGAAAGAGAGAGAGAGGAAGGAGGGAGAAGAGGGAGAAGCATCAACTTGTTGTTCTACTCAGTTCCATTTAGCTGTGTGCTCATTAATTGCTTCTTGTGTGTGCCCTGACTGGGGATCGAACCTACAACCTTGCTATATTGGAATGATGCTCTAACCAACTGAGCTGTCTGGCCAGGGTTCTTTTCACTTTCTTGATGGTACCTTTAAAGCACAAAAGCTTTTAGTTTTGATGAATCTAGTTTACCCTCCACCCTTTGGTTATTTGTGCTATTTGTATCATATCTAAGAAACTATTTCCAAATCCAAGGTCATGAAGGTTTATGCCTGTATTTTCTTTTCTCATCTAAAAATTTTATATTTCTAGCTCTCTCATTTAGGTTTTTGATTTATTTGGGATGCTAATCTTGACCCTGTACCTTACTTGCTTTGTGACCTTGGACTGTTCACTTGCCCTTTTTTCCTCACTCAGTGGTTGCCATAAGCTAGGAGTTTTGGGGGAGGGTATTGACTACAAAGATGAAAGAACTTTTGGGGGTGATGAAAATACTTTGCATCTTAATTGTGGTGGCATTTTTACAACTGTATACATTTTTCAAGGTGCATAGAACTGTGTACCTAAAAGGGGTAAGTTTTACTAAATAAACCTGTCTTTAAAAAAATAAATCTTACAACAACTCTACAAAGTATGTGTTATTCTTTTTCATTTGAGGCTAGAGGATGCTGACTGAGTCTTAGAAAAGTTAGTGGACTTGCCTGTGGACCCACATTTGGTATGTGGTAGTTCCAGAATTTGAACCTAAATCTGTCTGATCTTAGAGCTTGCGATCATTCTACTTATTTTTAGTTGGCCCCAGAGACTGTTAACAGTGTCTGGGTTCTGTTGTAAAAGGCTGACCTTCCTTTGAAAGCCAGCAACCCTGTCTACCTGTGAGCAGCTCCCCAAAAGTGGTTGTCATGTTCTTATTCCACATTTTGAGCCCCTGGCAGACCTCATTTCTGTCAGTCATTAGCTGGGGTTGGAATCAATGCAATTGTGGAGTGCTGCCCAGGCAGGTCTCCTTCTGAGACTGGCCCTCTCATTTCGGAGCAGCAGGAGACCAGTTTCAAAGCTGATGATTTTCTTTGGTTATAAAAAGCAACTTCATACTTTGTCCACTCAGCAGAATAGAGTGTTCAGACGTTTACAGGACCAGTTGTGCTGCTTAGCATTTTAACAGTCTTCCTTACCTTGGCTTATTTAGCAGAGCTGGTTGGATAGACAAGAGATACAAGGCAGGAAAGTGCACAGGTGGTATTCTGTGTGTTGTTACATCATTGCCATCATCAGTTACATCTGCATGTCACTTTCCAGTTTGCAGTGCAGTTTAACATCTGTGATATCTTTTAATTCTCTTAGTAACCTGGCAAGAGAGTGTTTATATTTAGAGAGTGTTACTGGGCTGTATTCTTGGATAACTCTGGCTGTAAGAATATTTTTTCCTTAAGTTGTGCTGACATATATATCTCCTTTAACTATTATCCTCAGTTTGTTCTACTTTCAGTTTGTCAACTTGTGGTAGTTTAATGTAGCCTGTTGCCCTGGGGTGGTTTGCCAGAGCTGCACATTGGGTACATATCAGGAAGTTCTACCCTCTGGTGGAAAAGATGGGAGCCCATCTTTTCTCCACCTCTCATTATAGAACCCTGGACGGACTAATTAATCGCAGAGCAGTTGTCATCAAGCCAGCTGTTGACTGCTTGTCTTCAAGATTTGACTATTCCTATCCTGAGGTGCTACAGGAGAAGTTAATGACCTAAAAAATTGCCCATCTATCATGTGAGCCTAGTTAGGAGGGAACTGTTTGGTTTTTATGAAGTGTAAATAATATGTTTGGAGACATATTTTCAAACGTGTTGGCCTGTGTGTCAAAGATGTTCCTTACACAAGGTGGGACAAATTGGCTGGATAATAGAGCTTAATGACAGATTTTCTGTTTATCAGAACAGAGACTGTGCTTTATTAAGATAATTAACAGAGCACTTGCGCAGGTGATATTTATATTTACTGCACACAAATTTCCAAATTTCTTTGCCTTGAATAACTTTTGAAAGAGGCCTTGGCTGTGTTTCCTTGTTTGCATTAAAATGATCAATGGCAATACCCTCCCCCCCTTTTAAAGCTGTTAGTAGCTAGTATCTTGTCTTCTTCAGGTGCTGCAAAAGGTGCATGAGAGCCTGACCAGGCGGTGGCGCAGTGGATAGAGCATCAGACTGGGATGCGGAAGACCCAGGTTCGAGACCCCAAGGTTGCCAGTTTGAGCGCGGGTCCATCTGGCTTGGGCAAAAGCTCGCCAGCTTGGACCCAAGGTCGCTGGCTCCAGCAAGGGATGGCTCGGTCTGCTGAAGGCCCGCGGTCAAGGCACATGTGAGAAAGCAATCAGTGAAGAACTATGGTGTTGCAAGGGCAATGAAAAACTAATGATTGATGCATCTCACCTCTCTCCATTCCTGTCTGTCTGTCCCTGTCTATCCCTCTCTTTGACTCTCTCTCTGTCCCTGTAAAAAAAAAAAGGTGCATGAGACACTTGCTACTCTTTCTTCTAGAATTCTGTATTCTTATCACCAAGCACTCAAGCTTCCCTGGTGAATGGAAGTGTATGTACCCTTTCCAGCTCCTGGACTAGCATCCTTAGAATTAGAGAGGATCTTTTAGAGCCTAAACTAATTGATTTTGCATCATCACGTAGATGGGGGCCATAGAGGGGAAGTGATCTGGCCATGTCACACATTATGCTAGTGAGAGTCATCTGGGGTAAGTGGGACCATCACTGAACTGAAAGCCAAACGCCTGGGTTGACATTAGGCAAGTCTTAATCTCCTCTCTGCTTTTCAATATCTTCATCTGAAGAAATAGAAAAGTGTATATAGCATGGGGCCAAGTACATACAAATTTTTTTTGTTATGTCCTCTTTCTATACCATTTGCTTCTCTGTGAGTATAAACTGAAGATTATAGGGAGGAAGCTGATGTGAGGGAGAACAAGCAATTGAAATCAATGCTGTTTTCTTTATTTCTCTGTAGGATCCTCGGTCTTCCACAATGAACCCTGTTTATAGCCCCGTGCAGCCTGGGGCTCCTTATGGCAACCCTAAGAACATGGCTTATACAGGTGAGTGGGCTGAGAATGGCTCTCATTTTGAGAAATGGTGGTTAAGGGTGTTACTGAATAAGTTACTGAGTGACTTTTGGTATACTGTACTATGCCTCCAAAAGCTTTCATGAAGCTTGCAAACTTGGGAGACATGTCTGGGGTCTAGTGGAGATAGAAATGACATTATTGAAACTAGGGATTATTGAATTGGTCAACTAGGGAAAAGGAAGGGAGGTAACATTTATTTATTGAGTATCTACCATGGGCTTGGTCCTGTGCTGGACACGTTTATCTTAAAGCAATTCTGCATGGTACAGCTTATCGTCACCCTGTCACAGATGAGAAAATCATAATCACAGTTAGAGACTATAATAGAAAACAAAAATAAATATTAACAAAAATAAAAATAAATTAATCCCAGGCCTACTGATTGCGAAGGATGATATTTTTCCCCCTGAAATGCACACCAAACTGTTATTTACTTCTCTGCCTTTGTGTATGTTGTCACTATGTCTGGAATGTTCTCTGATAGCTTCACCATATTCTTTAAGAATTAGGTCAGAGTTCAGACAGCCCTTTTTGGTGAAGGTTCTCTCCCTTACTTGGCGTTAGACAATTATTTAACCTTCTGGAGCCTCTGTTCTCATTATAAAATGAGAGCAGTAGTATTGCTGTATTAGTTTTGCTTAAACTTTCTTTTGCTTTTTTCCCGTCTTTTTATTGAATTTATTGGGGTGATACTGGTTCTTCTCTTGAACACGATTTTCTGAGTACCTTCTTGGAATCCCTGGTATTAACCAAAGGTTCAGAAGAAACAGGGAGGATGAGGTAAGCTCAGAGCCCTCTCCTGCTGTGACAGTACCTTCAGCCCTAGGCTTCTTGCTCCAGAGCTCCTGAAATTCTTGGCAAGATCAGAAGAAGACTATAAAAGCCTTTTCACAAGTATCCTCCTATGAATGACTGGAATAGCCTGACCTGTGGTGGCACAGTGGATAGAGCATCACCTGGAATGCTGAGGTAGCTGGTTTGAAACTCTGGGCTTGCCCAGTCAAGGCACATACTAATGTTTCTCTCTTCCCTCCTCTCTAAAATTAAAAAATAAAATCATAAAGAAGAAAAGAAACGGTAGGTATAGCCGTAGCTACCACCAGTGAGTGAGTTCCTTTTTCTTTGTAAATACACTTAGGCAGTTTAATTTAGTTTTCTATATATTAGTTACTTATGATTCTTAGTCAGTGGAGATGTAATTTAGTGGCTCTGAATACATACAGCTGAAAACTGGTGGGCTTTTGATAAATGACTAGAAGAGGTTTTGGCTATGCTTCATAGATTCTCACTGGTGTGATTTCTATTGCTTACTATACTGAGGAGAGTGCACTTGCCTGTGCCCCCACCCCCACCCCACCCCCGTTGAAGTCAGAAGGCCTGAGTTTGAGTCCTGACTCTGCCTCTAACTAAAACCTTGAATGAATTACTTTACTTTCAAGGGTCTCAGTTTTTTCCTTTATAAAGTGGGAAGAATAACTCCTACCCTATCTATCACTTGTTAATGAAACTTTAAAGAGATAATTGATCTATAAGAGCTTTTCTTTTTTTTTTTAGCGAGAGAGGGGAACAGATAGGAAGAGAGAGAAATGAGAAAAATCAGTTCTTAGTTGCAGCACCTTAATTGTTCATTGATTGACCAGGGAACTTTAGCTGAGCCAGTGACACCTTGCTCAAGCCAGAGATCTTTGAGCTCAAGCCAGCAACCATGGGGTCGTGTCTATGATCCCATACTCAAGCTGGTGAGCCTGCCTAAGCTTTTTTAAATAAGACAAAGCTAATCAGAATGAAGCTGGGTCTGTGATTGGAGTGACTATTTCTATCCGAAAAGTTAACTCCTTGTGCAGGCCTGGTCCCTAGGGGAGACCAGGAAATTGAGATTAGCAACGTTACTAGTGCTGAAACTTCGTATGAGTATGCGTGCGCGTGATCTCCAAGTGATAGGACAGGAGTTAGAGAAACAGACTCCTGCATGTGCCCTGACCAGAATCCACCTGGCAACTGCCATTCTGGGGCCAGTGGTCTACCCATATAGGGCCATGCTCGAATCTGAGCTATTTTTAGTGCCTGACATGGAAGCTCCTCAGAGCCATCCTTACTGCCCAGGACTGATGCTCTTGAACCCATCAAGCCATGGCTGAGAGAGAGAAAAAGGGGGAGGAGATAGGGAGGAGAAGCAGATGGTTGCTTCTCTTGTGTGCCCTGACTGGGAATTGAAGCTGGGACATCCACACACTGGGCTGACACTCTACTGCTGAGCCAACTGGCCAGGGCCTTTTGTGTGTTTTGAAGTCAACACCCTGGTATTTGGAGGCATAATTAGCCTGCTACCTGGAGTTTCACTTCCCAAATAATCATAGGGTTTGGGGGTAGGAATTGAAGAAATTCTGAGCTTGAAATAAAAGGATGCCTGGGTAAAGAGGGCACTATTTCTTTTTTTTTTTACAGAGACGAGTTCGAGAGGGGGACAGATAGATAGGGACAGACAGGAAGGGAGAGAGGTGATCGTTGTTCATTGATTGCTTTCTCATATGTGCCTTGACCGGGGGGGGGGGGGCTACAGCAGAGTGAGTGACCCCTTGCTCAAGCCAGTGACCTTGGGTTCAAGTCAGCGACCTTGGGCTTCAAGCCAGCAACCTTTGGGTTCAAGCTAGCGACCATGGGATCATGTCTATGATCCCACTCAAGCCAGCAATCCTATGCTCAAGCCAGCGACTCTGCACTCAAGCTGGTAAGCCCACATTCGAGCCAGTGACCTCGGGGTTTTGAACCTGGGTCCTCCGCATCCCAGTTTGATCCTCTATCCACTGTGTCACAGCCTGGTCAGGGTAGAGGCCACCTTCTTATACCATATACACTGCAGAGTAAGTTTGTTTCTCCTGTGAATGGGTTAATAACAGATATCTATAATTAACAATAATGGTTGCTACTTGTTTAGCATGCTTTGTCAGCCATGCACAGTGTTTTGGAAACAGCCTGAAAGTAGTAGAACTAGAATCAAATCTAAATGCTCTAACCATTGAGCTACATGTAGTCTTTTTTTGCTACCTTATAATTGTTTATATTTCTGTAGCACTCGTTGCTCTTGCAGGCTCTCACTATGTCCTCAGTACTTAAGAAGTGCCTAACACAGAGCATATTCTCAGTGAATATTAATTGTTTGGATATTAATCGGCTGAATAAATGACTAAATGATTAGGTCCTTAATAATGAAGCCTTTTCAGAGGTTGATAAATCTCTGGCAGATTGACCTTAGAGTTTGGAATAAATGTTTTTGTTCTCTAAAGCAGCGATTCACAGTTAGCTGTAAGCCAGTGCTTTCACCCAGAAAAGAGTAATATTTGTAGAGAACTCTGGATAAATAGACAAGGCTGCCCAGGAGCTCCTGTGCCCCACTTCTATCCCAGACACCATAAGAGCTTAAGGAGTCAGTGTCTCAATTCACCTGTAACCCATTGCTAGCTCCTAAGCTGCTATAAAGAAAATCTCAGAATTATCTGGTTTTTGTTTGTCTCCCGTGCCCCCAGTGTACACTCACACCCTCTCTCTTCTCCATCCCTGTACCCATTCACAGTGTATTGTGGACAAACATGGAGAATCATTCTTTTAATTTTTTCCCCCTTTAGCTAAAGTGGTAAGTAGTCTATGCACACTTAGGGAGATGGGTGAACCTCCACTGTAGGCTTGTCTTTTCTTCCGGAGTGTAGTGCGTAGAGCTCCTAGGAGAATTTCTCTTCTGAAAACCTACAGACAATGCTCAGTATCCTGAAGCATTTGGAATCTGGTCCTTGAAGAGAAAACTGTAGAAGCAAACATGTCACTCTGGTTTTAAGGAGTTGGGAGGTGGTGTTGAAGAGGGTTGTGTAGTTTGTTTTTTAAAAAGCTATAAGCAAGATGAATATCATGGTATTGTGAATCTCTTCTTAGAGTTGGAGAGACTTTCCCAACATCTTAAAGTGGCCATTTGTGGGTTTCCAAAGTCTCAGTGACTCACTGACTTATACCTTACAGTAGTGTCTTCTGAGTGTAGTTTCCAGGCCTAGGAGTTTGTTAGAAATGCAAATTCTTGGGCCCTCCCCGAGACCTGCTGAATCAGTAACTCTAAAGGTGGTTCCTAGCGGTCTGTTTTACAGTCGCCCTAGATGATTTTGACTCTGCTGTGCCATCTAGCAAATATTCAGTGAACAGGTGTTCTCTTCTCTCCCAATTCTAAGAGCCTGTCTAGAAATCCTGCATTCATGAATTTTAAACTGCTATGGGAAATACCCTTAGAGATCTAAATAGCTTTAGAAGAGAAGTCATTTGTCAGCTATGATAGGAGTGGCTGGTCCCTTCTAAGGCAGATTCGGAGGTCGGTGAGCAGACAGCTCTAAACCCTGGGCACAGGAATAGAAGTTATAATTTTCAGGAAGCTGGCCAACTATTCTTTTTTTTTGCACGTCTTAGGAAAACTAAATAATTGGTCCCCAAAATTGGCTTTAAAGGGCTCATGTTGGGTAAGATCAAAAGTGTGATTACTTGA
The DNA here is from genome assembly GCA_037038555.1 of Rhynchonycteris naso. Taxonomy (NCBI): domain Eukaryota; kingdom Metazoa; phylum Chordata; class Mammalia; order Chiroptera; family Emballonuridae; genus Rhynchonycteris; species Rhynchonycteris naso. The sequence goes on from CM072995.1 coordinate 319,226,363, forward strand.
AAATTGCTCAGTTGGTAGGGGAGGTACTTGAATTTAAGTGTCTAAATCAGATTTTTGCTATTATTGCTCTCAGCAGGAAAAGAGGCAGAAAAAAATCAATAGTTCTTTTTCTTGTTTAAGCTACAAAAACACACTTCTTATTACCTCCAAAGGTCTCTGGCTGCCAGAGAGAAACTTGTGTTTCATTGACACCATAAGTGCTATTATGATTGTGTTTATGCTGAGTTCCTTGAACTCTGTCATCTTACATCTGCATAGCAGGAGGTCTGGAATCCTTGTGGTACCGTGAGATAGGTTGGGGAAAGAAAGACCTGACTCCAAGACCTTCCTTCCCTCATCCCTCCTTAGGGTGGACCTTGAAGCTGGGAGAACCGAATTAAAAAATGCAGTGAAGAGAGCTGGCTGCAGTTCCTGAGCAGCTCTGTTGTGACAATTAGTATGCTGACCATCCTGAGTTCTCAGAGGAGCTTGGTTCCTCGAGGAGGAAGGCTGAGTCATATATATTATCATAATCATTCACCATTTGCATACCTATTCTCTACCATATCTAGTGTCAGTGTTTCTCATATAGCTTAATGGTTAAGACTGCCTAGTTTTGAATCTTTAGCTTCATCATTTGATTACTCTATGTCACTTATAAAATGCCTGAAGATGCTACTTGAAGACTTGACTAATTAATGGTAATTTAAACAAATAGGGGTATAGAAGTCTGGAGGTCAGTGGCCAGTGGTGTTGATATTGGAACAGTAATTTCAAGACGATTGTCCCCTGACACTCAACTTTTCTCTCTTGATCTAAAATGGCTGCTATAGCTAGCTGTAAGCATCCTGCCTGTGATCAAGGTAGGAAAAAAGGGTATAGGGAACATCACAACCACAGGGTCGTTGCTGGACTTGATACCAGAGCCACCCAATTAGGGCATGAATATTTGAGAAACATGGAAATGTAATTTGATAAGAACTGTAAGAACAGTCAGTTATGAGAGTAGTTGGAAGTTACTCCTAACCTAGCCTGGAGAGAGGAAGGTCAAGGAAGACTTTTTGGATAAGGAAATGAAGACAAGGGAAAGACAATTCAGGGGTTGAGGACAGCCTAAACAGTGACAGGGAAACTTAACAGTTGAATGGATAGTGCTAGAACAGCTGTTGGGTGGTGGTGAAGTGTAAAATGCCAGCTAGAATTGAAAAGAAAGGAAATAGGACTTCTAAATGGCTAGGAGCCAGACATGGAGAGTCCTTATGCCATGCTCTGAAATTTGGAACTTGATTCTTGACTGCCAGAGATTTGTAGGCATGATGGACAGATTGGCATTTTTGAAAGATCTCTCTGTATGACGAAGATGTATGTACTGGGGAGAGAGAAAATGGAGGTTAGAGGGTAAGTTAGGAGGCTTACAATAGTTCGTAAATGCCCTGGCTGAGTAGCTAAGTTGGTTAGGGCGTCGTCTCAATTGCCAAGGTTACAGGTTTTGATCCCTAGTCGTCCAAATTGCCAAGGTTACAGGTTTGATCCCTAGCACATACAAGAAACTACCAATGAATGCATGAATAAGTGGAACAACAAATTGATGTTTCTCTCTCTCTCTCTCCCCCTTTCCCTCTTTTCCCCTGTTTCTCCTTCTTTCCCTTTCTCTTCCCCTTCCTCCCTTCTTCTGTCTCTAAAAGCAATAAATAAAAATAATAAATAACTAAAACTAGTTCATTAAAGAGACCTGAACTAGGGGGCATTTGGGATTGAGAGGACATGTTTGAGACATTTTTAGAGAGAACAGTGTCTGGCCTACAGTAGACATGGAATATGAATGATTAAGTTAGGACTTGTCATTGGATTTGGGGAGTGAGTGAGAAGAGAGAATCTGGACTTATCTCAGGCTTCCTTTGGCTTAAGTGACAGGCTGCATGGTCATGCCTTTCACTGAGTTCTTGGGAACACTGAGGCCATCATGTGTTGGGTAATTTTCTCATAACCCTTGAGGAATCTCTTTTTTTTCCCCTGGTTCTGGGACTCATAAACTTAATACATGTTGGTAACTACAGGACAGGAAAATGCTATTCCCATTTTACAGATTTGGAAACTGAGGTGCAGAGTAGTTAAGTAACTTGCTTAGGATCATCCACATATCCAGAGTTGGGAGATATTCTTTCCTCTTGAACATGTTGCCTTGTGAATTTCCCATTGTAATTTCAACTGATTATAGGTCATAATAAAACAAGCAATAAAATTCAGATTAGATTAATCTAATTACTCAGCTTTAATGATGAGGCAGTGAGTTACTTATAGTTCAATGCACCTTTTAATTCAATTCAACAGTGTGTGCAGTATAATTTGCACTATATAAAGAAAGATCTACTGATGCCTCCTTAGTGTTAAGAGGAAAAAGTAAAATAACTCATAGAAATAGAGTCTGCCATTCCCCTACTCTTATTCTTCTTCATAAGATAGATCTTATTTCACTTACATAACTGTGAGCAAATTACTCAACCTCTCAGAGCCTTAGTTTTCTCACCTGTAAAAATATGGGAGACATTAAATATATATACATGGCGCTAACAAAAATTAGGGGATATTTCAAAATGAATATGAAGGTACAAGATATCCCCTAATATTTGTGAACAGTATATATGGCAGATATTCAGTAAATGGTACTGTTATTATTTTACAGACCCAGAAACAGACATTCGGAATTTGATAAGTATTATAATACTTGCGCAGGTCACATAGTATCCTAGTGGCATCTCTAAACAAAAAATGTCTTGAAAAGGAAGCATTTTCTGGGAATCTTTGACCAGAGACATGCTCCCTATTTCAGTTTATTAAAAAACCCACTGCTGGTATGCATGTCAGATCTATTTTTCTCATACTTTCTTTAGGACCTCACCAATGGGCTGACCAGTCTCTAGTAACATCATCCCTTTAAATTTATAGAACCCAAAAAGAGTTGTTAGGATATTTATTTATTTTATTTTTAAACTTTTATTTATTTATTTCAGTGAGAGAGGAAGAGTGGGATAGAGAGAGAGAGGAACATTGAGCTGTTCCTATATGTGTCCTGATCAGGGATTGAACCGGCAACTTTTTTGCTTCAGGACAATGTTCTAACAAACAGAGCTATTCGGCCAGGGCAATTTTTTTAAAATTGATTTTTAGAAAGAAAGGGAGGGAGAGAGACAGACTAAGAAAGACGGAGGGAGAGAGAAACATTGATTTGCTGTGCCACTTATTCATGCCAAGATTGGTTGATTCTTTTTTTTTTTTTTTTAAGATATTATTTATTGATTTTTGGGGTGGGGAGTGAGAAGTCTCATAGTTGTTCATTGGATGCTTGTCATATGTCTTTTGACCAGGCAACCCCAGGGTTTTTAACCAGTGAGCTCAGCGGTCCAGTTTGAAACTCTATCCACTATACCACCACAGGCCAGGCACCATGGGTTGATTCTTATATGTGCCCTGACCATGGACCAAATCTACAACCTCGGCATCTAGGGCGATGCTCTAACCAACTGAGCTACCTGGTCAGGGCCAAACATTCCTATATATACTAGAAAATCTGGGTATCAGGATTCTGTTCCTGGTTCTGCCTGAAGAATGAATAATAGTTATTTGGAACAGATGAAATGTCTCATAATAGGAGAGTACTTGAATTTACCTACGTGTCAATACCATTTTATTATTTATTTTGTTGGTTTTCTTCATTTTCAAAACAATGTGTTCATTTTAGAAAAATCAGCCTGACCAGGCAGTGGTGCAGTAGATAGAGCCTCAGCCTGGGATGCTGAGGACCCAGTTTCAAAACCCTGAGGTCACCAACGTGAGTGCAGTCTCATCCAGCTTGAGCACACGGTCACTGGCTTGAGCATGGGATCATAAACATGACCCCCTGGTCGCTGGCTTGAGCCCAAAGGTTCCTGGCTTGAGCCCAAGGTTGCTAGTCAAGGCACGTATGAGAAAGAAATCAGTGAATAAGGTGCCACAACTATGAGTTGATGCTTCTCATCTTTCTTCCTGTCTGTCTGTTCCTCTCTGTCCCTCACTATAAAAAAGAAAAGGAGACCTGACCTGTGGTGGAGCAGTGGATAAAGCATTGACTTGGAATGCTGAGGTTGCTGGTTCAAAACCCTGCACTTCTCTGGTCAAGGCACATATGGGAGTTGATTCTTTCTGTCCGCCCCCTTTCTCTCTCTCTCTCTCTCTCTCTCTCCCTCCCTCCCTCCCTCCCTCCCTTTCTCCCTCCCTCCCTCCCTCCTCTAAAATGAATAAATTTAAAAAAGAATACTTAGTTTAAAAAATAAAATGTATTTGTTTAAAAAAATGAAAAATCAAGAAATACTGAATATAAGAAAAACATTCATAATTTGTAATTCCTATGAACCAAAGGTAAATCATTGTTAATACTTTGGTACATCTCTTTTTGCTAGATCTTTTTATTTTTTAATTTTTAAATTGATTTTGAGAGAGACAGGAAGGGGGAGAGAGAGAAGGGGAGGAGAGAATCAAAAGTATCAACTTGCAGTTGTGTCACTTTAGTTGTTCATTGATTGCTTTCTCATATGTACCTTGACTGCGGGGCTCAAGCTGAGCCAGTGACCCCTTGCTCAAACCAATGACATTGGGATCATGTCTATGATCCCACGCTTAAGCCAGTGATTCCATGCTCAAGCTGGCAAGTCTGCGCTCAAGCCAGTGACCTAGGAGTTTCGATCCTGGGATCACAGTGTTACAGCTTGATGATCTGTCCACTGCACCACCACGAGTCAGGTTTCTAAATCTTTTTAAATGGACGTAAGCACATTATTTTTCACCAAAAATTAGATTATTACTATGTACTATTCCATAACATTTTAAATTTTTTTTAATTTCTTTTTTTAAATTTTATTCCTTTTAGAGAGGAGACAGAGAGAGAGAGAGAGAGAGAGAGAGAGAGAGAGAGAGAGAGAGAGAGAAAGGGGGGAGGAGCTGGAAGCGTCAACTCCCATATGTGCCTTGACCAGACCAGTGCAGGGTTTTGAACTGGCGACCTCAGTGTTCCCAGGTCGACGCTTTATCCACTGCGCCACCACAGGTCAGGCGCAACATTTTAATTTTCTTAAGGATTTATGAGTTGGGTCATTTAGATTTTTTTTAGATCAGTGGCAGTCAACCTGGTCCCTACCACCCACTAGTGGGCATTCTAGCTTTCATGGTGGGTGGTACCGGAGCAACCAAAGTATAAATAAAAAGAAAGATTTAACTATAGTAAGTTGTTTTATAAAGATTTATTCTGCCAAACTTAGCAAAATCCAACATATAGTACTTGGTAAGTAATTATTATTATATGCTTTAACTTGCTGTTTAACTCTGCTTTATAAATTTTATAAAGTAAAGTTACTTCCCTACTTTATAAATCACCATTACTGTGGAACCAGTGGGCGGTTAGAAAACTTTACTACTAACAGAGATGCAAAAGTGGGTGGTAGGTATAAAAAGGTTGACTACTCCTGTTTTAGATAATGCCCTGTTGGTAGACATTTGGGTTGCTTTCACTTTCACTGTTAACAAGTAGTACAAGGCAAAAATAATAGACTGAAAATGAATGAGAAATAAAAATGCAAAAATGTGGCGATAATTTTGTTCACAAATTTTTAAAAGGGACAAGAATGGGCTCTGGATGGTTGACTCAGTGGGTAGTGTGTCAGCCCGACATTTGGATGTCCTAGATTCAATTTCCGGTCAGGGCATGCAGGAAGCAACCATCTGCTTCCTCCCAGTTCCATCTCTCCCTCTTCTTCTCCCACAGCTAGTGGCTCTATTGGTTTGAGAGTGGGCCCTGGGCGCTGAGGATAGCTCAGTTTGTCTGAGTGCGTCAACCTCAGAAGCGAAAAATAGCTCAGTTGATTAGAGAGCATTGGCCCCAGACGGGGGTTGCTAGGTGGATCCTGGTCAGGGAGCATGCAGGAGTCTGTCTCACTATCTCCCCTCCTTTCACTTAAAAATAATTAAAAATAAAAGGGACAAGAATGTTTTAAAATGCACAAAAGATTATAATATAAATATATATATACACAGTGTTATACAAATACTGTATTTGAAGCATAGTGACTGATTCAGAGTTTCCTCAAAAAGCCGTGCTCATTGGGAGCTTGCCTTTGTCCAGCATATTTAGCCAAATGGCAATAGGCCTAATCACCTGGAGCCATTCCATGTAAGGGAGAGGGAAAATAAGAAGGTAAGAGACGTGACTGGGGATCTAGCTTTTCATTAAATGCCTTAAAATCCACAGGCAAACACAGCCATGTTCAAAAGGGTACTTTTAATGAATGGGGTGAGGGTGGGGGGACACTAACATTTATTGAAGTACTTACCACTCTGTGCCAAGCACTTACGCCAATGTATTTTGCATGCTGTCTCTTTGAAATTTTTAGCCTACAGTATTAGGTTATCCCTGTGTTCTTAAGGCTCAGATAAAGAGACTTGCCTAAGCCTGACCTGTGATGGCACAGTAGATAAAGCATCAACCTGGAATGCTAAGGTCACCAGTTTCAAACAATGGTCTTGCCCGGTCAGAGCACATATGAGGAGCAACTATTATGAGTTGATGTTTCCCGCTCCTTTCCCTTCTCCCCTTCTCGCTCCTTTCTCTAAAATCAATAAATTTAAAAAAATAAAAGACTTGCTTAAGATTTCATGTCTGGTAAGTGGTACAGATAGATGGCTTCTGCATCCATATTTGTCTGCCTTCAGAGCCCTGCTTTTTCTACTAGACTATGATGGCTCCTACAGGAGGTCTAGAGCAGGAAATTCTTCATGATTCTTGGTAGGAACGTTTAGATGGGTATCTAAAAAGCAAGTCTAGAACTGCCCTTGTGTCCTTCTAGCCAGCCCACATACAGATAAGAAGTAAAAAGAGGCACTGGTCCTGATATAGCATAGGTACTCAAAATAGCTTTACCAAACGAGTAAATTAATGATTGTTTCTGTGTTTTTAAAATATCAAAACTCAGATTCAGAGTTGAAGTCATTTGCCCAAAGTTACAGAGCTAATAAGAGAGCTCAGATTTGAATCTAGGTCTGCCTATAAATGAAGCTATTGGTATTTCTGTAACAATGTACAATTTGTCTCAGTTTGACACCTGCTTTCAGTGTCTACAGCAGTGTTACTTGTTTAACAGTAGGGGCAAGTACATGGCCTGAGCACAAATAACTCTACTTAAGGTCTCTCTTGTAGTTAATGTGGAGTTTCAGCAGCCTTTGCAGTCCAGAAGCCATATCAGAATGGAAGGAGAGGAACCAGGATAAATACTAAAGTTCATTTTGTCCTTCTTCCCTGTTCTTCCATAATACTTTGTATCTCCTTCTTTGACAGCCTTTACCCAGGATGCCTAATTCCAGAATTAATTTCTTTGCTTGCCTGACTCTCCCATAAGATGTTGAATTTGTAGAGGACAAAGATTATGTCCTCATTTTGTTCACATTTATTACAGCATTTAGAATACAATAAGTAGTTTTAATTGAATTGACCACCACTTGTGTACTTAGCTCACTTTTTTTAATTGATTAATTTGAAAGAGACAGAGAGAGGAAGGCAGAGAGAGAAAGAGAGAGGCAGTCATTTGTTGTTACATTTAGTTGTGCATTCATTGGTTGCTTTTCACATGTGCTCTGACTAGGGATCAAACCCACATAGTGTTTCAGGACAATGCTCTGACAGCTAACCAGCCAGGGTTAGCTCACTTTTGAAGGCAGTCTCTCAGGCACTAACGTTAAACATATACACAATTCTACAAAGGTTGGATTTTTGGCCATCCAGCCCACAACTAATTTTAGCACTGGGAAAGGGCTAGCTAAGATAGGCTGCATGGATGCAGGCTTTACAATAATAAAATGAGTATAAAAGTGAGTGCATAAAGAAAAAGATGCATTTAGACCTATGCCCCTAAATTTCTTCATTTTTGAAAAAAAATTTTTTTCAGAGACAGACAGTCAGAGAGGGGATCGACAGGGACAGACAGACAAGAACAGAAAGAGATGAGAAGCATCAATCATCAGTTTTTCATTGTGGCACCTTAGTTGTTCATTGATTGCTTTCTCATATGTGCCTTGACCGTGGGCCTTCAGCAGACCGAGCAACCCCTTGCTCAAGCCAGCGACCTTGGGTCCAAGCTGGTGAGCCTTGCTAAAATCAGATGAGCCTGTGCTCAAGCTGGCGACCTCGGGGTCTTGAACCTGGGTCTTCCACATCCCAGTCTGATGCTCTATCCACTGCACCACTGCCTGGTCAGGCTTCATTTTTGAAATTTTTATTGATTTCAGAGAGAAAAAAAAGGGAGAGAAACATCGATTTGTTGTTCCACTTATTTATGCATTTATTGGTTGATTTTTGTATGTGTTCTGACCAGGGACTGAACCTGCTATCTTGGCCTAGCAGAATAATGCTCTAACCTACTGAGCTACCCAGCCAAGGGTAATTTTGTTCATCTTTTAGGAGGAAAAAGTCTTGCATCCATTCCAAAAAAAGAAATTTCCTCTGGGTCTTTCTACCTCCTCAAACTGTGATCTTCTTTCCTTTATGTTAACATATATTCACTTTGAGCACATGCTCCTGTTCCAGCGCCTTCATTAAATCTGCTGTGGATCAAATCAAAAGGCAGATACTGTCATACTGGATTTAAAAACAAGACTTAACTTTATACTGTCTGTAGGAGATATACTTTTTAGACTCAAAGATACAAAAAAGTTTAAAGTAAAAATATGGGGAAAAATCATGTAAAAGTACCTGTAAAAAAGCTAGAGTGGACATACTAATATCAGACAATATAGACTTTAAAACCAAAAAAGTTACTAGCAATTAAGAGGAACATTTTATAATAATAGAGAGATCAAGCCATTGTGAAGGTTTAACAATTACATATATGCACCTAACAACAAAGCCCCAAAATACGTAAATGAAGACTGGCAGAGGCTCTGGCCGGTTGGCTCCACAGTAGAGCATTGGCCCGGCATGTAGAAGTGCCAGGTTCAATTCCTGGTCAGGGCACACAGGAGAAGTGACTATCTCAGTGGTTCTTAACCTGGGTTCTATCAAACCCTAGGGGTTTGATGAGTCAGTCTCAGGGGTTCAGAGAAGCCTCTGCTGCGGAGGCCAGAATAAAGTAATACCGTAATTTGTTGTGAGTTCATGCACTTTTTTGGTTTTGTTCTTTGAGCAAGGTGATGTTCATGCACGGCTCATTTTGTGTACCAGTAAAAAAAACATATGTCTTTAATTTGGAAAAAAAAGTCATATTTTATTTATCACTAAAGAAGGGTTCGGTGAATGCACATATGAAACTGGTGGGTTTGGTACCTCAAAAAAGGTTAAGAACCACTGGACTATCTGCTTCTCCACCCTTCTCCTCCTCCATGCTCCCCCCTCTCTTCCCCTCCCATAGCCATGGCTTGAATGAGCAAGATGGCCCTGCGTGTTGAGGATGGCTCCATGACCTCGCCTTAGGCACTGCAATAGCTTGGTTGCTGAGCAAGGGAGCAGTGGCCACAGATGGGCAGAACATCAGCCCCAGACAGGGGTTGCCAGGTGGATTCTGGTTGGGGCACATACAGGAGTCTCTCTGCCTCCCTGCTTCTTACTTGATTAAAAAAAAAATCTGACAGAAATTAAGGGCAAAGAGACAATTCAACAATAATAATCAGAGACTTTAGTACCTCATTTTCAATAATGGATAGAACAACTAGACAGAAGATCACCAAAGAAACAGAAAATGTGAACAGCACACATATCTATACCAACAACAGAATAGAATTATTCTGAAGTACACAGGGAGCATTCTCTAGGATAGACCATATACTGGGGCCATAAAACAGCTCTTTTGTGTATGTGTGTGACAGAGACAGAGAGAGGAACAGTTAGGGACAGAGAGGAAGGGAGAGAGATGAGAAGCATCAGTTCTTTTTTGTGGCACCTTAGATGTTCATTGATTGCTTTCTCATATGTGCCTTGATCGGGGGCTACAGCAGACCGTGTGACCCCTTGCTCAAGCCAGTGACCTTGGGCTCAAGTTGATGAGCCTTGCTCAAACCAGATGAGCCCGCGCCCAAGCCGGTGACCTCGGGGTTTTGAACCTGGGTCCTCCACGTCCCAGTCCAACACTCTATCTACTTTGCCACTGCCTGGTCAGGCTAAAACAATTCTCAATACATTTAAAGGATCGAACTCAAAGTATGTTCTCCATCTACAGTAGAATGAAGTTAGAAATCAGTAACAGAAAGAAATTTGAGGAACTCAATTATGTGAAAAGGAAATTACACACTCCTGAGTAAGCAATGAGTCAAAGAAGAAATCACATGGGAAATTAGAAAATGCTTGGAGATGAATGAAACATGATGTACCAAAACTTACGGGATATAGTTAAAGTAGTACTTAGAGAAAAATTTATAGCTGTAAGATACCTCCATTAAAAAAAGGATAGTAAAAATCTCACCTTTCACCATAACACACTGGACAAAACAGAGCAAACTAAACCTAAAGCAAGTAAATGAAAGGAAATAAAAATTAAAGCAGAAATAGATGAAATTAAAAAATAGAGAAACAACTGATAAAATCAATAAACCAAAGGTTGGTTCAACAAAATTGACACTTTTATCTAGACTGATTGAGAGAAGACTTAGCAACTCTCTCTATGGAGTATGCCTACACCTTCCCACAGGAGTGTTTTCCTTGTTTCTCCTGAGTACCAAGGGCCTTTTCTTTTGTCTCTTTAACTTGTTTCCTAAGACCATTTCTTCTATAGATTACTTTTTATACTTCTGTGACTTTCTAAATAAACTTTTTGCTTGACCAGGCAGTGGCACAATGGATAGAGCGTCGGACTGGGACATGGAAGACCCAGGTTTGAAGCCTCGAGGTTGCCAGGTTGAGTGCAGGATCATTTAGCTTGAGCACAGGCTCACCAGCTTGAGCAAGGGGTCAATCGCTCTGCTGTAGCCCCCAGGTCAAGGCACATACAAGAAAGCAATCAATCAACAATTAAGGAGCTGCAACAAAGAATTGATGTTTCTCATCTCTCCCCCTTCCTGTCTATCCCTCTTTCTGACTCTCTCTCTCTCTCTCTCTTTCTGTCAAAACAAATAAACTTTCTTTTAGAGTTTGAAAATAAATAAAAGATCCAAATTACTAAGCTCAGTAATGATACAGGAAACATTACTCTTGACTTTATAGAAATAAATAGGATTATAGAAAAAATATTATGAATAATTATACAATGAAATTTAATGAATTCATAGGTGAAATAGACAAATTACTAGAAAGACACAAACTACCAACACTGACTATGAAGAAACAGAAGTCTGAATAGACCTATAACAAATAGAATTAGTAATTAAAAAAAACACTTCACACAAAGAAAAGCACAGTCATTCCTGACCAGGAGGTGGCACAGAGTATAGGGTATCAACCTGAGACACAGAGGACCCAGGTTCAAACCCCTGAGGTCCCCAGCTTGAGCGTGGGCTCATGCAACTTGAGCGTGGAATCATCGATAGGACCCCATGGTTACTGGCTTGAGCCCAAAGGTCACTGGCTTGAACAAGGAGTCACTGGCTTGGCTGCCTCCTCCCCCCTGTCAAGGCATATATGGGAAGCAATCAATGAATAACTAAAGTGCTGCAACTGTGAGTTGATGCTTATCTCTCTCCCTTTCTGTCTCTCTGTCTTGCTTGCTAAAAAGAAAAAAGAAAAGCGGATCAGTCAACTTTATTGAGAAATTCTAAGAAACATTTAAATAAGGATTAATACTAGCCTTCCACAAACTCTTCCAAAAAATTGAAGATGAGGGAACACTTTGTGACTCATTCTGTTAGGTTGGTATTGCCCTGCTACTAAAACTAGACAAAATATCACAAGAAAAGCAAACTTCAGAGCAATATCCCATATGGCTATAAATGCAAAAATCCTCAACAAAATACTAGCAAAATGAATACAAATAACTTATAGAAAGGATTATATTATACACTATGACCAAGTGGTATTTATCTCAGGAGTGCAAGATTCATTTAGCATAAGAAAACCAATCAATGCAATACACCATATCAAAAAATTAAAGGAGAAAACCAACAATTATTTTAGTTAACACAGAAAAACCATTTGACAAACTTCAATAGCATTTTATGATTTAAACAAAGAAACGAATAAAAAACTCAACAAACTAGGAACAGAAGGGAACTTTCTCAACCTGGAAAGGAACATTTATGAGAAACCCATGGCTATCATCATACTTAATAGGAAAAATGTCAATGCTTTTCTCCTAACATTAGGAACAAGGCAGAGCTGTCCAGCCTCATCATTTCTGTTGAATACTGGAGGTTCTAATGAAGGCATTTGAGTAAGATAATGAAATAAAAAGTCATTCAGATTAGAAAGAAGTTAAACTATCCGTTTTTACAGATGACATGATTTTGCATATAGAAAATTCTGAGAAATCCAGCCTGACCAGGTGGTGGCACAGTGGATAGAGCGTCGGACTGGGATGTGGAAGGACCCAGGTTCGAGACCCTGAGATCACCAGCTTGAGCGTGGGCTCATCTGGTTTGAGCAAAGCTCACCAGCTTGGACCCAAGGTCACTGGCTCGAGCAAGGGGTTACACGGTCTGCTGAAGGCCCACGGTCAAGGTACATATGAGAAAGCAATGAATGAACAACTAAGGTGTTGCAATGAAAAACTGATGATTGATGCTTCTCATCTCTCTTTGTTTCTGTCTGTCTGTCCCTATCTATCCCTCTCTCTGACTCTTTCTCTCTCTCACTGTACAAAAAAAGAAAATTCTGAGAAATCCGAACAAAAATATTGTTAGAACTAATAAATGAGTGAGTTCAGCAAGGTTGTAGGATACAAGATCAATATATAAAACAAAAATGAATAGTATATCTATACAGTTGTAATCATTTACAGGAGCATCAAAATGAATAAAATACTTAGGAATAAATATAACAAAAGAAGTATAAACATATAGTCTGATAACTGTAAAACATTGTTGAAAGAAATTAAAGATCTAAATAATTGGGAAAACAACCCGTGTTCATGGATTGAAAGACTTAATATTTTTGAGACAGTAATAATTCCCAAATTATCTACAGATTCAGTATAATTCCTATAACTATTTCAGCAGGTTTGTTTGTAGATTTTTACAAGATGTTTCTAAAATTCACGTGGAAATTCAAAGGACCCATATTAGCCAAAACAATCTTGATAAAGAACAAACTTGGAGAACTTCCCAATTTCAGAGTTTATTAAAAAGCTGACATAAAGATAGACATATGGATTAATGGAATTGAGTATCCAAAAATAAACCCTGGCATTTATAGTCAATGATTTTGAGCAAGGGCACCAAAAACAATTCAATGGGGAAAGAATAGTCTTTTCAACAAATGGTGCTGGGACAACTGGATATCCACAAAAGAAAGAATAAAATAGAGTTCATACTTTGTATCATATGCAAAAATTAATTCAAAATGGATCAGAGAATTACATGTAAGAATTAAGTCTATAAAAACTTTTAAGAGAAAACTTGGAGGTAAATCTTTTGTGACCTTAGATTTGGCAAGGTCATGACACCAATATAGCACAAGCAACCAAAGAAAAAAATTGGACTTAGTCAAAATTAAAAATTTTTGTGCATCAGAGGACACCATCAAGAAAGCAAAATAACAGAATACTTCATAGCAGCTCTACTAGGTAAGGAGATCACAACTGGAAGAAGCCTATAACTCATACAAAGAATAATGGGTAGGCAGAGAAGCATAAGTCATATGCTTCAACAAGATAAGTCCTCAGAAAAAGTCCTGGATGAACTGGAAATAATCAAATTACCAGATGCAGAGTATAAAATAATGATTGTTAGGATGCTTTGGTATCTCAAAGCTACAATGGATGGACTTAATGAACACCTCAATAAAGAAATTGTAAGCATCAAAAAGGACATGGAAATCATAAAGAAGAACCAGACAGAAATGACAAACACAGTATCAGAAATGAAGACTATACTAGAAGAAATTAAAAGCAGGCTGGATGAAGCAGAGGATCAAATCAGCGACTTAGAGGACAAGATAAGTGAAAACACGGAAGCAGAAAAGCAAAAAGAAAAGAGGATCAAGAAGTCCGAGGAAACCCTAAGAGAGCTCTGTGACAACATGAAGAGAAACAATATCCGCATAATAGGGGTTCCTGAAGGAGAAGAGAAAAAAGAAGGACTAGAGAAGCTCTTTGAAGAAATTATAGATGAAAATTTCCCTAAATTGATGCAGGAAAGAGTCACATAAGTTCAAGAAGCAGAGAGAATCCCATTAAAAAAGAACCCAAAGAGACCCACACCAAGACATGTCATAATCAAAATACTAAAGCTAAGAGATAAAGAAGGACTATTAAAAGCTGTAAGAGAAAAACAGTCAATCACCTACAAAGGAACACCCATAAGGATGACATCCGACTTTTCAACAGAAAAACTTCAGATCAGAAGGGATTGGCAAGAAATATTCAAAGTAATGCAAACAAGAACCTACAACCAAGACGTTTTTAGCCAGCAAGACTATCGTTTAAAATTGAAGGAGAAATAAAAAGCTTCCCAGATTAAAAAAAAAAAAAAAAACCTCAAGGAATTCATCACAACCAAGCCAGTGCTGCAGGAAATATTAAGGGGTCTGCTGTAGACAGAATAAAGTGGGAATATATATATTAAAAGAGGAATATAGATTTAAAGAAAAAAATGGCAATAAACAACTGCATATCAATAATAACCTTAAATGTAATTGGATTAAATGCTCCAATCAAAAGACATAGGGTAGCTGAATGGATAAGAAAACAGAACCCGTACATATGCTGTCTACAGGAGACCCACCTCAAAACAAAAGATACACATAAACTGAAGGTAAAAGGATGGAAAAAATATTTCATGCAAATGGAAATGAAAAAAAAAAGCTGGGGTAGCAATACTTATATCTGACAAAATAGACTTTAAAACAAAGACGATAGTAAGGGATAAAGAAGGTCACTACATAATGATAAAGGGAGCGATCCAACAGGAAGAGATAACCATTATAAATATCTATGCACCTAATATAGGAGCACCTAAATATATAAAGCAGATTTTGATGGACATGAAGGGAGAGATCAACAGCAATACTATTATAGTAGGGGATTTCAATACCCCATTAACACCAATGGATAGATCCTCAAGAAAGAAAACAAAGAAACAGCAGAATTAACGGACACACTAGATCAACTGGATTTAATAGATATTTTTAGAACCTTTCACCCTAAAGCAGCAAAATATACATTCTTTTCAAGTGTGCATGGTATATTCTCTAGGATAGACAACATATTGGGGCATAAAATGAGTCTCAACAAATTTAAGGAGATTGAAACCATATCAAGCATCTTCTCTGACCACAGTGGTATGAAACTAGAAATCAACAACAATAGAAAAACTGAAAAACACTCAAATACTTGGGAACTAAACAGTATGTTATTAAACAATGAATGGGTCAACAATGAGATCAAGAAAGAAATAAAAAATTTTCTTGAAATAAATGAAAATAAGCATACAACAACTCAAAATCTATGGGATACATCAAAAGCAGTCCTGAGAGGGAAGTTCATAGCATTACAGGCATACCTTAAGAACCTAGAAAAAGCTCAAATAAACAATCCTGCAACTAAAAGAACTAGAAAAAGAACAGCAAGTAAAGCCTAGAGGAAGTAGAAGGAAGGAAATAATAAAGATCAGAGTGGAAATAAATGACAGAGACTAAAAAAACAATACAGAGGATTAGTGATACCACGAGCTAGTTCTTTGAAAAAGTAAACAAGATTGATGAACCCTTAGTCAGACTCATCAAGAAAAAAAGAGAAAGGACTCAAATAAATAAAATTAGAAATGAGGGTGGAGAAGTAACAATGGGCACAGCAGAAATACAAAGGATTGTAAGAAAATACTATGAAGAACTGTATGCCAAAAAATTAGACAACCTAGGTGAAATAGACAAATTCCTTGAAAAATATAATCTTTCAAAAATCAATCTGGCCTGAATAGGCAGTGGCGCAGTGGATAGAGCATAGACTGGGATGCGGAAGACCCAGGTTCGAGACCCTGAGGTCGCCAGCTTGAGCTCAGGCCCATCTGGCTTGAGCAAAAGCTCGTCAGCTTGGACCCAAGGTTGCTGGCTCCAGCAAGGGGTTGCTCGGTCTGCTGAAGGCCCGCGGTCAAGGCACATGTGAGAAAGCAATCTATGAACAACTAAGGTGTTGCAATGGCAATGAAAAACTAATGATTGATGCTTCTCACCTCTCTCCGCTCCTGCTTGTCTGTCCCTATCTATCCCTCTCTCTGATTCTCTCTCTCTGTCCCTGTAAGAAAAAAAAAATCAATCTGGAAGAATCAGAAAACCTAAATAGACCAATTACAACAAATGAAATTGAAACAGTTAACAAAGAACTTCCAACAAACAAAAGCCCTGGGCCAGATGCCTTCACAGGCGAATTCTACCAAACATTCAAAGAAGAACTAACTTCTATCCTTTTCAAGCTATTTCAAAAAATTTAAGAGAAGAGAAAACTTCCAAGCTCCTTTTATGAGGTGAGCATAATTCTGATTCCAAAGCCAGGCAAAAACAACACAAAGAAAGAAAACTATAGGCCAATATCCCTGAAGAATTTAGATGCTAAAATTCTCAACAACATATTAGTAAACCGGATCCAGCAATACATGAAAAAAATCATACACCATGATCAAGTGGGATTTATTTTGGGAGGCAAGGCTGGTATAATATTCGCAAATCAATCACTGTGATTCATCACATAAACAAAAGGAAGGACAAAAATCACATGATAATTTCAATAGATGCAGAAAAAGCATTCGATAAAATCCAGCACCCATTTATGATCAAAACTTTCAGCAAAGTGGGAATACAGGGAATATACCTCAATGTGATAAAGGCCATCTTTGACAGGCCCACAGCAAACATCATACTCAATGGGCAGAAGTTAAAAGCAATCCACTTAAGATCAGGAACAAGGCAGGGGTGCCCCCTTTCACCACTCTTACTCAATATAGTTCTGGGAGTCCTAGCCACAGCAATTAGACAAGAAGAAGAAATAAAAGGCATCCAGATTGGAAAAGAAGTAAAACCATCATTATTTGCTTATGATATGATACTGTACATAGAAAACCCTAAAGTTTTGCAGTCAAAAAACTACTGGACCTGATAAATGAATTCAGCAAGGTGTCAAGATATAAAATTAATACTTAGAAATCGGAAGCATTTTTATACACCAACAATGATCTGTCTGAAAGAGAAATTAAGAAAACAATCCCCTTCACTATTGTAAAATAATAAAATAAAGTACCTAGGAGTAAATTTAACCAAGGAGGTTAAAGACTTGTACTCAGAAAATAAAACATTGCTAAAAGAAATTAAGTAAGATACAAGTGAAAGCATATACCATGTTGATGGATAGGAAGAATAAACATCATTAAAATGTCCATATTACCCAAAGCAATTTCTAAATTCAATGCAATTCCTATTAAAATACCAAGGACATACTTCAAAGATATAGAACAAATATTTCAAAAATTCATATGGAACCAAAAAAGAACACAAATAGCCTCAGCAATCATGAAAAAGAAGAATAAAGTGGGTGCTATCACACTTCCAGAAGTCAAGTTATACTGCAAGGTTATTGTACTCAAAACAGCTTGGTACTGCCTTTCCTGTGGTAGCACAGTGGATAAAGCGTTGACCTGGAAAGTGGAGGTCGCCGGTTTGAAACCCTGGGCTTGCCTGGTCAAGGCACATACCACAAGCAACCAATGAACAGCTAAGAGTGAAGCATTAACTTTGCGTTCCCGCCCCAGTTCCTCTCTATGTAAAATCAATAAATAAAATATTTTTTATAAAAGCTTGCTACTGGCATAAGAACAGGCCTATAGATCAATGGAACAGAACAGAGAACCCAGAAATAAACCCGCACCTTTATGAACAATTGATATTTGACAAGGGTGATAATAACATACAGTGGAGTAAAGACAGCCTCTTTAACAAATGGTGTTGGGAAAATTGGACAGCTACCTGCAAAAAAATGAAGCTAGACTACCAACCTAAACCATTCACAAAAATATACTCAAAATGGATAAAAGACTTAACGTAAGTCATGAAGCCGTAAGCATCCTAGAGGAAAACACAGGCAATAAGCTCTCCAACATCACTCACAGCAATATATTTGCTGATGTATTTTCACGTGCAAGGGAAATAAATGACAGGATAAACAAATGGGTCTACATCAAACTATAATGTTTTTGCACAGCTAAAGACAATATGGACAAAATAAAAAGGCAAACCATACAATGGGAGAGCATATTCGACAATACACCTGATAAGGGGTTAATAACAAAAATTTATAAAGAACTTGTAAAACTCAACACCAGGAAGATAAACAGTCCAATCAAAAAATGGGCAAAAGAAATAAATAGACACTTTTCCAAAGAGGACATACAGATGGCTAACAGGCATATGAAAAAATGCTCAACATCACTGATCATTAGAGAAATGCAAATTAAAACCACAATAAGATATCACCTCACACCAGTCAGAATGCCGCTCATCAACAAAAGAACAAAGAGTAAGTGCTGGAGAGGATGTGGAGAAAAGGGAACCCTCCTGCACTGCTGGTGGGAATGCAGACTGGTGCAGCCACTGTGGAAAACAGAATGGAGATTCCTCAAAAAATTAAAAATTGAACTGCCTTTTGGCCCAGCCATCCCACTTTTGGGAATATATCCCAAGAACACCACTTCAATGAGTCAAAAGAAGAAATGCACCTCTGTGTATATGGCAGCATTGTTTACAACAGCCAAGATCTGGAAACAGCCCAAGTGCCCATCAGTGGATAAGTGGATTGAAAAGCTATGATACATATATACAATGGGATACTATGGGGCCATGAAAAAGAAGGAAATCTTACCTTTTTCGACAACATGAATGGACATGGAAACAATTATGTTAAGTGAAATAAACCAGGCAGAGAAAGAAAAATATCATATGACCTCACTCATCTGAGGAATCCAACAAACAATATGAACTGAGGAGCAGAATAGAGACAGAGGCGGGATCAAAGGATCCAGAAGGAAAGCAGACAGAGGGAAAGGGGATGATAGGCTGATAGGATGGGATGAGAGCAGAAAAGCAAATCCTGGAGGGAAGGGGGGAAGGTGTTACAGGGAAGGAGATGGGGGGGATGTACTGGGGAACACCGGAGGGAGGATGAATTCGGGAGGACACTAGAATCTATGTAAACACAATATATTAATTTAAAAAGAAAGCAAAATAACAACCCATAGAATGGGATAAAAGATTTGCACATCATCTGTATAATAAAAAACTTGAATCTAGAATATATCAAGAACTTTTACAATCCAATAATAAAAGACAGATAACCCAACTAACAAATATGCAAGGAATCTGAATACTCAGTTTTCCAAAGAAGATATATAAAAGGCTCATAAACACATGAAATGATGTTCAACATAATTAGTCATAGTTAGTCATCAGGGGAATGCAAATCAAAGCCACAATGGGTTACTGTTTTACACCCCTTAGATAGTTAGCATCAAAAAGTCAGATAATAAGTGTTGACAGTGATTGATATGGAGAAATTGAAACTCATATACTGCTGGTGTAGTCAGTTTGGAAAATAGCCTAGTCAGTCCTCAAATGGTTTTCCTGTCTCTGTGACTTGCTTAGTTACCAGGAAGGGAACCGGCCTGGAGCAGATCTACCTAGGACTGGCTGGTAGTATTTGGGTTCTTGACTTCATGCAGGAAAGATTTCACAACACAAGTCCAGGTGATTTTTTTTTTTTTTTTTTAGTGAGAGGAGTGGAAGCAGAGAAAGACTACTACCACATGTGCCCCAACCAGGATCCACCTGGCAAGCCCAGTAGGGGTCGATACTCTGCTCATCTGGGGTGTTGCTCTGTTGCCACCAAAGCCAGTTTTTAGCTCCTGAGGCGAGGTCCTGGAGCCATCCTCAGTGTTCGCCAACTTGCTCCAACCAAGCCATGGCTGTGGGAGGAGAAGAGAGAGAGAGAGAAAAGGGAGAGAGGGAGGGGTGGAGAAGCAGATGGGTGCTTCTCCTGTGTGCCCTGGCCAGTAATTGAACCCGGGACATCCACATGCCAGGCCAATGCCCTACCACTGAGCCAACTGGCCAGGGCCAAGGCCAGGTGATTTTTAAAGTACATTAATTAAAGCTGGGTACAGTGAAACAAGGGAGGGCCTAAGATAGAAACTACATGAGAGACTGGTCCTGCGCTCACCCAAATGAGCCCACACTCAAGCCAGCAACCTTTGGGATTTCGAGCTTTGGTGCTCAGCATCCCAGGTTGATGCTTTCTCCCCTGCGCCACTATTAGTCAGGCAGGGGGAGATCTTAGGGGAGGGTCTCAATAGAATATTCTTCAGTTTTATACTGATGCACCAAAATGAGATTTATTTTATTAACTTCATCTGTCCTTGGGTGTGGTTGGCAAATGGAACCAATTGGGCTTCTACTGTCTGTCTCCTGAACTAGGTTGATTTAAGCTATTTACCCTCTGGTTGGGGAGGAGAAGTATAAAATATTTACCCCTGAGCGTCCTTGGTTATGGAAGATAAGATTTTGCGATTTACTCTAGATCGCTATAATCTGATAGGCTCTTTAACTGTCTCACTTATACTCTTCTTTTTATTGGGGTATTCCAGTTCTTTTTATCTGTGCCTGACAGAATCATGCCCGTCCCACAAGGCCCAACTCAAATTTCGATTTTCCAAGCATATATACCGAGAGACAGAATCGCAAAGTTATGTCTTTATTTTGTATTGCAAAATTGTCTTCAAAATGCTTTAACTGATTCCCATTGTTTCAGATCCTTCCCAATACTTGATAGTGTCAAACTTTAAAATAATTGTCAGTCTGATTGGTATGAAATGATATTTTATTCCATTTACTTGCATTTTGCTGATTACTAATGTGGTTGAACATTCTTTTCTCCTCTTTTCCTAGTTATTTGCATTAATTATGTAAATTGCATGATTAGATGCTATTGGCTTACTTTTTATTGATTAATATGAGTTCTGTATTTTGGATAATAGTTCTTTGTTATATATGTTACAAATCTCTCACTCTGCTTACTTTTTGACATTGTTTATAGTATCTTGTTTTACAGTTTTAAATTTTGATGAGTTGAATTAATTAACCTGTGGTTTTTCCTTTTGGTCTTATCTAAGAAATACTTTCTAATTCCAATATCAAACTGACATTTTTTTATTGTTTTAAAGTTTTGTATATTTGGCCTTCCATCCTCTTTTATCCCTTCTTCTCTCTCTTCTTCCCATTCTTCGTTTTTCCTCCATTTATATTCCTTTCTCCTAAATAGCATATTATGTTGCTTTACTTCTAAAAGAAAAAGTTGTTTTGTAAATTCTAACTTGAGAGCCTGGAAACAATCTGTCCCTCTTGTTTTGTTGCACAATATTTGCAAATAAAGTGTTAATGGAAAAATAAATTAAATAAAATTTTAAAATATTTAGGTCAGGGGTCCTCAAACTACGGCCTGCGGGCCACATGTGGCCCCCTGAGGCCATTTATCTTGCCCCCGCCGAACTTCTAGAATGGGCACCTCTTTCATTGGTGGTCAGTGAGAGGAGCACAGGATACATCCGCACCCATAGTTCCCATTGAAATACTGGTCAGTTTGTTGATTTAAATTTATTTGTTCTTTATTTTAAATATTGTATTTGTTCCCATTTTGTTTACTTTAAAATAAGATATGTGCAGTGTGCATAGGGATTTGTTCATAGTTTTTTTATAGTCCGGCCCTCCAACGGTCTGAGGGACAGTGAACTGGCCCCCTGTGTAAAAAGTTTGGGGACTCCTGATTTAGGTCTCTGGTCCTTTTACAGTTGGAGAAGTATGAGGTGAAGATCTAGTTTATTTTTCTTCTAACATTAAACCAAGTACCCCTATATGTTTCATTGAATCTGAGCGAGACTCTTCCCTTTACCAGATCTCTTTAAATAAAATAAAAAAGTGAATTGACCTGGGAGGAAAAGGGGTTCAGGGACTAAATCAGTGGTAGGATTCCAATAATTTAACAACCAGTTCTCTCCCCTAATGACTGTTTTAAGTATAACAAAGCAATATACCTGCCTGACCAGGCGGTGGCGCAGTGGATAGAGTGTCGGACTGGGATGCGGAAGACCCAGGTTCGAGACCCCGAGCTCACCAGCTTGAGCTTGGGCCCATCTGGCTTGAGCAAAAGCTCGCCAGCTTGGACCCAAGGTCGCTGGCTCCAGCAAGGGGTTGCTCGTTCTGCTGAAGGCCCGTAGTCAAGGTACATGTGAGAAAGCAATCAATGAATAACTATGGTGTTGCGACAGCAATGAAAAACTGATGATTGATGCTTCTTATCTCTCTCTGTTCCTGTCTGTCTGTCCCTATCTATCCCTCTTTCTGACTCTCTCTCTGTCCCTGTAAAAAAAAAAGAGAGAGAGGAAAAGAAAGCTGTAAAGCCAGTAGTCGAGGCCACCATCACAGCCGCCTGACCCGTGTGATTCCCATTAGATTCGGACAGTCGGTAATGAAACACAGGAGCCAAAAACTGGTGAGCCATCAGCTTTAATTCTAGCTTGCACCCAGCGGGCAATCAAAAACACACACTGGGCTCCAAAACCCACACATTCAGTGTTCACAAAGCTACTGACTTATTCGAGTTTCCTAGAATCAAAGGTTTCTAGCTCACCAGACTTATTCACCTCTGTTTCCCATCTCCTCCTGCACAAATTCTGCTCAAACTGCCTTCTTCCTCAGCACTCTGCCATCTTGGCTGCTTCTCCTCTCCACGTGGCCTTAATCTGCTCTCCTCTCTAATACTAACCTCAGGAACTCAGGAACCAAGATCGAGATCAAGCTACTGGTCTCCCCACTTTATACTGTAGAATCAAAACCTTTAATCCAATTATACAAACAAGAAAGTCTCTGTATAATGGGATTCCTCAGTAGAGTGCACCACCCTACATCATCCAATCAGTCAAGGGTGTGGGGAAAAGCTTACTCCTAAAACCAAGCCTTAGGCTATAATGGCCCGGCCTGCCTACATTACAGACTTTCCCCCACACCCATCCCAAGCATAAGGGCAAACAAATAATATCACCTGGGTGACGGGCTTCCATGTGGGCAGCGCCATTTTTAACAAAGTGAGCATATTATATTTTATCTGCCCAACAAAAGCAGTATACCCAAAGGTACTTTATTATTTTATGCATTTAATATTTAAATAAGAACAATAAAAGGTACACAAAACTAGATTTTGTAAGAAAGAGTTTTAAAATATTAATGGAAAAATATTAAATAATAACGTACCAAAAACAATAAAGCTGTTATTTAAGATACTTCCATATTGCTTCTTGATTGGCATCCTCACTTGCAATTCTTTTCACTTATGGAGAGAAGGAACATTACTGCAGGCACTTAGAATACGCTCTTGCGCAGATGAACGTTATAAAAGAGGTAGGAACGTAAATTTGTGGTTTCCACATTGGGCTGCTGCACAGGCGCCCACTTTAGAGAAGATCCTGATTACAAGTGCCATTTTAACAACCAATTCACCAAACTCAAAAAATTAGGTATCAGTTCTGCCAAACTGGTGCAAACCAGCTGAATCCCACCACTGAACTAAATCATCAGTTTGCAGAATTTCATCTTATTCTTTTATTCCTTTTAGAACATAAATGCAGGGAGGGAAGGAATTGTAAACCAATCTGTTCAAGTGCTGAGTATCTCTCTATCTGCAGAGGGGGAAAACAGCAGCGGTGGCAGCGACAGCTTATTCCTGGAGTGGCGATTGAGACAGAATAGGCCATCTGCTTTCTATTAAAATTTCTCCCAGAGGAGCAAGATGGCGACGGAGTAGGCAGATGTACCAACTTCCAACTCCCAGAACCAAAGTGGATTATAACTCAATTTTAAGAACCATCATCTGGATAAACCAATTTTGAACTAAACTAAGTGGACTCTTCAACCAAGGAACACAGAAGAAGCCACATTGAGACTGGTAGGAATAGCGAAAACACGAAGAGGGCTGCCCAGCTCCCCAGAGCAAACGGCAGCCCGGAGAGACCCGCGTGGCGGGAGGAGAGTTTGGCGAAGAGAGAGGGACCTGGGTCCCAGGAACCAAGCCCCAGCCTACAGTCCCAGAGCGTAGAAGAGGCGTTTGGACAGTTTTGAGCTGTGAAACAAGTGAGGGAACTCCCATGCCTACAGTGTGGAGTATTAGGGCCCTTCCTACTCTGCTGAGGGTTGCTGAAGGGTATGGTGGCGGCAGGACGCTGAAACGCGGTTCTGGGCGTGGGCGGAGGCCAAGCCGGTGTGAGCTCGTTCTGGCCCAGCAGGGTCGGAGGGGACGCGCAAAAGCGGTCCGGAAGCTGCGGGCCCACCTGTAATCCCACCTGCGGGGACAAAACAGGAGACCAGGAATGAGCAGAGATCTGCTCTGAGACCCTGCGCAAACCGGCCCTGACCACGGGGACGGGGCTAGGACCAGGGATGGGCGGGGGCTCGCGGCTGAGAACACGCTACTATCCCCGCCCGGCTGGAGAAACCGCGGTTTGCCATTCTACGTGCGCGAGTGGGCTCCGAGCGCGGGGGAAGGTAGAGTCCGGGACTAGCATAAAAGCCCGCAGCTGAGCGGAATCCAGCAAACACGCCCGGCCCAATAAACCTTGGTTTGCGACCCTGCGCAGAAGGGCCCTGGCCTCGAGGGCGGGGCTAAAGCTTCGGACGGGCAAAGGCTCACAGCTGATAGCACGTCAAAAGCCCCGCCCAACCCACGAAACTGTGGTGAGCAGGCTCTGACTGTGGGATCTGGGCGGAAGTCCGGAAACAGGCTGGGTCCGCAGCTGAGCAAAGGTGCTCACCTCTACTCTTGGTGCTGAGGCTTGTGGCTTGAGTGACAGTCCCTCCCGCGGAGGAGAGGCAGATATCACAGCAAAAGCCACAGTGGACCAGCGCTGGCAACGCCCATACCCAACTGCCCAAGGCAGCGGCAGAGGGGGTGGCGGGCCTGCAGACAGACCACACCTAGAGAACACAAAGGCAATACCTACTGGACTCCAGTGGCCACAACTTGCTTATACACAGAAAAAATGGGCAGGCAGAGGAGTGCAAACCAAACAAATCAAGAGAAATCCCCAGAGAAGGACCTGAATGAACCAGATATAACCAAATTACCAGAAGCAGAATTTAGAATAATGATAGTTAGGATGTTCAAAGAAATTAGAGCAACAATGGATAGTCATTATGAACACCTAAATAAAGAGATAACAAATATAAAAAATGAAATTGAAATAATAAAACAGAATCAGACAGAAATGACAAATACAGTATCAGAACTGAAGACCACAATGGAAGGAATTAAAAGCAGTATGAATCACGCTGAGGATCGAATAAGCGAGTTAGAGGACAAAATAAACAAAGGCACAGAATCAGAGAAGAAAAAGGAAAAGAGACTCAAAAAATGTGAGGAAACTCTAAGGGAGCTCTGTGACAACCTGAAGCGAAACAACATTCGCATCATAGGGGTGCCAGAAGAAGAGGAGAGAGGACAGGAAATGGAAACTTTGTTCAATCAAATCATAGCAGAAAACTTCCCTAAATTAAGGCTGGGAAACACTCCACACGTTCAAGAAGCACACAAAACTCCAATAAAGAGAAACCCAAAAAGATCTACACCAAGACACATCATAGTTAAAATACCAAAGCTAATGAATAAAGAAAAAATTTTAAAAGCTGCTAGGGAAAAAAAGGCTATCACCTACAAAGGAGCCCCCATAAGGATGACATTGGACTTCTCAACAGAAACACTTGAGGCCAGAAGGGAATGGCAAGATATAATTAAAGTAATGCAGAACAAGAACCTACAACCAAGACTACTCTATCCAGCAAGGCTAACGTTTAAAATTGAAGGAGAAATAAAGAGCTTCCCAGACAAAGAAAGCCTCAAGGAATTCATTAAAACCAAACCAATTCTGCAAGAGATACTAAGGGGCCTGTTACGAACTGTTTAAAGGGAGGAAAGAATATAGCAAATGAAGAATACAGGTTTAAGGAATAAAATGGCAATAAACAACTACATATCAATAATAACCTTAAATGTAAATGGATTAAATGATCCAATCAAAAGACAAAGGGTAGCTGCATGGATAAAGAAACAGGACCCATACATATGCTGTCTACAAGATACACACCTTTAAACAAAAGATGCACATAGACTGAAGGTAAAAGGATGGAAAAAAATATTTCATGCAAATGGAAATGAAAAAAAAGCTGTGGTAGCAGTACTTATATCTGACAAAATGGACTTTAAAACAAAGGCTGTAGTAAGAGATAAAGAAGGACACTACATAATGATAAAGGGAACAATTCAACAGGAAGATATAACTATTATAAATATCTACGCACCAAATATAGGAGCCCCGACATACATAAAGCAGACTTTGATGGATATAAAGGGCCAGATTAACAGCAATACTATCATAGTAGGGGATTTCAGTACCCCTCTAACAACACTGGATAGATCCTCAAGAAAGAAAATTAATAAAGAAACAGCAGACTTAAAGGATACACTAGATCAACTTGATTTAATAGATATCTTCAGAACTTTTCACCCTAAAGCAGTAGAATATACATTCTTCTCAAATGCTCATGATACGTTTTCTGGGATAGACCACATGTTAGGACACAAAAATGGTCTCAATAAATTTAAGAAGATTGAAATCATATCAAGAATTTTCTCTGCTCACAATGCCATGATACTAGAAATTAACCACAAAAGAAAAACTGAAAAATACTCAAACACTTGGAAACTAAATAGCATGATATTAAATAATGAATGGATTAACAATGAGATCAAAGAAGAAATAAAAAAGTTTCTAGAAACAAGTGATAATGAGCATACATCAACTCAAAATTTATGGGACACAGCAAAAGCAGTTCTGAGAGGGAAGTTCATTGCACTACAGGCATATCATAAGAAGCTAGAAAAAGCTCACATAAGCAACCTGACCCTGTATCTAAAAGAACTAGAAAAACAACAACAAATAAAACCCAGGACAGGTAGGAGGAAGGAAATAATAAAAATCAGAGCATAAATAAATGACATAGAGGCTAAGGAAACAATACAGAGGATCAATGAAACCAGAAGCTGGTTCTTTGAAAAGGTAAACAAGATTGATGAACCTTTAACTAGACTCACCAAGAAAAAAAGAGAGAGGACTCAAATAAATAAAATTAGAAAGGACAGTGGAGAAATAACAACTGACACAAAAGAAATATAAAGCATTGTAAGAAAATACTATGAAGAACTATATGCCAAAAAATTAGACGATCTTGGTGAAATGGACAAATTTCTTGAATCATATAACCTTCCAAAAATCAATCTGGAAGAATCAGAACACCTAAACAGACCAATTACAACAAATGAGATCGAAACAGTTATCAAAAAACTCCCCAAAAAGAAAAGTCCTGGGCCTGATGGCTTCACAAGTGAATTCTATCAAAAATTCAAAGAAGAACTAACTCCTATTCTCCTCAAGCTATTTCAAAAAATTCAAGAGGAAGGAAGACTTCCAAACTCCTTTTATGAGGAGAGCATAATTCTGATCCCAAAACCGGGCAAAGACAACACAAAGAAAGAAAATTATAGGCCAATATCCCTGATGAATTTAGATGCTAAAATTCTCAACAAAATATTAACCAACCGGATCCAGCAATATATGAAAAAAATCATACACCATGATCAAGTGGGATTTATTCTAGAGAGGCAAGGCTGGTTCAATGTTCACAAATCAATCAATGTGATTCATCACATAAACAAAAGGAAGGACAAAAATCACATGATAATTTCAATAGGTGCAGAAAAGGCATTTGATAAAATCTAGCACCCATTCATGCTCAAAACTCTCAGTAAAATGGGAATACAGGGAACATTCCTTAACATGATAAAGGCCAGCTATGACAAACCCACAGCAAACATCATACTAAATGGACAAAAATTAAAAGCAATCCCCTTAAGATCAGGAACCAGGCAGGGGTGCCCCCTTTCACCACTCTTATTCAACATAGCTCCTGAAGTCCTAGCTATAGCAATCAGACAAGAAGAAGAAATAAAAGGCATCCAAATTGGAAAAGAAGAAGTAAAACTGTCACTATTTGCAGATGATATGATATTGTATATAGAAAACCCTAAAGTCTCAGTCATAAAACTACTGGACCTTATAAATGAATTCAGCAAGGTGGCAGGATATAAAATTAATACTCAGAAATCAGATGCATTTCTATACACCAACAATGAACTGTCAGCAAAAGAAATTAAGGAAACAATCTCCTTCACTATTGCAGCCAAAAAAATAAAGTACCTAGGAGTAAATTTAACCAATGAGGTTAAGGACTTGTACTCGGAAAATTATAAAACATTAATAAAAGAAATCAAGGAAGATACAAACAAGTGGAAACATATACCGTGCTCATGGCTAGGAAGAATAAACATCATTAAAATGTCTATATTACCCAAAGCAATTTATAAATTCAATGCAATACCAATTAAAATACCAATGGCATACTTCAAAGATATAGAACACTTATTCCAAAAATTTATATGGTACCAAAAAAGAACACAAATAGCCTCAGCAATCTTAAAAAGAAAAAATAAAGCAGGAGGTATCACGCTTCCAGATATCAAGGTTTACTACAAGGCCATTATACTCATGACAGCCTGGTACTGGCATAAGAACAGGCACATAGATCAATGGAACAGAACAGAGGACCCAGAAATAAACCCACAGCTTTATGGACAACTGATATTTGACAAAGGAGGAAAGAACATACAATGGAGTAAAGACAACCTCTTTAACAAATGGTGTTGGGAAAATTGGACATCTACCTGCAAAAAAATGAAACTAGACCATCAACTTACACCATTCACAAAAACAAACTCAAAATGGATAAAAGACTTAAACGTAAGTCGTGAAACCATAAGCATCTTAGAAGAAAACATAGGCAATAAGCTCTCCGACATCTGTAGCAGCAATATATTTGCCGATTTATCTCCACGGGCAAATGAAATAAAAGGCAAGATAAACAAATGGGACTATATCAAACTAAAAAGTTTTTGCACAGCTAAAGCCAATAAGAACAGAATAAAAAGACAAACCACACAATGGGAGAACATATTCAACAGCACATCTGATAAGGGGTTAATAACTAAAATTTATAAAGAACTTTTAAAACTCAACAACAGGAAGACAAACAATCCAATCAAAAAATGGGCAAAAGAAATGAATAGAAATTTCTCCAAAGAGGACATACAGATGGCCAATAGGCAGGTGAAAAAATGCTCAACATCACTAATCATTAGAGAAATGCAAATTAAAACCACAAGGAGATATCACCTCAAACCAGTCAGAATGGCAGTCATCAGCAAAACAACACAGAGTAAGTGCTGGCGAGGATGCGGAGAAAAGGGAACCCTTCTGCACTGTTGGTGGGAATGCAGACTGGTGCAGCCACTGTGGAAAACAGTTTGGAGATTCCTCAAAAAATTAAAAATTGAACTGCCTTTTGACCCAGCTATCCCACTTATAGGAATATACCCTAAGAACACCATAGTACTGTTCGAAAAGAAGAAATACGCCCCCATGTTCGTGGCAGCATTGTTCATAATAGCGAAGATCTGGAAACAGCCCAAGTGTCCGTCAGAAGACGAGTGGATTAAAAAGCTATGGTACATATATACTATGGAATACTACTCAGCCATAAGAAACGATGACATCGGATCATTTATAACAAAATGGATGGACCTTGATAACATTATATGGAGTGAAATAAGTAAATCAGAAAAAAAGAAAAATTGATAACAGCATGATTTCATATATAGGTGGGACATAAAAGTGAGACTATGAGACATGGACAAGAGAGTGGTGGTTACGGGGTGGGGGGAGGGAGGGAAAGGTGGGATAGGGAGGAGGGGAGGGACACAGGGAAAAACAGATAGAAGGTGACAGAGGACAATTTGACTTTGGGTGACGGGTATGCAACACAATTGAATGATAAGATAACCTGGAGATGTTTTTATTGTACATATGTACCCTGATATTGGTGTCACCCCATTAAAATTAATAATAATAAAATATATTAAAAAAATTTTTCTCCCATACCGGCAGATAGGGAAGTTGGAGGATAATTTTAGATTTGTAAAAGAAATTTTCCCCCTAAGGAATAGCACATGAGTGGCCTTAATGTGCTTACATAGGAGCAATTTTATTATCTTTTATATAGCTTATTTTCTTATCTTTTTTTATGAATATTGTTTTTACACTAAAGACATACCAAGTTAAGCCTGCTCTGGTTTTAGCAGCCTTCCTGTTCTAGGGCTCAGCCAAGGTGAATGACCTACAGATCTCTGGCCTTTTATCTCTCTGAAGATACAAGATGTTCTGGTGCATAATTCATTACTGGATATTCCCCCTTTCTTGTTACCTTAGGGGATTAGCCTTGCCCTAGGAACAGTGCCTCACCTAGGCTCATCTGGCTTGAGCGAAGACTCACTAGCTTGAGCGTGGGGTCTCTGGCTTGAATATGGGATCATAGACATGACCCCATGGTTGCTGGCTTAAGCCCAAAGTTCCCTTGCTTGAGTAAGGGGTCACTGGCTCGTCTGGAGTCCCCTGGTCAAGGCACATATGAGAAAGCAATCAATGAACAAGTAAGGTGCCTGTAAGGCCAGTATTCGCGGTCACCATCACAGCCACCTGGCCCATGCAGGTTCTCATTAGATTCAGACAGTTGGTAATGAAAAAATGGAGCCAAGAACTGGTGAGCCATCAGCTTTAATTCTAGCTTGCACTTGGCGGGCAAGCAAAAACACACACTGGGCTCCAAAACCCACTCATTTAATGCTCACAAAGCTACTGACTTATCTGAGTTTCCTAGAATCAAAGGTTTCTAGCTCACCAGATTTATTCATCTCTGTTCCCCATCTCCTCCTGCACAAACTCTGCACAAACTGGCTTCTTCCTCAGCACTTCACCATCCTGGCTGCGTCTCCTCTCCTCCTTGTGGCCTTAATCTGCTCTCCTCTTTAATGTTAACCTCAGGAACCTAGAGAGAGAGCAAGCTCCCTATCTGCCTCACTTTATAGTCCAGAAATCCAAACCCTTAATCCAATCTACAAACAAGGAAGTCTTTGATACAAAGCCACTTATCTGAGGCATACTGGGAGGATTCCTCAAGAGAGTGCACCCTACATCATCCAATCAGACAAGGGTGTGGGGAAAGCTTACTCTTAAAACTTGCACGTGGGCAGCGCCATCTTTAACAAAGTGAGCATAATATATTTTGTCTGCCCAACAGTGCCACAACTGTGAGTTGATGTTTCTCCCTTCCTGTTTATCTGCCCATCCCCCCCCTCACTCGCTCAAAAAAAAACCCCAACAAAAACCGTGCCTTATATCCTTACAAAACCTGGGACTCACTAGTGGGAGTCTGGGTGCCTGGGTTTTGAATCTAGCACACTGGCCATCTTGATTCTGGGCTGGTGGGCAGGACAGTCAGCAATACAGAACCACACCTGCCTGGGCTGACCTATATTCATGCCAGTATAGCACTCTCAGCAGCCAGGTCTCCCAGCTAGGAAGAGAAATTCAGATTCAGGCTTTTCTTCTGGAAATAACAGATTCAAGAATCCATTTAATTTATTTTCTTCCTCTGCCTAGTAAAGAAAAGAAGCAAAAAAACCCAAAAAACCCCCCCCTACAAATTCTGCAGTTAAAACATTTTCATCTTGCCTGACCAGGCAGTGGCGCAGTGGATAGAGAGTTGGACTGGGACGCTAAGGACCCAGGTTCGAGACCCCGAGGTCACCAGCTTGAGCACGGGCCCATCTGGCTTGAGTAAAAGCTCGCCAGCTTGGACCCAAGGTCTCTGGCTCCAGCAAGGGGTTGCTCGGTCTGCTGAAGGCCCGCAGTCCAGGCACATGTGAGAAAGCAATCAATGAACAACTAAGGTGTTGCAATGAAAAACTGATGATTGGTGCTTCTCCTCTCTCTTCATACCTGTCTGTCTGTCCCTGTCTATCCCTCTCTCTGACTGTCTCTGTCCCTGTAAAAAAAAAAAAAAAAAAAAAAAAAAAAAAAAAAAAAAAAAAAAAAATTCTTTTTTCATCTTGCTTTGTAGCCTTTCAGCTCATAGCAATAAAAATGAGATTTTGCTATCAGGATGAAATTTTATAGGTTCTGTCTCCTAAACATCTTAGCTGTTACCTCTCTTTATTCCCTTGTACCGGTTTAGCTTTGCCTTTGGGCTACGGCAGTAACTTCCTATCTGGTCCCTCCTTTCCGGGTCTCACTCACTCTTTTTTTTTTCTTGGTCTGACCCACTCTGAACCCCTTTGTATATTGCCATTGGAGTAGTCTTTGTAAACACAAATCTATTAATTCACTTTTTTTTTCTTCTTTTCCAAGTGAAAAGAGGGCAATTAGACAGACTACCATATGTGCCCCAACCGGGATCCACTTGGCAATCCCCATCTGGGGCTGATCCTCTGCTCGTCTGGGACCATGCTTGCAACTGAACTATTTTTAGCACCTGAGGCAGAGCCTCTATGGAGCCATCCTCAGTACCTGGGGCCAATGTTCTAGAAGCAGTTGAGCCACGGCTGCTGTAAGAGAAGAGACAGAAAGAGAGAAGGGGAAAAAGTAGAGAAGCAGATAATCACTTCTCCTATGTGCCCTGACTGGGTTCGAACCTGGGACATCCTCAACTTTGGGCTCTCTACCACTGAGCCAACTGGCCAGGGCCAACTACCCACTTTAAAATCCTCCAGTGTCCTTCTCTTATTTATTGATAATTTCCATCCTTTTGCCTTAAACTCTAATCTCTTCACGATATTTCCCCAATGTATCTATTTATCTTCATTTCCTACCACATTCCCCCATTGACTGTGAACTCCAGTGTACTGAACTGTTTGCCAGTTCCTTAATACGGCATACATTTTCATACCTTCGTGCATGAAACAAATATGTTTCTTTGTCCCCACCCCCACAAACCTCTGACAAACTCATGCCACCTATTGTTCAAGACCAACTTAAATGTTTCTTCTTCTGAGAAGTCATTTATTTCCAACTCTTCAGACCTGTTCTTTTTTTTTAATTGATTGATTTTACAGAGAGAGAGGAAGAAAGAGACATTAATTTGTTGTTCTACTTACCCATGCATTCATTAGTTGATTCTTGTATATGGTTTGGCGATCAAATCTGCAATCTAGGGACAATGCTCTAACCAACTGAGCTTCCTGGCTAGGGCAACCCAGACCTGTTGTTCACTTTCTCCTCACATCCTAGCATTACTTGATTACATATTATATATGTTACTTATAGATTAATATAAATAACCTATATTATACTGTATTCCCCATTAGACTGTAAGCTCCTATGTAAAGTCCTAGCACCAATCTTGGCACAGAGTAAGCATCTGCTAGATATTGATTATGCTGATGGATGATGATGAGAAAATCGGGATTAAGTCATGTTAGGGCTAACCTGATCACCTATCACCAGAGTCTTATGTCAATTCAGTGTGTGAGTGTGTGTGTGTGTGTGTGTGTATGAGAGAGAGAGAGAGAGGGACAGATAGATACAGACAGGAAGGGAGAGAGATGAGAAGCATCAATTCTTTGTTGCCGTACCTTAGTTGTTCATTGATTGCTTTCTCATATGTGCCTTTACCAGGGGGCTACAGCAGAGTGAGTGACACCATACTCAAGCCAGCAACCCTGGGTCATGTCTATGATCCCACACTCAAACCAGCAACCCCACGCTCAAGGTGGTGAGCCTGCGCTCAAACGGGATGAGCCTGCGCTCAAGCCAGCGACCTCAGGATTTTGAACCTGGGTCCTTTGTGCCCTAGTCTTATGCTCTATCCAATGCACCACCACCTGGTTAAGCTCAATTCAATTTTTTAAAAAAAATCAGAATGAAAAACCATCGTTAGAAGAGTGAACAAGGCAGGAAGAAATGGCATTGTTTTAAAGGGAGGGGATTTGTGAGTTGAAGTCTAGCCAGATGTGGCAGTTGAAATGGGGGTGGGTTGAAGGAATTGGGTTTGTTACATTTGAGCAAGAGAAAATTCATGAAGAATAACTGTTATCTTCATACCCATATTCAGGGTTAGATTCCTTGTAGGGTAGGTTTTTAGCTCAGACTGAAGAATTTCTTGAACTCCAGTGCTCTCTAGCAGGAGCTTTAACTGTCTGAAGAGGTTCTGAGTGTACCATCATTAGAAGGGTGAGCTGGCCCAGGTCATGCTGCCAGCCATGTGGGCCACTATAAAGGTTATTTCTCTGTTGAGTGGCAAATTGGACTCAATCACCTCTAATACTTCAAACTCTATAATTCAGTGCCTGTGTGATGCTATTCAGTAACATGAACATTATCTATATTATGACACTGAGAACAGAATAGCTTTTTATTTTAACTGAACCATCTTTGACCAATTTGATTCTCTAGAGTAATTCCTCTTTTCCCAGATTTTGAAGCTGAAATTTAAGAATCTTGGCAAAGAAAATGGCAGCCAGATACTGAGGTTTATACTGAGTAGCCTCATATTTTTTGTTGTTGTTGTTTTACTTTTTTTGTGTGTGTGACAGAGGGACAAGTAGGAACAGACAAGCAGGAAGGGAAAGAGATGAGAAGCATTGATTCTTCATTGCGGCATTTTAGTTTTTAATTGATTGCTTCTCATATCAGGGATGCTGGGATTGTGCTTTTATCCATTGGGCCACCTGGCCAGGGCTTTCTTTTTTTTAAGAATTAAAGATTTTTTTTGCCTGACCAGGCTGTGGCGCAGTGGATAGAGCGTCGCACTGGGATGTGGAAGACCCAGGTTCGAGACCCGGAGCTCGCCAGCTTGAGCGCGGGCCCATCTGGCTTGAGCAAAAAACTCGTCAGCTTGGACCCAAGGTCGCTGGCTCCAGCAAGGAGTTGCTCGGTCTGCTGAAGGCCCACGGTCAAGGCACATGTGAGAAAGCAATCAGTGAACAACTAAGGTGTTGCGACAGCAACGAAAAACTAATGATTGATGCTTCTCACCTCTCTCTGCCCCTGTCTGTCTGTCCCTATCTATCCCTCTCTCTGACTCTCTCTCTGTCCCCGTAAAGAAAAAGATTTTTTGCCTATTTGTTTTTTGGTCACACTGGCATTGGGGAGAGGAGGAGGTAGAAAAAGACCAGTTATAAAGCTATTGCAATAATCTAGGTGATAAATAGAGGTTTAAAAAATATGCTGATTGATTGATTATAGATAGGAAGGGAGAAAGGGAGAGAGAGAAATATCAATCCAAGTGTTGTTCCACTTCCTTATGCATTCAGTAGTTGATTCTTGTAGATGCCCTGACCAGGGATTGAACCCACAACTTTGGTATATTGGGATGACACTCTAAGCCACTGAGCTATCCATCCAGGGCTAGAGTTCTTTTCTTATTAATTGTGAGCTTCAGAACTAAAATATTTGTCTTCACTGCACGTGTCCCCCCTGTTCACAAAGGAGTGATCCTCTGTCTTTCTGAGCCAGGAAGTTAGTCTTCCACTAACCTTTTTTTTTTTTTTCTACATACCATTCTTTATTTTATCCTCACAATAATATCTGAGCTCACGAGGACTGATATTAATATCACATTTCATACAAATTGGTTAAAGACTTTTCTCAGGATAATACAACAAGGCACAAAGCCAAAAAGCAAAGCTAAAATAAAATCTACTGCTCTGCTATTTATATGTACATGTCAGAAGACATAAGTTATTATTCAGTATTTTGAAAAATATATAATCTTTCTCCTTTCTTTTCATTCTAACATTAAAAAGGCACTTAACCTAAATGGTTGAAACATAAAATTTAAGAAGACTCATCTACTGTTTTTTAGGTAACTTATTTTGTGTAGCTTATCATTGCAAATTATCCGTATGAAAATTATAATGTTTAAAAATATCATAGGGAATCAGATAGACCATTATGAAAGTTTTGGAACATTTTCTTTCATCTTTGTTTTAACACTGCTTTGTATCCAATGAAAAGTGGATGTCAGTGTTCCTGAATATTTTTAGAATTAAAAATGTGACTTTATTTTATGTGTAATTTTTTCTTAAACCCCAGTTCCACTATAATTTCTCTGGTGAAGCTATAAATGAAGACTGTGTATTCATTTTTGGGGGAGCTGTATCTTCGGATGGTGGAGGTTCCACAATTTTAGGAGCTGGAACTTGGACTTTCTTCTCCAATATAGGTTTCTTTGGCACTTCAGGCACTTCAACACGTTTTGCTGGCGGTTTCTTTTCTTTAGGTGATGTTAACAGGAGAGGGATAGGAGGAACAACTGTAGGAGGGATTTCTTCTGGTGGTACTGCTCTGATAGGCATAGTAGAGATTGGAACTCTGAAGTCAGGAAATCAGGAGGCTTCATCTCAAATTTGATTTCTTTAGTTTTTAAGTACAGCTTTGCTGTGCTTTTCACTTCTCCACTTGGCTCCAGGTGGGCGATTACTGAATAGACACCTGATTTGTCTTTAAACTCCATTGAAAAATATTGACGTTTTTGTAGACTAAATTCCACTGACATGTGTTATACCTTTGTTTTTTACTAAAAATGAAACAGTCTGAGTACCATTAATATAGGTGCCACTGAAGTTAAATATGTCCGGTGTAATTGCGACATCAGGAAGTTCACCGGTCCCACCAATCCTAAGTCTATAGTCTCTGCATGATACACAGTAACCTTTGCCACTGTATCAAATTTTTCTGCTTTGGTAGGTGTACACCAGATATTGAGAACAGTTAGTCCCCCAAATGGACTTACTCTTTCTGATGAAATAATATTATTGGCAAAAGACTTTTACGGCAAACCCGTGTGACACATTTTAGTGGCAGACTCTCTCCCTCGTCAATGTGAAGAACAAATTCTCCCCTTTTAGGAGAACTGAAGCCTGGCTCCCATACTACTTCACATTTCAATGAGAAGTATGGTTCAAGAGTGCCTGGTGTTCCAGTTTGTAATATTGTAATTCCACTTCTATCTTGACAAATTCAGCATAATCACTACATTTCCATGGCAGCCACAGAAGGGGAAAGCCCAGCCATTGAGCCTTGGTTAGGATGGAGAAACATGGAACAGTGCAGTGTGCTGTGCTTTCAGACGCCCGCAGCTCTATGTCACATGCTAAATCAGAACCTGGAACCACTGAAATGTGCATAAATAGTTTTTCTTTCTTCTGATTGATTGTTCACTCAGCTTTTCCCGGCTGATGTGATCATGGCTGTGCCCTGCTCTTGTCCGCCCGCTGGCTGGCCGCCCAGCTCCGCAGTGTATCTGTCAGCTCAGACCCTGCTGGTTCTCTCGCGCCTCCTGACTGCCTCGGTGTGCTGCTCCCACTAACCTTTTTATGCTCTGATACTTTTACTTCCTAAAGATCAAGTAGTTTCAGAAAAAGTCCTCTCATTTCTCTTGAAAGTAATTTATTTTTCTTCTTTTTCTTTATTTTTTTAAATTCAGTGAGAGGAGGTAGGCAGGGAGACAGACTCCCGTATGCGCCCCGACTGGGATCCACCAGGCAAGCACTCTACTGGGCGATACTGCCCATCTGAGGCTGAGGCCACAGAGCCATTGGCAGTGCCTGGGGCCAACTCACTTGAACCAATTGAGCCATGGCTGTAGGAAAGGAAAAGACAGAGAAAGAGAGAGGGAAAGAGAGAGAGGAAGGCGAGGGGTGGAGAAGCAGATGGTCGCCTTGCCTGTGTGCCCTGACCGGGAATCAAACTCAGGACATTCACACACCGGGCGGACACTCTACCACTGAGCCAACTGGCTAGGCCCGGCGAAAGTAATTTCTAATTTGCATATTAATCAAAAATAGCTTGACAGTGACTTGACTTGGGCAGGGGTGAACACACAATACATTGTACAGATGATGTGATTTAAAATTGTGTACCTGAAACCAGTGTCACCCAAGTACATTCTATAAAAAGGAAAAGAAAGCCTGACCAGGCGGTGGTGCAGTGGATAGAGCGTCGGACTGCGATGCAGCAGACCCAGGTTCGAGACCCCGAGCTCGTAGCTTGAGCGCAGGCCCATCTGGCTTGAGAGGAGGCTCGTCAGCTTGGATCCAAGGTCGCTGGCTCCAGCAAGGGGTGGCTCGGTCTGCTGAGGGCCTGAGGTCAAGGCACATGTGAGAAAGCAATCAATGAACAACGAAGGTGTTGCGACGGCAACGAAAAACTAATGATTGATGCTTCTCACCTCTCTCCGTTCCTGTCTGTCTGTCTCTATCTATCCCTCTGTCTGACTCTCTCTCTGTCCCTGTAAAAAAAAACAAAAAAGGAAAAGAAATTATTACAGAACAGCTTTATATTTCTTTGGTCCTAATCCTAGCAACAGCGAGCAAAAGGGGTTAGATTATATTAATGTAGGGCCAGTAGCCACGGCCACCATCACAGCCGCCTGACCCCTGCAGGTTTGCATTTGATTCAGACAGACGGTAATGAAACAATGGAGCCAAGAACTGGTGAGCCATTAGCTTGAATCCTAGCTTGCACCTGGTGGGCAAGAAATACACACAGTGGGAAAACACTTCCTTTTCCAGTGGCTTTTCCTTTCCCAAAGCCACTGACTCATCTGAGTATTTCTAGAATCAAAGGTTCCTACCTCACCCGCCTTATTCACCTCTGTTCCCCATCTCCTTCTCTCTGCACAAACTGGCTTCTCCTTCAGAATTCCCACATCTTGGCTGCTTCTCCTCTCTTCCACGTGGCCTGAATCTGCTCTCCTCTCTAATGCTAATCTCAGGAACCCCCACTTTATAGTGTAGAAATCCAAACCTTTAATCCAATCTACAAACAAGGAAGTCTCTGATACAAAGTCACTTATCTGAGGCATAATGGGAGGATTCCTCAGGAGAGGGCACCACCCCACATCATCCAATCAGTCAAGGGTGTGGGGAAAAGCTTACTCTTAAAACTAAGCCTTAGGCTATAACGACCAGGCCTACCCACAGCCTGATCCCCAACACACATTAATATCAACAGACTTCCACGTGGCCAGTGCCATTCTCAACAAAGTGAGCATAATATATTTTATCTGCCCAACAACTACCATAAAGGGAGACATAGTCACAAGAAGATAAAATGATGATTTTAATGACCACTGAAAGACAACCTGCCCTCTCACGTGTGTTTAACCCTCAGTCATGCTTCCCAGAGCCAAGAGAGGGTGAAAGCCAAGTTACTGTGAATGCTTCCAAAATATTACCTTTCATGTTTCTGCATGGAATGTCCTTGTTTTTCCTCATCCAGGGACATCTAGTACTGAATATAATCCTGGCAGACAGTAGTCAGTAAATAAAAGTTGGTAGGTGAAGGTTCCCTTTTTGCCCACTCTGTCATTGTCATGGTAGTTTTCAGGCTGCATTCTAATTGTCCACTTACCTCTTATCTGTCTTTTTCCCTTATTAGTTAGTGACCCTCTTAAGGCCAGGGACCCTGTTGGATTTATTTATTTATTTGTTTTAAACTTCTCATAGCTTCATAATGCAGCCTCCCTGATAATCTCTTTATTGAGTACCTGTTCTCTACCTTATCTGTGCTAAGCACTAGAGATGCCAACATCATTAACAGAAACATCAAGATGAATAGTATCAGTTGGGGACAAGGAAACATAATAATCAAAACAGCCCTGGCTGGCTAGCTAAGTTGGTTAGTGTATAGTTCTGAAACGCCAAGGTTGTCCGTTCTATCCTCAGTCAGTGCACACATGGGAAGCAACCAGTGAACGCACAGCTTAATTAATTAATTTATTTATTTTTAATTTCTTTTTATTTATTTTAGAGAGGAGACACAGAGAGAGAGACAGAGAGAGAGAGAGAGAAAGGGGGAGGAGCTAGAAGCATCAACTCCCATATGTGCCTTAACCAGAGCAGGGTTTTGAACTGGCAACCTCATTGTTTCCAGGTCAACGCTTTATCCACTGCGCCACCACAGGTAAGGCCGCACAGCTTAATTTAACAAGTAAATGCTTCTCTCTCTCTTTCTCTCTCTCTCAGATCAATCAGTCAAAAAACAAAGACAATAAAGTTGGGGGATAGCTGGGTCAAAGGGCAGTTCCATTTCTATGTTTTGAGGAATCTCCATACTGTTTTCCACAGTGGCTGCACCAGTCTGCATTCCCACCAGCAGTGCAGGAGGGTTCCCCTTTCTCTACATCCTCGCCAGTATATCCCAAGGACACCGTATCACTGACTGAAAAAAAGAAATGCACCTCCATGTTTATGACAGCATTGTTCACAATAGCAAAGAGCTGAAAATAGCCCAAGTGTTCATCAGTGGACAAGTGGATTAAAAAGCTGTGGTACATATATACAATGGAATTTTATGGCGCCATGAAAAAGAAGGAAATATTACCTTTTGCAACAATATGGAGGGACCTGGAAACTATTATGTTGAGTGAAAAGCCAGGCAGAAAAAGAAAAATATTATATGACCTCACTCATTTGAGGAATCCAAGGAACATTGAGAACTGAGGAAAGGAATTGAGACAGAGGAGGGATCAAAGGGACCAGAGGAAAAGAAGACAGAGGGAAAGGGGATGATAGGATGGGATAAACCTGAAGGGAAGGGGGAAGGGCAGTGTGGAGAAGGGGGTAAGGGAGATGTTGAGGGGAATGTGGGGGAGGGGGATGCAGTCGGGGTCACCCTAGAATCTATGTAAACAGAATTAATTAAATAAATTTTTTAAAAAAAGAAAGTTGTGGGGAGGAAGCCCAGTTTACCTGTGATGCCCTTGCTGCACAGAGAAAGTTGGTGGTCAGGAAGGGATATTCTCTACTGGCCGTGTAAGACCATTGCCCATCTTGCATTTGAGTTCAAGTGCTTGTTTTTCGAGTTGGAGGGGAGGGAAGGGGTAGTGTGTTTACAGGTCTGGGAGTGGAAAGGAGAAACTGCCAAGAGCTGTTGTGTATGGAAAAATGAGACTTAACTGTGCCTTCAAGGTGTTTACACTTTAAGGAGTGGGGCAAGACAGGAAATATAAACAAAGCATTGAGGTATAGTATAATAAGTTCTTTAATATGGGGTGCAAGTGTCTTCACCTATGTTCTGTTCTGAAGAGTAGAAGCCACAGGATGTCAGCGTTTGATGCACTATGAGAAGATACTTTCAATCAGAGCAGTCTCATGTACTGGGGACCTCAGGAAAGGAAGTGTCCATGCTCAGTAGAAACGTAAAGGCTGAAACGAATGATCCCACGAGTGTATTGTGTGGAGGCGGCTCTAGCCTAATGTGAAGGTGGACCAAATGGCCTTTAAGATGCTTCTAACTTCAGCAGTCTGTGACCCTCAGTCCTTTTCTTTACCTTGGCCTCAGCATGTCACCCATAAAATAAAGAGTGTTGGACCAAATAAAGCTCCTTCTAATGCTGCCATTATATGATATCTACCAAATATAAGTGAATGAAAAAAATTCTACTTGGAAGCCTTGAAGGAAGATACCATAATTGCTCCTAAAATGAAAGGCATCTGAAATGACTTGAAAGGGATGTGACTAACTTTGGCTGCACTCTCTTTCACATGAAGCTGAATAGAGTTCAGGCGTATGACTCTGGATCACTTTACTTCCCAGGTGAAATCCCTGACTTTCTTCTTGAGAAGTGGCAGACCTACAGATTGCTAATTAAGTGACAAGTTGGCTACCTCAGTTCTGAAATCAGAAAATGAATGGGGTTGGGAGAAGAGAGATTAATTTTCTTTGGAATTGGAAAGGATTTAGGGAAAGGCATATTAACAAAGATACCTTATTAAAGGTCAATATTTACAAACCCCAAAGAAGCTTTTAGGGATTTAATCTTTGACTTCTAAAATCAGCTTTTTATTGTCTGTCAAAATAGCAGTGAGCATTAAAAACTACAGGGAGCCGTGAGACAGGAACTTACACGTTGCTATTGCAAGCACAGATTGATCATCTTTCTAGATAGCCATGTGGCAAAGTATGTAAAGACTCTTAGCATGTCCCTTCTCATCCCTTTGCTGCTTTAGCCCTGATCTGAGCCCCATCTTCTGTTGATGACAGAAGTTTGCAATAGCTGCTATGCTTCTCTATTCTTCCCCTTTTATAGTCTGTTTTCAACACAGCAGTAAGAATGACCCCTTAAAAATTTTTTTTTAATTTATTGATTTCAGTTGAGAGAGGAAGGGAAGGAGAAAGAGAGAGACAGGAACATCGATCTGTTTCTGTATGTGTACTGACTGGGGAATCAAACCAGCAACCTCTGCACTTCGGGACAGTGCTCTAACCAACCGAGCTGTTCGGTGAGGGCAGAACGGCCCTTTCAAATCTAAGTCAGATCACATTCTTCTGCTCAAAAACCCCATGATGGCTTCTCATTTCACTTAGAGTAAAAATTGAATTTCTTAGAGTAGCCTGTAAGGCCCTCCATGTACTGACCACCCCTTTATCTCTGACTCCTCCACTGCTACTGCCCCTTCACTTATTTACTTCAGCCACAGTGGTCTCCTTTCTGTTCTTCAGACATATCCTATATGCTCAGAACTTAGGGCCTTTGCACTGACTTTTTCCTTGCATTGCTCTCTTCTCAGCCATTTGTTGGATTAACTCTCCTTCAAGTCTTTGTGAAATCTTACCTTCTCAATGTGTCTCATCCTGGCTGGGTAGCTCAGTTGCTGAGAGCATTGTCCTAATATATCAAGGTTACAGGTTCGGTCCCCAGACAGGGTACATACGAGAATCAACTAATGAATGCATAAATAAATGGAATAACAAATAGATGTTTCTCTCTCCCGGTCCCTTTTCCCCCTCTCCCCCCCTTCTCTCCCTCTCCTTTCTTCTCTCTAAATCAGTAAATTAAAAAAAAAATCAGTATGTCTTACGCTGATTACCCTATTTAATATTGCAGTGCATGCCCCCCAGCATGGTGGCACTTCTGATGTCCTTTACCCTGCCCTTTTTCTCTTTTCCATAGCACTTAAGACTGCTTGTTTGTATTTACTATTTTAAAAAATATATATGTATATTTTTTTGAGAGAGAGTGTGTGAGAGGGAGAAACAGAGGGTGAGAAACATCAACTCTTAGTTGCTTTCACTTTAGTTGTGCATTGATTGCTTCTTGTATGTACCTTGACCAGGGCCACCCCAGTGCCCCTTGACTCAAGCCAGTGAGCTTTGGGATCGTGTGGACGATTCCCTGCTCAAGCCAGCAACCCTGTGTTGAGCCTGCATTCAGAGCCAGCGACCTGGGGATCTTGAATCGGTGACCTCAGCATTCCAGATCGGAACATTATCTACTGCACCACCACTGGTCAGGCTGAAAGAAAAGTTTCTTTTTAATTTTTAATTTATTTATTTTAGAGAGAAAGGGAGGGGGAAAGAGAGAAAGAAACATTGATCTGTTTCTCTATGTGCCCTGACTAGGGATCTAACTTGCAACCTTGGTGTATCAAGGTGATGACCAACAGAGCTATCTGGCCAGGACTATTTAAAAAAATTTTAATTGAATTATTGGGGTGACATTGGTTAATAAAATTATATAGGTGTCAGGGATACAATTCTATAATACAGCGTCTGTGTAATGTATAGTGTGTTCCCCACCTAGTATATTTACTGTTTATCCACTGCCTCCCAAACCCTATTAGAATCTAAGTTCTGGCCTTGGCCAGTGGCTCAGTGGATTGAGCTTTGGCCCGGCCTTTGGATGTCCCAGGTTTGATCCCTGGTCAGGGCACACATGAGAAGTGACCATCTTCTTCTTTTCCTTTTCCTATCCCCCTTCTCTTTCTCTTTTTCTCTCACAGCCAGTGACTCAATTCATTTGAGTGTCTACCCCACGTACTGAGGATAGCTAGGCTTGTCTGAGAGTCCTCCTCAGGTGCTGAGGATATTTTAGTTGATTTGAACGTCAACCCCAGATGCGGGGCCTGCCAGGTGGATCCCGGTGGTCAGTGTGCATGCAGGAGTCTGTCTATCTCCCCTCTTCTCACTTTAAAAAAATAGTACTGTCTTGACCTAGAAATTTCATTTCTAGAACTGGTTCTTAAAGAAATAATCAGAGACGTAGCCAAAGATTTATTTAGATTATTTTCATAGCTTATTTGTAATAATGAAAATTTGCAAACAACCTAAACATGTAAAAATAGATCAATGGTTAAATAGTTTGATATAGCTACATAATGGAATATTATAAAGATACTAAAAATAATATTTTTAGCCTTGGCTGGGTAGCTCAGTTAGTTAGAATCTGTTAGAGCATTGTCCCAGTATGCAAAGGCTGCAGGTTCAATCCACAATCAGGGCACATACAGAAACAGATTGATGTTTCTGTCTCTTTCTAAAATTAATAAAAAATTTTTTTAAATAATAATAGTTTTATCCCTGGTCAAGCACATATAAGAAGCAACCAGTGAGTGTTCAATTAAATGGAACAACTACTAAATGAAACAATGAGTTGATGCTTTTCTCTCTCTCTCTCTCTCTCCCTTCCCTTCCTCTCTTTTTCTCTCACTCTCAAATCAATGGAGAAAATTATTTGTTTGTTTTG
Organism: Rhynchonycteris naso; assembly: GCA_037038555.1. Lineage (NCBI taxonomy): Eukaryota > Metazoa > Chordata > Mammalia > Chiroptera > Emballonuridae > Rhynchonycteris > Rhynchonycteris naso. The sequence goes on from CM072995.1 coordinate 319,271,052, forward strand.
TTTTTTCTTCTTTTCCAAGTGAGAGGAAGGGAGATAGAGAAACTCCCACATGTGCCCCGACTAGGATCTACCCGGCAACGCCCATCTGGAGCCAGTGATCTGCTCATCTGGGGCCTATCTCAACAGAACTATTTTTATTGCCTGAAGTGGAGGCTCCACAAGGTCGTCCTCAGTGCCCAGGGCTCATGCTCTCGAACCAGTCAAGCCATGGCTGAAGGAGGAGAAGAGAGAGAGGAGGGGGAAGGATGGAGAAGCAGATGATCACTTCTCTTAGGTGCCCTGACTGGGAATTGAACCTGAGGCATCCATGTGCCAGGCTGACACTCTACCACTGAGCCAACTGGCCAGGGCCAAAAAAGTTATTTTTAAGTGAGAGAAGGGGATATAGAGAGACACTCCCATCTGCACCCCAACTGGGATCCAGCTGGCAACCCCCATCTGGGGCCGTTGCTCAAATCATCCAAGCTATCCTCAGCGCTCAGGGCCAGTGCTTGAACCAGTTTAGCCACTGGCTACAAGAGGGGAAGAGAGAAAGAAGGGGGAGAGAAAGGGGAATAGAAGTAGATGGTCACTTCTCATGTATGTCCTGACCAGGGTTCAAACCAGACGTCTGCACACAGGGCCAATGCTCTATCCATTGAGCCAACTGACCATGGCCTCAAATCAATGGAAAAAAATTTAAAAATAATGTTATCTGACCTGTGGTGGTACAGTGGTTAAAGCATTGACCTAGAATACTGAGGTCACCGGTTCAAAACCCTGGGCTTGCCTGGTCAAGGCACAAATGGGAATTGATGCTTCCTGCCCTTCTCCCATTCTCTCTCTCTCTCTCTCTCTCTCTCTCTCTCTCTCCCTCTCTCCCCTTTCTCTCCTCTCTCTCTAGAAATAAATAAATAAGGTATTTAAAAAAAAATAATGTTTTTGAAGAATGTGTAATTACATGGGAAAATGCTATAATGTTAAAGTGTTAGAAGGTAGAATATGAAACTATATATATATATCCCTTTCTCATACCATATAAAAAATGGATTAATGACCTAAATATAAGAACCAAAACTGTAAAACTCTTTGAAGAAAACATAAGGGTAAGTCTTCCTGACTGGATTTTGTAATGGATTCTTAGATATAACACCAAAAGCATGAGCACAAAAGATAAAAATTATAGATTGGACTTCATCAAAATTAAAAAAATTTTTCCATCAAAGGCATTATCAAGAAAGTGAAAAGAAAATCCACAGAATGGGAGAAAATATTTGCAAGTTATGTGTCCGGAAAGGGTTTCCTATCCAGAGTATATAACAAAATACTCCTATAATTCAGCAACAAAAACCAATTACCCAATTTAAAAATGAGTGTTTTGAATAGATTTTCTCCAAAGGAGATAGATATACAGATTTCAATAAGCACATTGAAAAGATGCTAACCATCATTAAGCATTAGAGAAATGTAAATCTAAACCACAAGAAATACTACTCTATACCCACTAGGATGTCTATAATCAAAATAACAAGTGTTGATGAGGATATGGAGAAATTGGAAGCCTCATGCATTGCTTATGGAAATGTAAAATTATACAGCCACTGTGAAAAATGGTTTGATGTTTCCTCACAAAAGCTAAACATATAATTATCATGTGACCCAGCAATTTTGATCCTCAGTATATACACAAAAGAATTGAAATGAGGACTCAAACAAGGACTTGTATCCCAGTGTTCATAGCAGCATTTTCCACAATTGCCAAAAGGCAGGAAAAAACCCACGTATCCATCAATGGATAAATGGATAAACGGATAAACAAAATGTGGCGCATATATATATATATATATATATATATATATATATGAATGAATATTATTCAGCCATGGAAAGGATGAAGTTCTGATACATGCTACAACATAGATAAACCTTGAAAACAGTATGCTAAGTGAAAGAATCCAGACACGAAAAAAAAAGTGTTAGATTTTACTTATATAAAGTGTCTAGAATAGGCAAATTCATAGAGACAGAAAGTAGATTAGAGGTTAAGAAGTGGTTACAAAGAGAAGAAATGGGAAGTTATTGCTTAATGGGTACAGAGTTTCTATTTGGGGTGATTAAAAGTTTTAGAGGCAGCTGCCTCAGGTCATGTTGCTGTGCTCTGTTGTGCGGCTGTGCTGTCCTGCGGCGGTGTTCTGTCGTGCGGCTGTGCTCTGTTGAGCGGCTGTGCTGTCCTGCGGCGGTGTTCTGTTGTGCGGCTGTGCTCTGTTGTGCGACTGTGCTGTCCTGCAACGGTGCTCTGTCATGCTGCTGCATCCAGGTGGGCTACTTTCACATGTGAAGCAGAGACAAGTGCAAGAGTGTTTCTTCTCAGGCCACCAAACAGGCCATGTGATGCCCGTGGATATCTTAGGAGATGAAGTTCTGCTTTCTCTCCTATAGCAGGCAGCCTTATGCAGGTTTTGTCTTAAATGGGGTCAAGACTCTGGAGACCCACTGGCACTGTTCCATCGCTATCCACTGGGAAGCGGACTGGGAAATTGCTGTCTGGAGGAAATTGCTGCTGGAGAGGCTGGGGAGGAACCCCTCTCAGATTCAGGCATTGCTTCAGGAATGGGTGAAGTATGGCTGTGGAGTGATAGCTGGGCTCATTGACATTGGGAAACTTTGCAGTGCCTGGAAAACTTAGCTCCTAATGAGCAACTGGAAAATCAAGCTGTACTGACCAACCTGAAGCAGAAGTACCTGACAACACTTTCAAACCCAAGATGGTTACTGGAGCCCATACCCTGGAAAAGAGGAAAGGATAACTTCTAGATAGACATCCAAGAACACCTGATCCCCTTGGGGCAGGGGGACTTCTCATAGGATGGGTACTTAGAAAACAGCAGAATTATGGCCATCAGCTCCCCATCATTCCATGGATGTATAAATCAGGTTCAGTCTGAACTGGTACCACCGTGGGAAGTGATACCCACCATCTGCTGTTCATGCAAACAGATTTCTAGGTTCGATGTAGGGGACTTTCCTGGTGAGATACCTCTCTGGGCTCATTGACAATCTCAAGGTCTTTGACCTTTAGGAAAAAGAGAAAATTGCCACTGAATATCTTGGTGTCATTATTTATTTTGGTCCCTCTCGTTTCTGGGTTATAAACAGAAATATCTTAGTGTCCGAGACTCCCTTACAAGGTTTCCCTTCTCTTTGTTCAGAGAAAACCCATAGACGCTTCAGCAGCCTACAGGGATGCTGTGGGAGGGCTGGGAAAGGCACTGGATAATTGCTAGAGGGTGACCAGTCGGGGATGGCCTCATTCACCGTGAAGGGGACATCAGACTTTGAAACAAAGCACCTGTCAGTCCTGGCAAGAGACTCTTGCTCTGTTGTAAAAGTATCCTTGGCTCATGAAGCAATCTGTTAACATGTCACACAGCTCCCTAGTGACCAAAGAAAGGATCTGAAATACAGCTCTGATGGAAAAGTGATTGGTAGTATGTCTTTTCCTTCTTTCTTTCATTTTTGTATGCAAACTGTTAGTTTAGTCCTTTCTAGCAGCATTACTAGGGGTTGTTAGCTGTGAGGATGATGAGCTTTCTCCCAGGTGTTGATGGAATGGCCTATCTTCTGAGCCCGACTATCTTGGATATTTACCACTTAGCAGATGGAGTGGCCCTTGGTTTAGGTGGGCCTCAGAACCCATGACAAAAGACCCTCCTGTTTGAAGGTACATGTCTAAGTTAGGTGATTCTCCTAAGGTCAGGAGCCAGGCAGGTCTGTCTCCTGAATAGCAGGCAAGGCTCAGGGAACCAGATTGTCCTGGGCTTGCCTCAGTCACTAGCCAGATCCTTGGCTGAGTATGTGAAAATGAAAGAGGACAACAGGGACAAAAGCCTGTTTCGGGCCAGGATTTCTAACCGCCTTGGGCTCATTTGATGAGGTTTGTGTAGCATGGAAACAAAAGGACATGATTCACATTCACATTGGATTTTTTATTTTTTTATTTTTTATGGGAGACAGAGACACAGATAGGGACAGACAGTAAGGGAGAGATGAGAAGCATCAATTCTTTGTTATGGCACCTTAGTTGTTCATTGAATGCTTTCTCATATGTGCTTGGGGTGGGGCTACAGCCGAGCCAGTGACCCTTTACTCAAGCCAGCCACCTTGCTTCAAGCCAGCGACCATGGGTTCACGTCTATGATCCCATGCTCAAGCCAGTGACCTTGTGGTTTCAACCTGGGTCCTCTGTGTCCCAGCCAATGCTTTATCCCCTGCGCCACTGCCTGGTCAGGCTTTCTTTTTTTCCATTTTAGAGAGGTGGGAGGGGGGTGGAGAGAAGGGAAGAGCAGGAAGCATCAACTCCCAAATGTGCCTTGACCAGGCAAGCTCAGGGTTTCAAACTGGCAACCTCAGCATTTCAGGTCTATGCTTTATCCACTGTGCCACCACAGGTCAGGCCCCTGGATTGTTTATTTCCCACCATGGAGTTTTGCTTTTCTTTATTAAAGCTGCAAATGAATTCGTGGTTAAAAGTTTTAGAAACACATAGTGGGGATGGTTGTACAACACTGTGAATGTAATTAATGCCACTGAATTGGACACTTAAATGGTTAAAATCACAAATTATGTTACATATATTTTGCCACAATAAAAATTTTCAAAAAAAGCCTGACCATGCGGTGGCGCAGTGGATAGAGAGCGTTGGACTGGGATGCGGAAGACCCAGGTTCGAGACCCCGAGGTCGCCAGCTTGAGCGCGGGCCCATCTGGCTTGAGCGGAGGCTTGTCAGCTTGGATCCAAGGTCGCTGGCTCCAGCAAGGGGTGGCTCGGTCTGCTGAGGGCCTGAGGTCAAGGCACATGTGAGAAAGTAATCAATGAACAACTAAGGTGTTGCCACAGCAATGAAAAACTAATGATTGGTGCTTTTCACCTCTCTCCATTCCTGTCTGTCTGTCCCTATCTATCCCTCTCTCTGACTCTCTGTCCCTGTAAAAAAAAAATTTTTTTTCAAAAAAAATTATCCCCCCCAACCTCCCCCACCCAAAACACCTATATAAAATATGCAATGGTGGACTAGATGTGGTGTTTGTGGGCTCTCTAGGGCCAATTTTGAGCATCTCTTCCCACCTACTCATTAGTGGTGTTAGTATGTTGGAATTGGCCAGAGTGGTAGTATTTGCACTACGGAACTTGGCAGATGCTACAACAGAGAGCTTTACCTCAGTCCCCTTGAGCTAGTTAAGTGTTTACCAGCACTCCACTGAATATATGTGTATAAAAACATATAGAAAAAACTGTTCAAGGATAAATGCCACACTGTTACTACCTCTAGGGAGAAGAATGTTGTGGTAGGAATATAAAAAGTATATGTTTTATCATATACTTTTCTATATTTCAATATTTTGACAGTGAACATATAGACGTGTGTGTGTGTGTGTGTGTGTATATATATATATATATATATATTTCTTGGTTTTTTATTTGTTTTTTTTTTTTTCAAGTACAGAGAGAGAGTCAGAAAGAGGGGTAGATAGGGACAGACAGATAGGAACGGAAAGAGATGAGAAGCATCAATCTTCAGTTTTTCATTGCCGTTGCAACATTGATTGTTTTCTCATATGTGCCTTGACCACGGGCCTTCAGCAGACCGAGCCACCCCTTGCTGGAGCCAGCGACCTTGGGTCCAAGCTGGCGAGCTTTTACTCAAGCCAGATGGGCCCGCGCTCAAGCTGGCAACCTCGGGGTCTCGAACCTGGGTTCTTCCACATCCCAGTCTTACGCTCTATCCACTCTGCCACCACCTGGTCAGGCTGTATTTTCCTTTTTTAATAACAGGGAAGTCTGCACATGTTGGGATTGTGGTGTTGATGACGATGACTTTTGAGAGGGTAAAAGTTAGTCACAAACACTTTCTTAAATGTCCCATGAAGAGGCTGAAGACTAAGCCTGGGACCTGGATCCTCTTTCCTCATAAATTCACTTTTCTTCTTGCCTAACTAAATGGGTCTTTTCTTGTCTCTTTGTAGGTTACCCCACAGCCTACCCGGCAGCAGCCCCTGCCTACAATCCCAGCCTGTACCCCACCAACAGCCCCAGTTATGCTCCAGGTAAGGAGAAAGTAGAGATAGTTGTGGTGAGAAAAGTGGAAGGAGGGATCTTTTTGGAAAAACAAACCCACCTGCTGGCCTTTCCTTGTCCTTAATTGCTTTGGGCTCAGCTTGTCCAAGTATGATTCTCCTGGGAGTTCCCTCAGGGAACTGGGGCAGTTCAGCCTTTGGGTGGGTGTAGGAGTAGACTCTACTCCGTTCTACTTGGGACTGAAGTTTGACCCATATCTCCTCTGCTGGAATGTCTGAGACTTGCATCCTCCTCACAGAACCATTTCTGTTCTCCCAATGTCCAAATCCACTCTTTGCTCAGGTGACCTGAGGTGTGTGTGTCACACACACACACAACACACTTTCTGAGTGTGGGTTTGGAAGAGAGTGAGAGACTTGCCAACAGAGGATAAAGAGCTGGTTTTCAGCCCGAGGCAAGGAACTTGTTTTCAAAAACAATAAAGACCCAACACTCCTTGGATAGATATTGAAGTAGGTTTGGAAATATTGAACAACTTTGTTCTAGTTTGGGCAAGGAGCAGTATTGATCTTCATCCCCACACTCAGCCAGAGCTTCAACACTCAAGTGACAGGAGAAAGAGCATGTGCTCCGCAGTTAGTCCTGGGTTTGAATCCTGATCTCAACTCGCTAGTTGTGAGGTGTTGGACAAGTTACCTCTCGTCTCTGAGGAATGCACTACCTACCTCGGGGTTGTAGATGGTTTTATGTAAGTTCTTTATTTACTCAGCAAGGACTTAGTTGTTGAATGTCTCCCACACTGTGATAGAAGAAAAAAGAGGATGCCGTCTTTGCCTCAGTAGTTTACAGTCCATTTGGGAGCTGGCATATAAACACACTCATGGCCATGCAGTGTGATGAGTTTTGTAAAAGGAATATATGCAAGAGGTGAGGAAGCAGGAATTTGCCTGCAATCAGAAGTGTAGGGGAGGCTTCGTCGAGAGCCTAACGTAGAGACTTGAGGGAAAGGCAGGAGGTGTGTAATGTAGAGGCCCAGCTGACTGAGGGTGGAGGCCATGAATTTGTCAGGACTATTCCCCAGCACTGGGGTATTTTCTCATGACGTTCAGAACTGCTGGTGAGAGATTGTAGAATTGTTTTAGTTTGGCAAGAAAGCAGAGGATGGGGAATAAATAGCTAATATTGGTTCCTATGTATCAGGGGCTATTTTTGCTCTTTATGGATATTATTAGCTTGGTTTATATCACAACAAACCTTTGAGATCAATACTGCTGTTATTCCCATTTTCCAGTGGGTGAAAATTAACACTTTAGAAGTTATGGAACTAGCATAAGATCCAAGCCCAGGCATCTTGCCTCCACCCCTGATGTGCTGTTAACCACACTGCATTGCACTTGGAGTTGGCCAGAGAGAAAGTGAGGGGTTAGACTAGAGCAGCCAGACTAGAGAGGAAAGGGAGAGTAGACACGAGGAGATTGGGGTGGGGGTGGAGGGTAGAGGTTGGAAAGCTCCTGGCATATATAAAGTACTGATTAAGCTTTAATTTAAACAAAACTTCAGCCCTCATCAAACTTGATTTTCTCCAGTTTTGTAGTTTGAAAAGTCAACACATTTTAAAGCTATGACTAAACCAACCCAAAGCATTTTCTTAGGAACTTACAAAATCCATTAGAAAAGGTGGGATTAGCTCATTTGTATCAAGACTCAAGCTGAGAGTTGGAAGGCCAGGGTTATAGTCCTTGCGGATCGCGCGCGCGCATACACACACACACACACACACACACACACACACACACACACACACACACACACACACACACACACATATATCTGTTTCGTATATTGTGAGGCTGGCGTCTGCACTCACCAGGTCTCCTGACTGCAGTAGTACGGGAGCTCCTGCTTTGGAGGAACCAATTGGCTCAAGGACACTGTAGGTTACTTTCAGCTTCCTGCCAGAGCCAGCCATTTGTGATACCAGAGTTGCCTGCGGGTGTAGAAACCTGCAAAGGAGCCAGGCTCTCAGGTTTAAATTTCTCTCAGCTTCTTCAAGGAGATCAAGAAGTTGTTTCAGAAAGAGGTATTTTTAGCAGCTCTGAGTACCCTAATATGTCATCTGTCCAGGATGCAAGGGAACGTTTCATTGGTTCTGAAGGTAATGTCAGTACTTGGAGCTTTTTTCCAAGCTCTTAATGACTTCAGGAGTCTAGTATTTAAAAAGTATTTGCCAATCCTCCCCCCAAGAGGCCTATGACACTTATTTCAGAATCTGGATACCAAAGGATGTACCTTGCAAGAAATGTATGTAAATCATTTTCATCTATTGGTTTTACTTGATTTCATAGCAGCCTTGTAAAGTACAAATATATTATTCCCACTTGACATACAGTGATCCTGGGAAAGGCAAAGGGAATGATTTGTGTTTTCTGAACACCTGCCACCTTCCAGGCACTGTGCAAGACATGTCACAAACGTTAATTTTTAGTCTTGTGAGTTAGAGCTTCTTGCCTTCGATTTTGCTCATTGAGGTTAAATAACTTGTCCAACGTTGCTCAGCTAAAAAGCAGCGGAGCTGGGATTCAAACCCAATCTGTCTGAGCCCACAGCCTGTGCTTCACCTACTGTACTCCATTTTACCAGAGGCAAAATGATTATTTTGTCCCTGATTCTTCATATCCTCTAGCACATAAAGCCTCTGTCATGTGTGGAGTCCCTCTGCAGTACCAGGGAGAATTGAAATTTACTCTTAGCATGGACGAGTGAAGAGCAGGAGCTTGAACTTGTTCACAGGCAGGCAGCCTCTGGCTCAGCTGTCTGGAAGGTGCCATGGCATCCAGGGAGGTGCCCTTCCTCAAGGAACGGGCTTTTCTGGATGGCAAGTCTATCACTCCCCTCCAGGGAGTGACACCCTCTTCCCTGTTTCTTGTATAGCTTGGGGTAAACTGCTAACTTGAGACAAAATCTGTTTTTGTAACTGCAATGTATACTGCTTTGCACAAATTCTTAGTGGTAATTTCAACTAACATTTCTATCCAACAGAGTTTCAGTTCCTGCATTCAGCGTATGGTAGGAGAGCTATTTTTCCTCATATGTATTATGGCCTATGAATGTGTTACCTTGTAACAACGGTAGATACCCTCTCCTTTTCCTCCCCAGATCCCATCCTCTAGGCTTGGGCTCCCCCAGGTGGCTCAGCAGCAGTTCCTAAAGCATGCAGGAACATGTCTGATGGTGCAAAATCATGGGTTGGAGACACACACTAACCGTCCCCTACGGCAGTAAAGGATCATGGCACTAAAAGGCGTCTGTCCCCTTTTTTACCTCCGGGGTCCCCATCTGACCTAGGAGAGAAACCTTCACCCCAACTTGGCTGCTGAATTCAAACAAGTGAACAAAAATTCCTGGGCCAGTATGGCTCCTCTGTTGGCTTTGTCACAGCCCCTTAGAGGAGTACCTTGATTATGCCTGTTAGAACCCCCCAAAACCAGTCTGCTCCAGGGTCAGATTTTTCAACCCCATCGGCAGTCTGACATGTTTGAAGACCCGGTTGACTTAAGATACATTCTGTTTCCTTAGCCCAGATCCCGAGCTCTGGATCTTTTTCAGGGCATTTTCCTGGATGGAGAGAGGTGAGGGTCAATTGTGCTAAAATGAGCGAGGGACCAGAGCTGGGTTCTCTGGGCAGTGTGGACTCCAGGCCCAAGGCACCACAGGAACTTCTGGGCACCTGTGAGGGTCCCAGCAGTGTAACTTGACTAGGTCCTTTTTGTTATAGACAGGAAGGGACCATGGGAGGGACTTGCCACTTTCACCACCCTCACCTGGGCTGCTCAGAATAATGTTTTTGTAAAATTTCTGCACACCTTCTCAACTTTTACCCTTAAATTATTTGGATGTTGAATACTGAATTTGTGTGTGGCGCATCTTCCAGGAGATGAGCTGTGAAATTTTTGCCACTGCTGTGGGCTGCGTGATCTTGGGCAATTTGCTAATGTCTCCAGGCCAAAGAAAATGTGTTTTATTCCAGATGATCTCTGAAATCCCTTTAAATGCTAATAACCTGTCCTTTTATGTTATTATCTCAATTTTGCTAGTTGACTTGTTTCTCCTATCTTTTATGGGGAGTCATTTTTTGTTTGCCTCAGGATGTATGAACTTGGGCAGAAGAATGTGGGAGAAGCTGCTGTGCTTTCTCACCCCTCCAGTTATAGCACCCACAGTTCTATACCAGGCCCTAAGCTTTGAAGATTCAAAGACCAGTTAGTGTCCCTGTTCTCAAGGAGCTCACAGTTTAGTGGGAGAAGCAGAGAAGCCTGCTTCTGAGAATTACAGGGACTGGGATAGTGAACCTGGGACTGTGATCTGTGAAGGGGCTATGGCCAAGGAGTGGGAAAAAGAAAAGACTTCATAGTAGAGATAGATGAGTCTTCAGCTTATGATTGATAAATTTAAAAATGTTTACAAGGTAGCATCTGAGGAATGTCTGGGCCAGGAAGAGTGAACATTGTGAACAAAAATACGGAAATGTGACATTCCTTGGCATATTCTGGGAATGATAAACAGTTTGTGTGGCAGTAGTACGAGATGGAGAGTGAGAACAAGGGGAGTCTAGAGAGACATAGGACTAGGTCATGAAGGCCTTGAATGTCACACAAGGAGTTCAGCTATCAGCCTATAGGCAGTAGACAACCATGGAATATTTTTAAGAAAGGTTTTGTGATTGGGTTTAGTTTTCAGAAATATCAGTCTAAGTGCAGCTTGGAGATTATAGTTGGCAGTTTTAAAACAAACAGGACAGCAAGGAAACAGTTGCAGTAGTTCAGGAGAGAAACGATTAGAATTTAAATTAGAGCTGTCCAGCCTGACCTTTGGTGGCACAGTTTTTGGGGTGTTGACCTGGAATGCTAAGGTTGCCGATTTGGAACCCTGGGCTTGCCTGGTTAAGGTTCATATGAGAAGCAGCTACTAAGAGTTGATGCTTCCTGCTCCTCTCCTCCCCGCTTTTCTCTCTCAAATCAATAAATCTTTCAAAAAAAAAAAAATTAGAGCTGTCTACAACTGTGGGGATGGACGACTAGGCAGATACTAGGATTAGAAACTATAAAACTGGACGACACTTTATTTTTTATCCTCATATCAATATTATGAAGCAGTCAGGGAGTGATTGTTATTGCCATTTTATGAGACAGCAAAGTGAAGTTTAGAAAGGTTGTGACTTGCCCAAGGTCTCACAGTTAATAAGTGGCACAGCCCAGGCTAGAATTCAGATTTCCTGACTTACTACATTGTTCAGGATGATGGTCCCTTGCTGCCTCTCCTCCTTGTAAGTGTGCTTAACAGACTGTTCAAGTGTCAAGAGGGCGTGAGGGCCCCGTATCCGAGGAAGTGAACAACCCAGCACTGGACATGGGCAGCATGCTGTGACTGGGCCATGGCCCTTCACTGCCAAGGGTTCTCTCTCTCTCTCTCTCTCTGTTTTTCTTTCTCTTTCTTTTCTTTTTCTCCTTTTTTAAATTGAGGAATAACATATCCTACAGTACATACAGTGCACTAATCTCAAATGTACAACTCAATAATATTTGACATATGTATACACTTTTATTTAACTACCACCCAGTTTAAAATACTTCTAGAAGTTGACACCTTTCATGGCAAACGAACGTGCCTGTTGGAGCAGCCTCCTCTGTTACCATGCTTCTGAAAGGTTCAGTCAGATTGTCTTCAACCCACAGCTGAGCTCTGAATCGCTACTACCAACAGAATGGGTTACTTTAGAATTGTATATGGAGGATGAAGGTCATACGGTACATACAGCGTGAGGAAGTCAAGCTGACAATATTCTTTTTGTTTTTAGTCTTCCTATTTATCCAGTTATTTAAATTATTAACTATTAAATATATAAAGAAATATAGAAAAGGCTAAAATTTGTTTTCTTTATAAAATAAAACCAGAAGAAGATACTTCTTCAGGAACATGCATAGTGTAAACTCACTTGATCACTTACGAAAGACACAAAGGCACAGTCGCACTTGCTTCTTCCTGGTTAATCTGGAACGTTATTTTACTGTATGCAGTGCTGTCTTGTTCACTCTCTGGTTGGCGTGTGGCTGTGTTGCATCCCCAGCTAGATCATAAGTACCCTGTGTGCGGTGACCATGACCCACGTGTGTTCCTGTCCACCGTGGCGCTCCCCTCAGTGCTGAGTGCAGTAGGCCTCAGTCACTCTGGTTAATTTTGATTTATTTACTTTGTCGCATAGTCCTTCAGGCTCATATCAGACTTCTGGCTTAGGAAGAAAATTATGGTCAAGTATGCACTACTTGGGGAAACAGCTGGACCGGAACTGGACCTCCACATTCTCTGCAGCCAAATTCAGGCCTGCTGCGAGTCCCTGTGGGGTCTTGAGGACATGGATTTGCTTTGTCTGACTTCTCAGAACTACATATTTCACCTCTAGGGAGCTGTTTTGGGTGGGCAGGGCTATCCAGCCACATGGAATGGCAGGTTCTAAATTTGGAAACATCTTGGTAAGATTTATCAGCACTAATTGGATCCTTTATTAATCCCCAACCCACACTCACCCCCAGTCCTAGAAAAAGAAACCCAAGATAATTGTTTAAAACTGCCTGCCCTTGCCCTGCATTGTCTGCAAAGCCATGACTTGATGTCCAGCAAAGGCCCTGGACTCTGCATGGAATTCTGATGGGTCTCCATTTCTTCTGCCAGAATTCTCCTTTTAGTGTCACTTCACTGCCCATGATTTTCTTCTCATTTCCCAGCATTTGCTGTATGTATTGCGGGCCATTAATGCAAGTGCAGGATCAGCCCACAACAGCTACTTTTCTGGCCTTGGACCAGCAAACACAGCAGTCCTTGGCTTCCTTCTCTGAGCCCAGTCCCTTCATGACTGAAGGAACCAGAGGCATTACCTATTACTCAGACAGGCAGGGGGTTATGGGATCTCTCTGGAGGTGGACTATCCTTGTCCTGATGGAATTAGAGTGTGCAGGCACACTTCCTTCTCATAACATCCTGTCTTACCTTAGTCCCTTGTTAAAATGTTTCAAGTATATCAGACTGTTGCTAGTGCAGCCCCACCTCCTTCTAATGTACTTTAAAACACCCCTTATCCATCCATGACTCCCAACACCTTATTTGAATGGAAAAGATAGAATGTTTCTCCTCTCGTGTTTGAAAGTGTATCAAGGGAAATACCTAAAATGTTAGGCATTTCTCCCCTTTGAAACCCTATTTCCTCTCTCCTTCCCCACAGGATATCATGAAGGTAAGTTTTTTTGTTTTTGTTTTTGTTTTTGTTTTTGTTTTTAATTATTCCCACTTCTAAAACATGTGAAGCATCATCCTCCAAGTTTTTCAAGCTGAGTTTTGAGTCAGCCTGGGAAGTCTCTGTAGATTTATTTCAAACTGAGCTCTCCTCATCTCTATTTCACACCTGCCTCTAGTTTGACATTTACTTTCTTAATGGCCCAAAAGATCATCTGTAATTCATGAGGAGATATCTCAAAGTGAGGGAGGTACCAGTAACCCCTCAGCAGGAGGTATAAAGGGTGTGCAAGGGATTTGTCTCTCTGGCGCCAGCCGGGCATACAGGAGGAATGAGCAGGGAGTGCCCACTGGCAAACATGGGCCCTTTAAGCTGCCAGGGCTCAGTCCTTTAAAACAGATGGCAGTCCAGCTAGATTCATGTCATGTGGTAATTTGGGGTCTCTCTTTGGAAGCAACTTATTAAATACACCTCAGCCCTGGCCAGGTAGCTCACTTGGTTAGTGTCATCCCAATACACCAAGGTTGCAGGTTCAGTTCCCGGTCAGGGCACACATAAGAATCAACCAATTTGCCTGACCTGTGGTGGTGCAGTGGATAAAGTGTCGACCTGGAATGCTGAGGTCGCCAGTTCGAAACCCTGGGCTTGCCTGGCCAAGGCAAATAAGGGAATTGATGCTTCCTGCTCCTCCCCTCTTCTCTCTCTCTCTTCTCCCTCTAAAATGAATAAATAGGCCTGACCTGTGGTGGCGCAGTGGATAAAGCGTCGACCTGGGAACACTGAGGTCGCCAGTTCAAAACCCTGCACTGGTCTGGTCAAGGCACATTTGGGAGTTGATGCTTCTAGCTCCTCCTCGCTTTCTCTCTCTCTTTCTCTCTCTCTTTCTCTCTCTCTCTCTCTCTCTCTCTCACTCTGTGTCTCCTCTAAAATAAATAAATAAATAAGAAATTAAAATGAATAAATAAAATCTTCAAAAAAGAGAATCAACCAATGAATGTATAAATAGAACAACAAATCAATATTTCTCTATCCTTTCATCTCTCTAAAAACCATTTAAAAATAAATAAGTCAATAAAAACAAGTACATACACCTTCAGGTGAGATTTCAGGCATTAAAAGAATACTCAGTTGATTAGGCCCAATATATAGTCAAAGGCTCCAAGTTCCTACACATTTTTGAGAAAGCAGCTCACATATAATCCAGAGCTTTAGGCTAGAGTGTCATACAATGGAGGCTGTATTCACAGGCATCTTCATGGCTTTAGTAGTGGGTGGAAAATTCTGACTCTCCTAATTTAGTTTAAACTCAGATTTCCTAGATTTCAAATCATTTGGAAGCTCACCTCAGCACTTCTCATAACCAATTCAAAAAGGCTGAACCATCCTGCGTGTCTGAACAGGGCCCTTTGAGTTATATGTTTCTGTCCAGCCCAAGACCTTTGCTTTGTGTCTGTGATTGTGGTGCCCACTTCTTGTTTCTGCCTAATGCCATTCTTGTGTCTTCCCTTAAGCAACTCTGCTGATGAAACAGGCCTGGCCACAGAACTCATCTTCCTGTGGCACGGAAGGCACCTTCCACCTCCCAGTGGACACCGGGACCGAGAACCGAACTTACCAAGCATCCTCTGCGGCTTTCAGTAAATACAGCCTGTCTACTCCTTTCCTTGTTCCCCTTGGTTGGGACTGATTTGTCTCTTAGGAAAAAAGGAAAGGGAACTTTTAAAAGTGACATTTATAAGACACTATTTTAAGAGGTTTTTATACCCACGCAAAAAATTGGCCTTCCTCACACCGGAAAGGTCATCCTTTTTGATCATGCAGCTAGCTTTGGGGAGACACAAAGCGGTGAGGGAGGGAACAGGAAGTGCTCAAGGGAAAGGAGAGAAGGAACATTTGAACATCTGCCTGTGGACCTTTGGACAGAGAGGGCTCCTCCAGCTAGCACAGGGTTTTCCAGCCTTGGAACTATGGACACCTGTTGTGGGAAGCGCTCCCTGAATTGTAGGATGCTTGGAGGCATCCCTGGCCTCCTCCCACAGTATGCCTGTAGCAGGCCCTCATTATGGCAATCAGGAATGTCTCTAAACATTGCTAACTACGTCCTGGGAGACCAAAGACCCCTGGTGGGAGCTGCAGTGTGGGAGTACAGCAGGTACACAGAGTTCTTGGGGAAGACGGAGACCATCCCACCAGTTAGACCAGTCACACTCATCTGGAGGCTCAGTGAGGTGACTGTCGGTTTTACCTTCATATCTGATTTTTAATACAAATGGCTCTACTAGGTAAAATTAGGACCAAAGTTTAGAAATTACTGAGTGGCCTTTTTACTCTGCACTAGGGAGCATGCTTGCCTTGTTGGAGCTGTGCACCAGAGGAAGGGCTGGCTTTGATGTCACAGTGTCTGTCTGTAAAGTTGTTCCAGCAGGGGCTGGACAGGGACTGGCTGGGTGTTGCAGCCAGGCCCCATAGTGTGTGACTTAGTGGATTATTAATCTATTAAAGAAGTAGATCAGAATAATACATGATATGTCTTTTTTATTTAAAATACTCAGTGTTATTTTCCTTTTAGATATCATTGCTCCTGGATGTCAACATCAGCTTATGTTTCTATAGCATGATTCTCCCTTTTTGGAGAATATGCTTTCATAATCACCCGCTCATTTAATCTATACTGTAGTTTTATTATTTGGGTATATTTTTATTTCAGTTTGAAACCTAAGGCTTAGAAAGGTAATATACCTATTCCCTCCAACAAGCAGCACAATTAGTAAAAGGTATTACCCAAGTTAAGTTGCTATTACTTTTTTCTTGAGATTGATTGTACTCTTTAAAAGAAGGATGGCAGCAGTAGGGTTTTCTTCAGATACATGTGGCATTATATATATAAATAGGCAGAAACATATATTCTCCCCTAGATCTATACCTATGGATATTGATGCTTATAGACACATCTACTATAATGTAGCAGAAAGAGGTTTGGAGTGGAAGACCAAGAGTTGGATTCTAGATTTAGTGTGTGTAACCTTGGACAATTCATTTCCTTGCTTTGGACCTTGGTTTTTCCAGCTATAAAATAAGAAGGATATTCTGGGTCATCTTTAAAGTTCTCTGTAGCTATTAGATGGATTCTGTCACATTGGTGCTGGGTACTCAATGTCCTCCACTCTAGCAGGGACCTCCTCACTAGCTGCCCTGACCAGTAGTTGGCCCACTAGCCTTTGCTCACACATGTCCAGGTATGGGGTTGCTCATTTCCTCCAGAGACAACCCTTCTCACAGTGAGAAAGTCTGAATATTAGAAGGCTTTACCTTCTGTGTTGAAATCTTCCTGTTGTCCCATTGAAATGTCTAGTAGCTATATCCTCCTGCTCTCTCACAGGTTGTTTTTTTCTTTAATTTAATTTTTTTTTAACAGGGACAGAGAGTCAGACAGAGGGATAGATAGGGACAGACAGACAGGAAGGGAGAGAGATGAGAAGCATCAATCATTAGTTTTTCGTTGCCGTCGCAACACCTTAGTTGTTCACTGATTGCTTTCTCACATGTGCCTTGACCGCGGGCCTTCAGCAGACCAAGCCACCCCTTGCTGGGGCCAGCGACCTTGGGTTCAAGCTGGCGAGCTTTTACTCAAGCCAGATGGGCCCGCGCTCAAGCTGGCGAACTCGGGGTCTCGAACCTGGGTCTTACGATCCCAATCAGACGCTCTATCCACTGCACCACCGCCTGGTCAGGCTACACTTTCTTTATTATCCTGTTTGATGGAGCCTAAAATTACAGTTAGGAACCTGAAAGAACAGGGTGTCATAAACTAAGCCTCTTTTAAAGTAAAGCTGGGACTTCTAGTGGTCCCATTCCTTTTTTTTTTCTCTCACAGTATTGTCTTCAGTGAAATGATATCACAAAGGCTAATATATCAAGTGTCCAACATTGGACCACAGAGACCTGTAACTCAGAAAGGAGTTCTGTCCAGGGCATAGTAAGCCCTGAACTCTGGGTCCAGCTCTGCACTGATTTGCTGTGCAATTTTGAGGAAGTCTCTGTCCCTCTGGACTCTCAAGTTCTTCATCTCAAGCAGAGAGCATTGAATTCAAGTCTGTAATGTCTTTAAGGCATAGCATTCCAAACACCTAACTGTGACCTTCAGACTTAGATAGAACTCTTTTAAGGAGAGCCAGGCATCCCATGAGTGAGTTGAGTCTAAGTTCATTTGAGCAAAATGCATGAGGTTTTTTGCATCAAGCCCAACAGCTTCTTTTACTTAGAGGCACAAAGTAATGAATTTTGTGATGCTCAAGATAGGCCGGGCCACAGCCCAAGAAATTTTCCAGTGATACTCAAGGGTATGAACAGGACTGCCAGTCAGTTGTAGAAAGTCCTCAGCAATGATTTCCTTAGAAATACTCAGACTTAGAATGTCAGCACTAGAAAGGTCCCTCTGATACTATCTAATCCAAATAGGGGTATTTCTTGAGAAAAGAATTGACCTGACTTGCCAGCAGGGCCCAGGATGGGGTCCCAGGGCAGTTTCTGCAGCCTTCTGACATAAAACCTTAAGAACCACTGTAGTAACAGTGAGCAAGACCGAGTCCCAAGTCCTTGTGAGCAGTTGCTTGCTTGCTCGCCTGCTCACTCAGCATTTGTTCATTATCTCATCTATGAGACGTTTGGGTGGGTTCTAATGATCTCTGTGATCCCTTCTGGCTCTGCAGTTCTGCTTCTCCCTTCTCAGACTGTCTGGATAAACAAGCAGGGCCTTCTGCAGCATCATCATTTTGGCTGCCAAGGGTGTTTTGGCAACTGATTTGTATTCTGAGTATGTGTGTGTGTTCATTTTGTAACATGAAAAAAGGGAAACATCCTCACACAGGGTTATTCTTAGATGTGGAAACCAAATTCTACTGCAGTGTCTTGGAGTCTTTTGATTTTCCTCAGAGGGATGATCTCAACACTGTAAGCTGGTTGTCCTTGTGGCACAGAGGGAAGCATGCAGCTTCCCCAGGGGGAACAGAATTCCAGAGCACATTCTTAGGGAGCATAAAGAAGAGTCACCAGGCCCTGGCCAGTTGGCTCAGTGGTAGAGCATTGGCCCAGCATGTGAATGTCCCGGGTTCAATTCCTGGTCAGAGCATGCAGGAGAAGCGACCATCTGCTTCTCCGCCCCTCCCCCTCCCTTCTCTCTCTCTCTCTCTCTTTCTCTTTCTTTGCCTCTCACAGCCATGGCTTGATTGGTTCGAGAGCATTGGCCACAGGCTCTGAGGATGGCTCCATGGAGCCTCCACCAAGCTGAAAAAAGCTTGGTTGCAAGCATGGCTGAAGATGGGTAGAGCATCGGCCCCAGATGGGGGTTGCTGGGTGGATCCTGGTTGGGGCGCATGTCGGATTCTCTATCTTTTCTCCTCTCATTTGGAAAAGAAGGACATAAAAGTCACCAGTATTGTTGGCTTGTTAACTTTAAAGAGTCATAAAATGACGGCATTTTATATAATTTTAGAATCATAGACTGCTAGGGTCTCTGTTTCAAGTTGGATCATGCCATGGAAGTCATCATTTAACTTATGATCTACTGTCATCTTTCTGACCAGTTTCTGTTCATACATCCCCAGGACAGGAAGCTCACTTATCTTCCTATACAGTGAGAGAAAAAGAATAATTGCTAACCTTCATGAAGTGCTTTTTTTTTTTTTTTTTTAAACAGGGACAGTCAGAGAGAGGAATAGATAGGGACAGACAGACAGGAATGGAGAGAGGTGAGAAGCATCAATCATTAGTTTTTCGTTGCCATCGCAACACCTTAGTTGTTCATTGATTGCTTTCTCACATGTGCCTTGACCGCGGGCCTTCAGCAGACCGAGCCACCCCTTGTTGGAGCCAGGGACCTTGGGTCCAAGCTGACGAGCTTTTTTGCTCAAGCTGGCGAGCTCGGGGTCTCGAACCTGGGTCTTGCACATCCCAATCCAACGCTCTATTCACTGCGCCACCACCTGGTCAGGCTGAAGTGCTTTTAATGTACTGGGCACTATTCTAAGGGTAAGGGCTTTGCACTTATTAGTGTATTTATCACAGTAATCCTACAAAGTAAATACTATCATTACACCCTCCCCCATTTTATAGGCGAGACTGATGATATATTCCACAGCTGTTAGGTAGCAGGGCTGGGGTTTGGACCTGGCAGTCAGTCTGGCTCTAGACTACTTGTGACCATTACTCTGTACTGGATAGCTTTCGGAGACAGGCATCTTAGGATTTGGGGGTATCATGTCCTGTAGAAGAGAGATGTTCTTCGCTCTGGTAGGATTCTCCATACCTTGTTTTATCCTTTTAAATCATGAGTCAGAAAAGATAATAAATATTTTAGTTTTTTCAGGCAATATGGTCTCTTGTTATAACTACCATTGTAGTTATATGTAAATGAACAGGCATGGCTTTGCTACTGTAAAACTTTATTTACCAAAACAGACTACTGTTACCAAAAACTATAATTTGCCTGGTTTAAATGTTGATAGTATGAATAGAAGATTCTATGGTAAAATAAATTTGGGAATAGTTTCCTGTACATCCCTGTCTTAAGGATTCACAGTTCATCCTGTCATTTCAAAATTCCTCAGGGTCATGGAATAAAAAACCACCCTATTTATCTGTATTTTACATTGCTGCTTTCTCTTTTCTTTTCCCTCCCTCCCTCACATATAATCCTCCCTCCCTCCTTTTCTTTTCTCTTCTTTCTGCAAGATAATGATTAAGATCATTTGGAGTCATAGTCCCTTGTGTCCTCTTTGGACATGAGCAACCCCCTTTGTTTTACAGAGAAGTAAACTGTCTCTCTAGGTGAAGTATACCTTAGATCACTCCTTTTAGATGTCTGCATACCTAGGCTTCCGTCTTCCCCTACGGTGTCCACTTCTCCTGTGACCACCTCTCATGATTACCTCTGCAATGTAGAAACTTGGAGGAACCTGCTATGGACTTCCCCCTCAGCTGACTCGCACCTCCTCTTGCAGTTAGCTTCTAGTTCTTGTCATTGCTCCCTTCTCTTTAATGTAATATTTCCACTCCCTCTTCATTGCTTATTTCCCAAGTGTATTTGACTACAATATTGGTTTCTCATGGAACTGTGGATCTCCAGGTGGAAAGTTAAATGACATGATTCGGGGGAAAGAAGAGGACATACTCTATGGTGCCTTTGTGGCAGCTAAACAGCAGCTCTCATATCCTACCAACTGATCCGGGACCTGGGGCACCACGCCAGAGCTGAGATGCGGACCAAGAGAGATTTGTGACAGTATGTCACCGTCCCTTCAACTCAGAAAGGAGAAGGTCCTGTAAAGGCTTGCCTTTTCGAGCCCCAGGATTCCCTTGTATAGATCCTTGAGTTCCATACAGTCATTCATTTTGTGATTCTTTATTCTTGAATGATGCATGTTTCAAGTTTTTCCTGTGAACATAGAATCTGAGTTTCTTTTCCAGAGGATTCAGAGGCAGCACAGTTTGTTTGAATGGCTGACTGTGATTTTGTGGGGGCCTGACTTCTCAGCCTCACCCCCAGCTTTTATCTACCCTGCCGTGTTGCCCTCATGGTCTGGGTTTCAAATTGATGTGAACCTTTGTGATTCCTGACTTAGTCCCTCAGGCAGAGTCAAGCCCCAGGAGGAGAGGGAAGGACAGCTCTGTAGAGCAGAGTGTTTCAGCATCTCAGAAGATGAGGATCTCTGAATGGTGTTTTATATGGAGTTTTCACCTTAAAACTTGACAGGAAAGAAGAGGGATTAGTGGACGGAGAGAGATACAAGGGGAAAATGAAATATAAAGTAAGGGGGAAAGCAAGACAAAAAGATAGAAAAAGCAGCAGAGATACCCTGGGTGCTTAGTGAGGAGATAGAAAGACAGGAAGTTAGTGCAATAAAGAGCAAGCAGGTTTAGGGTTCTCCATCTGTGTGCACCTGCCTCTCATGGTGTACAGCTCAATCCCAAACTGGCTGAGTTGCAAGGGTCCCTTAGGAGATTATCTGGTTCCATCTGTTATTTTGTTGATGAGAATCCTGAGACCCAGAGAAATAAAAGATATCATAATCACGTGCAGCCCTGTGCACCAGGACTGAGGGGGTTGCCTCTGGGACCAGGGCTCTCTGGGTGGAGCCCTGTTCTCTCTTCTCATCTATGTTTTCAGTCTGGATTCAGCCTGTTCTTGTCTGGGGAGTCATGACTGGGACCTGCTGCTTTCCAGCAATGCTGTTCTGCCAACTAACTGGAAGTCTCTCTTATTGCTTTGGTACAGGATATACTGCGGGGACACCATACAAGGTCCCACCGACTCAGAGTAATACTGCTCCGCCCCCTTACTCCCCATCACCCAACCCCTATCAGACGGCCATGTATCCAATCAGAAGTGCCTACCCCCAGCAGAATCTGTACGCCCAGGTAGGTGCATGCGGAAGCCTGGGCCCACCTCATCTGCAGGTAAAGTTGCCACCAGCCTGGGTGGGTGGGTATTGGTAAGAAAAAAAGGAAGGAACGTTCATGGCTCTGGCCAGCTATCGTTGTGTCACTGAAGCAAATCCCTACCGTCTGTACACCCCTTCATTCCACCTAAGCCTTGGGGTGGGGGTGGCACACAAACATCTAGATTAGTGGAGCCCAGAATGCCAGCGGGGCAAGGGCCCTTGGAGATCATCTAGTGGAGCTCCTTTCTATACAGGTGGGGAACCTGAGACCCAGAGAGCAGAGTGACTTGTCTAAGGTCACACAGGGAGCTCTTGCCCCTTATGTGGGTACCTCTCCCAACCCCCCACATCTACCCTTCCTTGATAAAGTCTATGAGCTTGAGTGGGGAGGAGATAACTGCTCTGGCTCTGCCCCCAGTTTCTTGTGTAACCTTGGGCTTGTTTCTCCCTGGGCCACAGTGCTCCATCTGGGCCTCTTCAACTAGAGAATTTGCAATCTGAGGGGGTGGCTACTCGTGGCACACTTTTCTGGAGTGATAATTCTATGTGAGATTTTAGTAGTAAAGAGGACACTTTTATTTTATTTTTTTCTTCTCTTTCAATTGAGAGGAGAGATATAGAGACAGACTCCCATATGCACCTCTACTGGGATCCACCTGGCATCCCCCATCTGGGGCTGATGCTCTGCCTATCTGAGGCCCTGCTCACAAGCGAGCTATTTTTAGTGCCTGAGGTAGAGACTCCACAGAGCCATCCTCAGTGCGCAGCCAAGGTCAATGCACACAAACCAGTCAAACCATGGCTGCAGGATAGAAAGAGAGAGAGAAGGGTGAAGGGGTAGAAAAGCAGATAGTCACTTTTTCTGTATGCCCTGACTGGGAATCAAACCTGAAACATCTACACACTGGGCCAATGCTCCACCACTGAGCCAACTGGCCAGAGCCCAGGGGAACACTTTTTAAATTTAGAAAGTGGCCATAATATAGAGCAGAATGTAAAACTTTTAAAAGAAAATAGGCTTGAGATAAAGTTTTCTTGTTTATGGTAGGCTGCTTTGCATTGTGCTCTCAGACCTCTGGGGTTACAAACCACATTCTGAAACTCTTGTTACGATTTAGTAGAAACATTTGAAAAGCTCTGGATTAAGATGATCCAGGGACCCCTGTCTACTCCCCCCAGGGGTCATCAGGCCTATGAGCTGTGGCAGCAGGAAGCAGCCATGTGACCCAGGAAGTGGGAAGTCACCTCAGACCATTATCTGCATCCTCACCTTTTTTCCTAAAGGCCAGATAGGTAGTAAGAGACAATGCTCTGCGTTTAGGACATTTTCCCAATATGTAAAATAGCAGCATTCACGCCTGATGACACTCCCACTAGTCCTCCATGTGTATTCATTCGCACATGCTCTGGCATTCACCAGCCTTGCACACGTCTTCCTTCACTTAGTGATCGTGGCCCTGCCTTTACATGTTAGGCAGCTTATAGAGCATATTTCAATAAAATACAGTTTAAAATGATAAAATGTTAAGGGAGTAGAGCTCTTGCCTCGTTAGATCATCCTAGCATCCCTAGAAGCAAGGCAGGGCAGGGTTGGAGCCTTACTTTTCAGACCAGAGGCTGAGCCCAGCACTGTTTGTACACAGTCGCGTGGTAAGACAGAAGCAGAGCTCCAGCTGGGGTCCATACCCTCTGTCCCTAGACAGTACTTCTCTAACCCATCCCTTAGGATCTAGGAAGAATTAGCTCCTCACCACCCCCCACACCTCACCCCACCTCTTTAAAAGCCTCTGTGACCTCAGCCTCTTTCCCCCAGGGAGCCTACTACACGCAGCCGGTGTACGCTGCCCAGCCCCACGTCATCCACCACACCACGGTTGTCCAGCCCAACAGCATTCCCTCCGCCATCTACCCGGCACCTGTAGCCGCTCCCAGGACCAACGGCGTGGCCATGGGCATGGTGGCTGGCACTACCATGGCAATGTCAGCAGGTGAGGGCCATCTCTGTGTCAGTGTCCATCAATCCGCATCCTCCAGTAACTCATGACGGTGGAAAACACAGTCATGGAACTGACTGTAACATAGTAGGAGCAATCCTGTGCCAGGGGCTCTGGGAACCCAGAGGAAGGACCCTCTATATCCATCTGCATGGATGAGGAAGATTTCACCAACGAGGGCGTATGAGCTAGGCCTTAAAGGATGGACAGAAGGTAACCAGAGAAATGAGAGAGGGAAGGACAGTCCATGCAGCAGGAATGTGGCATGTTCACAGAATGGAAATGGTCCGTGGCACTTAGAAAATAGGGGTATGCCGGAGTGGTGAACATACAATACCGTATGTAGAAGTAGATGATGTGTTATATAGTATTGAACACCTGAAACATAATTTTATTAACCAATGTCACCCCGATAAATTCAATTTTAAAAAATTCTTTTTTGGCCTGACCAGGCGGTTGCGCAGTAGATAGAGCATCGGACTGGAATGTGGAAGACCCAGGTTTGAGACCCCGAGGTCGCCAGCTTGAGCGCGGGCCCATCTGGCTTGAGCTAAAGCTCCCCAGCTTGGACCCAAGGTCTCTGGCTCCAGCAAGGGGTGGCTTGGTCTGCTGAAGGCCCGCGGTCAAGGCACATGTGAGAAAGCAATCAATGAACAACTATGGTGTTGCAATGGCAACGAAAAACTAATGATTGATGCTTCTCATCTCTCTCCATTCCTTTCTGTTTGTCCCTATCTATCCTTCTCTCTGATTCACTCTCTCTGTCCCTGTAAAAAAAAAAAAAAAAAAAATTCTTTTTTGCCTGACCAGGCAGTGGCGCAGTGGATAAAGCATCAGCCTGGGACACAAAGGACCCAGGTTCGAAACCTCAAGGTTGCCAACTTGAGCGTGGGCTCACCAGCTTGAGCGTGGGGTCGCTGACTTGAGCTTGGGATCATAGACATGACTCCATGGTTGCTGGCTTGAGTCCAAAGGTCACTGGCTTGAGCCCAAAGGTCACTGGCTTGAAGCCCAAGGTCACTGGCTTGAGCAAGAAGTCACTCGCTCTGCTGTAGCCCCCCTAGTCAAGTCATATATGAGAAAGCAATCAATGAACAACTAAGGTGCTGCAGTGAAGAATTGATGCTTCTCATCTCTTTCCCTTCCTGTCTGTCTGTGCCTATCTGTCCCTCTCTGTCTCTCTTGCAAAAAAAAAAAATTCTCCTCTTTTCCAAGTGAGAGGAGGGATGATAGATCCCACCCAGCAACCCCCATCTTGGGCTAATGCTCAATGCTCACAATAGAGCTATTTTTAGCACCCTCAAGCCATTCTCGGCACCCCAGGCCAACACGCTCGAATCAATTGAGCCATGGCTGAGGGATAGGGAGAAAGAGAGAGAAAAAGAGAGGAGGGGTAGAGAGGTGCAGAGGTGGAGAAGCAGATGGTTGCTTCTCCTATGTGCCCTGACTAGGAATCGAACCTGGGACATCTACATACCGGGCCAATGTTCTACCACTGAGCTAACCAGCTAGGGCTAAAATTTTTAAAAAGAAGGAATATAGAGGTATGAAGTTGGAAGGGTGGCTGGAGCAGTTGGCAAAAGTAAAGAGGGGGAAAGAATACCCTGAGGTGATGGGGAGCTAGCAAAGAGATGTAGGCAGAGGAGAGAAGGTCTGCTTTAGACCGTGTCTCCGGCTGCATGGTGGGGGCAGCCTAGATGTGAAGAGGCTGGAAGCACTTGGGTCAGGGTGGAGGCTGTAGTTTAGAGGAGAGGTGATGATACTAGGTCTCTGATAGCTGCAGGGGTTCCAGAAAGGAGGGCAATGGGTAATGTTATTTAGCAGGCAGAAGCTTAATGACCTGTCCAACAGTTAACTATAAGGCATGGGAAAAGCAGGAGCCCAGAAGGACCCTCTCCATTTCTGGCTCACCCCAGAAATTAGACCAGAGCCCTGTCCCTCAGGAACCTTGAGGGTAGGGGCAGGAAGACACCAGAGGAAGAGCAGGTGTAGGGAAGTGTGGATGAGTTATATTGCAAGGAAGATTATGAGAAGACAAGGGGCTGTGATTTTCAGAGTCCCAACTTCTGAAGAATAAGCTGGGTCACCTTCTGAGGGAAGAGAGTACAGGGGGTCGTGTAGCTGGGAGATGGGAGTGTGGGATTTTCTTTTGCCCCTATGTGAGGGGTTGTTGAGGCTTCTCACTCCCCAGAACAGGTCAGGGAGCTATTGAATGTTCGGTGCCAGCCTTGTTGTTCAGGTTCTGGAGACCAGTTCCCAATAGATCAGACCAGAGCCCTGCCCTTAGGTACAGCTGTGTTAGTGGGAAACAACCATGTAACCAACAGTTACCCTCAGTATGGTGCTTCTGCAATGAGAGGAGCATATACGGGAGGGAGAGAAGGCCACTGGAGAAGAGTGATTGACTGTCCCCATCATCAGAAAAGCTTTTCCTAAGGAGATGAAACCTGGCAAGGTGGGGAAGGGCGGGTGGTGGTTCGTGAGCTGGCAGGGAGGTGGGGACCTGGGCGGAGAGCCGCTGTGTGAAAGGCCACGGCCTCGTCTTCACTCCAGCCTCCTGGGACGGCCTCATCAGCTGTGCCCCTCCCTCTCTGATGCTCAGGTACCCTACTGACTGCGCCCCAGCACACCGCGATTGGGGCACACCCTGTCTCCATGCCAACGTACCGGGCCCAAGGCACCCCTGCATACAGCTATGTGCCTCCGCACTGGTAAAGCCTGCAGCTCATTCAAGTGAGTGGGGCCCCGGGGGGTGCAGTAGGAAGGCGACTAAATGCTAGAACTGCTTCAGAGTCCTGGCTTTGTCTGAAGCACAAGAGTCCGTGGGGCAGGGGACAG
This sequence comes from Rhynchonycteris naso, assembly GCA_037038555.1. Lineage (NCBI taxonomy): Eukaryota > Metazoa > Chordata > Mammalia > Chiroptera > Emballonuridae > Rhynchonycteris > Rhynchonycteris naso. The sequence continues at coordinate 319,297,662 of CM072995.1, forward strand.
TTATCATTTGCTCTCATACCTAAGTTCAGTGACATCACCCTTAATAATAGCTTCACTTTAAATATATTCCAGGTACTTGACATATGGTCTCATAACCCCTACAGTAGCTCTGGGAAGTCAGGGTCGTGAGCTCTGTTGTACAGGTAGCATCTTCACCTGTGAAAATGAAGAATGGCCTTAAGCTCTGGTCCTCTAGTACTAAGTTCTATATTCTTGACCGTGTGGTCTTCGCACTTCTTTTCACTGTAGGCACCATTATTCAGCTGAAATCTTAATCTCAATAAGATGTTGGCTCTGACTGGGGCCAGGCAGAGACCTCAGGCCAATCCCCACCCGCTTCCTCGCTGAGGTAGTGCCAGGGGTGTCACTTTGAAATCCTCTGTTCTACCTTCCCAGCTGCCCTGCCTTCCACACCTTCCAGGGTCTCTTGGCACTGGTCAAGAAGCACGTGCACTGGTCAGGAAGCACAGAGGGCTCCCAAGGGGATTGGAGGGGTCCAGTGGCTTTCCGAGTGGCCTTGGAGTATCACTGATGACAGCTAATGCTTCCCTTTCCTCCCCCAGATCTGGAGTCACACATTGTATGCAACTACTCAAGTCTTACACAGGTGCTGGAGCAGCTCCCTAGCAGCACCGCCTCTATTTGCAAGAAGAGACAACGGAAGTGCAAGGGTCACTTTATGCATCTTTAACAGTTTTGATTTTTAGTTTTGGTTTTTGTAAAAGCTGCTTTTTCTAATCTCCTGCCTCTCCCCACTTTCCTCCTCTTAGCCGCTGCCCTTCCAGCTCGACCCCTCCTCCTACCTGACCAGGCACTTCCCTTCTGCTCTTCTGTCCTTCCCCATGTGCCCATTCCCCGGGATTGCAGTCTAGTGGCAGGTAGAGTGGAGGTTTTTGCAGTGGTTCGCTGAAGGCACAACAGCTATATCCCTCGGGGCCAGGGTGGGAACTCAGAGCTGTTGAGCAGGTTACATCTTTGTGGGATTGCTTCCTTTTTTTTACTTTTCTCAAGCAAGATTAGTTTAGGACACAAATAAAATGTCTTCTGAGAACCATCACAATAGACCAAGAACAAAGCCACCTGATTAGGTAGGAGTGTTCATAGCAGCTTAACACCCCAGGTAAGAACCTGGGAAAACCAGATTCTTTCTTTGGGAGAATTTAGGGGGGCCAGGGAGTGGCAGAGCACCGTGGGAGGTACGTGGGAGAGTGGTGCTTGCCTGCTGGCTTTGGTTTGTAAGGTCTGGCCAAATTGCCTGGGCCTAGACCCTCTGATTTGCACAGTAATGTAAACTGACCTGGCACTTCCTCAAAAGATGATTTTGACCTCAGACCTGCCAAGCAGCTGCAGGATGGTGGGATCCCAGCCTCCCAAAAGCTTAGAAGGCCAGGTACCCTGTGTAATCCAGATCTTGGCCTCTGAGCCTTCATGGGCCCACTCTGATGAGGAGCTACCTCCTGATTAGAGTGGGCACCTATAGCATTTCTCTCCCTTCCTTCTGCCCTTCCCAGTGCCAGACTCACCCATCTGTCCATAGGGCTGGCAGGTAGGCCAGGCTCTTGGTTACCTTTTGCCACTCATGGTCAAAGTGAAGGAACCACATTCCAGATGGGTGGTGGCAGGTCTGAAGGTCAGAATAGTGAAGGAAAAGCAATAGCAATAAACATTTCATAGACTCATGGAACTGAAGGGACCTTAGCAATCATCTCATCCATTCCCCTTTTTGACTGATGAGGACGCTGAGGCCTAGAGAAGAGGAAAGGACTTCCCTAGATCTTGCAGTAAATTAGCATTAAATGCAGCCTTCCTACCTAGGGGCATGTTGCCCACAAAATTTTACCTAGGGATGGATTGGCTTGGTTTTGTAAAAATTAAGTCAGCAGTGTCCACATCTGGTGAGCTCTGGAACAGTATCTGTCTTGGGTTTTTATTTCTGTTCTTTTCCTCCATGGACTCCAAAGGCAGGGATTGAAGACTGGGCAGAGGTTACATGGGGGCAGATGGCAGGAATAGAAATTGCAAATGAAGAAATAGCATTTGTAAATTCTGTGAAGACATCTGGAACTTTCATCCTATACCAGACTCCAGCCCTAGAATGAGCAGGTGGTCTGGTAGAAAAAGAGCATCTGTGCTTTTAGTATATAGCCCTCATTCTGAGAGGAGAGGAGGACAAGGATGAGACCCGGGAGACATAGGATTTCCTGGGAGAAGAGGGGTCCCCTGGCAAGGAGGCCCTGCTAGTCTCAGCCAGGAGCCTTGTCCAGCACCCCCCCCCCCCCCGCCAGCACTTGGCTGGGCCAGCAGCTCCCCCTAGTGGGGGCAGGGACATTTTACTGTATAAAGTGGGATCATTGATAACATTTGGGACTTTTAAAATAACATTTTCAATTTAAATTCATGCACACTTGGACATATCCCTACCCCTTCCTCCCATGACTCCCTAAAGGAGAAAAAAATCAGGAACCCTTGGGCCAGAAGGACCTCAGAGGCTGGCTGACCATTCCTAGGAGGGCAGAGCCCATCAGCATCCTCAGCCCAGAGCCAGGAGCTGGGGGCCGACCTTCCTGGCCTTCCAGGGATATGCAGGACCAGTACGGAGAAACCCAGCTGTTCTAAATGGTCTGTTTTAGGGTGCTGAAGAAGTTTAATTTTAAAACAAAGTTTTCCAGTGTTAATCCATTTTTTTGCAAATACCTCTGCCTACTCTCTGGTTTTGTAAGGGTGGGTGAAGGTTGTTTTAGATTATGTCATACATGTTTGGAAAATGCCAAAATAACAATAATAATAATAGGAAACCTTTGCATTTGTCAGGTGCTTCATAGATTTCAGAGCACTTCGCAGCCTTTAATTTACAGGCCCCGAGACAGAGAGACAGGGTCAGAGTCATTATACCCATTTGACAAACGAGAAAACTGGTTCTGGAAGGAAAGGGGACTGGACCAGAGTGAGCAGAATGTTGCTATTCTGACAGGCTTTCCTGAGCCTGCTGCCTCTGGATGGGCAGGAGTAGGACCACAGAGAGGGAGGAAAAAGGAGGAGACTTAAGAATAAGCTTGTTACTTTGTTCTTTCTACACCAGTAAGTAAAAACCAACCTCTAGTACCTTGCAGTTCACAAAGCATTTTCACATCCATCCTCTGACTTAACCCAGTGAAATAGATTATTCCTCCCATTTGATTCATAAGGAAACAAAGTTGGAAAAGCAAAGGGACTCCGTGATAAGTGGCGGAGCCACTTGAATGCCAGTCTCTCTGCTGTCTTTCCCTCCAGTCTGACTCCATGCACAGGCTTGCAGACTCAAGTATCTGTGCTCTGCATCCTCTTAGCCCTGGTATGTGATTCAAGATGAAAGATGGGTCCCAAGCCCCTTTTGCAGTATGAGCGTTGGAGCCCCAGTTCACTGGCCTAAGCCTCCTGCTTGGCTGGAGATCACAGACCTGGCGGGGTGTGGGGATTCACTGCAGAGGGTCTGAGCCAGGGGCGCAGGGGCAGCAGCGTGCTTCTGGCAGGATGTGCACAGCTGGCAGGCTCACATAGGCATCATCCAAAGGTACTGGGTGGCCCAGGGATCAAGCTGGACAGGTCAGAGCTGGAAGGAGGCCAGCAAGCCAGAGGCCAGGGGCATGTGGACCATGAGCTGCGACACTGGCTGTCTCCCCCGCTCCAGCCCTCTCCCCCGCACCACAGCTTGGTGGGTCTAGTCACCAACCAGCCCCCTGTGCTTCCCCCTACTTCTGTTTGACTCCCTCTAATTATCCTGGGGCCTAGGGAGCTGGAACGCCCAAAGTAGTAAGAGCCTGAAACAATCTGCCACATTTTGAAATAAAATTTTAAGTTCCTTATCAAAACAAGACAGGATAGTTGCTGCTGCCCTGCTCTCTGTCCTGGCAGTGACCCTAAAGTGATACCCCCTTCCCTAAATATTGAACAGGGACACACACCTGTCCAGAGTGTTTTTCACGTACAAATTACCTTGACACTAATTGCCAAAATAACCATTTCGTAGATGGAAAAAACTAAGTCTCAGAAGGCTTTAGAGACTTGCCAAAGGTCACCAAGCTCATAAGAAAGCCAACATTTGAACTCCTCAGGTTCTCTGCTCTTCCTGCTGGCACCTGCTGGGTCTGAGTGGCCGGCATGGGCTACCTGTCTACCCATGGCTGAGGACCAGGACCTACAGAGACAGTGCAGTCTTACTCCTTATCCCAGCTCTTACCTGTGGCCACCCAAATTATTCCCAGTGTGATGTATCTCACTCCAGGTCTCTGGATGCTTCCTTTGTGGGCTGGCTTTGCTTTATGTGACCTTCAGAAATGAATCATGGGGTATCAAATAGGGTGGGCCTCTTGGTCACCAAGTTCTAGTGTCATTGTGCAGATAGGACTTGGCCAGAATCTCAGCGGGTCACATAGCCAGACCTGGATCTCTGCATATCAGATTCCTCAGCTCTGTTCCATGGCCAGAGAGGGCGGGCCTTGGAAGGCGTGGGTCTTGGTCACAGCACTCTGACTAGAATGATCATTTAGATGTCACTGTGGCATTTCTCCTCAATTTCGGTTGAAAGTACATGGCAGCCCCTGCTTTTCCAGCCTGTATTCTATCATATCACCCTGCTGCTTGCTATGCTTGGAAATCCGGAGAGGGGTTAGGTCAGGTAGCGGAGTGGGCGGACAGGAGGCAGGCCACTGTGTAGCCCAAAGGGAATCCCTGCCCACCCACCTCCGAAAGCAGGAGAGGAAATAGCCAGCTGACCTCAGCTTCCACACCTGAGCCTCGGGCTCCTGTGGACATGCTGGGCTGACTGCAGGATTGTCCTTTACCTTCTACGTGCCCCTCTCTTAGAGAACTCATGTCTGAAATTAGGCATTCCGTGGTTCCAGGGCCCAGCCTTCAAAATTCCTGGCTGGCCATTTTCAACATTCCACAGCCCACCTTGCCTGAGCCAGATTTGGGTCCCACTCAGTTTCTTCAGTGGGTATTTTCTGTCTTGCATGCTGTTGAGTCCAGCCCAGGGGCCAAGTGAGAAACGGCAGGTTCAGACTGGCTGTTACAAAGCCTGAGAGGGAAACTGGAGCTCTTGCTTTCCTGTGGCTGCATCCACAGTCCCAGGCTCCTTGCTGTTGCAGTGACACCCTGTACCCATTCCAGCTCCTGATAGAGGGGTATTTTCCTCCCCAAAGAGAACAGATAAAACAGCTTTGCAGATAAGTACCAGCCCATAGAAGTCAAATGGGAAAAATCTTCTTTGAGCCTGACCCCAACAAGACCAGCCTCTCCAGGCCCCAGCCTTCCTCCTCCAACCTGAGAATCGGAAAGAGTGGGTTAGCCAGATTACCTGGCTCTGTGGGACTCGAGCTTCTTCTTACCAGAGGGGGGTAAGACCAGGCCTTCTGCAACTTGGTGTTGTCTGTAACGACCTTTGAAGGCCCAGGGGCCTGTCCCCATAGCCTGACTGAGGCATCTATATCCCTGTTTCATATCGCGACAGAAACCTGTTCTCATGGCATGTGACATCCCTGTGAGAGAGTGTTGTATATGATTTTGTATTTTTTAATTCATTTTAATCTACAGGTTGGAATCTAATTTTTAAATTTTATTGGAATTCACATTTTAAAAGGAAAAACATTTAAAATAATAATAAACCTTTGACCAGTGTCTTCCAAGTAGTTTGATCAAAGAATTTATAGCTGTTTTCAAAACACAGCCTGGAGTGCAAAGATTGGAAAGCCCCGTGGCCTCGCTTGTGTATATGAAGTGTAAATCTGGTTTTGTTCTGTTGTTTTGGATTCTTCTGGGGTTTTGTTTTGTTTTGTTTTGAGGATCAGATAGTGATCACTCTGAAAGATTGAAGCCAAGAATTTGTAACTATGATATTTACTGTAAACTGTAGAACATTCAATAACTATTAAAAAGTTTCCAAAAAAAAAGTCTGGGGTGACCAGACTTGTGGTTCTTGGGGAAGGGGGACCCAGACCACCTCCTGGGCCAGCGAGACCCCAGGGCTTCTCCTTAAGTTGGTTCTAAACTTGTTCTCACCGGTCAGGTACACCTACGCCCTATGTCCCAACAGGTGTAGTGGGGCTACCCTTGCACTCACAGTTGAGGAGGCTGGGAAGTGGTCATCTGCACTTGCACAAGGTGTGTTATATAGGAGTCCCGGGAAGCCATCTGGAGGGCACCGTTTCGTCCTCACCCCAGTGTGTCTTCCAAGTCCCAGATGAAATGGAGTCGGTTGGCTGAGAAGCCAAACCCTGAGATGCAACTTAACAACTGGCAAATAAGGACACCAAGGGCACCCCAGCAGCCCAGGGGACAGTTCCTTGGGTGCATGGTGATGCCTGCTGGTCCCCCCATAACAGACACCCTCTTCTAGACTTTGACAACTTTGGTGCTCCAGAAAATTCCTCCTGAAATCCAGCCTGTCTTCTTCCTTCCCCTCAGAGAGCAGGTGAAGGTGTCTCCTGGGTTCTCGGGGTGCCCTTCCTTTCCTGCCCACCTGAGAAGCCCCAGAGAGAAGCCTGTGGTGTAGAGAGAGGTAAGGAGAGCTGCAGTCTCAAGGCATGTCCGCCCAGCTCCCCCTCAGGCAGGAGCTCTCTCTGAAGCTGCTGCCCAGGAGTCGGGCCTCCTGCCGGCAGCATGACGGCCAGCCTCCCTGCTGCAACAGGCCTGGGCCTCCCAGGTCTCATGACACGTCACCTGGGGCTTCAGCCTCTCTTTGGCCTCTTTCCCATTAGCTTTTAAATGTGTGCTCCTCTCCTGACCAGTGGTGGCGCAGTGGGTAAAGCTATTCCACCTGGAATGCTGAGGTTTCCAGTTCAAAACCCCAGGCTTGCCCAGTCAAGGCACATACAAGAAGCAACTACTATGGCTTGACCCTTCATGCTCCTCCCCATTTCCCTTTCTCTCTCTAAAAAAATCAATAAAATCTTAAAAAGAAAAATGTGTTCTTCCATCTTAAAGAAGCATGCCAAACCCCAAAAGAACCCAGAATTAAACTGAAAACCCTGTCTCCCTGGAGTTTTAAGGTCCCACCAGTTATTGTGGCAGTCAGGCTGAATGAACCCTGCAGAGAGCTCACCACTCCGACCTGGCCCTGCTCTCACCACTCCCTTGAGATGATACCTGCCACATTCCTGTCTGCTAACCATGAGACCTTCCTGTCCCTTCGGAAACAGCTCCTGGCCATGTGACCCGCCCTGCTCCCCAGGTCCTTCCCTGGCTTCCAGTACACCACACACTCCTGCTTTCCTCCCCACCTTGCCATGCCTGCAGCAGCCCAGTGGTCTGCCCTGAGCCCTCTCCCCGCAGTCTGTTCCCTCCCAGTCCTGTGCTGGTAAAATGGCCACCTAAGGGCTTACAGGTGTTCTCGTAGCCCAGATCTGTGCCAGGCCTTCACACTCTGGTGCCTCAGGACGTTGCCTGGGGCTATCGCAGCACCCCAGGACTGCTGCTGCTCTTTACCCATCCAACTGTCCAGCTGTTCCTAGTCCCTTGACCTATACCATACCCCAGTGGTTCTGCCCTAGGACTCTATCAGATGTTTCTGTCACACCCTCACTGCCTGGCTTTCACCATCTCTTGCCTGGATGTCTGCAACTGTGTCCATGTGGAACCCATGCTCCTGCAGCTCCTCCACTGTCACCAAGAACAAGCTGGCCATGCTTTCCCCTCCCTACATGCTTTAGAAGCTCCCTGGCGTCCCTGGGATAAGGCTGATGGCTCTGAGAACCCACATGACTGCCTTTAATGCCCACCCCTACCTCAGTTTCCACACCTGTCAAGAGGGTTCTACTTCCAGCCTCTCCAACGCCTATTTCTGTTGATGATGGCTGGCTTTGCATATGCCGTTACCTTTCTGTGGAGCAGGTTTTCCCTTCCACATTCTCCAGCCCCCAGTCTTACTTACTCTCCATGTTCCAGGCTCTGTTTCCTTAGAGCTCTGCAGTCTAGTACAGGAGCCACTAGCCACATGTAGCTATTAAGTCCTTGAAATATACTAATTCATAATAAGATGTGGTTTAATTGTAAAATATACACCAGACTTCAAAACAAAATATTAATGGCTCACTCATAAGTTTTATACTGATTATATGTTGAAATGAAAATACTTTAGATATATATAGGGTTAACTAGATACATTATTGGTATCGTTAAAATGAACTTAACCTGGGCCCTGGCTGGTTGGCTCAGCAATAGAGCATCAGCCCAGAGTGTGGAAGTCCTGAGTTTGATTCCCGGCCAGGGCACACAGGAGAAGCGCCCATCTGCTTCTCCACCCCTCCTCCCTCTCTTTTCTCTGTCTCTTCCCCTCCTGCAGCCAAGGCTCCATTGGAGCAAAGTTGGCCTGGGAGCTGAGGACGGCTCCATGGCCTCTGCCTCAGGTGCTAGAATGGCTTCGATTGCAGCGGGTTGGGTGCATGCAGGAGTCTGTCTGACTCTCCCCACCCCCCAAGCTTTGGAAAAAATAAAAAAAAAATACACCTGTTTCTTTTTACTTTTTAAAATATGGCTATTAGAAAATTTAAAATTATATCCATAGCTTACACTATATTTCCATTGGCTAGCATTACCTCTAGGGGCTTCAGTGAGAAGTTAAGGCGAGGGGCCTTCTCGAGCCCCACTTCACCTGCTGCCAGAGAGAGGGCACCTCGAGGGGAGGGATGGCCTGCCGCACACAGTGCCTAACAGAGCTACTCAGCAAATGGACAGCCAACCTCGGAAGAGGCCCAGGGGAAAGAAGCTCCTCACAACACCACTATCCCACCTTTTATTCAACAAATGAATGGCGATGGAGATGCAAGGACAGGACAACAGCAAAGTTTCAATAAATAAGAAATGCGGACAGCATTGGGGCCCGTGCCTGCACAGCCCCACATAAATAACCAGGTTGCTGGGCCAGGGTGCAGACAGGCTGGGCAGCTGCCTGCACTGCCCACACAAGGGTACAGACACACCAACACCACAGGGACATAAATTGTGGACATAAATTGTCTAGGTCAGAGGTGCCTCTCCAGCCTGTCCACCCCCGAAGCTCCTGATACCTGGGGGTGGGGGGCTGGGCAGGCTGGGGCTCTACCACAGCCCTACCCAGGTCAAGTCTGTTTTTTTCAATTTCAGTAAAAACAGCAGGGTCAGAGGCAGGCACATGCATTAAGCCCCTTCTGTAGGCAGAGCCATGGATGGGCAGCCCCATGGGGGCTTGAAAGTGGAGGCCCTCAAAGCAGCAAAAATGGGGCCTGGTAAAGCTACTAGTGGCAGGGGTGGCAGGAGGCAAGCTCTCCCACCACATGACCCAGCCCAGAGCCTGCAGGGAGCTGGAGAAGCCCTGGGCACTGAGACTTCACAGTCAGAAAAATTGGGACCCAGTAATGGCCAGGAAATTTCCCAGGATTAGAACCCAGGGATTCAGACTCCCAGCTCTGGGCATTTGGTTGCCCCAAGAGGAGGGGGAGGTACGTCTGCTCTAGGGCTCTACAGAGGCAGGAGATGGCAAATGACTGAGGTGTGAGGCTGGGGGTGCTAAGCAGAGGGCCCCTCCCCTCCAGCAAGGCCGAGCCTCCTCATGTTACAGTCGACCCTGTGGGCTCCTGGGATCTGACCAGGGCACAGGCTCAGGGGCACCTTTAGGGAAGGAATGGGCAGCAGGGACAGGGGTGGGGCTTTCAATTTGCTCCTGTACACGGTGCCTGCCGGCCTGCCTCTCTGGGGCAGACACTCCCACCTCCAAGCCTTGGCTTTGGCTGTTTGGTCTGCTGGGCCATTGCTTCTTGATCCCCGCAGGTCCAGCGGCAGCTCTACCTCCTCCAGGAAGCCTTTAGAACCTCCCAGGACAGGGCTGCAGTGTCCTCAGACAAGGCAGCCCTTCAGATGACCAGGTTGCTCTCGCTTAGGCGGACCACATAGCGGTTCTCCTAGGGGACAGAAAAAGGGGGGTCAGAGTGGAGTCAGGGGCTTCAGGGTTCTAGGAGAGTGGCCCCTGCCCAAGGTCCCCTGCACCTCCACCCCTGCCCCATCTGCAGTCAGGGTAGACACCTTTCGCTGGCCCTCACCTCAGCCTTCTTCTCTGCTGGGGGTTTTGGCCACTTAGTATGGCTTCCACTACTTCCCAGCAATGCTCGCTGCTCAGTGGGGAGGCCGGGTTGTGGGGAGTCAGGGAAATCACCCCCTGATGGCCCAGCCTCCATGATGGTCTTCACCTCAGAAGCCAATGAATTTGTCCGCTGCTCAGGAATTCGGGCCACGCGGAACCTGTGAGGAGAGGTGATGCAATCATTCCCCTCATTAGAGGAGGAACCCCGCAAGTAGAGAAGGCAGCACCTATCAGGGTCACACAGCTAGTTCATGGGTCAGAGCCATTCCGATGCCCTTTTACCCACAGATGAGCTCCCAACACCCCCAACCTTAGGTTTCAGATAGACAGGCCCTTGGCCTGAGGGGACCCAGGTGTGATAAGGGGCCAGGATCCTACCTAGAAACCCAAGAGCTCCATGTGAGACGGCACAGCTGAGCAGACCTGACTTCTCCCTGGCCACCCCACTGCCCAGACAGGTACACTGAGGCCAGGAAGGGTGGGGCCATCACCAAGCAGAGTGTTCAGGGCTCAACCTAGGGCCCTGCCTCCTCACCCCCACCTCACCCCTGCTGTCATGTTTCTCCCTGACCCTGCTGAGTCTGAGCCCACCTCACCTGCCCACAGACAAGATGGTGATCTCTCCCTGGCGTCCTGCCTTGGCTCCGGCCTTGGGAGCCCTGGCTGGATTGGGCAGGAGTCTGGGAGTGGGAGTGGTGGCAGCTGCAGCTTCAGGGGACAGCAGCACTTCAGGCCACTTCTTCTGGCTACAACGGGAGCAGCAGGGGCCAGAGAGTGAGGCCAGGCCCTGCACAGTGTGGAGGTGGTGGTGATGTGGACAGATGTACGGCATGCTGGGGGGTCCGGGCGGCAGCCTACAGAGGGCACAGGTGGCAGTGGTCACTAGGGGAGGCTAGAACCAGGAGGGCGCAGGTGGTAGTGACAGGGAGTTGGGTTGACAGGAGAGAGGGAATACACAAGGGGTGAGTCCCCAGGAGGCAGGTTGATTAGCTGGAGGTGGGCCCTCCCTGCCTACATACCCACTCACCTGGGCACAGGCCTGTGGCTGGTTTGTACCAGCTGTTTGCTGTGATACTCCTTCAGCAGCTCTTCCAGGGCGGCTGCATTCTCTGTGGGCAGCTGAAGTCAGAATCCGGCTCTGGGCCGTAAGAGGCACTCCCCCAGGACACCCTGTCCCAGCACCAATTCCCCTGCCTGTCCCCGACCCCCTCCAGTCTGGGCCATGTGCCTTTTCCTGCACCCACCCCGACCTCCCCAATCAGGCAGGAACAGGAGGAAGACAGGCAGCACAATCAGCCACACTGGCCAGGGAAGGCCCGCCTGGCCCGTGGGACCTGATGGGAAGGGCAGAGCAGGGTGGGGACTGAGTCCTGTGGCTTCCTCACAGGCTCTGAGAGCGGACCCTCCTATCTTGGGCACAGCGATGGGTCAGACCTCCCCCTCACCTTTCTTCTCTGTGATCAGGCGCACCAGGACCCCAATGGTGTCCTCATTGGCTTCCTCAGCCCGGTAGGCAGGGTTATTCCCTGGGGTCAGAAGAGAAAGACCATGATCCTGGGGAAGTGAGGAGGGTGAACTCCAGACTCTGGAGCTACACCGGGGTGTGGCAGCAGAGGGCGCACCGAGCATTCCTAAGATTTGGGCTAAAAGTCTGGGTATCTATAAACCTGTCTGAGAAGCCCATTATCACCCTCACTACTGGGCATCACTGCTCCCTGCACTCGAGCCCCAGGTGCTTAGCAGTTTCAGGCCGCGCAGGCCGCCTGAACTCGATAGTCCCTGCAGGGCGGGGGCTCTTCTGGGGCCCTCTCCCCTCCTCAGCCAACAACTCCTGCAAATTCTGCCAATTCCAGGCCTATACCTCCCTGCACACAGTCCTGCTGTCTATAAAACTATCTGAGGGCTCTTGGTCAGCTTAGGGCCCAAACCTCAAAGGTCAATCCCAGGCCAGCAGCAAACAGAACTTCTAGTACTTGTGCGTAGGCAGGAACTAGCAGTTAAATTAGTCCTAGGCTAGGAAAACCAGGGCAGTTGCAGAACAGATGGTCTACGTGGCCACTTTCTGGTCTGCTTAAAGCTCCTGCCCCCTTCTGGCACCCTCCAGACTTGAGTGTCAGGAGCTGGGAGGGGCTCTGACCAGTCCCAGGCAGCCTGGGGCATTGGTACAGAAGACGCCATTTCAAACTTGACTTGGCCACAAGGCTCCTGTGGGCAATATATGTGCATGTAAGGCCCCTGACCTACTGGCCTTCAGGGTATAACAGAGGGTGGGGAGGAGGAAAGAGGGCGCAGGGCCCTGGGGTTGGGGCCGGGGCCCTCTGGTACCAGGACTCATAACTCAGACCACAGCCTGGAAACCCAAGCCTCTCCAGCTGCCTATCCAGGACAGCTACCCTATCAGCCCTTCAGGCCAGAGGCTAGAGGTCAATTTGAGTACTGAGTAGGCAGTCTGACTCTTGAACCACACATACAACTGTAACCCCGAAGAGTCCAGACTCCTAAAGCCAGTCATGGCCTCACCCAAAGTGGGAACCTCACTAACGCCACTCCTATTCTGCCTCAGCTCTGCCCCACTGCCACCTTAGGCCACCTTATCCTTCCCTCCATCTTGTGGGTTTGCAGTGTCTCCTCTGGCCCACATGCAGCACCTCCAGGAAGCCCTCCCAACTTGCCCTCTGCAGGCCTCTCCCTGCCAGACCCTCTAGGCCAAGCAGGTTCCCTCGGGTGGCCCCCAAGCTGGGCTGGGCCGTGCCCTCTGGCCTCCCCACCAGGACCCAGGCCAGGCCTCACCGCTGCCTCCACCTCCGAGGCCAGGTCCGACGTCCTTGTTGGCGGTGCAGTGGTAGCCCTTCCGTTTGAGCAGGTTGCACACCAGGATGCCCAGCAGCCCCATAAGGCAGAAGATAGGCACAATGGCAATGACCGCGTACTGGGCAGCCGTCTCCTCAGGGCTGCCTGCCCGCGTGCCGTTCCCAGGCTGCCGTGTCTCCCCAGCGCTGCTGGTCCCTGCTGCTACCTCCACGCCACGTCGGGTCCGCCACTTCCGCTCTGAGCACCATGGAGAACAGAGGTATGGAGGCGAGCCAGGGAGAAAGCGACACAGAGGGGTCCAGGGCTCAAGGGGGGGGGTGAGTTAGGATATGTATTTGTGAGTTAGGGTGTGTGTGTGTGTGTGCGTGTGCATCTGTGGTGATGTGGTGATGTGTCCAGCCAACCCACTCCCTGTCTTGTTGGGGAAGCAAAGGCCAATTCACCCCCGCCCCTCCCATTTAGCCATGTGATCAGTCAGCCTGAGCAAGGACTCCTCAGGTCTCAGGATGGTCAGAACCCTGTCCACCCTTCACACTGGGTCAGAGGAGTAAACAGACGGCACCTGTGTACTTGCTTGAGCACAGGGACACCAGATCCTGCCTCCCATGACCTGGTCCATGAGCTGGTTGCCTCAGAGGATGACTGACTCAGCAGGTGAGAGGAGAAGGGTGTGTGTGTGTGTGTGTGTGTGTGTGTGTGTGTGTGTCTGCAAGCATGCGTGCTCACATTCATCTGCATGTGTGTCTTTAAAGGGATTAGGACAGGAGACAGACAGGTCAAGATGTGAGCCCTCCAGCATGGCTGCCACCTGCTGGATGGTCTCTGCCACTCAGAAATGGGTCGGCACAAAGCCACATAGCCCGTGGAGCAATTGACCACATCCTGTTGGACACCCTATGGCTGTTCAGCCTCCCGTGTGCTGAGGGAATGAGGACCCCACTGCCCTGGATGGACTCTGTGGGGCTCCCTGGGCTCAAGCTCACCAGACGCCTTTCCACACACCCCCTCACCAGTCCTGGGCCCCATCTACCACTCACCGTAACAGCCACGAGTACCCACAGGTGTCCAGGAGCATGGCTGACAGGGAACGTGGGGGGCCTCTGAAGGGGCGAACCACCTATGGGGGGGAAGATATCACTGAGACACAGAAACCCCCTCCAGAGAAGCTGGACTCCTTCTTGCTGCACACCCACACTGGTCCTTACCCAGCCCATTTCACAGAGAGGAGGACTAAGGCCCACTCAGGAGCTGGGTGAGGCTGGGACCCTACAATCCAGAATCCTGGTTTCCTGCGATGAGCCCCCACACCCCACCCTGTGGCTCACCCAGGCTGGCAGTCTCCACATAGTGTGTCTTTAGTCACTGTGCCCGCCTGGGCCTCCAGCCTCCCTCGAAGGCTGCAGCGGAAGTGGAACTGGCATGGGCTAGAGCCCCACGAGGCTGAGAAGGTGCCCGAGGGGCAGGACCTGCATAATGTGCCCTGGCCTGGGTCCTGTGGGAGGGAAAGGGTGAGAACGAAGCCAGGAGCCAGGCCTGAGGTCCCTGGGAAGCCCACCCCTGACCCTGAAGAGTCTTCCCAGGACAGGGCAGATAGGCAGGGCAAGCTCACCAGGTTGGGCTCCTCCCCAGGCGGGCACAGCCAAGGGGTTGTTGATGTTGTAGCCAGAGGCCAGGGCAGCAGCTAGAAGAACAGTGAGCAGGGCACACTGAGCAGAAAGCATGGGGCAAAGCATCTCTGGGGCTATTCACCACCCTCTTCTGGACACCCCAGGAATGGGGACTGAAGACCACACAGGGCCACGCCCTCAGGCATCGCAGACACTCTCTAACCTCAATCCCTCACACTGCACGTAAATCCTGCTTGTCCCAGACCTGCTGCATGGCCACTGCCTATGTAAGGAGAGAACTACATCTGCTTCTGGAAACTGCTGGAAAGCCCCAGACAGGGCCTGATCAGGTTCTCAAGCCCTTGGGTCTCTGAGTCATACACCTCCCATCCTCCAGGATGAGGGGGAAATGCTTCCGAATTCCTCTCTCAAGTTCCGGCCCCTTACCGGCCCCCCAACCCCCAGCTGGGTTTGCCATTAACCAGCCTCTGTTCCTCAGCCTCAGGGCCAAATCTGCAGCTAGTGCTTCCTATTCTGGGCCCTCAGCTGAATCTCCAGGACCACTTCCTCCTCTGTGACCTCCCCATGACACAAAGCAGCTTGTTCACACCCCTGCATCCACACAGGGCAGGAAACGTCCCAAGGGAACTTTCCTCTCAATTTGTGTCCCCAGCCCATTCCACTGGGAGCTCCCTCTGCTTCCCTTCCCAGGTACTGTCTGCCCTTAATCTCCTTGCTGTGGGGAGACCCCCAGTCCTCTAATTTTGCTTTGGGGGGTGGCAGGCCCAGAGTGGAGCCGCTGACCTGAAGGGCAGAGGGAATGTCACACAGGATGCTCTGGGGACCTCCTCAGGCCTCAGGCCTGCCTTCCAGCACCAGAAGCAGTGTGGGCCAAGAGGTGCTTCCTACGGTCAAACTGCCTCACAGGAATAGCTGAGAACCAGCCCACCCAGCACGGCTCCGAGCAGCCTTTACACCAGTGGTTCTTAACCTTTTTTGAGGTACCAAACCCACCAGTTTTATATGCGCATTCACCGAACCCTTCTTTAGTGATAAATAAAATATGATTTCTTTTTCCAAATTCAAGACATAGGTATATGTTTTTTACTGGTGCACAAAATGAGCCGTGCATGAAATCACCTTGCTCAAAGAACAAAACCAACAAAGTGCATGAATCCACAACAAATTACGGTATTACTTTTATTCTGGCCTCCACGGCAGAGGCTTCTCCAAACCCCTGAGACCGACTCATCGAACCCCTAGGGTTCGATAGAACCCAGGTTAAGAACCACTGCTTTACACTCTACTTCCTGGGCGGCCCAGGCACAGGGCCCCGGACTCAGCTCTTGCGTTCCCACCATAGTCCTATCCCCAACTCACCACAAAGAAGCAGGACAGGGGCCAGTGTGGTGGAGAGCTCAGCTTCATCCTCAGGCCCTGTGGTCCCCAGCCTAGAGCAGACAGAGGGGAGGCTCAGCAGGAGGCAAGAACAGGCCTGCTTCCAGCATAACACTGGATGGGAATTCGCAAGGTGCTGCTGGGTGGGCAGAGCACAGGGAGGCTCGGCCCACATATACCACCAGCCTCTCACCCCTCAAGCCTGAGTGGAGGGGTGGATGCTATGTCTTGGGCCAGCCTCCCAAGACAGCACAGACTGGAGAGGAACAAAAGGATGTGCCAGGCTTAGGAGGCTTCCTGGAGGAGGACAGGCTTCCTTCCCCTTCCATAAACAGCCAGGTGCCCTGGAACATGGCAGGGAAACCTGGAAGGAAGGAAGCCTGTGACTGCATCTCTGGAGATGGAGGATAAGAGCTTGTAATCTCCCCTCCCCTAGCCTCTCAGGCTCCCGCCCCTCAGAACCCCCTGCAGGCCACCAGCATACCCACGTCTTCCACTCTCCACCTTCACTCTAGTATTCCTGCTCAAAGGAAGGCCCTTCCTCTCACCCATCAAAGCCCAGTACAACAAAAGAAAAAAGGCCCAATATAAGGCCTCACTCTCCAGCTTTGGGTTCAGCCCCCAAAGCTCCTGCATGTACCCCCCACCCCAACTCCCACCACAGTCCTGGCCTTTCTACTTTCCACAGAAGGTCAGGGGCAGACCAGGGGTAGGTCCTGGAGTGGTCATGGTGGCCAGCATTCAGCCTCCCATTCCCTCTTCGGCACCTACTGTGTGCCAGGCATAGAAAATAATATGGGTAGAGTGTCGGCCCAGCATATGGACATCCTAGGTTTGTTCCTGGTCAGGGAACAAAGGAGAAGTGACCATCTGCTTCTCTCCCCCTTCCCCTCCTGCAGCCAGTGGCTCAATTGGTTTGAGCATGCCCCCAGGCACTGAGGATAGCTCAATTGGTCTGAATGCATCAGCCTCAGGTACTAAAAATAGCTCAGTACTTGAGCATCGGCCCCAGACAGCATTGCTGGGTGAATCCTGGTCAGGGCACATGCAGGGGTCTATCTCCTCTCCTCTCACCTAAAAAAATTTAATTAATTAATTAAGAAAAGGTAATAATATGAGCATTAACAAGATAAACAGTATCCCTGTCCTCAGGGAGCTCAGACCACAAGGTAGACTGATGGCCAACAGATAAAGTATCACCCTGCATGGGCATTTGCCTGGGGCCAAGCCCTTCAGGCTCAGCATGTAGCCTCTTCTGGAGAAAAGTCACCAGCCAGTGGACAGGGTTGAAAGAGCAGAAAGAAGGGTATTAGAGAGCAAAAGGGATGTGGCAAAACAAGGGAGTTCCCTACGACATATTTTCAGGAGGCCTGGCTTCAGGCTCAGGAGGGTGAGGGAATCGATATTTTTGTCTGGCCTCAGCCACAAGCCACGTGGAGCCTCTGAACCCTGAGCAGCGGTGCTGGAGGGTTAAGTCATTGTCCCCAGCAGGTTGAGGGGACACTGCCTAGAGCCCCAAGCTGTTTGATGCCAAACCCTTGAAGGAAAGCGCTTCTGCAGTACACCCCAGGTCACAAGAGAGCCCCTCCACCTATGGGTGGCCCAGGGCCTCCCATCTGGAAAAGAAGCCAGAGGAAACCGATCTGTTCTCACTGCATGGCCCAGCCCAGCACAGACCTCACCAGGCCCAGGCCAGGGGTTTAAGTTACAGCACAGCAGGGGGAGGGGCCGCAGGCACACCATGGGACTCTCCAGGTCACTGGCAGCAGCTCTGGGCCCAAGGCCAGCTCAGGGGAAAACCTGGGACAGAATATCGGGCCAGAGTAGAGTGAAGACTGCACCCAGGCAGTCAGCACCCAACAGGTGACATCCCCTGACCCCTGCCCTCCCTTTAATTTGGTCACAAGTTTCCTTTTCCAGTTTCTCCTCCAAAGTCAACATCCACCTGGCCCGGGCAGCTCCCACTCAAGCCTACCCCACCACACCCTCTCCCCTGTTCTTCTTTATTTAACCCACAGAACCTGCCCCCAGCCCCACGTCCTCAGGCTGGCCCAAGAGTCCTGCCCCGTCCCCAGGCCCAGCATCCCTCCAAGTCCCTGGGGTGGGCTCAGAGGGTTGCAGCAGGAGTGAAACGTAAGAGGCACAACAGCCAAAGAAGAGATGGCCCCTGCCCTGCCCTTGGCCCTGACTGGCCCCTCTGGGTGACCTGAGCCCGCAGGGAGGGCTGTGCAGCTGCTCATCTCTAGACAGACAGCTGTGATCTTGAGGCTTCCAGGAGCAAAATGGGGGTCCAAAGGTCCAGACTCAAAACCAGAGGACCCACTTAGGCATATTCACAGACACCGCCAGAACCCTGCTGCCTTCTAATTATGTGCCTTCTAATTACCCCAAACTGGCACTTACTCCAGTCTAGCCCCCAAGTCTCTGCTTACAGCTGCTCCCCCGCCCCCACACTCAGCCCAGACTGAGCCCCGGTGGGCCTGCCCAGTCAGGCAGCCAGCCGTCAGCCCAGAACCCCATGTGCACAGACACGCCTGTGCTGTGGTGCCTCTCACCCCCTTCCCCACGAGGACTCCAGCCTCCAAGCCCTGAGCCCTGGAACTTCCACCAAAAAGCAAGTTCAGAGCAAAGCTGCTTAGCTGGGTGGGGATCTGGGAAGGCTCCCTCCCCACCACTCTGCCTGGTCCTGGAGGCCAAGCAGTCCGTGACTTCCCAAAGCCAGCACTTCCTGAGAGCTTCATAGAGGTGGCAGGTGGGCAACCTAAGGCCCTGGGAAGGGCAATGCCCACAGTCAGGAGCCTCCTATCCTGCCTCCATCCTCCTGGCCTGGGAGAACCCCAATACCCCCTTCCCCCCACCCCTATCCCCACCCCCGGGACAAAAGAGGAAGTTAGCTTAGAGGCCACTCCACCCTGAAAGAAGCCTCCTAGCCAGGGGCCCCAGCAACTCTCAGTGGGACCCAAGCCCCTACTTCATCTCAGGGTCTCAGCTTCTCATCTGCAACATGGGATATCATCTCCCGGGGTAAGGCTGTTGTGAGGTTTAAATGAGGTAACGAGCCTCAAGTAGGTCACCGGAGTTCCTCCTGTTGCCCCTTCTGTTCTGCTGCACGTCCTGCCCAGGCAGGCAATTAAGAATTTGTTTGCCTGCTTGTTTACTGTTTGGCCCCCTCCCTTCCACCCGCAGCAGCAGCAGCAGACAGCAGCAGGGGCAGGGGCGCTGTCTCATAGGCCGCAGAACCCTCGCCGGCCCACGCCCATGCCCACGCCCGGGGCAGGAGGCCTTCACCAAACCCAAACCGGCTCGCAGTTGCAGAGGATTCCTCACACTCAGCCTACCCCTACCGCCCCCCAAAAATACCCAAACCATTAGAATCAGAAATTCCCTGGAAAAAAGCCAACGAGCAAAGTCACGACCGGGTCCCAAGCTGGAGGCCGTGGAACACAGAGGTGCAGCCCTGGAGGCCACAGAGAAAGAGGAAGCTGTGCCCCTCCCAGGCCTTCCCCTTTCCCAGAACCAAAGCAGTGGGTCACCAGCACCCAGCCACCCACCAGCCTCACCCTAGCCTCCTTGTCAGCGCCACCAGATCCGGAAGGTCGTCCACCCCATGCTCACTCCCAGGGCCCATCTCCCTGGCCACCTACAGCCTCGGTGTCTTGTCTCCGAGGTCTGCCCCCCACCCAGCGGCTCTGAGCGCCTTCCAGTCCCCCACACTTGCCTCTCTCACCCCAGCACTGCTATCTGCTGTTTCTTCTGCCCAGAAACCCCTCCCATCACCAAGCCCACATCTACTCTTCCTTCAGAGCTCTCAACTCAAAGCAACTTCCTCCTGGAAGCCCCCCCTTCTGCATTAACCATCCTCTGTATGACCATCTGTTTACCCGGCCCCTTGCCCACTGACTGCTGCCCTACGTGCCCAGTGCCTGGCCCTGGCACGTGGGCTGGTGTATACTGAACTTAGGAGGTGGGGGACAGGGTCCAGCTTCTGCCGAGGTTGGGAGGGCCAGAGAACAGGCAAACAGCAGACGGTTAAGGAGCCCTGGGGTGAGGCAGGGTGTGTGTGTGTGTGTGGATGTGAGGGTGTGTGGATGTGGACCTGAACCCCTGAGCTAACTTAAGGGAAACCAGCCTGACTTGCCCTTCACTGGCGTTATGGCTGTGGACCTACCCCACCACAGAGGGCTGATGAAGGAATTCACATGAAATACTCAGCACAAGGCCTGGCACAGAGTGAGCCCTCAATAAGCATTAGCTGTTCCTCAGTTTCCCCATGTGTAAGTTGTGGAGGGGGGACTAGCATGCACTGATAGGTAGGTATGAGGTATACATGAGGTTCTCTTATGTTTACGTATAGTGCTTTGGCACAGAGTCTGGTACATAGGAGCCCGGTCAGTTGTGGTGAGAATCGGGAAGGTCGGAGGGTATAGGAAAGGAGAGGTCTGGGACAGTGGGTGGGCAATGCCCAGGTCATACCAAGCCCGACTGCAAGCTGAGAAGCTGGCACTGCTGCCAGGGCCTACAGGAGCCTGGAAGGGTAAGCAGGAGAGGGACTGGAGTGGAGCAGCTGACTGTCTGGGCGGGCTCCCTGCCAAGTGAAGCCACGCTGGGAGCTAGAGGTGGGTGGGGGGCAGGCGCCCACCTGGGGCAGGGAAGGCCGGCAGGTATTTCTGCTTCCCAGCCAGCAGCTCTAGGACCTGAGGACTACCCTGTAGCCACCAGAAGCTAGGGTTGCCTGGATATACAGGGGACACAGTCCCCTCATCCCCCTCAGCAGTGGCTGCACCCAAGACAGGAAGACAAAGGCCGCCCATCAAGAGAAATCCAGGTTAGCGAGGAGCCCAGTGGTTCCCTGGCAACTGGGGCTAAAGTAGGGCAGTGCCAGTAGGGAGGGCAGCTAGGTGTCTCCTCCTTCCCCACCTCCATCTTCACAGTAAGGGAAATGACCCTCACTCCCTTGGGCCGCCCTCATCCTGGGTTGCCTCCACTCCTCACAGAAGAGGCAAACATCCTGGGTAAACTGAGGCATAAGAGGTCATTTGCCTGGGTCACACAGGCAGCAAGTAGTGAGCAGGTGGAGCCCAGGCCTGTCTGACTGCTTCCCACCTCACTTCTGGCTGGGGCCTGGCATACAGCACATGTTCTCAGGGCGTCCAACTGCCACCAGGCCCGGGCAGCTCAGCTGGGTGAGGAGGGTGGTGGGGCTCAGGAGGCTGATTGGCCCTTGAGGCTAAGAAAAGGGCTGAGGCAGCCAGACGGGGCCTAGCCAGCTTCCCTGGGCTGGGTGCAGCGCAGATGCTATCCCTGCCTCTTCCCTGGGCTGAGTCAGTGGCACTGGGAGGGTGGTCTACAACTGGACAGTTGTTTCTGAGGCCGAGCTGGGACTCCCTAATAGCCCTCACTAAGTATTTACGGCATACCTTACTCCCTTTCCAGGCCGATTTCACTGGACCCCTCAAAGACAGGGTTCCAGGCTTCACAAATGAGGAAAACGAGGCTCAAAGAAGCCAGCTAGCATCCTGCTGCCGAAGGAGGCAGGGTTACCCACCTGGGTGGGAGCAGGCAGCAGCCCCGCCCCCCACGGGGCTAGCATTCCCCCTGCTCTTGCATGCCCCATTCTGCCCACCACCTAATCACTCAGCACTGTGGACACCCTGCACAGACCAGGCAGGGCGTTCTGGGTCAACCTAGGCTGTCTCCCTTGGCCCTCAAGACAGGATGGTAAGGGGCCAGGAGCAATGAAGTGCCCTCACTGCACTCCTGTCCGTGCTGTTGCTGTGTCCTGCTCTGAGAAGTCATCTTTGCTTCCCGCCAGGCCAGAGCTGGTACCAGACCATGAATGTGCCAGGGTGGCCCAGAGTCTGCTTAGCATAGGCCTTGTTCCATCACTCAAACCTGGCTGACCTGACTGAGAATTAGCGAGGGGTTGAGGGGGAACCACAGCTGCAGCCGCAGCCTGCCCCATTCTCTGTCTCCTCCAGATTTGGGGTGCTGGGAACAGAGACCTTCCCTAACCCCCAAGCAACCCCAGGTTGGGCCCTAACCAACACAGCTTGAGGACTGGGGTCAGGATGATGGGCGGGGAAGGGGGCTGGGCTCTGAAGCAGTCACACTTGGGTTCAAGCTCTGGCTCATCACTGAGCAGTCTGTGACCCTGGGCAAGTTACTTATTTCCCCTGAACTTCAGGGTACTCCTCTGCAAACAGGGTGCTAGTCTCTGCCTCTAGGGTGGAGCCACTGTAAATAGTGCTGGTGGGGCCTGGCCAGGCCTCTCCTGAATACCAGTTCCCACTGCAACCCACAAGGGACAGAGGAGGAGCCAAACTCAGAATGGATCAGAGGCCAGCCAAGGTCACCCAGTGACTTGGGAGTGGGCAAGAGTGCTTTAGGGAAGCAACATCAGTCCCAGCAGCATGGGTGGGGGAGCCTTTGTATCCCCAGGAAGACTCTGGGCACCCATTTCACAACCCCTACACAGGCCTGCGTCCACTTGCTCCACACCAGCTAAGCCTTAGGGATGGAGGGGTGCTGAGCAGCCAGCACCCAGCCCCAATGTCTCCAAGACTCAGTTTCCTCCTCTATAATTTTGGGCAGTTGTGCCTGCTCAGCTGACCTCCTCGTGTGGCCAGAGGATCCAGAGCTTACAAGGGAACAGCAGTTTTCCACAATCAGGCCTCAGCCCAGAAACCATCTCCTGCAAGAAGCCTTCCCTGTCAGGGTGGACCGTCCCCTCTCCTGACCCCTTCAGCCATCCTTGTTCATGGTCTTCCCCAAGGGAGGGAGGCAGGGAGGTACATGCAGGAGGCTGGCTACCGAGCAGAGCCAGGCGCTGCGGGCAGCCGCGCTGCTCCGAGCTTACTGCTCCTTCTCACAGCGAGAGGGTGTCAAGATCCAAGATTACATCCCTCCTCCTGGATGCCCTCCTTCCTTCCCTCTCCACCCACAGACTCAGACCCTGCCTCTGTTTGGCCTCCATCCCTTCCCATCCATGCCAAGTAGCCAGGGCACTCATTCACAGCCACATGGGCAGTTTATTTATAGAACTCTCATCTTTCCCAGGGTGGCCCAGGAAAGAGTTCTGGCCTTCCACGCAGACAGACCTGGGTTAGGATCCCAGTGACACTAGGGTCCTGCAAGTCTCCGTCCCCTCGCTGGGCCTTCTTTCCCCTGCCTGTACCTGAGTAGGACTGCTGTCCCTCTAGGCACGAGACTGAAGATGAGACAACCTCAGGATCCTCATCCTGGGGCTGGGCACACAGTAGGGGCACAGCATGGTCTCATTCCTGCTCCTCTGCCACTCCAGTCCCAACTGGTGCCACTAAGCCTAGGCCCACCCAAGGCCCTGGCACAGAGTGGGTGCTGAGCTCTGCTAGAGGCCACATCCCGGCACCCCCAATCCTGAGTGGGGGCAGGGCTGGGTGGTTCCCACTGGCTGATCTCAGGCAAAACTGAGAGGAAGGCTGGCCCCATAGTAGAGGGAGTCTAGGCTCGCTCAGCCGGCCAAGTGCTGAACAGCCCTACCAACACTTCCTCCCCTGCGGGTAGCCAGCCTGCTCCTCCTTGGAAACTGATGCCTGGAAGGTCAGACAACCCTCACCTCCACCTGGACTCTGGGCGAGAGCCTGATTGCCAGACTCCAGCACCAGTGGCTATATATAGTCTCAAAGTAGGGCTAGGCCCCTCTGCTCTCTGGCTCTTAGCTCCCTTTAAGAAGCCTGGGAAAAAGGGGCATCCTCTGTCGGTGCTGCTGAGAGAATACCTACCGAGGAGACCTGTACAGGGGCCTGGCACACAGAGGGCCTCAGCAGGGCGTTTCCTCTGCTGGCCCAGAAAGAGGGCCATGCCAGAAGAGGGCCCAGGGCAAGCACCAAACCGGCCCCTACCCACAGGGGTGGCCTTGAGTCTTTACCCTCCCCCCACTGCAGCACACACTCGGAAGCTGTAGAGACCCTGGCTGCAAACCTCCTTGTGCATCCCAGCACCCAGGAACCCCTCAGAGGCCTGACCAGCACAGACAGGGCAGTGGGAGAGGACAGGCTGCTGGGCGGGCAGTTCCTAAAAGTGCCCCACACCTGTGCCTGTTCTCGGGTGAGCGAGAACAGCTGGCAGGTGGACCATACCATAAAGAGGGGCTCACATCGGGCTGGGAGGATTTCCTAGTGAGGAGGTGCCGGGGCTGTACCTTGAATGGCCAGGAGAGTTCTAGAAAGAGGAGACAGCAAAAGCAAAGGCAGAATAGAACCAGGCATCCAACAGGGAGATTAGGGCAGAGGTGTAAAATCAAAAGGGTCTTGGAAGGAAAAGATTTGATGACAGGATATGGCGTCTGGAAGGTATTTTACAGGCAAAAAGAAAGTTACCTTCGGGAGGGCGCTCTGTGTGTGTGTGGAAGGACTGGGACGGAGGTGGAGAGGCTGGCAAGAGAGTCTAGGCAAGGGCAGCAGCCCGAGCTGGAACACAAGAAGAAACCCTGATTTTGTGAAGGTGTCTCAGACCTACTTCCTGCCCTGGGTCACATCCAAGCAGCCTGGAAGCATAGTAGAACTCAAGGTAGGTGCCCTGTCTGGAGCGTGAGAGGCAGAATATCAGGGTTCTGGGGTCCCTGGTCAAGTCTCTGCACTTCTCCAAACCTCAGTTCCTCTCTCTGTAAAATGGGGCTGGGCCTACGAGCAGCAGCGGCAGCACACTAACAGCCCCTGAAAGTCTCCCCTCCTTGGCCAGACACGAACACCTCCCTCCAGCAACTATCACACCAGTCCCAACTGGTGCCACATGTGGAAACCCAGCCTGGCCTCACTGTCATTCCTATCATCCCCAGAGGCCCAAGTTCCCAGAAAGGTTTGGCTTGGTCAGGGCACAAGGTGGGGTTGGGCTGGGGGCCTCTGTCAGGGCTGAGACCAGAAAAGGAGGTTAACCCTTGGCTAACCATTCCTATCTCCCCCCTCCCGGGCCCTGAGCTATTTCCACCTCTTTGCTGGGGATGGAAATAACTCAGGCTCAGCCCCAGGAGACCAAGACAGTTATTCAGATCAGCCCCGAGAAGCACAGCTCCAGCCATTCCAGAGAGGATGGAGGAACACCCTGATCCCCAGCCTTAGCTCTCAGCCAGGCAGTAGCAATGGTCCAAGCTAGCAGGGGCCTCTGGGGAAAACGGGGAGACTGCAGCCCCAAGAGGGTGCAGCACAGGCTCAGTGTTACTCCAAGACCATTGCCTACCACAGCGTGTGGGTGGACTTGGAAAAGCGACCCAGAACCACGCTGAAGATGAGGCTAGGGCCACTTAGGCACGGTGAAGGTCAATGGGCACTCTATCCTTGCAACCCTTGTAGCCTGGACTGTGCTGCTGACTCCTGACACTCTTCAAAACAATGTGGACTGGTCCCATAACCAAATGCAGGCTCCAGGAGGCAGGCAGGAGACAGGCCTTTCTGGTGACCTCTGGTTAGGGGTTGGAGTTAGAAGGAGGGAGGGAGATGGGGGAAGAACAGGAAAACCATATAACCCAACCACCCCCAAAGTTTCAGACATGTGTAAACACAACACACTCAGGCCTCACAATGGCACACCCTGGCAAGGCCGTGCTTGCCACGCTGGGTTTGAGAGCAGGAAACCCAGCCAGCAGGCCATGGATACAGGCACACCTTGTTTAATTGAGCGCCACTCTGGTGTGCTTCACAGGTGTTGTGCATTTTACAAACTGAAGTGAAGACTTTCCACCAGCAAAAGCATTAGAACTTGCTTTATTGTGATACTCGCTTTATTACGGTGTTCGGGAACCGAACTCGCAATACTTCCGAGGTGTGCCTGTATTAGGAAGGTAGGTGACCCTCTCCAAGCATCTCACAGGGCTTCAAGGGCTGAAGACCTGAATTCCAGTCCTGGCACTACCCTGACTCTATGTGACCTTGGGCAAGTCAGTTGCTTCCCTAAGCCTCAGTTTCCTTCTCTGAAAAATAATCACATCTTAGAACCACCTTGAGGATTCAACAAGAAGAGCACTCCATAGAGTGTTGTGTACAACACCTGTCCTCCACCCTTGCCCCCACCAGAACTCAATCAACATTTTGAGAGAATATTATCCGAGGACAGAGCTACCAGATCCCTTGACAGGTTCCCCCTCACCCCTCCTTGGCCGGAGAGCCAGATTTCCATTCTACCCTGCATGAACCTGACAGACCCTCTTGTGGGGGTGGGGGCCCCAGAGGGGTCTAGCCCATGTGGTAAAGGGGCCCTGCCCCAGCTCTCCAAATCGGAGACCACCATGGGGAACAAGTCTATACCGCCTCTTTCCCACACAGGGAGATTAAGAAAGGAGACCGGGGCCAGGGAAGTCAATGTCTACGGATTAGAATTTCAGCCTTGGCCCCTGAAATTCTGAGCTGTGCTTCCCACTCCATCATGAGCATCTACCTGGGTGTAGCCCCTGGGCCAACTGTAGACAGTCCCCAGCAGAAAGCCTGACCCCACATGCCACTGCAGTCTTTTTGCCTGAAAAGAGGAAAGGGAGAACAGAGGGGTTGACCCCAAAACAATAGAAGATCCCAAACTGATGATTAACAGTCCAATCACAGCTCAACACCTCAGTGCACAGACCAGATGTGGAGACTGAGGCCCATGGGGAGCAGGGTCTGAGAGCAAGACGGTGCCTGGACCCAGTGAGAATATAGGTGACAAGGAGAGCAGAGCTTTGTCAGGCCTCTGGGACACACGTGTGTGTGTGTGCGCGCGCGCGCGCTGGGAGGTGGAGCCTGAAGCTATCTCGGGGCCCCTCAACTGCTGCCAGAGGTGTCACCCCACCAGATGTGGCCCAACCTTGGCGCCTCTCACTGGGTAGGGCAAATAACTAAGCACCCACCCACCTCATTAAATTGAGCTCGTGAGGAGCACCTTCTTAAGGAGAGACCTGGAGAGCCCTTGTCCTCTGGTTCCCCCCTCCATCTGCAGGAAGGGTTTTGAAGTCCCTCCTCTTTCCATCTCTTACTCAAAGCCCTGAGGTGTAGTCACATACACACTGACACTACTTGACCCCACAGCACACTTTGGCTCCAGTGATTCTGGGGCTGGGTCTCACAGTCACTTGGGATTCCTCTTCTTCTACTGCACACTCATATTAAGAGCAGTCCTGACCCTACCCTGGCCACAAACACCCTGTGCCACACACACAGTGACCCTAGTGACCTGGGGTCTCAGAGTGGGCTGGGGTCACTCTCTGTCTCTTACACACACACACACACACACACACACACACACACACACACACACTCTGCCTGTCACGGATACACAGAGCCTTTCTGTCTTCCGCTGGGCCCGGTGTCACCGCCCAGTAGCCCGACCGCACGTTCGCCCTGGCTGGGCCGCCTATGCGCCGTGTCACCCACAGTCACGGGCTGACACCGTTCAGACCCACCCCCATCCGGCCACCCAGTTCGCAGCCGCATCGAGGCGCCACCGTCCTGTCCCGCACCCGGTCCTGGTCTCGGTCCAAGTTTGCCGGGCTGGGGGCATCTCCCGGGCCCAATGACTACTCAAACAGCAAGTCCCGCCGCCACTTCAACACCGCGCGCGCCCGTGCCTGGTGCTGCGGCAGGAGGACGCGCAGGTCCCAGGGCAGGGGGCGCAGGGAGGGGCGGGCCGGTGCGCGGAAGACTCTGAGACAAGGTGCGGGGAGGCAGCGGAGTGGGAGGTGGCGCAACTGGCGCGAGCCGGGGCTGCGCCATCCGCCGCGCAGCCGAACTTCCTCAGAGATGTGGGGAGGCAAGGGCGCCGCTCGGGCCCACCCTCCTCTGGTCCCGCTGCGGGGTAGCGAACCCAGTGCCGAGCTCCGTGCACCCTCCTTACCTGGCCGCCCACGGCAGCTCCAGCAGCCCAGCTCCACGCGGCGCCCGGCCGGCCCCGCGAGCGCTCGGGCAACCGCGCAGCCTGCGCGCCTTTTGAATGAATTGCCTGCCCGTCCGGGACTACACAAGTCCCACCCCCACGCGTCACGGCAGCCGGCCCCACCCCCGACGTCAGACTTGGGGCCGTGGAAGGTCTTTGGTTTCTAGTCCCGCCGTTCTGCTCAGAGTCCCCATTGCTCTCTTCCCCGGAACTGCAGGGGACAGCGCGAGAACAGGCCTCTTGGGTCAGCCTCTTCTGGGCCTCAAAACAAAAAAGAAGGGGTTATGCGATGCAAGAGAGACTGGAGACTTGGATGCTACTACGGGTTCGGTCACCATTGCCAGTGCCAACGGGGCCACCGCTGCCCCTTCCCTGGGTCTCATTTCCCTCCTGGCAATTGGCAGCCAGGGAAAATGATCTCACTTTGTCAATGAGGTCCAGGCCTACCTCTAGAAACCCCCACCTAGAGGCTGACAAAAAGCCTGGTGAAAGCGAATGTATAATGGAGACCTTCCTGGTGGGCTCCAGAACATTCCTCACGGCCCAGCCCACATCTCCTTCGTCAGGCGACCTTTTCTGTCTCCACTCTCCACCCCACCCCTCTCTGCCAGGATAGTCAGCCCTTCCTTCCAGGAGAACAGGTGACGCACTGCTTGCCTGTCCTTACCACAAGCTGACCCTCAGGGTGCCCAGCAGGGCAGTGACTAGAGGCTCCAGGGCACTCACTATTCACATTGTATTCCCAGCTCTGTAAATCGCTCACCCCGAAGTTGTTTGATATGGTGGGCCAGGATTGGAGGCAGCAGCTCAGCACCCAGATCCCTCCCCACCCCACCCCCCCAACACACTTAGTGCCTCCTGCTGGGGACAGAGGTTTGGCTGGGATCAGGATAATCACAGCCCAAGACAGAGGTGGAGGAATGTCAATAAGTCTGTTGGGGATAGTTTGTTGGGGGAGGTGAAGAATTCAAAACTAAACAGTCACAGCATCTGAGCCCTGAGGTTAAGAGGCAGGGAAGGTCAGGTCCCCAGGGTCCAGGTGATTCCAGGAGGAGAACTGGACACCTGCAGAGGGAGCAGGGGGTGAGGAAGTTTCCATTTCTCTGGGCCATGCCTAGCTTTTGGGGGGATGGGCAGAATGAGCTCCAGGTTACTGACAGTCATAGCCCCAGCCCCCTCATGTCAATGGAGACCTCCAGGGCTGGGGGGATCCCAGGGGCACATGTCCCACATCCAAGCCCACAGAGGGAGCCCAGGAATGATTTATGCTGGGGACCTGGTGAGGAGGCTAGAGCATCTCAGGACACCTTCCATTCCTGCAGATGTTTTCTTTATAAGGGGAACTACACAGTATACCCAGTTACAAGTTCTGGAGTTCATATAAGAAGCATTTCACGTGCTGCTTGGTAGACCAAGTGGAGACACGCTTTTTGGTCAAGTGGTATTGGCTGTTAACCAAACATCCTACAGAGGGCCCAAGTCTGTCTATATTATCAGTTTTCTGTGGGGCTTTTGTCAATCCCTTCCCCTACTCAGTTTCTCCATCAAAAGTTAGGTGGCAAATTTGTTGCCTGACAAGCATTCTAGTTCTCTGTGGGAGGAGGCAATCGACCGCGCCGGCTGGGTGGTAAGGTGCGCAGCAGTGACTGTAGCCAGAAGAAAAGGTCAGGGATGAAGAGACTGAGGTGGTCCCTCCTATGGTTCTGAGGACTCTCTCAGGCAACGTTGGGCTCTCAGGCTGCAGTTCCATAGGGTCAGGTCTCCTGGAGTCACATCCTACACACACCCCATCCCTTCATCCTTGGGTTATGAGCGAGCCTAATTATTATTTACTGCCAGCTCTGGCTCCTAGACCACAGCAAGCTGCAATGGGACCGGCCCAAGAGTCTGCGAGCATCTGGCCACTATAGTGAAGAGGCAGGGAAAGAGCTGTGGAGGCCGCAGAAGATATTTAGTTGGCTTTTTATGGAGCTTGGAGAACCACAGACTGGAGAACAAAGCACTCTCGGAATCAAAGGTTTTTAAAACTCCTGGCATCTTAGATAAATCCACAGAATCTTAGCATTACAATCTCTGAGCTCAGGGACCTCAGAGACCATCTCCTTGAACCTCTCATAGTGCAGTAAACCTTCATCCTAGGTGGCACAACATAAGGCCCCAGCAAGTTGGGATGAGTTGTGATGGTGATCAGAGCCAGGGGAATGGGCTCCATGTCCCACTGAGGCTCTGCCTGGTGTTTAGATCTTGGGCTACAGGATCAGAGAGGCCTGATGTGTGGTTTGCGTGGAATCTGAGCCTGTCAGCCTCTGGGTTGTGGACTAGGAATAGTGGAGCCCTCTGCTGGCTGCACTGGAGTCTAAAGCAGGAGGAATGTGTGGGGGTGCTCATACTTAAATTGTAGTTCTCTGGGCCTGGCTAAGTCCTACCTCTTGGAAGGTGGGGTGCCCTCCTGTGTTTGTGCCTTAGTTCCAGGGGAAGAGTGGACTTGGTTTAGGAGAAACTGGGCTTTGAAGGCCCGAGTGGGGCTCAGCCTGGAGCAGGGCAGAAGCTGAGCTGGGGCTGACTGGGCCTGAGAGTTAGGTTCAGTCCACTTTTATTTAGGTACAGATTCTGGCTTGGGTCTGGAATCCCTCTGCTACTGGGCTTTGGTGTGAAACAGACAGAGGTCAGGTCCCAGTTCTGTCACCACCACACTGTGGCTATAAGCTAGTGGCTTCACTTGAGTGCAAGCTCAGCCACCCAGGATGTTGTAAGGATCTACTACTGAGACCCCACATGGGGGTCACCTGCTTCTTCCAAGCCAGTGGGCTCGGACACCAGGTCTGTTCCCTCTCCTCCCCTTCCCTTAATGTTTGTCGTGTGTCCTCCCCACAACCTGGCCCCTGGGCTCTGCCCCATGTACTTCTGCTTGCTGTCTTTCTCCCCAGCTCAGCCCGCTATCTCCCTGACCCAGCTTGGGCTGTCCGTTTACTTGCCTTTGCCAGGCAGGGCTCCTCATTGGCCATAATGGGCCCAAAATAGCACTTTCCCTTGCAGCTTCCTGCAACCTGGCCTGTGGCTTAAGGTCTGTGACAGGACAGAAAAAAGACTTGGTGCTTGGCAGGCATGCAAAAGACGTGAAGGGCTCTCAGAGGTCACCTGTGTTGAGGGTTCATACTTGCCTAGAGTCATACAGTGATGGAGGCCAGGGCTGAAGCTTCAGTTAAGGCCCCTTTGTCCCCATCCCATCCCCAGCCTCTACACAGGTCTAAGCAAGGGCCTTAGCCATACTTGCTGTTCCCTTTGCCAGGCCTTTTGGACCTAGACTAATGTTGACCCTATTTCAAGGTGTGCAATGGGCTTCTGGAGGCCAGCTAATCTAGCCCTGTACTGAGTTCTGTTCTAAGGGTCATTCTCCAACTCTTCTGACCACAGGAAACCTTTCTGTCTGGGCTGTCCCCCGCATGCAACCCTAGCCTCAATGCTGCCTTGCTGTGTGACCTCAGGAAAATCCCTATCCCTCTTTGCCTCATATTCCCCATGAAGTAGAGGTCCACCTAAACCATACTCTCTGTCCCTAGCTCAGGGGACACCTAGAGAATCCTTTTGGAGAAGAAGTGGCTTTTCATCCTCTCTCCTGTCCTCTGAGGTCAGGACACCCTGCCCAGGGCTGGTCCGAAGAACATGAGCCAGATTGCTCATGAGTGACTAATGTGTACATCAGTTTGCAAAGCAGGAGTCTGCACTCCTCCTCTACCAACTGATTTTTGTAGTCTTCATTGTTTTGGTTGAAAACCTTCAAGCATGTGTTCAGCAGAGGCATGACCTCTCCTTTTGTTGTGGTCACTTTGAGTCTGGCAGGAGCCCTGGTGTTAAGAGCTCTGCCCAACACAGACTGGCCCTCTTTGCATTCTTGTATCTGATTTAATGACACGCTTTAAAAAAAAAATTATTATGGCACACCTCTTTGGTCCAGAAATCAGATGGACTTGGATTCCATTCTAGCTCTAAAGCCTGAGCTCACCTTAGCCTCTGTTAGATTACCCAGCCTCACATGAGGTTTTACCAGGGAACGGTTTCCTGGAGGAGCTGTAGACAGACTCACTAGCTGCAGCATGTCAGCTTCAGGTTTCCAAGCCTTATCCCAGACTTACTGACTCAGGAGCTGAGGGGATCCTGGGAATGTGTATTTGCATGAACATATAATTTATCACGCTTTGTATTTACACATGAATCTGTAAAGAACTCTAACATGTAGCACTGGACCAGCACAACCCCTTGCTTTCCCGATATGAAAACTACAGCCCTAACGGGCAGTGACCTGCCCAGAATAACAAAGCAAGTCAGTGGCAGCTTTGCCATCCAGGCACTCTTCTGGGTCTCTGAGGCCTCCCTTCTGTGCAAGTGAGTGGCAGTCAGAGGCCCATGCAGCTGAGGAGCCCTTATGTTGCTGGCAACAAGCCACTTGGGCTACTGATGGGGAGCAGTCATTTGGTGTTTCTATTTATTGACTCTTTAAAATTCACCATCCAAGGAAAGTTAATACATGACTGTTTGGTAGCAAGAGAAACATAATCTAAGACCGCAATGACCCACCCACCCCAAACAAAAACAGAACAAACCCCATCTGAAACCAGACCTTTGGAGCAATAGCTGAAGAAGCGAGGGGGCTGGGGCTGACTGGCTTCTGCAGTCCAGGGGCAGGGGGGAGGCTGCCCTCAAATGACTCCCAGTTCAAGTGGCCTTGTCCAGTCCCTCGGCTTTGGGCATCCTTCCTGGAGGGGTTACCCCTGGCAGGAGGGGTGTGAAGAGAAATTCAGTGGTCAGTGAGGGGGCTGTTAGGTCCACCCTCCCACGGTGACCAGATGTGCCAGTGCATGAGATACAGGGGCTAGGGGTGGGGTCGACTGTGAGGAGAGCAAGGGTGCTTTTCTTTTCCCTGCTCAGGCCAGGAGAGAACCCTGTCCAAGGCCCCATCCATGCTCCCAGATTCAGAAACTACTAAAGGCACTGCCTATAAACTAGGAAATGCCAAGTCCTGGGGAAGCCCGCGAATGGGAGTCACTGTTCTCCTAGTCATCATCATGTCTGATGACTGAGGTGGCGACTGGTCCTTGGCTTGGGACACGGGAGAGCAAGCAGCCCGGTCAGGATGAGGCTGTAGGAAGTGTTAGGTAGGAGGCAGTGTTTCAGTGCCCTGAACATGCAGTGTGTGTGTGTGCGCGTGTGTGCGCACATGTGAATGTATGTAATGAGAGGGGATTGGTCCTTCCAAGAAGGTTTGGTTAGGGTCCCGGGTGGCCCCCCAGGGCAGGAATAGGGATATTTTTCCTTCTGTTATTTCTTCCAACCACTCCCTGCCCTAGGTCATTGCATAAATAAGTGCTTGGGAAGGTACACATCTAAAAAGAAACATAAATACTGTACATGGGAAAGGATTCCACCGCCCCCCCAGCCCTCCCGCTGCTCCCGGAAAACCCTCCAAATATTGCACATGACCCTCCCCAACCCCGTGGGGTCCAGGCCCCGCTGTGTCTTTGGTAGAAGCTCCAGGGACAGAGGTCCTGCGTAGCCCTCATGCCCCCTACTGAGCCCCCATCATGACTGGGAGCACGCGAGCAGCCAAAGGGTCAGGAAAGGCCTTGGTCTGCTGGCCAGCAGGTGTTCCATCAGGAATGCTTCCGCAAAAATCGGAGGAGCCCATGTAGGCACAGGTGTGCCCCTGGCTGGACACTCCTGGCAGAGTCTGTGTGTGGCTTAGGAAGAGGCAAGCAGGCTGAGGGCAGGTGGGTGGTCAAGTCCTGAGCCATACTGGACAGGGTCACACCCTCCATAGGAGGAGGTGGTTTGTGCTGTCATCGCGGCCCACAGTCTCACTGCTGCCGCCACCCCCACTGCTGAGTCGGAAGTCCTCGTAGCCATCACCTCCACTGATAACCAGCATTTTTGGCCTGGCTGAGGTGGGTCCTCGGTGCCAAGGGGAGTCCCGGTGCTCCAGTGATGGCAGCTTCTCAGGGCCTGGGGGGCAGAGGGAAAGGATCCAGTAGCCTGGGGCAACTGGTGACTGCAGTGTTCTGTCAGGGCCTAAGCTCCCACACCCCAGAAGACAGGAAGAAAGACACGCACACTTCCTGTGGGGAATCCCACTTCCTGTTAGCCAAGAACTTCCTGTTTGGAAAGACATAACCACTTCCTAGCTGTTAGACAACCTCTTACCTCCCATCTGTACTTCTAGGCAGGAGTGACATAACTTCCCAGGGCCACACCACTTTCTATCTCTCTTGATTACTGTACACTCACTGTCCTCCTCAGACTCATTTCCTGTTTCCAACAGTCCTTTCCAAAGGCAGATAATTCTTTTTTTTTTTTTTTTTACAGGGACAGAGAGAGAGAGGGATAGATAGAGACAGACAGGATCGGAGAGAGGTAAGAAGCATCAATCATTAGTTTTTCATTGCCGTTGCGACACCTTAGTTGTTCATTGATTGCTTTCTCACATGTGCCTTGACCGTGGGCCTTCAGCAGACTGAGCCACCCCTTGCCGGGGCCAGCGACCTTGGGTCCAAGCTGGTGAGCTTTTGCTCAAGCCAGATGGGCCCATGCTCAAGCTGGCGACCTCGGGGTCTCAAACCTGGGTCTTCCGCATCCCAGTCCGACGCTCTATCCACTGTGTCAACACCTGGTCAGGCTGCACCCAGACAATTCTTGACCAAGGCTGCCCTGTTCCTGATTCCCACAGCCACTTTCTCTTGGGAATATGGCTTCCTGCCCTGCCAGCAAGACAGCTAATTGTTGCCTCCTTGATGTACATTGTTTCCTAATGTGTATATCACATTAGTATGTACATTTTTCAGTTCTAATTTTCAGATCTTTTCCTGTCCTATCTGCCATTCTATGTTCTGCTCTCTGGTGTCATTTCTATTTCCTGCTCTGCACATCACTTCCTGCCCTGTACACACATCATTTCTTGTCCTGTCATATTTCCTCCTGTATATATCCTTACCTAT
The DNA here is from genome assembly GCA_037038555.1 of Rhynchonycteris naso. Classification (NCBI taxonomy): domain Eukaryota; kingdom Metazoa; phylum Chordata; class Mammalia; order Chiroptera; family Emballonuridae; genus Rhynchonycteris; species Rhynchonycteris naso. Next base: position 319,332,428 of record CM072995.1, read on the forward strand.
GCCATATTCTAATTCTTAGGTTTTAGTTCACTCCCTGTCCTCCATGACATTTCTCTGAACAGAATTTTAAACACACAAACACACATACCCTCACATACACACACACACATGCCCCCCAAACCCTGGGAAGATTTTATTTTGGGGTTTCTAGATCTGTAATGAGTTTTGTGGGTTTTGTTTTTTTTTTTTACAGGGACAGAGAGAGAGTCAGAGAGAGGGATAGATAAGGACGGACAGACAAACAGGAACGGAAAGAGGTGAGAAACATCAATTATTAGTTTTTCATTGCCGTTTCAACACCTTAGTTATTCATTGATTGCTTTCTCACACGTGCCTTGACTGCGGGCCTTCAGCAGACCGAGCAACCCCTTGCTGGAGCCAGCGACCTTGGGTCCAAGCTGGCGAGCTTTTGCTCAAGTCAGATGGGCCTGCGCTCAAGCTGGTGAGCTCGGGGTCTCGAACCTGGGTCTTCCGCATCCTAGTCCGACGCTCTATCCACTGTGCAACCGCCTGGTCAGGCAGGGGGTTTCTAGCTCTGTATGACACTTTTCCTCCCTCTTCAACCTCTCCTGACAGGACAGTGGGAAGTCCTAAACCAAAAGTCCAAGGCCCCTGGGCTGGCGTAGGATACACAGACCCACCTGTATCCAGGGGCAGAGGTGGGGTTGGGAAGAGCAGGTTAAAGCCGTCTGGCAGCTGGACTGCAGCTAGGAAACGGACATGGCCAGTGTGTCCCTGACCTAGGCCAGCGGGGCTGAGGGGCGCTCGCGGGCAGCTGATGGTGCTGGGTGAGGTGGGCATGGTGAGCACGACACCAGCACTGGTGCCCACCCACAGCAGCTCTTCACACACCAGCAACGCTGTGATCCTCAGGCAGGCAGCCTTGTGCTGCCGGATGATGGCGTCCGAGCCTGGGGTGGGAGACAGATCAGAGCTGAGGCTGGTTCCTGGCCCTGGCTCAGCCTCAGTGATGGGGCAGAAAGACTCTGAGGGAAGGGGCATTGGTAGACTGAGGTCACTACCTGCCAGCATCCTGTGCACGGGAGGTGTGACGTCTACCTCTGCCAGCTGCTCAAAAGTGTCTGGATGGTAGAGACACACATGGGCACTACCTTTCAAAGTCACCCACACGCCCAGGCTGGAGTCCACCATGCAAGCCACACTGCGGCTGGGATCCTGCCCCATGTAGAACGTGTGCTGGGGGGGTGGGGGGTAGAGAGCAGATGGGTGACTGGCAGGTCTGCCTTCTAGGGTCCCTCCTGCCTGTGCTTCACCAGTACCCACTGCTCCCTCTTCACAGCCCATAGCAACCTCTTCAGAAAGCCCCCCTGATCGACAGCAAAGGCAGCCTTGCTCCCTGGTCTGGAGGACTAATCTATCCAAGCTTTCACTGAAGCGTCCCCACTTAATTCTCAGGAATTAAAATGGAGGTGCCCTTTCCCCACCTCCATTTTGTGATGTAATGATCAGAAAACTTCAAAGCTTGAAGGTTTTATGAGCAATCATTGGCTTCTCCCTGGACACCTGGATAGTTCTTTATGGTCCCCCATAGTCTCATCTCCCTCTCTTCTAGGCCAGACTCACCCTAAACCCGCCTCCCCACCAGCCCCCACTATTGCTACCTCCAGCTGCAGTGTGTCAGGGTTGAGGACCAGGATTCGGTTCTGGCAGCCACACCACAGCCGCCCACCCACAGATACCATCTTGGTGATAGGGCTCCCCTGAGCACCCAATGTCACAGATTTGAAGTTCTGGGCATCCCAGAAACGACCTGGAGTGGGTGTAGGGTAAAGAAAACAGCAAATTCAGTTCAATATTACTTACACCTGAGCCTCATTCCCTCCTGAAATGAGGTGCTAACAATCCCATTAAAAAATGAAGACACCAAAGCCCAGAGAGGGCCTGGGAGTTGCCCCAAAGCCACATCTCTAGACTCTGGCCCTGAGAACCCAGCCTCCCTCAGGAGAGAACTCTACCCCCAGCGAGGGGTGCCAGGGAGTTGCACTGGGGCTCGGCACTCACCTGCCTCTCTTTGGTAGACCACAAGTTCTCCATTAGCCAGAGACACAAACACCTGGTTATTCAGATACCTAGGCAGGGAAAAGGAGGAGGAGTCAAAGACTTCCAGAGACCAAAGCAGGTCACCTGGGGCCAAGGAAATCACAGAAAAAATGACTATGGTTCGAGTGAGAGACACCCCCCCCCTTCCATGCGAGAAAACCTGAGTCATGAAGGGGCAGTGACTTGCCCAAGGTCACACAGTGTGTGAGTCGTACAGCCAGCCTAGGGCCAGGCCTCTGCACCTCCAGCCTCCAAAGAAAGGAGGGGTCTGCAGAGCAAGAGGACCCAGTGAAGAGAAGCAAGTTTGCATGTACGGCTGAGAAAGATCTGGACTGGAAGGGCCACCCAGGGGGCCTTACAGGATGCAGGTCACAGAGGCTGCGTGCTGGAGCTTCATGCTGTTCCTGCGATCACGGATGCTGTCAGAGGACTGGTACACGTGGACACTGTGGATCAGAGATGTGCACCTTTGACAGTGCTTAGACACACGAGTTCCTGGAGTCATCCCGCCACCTCTTTGCCTCTACCACCATCTCCTTCATGCCAGGTGCCTGCCCAAGATACTGAGATCCCAGCCTCCCTGTGGGTTTCAGACCCACTAGAAGCCCTGGCTGGCGAAACCCCTGGGGTCTGACCCAAAGCCCTTCTGCTTCTGCTTCAGGAAATCTTGTGATTCCCAAAGCAAGGCACTCAGGGTTCTGGCACTGTGGCCCAGGCCCCTTCCGCATCCCTACCAGCCGTCCTCAGTGCCCAGCCACACGGAGCTCTGATAGGCCTCAGGGTCAATGCTCAGCAGGTCCTCAAGGCTACCACGGGTGAAGGAGCCATGGCTGGAGCGGCGAAGGGCTCTCCCGTCCATTGGGCTGGTGCCGCAGGGACCACCAGGCCCAAAGGAGCCAGACAGTGGCAGGAAGCCAGGCTCTTGCTCCTCCTCTGAACTGGTCGTCTCTGCCGTGGCCTCCTTGGAGCTCGGGGTCTCCTCATCTGAGGAAGACAAAGGTCTCTTAGCTCCATTCCCCTCTGCCAGGCTTCAGTCTCCCCTCAATGCATCCTTCTTGGTGATGGCCCTTCTGAGAGCCTTTCACAGATATTCTCCCCAACCCTGAGGCCTCTGCATCTGCTCAGGCCTTGTTACCCTGCTCACGGCCAGCTCAGTGCTGCAGAACCCTAGTCCTAGCCTGGCCTGTTCCAATCCTCCATGACACCATGGACAAAGGGACCAACTACTCTACCCCTACTCCATCTTCTTTAACTCATCAGTCTTTCCAAAATCTGGCCTTACTGTCTCATTACATTCTAGGTCCTCAGCATCATAGCCCCTGCCCACCTTGCTGGCCTCCACGGCTCTGTGTACTAATGTCCTGAAACTTGATTCCATGTCTGCTTATGTCGGTCCCTCCTCACCTATCAGTACCCACAGAGCTGCCCCCGCCTCTGGGCAGGCCACCCTGCCTGCCAGTCCCAAGTTGGGCACTCACTGCCAAAGCAAGAGGAAATAGTGGACCGGCTGGTCTGGCTCTGCAGGGTCCCCGAGGGGCTGGGCGAAGACTCATCATCTGAATCACTGTCAAAGGGCACCAATTCTGGGCGGGGGTCACCCTCAGCAGGGCCTGGTGCCATCTCAAGGCCTGATCCCGCAATGGAGATGTGTAGGCAGGGCTGGGACCCTGACTCTACCAGCATCCCTGCTTCCTCGTCTGCAGCCTCAATATCCAGTTCCGGCCCAGTAGGCTGGGGTGCTGACTCCTGGGGAGTTCTCAGTGATGAAGGCTGCTCCCTGGGAAACCAAGGGTACGGATGAGAGCCCCCAGGGGCCCAGGCTCAGCCCCACTCCCTGGCAAGCCCACCTGGCCCCATCCCACGGACACACCATCAAAGCCACACCTACATCCACCAAACAAGCCCCCAACCACAACTACTAGGGGCGACATCTGTGTGTTGAAAGTGGGGACTCAGTCCAGTGGCCCTGCCCACTGTGAGGCCTCACCGTTGGCAGCGGGGCTGCAGGCCTGGCACTGCCCCAATGCAGAGGATGCGAGCGGAGCAGACGGCGATGCAGGCCTCCACGTCAGGCTCGGCGCGCAGGCTGAGCAGGCACACCTGGCCCACGTAGCCGTCACTGTTGCACACCCACACCTCTGGCATGGGCTCTGGGCAGCTGCTCAGGGTGGGGGCCGCACACGAGAACTGCAAAAAGCACCAATAAACAGGGGAGGGTGAAAAGAAGAATTGCTGCTAGGTTCCCACCCACAAAACAGGAAGGCAGGCCCACATGGGTGTGTATGGATTCCCAACACACCCCTCTGCATAGATAGGTATCATCTGCTCACACTCATACATATATATATATCCCTCCGGATAGGTCTACGCTTGTATAAAACATAAAAATGATAACCTTTGTACATATGTATACACTCCCACAAGCACGTAAATTAGACACCTTGCAAATGTATATCGCCTTGTTCACATGCACAGATATAGACAAGCATGAACAATACCTACAGGCAGGTGACACATGCAGTGTCCATATGCAGAGAGAGCTGTACACTCAAAGATATAGAGAGCAGTTGCAATATTTAAGACATGTATGTAATATACACAGAACAGAAACACACGAACATGCGTTGGCTCTGAATACGTGCACCCACATGACCCAGGTATATACACACACCTGCATGCCACTGCGTGTTTTCATTATGGGGATGGCCTTCAGGAACTCAGGGTCTAGACAGCTTTTGCTGGATGCTATAATGGAGATGGACAGATAGACATACAGACACTGCTTAGTATCCACTTCATCGTGGTTCCTAACCTTGCCCATTTCCCTTCCTTCCACGCCCCTCAGGGTCTCTCAAAGAAGAATGAGGTAGCTGTGAATTATGACCGGCTTTTCCCTAGTTTTAAGTTTCTATCTGTAATAACGTAAGGAGACCCAGAGGTCACTAAGAATCTTCTAAGCCATGGACCTTGATAAATAGCTTTCCCCGATCCAGGCTTTCTCCAAATATGTATGTAGAGATGAGGGGTTCCTGGCCATCCGCTCCCACAGTGGGGCTCCTGACTTAAGCTGACCCTATCCATGGAATCCCCTCCCTGCCAGGGAGGCCCTGGGGAAGTCTCGTTTTACTGCAGGAGTCTAGCCCACCCTGTCACCAGCAGGGACTGGAGAACAGGACATGGCAGTCCTGGAATTTCTGGCTCCCAATGTCTCAGACAGCCACGAGGTGCTGCCTACTGCCCAGAGGTTCTGGGAGGAAGGTGCCGGTATGGGCTCTGGCTTACCTAGCTTCCTCTTGGCCTCATCAAAGGCCTGCTCAAAGCCAAGGCGAGCGTCAGGGTGGGGGAACTCGAAGATGAAGGACTCAGTGCCCTCGGGCCTGGTAGTACACAGCTCCAGCTTGGTCGGGGGGAAAGAGAGCGCATAGCAGAGAGCCTGCTTCTCTGACAGGTCCCGGTGCATGTCGGCCGAGAGGTCCCGAAGTGCATCGTCCAGGCTCTGTGGGGAGAAAGGCCCAGGCCTCAGGCCCTAAGATCTCCCCACAGTTTGTCCTGGGGATGACGGTGGGATGAGGGTGGCAACCTGCCTCTCCTGTCCCACAGAAAATGGGACTCTGTCCCCCCTCTTAGAGTAAAAGGAAATCTGGATTCCCCCTACAGACAGGATGGCCCCTCTCTCATCCCTCAGCCAGGGGTAGAACTGTGTTTCCACCCTCAGGCTTGGAACACATTACTTCCCTCAGATGGGGTGAGGCTGTATCTCCCCCCTTAGATAAGTGACAAGGACATCCTCTCCTTCAGGTAAGATCAAGGAGCCCACACCCCCAACTGAGGGCAGCCTCAGGCAAGGACACAGACCTGGTGGGGGAAACCGAGGCTCTCAGAGAGCTTGCTCATCTGGCCCAGGGTGGTCAAGTCTTCATCTAGACGGCTGATGGCCTTCTGAATGTTCTCCCGATTAGTGGCTTGGGATGCCCCTGGTGGCGATAAGGGAAGGCCACGGACAGACCCAGAGACAGACAAGGTCAAGCCTGGAGAGACACTCCTCCCCTCACCACACAACTTGCAGCTGGGTGTTGGGAGTGGCCTGACAAATGCAGCTCGAAAACCCTAAGTGCCTAGGAATAAAGTCAGTAGGCGGCTTGCACAGAAACCCCAGGCCCGAAAGCAGGGGGCTGGGCCTAATTCAGAGCTACACTGTGCAGGGTGTTGGGCCCCTGGAGAACTCCCTGGAAAAGCACAAAGAATAAACAGCAGACGGCTCTGCAGGTTATGCTGGCACCACTGACAGCAAACTGGCTTGCTACGATGAAGCAGCCTCCCATGGAGTTGGCTGGGCAAGAAGAGCCTTGGGCAGTCAAATCTGCTGACAACAGGACTCAACTCCTCCACAGAGGAGGGAGCAATGAGCTGATGTCCTGGATTCCTCTGTCCTGAACCATACCTGACCACTGCCAATCAGCTGGTGCCAGAGGCCAGCTCAGCAGCCCCCATACCCCGCACTGCCTGGCTGGGCATACAACGAATGGGCTGCAGAACAGCAGTGGAGTGCACCAGACAAGCCAAGGCTGGGGGTATCTACTACTCCTTCTGAGGAACTGTTTCTCATGGCTCTCACCGCCAGGGCAGCTCATGTTTTCTTCCATATGACCCAGCCCCTCACCTGTCCAGAGCTGACTAGACCAGGACTGGACACCTGACCTAAAGACAGTCACTTGATTGGCTGGCCTGTTTTCTAGTGAGAAGGAATGAATTGGGCCAATAATTAGCTTAGATTCCTACGTAAGGGCCTATGTGGAGCAGGCCTGGGTTTACCGAGGGGTTGAGCAAGCCCCTTCCCCATCTTGGCGACCACCCCAGGTGAGCTTAGGGACAGAGTCGGGGCATAAACTGCCTGCTGGCCCAGAGCTGCCCACACCATCATTCTGTACCAAACAACCCACTCAATTAGGTGAGCTGTGGATCATGGAGCAGCTGGGCCAGAGCCGAGGGAGAAAGGCCAATACAGAGAAGAGCATGACGAAGCCCGAGAGGTATGAGGAAGCAGAGAAAGCTGAGAGTAGTGAAAACGGGCTGACATAGACAGAGTCAGAGACAGACAGACACACACAGAGCAGGAGAGGCAGGTCCTTAAAGCCGCCTCAGCTCTTGGCAGTCTTGGCCCCAAACAGCACAGATTTTTCCAACCAGCCCTTTAATTGGACTGACTTGAGTGAGTCCATGACAAGAACAGTGGACTAGAACAGTGCCCATGATTTAATGAGGAGCTTAAATATTTGTGCAGAATCAATGGCTAACAGCAATATGTCTGTGCTCCCTGTGCCACCCAGCCCGGCCCCACCTGCCAGCCGAGGCTAGCTCCCTGCCCAGTAGAAGGTGGTCTTTGCAGACAAGTCCTAGTCTGGCTCTGTGGATGCCAAATGGATCCCATGTGCCAGCTCCTTATACTAGATGGGAAAGTGAGGAGCCAAAGCAGACTGATAGGCAGCCAGCTTGGCCATAGCTCAAACCCATCAGGAGGGTTTCTGAGAGGAAGACCCCAACACCCTGAACCTGGGCAGGCCTGAGGCAGTCCCACCTTTGATGATGTCCGCATCTTCCAATGGTAGTTTCCATAGCAACTTGTATTTGCTGGCCGTGTCAATAACGCTGGCTGCCGTGTACCTGTGGTGAGCCAAGGGGTGCTCTGGCCAGGGTAGGAGAGTGGGGCCCAGGGAGGGACAACTGCTCCCCCCTTTCCCACAGGCCCTGCTCCCACCCCAGCCACTCACAGACTCATGGAGCTGCGACGCAGGGAACCTGATTTCCGCTTCAGGGTGGTGCAGACAATGAGGTCCGTGAACAGGAAGAGGGACCGGTCCTTCTTGCCCCCGACTGCCTTCTGTGGGGCCCGAGGCAGGATTCAGGCCCAGAGGTCCACCCTCCTGCCCACAGTGCCCAAGGGGTCAGCCAGGCCCAGGGAGGGGTGAGGATTCTCCCTAAGCTGCCCTGAGGCAGAGTTGGGACTCAACCAGGGCTCCTGTTGGAGTGGAAGAGCAGGGAGAGCCGTGGGCAGCAGTATGAGCAGAAGTGTGAATAAAGTAGGGGTCGGGGTGGCAACAAGCAGGCAGATAACAGGACACTTCTTACCACTTCGATGACCATCTCCTGCCTCAGGAACCGCCGCATAGGGGCCTGGAGCTGTGGGGTAGGAGGCACAAGGCATCTTGCAGGCTAATTCTTAATCCCCATCCTCTCCCCAGACCTTGGTGACCCCTTGGCCCCACTCCATGGGCCAGGCCAGCAGAAGCAACATCCCACCCACCCTCCTGATGCCCTCAGACCACAGAACACATGGCTGAGATAGATATGGAAGAAGGGCAGAGATGCTGGTAGACACGATGCAAACACACTGTGGGTGTGGACATGGCCACAATTCCAGGTGACCACAGAGGGACACAGGTACGAGTAGGCTGGGGCGGGGCTGCACGCACATCCTCCATGCCCTCGATGTGAGCCTCGATCTCCTGCAGTACACGGGCGTGCCGCTCTGCCTCCTCAGCACTCCGCACACCCTTGTTGATGCGTTCAGCCACCTGCTTGATGTTCCGCTGTGCATCCAGCAGGAGTGGGTGGTCTGGGTGGTCCTCAGGCGTGTGCTTCAGAAGGTCCTGGGGTGGGAGTGGGACAGATCTGCCTGCTTAGCTGCCCTTCCGGGTTCTGGGCTCACCCACTGTCTCTGGAGCACAAGGTACTATGGGTAGACATCATAGAGGACTTCCTTTCCTACCTGACCCCTGGAGAACCAGCCTCAGAGCCCCCTGCATCCCCATATGCCTCTAGGCCTTGCCCACCTTCACCAGAAGCTCATAGCGTGGGATCCGCTGCACGGGCTTGATCATGAGGTCAGACAGCGCCTGCTTCTCCTTGTTCTCACGCATGCTTTGCTGGAATTCAAAACATGTAAAGAAGGGACTGTCTAGGGACCGGCCCCCAGGGAGCCTCTACATCTCAGCCCGAGAGCAGAGGCTGGCTTGCTGGCTAGGGCTGTGTTGCCCAGGCTGGGAGCTCCTGGGGCACTCAAAACTGGCCCAAGATGAGGTGGCTTCCATCTCCCCGGCCCTGGCCCACAGTACCTCTAGGAACTTGAGGAAGGCAGGTCTTGCCTCCTTAGCCACTCGCACGGCATCCTTTGCGTTGAGAAAATTATCGATATAGGCAGAATAGATGTCGACCAGGACATCCTTGGAGAACTGTGGGTGAAGACAGAAGTTGGGGACCCTCTAGGTATCCCTTACCCCACCTCACCCTGTCCTGGTTTCCACTGATTTCAAGAGCCAACATCCTTTCCCTCTGATTAAAAATGATACAGTCCCTGCGAGATAAGGCACATGCTCTTGTGTTGTGTGTACATGCTGTATGTGTGACTGTAGGATTAGGTGTATGCATGTGAAAAGACTTACACACGTGTATCTTATCTGTGTGTGTGTGTGCATGTCCATACGTGTTCCTGGATGTGTCCTCTGAGATCAGACCAGGTTCTCTCTCTTCTACCTGGGTATATCTATCCCCTGGTCTTCAACCCACTAAGTCTGACCAGGAAGGTCTCCCTCCCAGCTCTCCTTTGAGTAATATAGATTTGTTCTAGTTGCTTGGCCTTTCCTCATATAATTTCCTCCACTGGGAATACCCTACCTTCATCCAAATCTTACTTATCCTCAAGGCTGAGCTATAGTTCTGCCTCCTCCAGGAAGCACTCCCTGATCTCACTAGGGCTCTGCCTGGAGCTACAGCTGCTCTCTGGCCTCCCTTGAGCCTCAGGACAAGTTTTTTCCTCTCCAAAGAAATAGGTGCCCCCATTCCAGCCAGTCAAGCCCCGCTCAGGGAACACAGCCAGTGGCTCATACCTGTTGGCTGGCTGTCAGCTAGGCTAAGTGTGGGGGTTCTTGGTTAGCTAGGGCTCTAGCCTGGAGCTGGGACACCCGATTCTTGTTTCAGCTGTACCATGGGGGGACTAGGTGGCCTCTGGTGATGTTCCTGGTCCCTCTGAGCCTCGAAGCTCCTGTGTCTTGTTTCCCCCACCCCAACTCCCTAGGTGTGCTTCAGGGCAGAGGCTAAAGCAGGTCAGGAAGGAAGACAGACCTCACCAACTTCCCCCTATGCTAGGACAGAACGTCCTCTGCTGACCCCTCCCTGGGGGCCAAGGCTTCTTTGGCAGTTCATGGTCAGCATCAAGATTGAGTGACACTGAGGGTGCTGATGGGCTGGAGATATCAGCACTCAAGCTGGGGTCCCATCACCACCAGACCAAGGTGCTCTCACATCGGTTTTCAGGCCAGCTGGAACTTTCTAAGACCATGCCAGGCCTGAGGCCCACCCATGTCATCACAAACATACAAAAATAAAATACACCTACATCCCATAAAAAGACCATTTCTTTCTTTTGCTAGTATAATTTTTGAAAGGAGTTTTACAATTTTGCTCTTTGAAATTATTTGGCTCTAAGTAACCATTTAGTTTGCATTTGGCTATAATTTATTTTCCATCATCATGCATTCTTGAGGGAATTCTAGCAAAATAACAAAGTGTAACAAATTTTTTCAAATGTAATTTTTTTTTTTTTTACAGAGACAGAGAGAGAGTCAGAAAGAGGGATAGATAGGGACAGACAGAATGGAGAGAGGTGAGAAGCATCAGTCATCAGTTTTTCTTTTTTAAATGTTTTTTATTTTATTTTATTCATTTTAGAGAGGAGACACAGAGTGAGAGAGAGAGAGAGAGAGAAAGAGAGAAAGGGGGGAGGAGATGGAAGCATCAACTCCCATATGTGCCTTGACCAGACCAGTGCAGGGTTTTGAACTGGCGACCTCAGTGTTCCCAGGTCAACCGCTTTATCCACTGCGCCACCACAGGTCAGGCAGTCATCAGTTTTTTGTTGCCGTTGTGACACCTTAGTTGTTCATTGATTGCTTTCTCACATGTGCCTTGACCGCGGGCCTTCAGCAGACCAAGCAACCCCTTGCTGGAGCCAGCGACCTTGGGTCCAAGCTGGTGAGCTTTTGCTCAAACCAGATGAACCCGCACTCAAACTGGTGACCTCGGGGTCTCGAACCTGGGTCTTCCGCATCCCAGTTCGACGCTCTATTCACTGCGCCACTGCCTGGTCAGGCCAAATGTAATCAATCTTATAAATGAATTTTAAATTTAATAATTAAAGAAAATGGCATGCTATGTTTTATAAACACTTGGTTAAATGTTTATTAGTTTTGCTTTTGTAGTTCTTTTGGATTTATTTATTTATTTATTTCAGAGAGACAGAAAGAAAGAGGGAGAGAGAGAGAGGAAAACATTCATGTGTTGTTCCACTTACTTATGCATTCACTGGTTGATTCTTGTATGTGCCCGGGGACTGAACCCGCAACCTTGGTATGTCAGGAGGATGCTCTTCAGTGGTTTTCAACGGCTGGTCCACGAACCGGTGCAGGTCCGTGAAAGAGTTAACCACCCTGATGTTGTCTGAAGATTATAGACCCAATGATTATAGAATCTATAATCTTCAGATAACATCAGGGTGGTTAACTCTTTCGCAGACTGGCATGAAATTACTGGTGGACCAACATCCATCTGTGGACAGGCAGTTAAAAACCACTGGAATAGAGTGTGAGCTCTGGAACCAGGTTTCTGGGGGTTGAATCCTGTACCATGAGCTATGACTTGGATCAGGTTATTTTATCTCACTGCCCCAGAATCACCAACCCTAAATTCAGGATAACAATAGCACCTTCTTCCTAGAGCTGTTGATATATAGTGTAATGTATTTAGACTAATGCCTAGCACATATTAAGTGCCAAGTAGTTAGCTAGTATTATTGAAATATCCAATGAAGAAAAGAGCTCGTCAAGGTAGGGATCGAGGTGAGTACTAGCATCTCTCTGAGGTCTGGGGTAGCATCAGCACCAGTTCAGGGTCAGGAGTAGGGTAGGTCAAAACCAGCAACCTGAATTGGGTCCAGGATCAGGTCAGTATCTGGTTGAAATTGTGGTCCACACCAGAGTCCAACCAAGCCGTGTGGTTTGACAATGTCCAGGTTTGGATCAACCTAGGGTCTGGGGTCAGTGCCAGTGTCTGGTCAGGTTCTGGGATTATAACTAGTATCAGAATCAGTGTCCAGGTGAAGTGGAGTGAGGTGGGGTAAGGGGTCCACAGTAGTCAGCCCCACCCAGGAGGGGTCCGGATTGTGGGGGTTGCAGCTGTAGGCAGCAGGGCCACTCACCGACTGGATGAGCAGGTCTCCCACCTTCTGCTGGGCGTGCCAGGTCTGCACACAGTGCCGCACCTGCTCCAGGAACTGCTCATGGTGCTCCAGGAGCTCTGGGATCTGGTCGAAAATCTCGTCCACCAGAGATGGATCACACAGCAAGGAGTTCTCTGGCTGCTTCAGTGGCTGCATGTAGCCCTGGGGGACCCATGAGGTCAGTGCAGGTCCCCTCAGAGAAATGGCACCCCAACCCACTGGCATAGGTACACACAAAGTAACCCAGGTCTGCAGCTCAGGGCCCGGCATCCTGGATCTCCCTTACTAGATTCGGAGCTCCGGGAAGGAGCCGGGAAGACCTATCCCCACAGCCCTCAATGCGCAGTCCAGGGCCTGCCACAAAATGGGCCTGAGGGGTTCAGGAAAGGTTTGTTGGACACATGAACAGTTTGGAGTGAGGAAAGCAGGCAGATTGGTATCCCTGAAAGACCCCCACACACTAAATCAGCAAATATTTTACTGAGCACTTAAACTACATGCCAGGCATCATTCAATAACTGGGTGACAGCAGTGATCAAAAAGACCAAAATCCCTGCACTGAAAGAGCTTATAATCTAGTCAGACAAAATATACAAATAAGGGGAAGGGAGTAAAGAAGGACAAATATACGGAGACGGAAAATGATTTGACTTTGGTTTATGCATAAACAAAACAATCAACAATTCAAATGCTATAGAAATGTTTACCTGAGACCTATGTACTCTTATTGATGATCAATGTCACCCCATTAAATAAAAAAAACATATATATATATATATATGTATACACAAATAGAAGAATAAAAACAGGCTCTGGCCGGTCAGCTCAGCGGTAGAGTGTCGGCCTGGCATGTGGAAGTCCTGGGTTCGATTCCCGGTCAGGCCACACAAGATAGGCACCCATCTGCTTCTCCGGCCTTCCCCCTTTACTTTCTCTCTGTCTCTCTCTTCTCCTCCCACAGCCAAGGCTCCACTGGAGCAAAGTTGGCCCGGGTGCTGAGGATGGCTCCATGGCCTCCACCTCAGGCACTAGAATGGCTCCGATTGCAGTGGAGCAATACCTCAGATGAGCTGAGCATTGCCCCCTGGTGGGCATGCTGGGTGGATCCCGGTCGGGCGCATGTGGGAGTCTGTCTATCTGCATTCCCCCTCTTCTCACTTAGGAAAAATACCAAGAAAAACCCAAGCCCCCCCCCAACATTTCATTAAATCTATGACATATCTTCTTTCTTTTTTCTCTAAATCTAAGAGGTATGTTTAAGAAAAATATTTGCTGCCAATTAAATGGTGATATGCAGTCAATTATAAAATAAACCTTAATTTCAGAGATATTAAAATGTGTCTTAGAATTGATTACCTGTAGAAATCACATGGCAAGTCAAAAGATAACTGCTGTGGGGAAAATAAAGTAGGGAGGGCATGGGAAGTCATATGGGAAGTTACTGGAAGCCTCTAGCGACACTATATGAACATTATTTTAACAGTTTTTAGATCTGCTGGTCAGTCTGTGTAAACCTCCTGTTTTTTCCACTTAAAATCTGCTTTCAACAGTGATTCCTGAGCATCAGTAGCCCTTGCTCAGTGGCTGGAGTGCTGAGGGAGAGGCTGCCCTCTACAGGCCCAAACTGTAACTGCAGGCTAAAAAAAGTGAAAAGTATTGTATGTATATGCAGCCCTGACCTGTTGGATAGAGCACTGGCCAAGCAGGCGGAAGTCCTGGGTTTGATTCCCAGTCAGGGCACACATGAGAAGTGACCATCTGCTTCTCTTCCCCTTTCTCTCTCACTTCTCTTTCTCTCTCTCTCTCTCTCTCTCTTCTCCTCTTGCAGCCCGTGGCTCAACTGGTTCAAGCATTGGCCTCAGTTGGTGAGGATAGCTTGGTTGATTCAAGCACGGGCCCCAGACCAGGGCAGCTGGGTGGATCCCAGTCTGGACTCATGCAGGAGTCTGCCCCTCATCTCACTTAAAGAAAAAGTACAGGCAACGTTGTAATAAAATGTATATTGCCTGGCCTGTGGTGGCGCAGTGGATAAACCTTCGGCCTGGAATGCCAAGTTTGCCGGCTCAAAACCCTGGGCTTCCCTGGTCAAGGCACATACAGCAAGCAAGCAATGAACAACTAACATGACGCAACTATGAGTTGTTACTTCCCATTCCACACTCCCCTTTCTCTCCTGTCTCTGTAAAATCAATAAAGTATTTTTTTTAAAAAGTATATTGATGCAGCATTGTAATACAATGTATATTAAACATTTTAAAAATCTTGCTTGTTTTTTAAGACAAGTTCCAGAAAGTAAAGTTCAACCGAATCCTCTCATGTGGTTGGAGATTCTGAAAAGGCCAAGGGGTGATGGTGAGGAGACAGGCAGGCAGGCAGGTCTGGGCCAGCGCCTGTCTGTGCTAGGCTTTGTTGCCTAACAAGGAGCAGGAGCTAAACCGCTCACTCCCAGAAGCAGGCACACAGTGGGAGGAAGAAATAAACAATCAGAACCCAACACAGAACCAACTAGGAACCAACATCTGCATTCACTCCCCACACACTCACTGAGCAACTATTGTGTGTCTGGACTTCTAAGCATGGGCTGCGTCAGTGGGCAGACAAAAGTCCCTGTGCTTGTGGAACTGGCGATTTAGTGGAGGAGGGCAGAAAATAGGCACCATAAAGAACAAAATTATACAGTATGTTAGAAGGTAGTAAGTGCTGTGGGGAAAAGACCCAGTCAGGAGTGCTAGGAGAAAGGAGCTTGGTTAGCTGAGAAGTTGGGTGAGGGTGACACTGAGGAGAGGATGTGGCTTTAGGATCTGGGCTCAGATCCCACCTTCTGACTGTTAACTATGGTATTTAACTTCATTTTAAGCTCCTGGACTGCAGGTTTTAATACCAATCAATGTGGTGGTAGTGGTCACCAGGCTGTCGAATCCAGTCTCAGCTTGAATACCACCTGTTTCATGCAGTATAGACTAGTGGGTGAGAAGCAACACTCAAGAATCAGGCTGACAGGATTCGACCCAGGCTATGGTACGTCCTAGTTCTGTGACCTGGAACAAGCTGCTTTACTTCTCTGTGTCCTCAGGTTTTAGCATTATACTTGTTACAGTCAAGTTGTCCCCTTCCGCCCCTGGCAAATTCCTATGCTGAAACCTAATCCCCAATATGGTGTTATTTGAAGCTGAGGCTTTGGGAAGTGAGTAGATCATAAAGGTGGAGTCCTTGTGAATGGGATAAGTGCCCTTATAGAAGAGAGCCCGGAGAGCTCCTGCGGCTCTTCTGCCATGTGAGGACATGTGAAAAGAAAGGAATCCATGAATCAGGGAAGTGGGTCCTCATCAGACACTGAATCTGCCAGTGCCTCGATCTTAGACTTACCAGCCTCCAGAACTACAAGAAATAAAACTTGTTTAAGCCATCCAGTCTATGGCATTTTTGTTATAGCAGTTCATGTGAACCAGGATATCACTTAGTAGATGGATGCTCTTAGTAATAAAACTGCTCTAGGTTTCCTCCATTCTGGGGAGATTTCTTCACCTCTCTGAAGCTTTATTTCCTCATATAAAGAAGGGGATTACAATATCTACTTCACAAAGTTAGTACAAGGATTGTGATTTTATATACACACATTTACACATGCATGCACGCATGCATGCAGGATTGCCAGGCAGTGTGCTAAATGACACATGCTTATCTCTAGTAATCTGCACTTGAAGCAGACACTTTATTATTCACACTCTACAGCAGGGGTCCCCAAACTTTTTACACAGGGGCCAGTTCACTGTCCCTCAGACCATTGGAGGGCCGGACTATAAAAAAAAACTATGAACAAAACCCTAAGCACACTGCACATATCCTATTTTAAAGTAAAAAATAAAATGGGAACAAAACGTGCTTCCAGAGCCGTGACACGTGAGCCCGCGTCACCGGAAGTAGTACTGTAGTGAGCAACGCCCCCACATACAGTACTCCAGGAGCACAGGATGCGGATGCATTCTGTGCTCCTCTCATTGACCACCAATGAAAGAGGTACCCCTTCCGGAAGTGTGGTGGCCGGATAAATGGCCTCAGGGGCCCGCGGGCCATAGTTTGGGGACCCCTGCTCTACAGGTAAGGAAAGTGAGGCAGAGACTGATTCTGTAACTTGCTTCAGGTCACATGTCTGGTTTAAACACTGGTGGCCTGCCCGACCCTTGGGCCACACCACAGTCCTTTGGACACCCTAAGGTTGCCTCAAGTAACAGTCCTTGGGATCAGTTGACACTCTCCTGCCCATCTCCACCCTTCCCCACCCAACCCTCTCCCTTTGGCTCCCTCAGCATCACCCTCCCTTAACTTGACCACCCACAGATACTGCAAGACTCCATGTGTGCAGCCAGGGATGCAAGGGTAAAGAGACACGCCCAGGCGTTGCCTGCCTCCTGTCTGTGAACAAGGCTTGGGCGGCCTCATCACCTTTTAATCTTTGCACTGGGAGACGGGTATGGTTAGTTACATTTTTGCAGACAAGTGAGGTGATTAGGCTACTAGCATCATCTAGCAGGCAGGCAAGTGACTCAAACCACAGACTACCTGACTTCTATGCCTTCAACTCCCACCAAGGACAACACAGGGACCCCCATCCCCACCCCAGTCCCTGCACACCCACTCCTGACTCGCAGCCAAGGCATATCTTAAAGGTGGAGTTCCATTAACAGATGGTTAACAGATGCCCCTCGAATGACTGCCCTGTGCTTACAACAAAGGCCAGCTCCTTGCTCAGTAGCCACAGTCGCCATCTCTCCATCCCTAACTGCTCTAGGTTTCCTCCAGCCTCCCAGCCCTTATTCCTGCTGACCCTCCACCTGGAATAATTCCCTCCAGCCTCTTCCCCTCCTTGACTCCTATCCACCCACCTCTCAGGCCTTAGCTAAATACCCCAACCTCAGAGAATTCTGTGCTCTCAGCATTCTGCGTGCTCTTTAAAAATATATAAACCCATGTAATTTCTTTTGTGGTAAACTATAACATAAAACTTGCCATTTTAACCATTTTTAAGCATATACAGCTCAGTATACTCACATTCACACTGCTGTGGAAACGTCACATGTGGCAGGCATCTCCACACTTTTCATCTTCCTAACTACACCAATTGAACATTACATCCACATTTCCGCCCCACCCGGACCTTGGCAACCACTGTTCTCCTGTCTGTCTCTATGAATCTGACTCCTCTAGGAACCTCATATAAGTGGAATCATGCAGTATTTGTCCTTTTGTCACTAGTTTATTTCATTTAGCATACTCTCTTTAAGGTTCATCTATATTGTAGCACGTGTCAGAATTTCCTCCCCTTTTACGCTGAACAAGTCTGCTGTTAAGCATACACTCTCTGTGCACTTTTGCATCTTCATCTGACCTCATGTATGGTCTGTCTTTCTGGTTATCCCAGTGTTTCCTCACACTGGAACAAGGCCTGTGTAGAAGTGCTCAACATTTCATTCCATTCAACAAATACTTTCCCAGTCCATGGATAAAATGAAGGGGGAGCGCACAGCAGAGGGGCTTCACAATCTAAGCTCAGACCCAGGGTTGCCTTAGGGAGCTGACAGGACATCAGGGGAGAGGGGGCACCTGCCCTGGGGTAGGCTGATCTGGCCTCATTAAAGCCCCTTTGTATTCTCTCCTGCCCTAAAGGAGGCTTCCTCCTCTGGGCAGTCACATGGGAGTTGTCCGTGGAGGGGTAGTGGGCCCCAGGATCATTCTTCTCTCCTCTCTGATCTCGGCTCCCTGGCCATGAAATGGGCTTCTTCCCACATCTCTGATGGCCTGCTAGGCTCAGAATGGCTGCTCTCAGGCTCCTGGACAGGCTGCGAGCCTTACCTGCATCAGGGTGCGCAGCGACTCCACATATGACTGCTCCGTGTCCAGCAGGGTCATGGTCACGTGCTTCCGCATGTCCTGGGGGAACAGAAAGTAAAGGGTGAGCAGTGCTTGATCTATGGTGGCGCAGTGGATAAAGCATCGACCTGGAATGCTGAGGTTGCTGGTTCAAAACCCTGGGCTTGCCCAATCAAGGCACATACGAGAAGCAACCACCTATGAGTTGATGCTTCCCGCTCCTCCCCACCTTCCTCGCTCTCTTTCTTCTCTCTAAAATCAATAAATAAAATCTTAAAAAAAGAAAAGGGTGAGCAGTGCACATGGGCTCAGAGAGCCCATCTTCATCCTCTCCCTGGCCCTCAAGGCCAGCACACCCACCATCAAGGGCTGCTGGCTATTCCCCCAAGGTGCTCTGGACCTCCATTATGCCAAGTCTCTGCTCACGTGCTCCTACTGCAGGGAGTCCCCTGCCTGGTTCTCCCTGCCCATCCCCCCTTGTCCCTTGCTCCTCCACCACTACCCTATGGCTGTCGCAGACCTAGAGATCTATCTGTTTACTGCTTGGCTCCCCTGCTGGGCTTCTGAAAAGAACTCAAAAAGTCAGTAACTTCTCACATTATCGGGTTTTCTTTTAATACTTTATTTATTGGTTTTACAGAGACAGGAGAGAAAAGGGAGCATGGAATGGGAAGTATCAATTCATAGTTGCTTCATGTTAGTTGTTCACTGCTTGCTTGTTGTATGTGCCTTGACCAGGGCAGCCCAGGGTTTCGAACCGGCAACCTTGGCATCCAGGCCGAAGGTTTATCCACTGCACCACCACAGGTCAGGCTGTAACTTCTCACATTTTCAAAGAAGGATGCCTCCAGATCACCTCCCACTCCAGCTGCCAATTCGGATAATCCCCTACCTTCAGGCTCAGTGCTGTGGGGTCAGACCCCACCTAGTTGGACTCTACACCATCCCTGAGAGTGGAAACTGTTACCCCCTGCTAGATATAAAGACAAGGTAGCCCAGAGACTGGCAGTGGGCGCCCATGGTCACGCAGCTGGGTCGGTGCAAGATTCAGACACTATCAGACAAGGCTCGATCCCGGTTCTCTCATTAAAAAAGGTTAACTGAGCCCAATACTGTGTCAGGCTCTGTTCTAAGTATTACATACCCTGTTAGGTAGATGTTATTATTCTTCTCATTCTAAAGAGAAGGAAAAGAAGACTCAGGTACCAATGCCTCCATCCTGAGAATCTGATGATATGCATTATGGAGTTCCTATGGAGTTACCCATACTCCACGCCCACAGGGACAGGGCATGCATCCCTGACAGGGCAAGGCCCCTAACTCCTCTGGGCCCCAGATCTCTGGGGCTTATTCTTCCCTCTCCACTCTCCCTACCAGGCCTCAGACTGTCCAGAGCATCTATCTGTCTGAACCCTATCTCAGGCTCTAGCTATCAAGGCCTACTGATATAAGTGCATGTGGCAATGCCAGAGTGGGTGTCCATGTCTGTAGCATCCCTCCAATCCCCACCCCAAGGGACACACCAGTGGGGCTGCCCTCGTCACTGCTGTGCCCATGGTCTATGTCTGCTGCAACAGACCCGAGCCCCAGGGCTGTCCAGCCTGCCTATTACAGCTATTGCTCACTCTTCTGCTTATGGTATGCCCACTTCAGGTCCTCCAACCTCTGACCCAGGGGCTCAGGGGTCAGACCTGTCCCCAAACCTGTCCTATAATGAAGCACACTCAGAAAAGTGGGCTCCTATGCTAGAAAGTCAGGAGTAACGTGGGCGAATGACACCCCTCCAGCTCTGCTCTGATGGATAAGAAGGCACCATGCCCTGCCTCAGAGCCCCCAGTTCCAGATAAACCATCTATTCTCAGTATTTCTGAGGCTGTTAAAAAGAATCAGGGCAGCTTCCAGTAGGAGGTAGCATGGCCTGGGCCCACTAAAGGATAGAGCATTTGGGAAAGCATCAAGGCCCAGATACCCAACCCTCCCCCTGTCCCCCAGGGACATCTCAGCACTTCACAGATATGGTCTCATTCGAACCTCATACTCATAGCTCTGTGACTTAAGTGTTGTCATCTCCACTTGACAGGTAAAGAAGTCAGGTCAGAGGGGTGACGTGACTTGCCCGAAGTCACATAGCCAGAGCCTGGTTCTGCGCAGCCAGGACCAGTGTCTCTTTGGTTACCTGATGCTGAGTCTTAGGACCTCAGCACAGACCTTACCAGCTGTGACACTGGGTGGTGACCTAACCACCCGAATCTCCACATTCTCCTCTATAAATGAAATAATACCTCCCTCTCAGAACTGTGAAAGTAAGGATACAGGGAGCAAAGCAGCGTTCTCTATGCACACTGGGTCTGCAAGATCCATTCCTCCCCTGCCTCAGTGAGGCTATTTATCTATGTCTGTCTCCCTGCGGGCAGGGAGCTCCCTGAGAGCAGGACTAGGCCAGCTCAGTCTTGAGTAGCACAGCCACCCTCCCCCCTCACCCCCTAGCCCAGCCCTGCCAGGCTCAGCAGGGAGGGTCATGGGCAGGGAGGCCTCCCAAGGGAAGCAGGGCTGGGGGTGGGCCTGGCAGCCGGGAGGGCTGGGGCAACCTGCGCACAGAGGCTGATTCTGCAGTGCCCACCTTTCCCAGCCTCCTCCATGCTTAAAAGCACAGCAGGCTGTCACTCAGCTGTCAGGTAAAGGCACAGAAAACAAGGCCAGCTCGTTGTCACTGCACGAGCACCCTCTGCACGTGCCCAGGCACGGGTGTGAATGTATATGGGGGTGGGGGACTCGGAGGAAGCAGCAGATGGGCAATGCAGCTGTCAACCAGATCAGCAGGCCCACCTGTTCTGGGCAGGGCAGCCCTGTAGGCCCAGCCTTTCTGCAGAGTCCCTGAGCCCTCAACAGCCCCAGCCCCAGCCCTTCACTACATGGGACACTGAAGTGGGAGGGGAAGGTAGGGGCTGAAGGGATACAGCAGGAAGATGGGGTGGGGGATGTTCTCCTACCCGTATGATTGGGACATCATGACCCAAAGCCTGATAGCCTAACAAACATGGCATGAAGACCGAGACACATGTACACAGAGAGAAGCCATAAAGGCCAGACACCATGCAGAGACAAAAAATGTAGCCTTGTCACCCAGCTGAGGACCAGGGCCTTCAGCCTGAAGACAAGGCGGTGGAGAGAGAAACACACAACAGCAATGAAGAAGATAGAACCACAACCCCCACTGGAGCTGGGAGAGCAGAACAATCCGGACCCAGACACACAAAGCCATGGAAACAGCACCTGAAAACCTCCCCACCCCCTCAGGGAACTGCAGACTGATTCAGGAATTGGGAGACTACCACTGCTGCCACTACAGCATGATACCTCCAAGGCCCAGGGGTACAGTGGCAAGAAGATGACAAGGGGTGGGGGAAAAATTGCCCCCTTCCTCAGCATCCCTTCCAGTACATACACCTGGGGACTCCCTCAGGCCTGAGAGGGAGGTTAGAAAAACCTCACCTTCTTGAGCCTGGCGACCCAGGATACCCAGGCCACAGCCTCTTACTCCATACTGAGCCACATCACTATGCTAAATGCTACTAGGACTTGCCAAGACTGGGTCTCAGGGTGCAGGTCTCCCATCCCAGCTGAATTTACCCACCTTCTGCCATTCTAAGCTTGCATCCTGGTGGCACCAAGCCTAGGTGCCCTGCAAGCCACACCACCTGACAGGGCCATTCATACATCTTCAATTCTCTCTGCTTCCATCACTTATCACTGAGTCCCCAGCCCTGTAACCAGGCAGCTGGTGTGCCTGATCCTACGTCTCCCGGTCCTGCGCCCCAGTCCTGGGTCAGCTGGGTTCTAAGCCTTGGCCCAGGTCCCTGGCTGCCCCTCCTTCTCTTGGTACCTGGACCTCCCCAGGCTCCTCAGCGTCAGGGCTGCTGTTCCCGGCAGGCTCCCCGGAGGCGGCAGCCGGGCCCAGTTCACGCATATCTTCCAGCGCTATGGTGAACTGGGCCAGGGTCTTCACCATCTGCAGCATACGGCTGGCCTGCCGCCGAGGTAGGGGCGGCAGGCACCCCTCCCTCCCACCGTTGCTCCCTAGGGGCTCAGCCCCACCAGCCGCCGCGGCGGTCACAGCGTCAGTTCCACTGTCGATCTGATTGCTTATGGCCTGGCCAGCGGCGGCGCTGTTACCTCTCCTAGGCTCAGCAAGTGAGCCCCGCCAGCGGCTCGCGGGAACAGAAGCGGGGCCAGGGTAGGGGCGTGGCAGAGGGAGAGGCCCCGCCTTCTCCGCGCAGCCCCATCTTCCCCCAAACGCACATGGCGGCCCAACCTTGTCCCCGCCGCTCCTCTCTACACAGCGGCGTCCACCTGCACACTTACTTTATCACCTCTGAGCACACAAGTCGGTGCACACCCGTGGACAAAGGCAAGTACACTTAGTAACACGCACTTTTTGTCCACATCTATACCCATGGAGGCACACACACACCTACATAGAACAGTCCCAAATACAAAGAAACTTGCCCTCAGGCCTGGATTCGTATTCAACAGGCCGAAACCCTGACACGCATGAACCGGACCCAGTGCAGAACACAGTTGCATGTGTTTCTGTGTTCACACAACTATAATCAGAAACAAGCAAATATAGAGATGCACACAAAGACACATCCCTCAAAACTGACACTGTACTCCAGCAGTTGGGCCTGAGGGAGGGGGCTACCATGAAAAGGGCCCACCCTGAGTAAACAGTACTTGCACCCCACCCAGCTGACCAGTGTCCTGTACTTGAGACAGTCCTAGAGAATTCCAGTCATATCCCTCTCCACCTCCTCACCCCCATGGAGAGGGGCTCAGGCATTTACAACCCCCGCCCCAACCATTTGTCTGTCCTTCAAATCCCAGGTGACGCCAGAACCTACCCCTTAATCAAGAAGGGGGCCGGCTGAACTTTGTTTTGCACCAGCTCCCACCCTCCACCAGGGGGCTCTGCTGCACCCTGCAGCTGACTGGTGGGACCCCTCTGCTGTGTATGTCTCAGCTCTGGGCGACTTCAGACTTCATGCTCCCCTAGGTACTGAGGGCTCCCAAACTCACCTAACCCTCAACTGACTTCCTCCTCCAAACCTGCTTTAACTTGGATTTCCTGCACAGGGGAGACCTCTAGACTCCATCACCCAAACCAGTCAGCCCCATCTATCCACCTCATCTCTTCCTGCTGCTTAATATCTGCAGCCACTTCTGTTTTAAATTCTAGAAACACAGCAGGATCTCAGCCCATGCCTTTTCCCTCTCCTTGGGAGTGCTTTTTCTTTTCCTTTAAGACTAGGCTTGCCTGACCTGTGGTGGTGCAGTTGATAAAGCATCAACCTCGAATGCTGAGGTTGCTGATTCAAAATCCTGGGCTTGCCTGGTCAAGGCACATTCGAGAAGCAACTACTATGAGTTGATGCACCTCCCCCCTCCTTCTCTCTAAAATCAATAAATAAAAGCTTTTAAAAATCTTATTTATTTATTTATTTTAGGGGGGAGAAGTATCAACCCCTGGCTGGAGCCAAAGCCTGAATCAACCGAGCCATCCTCTGCGCCTGAGGCCGACACTTGAACCAATTGAGCCACTGGCTGCAAGAGAGGAAGAGAGAGAGAAGAGGGAGAGGAAGGGGAAGAAAAGCAGATGGGTTGCTTCTCATGGGTGCCCTGACCGGGGATTGAGCCTGGGATATTCCAGACACCAGGCCAACGCTCTATTCACTGAACTAACTGGCCATGGCCAATAAAATCTTGAAAAAAAAAACAACAAAAACCCACTAGTTTTAATGCAAATGTCACCTCCTCAGGGAAGCCCTCTCTGAACCACAGATTAGGTCAGATGCACATGCTCTGTGCTCTCAAAGATTCACTGTTTTTCTTAATCAGGTATCATAGTTTGTAATTGTACATTTGAGCAACTGCTAGATTGATGTTCATCTCCTCCCTGGGAACTGTAGCTTCCCTCAGGGCATGACCCATGCCCCTTTTGAAAGCCATAGCACTCTGCACATATATGCTTGCTAATAAACAACCCCCAATAACCCTTCCCTTTCCCGTCTACCCACACAGCAAACCAATCCAGAGGTCTCAGCTCACAAACCTTCGCTGCCATCTCCATGGCACAGAATCAACCTCTCCAGCTGGCCCTTGCAGCTTCTTATCCTCCTTTGCCCCAGCCCCACTGTCTCCCCTCCTCTTGTTCAGCCACATCCAAGTGA
Source organism: Rhynchonycteris naso (assembly GCA_037038555.1). Lineage (NCBI taxonomy): Eukaryota > Metazoa > Chordata > Mammalia > Chiroptera > Emballonuridae > Rhynchonycteris > Rhynchonycteris naso. The sequence goes on from CM072995.1 coordinate 319,356,854, forward strand.
GTCCACCTCCACCCAAAGCCATTATTTCTCACCCTTTCCTGAGAAGGCAGGACACAGGCCCTGGCAGCACTGGCCAGCTCAGAGTCCAAAATACCTAACACTAAAATGTTAATAGACAGCCCCCAAGTAGCCTGCAACCAAAATGGGAACAGAGAATTCCCAGAGAGAACTGGTATAACCCCCACCTGGCAGCAGGCCCCAAAGCAGTGAGCACCACACAAAGGTGGGGATGCTCCCAGAGGCTACACTAGGGGCAGAGCTTGACAACTGATGGGTGCTCACTAAGTGCTAAATTTGTGCCACATAAACGATGGTGAACCTCTGCCTCCCCTGGGTTCCACAAGGGCCTGGCCCGCAGTAATTATTGAGTCAGTCTGTTGAATGAAACGAAAGTATGAATGTGTGCTCTATACCAATCACACTCTGATCCCACTTTGTTTTTCAAAGTGTAGGTCCTGAACCAAGAGCTCCATTGCTTTCTGAAAATGTATTAGAAATGCACATTTCCCCCATCACCCCAACCACCCTACTGATCTGAAGCTCTGGAGTGGGGCCCAGCAATCCGCCCAATGCACAGACTCTGGCTGCATGAAGCCTTCAGGGCCTAGAGCCTGCCTGGTCATCATATCCTGATCAGAGAATGGGTCCTTGAAAAGCCCTTTCTGCCCCTGGGAGGCCAGAGCAAGAGTCCTCTGCCACCAGGTTGGACCATGAAACACAGTGAGTCCTTCTGTCTCTTACCCTTTAGATAGAAAGATAGATTGTGGGCTTCTCTAGGGTGGGGACTACTCCTACTACCTCTTTCAGGTCTGGGCATATGGGAGACTGCTAGGCCAGTTGACTGAGCTATGGCTTGAGCAAAGAGGATGGACATACCCCATGATCTATCTAGTCCAAATAGCCAGGTACCAAAGATAATCCTACACTAGCACGAGGGCCGGCGGTCAGCAGGCCCCACCCATGGCCCATTGCTTGATCACTGTAGTTACTTAACCCACATTTGGCTTTCTCTCAGAACACCTTCCTCCCCACCTGACCTTCCCCGGCTCATTTCCTTGGGAGGAGGTGCACAGCCTGGGCTTGTAGTGAGGTGGATCCATTCCCTCAACAGGTCCAGCTGGACTGGCCTTGCAGAGATGAATCCACTCTGGCATCTAGGTGCTCCCAGACAACACTCATAAGGCTCAGCTGAGGGGGCCACTTCTGCTGGAGGTAGGCGGGATAGAGGGTACCAGGGAGGGCTTCCTAGAGGAGGCAGGGTTTGAACAAGGCCCTGAGGTCAAGAGATCCAAAGGCATGTGGGTACCCAGCCTGGAGAAAGGGGTGGGGACTGGTGCCAAAGGCCTATTTGCTGCTGCTACTTCATTAAGAATGTCTAATTAGATGCAAGCCCATTGCCATGACAACAAAGAGACTGGTGGGAGACTGAAAGAAAGCTGAGAGAAGGACCAGGAGTACACAGCTGCTGAATCAGTGTCCAGGGCATCCAGATCACAGGCTTTGCAGCCTGGAGCCTGCCAAGGTGAGGGTAGCTATGGTGGAGGCTCGGGAACAACTTGTGTTCCTTTGAGCCACTATTTCAGGCACTGATTCTTCCTTTAGGTGTTTGTAGTTGTTTGAGTTGGTCCATCTCAGAATTGCTTTTTGTTTGTTTTAATTTTTACTTATTGATTTTAGAGAGCGAGGAAGGGAGAGACAGACAGACAGGAACATCCATCTGTTCCTGTATGTGCCCTGACTGGGGATCAAACCGACAACCTCTGCTTCAGAGCGATGCTCTAACCAACCAAACTATCTGGCCAAGGCCAGAATAGAGTTTAAGTGTATGAGGTTCTTGGTAAAGGCCTACCCAGCCAGCTTCTCCATATCCCACGCCCCTACCACAACACATACACCTCTCCCGCACTCATCTTCCAGTCCTGGGGACCACCTAATTCTTCCGACCTGCATCCAGGCTGCTGATAGTCCTCAGCTCTGCAGCTGGTGCTGGACCAATTGGGGGACCAGTGATGAGGAAGGACACATGGATGGACAAATGGATGGATAATGAAAAGTGGCTGAATAAATGAATGGATGAACAGAATGATGAACGGATGCATAGGTACATGTTTCAATGGACGAGTAGTTTAATGAGTTTTTATTTCATTCATTGGTTGATTACTTCAACAAATATTTACTGAGTACCTACTAGGTACCACACACTATGCTGGAAGTTAAAGGTAAGAAGAGAGGACTGTGCCTTCCTGGGCACAACAGTAGGTGCAGAAATCGGAAATGACAAGTGCAATGCAGGTTATGAAGGAGAAATGCAGGTTCTGGGTCCAGGGTCTCTAGCCTTGCACATATGCATGGTTCTGTATAAGCATTTGCCAGGAGAGGCTGTCTGGGCCCCAGAGCCACCCAAACTGGAACACTGGGAATTCCATAATCTTAGAATCTTCAGCATCACTAATGCTGTCTGAACATCTGTCCACGTGCCAGGCAACCCAGGGCTTTTAATCCCCAAAGCAGCCCTATATCAAGGACAGTTGGTTATTGTTACTCTCCCACTTGAAGTTCATGGAGGTCACCTAACTATTAAGGGAAGGAGGCTAAAGGCTGCCTCTAGGCACCATGTTCTTAACCCTACTACCTTCTGACAGGGCCTCTCTCCCTCTCCCCATGACCTGTGCTATGCACTCAGCTCGGCCTCCCCTACCTCCCTGGAGCACTACACTAGTTCCCCGAGTTGCCTTTCTCCAGCTCATTTGTCCTGAGATAGTGACATGAACAGGTTTTCCTGAACCAGGAGGATTTTGGTGGAAAATAAAACGCTGCCCTCGGGCAATGCTGAGATCCTCTTTCCTGGGAATGGAGCCCTGGCTAGTGGCCCAGAGAGACCGTCTGATTTTTCTGACCCCCCTGAGGCACGGACATGGACTCAGTACTGGATGTTCCCAACCTTCAGCTATCCGTTTCAGTGATGGCTGCTGCCCTCCTCATGTCCATAGGTTCATCAATGAGATGCAAGTTCCAAAAGAGGGGCTTCTTGGCATAGATTAAGAGGGTAAACTTGAGCGAGATAGCCTGGGCTCAAATCCTGGTTCTACCATGTACTCATGATGTGACTGTGAGCAAGACAGTTCCCCTCACAGGGCCTCAGTCTCTTCATTTGTTCCTGAGACCCCTTTCCTCTTCTTCCCATCATCAGTCCCTCCCCACGCAGTCCGTCATAGCCTGTTCCCCACAGACCATCCCGTCTTAAAGGAAGAGCCTCTCAAGAGTTCCCAGGCCTCACAGGCAGCTGCAAGGGCAGTATCCAAGCCACAGGGCTCCCTTGGGACTGGCTGTTCCGGGTAGGGCCCAGAGTTCTGGGGAATGTGTTTAGGGAATGGAAAGGGGATATCAAGGGCTTAAGGAGCTTAGGTCCTTCCTGTCAAAGGGCCACTGCCCTGCTTAGGTGGATCGTTGTGTGCACCTTGAGGTGGGACTATGACTGACATGACATGTGTTCCATTTGGGGGGACTCACCCATATATCTGTGTATGCCCATCGGTGGTCAGGTGCACAGCCTCTCAGTGGGTGATGGTCCGTGTAGTTATGTGGCAGAGTTGGAAAGTAAAGGGGCTGCTTCAGTAAGAACCCTAAGTAGTTACAGCTGTTGTTTCCTAAGCACTTACTATGTGCCAAGCATGGGCTAAGTGCTTTACATCTCTCTCAATCATCCCAGAGGGGTGTGGCAGACTGTATTTCTCAGATAGCTACCAAAATACTTTCCATCCCACATGTTCTTCTGACAATGAGGTACTGATACTCTTCCCATAAAGTGATGAGGTGTTTTGTCCCCTCTCTTGAAACCTGGTAGGCCTCTGTGACTGCTTCAGCTAACAGAGGGTAACAGAAGGGATAGATACTACGTGACATCAGACCTAGGCCCTACAAATGCCAGATACTTCCACACTGCTCTCGAGTCACTCATTCTTTTTTTCTTTTTTTTTAAGTGAGAGGAGGAGAGAGACTCCCGCATGCGCCCCAAACGGGATCCACCTGGCAACCCCCATCTGGGGCCGATGTTCTGCCCAGCTGGAGCCATGCTTGCAACTGAGCTATTGTTAGCACCTGAGGTAGGGGCTTAATGGAGCCATCCTCAGTGCAGGGGCATCTTGCTTGAAACAGGAGAGCCATCCTGCAGGAAGGAAAGGGGGGGGGGAGGGGGAGAGGTACAGAAGCAGATGGTCGCTTCTTCTGCATGCACTGACTGGGAGTCAAACCCAGGTCGAGTCACTCATTTTTTTTTTAAAGATTTTATTTATTGACTTTAGAGAGAGGAGAGAGAGAAAGAGAAATGATGGGGGGAGGGGGTGACAGGAAGCATAAACTTGCTTCTCATATGGGCCTTGACCAGGCAAGCCCAGGGTCTTGAACCAGCAACCTCAGCATTCCAGGTCAAGGCGTTATCCCCTGTGCCACCATAGTTCATGCAAGACATTCATTCTTTTTTTTTTTTTTTTTTTTTTACAGGACAGAGAGAGGGATAGATAGGGATAGACAGACAGGAACGGAGAGAGGTGAGAAGCATCAATCATCAGTTTTTCGTTGCTGTCGCAACACCATAGTTATTCATTCATTGATTGCTTTCTCACACGTGCCTTGACCGCGGGCCTTCAGCAGACCGAGCCACCCCTTGCTGGAGCCAGCGACCTTGGTTCCAAGCTGACAAGCTTTTGCTCAAGCCAGATGAACCCGCGCTCAAGCTGGCAACCTCGGGGTCTCGAACCTGGGTCTTCCGCATCCCAATCCGACGCTCTATCCACTGCACCACCGCCTGGTCAGGCAAGACATTCACTCTTGAAACCTAGCTGCCACATTGTGAGGAAGGCCAGGCCACACGCAGAGACCATGTGTAGGGTATTCCAGTTGACAGCCCAGATGACGTTCCACTCAGATCCCCATAAGAATTGTCAGATTTGTGAGTGAAAATGCCTTTAAGGTGATTTCAGCCCAGCCACTTTAATCTGTAAGTAATCCTAATACCAATCCTGAGTTATGTATTACTACTGAGCCTTTTAAAAATGAGTAAACAAAGGCTCCAAGAAGGGAAGCAACTTGCCTGAGGTTATAAAGTCTGATATGGCAAAACTGAAATGAAAACAAAATTTTATTTATCAATTTTAGAAAAAGGACAAAGAAAGAGAGAAAGAGGGAAGGAGCAGGAAGCATCAACTCGTAGTAGCTGCTTTCCGCATGTGCCTTGACCAGGCAAGCCTGGGGTTTCGAACCAGTGACCTCAGCATTCCTGGTCAATGCTTTATCCATTGCACCACCACAGGTCAGGCAAAACTCGAGTTTGATTCCAAGTAATCAGTGTATCAGAGAGGCCTGAGTGACTTCACCAGTGTCACAAAGCCCATAAATGAGGAGTCAAGCAACCCCAGAGCACCTTGCATGAGGTGGTGGTGGGCTGTATTCTCATCCCTGGATAACTGGAAATAAAGAAATGGAACAGGAGGAAGGTCTCTGAGTCTGCCTCCTTACCCCACCCCCTGACTGTAAGGTCCATAAAGGCCGCGTCCCTGACATATAGTAGGTACACAATACATATCTGGCTGGCGGACTTGCTCCGTGACTTTAGCCAAGTTGCTCCCCACCTGGGATTCAGTTTCCCCCTCAGTGAACCAATGGACTCTAAATTCCCCACCAGGCTCCCTGAGGAAGCTGGATCATTGAGGTCATGCCCAGAGATGGGAGAACGGACAGCCTGACCTCCTCCCTGATTTCCCAGCCATGACCCAGCCTCCTGGCTTTAGTGGAGAAGCTGGGGTCCAGAAACTGAAATGCTACCAGATGCCTCACAGGTGGCAGCAGAAGCCTGCGCGGCAGGGCCTGTGGTGCATGTGGTTTGAACTTAATATGTATTTTTTACATGTAGATTTCCCTCCTTATTTTCCCCTCCTCTGTCCTCTCCTTTTTTCCCCCCTCTCCTCTTGTTTTCAAGAAGATACAGCTGGATTTTCCAGCCTGAGAAGGAGGAGTTCCTTGACATCACAATAATGACTGGTAGCAGGAGGCCAGAGGCCAGGGGTGGGGGTGGGGGTGGACAGACAGACCCCAACAGATGTACAGAACATCACCTAATGAGCAAGTAAGCTCTAAATATCTTCATCTCCAGAGCCCAAGAGGCTGGCTCTATCACCTCCATTTTACAGGCAGAGAAATCGAAATCTAGAAATTCTGGGTCCCACATCTGCATCTAAGAGGGCAGGTTGCCTCACCCCTGGAGAGAAGGAGGGATACCATTGGGAATCTGATGGGATTCTAAGATTTAGAAATCTTAGAGTAAGATTTGCTAAATCAGGCAACCCAGCTCCCAAGAAATGTACCCACCTACCCCTGTACACAGTTATGCCCACAGTAGTGGTCTGGCCTGTGGTGCCAGCCCTGGCTCAGAATTTGAGCCAGCTTCCATGAGGTCAGCTTCCAAAGCCCGCCCCTCCCAGTACCAAAAACTATTTCATTCAAAATGTTTAAATTTTGCTCATCATAGAACACTGCACAGGGAATTGGGCCCATGTGGTCTGGGACCAGTACCACTACCTTCTAGCTGTTAGAAATATCACTTCCCTTCAACCTCAGTTTCCTTACTCGAATAATACGGGTGTACACCTACTGTGCAGTAGGTGCTGTGCAAAGGAGGGCTCCCTTCCCTTACTTCCACCTAGCTTTCTGGCCTGCAAGGAGGCTGGGGTAAGGGATCGTGGGAACGGAAGTTACCCAGTGTCTGTGTCCAGCCCTCCTGTTCTCTCCCTCCTTCCCTCAGACCCAGGCACAAGTTGGAGGGGGGGCCCATTTGTGTGTGTGTTGTTGGGGTGGGATGGGGTGTCCTGTCTCTAGAGCGGAAGATGACTCACTGGGCTATTGGCCAGGCACCCTGGGAAAGGCCAGGCCAGCCTCAAACCAGAGCCCCAGGGAGCTGGGAGGCAGGGAGAAGGGGGGCAGGGTCTGTCTGAGCAGTAGATATAATCCTGGGGGCACTCAAAGCCCCTCCCACAGCCAAAAGAGGCCATCTTCCGGGTTTACCAGGGTGTCAGAAATTCTACTCACACACCAAAGGCCCAGGGAAGCTTGAAGTGTCATCAGCTTCCAATCTGACCTCTGTTCTAGGCTTGGATGCTGCTGTAACAAGGCAGAGGTCCTTCCTCCCCTTTGGAGCTCACAGACTTCAGTGTTCTTGCCTAGAACAGAGTCTGGCTCATGGGAACTCAGTATATATTTGTGAATTAGTAAATGGATGAAATAAGTATCAGTGTAATAAATGTGAGCAGCAAGTTTAGAATGTCCCATGTGTAATCTTCCCTTGAAGAAGGGAGCCATCCCTTCCCATTTTATATTTGGCAACCAAGGTCCAGAGAGGAAAGTGTCTAGTGACTCCCCAAGGCCGCAGGCACAGTTAGCTGAGGCTAGGGCCAGGCCTTTGGGACTCTTCCATTACAGCTTTGTGGCCCCCATCTTCCCTGCCCCTACCCTATTCCAAGACCCAGAGCCCAGGGAAGCCCCTCTCATCACACCAGACAAGCCTATGGTGGTAGAGGTTCCAGTGACAGTGACCATGCCTTGCTCGGATGACTCCACCACAGCCTCCATGGGGCTGTCACTGGGCCTGGGTCATACAGGCAGAGGTGGTCTCTGCCTTGGGCTGATCAAAGGCAGCCTTGTTTCTCAGCCTCTTTGTTTCCTATCAGCAACTAATGACCAACTTTAGTGCCTAGGCAGCAAGTCACATGTGTGTGTGTGTTGCACAAGATTCATAGCAGAAGGTCAGCCTGAGCAGGGATAGACTCTACTTTTCCAATCTGGAGCCACCATTTCCAGGAAGCTGTCCTAATGGCTCAGATCTGCTGACTCTTCTCCTTCTCTGAGCATCTTGCTTCTGGAGTTGCAGTCTTTTTTCTTTTTTTAAGTGAAAGGAGGAGAGATAGAGAGACAGACTCCTGCATGTGCCCCAACTGGGATCCATCTGGCAACCCCCGTCTGGTGCCAGTGCTCGAATCGAGCTGTCCTTGGCACCGGGCTGACGCCCAAACCAATGCCACTGGATGCAAGAGAGGAAGAGAGGGGTGGGGAGAGGGAGGAGGAGAGAAGCAGATAGGCGCTTCTCAAGTGTACCCTAACCAGGGATAAAACCCGGGTCTTCTGCATGCCTGGCTGATGCTCTATCCATTAAGCCAACCGGCCAGGGCCTGGAATTGCAGTCTTGAAACCTCAGAGTCTCTCTAGGATGGCTGATGTAATGATAGTAAGTGGCACCACCCAGCACTTCACAGTTCACAAAAGACTTGAAGGACCTAATCTCATCAGATCCTCACAGCAACTCAGTGGGGAAACCAAGGCTCAGTGAAAAACCATAACTTGCTCAGGTTCTCCAGACTAAAGGGGTGGTGGGTCTGGAGCTCAAAACCCCCCTCTGCCACTGACCTGTGATGGGACTTTGGGTAAATCACTTAACCTGTGCCTGAGACAGGAAGAGAGCAATGGATGTAAGGCTGGTGGCTGTGCCATGCAGATTTGCATTGAATTCAGGCAGTGTAAAGGAACTCTGGAGCCAGAGGATGGTAGCCATTCTGTTTCTTAGAGCCTCGCAATAGCAGATGAGCAAGCACGCAGGGCAAACCTGCTTCTTCCTCTCTCAGGGGTGACCAGCAAAGGGGGGGGGGGGGGGGGAGGCTGCAAACAATAGCAAATAAAAGTCCTTCCCAAAGGCAGCAGGCAATCGGCAATCTACAATCTGCTGCCCTGAGGGCAAGCACCAGCAGCCTCACATAGACTATAGCAGCCCTGTGCTCATGCACCAATCAGGCAAAGTGCAAGTGAGCAAGCCTAACACACCTGTTTGCCCAACAATGGCATAGGAATAGAAGTTAATCTTTCTTGAGGAAGTTCCCAGGTACTGCCTATAGGTAGTTATTTGCACTTCAAATTAAGCCTCCTGGGCTGGCCTTATTACCCTGCTTTACATAAGAGAATGACAGTACCAAGAAGAACCTGGCTCAAAGTTTCACAGCAGACAGGATTCCTTCTCCCAGGGGCCAAGAAGGCAGAATATCTACATCCATTCCACACTGAAGGTAAAGGGAAGCCTCCTGGCCCAAGGGAGTCACCCAGACAGCAACCTAGGCCCCCAGCACCACAAGGAAGTGGAGGAGACACTCAAGGCCTGCCTCTTCACAACCGTGGGGTCTGACCATGGGGGCAGAGTGAATCTGCACTTGTAGAGTTAAAATGCCAGGGAGAAATGTTCAAGGTAACAATAAATAAAAGAAGCATGAAACATACATACTGCACCATCTCAATATCCTGAAACATACATATGTATGTACATGGCAAAGAGCAAAGGCTGGAAGCAAAACACCATATAGGGGAATTTAACAATGAGCGGGATCCTTGGAAAATGAGGGCAAAGTGAGAGATCATCCTATACTGAGAACTGCTCAAAACTCACGAAGCCCCTATCTGTGCCTCAGTTTCTTTATCCATATTATAGAAAATGTAATATAATAGAAAATGTAAAAGGTTTGCTTAGCACAGTGCCTAGAACAAGGAGCTCTCAATAAATATTTTTCAAATTAATTTTTTAAGACTTTATTCAAAAAAAAAAGACTTTATTCATTTTAGAGAAGAGAAAGAGAGAAAGAGACAGAGAGAGAGAGAGAGAGAGAGAGAGAGAGAGAGAGAGAGAGAAAGGGGGTAGGAGCAGGAAGCATCAATTCCCATATGTGCCTTGACCAGACAAGCCCAGGGTTTCAAACCAGCGACCTCAGCGTTCTGGTGGATGCTTTATCCACTGCGCCACCACAGGCCAGGCAATAAATATTGGTTGTTAAGAAAAACCATAGAACCTTACAAGGCAAGTCATGTCAGAGGGTGACTGGGCCAATGCCCTCCTGGGGCAGGCATCCCCTGGCAGCCCTTGCTTGCATGCCTGCATGCCCCAGAGCCAAGGAGCTCACCCTCTCTAATGGTACATGGTAACTCCCTCTACTATGGAGCAGGTCTGCTTGGGAGAAAGCCCAAGCTGGGCTGGAAGTGACCTTAGGAAGAATCTTCCATCTCCCATTTTAAATCCTTTCAGGGTGATTCTCCAGTTGAGAGACTAGAAGATAGAAGAGGCTTTCTGAGTAGGTTTCTTGCCCCCAGCCCAGGTGACTACCTCTGACCCTCCACTGTTTCTGTAACAGTAGCATTTGCTGGCAGCACTTGGTGCCTTTTCCATTTTCTTCTTTGGAAAACACATGAGAAACCATTTGGGTCTGACCTCCTCCCTATTCCACCTCCAACCCCTCCAGTCCCTCAGGAGCAGGAGGCCCTCTCTGTCTCCTCCATGGAAAACAGCCTGGTGGAGAGCCCTGAGAGGAGGGGCCTTGTGAGCTGGCTGTTGCCATGGCAATGGCAGTCCTGGAATTTGACCACTGGGGCCCAGGAGTGGGGGTGGGGACTTGATAGGCCATGCTGGGGGCAGGGAGGAAGGTCCAGAGGCCCAGGAAAGCTAAGAGCAAAGGCAGGGCAGGGGTCAGGGTCCCCTCCATGGCCTCAGTTTCCGCATCTGTAAAGGGGGAAAAGGCATGGACCTCAAGATCTCTTTCCAGCTTTAATCTAAACTGGAACCTGGTGAGGGCTAGGGGTAGAGGAAGTAACCAAAGCAAGGCCAGGTGCCCCTTTTGGTGGAGGGACCCCAGAGGACAGGGACTTGCCCCAGGTGGCACAGCAAATCCATGGTAGCACTAGGACTAGACCCCAGTTGGGGGTGGTGTGGGTCTGCCCACTCTGGCTTTCCTATTTCTTCACTGGAAAAGACAAGGATGCCTGTTTCATGGTGGGGAGAAGAGAATCTTCAAGAATAGCTATGGCTGGCCTGACCAGGCAGTGGTGCAGTGGATAGAGCATCAGACTGGGATGCAGAGGGCCCAGGTTCGAAACCCTGAGGTCACTGAATTGAGCACAAGCTCACCAGCTTGAGCACAGGGTTGCTGGCTCAAGCATGGGATCATAGACATGACCCTATGGTCGCTGGCTTGAGCCCAAAGGTCACTGGGTTGAAGCCCAAGGTCGCTGGCTGGAGCAAGGGGTCACTTGCTCTGCTGTAGCCCCACCCCACCCCCATTCAAGGCACCTGAGAAAGCAATCAATGAGCAACTAAGGAGCTACAACGAAGAATTGATGCTTCTCATCTCTTTCCCTCTCTCTATCTCTGTCACACACACACACACACACAAAGAATAACTATGGTTGGGCCAGGCCCACATTCTTGAAACAATGGACAATGTGCTTGCTCCCCCAGCAATCTCCAGCATTTCTGGATCTGGAGGGCTGGCAGAGGGCCTGTCCCCACCATGACTGCAGTGCCAGGCTGCAGTGGGTAATTTTAAATGGCTGCCCTGCCCAACCCTCTCCACCTTCCCACCCACCCACTTAAGGAACACAGTGAGTTATGGGGTCAGCTTCTGACCCCACTCCACTTTGACCAAGCTTCAGTGGGTACTGGATTCACAACCATCCTCTGGGCCTTTACCTTAAGGACACACCCCTATTGCTGGGTGCCTCCTCCCACGCAGTCAGCCCTGGAGTCAGGGTGATCTCCAAGGCCCCTTCAGCTATGACACTCTAGGGCCAGAGAGGGAATGGGACTTGTCCAAAGTCACCCAGCACTGATGACAATTTGGGAATGCTATGCCATCAGCCTGTTCCCCAACTCCAACTGGCCGTCCTGCTAAAATGGTGTCATCCCAAGCCCCTCTTCTCACACCACTGCCACTGCTCCTCAGTGACCACAGCCTGGCTCCTCCAGCTGGCCCTTACATCCAACACAGAAAGATGCTCATTTTGACCAAGTCACTCCTCAGCTTAAAATGACAGTCAGCTAGGGAAAAAAAAAAGAGTTGGAATCATAACTCACACTACACACCAAGATAAATTCCAAATGGATCAAAGATCTAAATGTACAAGAAAACAAAACACCAGAGGAAAATATGAGGAAATTGCTTTATAATCTTGGAATGGGAAAGGCCTTTCTCATCATGACTCCAAATCCAGAAGCCATAAAATAAAAGTTTGATAAATTAGACCACATAATAATGAAACCTTCTGCATGGCAAAAATACATTATAAACAAAATTAAAACTCAAGTGACAAGTCAGGAAAAAATATATCTGCAACTCATAACCCAAACAAAGGACCAACCTCCCTAACATTTATTTAAAGGTTCCTAGAAATTGGAAAAACAAAAGGCCAACAGCCCAACAGAAAAACAGGCAAAGGATACAAATTGTTAACAGAAACGGGAAACCAAATGTCTCTTGGACATATTGGAAGATGTGTCATTATGAAATAAATACCAATGAAAACATACTAACGTACCATTTTCCACCTGTCAGATTGGGGAACTACCCAAAGGTTTGACTTGACGAGACTGTGGGAACCAAGCACCTTATTCTAGCAGTGGACCCCTGTGAACGGCATCAAAATTAGAATCCCACATACCTCTGTTCCAACAGTTTCACTCTTAAGAAGATGCCCTCGGCCCTGGCCAGAGTGGCTCAGTGCATAGAACGCTGGCCTGGTGTATGGATGTCCCAGGTTTGATTTCTGGTCAGGGCACTCAGAAGAAGTGACCATCTGCTACTTCCCCCTCCTCGCTCTTTCCCTCCCTCCCACAGCCAGTGGATCAACTGGTTCACGCACAGTCCGAGTGTCAGCCTTAGGTGCTAAAAATAGCTCAGTTGATTCGAGCATTGGACCCAGAAGGGGTTGCCAGGTGGATTCTGATCGGAGCACATGCAGAAGTCTGCCTCTATCTCCCATCCTCTCACCTAAAAATATAAAAAAAAGAAGATGCCCTCCCATGCTAATTACCTATAAATGCATTTGTTCATTGTAGCACTGTTTGTAACAGCCTGTCTATCAGGAAAGTCAGAGAAAGACAGTACATTTACTGGTGTTTGCATACAGGAGTCATAAGAACTAATACCCATATGTCCTGGGGTGGGGCCAGGTGGGTAATAAGGTAAATTTTTAAATTTTTAGAGAGAGCGAGAAAAACGTCGATATGTTGTTCTACCCATCTATGCACTCATTAAATGATTGTTGTATGTGCCCTGAGTAGGAATCGAACCTGCAACCTTGGCATGTTGGGTTGATGCTCTAACCAACTGAGCTACTAGGCCAGGGGCCCTTCTTGATATTTTTAAATGACTTGAGTATATTATCTATTCACATTTTAAAATATTTAGATGAAATTGTTTAAACCAGCACCTCACAATCAGGCCCCTGCTGCCTGCTCTGGGCTCGGGGCTCAGCTCTGAACAGCCTCTGCAGCCCTCCTCCTCCTCCTCAACCTTCAGAGGCTTACGTCCAGCCTTCCTCCTCCTTCTCAGCCTTCAGAGGCTTACCTTCAGCCTTCCTCCTCCTCCTCAGCCTTCAGAGGCTTACCTTCAGCCTTCCTCCTCCTCCTCAGCCTTCAGAGGCTTACCTTCAGCCTTCCTCAGGAACTCCCCTTCTATAGGCGCCCTCCTCAAGGAGCACCACTTGGGTTCCTCCAGCCTCTGGGCATATCTGTCCCAATCCTGATCACTGCTATTGTCTTCATCTATATGTGTGTCTGGGTTCTGCCCTGCCTACAAAACAGGACCAGGTCCAAAGGTGGCCCCCAGCAAACGAAGAGTGAATAAAGTGGGGGGTAGGCTGCTCTAGGACCCTGAGTTTGGAGGTTGTTTCCTAACTGGTCTCTTCCTGGACAATTCCAGTGTCTTCTCTGATGCCCCTCCAGGACACTCTCCCTTCCCTCACTGCAGTCAGAAAGGGGCTTGGCCCTCCAACCCTTTCCACAGAAAATATTCAATTTTCTCCTTCACAGGCTATACCCCTTTCTTAGGTCCTGGCAATCCTACCCTATCTGGGCCATAGATACCATATATAAAGACTATAAGGTTGGCAACAGGCAACTTTACAGCAGGGTGGGATTTCTACCAGTGAGGATCTAGTCTGACCAGGTACAGGCGCAGTGAATAGAGTGGGATGCTGAGGACCCAGGTTTGAAACCCCGGGCTCATCTGGCTTGGGTGTGGGGTCACAGACACGACCCCATCCATGGTTGCTGGCTTGAGCAAGGGGGTCACTGGCTCAGCTGGAGCCCCCCGGTCAAGGCACACATGAGAAAGCAATCAATGAACAACTAAAGTGCTGCAAGTATGAGTTGATGCTCCTTATCTCTCTCCCTTCCTGTCTGTCTCTCTAAAAAAAGAATCTAGCAAAGCCCCAAGCCCACTTCTGCACAGCCCCCTTAGCTCCTTTCCCATAGGCAATTGCCTGGGGGAAATTTTGAGCCTCCCTCAGGAACTCAGCATACCCTCTCCCCAAAAAGACGGCCCTAAGCTATTCTTGATGATGCCATTCACTTCTCTTCATCCCTGAGACCCCTCCTCAGCCAGGCCAGACCACCACCCTTCCTCGCCTTCCAGCTTGCTTCATGATTTCCCACTGTTCCCCCAGGGGTCAGTGGTCCAGTCTAGCCACCATAGGCATTATCAATTTAATTTTCACAAAAACCCTGTAAATAGGAGCCATCATCATGTCCACTCTACAGGTGCATAAAGTAAGTTCCAGAGGGATTAAGTACTGGTATTTATTTACTCATGGCCATGCAGCAAAGAAGAGCTGAACCATGACACTAACACATCTGGATGCAGGATCAAGTACAAGTACTCAGGATGACCTCTAACCTGGGTGACCTGGCCCTTGTTGACCCACCAGCATCAAATTTCCCCACCCATATCACACTCTGGCTATAGTAGTTCCTCAACGCATCATACTCACACCCTGGGTCTCGGCACATGCTGGTCTCTGTTAGGTGCTTCCTCCGGTCTTGATGCTTGGCAACTTCCTACTCATCCTATGTTTTTGGTGTCCAAAGAAGTGGGAGCCTAGGCTGTGTGGTGGGCCAGGTAGGCTGGCGGCCAAGGTGAGCAAAGCTGGGTCCTAAAGGGCCTCAAACCTGCCAGGCTCAGAGCTCAGACTTTCTCCCGCCAATACCTGTTCACATCTCCTATAACTCTAAAACTCTGGGGAAGTCTTCCTGATTCTAACTAACCTTACCTCAACCTAGATGAGCCAAGGGGATTCCTGGGCCTCTAGAGAATGTGCCTCCACTTACTCTGATCCATGACCAAGCTGGGCCAGACACTGTGTCTGCTCTGGGAGCATGGCTGGCTCCCAGCTCCCATCTCTCTCAAAGGACCTGGGCCTCCCCAGGTGGCCGTAGTGGGCAATCGGGGTCTTCATGCCAACAGGTCATCCTCCTGATAAGGTGGGGCACAGCCCAGCTCTACAGGCCCCGGTGGGGGAACATCACCTGCTCATAGGAGCCTCAACGTGAGTGCTCCATCAGCTTGGCTCCCTGTGGAGACCTGCCCCCAAAAGAGTTTGTCCCTGTCCAGCGAACTTACAGAGAAGCTGAAGGGAGAGGCTTGTCCAGCCCTAAACCCCTCCTATAAGGCCCTTCTGCCCCAAACAGAGATTCTCTGCCTGAGTCTATGGGGCTCCTTGGAAGTATATGGGAGGAGATGCTGTCAAGGGGGTAGACATACCTCCACCTTCACTTAACTCAATAAGGTCCCAAGTTGACCTGTTTTATAGTTCTGTGTCAAGATTCCTTTAGAAGAAAGGGTTCCGCTGTTCTTAAAGGCTTGGAAATCGCTGCCCACGACCAAATCCAGACTTTCAGGGCTGGTGTTCCTGACTCCCCAGGACCCACCAACTCTTCCAGAACCAGGAGTGTTCCTGGTGCCCCAGCGCACCAGGGCTTTCCCATCACGGCCTCTACCTTCCCAGTTCTCTGCCTGGAGGTCCTAGCTCCGTTTCTGCCTGTCAAGGCCCTGCTGGTCCTTCAACACTCCAGCGATTCCCTCCCCCCATCCCTTGTTAGCCTCCTTCTTCTCTCCTTGGCTTCCTCATTTCTGATACTCAGTTCTCAGGTGGGGCTCCCTGGGGCAGGAACTCCTTACTATTTATTAGTTCTATAGCCCACAGGCTAACCCTGTACATATAGGCACCAGTGTATGACTGTGGAATTGATTTTTTTTCAATATTTATTTTATTGATTTTAGAGAGAGAAAGGGAGAGAGCAGGAAAGAGACAGGAGTATCTGTTCCTGTATGTACCCTGACCGGGGACGAAACTGGCAACCTCTGTGCTTTGGAACGATGCTCTAGCCAACTGAGCTCACTGGTCGGGGCTGGAATTGAATTTATTTAAAATTATCCTGAGCTCTCCAAACCCAATACCCAGGTTGATTCAAGAGTTAACTACCCAGGGATCATTAGAAAAGCTAGGAGCAGCTGTGCAGTTAGCTCAGCTATTCCACCAATGACAATGAGCGCCTCAGTTCTCAAATTGCTGGGCTTTCCACCTACCTGGGAGTGAGGCCCCGCTCCAGGCAGAAAGTAGGCCGAGGCCCTCTCCCCATTCACCTGGTCTGGCGTCCACTGCCCAGCCCAGTCCTATGGTGGAAACTCAGGGATTTAGTGCAGAGATGACTGCTCTGTTCACATCTGCCCAGACGGATAATGCCTATTTACATTACTTGTTAAACTGACGTCTGGCTACCCCTAACTATTCTGACTTGTCATCAAAGCTTTCTCCCCAGAAGGTGTGAGGGATTCTCAAGCTGGCTCCTTATTTCTAGTATCTACACCGATGTGTCTTCATCAGTATAAGTCTGTTGGGATTGAAAAGAGTCTATGTGTTCACATGCCTATGTGTTGTGTACCTTGCACTTTGCCCATGTTGGAGTGGATTGGGGGGGGGGGGTCTAGAGTCAACTTACTCCACAGAGTGGGAATTGTTGGTTTCAGTGCATACCCGCTCTGTCCTTTGGGTTCTCTACCAGGGCTCCTCTCTGCGTCTCCAGCCCGAGTTCAGGGCCCAACACTGCCAACACTGGTGTTTCCTCCCCAGCACCCACGGCCCAGACCTGGCCACACCGAAGGTGGCCTGATGACTGAGGAGTGGGGGCCACAGTGCTGCCTGAGGTCCAAGAGCTAAACTACTGGGACTGGGCTCAGGGCTAGGAGCCCAGTGGGAGACAGGAGGCTGGCTGTGTGTCTGGCCCTCTCTAGGCTCTTTGTCCAAATATGGAAAGTTTTTGTGTCTCCATTTGAGTCACTCCGGCCATGGCCCAAGAGATCTGCTTTCCAGATACTGCAGGCGGGAGGGGCTGCGCCAGCTCTGCCGGGCCTGCCCCCACCCACCTCTCCTTCCACTGCCTGGGCTCCTCTCAGCACCCCTCCAACCCCTGGGGCAGAGCTTTCTCCACCCACAGGAAGCCCAGCGCCTACCTCAGCTGCTCTCCAGCACCAAGAGAAAGAGCCCAACTCAGGAGGAAACACACATTCCCTCAGTCTGACCATCACCTCTTACTCCCAAGGGCCCCTCATATTCTACTGAGCCATTCAATATATACTGAGCCACTACTACGTGCTAGTTCCTGGGGTTAGGACTGTGGATTGTGAATGCAGTAGGCTCTCCATGTCCAAACTGAAATTCACTGTCTCCTCTCTGGAGATGTCACCCCCCCCTCCGCCCACCTGACAGTCCCGAAAGCCAGAGGCATGGGTAATGTGCAAAGATTCTGGAACCAGACTCTCTGGGTTTGAACCTGAATTGTGCCACTTGGTTAGCTTTCCTAACCTGGGTAAACTACTGCACCATGCTGTGCCTCCCTTAGTTCCTCATCTGTGTTACAGGCATGTCAGCATCTCCCCGTAGGTGATGTGAGGATTAAATGAACATACAGGAAGTAATCAGACCAGTGGCTGGCACACAGGAAGAGCTCTGCTACCAGTACTGTGACTTGCCACCCACTGACCATACCATATTCAGTTTCCATCAGCTTTCTCCTTGATCTCTCTGCTTTAAACAAGAGTCACTCCTGCAGCCTTGGAGTGAGGCCAGCCTAGATTCCACAACCACCTCTCTCCTAAGCTCTGTGATCCAAGCTAGGCACCTCACCCTCTCTGGGCCTGTGTCTAGTTCCCACCCCCAATCAGAACTGGCTTGAGGCAGTATCCTTTGCACATCTGCCAGCTCTCACCTGCCTGGGTGCTCAGGCCTGTGGTCCCGGAGCAGAACCCACACAGGGCTGGGCATGGCGGGGAAAACTTCCCAGGGGCGGGGCCCAGCCAGCTCTCCTCCTTCTACCTTCCCCAACCCCTCCATATTATTTATTCAATTAATGTGTTTTGATGTCCCACTGCGTGCCAGGAACAGGAGGGGGTGGGCACCTGACCAGAACTAAGCATTAGGTGATAGGGTGAACTGGGGACCACATCCACATTGCCAGATCCCAGAGCCTTTGAGATCTGTCCACTCCCAAGCAGAGAGTAGTTGCAGAGGCCTGGGGTGGGGGAGGGTTCCTGACACCTGGCCTGGGCTGCAAGGGGACACTGCCCAATACAGGGCCCTCTTCCAAAGACTTGGTTGTAGCCAGGGACCTTTCTGGCTCTGGTGGAGGCAGGGAGATAGGGTAAGAGGAAATAAGAGAAAGACAGAAGGAGCAGGACTGAGGGATGAGTGCAGGAAGAAGGACGAGGCGGGGGGCGGGGTGGAAGAGAGAAGAAAGCTAGGAGCCCCAGTGAGGCAGAAGTCTGGTGTGAATCAGTAGAAGAAACAGTGAAGGAGGAGGAGACCCCAGGCCTTGGGTCCAGGTTAAGAGGCGGGGCAGGCGGTTAAGCAGGTTGCCCCACCCCCCTTTTTCTCCAGCCGTGAAGCCAGGCCCAGGGCTATTTTTAGTGGTAACTGAATTTAGCTGTTCCCTCGGAAATTCCTCGCCCTCCCCAGGCTACACCCCCGAAGGCTACACCCCCGCTGGCCTTGGGGAGAAGCCTGGAGGTTTTGGTACAAGCAGGAGGGGAGAGGTGGGCCCAGGAGCAGCAGGGAGCTAGAAGGGAACATGGGCATCTGAAGAGAAAACTGAGGCTCAGATCAGGCCCCAAATATGTTATCCTTTTCTTATAGTCCCTACCCTACTCTCCAGGAAGGCCTCCTGGGCTGCAAGGCCACAGCACAGTACTTGTCTCAGGTAAGAATTGCATAAGGAGCCTGACCAGGCAGTTGCGCAGTGGATAGAGCATTGGACTGGGATGCGGAAGACCCAGGTTCGAGACCCCGAGCTGGCCAGCTTGAGTGTGGGCCCATCTGGCTTGAGCAAAAAGCTCGTCAGCTTGGACCCAAGGCCCCTGGCTCAAGCAAGGGGTTGCTCGGTCTGCTGAAGGCCCAAGGTCAAGGCACATGTGAGAAAGCAATCAATGAACAACTAAGGTGTCGCGACGGCAACGAAAAACTAATGATTGATGCTTCTCACCTCTCTCCGTTTCTGTCTGTCTATCCCTATCTATCCCTCTCTCTACCTGGGATTCACCACTAGCAAGACTGCCTGCCTGTCAGTCCCTCTACCCCCAGCTTCCGAGAGCCTGCCTAGTACAGAGCGCTCCTGGGCTGTCATATCTGGAACTCCCATTTCACAGATGGGGAAATTGAGGCCAAGCAACTCATCTTGGGTCATATAGCCAATGTGGATGAAAAAGGGGTTCTCTGGAAAGTAACTTCACAGGGCGATAAGATCATAAATTCCGAACAGGGCAGGTCATGGTGGGTTATCACACCCTAGGACTATATAACTTATTTAGTGAAAGGTTTTTAAGCAAGCCCTGTCCATTGTTCTCATGCATCT
Organism: Rhynchonycteris naso; assembly: GCA_037038555.1. NCBI lineage: Eukaryota > Metazoa > Chordata > Mammalia > Chiroptera > Emballonuridae > Rhynchonycteris > Rhynchonycteris naso. The sequence goes on from CM072995.1 coordinate 319,376,607, forward strand.
AGGTTAACACACCTTTGAAAAGCCAGAAGTAATACCCCCATCCCCATCCCCAAAGGCATATCAACCCTCAAGAGGACATAGAATCTTAACCTGTAATCCAATCCAGGTCTTGCTTTTTCCCACATTCATATAATCTTCCTAATGTTCCCTCCTTAATTTCAAATGCAAAACAGAAACTGCAAAACTGTCATTCTCTGGAGCATTTGAGATCTTACTTCCTGGCATATGTCCTCAATTTGGCTCAAATAAACTCTTATAATGCTCCCTGCCCAGGCTGCTCCCAAAGGGCCAACTGGTATAGCACGGAGCAGGGCACTTCCCTTGGAGCAAGAGAGAGTGAAGTTAGAGAAGAAGCACGTGGGCAGAGAGGCAGGGGCGCCTGAGCTGGCTCAGAGCCTCTCACCCTTCCAGGGATACAGAGGAAATTTCTTCATGAGGCAGGTAGATGACTCAGATGACCCTGCATCCTGTCCCAAGGCCTCCTTTCTAACTCTAATAAAACAGGTTGTTCCTACTCCCCCCCTCACCCCAGTTGCTAATTGGGCCCCTGAGCCTAAACCATCAGATTTTATCTCCAAATGATTTCTCTTACTAGTAAGTCCTTTTCTCTCTCTCCCCATATCAGCTGCTCCCCTCAGCCCAGGCCTCTCACCTCCCTGCTCCCTCCATTCCAATCAACCAGAGGATGCTTTCGCACGTGCCCATCTGGCATTGTTCCTCCTCAGCTCCTAACTTTCCATGGCTCCCCACTGCCCACAGGACAAGCCTAGGCTGTTTAACTTGGCACTTGTGGCCTGAAACCTGGCTCCTGCACCCACAGCCTCTCTTGCACGCTCTGATCGGAAAGCTCCCTGCCCTCTTGGCCTCAGATATACATTGACACTTCTCTTTCCTGCCCAGCTCAGCCCTATTCCCTAAAATGCCAAGCAATCTCCCCCGTCAAGAACTCGCAGTGGCCCCTTAGACCTGCAGTCCAAGCATGGGTCTGCAGGGCTGCAGCAGCGGTGACGTGCCAGGGGCAGACTTCTGGGCCTGGTCTCCTACTGCAGAGCCTTGAGGAAGCCTCCCCACCTCGCTGGGCCCCAGCTACCTCTACAAATGATTCCGGATGAGGGGTGGTTAGAAGACCATCCTGGCACTGAAGCCTGCCCCTCTTCTTCCTCTTGCCTCCTGGGCTGCCAGGAAGTTGGATGGATGTCTTACCACTAGGCCCCATCCGAGGGAGATAGGAGGAGAGGGAGACAGTGAGGAACCAGGAGTGAGGCCTCAGTGACACAGGCCACCAAGACGGAGTCAGTAGGGTTTTTTGGGGGGAGAGGGTCCCTTCCCATGCTTCTGCCCCTTCCCTTCCACATCTGCTCCTTGACCTCTAGTGCCCTGTCCTGGGAACGACTGGATGTTTGTCCAGGGGTTGGGGGGAGGGGTATCAGCGGTCCCAGGAGGCCAGGCTGTGGGGCTGGCTGGCAGCCAGGACCCGGGGCCTCCCTCCCTCCAGCTTGGGAGCAGGGCCTGCTCACCCCCTGGGAACCAATAAACAGGAAACAGATACCAACCTGGCGCTTGCTCCCTCAGCCTGGCCCTCTCAATCATAGTCCCAGGACCTGCCTCACCTCTCCCCAGCCTCAGAATCTCAGAACCAAGTAATGACCTCAAATGCACAGACCAAATCAAGCTAAGAGTTATCACTCCTGGAAAAAACTCAAAATCCATCTTGAAACCATGAAACTCTACACTCTGAACTGCCCATCTCAAAAGCACACAAAGTGGCCGCATTTCTGAGAGCTTCTTGACCTGGGGTCATAGGCTGAGGGCTCCATAAGGATTCTATCTTTTGGCCTCACAATAACTCCTTAGTGTCTCTAAGTTATAGAGCGTGAAGCTGAGGCTCCAAGCTGAGGTGCAGTGACTTGTTAGGTATCACCTAGTGAGTATGTCAGAGTCAGGTCTGAGGTTAATCCTTGCCAGTCTGACCCCAAAGCCCACCAGGCACACACCCCCTCAGGCTCCCTGCCTTGGAGGGGACTGAGTCTTGCTTCATAGGCTGGTATCAATGGGTCTGTGGATCTGACCCCGAGAGGGCCTCAACTCTGCTGTACCACTCAGGCTGGGGCTGGGGGTAATGAAAGGAAAGAGGAGCTGGAGAAAGAAGCAAGGCCAGTGGGTGCTTCCACCCGACTGCCCAGCCCCTTCTCTCCGTCCACCTCCAAAGGCCTGGCATGCTGGGCCACCTAGCCTACCCAGGGGTAGTCAGGACCCCACCTGCCCTCCTGGTGGGGCTTTGTCCCCTGCATCAGGGTTGGAAAGATTTGCCAAGAATCCAAGCATCTTGGAATCAATGTCTCTGGAAATCTTAGAATCCTACATCTTAGCATCTCGGTCACAAGCAGAGGAACTAACACTTCTTGAACACTTACTATGTGCCAAGCCCTCTTGGCATTATTTCATTTAATGTGAACAACAATCTTTGGTGAAGTGGACAGTACACCCATTTTTTGGACCCAGAGAAGGCTGTAAATGCTTGTTTCTGGGTCCTAAAGCCAGCCTGGGGGGGGGTATGAGATCAGGGCTGTGCTCCTTACCCTCCACACAACACCCCCCATGTGACACCTCCTAGGAAGTGCCCTGGCCTCTCAGGGCATGAAGGAACCTAACAGGTTGTTTGGTCTAACAGCATCAGAGTCACCAATTCTGGATAACCCCCAAGGAGGGAGGTCGTGGATGCCCCTCTGGGGACCCAGATACCTTGGATCCTGGCACAAGGGTTTAGGAGGGTCCTCTCTAGATGTCCCTGAGGTCCACCTGGGACAGTGGCGGAGATGTGACTCCCACCCCTTGCCTAGATCTCTACCTTCCCTTTATGCTTTGGATCTAAACTCTCCTGCCAACTGCCCCGCTTGGGAGCTGCTTCATGCTAATTTTTAATCAGCCTAGGAGCCAAGCCAGTCTATAAGGGACCCACTGGCTATCGTGTCCCTGTCCCACCAGGCCAGGACTCAGCCACCACCAGGACCCCGCCTACTGCAGGGGGCTAGGACCCTTGTTAAAAGCTCCTGAACCAGGGATGATGTCCAAGCTTTCCCTGTGTGTGTACTCACTGCCCATGAAGGGCCTCAGCAATTGACTGCTGAATAATGAATGACCAATGAACATGGGAAAATGACTGAAGGATAAATGCAGTGGGCTTAAATTCTCAGGTTCAGCCCAGTAACTGGCACCTATCTGAGGCTCTGGATCCCAGGATCCAACAGCGGGCCCCTCCGCCCACCTGTGGTAGGCAGAATAATGGCCCTAAATGTCCACATCCTAATCCCCATAACATAAATATGTTACCTTACATGGCAAAAGGGACTTTGCAGATGTGATCAAGATTTTAAGATGGGAAGATTATCCTAGACCAGTGGTGGCAAACTCATTAGTCAACAGAGTCAAATATCAACAGTACAACGATTGAAATTTCTTTTGAGAGCCAAAAATTTTAAACTGTATAGGTAGGTACATTGTTATTAACTTAATTAGGGTACTCATAAGCTGGAGTACCCTTTGTGGAAGAGCCATATTCAAGGGGCCAAAGAGCCGCATGTGGCTCGCGAGCCACAGTTTGCCGACCACTGTCCTAGATGATCCAAGTGGGCCCTAAGTAGTCACAAGGGCCCTTGTAGGAAGGAGGCAGGAGGTTTGGTTCTGAGTCCGGAGAGAGATTTGAAGGTGCTCTACTGCTGGCTTTGAAGATGGAGGAAGGGGACATTAACCAAGAAGTGAGAGCAGCCACCGGAAGCTGAAAAAGACAAACTGTTCTTCCCTGAAATCTCCAGAAGGAACACGGTCCTGTTAGCACTTAATTTTAGCCCATGAAACCCATTTATTCTGACCTCTAGAACTATAAGATAACTTTTATATTTTTAAACATTTTTTTATTTTTTTAAGATTTTATTTGATTTTTTTTTAGAGAGAGAGAGAGGGACAGGGTGGGGAGGAACAGAAAGCCATCAATTCATAGTTGTTCTTTGTGCCTTGACCAGGGTTTCTAACTCGAGGCCTCAGCACTCCAAGCTGACACTTTCTCCACTGCGCCACCACAGGTCAGGTAACACTTATATTGTTTTAAGCCACTAAACATGTAGCAATTTCCTTACATAGTCAATAGAAAATTAATATACCATCCATCTCTGCCAACCTAAACCTTGGAATCAGCTCATGTCTCTTCCACATCAGGTAGCTCTGTAAGACTTTCTTTCTTTTCTTTCTCTCTCTCTCTTTCCCTCCCTCCCTCCCCAGGGCGTCTCAGAGCCCTGGGACTTCCTCAAGCCCCAGAGGAAGTTTGAACACACTGGCAACAGCAGCATCACTACTTCTCGGGACATGCCACAGGGTGAGCCCCATAGTCTGCCCTAAGTGTGGGGAGAAGCCCATCTATGTGTGTGTTGGGGGGGAGACAAGCGCAGCAGCTGGTGGTAGGGGAAAGGGCCCCAGAGCCAGACCTGGGTGAGTACCGGCCTTACTCTCCTCTGCAGCCTAAAGGGGCTGTGGGTCCCCCTCTGCCAGCACTTCAATCTACAAATCCAGATTTTACTCAGTGCAGCTGCTACCTCTCCCAGCGGCTCTGGGAGATTTTATCCTAGTGCCCAAGAGCACGGAGGACTTTGTGGCTCTGATAGGGAAAGAGACTTATTCAAGGACACATTGCAGGAAAATGGAGAGACTAAGGCTGGAACCTAGGTCTCCTAACCCTAATACAGACCTTCGATGTACTATACCAGGTCATCCTTGGTTACCCCATAGCTTCAGAGTGAGGCCATAGACACCCCTCTGGGGGCTCTGATACCCTTGTCACGGGCTGGAGCTCACCACTGCCCAGGGCCCGGCAGCCTGGCAGTCTTCTTCTGCCTCTGTCCACCCCTGGAATGCCCAGAGACCTGGGGGAAAGTGGGGAGTGAGGGGGATCAAATCCCATTAGGAAGGACATTGGCTCCAATAGACTCCTGCTTCCCTGGGGACCCAGGGCCCCTGTTTCAGGCCCTGCCAGCAAGGCGCCAGGCTGCCTGGGCACACTTCCCAATAAGTACGCCAGGGCTGTAAGCCTTTCTGGGAAACATGGGTTCCCCCTCCCCCACCCTACCACCACCACCCCTGCCAACTGGGCTCAGTAGGGACGCCGTGGGAACAATATATGACCTGAGCATCAGGACACCTAGGACTGAATCCCCTACTTGAGCCTCTGCCTACTGTGGGCCTGCTTATTCATCCGTATATTGAAGCCATGGCAATGCCCACCTAGCTGGAGGACCAAATGGGAGGGACAGGACAGCCTTGGGGTGGCATGAGCTCTCCATCCTAGGAGACATGCAAGCTAGACCTACAGTGCCTACAGAGCAGACATCAAAAGAATGTGGCACTGTCACCGTCCTCACTGGGGCCCTGTGGCGGCTCCACCCTCCCTCCTAGCCTTTGAGCCAAGCAAACATAGGTCTGTAAGGGACAGCCAGTGCAGTCTACAGTCCCAGTCTAACCTGGGAGCTCTGTCAGTCTCCCCTTCCCCATCCTAAGCAACCTCTCATACACTGCCAGCCTCGGTAGCTACATGTTCACCTTCAACGCTAGAGTCCAGGCCCTGCCAAACAGCTCTGCGCTGCCGCAGAAACCTACTACCCAACTGACCACCTCTGCCCTAGCCCAAACCACCATCAACTCTTGCCCAGATTATTCCAGGGGCCTCCTGAATGGCCTCTCTGCTTCCACTCTGGACCTCTGCAATCTACCCCTGCAGAGCAGCCACAGCAGATCTGTGAAGGCCTGAGTCGGATCAGGAGCTGCATATAGAACCCTCCAACAGTGCCTGCCCCACTCACCTCAAACAAATGTCAAAGCCCTCCTACTGGCCTATGAGATCTACCTTGTCTGGCACAATCCATTTCTACTGTCCCTTATCTCCCTGACCTTATCTTCTCCCTTGCTCCAGCTACACAATCCTCTTGAAAATTTCTCACACTTCTACCTCAGGGCCTTTGTACTTGCTTTTCTCTGACAAAATGCCCTTCCCCCAAGAAGACCATTACATGGCTTGTTCTCTCACTTTTTCCAGGTCTCTGCTCCAATCTCACCTTCTCAAAAAGGCCTTCTCAGACCTCTCAATCTAAAATAGTACCTCCTCCCCATCACTCTCTACTCCCTTATCCTTTTTCTATTTTGCTGCTCAGCTCCCACCTCTTCCTGACACATAATGTATTCCTTTACAGATAGGTCTCCTAACCAGGCCTTTGCTTGCTGATGTATCCCCAGGGCCTAGAAGAGAGTAAGTATTTACTAAATGGATGAATACATTACCCTATCAAGGGTCACCCAAATCTCTGGGACAGACTCCACTGTACACAATCTGCCATGTTCTTTCCAACCTCCTAGCCTCGGCTCACGCTGTGCTCTCCTAGAATCCCTCCCTCACTTCAGTTTCAAAGGCCAAGCTGGGCAGGGCCTCCTCCAGCATGGGCCAGTCCCTCAACATCTTACAGCTCCTCCAGTCTACTTCTACATTCTGAAAGCTCTGAGTATTCCAGCTTCCCAGGCAGCCTGGGAGTGCCCCCCCACCCCGCCCCCGCCACACTGTGGAGGGCATGTGTAGCCTGAGAGATCACAGATGGGAGGGAAGAAAGCAGGACCCACAGGTCCCTACACTGGGTTGGGGGCTGGGGACAAGAGGAGCAGAGGCTGCCAGCCTCCGAAACCCAGCTGGTTCCAGAAATGTGGGGCTGGAAAATGTCAAGCTCAACTCTGGTTCATCCCCCAACTTTTCCCTGCTGAATGTGGAGAGAACCATTCTTGGGTCACACACACAAACCCCCCACCCCACCAGCCCAGGGCCCTTAAGAAGGAGTGGGGACAGGGAATAAACAAAGGAAAAGGACAGCTCTCTGCCTGTACTCCCCCTTCTCACCCTCCTACTGAGTGACAACACATTTAATTACAGATATTGGGTACTGCTCAAAATTCCAAATGTCCTAATCGCCTCCCCTCCCAGAACACGTTTCCATGGAAAAATCAGAGCAAAGAGCCAAGGAGGGAAAGGAGAGAACCCCCACCTCTGGGTTCCCTGCCAAGGGGAGACAGAGAGAAGAAAGGTGACGAAGAGCTGCAGCCCAGGCCTTCCTCCCTGAGGCAGGGAGCTGGCTGGGCACACTGGGGGATGGGGCCGTGTGTGCTGGGGCAGGGGGTGACCGACAAGGCCAGGGTTCTGGTGCTTGAGCCTGGCTCTGTCCTGTCTTGCTGTGTGAACTTAGACTCAGCATTCTTCTTTCTGAGTCTTGAAGTTCTTCCTACCGCAAACCCAGACTCCAGTAAATTAAATAACCACCATGAAGGTGTCCAGCCTCTTAGGAGTGTGCAGGTGATACCCCCATCTACTTCCTCCCATCCTGTTCCTCTATTCAGATGGCAGGCCAATCCCACCAAAAAAGAGGGACCTCTTGGGCCCCTTCACCTCTAAGACACTGACATTCTAGATTCAGTGGGAATCTAAGTCTGCAATTCTAAGAATTCAGCACTGTAAGATTCCCACAGCTTATACATTTGAAGAATGAAACATTCAGAGTGTCTGATATACAGAAAGCATTTAATAAATGTTAGCCACTGTTGCTCCTATTCTAATAAGCTAAAGTTCTATGAGTCCATCCATCTGATTCTGACAGACAAGTCACTTCCTGTTTCTGGGTGACAGCTGTCACATCTGTCTAATGGGTATCACGTATCTGAGGGGCAGCAGGTTGGACAACATGACTGATTTTGAGGCCAGGGCGAAGATCACTGATCATTCAGGCTATGTAAACCTAAGTAGAAATGCAGTGGAAGGGGCAGGGCAAGGAGGCTCCCACAGCTCTACGTTCTCCCCCAAGCACATAAGCAAGCAGGTATCCACAGAATAAAGCCACCATGAGCCTGACCAGGCGGTGGCGCAGTGGATAGAGTATCAGATTGGGATGCGGAGGACCCAGGTTCGAAACCCTGAGGTCGCCAGTTTGAGCACAGGCTCATCTGCTTTGAGCAAAAGCTCACCAACTTGGACCCAAGGTTGCTGGCTCAAGCAAGGGGTGGCTCAGTCTGCTGAAGGCCCATGGTCAAGGCACATGTGAGAAAGCAATCAATGAACAACTAAGGTGTCCCAACTAAAAACTGATGACTGACGCTTCTCATCTCTCTCCGTTCCTGTCTGTCTGTCCCTATCTATCCCTCTCTCTGACTCTCTCTCTCTGTTTCTGTTTAAAAAAAAAAAAAATCCACCATGAGTTATCCTTCATCTCTGTCTCTGTTAAAAAAAAAAAGCCACCATGAGTTATCCCTCATTCCCTGGGCTCCTACATCCTTATAGGTCTTGCATAACCTTTTCCTCCCTTCCAGCCGCATCCCAACTCATCCTTTTCCCTTAACCATCCTGCAGGCTGAATCCTTCCTATAGAGCCTCAAAGACCAAGCAGTCTAACCACCAACTGTACAGATGGCAAAACCAAGGCCCAAGATGACTTTCCAGGTCTTAGAGTGGGTCAGAGGCTGAACCAGGCCTGGTACCCAGGCTTCCTGCTCCCAACACTGGGGCAACCCCATGTGGAGGGCAAATAGGAATTTGTCTAGGAGAGACCTGACTGTGAGGGACTTTCATGCAGCCTGGCTACCTGAGGTCAGGACAGGGGCCCCTTCTGTCCTGGGGCTGCTCCTGGCTGGGTTCACACTCGTTTCTGCCCCATCAGCACAGTGTGAAAGCTCTTCTCTTCACTCCTTATTCTGGAGCCCACTCCACACCATCTCCACCCACAGCCCAGGGAGCGTGACTGGAGCCCCAGGCCCGAAACAAGGGAACATTGTCTCCTCCATGGAGGCCAGCAGGAGGGGGTACACAATTGCTCCCCATCTCCCCAGAGCCAAAAGGAAAGGAACAGCAGCAGGAATTCAGGATAGCATATGGGAGAACTTCCAGAGTTTATGAGCGTGTAGAAAATTAGGGGATAGTGAATCTCTTCTGAGTCAATTTAAGTCCACCAGGTTATACGGAGGCTGGGAGTGCCTAGCCTTGTGCTCAGAAAGCAGTAGACGGCAGAGAGGAGAGGCCAAGGCTGGTCACTAGAAGCAGGTGGCGCAGCAGGGCCAGGTTTTTCCCTCTCCTTCCTGCCCCCAGGGAGGGAGTGGTCATACCAACCAAAAGCCTGTCAGGCAGAAACCATTACCCCCATTTCACAGCAGGGGAAGGTGAGGCACAGAACAGGGATGTGACTGGTCTTAGGCCACACAGCAATCTAGAGCTGAAGTTCAAACCCTGTTCTATGATAGACTCACCAATTCTCTCCTCTAAGAGCTAAGAGGGGACACCAACCAGGACCTGGAAAGGTGGGAGGACTGGAACAGACAAAGCTTGGAGGTTGCAGAGAGCCTCTGTTGTGAGCAAGGAGAAACCTGTGTTATGGACAGATCTGTCCCACTGCATAGCCCCCTGGACAGCAGGGGGACCAGAGGCAGATTTAACGGCAGCCTTGAGCCCCAACTTCTAAAGGGTCCCACAAAACCCCAATTTTACACTTTTTTTCTAATGACACCAAGTTTGGTTTCATATGTGCAATTTTAACATTAATAGTACATAATATTTTTTATTTATTTAAAAATATGGTTAACATGTATTTTTATTTTCCCTGTCTCTCTTTCTTTTTAAGGGGCCCAACATTTTCTTCTGCGCCCGGGGCCTCAAGCGATCTTAATCTGCCTCTAAGTTTCTCCCTGAGCAGCCCTGGGCAGTTAGCTCAGTTAGTTAAGAGTGTCCTCCGGGAAACAACAAGGTTGTGGGTTCAATCCCGTGTCAGGGCACACACAGTAAACAACTAAAAAAAGCAAGACTGAGTGGAACAAATGCTTCCCTTCCCCCTCCCCTTTTTCTCCCTTCCTTTCTCTGTCTCTCTGTCTCTCTAAAAATCAATAAAAATTAAGCCTTGGCCAGAGAGCTTGGTTGGTTGGAGCATCACCCCACAGCACAGAGGTTACCCATTCGATCCCTGGTCATGGCACAGGGAACACACAAGAGCAACTCAATGTTCCTCTCTCTCTCTCTCTCTTTCTCTCTCTCTCTGGATTCTCTCTGAGGTCTGGCAGGCAAGGAGAGAATGTGATGTGTTGGGAGGTGGACCAGGAACCAATTCTGCAGAAACTCCCTATCTCCTCTCTGGGTCTCAAAACCTCTTCATGGGAGCACACACAACCCCAACAGTCTCCTTGAGTTCCTTGGTTCACCCCTGCTCTCTCCCCTAATTTAGCTTTCAAGGATCCCAGAGGAGATAATTATATAGGAAAGGCAGCTGGGGAGGGGCCTCTGGCAGAAGCTGCCCTGCTCTCACACAGTTCCCCACCCCCATGTTCCAAAGACAATAGGCACTGAAGTTAGGGGCACCTGAGCTGACCTTACCAGGCTCTCAGAAGGAAGGACAGGCCCCAAATTTCCCCTCTCCCCACTCCTTGCCTGCTTGTCTCTGTGGCCTCCGTGAGAGACACCAGAGCTAGATGCAGGGGAAACTAGAGACAAGGAGAGAAAAACAAAGAGAAAATTCAGAGGAGGCGTGAGAGTGCTGGGAACAGGAGTGACCAAATTAGTACTGGGTTTAGGGTTTCCAGGCTCCTCACTCATGCAGGGAACACAGTGGGAGTGCAGGTCACAGCTCAAATAACCCAAGGGCCATCCTCTTGAGAGGACCAGAACCCAGAGCCTCAAATCTAGCTTCCAACTGGACGCCAGGACATCAAGCACCTAGAACCCATCTGCATCCACAGCCCAAACTCCACGGATGCCTGAAGCCAGAGGCAGAAGTGGAGGCCTCAGGGAGAGAGGGACCAGCAGGATGAAGGAACAGAACCTCCACACTGACCCACAGAGGCAACCAAGTCTGTTGGGGCCAGAACCACTCTCAACCTCTCAAGGCTGCTGTCTGCTGAGCTCCAGCAATCCCTTCCCTGACCACGCACTCCCCTAGAGGCCCTCATTCTAATCAGAAGAGGCTCCTGCAGACTCAGGCCCTGAGACTGCCCCAACTCTAACCCACAGACTCCCCCCCAAATTTGGCACCACCAACTGAAGACACAGGAACCAACCTGTCCACAATCCCCGAGTTTACAATGGGGAGGTTAAGTCAGAGAGAGGCCAGGACCATCAGTGTACTTTCTGGAGCCCTCTCTGCTACTCCATAAAATAAATCCTGGCACCTCTCCAATTTTCCCAGGCCCAGGGACAGACCCACATTTTGATCTGTCGCAGGGAAGCCACATGAGGAAGGGCAAACCCATGTCAACTGTGGACGCCCCAGCCCAAATGTCCTATCAGGGGTCTGGCTTTTAGGGCAACAAGACTCTCTAGAGCCTGACCAGGCGGTAGCGCAGTGGATAGAGCGTCAGACTGGGATGCAGAAGACCCAGGTTCGAGACCCCAAGCTCGCCAGCTTGAGTGCAGACCCATCTGGCTTTAGCAAAAGCTCGTCAGCTTGGACCCAAGGTCGCTGGCTCCAGCAAGGGGTAGCTCGGGCTGAAGACCCGCGGTCAAGGCACATGTGAGAAAGCAATCAATGAACAACTAAGGTGTCGTGACGGCAACGAAAAACTAATAATTGATGCTTCTCACCTCTCTCTGTTCCTGTCTGTCTGTCCCTATCTATCGCTCTCTCTGTCCCTGTAAAAAAAAAAAAAAAAAAAAAGAGACACTCTAGAAAGTTCAATCACCTCCCATCTCCTTGTGTGTTTAAAACAATTCCAATCCCTGAGAAACAGGAACAATATTAAAAGCCTGTAGAATTATTACCCAGAGGACCATGGTGCAGGTAAGTACCTTTGACATTTGCACTAGCAGAAACCTAAAGCTTCTAGGACCTGAATATATAGAAACCCTCTGTCATCAACACTCTTAAAAGTGCCTGGGCACTTTCAGCACCACAGAAGTACCTTAAGACCTGGGTACCTACTCCATGAGCACTCTCAAAAAGCTCCTGCAGAAGTCAGCAACCATGTTCTTCCCTCAGCCACCCTGAAGACCCCCGACAAAGGACTCACCACTTGTGGCTTGCTGCAGCACTTGCTGGCTGGGGCAGGCTCCTCTGGAGCCCGGGCTGCCTCTGGGGGCTTGGCCTCAGCAGAGGGCGGTACAACCACCGGAGTCAAGCATGGCATATCCACTGGGGCAGGCACCTCGCCAGAGTGGAGGGTGAGCATGTATCGCTTAGTGACATCCTCAAGTGATGGTGCCTGCAATGTGGGGTGGGCTCTGGCAGTAAAACCCATGGGCTCTGGAACAGCCACAGGGGGACCAACAGAAGTCGGTGGCTCGGGCACCACGATAGGTGTGAAGGTGGCAGGCACACTGGCATGGCGAACATGTTTGGAAGAGGGTCGGGCACGAGCCAGGCTACCCGTCTGGTTCTGATTGCCCTCCTCTCTCTGTAGCTCCTGATGACTGCTCCGGGCTGGGCGCTTCTTGGAACCACGGCGAATAAGCCGTGGGGACAGAACGCCAGCCAGTTTAAGGTCAAGGTGGAAGTCACGGTGGGCACTGAGGGAGGCAGGTGGGGCTGCAGGTAGGGCCCTCTCAGACTGTGCCCGGCCCCTGGCAGGCCGGGGCTCTTCTGGTTCTGCCTGTCGCTCTGCGAGGATGGGCTCACTGCTGGATGGAGGCAGCATGGACTCAACCTCTCTGATGGGCTCCCCTCCAGGGCCCTCAAATCCAGGCCCTGCCAGCTCCCCACGGCGGCTAGGGTCACTCAGAGATTTCTTTTTGGGGGCTTTGCCAGCAACCCTGTCATCCACCACACATCCTAAGGCACCAGGCCCTTGAACAATGCTCTGAATGACCTCCTGGTATCCCTTGCTCTCTTCACTACCGACAGACCAGTCACTGTGGCCACTGGTCAAGCCCTCATCCACAGGTGGAGCTGCTGGAAGCCCAGACTTGGGGCTCAATGAGCCAAGCAGGTTGCTATCCACAGAGAACCCAGAGGGCTCCTCTGAGGTGGCAGCCCGATGGCGCTGTGGAATCGGGTCACTTAGAGACCTGTAGGCCTCCCCCGCCTCCCCATTGCTCAGTTCAGTCCCACCAGGGCCTGAAGGGGGGACTTTGCGTCTCCGGCGAAGGGCACCTGGTGTGGGAGGGGTATCAGGGGACACCAGGGACCACCCTGCCAGGCTGTCTTCAGCCCCAGGGAGTTGGTTGGTCTGGGCTGAGGATGACGAGTTAAGGGGTCGCCACACACCTGTGGTACCCAGGCTGCAAAAGGATGAAACAGAAGGCTCAGGGTCTGCCCCAATGCCCTCATCTGTCAGGCAAGATTCAGGGCCAGAAAGCTCCTCCTGTGACCGCTGCCCTCGGGGCATGTCCTCTGCCCACTCAGGGCTTCCAGGAGGGATATCACTTCCATCATCCTGCTGGGCACCCATGCGCTGGATCTTCTCAAAAACCTGACGGGCCTCTTGCACATACTGATCCTGAACAATGAGGGGCAGTGGGTCCTCCTCAGCACCTGGGCCTGCCAGCAGGAGCTCAGAGGAACTGGGCTTCAGGGCATTGGTGCGGGGTAGGCGGCAGGCTATGGGCTTCTCAGAGCAGGTAAAAGACTTTGTCCTCCGAAGTGTGGCTGTCAAGTCCTTGAGTGTGGGGCGGGTGCCAGTTGCTACCGGGGCTGAGGGGGGCAGAGACCCAAGTTGCTCCACAAGGCCACCTGCTGATGGTGAGTCTCTGCCATCTAAGGAGCTACTCCCAAGGTCCCCAGAGCGCTCACTAGGCTTTCGGACTCTCAGTTCTGAAAGGTCGGAGCGCAGGAAACTGAGCAGGGTAAGGGTCTCTGAGGCAATGTCTGGGTTTGAGAGGGACTTCCGCTGCTGGCTCTTGTCTACCTCCAACCCTCCATCCCTCAAGGCCTTCATGGTGCCCACAGGTCCCTTGGTGCGGGTTCGAGCCTGGGGCCTTAGGAGGAGCCCTTCTCCAGCACCAAAGCTTGGGGAACGATACACACCCCAGTTCCCAGAACCCCGGCTAGCCCACAGGTCTTCATCCTTGAGGGTCTCTGTGCTGGAATATCGGCTGCTACCACAGGAGCCTGATGGACTGGCCAGGTACGTGGGAAAGCTCACCTTGGCCACTCGGAAAGCTCCTCCCACAGTGTCTGACAAGGACCGAGGTCCTTCTTGGGGACCTGGTACACAGGGAGGCGAGCCAGTAACCCACTCCCGGGGTCCTTCCTCGCTATGGGCTCTTGGAGATGTCGGGGGCTCCAGACTCCTGGTTCCTCCAGCAGAGTCCATGCTGCACATATTTAACCCATAATTGTCTGGCCCGCAGTCCTTATCCAAAAGGGAGCTTCCAGGCCTGGGTCCCTGCCTCCCTGTCCAGTGGCGGCCACCCTCACCATCTTGATCCTCTTCGCTGCCAGAGGAGAGGCCTCCGTGGTAGGTCGGACTCTGCACCCCAGGCTGCAGCGGCGGCGGGCCCTCCTCTTCCTCCTCGCTGGAGCTGGCAGCCCGGCTGCGGCTGACAGGATAGGAGGCGAAGGAGGAGGAGGAGGAGCAGGAGGCCTGGGCCCCGGCCTGCGGTTGGGAGAAGCTATGCCAAGAATGTAAACCATCCGCCGGACGCTGCGCCCGCTCCTGTTGCTGCTGCTGCCGCCGCCTCCTACCCTCGGTCCCCGGGCCCGGCAGCGTCCGCGCCGAACGCCGGCCCGCCAAGGGGAAGCACGTCCGAGGAGGTGGCGTCGGTGGCTGTCGGAGCTCCCGGGCAGGGGGTTCCCACGCAGCACCGTCGGGGCTGGGCATCCCCGAAGCTTCAGAGTCAGCACTGGGCCTCCTGGAGCCAGGGCCACCGAAGAGCTTGCGCATCTCCGTGACGCTGGGCCAGGCCCCGCGCGCTGCGCCCTCGGTAGCTTCTTCCGCGGCCCCGGGGGAGACGCCTCCGTCTCGGGCCCCAGCGTTGTGGTTCGCACGCAGTCCGTCGAAGCGCCGGGAGAGCTGGCGCACGGATGGCGAGAGACTGCGGAGCGGGCGCGGCTGCGCGGGGGCGGCCGGGGGCCCCGACGCCAGCTTGGACACGCGCCGGGAGGGCTGGCCCGGGACGGCTGCGGCCGGCCGGCACGAGGCGCGGCGCCGCAGTCCGGAGGTGACCGCGGCCCCCTCCCTCGGCCCAGGTCCGCCACTCCAACGTTCCAGCAGCTTGAACGAGACGCTGCGATACAGTGGGGGCCGGGGCGCCCCGTCCTCCATGGTGGCGGCACTCACTCCGGGGGGGCTGGCCTCGGGGAGCCGAGGGCCAACCCCCCCCCCCGCTCCCCCGCTCCGAAGGAGCGCAGTGACTGGGATCCGAAAGCCTGGGTCCTGCAGCCACAGTCGAGGGAGTTTTCGAGAAGGCACGGAGATCAGAGCTGAGATTTATCCGCTGCAGCTCAAGTTTCTGCGGCCGCGGGCGGCTTCGGCTCCATCCCTCGCGGCCCCTCCCGCTTCAGCGCCGACCTCCAGGCCTAGCCCAAGCCTTGACCGGTGCAACCCGGAGCATCGCGCAAGGCCCAGCCCGGTCCAACCCGGTCCGGATCCCTTTCTCAGCTCTGCGCCAGCCAAACGGCCTCCCCTCCCCTTGAGCTCCCGCTCCTGTTCCCTCCTTCTTAGCTACTCGATCCCCGCTCCCTTTTGTTGCAAATAAACTTTGTGGCAGTGGAAAGGGGGCGGGGGGCGGGGCCTCGAGCCCTAATGAAGGGGTGGGCTCCTCGCGCGCGCCCGGCTGGGTGTCGGGAGTAGGGGGGAGGGGGAGGAAATTGGGGAGGAGCCGAAGAAAAAAACTAGACTGCTTGAGCAAAGACAGATGGAAGCGACCCTCAGGGCCTAAGCTGCCCCCAAAGGACTCACTCTGACACACGCAAGCTCTGAGTGTGGTCAGCTCCGCAGACATACAGCCAGGGCGGCGCACGCACTGCGGTTCAGCCGCTTTCGTGCGGAAACACCTCCTGCCCAGGGGACCAACATGGCAACCTCGGACCCACATACTCGTACACACCGACACTCAGGTACACGACTCTCCCAGCGGGACATGGGGAAGGATTCGCCGCCAGGGGGAGCAGTGGGTGCCACGGGCCCACTTGGGCTTTTGCGGCTCCCTGCCCCACCCCTTCACCCCGCCTAGGCCACGCCCTTTACTGGGCCCTCGGAGGAGAGTCCCACTGTAACTGCGACCCTGCTCAGCCCCTGGCGCCCCTAAACGCCCCGCCCCTCCCACCTCTGGGCCAGTCTGGCTCAGACCGTCCCCCATCCCGTACCACGCCGCTCAGAAGCCCCACCCTTTGTGACCACGCCCCCTCCCGCCTGTTCCAGCTGCCAGCCCTGCTCCAGGCCTACTTCCCCAGCGCTCCAGGGGTACGTAGGTGTTGCACCCTCTACCGACCGGATTTGCCCCCCACCTCGGAATCCTGAGCAGGTAAAACAGCACTCACTGTGCTTGACCTGTGGTGGCGCAGTGGATAAAACGTCGACCTGGGAACACTGAGGTCGCCAGTTCAAAACCCTGCACTGATCTGGTCAAGGCACATATGGGAATTGATGCTTCCAGCTCCTCCCCCCTCTCTCTCTTTCTCTCTCTCTCTCTCTCTCACTCTGTGTCTCCTCTCTAAAATGAATAAATTTTAAAAAATAATTAAAAAAAAAACAACAGCACCCACCACCAAAAAACCGGAGGTTGGAAAGACCACTTCCTTTATTTTCTTTCAGTCGTTTCCTAGTCCCTTCAGGTGCCATTTTAAAATTAATCTCTTCACAAAGTGCATTGTCCCACCTTCGGCCTCAGGAATACCCTGGATTTGCCACTGCCAAACCTACATTCCTACCTGCCGTTGCTCCACCCTCCTGACCGGGAAGGCTTGGATCGCTTCTCCTGCTTCTGGCTGATCCCCTTCTGCCTCTGACCCCAAGCCTCTACCCCCAAGACTTTTCTGGCAAGTCTCGCATAGTAGAAGATGGGGGGGGGTTCCCCTTCACTATTCGCCTCTGCTAGGTCCCATTCATCTAACCTGGCCCAGGTTAAATGAATGACAGCTCCTCTACAGCTGAATGAACGAATGGGAATTTATGGAATGCCTTGGATGTATTGGTAATATTATTTCATTTGTTTTATTTAGTCTTTGAACCACCCTTGGAGGTAAATATTATTGCCTCTTCTATGGGTCATAAAAAAGTAACTCTGAAAAAAAAAAAGTAACTCTGAGTGTGGTCTTAAAGTCAGGAAATGGCAGTTCCTGCTATGACTCAAATTCAGATTTCAGGAGCTTCAAACACCATGTTTCTCCAGACAGTCTTTCCATGTTCCAGATTCCTGATGAAGCAGCGGGTGCTCTCACCTTTGAGCTCCTGGCAGCCTCCTTCTTGGGCGTGGATTCACCTTCCTGAGGAACAGAAGATACTTCTGGTTCCCTCAGCCCAAGAGGACTGCAGCTGGGCCTAAGATGGGAGGCCCTGTGAGCAGGGGGCCCTGGTCCAGATGAGAGGGGTAGAGATGGACAAATGGCAGGATGGTAGAAACTGAGTGATTGATTGCCTGTCTACCGCATAAGAGAGGGAAGACTCAGCTAGGACGGACCTTGAGCCCTGCTTGCTGCTTCCCTTGGGTTGTGGGAAATTGCTATAGGGAGAAAGCTCTTCCTCTTTGAGTTGAGACCGGCCTCCTTCCTCTAAGTCCCTAACCTTGACTTGGTCTCAGCTGTGCCTTAAAAGGGCCAGCATATCATTCCTTCTTCACTGGGAAATTGATGGCTAGGAAGAGAGCCCTGCCTGGCCTAGTGCCTCTCTGCCCTTGCCTTGCTGTATAACCTTGGGTTAATCTCTGCACTTCCCTGGGCCTCAGCTGCCTCACCTGAAAAATGAGGAGTAGGTCGAGGCTTCTTCAAGGGTGTCTCTCTTCAACTCTATTTGAAGTCAGAATCTTGTCTCTAGAGTTTTCTTTATACTCTTTTGGGGCAGTTGTAGAATGATGAGGGGACCTTCATCTGAGGAGTCACTGCTCTCTTCAATTGATTTCCCCTAAAATCTGAATTTTGTATTTTTTCATGAGAGAGTCAGAGAGAGAGTCAGAGAGAGGGATAGATAGGCACAGACAGACAAGAACGGAGAGAGATGAGAAGCATCAATCATCAGTTTTTCGTTGCAACACCTTAGTTGTTCATTGATTGCCCTCTCATATGTGCCTTGACCATGGGCCTTCAGCAGACAGAGTAATCCCTCGCTCGAGCCAGTGACCTTTGGTCCAAGCTGGTGAGCTTTGCTCAAACCAGATGAGCCCGCGCTCAAGCTGGTGACCTCGGGTTCTTGAACCTGAGTCCTCCGCGTCCCAGCCCGACACTCCATCCACTGCGCCACCTCCTAGTCAGGCTGAAATTTGTATTTTTCCAAACTCTTTCACACCCTGTCCTATTCTGTCTTCACATCACTTCTGGGATAAATATTCCCATTTTACAGATGGGCAAACTGATAAAGAGGAGTGGAGACTCATGTCACAGGCTCCAAGCATCCTGCAGCTTGACCATGAGATGAGCTGGCTTGAGGCTTTAGATCAAGAATCCCCTTGGTGGGGAGGCAAGGTGTTTAAGGATCTAGGCTGGAACTCCATCAATATGAAGCTTACCCAATCAGAAAAGTGGCTTGGCTGCTTGCAGCACTTTATGAATCCTCCCACACCTAACCCCTTCTGATTCAGGATGAGACAAGGTCATCTTCCTGGCACAGAGGGACCTGGTGTTTTTTCAGACTTCAAAAGTCTCATCTAGGACAGGGCTGGGAGTGCTGAACATCAGGGTGGACAGAGGAACGCTGTACTGTGTGTCTAGAGCCAGACGCAATGCAGTCACCCTTATAGATGTGCCGGTGACCCTAGCAGTTCACTCTTTTCCTTTGGGCCTCAGATTTGTCACCTGTGAAAGGGGAATGAAAACAATAACCCATCTATCTCATGAGTCTACTCAGCAAGATCAGAGCTGTAGAATCCCTTAGAGAAATCAAGATGGGAAGGTTATGATGGTCAAAGTCACAGCCAATGTTAGGCCTCAGGTACTTAAGGAGGAGATAGATGAGGATTAAGAGGACTCCAAGAAGCAATTAGCTCCAGGAAAGAGCTCTGGCTCCTGACTCTATTCCAAAGTCAAATAGAAATGACCATGACCTGAGATTGTGCTGTTCCTTTCCGGTATATTTAGACCTCGAGTGCACAGAATTGGATTATTTATACCCTTTTTGTGAATGACACATTCTCACCAGTTATTTAACTCCCACCAAAAAAAAAAAAAGAAAAGAAAAGAAAAACAACCCCACAACTACAACCTTTACAATGTCTTACATCTCATTATATAGTTCCCACACCACCTATTCTGCTGCCTCACCAGCCAAGGTAACTATCACCTCCTGTATCCAGCATTCCCTTTTTATATAGTTTTATTGCATCTGTGTATTAAAACACATATTTTAATTTTAGTTGTCTAAGTTTGCAAAAAGGGCATTTTTCTGTATATAACTTTTGGGATTTATTTTTACTTAATATTATATTACTAAGGTTTATCCATATTGTTGTATGTCAGTGTAGTGCATTCTGGCTGCATACAGCATTCTAATGTGTGAAAATAGCCCAGTGTATTCATCCACTCTAGTGGATGGGCATTTGAATGTTTCCAGGTGTTTGCCCTTGTGAACAATGCTGCTCTGAGCATACACACTCCAGGTGTGCATTTGCAGAAGTGCTCAGGGCAATGGGCCATATGGCTACTCAACATGAGTAGGCATTGTCAAGTTAGAATTTAATATCTTTTCTGTTTTTTGATTATCTGTATTTTTCTGTGAAGTGCCTGTCTATGCCTCTTGTTCATTCTTCTGTTGGGTTATAATACTTTGTTGTACTTTATGAAAATTCTTCCCTAACCTTTCCATGCTCGATACCCCTGATGGTTTAGGGAGAGTTGATAGAACTATTACTTTTTTTTTACAGGTAAGGAAACAGGCTCCAAGCAGTGAAGGGGCTTGTTCAAAGTCACAGAATTAGTAACAGTCCTTCTGTAGTAAGCTAATAATACCTTCTGAGGCCGCTAGGCCTCAGCTAAGAAACCTCTGTCCCTCAAGCTGGGTGAGGGCCCTGGTGCTTCCCAGCATCTCCTGATAGTTCCATGAGCTTATTATCTCCCTAGTGAGACCTTCTTTGCCCCTGGCCCTCTCTGTATGTTTCTCTGAACTCTTCTCTCTGACTGTAATGATCCAGATGTATATGTGTTTATTTCATTATTGTCATTCTCCATCAGAGTAGTAGCTCCCTGAGTGCAGGGACTCACTGCCAGCATGATGCCTGGCATACAATAGGTGCTCAATAAATATTTACTGGATGAACTGTTTCTTTGTCTGCATCCCCAGCCCCTGGATTTTTTCTGAGGGTAGGGTCTGGGTCTCAGCTGCCTCTGTGTTCCCAGCACCATCTCAGAGGAGCACAGAGAATGTTTGTTAAACAAATGAATGAAGGAGGGAGGAGGCAGCTGCATCCATTGCTAGGACAGATCCGGTGTCCCTGGGTTTTAATTGCTTTGAGTGTAAAGCTCACCAAATCAAGCCCTGGTTCTTGACTCTCTGGCTCCCATCCTGGCCTTGCACCCCAGACCCCCTTTCCTCAATTACTGAATGCCTTTCCAGGGCCTGGCCTCCCTCATAACCTTCCTCTCTTTACTTCTCCACCCATCACCTTCACTTCCTCCCCTCCAGTCCCTCCCTCCTTCACCCAACTCCACTGCTTCATTATGTCACCATCATTTAGAGACTGCCAAGCTTCTTACTCTACCTCTCTGGATCCTTCTCCTCTCTAGCCAGCCCCCTGTGAGGAAAACAGCTGTGTTAGCCTTGCTCACTGGTTTACCAGCTGCAAGCACTTTGCTTGGTTAGTGCGTGAGCATGTGGCAGTGCCATGTGTATATAGTCTATGTAAGGCTATGGGTGCTTGCACTGAGAGCGGATTGCAGATGGAGGATGGAGGATGGAGGATGGAGGAGGGTGGATTGTGGATTGCCTGCTGCCACTGTGAGGATCTGTTTTGCTGTTTGCTCACCTGCTGTCATGAGAAGCAGTTTTTCCCCTGCCTGTTTGCTCGTCTGCCATTGCGAGACTCTAATAAATGGGAATGGCCCAATGCTTTCTGGCTCTGCAGTTTCTCTGTCATCTGCCCGAATCCAATGTGGACCTGCCTGGCCTTGGCTGCCAGCATTACATCTGGCATAGTGGACAGGATTCAGAAAAGATTGGTATGGAGGCACCTACACCCTTGAAGGGTGGGTTAGAGAAGTGGTCATTGTTCTACAGCATATGGGTCCCCGTGGCTGTCCTTTAGGGGCTGTGGGCTGGGTGTTTTTTACAGCCCTGTGAGAAGAGACCAAGTGCCAATGACGGTGTGAACTGAAGTGAGCACTGGAGAAGGAGGCTGACCGTGTTTGAGAGCTGCAGTGTGAGATACAGGCTGAGCACCAACGGCGCCTAGAACTGGAATGGTCTTCGGAGAAGGAATTATGGTTTTGTGAGCCGCAATTTGCCCTGGAAGCTGAACATTGGCAGCAATAATTGTTAGAGAAACAACTGTGGGTTCAAGAGCTTGAATCTCAGCTTTAGGCCAAGAGCCAGCAGCCATAGGGGCCAAAGCGGGCACTGAAGAAAGAGCTGCATCCGTGTTGGTGAAATGGCTCTGCATCAGCAGGAGCAAGTGTTCCCAACTCCTCTTCTTCTGATGAGGAAGTTCGGGCTGAAATTGCCGTCCACAGACTCAGAGCCCAGCCAGTGGTCATGCAAAAGGTAAAAACCTGGTTGCTGCAGGTAGTGGAGCACTCTGTGTTTAGGCCCTACACCCAGGCCGAACTGATGGAGTTGGGGGTGAAATTCGGGCAGAAACCCACTGAGCCCCTGGCAGCTTGGTTGCTGAGGTTGTGGGACATAGGGGTGGATGGCATCATGCTCTCTGAACAGAGATGGAGAAATTGGCTGCCATTAACATGCACTTCCCCTTGAGGTGCTGTTTTCAAAACTGCCATGACAACCCAGGAAACTATACCCTATTAGAATGTGTTATGGCTGCCGTTCATATAGTCTGGCAGAATGCTGGGGACTTGCTGGGAGCAATGAGTCGGTGGCAGACCTATAGTGAGCTGCCCCAGGTCCTTTGGAAACTATGTATGAAGAATGCTGCTTTTAATCCAAGGTCCCATGGGCCATATGAGGAAGCGTTTACAGCAGGAATGAGGGACCTTATTCTCTGTAAAGCTCCATCAGCCCTTTTTGGGCCACTAGTGGCTATCTTGAGCCCCTATGTGGGGCAGCTCATCAACGTGGTTACACAGACAGTAGCAGATTTGGGGGAGCTGGAGACGGCATAGGCCTGTAAGGATGTGCAGGCCGATGCCCGTGCTACCCCCTGCCCCGACTAATAAGAGAAAGGGGCCTGTAAAGGCTACCCGAGCACAGATGTGGGTAGATTTTATTGTGGCCAGGGCAGATACAGAGAAATTGGATGGCAGCTCTAATAAAGTCCTGTTAGAGCTACAGTGGCAGCTTGAGCCGGAACAGGTTCCAGCCACTGAAAATGTGAGGGAAGTGGGTGGCCCCAGCAGCTGCTAAGAAAATGGCTGGCATTTGGGTTGCCTGGTTGCATAATTACTTGTTGGAGACATCTGTGGAAGAGGAGGATCCCTAAGACCCATTACCTCAGTTTGAATAGGGGATAGGCCGAGGGACCCGACCAATGGGGATGGGCAGGGGTCAGAGGCCGCATGTGAAATTGGCAATCCACTGATCCCCTTCTAATGTACTGTAGGTGCTGGCGTTAGAGGGTAATAGGTGCTTTTTTGCAGCAGCAGCGGAAGAGAACTGTCGTGGCAGCACAGGCCTAGAATGTGTTTAACCCCCCTCAGGCTCTGAGAGCTTGCTGAGGGGTTTGGATGGGGCTTGTGGCAATGGACAGAGAGTTTATGGAAAGGTGCTGAGACCCGTTAATAAAGAACTGTATGCCTAGTTGCCTGTAATGGACCTTTACCTTGGTGATTTGCACACAGCTGGGCTATCTATCATGGACTGATCATTGAGCAGTGTAATGTACTCTTGGACTGTGACCAAAGGGGATCACTGGCTCCCTTGCTTAATGGACATACCACTTGTGGACAGTACTATGAGAGACCTTGATGGGGGTGTGGCACCTGTGGAGGCCCTCCTGCACCGGGAAGCTGCTCCCAATCAGCTGCAGAGATGCACCAAGGACATATTCTTCAATGGACATAGCCCTGCACTCTACAGGCCCTCCCACCTACTGTGGGGTATGGGGGCTAGAGGTGGGTCTCCAGTTAACTCTGGAGAGAGTGCTCAGGGAAGACTTTGTGAAGGTCACCTTTGTAATTATTGTATAACTTGTGCTATTGCTGTAGTTTGTTTGTTTCTATAATATACCTCACTCCTCATACAGGGATAGTCATGGAAGATACCTGTCATGTAGATTGTGAGGTGAGCAACCCTAAAGGGGTGGAGTGTGGGGAAAACATCTGTGGTAGGCTTACTCACTGGTTTACCAGCTGCAAGCACTTTGTTTGATTAGTGTGTGAGCATTGGCAGCACCATGTGGGGATAGTCTATGTAAGGTGCTTGCACTCAGGGCGGATTGCGGGTTACCTGCCCACCACTGTGAGGAATCCTTTTGCTGTTTGTTAGCTTGCTGCTGTGAGAAGAGGTTTTCGTCTGCCTGTTTGCTTGTCTTCTGTTGCAAGAATCTAAAAGGTAATGGCCCAATGCTTTCTTGCTCTGCAGTTTATCTACTGTCTGCCTGAATCCAATGTGGAGTTTCCTGCCTCGACCACCAGCATTACACCCCCTAATGTTAGTGTTCCAGGACTCTATTCAGCCCCCCCCTTTTAGATTTTATTTATTCATTTAAAAATTTTTTTCTAAGTGAAAAGTGGGGAGCCAGAGAGACAGACTCTTCTGCATGTACCCTGAGCTAGACCCACCCAACGAGCCACTATTATGGGGTGATGCTCTGCCCATCTGGGGTGTTGCTCAATTTTAGTGCCTAAGGCAAGGCCATGGGGCCATCCTCAGCACCCAGGGCCAACTTGCTTCAACCAAACCATGGCTGCAGAATGGGAAGAGAGAGATAGAAAGAAGGAGGGGATGGATAAGCAAATGGTCACTTCTCCTGTATGCTCTGACCAGAATTCAGACCCGGGACATCCACATCCCGGGCCAATGCTTTATTACTGAGCCAACTGGCCTATTGACTTATCTTTGGAGAGAGGGGGAGGGAGAGAGAGAGAGAGAAGGGAGGAGGAGCAGGAAGCATCTACTTTCATATGTGCCTTGACTAGGCAAGTCCAGGGTTTGAAACCAGCAACCCTAGTGTTCCAGGTCAGCACTTTATTCACCGTGCCACCACAGGTCAAGCTGCCCCTCCATTTTTTACTCTCTGCCTCAAGAAGTCCATCTAGCCCCTCAGATTCTAGTAAAAAAGGGGTTAACCACATCCCAGGCTTTGCACCTTTTTTATAAAGCCTTCCTGATGTCTCCAGACCCTGTTGACTGCTAGGTGCCAACCAAGTGGAAGTCTCCCCCTCAGTTAAGAACACTGCCTGGCCTCCACCTAAACCTACCATCTCAGGATGGAACCTGAAGAGAGGGATTAGTTTGGGCTGTGGGCAACAAAGATCAAAAGAACTAGGGCTTAAAAATGATAGATACTTAGGTCTCATGCAAAAATCTGGATTTAGATGACCCCACACTGGAATGGTCAGAGATCCAAGCTGCTTCCAGCCTCCTGCTCCACCAGCCACAGAAGGCACCCTTGCCCTTCCAGTCCAAGATGGAGCTCCAGCTGTCGTGTTCATGTTGCGAACAGCAAGAAGGGAAGAGAGGCAAAGAACAGACACTCTCTAAAAGACAGCCTACTTTCATATTATACTCCCGTAAGGCACTTAGCTCATATCTCATTGGCCAAGAGTGAGTTTCCTGGCCATACCCAGCCACAAAGGGACTGGGAAATAAAGAGTGTGCACCTGGGAGTCCATGTGCCGAACTAAAAGAGAACTGCTGTTCTGGTTGGAACCAGCTGTCGCTGTGACAACTTCCCTGAGATTGGGTGGGGCAGTGGGCACTTGGAAGGCAGGTATAGGAAGGGAAGGGGGTGCCTGACCTGTGGTGGCGCAGTGGATAAAGCATCTACCTGGAACACTGAGGTTGCTGGTTCAAAACCCTGGGCTTGCCTGGTCAAGGCACATATGGGAGTTGATGCTTCCTGCTCCTCCCCCTTCTCTCTCTCTCCACTCTCTAAAATGAATAAAAAATCTTTAAAAAAAAAAAGAAAGAAAGGGAAGGGAGTGAGGATGAGGCAGAAGGAATCTGGTATCTGGGCTAGAGAAAGACAATATGGCCTTGGCATATCAGTTCCTACATCTGGGCCTCAGTTTCCCCATCTATGAAAGAAGTTATAAGGATTAAATGAGAAAATGTATGTACAGCACACTGCATGGTACCCTCAGCCTGCAGAGCAAAGCAAGCGGTCACTGCTGTCATTGTTCTGGTCCCCCATGCTTCCCTGGCCTGGCATCAAGCCCTTAGTCTCTCACCCTGCCAAACTCTCCAGCCTCATCCTCAGGCTACAACCCTTCCTGTGCTTCATCCAACAGCCTCCTTGCCTTTGCCTGTGCTGTTCTCTGTACCAGCCACACCCTTACCCTCTCTCCCTCAGTGTAATTACATCTTTCAAGATCCAGCTGCACTGCTCCGTCCCCTGGGAAGTCTTCTCAAACCCATGGAAAAGTCACCTTGGAGCCCTTTGAACCTTTGTGGCCCCCTGCCCCTCACCATATCCCACCTCTACACCCCTGCCTTTTTTTCCCACCCCAGCAAGCAGACATCCTCAGGGTAAGCCCTCACCTCTCACCCTATCACTGCGTGTGCTCTGGGTAAAGTGAGGGGGGAGAATGGAGAGGAAGAGGATGAGAGAGACAAAAGGAGGGAGAAGAAAAGGAGGAATTCAAAGCCCTCAAATGATGCTTGGAGTCCCTAGTAATGGTGTAAGAAATATTCAACCTTATAGAAACAGCTGGGGCTCATTAGTTATGGCTCTTGTTTTTCAAAATTGCTGAGTTTTTTGTTTTTCTTAAGACTAGCTGCCTCCTAGGTAAGGGAGAAAGAGACAATCCCTAGCTTGAAGTCCCTTGTGTAGGAAATTATGCCTATACTGAGAGATGGAGGAACCTGTGCCAAGAAACAAGTGTCATTATAATAGTAACATTCATCACATGCTTACTCTGTACTAAGTGCTTTGCACATATTAAGTAATTTAATACAACAACTTTACAAGATAGGTTTCATTATTTTCCCATTTTACAGTTAGGGAAGTTAGAGTACAAATAAGTTAAATAACTTGCCCAGAACAACACAGCTAGTAAATGGTACAGCCAGGATACACATCAAGGGAGTCTGGTTCTGGAGTCTAGCTATTCTGTGTCGCAAATGGAATCTGGCCCACTTGTGAAAAAGTTACCACAAGGTCACAGTTCTTGACAGTTACTTGGGTCTTTACAGAGGCTTAGCCTGGGCCCTCTGCCCTCTGCTCTCTCTCTTCCCCCCTCCCTCATCACAGGTAACCAAAGAGTCTGGTGTCAAGACTTGGAACAGGATGTAAGATACCATCTGTACTGCTAGGCATAGCATGGTGCCGTGTAGAGAATAAGGACTAGCCTCTGTCTTCTGACATCCCCACATGTCTATCTCACTGTGGCCCAATTGGACAGAAGGTTCCTTCTGTCCAATTGGCAGCCTCTCTGCCTGGTCTGTGGTGGTGCAGCAGATAAGCATCAACCTGGATAAGCATCATCCCTGGTTTGAAACCCTGGGCTTGCCTGGTCAAGGCACATACGACAAACAATCAATGAACAGCTGAAGTGGAGCAACTATGAGTTGATACTTCTCTCTCCACATCCTCCACCCCTCCTCTCGGTAAAACCAATAAATAAAATCTTTTTTTAAAAAAAAATTGCAGGCCTGACCAGGCGGTGGCGCAGTGGATAGAGCATCAGACTGGGACGTGGAGGACCCAGGTTCGAGACCCTGAGGTCGCCAGCTTGAGCGCAGGCTCATCTGGTTTGAGCAAGGCTCACCAGCTTGAGCCCAAGGTCGCTGGCTCGAGCAAGGGGTCACTCAGTCTGCTGTAGCCCCCCGGTCAAGGCACATACGAGAAATCAATGAACAACTAAGGAGCCGCAACGAGGAATTGATGTTTCTCATCTCTCTCCCTTCCTGTCTGTCCCTACCTGTCCCTCTCTCTACCCTCTGTCTCTGCCAAAAAAAAAAGAGAAAAGAAATTGTAGCCCTGGCCAACTAGCTCAGCAATAGAATGTCGGCCCGGCATGTGGAAGTCCCGGGTTCGATTCCCAGCCAAGGCACACAGGAGAAGCGCCCATCTGCTTCTCCACCCTTCTCCCTCTTCTTTCTATCTCTCTCTTCCCCTCCCACAGCCAAGGTTCCATTGAAGCAAAGTTGGCCTGGGTGCTGAGGATGACTCCATGCCCTCTGCCTCAAGCACTAGAATGGCTCTGGTTGCAGTGGGGCAACGCCCCAGATAGGCAGAGCATCGCCCCCTGGTGGGCATGCTGGATGGATCCCGGTCAGGCACATGCGGAAGTCTGTCTCTCTGCCTCCCCGCTTCTCACTTTGGGGAAAAAAAAAAATAGCCTCTCTAGCAATGGCACTTTGTAATGGATTCCCACCCAAGGTGGACTGGGCCTGGTCTCACTTTCTCTACCAGCTGCAAGTACACCTCTGACATCTCTATGGAGTTTAACTCCCCCAGAGCCCTCCTCTGAAGGCCCCCATTCCCCAACAACCTTGGAGGTTAGGCAGAGCCAAAAGGAATCAGTTATATAGTCTTTCCCTTACCTGCTTGTTCCTCTACCTTCT
Source organism: Rhynchonycteris naso (assembly GCA_037038555.1). Classification (NCBI taxonomy): domain Eukaryota; kingdom Metazoa; phylum Chordata; class Mammalia; order Chiroptera; family Emballonuridae; genus Rhynchonycteris; species Rhynchonycteris naso. The sequence continues at coordinate 319,404,576 of CM072995.1, forward strand.
AAAAGGGAAGTCCCTTTGCCAGGCTGTTTCTGTCACATATAGGGTCTGTGTGGTATACCAGTAGCCAAGGGCAGGTCAGATTGTTCCACAGGAAGGAATAAAGCCCTAGAGGAGAAGTGAGGGGAATGGGGAGGGAGAGGGAGGAGAGATAAGGAAAAAGAGCAGAGAGGATAAGGATTTGCAGTGGTGTGGCTGAGAGGAGAGACCTGCAGGGGGAGAGCAGGTGAGGACTTGGAAGGGCCTTGCCTGGTATAATTCCCCTTTGCTGCCTCCTCGTGACCTTCAGTGAAGATGCCTTTCCAAGATTTTTAAGGCTCAGGTCTGTGTTTGAGATGCTTCTGTATTGAGATGGCCTCCAGGCAGCCTTTCAGGTACCAGCAGGCCAGAAGGATGGAGTTCAGAGGGCAGAATAGAGGACCCCAGCAGGAGGAGTCTGTCTTGAGATTGGTCAGCAGGCTCCTGACCACAGAACCTCCACATAGCAGCCTCCTGATGGCCTCGGGGTGGTGCTGAGTTTCCTCAAGCTTCTGACTTCTACTTTTAGAATGAAGCAATGATGAAATAGCAAGGACTATTTCCCCTCAGTTGGGGCCTGGTGGAGGTGTCCCAGGCACAGAGGATACCCTGAGCTCCCATTAGCCTTTAACACCTGGTTCAGATGCTCCCTTCCCTCTCCCCAAAAAAGATCTTTCCTGACTCCTTGGACTGGGTCATGGGCATCTCCTGGGCACTCCTTCCCCAGTCATGCTTCTCTCTATCACAGCCTTTACATCACTGTGTCAGACCTCCAGTAATTGGAAGCCTGCATGGGGTAGGGCTGGGCCTGGTTCTTTTGGGGTCCCAGAACCAACCCAGGCCCAAGCACAAGGTGTCAGTAAAGTCTTGCTGAAGGGAACATCACACTCAGCTCATATTCACCCATCAAAACCCAGCTGAAATGCCTCTTCCCAGAAGCCAACTTCTCCTTCCCATTATCCTTCACTCCCTTATTGGTGACTCCAAAGCAGGGGTCCCCAAACTTTTTACACTGGGGGTCAGTTCATTGTCCTACAGACTGTTGGAGGGCCACCATATACAGTACTCCATACACTGACCACCGATGAAAGAGGTGCCCCTTCTGGAAGTGCGGCGGGGGCCGGATAAATGGCCTCAGGTGGCTGTAATTTGGCCCGCAGGCCGTAGTTTGGGGACCTCTGCTCCAAAGCATGCAGCACACTCCTCAGTAACGGTACATGTCACACTGTATTTTTTCACATGGCTTCCCCAACTCTCCATGGCTGACTAGAACCTTCTGGAGAGCCAGGCTCAGGCCTGTTTCTGTGCCCGCAGGGCCTGGTCCAGAGAAAGGGCTCAATAAATAGTTGTTGCTGAGATTTTTGGGGTCTGTCACTCCATGCCCAGCTGAGCCAAGCTCTAATTCTCTGCACGTTTTAGGGCTGGTCAGGCTTTTGGCAACCCAAGCCACAATGGCAAACACTATGGCTGTCCAGACCCCAGTGTCCTGCCCCAGTGGACTCAGCGACCCTGCCGCTGCCACTTGGCTGTGAGTTTCTGTAGTAGCTCATGTGGCCGCCGGCGGAACTTCTTCTGGGTAAAGTAGAAGAGGATGGGATCCAGCACACTGTTGGCACTGGCGAAGGGTCGCGTGCCTTTGTAGGCAGCTGCAAAGGCCTCCAGCACGGGGCAGGGGACACCGTGCGTAGAGCGTACCGCCAGATAAGCTGTCTTGGTGATGTGGAAAGGCAGGAAGCTGATGGCAAAGGCGGCTGCCACTACCACAGCCATGCGGGCTGCCTTGCCACGCCGCTCCTCGGCCACTGGCCCTGCGGGGCCGCCCTGGCGGCATAGACGGCGGGCCATAAGGCAGTAGCAGGCCAGCAGGGCAGCAAAGGGCAGCAGGAAGCCGATGACTGTGAGGGCCATGCCATAGGGCAAGTATCGGACGGCCAGCGTAGGCGGGCTCAGGTCGTAACAAACAGTGCGGTTACGCTGGATGCCTGTGGCAGCAAAGAAGGCTGTGGGCAGGCATTGGGTTGTCACAATCAGCCACACAGCCCCACACACTAGCCAGGCAGCCCGGCGGCCCCCCCGCTTGTGCCAGGGGGCTAGAGGGTGGCAGATGCCCAGGTAACGCTGGAAGCTGATGCAGGTGAGGAAGAGGATGCTGCCATGTAGGTTGGCGTAGAAGAGGAAGCGTACCAGGCGGCAGGTAAGGTCGCCGAAGGGCCAGTGGTCACCTTGGGCATAGTTGTAGATGAGCAGGGGCAGGGAGCAGGCATATAGCAGGTCAGCCAGGGCCAGGTTCAGGGTGTACACAGCCGTGCGGGTCAGGGCCCGGCGGGAGGTGCAAATCTGGGCAATGACACAGATATTCAGCGGCAGGCCAGCCGCCAGCACCACCGAGTACACAGGTGGCAGTAGTAGTCGCTTAAAGTCCTCTCGGTAGACACAGTTGGTTGGCGGTGAGCCCAGAGCCTGGCTTGTGCCATTGTGCCACTCCATGGCTGCCTGACTGGGCTTCCTACATCTGGAGAGGCTGGGGAAGCAACACATAACCTGTCAGTGACCACATTCACTGACACCAAGTAGGCCCTTGTCCCTCCCTGGGCCTTGAGCCCCCCAGCTAAACTGTCTCTGATACCAGCCCCCAGAGGCCCTCATTTCAAGGAAAAAATCTGGAATACAATTCAGCTCAAGCTTGTGAGAAATTCAATTCACTTTCTTTTTATAATATTTGTTTCTCACTAGACTTCCTGGTGAACTTTTCATTCTTCACAACTTTAGGCAAATGTCTCTCCTCTGTAAGTGGAAATTGATGGACTTTGCTTTGTATCCCAATTTACCAGCTATGTGACCTTGAGCTACTGATATACCCTCTCTGAACTTCAGCTTTCCCACCTGAAAAATGGGGGAATGTTACACCTACCTCTCAGAATGTCATGAGGTTAGAGGTTCTAAATCATGTTACACAGGGCTTCCCCAGGCACCCTGGAGTTTGGAGATGTGGTCATGGGGGACGGGGCTCCCCCTCTGTGTCTCCTTCACAGATCAGAACCTCCTGAAGAGAAGTGCCAGGTCTGGTGCCTCTCTATATGTGACAGCCCAGCCTCAGGCCCAGGGTACAGAGGGCCACAGTAACTCTTAATGAATCAACTAAACACAATGTCCACACACCATGAGCTGACCAAGGACAGCGTCTACCTCCTCGGCCTGGACTGCACTTTCCAAAGCCATGGTCCTTCTTCTGGCTGTTGTTTTCTTATCTGTAAAAGGAGGAAAGGAGGGGATTCAGGAGGTCCCTAAGCCTCCTTCCAGCTGACTTAAAGCTACAAAGGCTGGTCTGGCAGAGCACTGAAGCCACAGTGCCCTCTTGTGGCTATAGTAAAAACAGCTTCCCTGAAGGTAAATGGCAGAGAGAGCAACCACATCAACTTACTTTACAGGGAGGGAAATCCAGAGACAATGGGGAGGCAGTCACTACTTAACTTTATTCAGTGAAATAGAAGTAAAGCCGAGTCTGAGCTGGAGCAGGCGCCCAAGCCCAATCACCTGACTCAGAGGAGGCAGCTTAGTATAGCCCCTGGATATGGAATGTAGAGGCTCCAAGCCAGCTTCACAGAATGAGATAGGCCTGGTTCAAACCCTGGCTTCCCTTCTTCCATGCTGTTCAACCCAGGGCATGCCACTTTCCTTTTCTGGGCCCGTGTCCCTCCACTCATCTCTTCAGTCTGAGGTTTGGGGAGCCAGTGGCACAAACGCCTTAGGGGTTCCCTGGTGGGGTAAGTCTGACTTCTTGATACTTACCTCCCAATTGGCATTCCACATTTACTGGTGTCTAGAGTGAATTCACCACTTAACTCCAGTGGACCTGTAAGGTAAAGCCATTATTAATTAATACATTGTTGAACGCTCACAAGTTAACTCGTGTTTGCACTTGCATTTGCTATTTCAATTTTTGAAACTCAGGGTAATATAGGATTATTGTATTTGTGACTCTTCGCCCTGAGGGTTGAAGTTTGAAAAACAGCACACCATTCTATATTCTCATACGAACTCCTTTTCTTCCCACTCCTCCAGGCTTGAGACCGCAAAATTGAAGGTACAGTAAACAAAAACAATCACAGTGTCCAGCCGTCTAAACTTGGACTATCTTCTAACCGCTCGCAGTTTGAACATACATATCAAGGATATTGTAAGGTCTTTCTTCGTCGTGCTCAGTTCATTATCAAAAAGTGACTTTTCTTGATATTTAGGTTTTTATCTCAATTATAGTAGTACAAAAGTTTCAACCATGACGGATTGTGAAGGTGAAGAACTTTTCAATGAATTATGTGCACTTTATCTGATTGTCTGACTGATTTTGAAATAAATTGTAGTGATGTAGCAATTGATAGTTTATCGGAAGACAGTAATGAGTCGAATATTAGACCATCAAAATGACAAAAAAAGAAATGTAATAAGATCTGATAGTGAAAGTGATTTTGAAGAAGAGTGGATTGAAAATGATATTACACCAACTTTGGAGGATTATTCAAATGTTTCAGGTGTAACTGCCGACATTAGTGATCCGCGAAGCATCAGGGAAGTGACAGAATTACTTTTTTGTGATGATTTCTTTTATTAAGTTGTTTCTCAAACCAATTTATACCACCACCAAATGGGACAATTTTACAAAAAAATCTACTTAAACTGTACCATCGACAAAAGTTACTGATACTGATTTAAAGAAGTTTCTTGGTTTGTTGATATTGATGGGACAAACGAAAACAATCACATTGGAGGGATTACTGGTCAATGAACACTTTGGTTGAAGCTCCAAAATTTCCTAAAACTATGAGCAGAATGAGGTTCAAGCAAATTTTTACATTTTTACATCTTAGTGATAATTCACAAAATACATCTAATGAAGACAAACTGTATAAAATTGGGCCTCTTTTGGATTACTTTCTTCCAAAATTTCATTCTTTGTATGTACCTAAGCAGGAGTTATCCCTAGAAGCAATGATACCATGTAGAGGATGTATCAGCTTCAGAACATATAACCCGGCAAAAATAATAAAATACGGGATTTTAATGAGAATGCTTTGTGAAAGTGAGAGTAAATACATTTGCAACTTCAAGATTTATTCAGGTGAAGGCAAAAGGCTGCAAGAAACTATATTGTCTATCTTAGAGCCATATCTTTATTCTTGGCATTATGTATACCAAGATAATTACTATAACAGCGTTTCTACAGCTGAAATGTTACTAGAAAAGAAAATGTTAATCTGTGGTACCATAAGGGAAAACCATGGCTTGCCAAAGGTACTAAAAGAAAAGTCAAAGAATCTTCAGAGACGGGAAATGACGTTTTTACGGAAAGGACCCATTGTCCTTATATCATGGAAAGATAAAAGACTAGTGAGTATGATATCAGCTATCCATGATGCCTCTATGAAAACAACTGGGAAGCAAAAAAGGAATTCTACAGAAGATATAGTTAAAACTGCGTGCATAATAGACTACAACAAATACATGAAAGGGGTCCATCGAGCAGACCAATATTTGGCAAACAGCAGTATCTCAAAAAAGTATAAAGTGGTCTAAAAAAGTAGCATTCTTTCTGATCAACTGCACTTTAGTCAATGCATTCAAAATTTACTGTAATTACAATAGACAAAATAAGATATAAAAAGTTTCCACTTGAAGTAGCTAGGGAGTGGATCTCTGCTGGTTCAAATGAGTGCAGCTCAGAACCTAACACTTCTGGTACTTCGAAGAGAGCTCCTTACATTGATTCATTCTTTTAGGGCAACTAAGAGACCATGTTTTAGAAAAAATAATCACTAGTATAAAATAAAAATCCAACTAGAACGTGTAAAGTGTGTGTTTCAAAAGGAAAGAGCAGCAAAACCAGATATATTTGCAAAATATGTTGCGTACCATTACACGTAGGTGATTGCTATACAGTATACCACACCAAAAATAAACTACTAAAATATATAGTATGCATAAAATATATGTAGCAGATATGTACAAAGTTTCCTTTAAATTCATTATGGATGAATAAAGTATACTGAAGTTTATTTAGATTGTTTCACTTTCATATTCAATTATGAAAAAATAGCCGGTGACATGAGATAACTTCTGCATAAAATTGCCGGTCAACAATGTGTTAAGATAATGAGTCAATGCCTGACCAGGCGGTGGCGCAGTGGATAGAGTGTCGGACTGGGATGTGGAGACCCAGGTTCGAGACCCCGAGGTCGCCAGCTTGAGCGCGGGCCCATCTGGCTTGAGCAAAAGCTCACCAGCTTGGACCCAAGGTCACTGGCTCGAGCAAGGGGTTGCTCAGTCTGCTGAAGGCCCGCGGTCAAGGCACATGTGAGAAAGTAATCAATGAACAACTAAGGTGTCCCAACGAAAAACTGATGATTGATGCTTCTCATCTCTCTCCGTTTCTGTCTGTCCCTGTCTATCCCTCTCTCTGACTCTCTCTGTTCCTGTAAATAAATAAATAAATAAATAATATTAAAAAAAAAAAAAGATAATGAGTCAAATCCTCCCCTCTCTCTTTTACAGATGGGAGAAACTGAGCCTCAGGAAAAATATGAAGTCCTGCAAATGTATTCAGAGGGTGATAGAGGGATAAGGCTGAATAGATGGTCTCTGGACCAGATGTCCAGGTTCAAATCCCAGCTCTGCCACATGTGGGCTGTGTGGCCTAAGGCTCATTACTGAACCTCCATGCCTCTGTTTTCTCACCTATAAAATCGGGTAATATAGTACTTGCCTCACAGGGCTGTTGTAAAGATCAGTGCTTGGCACAGGGCAAGTGTTAGCTACTCATAATGTGAGTATACCTGCTAAGTAAAGTTTCAAGATTTTAAAAAGTTATATTAGAGCAAAACATAACTCCCTACACTAATACCTTCCAACTTAAAATTTGATTCTGATGAAAATATTTTACCAAGCCCTGGCTGGGTAGCTGTTTGTTAGAGTGTTGTCCGGATACACCATAGTTGCGGGTGTGATCCCCAATGAGAGCACATACAGGAATCAACCAGTGAATGCATAAATAAGTGGAACAACAAACTGATGTTTCTCTCTCTCCTTTCCTCTCTCTCTCAAATAAATTTTAAAAAATAGATTTTACCCAGATCTCAGCAATTGCAAAATGATGATATTTGGGTTCTCTAGTGTGTATCCCACACACTGTATTATCTTTTAGTTACCAAAGGTTTTTTTTGTGTGTGTGTGACTTCATTCCCTGAGTTAGAAGAGTTCTGGGTGCCCGGCTGAACATTTAGGCACAAGGGGGAGGCCAAGGAGGAAGCAAGGCAGTCCCCCACTGAAGCCAGAAATGTTTAAGCCATTCTTTCATTCATGCATTCATTTTCTGGTTTTTACATGCTAGGCATTTAATGAGTATTTACTGCCTGATGGATGCATGAGGGTACAGTATATAGATGTAGATAGAGATATAAAAATACATATACACATTTACTTATATGAACACAGTGTACTCTTGTATTATTATTAATTAATATATTATTTTCCATACTAACAACTGTAAAACCTACTTTTGCCCCACCCTATACATGTGCTGGCCAGAGGGGGGAGACCAGTGTGAGCCATAGGATGGAAGAGAATTTTCAGAGAAGGATGAAGGATGGAGCAAGACCCCTATGGCTGAAGAAGGTTTCCATGAGAGGAGAGGGGTATAAGGACCCTTGGGTTTCCCCAGATGGGGAGGAAGGTAGAGCAGGCATGAGAGGAGAGCAGCCTGCTGGGGCTGAGGGTCATGGTAGGGAGGAGGAAGTTAGTGGAAGAAACTGTTCTGTGCCCCCTAACCCTCTTTTGAGAGGCTTGTCACCCCAGAGAGACCCCTCTGACTTAGGTGACTGGAGACTAGTTGTTTTCTGCCCCCATCCCTTGGTGAGATGAGTCCTCTTGGCAGGGGTTTGTGAGAGGATCCAGGGCAAACCTTTAGGTCTGCTCCAGGAAAGGCAGGCCTGGCTGTCACCTGGCACCCACATCCATTCTGCCTTCTGAGGACTTAGGAGGGATGAGCTGTTCTTCCAGTTCCTGGCAGAAGCTGGTTCTGATAGAGGGTTCACTTAGACCCTGCCTCCAGGCAGCAGCTGACATTGCCTCCCTCCAGCTCTCACATCTGTCACCCACTCTTGGGCCCTGAGGCCTGGACCATCTCAGACCCTAGTCTTTTCCTGGGCTCCAGCTACTCTGTGAGGAGCTTTCTAAGAGATAGGTCTGACTACCTCCTTCTCTGTATCCTTCCGTCCTTTGGGGAAAAGCTCAAACGCCTATCCTGACAGTTAAGCTTCTGCTGAGCCTCCCAGCCTCATTTGAAGTGCCCCAAGTCCCTCCACTCTGCCCCTTTCGCATCACACTGTTCCCAAGACACGGAGACTGCCAGAAATCCAGACTTCTGCTCTGGCCTCCCCATCTTTACTGTTCTCTTCACACAAAGTATCATTCAACCCATCTCTGTTCATCAAAACCCCAAGTGTCCATCAAACCACATGTCCAATCTTGCTTCTTTTCTGATCCCTCAGCTGGGTGGAGTCCCTTCCCTTGGGCACCTCCAACTCTGTGGACCTTCTTTAAGTCAGTACCAAACCCAGTTTGCCGGCCCAAAATTAGAGTCCCTTGTATCCAGTCCCAGCCCCACTCCACAATGGCTCATGGCCCCGAGATGCACCAACACTCACATGCAGCCTCCTGTCCCTGAAGCGCCTTGCTGGACTCAAGTATGTTGGAGCAAGGGAAAGCCAGATATGAGGCTCCCCACCTCAGCCCAGTTTGCGACACCTCTGCGGGGCGGGCAGGAAGCTTCCTCTGTTTCCTGGCAGGGCCCTCTCTGACTGAAATAGCCCCTGCAGGGGCCACTCCCGCCCTCACACCCCTAACACCAAGGCCTGGAGGAAACTGGGCCTAGAGGAGCAAGGAGGCGGAGAAAAGTTCTCCTTCCCGGAATCCTCCCCCACCCCAGCAGAGGAAAGAGGGTGATGAGGGCATAGAGAGAGGGGAGTGGGGGGACCAGAGGCTGCCAGTCAAAGATCAGCCCGTAGACCCAGCAGCTTCCTTTCTCTTCAGCCTCTTCTTGGCCTTTTCATCTGTCAAATGGACAGGTTAGTGATTAAAGAGCTGGCTCCTCCTTCAGCTGTGGCACCCAGAGCCACCTTCCTAGTCACCCACACCTCCATCTACCCCTCCTTTCTCCATTTATTTAGTGGCTCATTTAATTACATGCCCAAACCTCTTTGTGGCTATCCACTATGCACTCACTTATCAGCTACCCTCTCCCTCCCTTTCTAGCTCTCTTCCTTTTCTCCCAAAGCATTTATTGCGCACCTACTATGTGCCATCAGATAGTCCCACATTTCTCCTTATAGCAGTCACTGCCCTCTTCCCCGTGGTGGACTCAGAGCTGACTGGGAAAGACAGGTATTCGCTGTGGGGATGGAGGTGATGTCTCTGAGAGCTCACCTGAGTGAAGTTCTCCCTGCCTGAGCAAGCCCTCCCCAACTCTTCTTACTGTCAAGCAGGGACTCAGAGCTGTGGGCACCGGTTCCTAGTTCTCGCTCTGCCTCGGCCCCTGCTCACTTCGTGATTCTGGACAAGCCCCTTTCCCTCTCTGACCTCCTTGTTAGAATGTGGTCATACTGGCCACCAGCAGGTTGTGAGGATGAACTGCCAGAGGGAGGGAGAACCCTTTGTACCCTGTATGGTGTAAGCACTGAACTCACCCCTAAATGCATTTTACAGGCAAGCAAATTGAGGAACCAAGTTAAGGCCAAAACTTTAGACCAAACTGAGAAAATTCAGGTTTGAACTGCTGGAAAAACTTGGTCAGTCGTGCATGAATTGAGCACCTACTACATATTCAGATCTGCTAGGAGGTTGCTTGTGTTGCTTAAAAGCATGGATTCCTGGTTTGATTTGAGCTGTGCTGGAACCCAGAAGGGCAAGGAGTCCTGGTCTTCAGTCCAGCTGCCAGTCCTCTGCTGGGTTCCTAGGAATGAACTCTTGTGGTCACCCACCAGGTTGGGCTACTGTATGTCCCAAGAATGGGAGCAGCCACAAGGGTTTCATGGGGTGTTAGGCTCAGGACAGGGCTTAGGACTCAGTTCCTGCCACTTGGGGGGAGAGCTCAGGTGTTAGGGGGTCATAGGTACAACTGGGAGGAAGTGACCTGGAAGGGCTCCTGGAGAAGACATGTCTGTTGCTGGGCCTTAGGGAGTCAAGGGGACTTGCACTTTGAAAAGTAAAGAGATATTCCAGGCAGGAGGCACAGAGTTGGGGAATAGGCCTGCCTTGTGCAAGAAATGAAGACTAGCCTAACCAGGTGGTGGCACAGTGGATAGAGCATCAGATTGGGATGCAGAGGACCCAGGTTCAAGCCCTGAGGTTGCCGGCTTGAGCATGGGCTCACCAGTTTGACTGCGGGGTCACTGGCTTGAGCATGGGATCATAGACATGACCCCATGGTTGCTGGTTTCAGCCCAAGGTCACTGGCTTGAACAAGGGATCACTGGCTCTGCTGGAGCCCCCCCCCCCCCCCGGTCAAGGCACATAGGAGAAAGCAGTCAATGAACGACTAAGGTGCTACAACAAAGAATTGATGCTTCTCATCTATTTCCCTTCGTGCCTGTCTGTCCCTCTCTCTCTCACTAAAAAAAAAAAAAGGAAAGAAAAGAAAAAAGAAATGAAGACTAAATATTGTAGCCATACCACAGGATGAGTTGTGCAAAGAGGAGTTCAGACAGGAGGCCTCACCCCATCTTAAAACCCCCAAACAGAGCCCAAGCGCCACTGCCCTGCTCCCTTCCCCACCTGGCTTTCCAGCCTCTAAACCTATGCACAAGCTCTTTCCTCTGTCTGGGATGCTCTACCCCATCTTCTTCTTCTTCTTTTTTTTTTTTACAGGGACAGAGAGAGAGTCAGAGAGAGGGATAGATAGGGACAGACAGACAGGAACAGAGAGAGGTGAGAAGCATCAATCATTAGTTTTTTGTTGCCATTGCAACACCATAGTTATTCGTTGATTGCTTTCTCACATGTGCCTTGACCGCGGGCCTTCAGCAGACCGAGCCACCCCTTGCTGGAGCCAGCGACCTTGGGTCCAAGCTGGCGAGCATTTGCTCAAGCCAGATGGGCCCGTGCTCAAGCTGGCGAGCTCAGGGTCTCGAACCTGGGTCTTCCGCATCCCAGTCCGACGCTCTATCCACTGCGCCACCGCCTGGTCAGGCTACCCCATCTTCTTTGAATAACTCTTACTTATCCTTCCTGTAGCTTTTACATCTGCGAAATGAGAATGATCATTGGTACTAACCACATAGGCTGATGTAAAAGTTAAATGAAACAGCCTGACCAGGCGGTGGCGCAGTGGATAGAGCGTTGGACTGGGATGCGGAAGACCCAGGTTCGAGACCCCAAGCTCGCCAGCTTGAGCGCGGGCCCATCTGGCTTGAGCAAAAGCTCGCCAGCTTGGACCCAAGGTCCCTGGCTCCAGCAAGGGGTGGCTTGGTCTGCTGAAGGCCTGCGGTCAAGGCACATGTGAGAAAGCAATCAACGAACAACTATGGTGTCGCAAGGGCAACAAAAAACTAATGATTGATGCTTCTCACCTCTCTCTGTCCCTGTCTATCCCTCTCTCTGACTCTCTCTCTCTCTCTGTCCCTGTTAAAAAAATAAAATAAAATAAATTTAAAAAAAAAAAAAAAAGTTAAATGAAACAAAACCATGTTTCTAACGTGCCCTGGGACACAGTAAGCAGTGGTGGGATTCAGCCGGTTCACACTGGTTCAGCAGAACTGATACCTAATTTTTTGTTGAGTTCAGCGAACCAGTTGTTAAAATGGCACTTGTAATCAGGGTTCTCTCTAAGGTGGGCGCCTGGGCAGCCGCCCAATGTGGAAATCACAAATTTACATTCCTTACTCTTTTTAAACGTTCATCTGTGCAACAGCGTCTTCTAAGTGCCTGTAGTAATATTCATTCTGTCCATAGGTGAAAATAATTGCAAGTGAGGATGCCAATCAAGAAGCAATATGGAAATATCTTAAACAACAGTTTCATTTAATTTTGTCAGGTATTATTTAATATCTTTTATTAATATTTTAAAACTTTCTTATAGTTTTGTATACCTCTTTTAGTGTTCTTATTTATGTATTAAATGCATGAAATAATAAACTACCTTTTGGTATATCATTTTTTGTACTTAAAACAATTATTAGGGCAGAGAATCGGTTGTTAAATTACTTGAATCCCCCCACTGACAGTAGGTACTCAATAAACACTCATGCTAGCTGCATGAATCCATTCCAGGCGCAACCTAAATGTCCCCATGTTAGGCTTTTTCAACCCTTCGCGCACTACTTTTTGGGCCCTCAGCACCAAGTGTCATTTCTTAACTGCCTCCTCTGTGCCAAGTGCTTTCTCTGCAGTTCTAGGAGGGGAGGAGCAGGGAGAGACTCTTCTCTCCGTTTTACAGATGAAGAAACTAAGACTGAGGAAGGGCCAGTGCGTTTCCCAAAGGGGTCCCAGCCAGGTGGCATTCCAACAGAGTCTTTCTCACTCTATGACTTCCTGTTTCAATGTTCCCCCAAAGTACAGGGGACTCCTGGGGAGTGTATTCCCTGCGTTGAAGGCCTATGACCATGAGATGGCGCCAGCAGACTAATCAGGAGAGCCAGCCTCACCTTCAGACCTAGGCTGGGCACAGGTCTGCACGACCAGCACACAGCAGGGGCCTCCCTGCTGGGGCTGGCACTGAACAACGTCAGGACTGGTTCCCACAGCCTTTCCTCTTGACCTGCTCCCCAGCCTTTCTCCTACTTATCATTCCCAGATAAGCTCAAACCCTGATCTCAGATCCTCACCTGGTCAATGTGGCTCACAAGAGTCACTGGAGACATTGGCAGGACAACAGGGCCAGTGTTGAGCCCTGTCCTTCTGAGGTAGAGGCCCTGGGAGTGTCACTCTGACACCAGGTATCCACCACCCATTTCTCCACCAGGTACACCATCAGCAGAAACACTGAATGAAGTCCCTTACCCCATAGAGGGGACAACCTTTCTACAATTCAAACAACAATACACAGGATCAGTTTATGCCTGGGGAAGAAGCAATTCAGTTTAGACATAAGGAAGAACTGACAAGGGTTGACGCTTCTTGAGTTTCCTGGATCCTCTGGTCTCAGGATACCCGTTAGATGACTTAGCAGCCTCCCGCCTGTCCTGCCTTGGCCCCAAGGACCTCGTATCTAGAAAGGATGAGGAGGCCTGATAGCCAGAGGCAGGAGCTGGAAGCCTGAGTCACAGCCTTCCAGCCAGCCAGGAACAGGCCCAGACCAGGCTGGATGGGGAAAGATGCCTTCCCACCTTGGCCAGCCTGCTTGCTGGGAAACTCGTCTGGAATCCCCCTTGCTCAACCTCTGGCCTGAGAGGTTAGCAGCAAAGGGACAGGATGACAGGGGTCAACTCTCAGCTTCCTTCCCTTGAGGAGTCAGACAGGCTGGGACCCATTACCAACTTGCTGCATGACCCAGCACGAACTACCTACTCTCAATGCACCTGTGTCCCTGTGTGATGAACAGGCATCCTGTGCCCTTGCTGCTAAACTCACAGCCCAGGGCTAGTCAAGGTGCTTACCTGACAGGGTCGCTATGTCTTCTGTGCTCCACTCACCAACTCACCCCTGACCCAGGCAGCATCCAGCCCCCCGGTGGCCAGTCTGAGTCCAGGTTCCTGATGCCAGTGCCTCTCTAGCACCCAGAGGACAGAGGGCAGGGGACAGAGCCAACCCCTTTTGGAGGACTTTTGATCTCAGCTGTGGTATCAGGCTGGCCACAAAAGCAGTCAAACCTGGCAGGAGGAGGGCACACAGAAGGCAGGAAATCTGATTTCTCTTCTCTTTCCCACTTCCGCTTCTCATCTCCTTTGTAACAGGAATTAAAGCTGGAACCGAAACAACCATTTTGAGTGCAAGGAAGAAGCTGTAGCTTTGGGGAATTGGAGCCGCTTCCTTTGGTTTCTCTCCAGCTTGTACAGGCTGAGGAAAGAGGAACCTTGAATCTCTTGAATCTCTCCTATGTGCCAGGTCCCAGCTGCCCCATTGCTGAGCTCACAGCATCTGGCCTTTTTTTTTTTTTTTTAGAATGAGAGAGAGAGGAGAGACAGGGGCAGGGACAGACAGCCAAGAAGGGAGAGAGATGAGAAGCATCAACACGTAGTTCTGGCACCTTAGTTGTTCATTAACTGCTTTCTCATATGTGCCTTGACCTGAGGCAGTGGGGGAGGGAGGGCTACAGCTGAGCCAATGACCCCTTGTTTAAGGCAGCAACCTTTGCTTTGGCTCAAGTCAGTGACCTTGGGCTTCCAGCCAGCAACCATGGGGTCATGTCTCTGATTCCATGCTCAAGCTGAATGAATCCATGCTCAAGAGAGCAACCTCGGGGTTTTAAACCTGGCATTCCAGTCTGACGCTCTATCCGCTGTGCCACCGCCTGGTCAGGCTGGACAGACATTTTTATTGGGCATTGACTATGCACCAAGTAACGTGCAAAAGTGCTTTACATGCTCTATCTCATTTGCTCTTCACAGTTACCATCCCAACTTCACAGATGAGGAAGCTGAAACTTGGCAAAGTTAGCAACAGCTTTTCTCCTGGAAATGAGATGAGGTCAAACACCATGATGCCCTGGTGAGTGCAGGGCTGGCAAGTCACGGTGGCCTTGGAGGGTTGAGGAACTGTGAGAGAGAGCAAGAGAGCATGCACAGGGCCCAGAAAACAGCAGCAACAGAAGAGGGAGAGCCCACGGTGCCTGGCTTCCCAAGTCCATGCCCTTAGGACTGCAATTCCTCCCACCCAGGGCTCCAGGAGATCCAAGATCATCCAATAAGCCCTCTTTCACCTGGAGCTGGTGTGGGAGGATCTCTGTTTCTTGTCTGGACCCCAAGATGTTCAATTTTTTCCCTGTGGATGTGTACCACTTGGATCTCTCTTTGAGAAAGAACTAGCCATTTAGTTGCAAGCAGTGCAGTTGACTGACAGCTCCTGTTGGTGTCTTAAGGACCCACCCATCCGCTTAGATAACCAGGCTCCAGTCTGCTGGGAAGAGATGGCCCGGATCCAGCCAGACATTGTTCTGCTCCTCTGTAGCTTCTTCCCACCCAATTCCCAAACCCCCTCTGATGATTAGGGCCCCACCTGCTGCTTTTTCTTTGGGGGATCCCCTCCTCTCCTTGAGGATCTGGGAGTGGTGGCCCTGTGACCTTGGCCTGCCAATCAGAGAAGAGTGGGCTCCTCAGGCCCCACAAATGGTTCAGGAGTGGATGAGCAACCTCCATTGGGTGCCCCAGAGTCAATTCGGGAGCTTTTGCTGGAACATTGGGAGGAGACAGATTTTCCATTGGATTTGCAAAGCTGGTAGGGAGCGAGCCTGGGGCTGCTTGAACCAGGTGAACTATGTGCCAGGCACTGTCTTAAACACTGCAGATACTGTCCAAAGTAAAGCCAAGGAATGGCAGAGTTGAGGGTTGGAAACATACAAGTTCCTGAGAACACCACTGAGTGCCTTGTTCCAGCTATACCTGAAGGTTCACCTGCTACTGGACTTTTTGGTGGTGTGAGCTGATAAAGTCCCTTTTAGTCTCAGTCCATTTGACCTAGGATTCTGTCACTTGAAATCCTGAGTCCTGCCCACAGACCCGCACCCCCATGCTTCCCTCTCTCCATAGCCCGTGTTCACAGCTTTGGTCCCAGAATCCTAACATTCCTATAGGGGAGGCTAGAACTGACAGTTTACCTTGGGGCCACCAGCAGAGGGGCAGGTGGGGACTGAGGGACTGTCAAGTCAAGCCTAATTCCCTCAATAGCTCCAGGGTGACCACTGTCATCTCAGTAGGGTCTAGATAGGAAACTGGAAAGCTGTAAACCCAAGTCCCAGTCCTAATTCACCTTCTACCTGTTATGTGACCCTGGGCAGGTCACTTCTCCTCTCTGAACCTTGTTTTCCTGAGCTATTTAACTGTGACAGTTTCTAGGCTACTCAGGAGGTGCTAGCCACTGAGCTA
Organism: Rhynchonycteris naso; assembly: GCA_037038555.1. Lineage (NCBI taxonomy): Eukaryota > Metazoa > Chordata > Mammalia > Chiroptera > Emballonuridae > Rhynchonycteris > Rhynchonycteris naso. The sequence continues at coordinate 319,420,655 of CM072995.1, forward strand.
AGTGCTTTTGCTATAGGATCTCATTTGCTCTTACAACTACCCTGTGTGGTAGGTCATATTATCCCAATTTTAGAGTAAGAAAACAGGCTTAGAGAGGGTTAGTGACTTGCCCAACGTGACACAGTGAGTCAGTGGTGGGCCAGGACTAGGATGCAGATCTGAATAATGTAAAATCTGTGCCCAGAAAAAGAGGTGACAATTCCCTATGGGAAAACTGAGACCAGAGAAATTAGGACCTTGCCCAAAGTGTCCCGTAAATCCACCATGCCACCCAGCCTCTCAAGAACACAGCGGCCTGAGAAAGAACAAAGAAATGGGGGGCCAGGAGATAGGGAAGAAAAGACTAGTCCCAGAGTCAATGTCAGCTACACTCCCTCCATTCTCTAATTTTTTTTTTTTTCATTCTCTAATTTTGTTAGGAATTTGGGACAAAGTCTGCTTTGTTTTTGGGGCCCCAGATACCAGCATAGCTGCCAGCTTCCAAGAAACACTGGGAAATGTTAAATGAGTGAATCCAGTCTGTAAAGATGAGCCACAGCCCTGGCCAGATAGCTCAGTTGGTTAGAGCATCGTCCCAATACATCAAGGTTGTGGGTTCAATCCTTGGTCAGGGCACATACAAGAACCAACCAATAAATGCATACATAAGTGGAACAGTAAATTGGTGTTGCCTTTTCTCCCTTCCCTCCCCCCCCCCAAATCAACTTAAAAATAAAGGGAGGATGAAAGGGAGGGAGGGAGGGAAAGAGGGAGGGAGGGAGAAAGGAAGGAAAAAAGATGAGCCACATGGCTCTGTCCTTGGTGTGTTGCCTGACTCAATTAAAATTTTACAAAATCGCCTGACCAGGCAGTGGCGCAGTGGATAGAGCATCGGACTGGGATTTGGAAGACCTGGGTTCAAGATCCCGAGGTCGCCAGCTTGAGTGCGGGCCCATTTGGCTTGAGCAAAAGCTCGCCAGCTTGGACCTAAGGTCGCTGGCTCCAGCAAGGGGTTGCTCGGTCTGCTGAAGGCCTGAGGTCAAGGCACATGTGAGAAAGTAATCAATGAACAACTAAGGTGTCGCAACAGCAATGAAAAACTAATGATTGATGCTTCTCACCTCTCTCCGTTCCTGTCTGTCTGTCCCTATCTATCCCTCTCTCTGACTCTCTCTCTGTCCCTGGATAAATAAATAAATAAATAAATAAATAAATAAATAAATAAATAAATAAATAAAATTTTACAAAATCTTTGTCTTGGCTGATGGCAGAGAAGACTTGTTCTTGTTCAGGGGAAATACAGTTAACAGAGTAGCACCTCTGAGCCTTCCTGGGTACCCCAGCACCTGACCCTCCAGCAGGGCAGAACACCAACACTGCTTGAGTGTTTCACAGCAGACACTGAGACCCAAAATATGAGCAGCTTTGTTCACGGCTCTCACAGTAAGGTTTGGGTGTGGAGGAAGACTTAGAGAACTCCTCATCTCCCATGAGAGAGAGCCCTTGCCTTGGCCCTGCTCTGACCATCCCTAGCACCCAAGCCCATCTAGCAGGAATACAACACTCAATTGGACCAGGGGTTAATGACAGGGCTCTGAACTCTGAGCCCTCAGGGCCAGAGAGTCCTTAAAAGCATCTGACCTGGAGCTCTTCCCAACTTTTAGAGAAGGAGGCTTCTTCAAGCCTCTTTGACAGGACTTATCTAGCCTCTGCTTGCATACTTCCTATGACAGGGAGCTCACTCCTTTATTTCCAGGCCACTGCATTTTACCTTGAGAAAGCTCAATGGGAGATGTGCTTTGTCATACCAACCCCTGAGATCTGCCCCTAGGCTCTGCTAATTTTGCCTTGCCTAGTCTGTCTCTGGTCACAGAGCCTGGCTTTCCCCAAGCCCCAGGACACCCTATAGAGACTGTCTGAGACCACTCATCAGTTGGTCTTCATTGTCACTGGGCAATTCTAGTGTTTATGTCCAGGCCCAGGGAACCTAGTGGTAGAGCCCACAAACCAGGCATGAAGCCAGGGGCCACGACCATTTCCAAACGTGAGGACAAAACCCTTTGCCTCCACCCTTACCTGACTGGGTCTGTGTGTCTGTGTGTACGTGGTCAGGGAAAGAGGGGTGGCGGTCTCTTACCATTTGGGGAAGAAGAAACTGAGGCCCCCATAAGCTTAGTACCTTACCAAGGCCACCAGTCAGCGGTCTTCCAATCAGTTGGAATGCCTTTCACCAAACCCAAAATCCTCACCTTCAAACATCAGCCATGTGGGACTGGGGCCCCGTTTGTAGCCACCTAGTGAGGGAGGAGAGGCACTTTATAACATCTGAGGGGTGGCTGGGGAGGAAGAGGTCAAAGTCAGGGCAATGCCTGGCTCAGAGTGTAACGTGGAAGGTCAGCGGTGACACAGGCGGTTCCTGCTAAAGAAGGGCATGCTGCTTGCTGTACGTGGAGAGTGCTTGAAGAACACGGAGAACAAGCGACAGACCTCCCCTCCTTCAGGGGCCCACTTATGAGGCCTTCTGATAAGGCTCCCCATCACATGAGCTAAAATGCAGCCGCCCACTCTGCACATGCATGCTTCCTACTCCTCTCTTCTGTTGTATTTTTCTCCTTAGCATTTACCATGTATTTTTTTTTTACCTTTTTTTAAGGTTTTATTTATTCATTTTAGGGGGAGAGATAAAGAGAAAAGGAGGGGAGGAGCAGGAAACATCAACTCCCATATGTGCCTTGACCAAGTAAGCCCAGGGTTCTGAACTGGCGACCTCAGCATTCCAGGTTGATGCTTTATCCACTGTGCCACCACAGGTCAGGTCGCATTTACCTTATTTATTTATTTTTATTTTTTTATCTGAAGTGAGAAGCAGGGAGGCAGAGACAGACTCCTGCATGCACCTGACCAGGATCAACTCAGCATGCCCACTAGGGGGCAATGTTCTGCCCATCTGGGGCATTGCTCCATTGCGGCTGGAGCCATTCTAGCGCCTAAGGAGGAGGCCATGGAACCATCCTCAGCACCTGGGCCAACTTTGCTCCCGTGGAGCCTTGGCTGTAGGAGGGGAAAAGATAGATAGAGAGAAAGGAGAGGGGGAAGGGTGGAGAAGCAGATGGGTGCTTCTGCTGTGTGCCCTGGCCAGGAATCAAACCCAGGACTTCCACATGCCGGGCCGACACTCTACCGCTAAGCCAACCAGCCATGGCGACATTAACCATCTTTCTTTTTTTTTTTTTTTTTACAGGGAGAGAGAGAGAGAGAGAGAGAGAGAGAGAGAGTCAGTGAGTGGGATAGATAGGGACAGACAGACAAGAACGGAGAGAGGTGAGAAGCATCAATCATTAGTTTTTCATTGCCATTACGACACCTTAGTTGTTCATTGATTGCTTTCTCACATGTGCCTTGACTGCGGGCCTTCAGCAGACCGAGCAACCCCTTGCTGGAGCCAGCGACCTTGGATCCAAGCTGGAGAGCTTTTGCTCAAGCCAGATGGGCCCGCACTCAAGCTGGTGAGCTCGGGGTCTCGAACTGGGGTCTTCCCCATCCCAGTCCGACGCTCTATCCACTGCGCCACCGCCTGGTCAGGCTCATTAGCCATCTTTTAACGTACTATTTTATTTGTCTGCTTATTGTCTGTCTCCCCCAACCAGAACATAAATTCCACCAGGACAGAGTTTTCATGTTTTATTTACTACTGAGTCTCCAGTGCCAAAGACAGTGCCTGGCACTAGTAGGTACTTAATATTTGTTAAATGGCCCTGGCTGGCTGGCTCAGTGGATAGAGCATTGGCCCAATGTATGGATATCCTGGATTTGATTCCCGGTCAGGGCACACAGGAGAAGCAACCATCTGCTTCTCTTCTCCTCCTTCTCTCCCTCTTCCCCTCTTGCAGCCAGTGGCTCAATTGGTTTGAGCACCAGCCCCGGGCACTGAGGATAGCTCATTGGTCTGAGTGTCAGCCTCAGGTGCTAAAAATAGCTTGGTATTGATTCGAGCATCAGCCCCAGACAGGGGTTGCTGGGTGGATCCTGCTCAGGGCACAAGTGGGAATTTATCTCACTATCTCCCTTCCTCTTACTTAAAATAAAAATTGTTGAATGAATGAATGAATTTCTAGGGGAATGTCTGATGGAAAGGACTTGAGAGCAGAGATCTGACTGGGGGCAAAGTGGACATCCCTGAAGGCTACATTTGTATTACAAACTGCAGTTTGTATTTCCAGCATGTGTTTCTCAGGGATTGGGAACTGACAGAGACCATACAGTCACAGTGGGGTTGCCTCTATCTGGCTGTGTGCACGATTCAGGCTGTGAACAGTCCCACCTAAGAAAGATGAACCGGATATGACCTGATGGGCCTGGGTTGCCTGCCTCTCCCTCCTGCCCTGACACTCTCACCTGCTAGGTCATCATGTCCCCCACCCCACACTGGTGCTGCTTCAGCATATTCTCCCAGAGCCTCCCAGCCTGCACACCATCACTCCCTCTGCACTGGGGCCTCTGATTTAGAGTCATCCAGTCAACCAGCATCTTCCTGCTCTCTCTCCCTTCCCTTGCCAGTCTGGACCCAGGATCCCTAGGAACACAGCCAGTCTGTTCGTATCCTTTACTTCTGGCACCATCAGATGCTTTGTCCTGCCCTTCGAAGCTGAGTGTGACTGGAGGATGTGACCCAGCGGAGAACCCCAGGACTCCATGAGACAAGGTCACCACCCTACTTGGCTGGGTCCTCAACTTTTTGCCTATGTTGGACTGGTCTCCCTCCCCTCTCTTTCAAACCTTTGTCTCATCTTTCTTGCCAGCACTACACCCTCAACCCCAATAGCCCTCAACTCCTCTTTCAAAGCAAAGAGAGCCCTTGCAGAGGGGTCTCTATCCACATCCTGGTCACTAAAATAAGCCTGCCTGCATCTGCCCCCTTCTCTCCTCATTCTTCAGCCCTCCTGGATCCAAGGCTCCCTCCTCTTGTGCTGCCAGCCCCTCCCCCTCAGCCCACAGCACTCTCCACCCAGTTTAATCTCCTCCTTGACCCCCATGCTTCCCAGCCCTGCGTCTTCCTCCCTTCATAGTCAAGCTTCTGGAAGAGTCCTAGCTGCTCTGCCTCCATTTCTCACAGCTCTATAGTTGGTCCCAGGGCAGAGCAGGGAGTCTTCGGACCCAGCTTAGAGAAACATAGTGGGCACCCTGTCTTTCTTGGTGAAGTTGGCGAGATGAGACCATGGGAGTGAGTGACCATCTGAGCTCCATCACCAGGAAATCCAGAAGTAACCTCGACATAAGGTGATTTGGGAGAAAAAACAGGCCACTTCCAGGGAACTTCTCACTGACCCCCCTCAACCCCAGCAGGCTGATGCAGGGCTAGAGGAGGGGAGCTGCATCTGTGGCATCCAGGAAAGGGCCTGGACTCTGACAAGAAGGTAGGGTGGAGCTCAGGGTGGGCAGCAGCACCTTTAGAATGTCTGTTTAGGGGGGGACTGGGGATCTAACCGGGGTAGACGAGGGGACTGATACCTTTGCATAGGTGATGACATCAGTTTGAGAAAATATTGTCTACATCTTAGAATAGGAGAGGCTATCGCCTGACCTGTGGTGGCGCAGTGGATAAAGTGTCGACCTGGGAACACTGAGGTCGCCAGTTCAAACTCCTGCACTGGTCTGGTCAAGGCACATATGGGAGTTGATGCTTCTAGCTCCTCCCCTCTCTCTCTCTCTCTCTCTCTCTGTGTCTCCTCTCTAAAATGAATAAATTTAAAAAAATTAAAAAAAAAAAAAAGAATAGGAGAGGCTATATCAATCATGGAGCAGGGGAAGGCGAGGGTGGGTGAGGTACAAGCTCCCTAACCTACCCCCTGGCATCACCCTGGTCATACAAAATATGAGACTACACTCTGGATGGGGTCTCTTCTCAGAGCTCCCTGGAAAATTTAGAGTTCTTCAAGCCCCATCAGTAATTCTAATTCTCCTGTGCAGTCTCACACACTCCTGCTGGCTTGAGTCCAAAGGTTGCTGGCTTGAGCAAGGGGTCACTGGCTGTGCTGGAGCCTCCCAGTCAAGGCACATATGAGAAAGCAATCTATGAATAACATGAGTTGATGCTTCTCATCTCTATCCCTTCCAGTCTGTCTGTCTCTCTTTCTCTCACTAAAAGAGAAAAGTAGAGATAATAACACCCACCTCATAGTACGGTTGGGACGCAAATGAAGTAATGGAACTAGAGCACCTGGCTCAGTATCTGGTGAGAACAGGCAGTCACTCAGTGAGGCTTCTATTGTCACTCATAATTTTATCACAAACCAGCTAAATCCATGAGAAATGGCCTCATTTGCAGCCTTTGCTTATTTACTCACTTATTCATTCATTCATTTCACATGCAATTGCAGGAGACCTCACAGTGTGCAGGGACTTCTCTGGGCTCTGGTCCCTATCTTTGAGAAGCCTCAGCAGGTGAAAAGATAAATGAAGGGGTCTTTGGAAAGAGGAGGCTTCTATCCCTGCCTGGAGTATCAAAGAAGGCTTTCTAGAGGAGGTAATTCTTTGAGGGATGTAGTCAAGGAAGTCGAGGGTAATCCTGGCAGGGAGAACTGCTGGAGAGGTGAAGGCATGGGCTATCTGCAAGTGGTTGTGTTTGTAGAAGCTAAGGCTGAAAGGTCGTCAGATCCAGGTCCTGACAGGCTACAAATTTGGCATCTGCATGTGGGTGCCAGCCAAAGAGCCTTCGATGGTTTGTTAAGCAGGACAGTGGTTTGATCAAATTTGAGATTTAGGGGTCCTATGTGCTGCTGCATGGAGGACAGATTAGATGTGGTTGTATTCCAGGTCAGAGACAAGAAGGTCTGAGGTGGTGCCCTGGTTCTTCCAGTAGGGGCTGGAGTTAGGCCCAAATCAGGGGCACTGAATGCCAGGTTCATAGCAGCCTCCCATTCCTCTTCTATACACTCCTCCACAACCCTGACAGTCAGTGCTAGAAAGACAGATTGGGAGAAGGTGTGACTTCTCAGAGATGCATTCCTCCAGTCCTCAGGTCACAAATGGGAATCCAGGATTCAGAATAAGCAAGAGCATGGCCTATGTCCCTTCTGCGTAACCATGGGGACCTCCCACCCTGGCCCCCGTGCCCAAGCCTGTTTCTCCTGTCTGACTCCTCTCCTGGGGAAGCACAGGTGTGCCTTTGGTAGATGGGGACTAGGAGGAGTCCGAAAGGATGGCTTGCTCCCACTGCCAGGCCAGGCAGGCCCTCCTGTCTCCGACTGCAGAGGAAAACCCCTAGAGTTTCCGGAGCTCTCTCCTCTCCGTTTCCACACCAGTTAGTAGCTGGGGAAACCAAAGCTCAGGGAAGAGAGGTATTGGGCTCCTAGGATATAAACACAGCCATCTGGCCTATTGGTATCAGGTGCAGAAGACAGAATACATGGGCTTTAGGCCTGGCCCTGCCACCAGGCAGCTGGATTCATGATTACTGAGGATACGCAGCTGGTGAGGGTGGAGCTCCTACAGCACCAGCATCTGTCTCTGGCTGTGCCCTTGTGCTCAGCTCTGTTTTCAGGGTGTACTCCCCTTCCAAATCAGTCTGTGTCACTGCAAGGCATGGCTGAGAAGCACAAATAAGAAGGAACTATGTGCCATCTGCTCCAGGGAACTGTGGGCCTGGGCTTGTCCCACCTCTGGTGGAGCAGCCAGAACCTAACCCTCTCCAAGGGAGTCAGATGTCCTATCAATACAGCTCAGCCAGGTTGGGGTTGGTGGGGAGGCCTGGCTATTGCCTGGGGGCTTGCAGACTTGACAAAGACCCCTCAGTGTCTGGCCTATGCATGACCTGGACCCTACCTGGGGGTGCGATGGGTAGGTGGAGCCTATGGAACTACCCGGAAGATATGCTACTTTTTAATATGGTCAGTGTCAGATGCCTGCCATCTTCCAATCTCCCCGGATAGGCTAGTGAGGCAAGGCCTACTATTGCCATTCTTCTAGTGGGAAAGGTGTGGACAAAGAAAGGACCACATACTAAACCTGATAAGCCCAGGGGAGGCCTGGATGGCGGCCTTACAAACTCAGAGACCAGAACTAACCACATAAGATGGTCTGAATGAAAACTTTCTAACTAAAAGCAGGCCAAGGCAGGTAGTCATGTCTTAGGCTGGTATCTTCCCTAACAAAGGTCAATCCTTACCTTAACTGAGTCTATTGTCTTTTTGCACTTAGGATAGCAGATCTTTGGAATGTCAGGGTAATTTTCCTTTTTTTTGTGTCCAGACCCCTCAGGGCACAACCACTGCACCTGAGTGGAGACCACAAATCCCCTCATTGTTATTGTTATCATATTAATTGTTAACTGTTAACTATCCTATACCCCCAAATTTTAAAAAGGTATATGTCTATTTGTTTTACTTTTTATCCAATCCCAGAGATTTCCCTGCTTTGCTTTTTCCCACCTCCCTAATCTACCACCAATGGATTTCATGTGACCCCCCTACATCTTGCTGATGTATAAAATAAATGGTAAAACAGGCATTTTCTGAAGCATTTTCTCAATCCATTAAGATCTTGCTTCTTGACAATTGTCATCAGTTTGGTTCAAATAAAATCATAAAAATTCTGGAAGATTTGGATATTTCTTTTTCTTTCTTTCTTTTTTTTTTTTTTTTGATATTTCTTACATTGACAAAACTGAGGCCCCATTACAAATTGATCACTGAGCCCTGTTTGTTCTCCATCCTTACATTTGTCAAACTGTCCCCTTCTCTCATCCTGTTGTCCATGCCTCAACCTAGACTGCAGCCACCTCATGCTCTCCGTCTTCTATCTCCTGGGTCAATCCGTTTCCTTTCTGCAGTCAGAGGGATTAGTCCTCAGCAAAAATCTGACCTCATCACTTCTCTGCCCAAGCATTTTATGGCTTCCCAGGGCCTGAGAATTAAGGCAAGCCTCGGCCCTGCTGATCTCTCTGTTCTCAGTGCCTCCTCTGCCCCTCACACATGACCTGCAGGGCCCTGAGTTACTTTCAGTTCCTGAGACCAGCCGTGTTCTCTGCTCCCTGGTCAGTACTGTTTCTGCCCCTAGACTGCGCTCTCCTCGCATCTGCAGCTGGCAGACTCCTGCTGTGAACCCAGTGACAGAGGAAACCCAGGCCCTGCCCTCAGAAGCTCAATGTAAACAGGGATCATGTACCTGAAGGTCCATAATCCAAGGCAGGTGGCAGTGCTGCAGGGTCCTGAGGGGGCCCAGGCCAAAAAGGGGTGGTTCTGCAGGCATGGAAGGCTCAGCGGAGGAGGCAATAACGAAACAGCCAAGTGCACATGGAGGCAAAGTCATTTTAGGCAGAGGGGACTGCAAGGTCTGAGGCTGGATGAGGAACCTTGAAGGATGGTGAGTGCAGCTGGAGCTGCCAGTGCACCAGTAAATGTGGTTGGAAACGAGGCCCAAAATAAGAACAGTAATGATACATATTGAACCTGACTAGTGCCAGAGGTATATTACATTTAATCTCCGTGCAATAGGACTGGTGTTATCTTTACTCTATACCAAGCATTGGATAAATGAGTTTGTAAAATTTGTATTTTTTGAGTTTGCTCAATTTTAGTGTTAAAAAATGGCACTGGGCATCTCCAGGTGTGTGATCTGTGAACTTGCAAATTACCTTCCTGCTTGGGAAGAGCCATTGTCTTGCTAATGTTTGCTGGAGGAGAGGTTTTCCAGCCAGAAAGTATTGAAAAGAGAAGGGAGGAAGCCATGTTTCCGCAGAGTCTGTGCAAAGAGAAGGGAGAAGATATGCAGGTATGGAACCAGAAGTGAGGGGCTTTTGTGAGCACCGCTGAGACTGGTGAGGCCTTTGATTCTAGGCAAAACCGGAGAAGATTCTCCTGGTTGTGGAACGGGATAATGTGTCAGGGTTTTGTGAGCTCTGAATGAATGAAGAAGGAAGCGTTTTCCTGTGTGTTTGCTCGTTGGCCAGTGTGAGACTGTAATAAACGAATGGCCCACCATTTTTTGGCTCCACTGTTTCTTTACCGTCTGCCTGACTCTAATGGGAACCTACATGTGCATGGCCACGACGAAGATGGCCGCGACTACTGGCCATACACCAAGGCATAGAGAGGTTAGCTGACTTGACCACAGTGGCCCAGATAGAATGAATGGCTACTGGGGCTATGAACTTAGACAGACCAGCTCCAGAGTCCATGTTCTGAGCACCTACAATACAGTAGGGCTGGGGGAGGTGGCTTTCATGTGGCAGGGAAATGTAGCCCCTCCACTGCTCTGCCTAACCACCCGGGACCCAGCTTGACTGAGGCTGACCCGCCCACCAGTTTCAAGGCTCCATAAATGCTGCCTCCTCCAAGGACCAGCTAAAAGGATTGCCTCTGCTTCTTTCAGTGCCCCCTATGGCAAGTCTGAGGTGAGGAATATCCTTTCAAGTAGAACCTTGTGACCCTGACTGCCCATCAGATTCCTGGCCCCCTCTTGGGGAGAAATGGTTGCCTGCCGAACAGTTTTTGTTGTGGGGAACCCCCTCCCCCATTCCATGGTAATCTTGTTCATTCAAGGTTACCCAAAGCCGATCAATCAGAAAGCATCCATCCGGACCCCTTACCAGTGACTGGTTCGGGGGAAACAAGTTAGAATTTGTCCCAGCATGAAAGGTTCTCTCCCTTTTCCTTCAGGATTATTAGTTGTGAGGTTCCTGGAAGCCTGGTGCTTCTGGAAAGAACTTGGATGGGAATGTAGGAAGCAAAAAGGAAGTCAGGGGAAAGAATACAAAAAGGGAGAGTACTCATGACACTGCTGTAACTGCTGCATCTAGCCATGTCTGATTCAGGTTGACCTGGTACCCTCTCTCTCTCTCTTTTTTTTTTTAACAAGGACAGAGAGAGAGAGTCAGAGAGAGGGATCAATAGGGACAGACAGACGGGAATGGAGAGAGATGAGAACCATCAATCATTAGTTTTTTGTTACCATTGTGACACCCTAGTTGTTCATTGATTGCTTTCTCACATGTGCCTTGACCGCAGGCCTTCAACAGACCGAGCAACCCCTTTCTGGAGCCAGCGACCTTGGGTCCAAACTGGCAAGCTTTTGCTCGAGCCAGATGTGCATGCGCTCAAGCTGGCGACCTCCGGGTCTGGAACCTGGGTCCTCCACATTCCAGTCTGACGTTCTATCCACTGCGCCACCACCTGGTCAGGCCTGGTACCCTCTCTTTACATAAACTAATACGTTTATTGCCTAAGATAGTTGTATTTGTCATTTGCAATCAAAACATTTCTGGCCAACATGACACCAAAATCACAGGCAACAACAGAAAAAAACAGATAAATTAGAATCCATCAAAATCATAAACTTTTGTGCATCAAAGGACACTATCAGCCTGACCTGCGGTGGCACAGTGAATAAAGTGTTGACCTGGAATGCTGAGGTCACTGGTTCGAAACCCTGGGCTTGCCTGGTCAAGGGACATATGGGAGTTGATGCTTCCTGCTCCTCCTCCCCTTCTCTCTTTCTCTCTCTCTCTCTCCCATATCTAAAATGAATAAATAAAGTCCTTTTTTTTTTTTAAAGAAAAGGACACTATCAACAGAATAAAAAGACAACCCACAGAATGGAAAAAAATATTTGAAAGCATATATCTGATAAGGGATTACCATTTAGAATATATATAGAACTGCTACAACTCAACAACAACAAAAGTGACTCAATTCAAATATTGGTAATAGACATTTCTCCAAAAAAAACACAAAAAACCTAAATGGCCAATAAGCTCATGAAAAGATGATCAAAGTCACTAATTATTAGAAAAATGCAAATCAAAACCACAATGAGAGCCTGACCAAGCTGTGGCACAATAGATAGAGCATCGGACTGAGACACAGAGGACTCAGGTTTGAAACCCTGAGGTAGCCAGCTTGAGTGTGGGCTCATCTGGCTTGAGCACGGGATCACTGGCTTGAGTGTGGGATCAAAGACATGACCCCATGGTCTCTGTCTTGAGCCCAAAGGTTGCTGGCTTGAACCCAAGGTAGCTGGCTTGAGCAAGGGGTCACATGCTCTGCTATAGCCCCTGGTCAAGGCACATAGGAGAAAGCAATCAATGAACAACTAAGGTGCTGCAACGAAGAATTGATTCTTCTCATCTCTCTCCTTTCTTGTCGGTCTGTCCCTATCTGTCCCTCTCTCTGTCTCTCCTTCTGTCTCTGTCACACACACACACACACACACACACACACAAATAAATAAATAATAAAAATGAGATACACTTCACATTCATTAGGATGGCTATCAAAAAACTAGGAAATCAGTATTGGAGAGGTTGTGGAGAAATTGGATACATTGCTGGTGGGAGTGTAAAATGGAGCAGCTGCTATGAAAAATAGTTTGGCAGTTTCTCAAAAAAATAAATAAATAAACATAGAATTACCATAAGATCCCGCAATTTCACTTCTAGGTGAAAAGAACAAAGCAGGGATCAAATAGATATTTATACACCAATGTTCATAGCAGCATTATTCACAACAGCCAAAAAGTAGAAACAATCTAACTGTCCATTAACAGAAGAATGCATAAAGAAACAGTAGTATATCCATCCATACAATGAAATGTTATTCAGTCTTAAAAACAAGGAAATATGATACATGCTACAACATGAATGAACCTTGAATACATCATGCTAAGTGAAATAAGCAAGATATAAAAGGACAAATATTGTATGATTCCACTTATATGAGGTACCTGAAAGGCGGAAACCATGATTGGAACTGAAAACACAAGGCTAGTGTGTTCCAAAAGGAAAATTTATTTTCAAAATGCCTGGATGCAAGCGGACTGAGACCAGCAAAGAGTGTCAGCCATGAGGGAGGGATAAGGCAGGATTTATATGGATTAGTCAAGAGCCTTGGGCAAAGGCAGCTGCCGTTGCTGCATCCGATTCAACTGTGCCTTATCAGCGTCCAGCTGTAAGGGAGGTCTGAGCCAGATTATTGAGTAAACAAGTCCTTCTTCCTCCTTCTGACCTGCATTGTTCTTAAGATGATGGCTGAGTAGCCATTTTATCTATCAGTACCTAGAATAGTCAAAATTATAGAGACAGAAGAATAGTGGTTACCTGGGGCTGAGGGAGGGAGAAACAGGGGATTGTGTAATGGGTACTGTGTTTCAGTTTGGAATGATAAAGTTCTGGAGATGGACAATGGTGATGGTTGCACAACAATGCGAGTGTACTTAATGCCACTGAATTATACATTGAAAAGAATTAAACTGATAAACTTTATTTGTGGCATAAGAAATACATAATTTGCCCTGGCTGGATAGCTTGGGTGGTTACATTGTCCCAGAGCACAGAGGCTGCTAATTCAATTACCCAGTCAGCGGACAGACAGAAACAGCTCGATGTTCCTGTCTTTCTCCCTGCCTCTCTCTCTCTCTCTCTCAAAAAAAGAAATACATAGCTGTCTTTGCCCCCAGTTCCTGACATAGAGCTCCTAAATCCCTTGGAATTTCCTGAGTGATAGGAGCATCTCTTGTTCTAATGAGTTGACTCTTGGCATGCCCCTGGGTAACTTCAGGATGGGGGCTGGATGCCAGAAAGACCAAACTTTGATCTGGTCTGAGAACTTTCAGTCCCATTCTCTAATTTCCAGAAATGGAAGATGGGCTAGAGATTGAGTTCGATCACCAATGGCCAATGATCCCATCAATCATGCCCACATAATGAAACCTCCTTAGAAAACCCTAATCAACAGGGTTAAGAAAGCTTCTGGTTGGTAAATACACAGAAATGCTAGGAGTTGGTGTAGCCAAGTGGGCATGGAAGCTCTGCTCTCCACCCAGTCCCTCACACCTTACTCCGTGCATCTCTTCCATTTGCCTGTCCCTGACTTGTATCCTTTATAATAATCTGGTAATAGTAAATAAAGTGCTTTCCTGAATTCTGTGAGCTGCTTTAGCAAATTATCGAACCTGAGGAGGGGCTGTGGGAACTCCCAAGATATAGTAGGTTAGTCAGAAGGATGTGAGGCCCAGGACTTGCAACTGACATCTGAACTATGGGGGCAATGTTGTGGGACTGAGCATTAACCTGTGGGGTTGGTGCTAACTCTCAGAGCTGGTGTCAGAATTGGTTGGTATGAGGAGGAGAAAACCCTACAGATTTGGTGTCAGAAGTGCTGTACATTTTAGCACCAAAAAGTAATTAAAATGTAAAATTTATGTTGTATATATTTTACTATAATAAAAAACAAACAAACATACAAACCAAAGCAGCCCCAACCATTAGATCTACATGTTAGGAGATAATTCTCCATGGGTCTCTCAGATTTCTGCGAGGCTTTTGAGCCGGCCATTTTTTCAAGGATATTTGCCTAGCCAAAAGCCTCGGAAGCTAGTGATAGTCTCTCCCTCTGGAGCAAAAGGCAGGGTTGTTGGCTGTCTAGCCTGACAAAGATGATGTCTTCCTCTGGGGCAAAAGCCAGGCAGACTTACTTCCCATTATAAATATTTGAGTTGCCCAGTGTCCAGGTTCCTTTCTTGTAATATAACTGATTGAATGTGCAGGTATTATTTGGCCTCCTTTGCATTGCCTGTGGGAATTGGAGTTTGAGGAACCAGTGCTAATAATGCTTATATTCTCCCTGTTACTATTGCTGTGAGAAAAAAGTTCTTTGTTTCTAACCAGGAGTCTTAGGTTTTCTGTCAGCATCTCCTGAAACTGTAACTGGCTATCTTGTTAACTTGCAAGTGTGGTAAAATTGCTTAGCCCTCACAGCTCTTTTTTCTTTTTTTTTCTTTTTTTATTTGAGGGAGAGAGAGAGAGATAAGAAGCATTAACTCATAGTTGTGTCACTTTAGTTGTTCATCAACTGCTTCTCATACGTGCCTTGATGGGGGGAGGGAACAATTCAAGCCAAGCCAGTGACCCCTTACTCAAGCCAGTGACCATGGGACCATTTCATAGATCCCACACTCAAGCTGGCAACCTCAGGGTTATGAACAGAGACCCTCAGCATCCCAAATCAATGCTGTATCCACTGCACCACCACTGGTCAGGCCTCATCACAGTTCCTGATACTGCTTGCATCAGAATCTCAGGTGAGCCTGACCTGTGGTGACACAGTCGATAAAATGTCAACCTGGAACGCTGAGGGTCACCGGTTCAAAACTCTAGGCTTTCCCCGTCAAGGTACATATGGGAGTTGATGCTTCCTGCTTCCCCCTTCTCTCTGTCTCCCTTTCTCTCTCTCCTCTAAAATGAATAAATAAAATGTTTTTATTTTTAAGAAAGAAAGACTCTCAGATGGGAGATACAGGAAGTTTGCGTTTTTGACAATTTATTATGATAGTCAGCCAATTCAGGTGTGTGAGAATCTTATCTTAGTCAGTGGTTCTTAACCTGGATTCTATCGAACCCTAGGGGTTCGATGAGTCAGTCTCAGGGGTTCGGAGAAGCCTCTGCCACGGAGGCCAGAATAAAGTAATACCATAATTTGTTGTGAGTTCATGCACTTTGTTGGTTTTGTTCTTTGAGCAAGGTGATGTTCATGCACGGCTCATTTTGTGCACCAGTAAAAAAACATATACCTATGTCTTGAATTTGGAAAAAAAATCATATTTTATTTATCACTAAAGAAGGGTTCGGTGAATGCGCATATGAAACTGGTGGGTTCAGTACCTCAAAAAAGGTTAAGAACCACTGTCCTAGATCTAAGCCCTGGAAGAGTTGGTTTCCCTAAAGAGCTAGCACATTTCCTCCTCTTAGAAGCTGCATCTTGCCTGACCAGGCGGTGGCGTAGTGGATAGAGTGATAGAGCGTCGGACTGGGATGTAGAAGGACCCAGGTTTGAGACCCCCGGGGTCGCCAGCTTGAGTGCGGGCTCATCTGGTTTGAGCAAAAGCTGGCCAGCTTGGACCTAAGGTCGCTGGCTCCAGCAAGGGGTTACTCGGTCTGCTGAAAGCCCGCGGTCAAGGCACATGTGAGAAAGCAATCAATGAACAACTAAGATGCTGCAATGGCAACAAAATACTGATGATTGATGCTTCTCATCTCTCTCTGTTCCTGTCTGTCTGTTCCTATCTATCCTTCTCTCTCTGTCTGTACATATATATATATATAAGCTGCATCTTTCCTTTTTTTTTAGCTGCTAAGAAGGTTAAAGTCAAATGTCTATGGTCTCCTATCTTAGAATCAAAGTTAGTCACCTGTGTAACTTGTATATTCCTGCTTCTGTTTTTTCTTTTTTAAAATTAAGATGTAATTTACCTTTAATAAACTTCATGTTTTATAGTATACAATTCAATGGGTTTTAGCATATTCACAAGACTGTGCAACTATATCTACTATCTAACTTCAGAATATTTTCATCACAAAAGAAAACCTGTACTCATTATCAGTCCTCATTCCCGTCTTCCTCTATCCTGTAGAAATTACTTATCTATTTGCTGCATTTGTGAATTTGCCTATTCTGGACATTTAATATAAACAGAATCATACATGCCATTTTTTTTCTGGCTTACTTTACTTAGTCTCATGTCTTCAAGGTTCATCTATGCTGCAACATGGATCAGAATTTCATTTTATGGCTGAATAATACTCCATTGTATGGATATGCCATGTTTTGGTTATCTGTTTATCAATTGATGAACACTTGGGTTTTTACATTTTGGCTATTACGAATAGCACTGCTATGAACATCTGTGTGTAAGTTTTTTCATGGGTGTATATTTTCAATTTTGGGGGTATATACCTAAGAGTGAAACTGCTGGGTCACATAGTAGCTCTATGTTTAACTTTTTGAGGAACTGAGAAAATGTTTTATAAAGTAGCTGCACTATTTTACATTCCCACTTGCAATGTATCAGAGTTCCAATTTCTCCACTTATTACCTGTCTTTTTCATTATGGCCATTCTCATGGGTATAGAGTGGTATCATATTACACTTTTGATTTTCATTTCCCTAATTGCTTCCTTTTTTCTTTCGGGGGGGGGCAGGTTGTCATTTATATTTTTCCATCTTACTTTATGTATTTCTGTTTTTATAAAAAGACTTTATTTATTCATTGTAGAGAAGGGTGTGGGGAGGAGCAGGAAGCATCAACTCCCATATGTGCCTTGACTGGGCAAGCCCAGGGTCTTGAACTGGCGACCTCAGCGTTCCAGGTCGACACTTTATCCACTGCGCCACCACAGGTCAGGCTGTATTTCTGTTTTGAGGCCTGACATCTTTGTGAAACAAGTACCCCTTGGAGTAGGACAGCATGGGTTTCAGAGCCAGACAGTCTTGGTCTTGAATCCTCCCTCTGCTTCTATTAGCTGTAACCTTGAGCAAGTTATGTAACATTCTGGGTCTCAGTTTACCTGCTTATTGAACATGAGTTACAGTATTAACATTTCATGGTTGTTGGCTCTTATTGTAAAGATAAATCTATAAAAAAGCCATGGTGTGGGCATAGCACAAAGTAGGTAAATCTCATTAGTGAATCTGGGAGTATGACAGGGAGATTTCCAACTTGGTACGGAGACAGAGACTGGGAACTGTTTAGATTTTAATCTATTATCTGCTTTATCCTAGCAACTTTTTACAACAGAGGCATTTCAGGGTGCCTCAAACATCAGCCTCTGTGCCTCTGTTTTCCCCTTTGTGACATCAGAAATGAGACTGTGCACCATAATGTCAAGTGTTGGTGAGTCTGTCAAGTGTTGGTACATTTATTCGAACATCTTACCAATTTTGTCTTTTGCCTCAACCATCAGACTAGCTGCTTTCTAAAGGAATATCTCCTTTCTCAGATGAAGGGCTCTCCAGGGGAGGAGGGAAGTGAACTAAACCTTCCTAAAAACCAGCAAGTAATGTTATGTGCCTTATTATTTTTTTCCTTTTTAGAGAGGAGAGAGAGAGATAGGAAAGGAGAAAGAGGGAGGAGAGTGACAAGCAACAATTCGTAGTCGCTTCACTTTAGTTGTTTCTGATTGCTTCTAGAATGTGTCCTGACTTGACAGGCGGGCTCAAGTCTAGTCAGTGACCCCTTGCTCAAGCCGGTGACCTTGGGCCTCAAGCCAGCAACCCCAGGATCATGTCAGTGATCCTGCACACAAACCAGTGACCCTGCATTCAAGCTGAGAAGCCTGTGCTTCAGCTGGCGAACTCAGGGTTTCGAACCAGAAACTCCAGTGCTCTGAGTAGACTCCATCCACTGTGCCACCACCAGTCAGGCTACGTGCCATGTTGTAAATACTCCATGAGCCAGCTAGGTTCTGTTATCCCATTTTACAAATTTGGAAACTGATATTCCAAGAAGTTAAATAAACTTATCTGAGATCACATAGCCAGCAAATGCTGGTCCTGGATTCAAACCCAGCTCTGATTTCAACATCTTATGTTTTTTCCCTGTGCAGAGCCTGCCTCCCCACCCCCAACAGAGGGCAGTCAGGGAGCTTCTGGCTAACCTGAATGGCTGGTTCCCATACCACTGGCATGACAGAGAAAATGTCATCCTTCACTCTGTGCGGAGATCTGCCTTCTAGATGCCACAAGTCAGCTCTTCCCTGAGGCCACAGAACAACCCCTGCTTTATCCCAGGTCATGAAAACAAGCTCTGCCCTGGGAGTCAGGATGCCAGGCTCCGCCCAGAAGAAAACCGACTAGCCCACCCAGTCCATGAGTTCTCTAAGCAGAGGGTTGGACTGACTCGCCTCTAGGCCCCTTGGCCCCTAGACCATCTCTATTGACCCATAACTGCATCTTGCACAGGCCTGCCCTCCCATGGGAGCTGTTAAGGACAGGATTGACCCTGGGGCAAGGGGAACAGGAGGATATCTCCACATGCCCGGGCCAGGGCACTTGCACTTACTAGACATGCCAATAGTCAGAGAAAAAGTTAGATCTGGGACTGAAATAGAAAACCATTTCAGAGACAAATGGGGAAATGGCCCCAGACAGGACGGGTGCGGTGGAGTGTCGCTGGGGAGGGCTCTGTAGACACAGCTTCCTAAGAGTCTTGACTGGCCTCTTCTACAGTGGGCACCTGTCACCAGGTTTTGCCATTTCACCCCTCCTTTAGGGAGGACAAACTGGCATCCCAGGTCCCACACCAAACAAGATGCTTTAATTGCTCTAAACTTCAGCCTCCTCTACTGCAAAATGAGAATAACAATAATCTTGGCTGCATTTGCCTTTCTGTGAAGCACTTAGCACATAGTAGGTGCCCAATAAATGATAGTAGTTAATATCACTTACTGTTTCTTTCAGCTCAGTATTGACCAAGTGATTTATTAATTTGTTTTTTCATTCATTTATTCATTCAGCCAACCAGCCAGCACATGCCTGACAGGTAGGCCACCACGGCTGAGAGTAAAGTTTTTGGGGTTAGGTAGGAGTTAAACCTCAGCACTGACACTAGTTGGCTGGGTAACTCTGGGAAAGCCATTTCCTCTCACTGAGACTTCATTTTCTTGACTGTAAAATGGGAATAATAAGAGCACCTCCGGGGGGTGCTGGGATGTTTCAAAGAGTCAGTGGAAGAATAATGTGAGAGCAGCCAGCACAGAGCCTTGAAGGGGAAAGTGGGTGGCGGGTGGGCTGCAGAGAAGAGCCAAGTAAGCCGCCAGCCCTGCAGACCGGGCCGTGCTGGGAGTGCAGGGCAGCTGGGCCTCCAGGGACAGCCACAGGATGAGGCGAGGGCTGGAGGGAGGGGAGAAGAGTCAGTAGGCTCAGAGACAACTGCTAGGTTTTTGGACCATGGCCTGATCCCTTTCTGGTAAACTAAAAAACACAGAAAAAGTCTGTAAGACATTTAGAGGAGAAAAGCCTAAGCCAAACAGGGATCCTTGGGCAGTGTGGAGTTACTCCACCCCACCAAGCCAGGGGATACGTGTGCACTCACACACACTCACAAATTGTACAGTCTCACTCATGCATACATACCCAAGGCCTTTCACACACATGCAGATATGCCATCAGAGGCATAGCACTTTACAGTCTGCAAAGAGCCTTCTCATTTATCATTTGATCACGAGGGGTGGCTTAGAATCTGTTCTAGAACTGGCAGGAGATGTGCATACCAGATATCTTCAAGAGTCTAGGGCCTGTCCCGTGGGCTATATTGCCTCCTTTCTCCCCCAGTGGTGGTGTCAGTGGGAGTTGGAAGGCAACAGAAACCCCAGTCAAGTTTACCCCAGCTCCCTAGATACACTCATTTACCCTACTTTGTTCCCTGTTAACAAGTCACACCTTGACTCAGGGACATACTTTTCCTACTGGTCACACAGGGTCAGCTTCAGGCTCTCTTGAAATGTAGCTGGAATGGCAGAGGCCAGAACTTCCCAAGGTCCTCCTCCATGGACTCTCATCTGATCACCTAATTATTGTAGTCTCTCCCACCATAGGCTCCTCCTCGAGGGACCCCTCACCAGCATACAACCCTTAACAGTTTTCAAATACTCGGAGTGGGGGTGGGGGAGATCACTGTTATCCCCATTTTATAGAGTAAGAAATTGAGGCCCATTATGGAAAAGTGTCCTGTGTCATTCTGGATTTAAATCTAGGCTTATGTGGTTCTCAATCCTGCCTCAACGACTCCATTCCCTCAACATGGCCCAGCCTGGTCCCCATAGCTCCATCTCCTCTGCCCTCCATGCTGCACAGTCTGCTGACTCCAGGCACAATCAGGTGGGAGAAGGGCAGAGCACCTCCAAGTCTGCTCCTGCTCCTGCTCCAGTCTATGAGGGGCCATGATGGCTGCAAGCAGACTGCATAGGGGCTGAGAAGAGGTAGAGGTTCAGGCAACCACACAGCCTTAACCCAGAACACTCACCCGGGAGTCAGTGAGCTCCACGTTGGTCTACGAAGTGTTGAAGCAAATTCTGACTCCTGGAGCAGCCCCTATCGCTAACCAGTTCCTGCAGCACAAACTGTCATGTGCACGTCTCACAGAAGTCCCGGAAGACAGCAGATGATGAAACTGAGAAATCTGAGGAGGGGAAGTAACTTGCCACAGCACAGAGCGGGCAAACTGCAGGGCTGGGACCCAAATTCCAAGAACAGACCAGCTCAAGTCCTAAACCAAGGCTGACTCGGCCCCTAACCAGCTGTGTGAGCTGTCACCTCACCCTGAGTGTGCTCATCAAGTCAGCCCTGAGGGCTACACGGAAGATTGAGTGAGATGACATTTAAGGACCAGGGCTTGACACAGGGTAGAAACTCATCAGGTGACCATTTCCCTCCTCCTTCTCTTCACCCTAACCTCCTCCTGGCCTTTCTCAAGTCTGGAGAGAGTCCTGGTCCTGCTCATAGCTGTCACAGGGAAAATTAACCTGGTTTTCTCAGCAGTGCCTGGAAGACCCATTAAGAGAGGCTGAGACGCTGAGATTAACGTCTCGGTTGACTGCAGCTCTGACTCCATGGGTCCAGGTGCCACCCCCTCTCCCATGGGACTGAGGATGGCTCCTCAGACTGAAGGTGACTTGGGGAGAAATCTGAGCATGGTCACCATCCCCTTCCCTAGCTCCAGTCCATCCTTGAGGCTGGCTTGATGAGAAGGAAGGCAGTAGCTCTGCCTCAGGTCAGCGGTGGGCCTGGATGGCCCTTCCCATCCATAAGCTGATTCCTCCTCCTTTTTGTCCTCTTACTCTTCTACCCCCAGCCGCACTCTTTTTTACAGGTAATTATTGGGCACCTACTCTGTGTAGGTAGTGTTCAAGACACTTGAGTACATAAAACAGAGTCCTTGCCCTTGTAGCACCTATATTCTAGCAGAGGAGACTAGTTTATGAGTTTATTTTAGTTTATGAGTAAATATATAGCAAGTCAGGTAGTGATAAGAACTATAGAGAACCATAAGGGAGTGGAAAGAACGGAGAGTCAGTGAGCTGTCCTTTCAGACAGGCTGGACTGCACGATGGGGATTTGCTGGGTTCTCCTCTCACAACACCATCTCCTGCCCAGCCTGAAGGAGGCCCCAGACCTGAAACCCCATTCTGTGTAAGGCCCTGCCTTGGCTGATCTCAGCAGCAGGCCAGGGGCCAAGGCCAGGGGCTCCCTAGGCCTCAGCTGAGGACCACCAAGGCTTCTGCCTGGAGCATCCCGAGCCTGCCTTCTGCTCCAAGCCCTGTGGAATCCCACTCGGCAGGCTGGGAGAGGGAGCGCATCCTCCAACCAATCCTAATATTCCATTATAGAGAGGGCCTTGGGCCCAAAATGGGGCAAGGACTTGCCTGGATCACACAGCAAGGCAAAGGTGTCCTTGTTCCCTTTCCTGCCCTCTCCTCTGGCATGTCCACAGGGCAGACTAAGGGCTGAACCTCACAGCAAAGCATTGGCCTGTGATGGGGATGTCTGTGCCCTTAGCCAGCTCCTGGTAAGGTATGTGAAATGTTTCTCTATTGGGCCCACCTGGTGGTCCTTGCCTGCCCCAGCCTTCTGGTTCTTATTCTCCAAGACCCAGAAAGCTAAAACTACTTCTCCAAAGCCCAAGCTCAGGAGACTAGAATTTTGGTCAACTATGCCTTATGTTGTTGTGTGACCTCAGGCAGGTCCCATCCCTCTCTCTCTGGGCCTTGGTTCTCTCATCTGTCAAATGGAGGATAGGAAGGCACTACACCTTAGGGCTATCATGAAGAATGAGCAAGACACTGGCAAGAAGGCAGTTCGCAAAATTTAGGCACTACCCAGGTGACAGAGGTAGTCGTATGTTCAACTTCCCTGCTTCTCTGAAAACCTCTTCATGCTTATGAGGCCCTGAGGCAGCCCCAGAGCAAGCCCTTGACATTTGGCAGGAAATAAGTGGAAATTCCACAGGACTAGTTCTAAAGAAAAGACAAAGCCACCTCTGCTCTCAACCAGCCGGTGGGCAGCTGACAGGAAGGGCCCCTCCTCTATCTTTGTGATGAGAAGGTGAGGAGGGAGAGATGGGAAGGGACAAGGCTAGGAGACCCGGGGAAGCGTATGCTGGGAGGAGAAGGAGCAGGCCTGAGGTAACTGTGAGGGTCACTCATCTCCCACCTCAGGCCCCCAGGCTGGTAGAGGATGTAAGTACAGGAGTGCTGGGTATGCACATGTCTGCATGGGCGGTGTCAGCCATGTGTGGGTCTAACTTGGAAGTTACAAACACATACTCACATGTGTTTGGAATTGCTCCAGTGTATATTTTCCTGTGCCTATGCCTCAGCATGTGATGTACACACACACAGACACACACACCTACTCCTGGGGAGCTCACAGACCCCCAGTTCACAGGCCTTGTTTTCCCAGGCTAGGCAAGTCTTGCCACAATCCCAGGGCGGTCCAGATGCTGTAGGAGATTTGTGGGGTCACTGCAGGTTCTTGGTTTTCCCCAGGAACAAAAGCAGTTAGACAAGAGGAAGAGGAAGGATTAGAGGATTAACTCAGGCTCTTCCAGCTTAGTCCTGGGTGTAGGCTCCTGGGGGGTGGGTGGGCTTTGGGAGGGGGGTTGGTGTGCTCCCAAGGCCAAAGCCCTTCAGGCGTCCTTAAACCCTCTGCTGCCTGTGGGCACTTATCCTTCCGCAGCCATCCTCCTGCCCTCAGTCACAGCAGGAACTGTACAACAGCCCCTGGACAGCAGCCAAGCACTTCACAGTTCATATCCCATGTGTCCTTGTTGCATGCTGTTCACACCAAACTCATGCCAGGCTGATCTTAGAACCCTGCCTCCAGAGGTCCCACCCCCAAGCAGCCACTGCCAGCTGGGTCTCAGGGTCCCCCGTCCCAGCCCTGGGCTCAGCTCACAGTACAGCACAGGCCACTTCATTGGGTGGGTCTCATGCCTTCCTGAACCTTGGTTTCCCTAGCTACAGAATAGAGCTATTCCTGTCCATGTGAGTCAAGAGCTGAAAAGGGTCTCTGTGAGCCACTGGCTGACAGGAATGGTCTCACACACATCCGGGCACCCAAGGCCACTGTCCATTGGCCCTTTGCTGCTTCCAGGAGTCAAAAGGAAAACACCACCCTCGGCTGTCTGTCTGAAACAGCCTGGCCCCAGTCTGATGGAAGAGACTTAGTACCTCAGATTCAGATCAGATCCTGAAAGGAGCTGCTGCTATCGCTTCAGGTTTGCAGGTAGCATGCTTGGTGGTCCCTCGGCATGGGGAGGCTGGTCCCTCTTGCTGCACCTCAGTTTTCCTTCTCTGCAACCTGGACACTTTGTAGTTCTGTCCAGAGTCTGGGGTCTGCTGTTTACCATTACAGGAAAGCACAGATGGGCCACAGAGACCTGGCAGAAGAGGAAAGAGGGCGTGCCTGTGGGTGCAATCCTGCCTGGTGCATGCACAGCACACCCAGACCCTGATGTAGCTCCATATAACCCACACAGGTCCACACACGTGCATATGCCCAGGCACCTGCCACACCTGCAAGCATACCACTCGCATCACACATACATGCACCCACATAAGTATGCATCCACGTGTGGTCCAGAATATGCAGGATTCTTGAGCAGCTGAGCAGCAAGTTTCACACAAATAACTTCCAGAATCAGGGAAGAGATGAAGGGGAAGAACTGAGTCCTCAGATGCCCAGGCCCTTCCTCATCTCTTTCTAAGGGGTTACCAAGAACACAGATGGTTTGTTCAGTTTTCCTCCTCAGCCATCCTGCACAAACCCTGGCCAGAAGGCTCCCAGGTCCCTTTGGGAGTATGATCCCCAACCTGTCCAGCCAGCTATCAGCCCTGTTTGTCACCAGATTAAAGTGAGGCTTTGGGCTAATTAATCGCACTGGATTTGGAAGATCAAAGGACAGAATGTGGCATTCTAGTGGAGGCAGGGCCATTCCAGGCAGAGAGAGCACAGCCACCCCGCTGGAGCCCTTACTTCACTAGATTATTGGTTCATTCACTCATTTAATCCACCGAGCTCTTCTGACTGCTGGTGACTTAGTGGTAAAGAAGAGCATCCTTGTTTTAGACCCAGGTCACAGTCTAGCCTCCTCAGAGCTTCAGGATGGTGTGGAGGTCACCAATCGCAGGCTTCTCCATTACTCTCTGGATCTCTGCAAAGGATCCCAGCCACAGCATGACCTAGGTCCTCACATACAGACTGAAGTGTGAACTCTGCTCAGAATCACTAGCATCTTCCGAGAGCATGTCAGGAATGCACTCTGAGGCCCCACCTTGAACCACTGACTCAGACCTCAGGGATTGATGTGTACACTGACATTTGAGAAGCATTGGTCTAGAACATTCCATATAGAGCCAGCCCTTCCTCCTGCCAGCCCTCCCAGGATAGCTAAGAGCCGTTTGGGTAATAACTGTACTGTCACAGTGCTTACCACCGGACAAACTATCTCATTTAGTCCTCACATACCTTTATAAGGTAGGTATCATTAATATCCCCATATTAAAGATGGGAAAATAAGGCTGCTCATTGGTTAACTTGCCCAAAGTTTTTACAGCTAATAGTAGCAAAGCCAGGATTTGAACACAATGTTTTGAACTAATATGCTGCCCCATTCAGCAGCAGTGTCTCCATATCTGGGAAGGGGTCAGTGTGGTGGGCGAGGCAATAAAGAAACGTAAAAAATCCAAGGAACCAGTGGACGCCCTCATAAAAATCTGGGAAATACTAGAATTTACTTATTGATTGCTTTAGAATTTACAACTATATCTGTAAAGGAGCTCAGACAATACCTATATATGCCACAGGATCCTATTAGACACAGAACAGAAAAAAAACAATAGCAGAAGCCTCAACTAAGGTGGTGACTGAGCTTTCTAGCAGCCAAAGGAAAAAGGAGGGAAGAATGGGTTTAAAGGTAGAGAGTTGTGAGGGTTCCAGAGCTGAGTCAAAGGCACCCAAAGGGGTGCAGACAAGGGGGTCAATGGAGAGCTATTTGGAAGGTAGGTTGAATGGGGTTTTGGGGCAATGATCTGGGGGAAATAATCACGGGGAGCATTGTGAATGGACAGGCCTGCTCCCTGGGGCCCAGGGCAGGGCTGGCAGTAAAAATGCTGTAGGGCAACAGGTGACACCCAAGAGTTCCTATCCCCACCTAATCTCTTAAATTGTCAGTCAATCCTGGGTTCTTCCAGAGGATAAACCCCCAGTTCTTTTAGTCCTGAGATCAATTTCTCACACATAGGCTGAGGCTGGGAGGGGAAGGGAGATGTGCATTATGCTGTATTTTCACATGTATTCATTCATTCCTCACTTATTCAACTAATGTTTACAGACTGGTCCAAGGACCAGGCATTTCACAATAGTGCTGATGTCCACAACAGTGCTGATAGGGAAGAGAGGTCAGGGAGTTGAAAATGGGACTGGCCATCAGCTCTCCACTCCCCAGCCCACAATGAGTTCAAACAGGGCTGTGTGTTAATGGTGCTGCTTCTGCTAAGACCTCAGGAGTCCTTTCTACAACCTAAGGTGTTCAGAGAATCTCTTAGACAGAATGAGGTTTGCCTTTGGGGTCTCCTCAGCCCCATTTCCTTTTCTCTCCCCCTTTCCTCTCCAGGAACAGAGCGACCTACACTTCCCTCGTCCTGAGGGGACTGATGACAATCTGTATCCTAACCTTTGCCTCTCCCAGGCCACCCTCTCCTGAGAACCACAAGCTGCTCCAAGCACCTCAACTGCAGGGGTGAGGAGGGACCTTTGGGTTCATTATCACCCATCCCAGGGAGCCTATGACAAAGAACGTATCTTACCCCAGAGAAGCCACAATGGCAGTGGCTGGCTGTGGAGAGAAAATTGTTAGGGCTTCTCAAATAATTCTGCAGAGGTGACCCTACTAAATCTTCCCTGGTAGTTTATAAGTGTGACACTGTTGGACTGCCAGAGCTGGGTTCGGAATCCTTGAACATTTGAACTAGAGTCAGGGAATTATACAGCCAGAGTACAGAAAGTTAGAGTTTGGGTTATAAACTTTTAGAATGTTTGAGTTGAGATTATCAGCTCTTGGGAGTAAGGCTGTAGAATCATAAACAGTTATAGTTGGGATTGCAGATTAAAGAAAATTGGGGCAAAAAGTGACGCCAATATCACTCTGTCCCACCTCTCTGAAAGCTGAGAAGAGACAGCTGGCCTTGTCACCTTGCCAGTAGGGGCTGGGCTAGGCCTCCTGCTGCCCAGCAGTGCTACATCCTCCAAACCTCCTGGAGTAGCACTCAGGGCCTCTGGGCCAAAGCACAACTTGCCCGGGGACAGTGGGGACAGTGGTCTGCCTCTGCTTTGGTCAGAGCCTCGCCACCAGCCCATCACAGCACCCCGCCACCACAGTGGATATATTTAGGTGCCCTCCCTAAATATGTTTCCACAGCTCCCAACACTGCCTTTTAAGTCCCCTCATCCTCTGAGGCCTCTGAGCTCCTTCTCTAAACTGACCCGATAAAGTCACTAGGAACAAGGGCTCTTTCTCTGCCTGTCCACTTCAGCCTGGAGCTCAGACCCACCTGCACTAACCCTGCTCAGAGCCTGCCTCCAGCTCCCAAAGCCAGCTTTGACTTTCCGCATTCTAGGCAGAGGGCACCCCTGCCCCTACCAATTCACACACACACACACACACACACACACACACACACACACACACACCCAGCATTTTTCTGTTCCTCTGGTATTTGTCAGGCGAGAGAGGCGTCCATCCCAGCTCCATGGCTACCCCTGCACTTCTTCCCCAGCCTCTCTCCCACACCCCATCCCAGGCCTTGCCAGAGACTTGGCATCTTCGCATTTCAGACTGCATCTCTCCAGAAGGCAGATAGTCACTGAGAGTTCAACAATGATAGAGCTTAGGGACAGAAATGGCTACTTCAGACACACTTAAGTAGGGGGCTCTTAGACTCCCTCCTGACTGGCTCATGGGAAATCATTGGTCCTGTGGGAATTGAGGGGTCCTGGGCAGGCAAGAACCCACTCCTGTGGGGGCTCCATCATTATCTTCATAGTTTTATTGCCAGCACCGTAGTTTATTACCAGCTGTTAAGGGTTTTTATGTACTGTAGACTGTGCCAAGCACTTTATATCCAGGAACTCAGTTCTCATAATAACCCTACGGCAAATATTATTAACGTTTTCATTTCATAAAGGAAGAAACTCAGGTACAGAGAGATTTTACCCAAGTCTTCCATGTAGAGAGTGCTGGTATTTAAACCAAGCCCGGATAACACAACTACTTTGACATTCCTGGTTGATTGCCTGCTATGGGACTCCCCTGTGGTCCTCTGGGGTCGGGCAACCTCTTCCTGCACTTCCAGTGGAGCAAAGCTGAGAACCTCATTGATCAGGGCTCCTCCCCTGCACTAGAGCCAGCTCCTCTGTCCCTGCACTAGAAATGACCAAGACCGATCCCACCACTGTCCCTCACACAGGACACACCCCCATACCTTGTGACTCCTTCCTTCATACACAGCACAGATGGCCTTACACAACTCCAGCTTCCCAACACACAGCTGAGCTGCACACACGCACACACAGCACAACCATACTGCCATACTCCCTTGGGAGGTCTAGGTCCTGCCATCCCAGCTTGGAGGACAGGAAGGGGATTTGTACTCTACAGGTGCTGGAGGGCTCCCATCGCGGGATAAACCCACTCATCATCAAGCAAAATCCACGTGAATTTTGAAGAGTGAAAAATGAGACTTCAAAGGAGATTCGTGTGTGTGAAGATGAACACGAGACTGTTTGCATCTTCCACCCAGAGCCTGGGTGACTTTTATTTTCCCAAGCTCTTAGGGGTGCTGGGTGGAAAAGTCAGAACCATCCTGGGATCATGGAAAAACGTTTAATTGGTGGTGAGAGCTGCATAAACACTTCTCACCTCCATTACCTGGCTCAGCACACCACATGGGGCCATGGATGTGCCACACACAGAACACAGATCTCACAATACGCACAACACTCATGTATGCACCAGTGTGCCATGGCTCCCAACATACACCATGGACTCTGGACTACTTTGGCACAGACACCCAAGGCTATTGCATAGTTACCACACACATTTCTTGCACACTGACACACCACAATCCATTGGTAACACTGGGCACACCATGCACACACCACACACTAACTACATACAACCCAGCACACACACAAATTGCCCACTCTAATCTCTTACATACTACCCACATCACACACACACAGAGACTCACCCCGAGACCACCACCCCCCGGGCGGGGGGGGGGGGAGGCGAGCAACATGAGCCTGGAGTGAGCAGACCTACCCTGTATCCCGAATCCTGCACCTCTGTCCTCTTGGTTTCCCGCCCCGAACCTCTCTTACCTGGGACGCGTAGCACAAACGAAGGTTGGACCGTGAACGTCACTTGCTCCGGCGCTGGGAAACAACCCATAAACCGACCGGCAGCAAAAACTGCCAGCTACAGCTCCGGCCCCAAGCGTCCCACGCGCCCTGCGCCTCTAGAGCAAAGGGGCGGGGAGGGGGTGTGGCCAGACCTAGCAGGACCGGCTGGTCTGCTAGCCCTTGCGGGAAACAGACTTCAGGGGAGGGTGCTCTGGACTAGGGCTCGGGACACCTGGTTTCCCGCCCAGGTTCCCTGGCGACTTCTATCCTTCTCTTCTGGCCTTTGTTTCTGTTTCATTCTTTGTATTGGGGACAGTGGCTTAAGTGGTGATTCCTCAGATCTTTTTGGCTCTATCATTCTCCAGTTCTGAAATGGTGGAGGACAGGGAAGGTTAATACTCTTTTTCTTTTCTTTTCTTCTTTCTTTTGCGCGAGAGAGAGACAGAAAGGGAGAGAGATGAGAAGCATCAACTTGCTAGTTGTGTCACTTTATTTGCTCATTGATTGCATCTCACGTGTGCCTTGATTGGGGGGGGGGGGGTCCAGCCTAGCAAGTCTCACCTTGCTCAAGTCAGCGACCTTGGGCTCAAGCCAGCAAGCGGCCTTTGGACTCAAGCCAGCAACCATTGACATGATCCCATGCTCAAGCCAGCGATATGGTGCTCAAACTAGTGAGCCTGCAGTCAAGTCTGCAACCTCAGGGTTTCTAACCTGGGACCTCAGCATCACAGGTTGACACTATCCACGGTGCCACCACTGGTCAGGCAATACTGTTATTTCTTGAGCATCTACTTTGTTCCAGGTACTTTGCTAGGTGTTTTAAAACTTTACCTCATTTAATCACCATAGCAATTCCAGAGGTGTTCTTAACTCCATTTTACAGGAGGGGAAACCAAGGCACCTAGAGAAGAAGTGACTTGCTCAAGGTCTCATAGCTAGTAAATAGCACACCTGAGATTTTAACCAGGCAGTCTGACTCCAGAAGCTAAGTACTCCTACAGCATGGGTTGGTGGCACTTTCCACACCATACACTGCTCCCTGATCCTTATAACAATCCCAGGGCTTGGCATTACAAATCCATTTTACAGATTAAAAAAGTGAGGTTCAGGGAGATTATTTTACCCCAGGTCACCCAGCTAGTGGGATACCACACTAAAGATGGAGGTGGGGTGGAAGTGATGCTGGAGATGGTAAGTATCAGAATAATGTAATGGGACGGTACCTGGCACATAGTTGGTACTCATCAATGTCAACATTCCTCCTGAATGTCACTCCCCTTCCCTTTCTTCTTTTCTTTTATCTTCTAATATCTCCTGTGGGCAGTGGTCTCTGAATCCCTTATCTCTGAAACTTTCCATGACTTGTAGTCCTCAGACAAGCTTGCCCTTCCTCTTGGATACCACTACAGCTTTTATTCAACAGTTATTGAGTTCCTACTATGTGCCAGGTTCTGTACTAGGCACCAAGGATATATTTGGACAAGACTGGCCAGATAGCACTGGTCTCGTGGAGTTTAAAGTATGGTGGGGAACACAGACATTAAACAAATAGTCACATAAGTTTATATGTAATTGCACATTGTAATACGTGCTAAGAAGGAAAAGTGGAAAGCTAGAGCAGAGATTATAATGGGAGGGGCATCCACTTTAAATTGGGAGATTTGGGAAGACTTCCCAGAGGAAGTATCATTTAAGCTGAAACCAGAGTGAGAAATTGGCCTCAGCTAGGTGACATTGAGGGGAAGAGTGTCCCAGGCAGAGGAAATCCTACAGAGTGCTTGAGACAAGAAAGGGTTTGGCACAGACCAGGTAATAGAGTACAGCCAGAGTTGGGGTGCCCCACAAGCCAGGAGGCATGGTTGGAAATAGGGCTTGAGGAGCAGCAGTGGCCAGCCCAGCAGGGCTTTGTGACAATGGTCAGGTATTTGGCCTTTGTTTGAAGGGCTGTGGAAGTCACCAAAACGTTTGCAGCAGCAGTGACATAATCAAATCTTGTTTTAATAGATCTTTCAGGCTGCTGGATGGAGAATGAGGGAAAAATTGGAGGTGGCAGCAGGAGCCCAGCTAGAAAGCTGTTCTGTAATCTGGGAAGAGATGATGGCGGTAGGCCCAGGGAGAGGGTGGGGGATGAAGATCTGAAGACAGACCCAGGGGTGTTTGGTGACATGGACTGATGGTTGTGGCCATCTCTCCCTGACTAAAGGGGCCTAAAGGCAAGGCCTTGTCTGGCTCAAGGGGGTTGGGGGGACTGCTGCCAGCCTCTTGTAGAAAGGTATTTGCCTGTGACTTAGTAGACTTGGGCCCTAGAAACCCACCACCTAGAGAAGCTCTCTCATCTCCCTTCATGGTGGCCCTTCCAAATCTTCCGTTTCCACAAGCCCTAACTCACTAACACCTCAATTGTAGCTGCTGATTCCACTCTCCTCCACCTTACTCACCAAGACAATTCATTCACCAAATGCCCAGTGGCTCTTCCCTGGGCCAGGTATACACTAGAACTGAGGCCAAGCACGACGGAGGGGGCTCACTTAAGTTTCCATTCTCAACCTGTTTGCTCAGCATCCATCTCCCCAAGAAGTGGCTGTTCTTTCACCTCTAGGTGAAGGCCCTAGCTATGCCCAGAGCAGCTCTTCAGCTTCTGCAGCCAGGTCTCCACACCCTTGGGTGCCCTACCGTCTCCTGGTTCCCTTCCCTGTAGATACCAAAAGTTAACTGACACCAAAAAATGTGAACAGTAGTCCCAAATCTGGGGTGCAGAAAAAGAAGAAACTTCAGTCAGATGAATAGTTTGCAAACCTGGGAAATACAGCCTCCAGCGAAAATTCATAGTGCACTCAATTGGGACAAAAGAGAGGCCACCTTTCATAAAGTTCCCACCCTGGTTCCTGACTGGTCCGTTTTATGCAGATTAGGAATCCACATCTGCACAATCCAATTAGCACATATCTCACAGTCATGATTGGCTGTAATTGTGCATTCTGATTGGTTGTTATGGAACTGCTGATTGGTCAGTATAGATGCAAATGAAGATATAGCTGCACAGTTCTGATTATAAAGAGCAGTTGTCAGTCCTACTGGTATAAAGAGACCATGCCAGGAGATCCCTTGCAAGGGTTGACTCAGCTAGCAGAAACACAATAGGAGAGGCTGACAGCTTAGGCTGTAGCTTTTCAATGAAAGGCAATGTGCTTGAGAGGCCTTTGTCAGCAATGGCACTAGGTTCTGGTTATGAATTTGGGCTCAGTTAACCACAAGGGGTCCTTCTTGGGACTCAGGCTATGAACACATTCCAGTGTCTCCCCAAACTCTGCCTTGGAGCCACCCCTTCAGGTATTGCTTCCCTCTTTCCCTGTCACTGCCAGTAGTTGGGGAGGAGTTGCCTTGGTTGGTCCAGGAGGAGTTGTCTAGTCCTTAGTTCTCTGCCCATTTATCTAATTTCTGCCCCCAGAGCACTCCCAAGATGGTCCCTCCATGGACCCAGTGCCCTCCATGCCTCTGAGGGAGTGCCCATGGAAATCACTCCACAGATACAGTCAAGAACTCTCCATATGGCCCCATAACAGCCTTCTCCATTCTCCTCCTGCTTTCCAGACTCCTCCCACAGCTCTGTTTCCCCATCTTGCTTATTCTACATGTTCCCCCCAGGAGAGGGCTATGGCTTTCCGTAAGTTATCCCTGTATGCTGGATAATCACAGTCCCCACCCCCAGCCTTTCCCCAATACCCACCCCAGACCTACTGCTCCTTGAACATCTCCTTTTTGATAACTGAAGCACCCTCTTCTCTACAATAACTTCCCAAATGTCCTCATCTCTGTGTTGACACCATCAGCCCATCAGCTCAGCTGCAGTACTCCTTTATCTTCTATTGCAGCTTATACTTAATAAACATTTACTGAATTCCTACTGTGTGCCAGGATTAATGAAGAATTTCTTAAACAAAAACAAAAAAAATTATGAAGGAAAAAATTGGTAAACTCAAGCATAATAAAATTTTGTTATTCCAAATACACACACACACACACACACACACACACACACACACACACAAAGACAGACCACAAACTGAGAGAAGATATTTGTAACCCTTATAACAAGCTAAGGACTGTTATTCAGCATATATTAATAACTGCTACACATCAATAAGAAAAAGCCAAACAACCTAATAGAAAAATGAGCAAAAGACATAGTCATTTCATAAAAGAGAAAGCAATACACTTATGAAAATATGTTAACCTCACTATCAACCAGGGAAATCTCAATTAAAACCACAGTGAAGTACCATTTTTTGTACAGTAGATTAGCAAAAATTAAAGATAATATAAACTTTGTTGAAGGTGTGGAGAGATAGGAACTTTTATGCAGTGCTGGACTAGAAACTGAACACAACTAAGATGAAGAACAATTTGTCAATATCTAGTCTAAGACTAAGCCATTCCACTCCAACATATATAACCAGGAGAAACTCTGGCAGATATATAAAAGTGTACATCACAGTATTGTGTCTAAAGCAAAACATTGCAAACAATCTAAATATCCATCAATAAGCCTGGCCTGTGGTGGCACAGTAGATAAAGTGTCAACCTGGAATGCTGAGGTCGCTAGTTTGAAACCCTGGGCTTGCCCAGTCAAGGCACATGTGAGAAGCAATAAACAAACAACTAAAATGAAGTTGATACTTCTTCCCCCTGACCTGTAAAATCAATAAATAAAATCTTTAAAAAAATTTTTAAAAAATATATCCATCAATAAGAGAATGAAAAAGTACATTATTACGCTATTTGAACTTTCACTCTCCCAATGTTTATTCTAATGACTTGCAAAATTTTTACTAGTAGAAAACCTATCATAACAAACCTGCAGGTACTTGAGTCTGGATGAGAGGATGAGGAGTGAGCTGCAGCTGTGCTCAGGTGTTCTCCTGAAAGGATAGGGTTATGCCTCATGCTCCTGTTGTTTAAGCTTGTTTGGTGCATAATTGTTTCCATCTTCCCCTCATTATTAAGTGAAAATATCTTCTAAGAAAGTGGGAAAACCTGAGAAGAATAGGTGAGCCCAAAAGGTTTAGAAGTGCTTTCACAATAAAAGAAAATGTGAAAATAATAAAGCTTATTGAGAGAGCTTCGCCAAGCATACACCGTTCTTCATCACATACAGAAACTGCTTGATGTGTGAGGAAACATAAAATGCTCATTCAGTGTTAGATAATGAAGTAATCAGTGTTTTAAATGCATTGGAACTTTCTGTAATGAGTGAAATATCCTATATTTGCCATCCAATACAGTAGCCACCCATGTGGCTATTGATCACTTTAAATGTGTCTAGTGCAACTGAGGGCCTGAATTTTTAACTTTTTTAAAAAAGCACTTTTTATTTTTATTTTTTTACAGGGACAGAGAGAGAGTCAGAGAGAGGGATAGATAGGGACAGACAGACAGGAATGGAGATAGATGAGAAGCATCAATCATTAGTTTTTTGTTGCAATACCTTAGTTGTTCATTGATTGCTTTCTCATATGTGCCTTGACTGGGGGCTACAGCAGACCGAGTGAGTCCTTGCTCGCGCCAGCAACCTTGGGTCCAAGCTGGTGAGCTTTTTTGCTCAAGCCAGATAAGCCTGCGCTCAAGCTGGCAACCTTGGGGTCTCGAACCTGGGTCTTCTGCATCCCAGTCCAATGTTCTATGAACTGCGCCACTGCCTGGTCAGGCTAGAAAAAGTATTTTAGAGAACACCTTTCACTGAGATTCAGATACTTTCTTCTTTTTTTTTTTAAAAAAAAAAAATGTATTTGCCCTGGCTGGTTGACTCAGTGGTAGAGTGTTGGCCAGGCGTGTGGATGTCCCAGGTTTGATTCCCAGTCAGGGCACACAGGAGAAGCAACCATCTGTTTCTCCACCCGTCTCCCTTTCTCTTCTCTCTCTTCTCCTCTTTAGCCATGGCTCAATTGGAGCAAGCTGGCTCTGGGCACTGAGGATGACTTCATGGCCTCACCTCAGGTGCTAAAATAGCTTGGTTGCTGAGCAATGGAGCAGCAGCACCAGATGGGCAAAGCATCACCCTATAGGGGGCTTGCTGGGTAGATCCCGGTCGAGGCACTTGTGGGAGTCTGTCTCTCTGCCTCCCCACTTCTCACTTAAGAAAAATAAAAAATAAAATAAAATAAAATTTTATTTATTGATTTCAGCGAGAGAAGAAAGGGGAGAGAGAGAGAGACAGGAAATTGAGCTGTTTCTATATGTGCCCTGACCAGGAATTGAACCAGCAACCTCTGTGCTTTGGGATAACGCTCTGATCAACTGAGCTATCTGCCCAGGGCTGAATTTTTAACTTTAAATTAATTTACATTTAAACTTAAATAGCCCAGTGTGCCTAGCAGATACCATATTGGACAGCATAGCTTTATACTGTGCACAAATCCTTGTGGATTATTAATAATTTTAAATAATTTTAATAACATTTGCAGGAAATTAGTTGAAGTTTTGGGATGAGCTGGGAACACATTTTTCCCAGCTAAAATTCAATAACATGAGCTTTCATTATCCGCAAATTTGCTGTTAGGAATGGTCTATGTTCTGATAACAAGAGGTGGCTGTATATTGATATTCATATGATGGAATACTATAGAACAGAGAAAAAGAATGAACTAGAGCAACACCCAGCAATAAAGTTAAATATCTCAAGAAGAAGCACAAGAAGGATACACATAGTATTATATTATACTATGAACAAAACGTTTTAAAACATTCAAAATAATACTAAACATTTGAGGGGAAGGAGGAGGTAAGATCATAGTAGACTGGGTTTCCTCCTGACTTCCCAAGTCCCCTGCATGCTCTGAAAAGCAGAGGGTGAGCAGGGCCAGCACAGAGAGTAGGTACCTCTTCTCAAAAGCCTTCTCTGTCTTTCTCCCCACCGGACAGAGTCCAGTGCCTCCTCTGGGCTCCCAAAGTCCTAATGTTCTCTCTGATACACTGATCACCTCCAGCCTGATGTCTCTCCTCTCATCTTTTCCCAACCAGCAGAAAAGTTCTTCCGCGACAGACACTAACTGTTGTTCACCAGCCCTATTTCCCTCACAGTTGACACAGTGCTCTGTAAATATCCAAACAAAGGAATAAATATAGGTTTCTTTGGGGACTTAAAGTCATCACTATCACTCATTTATTCTTTGGCCCTTCCTATGTGCCCAGGCATGGTCAGGGCATCAGAGAAGCAATGATGAATTATCCATGGCTAACGCCCTCAATAAGTGTCTGATGTGGAGACAGGGTAAATCAGAACATGTGGGCATTGGGACGTGGAGACATACACTGAGACATAGGAGTCTAGAGGGGTACTAGCCCAGTCTAGGACAGGGTCACAGGGGAGGTCAGAGTACAAGTGTGTCCTAAGCTGAGTGTTCAAGATCTAGAGTTATCTGGGAAAAATCAGGAAGGGTGTTCCTGGGAGGGGGGCAGCATGCAAAGACCTGGAGGTGAGAGAAAATGTAGCAGATTCTGGGAAACTTGTGAAGCTCAGGTGTTCTGGAGAGTCTGCTAAAGGGAGGAGTGGGACGTGACAAGGCTGAAGAGGGGCAGGTCATCAGTTCTTGCATGCAGAACCTTGAAAACTTGGTTTATCCTGAAAGTGATGAAAGCCATGGAAGTGTTTGAATGAGAGGAACATCATCAGTCTTGTGTCTTAGAAAGCTCACTTGTCCTGGCTGTTGTGTGGAGGGGCAGAAGGGACCTAAGGCTGGGCTGCTAGTCCAGGCAAGGGGTGGCCAAAGCAATGGGGATGGAAGAGGGGTGATAACTGAGGAGCTGACTAGAAGGTGAATTTCGGGGCTCCTTAGGATGCAGAATCCCCAGGACTTAGGCAGATTGGATGAGAATATGAGGAAAACAGGGGGCTATCTTGATTGGGGTTCTCCCAGAAGCTGACCCTGAGGAAGGGATTCAATTGCAAATAGTTAATTTCTGAGATGATCCTAGGAAGCATCAGTAGAGGGCTGGAGAAGTGAGACAAGAGGAAGAAGGAAGACAACTGAGGGTGGTCAACAAACCGATTATCACTGGGGGGTCAATCCCAGTAGTGCTGAGGGTCATGGGCAGGGACCTGCTTCAGCATCTACTACAGGGCAGAGAGAGGCCCCACTTACTCCTAACCGGCCGAGCCTGATTCTCCAAGGTGGGCAGAGGAGGGGCATCTGTGTTGGAGTTGAGGAAGTGGGGGGTTTGCTCCCTAGTGTCCTTCCCTTAGCCCTCAACCTTTCTTGCTTGGCCCATGTGCTGTCCCCATACCCTCTGGGTTTAGCGGAGCCTCACTGGATTTCCATGGAGACTGTGCTCTAGCCTCTGGAAGTGCCTGTCCCGATTAGCACTGCCAAGAAGTTTGGTCCCTGCATCCACATCAAGACAGAGAAATCCGGCGGCTTCCTAATAAAATCAGATCCCATCACCCAGGGTTGGCAGTGGGCTGGAGACACAGGTTTGGGACTTACCAGCTTAATGTTTGGTTCTCTAGCCTGTAGGCTGGATGAGGTTGCTTAAGGGAAGAGAAAGACTGAAAGAGGGTTTAGGATGGAGCCACCAGTTTAAGGAAGGAAGATGAGGTGACTGGGGATGAGACTGAGGAGGAGCAGCCGGAGCAGCCATCTGCCGCAGAGCAGGGTGGTGTCACCGAGGCCACGGGAATACAGGCTCTGGAGGAGGAGGAGGAGGGAGAGGGCTGCAGACTTGGAGCTGGGCCAGGAGCCAGGCCTCATCCCCCTGGCCCCAGGAGAGATGGACTGAACCCTC
Organism: Rhynchonycteris naso; assembly: GCA_037038555.1. Classification (NCBI taxonomy): domain Eukaryota; kingdom Metazoa; phylum Chordata; class Mammalia; order Chiroptera; family Emballonuridae; genus Rhynchonycteris; species Rhynchonycteris naso. The sequence continues at coordinate 319,458,637 of CM072995.1, forward strand.
CATTAAACCGTGTCTGGCAGCAAACTTGCCTCCTCCTCTTCCTCTCCCTTCTCCCCTGCCAGCCTCGATGACCTCAGAAGCCTTGGCGGCTGGCAGGTGTCCAGTGAGACCAATAGCTGGACGAACTATGTCTGGCACTTCTAATGACTCCTGACACTCCCCTTGCCCCTGTCAGCCCCCAGCCTTGAAGCTCCAGCAGCCTCCTCTGGAGGCTAATGCTGCTCTTTCAGCCCCAGCCAGGGTCCCAGGACTGCCCCCCTGATGTGCAAAAGCCCCATGTTGCCTCTGTTCTCTTTGTAAGTCCAGCAGCCATGGCCAGTCCATGTCCCAAAAAGGAACACTGTTTCTTGAGAGTTCCTCCTTTTATATTCCCATCACATTCCAGCTACCCAAACAAGTATTAATTCAAAATTCATGACCAAGAAATTTCTGCCCTGGCAATCCCTTCCTCAGGGCTCTGGATTCCTCCCTACCCTAGTGTACACTGATGGAAGATGTGGGTGAGTCATTGCTCATTTCTGGGTCTCAGTTTCCTCAATTGCAAAATTGGGTTAGCCAACCCTGCCCTGCCTCCCTTCCATGGCTGGCTCTGAGGCTTCAGACTTCGTAAATTCTGCTATTTATATGTGCTGTTCTTTCCTTATCTTCTTAGTGAGTCCTGTTCATCCTTCCAAGCTCTAGTGATAAAACACGCTGCCATTTTTTTCACGTGTGCTATGAGCCAGCATTGTGCTAAGTGTTTTGCATTTATTATTATGCTTCATTTGTACATGGAGTCTGAGTAAATACTTTGATCATTCCCATTTCACAGATAAGAAAATTGAGGCTCAGAGAAACTTGCTTTAGGTTACAAATTCAGGAAGGGTCAGTCAAAACTAGAACTCAGGCCAGGCGGTGACACAGTCGATAGAGTGTCAGCCTGGAACGCTGAGAACACAGGTTCGAAACCCCGAGTCGCTGGCTTGAGCCCAAGGTCATTGGCTTGAGCCCAAGGTCACTGGCTTAAGCAAGGGGTCACTGGCTTGGCTGCAGTATCCCAGTCAAGGCACTTATAAGAAAGCAATCAATGAACAACTAAGGTGCTGCAACTATGAGTTGATACTTCCCACCTCTCTCCCTTCCTGTCTGTCCCTGTCTGCCCTCTTTCTCTCTCTCTCCCTCCCTCTCTCTCACTAAAAACAAACAAACAAACAGACAACAAAAAAACAACTAGAATTCAGGATTTCTGAGGCAAGATTTAGGCCTTTCACTTTTCACCCCAGCTCCTTCCTACTAGACACTTGCTCACCAGAGCTGTTCCAGATTCAGAAGTTAATATGTATTAAAAGGAGCATAGTGCCTGTGGGAAAGGAGGTGGCAGTCCATAGAGGTCTGCTGCTCAAACAACCTCGGAAGCCTCATTGGCCTCTGTAACACTGCCTGCTACAGGGGGCCTGGAGAATGCCTTAACGCAATCAACAGGTGGAGCCAGGAGCCAAATTTCATGAGAGTTGAACCTGTAGATCAGAGGGCAAATCTTTCACTTGTTACCAACAGATTCCTGTCCTCTTTAAATCAGACTTGCTGACTCTGAAGTACATCCGACATTTTTTGGTTAAATAGTGTACACTTCATAATGAAGAGAAAGTTGATGTTTTCATTAATTTCAGCTTTTTAAGAAATCAACATATCTGGCCCTGGCAGTTGGCTCAGTGGTAAAGCGTCAGCATGGCGTGTGGAAATACTGGCTTCGATTCCCTGTCAGGGCACACAGGAGAAGCACCCATCTGCTTCTCTACCTCTCCCCTTCTTGTTTCTCTCTCTCTCTCTCTCTCTCTTCTCCTCCCCTCCTGCAGCCATGGCTCAATGAGAGCGAGTTGGCCCCAGGCACTGAGAATGGCTCCATGGCCTCCATCTATGGTGCTAAAAAATGGCTCTGGCTGCAACGGAACAAGGGCCTCAGATGGGCAGAGCATTGCCCCAGGGGGGCTTGCAGGTGGATCTTGGTCCAGGCGCATGCAGGAATCTGTCTTTGCCTCCCCTCCTCTCACTTAAAAAAAAATCAGCAAATCAATATCCAATGATTGAAAATAACCTAAATATCTATTTATAGGGAACTGGTTAAATAAATGATAGCTGTAAATAGAATTTTTTGTGTACTAGTGTGGAAGGACTTTCAAGAAATATGTAGAAAAATGTTAGAAGTATGTGTGTAAGTGCGCAGCCTTTGCTGTATAAAGGAAATGAAAAAGAATACATAGCTTTGACGACTTGTATATGCATAAGATTATCTGAAAAGATAGAGGAGAAACCATCAATGTTGGTTACTTAATAGAGTCAATGAGAGAGACTCTTCAATGTTTACCTTTCAATATCTTTATGTTTGAACTGAATAAATGCATTATTTAGTTAAAAATTAAATAAAAAACAAATACATAATTTTCTTTAATCTAAATGTCACTTTATTTCCCCAGATACTGGGGCTTAACAGTGTCCCATTATTGAGAAAAATTAAACATTTTTATAGACAAAAATATATATGGGGATTTACTATTTTCTAATTAATTTTGCATAAGTTAACACATCAATTTTCTTAAGCCTTATATAGAACAGATGGTTACTCTCACTTTTTAGAGGGGAAACTGAGGATCAGAGAGGTCAATGGTCTTGTCCAAGGTCACCCAATCTGTAAGGAAAGGAATGGAGCGGGAGCCCAGGGACTTGGTAACAGGAATGGGAAATATAGATCAAAGGTCACACCTTTACCTGTCAGAAAGCCAGTCACTCATCAAAAGAATATTAATCTGTTGGTTTGGGGATTAAGTGAGGTGACATATGTAAAATTCTTAGCGTTCTGCCTCGTACAGAATCAATAATCAAAACCTTTCTTTAATTATTGAAGTGTTTTATTTAAATAATGAAATAAGATGTTTTAATTCAACTGATTTTTTTTTTTTTTTAAACAGGGACAGAAAGAGAGTCACAGAGAGGGATAGACAGACTGGAACAGAGAGAGGTGAGAAGCATCAATCATTAGTTTTTCATTGCAGTTACGACACCTTTGTTGTTCATTGATTGCTTTCTCACATGTGCCTTGACCACGGACCTTCTGCTGACCGAGCAACCCCTCGCTGGAGCCAGTGACCTTGGGTTCAAGCTGGCGAGCTTTTGCTCAAGCCAGATGGGCCCACGCTCAAGCTGGTGAGCTCAGGGTCTCGAACCTGGGTCTTCTGCATCCCAGTCCGGCGCTCTATCCACTGCGTCACCGCCTGGTCAGGCTCAACTGATATTTATTGAACTCCCTACATGTGTACCATATAGACTCAGAAGGGGAGACGTGCAGGAGAATTGAAGGAAATATAAGAGACAGTCTTTGCCCTAACGATGCTTATGGTCCTGCTGGTGAGAGAATGTTTAAGTAGACACACATCTCTTGTCTAGGAATACAGTTTATAATTGTTAGTATTTAGTTGATTTTTTCATGCTAAACCTCACTGTAAAATTAAAAAGCAGCTGAACTTTTATCCATTTTTATGTGCAGTGCTTTTAAATGATAAATGACAAATTTTGCAGTGAAAATTAAATGTTGTTTTTTCAGATTATTTGAAGCCATTTTAGATAGTGTTGTGTGCAACTTTTACACTATCAACCACTCTCCACCCTGAGGTCCTGGGTACATATCTAGTCCCCTTATCATCCTATATTAATGCTGTTTTGGGCATTATGGTGCCAAAATTGTGGTGTTGTCATCATTATCTAAAGTGTTGTTGACATACACGATGCTCACATTGGGCTTCTGGCAATTCACAGATCAGAAAAATAAGAACAGAATAATGCTGCATTTCACTGAAAAGTGTCATATAAGAAAGAACAGCATTCTTCTTTCTGATTTAATTTTTGCCCCCAAAGTTTGAGAATGAGAAGATATAATTCACAATTCAAATGAAAAAATTCCAACTTCCTTCTCTCTTGTAGAGAGGACCACAGATGTCCTTAGTCACCAGAGAGCTTGGTTTGTGTGGAAACACCTTCATCTACCACCACTTAAAAATGTGGCTGGCAGCCCTGGTAGGTTGGCTCAGTGATAGAGCTTCGGCCCAGCATGTGGAGGTACTGGGTTTGATTCCCGGTCAGGGCACACAGGAGTAGTGCCCATATGCTTCTCCACTCCTCCCCCTCCTTTTTCTCCTTTCTCTTCCCCTCTTGCAGTCCTGGCTTGAATGGTTCCAGCAAAGTTGGCACCAAGAGCTGAGGATAGCTCCATGGCTTCGCCTCAGGTGCTAAAATAGCTTGGTTGCTGAGCATTGAAGCAGCAACCCCAGATAGGTAGAGCATGACTGGGTAGGAGACTTGCCAGGTGGATCCTGGTCGGGTGCATGCAGGAGTCGGTCTCTGCCACCTCGCCTCTCACTTAAAAATAATAATAATAAAATGTGGCTGGTAGAGCCCTTAGATGATGCGGACCACAAAGGCCAGAATAACAATAGCACGGGTAACTAGGATAATAGGCCAAGATCAGGAGGGCTTGGGTCCACCTTGAGCTGCTTACACAGGTTAGAAGAAAGGCATTTCATGGAAAACCTGCCGCCTCTTCCAGTAACAAAACTGACAAGAAAGAGAACCCTTCCAAAGTTTTTGGCACTTCTGGGTTTAGGTAAGCAAGCTGCAGTATTCAAATTTTCTCTAGGTGACTTATAGATTCACTGTATATGTCCAGGATCTGGAAAAGAGCAAGAGACAGAATGGTACCAGATGGTAATAAAGTGTCCAGGTCCCTTGTATACACAACACTTAGTCAACCCTGTTCGCAAGGTGTACAGGAGAAGAGAAAGCTAGGAACAAGCCAAGATTGCCTATGAGGGAAGATGAAGAGTCTGAAGAAAGACTGAACATTCCTCCAGGGGTCCCCAAGCTTTTTACACAGGGGGCCAGTTCACTGTCCCTCAGACCGTTGGAGGGCTGCCACATACAGTACTCCATACACTGACCACCAATGAAAGAGGTGCCCTTCCGGAAGTATGGCGGGGGCCGGATAAATGGCCTCAGGGGGCCGCATGCAGCCCGTGGGCCATAGTTTGGGGACCTCTGAGTGAACACAGGAACAAAATCTCTCCACGAATAAACATCAATAAGTAAAAATTTGGATCTCTTTATGTTATCATTGCTTTCCTGGATTTTAGTCAGCATTTTCCTTTTGTCTCAGTTTTTAAAAAGGGGGTTCAGCCTGACCAGGTGGTGTTGCAGTGGATAGAATGTGGGAGTGGGATGCAGAGGACCCAAGTTCAAAACCTTGAGGTAGCCGGCTTGAGCGCGGGGTTGCTGGCTTGAGCATGGGATCATAGACATGAATGACCCCATGGTCACTGGCTTGAGCCCAAGGGTCCCTGGCTTCAGCAGGGGGTCACTCACTGTGCTGTAGACTCCCGGTCAAGGCACATATGAGAAAGCAATCAATGAACAACTAAGATGCTGCAACAAAGAATTGATGCTTCTCATTGCTTTCCCTTCCTGTCTGTGTGTCCCTATCTGTCCCTCTCTCTGACTATCACTCTCTCTCTGCCAAAAAAAAAAAAAATAAGAAAGGGAAGGGTTCAGTGTAGACCCTGCACTGGAATAGAAAACTCACCAGCACTAGTTCATAGAACCTGGAGAAGAATGTTTATGATACATGAATACTACTGACTCAGAGAAATGGCATTGATGGGAGAGCTACAAGTGCTGAAGAGTTTTGGTTTGTCTTGAGCAAATTAGATGAAATGAAAGAAATTAAGACTGAATACTGCGATAGTAATGCCCATCAAAATGAAAACCACCACTTCAGTGACATAGGTGCTGGTGTAAGACTTTTAGAGAACCAGGAAGTTATCATGACAGGTAATGGCTTATAACACTGCCGTCACAGAAGTTTGGCTTAAGCATATGCTCTGTATGGGCACTGGCTCCAGCAAATCCCATCACACACACACACACACACACACACGCACACACACAAAACAAACATTTCTATAGATGAAGAAGGGGTGCTGTAATAAATCTAACTGAAAGTATCCTCACAGGATGATGATCTATCAGAAATTCCTAACTGGCCAGGTCATGATAGGTAACCATGCCCCAAACACATTTTACTTCTTTAGGAGAATACTGTCTTTGCCTTAAGCACGCCCTGTCCATTGTTTTTGTGCATCTGGGTTCTTCAGATCTCTTGGAAGAGGACCACCCTCAAGAAGCACATAATCGTAACTATCCTATAATCCAATCCCCACCTTATTTTTTCCCATCTTTAAATAATCTTGCTGCGTTTCCTCCTTAATTTCAAATGCATAAAAGAAATTGCAAAACTCATTTTCCAGAGCATTTGAGATCTTGTTTTCTGGCATTGTCATCAATTTGTCTCAAATAAACTTATATAAATTATCCACAGGTTTGGACGTGTCTTACATCTGATAAGATGTGGTAGCCTTAGACAACGATGAGTTATGGAAAAAGCAATCCTAGATCATTAATGTCAACACATGGTATTTAGAGATGACAATAAAGAGAAAGGAAATTAGCTGAGTCATGCAATCAATAGAGAAGATGGTGTTCTTTGAAACAAAAGTCATCAACATATTGAGGGTGAAAATAGAAATGTATGAAGCTGGGATTGGTTGAAGAAGAAATAGAGCATGGGGGTGGGAAGGTAAGTATTCAGACCAGTTAGAGTGATGGAGGCCAAGTTTCCCACCATGATGACAACTTGTCAATGTAGCAAGGATAAGTTCAGGACCTGAGAACTAATTTCTACCAGACATCCCCATATCGGGAGAGACATGCAAGGAAAATGTGGCTCCCTGTTCACCTATAACAGATCCATGGTTCTCATGAGGGCCTGGCTAACTGAGTGGTGGATACATTAGTCTGCTGTGGTTGCCATAACAAAGTCCCACAGACTGGCAGTTTAAACAATACAGATATATTTTCTCATAGTTTTGGAGGCTAAAAGTCCAAGATCATGGTGATAGAAGAATTGGCTCCTTCTGAGGGCTGTGAGAGATAGATCTGTTCCAGACCCATTTCCTTGGCTTGTAGATGTCTGTCTTCTCTTCATATCATCTTCATATCACCTTCCCTCTATAGATGTCTGTATCTAAAATTTCTCTTCTTTTTTTTTTTTAGTGCAGGTGTGAGAGATAGAGAGACAGGGAAGGAGAGAGATGAGAAGCATCAATTCTTTGTTGCAGCATCTTAATTGCTCATTGATTGCTTTCTCATATGTGCCTTGACTGGGCAGCTGCAGCTTAGCCAGTGACCTCTTGCTCAAGCCAGTGAACTTAGACTCAAGCCAGTTACCTTGGGCTTCAAGCCAGTGACCATGGGGTCATGTCTATGATTCCACACTCAAGCTGGTGACCCCACACTCAAGCTGGTGAGCCTGTGCTCAAGCTGACGACCTTGTGGTGGTCCTCTGCATCCCTGTCCAACTCTCTATCCACTGTGCCATCACCTGGCCAGGCCAAATTTCCTCTTCTTAAAAGACTACCTGCCTTGGCTGGATAGCTCAGTTGGTTAGAGCATCATCCTGGAGTGCAGATGTTGCCAGTTCCATCCCTGGTCAGGGCATATACAGGAACAGATCGATGTTCCTGTCTCTCTCTCTCCCTTCCTCTCTCACTAAAATCAATAAATTAAATAAAAAAAGATAGAATACCAGTTATACTGGCTCAGGGTCCACTCCAGTGACCCCATTTTAACTCAATTACCTTTTCAAAGACCTTTTCTCCAAATAAGGTTACATTCTGAGATATTAGTATTAGTAGTTCAAAATATGAAGTTGAGAGGAGAACACAATTCAGCTTACAACAGGGAAGAAAAACAAAATGTGGTTCAGACTCTTCTCTCAGATTTACTCCCTCTGTTTTCCTTAGAGATAAATGGCTTCTGAGTATTTAGGGAGTTGGGGCCTCACCATTTGTAGCAGTGAGGGGAGACAGGACCTTGGCTTCAACTTTCAGTCCTGTGTCTACTCCTTTGCCATCCCTTCCCCCATTTATTTATGAAGATACCAGATTATTTATCCCGTAAAAGTTCTCAAATTCTGGATCTAGCTAACTACATTTCATGCTTTCATTTAACACGTTCTTCTATATCCTGTATTTCTTTCTTTCCTTTTCTTTTAACGAGAGAGAGAGGGACAAACAGGGACAGACAGGCAGGAAGGGAGAGAGATGAGAAACATCAACTCATACTGGTAGCACCTTAGTTGCTCGTTGATTGCTTCCTCATATGTGCCTTGACAGGGCAGCTGCAGCAGAGCCAGTGACCTTGGGCTCAAGCCAGTGACCCTGGGCTTTAACCCAGTGACCTTTCGGGCTCAAGCTAGTGAACATGGGGTCATGTCTATGATTCTACGCTCAAGCTGGCAACATTGGAGTTTAGAACTTGGGTCCTCCTCGTCCCAGACCTATGCTCTATCCACTGCATCATTGCCTGGTCAGGCATATACCCTCTATTTCTGGAAGAAAACTGGTAATTAAATCTAGATGTTTGATCAGACTCAGGTTCAATTTTTCTGCAAAATGACTCCCTGTAGTTAACATGACTGACACCGTTTTATGAAACAAGCTGACTGCTAGTTCACCCCAGGAGGGGTGGGCCTGTGTCACCTGAAAGGAATGTTCTTGCATAGATAAGTGGACCCATTACGTTATTTACTGCTTTGAATTATACAGCTCTCAACAAGCATGTACTGCGTGGCTACAAGCCACCTGTGTCAGTATGTGCCACTTGGCTCTATATAACAAGCCCCATCTGCTTTGGGGGCAAAAATCCATTGCCTTGCTGTTACCTAAAACGCTGCTCTGTCCATAAATTCCCTTAATAAGCTCCTCTCCTCTCTCTGCCTTACGAATAGCCTCTTCTCCAGATCCTCCATGAGGACAAACTAGAGGAAAGGAAAACACTTTTTTACTTGAGCAGGATTGTGTTTGAAATGCTTGTTGGGTGTCCCTCTTCCCTGCCACCCTGAGTTTGACCATGTCCTGTGTTGGAGGCAGGCCCTCCAGCAAGGGATCCCGTCCCTGCAGGTGTGTGGGTTCTCTGCCCAGGGAGATGAGCCAGCCAAGGGCAGGGATGGTGATCAGCAAGGCTTCACTAAGGCGAGGATTCAGAAGTGAGCCTTGGAGGAAGAAGAGACATTTTCCAGGTGAGCAAGGCAGGGTCGGGGGTACTGCAGACAGAGGAGCAGCACAGGCAGAGGCAAGTAGCACTGATCCGGTGGTGTGCTGAGGACCTAGGATTACTCCTCAGAGAGGCTGGGGAGCTATTCTAACTTTCCTGGCAGCCCAAGACGTAGGGCCATTTCCTAGTCTATTTAATAATAGGCAAACACTCTGGTGTCTGCTCATTTCAGTTCATGATCTCAGAATAAATGGACCCAATTAAAAGGCCATCATAGCAGAATTCAGTGGAAGGGGGGGAAACCCTTGATCAAATCAAGGCCAAGCAGCCCTGGGGCTGGTTTGTTCCCTGCTTCCATAGAATCTTTACTTGCACTCTGCCCTCTCTTCTCCCAGACACTGCCCTAGACCTGGGGACCTTCCCGTCACCCCTCCCCCATCCCCCACTTCCCCACATCACCCACTAGCCTATTGTATGGCACCTCACTAGACCTTCTCTGGATCTGGTTCACTGCCTGCCAAACCTTGCAGAAAAAACTATCAGGAATCCTGCTGACTATCCTTTCAAAATACATCTGGCTTTTGTTTGTTTGTTTGTTTGCTTGCTTTAAGCCAGAGCGAGAGAGAGAGAGGCAGGGAGAGAGATGAGAAGCATCAACTTATAGTTGCGGCACTTTAGTTGTTCATTGATTGTTTCTCATATGTGCCTTGACTGGGAGGGAGGGCGGTGCTCAAGTTGAGCCAGTGACCCCTTGCTCAAGCCAGCAACCTTGGGGTTTCAAACCTGGGACCTCAGCATCCTAGGTTGATGCTTTATCCACTGTGCCACCACACATCAGGCACAATACATCTGATATTTATCCATTTCTCACCACCTTGTGGAGTCTGAAAAATAACTTTCCTCTCATTTTTCTAAGTTCTTCTGGTTGTACTAATAATCAAATTAATGTAATAGGAGAAAATGACCAAATTTATTAAATATGTACATACAGTGTTAGTGAGACCCAAGGACACATGGGACAGTTGAGGCTTGTATACCATTCTGGACCAAAAAGAGGGAAGAATAGGATTTCTTATTTATTTATTATTATTATAATTTTTGACAGAGACAGAGAGAGAGTCAGAGAGAGGAACAGACAGGAAGAGAGAGAGATGAGAAGCATCAATCCTTTGTTGCAGCTCCTTAGTTGTTCATTGATTGCTTTCTCATATGTGCCTTGACTGGGGGTCTACAGCATTGTGAGTGACCCCTTGCTCAAGCCAGCAACCTTGGGCTCAAGCCAGTGACCATGGAGTCATGTCTGTGATCCCACACTCAAGCTAGGGACCCTGCACTCAAGCTGGTGAGCCCATGCTCAAACCGGATGAGCCCATGCTCAAGCCGGCGACTTCAGGGTTTCGAACCAGTGTCCTCTGCATCCCAGTCCAATGCTCTATCCACCATGCCACCACCTGGTCAGGCAGGATTTCAAAGGAAAAGTAAGCATTTCACAGGTAGATTAGAAAGGGCAAACATGTAGTCAACAAATTCTTGCTGGGCCGTGGAAACAATGAGACACACTGGGAAGTCTAACGCTTGCTTGATCCTCCCTGTCTACCAAAATTAATTCATATATGTTAAGGTGAATATGCTAAAGGTCCCTTCTTTTTTTTTTTTTTTTATAGGGACAGAGAGAGAGATAGATAGGGACAGACAGACAGGAACGGAGAGAGGTGAGAAGCATCAATCACTAGTTTTTCGTTGCTGTCGCAACACCTTAGTTGTTCATGGGTCCCTTCTTGATGGGAGGTTTTTCTGATTTCCTTTAGGCAGGTAAAGGGGGATGGTCAAAGCTTCTTTCTGAGCCTTTTGTTTCTTAAGAACCAGCTTAAAATCAACATCTCCAGGTGGTGGTACAGTGGAGAGAGCGTTAGACCTGGACACAGAAGACCCAGGTTTGAAATCCTGAGTCGCCAGCTTGAGCGTAGGCTCATCTGGTTAGAGCAAGGCTCACCAGCTTGAGCTCAAGGTCGCTGGCTTGAGCAAGGAGTCACTCGGTCTGCTGTAGTCTCCCCCCACCCCCGGTCAAGGCACATATGAGAAAACAATCAATGAACAACTGAGGTGCCGCAATGAAGAATTGATGCTTCTCATCTCTCTCCCTTCCTAGCTGTCTGTCTGTATCTGTCCCTCTGTCTGACTCTGTCACACACACACACACACACACACACACACACACACACACACACACAAAACATCAACATTGCAAAAATCGTATTTTGGGGTTGCAGACTCTGCTTCCCCTTAAACTCCATTGCTACCACCTGGTCCTAATCCCCATGAATTCCTGCCTGCATTCTGGAATAAACTCCTTCCTGCTCCTGCTGCGCCTTTCCTTGCCCCAGCAGCCAGACTGAGCATTCTAAAATATAAATCAAATTGTATCTCTGCCATGGCTTTCCACCTTGCTCAATATCCTACCAAATTTCCTTGATCTCTGGTTTCCTCTCCTCCTGTCTCCACCTCAATCACACACAGGCCTCCTTACATGAGCAGCCAGCCAGACCTCTGCATTTTCTGTTCCCTCTGGAAGGCCTTTCCTGCAGAGAGCCCCTCCCTCCACAGTTCCTTCAAGTCTGCTCAGATGCCCTCTTTTGGCCTCTCCTGAGGCTCACCTGACCACCCTACCTGGAATCACAATCTTCCTAACTTCCCAGGTCCCTCTTCTTGCTGTTTTTCCCACAGCATTTGTCACTTTTTAACAGACCGTGGAATTTACATTTTTAAATGTCTGTTGCTTTTTATCTCTCACCCCACCAGAATGCAAACTCCACAAGGGAAAGGTCTTTTTTTTTTCTTTCTTTCTTTTTTAATTCATTGATGTTTTCCAAGTACCTAAAAGAGTACCTGGAACAGAGTTGGATCTTGGTAAATATTTGTTAAATAAATGAATAAACGAACCTGGACTGTGGTGGTGCAATGAGTAAAATGTGGACCTGGAATGCTGAGGTCACGGGTTTGAAACCCTGGGCTTGCCCGGTCAAGGCACATACAACAAGCAATCAGTGAACAAATAAAGTGAAGCAACTATGAGTTGACACTTTTTGCTATCCCTTTCCTCTCTCTGTAAAATCAATAAATAAAATCTTTTTCAAAAATTGAATGGATGGCCCTGGCTGGTTGCTCAATGGACAGAGCATCAACTCAGCATATGGATATCTTTGGTTTGATTCCCAGTCAGAGCACACAAGAAAAACAAGCATCTGCTCCCTCCACCCCACCCCCACCCCCTACCCTCGACCCCCGGCTTTCCCTCTTCTCCTCCTGCAGCCAGTGGCCCAATTGGTTCAAGCATGGCCCCAGGTGCTAAGGATAGCTCCGTTGGAGCGTATCATCCTCAGGCACTAAAAATAGCTCGGTACTCAAGCATTGGCCCCAGATGGGTTTGCTGGGTGGATTCTGGTCAGGGTGCATGCAGGATTCTGCCTCACTATCTCCCCTCCTTTCACCCCCTTAAAAAAGAAGAATGAATGAACCAATAATAATAAGATTTCTGCTTTAAAGGGTCATTGTGAAACTTATAATAATTTATTAACTTGCTTTGCAAAGGGAAGAATAAACACAATGAATATCCACTGATACTAGGTGTCCAGCAAAACAGTTTATACAGTTTATCTCATTTATTCTTCACGGTGAACCTCACTTATTCATTCAACAAGTAATTAATGTGTACTTACTATGTAACAGGCACTGTTAGGGCACTGGGGATAAAGTAGTAACCAAATTAGATGAAGACCCATGTCCTCTGAGAGCTCTTATCCTAGCAGGAAGAGATGGACGGTACAAATAAAATATAAAATGAGTATAATTATTGCTTGTTTAAGTGATGAAGAGACTGAAGTGCCTAAGCCATCTGACTAATGGATGTCAGAACTGAGATTCAAATGTAAGTCTGACTTAAAGGGTTATTTGCTTCTTATGCCTCCTGAATGAGGGCATCTGGGTTCATGTGCAATAGAAGTTTGTGGAGGATGTGTGTGGGTCTAGAGCGAAGATGTAGGTTGGGACCCAAGGGCTGGCTGAGACGTCCTCTCCTATCTTAGTGTTTCCCACTTCACCCCAAGGGCCCAGCACCTAGGCCTCCCCTTTCATATGACTGAGAGATGCATTTTACTTACTGATGTGCAGGAGAGATCTAAATTACAGCTAGTGCTCGACTTATGACCATGATTGGTTCCGACAGACCGGTCGTAACACGATTTGGTCGTAAATTGAGTAGGCTATATGTACATTACTGTGAAATGATGTTATAACAATCTTTAAGTCATATTTTATCATAATTTTATTATTGTTATATATCATAATTTTCTTTGTTCATTTTATGCCATTTGTATCATCTCTACACCATTTTGTTTCTTATTTTTACATTCGTCAGGTTTAAGTAAAACACTGCATTACCTGTACAACTGGTTTAATATTTGCAAAACATACAAAATTACAAAATACAGGTGCATACAAAAACTGCTCCAGCTGCGGAGCAGTCATGGCTAGTGATTGTGGTCGTAAAGTCGAATGGTCGTAAGTTGCATAGGTCGTAAGTCGATCAATACCTGTATAGGTATCTTGTGGATGGTGGGTATACCCTACTTCTGCCCAGATGCAGTCACAGGGGGGTCTGGGAAGCCCAGCTGAGCTTGGTCACACCTCCCAAGGGATGGAGTACAGTTTTATAGGCTTCCATGTGAAGAAGCGAGGACTTCTAGGGGCATACCGAGGTCACAGCCTCTGGTGGGGGTTGAAACACTGGACTAGGGCAGGGGAAGGAGCTGGGAGTGCCAGCCTGGAGAAGGGCCCACTTGGAGTCATGGTCATACCCTCCCATGGCTGACCTGAGCTGAAGGCAGAGGTGCTGTGTGCCCCTAAGTCTGAGCTAGGGAGGCAGTGTCCTGTGCAGAGGGCTTTCTCACAGGAAAAGGGGTTGCCTAGGAGGAAGTGTTCCCTTTGTCTCTGGAGGAAGAGGAGAGGGTACAAATGATGTTGGCGTATCAGGGAGTACAGAAAAGACTCTTGTAGGAGAGTGAGACCTTTGCAGAAGCCCCAACCCCTGAGAGGGAAGAAGGTTCTGGCTTCCCTTCAGAAAAGATCCCAGACTGAGGGAGGGGCTGGCCCTCAGGACCTGGGAATCCAGCCTCCCCTTTAGAGGGCCATTGGTAGCCCCTTCTCAACACTCAGGTGTGTCCTCAGACCCAGGGCTTGTGTGCCTTCCTGGCAATAGAGATCTGGGACCCCATCTGGGACCTCCTTGAAAGTAAACCGGAGGTCAAAGGGACACCATGGGGTTGTCATCAGGGAACGTCCTCCTGGCAGCTTCTTTGAAACTCGAAGCTGGGAGATGGCCTGAAAGGGGCAACACCTTGCGGATGGAGCAACTGTGTCCGCCCCTCAGTCCTGCCTTCACAGCGTCCTCAGCTAGACACTGTGTGCCTTTGCAGGAATAAAATACCCCACAGTGTGGAGTACTGTTTCGAAGCCAGATGCACATGTTGGGTCAGCCAGGGGCTATAGGGCTATACGGTTCTGGATGGAACAGTTCCTGGGAGCTTGGGGGCAACGAGGCTGGAACTGACAGTTAAAATGTCACCTGTTCTCACTCTTTTACTTGGGAAGAGGCAGCAACCTCTTATCAATGCTGGTCAGCCCATACCACCAGGAACATGCCTATAGCCAACCAAGCCAGGTTTATTACTTACAGCAGCAAAGACTTCACACCAGGGGGTCCCTGGTGTGCCTCCAAAGAAAGGAGTTAGGGAGGGTGCTTATAGGGTTGTGGGGGCTGAAGTTAGTCAAAGTATGGTCTTGGACAAAGATTGGTCAGAATTTGCAAAGCAGGGAGTTGCTTTGCAGGGAGTTGGAACAGTCTGTGATCCGGGTTGAGACTACAGGAGTCCTCACAGAGCATTACTATTAGATCAGGTTGCTTGTGGTCTTCTCTTAGAACACGTAGGCACAGATACAGGCATATTTATGAGTGGGAATTTAGAGAGCTTGAGCTCTTAAAACATCATGGCTTGGTCAGGCACTTGCTCAGTTTTGCAAGTCATGGTATGTTTTGCAATTGTATCTCCTGTTTCAATTTTCGCCCTGACCCCAATCTCACACCCCACAACAACCTGGTTGTCAGCAGGATCATTTTCTTCTCATTCCACAGGAGGTTTGGAGCCCAGCCTTCATTTCTGCATTTGGACACCAGGGGGCAGCAGGGCAGCACCTATGAACCTGGGGCTCACAGTAGACTGAACAGCCAGGGAAGGGCACTGAGCCAGCCTCAAGAATGAAGGAATGAATGGGTCTGAAGCCCTGAAATGCCCTTTTTGCTTCCCTCTGCTCCCAGGAATTCTGAGAGCAGGGAGAAAAAAAGGGAGGAAAATAAATAGAAAGGAGGGGAGCTGAGGGAAAGGAGGAAGAATGGGGAAGGAGGGAAAGAAGGAGGAAAAGAGGGAGGGAGAGAGGGAGGAATGGAGGGAAAAGGGGTCCACAGAGCTGGCAGCTAGATCTTCTCTCCACTCCCTTTCTTTTCCTGCCATCCTTAAGCCTGTCTACTCCCATGTCCTGTTTTAGTCTGACCCCCTGGCAGCCCCTCCTGGTCCCTGTCTGACCCCCATAGGCTGGCCAACCACTTGTGGCCCATCTGTCTCCAGGTATCTACGTGGTTCCAGGGGGTGCCTGCACCTCCCCCTCAGCATTCACACGTGCACACACACATGCACGCATGCACAGGCTGTGTGGTAACTCATAGAGTAGGCTTTAAATTTCCTCCCCCACATTTTGTAATTGCTTTGGTCACAAAGGCTGGTTTAACAGTTTAATCCCACAAGGAGGTGAGACTTTTCATATGGCTGCTGACTTGGAATTTGGCTCCAGGATGTAAATCTGAGGACACACAAGGGTAAAATATCCCATTGCCTAACAACTGGAAACAACTGTGTTCATACACTTTCTCTGAGTTTATTACCCCAACCTCTACCACTGTTCACTCTGGGCTCAGGGAATTGAAGACATCTCTGCAGCTACGAGTTCTTGACCTAATGGGTGGGGAAGACGGTGGTATGAAAGAGAGAAAACTGATTCCCACCTCAAGCCAGGTCAGGCGTGCTCTAGAAAAATCACTCAGGGAGATTGGGGAGTGTATTAGAGTCTCTGCAGGAAAAATGGGGCATAGTAATGGTGTTTGCAGGGCTCCACACAGAGAGGTACTGATGGCTATGATGTCATGTCCAGAGAAGCAAGGATGGACAGCAAGAGAGGGATATGGCAGTACTGGGGAAGATGCACTGGCCCATTTCCCTCCCACCTTGCCCAACACCTGGGACCCAAAAGAGAGGTGAGGAGCATCCTCCCAGCACTGGGGAAGACAAGGGGTGAACAATATATTAAGTAGAAATTAAAACGTTAAACTGGACTAAACATTGTTACTCAAAAGTGACTCAAAGTTTTGGAGTTTGCCAAATTTGCAGTTTATGGATGGGAAAGAAAATTATCACATCATTGGCTAGAGAGCATTGATGGGAGGAAAATAAAATAATTGGGTGTTTATGCCTTATTGCATTCTCACTGTTCAGGAAAAAGAAGTATTATTGGTTTCATTTTATAGATAAAGAAACTGAATTTGTGGTCACAGAGCTGGTGATGGCTGAACTGGGCCATAACCCCGCTCCTCCTGCCTCAGTTTTCCTGTGTTCTCCAACCTCCTTCTCTCCCCAGGGCTGCTACTTTGTAACTCTGAGTTTAGTGCAAGTTAAAACCATAGTTGGTAAAAACAGGACTAAATAGGAATTTCCAAGGTCAGACCCAAGATAAACCCACCCCTCTCATGGATACCATTCAGGCTTCTTCTAAGAATGCCCACCCCAGACCTTGAATGTGAGCTCTCACTCCCAGGAGGCACAGACTAGCTTCAATGAAGGCAGCTGAGGCAGCAGGAGCATCCAGATCACCCTGGTCTCACATCTAGCTTCCATTCTGACCACTATGTGACCTTGGGGAAGGCACAGCCCTCTCTGGGCTTCCAGTCCCTCTAAGCAGCCAAACCATCCCCAGGGTCTCTGCCAGGAGAAAAAACTGATTCCCACTAGTCATGTCTCCCACGTGCTGTCTCATAGTGGCCTTCCGGAGTTAACAGCCTCAGGAAGCGATGCCAAAGTGGGGAGGTGAGGAGCTGGGCAGGAAGGCCCAGAGAGTAGGGGCAGGGGAGATAATTTGGAGCAGGCGTGTCCACTGAACACTGCTGGACAATAGTCCGGTGGGGCCATTGTGCTGGGAGTGGAAAATCCTTTTCTATTCCATCTCCAAGGGCTGAAAATAGTACAGGGTGGAGCTCCTGAGGACTGGGTTTGAGGCAGACAAGTGACTTGCCCGACCTGGCCCATTGTTTCTGGCTGGGACAGGGCTGAGACTAAACACCTGGCTAAGCTGGAGCCAAGACTAAGGCAAGCCAGGAAACCCCTACTACAGGAAGAATTGCTGGACTGCGTTGAGCCCCACTGCACTTGTAGAAACTGAGGCCCAAAGAGAAGGAATTCAGTGAGTCATATAATGCATCAGGGCAGAGGAGGATGAGAGTTTGACTTCTGGGGCTCATTTACCCCTATCACCCTTCCCCTCCCAAGCACATTCCCCTTGGGAAGGCAAGCAGATTCCTCACCATGCAGCTCAGCCACTCCTGGCCAAGCTCCACCCTTTACTCCACAGGAGACAGCAGCATCAGACATTGGCTTGTCTCCATCAAGCCCTGTGGGGTACCAATAAAGTTGCTTAACCTCTCTGGTCACCTGATGCAACAGAGGCTCACTGCCCTCACTCTAGTCCTCAGAACCATAAGCCCAGTGGGTCTTGGGAATACCTGGAGAAGCAGCTATTACTTGTGCCTTTGAGGACAACCTAGGCAGCTGATGCTCTAATTGAGACAGGGAGAACTGGAACGTGGGAGGCAAGTTCTCCAGAGAGTGGCCCAGAGAGGGAAGGCAGGCGGCCTCAGGTCACATAGTAAAAGTTGCCTATTCATTGCCTGCTTTGGCCCAGCTTGAGTCCAGTACTTCTGTGCTGGGACTCCAGGATCTTGGTTGAACCAAGGAGATGCTATGGCACCACTAGTCAGGGAGAAATGGCTAAAGCTGCTTCTGTGAGTGAGTGGGAGCTCTCTAGTCTGAAGGGGCTGGCTCCAAAGCTTGGTATCAAGGGCATCCTCCTCCTTCTCCTCCCACTGTCCCACCTGCTCTCCTTCTCCTACACCCTGGGGAAGCCTTGGCCACAGGGGCCCACGGTGCTCACTGGCCAGACACACTATCCTTTACTTCAATCACTTATCCTTATGTGGTTGCATATTAACTTATATCAACTCCATGAAGGTAGAGTCTGACTCATTCGCCTTCATATCCCCTTGGCACAGTCCCTGGTCTGTAAATGTTTTCCATGTGCCAAGCACTGTTCTAAGTGCTCCAGTGTGGTAACTCAGGTAAGCCTCCCAATGACTTACATGGGAGGTAGTGTCTCATTTTAGAAATTAGAAAACCCAGGTACCACAAGACTAAGTAATTTGCCCAAGGTGCCATGTCTGGAAGAATTGGAGACCACACTCAAACCCAGGTGGTCTGGGTGTAGAATCTTAAACCCATTCTCGCCATACGACCGCTCTCATCTTAATCACATGAAGGATCATTTTCAGAGCCTCCTTCCCCAAGGTGCCATGTCTGGAAGAATTGGAGACCACACTCAAACCCAGGTGGTCTGGGTGTAGAATCTTAAACCCATTCTCGCCATACGACCTCTCTCATCTTAATCACATGAAAGGTCATTTTCAGAGCCTCCTTCCCCAGAGGGGGTTCGAGTGGCACAAGACACGGGAAAGGGAACTAATCTGGGTGTCATAGGAACCTGGGTTCAGTCTCTACTTACTAAACTGTCTGTATAACTGGAGCAAGCCATCATGTCTCAGAGCCTGTCCCCTCATCTGCTGAATAGGAATAAGGATGTCGATTTCACATGGTTGTGGTGAAGAATAAATGACATAATGAATGTGAGAGGGTCTGGCAGTGTCTAGGGCATAGGTTAGCACATGAATTCCCTTCCTCGTGCACCTGACTCTAAACAGATCAGCCCAAATCTACAGTGACACGGGTGGTGACCTGACCTGGACCTGGACTGGCGCAACCGTGTCTTGGGAGAATCCTAGCCTTGGAGGGTGAGAGTGGGAATGTCCTGGGGACTCTCCTTCCTTCCTGGGCCCTGAGATTTCTGCTCCCCAGGGCAGAGACCCCTCTGTGCCAGGACCCTTACCCTGGTTGCATGGAGCTCATTGAGAACAGCGGTTGTAGGCAAGTCAGCAGGCATTGACTCCCTCACCCCCCTACCAGGTGTCCCTGGCCTAAGCTGCAGCTGTCCACCTGGGGCAATGGAGGTGACAGCAGGATTCCCACAAACGCATGGACTTGCAGTAAAGGAAGCAGAGCAGCAGGGGCAGTCTGAGCCCTTGGCATATGTCCAGGCACCAAGCTGACCTCCTGAGTGACCTTGAACAAGGCCCCGTCCCTCTCTGGCCTTGAGTCTGCAGCTGGGCTGGATAATCCCTGGGGTCCCTCCTTGTCAGGTGGCTGTGCCCTTTCACAGTGGCCTTCAGGAGTCAACAGTCTCAGGAAGTGATATCTGGGTGAGGAGGTGGGAAGATAGGGATGCGGCAGGGAGGCCCATTGAGTAAGAGGAGATATTTTGAGAGCAGGCAGTCCCCCCCCCCCCATGTCACTGCTGGACAATGGTCTGGGGCTGGGAGTGGAAAATCTTGCTCTTACTTGAGCTGAAAATAGCACAAGGCAGCAGGATCAGGAACCTCACCCACCAGGTGGGTGGCCTGGGCACCAAGCAGCAGGCCAGATATCCACACTGAGGGACCAAACAGTCCAACTGGGGTACAGAGGTGGGACCCTGGACCTGTCCCTGGTTCCTTCAGTGTCTCCATTCTCCACCCCACCCATACCTGCCACAGGATTAGATGATGAGTCAGTTATACCGTCCTGTAGGTCCTGTGTCCTTAGAAATCTGCAGGCAGCTGATTAAAGGAAGGCTTCATGGGGTAGACCATAGTGTTGTCTCCATGTGCTGTGGGGCCCTGGGTTTTTGGGGTCTCTGCAACTGCTGGAGGTAGGTGGGCAGGAGACAAAAGGAATGGGGACTAGAGGAACTTGGGCCCATGGTGGTCACAGCCCCACACCCAACCACTGATGCAAACTCAAGAGTCCTCAAAGTCATGATGTATAACCCTTGGGAGTCAGAGCCCAGCATTTATGTTCCTGGCCAGCAGAGCATATTACCTGGGTAGGGTGTTCAGCCTGAACTGGGATGGGGTTCAGCCTGAGCAGCAGCTAGTAGGAAAGTGACAGGCTCTAGTCTACAGGAAATGCTCAAGGACAGTCTGTAAGAGGTAGTCATGAAAAAAGTCCATAGGGACTCAGGTTACATTAACAAAAGTATAGAATCTAGAATGTGGGAGATGAGCATTTAACTATTTTGGGCAGGTAACCCACATTGCATAATGCAGAGTAATCATTTGGGTCGTGGCTTGTGATGGGTTCCTGTCATATAAAGTAACTGGGGAGCAAGACTCTAAATTAGAGCGACCCCTGGCGGTGCCCCTTTTTGTCAAGATAGAGTAGGAAGGGTGGAGAAGTCATAGGAGGCAGAAAAAGTGGGGTGAGGAAAGAAACTTCTCTCAGGTAGAGTGGGCTTATAGGGCAAGGGGTCTTCCAGAGGGAGAGGGAGTGAGTTTTTATCGTTGAGGTTAAGAGTGGGCCCTGTCAGCTTTGTCTTATCCTTGCCCAAACGCTAGTGGTCCCTGTCCAGATGAGCTCCACAAATCTCCAGGGTGGTCCTGGCTGGACCTAGAACCTGTCACAGGTAAGACCCATCTCCCCCACACTAAGCTCTGACCTAACCTGAGCACCAACCATTATGCCATGTAGCTGGATTTTCCTTGGAAGCAGCGGTCTGGATGGGAGACTATTCAGAGCAGATCAGGGCAAGGAGGGAGCCTTGACTTGGCCTCCTTGTGACCCAGCCCCTGCCTCATTCCTGCTTTGAGCCCGGGCCCCTGCCTGGGATGCTTCCAGTTCCTGCATACCCTGCTGTCCTACCATCATGTCTGCCCAGGATGCACTGTGTCCCAGGATGTTCTCTGATGAACTGCTTTTCTCAGAAGACACAGCTTAGGAGTCCTCCCACTCCAGGGAGCCTTCCCTAATCCTCTGGTCTCAGCCCCAACCATTCAACATTATCCAATGGTGTGCTAGAGCAACTTGTATCTGCCTATAAGAGCCAGCTGTTAGATTTTCAGGAACTTTCCAGGGAGGTTGACTTCATATTTGTAGTCTAAAATTGACCATCATAAGAATGTTTGCACCATGGCAATTGGCAATGCTACAAATAAATGGTTCCCCTGACGCACTTGGAGGGCCAGTTAAATAGTTTAACATTTACCATTACTAGTCATCGCTATTAAGTCCTAAATTGGGGGATCCCAAGGACTGGGCCCCCACTTCACTCCTCTCTGTTCCTAGCAGAGCCAGGTACAAAAGTCAGTTATCTTTAAAGTGGGAGATGACCTGGGCTTTAGAGAGGAGACACCTAAAAGACCACTGCTGAGGCAGCTAGCAGGAAGGCAGGTAACAGACAAGAACAGGTTGGAGAAAGGAACCTAGTGAGCTTGGTAAAAGCTTCTCAGACAGCATCCCCATCCTCCAACCACACAAAAGGGCACAGTTCAGCAGACAACAACACTTTTAGTTTAAGTTACAGCCTCAAACTGGCTCCCAGCCCATGGGAACCTCCAGATGGGTTTATGACATAAGTTTCCAGACGTTCATCTCTTGGCCTAGGGGTACTCTTCATCGCTGAGTCCACTGTGGCACCCAGACCTGCACCAGACTTAATGTGGAAAGCTCTAGCTCAACCCTGACTGCTTATCAGGGTCTGCTAGTCAACCTGCAACCCCACCCCTCCCAGGTAGCTCAGGTCCAGTCTCTGCTGTGTGACCTTGGTAAGTCACTTTTCTCACTGGGCCTGTTTCTTCACTTGACTTGGTTCAGCTGCGCTCCAGCCTAGGTACTCTGGCAGGCACAGCCGGCTCTTTCTGTGGGTGAGTCAGGCAGCATTGGCTCTGAATCCTTGCCTTTCTTGAGATCTTATTCCCCAACTGACACATATAAATGGTGATGGGGTTGTGGGGACTGTTGAGTCTCTGGACCAGAGAGTATCCTGAGCCTCTGCCAAATGACAGAGTGTTGTGGCCATGGCTCCCTTGACCATCCAGCACGAGTCATTATGATCCATATCCGGGGAGACCATCCCATTTGAACAAGTCCTAGTTTCTACAGTTCCCTATAAGTTTGCATAGGCCGGAGGAGTTCAGGTCTTATAGCCTGATATCCTTAGTGTTCCCAGCACCAGCCAGCATGGACTCTGCCTGCCTGGAGTTCTCACTGCTGGTCGACCTATCTTCTGTCTTGGTGTCAGTCCTGTGAAACTTGCGCAGATCTAGCCTGTGATCAGCCTGGGCAGTAGGAGTAGTATTTGTGGGGGGCTTGGCATCTCGGGCAAAGCGCACAAGCCTCTGCCCAGCCAGGAAGTAGAGCACAGGGTCGAGGCAACTGTTAGCGCTGGCCAGTGGCCGGGTGATCTTGTAAGCCATGTTGATGGCATTGAGGGTGTGGCAGCTGACGTCTAAGGAGCGGAAGGAGTAGTAAAGGGTACGGGTGACGTGGAAAGGCAAGAAGCAGATGGCAAAGACAGCCAGCACCACAGCAATGGTGCGCACGGACTTGCGCTTGGCCCGTGGCAGGCCCCCCGCAGTCCCGTAGGCTGGCTTTAGCAGACGCCGGGCCATGAGCACATAGCAGACCAGGATGGTGGCAAAGGGCACCACGAAGAGCAGGCCCAGCATGACAGAGATGTAGGCCAAGAAGTGATTGAAGAGATTAGGGGCTGAGGTATCGTGACAGGTAATGCGACTGCCACGTTCGCTGGTGGTGACAAAATAGAGCACGGGCGCCTGGCAGACCAGCACCAGCACCCATACAGCGGCTGCCACCCGCCGAGCATAGTGGGCACGGCCCCAGCGCAGCCAGCGCAGTGGGCGCAAGACACCCAGGCACCGGTGCACACTTATGCAGGTGAGGAAGAAGATGCTGCAGTAAAGGTTGGTGTAGAACAGGAAACGCACCAGCTTGCAGAGCAACGTGCTGAAGGGCCAGTGGTCACCACGGGCATAGTAATAGACCAGCAGTGGCAGGGAGGCCGCGTATAACGCATCTGATATCGCCAGGTGGAACATGTACGTGGTGGAGGCATTCCATGTCTTGAGGCGGCACAGGAAGACATAGAGCACCGCGACGTTCAGACACAGCCCAAGCACGCACACCACACCGTAGGACACAGGCAGCAGCACGTACTTGAAGTCCTCGTTGAAACGGCACTTGTAGCCCAGCTCATCCCCATCCCAGGTGTCATTGATGGTGTCATTCCAGAGGCCCAAGCCTTCGGCCATTGCCCTGAAAGAAAGGGAATTGGGTGTGGAGAACAGCCGTTAGGATCGTGACTGGGGCTCATTGAAGAGGCCTAATGCACCCACATGACTGGGACCATGAGGGACTCCAAGTGACCAGATTCCTTTGATTAAGATCTGCCCAACCATGTTCAGGGCCTTTGTTGCTATCTGACTGGGCTCCCCGGGACCACAGGTCCCAGAACTTCAGAACCTCAAAAATGCATGAGATCTATAAATAGCAAGATCATACAATTCTAAAACTTTAGAACAGGGTTAGGTGAACTATACACTGAAGGCCAAATCCAGCCTACCGGTCTGTTTTAAAGACAAAGCTTCATTGGAACACAACACAACACACGTATCCATTTACAAAGAGCTAAATAGTTATGACAAAGACCATAAATATGTTCTGCAAAATCTAAAATACTCACCATCTGGCCTTTTACAAAAACAAGGTTTTAAGACTGCACTAGAACCTCAGGAGGTTTAGATCTGGGATTTTGAACTCTAGAATCTGAGGATCCAGAGGGTATCATTTCAGATTCGTGGAGAGGGGCCATTGAGGCTGATGGGCTCCACCCAGTGTCCACTACCTTTTAAAGCATTTCTGGCCAGCAGGCAGGCCATATCTCGCTGGAGGCATTAAAGCATTCTTTCCTTTAGCTCAGCCTCTGGCTCTGCAGGAGGGTCTTGCCCTGAGTGTTGTATTTTGGTATTGAGGAAGTATTTCCAAGGGTCTCCCTCTTCAGTCACTCGTTCACTCGCTCAGCAAAAATATTTGAGATACTTCTCTGTTCTGGCACCTTCTACATCTCTAAACAGCAGTGCTGCTCCCTGGACTGTGAGGCTACCAGAGGGGACAGTGACCCTCCTGAAGATGCCAGGGAAGTCTGGGGTAGAGGAAGGAGTTGGGATGGCTGGAGACTTCATTTGTGGGTCAAATTCAGCTCCCTCCAGGCCTACCCAGGTTTTCTTCCACATTATCACTATCTTGAGGTTCTCCTACCTCATCATAGTGGGCATATGACACACCCACTGGGACTGACTGCCCAGTGAGCACCTAGAGAACAAGTTGCCCACCTTCTTCCTCTCCCTACCCAACCAATGTGACCTATAAGAACTCTCTTTCATCTGGGAGGCAGGGTACAGATATCCCAGTCTGGAGGGCAGAGATATGCCCAAAGGTCCCAGAAGGCTGGCTGGAAATCCTAGCAGGAGTCCCTGGTGGGCAGGTTTGGGACAGACACAAAGAAAAATTTTGTAACAATGTGAAAGGGGAGGGAGATCTGACCTTTATAAAATTCCTACTACCATGTGTGTTTTACAAATGTCACTTCATTCCATCCTTACAACATGTTCTGGGAACCAGGTTATCATACCAGATAAAGAGGCTGAGAAACAGATCATTTTAGTAATTTGCCCAAGGTCACAGCAGGGGACAGGCTACAGTTCCCATCCAAGTCTGTCCCACAATGGTAGGTGCTACTGGAGGGAGATAATGAACTCCCTGCTTCTGGGGGTGTGCAAGTAGAGCCTTCAGTAGGGCTGTGCCTTGTGTGTGGGTGTATCTGGGAGGACAGAGGAGGCAGACAACTTGAGAGGCTTCCCTACCCTGAGAATGTAGGGCTGTATAATTTTGTTCATTTTGGAACCTGGGGTCCTAAGAGGTTGGGACTTGTGGGTTCTATAGCTATATCCACTCCTTTAGATCCTAAACTTCATGCGGCCTGGCCTCCCAGAAGCAGTTCAAGCCCCTTCAAGTTGAGATTAGGGCCTGAGGGACACACAGGTCCCCCAATTTCCCTTCTTTCCAACCCCCCCCCAATCTTCCCTGTCTCCTGTTGTTCGCCAAGGGCAACCAGGAGGAAGGGAACCTGCACCTGTGACATCCCTCCTAAGGTCACAGGTTCCTTCCCAAGGAGCCAGGCCAGCTCCAGGGTGAGGAGGCAGGGAGAAGCCTATGTAGTTCCAAGCTGAGAGGGGGCAGGTATGGAGGGATTCTGGCAGCACCAATCTGCTGGGATCCCCTTTTCCTGGTGCCTGGACTCAGGACCTAGCATTAAAGCATTTCCTGCATCCCACCTCTGCTCCAGGCAGCCCAGCGTCACCTCCACCCTTGTTGTTAGAGGCAGGCACTACACCAGACTCTCTGCCTCCAGCCTCAGTCCTCCCCCAATCCAGAGGGATCTTTGTAAAAAAAAGAAAGTCATTCTCCTGCTTGAAACCCTTCATTACTCTGCCTGCTGTCAGGAGAAAGTCTAGCCCCTCAGGCTGGCACTGGAGGTTCGCATAATTCAGCCTCTGCCAACCTCACCAGCCCCAACCATCCTCTGTGACTGCAGTTTCCTGAATGTACCCAACACTTCTCCCTTCCCAGCCTTTGCTCGTGTTGCTCCCTCAACCTGGAATTCACTCGTGCCCTCCATATCTACCTGTTGAAATGACAACTCTTTATCCTTCAGTGCAGCAAGCCCCAGTGATTACAAAGACCCTGGCCTCTGGAGCCAGACCTCTTATTTCTGCGTCAGTATGGAACCTATATCATAGGACTGCTGTGGGGATTAACTGAGTCATCTGTGTAAATATCTGGAGCAGTGCCTGGTGCATAGTAGGTATGCTGTGATGTTATAAGCTTCAAGGCTCTGTTCAGATGTGGCTGTTTCTTAAAATCTTTGGGACATTCTCTCAGGCCACTAGTGGAGGAGCGACAGGTCTTGACTGAAGGCTGCGGAGCAGATGAGTGTGGTGGGCCAGGGGAATGATGCTGAGCCCAAAGCTGGGGCCACGCCTGGGGACCGCTGAGGAGAGAAATGGGAGAGCATTTGGGAGGGAAGCTGGAGAGACTGGCCCAGAGGAAGTCTGGGTGGAGGAGGGCAGGAGAGAGAGGCAGAGAGGAGGCCTGGCTCAGAGGTCAGGAGGAGCAGGAGAAGGGAGGGAAGGGATTCAGGGTCAGACATGGTGAGTGTGGAGTGTCTGAGGGGTATGGTGGGATGTGGGGATGGGTGAAGGCTGGGACATCAGATCTGACACTCTGAGAAGAGGGCTGGGAGTTGCTGGCTTGCAGAAGCTACAGGAGGAGTGTGGAGGCCAGAGTCTGAGACTCAGAATCTGTAGAGGGGCCACATTTTCTCGCCCTCCAACCAGGGACACCAGCGTGGGGTGTCCAGCTCTGCAGTGAATCTCAGTGACATCATGGACCGAATTCCCTGGCCTTAGAGGACTGCAGTCATAAGACTACCCTTGTGAGGTCTTCTTTCCCACTGCAGATGGGGGGAGTGGCCCCTCCAAGACACCCAGCCCCACCTCTGCACTGCTGCTTTAGCTCCTGCCCCAGAGCTGAGGTCTGGCATGTCTTTCCTCAAGGTCATGGCCAGAGCCCAAGTCAACATCCCCTTGCTCTGCACAACGCTCTAGCTCATCACTCGTGGTGGAATTTCTGACACTAATGAGAGGGGTGGACATTTCCTTAAGTCTTTAGTGAACCTAGGGAGCTGCACTTTCCACTTGTTTTAAGGCATCCTGGCCTCCACCCTACCAGGCCAGCTGGGAATTCCATTGCCATGGCCCCTGTCCAGACTGATTCTGCCCACCCTCTCCCTCTACAAGCTGGCTTACCAACCAGTGATTACATTGTTCCTGCCTCCCCAGCCCCTACTTGTGGAGACAGCCAAGTCGAGCCCTCTCTTCTGCTTTTTCTGACTTTCAATGCCCTTGAGGCCTCACTCCCTGCTCCCCTGAAACAGGCTCCTGCCTAACTCTTAACGCCAGTCACCAGCCCATCCATACCCAGTACTGGCTGGCACTGCCCTGAAGAGCTCCGAGTCTGGAGGGAAATATGAGTTGTGTAAGTGCCCTACCAGGCTTCCTTGCCTTTGTGCATACAGTTCTTTCTGCCTGGAAAACCTCTCCAGCACCCACACTACACTCCATCCTGCCCAAATGTCACCTCTTACTGAAGCTCTCCTCTTAATACCTCCCCCAGGCATTCCTCACACCCTGTTAGTAATTTTTCCATCCATCCTCTACCCTGACACATTCTGGGTGCTCCCAGAAGACTGGGCCCTTCTAATTCTTTCCTCTGTCCCTGTTATCCAGCAAGAGGCCTGATTTAAAGCAGATATATATGTTGCAGAATTGTGCTCCTGATACCTGTACAATTTTGTTAACCAGTCACCCAATAAATTCAATTAAAAATAAATAAATAAATAATAAAATAAAGCAGGTATAACATAAATGAGAGAATGAATGAATGACTGAATGAATGAAGCAAGCACAAAAGGCTATGGGAGCCCAGAGTAGGTTGAGTTTTATGACAGTGGCTCTCCTTTCCCTAATTCCTCTGAGAGCCTCCCAGAGGACAATGACACTTAAAGGTTTAGCAACTGCTGACCCTAGGTGGCCAGGAATCACCCCAGCTTTTCTGGGGCCCAGTCTACCCGAGGTCTGCTCCTGCTCTCACAGGACTGTCTCTCTTTCAAAACCTGCAGAGAAGGCCCTGCCCCTCTCTGGACTGATGGAGGGTAACTGGACCCAGATATTCTGGAGATGGGTCAGCTGTCTGAGCTGGCCACATTCTTTTACTTCGCCTATCTCTGGCTCAGATCATGGGTCAGTCGGGGTCAGGAGCTTCTGATCCTGGATCCCTACCCCCTCACTTTGTAGGAGCCAAGCTTGGGCTGAGCAGCTTCCCTACAGCATCTTTATTTTACTCCCCACCCTCATTCCCCAGTAAATACATAGAGGTGAAGTTCCTTGTTCAAGATCACACTGCCCAGAATTGAAAACATGGGGCTTGAGACCCAGAGTTGGGTGGTTCTGAAGCCTAAATTCATCACAGCCAAGGATGAGAGAGCAGGGCAGGGATCCCCTTGATCTACTCTCGATTCAGTGTATACACACACATGCATGCTCCCGTCCCAGCCTCCCAGCCAGCGGACCCCACCCTCATCCGTCCATACCTGACAGGTCCCTGCTCTCGCGGTCAGGATGCTTAGTGCCCACTGAGGCTCCTCACTCATGAATGCACACGCTTGGACAGGGCTGCAAGGAACTCGGCAGGAAACAGGAAAAACAGGTCCCCCGCCTGGGGCCGCACCCAGCTTCCAGCATTTCTCGGGGCAGGCAGTGCTGTGGGCTCCTGAGACACAGGGAGATGGAAACAGCGCGGTCTTTGGGTCACAGGAAGTCAGCCAGGCTGACAGCTCCTGGGGACACCCTTCTCTGCTCCAGCCTGGGCCTGAAAGAGGCAGATAGGTGACTTGGTGTGTTGGTCCCTATAGAGATATCCCTGCCCACCAGATCCATCCTCAGCTCACAGGCTATGGGGATGGCTGCTCCCAGCCTTCTTCCCCTGGAGCCCCTTTCACAGGAAGGTGGTTTTGCCAGAGAAGGTCTCCCCATATCTTGCAGAGCTGAGCTGAGCTGAGCCTCTGGTGCTCCTTTCCTTGGTTTTGGTTCTGAGTTTCAGCCCCACAACAGAGAACAATCCATACCCTCCTCGCCCAGTATATAGTTGACAGTAGTTCAGTCAACACAGTTTTGCTCAAGCTGGGTCTCTGTCTGGAATACCCGGTATTGCCCTGATCACTCCTTCATAGGTGTTGTACACACACTTTAACACACACAGGAATGGAAACACCTAGATATACAGCTACACAGAGATATACACAGTCACGCTAAGATAGATGCACAGGCAGTGCACACACACACACACACACACACACACACACACTCAAACACATACAGTCTTAGCCAGGGCCTGGAACAGCCTTTAGAAATCACTCGTGCCAAGCTCCCATTTGACAGAGGAAGAAACTGAGGTTCAGGGCCTCACAGTAAGTCAGGGACATGGACAAGATCAGAAGCCAGGCCTTCTGGGTTCTGACCCTGGTATTTGTCTTGCCTGGGAGTCCTTCACACATGCCAGGCACAGGGCTTCAGTGCAGGCATGATGACCTAGTAAAGGGAACCCTTTGTATATGGACAGCTCCCAACATCCATCAGAATCTCAGACACATCACAAGGGGAAAATAACATCCTTTCCCCATCTCCCTCACTTCTCTACAATGGGGGAGTGGAGTCCGAGAGAGCTGAGGCCAGGTCCCCAGGCTGAGTGCAGTGCTACAGGGTAGAAAGTGGAGAGAGGAGATGGGTGGCTGCAGGAATAGGACAGGAAGCAAAGGCACTGGGAAATAACCCTGGGCCTGTGTTCCTAGTGTACCTTGCCCCAGGAGCCTCAGGCTGATCTGGGTTAGCAGGCTGGTAGCTATGTGCCAATCTGCTCCAGGCCTAGTGACAAGGTAAAGAACTTAACCTTTTCACCCCACTCTGCCCAGGGTCACACCTTGTCTTCTCCTTAGGAGATGAGATGCCTTCTTCACTCAACAGACTAAGGTGAGCACAGAACTTTCTCAGAGCCATCCTCTAATTTCTGAGAAGGGTATCCACCACCCATCCTTCCCAGTTTCAAACTTCCAATATATCCCTGACAACTTCTCTTTCCCACCCATGGGAAAACCATGACTCACCAAGTCCTGTCAGTCCAACCCGTGGAGTGGCTCAGAGATGGCACTTCTCTCCACTTCCGGGACTTGGGCCTGCATTTCTGCATTGCACTAACTCCCTCCCTGATCTCCTTGCCTTTACCCCTGCCCTCCTGTTCATCTTTTATACAGCAGTCACAGGTCTTCTTAAAACATGAATCTGGCCTGACCAGGTGGTGGCGCAGTGGAAAGAGCATCGGACTTGGATGCGGAGGACCCAGGTTCGAGAACCCGAGGTCGCCAGCTTGAGCACAGGCCCATCTGGCTTGAGCAAAAGCTTGCTGGCTTGGACCCAAGGTCTCTGGCTCCAGCAAGGGGTTGCTCGGTCTGCTGAAGGCCTGCGGTCAAGGCACATGTGAGAAAGCAATCAATGAACAGCTAAGGTATCGCAGCAAAAGACTGATGGTTGATGCTTCTTGTCTCTCTCCATTCCTGTCTGTCTATGTCTATCCCTCTCTCTGACTCTCTGTCCCTGTAAAAAAACAAAAAAAAACATGAATCTGATCATATATTGTAGAGCTCAAAACCCCTTCCATGACTCCCTGTTGCTCTCAGGCTATGTCCAAGCTCCTGAGCCTGATACTCCAGGCCCTGACTGGTCCCTGCCACCCCTCCAGACAACCCATCCTCTCTGCCTGCATCCTTATCTTCCTGTGTCAAGCACAGCAAAAGCAGTTCCATGGTCTATCTTTGCTCAGGAACACCATCCCTTATCTTCTAACGGCAAATGTGACAAGAGTTGAGTGCTTTCTTTGTAGCAAGTTCCATGTCTGATGGCTTTTCAGACCCCTTCTCATTTAATCCTGAGAAGCTCAGCAAAGCAAAATAATTTCTCCAGGGTCACAAAGCTAGCAAATGGCAGGGCAGCCCTGTCTGACTGCAGGAGTTGTGCCCCTGACAACTACCTCCTTCACTCCAAAGCCTCGGTCCTTTCCTCCAGGGAGCTCCCTGACTAGCCCTCTTTGAGCCCCATGGCTCTGCTTTTCTGGCAAGTTCTTTCTTTTTTTTTTTTCCAGTTAATTCTCTTTATTCATTAGGACAACTTCAAGTAGGCCAGCTTACAAATAAGCAATACACTTCAAATGGCTCTTACTTATTATATAGTTCTTAGGATAAACATGTTTATACTTTGACTGAACAGTCACGTAGATACTATACAGATGGTGATTGTGCCCCACTATTCGGTGCCACTTCTTGTTTTCATTCATGATTTCTTCAGTCTTTTTTTCAGTGGACAAATGACTGCCTACAAAGTTTGAATCTTCTGTGTACAGGTCATCTCCTGGTAAAAGGTGGGTATTCCCATCAGCTGTTTGTAATATGATTGGCATCCATCTTTCCACCTCTTCTAATGCATGACCCAAACAAAATTTGTGCAAGTCAGAGAGAGAGTCAAAGTTTTTGAGCCTTCTTATTTCATAGAACTGTGGGGGTATCAACCTAATTTCTTTTGATGTGAAACTTGTAATTACCTCTGACAGAGATAACCACTGGTAGCCCATGATCTCCACAAATTCTGGGGAGACTGGCGGAGGCTAACGTAGGCAGCATCGGAAAAAGGCCGTGTCGAAGCGACGGCTGTCTGGCAAGTTCTTTACCAAAGGGAACACTCTAGAGGCAAGGCCCAGGATCTATTCTTCCTGGTACTTTCCAGGTGTGAAGCAGTCATGATGGTCATTGTACTTGTCTCACAGGTAAAACAAAACAAAACAAATAAAACTAAGGCCAGAAAGCCTAGCCCAAGGTCTCACATAAGGTCACCAGTGAGTCAAGGGTAGGGCCAAGCCAAACATGCATACTACCTGCCCCACTGACTTGGGTCTGCCTCTACCCCACCATGGGTCCTAGACTAGTGAGCCCAAAGCCAACAGAAAAGGCTGTGACAGTTCCCAGGCCAGCTGAGGAATTTCCAGGCTAGTTAGATGACATTGCAGATCCTCCACTAGAGTGAATCTGAAATATACTTGCTCACCTGTCCAGCTAGTTGGCCTTGTCCAGCCTGGGAGGGGATTGTGACCAATCACCATTCTGGAAACCCCTGTTGCCTGCTTTTGCTGTGAAGGGAAACAGAAGACTCGGACTAAGATCACCATCGAGGAGCATGGAAGAGCTCTGGGTAGGTGGAAAATTCCAGTTCTGCTATTCCTAGCTGTGGGACCCAGACAAGTCTCCTCTCCACAACCTAAGTCTCAATACCTTTGCAATCTAAGACCACTGCCTGCCATTACCTGCCCCATAAGGTTGTGGATAGTTAAAGGAGATGATTTACAATTCCATTTTATGAAATAATTGAAAGAGATATGACATTAGCCAGTGAAGAAGGCAGAGAGGATGGAAGTTTCTTAGGAAGACAAGAGGGGCGACAGGAAACCCATAGGAATTCTGGGCAGAGTAGCAAGGTCACAGACAGACTGGCCACGGATCAAGGTTTCCCACACTGAAAGTCATCCTCAGAGGGGAGGGAAATCCAGGGACTCCCAGCTGAAACTAGACCCCATCGCATTCCTTCACTCTCTCACCTTTTTACAGAAATTAATTTTTTTATGACCGTCCTTGCATAGATCATTTGGGGATTCTAAGGTGGGACATTGTCAAGGTTGGCCAGAAAGGGGGATAGTACATGGGAGAAGACCCAAAAATAGGTAATAACAACTCAGGATAATCAGCGCTGCTGCAGAAAGCAGAGGCAACAGGGCTGCGGCAGATAATAAGGTCCCTAATGGGAATGGGGTGATGGTCAAGGGAGGCTTTCTGGAGGAGAGAATACTTGACCTGCATTTTGGAAGGGGTCAAATGAGTGAAGAGAAAAGAAAAGCAGAGTGAGGCCCTGGCCGGTGAGCTCAGTGGTAGAGTGTCAGCCTGGCGTGTGTATGTCCTGGGTTCGATTCCTGGTCAGGGCACACAGGAGAAGCCACCATTTGCTTCTCCATCCTTCCCCCTCTCCTTTCTCTCTATCTCTCTCTTCCCTTCCTGCAGCCAAGGCTCAGTTGGCTCTGGGCACTGAGGATGGCTCCATGGTGTCGCCTCAGGTGCTAAAATAACTCGGTTGCCGAGCAATGGAGCAACAATCTCAGACGGGCAGAGCATTGCCCCATAGGGGACTTGCCGGGTAGATCGCATGCAGGAGTCTGTCTCTCTGCCTCCACACCTCTCACTTAAGAAAAATAGTTTAAAAAATAAAAATAGAAAAGCAGAGTGAGCAAAACCCAGAGTGAGAGATCACACAGTATGTTTCAGGAACTGCCAATCATCCCTTAGGATTGAGGGGAGAAGAGAGGGCAAGGCTGGGTTAAAAGACAGGATCTTGGAAGTCATCCTCTGCCCCCTCCCAAATGTCTTCCACAGAGCTGAAGGCCAGCGGCCCGCAGCCTTGCCTGGAGTGCTTTCTGCACCACAGGCACTGGGGCCCATGTGGGGAAATAGCTGAGGGGGTAACTTCAGATATTATCTACAGGTGTGTTGCAATGTAAAGCCTCTGCAGCCTCCTCCAGGAAGCCCTGGGGCCCTGCAGTCCCTTCTGGAGGCACTCTCCCTCTTGGGAATCACCGGGATCCTGGCTATGGGAGCTCAGAGCATCTGAGTGTGTGGGTATCAGATCAGCTGGACTGGTTCTCCCACCTTACAGATCAGGTAACAGACTCCTTAAGAGGAAGGACCTTACTCAAGGTCTGGTGTTCTAATGCCAATATTTTCAGTGGTGCAGTGGAGCACCTCCACCCTCACTCCAAACTACTTGTCCTACCCCTGCACGGTCCAGCCCAGCCCTGCCGACCACAGGGGTATAGAGATGCACTGCTAAACTGAACCAGTTCAGAAACACTAGGCCCTGGATTCCACATCAACCTATCACAATCCGAAGGCCTCCAGCCAGACTCAAAGGCAAGAACCCGGGGTTCAGGTTCCAACTAAGAACTGTCCATTTTGTACAATCTCAATCAAACGGGTCCCCTCTCTGAGCCTTGGGTTCTTCACTGGTCAACTGGGGAGAGTAATCAGTACACAGTACAGCTCAAGAGGAATGATAAGACAAGGGGACAGGTGGGTGATCCATGGGCTAGAAAATCATGCCCTGTCCTGATGTGGGGGCTGTGTCTACCCATCATGGCAGAGAGACACTGAGGCACTTCTCAGCATAGGACCCTCCTGGGTGACCCAGCAAAGAGGCCATGGTCAGGACTGTCAGGAAAAGTTCCTGAAAGGGGGCTGTGATCAGGTCTGAAGAGAAGCAGAAAGGATCCAGCTTGGAAGGAAAGAGGGAGAATGGAAAACCCAAGGTAGAAAAAAAGGATAAAACTAGAGAACAGGATATAAATGAGTCTGTGATTCTGAGACTGTCTCATTCTGAGTATTTTCAGGATTCTGAGTGCATAGGTTTTTACAGTGCAACTCTAAGACTCTCTGGGTCTGAGAGTGAATGCTAGATGTTTCTTTATTTCTGTTACTTGTTGCTTCTGATAGCCTTTGGTTTTGAGATTCTCAGAACCATGGGAGGGAGCTTTCAGAGCTGTGGATGGCAATGCGCTCTTTCCCGCTCCTCCACATTGGCGTCAGCCCGCTCACCGCCTGTCAAAAGTTGTGAAAGAAACCACATTTTTGGGGGGTCCAACCCAATGCCACCCAGGAGGAACTGAAAAAACACTTACAGGAAGCTCGCCTTGAAGTAACACCCTGATAAAAATCCAAATGAAGGAGAGAAGTTTAAACAGATATCTCAGGCTTACAAAGTGCTCTTTGATGCCAAGAAAATGGAATTACATATATGACAAAAGAGGAGAACAAGCAATTAAAGAAGGTGGAGCAGGTGGTGGTTTTGGCTCCCCATGTACATCTTTGATACGTTTTGTGGAGGAGAGGAAGGATGCAGAGAGAAAGGAGAGTTGAAAATGCTGGGCATCAGCTCTCAGTAACCTTAGCATATTTATATAGTGGTGCAACATGAAAACTAGCTCTACAAAAGAATGTGATTAGTGACAAATGTGAAGGCCAAGGTGGTAAGAAAGGAGCAGCAGAGTGCTGTCCCATTGCCGATGTACTGGGATGCAAATAGGAATTCATCAGATAGGCCCTACAATGGTTGGGCAAACTCAGTCTGTGTGCATGGAGTGCCAGGGCCGCGGGGAACGGATCAGTCCTAAAGATAGATGTAAAAGCTGCAATGGAAAATAGTTTGAGAGAAAAATATTCTAGAAGTTCATATTGACAAGGGCATGAAAGATGGCCAGAAGACTACATTTCATGGTGAAGGAGACCAAGAACCAGGACTGGCGCCAGGAGATACTACCATTGTTTTAGATCAGAAGGACCATGCTGTTTTGACTCAATGAGGGGAAGGCCTTTTCATGTGTATGGACATACAGCTGGCTGAAGCACTGTGTGGCTTCCAAAAGCCAATAGTTACTCTTGACAACTGAACCATAGTCATCACCTCTCATCCAGGTCAGATTGTCAAGCATGGAGATATCAAGTGTGTGCTAAGTGAAGGCATGCCAATTTATCGTAGACCATATGAAAAGGGTCACTTAATCATCGAATTTAAGGTAAACTTTCCTGAGAATGGTTTTCTCTCTCCTGATAAACTTTCTTTGTTGGAAGAACTCCTATCTGAAGGGAAGGAAGTAAAAAAGACTGATGAAATGGACCAAGTAGAACTGGTGGACTTTGACCCAAATCAGGAAAGATGGCACCATTACAATGGAGAAGCATATGAGGATGATGAGAATCATCCTAGGGGTGGTGTTCAGTACCAGACCTCTTAATGCGGCCAGTGAATAACACTCACTGCTCTCCTTTTATATACTGTAGTGAATGAGTGAAAGACTATAACCATAATATGTTCACTACTTGCTATTGTTTTTGGTTTAATATTCAACTATAGTAGTGTTTTAAAAGTTAAATGTAGAATAAACTCAAATATAAAAGCTAAAATAAGAAAGAACCATAGGAGTCTGGACTTTCAGAATAACACAATCATAAGTCTCTCTCTCAGGAGCCACAAAGTTTCAGCAAATAGCTGCCAATGCCCCCATGTGCCTTACCTTAGAGCAGTGGTTCTTAACCTGGGTTCTATCGAACCCTAGGGGTTCGATGAGTTGGTCTTAGGGGTTCGGAGAAGCCTCTGACGTGGAGGCCAGAATAAAGTAATACCATAATTTGTTGTGAGTTCATGCACTTTGTTGGTTTTGTTCTTTGAGCAAGGTGATGTTCATGCACGGCTCATTTTGTGCACCAGTAAAAAACATATACCTATGTCTTGAATTTGGAAAAAAAAATCATATTTTATTTATCACTGAAGAAGGGTTCGGTGAATGAGCATATGAAACTGGTGGGTTCAGTACCTCAAAAAAGGTTAAGAACCACTGCCCTAGAGGTACCCTGCAAACCAGACTCAGATAAGACTCAGTCAAGCCCTTGAATAGCTCCAGTCTGAATGGGGAGAAAGCCACAGACATGGACCAAGTTTACTTAGGTGATCAACCATGACCAAAGGAATCCCAGGGGCTATGGAGCTTAGACTACGCCTAACCAGCCTGGTGAGCTGGTCAGGAAAAGCTTCCCGGAAGAGGAGACTTTATTTGAACTGGAACCTAATAGATGATTAAAATTCGTTAGGTGGACATTGTTAGGTGGACACAGAGTAGGAGGGCCTTGAAGGCAGAAGCAAGAACAGGTACAAAGACTCAGTGGTATGATAGTGTGGACTGTTTTGGACTGTTTGCATAAACCAGGGGTCTTGTGAGGCTGGAGTGGAGGTTTGGTGGCATAGAATGTTTGTGTGTGGTGGGGGAGGGGCTGCTACAGGACTCACATGGGAAAACAGGCTGAGGAACTTGGCCTCTATTCTGAGCCATGGCAGGGCTTAAGTGGGAAAGAACATGGTTGGAGCTGACTTTTTCAAAGATGGTGCCACACAAAAGGTAGACAGGATAGGGGAGCCTCCCCTAACAGAGGAAGGCCATGTAGACTCCAACAAGTCTGAGGGAGGACCTCCTCCCACATTCCAGTGCCCAGGCAATGTCATTGTCATTACAATAACAGTGACAGGGTACCAGGATAGAGGTCCAAGGAGGAAGCAGTTTCCCAGGAGGGCCCAGGCTGCCCAGTCTCCCAGCAGGGACTGTAGTTACTGAACCAAAATGGACTGAGGCCTAAGAGAAGGTGTGGCAGGGGAATGGAGGAAATCCTCTACTCAAAAACCAGCTGTAGCTCTCCACTGAGCAAGGCATTCCTCTTCTACTATATACCCATTTCACCCAGTCATTCATTACCCAAACACTCACTGGCACCTCTTTTAACCCAACCTGTGTTGGGAGATGTGGACACAGAAATAAACCAGGCCTGGCCGGCTGACCCCTAGGTCGAGTACAGAAATCAGTATGGGCCCCCACAGACAGCCTCTCCCCAACCCCATCAGACCTGAATGGCTGGGGAGACCAGGCCTGAGAACACAAAGGCAGCCCAAGAAGGTGAGGACCAAAAGGTATACCAGTCAGGTCCACAGAAGGCAGTTTAGGGAGAGGAAAAATTTCATCAGGGGCACTTCCACCTCCTCTCACCAGGTCAACAAGGCTTCCCTAGTCCTGTGGGCAGGCCTGAGTAGGCATTATATTATTAGCAGTTGGGTAATCAGACCACAAGCAAGATCTAAAGAAGATTTTCAGGGCAGAATTCAAACTTCCTTCAGCCTGAGAGTCACAGAACCAGGCCACATCCAGATGGAGCTTCTGTCTTGATTGGGGATGTATAAGCTGGGGTGGGTAGACAGGAGCCCCAGCTTTTACCTTGGCTTTGGGACCTTGGCAAGATACTCTCTCTGAGCCCCTATTTCCTCATCTGCAAAATGGAGATAATAATTTGTCACTGACAGGGTTGGTAGGGGGGGGGGGATAAAGTGAGGAACATTTATAAATTACTACTGGCAAGCAGATGGGGTAGGGCAGAAGAAGTCAGTCAACAGTTAAAACCCCCCAAACCAGCGCATTCCCTTGCTATTGCATCCACTTTCTGCTATTGTCTTCAAAACATGTTTAAGTCTATGGGTAGCACACTTCTCCCCTGTGCACTGCACTTTACAGCTTACACAGCCCTTTTCAGACCACAATCTAAAGAATCTTCATAGCAACCTTGCATTTGAAGAGGCAAGGCTCATAATGCCCAATTTACAGATGGCAAAATCAATCAATACCTGGAGGGACACAGTGGCCTCTCTAAGGGCTACAGCTAGGAAAAAAGACAAATCAAAGCACCCACATGGTTGTCCTTGAGGCTTTGGTGATGTTCTCATACTCTTTTAGCTGATGCTTGGGAGATCCAGAGGCCTCAGAGCCCTGTGTATCCTCAGCAGGACAGGTACAGAGGGGCCATAGCCTCACTCTGCAGTCCAAGCTTGACAGTCATTTATGAGGGTCTTTCACTGTGATCCTCCAAACCATTTGGCCAGATGCCAGGACAGTCCAAGGCAAGAAGAAAAGTGACAAGCCGTCCATGCCAGGGCCTCCCCCTACACACATTCTCAGCACAAGACCTTAAATGACTTTAGCCTCCTTTTAGAGGCTGACAGAGTAGGAACTGCCCCAAGGTCACCCAGCAAGTTAGGGGCAGAGCTGGGGTGAGATTGATCGCTGGTATCCTGGTTCCCACTGGAGGAGGGAGAGTCCTAACTGTCTCCAAATTCCTCAACAGAAGCATCTGAGGGGTCAGGGAAGTGTTTAAACAAGCGGGGGAAAGGCTCAGAGTTTGAACAATGTCTGGATGGTTCTGGTGTCAATATCATAAATGCCCTAACCTCCATGCACTTAGCATTATTACTCAATCCATTCTCCACCCTGCAGCCAGAGATCTTTTAGAAATGGTGCTCTCTGACCATGAATCTTCCCTGCATAAAAACCTTCCATGGCTCCCTATTGCCTTCAGCATAAAGTCCAAATTTTTGGCCTGCACTCTCTGGATCCTGTAGCACCCTAGGACACACTGTTCTGACAACCTGTGCAACCCACTCTGTTGACCTGATTCTGGTTTCCCTTTCTTTGTAATGACATGGAGCTCCACTATAGACAGGCCTTCACTGGGAAAACTGAGGACAGGGGGCAGGGGATAGGGGCTGCTGTTGCTCAGTTCAGCTCAGCCCTATGCAGGGTGCTGGCAACACATAAATAAGCCCTAGTTTCTGCCCTCTAGGGGACCTCAGACCTGGGGATTGGAAAGGAGACAGACAGAGGCCATGACAGTCCAAAGTGGGACCAGGGCTGTCAGCATTGGAAATGTGAGAACCCAGAGAACCCAACTCAGCTGGGGGATCAAAGAAGGCTTCCCAGAGAAGGAGACAGCTTAGCTGGGCCCCAAAGCTGAGTAGTTTTCCAACTGCGGAAGATGAGAGTAGGAGGGCATTCAAGCAGGGAGCACAGAAGACGCAATGATCCGGAGACGAGACAGTCCCCAGTGTGTGTAGCAGATTCCATGCAGTTACTAGTGGGTGAAGAGTCATGTGGGAGAGGGGCTGGAGAAACTAGCAATGATCAGTTCTTGAAGACCATGAGTATCAGGTTGAGAGGTTCAGGCTGTGTCCTGCAGAAGTCCTAAGAAAGTTTAGCCCAGGGATAACAGTTGGGATTTGGGTTTTAGAAATTTCCCTCTAGGGACAGACCCCACTCTGACCCCCAACCCTAACCTGTGAACCTGTCCAACAGGGCATTGGTGCCAAACATCATCGTTATTTCCTTTTCGTAGAGAGGCCATGAGGCTCAGTGAAGGGACATGTCTTAGCCAGGGTTACATAGATCTCTAATTCTCCAGAGCTTCTGTGGGTCCTTTCTGCTCAGAGAATCTCCTACCCCAGCCAATCCTACCCACTGAGATAACTGAGACTTTACTGGGGCCTCACTCTGGCCCCCAAAAGTTTCCCATTACTCCAGCCTAGATCCAAAACAAACCAAGCACCTCGGGCTGTAAACCCAGGGACACCAAGGATACTATGCTGAAAGGAACACCTGCCACCAGCCCCATAGACCCCAAAATGTCAGTTGTAGTCCACAGCAGGGCCTGGCCCTCAGGTCTGGCTCCAGGGGCGTCCAAACTTGCCATTGGCGGCCCTAGTTAGGGAGTGGAGGGAGCACACTGCCTTTCTCCAGACTGACCCTTCCTACAGCACCGCCTGCCAGATTAAAAGTCCCCTGACAGAGGCTTAACTGTCCTTCCAGGCCATTGCCTCAACCCCTCCTCCAACCCCAGTCTTCCCGACACCCAGGCAGGGGCTGGCCACCCTGAGTGCCCTTGGAGTGAGCGGGCCTCCGGGGGTTCACGGGTCTCTGGCCACCACGGGGGCGCCTACTACGGATCTCGCGCGCGCGCGCACACACACACGCGCACACACACACAAACAAGTTCTACAAGTTCAGCTACTGATACCATAGGGGCGCACGCGCTCACCCACCGACACACAGACTCTCCCAAATACGTGGACACAGACTCACCAGGGTATCCGTCCACACTCCTGGAGATCAGTGCTCCGGAGGAGACAGAGTTCCACCACTAACCCGCGGCGCGCTCACACCGGCTCACAACCGCGCCCAACTCGGACAGCCACACGCGCACGGCTCTACCTTCCCAGCGCCCAGTCTCCACCGCTGCGTCCCGGCCGCACCCACCCACCTCTCTCCGCCTCCGGCCCCTCCAAGCGGCCCGCCCCTCACCTCCGCGGTTTCTCGCCAGCCCGCTTCGCAGCGGCCACCGCTCCGGGGTGCCCCGGCTTGCGCCCCGCGCTGCCGCAGGGATCCACGTGCCAGGGGCTCCGCCCGCCCTCTCGGAGTAGCTCCCACCCCGGCCGGGTCAGGCGTGGGCGGGAGGACTCTGGACAGACTCTGGAACCGCCCCGCCCCGTCCGGACACCCAGCCACCCATTCGGGGACTCTGGCTGGCGATACGGTGGCGGGGTCAGTGCGTCTGCTTCGGGTGCTGCGCGGAGAGGGGCCGGGGTTTTCAGAGACGCTAAAGTTTTACAAAGTTTGTCTAGTGCTTTGTGTGGCTCCTGGCGTCACCCACAGCGAGAGACCTTGCGCTGAACCTGTGCTCTCTCCTCTCAGGAACCTGCTTAGAGCACCACGCTGGGAACTCGCTTCCCTTGCTTGAGACCTGGTAGAGTAAGGGAGGTGGGCGCTCTTTCTTGCTTCAGGAAGAAAATCCAGGCATTCCGGGTCTTGCCTCTCTCCAGCTCTAGAGAGGAGGGTGGAGGGAGCCTACCCCATGCTCGTTTTGCTTCATCTCATTCTGAACGAGTCGCTAGAAATTTACTGAACATCCCCTCTTTTTGGTCCCTTACCTTGAGCTGCTTCCCACATGCAGCCTTTCAGACTACTCCAGCCACACACATATCACTTCCCTCTCTGCCCTCAACCCCACTCTGATGGCCTTCCCTGGTCAAGGACCCTTCTCTTCACTGGGAGCTTCAGCAGAGCAGGGACCAGGTCTGCCTTCTTCCTGCTAGGATTCCAGAGGTCCCAGGAATTGTTGAACGTGTGAATGGATGGATGGATGAATGCCCCCCCCCCCCTTCTCATTCTGATCTAGGTGCCAGGAGAGTAGGTTGTGGCTCAGCTTTAGCACCAACTCTGGGAGACCTTGACCCAGTTCCAGTCCCTCTCAGGGCCTCCTTTTCTGTGAAACAGAGGCAATCATACTCACCCTCCTGCCAACCAGTGTCCATCAGCTGGGGCTTTGGACAGTCAGTGTCTGGACAAGTGCACAATAGGCCTCTTTCTGTAGCCAAGGAGCTTGCTCAGGGCCATGGGGCCTTGGGTCCTGCTGGGCTCCACATCAGCTGACAGGCACCTGGATGCTGGCCCCAGAAGGCACCCAGGAAGGATGCTGGCTACAGCCTTGTCAAGAGTAGGAGTAGAACAGACACACAGCCCTGTATAGCCAAGCAACCTCTGCAGTCCTCCAGAGACCTCTACCTGGAAGACACAAAGTCCGCTTTTCCAGCCTCCAAAGTCCTCTTGTCCAGCCTCCAAAGTCCACTTGTCCAGCCTCCTCCTCTTATTATCCAAACTGGTTCATGCAGCTTCTAGGGAACAAGGAATCCCTGTGGCCCCTATTTATGGAGCCTGGGCCTTAAGGTCCCAGTACAGGGGAGTCCCCCTGGGCATTGGAGGCCCTCTCTCTCTTCTGCCTTCATATTTCTACTGTAACTGCTATTTAGCCCAAGAGGGAAAAAAATTCCTTTGATAGCAAAATGAGGACCCAAGGGTCTGCCTCAGCCTCCAGCAGACTGGAGGCAACGTGGAGAGCCCAGGGTCCTGCTCCCACTCTAGTTCATCTGTAAGTCTATAGCAAAAGAAATTGCATCCCTGAGACACACAATGTCTATGCAACAGAAGACTTAGTGAGGCCTGAGGAGCAGAGGAGATGGACTTGTCCTTGAACCCCCATGGCCTTAGCTTCAGGCTAAACCTGTTTCCTCTTCTGCAAAATAGTCATAATAATCCACTTCTCATTGGCTGAGGTTCTTTTTTCAGGGTTTTACCCACTGTCCTGAGCTGCCCAGGTGTGAGGGTTAGTATACTCTCTAACAGGAGGCTGAAAGTCCAGGTCCCCTGACATCTTCCCCAGACACTCTCATCACTGGGCTTTAGAGTCAACTCCAGCAGGCTCCACATCCCTCAGCTGAGTCCCTGCTTACTAGGGGCTGCCTGAGGACACCCATCCACTTCAAGCTGAGTACCTTTGCTTTTTATCTTTGTATTTATCTATTTTTTTCTGACAAAAGTTTGTTGAAAAATATAGAGAGCTTCTCATGGCTGAAAGACTTTAGATTCATTGACCCAGTCAGGAAATTGAGGCCCAGTGAGTCCCACAACAAACCCCATACAACCTCATCTGGAAGGGTGGAATAACACCCAAGGAGCCTCCATGCAACCAAGCAGCCAAGATCAGCTAGTGGTGAAGGCCAGGCACCTAATGATCCCCGCAAGGAGGGGAATGGAGCTATGGGAGGGCAATGGAGGGAGGGATTCCATTGGCAGCAGCAGGCTGGGATACAGAAGGGCAGCCCAGGAGCGTGTCTTCCCGTGTATTAGGAGGCTCCTGTCTCATCAACCCCGAGGAGGTATTTGGTTCTCTTAACCCTTCTCATCTTCCCTCTCTCACCTTCTGTTGTCTCCCCTGAGAAAACCTACTCTGAGAAT
The DNA here is from genome assembly GCA_037038555.1 of Rhynchonycteris naso. NCBI lineage: Eukaryota > Metazoa > Chordata > Mammalia > Chiroptera > Emballonuridae > Rhynchonycteris > Rhynchonycteris naso. The sequence continues at coordinate 319,502,055 of CM072995.1, forward strand.
CTGTGCTGGGCATGGAGCCTGGGCCCTGGCATGGCCTCGGCCTCCTGGCTGAGCTGGGATATGATACCTCCAAGCCCTCCTTCACAGGCCAGGGTGGTGTCTCTGTTGTCCCTTCTAGCCATTGCCTGTCTCACATACTCTGATAGCCCCCAAACCCTCAGGACAAAGCCTAGCTCTGCAGCCTGTAAGGCCAGACTCTCCTACTTTACCACGTCACCTCCTGCCTCCGATCCAGCCATGCTGCAGTGCTGGGCCTTCACTGGCCCCCTGCCTGGCACTTGGTGTTCCATTGGCCTGCGGTGCCCCTTCATGTTTTTCTGCCCCCTTCTCATGATTCCCCAGCATCATTCTTCAAAGGGCAGGCCCAGGCCCCATCAGGTACTTTCCTTTGTCACATTTACCACACTGTTGTCACTGTCTGTGTCTATCTCCGTGTAATGGGGATCTCTTTGAGGATAGGGCTAGGGTCCATCCTGTTCACAATCGAATGCTCAGCACCCAGCACTATCCCTGTCACCTGCAACCTCCATGAATAAATAGAGTAGGAATTCTATTTAGTGATCACCTTCCTTTGTGCTAGTCATCGTGCTAAAGTATCTCATTTACTCTTCACCAGAACCCTGTGAGGTAGGTGTTGTCATTTCCATTTTTACACATGGGGAAACTAAAGTTCAGAAAGGGGAAGTTAATGCTCCAAGTCACACAGTGAGCCTGTGGTAGGTCCCCTGGTCCTGGAACTGCAACCTGCTTGGAAAGAAGGCCCTGCTGAGCTCCTGGAGTAAGACAGCGTAGGGCCCACGCTGGGGCTCCAGTTACACGGGGCTGGGCTGGCTCCAGAGCCTTGTCTTGGTTGCTCTCTGGAAGCCTGGACCATCTGCCCCCCTTACTGACCGGGAACTGTGCTCCTCAGGTTTCCCAGGCAGGGGCCAGGCCTCTGATGCCAAATGCAGACTGAAAGCTCTGTCTGTCAGCATGGCAGAATGCAGGCACCCAGGGGAGTTAGCCCTGAGACAGGAAGCCTGCTCCAGACCTGGGCAAGCCTCTGCTCCGCCATCTCACAAACAGGGCCAGCCACATAATTTGTAGGACCCAGCGTAGAACAAAAATGCGAGCCCCTTCTTTAAAAACTAATAAGAATTTCAAGATGGGATAGCAGAGCATTAAATCAAGGGCAGGGCCGTCAACATGTGAGGCCCTGTGTAAACTGTACAAGTCACACACCCATGAAGCCAGCCCTGTCCTCAAGCCTTGGTTTTCCCATTTGTCAAATGGAAAAATGATGACCAGCTGGCCAGGCAGTGGTGAGGATGAGGTTGTAGATATAAGCAGGTGGTCCAGTGGACAGCATGAGAGTGAGGTAGGAGTACCCATGGATGCCATTTGTTACCTAGGTCACAGTGCTGGGTAGCCCACCAATTCTTGCCAGGGGTTTGATTTCTCGCTCAGCTCCCTTTCGCAGACCTAAAACAAATGCTCAGGGAAGCAAAGTGACTGGCTGAGAGGTTCCACGGAGGAAACCAAGATCAGCGCCCTGGCCTTTGTCTCTGGTATTTTTTGTAATACAGGAGAGGGAGAGAGAGAAGGGCAGGAGGGAGGTGTGGGGGTGTGGTGGGGGAAATGTGCTCAGGACAAAGAGGGCCACTGTGCAGACACAAAGACCTGACCACAGAGTCCCCTGTGGGGGCTGGGCCAAATGGGTGGATAGAAAAGCCCCATGGTGACTGAGGAGGTGCCAGGAACTGCCTCCCAGTTTCTCCCTGGTCAGAATAGGGGTAAGGAGGTGGCATGCAGGAAGTAGGAAATGGGTCAAGGAGGTGAAACAGACTCAGGGCTGCATTCCTCACCCCAGCCCTAGGCCTTCAGAGCCAGCACTGCCCATACCGCCTCTCTCCAACTTCTCCTAGGAGCCCTCCAGCTTAAGGAATCCCCCCTTATGGGGCCAACCACATCACTTCCCCCACCTCTGTGAGAATGGGACTCAGGCTGCTGACCATCTGACAGTTCCAACCTCACAATTCTGCTCAGAAACTTCTGGCTACTCTATATCACCCATAGGAGAAGGAAGCATAAGCCTCTCAGTGTGTCATTCAAGGCCCTTTGTCACCAGTCCCAGTGACCTTTTCACACTCCCTGTCACCACTTCCCATCAGCCTTCCACACCCCAGTCATATGGGACGTGTCACCATTCTTCAGACCACTCAGTCCTTTCACATGCAAACCCTTGTGTTTGCTCAGGCTTTTCTTTCTTCCTGGAATTTCCTTTCCCCTGCCCACTACTGGCTGAAATTCTCTTTTTCTTTCAGGAACCAGCTCAAAGATCCCCTCCACCAGGCACCTTTCCTCTACCTCGACACTAGATTTAACCTCTACACTGCCACAAGTGTTGGATTTACTCATTCTCTTGCAGGGCTTATCCTATGGTGGTTTAAGCTGTAGTTTGGATTCCAAAGCCTGCCTGGAGGAGGGGGCATTTGAGCTCAGGGAACCAAAAATACTAGTCCTTTCTCAGATATTTTATCTCAATCAATCTATGTGATTTCTGAGTTCAGATTGCAAAGAGTCCATAGTTCAGAATGGCAGGAGTTGAGTGTACAGGGTACCTTAAAGAGATAGATACACTGCAAGGACTGATTCACAATGGGTTTTATATGATTTTTGTTTGTTTGCTTATTTAAAACGCACCTGAATTTATTTCTCAGTTCTGTAGTTAGTTAACTAAGTAATTCATTTCTGCTTTATCTATTTTTTTTTTTTTTATTCAGTGAGAAGAGGGGAGGCAGAGAGATAGATTCTTGCATGTGCTCCAACCAGAATCTACCTGGGAAGCCCACTAGGGGGTGATGCTCTGCCCATCTGGGGCATTGCTCTGTTGCTCAGCAACCAAGCTCTTTTTAGTTCCTGAGACAAAGACCATGGAGTCATCCTCAATGCCTGGGGCCAACTCACTCCAATTGAGCCATGCTGCAGGAGGGGTAGAGAGAGAGTAAGAGAGAGAAGTGAGAGGGGGAGGGCTGGAGAAGCAGATGGTCACTTCTCCTGGGTGCCGTGATTGGGAATCGAACCCGGGACATCCACATACTGGGCCCATGCTCTACCACTGAGATAACTGGCCAGAATCTGCTTTATCTTTATTATTATTTTTTTATTTATTACCTGAGGTAGCTTTTCTGTTTTGTTTTCTTTTTCTCCAAGCTTATTAAAGTGAATGTCTATTTTGTTTAATGTCATTTTTTTTTAAAGTATCATAAGCAGTTAAGGCTATGGTTTCTCTCTGAATTCAGCTTTGGCTGAATTGCATAGGTTTTTTGTTTGTTTTATTTTTATTGAATTTTTGCAGTGACACTGTGTTGGGCAGATAAAATATATTATGCTCACTTTGTTAAAGATGGTGCTGCCCACGTGCAAGTTTTAAGAGTAAGCTTTTTCCCACACCCTTGACTGATTGGATGATGTAGGGTGGTGCACTCTCACGAGGAATCCTCCCAGTATGTCTCAGATAAATGACTTTGTATCAGAGACTTCCTTGTTTGCAGATTGGATTAAAGGTTTGGATTTCTACACTATAAACTGGGGCAGACTGGGAGCTTGCTCTCTCGGTTCCTGAGGTTAGCATTAGGGAGGAGACCAAATTAAGGCCATGTGGAGGAGAGGAGAAGCCAGTTTGTGCAGAGTTTGTGTAGGGAGAAGGAGATGGAGAACAGAGGTGAATAAGACTGGTGAGCTAGAAACCTTTGATTCTAGGAAACTCAGATAAGTCAGTAGCTTTGTGAGCACTGAATGACTGGGTTTTGAAACCCAGTGTGTGTTTTTGCTTGCCCGCTGGGTGCAAGCTAGAATTAAAGCTGATGGCTAACCAGTTCTTGGCTCCGTTGTTTCATTACCGACTGTCTGAATCAAATGTGAACCTGCATGGGCCAGGCAGCTGTGATAGTGGCCTTTGCTACCAGCTTTACATTTGGCATAGTCTGTGGCAGGATTCAATACAGATCTGTATGGAGCCACCACCAACTTTGAGTGGTGGAGTAGAGGACTGGCTGCTGTTATGGTTCCCTGTGGCTGTTTTTTGGAGGACTGTTGGCTGGCTGACTTTTACAGCCATGCATGAGGAAACCTAGAGCTCTATGGAAGAGGCTGCCCAGGACCTGCAAATGGAGCAGTGGAAGGAGCTGGAGGAAACGTGGGAAAAAGAGATGACGACCCTGGAGCTGGAGGAAGCGCTGGAGGAGGAGGCCAACCAGGTTTGCGAGATTTGCCTGGAAATGGAGCAGACACTGGAGAAGGAATCACAGGTTCGTGAGTTGCAGATTGCCCTGGACATGTAGAGAGCCAGCAGTGGTGGGAGGCCAAGGCTGAGGCCAGGGCTGGAGCTGCAAGGCCTGCTGAGCAGAAGGCAGTGGTGGCCCAGGGCTCAAGCCCAGCAGCAGGAGCTGGTGTTTTCAGTTCCTCTTTGGAGGATGAGGAGAATCAAGCTGGAGTTGCAATCCGCAGCCTCCAGAAGATGAGAGCCCAGCAGCAAAGGGTAGCTACACTCCTGGTAGGTCTGCAATTTTGGGACATACGGGTGGATGCCATCATGCTCTCTGGAGCACAGATGGAAATGCTGACTGCCATTGCCACATGCTTCGCTTTAGGACAGTATGAGACCTGCCATGACGGCAGGAATGAGGGGGGAGGCTAATACCTCATGTGTGTGGACTGATTTCCTGGACTATGGCCGGAGTGAGCACTGGCTCCTTTGTTGAATGGACTTACAGATTTTGGACAATATAAAATACCCTGATGGGGGTGGGGGCGGCTTTGCTGGAGGCCCTTCCCCAGCCCCAGGAAGCCTTTCAAACAGCAAGAAAGAAGGCCGAGGACATTTTGCACTTTTGGCAAAATGCTCAGAGACTGGTGAAATGTACCTTTGTAATTGTTGAAATTGTATGATTTGTCATGTATTTGTAATTTGTGTAATGTACCTAATTTCCCTGTACAGGGATGCCGGTGGTATAGATCATGGGTAGTAAAGTGAGCACAGGGGTGGATTGTTGGGCAGATAAAATATATTATGCTTACTTTGTTAAAGATGGTGCTGCCCACGTGCAAGTTTTAAGAGTAAGCTTTTCCCCACATCCTTGACTGATTGGATGATGTAGAGTGGTGCACTCTCATGAGGAATCCTCCCAGTATGTCTCAGATAAATGACTTTGTATCAGAGACTTCCTTGTTTGCAGATTGGATTAAAGGTTTGGATTTCTACACTATAAACTGGGGCAGACTGGGAGCTTGCTCTCTCGGTTCCTGAGGTTAGCATTAGGGAGGAGACCAAATTAAGGCCACGTGGAGGAGAGGAGAAGCCAGTTTGTGCAGAGTTTGTTTAGGGAGAAGAAGATGGAGAACAGAGGTGAATAAGACTGGTGAGCTAGAAACCTTTGATTCTAGGAAACTCAGATAAGTCAGTAGTTTTGTGAGCACTGAATGACTGGGTTTTGAAACCCAGTGTGTGTTTTTGCTTGCCCGCCGGGTGCAAGCTAGAATTAAAGCTGATGGCTAACCAGTTCTTGGCTCCGTTGTTTCATTACCGACTGTCCGAATCAAATGAGAACCTGCATGGGTCAGGCAGCTGTGATGGTGACCTTGGCTACTGGCTTTACACACGGGTTAATAATATTATACAGGCCTCACATGCACTATTTCACATCATCTCATAGGTTTTGTTTGTTTGTTTTTAATTCAGTGAGAGGAGGAAAGGCAGTGAGACAGACTCCTGCATGCGCCCTGACTGAGATCCACCGGGAAAGCCCACAAGGGGGTGATGCTCTGCCCATTTGGGACCACTGCTCCATTGCGACTGAAGCCATTTTTTAACACCTGAGGTGGAGGCCATGAAGCCATCCTCAGTGCCTAGGGCCAACTCGCTCCAACTTAGCCATGGCTGCAGGAGGGAAAGAGAGAGAAAGAGAGAAGCGAGAGAGGGTAGGGTGGAGAAGCAGGTGAATGCTTCTGTGTGCCTTGATCGGGAATTCAACCTAGGATATCTGCACACTGATTCAACACTCTACCATTGAGCCAACCAGTCAGGGCCATCTCATAGGTTTTTATACATAAAATTTTCTTTTTCGGGGGGACAGAGACAGAGAGAAGAGCAGACACACAAGAAGGGAAAGAGGTGAGAAGCATTAACTCTTTGTTGCAGCACCCTAGTTGCTCATTGATTGCTTTCTCATATGTGCCCTGACCGGGAGGTACAGCAGAGAAAGAGATTCCTTGCTCCAACCAACCTTGGGCTCAAGCCAGTGAACTTGGGCTTCAAGCAAGCGACTTTAGGGTTTGAGCTATCGACCATGGGATCATAGCTATGATCCCATGCTCAAGCCAGTGACCCTGCGCTCAAGCTGGTTAGCCCACTCTCAAGCCAGCAACCTTGGAGTTTCAAACCTGGTTCCTCTGCATCCTGAACCGATGCTCCATCCACTGCGCCACCACCTGGTCAGGCATAGGTAAAGTTTTCTTTATCATTATTTTAAAAATAGTTGATAACTGAATTTTTAATTTCTCTTAAACCCAATCAAAAGTCTTTTTAGGGGAATATTTAGGTTTGAGGGTTGTTACTTTAAATTGTTTAAAATTGTGTTATGAATTTCTAGTTTCATTGCTGGTATGTAGAGGACACTGGTTTAATTAAAGTCTATAGTTAGTGTTTATTTTATTTTTTAGAATTTACTTTATATGTGTTCTATACATTTTTTAAAAAGAGATGTGTGTTCTATTTTTAGGCTTTACTTTTTAATACCTAATTAGTCTATTATTATATAGGTTATATTATACATACCTACATACACATTTTAAATAATGTATATTCATACTTAAATAATGCATATTCATATATAATCTCTCCAGCTGATAATGATACTACTTTTTTATTTATATCAACCTCTCCTTCTTTTTGTATTTTGTCTATTTTGGTGCTCTATTATTTAATATAAAAGAATCTTCTTCACTACAGATTATATATATTTTGTTAGATTTCTTTTTTATTGATTTTAGAGAGAGGAGAGAGAGAGAGAAAGGGAGGACGAACAGGAATCATCAACTCGTAGTAGCTTCCTGTATGTTCTTGACCAGGCAAGCTTAGGGTTTCAAACTGGTGACCTCAGCATTCCATGTTGATGCTTTATCCACTGTGCCACCACAGGTCAGGCCAGATTATAAATTTTCTGATAAATAAAAGTATTCTTTTTGTTTCACTTAATGCACTTAGCCACAATTTTCATTATTCTTATTTCACTATTACTTTCTCCTACTTTGCACTTACCTAACATAGCTTTGTGTCTTTTTTTTTTTTTTTTTTTTTTAGAGAGAGAGACAGAGACAAAGACAGGAAGGGAGAGAGATGAGAAGCATCAACTTGTAGTAGCCACACTTTTGTTGTTCATTGATTGTTTCTCATATGTGCCTTGACCAGGCGCTCTAGCTGAGCCAGTGACCCCTTGCTCAAACCAGAGACCTTGGGCTCAAGTCAACAACTTGGGCTTCAAGCCTGCGACTATGGGGTCATGTCTATGATCCCATGCTCAAGCCAAGTGACCCTGCACTTAAAGTGGTGAGCCTGCACTCAAGCTGGATGATTCTGCACTCAATCTAGCAACATCAGGGTTTCAAACCCAGGACCTCAGCATCCCAGGTCAACGCTCTATCCACTGTGCCACCACCAGACTTTTTAATAATTTTTTTTTTAGTTTATTGAATTTTACTGAGAGAAGGGGGGCCAGCAAAAATTGTCAGGTCATAGTTGCCTCACTTTAGTTGTTCATTGCTTGTTTGTTGCTTGGTTTTTGTGCCTTGACAAGATAAGACCATGGTTTCGAACCTGCGACCTCAGTGTTTCAGCCCAATGCTCTATCCACTGTGCCACCATAGACCAAGCTATGTTTTATGTGTCTGATATGTAACTTTCTTTGTCATTTAACTTTTTTATTTAAAAATCTGAAGTAATATATTTACGCTTTTCAAAATTTAAAGATACAGTAAACAAAAAAAAGGATATACAGAGAAAAATGTCTCTCCATTCGTCTACCCAGTTCCCACTTCTCCCTTCACACCCTAACCTGGAAGGTGGTTTCAGTAGTTCCTTGAGTTTCTTTGTGCAGATTCAAATACTTCTACTTGTCTTTTAAACACTAAATGTAGCATATAATACACATGACCTTGCATTGTATCACTTAATTATATCTTGGGTTTTATTTCTAAATTAGTATGTTGAAAGCTACCTCATCCTTTTTAGGGGCTAGATAGTATCCCCTTGTATAGATGTACCACAATATACTTAACCAGTCTTCCACTGGTGGACATTTGCGTTGTTTCCAATTTTGCTGTATAAACAATGCTACAATAAGTAACCATGTAGATGTCTTTTGTTCACGTAGGAAAGATCACAGAAATATTATTAGATCAAAGGATGGCTACTGCTAAATTGTAAATTGAATAACTACTGTCAAATTGCACACTATTGGGGTTATTCCAGTTTACTCTCCTATCTCTATGAAATAATCTATTTCCCAACACTATCACTAACCCCATGACATTAAATTTTTGAAATTTTGCCAATCTGATAGGTGAAAAATCGTATTGCAGTGTAGTTTGAATTTGTATTCTTCTTATTTTGAATGCATCTTTTTATAACAAAGGAGTCATCTGACATCCATTGCATTTTTTTTCTATTGATATTATATCCTTTGGTCATTTTTCTGTTAGGTTCCTGGGTTTACTGATTCCTGTTAGCTTTTAATATTTTAGATTATCCTTCTGTCTGTTACCTGAATTAAAAATGATTTTCCCCAATTTATCACTTGTATTTGGACTTCCCTTAGGTTTTTCTTTTTTAAATTTCTTTCTTTAAAAAAATATTTTATTTATTGGTTTTACAGAGGGAGGGGAGTGAGTGAAAAGTATCAACTCATGGTTGCCTCACTTTAGTTGTTCATTGTTTGCTTGTCATATGTGCCTTGACCGGGTAAGCCCAGGGTTTCTAACTGGTGACCTTAGCATTCCAGGTCAATGTTCTATCCACTGTGCCACCAAACAGACAGAGAGAGAGAGACAAAGAGATAAACAGACAGACAAGAAAAGAGAGAGATGAGAAGCATTGATTCTTTGTTGCGGCACCTCAGTTGTTCATTTATTGCTTTCTTATATGTGCCTTGATGTGGCGGGGGGGCTACTGTAGTCCCCCAAGCCAGCAACCTTGGGCTCAAGCCAGCGACCATGGGGTTGCGTCTATGATCCTGTGCTCAAGCCAGTGACCCCACACTCAAACTGCTGAGCCTGCGCTCAAGCCGGATGAGCCCACACTCAAGCTGTCAACCTCAGGTCTCAAACCTGGTTCCTCTGCATCCCAGGCCGATGCTCCATCCACTGCGTCACTGCCTGGTCAGGCTTTTCCCTATTTTAATGTAGAAATTTTTATTTTTCAGTGGTTAAATTTATCTGTCTTTTCTCTTGTGGCTTCTGGGTTTTGAGCCATAATTGAAAAGTTATTTTCTACTCCAAGATCTCTTCCCCATGTTTTCTTTTAATATTATTATACCTTATTTTTTACATGTATATCTATTATACATTTGGACATTCTGTGTTATTTTAAGTATTTCTTGTAAGCAGCATATGGTCAAGTTGAATTGTGTTTTTCAACATGAAAATGTGAGAATTGTTGCCTTCAATAGAGAGGAATAGAGTAAAGAAGTAAAATGGAGTCGCTATAGTCAAGCTACTAAATTATTAAAATCAAGTTGGTTGAAGTATGAGGAAAGATTCCATTCTTGTTTGAACTAGCTTGAGAACTTGAACTTTTGAACTTTTCAGTCTTGTGTCAATGCCTGAAAATACACCAGATCTCCAGATCACCCTCTAATTACTCCCTGAAGGGGTAAGGGAAGAATGTTGACTATCCATACCACCTGACATCCATTATTCAGACCACTGGTGGTCTAGAGAATTACCATCTCAGACCCGTGGCTGAGAGTGTAAGACTGATTCTACCACAAGAACCCTCAGCTTTTCTTTCTTCTTCAGAACACTTCTGGGTATCGCCTAGTTGCACTTCCAGTTTGGGGACCCTACAAGCCCTTGAATAAATCTTTATCATTTATTTCTGAATGAAGCCTCCAGACTCTTTTTTAGTTTGTTTCACAATAGCAGAGCTTAATTTATTTGTACTTATTTGATAACTGATGTATTTTCTTGTTTTCCTTCTTTATTTTTGTGCTTCCCTATTGCTGTTTTGTATCCTTTGCTATACATTCTAGATTTTTCTTGTTTTTATCTTTTGTAATTATTAAGAAAGCAGAGCTCTAGTTTGTAGTTCTATGAGCCTTTAGATTAGGTCAGGTACATATATATTAATTGGTAAGTACCCAATTACCAAAGCCAATAAAAGGTATCACTTATTGAGTATGTGCCAGACACTGAGCTGGCTGCTTTTCCTGAGTTTCTACTATTGCTGGCTTTTTACAGATGAGGAAACAAAGCTCAGAGTGCTAAGTAGCTTGCTGAAAGTCATCCAATAATTTCTGATGATCTCCTCTGGGTGATGAGGAATTTAGCAGGTTTCAGCCAGTCAGGGCCACCCCTAGAATTGGAGTAGAAGAAATCTCAGTTAAACAGCATTGCTAAAAGGGTGTGTGTGTGCATAAATTCTTCAAAGAAAATCCTCACAATGGATTTCACAAGGTCCTCACTTCCCTGTGATATCAAACTCTTGGATTTCTGCCACCTTCATTCCCATTTCTATTCATTTCTTTTGCCCACTTGGGAGGCATCCAACAAATAAACACTATATTAAAGCTTCCTGGGGTGCAAGTTTCTTCTGAGAATACCAAACTGATGATTTTTAGAGTTTTATTCTGTTTCTTATAGAAGATGATTTCAATGATAAGCTCTTCATCTTAATCTTCAAAACAGTTTTCTTCCTCCTCATGCATAGAATCTTTTCACAGGTACCTTGTTGATTGTTTTGTTAACCCTCTTGACCAGGCAGATATAAAGCCAAGCCAGGCACCACCTCCTGACCCTCTCAACTTTATGATATATTGCTTAATAATGGTGGAAGTCTTACCCTGGCTGGGGAGCTTGGTTGGTTAGAGCATCGTAATTGTCTCAAATACAGAGGTTGTTAGTTCAATCCCCAGTCAGGGCACATACAGGAACAGATTGATGTTCCTGTCTCTCTCGTTCTCTCTCTCCCTTCCTCTCTTGCTAAAATCAATAAATAAAAATTTAAAAAGAAGAAAAGAAAATAATGGTAGAAATTTTAGTTGCACTATTAGACAGATGGTATAGACACAGAAAAAGAAAAGCTGATGGGACAGATTAGAGAATTATCTTCATCAACCAGTAATGGCTAGCACTTAAACAGCTCTATCTGTCTACTTATCTATCTAAACTATACATGTACTACATAGTATCTGTAGTATATTAGTATAGTGTGTATATAAATTCATTTTTATATATGTATCTTTAAATGCATATATATATATTAACTATATATACTCTAAATTTACACATACACGTAAATTCAGTTCTCATAACAACCATCTAAGATTGGTACTATTACTATTTTCATTTTACAGATGACAAAGATGAGGCATGGAGAGGGTAAATTACTTGCCCAACCACACACAGCTATTAATTGGTGGAGTCAGGACTCTGTTTATAGGCTTTCTGGCCCCAGAATCAGTGCACTCAACCACTCTGGCTTGGAAAACAATCCTGTGTTGTTGTGGTATAGTCAAAAGTCCTTCTAGTCAGTACTGTCCCTGGGTCCCTGAGAGAAGTGTATGCAGTGAGGATTAGTCTGTTTTATCTATTTTGGAACTATTGGTTCCTATTCATCAATTCATTTAATACTCTGATTCATTCATTCAATAAATATTTATTGAGTACTTATATCAGTAATGGGCAATCTTTTGAGCTTGGTGTGTCAAAATTCGCCAAAAAACCAAGTATAACACGGGTGGTGTGTCACTTGGAGAAAAATGGCCTAACCAGAAGTCCCAGAACTAGACGCTCTGTGCCGGAGTTCTGTTGTTTTGGCCTACAGACCTCCGACACAGAGTGTCTACACTGCAGCAGATGTTTTATCCTCGGCTACTGCACCTGGCCGTGCAGGAGCCGAGGATTAAACGTCCTTCTCGGCATGCGGCCCCATACTTCTCTGGTATGCAGCCGCATGCGGCCGTGTGTCATCAAAAATGGCTACGCGTGTCATAGGTTCGCCATCACGGGTTTATATATTCCAAGTCCTATGCTAGGTGCCAGAGACACCGAGATAAATTAGATATGGTCTTTGTCCTTCAGGAGCTTGCAGCAAAAGGGGAGAGAGCACATAGTCAGTTAAGGACAGTATGACACATGCTGTTCTGTTCCAGAGGGAGGAGTAGGTAGGTGGTGTGTCATCCAGGAACGTGTTTCTCAATCTCTTCCTATCTTCCATCTAGTTAGTGCAATGTCTCCCTGGTATTTTACCTTATGACCTTCTCTTATCTTTAATTTATAAAGTATAACTGCAAGTTTTGTATCATTGCATATTTTCCTTGATCATTTTCACAGTGGGCTATTCAGTCATACCTGCTGTCTTTTTTTCAATTCCAGTAATGGAGTTTTGTTCCTGTGAGTGTTGAGGAGTCTAGAAGGGCTGTGAGGAGGGCAGACAAGCACTTTATAATCAGCACTCTGGCTGTAGTGTGGAAAATAAATTGAATAGGGGAGATGAGGCAGGCAGCTCCATCAGGAGCCTGATCAATAGTTGGGGTGAAGGATGAAATCTGAGCAAAGTCTGTGGCTGGGGGAGTGGAGGAAGGTATGGCCCCAGGGAATATTAAGTAAATAATATTTAACAATGTTTAATGAACATCTACTAAGTGGCAGGTATTATGCCAGGTACCAGGAATACAGTAGGAAACAAGATATACATAGCCCCTGCCTTCACTGAATGTAAAAGGGAAAATGGACAACCGGAGCTTTTACGATAAAAGATGGCAAATGATGTGACAGGAGAAGTACAGGGCAGGCACTACAGAAAAATAAAAGGGGAAATGTGAGGGAGTTTGGGGGAGGTATCTAGGTTTATGCCCAGATTTCTGCCTTGGCTGCAGGAGTAGATGGTGATGCCATTATCTGAGTCAGAGAACCCAGCAGGGCAGAACCCCATGCATGTCTTCCTGAATCCCCCAAGCCCTGGACAGGAAGGAGCAGGGGCAATGGTAGACAAGTGACTTTTGAGTGAATAAATAAATGAATGTGGGTTTGGGGATACTCTCCAACCGCCACCCGATCCTGAAAGAGGAAGATGGGGAGTGGTCCACAAAGAAACTTGTTTTCAGAAAGCCCAGCGGTTACTCAATACCCACAACCCGCTAGCTTCTTCTCATTCACCCACCGAGCCACACAAGGCAGCTGTGGCTGTCTTGCAATGTTCAGCAACTAGAGCTGGGCTGCCATAACTCAGCGTACCTAGGGCCTGGACAGTAGCAAACTCAGCATACCCCTGGTTATTCTGAGGCCACCAGGGTGGGTCCCACTGGTTGTTGGAGGTCTTCCTGGAACTAAAGGGACAAGAGAACCAGCTCTGCAAAGTCCCTGGGTACATGTCCCCAGAGCCAGGGGTCCTGCCTCTGGCTCCTGCATCCTTTTTATGTCCCTCTGCCTTAGCATCAAACCCCTGGCTTCGGGTCTATCTGCCTCTATGTAAGGGCAGGGACTGGGTGACCCCCCTCTGTGTCTCCAGCACCCAACACAGGCAACCCTTCTCCCTAGCACATAATAGTAAATGTTTCTAGGATTAGTTCAGGAAGAGCTGTGCTTTGACCCTTTAGAGGCTAGTCTCTCCTCCTCCCTCAGGAGAATGTCCACAAAAGTCAAAACACACAAGTCCCATTCTTTGCATATGACAAGGAGCCTATGGTTACAATCCTGAATTCATGGGCTGAGTCTCTGAAAGCATCTGACCAAGTGGGAGAAGGCACCAACCCACTGCCCTGCCACTACCCCCATCAAAATCTGAGAGTCTTGGAATTGTAGACTCTTAGAATCTGAAGGAGAGAAAGGCCCTCTGTGGTCATATCCTTCAACTGTCCTTCCGAGGAGTCCCAACTGTCCTGCCCAGGCTCTAAGCACAATGCCCTTGGCAACAGGAACTCACCCCAACCTGGGACCTGAGATCTGCCCTATTTGAATACCCCGAGGGTCTCCTCTCTATTTTCAAGACCACAGAGACACCAGTGGTCTCCAGGGTCCAGGAAAACCCAAGAGAGCCAGGGTTGGGGGGTAGGAGGAAGGGGTCTCTGAACCTGTCATCTCCAGCTCTCTGCCATCCTGGAGAGATGAGGAAGTGAGCAGGAAGTTCTTTCTCCAAGTCCACAGTTATAGTGTCATCACATGCAATAACCAAACTACCAGTGGGGCTACTTCAAATTCAAAAAAGGCAAGAAAGGGGTCATTTTACCAAGCAGAAAGCTGAAATGTTGTGGACTATTCTGAGATGGTTTGCAATAGTGGTTAAGAGCACTTTGGTTGTGTACCAGCAAGGAGACCCAGTGCTTAATCTTTCTGAGCCTCATTTTTATTATAGTTTAAAACAGGTAACGATGCTGACTTGGAGGCTTGGGGTGTGAATAAAATGAGTGTGTGTAAAGGGTCAGCCCTGGGCAGCACTAGGGAAGTGCTCAGTGAATCCAGGCTCTCACATGGTGGTGTCTGGAGACCACATGAGCTGCACACACCACCACTGAATCCTCAGAACCCCCACACTGGCAGCCTGTGTTGCCAGACAGTCCAGGTGCATCCAGGCTGATAGCCAACTACAGCGACATAGGGAAAGGAGAGACCTGCTCCACCTGGCAGTGACCCAACGCCATTGGCTACACTCATCTTGTGGTCTCAGCCCCCCGGGGTCTTTTCACCCTGAGAGTGAGCTAAAGCTTTCCTTCCTACTCTAAAGTCACGTGTTTGTATGTCGCTTTCAGCAAAATGCTAAGTGTTTGCTAATGTTGCCCAAGTGCCTACTGGAAACAGGGCCCTGTGTGGGGAGGTCTGGGGAACCAGAAGAACCATTGAAAGTGGGGACGGGGAAGGAGTTGCCACACAGTCCAGAGTTGGGAAGGAAGTGGCCAGGTGAAAATGTACACACTGCTTCCACGGCACACTACACCAATCCCAGTTAAATTCATTCATGACAAAGTTTTTCTTTTTTCTTGACTGCAGAAATAATGCCTCTTTGTTACAGACAATTTGAAAAATACTAAAAAATATAAAACACAAAATAAAAAATTCTAACAGTCCTGATCCTCACAGATAACTAAGGTCAAGATTTTGGTGTGTTTTATACTAGAGTTTTCTATGCATTTTACTGTGTATACAATTGTATACTCTGCTTTTTATCATTCACCATAACAACATAAGCATTTTCCTAGGTTTTTACAACCTAACAGCACAAGCATTTTCTAAGTTTTTGCAGCCTAGTCAATTAAATCTTACCCTGTTGATTTTAGCTCATCATTCTAATGAAAATCCTTAACCTGTGTTGGGATTTGACTGCCTCCTCCCAGAATACAATGGTGCCACTCTGGAGGAAGAGAGGGAAGGAAGGAGGAGGAGAGGAATAGAACAAAAAGTGAAGAAGAAGAAGGAGGAGGAGACAAAAGTGATACCACTAGGTTCACTCTCTGTTCCTCTCTGCTCCTCAGATTAAATATGTTTCTCACTATTGAAAAACCCCAGGACAGTAACCTGATCCCCAGAGCCACCTGGGCTCACCTGATCTCCTTCTGAATCTTTCCTCTACCCATTCCATACACTCAAACCTACAAGAAAGAGAGGTCACACCCTGTAAAAAACACCTTCTTCCCCAGGGACCAATTCTGTAAACCCTGAGCAACACAGACTCTGCTTCAGCCATCCTGCCTGCCCTTGACTCCTCTGCCCACTTGTCACATGACCTGGTTTCCAGGCCTCTGTAGTATGGTCACTCTCTTTTGATCCAAAGTACACCTTAGCATGTCAGAGTCCTCAGAGCTCCAGGTGAGTCTGGCAGGGTGTGGAACAGAGTAGAGCAATCACCTTCTCTGTTCTGGAAGCTATGCTTCTTTTAATGCAGCCTACATTGGCATTTGCTTATTTGGTAGCTATTGCCTTGGCTCATGTAGAGCTTGTGGTCAGTTCAAACTCTGAGCTTCTTTTTGTGTAACTGTTGGTAAACCAGTTCTCCCACATGTTGTACTTGAACAATCATTTGAAAAAATTTAATGCAAGACTTGGTACTTTGTCCTCTTTATACATTTGCATTATGACTTTTAGCTCTCCCTCTTGACTTCTTGTTCTAGGTGAATTTAATACGTGTGTGTCATGTCTTTATAAAACCTGTTGATAAGATGATAACCTGCCTGGCCTATGGTGGCACAGTGGATAAAGCATCGACCTGGAATGCTGAGGTCCCTGGTTTGAAACCTCGAGGTCACCAGCTTGAGCACAGGGTCGCAGCTTGAGTGTGGGATCACTGACATGATTCCAAGGTTGCTGGCTTGAGCCCCAAGGTTTCTGCATTGAAGCCCAAGGTCACTGGCTTGAGCCTAAGGTAACTGGCTTGAGCCCAAGGTTGCTGGCTTGATCAAGGGGTCACTGGCTCAGATTGAGTCCCTCAGTCAAGGTACATTTGAGAAGAAATCAATAAACTAAAGTGAGCCAACTATGAGTTGATACTTCTCATTTCTCTCCTCCCTCCCTCTTTTCCTTTTTGTATTTCTGTCTCTTTCAAAGAGAGAAAGAAAGAAAGAAAATAAGATGATAACCTGAACTGGTTTCAAGACAGAAATCCCCTTATCCAGAACTCCAGCATAAGCTTGATCAACTTCCTGAAAACCTATAGGAAAATCTCTTAAAACATCCAATCATGCATAGAATGCACACAAAAGAATTGAAAGCAGGTAGTATAACAAAACCATATGTATGAATATTCATAGCAGCACTCTTTACAATAGCTTAAAGGTGGAGACTAATGATATATTTTAAAATGTATATGTTTATATATATATGATGAAATATTACCTAGTCATAAAAAAGAATGAAGTTCTGACATATACTATAACATAGCTGAACCTCAAAAACATTATTCTATGTGAAAGAAGCCAGACACAAAAGGTCACATATGATATAACTCCATTTATAGGAAATATCTAAACTAGGTACAAGAGCTGAGGGGAGAGGGAAATAAGGAGTTACTGCTTAACAGGTATGGAATTTACTTTTGGGGTGATGAAAACATTTTGAAACTAGATAGAAAGGGTGGTTGAACAACTCTGTGAATGTATAAATACCACTGAATTGCGCACTTTAAAATGGTTAATTTTATGTTAAGTGAATTTCACCTCAAAAAAGTGCATCTGCAAAAGGAAAAGTCCAATGCATTTAGAAGATAGCCTTGCATGGTTGCTGGGGAGACTGAGATGAGTGAGACTTGCTACCTGCTAGAGCGAGCAGAGCTCCAAACCTTTGAAGCTGAGAGAGAGCTAACCTCTGATATTTACATTCCCACATTGTGGGTTCCTCTCACTGGTTACTATTATGATCACCATGCATACTTCTAGAGCTGCTGCTCCTCCCATGTTTGTGATTGGGTTGGTATGACACACAATGCATCCTCTTAGTAATTTCGCAGTGGAAAAACCTAACAAACATAATCTTAGCCATGTGATCAAGATTAGCATTAACAGCGGAATGTCATATTGACCTCATGTACCCTTTTGGGGTGTGTGTGTGTGTGTCTGTGTGTGTGTGTGTGTGTGTGTCTGTGTGACAGAGACAGAGGGACAGATAGGGACAGACAGACAGGAAGGGAGAGAGATGAGAAGCATCAATTCTTCATTGCGGCACCTTAGTTGTTCATTGACTGCTTCCTCACATGTGCCTTGAGGGGAGGGTCTACAGCAGACATACTGACCCCTTGCTCAAGCCAGCGACCTTGGGTTCAAGCTGCCGAGCCTTGCTTAAACCAGATGAGCCTGTGCTCAAGCTGCAGCCTCACGGTCTTGAACCTGTGTCCTCCACGTCCCAGTCCTCCACTTTATCCACTGCACCACTGCCTGGTCAGGTGACCTCATGTACCCTTGATCTCATGTGATGAGAATAATACTTAACCTGTGTGATCTTACTCCCAAGAATTCATAAATCCTATCTAATCTTGAGAAAAACATCATAAACGCTAATACTCTTCAAAACTGTCAAGGTCATCAAAAACAAAGAATGTTTGAGCAATTGTCCCAGGCCAGAAAGAAGGTAGGGAGGCATGATGATTAATGTGATATGGTATCCTTGGACAGAAAAAGGACATCAAGTAAAAAAGCTAAAGAGGCCCTGGCCGGGTAGCTCAATTGGTCAGAGCATTGTCCCAATATGCCAAGGCTGAGGTTCAATCCCCAGTCAGGGCACATACAAGAATCAACCAATGTCCTGGCTGGATGGCTCGGTTGATTAGAGCATTTCCTGCAATGCAGAGATGGCTGGTTTGATCCTTGGCTAGGACACAAGCAGAAACAGATAGATATTTCTCTCTCCCTCTCTCCCCCTTCCTCTCTCTGAATTCAATTTAAAAAGAAAAAGAATAGGCCCTGACCAGCTTGCTCAGTGGTAGAGCATTGACCTAGCATATGGACATCCTGGTTTAATTCCTGATCAGGGCACATAGGGGAAGTGACCATCTGCTTCTCTACCACTCCCCTTCTTGCTTCTCTGTCTCTCTCTCTCTATCTCTTTCTTTCCCATTCACAGCCATGGCTCGATTGAAGTGAGTTAGCCACAGGTGCTGAGGATGGCTCAGTGGCCTCCATCTCAGGCACTAAGAATAGCTCAATTGCTGAACAACAAAGCAATGCCCCAGATGGGCAGAGTATTGCCCTGTAGGGAGCTTGCTGGGTGAATCCCGGTCAGGGTGCTAGCAGGAGTCTGTCTCTGCCTCCCTACCTCTCACTTAAAAAAATGAAAATACAGGAAAAAAAAATCAAAAGAATAAGGCAACAGAAAACATTTTTTTTAATAAAGGAATCGCCTGACCAGGCGGTGGCGCTGTGGATGGAGCGTCAGACTGGGATGCGGAGGACACAGGTTCCAGACCCTGAGGTCGCCAGCTTGGGCGCGGGCCCATCTGGCTTGAGCAAAGGCTCGCCAGCTTGGAACCAAGGTCACTGGCTTCAGCAAGGGGTTGCTTGGTCTGCTGAAGGCCCGTGGTCAAGGCATATGTGAGAAAGCAATCAGTGAACAACTAAGGTGTCGCGACGGCAACGAAAATCTAATAATTGATGCTTCTAACCTCTCTCTGTTCCTGTCTGTCTGTCCCTATTGATCCCTCTCTCTGACTCTCTCTCTGTCCTTGTAAAAAATAAAAAAATAAAAAATAAATAAAATTTAAAAAAAGAATCAACCAATGAATGCATAAATGAGTGTAACAACAAATTGATATTTCTCTCTCTCTCTCTCTCTCTTCCTATATCTCTAAAAATAAATTAGCAAAAGAAGCTAAAGAAATCCAAATAAAGTATAAACTTTAGTAAGTTAATAATAGTGCATCAACATTAGTTCATTAATTGTGACAAATATAAGATATTACAATAGAGGAAATGGGGTAGGGGTATACAAGAATCCTCAGTTCTCATTTTTGCAACTTTTCTATAAATATAAAATTATTGTTTTAAAAGTTTATTTGCCTGACTGGTGGTGGTGCAGTTGATGGAGTGTCAACTTGGGGTGTTGAGATCCCAGGTTCAAAACCCCCAGGTTGCAGGCATAAGTGCAGGCTTGCCAGCTTGAGCACAGAGTAGCTGGCTTGAGTGTGGGATCATTGACATGACCCCACGGTCGCTGGCTTGAGCCCAAAAGTCTCTGATTTGAAGTCCAAGTTAACTGGCTTAAGACCTAAGTCACTGGCTTGAGCAAGTGGCTCAACTGGAGCCCCCCCAGTCAAGACACGTATGGAAAGCAATCAATGAACAGCTAAAGTGACGCAACTATGAGTTGATGCTTCTCATCTCTCTCCCTTTCTCTCTTTCTCTCTCAAAATAAAATAAAATAAAAATCACCCCTGGCTGGTTGGCTCAGTGGTAGAGCATTGAGCATTAACCCAGCATGTGGAAGTCCCAGGTTCAATTTCCAGTCAGGGGACACAGGAGAAGTGACCGTCTGCTTCTTCCCCCCTCTCCCTCCCCCGTCTCTCCTTCTCTCCCTCTTTCCTTCTCTCTTTCTCTCTCTCTCTCTCTCTCTTCCCCACCTGCAGTCATGGTTCAACTGATCTGAGCACATCAGCCCTGTGCACTTAGGATGTCTCCTCTGAGCCTCCGCCTCACGCTAAAAATAGCTCGGTTGTGAGCGACCCCAGATAGGCAGAGCATTGGCCCCAGACTTGGATCCCCGTTGCGAAGCATGCAGGAGTCTATCTCTATATCTCCTCTACTCTCACTTTAAAAAAAAGTTTATTTTTAAAGTTTACTTTAAAATAGTATCTGAAAATTGCATCATTTTAAAACTTTCTTACACAGGCTGTAATAAGACTTTTCAGACAGAGAGGATATAGAAAAATGGACAGAATGAAGTGTGACTTACTGGTATATCAGGTGACACTTGTTCTCCAGGGCATCCTAGGGAGAAAAATAAGGCCTTGCCAGATTGCGACCCCGCTTTTCCAAGTTCCTGACCTGCCTCTTCCTGACTTGGGGCACTACTGTAGACACCAATACCTTAAAAAATACAGACGAAAAGAGGAGGGTCTCTCTTCAGTAGCCTGGGACCCCACAGCAGTTCTGCTTTTCAAGCCCTGGACCACACATCTTCCCCAAGGGTCTTACACCAGGAAGAACTTTAGTGAGATACTTCACTGTCTTCCCACACAGGGTGGAGTTTAGCGGCCTGATGGTTCTGTTCTAAGTTAACAGTAAAATACCTTAATCCCACATAATATCCACAGGTGCTCCCACCCACTAACCAGAGGCCATATCCTTCTCTAATGGGCAAACATTCCTCTACTTAGTACTGTAAAATAATGTCTGTTTTATAGGCTTGTTGGAGGATGAGATGTAATGAGATAATTCATGTAATGTGCTTAGCACAGTACCTGGTATAAGGTCTCAGGCTTCTGTCAAGGTTCCTGGGTAAAGCTGAGATGTCCATAGGCTCCTGGGAAGTGGCACTTGCCACTAAGGCCACAAAGTCCATCATGATACAGAAGCCAGAATAGAGAGAGAGAGAGACAACTGGCTGGATCTTAGAGCCAGTGGAAGAAAAGGAAAGGATTTTTTCATAGCCAAACTTGACTTTAAGGTTTATTGTTAAGGAGACTGTTGCAAAGCGGCTCTCAAGGTCTCGTGCACATCTGCACCCAACTGTACCTCACATTCAGTTTACCTTATGTAACTGCCTATGTCCACCTCTGTGAAGACTAGTCCTGCACTAGGCATACACCTAGAGAAGGCAATGAGGACCGGGAGGTCCAAGACATGGGTTGATGTGGGCTGAGTTTCTGGAGGGTCAGTGATGTGTCAGACATTAGCCCTTTAGTTGATGGACTATGCACAGTCCTGGGCAGTACATCCAGGGACAGTCAAGGTGGCAAAAACAATTGGAAATCTCAAGGTATATAAACGGCAGTTGTACCCTGGCACCCAGCTGTGTGCCTAGCACACAGTAGATACTTATTTGGGGGTGTGCCAAATTACTTTATTTGAAAGAACGATATAAATGAAAGAACATAAGTAGATGATATAATACAACTTACAGGAAAGGTAACCCCAACGTGCATGCACTGCCTTGGTTACCCGGGTAGTCACCCCACTGGGTATGAGAAGTAAGCAGTAGGCTTAGCTCTCATCACTGTCTCCCAGGATGTGGTTGTCAAAGAGATCATCTGCTATGCCAGATTTCAGGGGCCTCTATCTTGTACAAGTGGGTTACATGGTCAACCAATTCTTTGATGGATTTTACCTCATTCAGGTAATGAGTGTCAATGAAGTCACACATATGGGAGTTATTTTCCTTAGTTGCCAATTGTGTGATTCTAGTAGTGACCAATTCACACTTTTTTTCAAGTGTAATGCACACTCTTTTGCATTCCTCCCATTCTCCCAGTTGTCACAGTCTGATTTCTTGCTATCCCGAAAGATTTGCCCACCTCGTCGGTTTTGTAGCTGCATCAGTTTCACTGCATGTTCCTTCTCCTTATGAGACTGATGAAGAAAATATTTAACAAAATTATTCAAAGTCAGTCAAAGTATTATCACAGTCAAAGTAGTGAGACACAGACAGGCAGACATAGAAGGCATATAGCTCCAGGTTGATCTGGCAGTTAATGGTGGCCTCTAAATTCTAGTGGTAGTTCTGACGCACCTGTGAGGGGGACTCAGTCATCATGGTGGGTGGCATAGGAAAGGTGACAGTGGTGGGGCCCTTGAGGCAGTCCTTGGATACTGTGAGGAGGTGACAGAGGGCTGGCTCTGAGCAGCAGGCTGGGGTCAGTGTCCAGTGCGGTTTCTACCCAAACACTGTTGAAGCAGGAAACCATGGCAACTCTCTGCAAAGGCTATCAGTAGGTGCTTATTGAGCACACAAATGAGAGAATGCAAGGTCCCTCTTGTCAGTTGAAGTTCCTAGTTTAAGGTGGGGAAAAAGGAAAAACTTTATTCAGGTGAGTAGTTTGCAGACAGGGAAACACAGACTCTGTTGGATGCTAAAAGTATGCCTTTTACAAAGTTCCCACTCTGGTTCCCAATTGGTCCATTTTTGTGCAAATGAGGAATCCAAGTTTGCACAGCTGATTAGTTCAAATCCCACAGCCTTGATTGGTCAGAGTCATGTATTCTGATTAGTTGTTTTGGAACAGTTCTGATTGGTCAGTATATATGCAAATAAGATCATAGCTGCACAGTTCAGAATGGATGAATCAGGTCTCTCAGTCCATTAGTTAATATTATACCAGGAACTTTCTTATAAGGGTTGACTCAGCAGAACCCCAGTGCCAGAGATAAAAAACTCAGTCAGTAGCTTTTCCCTGAAATGCAGAGTGTGTGAGAAGTCTCTGTCAGAGATGAATTTGGGCCCAGTTTACCATGGGAGTCTTTTTTGGCAGATACATTCCTTCTTGGGGTTCACACTGTCCTCAGGCCTTTGTGATCTAGCAGGGGAGATGTGGCACACTGCACACCCAGGAAGAAGCCTGCCTAGCAGAATGTGGCTGTTGGATACTTTGAGAGAGTGAAGGACTTCCAGGGTGATGTGTGAGAGGATGATGTGAGCCTGGATTGCTGAGCAAGAACATGCTGTATGTTCAGGGCTTAGCTGTCCCAGGAGTGCTGGGGTTCCTGCATGACTCAGGGCAGGGTAGGGTTATGGGAAGGAGGAAGGGTGGAGCACTCAGAGAAAGTGCCAATGAACCCCAGGAGGAGCCAGCCTCATCCCTGCGTTCTTGCTTGCTTCCTTCCTTAGTGTACTGCTTCTGGAGAGGTTCACAGACAAGCAACAGCATTGATGGCTACTTATCTGCGGCATAAGTAGCAAAGATCAAAATAGCATAAAACTGGAATGACTTTCTGAGTGCCAAAAATAAGCAACATCACAGAGATTACTTTAAAAACTAAGGACAGCTAAGTGTAATGGAGCTGGAGCCTCATCGTTGGGCTAAAATCCTGAATTAGTCTAAACATCTAGTACCTAAACTTCCTAAACCTCAGTTTCTTCTTTTTTAATCTGGCACTGGAGATTATGTCTGTAAGGGACATGGCTTATTCAGTAGGGGTTTAGTGATGGGTAGGTAGACATCGTCTATCACTGTTACTGCCCCATCTAGACTATGGCTGTGAAGGAGTCTGAGCAAACATGCTAAATGCCACAGACCTCCATGTAGGGCAGAAAGTCACTCATCTTTCCTAATATTGCTGAGACATTATGATCACCTACTAAAATTGCCCCAGCAGTATTCTATGCCCAAGGGTATAGAACAGTGTGGTGTAACTGGTTCTCTCAGTCAGCTTCAAGGGCCCATCCACCACATCTATCAATCCATCTCCTGTATTGGGTTCTAAGACTAGTCCTAGAGAATGTGAGAAAAGAGAAAGACCCAGCTGCTGCCCTCCAGAAATGTAGAATCTCACAGGACAGGCCATTCTCTGAGTAGTGGCATACCATGATATGAAGCTTCCCCAGGTCATGGGTCCACAGCACCTGACAGACCTGCCCAGTTTGAACTCTTTGCATGGTAACCTCTCAGCCTGGGCTGCACTGATCCTCATCTATGCCAGCCACAGCCCTCTCTCCATGTTCCCTGCACATGCATGCCATGCCTTCTCACCTGTGGTCTTTCCTCCATCTGGAAGGTCCTTCTTCCAATTTCCTCCCCAGGGGGTCCTCCTTCTTTTGTTCCCTCTCAGCGCTTTGATTGCTTCCACTAATATTTATTGAATTCTGCTTGTGGTAGGATCTGAATAAAACAGAACATGGGCCCCACCTCAGTCCTCGTGAAAGGGCAATTATCTTCCTGTTTTGTGATTGCTTGTGTACCTCTCTTCCTACTAACCTGTCAGCTCCATGAAGGCGGGGGTTGTGTTTGTTCTCCTCACTGTGTGTGTCCAGAATCTGCTATATAGAGGGTGCTCAGTTGATTGAATGGCTCTAGTGGGTCTGACGGCACTCTGGGAACTCAGAAGAGGCAGTACTGATACTGAAGAATAGCCAACAGAAGGTTTTTGCAGTGGGTAGAGCTTGTATAAGAGGGAAAGGGACAGAAATAGAGGTGTGGGGGGAAGGAATGGGTGTGGGCCTGCTGGCCTGATTGGGAGGGGCAGTGGTGAGGTTAGCTGGATTCAGGGGAAGAGGAGTTCACGTGCTGTCTTTTGGGGCCTTAGGGCCTCTCTACACAGCTCTTAGTGTCCCCCAGCTGCAGGTTCTTCCTCATCCCCTTACCTTCCAACAAGACATTGAGAAGTCCATGGTTAAGGGACCGAAAAAGCAGTAATATAGGTGGCCAGAACTCTGGTCATCTGAAAGTCTAGGTCCTTCCTCTGTTGAAATCCCAGCTCAAATCACCTTCCCTACCTAGAGTTGTCAGATAAAATACAAGTCACCCAGTTAAATTTGAATTTTAGATAAACAATGAACAAATCTTTAGCATAAGGAATATCTGGGGCATTCTTATACTAAAAAATTATTTGTTGCTACCTTGGCAACTATTTTTCCAACATACTCCCCATTTCAGAATCTGCCACTCACCTCTGCCTTGAGCCTCCAGGGAACCATTAGTAAGGTCCTAGGCTTTCTACAACATACTCAACAGAACCGGAATTTAGACCAGGAAGGAACATTAAAGATAATTAAACCTCATTGCTTCCCTATATGTGGACTAAGAGTCTGGGGCCCAGAGGAAACAGGTGCTGGCAAGCTTTTGGGCTCCTTGCAATGTCTTGGCAGCAAGCTGGACCTCTTGGAGAGCAAAAGGACCCTATAGAAAGGCCAGGGCCCTCTCAGGTAAGACAAGGAAGTGAGTCTCCATGTCTCTGCCCTCACACAACCTCCCAATGCAGGCAGTTTCCTGGATCCGGACACCCAAGGTGAATCATCTCTACCTGCCAGGCTAGATCTAAGGCAGTGCTGAGGCCCAGGTTCCCCAGTTCCTTCTAGGCTCCCTGCCAGGAGGAACTAAGTCGTCTTGGGTGGAGGGGGTCTCATGGGCAGGGGGTAGATGGGGCTGGACCTTGTGGGAGAGGCTGATCTTCCAAATGGCTAATTGCCTGCCCATCCTTTTCTGCCCCTCCCAATAGCCAGGCCAGGTGGGACCTTCTAAGATGACTCAGCTCAACTTCCAATGGGAAACTGAGGCAGGGAGTCTGGGCAGCGACTTGGCCAAAATTACCCAGACTATCAGGGTCACAAGCAGTGTTTTTTCTATCAAATAACCACTCTATGTTCCCTGTTGAAATTGCTCACCCCTACTCTGTTCTGTGATTCTCCATCTCACTTTTCCCTCCTTGATATTATATTATGTATTTGTTTATTGTCAGTCTCCAATTAAATACTGACATAAATCCTATTCACTGTCTCAAGATCCCAGAACAGAGCCTGGCACTGAATAGGTGCCGAATAAGCATTTGTTAAAGGAAATTGCCCTTCTTACATCTCACTTTGTGTGGAACACATTACATAATGCCCCAGTCCTCTCCCCCACCCCACCCCCACCATCCTGTCTGCAGACGACATGCATTGCACAGCCTCTCCCAGTAGCATAGCTCTGTGCCGGGCTGTGTGCTTCCCAGGTCAGGGTCTTTCTCCAACTTCAGCCCAGCCGGGGTCCTGGGACTGAGAACATAACAGTAAGAGATAGACTGACAGTGTGTTTCGGGGTGCTGCTTGATGAGAGTCCAGTGCACCCCTCTAAACCAAACAAGCCCACAACACCTGAGCATGGCCAGGGAGCTCAATCTCAGAGTCATACCCTGCTGACCACTCCCAGCCAATGTGGCCCAGAGGACAGCCCTAAGCCGGGAGCTGATGATCTGTCTGCCTTGCCATGTTACCTGGCCTGTTGCCACCCTTTGCTAGGCTTTCTTCTACTTGTCTGTACAATGATGGCCTTGGGCTGACTGATCTCTAAAATCTACTAACCCAGCCCACTTTGGTTTGTTCCTACTCCACCCCAGACCTCTGCACCAGCCATGCCTGCCCTGCCCTGGAGGTATCTTTTATCCTTAAGCCCCAGACCCTCCCCTTTATCACAGTCTTTGCTGTCTCTACCCCTTGTTTTCCTCTGGGGCCCAAGTCCAGGTTTTGTCTTGAAGACCAGTAGTGGTGGGACCCGGGGGACTGTTCTGGGTGTAACTGGGACACTTTGAAGTCATTCAGAGAATGCTGCTCAGAGAGGATCTGTCCAGACTTGCCTGGCCCAGGCCTCTGTCCCATCTCCATCTCGAGTCATACTCTCCCTGGCATGTTCAAAGCTGAACTCTACATATTCCCCTAGACCTGCTCCTCTCTCCATCTCAGCAAAGGCATCTCCAGCCAGCTGGTCACCTGGTCCAGGAACCCGAGATCACAGAGTCTCCTCTCAGTCCTTCCCTTCTCTCATCCATCTGTCATCCAATCCTGTCATCCCTCTGTTTCATCCCGGAGATGTTCCACTTCTCACCTTCAGCAGCCCCATACTTCATCTTTACTCCCCTGAACCTTGAAAATGGAGGGCTCCTTGACACCATGCTCTTTGCCTTTAATGCATGCTCTAGGCAGCAGCCAGATAGAGAGCAAATCTAGCCTCATCATTCTCCTGCTCAAAATTGATTCATGGCTCACCATTCCCCCAGAATAAACTCAGTCCCTTGGCCTGACATTCAAGGTGCTTTATGATCTGGACCCTGCCAGCTTCGCCAGTTTATCTCACAATGCTGTTCTACTGACTGCTGAGCACTTTCCATCTTCCAGCCTCTGCTCATGGCATTTCCTCCACCCAGAATGCCTCTCTCCTTCCTAAAACTTGGATTCCTCCACCTTTGGTCATCTGGAGAGTCCCTGGTAGAAATTAACTTGTTACTCAGGAGAATGGATAAACAAGGTTTTTCTCAGGGTGCATATGTGTGCTTTGAGAGTCAATATTTATTTATTCACAAACACACAGCCTTGTTTCAAAAGGATTTGAAGTGAGCTATTAAATATTTATTGAGTGCCAGCCATGTACTGCTAAGTCCCATGTGCACATGCACTTACCCTCACTCCCATGTGCGGACACAAGCCCAGGAAATCACAAAGGCCAGGGCACAGGCCTCCAGGGTTAGGGAATTCAGAGGAATTGGGAGGAAGGAAAGGGGAGCTAAGGATTCAAGGAAAATAGTAGGAAGAGTGGAGCCAGAGAGGTGGGGGACAGCAGTGAGAAGGGTATGACAAGATGCAGGAACAGAGGCAACAGCAGGAACAAAGGCTGGGGGACGGAAGAGAGAGCCACAGCTTCCCTCTGTGATTCCTGCTTGTGGTCTCCCCGCCTCTCACCCAGGCCAGCTTCAAGACCTGTTCCCCTTTCCTCTTGCAGCATTGCTAGGTGGGGGACAGCGTGGGGATGGGAGCAGTGAGGGTGAAGTTTGTGGGAACCACGCAGGTTCCCAACACCCTATGTGGGAGCCTCCGTTCTCAGTTGGCTGGCAGCCCTGTGGGCACAGCTCCCTCCACAGCTCCCAGTGTTCTCTTCATCCTCTACTCATCTCCTCTGTCCTCCCAACCAGTCTGTATGTCTAACCACATCCATTTCACCAGGGAGGAAACGAAGGACCAGAACGTTGGTGACAGGGCAAGGGTCCCATTCCTTTGTCTTCAGAGGCTAAAATCCTTCCCTTATCAGCTATCCCAGGTGCCATCTGCTCCTGAATCCTTGATAGCTGGACACAGCAAGGGGGCTCAAGAAGTATATATAGGGTTGGCATCAGGGAGATACCCTGAGAAGGGTCTCCTCTCTTCACCCTCCATGCAGAAAGGCATTATTGTCCAGGATTGACCTTCATGGGCTATTTTAGATGCTGTGCCCTCTCTGTTTCTACCCAGCCCTGGAACCCAGCTGGGCACCATGAGACCTGTGTTCCAGCCTCAGCTTTGCCATTACTTGTTTGTGACTCTGGCCAAGACCTTGGCTCCTCTGCTTTTTTCCAAGGTCTGAGTTAGAGAGTATATAAGGTCCTGCGTTCCCTGATCCCCGTGACTCTGGGTTTCCATGGGATTTGGTTTGTCTATCTGCAGAGACTGAGAGCAGGACCAGTTTCCATCCTATCCTGCTGGTCACCATGAAGGGGTACTCTCCAGGCAGTTACTAGAGATGGTGGTCGACGGTTAAGGATTCTAGTTTTATCTGTTGCAGCCAAAGTTGGGGCGGGCCTGGTCCACTCTCCAACTGACCCCAACTGACTCCAACTGAGTGGCTGGGAACTGACCCAGGTTGAGCTGAGGCAGCTGTCAAGGCAGTCCTAAAATTAGACTCAGCAGTGAGATGGAGGGTGCCCTGGCCCAGGCTTCAGGCTCCCACAGTCCTAAGGGCTTGAGCCCACTTCTGCCTCACTCCAGGTAGAAGAGGTCAGCTAGAGTGCTGGCAGTGAGCCTGCCTTCATGCTGGGTGGGAGAATCACAAATGAGTATGGATACATTTCTGGAAGGGGATTGAAGGAAGGCACCCTCTACCAGTTACATGAGCCCTGAAGTGGCTCCAGCCTCCAGCCTGTAAGAAGCCTGGGAAGGACCTAGGAGGAACCTTGATTTTTATGTTCTTCTAGAAGAGTGTTGAGGGGGTCAGCCTATCCTTCTGGTGCTGGGTTGGATAACCTTACGCCTTGGCACCACTCCCAAGCATAGAAGCAACAGGAGGTATAGCAACCTCCTATGAGAATAGGTTGGAGACATGGGAACAGGCCCAGGGCCAGCCCCTCCCACTCAAGGATAGCGGCTCCATCCACGTCTCTCCTATCTGTCTTGATGCTCTGAGGATCTTATTGAATTTGGATTCTGATTCAGAAGGTCTGGGGTGGGGTGTGAGAGAGATTTTTCAAGATTCTTACCTGACCAGGTGGTGGCACAGTGAATAGAGCTTTGGCCTGGGACACTGAGGACCCAGGTTCAAAACCCTGAGGACATCAGCTTGAGCAAGGGCTCATACGGCTTGAGTGCGGGGTTACCAGCTTGAGTGTGGGATCATAGACAGAGGCTGTTTTAACGACAGGCACACCGGGCACGTGCCCTGAGCCCCGACTTCTGAAGGGCCCCGCATAACCCCAACTTTACACTTTTTTCTAATGACACCAACTTTGGTTTCATATGTGCAATTTTAACATTAATAGTACATAATACTTTTATTTATTTAAAAATATGGTTAACATGTATATTTTAAATTTATTTTTTTTACAGGGATAGAGAAAGTCAGAGAGAGAGTCAGAGAGAGGGATAAATAGGGACAGACAGACAGGAACGGAGAGAGGTGAGAAGCATCAATCATTAGTTTCTCGTTGCCGTTGCGACACCATAGTTGTTCATTGATTGCTTTCTCACGTGTGCCTTGACCGTGGGCCTTCAGCAGACCGAGCCACCCTTGCTGGAGCCAACGACCTTGGGTCCAACCTGGCGAGCTTTTTGCTCAAGCCAGATGGGCCCGTGCTCAAGCTGGCGAGCTCGGGGTCTGGAACCTGGGTCTTCCACATCCCAATCCAACGCTCTATCCACTGCGCCACCACC